>JAPVLO010000012.1:2007500-6807500 GCA_027257055.1 Cephalopachus bancanus
CACGTGATAGTGACAAATCATCCCTTCTGGGGCAATCTCAGACCTGTTTACTCATTAGCTGATTGCAGACAAATGAGAAAGCCTAGTAAAAATCAACCAAGTCAACCAAGATTAGGAAATCTACCCACTTATCTATAAATTTGTGCACTAAATAAATTATTTTTGTTAAGTAAGTTTGGGGACATGCTACACACAATAGTTAACTGACACGAATATTAACAGGACAGTTTAGTCTAGTGCCTGCAACACTTATGGAGGATTTCTACCTCCTCATGTGTGTAAAATCTCCAGATGTTGCTTTATGCGTTTATAAATATTCAGTACTTCTCTTGCTTATCAGAAGAAAAGAAAAGAAATAGTATAAACTATTTCTCTGTCTTATTTATGCATTCTTTCCTATAACTTTTCTAGTTTCTTGCCCTCAGTCTAAAAACGTTGTTCAAGGTTCTCTTGGCCTAAACAGAACTCTTTCCTTAATACCCCCTGGTGCGTTCCACCACACCCCCAACTCAACCATAATTTTCTTCTTTCCATAACTGATGAATTTTTAAAGGAAGTATCAATATTCATTCTTCTATCTCCTCCACTATCTTCTGCTTTCCAAGCCACTATATCCTGGCTCCTATCTCCACCATTCCATTAGAACTGCTTTCAATAGGGTTATAAATAACTTCCTAATTGCCATATCTATTAATCACTCTCCTGTTCCATCTTTTTCCTTATGCAAATTTTTACTGAAGTATAAAAGTACATACAATGAAATTTCACAAAGTCATCATGTGTGGAGGTATTAGTTTTATTTTGCTGCTGTAACAGATCACTACACAATTGGTGACTTAAGCAACAAAAATTTATTATCATGTGGTTCTGTAGGTCAGAAGACCAAAATGTCTTTTAAGACTGTTTAAGGTGTTTGCAGACTGCATTCTTTCTGGAGACTCTAGGAAAAGAATCTATTTCTTGCCTGATCTAGTGTCTAGACGCTGCCTACTCATGACCCCTTCCTGCATCTTCAGTGTGCATCATCCCAACCTCTCCTTTCAGTGGTAAATCTCTCTGAGGCTGCATTACTTGCCTTCCTCTTATAAGAACATATAATGACATTGGGCAACCCCTTCGGGTCTCCTCCCACCATGGGAGCTTTTCTGTCCTCTCAATAAATTCTGCTTTCAAAAAAAAAAAAGAAAGAATGTGATGACATTGACCCATTCAGACAGTAAAGATTAATCTTCTCATCTCGAGGTGCTTAAACTAATCATGTATGCAAATTCCTTTGGTCGTGTTAGATAACATATTTACATGTCCCAGGGATTAGGACATGGATACCTTTGGGAAACCATTATTTTATCAAGCATATCATGTAACCATTATTCAAATCACAAACATTACCATAACCTAATAGACCCCTTCATGTCTCCTTGAGATCAAGCCTGTCCTTAATGGGTAACCATTATCTTGATTTCTAATACTAAAGATTTAATGTGAATGTTTGAACTTTTATATAGATGGAATCATGCAGTATGTATTCTTGTGTCTGGTTTATTTTGGTCAACTTTTTTTGTGTGTGACATTTATTCACAATGTTTATTTGTATTACAGTATGGTTTCTGGCACATGAATATTCCATAACTTATTTAGTCATTCTACTGTTGGTGAGCATTTGAATCATTTCCAGAACTTGGCTATTCCAAATATTGTTGCTATCAACATCCAAATATATATTTTTAATATCACACACAAAGACATTTCATTTTACCTTTACCAGATACATTTTTCAAACATGTGTATATAAAAATTCTAGCTGCCTCCAACCTTTCTAACAGTTGGTATTGTCTGCCTTTTCATTGTTCCATTATTTTGATAACTCTATAGTATTTGACACTTTAGACTTTTGGAAGAACTCTCTCCATTGGCTTTTAGAACATCACTCTCTTATAAGTCTTTATAATATCTCTGAATATTCTGCCACCGTTTTTACTAATAGCTCCTCCCTTGTGTATCAGCACCCACCCTTGATTTTCCATTTCTTTCAGTCACTTCCCTTAAGTTAGTTTTCAATGTTATTAACCAATTTCCACAGTAGGGTAATTCAAGGCCCTTCATAATTTTGATCTGAATTATTGCTCCAACAAATCTGGGGCAAAGAATGGCAGCCCACTAATATTCTCTTTCTGATCTTTATCCTGAACAGACACTAAACTATTTCCAAGCCTCCTTATGATGAAATGAAGCATGTGACTGAGTCATAAAGTAGAATATGAACAGAAGAAGTGTCTGACATTTTCAAGCTTAATACCTGCCTCCTAAATATCCCAAGCACCATCCTCTGTTTTCTTTCTCTTTTCTAGGAAATCTTACTAGCCATATTTTGAAGATGGTGGTGCCAACTGAAAGGGGTCTGGGTATCTGAATCAGTGTTTGGAGGAGAGATACCTGACATACAATGGATGTGATCAGAATGAGATTGAGGGCTTTGCGTTATAGTAGTTTTGGCCTACTGTGAAAAATCTAGAGATTGATAGCTTGAAGTAGGATGCTGCAATAATACATATCTCAAATATATAAAATATGTGGCACAGAAGTTTTACCAATTATTTTGTGAAAAAATATTTGGTAAAACTGTAACCTGAAAAAACACAAGAAGGAGACCATATGTCTCCTGAGCTGGCAATGCTAAGGGAAGTGTTTGGCTTGGTGTTTAGTGTGTGTTCACTACTACTGGCTGCATTTGGAAAGGTAGTTCAAGAAAGAGATAAACTCAGGAGAAATATGACTGGTTAGCAAGCAGCAATGAAATGGAGCAGAGGACAGAATTCAATATTTTAAAGCTTTAGAAACCTGATTTTTTTCTAGACACCAGGAAGTAGAAAAGTAAAATTTAAAAAGCTTTTGGCAGCCAAAAGCCCCTTAGTATCCCCTCTTGGGCAAAGGGTTGGCCTTCCCATTTAAGGCCAGATATCTCTGAGGCAGACACCACTAAATGGAAAAAAAGAGATGCGTGGAAGTAAAGAAGCAAATAAATAAAGCATATTTGAGAGCAATGTCTAGAAAAGAAAACTGAGTATGATTTCTGTCACATGGAATTGATTGGAAACAAATAGATCAGAAGTCTAATAAGTTTATTTTTTTAAACTGCATTGTCAAATCCTTAACCTAGATTTTAAAAACCTCCCACTGCCTGAGATTTAAAGCAACCGCTTTAGCCTACTGATTTTTTAGGGACAGGAAGATGTCTTCAAAATGGGCACACTCCCAAGGAGGGAAGACTCAACACTACCCACTTAAGATGTACACATGGAGGATAATAAACAAGGCAAACTTCCCTAGAGGGTAGAACTATGGAGAAAAATGGAGGAAGCTCTCATCAAGGAACTTCTCCTACAGGGAGGAGAAACTTCCAATGCCTGTACACAGAATTCCCAGTGCTGTTGTGTACTAATACGTATTGTGTTACTCCCTTTCTTAGGTAACTGCTTATAGTAGTCGCTACAATAAACTTCCCAGATCCTGATACAGCACTGAGGGATTTAATTCCTTAGCTGTTGGGAGGGCTGAGTACAGCCTTCAGGCAGCACTTTTTGGTAATGGTTCAGCTAATGAGAGTTGCCTCACACCGGATTCAAGGGCACGCTGCTTTTTAGAGGCATCCAAATACAATAACTGGTCAACCTAGGGTATAAAGGTCCAGCCTCCTTGCCCTATTTTGGGAGCAATTCTAAAGAGCCACCCCAATATTATCACAGGATGGGCTGAGGACTGTGTTGAGAATGCTCCCTTTCCCTCTCTTCCACAGGTGTGACTCTCAAGAATATTTCCTTATGAACCTCCTGCATGGTAATCTCTGTCTCAGGGCCTGCTTTCTGGGGAGCCAGTGTGTGACAGATATTACATTCTAATTAATCTACCCCTGCTTCTCTATTTTATATTAAGTGGAGGTGGGTTTGGGAAAATTTGCCTGTATTATTCCTAGATCACCATATCCTAACCAGATAGAAGTCTGAGCATCACCTGGAGGTCCTGGGCATGAATATAGAGGCAGTGACTGATGGCACTTTACACTGGAGGAAGCAAATAATACCCACTAACAAGAAGGACAGGATATGTCAGAGAATGCCAGTATTTGCCTGCACCTATGCTTCCACTGAGTGGGTAATAAGGGCTTCAATAATGCTTACTTTAAAAGTTAACTTTACAGCCAGGCATGGCGGCTCATGCCTATAATCACTGCTGAGGTGAGAGGATCGTCTAAGCCCACAGGTTCAACACCAGCCTGGGCAACTTGGTGAGACCTCATCTCTACAATAAATCAGCAAAAAATTTGCTGAACATGATGGCGCATGCCTGTAGTTCCAGCTACTTGGAAGGCTGAGGTGGAAGGATTGCCTGAGCCCAGCAGATCAAGGCCATGGTGGCAATGAGCATGACACTGCACTCCAGCCTGGGCAACAGGGTGAGACTCTGACTCAAAAAAAAAGAAAAGTTAACTTTTCTTTTGTGACACCACCTATCACAGCTTCCTTAGTGTCTGCATGTCCTTTTGGTTGCTGGTACAGAGGGAAGCAGAGGGGAAGAGAATGGGATGAGGAAAGGGAAGTCCAGCACTTTCCATTTCAAAGAGTGCATCTGACTATGAAAGTGATGGTCCTTTCTCCTTAAAATGGAAATTGTGCACTTACATTCACATGGCAACAATGACCACCAAAGCTCATATTTGAAGTGAAAGATGTCGCCCCATTTAGTATCTTCATCTCCTAGTCACATGACATTTTGACAAGCATAAACTCAGCTTAAAAAAAAAAAAGATAATAACCTCTTTTTAAAAGGTTCCTGCTTCCTGCTTTTCCCTCCAGCAGACATTTATTCTTATCACCCTCCTCATCCACTAGTATTTATTAAATGGCCACATTTGCATGGCACCGTACCTATGATTTTCCATTTCTCTCCAAGGAAGATTTCCTGGTTTAGAAGTTTTAATGGCTGCTCCTTTGAAAATGTCTTAAGAGGGTTTTGACTGTAATTCCTTTTCTCCTAGCTCTTATTTAATAGGTACCAATGCCTATCTTTTGCCTGGGGTATTGGGCTAGGGAGAGGAAGATTCATTAACCATGGTGAGTTATGGATTTCAATGCCCTGGCTACTTCATTTCTCATATCCAAGTAGATCATTTCCTCCCTAGTCCCCCTGAGCTCAAGGAGGCATATATTGTAAGTAGCCTTAATCTGCTTCATTAGAACACTTTTTTTTAACTTTACAAAAATGACACCGCCAATATTACCATATTACTTCTGGTGATGTGCATGGCAGTATAATCACACACTCATACTAGCTGACAGTAATAGTAGTGCTTTTAGTTGTGATAGGAAGAGTAAGAAAACTATAATATTTTAAGCTTGGATACATCAAAATTAATCTCATTTGCAGATATAGAAACCTATATCCAGAGAGGGGAAGTACCTTGCCTAAGATTACATACTGGTGACTAGTGCATGACTCCAGTGAATCTGACTTATAACCTAATATACCCTGCCATTTCACCCTTTGTGTATTAAAGTCGAGTGATACTGCTGGAAAGAAAGGCTCTGTGATTTTAAAGTTAGAAACAGATAGCGGGGCAGCCCAAGATTATTATACAGCATACTACAAAAAAGCAATGTGTGGTTAATACACACTCCATACATTTCATTTGGACAATTCTTTCTTTCTCTTCCCTGTTTCAGTGAATAGTCCTCCTTGTCCTTATGTCCTAGAATACTAGCAGAAGATTTCCCCTTATGAGACCAGCTGTGTCTTCTGGGGGAAAAGTGTCTCACCCACCCTTACAATATCCTTTAGCATTCAGTGTCAATTAAACTCTTCCTAAAAGTAGGGTTGTACCTGCATCTGCTTAAAATGGTAGCCACTTTGTCTTAGGGACTGTGGCTTCTCAGATCTGCTGGCCATGTGGAAAACCATGAAATAGTTGAAGTTTGTTTTTCATTCTCTTCTCTAGAGCACTGGTTTCCAACAAGGGTGATTTTGCTCCTCCACAGTAATCCCACAAGGGAAATCTGGCAATGCCTGGAGACATATTCTGTTGCCCAAACTGAGGGAGTGCCGATCATACTCAGTGATCTATCACAGAAACAAAGAACGGAGTACCATATGTTCTCATTCATAAGCAGACCTTGAACAATTATAACACTATAAGAAAGCATTTGGCAGTAATGGGAAACTGTCAGGGGAGAGGGGGCGGGATTGGCAGTTGAGGGAAACTGCTAGGGGAGGGAGGGGCATACCTCATCAACAAGGGTACCTGCATAATCAATGTTTGTATACCTAACCCTGAATTGTGTCCCACATCTTTATAATAAAAAAATAATAATTAAAAAAAAAGAATGTCAAGATACATCCTACAGTGCCCAGGACAGGCCCACAACAAAAAGGAATCTAGTCAAAATGGCTATGTGCTAAGATTGACGAACTCTTCCTTAGAGTATTCACTCCTCTGCAAGAATTTCTGACATTATGAAGTCCCTTGCCTACTCTTCTCTGCGGACTTAGTTCTCAGCCACCACAATAAAAATTCACATCTTCCTGTCTGCATCTCTCCTATCAGCAGATAAATTCTGAAGCTAACAGGAGAAAGAGCTCTGGACTAGGAGTAAAATTTATTGACTTAATAAATTTTTAAGTATATGTTCATCTACAAAATAAGGATAATAATTTCTTCTTACTTCATTGGGTTGGTATGATAATAATAAAATAAGAGAGTAAGAGAGTAGAATAGTAGTTACCAGGGTGAGGGACAACGTGGGAATGGGGAGTTGGAAATCAAAAAGTATTCTAAGTTACAGCTATATAGAAGAAATAAGTCTAGAGATCGGATGTACAGCATAAAAACTATAATCAATAATATTGTATTGTATAACAGAAACTATTGTATAACAGAAACTTGCTAAGATTTTATCACAAAAAAGAGGTAACAATGTGATCAACAGGTTAATTCACTTGACTATAATAACATCATGTTGTGTACTTTAATTATATGCTTGTGCACTTTATTTCCTACCTATCTAATTCAATTCAATTACAAAATAATAAAATGAGATTATATGTGTTAAAGCACATACTGTAAAGTGCAGCACAAATGAATGACACCACAATAGTAAGTATTAATTAAATAACAAAGGGATGGATTTCAAATTTTGAAATTTCAGGCACCATGACAGCTGGTACTTCTAGTTCAGAAGCTTGTTCAACATCTCTTTAATTCCATAACCCAATGTGACATATTTTTCACTCATGTTCAATATCAGTTCTGTTTCTTACTGTTTTAAGACCCTTCAGAGTACATAAAAGAGTGTTCTCGGTGCTAATTACTTAGTAGATACTTAACAAACTTTGACTATACAAGTTAAATGGCCGGGCTCCGTGGCTCAGCCTGTAACCCCATGCCTTGGGAGGCTGAGGTGAGTGGATTGCCTGAGCCCAAGGGTTCGAGACCCACCTGGGAAACTTGGTGAGACCTCATCTCTACAATAAATCAAAAAATTAGCCGGGCGTGGTAGTGCACACCTGTAATTCCAGTTACTTGGAAGGCTGAGATGGAAGGATCATGGGAGCCCCAGCAGGTCGAGGCTGCAGTGGCCAGGAGCGGCCACTGCACTCCAGTCTGGGCGACAGAGTGAGACTCCAACTCCAACTCCAACTCCAACTCCAAAAAAAAAAAACCAAGTTAAATGATTTAATTCCATTCATAGCTACAAGGATAAAGACTTTTCTACCTTTCCTAATTCATAAGAAACTCACATTTAATGAATCTTTCTGTGGTTTTGTTGAGCTTCTTTTCCCGTCATCACAACAAATATAGGTTAATGAGTCCAGTAGATTTCATTTATGGAATTTAATTTGATTTAGCACTTATTATATACCAGACATTGTGTTAGGGACCAAAAGTGAAAATAATAACAAAGGCTAACATGTATTACCCTCCAGCCCTGTGTCAGTCACTGTGGTAAGGCACCTCATCATCTTATTGCTAACATTCCTAGAAGCATGTGAAGTAGGCATTTATATTCCATTTGATAAATGAAAAAATGGAGATTCAGAGACTTTATGTTACTTATCTAAGACACTCAACTAATACATTTAAATACTAGAACTGGGAGTCAAGCTCATGTCTATCTTGTGGGAAATTCCATGTTCTTCCTCACTGCTCCAACAGTCTCCTTTAGTTCTGGATGTGTACTGGAAATATACAACTGTACCCAGTAACCACGACAAGAGTCAGAAAATGTCTGTGCTACAGAATGGGATGATAATGGCCACAGTACCCAACATGAATGGGGTGTTGGCATCCTTCAGGCAACTTCAGCCAGTGCATACTGTTAACATTATATGAATAAAAAAACAAAAATACTTCGGTTCTCCTCTTTTCTCAACTGCTTAAAATTTGTTCACAAATTGTGAATTGTATGAGCCGCTCACTGATAGATATTTGCAGTGCAAGTTGCCCCAAACAGTGAGGTGATGAGGACTAGATTAGTGACTCTGAAGATTTGTGTTTCAATTCCAAATAAATGAAGCCTGACTCAAACAAGTCTTTGTTATTTCCTACCTATCTAATTCAATTCAATTACATTTAGTGAGTACTTGCTGAGCCATGACTGTGTGCCTAGTGCTGTGGAAAACAGCAATGGAGTGACATGACAACTGCCCTCAAGGAGTTTACTCTACTCTGAAGGAGATGAGATTTAATTAGAGTATAATAAAAGCCAGCTGATACCCACATACTAAACTTCACATGATCTAGTTTATGCGTCAATACACATGCTCTAAGAGATTCATGCATTCAGTGAACACATAGGTGCTTGGGTTGCCAGGCAACTCATTCCCCACCCCCAAATTATCCTCAAATAATGAGCACTCGTGTGCAATATGGACAAGTAATATGGTGGGAAAGACTGGTACTGGATGAGTGTGATCAAGGAAGCTTCAAGGAGGTGGTGAATTTGGCTTAAGATAGAACTTGAACTATGGAGAAAATTTATATTGTCTTCTAGGAATGTATTTTGGGGAAGATTCTAGTGAGCTTCTATTCAAGAATAAAGAAACAGTCACTGTATTGCTAGGGGCCACAGATGTTTATAAAGACATCGTTGTTTGTCTTTTCTAAATAATGATCTAAAAATAAGCAACCCAATGACACATGTTCAACCAAAAGTGGGGGAAGCAGTTAACAACAAAAAAGTAATCTCACATCCTCTTGATGCATGAAGTGTCTCCCTCTAACAAGAGTAGAAGCTATTCTATTATATTGCGGTGAGATTAGCCCCCTAAGCATTCGAAAACACATACCTCAAGAGAAATATTTAATCCTGTTGATAATAGAAAATCTCAGATGTAAAAAGATGAAGTTGTTTTGCAAGCATTCCTCATTTTACATACACAGCAAAATACTCTTTTTTATTTAATATATTACATAATAAACTCATATAAATCAATAGCAAAAGTATCAAATAATCCAATTTTTACAATAAGCAAAATACTGGCATAGACATTTCTTCAAAGAAGATATACCAATGACCAACAGGTGTATCAACATCATTAATCATCTGGGAAATGTAAATCAAAACTACAAGATATCACTTCACACCTGTTAGGATGGCTATTATCAAAAAAGAAAAGATCACAAGTGTTGATGAGGTCATGGACAAAAGAAAATTCTTATATACAGTTTTGGGGATTGTAAATTGTTATAGCCATTATGAAAAACAGTACAACAGTTTCCTCAAAAAATTAAACATATAACTGTCATATGATCCAGCAATCCCACTTTTAAAGTATTTACCTAAAGAAATGGAGTATCTCATTGAAATCAGGATCTCAAAGAGATAGCTGCACTCCAGTATCCAATGCAGCATTATTCACAATAGCCAAGATGTGGAAACAACCAAAATGTCCATCAATAAATAAAGGGATGAAGAAAATGTGGTATATGCTTAACTTTCAAAGATGCAAACATGTATTCTCATGTCCAATCACGTAAGTTAGTTCACATGTCTGACATGTTTTGCCAAGTGCATTCTCCACAAGTGGTTACGCTTTTGTATACTTTACTAAACAGTACTGTATAGAGCACAGTGTCTTTATTTCAGGCTCAGGATATCCAGAAGCAAGTGTAAAAGCAGTGGTGATGTAACTGGTGCTTTATAGCCAATTGTGTTAGCTGGGTAACTAGGCTAACTATGTTGGTCTTGCAAACAAATTGGGCTTACGAATATGCTCTTTGAATGGAACTTGTTCTTATGTATTATTCAGCCCTAAAAAGGAAGTAAATCTTGCCATTTTGCAATAATATGGATGGACCTGAAGGATATTATGCTAAGTAAAATAAGTCAAACACAGAAAGATACATACTGTATGATTTCACTTATTTGTGGAATCTAAAGCAGTTTAACTCATAGAAGCAGAGAATAGAATGGTGATTGTCAGGAAATGGGAGGAGGAGAAATGGGGAGGTGATAGTCAGTGAGTACAAAGTTTCAGCATGCAAGACAAATTAGGTCTGGAGATCTACTTTATAGCATAGTGCCTATAGCTAACAATACTGTATCATAAACTCAAAATTTCCTCATGGGGTAGATCTTAGGTTAAGTGTTCTTACTGTAAAAATAGTAATAATAATAATAAATGAAGCACGAAGAGATTTTTTTTTTTTTGAGTTGGAGTCTCACTCTGTCGCCCAGACTGGAGTGCAGTGGCTGCTCCTGGCCACCGCAACCTTGACCTGCTGGGCTCCGGCGATCCTTCCACCTCAGCCTTCCAAGTAGCTGGAATTACAGGCATGCGCTACCACGCCCGGCTGATTTTTTGATTTATTGTAGAGATGAGGTCTCGCTGCCCAGGCGGGTCTCGAACCCGCGGGCTCAGGCAATCCACTCACCTCAGCCTCCCAAAGGCGCGGGATTACGGGCTGAGCCACCGAGCCCGGCTGCACGAAGAGATTTTTTAAGGTGATGAATATGACTATGTCCCTGATGGTGGTGATGGTTTCATGGGTATATATTTATCCTCAAACTCAACCAGTTGTATACATTAAATATAGCTTTTTACATGTCAATGTCAATCATATCTCCATAAAGTGGATACATACACACACACACACACACACACACACACACACACACACACACTACAACCCTTGTGTTGTTGACATACTACCTAACTCATTTACTTTATCTTAAATGAGAGGCTTTGATAATTAGATTCTTTTAACTTTAGTCACCAGGAAATAGAGAAATACTCCCCATAGTGAAGTATAAGACTTTCAAATTTGATAATATTCTAGTCACACAACATTGAAAAAAACCATGCATATAAATATAGTCTTTAAATGTTTAATAAATGTGTGGGTTTGTGTTAGTGAATACATACAAACCTCCTACTCTCCATCTTTCATGGGCTTTTTCCTCTTATGGCTATTCACGTACAATTTAGATCTGCAAGTTTTAACCATTTAACTTCCTGAGAAAGGAAATTGAAACAGCAAAAGCAAATGTGTCCCCAACTCACGTATGGAAGTAGTTATTTCAGGTTAATTATTATCAAGAACTGTGCAAGATTAAGAATGCGATTAAACATTAGCCTGTGAGATATTTAACAGTGGGGTTCTACAATAAAAACAGAATATTGTTCTTTCTAGGTTTTTTCTAAATGGTCCCAAACTACATATGCGAATGAAGTTAATGTCTAAATAATTAAATGATAATGTCACTATTATTCAATGTAGGAATACACTTGAGAATCAAATTGAATCCGTTTTTTTCCCCTAGTGGCACAATAACAATTCATGTTCAACCTTACTTAATATATTCCTTGCTTAAAAGAAAAATCAGTCTGTATACTCGTTGGTTTCTAGAAAAGAGAGCTAGGCCCATGCAACCGAGGGATAGAGCAATAAAAAAAAAAGCAATAACACTGGGCTAAATGTAAATTGGGCTAAGAGCAGCACCTCTACAAACTTTGTCCTAAACTCCTTTCTCAGTTCCATCCCTTAGGCATCCAATGCCCTCCATTCTTGTTGCACCTCACTTTCTAAAACTGGTCTGCTCATGGGAACACAGTCAATGTGCTACCTTTCCCAAGAGTATTTGATTTTCACTCAGTCTCCTTTGTGCATTGAAAACATTCATAGAGAGCTCACCAAGTGTCAAGCTTAGTTCTAAACACATTCCATATATTAACTCATCTAATCGTCACAACAACTCTAAGATACATACTCTTAGTATTCCTACTTCAGCAATGAGGAAACTGAGTCATAGAGTAGATGGGCAACTCTTCTAAGGTGGACCCAGGCATTCTGTCTTGAAAGCCTTATATAGCTCTAGACCTATATAAGGGAGAGACTCATATCCCCAGTCGTTGCTTCTAAGTCCTTTCCAGTATTATTTGGTTTTTGCAATTCCTAAATGTCATCTTGCAGCATCAAAACTTACAGAAAGACGGGATACACACTTAAATAAATTCATGAACACTAAATTTAAAAAGCACTGTCCTGACAAAGAACAGGGACATGCCCAAGAATCCTTGAGTATCTCTAATTTGTTATTCTATGGCTACTATTAAACTATTAATGAGATTATTTAGCCAGGCTCTATAATACTTTTTCATTAAAAAAATCTAAATACAATCTCTAACCCAGAGTTAAGTGAAGCTACTTTGCCTTGAGGCATTTGCTGAATTTGGGAAACTCAGGCTTCTAGTAAGTCTAGGTTCACAGGATGGTCAAAAGCCAGGATCTAGCCAGATGGGGAGAAGTCTTTCTGACTCTTAGTGCTAGTATTTCATGGTGCTGTATCCTCAGAGTAAAGATAAATCAGAAGTCAATATCTCATCTCCCCATTTCTCAGTAAAGTTGACAATTCTATTTGAGGTAGGGCACTCACATCTGTGAATAACTGTAAGCTTGACTTCAGTAGGCATTGTAACAGAGAATGTAGACTCCCTCCAAAAAGGAAAACCTCAAGTCATGAAATAAAAATAATTTAAACCGAAACTAAATTGGTAGCTTTGTTCGGAGCCTGACAGAAGAAAAAGGAAACTATCTCTGATGAAATAAAACTCTTCATTTTAGCACTGACTAAAAAAATTCCCATAAAATTATAAGAAAATGAGACATCCCTAGTTAAAAATAGAAGTATGCATAGCACTAAGGCAGCATGAGCAAGAAGCAGCAGTGGCAGAAAACAGAAACAAATCCACCAAAATATAAGGAATCAGAATTATCAAAATGAGACACTGAGATGAACAAAGATTTGGACAACTGTGCAAATCTCTGTCTAGTGTGTTTAAAGAAAAAAGAAAAATTGAAAATTTCTGCTATAAATCAATAGATATTTTTTTAAAAAACCAGTGGTTGTATAAAATAATGAAATAAAAAATTACTAAAATTTAAAACCCAAGTAAGAGCTTTATTAGAGATTAGACATAACTGAAGAGAGAATTATTGAGCTGGAGGATAGATCAGAATGCAGGGAAGAAAGAACAAATAAAAAAGAAGCTAAGAGACATGACTAATGTATGGAATGGAAACATCTGACATACAATTAATTGGATTCCAGGAGGAAATGAGAGAGAATATGTGAAAGAGGCAATATTTGGAAGGGAAATGCCAGAGAATTTCCTAGACATAATGGCAGAGAATACTCAACAGATTCAGGTGCACAGAGTATCTAAAATAAAATAAATCCACACCTAGGCACGTTTTGAAACATCAAAACAAAGCAAAGTCAAAAGATAAAAAGTAATCTACAACAAAAGGAAAGAAATATTGCCTTAAAAGTGGTGACAGATTGCCCATTGCCTTTAAATAACAAAATGGTTGCCAGAAGTCTGTGGAATGACATTTTTAATGTCCTTAAATAAATAATTGACAATCCAGAACCCTATACCCACGAAAGATGATTTTTAAGAATGAGAGAGACTTAAAGACATTTTCAGATGTTACCTTCCTCCAAAAATGACAGCAAATTTAGCATCAGCAACCCACACTAGAGGACACTCTAATGAACATACTTCATGCAGAAGAAAAGTGATCTTGGATGGAAAGAAAAGGGTGGGATAACAAACAAATATCAAAGAGAAATAAGTGAGGGGAAATCAAAGTAGATACTTACTAAATAAAATCATAATAATGTTTTGGAGTTTTAAAAATACAAACATAGAAGTAAAAATGCATAACAATAATAACCTAAATCAGGACGGGCATGAATAAAGCTAAATGTTCTAAGGACCTTGTATTGTCAGGCAGAAAGTTAAGGCAATGATTAACTTTTGACTTTGACAAGTTAAAAATGCACATTCTAATTTCCAGAATAAGCACTGACAGAAGTGTAAGCTATAAACCAATAGAAAGGAAAAGGTACATTAGTCCCAAAAAAGGTAAAAACAGAAAGAAAAATATGGAACAGGCAAGATAAATAACAGATAAATTATAGGTATACATCTAAATGTATTAGTAATAACATTAAATATAAGTAGGCTAAATGTTCCAGTTAAAGACAAAAATCATAGGGCTCAATCAAAACAAATACATGTGAGTTATGGACACATGTAAACTGTTGTGGCTGAAACTGGAGAAAACATGAAAACATGTTCTTTTCTAGTATATTTGAAATAGTTACAAATATTGGACTTATTCTGGGTCATTAAGCAAAACAAAAAATTTCAAAACATCAGAGTCATGCATTGTATAATCTTCAACCACAATTCATTTAAATCACAAAACTATAATTAAAAATTTAAAAATTTCTTTGTTTGGAATTAATAGACACATTTCTAAATAATCCACAGATCAAAGAAAAAAATGATGCAAGTTAGAATATATTTTGAAATAGATAATAAAGTTATACATATCAACTTGTGGGATGCAGCTTAAGTAATAGTAAAGAGAAAATTACAGCGTTTAAAAAATGCACATATTAGAAAAGGAGAAAGTCTAAATATTAATGACCTAATAATATCCTTAAGATATTAGAAAAGAACAGGGAAAAAAGAAGGTAGAATAAATATTAGTATAATCCCAGAGGTTTGAGAGGCCAAGGTGGGAAGACTGCTTGAGGCAAAAAGTTTGAGACCAGCCTGGGCAACATAGGAAAACCCCATCACTACAAAAAATTAAATACAATAAACATTAGCTGGACATGGTGGTGCACAGTTACTCTGGAGACTGAGTTGGGAGGATTGCCTGAGCCCAGGAGTTCGATGCTGCAGTGAGTTATAATTGTGAAACTGCACTTCACCTTGGGTAAAAGAGGACTCTGTTCCAAGAGAAACAAGAAAGAAGAGGGGAAGGGAGGGTATGCAGAAGAGGAAAGGAGAGGGAAGAGAGGAAGAGGGGAGAAGAAGAGAGGAATAACAAAGATAAAAATTGAAATTAAGAACATAAGAATGAAAAGCATTCAACAGAGATTATTGGTAAAACCAAAACTGGTTCTTTCTAACATCTAATAAAAATTTCCAAACTGCTGGCAAGACTTGTTGGAAAAAATAGAAAGCAGTTATAAATGACCAATATGAGAATTAAAAGTGAGATACACTAAGAAACTGCAGACACTTAACAGTTAAAAGAATAATATCAAAACTTCATGCTAATAATTTTGAAATTCAGACTCAAAAGACAAAATCTTCAGAAATATTTTTAAACAAAAATGACTTAAGAAATAAAAAAAACTTAATCCAATAACAATTAAAATAGTTAAAATGGAACAAATTTGTCATTTTTATTTGATTTTAATCTCATATATTTGATTCTTACAAATTATTCATACCTCATTTTTAAACAACCTCTAATTATGAGTGCATGATGACATTATATATGGGTTTCTGTGTCAATAATACACTAAGATCAGGTGTTCTCTACTTCGGCAATTCAGAACAGTCACATACTACAACATTCTGAAGTGACTTTCTCCTGAAACAAAATTAATTTTCAATGTAAAACATTATTTTCTGTATTATTTACTAAAGCAAGTATCCTTTCTCTGATTTATTTTCTGAAAGATATCTTTGGCATAATTATTTCTCTCTGCTCAGGAATAAGTTTTATCTCAGAGAGTTAAATAATAGAGATAAATTCAATAAGATTAATGCACCTCCTTTTTCTGATCTCACAGTAAAAAATTATCTCCTATCTTTGAACTCTTACATAGTACATTTTTATATCTTATTATTTATAATATAGTTTTGGCAAACTTTTTCTATAAAGTGCCAGACAGTAAATATTTTAGACTTTTCAAGACATATGATCTCTGTTGCACCTATTCAACTCCATCGTTTTAGTGCAATAACAGCTATAAATGTGGCTACAGTTGTAAACAAATGGATGGTTGCATTTCAGTAAAACTTTATTTTTTGAAAACAGACTTCAGGATTTTGCTCAAGGGTTTGCCAATTCCTGATTTATACTAATACCTTGAGCTATAATTAGTAGAACATTTGCTTGTAACAGCAAATGCTAAATACTTTACATACATTACTTCATTTAATTCTCAGAACAACTTTGAGAGATAGATGCTCTATTATCCTAATATCTCAGATAAGAAGACTGAGGCACAAAAAGGCACAAAAACGTTAAGCAAATAGCTAATTAAGTGACAATGCCAGAATTGAATCTAAGTTTGTTTATCCAAATTTTTTCTAATTCTTGTGTCCTATACTATATCTGCATATCTTCCAAAGCGTTGTCCAGTAAAAAATGTATAAAATAATTGTGATTCAAATGATCTCATAAAAACCTTACACAATTAACTATAATCATACTTACTATACAATATAATATTCAATTGTATATTATCCTATAATTATTGGAATGTGTCGCAACTTGAAACCAGGCCTTATCTGTGCTAGTTATTTCAAGCAGAAAGGGACTTGGAAATGAAAAGGAATAATGACCTAGAAGGCACTAAAAAGGAAGTTTTTTGTAAATAGAAAAGGGTTCACCTATTCCAGAAATAACAGTACTACACCCAGGGTGTCACAGCTCTCCATGGAGGCCAGCAGTTAGAAACAGAGCTCTGAGATGAAGGTGGTTAGACAAAGAAGTGGAAACCAAACAAGCAGTAGTTTCCCAGTCGCAGAAGTAGATTCAGGATCAGGTCTCCATTCTAAAGAGAAGTTAAAAAAAGAGAAGTTAGATTATTTATTTAGAAAAGAGAGTGAGGTATTCTTCAGCTTATTGGTTTAGGAATTTAAGAATGGAAATTAGGTAGGCCCAAACTTTACCTGTATGATGTCCACTTGTATACCTAATTTTGAATTGTACCCCACATCTTTAAAATAAAATAAATTTAAAAATAAATTGTATTAAATATAAATTTAAAAAAATAGAGACTAAGACAGAAACCTATGTGTCAAAAGTGGGGGCATATGGTGAGACCTAGCTACCAGCAAGTAAGAAGTTGGACCAAAGAAAGTGGAGGTAGGGCTGCATAAGAATTTTCTTTCTGAAAAGAAAGGAGTCCAGGAAGCAGGACAAGGAGGAGCCTATGGATAGGGAGTTATGGGGAACCCATTGTAGATAACAGAATGGTACAGGGGCTAAGATACCAAACCAGGTCTGACAGAAATATTAACTCCAATCAGTTTATAAGCTCCCTATGGGTAAGAAGAGATGATTTCCTTTGCATAGCACTAATGTCTTATTGGTACAGTTTCAGGCTCTAAATGCATACTTAATAATATTTATTGATTTGCTTACTTAAAATTCTGTGAAAATACACACCAACTAGTGTCTGAGCCTTTTATTGCCCATCTCTTTGCTCTTTCATCAATGTTTCCATTGAATAATTTTTGCTGATTTATTTGACTTTAGTATCCAATTTTGCATTGCAGAGAGTTCTACTCTTCAGAATGTCATGTACATCCAGGAATGGTATATATGCTTGCTTTAGTTCTATTTAGGCTGCTATAACAAAATATCATAAATTGGGTAGCTTATAAACAACAAATATTTATTTCTCAGAGCTTTGGAGGTTAGGAAGTCCAAGGTCAAGATGACAACAGATTCAGTGTCTGGTGAGGGTCTACCTTCTTGTTCATAGATGACACCTTCTCACTGTGGTGAGAAGTAAAGGAGTTTTCTTTCTTTCTCTTTTATAAAGGCACTAATCCCATTCATGAGGGTTCTACCCGCCCCCCACCCCATGATTTAATCACCTCTTGAAGGCCATACTTCCTAATACCATTACATTGGTGATTCGGTTTTAAAATAAATTTGAGGAAGACACAAACATTCAGATAGTAGTAATGATAATCCTGTCAAAAGATGGCTTTTATGCTGGGACTATATTGCATTTCAGTGACCAAGTGAAACAATAGAAAAATCAGGGAAAGTTTAATTTGGTTAAGGAGAAAGGTAAAATAGAGCATGATTTTTCCAAGACTTTGTATTCTTTTAACGTTTGGAATTTTGAAGAAGTTAATGTCTCCATAAGTTCAAGTATATATATTTTTTCACATCACTGTAAACTTGACAACTTCCTTATGTAAAGTTATTAACAAGTAAAGTCACTAACCACCATTCATTAAATGTTACTTAATAAGAGTGATCTGATGTTTGATTTTAGTCTTCTTCCCACCAATTTGTGGCTTATTTTTTAAACCTTTAAGTTCAAATGCATACATTCACTTTTTGAAATATATAGAAAAATTCAAATTCTCTAAGAATGATGACTGGTTCAAAAAAACAAAGTAAAATGTTATTTTACCTGAATAAATATGTCATTTCCAGCCTCAGGACAAATTTGTTCTTTTGAAGTA
Source organism: Cephalopachus bancanus (assembly GCA_027257055.1). Classification (NCBI taxonomy): domain Eukaryota; kingdom Metazoa; phylum Chordata; class Mammalia; order Primates; family Tarsiidae; genus Cephalopachus; species Cephalopachus bancanus. The sequence goes on from JAPVLO010000012.1 coordinate 2,026,299, forward strand.
TAATTCCTAAGGTCATGTTTAGGATAATATGTGGCAGGATTCATTTAAAAAATAATAATAAAGGATTGTGCGAGGTAAATGAGGTGCTTTGTGGGTAGACCTACATTCAAAATGTGGTGTTATTTTCCAACTTTCTTTATGTGCTTCCATGTAACTGATTATGTCACTGAAAATCACAGCTGGAGCAAATGGGGAAGAGGAGATTTTCTCTCTTTTTAAACAAAATCACATTCTCTCTCTCTTCCTGTTTTCATATCCCTTAATAGAGCATCCTTTTTTAAAAATTTGTCATTTTTCTAGAAAAAAAGTTGTGTAAATTTGTTTATCCAGCATTATCTAATTATTGTTTAAATTATTTCAGAAATAAAAGTTATCTTTGACACATGAAACATGGAGACGCCCAGCATCTTTTTTTTTTTAAAAAGAGAGAGAGATAGAAATCATACTGTGTGTGGCTCTGTGAAGCACAAAACTATTGAACCAGGAGTCAAAAAACCTAAATTGCCAACTAACATTAACACTTATAGCTATGTGGACTTAGGCAGAACATGCCATGGGTGATGTCTTCTTACTAGGGTTGGAATAAAAATCAGCTGAGATGATATGTGCATCTGATTTGTCAAGTGCACAGTACTACACAGGTGTAGCCATTTTCAACACAGTGATAATAGCTACCTATTAGTCATATACCTCTTTCTGAATATCTTGAATATTTATGTCACAATAAAGAAAATTACCTGTTCAGTTATGTGGAGTGCTTTGCATCAATGGGTTTCTTCTTTCGAGCAATGCTCCCTTCTTGAAAAACAATGATACATGTTAGGAAGACATCTTCAATTCTTGTTTAACTAGTACCCACTCTCCTATACACAGAAGCAAATATCCCATCATGAGCTAAAAGAGTTCGTTCATGAGCCACTAAAATAATGATTCTGGAGACATCTTTGTGATCTCCTCCCCATCAAAAAAAATCAACTACCTGCCTGGGATTTTAAATGTGGAGGTAGGATATGACAATTTGCTGATTAAAGAACTACAGACAGTGGTAGAACTGGAAAAAATCACAAGCTATGATCTGCAGTCAGGGTTTTATTTTGAGAATCATTCTCTCCCTAAAATCAGCAAAGCTCAAAATGTAAATGAGGGTCTCCATAACAGCCCTCTACTGCTCTGATAGAGATTATGGAGCTTAACATAAAATTTTTGTTTGTTCAAGACTCAGATATCTGGCCAGTGCCAAGATCAGGCTAAAAATACATCAATAAATAGATCTGGAGAGGATAGGAGTAAAGAGTAGGAAGAGAAATTGTGCTGGCTATTAAGAAATTGTGCTGGTGTTATCTTTCTATAACACCAGCTTGATTGTCTATATCCTCATTTAAGAAAAAATATAATCTAAAAGCAATTGAAAAAATACAAATGACAAATCCCATAAGTACCTTGCTGCTTGGAGTTATGCTCTGTTTCTCCCATCTTTATATTCTGAGGGATCTCATGACTCAAATTAACTCATCACACATAATAAGCTTATTAACATACCAACCTGGAAAATCATGAAGAACAACAATACTATTGCTGTACATTGCCTCGAAGAAGATTATTGCCAGGATTGAGGTACCTGGGGAATGAGATGAAGATGGGCACGATGAGCGACTTGTGAATAAGGAATTCATAGAACAGAAATACACCAAATATAAACTTTTAGAAGATCAGTTACAGGTGAGTTCTAAGGAAGAGTGAGACAAAAAGGAGAGGAAAAGGAAATAACAAAAGGAAGAATAAGTCCAGAGTGTGGTTAAAAATATTTACATTGACATTCTGCTTTACAATAACTAGCATTCAAATCATTGCTTACTTCTGTACAACCACTGCTTTGCACATTTCCGTGAGCACTTTGGGGACATATAACATGGACTGTGTGCCAGATACTCTTATAAAACCTTTAAAAATATGTATTTATTGTATAACTCCATGAAATCAATACTATTATTATAATTTCCATTTAATACAGATGAAGTTAAGGAATGAACCAGGCACTTATACCAGATTGGCTGTCTTTTAACCCATCTTCTTTAGGTACCAGAGATGAGGATTGAAAGCAAGTAAGAAAGAGCTTAAGAGGCTTCCTTGAATGGCAGAAAGGTGCTCACGTATCAACTTGAACCTCCAGGTAAGCAGGTACATTGAATAATTAGTTAGACTGCTTATAAGTTCCTTTCCCATCTTGAGCCATTTCTAACAAAATGACAAAGAACATTTTATGTGCATGGGTAATATCACCCACCTGATTGAATGCAGTGGATATTTTCAAGTACAACACAAAATGGACCTAATGCCTAATCCAGGTCTTTGGGGTCACTTTTAAAAAAGAGTAGAAGTTCCATTAAGCTGGTTTGGTTTGTGACAGTTGGCTAGAGAGAGGCATGTAGAAAAGAGAAAACTCAATGATAACAAAGGCTTATCAAGATCAATATGGAAAGAGAAGGCTAAATTCTTCAAATCTACGCTTCACAAGCAACTGAGAATCCCATAGCACTCCCAGGAAGTCACAAGGCCCTGCTTGGGTTTTGCATTCTTCCTTCTCAGTAAGACAAATGCTTTGCAACTTTAATCCTAAATAAACCATTTCCCTAGTAAACATAACAAAGTATTCTAACTCTTACAAAATCATCTATACAACAGTTTCATATCCTCCCTGAATTTGTCTTCTGCCTGTGGGCAGCATTGCTAAATCTTCTTGAAACCCAATGAAATGGAAACAGCTGAGAATTTGAATGCATTTAACTTATACTACTAATATTTTTATTTTTGTTTCACAGAATTAAATTTCCATCAGCTGTGTTCTAAAAAAGGGGGAAAGACTTCAAAACAAACTCATCTGCATGAAAGTGTTCAAATGATCGAGAATTAAAACCAGCATTCCATAGGAGATAGCTTAACACACACCATGATGCCCTAGGAGACAGAGTTCACTACTTGTAAGAAACATGTCTATTCAATTTGTATTCAATGTGGGTGCCTTCTCACAGATCTAGGAGAAAAAGTACCTTTTCCAGGAATGTAAAAAGTAGTATGTTCACTATAGGGTATCTACTTCCCCCTTCAGAAGGAAAACATCCTCCATTTTGCCTCCTTTTTCCAGAGGTCCTCTTACCCCAATTTTCCTCACTACAACAAAGTATTTTGTGCAGACAAATGAGCCAGTGAGTGCTCTGTTCTTCCTGCCACAGGTTAATGGTGATCCACTGTTCAATAGGAGACAGATGGTTCAGGCTCTCACTCTGTAAAATACATGAATCTTGGAAAAGCAAATAGACTCTTAATAGTATGTGGGATGTGGGGCAATTTAAAAGCTTAGCTTAACTAAACATGAAGCATGGTGCAGCAGTCAAGAGCATTGTCTCTGAAGCCCAAAGGGTTTCATCTTCTTGCAGGTAAACAGCTAATACACCCATTTTGCAGATAGGGTAAGTTCACTTATGTTGCAACTAAGTGAAGAGTCCACAGTTAGACAGGTCCTAAAAATGGCATTGGAGAGGTCACACTGTTAATAAACCCCCACAGCACAGGCTCTATTATTTATGAATTCAAAACTCAAAGGATATGGATTTGGATTGGAACCCACACACAAAATAAAAATTCATTACAACACAAGTGTCAAGAGGCAAGTATAATATTCACATTATAAAAAAATCTTTCTAAAATAAGCAGTATGCTATAGGAATTTTGTATTTGAAATAAAAGTCATAACCCATATTTTGTCAAGAAGGCACAACTAAAGTTTGGATACTGAAACTAGAATTCCTAGGACACTTAAATAATTTATGAAGATGAGAAATTTTGAAATCATAATTATTTCAGAATGTCCAAAATACATTGTAAAGTAAGGCTCTATATAAGTATTACATATGTACTTCACTGTCCAATATAGGAATTGATGGGATTTTTCCTTAAAAGATCAGATAAATATTTTAGGCTTTGCAGACTACTGAACTCTGTCATTGTAGAACTAAAGAAGTCACAGAGAGTATGTAAATGAATGCACCAATAAAACTGTACTTATAAAAACAGGCACCTGGCTGTGTCTGGCCCATGGACTACAATTTGCTAATCTGTGCCTTAATATATAATGTGCTTTAATGCAGCTAGTCAGTGTTATTATTTCTATGATTGTTGGAATGACTGAAATGAGTTATTGTTCACGAAAACTTGGTTATACTGACTTTCAAGTATTGAAAGCATCACAGGGATAAGGACTTTAAAAGACTTTTCCAATTTCACCATGTTAGTGCTACTTAAACCTTATGCTATTTAATGTCACACTTTACATGTTTCATTAGCATATAAAAAACTATCACGTGGAAAAAATCCATTAAATGATTCAATGTGGAAAAATCAAGCATTGTAGTTTATCTCCAGAAAGATAATACTAAACCTCATCTATTTACATTTAGCCAGGGACATATAGTTTTATTGCCTGCAGAACAAAGTCATAGAGTCCAGCTGACAATGAAGCTGCTTAAGTTTTCCTTTGGGTGGGTTTATAGTTGGACTACACGAAGTTCACAGCAATAGAACGACATAACAACCCAGTGAAGAGAAGAGAGATACAGGAAAAGTTGGCACTTTCTCTATAAATTAAACCACACAATAGTGATAAAAGAATATGGGCTTTTGCAGGTAACACTGTAAGTGCCAAGGGAAGTGTCACATAAATACAATGTATCTGTACTACTCTTGTGAGCCTGACATGAACTCCATAATAGTACGGCCCTATGGCCAAGTGTGTGTCTTGATATAAACAGATATTTTCTAGTGAGATAACTAACACTTAGAAGGATTACAATCTTTTCCCAACTATCATTAGTTTCCCAACTATCATTAGTTTCCCGTTCTGTGATATTCAAATAATAAAATACATCATATTTGCTATTATTATGCAATGAATTTTGATAAGTTTCAGTTCCCAAACTTACTGTGACCCCTCTATCGATCTCTTACTTGACTATTTATTTGTGTGCATTTGTGAGTGTGGATTTCTTGTGACATTTCTTTGCACTTGGACAGATATATCACAAATTTTATCATGTTATTTGTTTCTATCAGAGAGTATATTTTCAGCTTTGTTAGCTGGATTTTTTTAATCTCTATCCCAATACAGATTGAGTTACTCTGCTCTTAAAATTTTACCAAAATGTGAACTTTTGATTATTTGTTTTCAACTGTGATCTGAAGGATAATTTGTGCGACTGCTATTACATCTATTGGAAGATCCACTACATTATATTTAAGAGAGTAGAATGTCCTATTTCTGTAACTGCTTGCTTTTCAATCCAATATTTATTGGTTTCATAAGCTAATAAAGATTTTTCTGTGGATTTTCAGCCCCGTTGCTAATGACCTTTTTATTATTATTATGGCAGCAAAATTGGCATGTTTTAAAAATTCACATAGTTTTATATAATTTAAAAGTTATTTACCCAGTTATTTCAATTGAAATAGAAATTTCCTAGTCCTGTACTAGGTTTTCCAATCACTTGAGCCTTCTGCTTTCTCCCTATTAGTCTCTGTATATCTCCACTTCCACCTTGACAGACTAATACTCAGACTATCACTTTAACTATTCTGTCCCAGCTATTTCCTACTATCTTGCCTCTTTCCCTTTGCCCATGTCTCTGCCCAAACCCCAACCCTGAATCATCCCTGTATTAGTTTCCTATTGCTGCTATAACAAGCTATCATAAACCCAGGGGCTTAAAAGCACACAAATTTGCTATTATAGTTCTGGAGATCAGAAGTCTAAAATCAGTTTCATTGGACTGAAGTCAAGGAGTCAGTTGGGCTAGTTTCTTCTGAAAGTTCCAAGTGGGGAATTTGCTTCCTTGCCTTTTTCACCTTTTAGTGACTGCCTGTGTTTCTTGGATTATGGCCCCTTCCTCCACCTTCAAAACACATCACTGCAACCTCTGTTTCCAACCATCAAATCGCCATATTTTTTCATGCCAAATATCTCTCTGACTCCCTCTTGGAAGGACATTTGCGATTACATTTAGGGCCCACTAGAATAATCAAGATAACCTTCCGATCTCAAGGTTATTAATGTAATCCACCTGTAAAGTCCCCTTTTTCATTCAAGGTAACATTCACAGGTCCCAGGGATTAAGACCTAGATACCTTAGGGAGGCTTCTGCCTACAACAGCATGACTTCTGAACCCCAAGGACTCATGTAGATCCCACATGCAAAATATATTCACCCTCTTCCCAACATAGACAAAACTCTTAATGTATGACAAAGTCAAATACTCACTTTCTCTTTACCTATATGAGGGTTGCTGGAGATATCATACCTGTACAGAATGGGACCAATAGACAGAGTTTTTCAAGTGGGTCTCAGGCTGCCTAAGAGATCTCATGCATTTCTTTAGTCAGCTTGTTCTCCAGTTTTTCTTTTCTTTTTTTTTATTATAAAGATGTGGGGTACAATTCAGGGTTAGATATACAAACATAGATTGCGCAGATACCTTTGTTGATGAAATATGCCCCTCTCTCCCCTGGCGGTTTCCCTCAACTGCCAATCCCACCCCCCGCCCCTGACTGTTTCTCACTACTGCCATTCACTTTCTTATAGTATTATAATTGTTCAAGGTCTGCTTATGAGTGAAAACATATGGTACTCTGTTCTTTGTTTCTGTGATAGATCACTGAGTATGATCGATTCTAAATCCATCCAAGTTGCTGCAAAGTTCATATGTTTATTCTTCTTTATGGCTGCATAATATTCCATTGTGTCTATGTACCATATATATTTTTTTAATCCAGTCCAGCTTCAATGGACAGCACGGTCAGTTCCATGTTTTTGCAGTTGTGAATAGAGCTGCAAGAAACATACATATGCAAGTATCTTTTTTGTAGGATGATTTGAGTTTCTCTGGGTATATTCCCAATAGGGGAACTGCTGGGTCATAAGGAAAGTAAATTTCTAGTTCTTTCAGAAATTGCCACACTGTCTTCCAAAGAGGTTGCACTAGTTTGCATTCCTACCAGCAGTGTAGAACGGTTCCTTTTTCTCCGCATCCTCACCAGCATCTGTTGTTTGTTTTATTAATGATGGTCATTTAACTGGGGTTAGGAGATACCTCAATGTGGTTTTGATTTGTATTTCTCTGATGATGAGTGAGGCTGAGCACTTTTTCATGTGTCTGTTGGCTGACCACATATCTTCTTTTGAGAAGTGTCTTTTCATGTCTTTTGCCCACTTTTTAATGGGGCTGTCTGTTTTTTTCCTTTCAGCGCACATGTCTATTTTCTTCAAACTGCCTAACCCTCATCCTCCATCCCCAAAGCCATTACCCTAGTTAAGACAGACATCATGGGCCTAAACTACCACAAAAGCTTTTAATTGATTTTCCTGCTTCCAATAGTTATATCAGTCAGCAAGCTGTAGAAGTGGTTCAGGCAGCAATGATGAAAGCCTGAAGTACTGGTAACAGGAAAAAAGAATGAAGAGATGGATTTAAATTTGCTAAGAGAGTAGATCTTAAGTATTCTCCTCCCACACAAAAATGTTAGGTGATCGACATGTTAATTAGCTTGATTGCGGTAGTCATTTTGCAATATATATGTATATTAAAAGATCATGTTGTATACCTTAAATATATATATTTTTGTCAATTATCCCTCAAGAAAGCTGAATAAATAAAAAGAAAAAAGAAATAGGGAAAATAATTGATAACAATTTGCATGTTGCAAGGAGGGTGGGAGTTGGAAAAATATGGGATGACTCTTCAATTTCTGGCTTGGGAATATAGATAAATCGCTATGTTCTCCATGAAGATCAGGAATAAGATATAGGATGGGGTGTGTAGGGAGAGATGATGAATGAATGCATGCATGATGTTTGAAGATCCCACAGTACATCCAAATGATAACATCAACAAAGAGTTTGTTATGTTGTTCTAGAACTCAGAATAGAGACCTGAGATAGAGATAGATATAGAAATGCACATTATCAGAGTGTAGGTAGCTGAAGTTACTGACCTAAATAAGGTCACCTGAGGACATAATATAAGATGGGAAAAGACAACTGAGAAAACCCACTCCATATTTAAGGTTAATTGGAGGAAGAGAAGTCCATAATGTTGACTGGAAAAACTCAAAGAATCAAAGTGAAAGACAGAAGACAAATATCACGAAAGGTGAGACAAGAGTATCCAATTACACAGACCTGCTCAATGGAATCAGTACTGAACATGGGGCTGGGAGGTTCAGAAGTCATAAGCCTTCATGGAGTGGAGGTGATATAAGCCAGGTTACAGGGGAGTGAAGAGTTAGCAGGCAGTGGGGAAGTGAATGTAAGGCTGGGGAAAACATCAACAAACCTGCACAAAAAATAAGGAGAGGACAATAGACAGAGAAGCCGTAACATCGAGAAAAGTCTGGTCATTTAAAAAAATTATTATTTTAGTTTTTTAAGACCAAAGAAACTACAGTATGTTTATAAATAAGAGGAAGGAATCAGTAGAAAAGAAAATATTAAAGTTGCAGAGGACAAAAGGAAGAAATGATGGATGGAGAAAGACAGAGAAGAAAATCCAGAACAAAAGTGAAATGATTGTCTCTGAACAAAAGGACAGCATGGTTTTTTTTTTTTTCTAAAAAGAGAGAAAATGAATCAATGTGGTTTTCATATCCATTTGAATCCCAAAGAGTATATAGAATTCTTACCTGGGAACTTCAATTGTCTCTATAAATTCAGAGTGAGGTCATTATCTGAGAGGTGACTAAATCCTAAAGAACATGATAAAAACACAGGATAGCTATTGTTCGGAATGGAAGACACATGACACAGAAAAGAATCACTGAATTGAACTGATGGCCCATTTGACCTTGGAAATATGAAAGTCTATCATTGGATCACCAAACCCACACACTCATGGTATTTTCCTCAGAGTTCTTGTTTGTTCAATAATGTAGAACTGTAGATTCTTCTGGGGAGGTGAGGCAAATGGACAAAAGGGAAAAGGAATTGAGGGTACAGAGCTCTCCCCCAATTAATCACTTGAAGTGACAAAATCAAGGAAATCTGAAGAATGGTTTTGATACATCATATATCTGAAGAGACTTCCCAATTTCTCCCTATCTTTTTGATATGTTTAACTTTGTCTTACTGTGCATTTTAATGCAGTGCTCAAGAAATTAAAAGTTTAAAATTAAAGTCCCTAGTTGAGAGAACACATTTTTTAAAGATAATTATTGAAACAATCACCAAGCACAAATTACAGATAATCTTATCTCCATGAGTGGAGGGTTCACAGACTTTGGTGTCACACAGATTGTAGGTTTAATCCCCAACTGTGACATTTAAGTGCTGTAGACAAGATAAACATGCCCTAGCCTTTCTCAGCATGAATTACTTCATCTATAACATGAGGGTTGAAAAATACACCCTACTCAGTTTACAGGAACAATATACACAAGATCAAATAGATAAATACTCAATATACAGTATCCATTAGCTATTACTGTTTATTGTTTTGACTGAGGGAGCAACATAAAGAACAAAATGACACAACACCCAAAATGTGAGGTTATCACTAAGAAAGGGAAGTGATACAAGTTGAAAACAGACTTCACTCAAGCCACAAGTTTAGCCTAGGGCCAAACCTGTTAGCTGTCTGCTGTTCAAAATGAAAGAAAAATACTCAATGCAGTATTGACGTGTATCACGGCTGTCAGCACGACAACCGAGAAGGGCCATTTTTGCTGAGCCTTTTGACATATAGCAAGAGTGGTTCATCTGGTTCATACTTATTTCTCATGTCAGCACAGTCAACTTCATTCAAAAGGCACTGCATTCTCAGACATTCTCTTCACTGCATCAGTGACATCTAAACAAACAAACACACACAATGTTCTCATACACTTCACTTTTGGACAATGCCTTTTAATTACCATTGCATTTGAGAATACAGGGACAAAATGACTGTTCAGAAACAATCACTTCACCTTTGTTCTGCATCTTCTTAACTTCTCTACCTTTCTCTATTCATCATTTCTTCCTTCTGCTTTCTGCAGCTTTTATATTTTCTTTTCTACCAATTCCTTCCTATTACTTAAAATCACATAAGGTTTTCTTCCCTAAGTGTGTTCGAAAGGTCCTAAAATACACACCTCAGTAAGAGTTTTTCATGGACTGGAAAGAATCTGCTATTTTTTTTAAGAGGACCAAAGCATAACCTTGAGACCACCCTCCCAAGTAAGAGATAGAAAATGTCAAGGACTGTTGAGCACCCAGCCAATTTCCACAGTGGATCAGTAAGATGTTACTTAGCACAGGTGTTTAATTATGATGCATTAGGGAAATGGGTAGTGTTCAATGGCCCTCAAACACAAACCTCCACCTGTGCAGAGGTCTAACATTGGTTCGTGGAGTGATAATATCAAGGAAAGCGATCGTGCACCAATCCTGCTCAAGGGTCTTTCTTTTCTTGGTTGGTGCAGCCAAATTCGCTGCTAGCAAGCTACGGGTTTCCCCACATGAGCAGGTCCATCATGAAAGTTTATAACTGCATCTGAGTTGTCTCTCCTGGAATTAGTCGTTTCTGAAAGTAAGTAAAAAAAATCAGAATAATTCAAGGTGCCTGCAGAGAAAGTTCCTCCAGGTATCTTCCCAAAACTCGAATTTTGTGATAAACAAAGGAAACCAATACACTGGCCAAATGACCAGGTAAGGTTATTGTAATTCATCCCCTAACAATAGCCAGTTCCCTATAGTTATTCTGGTTATTATTCTGGGTATTTTCAGGACTGCCATGAAACCCATTTATTGAGCACTGTTTCAGGTCACTTGTAAGCACTATCTCAATGAAATCTTATGCGGTAGATACTGTTGTAATTATTACTTTAGACACACACAAAAAATGATATTAGTGGTTATTATGTTGTCATTTGCCAAAGTCAATTCTTCTATTATTACTTGAGCTATTTGGCTTCCTAAGACCCTATAGTGCCATGCATGAGACTCCAGGACCCAGAAAGAGTATGAATTAACAATAATGTAGGAAAATTTGTCTCCTGGATTCCCAAACCTACCATCTACCAGGACACATCAGAATGTATTACTTCATCAGAAGACAGTCCTCTTCTCCCTCTCCCTTTTTTCTGTTCTCAAAGTTTACAGTTCTCTGTGGCTATGATCAAGATCAGGAAAGAAGATATAATAAGTGAGTCTCAAGTAAAGTTATTAATACAGCATGGTCCTCTCTTTTAAGGACTGGCAGATGAAAGACAATGTGTATGAACTGGTAGAGTTAACAATCACCTATGGGACAGGGAAGAGACACTGATGGTCTTGTCCTCAAGAAACCCGGGTTCTTTAATAGACTGTGAGCTGGCAGAGAACAAGGGTTATGAATAAAAACTTGTTCAACTAGCTCAGGGTCACTAGCATAACAGAAACTGTAAGTGTGTTTGTTGAACTGGATGTAACTAGTCTGGGCTGTCCCATGCTCTTTGGTATAACTTAATATAAGCCATTCTGTAGGCCTCAGTTTCTTTACCTACATTACAAGAGATTTAGACTAGATCAGTGGTCTTCAGACTTCTGTTATGGAACCCTATCATCAAGCAAAATATTAATCATGATCATACACAAACTAAACAGATAAAAGTAGGACCACTTCGGCTGACACATGGTCTGCCCTCTTCCTCTCTTCTCTAAGCAGTAACAGATTGAAAACTGTTAGAATGGGTTATAATTAACTTTTATGGTGCCAAGTGTTTATTAACTATGTGTTTCCAGCACCCCAAATTGAATCATATTTTAATATAGTTTCACCGAATTAATTTAACTTTATTTTACTTTGCTGGACAACAGTGTCAACAAACTCTACTTATAATAAAAATTTTAAAAAAAGAGATGCACCACTTAGTAGCTGGATAAACTTGGAAAGTTTTTAATTTTTCTAAGTCTCAGATGCCTCATCCTTAAAATGGGGATAGTTTGATAAAGAGAATCCAAGGAGATAAGCGATCCAATGTCTTCCACAGAGTCAACGCATATTTAATGTTACTGTTGGAAGGGAGAGCTTTTGGGCCAGGGCATAGAATTCAAGTCCTGCACACTCAGGCAGACAAGTAGTGTCTGGCGCTACAGAAAACCTAAGAGTGGCTCCATGGGGATCAGGTACACTCAGGAAATGGTGAGAGGAGGTGGCTCATGGGCAATGGCTGCCAATGGCCATGATATCAGTCAGTTTCCTTCTGGGAGCACAATAGCCTTGTACATAATAGCTGTGAAGATAATAAAACACAAATTTGCAATGTTCTCTGGAATTCATTTTTGTGCAGCTGTAATAATGTTTAATTTCCTTAACATTAATTATATCAGTCAGAACTCCCAGGTTTCATCAAGATTTTAAAGACTACAAAACACAATCATTTACAGTCAACTAGTTAGATTTTTTTCCCCTCTCCCCCAGAAATATATCAGTTTGAACTTGAAGGAAATTCATATCATACACTATTTCAAGTATGGCATGAGCTATTGAAATTACTACTTAGAACAATACCCACTATTGATTTCATACCACTGCTAATCAGCAGTGAGATACCTACAAATATTCGAAAGTTTTGATCCAATTTAAAAATTCGTAGATATTTTTGGATAGCAGTTACACTGTCGAAATTCATTAAACTGAATATTTAAGATCATACATTTTATTACTTAGAAATTATATCTCGAATTAAAAAGAGAAAACATTACAAATGTTCAAAATGGCTACACATTAAAAGTTCTTACAACTTGGTATTGTTATGTGGGATAAATGCTGCATATAATTAATATGTAAGATAGGAACACTTTTCATTAGACCTTAATGGGGTACCTAACATCTTTTTTATCTTTAGGGATTCAAAGAATGTAAGATTCGGTACAGGGGTCAGTGACATGCTGAAACATTTGAATTCTCCCATTTGATGAAGCATCAGTTCTTTTCCCCCTTAAATTCTTTTATGTGACTGACAGTTTCATCCATTTTTTCCCGGGGCTACTATTGAAATTCCTTTGTACTTGTAGAAGCAAGTTTGCTGGTTCAAGAATTTTGTTTTACCTCTGCCTCTAAGACTTGTCAACGGCAAATTAGGACAAGGAATTCTAATTTATGTTTCAAAGGCCTCAATAGCAGTGAGAAGTATTTTTATTTATATCCCCCCCACAAAAAGTGTCAAGTCAAGATGATGAACCACAACACACTACTGTACAATTATTAGAAAATTCCAGGAGTTGTGAAACACGAGAAACGAGGGCAAGTGGGGATAATACCAGCTAATTCTAATAAGGTTTCTCAAGTGTTCATCACAGCAGCGAGGACTGGTCTAAAGGGGAACAGAATGGACATTTGACCCTTATTTTTTAACATTTGCATTCATATATATATAAAATATCCATTTAAACTACATGTGTTTAAAGATTAAAGCTACTTTTAAGAATTCTACTACTACAATAAACCTAATACAAATACAAAGTCTCAGCACAAGCAGTGGCTTTATCATTGTTCTTTTGTGGACATGTTTTGAATATTTCCAAATATATAGAAAAGTTGAAAGATCCCTATGGTGAGTGTTCATCTATCTACCATTTAGGACCTATAATTCACATTTTACTATATTTGTATTACTCCCTATTTATCTAACCCGGTATGCATCCATCCATCTTATTTTCTGAAGCAGTCAAAATAATCTACAGCTCTCAGTACCTCTAAATCTCAGAGTGGTTTTTATTTTCTCTTATCCTGATGCTACTTTAGTCACTAAATGATAGCATTGGTGCTTTTAGCCTGAATTCTAAGAACATATTTTTTACAGTATAGAGTCTTTTTGCTTGAATCAAGATGTTTCACTTATGTGATCATTCTACTGGCAACAATATGGGGAACATGTAAAGTGGGATGAAGAGGAATAGATTTATATCTCAAGCTTCATTGCACAGTGCAGAAAATTATAATCCAATCACTCTGAGGTAAATTCAGTTGCTGTCCTAATTATGATTTTTCTTAGACATTTCAGGTTTAGCTCAGCAACAATCAAGATTCACCCACCACCCCTTCTCTAGGGCTGACACTAAGGAACTGCGGCACTAGTGAAGAGGAGTGGGTGAGCCTTCTTCTCAATCTCGATTAGTTCTTTCCTGGGATGGAATCATCTCAGATATATCAGATCCTGTCTGGTTCTCAGACATAACCCTTTCTATGTTAGGACTGGTTGAGCTGTAACCGGAGCATCATCCAGTCCCTAGAAGATTGTTCTACTCTGCAGTCTTCAATGTAGCATCCTCAGCAGGTACAAAACCTCTGCATGACCACTGATATCTTTCTTAACTAATTTTCCTTTACAAATGGAGAAGGGCAGCAAATGGGGCACAAGAACTTTTGAATATTCTTCCATTTCTCTTTGTGGCTGCGGGAAATCTAATAGTTTTTCTTTGGTCCTCTCAAACCTAAACAGATCACATTGCCATTTCTATTATGTGGGTGCCCAGCTCATGGTGGCCCAGGAGAGGTTTCTGCTTTTTATTTGGCTTCACTCACAAGGAAAGGAAGAATGCCTTCTAAGCTCAAATCCTCAAGCCTAAAAAAATCTATTCTGCCCTCTCACCATGCCCACAGAACCTTTACACCTCACCTAATTCTCTTACTTCCTTTCCAAAATCTCTAGCCTGTCTCTTCCAACCCAGAGGGTTTTATATTCACTCCCCGTGCCAGGTAAAACAGGATAGCTAAGTATTCTTCCAAATTTATTGTTTAATCTAGGCTCTAGTCCTTGGGAGATCAGAAGCTGAGCATTATCTTATTTTGCTTCTCTTTGCATTTCAGCTGTGACCTCCAGTTCCCTGAGGCATGGAGACCAGAGAATAGCTTGAACAGAGGAAAGGTGGTGGGATATCAGATTTTGTTTTTAAAAAAGCAAATAAAATACATCAGTTAATACTACTTAGCCTATTTCTCCATATCTGTACTGTGTGGGTAAGTCTGTTGTCTAGAGCAGTCGTTCTCAACTAGGGACAATCTGGCACCCCAGGGGACATTTGGCAATGTCTGAAGATATTTTTATTTTCACAGTTAGAATAGGTGGGTGCTACGGGCATCTAGAAGATAGAGACATGAGATGCTACTAAACAGCCTACGATGCACCAGGTAGTTCCCACAGCAAAGAACTTCCTACTCTAGACTGTCAAGAGTGTCAAGGTTGAGAAACCCTGTCTAAACCAATGCCCTTAAAACTATGTTTTAAGGAACCCAAGAATTCTATGAAAGGGTTATCTCAGGAGCTCTGAGGAAGATGACAAGCCTGCCCACACCACTTCAATCAGAGAAATTGTGCTTTGCATATAACTTTCCAGGTAATATTTCATTTTGGTAGGAAAAATAGGAGTTATTCAATTACATTTTTAAAAAATCATTGGAATAGATATCTTTAGTGCAATGATTTCCAAAATTTTTTACAGATCATAATGTTTTAAATATGAAAGTACTACAATCATATTTTGCCAATTAGTGACATTAATAACTTTTTAAAGACTCATTAATTTTACTATTATTTATCATTGTTTCATAAAAGAAATAATACTCTTCCAAGAAAGACAGGAAAATTTATCATTTAAGGACAAAGTACAATTTGAATTGAAATGTTTTATCTTTGAGGAAAATTTACAATGTTATCTATATTTTTCTCATTTACAGCAAGCCGGTAAATACTTGGTTACATACCCGCCTCTGTAAATAGACAAATGGGAATCTCTACTACAGATGCCTTCAACTCAGAGAGTCAATGAAATCTATCAGTCTTTCTGATTTTCCTCAAAGTACTATTTCTTAGTCTAGTGGCTGTCGCAAAGTTTTCTGTCCAAAACAACAGTGAAGAGGCCTAGATGGACTAAGCCTTCTAAAGACACAGCAGTTAGGAATCCTGAATGTAGAGGTTTGCCTAACTAAGGCTAGGTTTTACAGATTCTATTACAAGGTAGGAGAAAAATACATTATAAGAAATCACAGTCATCTTTTAGTTCATAATGTATAGTTGCCTGTACTTAGTTCTCCCTCCTTTCATCTCTAAACCAAATTGCCAGGAAGCAGCATCCAATGACCAGCTAGGATTAGACACAGTAACCCAAGGTGTAAGATTGATAGTCAAGCTTCAGTAAAAATAAACAAAAGTGGAGATAGATGACATTGTATATGAATTTGTGACTGCTCGCCAAACGATTTGAGTGCAAACTTATCATGTGTATAGATAGGCCATGAATAATAGGCATAGATATCATCAAGCATTGTTTTTTCCATCATGAGGGATACAACAAAAATCTATCAATAATGACTTCCAAGGGCTCACAACTTGCAGAAGTAGTTGGATCACCAAATGATGGTGTTCCATGTACATCAAGAATGAGAAGACAAGTGAGAAGCATTAGCTTTGATTTTTTTTTTAGTTGTAGTAACTGGTAAAATTCACTTATCTAGATAAATCTCATTTGTAAATACTTAGAGCATTTTCTGCCCACCCCCCCAGGTTAACTCTCAGCCCCATCCTTTCCCCCACCTTCTATCATTGCATTATGGAAATAATTTGATCAACGAACAGCTCTTAGAAGAACCAGATTAAGTCATAAAACAAAAACAATTTCTCCTGCATAAATTTCAGTGATGTCATTGTGCTTTAGACTGCTAAAAGAACTGACATCATTATTAGCTGATATTAATGCATCTTCTTCAAATAAATGACAGTGTACCCTACAAAATTATCACAAAATAAGGATGTGCTTTTAATTTCTAAAGGTTTAAAATTTCTAAAATTTTTAAAAAAATTAATAGAATCATTCATAACATAACAAGATCTTATCTGGCCAATAGAACTCACAGGGTGAATCACACATCACACATATGCACACACAGAGTTTTCTACTGTAGACTTTGATGTATTATTACTTCACTTCATCTTGTCTTGTTTTGCATGGACATAATAATAGAGAAAAGGTGACTAAAAGTGGAAGCAAAGCAAAAAAAAAAAACAAAAATAAAACAACTAAAATATATTAAAGTTATATTCTGGGTCAGACATTATGCTTAACTGTTTTTATTTATTCTCAAGCAGTTCTCACAGCAGGTCCTTTAAAGGTTAGGAAGATAATCTATGTATGATGAAATTGAAACTTAGAATGGTTAACAAATATGCTTTTTGCAAGTCCAAAGTGTTAACCTCAAGTAAGTCCACCTTCAAAATTCCTTATCTTCACCACTCTGTCTGAAGAGTGATGAACTGGAGTGATGTGCTGAAGAGAGAATGCACCAGACAGGCTTTTAAAGTGTGTCCATTGAATGTCAGATGCTTAATTGTGGAGTCATGAAACAGGAAACTGGAACAAGAAGAACTTTTTAAAAATTTGGAAATATTTATTTTCCACAAATATTTATTGGGAACTTACCCTGTGCCAGACAGAGCAAATGTTGACATGGAAAAAAAGACAAATATTAGTCAATTACTGACAATTACTGAATCTCATCCAGTTCTGTTGGTCAGTTTCCAAGAATGGATCATTTGGTGATCCAACTACTTCTGCAAAAGGATTAGTAAAGTCTCATTACTGGGGCTTGTGATTTCCAGGGATATATCTACTTCTCAGAAGATTGCTTTATTGGCTCATTATGATTTCCCTGAATTTTTTCTATCACAGTTTACATACAAATTGCTAATTTTTTAAAGTTCAAAGAATTTATTCTTTTAAAAAAAATGGTACAAAACTTTTTCATATCTTTTGTAAAAGTTATATAGTGCCTAGTTAATAGTAGGCAGATACAGAAGTCTTTTTTTTTTTTTCTTTCTTCCTAGGAAAAAACTTAGGGAACATTAACCTAGCACACTGGTTTTACTGATAAAGACAGGACAGTAAAGCGTAGGCGTGAATGTCTGTCCTTAAATGACTTGTTTCTAGCAGAACTAAGACAAAAACCAAGTCTGCTAACTCTTGGGTTCTAGTATTTGTAATTCTATGCAGCCTCTTATTTGGAATTGAGTCAATTCCTCAAATAGGGAACTCTTTCCAATTTACAGCTCTAATTATGGGTGTGAGAGTCACAAAATTTTCTGCCTATTCCCATGCCCATTCTCTAATTAACCAAGTGATAAAAGATGTGCTTGACGTAATGAACATCAAAAAAGGAAAAATAATGAAATAAACATTATGAGGTTATGAGTTGGCTTGAGATCAATTCACTGGTCTTCATTATATTTATTCATACAAACTTGGGGTTTATCCAGATGAGCTTCAACTATACATTCTAATTCAGCAGAATAGTAACATCACAGGTTTTACGTACTTTTAAAAAATAGTAAAACATAATTCAATCAGGAATGGTTTTGTTTTTGTAAGCAGAATACATTATCATAGACAATGTAGAAAATAAAAGTGTTTCCGAGACAGAATCATTGATCTAAAATGCAAAAATGACAGAATTTCTTTCAGTAGAAGTAATATCATTCATTCACTAGTCAAATTATTTACTGAACATCTATTACATGCAAGCACTTTTTAGGGAAACCATTAGCAAAAAGAAGCAAGCAAAAGAAGTACAGATATAGGTATAATTTTTGTCTTTCTTGAAGACAAGTTCTCACTCTGTTGCCCAGGCTGGAGTGCAGTGGCATGACTATAAGTTACCACAGCCTTGAGCTTCTAGTCTCAAGCAATCCTCCTGCCTTACCCTCCCAAGTAGCTGGGACTAAAGGCATGTGCCACCATGCTCAGCTATAGGAATATTAGTAATGCATTGTTTCATAACAAATCACCCCAAAACTTAGCGACTTAAAGTAACAAAATCTTATTATCCCATAGCTTCTATGGGCATTACTCAACTGGGTACCTCTGGCTCAGTATCTCATGAGTTGAAATTATGATGCAGACCAGAGGTGCTTTCATCTGAAAGCTCAACTGAACAGGAAAGGGGGAGTGGAGATAAAGGATCTGTTTCCTAGCTCATTTACATGGTTATCAACATGCCTTAGTCCCTTGCCATGTGGACCTCCCTACAGGGCTGCCTTATGACATGACATCTGACTTCCCTCAGGGAGCGTGCTCTAAGGACACACAAAACAGTAGCTATAGTCTTTTTATAATCTTATCTTAGAAGTAATATCTGACCACCCCTTCACACCCACGCTATTCTGTTCAGTAGTAGCAAGTGAATGAGTCTAACCTACATTTAAGTGAACAGAATAACAAGATATGGGAAGGAATCACTGGGCCATTTCAGAGACTATGTATCAAACAGACTATGCCTATAAGAAGGTGAAAGCCTTTCATGTCAATTTTTTTTCGCTATGTTTTTCCATGGCTTTAAAACATAATTAGCCAATGGCAGTTTCTTAATAGATAATTGTAGAATGATAGGTGATAAATTAAAAAGATGGACTGGGACTAAATTGAGAAGGCCCTGGAATGCCTGGCTGAGTATTTTATATTCAGTCTGGTGAACAAGATGCAACCATTCATAGGTGGAACATTAAAGAGCATAATCATTGGAGAGAAATGTTTTTCATTCTAATGTTGTTCTTACCCATCAATTCTGTTCTCTCACAAATGCTAAGTAGAAGCCTTCCATTCTTGTTTCTACTTTAGGGTGGCCAACTGTCTCATTTTGCCCACACTAAGAGGATTTGCAGGACATATCACTTCTAGTGCTAAAATGAGGAAAGTCCTAAACAATCTGGAACAAGTTGGTCATCCTACTCTATTCCCATAACTAATTTCTCTCTTCCGGAGGAAGAATGGCCAAGCTGATTGGTTCACAATTCCAGTGGGTGCCTCAAAAACTATTAGGTTCTCTGTCACTATCCTGGGCTACCTGCACTTAGTCATGGCAGGCTTATCTCAAACTTCCACTGTTCACTCAAGAAACAGGCTTCTGCTTTTTTAGTTTCAATCTATTCACTTGTGCTTAAGTGGATAAAATCAAAGAAGGGTGGGAGTTGGAAGTTTGGCCAAGATTTTTTTTAATCTGCCTTTGCCAACAATGAAACAGATGGTATACGCTGTTTCATTGTGTTTATTTCTCATTTGAAAGGAACTCAGAGGGAAAAGAAATATTTAAGATCTCCCTTATATCCAAAAGTGATTGAAGCTAAATTTTCAAAGAGTGTTTGGTGTTTATAAAGTGCTGACTATGAGCCACATAAAATATTAGAGAAACAAAGAAAAATAAGGCAGTTCTAACCCTTGTGACACTCACAGTTGAATGGGAGGACAGACATATCAGCGAATAATTAAATACACCATATTAAGTTATATCATACTCTTTTATTTTAACATTATGAGAGCAAGAAGAGAGAAAGGCAGACTTTTTCCTGAAGTCTCTAATAATTGGTATGAGTGCAACTTCCCCTAGAAGGGTAAGAAAAGTTTGTTTGTTTTTTTAAAAGAAGATAATATTTGAATAGGACCTTTAAAAATGATCACAAATTTATGAGGTAAATATTAGAAAGGGCATTCCAATTAAAGTGAGTAGCATACAACGTCATGTGAGTGAAGAGAGATGATGGAAATAATGGAAAGTTAAATTATAAAATGTCTCCATCAGTAGGAAATTGCAGAGACAGGATGGAAAATAAAGGTTAAGGTGTATCTGGGGGCTGGACATTCTGGAATGATAGATGACGGCAAAAGCCTGAGAAACCCAAATTATAGATTGGATGGTGGGAAGAACAGGTATCAACACTGAGTATGGTTGAAAGGAGAGCAAAAATTGGAAATAAAATGGTTGTCATATGAAACACAGAGCGCAAGTTGGGCAGAGAGGAGAACAGAATCTATAGGACTCGCCCACTGCTAAAGAAGGGAGAAAGCACAAGAATCAAAGACACTATGACTTTGAACCTGGGGAACCAAGAGAAGAGAAATGCCCTCACAGAACTAGGAAAGTGAAAAGAAACTAGCCTTTGAAAACCGGTTCAGCTGAATAACTATTTTGTTTGTTTGTTTGTTTGTTTTTAATTTTTTTATAGAGTTGGAGCCTCACTTTGTCGCCCAGGCTGTTCTCAAACTCTTGGCTCAATCAATTCTCCTGCATCAGTCTCCAAATGTGGTAGGATTACAGGTATAAGTCACTGTGGCTGGCCTGAACTGTTTAGTGTTGAGGGGCTGATAGGATACTGAGGTTGGGATGTGGAACAAGCAATTGAAAATGTAGACCTAGGTCATAAAAGAGAAAGCAGGACAACAGGTACAGTTGTACCTAGAGATGATCATGGACAATAGATGATCTCTAAACAAGAGAGAAAAGAAATTGAGAAAAAGGACACAGAGACCAAATATTTAGAAAAGTCAATATTTTGGGATGAAGAAAAGCAGCGTTTTTTTAGAAGGAGCGGTGAAAGAAGCAGTTCAGCAATGTAACTTAGAAGAGGGACAGGGAACTTACAAAAAAGAAGAGATGGCCAGTTCGGTTGGAGCTATTGGAGAAGCCAGGGATTTTATGGTGACCATTAGAGTACGACCATTCATGAACGACAGCTTTGACAGAAAGGAAATAAAGGTAGCACGTGTATGATGGATTAGGAGAATTTAGTGAAATTGCAGAATAGATAAAATTTATCACAAGTACTTTTTTTTAGCTTACTAAAATCTATCAGATTAATAGGCTATCTACTCAAAACACAATTTATGAGCAATATCAAATATTAAGCCTAACATTTTTTGTTCATGCAATCATTCATCCATCCATCCATTCAAACAATCACAATGCCAGGTATTAGGAATACAAAACATGAGTGATATGTGGTCTCTACTTTCAGGAAGATTTTAGTCTGTTAGTCTGAGTCTGAAATACAAACAAAGATGCCCAAATTGTGGCAGCTGCTATAGCAAAATCACAGAGGACAAATGAAGTTCAAAGGACAAACTGGAATTTCCTCCATGGCTTGGGGCTTGCTAACAGCGCCAAAAAAGCATGGCAAAATGTTGACTCATCCCCAGTACAGTGAAAACCAGAGTGGGATTCACCAAGACAAGGTTATTAGACACCCCTCTTAAATATGCCAGATAGTAACTGGCAAATGCAGACAAATAGAAGGCAAATAATTTAAATAAAAGAAGCTGTGGCAACAAATAACTCAAAAACCTGAGGGGCCAGCCAAGCAATCTTTTGTTCTTTTCATCAAAAACACTCTTCTTATTTCTAACTACAATTGGTGATGACATAAAAAAATTTATCAGAATACAGTTTTAGGGTTTTGTGTTACTATAGACCAGACTCACAAGACCTTTCTACTTAGAGGTCTTACAAAGAAGGTGTTGTCAACTAAATAAGGCCCAATACAGCTCAAGCATGAAAACCACTTATCGGTATGGCCACAGCACAAGCTAAGGAAAGATGTGATCACTCCTTCTGCAAAGCAGAAACAAGGCAAGACTGCTAATGTCATCCTGACTCACCCTGAGTGCAACCAAGACTGTTCTCCTTTCAGCAAAATTGCTGAACTGTGTGACTGAGGCTGGATGATTTCCACACTAAAAGACTCTTCACATCACATGCAGCTCTCAGAAAGCAGAAGAATCTGTGAGGCTATAACACATGTGCCCTGTTGAAGAGTACCCTCCACGTGGGCAAGTGCCAGAGGGACAAGTGGGAGAACAGATACTTCGTCAGGGGCCACTTGTGGTAGAAGAAAATGGCAAATGAACTTATAAGCCTCGACTCAAATTAGCCAGACCTGGTGTTTACAAGGCTATGAAACAGAAAGGAGAAATATTCAATTATCCATTATTACATAGAAAGTACATCTTTCTCAGCACTCATGCTTCAAGTCATCTGCAGTTCTTATTGTCAATTCCAGTGTTCTCTTGCCAAGGGATACAAATCTGCATACATGATCATAATTCCAGATTTCTCTTTCCTTTCACTCATAAATATAAATTAGGCAGAGCCTAGATTGTAGCTTTCTGGTTTTCTATTATTTGATGGAAAGAGCATAAACTCTACCTCTACTGTGAGGAAATTGCCACTTAACTGCAACACAAATCTGTGATTTTGATGTTGTTATAAATGAGCCTCACCGTTTTTTTGGCAATAGGCATGTTTTTAAGTTGTAAAAGTAAGCAAGAAAGAACCTAACTGTGTTATCTAAAAAGCAATGATGAGCAGGTAATTATGGAATGAGTTCAGCATGCTTCTCCTTGTATCTAGAGAATATTATATGTGCTCTTTTCTGCACTAATCATGTGAATAAAGGGGAATGTCAAATAAGTTAGTATATTGTGACAGTGCCTGCCACCTGCCACAGGACACACCCAGGTAAAAAACTGCTTTCAAAAAGCAATGTCCAGTCTTTAGCTATTTGTTTCAGTCTTTTTGTTCTATCAAATATTTTAATACCATATAAGAAATCAGTTTTTTAAGGGAAGAAATAAATCATTAAGAAATATGTATTCTCAAAAATTTTTCCTAAATTTGCATTTACTAGCTGGTTTACACAAAGACATTTCAGGTATTCCACCAACTTGAACACCAAGTCTTATCAAGTTTACTTAAAGTAATTGAAGGATTGTAATAGAAGGATATTCACTTAGGTTCATATTCATTTAAGAAACAAACATAATTATTACAACATTCAATGTTTATGTATTCAAAATTAACTTAGCTCACTATAAGCCAACATCTTTAACTTTTTTAAAATTTCATTTCAATAGTTTAAAAAAGCATAAAATCATATTTTACAATTTGAAATCATATTTTATGTGCCAAAGTAATACATAGATAACATCTCTTAAAATGTATATACCTCTTTTTGGCATCCCGATATTGTGTGTGTGTGTGTGTGTGTGTGTGTGTGTGTGTGTGTGTGTGTGTTTATGTGTGTGTATGAAAAGGGAATTTTGTATCCAATCAAAGAAGAAAACTTCTAATATAATTAAAAATACTTTAGAGGAAACATTTTCAGGCTATTCATAATGACAGATCTTAACAGCCCATTGCTTAATAATCAATTGCTTTGATGTTAGCAAAGAAAAAGCAAGAAAAGATAAAAGAATCTACAACTGTGAACTGAGACATAAAAATAAGTCTGAGATTTTCTTTAACTATTTTTCCTCCCATTAATGACTTCATTATATTTATGTTAAAATATTTATAACATAAAATTTAGTATTAAGTACATTCACATTGTGCAACCATCACCATCATCCATCTCCAGAACTTTTTATATTGCAAAACTTAAGCTCTGTACTCATTAAACTGTAACTCTGGCTTTTCATTTTAATTTCCTTAATGGCCAATATGTGTCACTCAGCCAACCTTTTTAGCATTTGCTGTCTACTTATCTGGTAAGGAGGGAAATTGAAGATGATGAATCTGCCCCCAGGGAGTTGACATGTTAAGACAGAAAGATGGACAAAGACACCATCTCACAAAGCCATTCATTGAGCACACACCTGACACTTAGGCAGGTGCTACATTTAACTGAGTTTCAAAGTAGAATAGCCGATAGTTTAGTTTCAAATTTCTCACTAGCAATACAAAATACACAGCTCTAATTCAAGGAAATATGCTCTTTTTTTAAAAAAATAAAGTATCCTTTCAATGAGAAGAAGTGCTGTTATTTTAACTGTACTTTCCAGCTTATTTCTGAGGATTCACTGAACATTACTTTACAAATTCTCTGAAGTCATTTTAGATCTTTGGAGACAGGCCTTGCCAATTCCTGAAAAATCCCAAATCATCCTAGCATATTCCCTGAATTACTGTTGACTACTGTGAACAGAGGTGAGACTTAAATCCCTGTGTCCTTGACCTTTGCATAGGCCATACACCACACTGCTTTCCAATTCTGTCATATCAAAATGTGACAAATAGCATTTCAAAACTTCCAAATTCAGGTGAAGAGGAGGTTAAACTAAAATTTGCCCTTATTAGTAAACATTGCATTTCTCTGAAAATTGGTTGCATCACTCACAAACACCCTTTATTCACCTTTCTGTCTCAAGGAGTTAGCTTTGATAATTTACAGTTCAATTTCTCTTTTTTAAATGGGAACCAGATAGTGTGTGTGTTTTTCTAATTGTTGTTTTTGTTGCATGGCACCGAACAGAAAGAGACATGCTGATATATTCCAAGTTGATTATTTGTGTTCTCTTTGCTAGTGGTCATTAATTTTAGTTGGACAGTTATTCATGTAAGCAATTTGCCATCGTGATAACTGAGAAAAATATTGAAGTACTAGGCTTTTAAAATGGTAATATGTGGAAAGAGATATAATTCTCTTGCAAAACATATTCCTCAAATTTTATATTTGGTCTCCTGTGATATAAATGATAGAATTGTGCTAGTTATTCCAAACAGTTTTTATTGAAATCTTGGCTTAGGAAAACAAGAATTGAATCTTTTAAAAGCTCATTTGGAGTACAAATATTTGAGCTCTAGCTATAGTACATCTATAAAGATATCTAGAATTTAGGAAGATAACAACAATGGAAAAGCCTATTTCTTTGGTTCAATTTTCTCATGGAAAATGACATACATGCTGCTTTAAATAGCTACTGCTGCTTCATGAAATTCTTCCAAAAAATGATCTTTTTGAAAGGATTTTGTTCAGTACACTTGCTTCTGCTGGTGCTATAAGCCTGTTCCTGAATTTATATGGAAATGAGAGATGAAGACAGCAATGCAAACCTCGTGTTTTATAAACTCACCTTTGTCTGGCCTCACATAAAGCTGTGCACTTGACCTTATTAGATCTGTCGCTAGTTGGTTTATTACTGGTCCTCTCTCTCTAGCCTAAAATAACATCAGAACTATCCAGATCTGTGTCCCAGACACCATCTTAAATAGAACATATGTCACTGAAACAGAATTACCTGTACCCCTTGGAATGAAGCAACACTGCCGAGGAGTTATGATCATCCAAGAATGCCAAAGGGGCACTTGATTGGGCTGAGATTCCTTAGTCATCATTATCTCTCAGCATCATTTAGTCCAGTTCTCAGAACTTTTATTAACTGCAGCTAACCAAAGCTTTAAAAGAATCATGTGTCTCTATTGATGAAAACATGTTGTTTAGAATATTAATATTGAAAAATGGTTTGAAAAAAGATCCAATCCAAAATCTAATATTATAGTTGAAGAAACTGAGACCTGAAATGTTTAGTTACAAGTATGAGCCAAAACTAAGTCCATTGTGCTCTAATCTGTGTATTGTCTTTTCTTATGTCATTTACAGAATTACGGTATTTATTTGATTTATCACTACAAAAAAAGAATTATTCTGAAATGTAATAGGGATTAGAAAAAATTTTTACATAAAGGTATAAACTGTATTTTCAAATGGGTTCTTGTATTATTTAATCTTTTAAAACTATCTTTTACTATCTGTAAACATTAGCTTCTCCTCCACAAGCAAATTCAGAAAAAGAAATTTCTCAATAACATTATATCAAATTGAATCACACATGAATTGAAAGCTTAAGGAATTATTGTAATCACTAACTATTTTTCCTTAATAATTTAAAATTTTTGAAATGTAGCCAAATACCCTTCTGAGTACAAAAATAGAACAATTTATAAAAATGATAGATATTTGGCAAGATTTTCAGATAAAATGTTTTTTTTTTTTTAATGTACATGTTTGAAGAGGTTCTCTTATTGGATATACTCAAAGACACCACACTTAAAAGAAAGTTTGAAGTAAGATCATGTTCATGAAAATTAACTGGTTTCTTACCTAATGTTCAAGATCTAAATTCATGTTTTAAAATACTGCTGATATCAGTTAGCTAAAACTTAACAATAAATTTTTATACTGTTACAATCAAAAGATTTAAGGAGTCATCAGAAGGTCTAATTTTTAATTCTTTATATAAAATTTCTGTATTCCAAAAATGGTTGTTCAGTTAAGAGCTAACTCTATCTATAAAAGCAAACTCTGGCCCTGGTGTGATTTTCAAATTTTTATTTTCATTTATCCAGTCATTTAGAGTCAGGGATTCAGCAGGTAGGAGATAACACACTCAGCTGGGAGAATGTAATGAGGGGACTATTCACAAAGAGCAGGCTGGGTTAAGGGTAACTAGCAAGGAATGGTGCCTCCCATTGACCAGACCTAAGCAGGAGCGAGGGCCAAGACAAGCCCATAGAAGTCCACTTCAGCTTTCTTGTGCACAGAGCAAGGGAAGTGGGGAGATGAAGAGTGAATGTGAAAGGGGCAAAGAGAGAATACCCAGCACATTCGCTCATGTGGAGTCATTACCTTTCTTGCACTCACTCCCTTAGTATTTTAAGCACGTCTGCATATAATTTATCACATCTTTAAAACTTGTGTTTTAAAAATGTGCAGTACAATTCATCATTAGGTACATAAGAGGCCACTGTACAGGTAAAGTTTGGGCTTCCCCTAGGTCCCCACTTCACCTGGTTCGAGATCGGGTCTATTTATGGATGTTATGTCCCCACCTCCCCTGGCAGTGTCTCACTACTGCCAATCTCTTTCTTATAGACTATTGAGAGACATAAATACATAAGTAGCTAAGTATTATAAGCATTGATCACATCTTATAATACATAACTACTTATGTATTTATGTCTCTCAGTCTTCTATGAGAATCTCTCTCTAAAACTAATGAGAAAGTTATATACAATTTTGACCATTTAAGTCTGCCATTAGGACAAAAAAGTGACAGCCTATCAAGTCCTTATTGCCAGCATCAAAGGAGAAGAACAGAGAGGAGATGGGATAGATTTTCTTCCTTTCTGGATATCAGGGGATGGATTGCTTGGTTGAGAGCCCACAACAAGAGCAGTAAGGTGTGAGGGGACAAGGTATAGGGCATGGTGAGACAAGATCCCCTCCTTACCTCAGAGCTGAGATAAAGGTTTCCCACTTCATGACCACATCCCTGGGAGGCTTATTTGAGAAGGGAAGTCACAACTACTGTAACACGAGTTCACTCTTATTTATGTTGGCTCATGACTATGTTTAACATATTGCTTTTCTTTTTACAAGGTTATTTTTTCACAAACTTATTCTGCAGAACTTTCTTTTCCCACTGAGCTTCCCATAGTGTTGGAGAACAGTATGAATGTTGTCCTAAAAACCTGAAGCAATTTAAAAATCACCTCGGACTCCTGAATTGCTAAGTACATGCAAAGACCTGTTATACATTGGAGAAATTACAAATGTGCCTCTCAACACTCCCTTGAAAAAGCATCATTTGTCTTGTAAAGTGAACTCTGGGGACACGGTGAGGTGGCATCTGTTAACTAACACTAGTCCAAGTCCTAACTAGATTGTATAGGAAGAGCATCTTATTATGTAAGCTGACCAAAGCTTCTGCCTGAACAAAAGCAAACTTGCTGAATAGTAAGCAAAGTTTTCTGAAGGAATTAACACATTTAATTTATCATACATGTACCATTTGCTATCACAATATATATACTTAATTGAAAGATTAAAGGTGAACATTAGTAGACATTAATTTGCACTTTTTTCATAACTATGTCTCAACTCTGGTTTTAATATTTGTTTAAGATTGCAGGTTGGCATTTGCCTGGGATGTTTTCTTTGTCCCTTCTGGAGTACTTCTATACAGTCATGTTGTTTGTCTCATTGTGCTCAGAATCCAGAATTCACAGAAAGTGAACTGGCAGGAATGTTGGTTTACCATCTTTAACTCTTTTTTTAATAACTATGGAAATATTGTAGTTAACTGGAAGTTTAACATTTGAAATATAACTCAAATGTAACCTAAAGTAAACAACAAGAACAAAAAACTTCCCGTATGTTTCGGCAATAACCTGATGTAAAACAAATAAACAACAAAAAAAACCTTTCTGAACTACTCAATGGTAAATTTACATGATTAACTCCAGAAGAGAAGTTTTCAAAGGGGATTATTAACTGTATTTTTGTATTTCTCTAGCAAATAGTTTACCTGGTTTCCTAGCACAGAATATTTATGGAAAGAGTAGTCACTAAGAGCTGAGACTCTGAAGTGAGACCCACATTTTGTGTGATTGTCATGAGTTATTTCCTGACTGTGCTTCAGTTTTCTCATCGTAGTGGGTAGCTACTAAGATGGTCCTCAATTAGTCTTACTTCTTTGGTATTCAAGCCCTTGTTGAGTCCCCATCTTCTTGAATGTGGGTTAGATTTAGCTACTTACTTTTAACGAATAGCATATATCAGAAGGAATGAGATGCTGTCTCTGAGACTAAATTATAATCTCCATTTTCTAGACTCTCTATCACATTCTTTCTATAAGAACCCTTATTCTGAAGGGCACAAGCTGCATGTGTTATGAGCAGTTTCATGGAGAAGTCAAGAGTGGCAAGACAATGATATCTTCAGCCAACAGGCAGCATATCCAAGAGAGTGAGCTTGGAAGTGGAGCCTTGAGTTGACTGCATTCTGGCCAACAATTTAACTGCAGTCTTGCAAGAGATCTTGAGTCAAAGTCATCCAGATAAGCTATTCCTGGATTTCTGATAAGCAGAAACTAAGATATATGTGTGTATTGTTTTCCAGCCACTAAGTCATAGGGTAATTTGCTATACAGTAATAGATAACTAATACAGATTTTGGTAATGAAAGTATGGTGCTGTTTTAACAGAAACTTAAAATGTGGAAGTGGCTTTGGAACCAAACAGAGTGGTCTTTGAGAAAAGTGTTAGTTAATGGTTAATGAACCATGAATACTTGTAGAATTTTGAACTTTGAGGACACAGCCGGCATTGGCTTCCAGGAAACTAGGAAAAATATTGTTGGAAACTGGTTACAAACCAACACATGATTAATACTGCCATCTCTTGCATAGAAACTTTCTGAAGATTAAATGAGTTAATGCACGAAAACATTTAGTATAGTGCCTAGTACATAGAAATTCACTCAGTAGATGATAATAAATACCAGTTTCTTGATGGAAGCTGGAAATAGAAACAATAACTGAGAATAATAACACAATTGAATAACTGAAATTGTTGCACTAAAGTTATAAAAACTAGATATGAGAACAAAAAATGAAGTATCCTAGGCATATTTAGTTAGAAGCAAACATCTCAGTAGCCCATAGATGGTCATCCCTCAGCATTTGCAGGGGATTGATTCCATGAACTCCACAGAAACCAAAATCTTTGGATGCTCAAACCCTGCAATTGGCCCTGTGATCTCCATTGATACAAAAAATCAGTCTTCCACATCTTCAGGTCCCACATCCTGCAAACATTGTCTTTTTAATCTGTGATTTATTGAATTCAAGAATGTGGGATTCATGGACATAAAAGGAGAACTGTAATTGTATTTCTGCCCTGTGGAGTAATGACTTTTTTTAATCACTAATCATCTAACATGTATAAGACACAATTTTATCAACATGTTCTCAAAATTAGTAACAGAAAATTATGATTTTTCTATTTTCTGTTTCTTTTGACATACCTCTACTTCTCTAGTTACCCCAGCTAAAACTGCAGTCTTTTTTCTTCCTTGCTTTCCAAACCCTGCCTATTTAGTTCCCAGCTCCTGTTGGTTCTTCTAAATGTCTTTTCTACTCACCACCTTTTTTTTCATATCTGTTTTATACACCTCTGTCCAAGCCCTGTTTATAATACACCTAGCCTGCTTTAATAATTATACAACTCACACCCATCATGTAACTAAAATCCCTTCTCTCTGTGACTACCAGCATTGGCCCTGGTACACCCAGACACCAAGACTGGAACTTGGGAACTCTTCTTGATTTCTTGTCTCCACTTCTCAAATTTAATTGGTAAAATAGTTCTGCTCAGGACTGCAAATTTGGGTGATAAAAGAAGAGGGGCAAAGATACACTTTATGAGAACACTAACATTTAGGAAATGGAGCATTAACACAAAGCATTATAGAAGGTCCAAAGGAAACATGCCACCCCAAAAGGCAAGAAAAGAAAAGTTTCAAGGTGTTAATGCTAAACAATGGTGAATACAAGAGAAGTTTAGATGAATACACTCTAGCATAAATTGAGCACCTCCTATAGGTCCAATGCTATATAAGTTCATTATTTCATTTATTTGACAGGTATTTACTAAGGACCTTGTCCACAGTACTATGCAAGGTTACTGACTCCATCACAGGACACACAACAGTGACAAACAGACACTGTTCCACCCAGACTTTCTAAACTAAAATTATCTAATTTGTTCTTCATAAAAGTCCCAAGGTTGGTATTATATCCTTATTTTCAGATAAAGAAACCGAGGCTGCACTAAGTTGTATAATTTATTAAAGGTGGCCAGCTATTGAATGAATATTAAAGTTCACGTTAGACTAATTCTAAGGTCATGTTCTTTCTACAATATGACCCTGCCTTAGTAAGATGGATATTAAAAAGTGGTCATTGAAATTGGCACCCATAAAACATAAGTTCAAATCCTGTATGGTGGTAGGTGCAGAATCCCATTCCTCAATTTTCTGTAAGCTCTGATCATTCAGACATTCTAAAAATCTCAAACATATGAGCCAAAACATTTCCCCAGGCTTGACAAAATGAAAAGGTAATACTGTAGTCTGTAGTAATGAAGAATTTAAGCTCTAGAGTCAGACAGCTATGTTTTGAATCCAGCTCTGCCACTAAATAATTATGCATCCATGGGCAAGTTTCTTAGTCTCTTCAAGTCTTAACCTCCTCATCAGTAAAATGGAGATGATCATATTACCTATTTCATGAAGTTGTTGTAGGACTAAATGATATAACGCATATAAAATGCTACTCCTGCCGTCCTTTGAATGTTAATTTATTAGAAGTTTCATGGAATAAAATAATAACCAAGACTTTGTCACTAAGAGCTTTCATTGTATAAAAGAGTGTCGTGCAAGCGAAAATTGAAATATACATACAATGAAGTAATATGAAATAATATAAAAGTACGTGCAAAATGCTTTTGGCCAATAAAGGAGCAATCAATTCTGTCATAGGGAAACTTATTTGACTATATGACTTGGGGAAGAAACATTTCATATTCTACTTGCATTGTTAATATAATAGATAGTTTTAGAAAAGTATTTTTAAAGCAATACTTCTAAGTAGTGGGACTACTTTCACAAAAAAGAAATGAAAAAAAATTCCAGGAGGACCCATAGTAGAATTTTCAAAAAGAACACAATCCAAAACTATCCCTTTCTTAATTCTTCTCCAGTGCTTTCCCACTCTGTCAACAAAAAAAGGTGAAAATTACCTTCTAGGTCTTGGCAGAAATTAACCAATAGCTCTGTAAAAAAGCGGCATGTACCTCACTCAATGAAATGAGATTCAGGTGCCCATATGGAATTGCCAGTCTTGCCTGTCCTGTCTTCAAAGGTGGCTACTCTGCTTACATGCTCTGATCTGGTCCTGGAAATATGAATATACATGAAGGAGGATGAGATTTCATTATACAACCTGTAAGTGGTTTTCTGATTTCTATTATTGCTTTTAAGGGTAAAAAGATGATAAATAAATAAAGGTAAATAACATTATCTACAATGTTCATGTGTTCTACCTGATAGTACAAAAATATACATGCTACTTTGTCTTGGTGTAATAGAACTGAAAAGGAAGAGCAACTTGACTTCAAAGGGACAAAACACTTCTATAAAAGCACAAAACACAAACTCTGGGTAACATGGACATAAAGATGGGAATGACACTGAGGTCTCCTAAAGAGAGGAGGGAAGGAGGAAGGTAAGGGTTGAAAAATTACCTATTGGGTACCATGCTCACTATTTGAGTGATGAATTCAATTGAATCCCAAATTTCACCACCATGAAATATATCCATGTAACAAACCTGAGCATGCCAGCAACAAGCAGACAGAGAACCAAATAAGAAGCACAATCTTATTCACTATAGTCACAAAAAAAATACCTTGGCATTCATCTAGCCAGAGAAGCATAAGATCTTTAAAGCAAGAACTATATAATGGTACTCAAAGAAATCAAGGGTGACACAAACAAATGGAAAAACATTCCAGGCTCATGAATTGGAAAAATCAATATTGTCAAGATGTCCATCCCACTCAACGCAATCAACAGATTCAATGCATTATCCATCAAATTTTCAACATCATGTTTTTCAGTCCTGGAAACAACAATACAGAAATTCATATGGAAACAAACAAAAAAGAGCAAGAATACTCAAAACAATCCTCAGCAAAAGGAACAAAGTGGGAGACATTACACTTACAGACTTTAAACTTTACTACAAGGCTACAGCAACCAGAACAGCCTGGTACTGGCACAAGAATAGGCACATGGAACAATGGAACAGGACAGAGATTCTGGAAACAAAGACTTGATCTCTCAAGCAACTCAGCTTCAACAAAGTCACCAATCACAACCATTGGTGAAAGGAGACCATATTTATCAAATGGTGTTGGGAAAACTGACTGACCACATGCAGAAGAAGAACCCATTATCATATACAAAAATCAACTCTAAATGGATCAAAGACATAAATACAAAACCTCAAACAATCAGAATTCTAGAAGAAAACGTAGGAAACACCCTTATGCACATTGGAGTAGGCAATGAATTCTTAACCAATCCACAAAAGTGAATGCCACAAAAGATAAAATAGATAAGTGGACCCTCATCGAACTGAAAAGTTTTTGCACAGCAAAAGAAACCATCAAGAGAGTAAAGAGACAACCCACAGAATGGGGAAAAAATTGCAAATTATATATCTGACAAAGGTCTAATGACCAAGATCAACAAGGAACTTAAAACAAAGTGAAAGGCAAAAAAACAATTATATTAAAAAGTGGGAAAAGGACATGAATAGACACTTTTCAAAAGAAGTCATACAAGCAGCCAACAGATACAAGAAAAAGTGCTCAGCCTCACGAATCATCAGAGAACTACAAATCAAAATTGCAATTAAATACCACCTAACTCCAGTAAGGATGACCATCATTTAATAAATCAAAAAACAACAGATACTGTTGCAGGTGCAGAGAAAAGGGAACACTTCTATTGTTGGTGGGAGAGCAAGCTAGTTCAACCTCTATGGAAGGCAGTGTGGCAATTCCTAAAAGAACTAAAAAATTGACCTTTCATACAATCTATCAATCCTCTCCTAAGAATATACCCAGAGGAACATAAATCTTCTACAAAAAAGACACCTGCATGTGCCTGTTTATAGCTGCACTATTCACAATAGCAAAAACATGGAGCCAATCCTACTGCCCATCAAAAGTGGATTGGATAAAGAAAATATGGTGCATATACATGATGGAGTATTATACAGCCATAAAGAAAAACAAAATCATGGACTTCACAGAAAATTGGGGATGGAGTTGGAGACCATCATACTTAGCGATTTAGTGCATAAACAAAGAACTGAACATTACATGTTCGCACTCATAAGTGGGACCTGAACATTAATCACATTAGCACAAGGGAGAGATCGGCAGTCATTGGGTACTGCCGAGGGTGGGGGGCCACATAACAACACAAAGGGTACCTGATCCTAAACCAGGGCAAGTGAGGGCCAGTTGGAGGGCCAGGCTTCACCTGTATGCACCCTACTTGTGTAGTTAATCCTTACTTATACTCCACATCTTTCTAGTAAAATTTAATTAAGAATTGAAAAAAAGACCTGAGCATGTATTCCCAGAGTGCAACTTTATTTTTTAAAAAGCGCAAAACAAGTTTTCCTACAGTGAAAGGGGAAAAAAAATATATGTATTCCTGCTTGAATAACAACTGAGTCAATACACCGATATTTAAATCTACTGTAAATGCTTTTGTTTTAATTAAATGTAAACTTTTATTGGAAAAATATCAATTGAAAATGTTTATCTTTGTTAATAATTAAAGGAGTACAAGCTAAAGAAAGCATACAGTATTTTAAAAAATTTAACAGATGAGAAAAACATTATGTAATGCCCAATACCCAGTGCCAGTAAAGTGAAGCTGAATGTGTAATTCTCATTTTCTGTTGGTGGCATGGTGCCACCTTTTTGGAAAAGAAAACAGCCAAATATAGCAAGTGACATAAAGATTATTATCTCTCTTAGCCCTGTAGGCCTTTCTTGGAAATTTATACCCCAGAAAAGTTTCAGCATAACCAAATTATTTAAAGAGAGAGCATAGCAGAATATTTAAAACAGCCAAAAGAAAAAAAAAAAAGGTGTAAACTATGTAAAAGTTCCTGATAGAAAAATGATATGACAAGTTTTGAACTATTGTGATATCATAAAGTCATAAAAAAAACATTCAAACTATGCAGACACATGGAAAATTTATTAAGTGAAAAAGTAGACAATACAATGGTATGCATATATTAGTTGCCATTACATAAAATATACATATATGGAGTCAAGGACTAACAAGTTATATGCAAAGTGAAAATGAATTTTATGGTTATAAGATCATAGATATTTTTTCTTTTTCAAATATTTTTACTTGTACAACATTTTTTCAAAAGTAAGTAACCCATTGGAAACTAAAAATAAGTCTAAAACTTCACTCTTAAACATCTCACATATTCTTATATGAGCTTCATTCTAATCTATTTATTAACTTATCATTTGTTTTTATTACATTGCTTTTTTATTTCTTACATTTTAGATGTTTGAGAAAAAAATAGTTGTATCAATATGTGTCTGTTAGTCTGGGTCCTTTGAGAAGCAGACTCCATGATTAAATGTGAAATATTTTTATTAAGGGAAAGTTCTGCAAAAAAGTAAATGGGAAGAAATTTGGAAAGGGTGTGGGAAGCCATCAGACATTGAGGGAAGAAACACCAGAGATAGTTGGGTAGAATTGACCTTGACTGCACCCACAGTCACATAGGTCCGGTAAAACCCTGGACAAGAGTTTCAGGCAAAGTCCACTGACAAAGAAGTCAGTGTCTTCCTGAAACTTTAGCATCCAGCAGCATTCAGTCTTTTTGTCAGGGAGCAGCCTGCTGGGGAGCCTCAGGTTTTGGGGCAAGCATGGTACCGGATTTTAAAATTCAGCTTTGGTGGCCATTGGTCAGCTATTAAATTCTAATAGGAGGTCTGGCAGGTGTAAACTCAAGGCTGCCATGGTACCCAACTATGATATAAAGTCATTTGCGTAGCAATACTTGAAAACCATCTGTTCAATAATACTTGAATATAAGTCCTCTGACCTATTTCATGACTAAAAAGTGAAAATGAAATACTAAAGAAAAAAGTTCAAGAGCATTTAAAGTCTAGAGATGAGAGTTCAAATGAAACACTACTTGGAGCCATTTAAAGAGTCATTTGTCCTTTCCTTGACTTTGACCAGCCATAGCTACATTAAAAGTAACAAGCAGCAAGCCGGGCTTGGTGGCTCAGCCTGTAATCCCGCGCATTTGGGAGGCTGAGGTGAGTGGATTGCCTGAGCCCGCGGGTTCGACACCCGCCTGGGCAGCGAGACCTCATCTCTACAATAAATCAAAAAATCAGCTGGGCGTGGTAGCACATGCCTGTAATTCCAGCTATTTGGAAGGCTGAGGCGGAAGGATCACCAGAGCCCAGCAGGTCGAGGCTGCGGTGGCCGGGAGTGGCCACTGCACTCCAGTCTGGGCGACAGAGTTAGACTCCAACTCAAAAAAAAAAAAAAAAAGTAACAAGCAGATGCTAAGTGGCCCATATTAGGTTATACACTAAATAAAATATCTGCCTGTATGTTCTAACTGGAATGTTATACAAATTAGTGAGGCATAATATTTAAACAATGAGTCACATACTCTCTCCATACGGTCTCCCCAAAGAACTTGCACACTGATGCCAAGTAGTCCAAGTTTCAGCTTCTGGTTCTAAAACTTTCTTGCTGAATGGCTTTAGAGAAAAAATATGTTTTCTTTCCACCTCAGGGCTCATAGAAAAACTGGAATAATTAAACCCGTTTCATCCTCATCCTTACGAGGGTTATTGAGAAAATATATTTGAAACACTTAGAACTGTAGTTAACAAATGTTGGCAATAAACAAATACAGTATTAATGCCTTTCCCCTACACACACACACACACACACACACACACACACACACACACACACACACAGGTTTCATCAGGATAAGTGGCTCTTTGGTTCACTATGGCTTTCAGTATAAATTCAGCCTCCTTGGAATTTAGTCAAGCATTTCCAAAATCTATTTATCTCCCATTTTGCCCACCCTAGGTTTCCTGTCCAATCAAGCTGGTCCCTTAAAGACACCAGTTCCCTATTTTTGGCATCAGGAACTGATTGCTTGAAAGACAAGTTTTCCATGGGGCAAGGGATCATCAGGCATTAGATTTTCATAAGGAGTTCTCAACCTAAATCCCTCACAGGCACAGTGGACAATAAGTTTCCGGCTCCTGTGAGAATCTAGTGCCTCAGTTGACCTGACAAAAGTCAGAGCTCCTTTCACCTACTGCTCATCTCCTGCTATGCGCAGCCAGTTCCTAACAGGCCACTGACCTGTCTGTGTCCCCCAGGGTTGAAGACTCCTGCCTTAGGGTCTCTGAAACATACTGTATTTAGTTTCAACAGCAAATATTGCATCTGCTGCCCCACCTTCTCCTTTCGTCTCGATTTTTCCAAATTGTACTTACATCTTTTTACTTTACGGACTCATCTCTCACTTTGCTAGGCAGCTACAGTACTTATTAACATACTGTTCAATTTGAAAGTAAATAATACATGGTTATCTTACCACCATCTACCATCTTTTATCCTCCTTAGATAATATATATCTAAGAAGATGTATATTAAACCCATAGTAGGTTCTGAATTTTCACTTAATAAGTAAATGCTCCCGACATGCCAGTTGACCCTATTTACATCCCATAGAGCTTTATACTGTGACGTATTTGTAAATCTATACGCCAATGATTTCAATGCATGAAAAAAAATTTGTATTTGATGTAATCACCTTACCTGGTTCAGAGGCATGTATATGAAGAGGAGCAATCAGATGTGGTCTCTGAAATAGTACACTACAATATTACTGTAAAGTTACTGTAAATATGAAAGACATTGATGGAACACTTGTGAATGAATAAATGTGCTCTCACATATGCTCAGTAGGACATAAGAAATGCAGATCTGGCCGGGCTCGGTGGCTCAGCCTATAATTCCAGTGCTTTGTGAGGCCGAGGGGAGTGGACTGCTTGAGCCTTAGGGTTCAAGACCCACCTGGGCAACTTAGCCAGACCTCATCTCTGCAATAAATCAAAAATTAGCCAGGCGTGGTAGCGCACGCCTTTAGTTCCAGCTACTTGGAAGGCTGAGGCGGAAGGATCACCGGAGCCCAGCAGGTCAAGGCTGTGGTGGCCAGGAATGGCCACTGCACTCCAGTTTGGGTAACAGAGTGAGACTCCAACTCAAAAAAAAAGAAATGCAGATCTGGCAACCACTGATCTAATACAATTATATCGTACTCTAAATGATACTAGAGTTTTATCCCAGAACCCAGTGAAGATCCATTCAACCTTTAGACACTTAAAAAATTAATATTTAAAAATCATCAAACATTATTTTGGCATACACTCATATCCAATTACAATCCATTGAGATCTCATATAAAAACAAATGGGCATTATTTAAAAGTCCTGTACATTTAGAAGAACATATTGCCCAAGAGAAACTATATTCGTACACTGAAAAGAAGTAATATAGCAGTAGAAAAGTCCATGGCCAAAATTTCTATCAATAAATAAATATTTGTTGAAATGAGGACATGACGAGATATGATGTGGCATAACATGACATAACGTTTTGTTTCAGGTGTCCATTGCAAGGGACCTGTAGTCAAGGGAGCAGGTGGAACAAAAAGAAAACCCCAGAAGGAAGAAATGTTACCTTTTCAACTTAGAATTTT
Organism: Cephalopachus bancanus; assembly: GCA_027257055.1. NCBI lineage: Eukaryota > Metazoa > Chordata > Mammalia > Primates > Tarsiidae > Cephalopachus > Cephalopachus bancanus. The sequence goes on from JAPVLO010000012.1 coordinate 2,065,160, forward strand.
CTCTATGTGCCTTACATAACTGTGTGTTAAAGGAAAAACAAACAAACAAACAAACACTGATTGTTTCCATCAATCAGAAAAGGCAGCACTGAAGAAGGAAGAGGAGGTGAATAATTGGCTAAGTAGGGTGTAATGATGGCACTGGGAAGCTATGAAGTCAGTTTGCTCAAGACAAGTACCTCTGGTGGGGGAGAGGATGGGGCTGAGTGGACGATAGTGTAAGAGAAAAACTTGAACAAGAGCACCTGGAGCTACATTTTGGAAATATATACATATTGCATTTACTGATAGGGGTTTTGTAACGGTGAAAGGTAGTGTTTACACAGTGCTTTAAATTCCCTAGGGGAAGGTGTTATGTGGACACAAATAGGCAAACTATGAAATCCAAATCCAACATTTCCGGGCGAGTTGTTTTTGTTAAAGCAACCATACTCTCCTTGCCCTACTAGTTTTCCTTCAGAATCAGTTTCACTTGCCCTAAAATTTCAAAAAGAGAACAGCCCCCGATCTTGAACGCCCCCGCAGGTCTGCTGTCTTTTCTGTAACAGTCACATCCGGCAAAGTGAAGAAGTCGGAAATGCAGTCATCTCATAAGGATGCGTGTTTAGGAGTAAGCATGGAGGATCAGTAGAGGAAAGTCTCTCCTTTGGCCATTCTGTTTCACTTTCCGCAGGGGAACTATTTTCTTCGTCGTTTATCCCAACTGACAAGTACAAGCACTTTGGGCCCTAACTGAATGTGAACATTGTCAAAAGGAATTGTGCTAACGGGAGGCATCTGCAGCTCCAATCCCGTTGCAAGCTGGTGGGGGCCACGGCTGCCGATGTAGCAGGGAGGCTGGTGGGCAGACGCCCCCGCAGATGGATCCTCACATACTGTATGCATCATGACCAACCATAAAAACCGTCACAATGAATCAGCTGGGCTGCGGAGAGGCTCCTTGGAACCTTCACATTCGATTTCCATCTGGCTGACATCCGCAGGTTGTAGTCAGTGGCTCGATTAAGCAGAGGTGCAGATCTAACCCACAAGGCCTCAACCACTCGACGGGGACTCACTTCTTCCAGCTGAGCCACTGGTTTGAAAAGTTTAACTGGTTTGAGAGAGCTCATGATAGACTGGACTGTGTTTGCAATTGGCTAAGGGTTTCATTTATAAGGAATATACGTGTTATCAGAGAATACTTCCTGACCTCTGGAGCAAACAGTTACTAGAAGGGGCCTGAGAACTTCAAGAGCAGAAAAATCCATTCCATCAGGAATTCCAGTACAAATATCAATTTAGAAAATGAGTTAATCCACCTTGACAACAAGTTGTCACTGCAGAGTTGCAAAAAGGAATTACGCATAAATACGACTTTAAAAATTAGAGGCCCCACAATTTAGCAGCTTAAGTTTGCTTCAAAGGACTGCAGGGAAGCAGCAGGTTTCAGGTGACAGCTTGGAATTTGCTGGTTCCCCACTCTGCTCAGGTACAGGTCTGACAGTAACACAAGCTTTCCAACTTGTTTCAAACTGAAGTATTATGAAAAGGTAAATTATGTTTTGTATTCATGACTGAAAGCATTTTACTTTAAAGCCAGAGCGGCTGACGCTGTCAAGGTAGAGATTCGAGTTTTATGTACAATGCCTCCAGCCCAGCCGATGTGAGTGAGGCAACATGACAGCTTGTAATAAGTAATTTTTATACAGTTACATTTATCACTCAAGCAGGCTTGGCAATATTAAACACAGACCTTAAAAATACTACTGAAGAGGAGGACAGGGGCTGGAGGCCATGGAGGCGTTTCCCCCGCTCAGTGCAAGCGCAGGTTTGTGCAGATTTTTTTTTTATTTTTTTCCGCCGTGTACTCCTGTTAATAAGGCACTTTTTAAGATATGCGTCCAAATGCTTTCCGACTGTTAATATATCACTAGGAGGTTAAGAATGGAATGACCCCATTTGGCCCAAAGGATGTTATTTCAGGCTTTAATGAATTAGATATTGCTACCATTTTCAGGTAAAAATCAATTGCCTCAATTAACAAATTTCTACCAATCCAAATATTTACAAAATGGAAGGCCTCGAGTCTGCAATTTCTGCTGCATTATACCTTTGTTTCCCCTAAAGCTGTTCCCTTCTGCGTTCTTCATTAGCATCTCATTTTTGCTAAAGCCATGAGGCCAGCCAATTCTCTGCGATGGCATGAGGCTTTCCTGCCTTGAAAACTTGACAATTTGGATATTCTTTCTCTAGGAGTTTGTATAGAGTGGAATTTTGCTTTTTGTCATTTATTCAAATATATTTAAAGTTGGGGAAGTATAGGAATGAATCTAATTTTATACCTAGAAAAAATATATATAGCTATATTTCCTGATATGGCTAAAAAGTGCTATCTAATACAGTATACACTTTAAGAGTTTTAAGCAACTGTATTCATTTTTATGCATTTAATCATCCTTATACCTTTATGAGGTGGATATTATTTTTAAACTTTTATATCTATTAGATAGGCAAATTAAAGTATATCAAGGTTAAACAATTTTTGATAGGTCATACATCTAATAAGTAGTATAGCCAGGATATAAACTCGAGCAGTTTGTAGAATATGCACTCAACCACTGTGCTCAACTTCCCTTAAAAGCAAAATATAGGGGGAAATCAAGTGCTTATTCCTTTCAGATGAATTAGATATAAGAAACTTGGTTCATCAAGAGAAAAGCTGTGGTTGTACCAATTTGCACTTATTCACTAGGTATCAGGTGCTTGTGTGAGCATTTAAATGGACTTCCCACATCTTTCTTTTGAGTTGTCTGTAAATAGAACAAATTAAAAACAAAGCAAAACACACACACACACACACACACACACACACCACACACACACACAGGCAAAGTACCTTTTCCCCATGCCCTAGCTGAAACAAGTTAAATTAAGTTAGTTCTGATTCATTTGAACTGTGAAGTCAAAATTCATCTAACCTATGTACCCAGAATATGACTGCAGTTTTTCAGTGTGGCTCCCAATCATTTGTTCCATAAACATATAGTGAACGCCCATTGTGAGCCAGGTACATGTTATGTCCTTTGGGAACGGTGGTGAACAAAACTAAATATAGTTCCTTTCTCATGGAATATGTGGCCTAGTGATTTTGTCCCAGTATGTGCCAACTGCTATACTAAATAATGAAGACAAACAAATGAAATAGACACAGTCCTTGCCATTAAGAAACTGACATCTACAAGTGATAGGCAGATATATAAACAAATAAGCAACATTCGTGTTAAAATTGCTGTTTCAGGTGTATCTGTGGTAGATCATGTGATTAAAGAAACTTACAAATAGTGTATTAGGACCAATTGTCTCTTATCCCCAAACTATAAAAGAATCTGTCATTCAAAATAGAAATCATATAGCTAAGATATAAATAAGTATACTTTTATTTGAATCTGTTCAGACATGATGATGGAAGCTACTGTAGTCTGAATATTTGTGTCCCTCCAAAATTCATGTATCAAAAATACCAACTCCCATGGTGATAGTATTAGGAGATGGGGCCTTTTGGGAGGTGATTAGGTCATGAGGGTAGCACCTTCATGAATGGGATTGGCGTACTTATACAAGGTGCTCCACAAAGCTTGGTTGCCCCAAATGCCATGTGAGGACACAGTGAGAAGGTGCTGTTCTATGAACCAGAAAGTGAGCTTTCACTAGACATCAAATCTACTGGCGATTTGATCTTGGATTTCCCAGTCTCCAGCACTTTAAGAAATACATTTGTTTACAAGCTTCCAAACTGTAACATTTTGTTATAACAACCAAAGCAAACCAAGACAGAAGCTAAAGAATACAATATAATTCTTATCAATACCAAATATAAATTTCCCTGATATTCCTAAACATAACATCCATTGTCTTTTGGTCACCAATTTTATATGTTGAAAAGAAAACAGACTTGGACTCTGAAAACTTCTAAATGAAAGCTAGAATATCCCCTCTTCTACAAGCAGAAAAGTTGGATCCGAGAAGCCAAACGTATTCTGACTCCACCCAACCCAGAGAGAAACTTTTGAAAAGAAGCTGTGTTAATCCGTTTTATTTTTTCTGACATTTGTGTAGAGACAGGGGAGAAAATCATTCAAATGACTGCATTTTAACAAGGCCAGTGAGTCCTCATTTGGATACATAGTATGATTTTAATTTCTCTACATCAATGGTTCTCAAACAAAGGTGATGTGTCCCCCAGGAAAACTTCAACAATATCTGGAGACAGGTATGGTTGTCAAAACGCTACCGGCACCTAGTGAGTAGAGGCCAGGACAACTGCTAAACATCCCAGACTGCACAAGACAGCACCTACAATGAAGATTTTTCTGGTCCAAAATATCAATAGTGTCAAGGTTGGGAAATCCTGCTCTTACAGACAGCACAAATCTGGAAATAATTTGGATTCTTACTATCTCCAAACAGAGCACATAGACAAGTCCTACTGACCACCAAGGGCTTCAGCTCAAATGCAATCACGTGGCATCTCATGGACCTCCGGGGAGTGCTGCTAGAAAGTGGTCAGAAAGCAGGAAATGGCTCCTAATTAGTAGTGTCCTCACAGGATACAACTGCAGAAGACAATTTCCTGTCCCCTTTTTTGATGGGAAGATTAATCTGTTACTAAATTCCAGATGAGGAAGATTTTCAAAAGTTTCAAATGGCAAGAGTGTAGCCGTAGAGAAGGCAATTATGTGCAATTTGTACAGTGTTCAACAATCAAAATGTAAATATGATGAGTTTATTGCAGTAAATGCATACGGCATGTTTACCTTAAAGAACATCAAGCTGTAGAAATTCTAATGGGTTCTGACAGTTGGAAAGAATTATCTTTTCATATTGCAATTTTTATCTGTGAGATGAAAAGGGAAAATAAGACGAGATATTTACTCCTAGGGAATTATTATCTGTGGTGTATTTTTTTCCCCCTGATAAGGAGCAATATAGGTACTGGGCTTTGAAGAGATGGAGATTTGATAAATTCAGTGTTCTAGGAAGATTTATCTGCACAGAGACAATTAATTTTGTTGCATCCACAGTGTTCTATACAACATCTAAAACGCCATCAGCTCCTCAATAAACGTTCTCTTCCTGTCATATAATAATGTATATACCTAGTGTAATGTTCAATTTTGGTTTTCATTTCCTAGGTCCGAAAGGCTACCCAGAATTTTGATAGCAAAAAGAGTTTGCTAATTTCCAGAAGGAAACAGAAGCTAGTTTCCATTCTCACTTACATGCAAAGCAGATAGCTCAGTTTGGCAGATAGTAGACTTTCAACAAATGCATTTTCTTTCCATCCTTTCTTTCCCCTTTCCCATGTGCTGCAGATGTTTTATTTCTCTCTTGCTAAAATGTACAAAGGCAGGATAAAAAGACTGAGGTATTTATACATATAATGAGATAGCCCACAATAAAAGTATTGTGATTCAAATACCAGCCTCCTGGGAATATGTTAGGTGGTCACAATTTTGCATTAAGATGGCAAAATAGAAATCTCAGATTACCAAGGAATACTGGCTTTGTCACCGCCTTCTCTTCAAAAACATAATGCATACCCACCCAGATTCCAAACCAGAACACACAACAAAATTCAGCCTACTCAATATGATCAGCCCTCCTGAATTTGTCAACTAGATGCCTTTTAGCATTCTTTCTGAAGAGCCCACCATAGCGCAAGTGAGACAGACGGGCTCTTCATGGCTGGCTGACAGTGCCTGCACATCGAAACAGTGTACCGGGAGCACCTGACATGGATCGCATCACTGTCACGTAGTTATTTACCTGACGAAGCTTGGTCCAGCTTACCATGCCATAAGCTTCCAGCTCACACTGCAGCTGCGGTGAAATGTGATGCTTGTGAGCTGTTCAAACCACCCGGCAGCCAAATTCTACTCAAGGTAGTGTCTAAGTTTCACTTCATTTCAGTAAAGTGACTAACAGTAGTTATTATTGTATTATCCTTAGCTAACTTGTTCTGGGTGAAGCAGCTGTTGAAAGGTTTTGCTTTAATTTTGGGTAGTGGAAAAGATCACAGAATTGGGGTAAGGTTAAACATGAAGTACACCGTGTTGATAATTATAGGAAATTTAAAATCTCATTATTTCAAAAAGCTTTTAGAGGAGGAAACCTTATAAACCATTATTTTCTACTCCCTCTCATTATGGATTAGAGAAACGAGGCCCTTTTCTGGACTATGGTAGCCTAGCATAGTTCGCTGGTTTGAAATCCTTTGCATTTTCCAACAGCCATCTCCTTTCATAAAAATTGACCAACTTTTGTATGTAGAAAATCAAGGTTTATCCATAGAGTTTCTTATATTGATAGAGCTGCTGTGGAAGACAATTTGTCAATATCTATCAAAGTTACAAATATAAATACCCTTTTTCACAAGCAACCTCGGTTTCCATAATGTATCTTACAGCAATACTTACTTATATACAAAATGATATTTATTCTTTTTACTTTTTTAGAGATGGGATCTTGCTCTGTGACTCAGTATGGAGCACTGGAGCATGATCATAGCTCCCTGCACAGAGACCTCAAACTCCTGGGTTCATTGGATCTTCCTGCCTCAGCTTCCCATGTAACTGGTACTATAGGCATATGCCACCACACCTGGCTAATTTTTTCCATTTTTTGTAGAGACTGAGTCTTACTACGTTGCCCAGCCTGGTCTCAAACTCCTGGCCTCGAGCAATCCTCCCACTTCAGCTTCCCAAAGCACTATTAAAGATGTGTGCCAAACCGGGCTCGGTGGCTCAGCCTGTAATCTCGCACTTTGAGAGGCTGAGGTGAGTGGATTGCCTGAGCCCGCGGGTTCAAGACCCACCTGGGCAACTTGGCGAGACCTCATCTCTACAGTAAACCAAAAAAAAAAAAAAAAAAAAAAATTAGCTAGGCGTGGTAGCGCATGCCTGTAGTTCCAGCTACTTGGAAGGTTGTGGCGGAAGGATCGCCAGAGCCCAACAGGTCGAGGCTGCGGTGGCCGGGAGTGGCCACTGCACTCCAGTCTGGGTGACAGAGTGAGACTCCAACTCAAAAAAAAAAAAAAAAAAAAAAGATGTGCGCCACCACATCAGGCCCAGAATGACATTTGTAAAATGTTATTTGTTTACAGAATTGGAAACAACCCAAGTGCCCATCAATAGAAAACTAATGCCATAAACTATAGTATATCATATAATGTAATGGAATATTATGCAACTGTATAAAAGAAAAAAAATGTTCTTTGTGTTGATTTGGGAAGATCTCCATGGATCCAAGAAACATTGTTAGGAGAAAAATGCAAGGTATTGATGAAATATATATTGTATGCTGTCTTTGTGTGAAGGGGGCATTCATTAAAATTATGTATTAGAAGTATATGCAAGAATTTACATAAGCGATTATCTAGAGGAATTAGTGGGGACAAGAACCATTCTGTGAGTAAACCTTCTCCATGCATACTTGATTATAATACTTTTGCTTCTTAGATTATATGAGTGTACTACTCAGTTAAAGGTAATACAACATTTTGAAGAATAAAAAATATAAAAATTAATTCCACGAAGAAAATAGATTTAACATTTGTTTTTGAAAAGCTCTTTGCTACTCTTATAAAAATCATACACACTAATGTTCAGATATTGCTTAATTGTATACTATTCTCAGTTTGCATTTATAATTTAAAAGGAAACTTCTGCCTTAACCTTCTTCAAAGCCCTGCACACACACATACATATTATCATCTCTAAAAATTCAATTTCAGCCAAGTTGGCGTGCTGGCTCTAGCTTTGTCAGATAGCTAACCCACTCTGTTTCCAGTTTAGCTCTCTTATACAGCCCTGAAAAATAATGGGGAAACCATTTGGAAAACATTGAGCTGCCAGAGTCAGATTATGTACAAATCTTGGATCTGGGTCTGTACTCTGTAAATTAACTTTCCATTTTCCTCTCTTGTGTCCTCTCTCTTGGCTTTACTCTGATGTACATGGAAGCTATTGGGTATAAACTATAACTAGGTCTGAAATTCAGCGTGTAACTTTGACACTGGATGTGAACCCGAATCTCTTTATAGTTTGAGAACAGTCTCCTAATCTGTAAAATCGAAATAATAACAGTGTCTACTTCACAGTTATGAGCACTAAATGAGATAATGCAGGTAAAAGTTAGTGCAGTACCTGGCATGTTCTAAACCACTAGATCAATATTAAATTAATCTGTTCTCTGCTCCTTTTCATTTCTTCTCCCATGAATGCTTAACAAGTAATAAGATAGCCAGAATTAGGACCTATTATACTTCTGCCTTTCTATTTTGACACAATCAGTCATTATATATGAACTCCCATGGAGCCTGTGCTCTACTTGGTGCTCTTCAAATCAGATCACATTTGTTTTCAATCCTTTCACTGTCCACCACTGCTAGATGTATTCGTGCATTTCACCTTCTTTGAAGCTCTGGACTTTTAGGACATTCCCAGGAAATCCACTTGTGATCAAACTCAAAAAGAAGTTTGGGATTATATGAGGAAGATCTACTTTTTTTTTTTTTTCAACACAGGAAGTGCATCTGTTAAAAGCCTCCATAGAGCTAGCGATGAAGTTGAGATAGTTCTAGTTCAGGTCAGAGTCTCTAAACCTCTACCATTGTAGCTCATGATCATCAATTGAAAGGAGGGCTTGGCTGGGCTCGGTGGCTCAGCCTGTAATCCAACACTTTGGGAGGCCGAGGCGAGTGGATTGCCTGAACCTACTGGTTCAAGACCCACCCGGACAACTTGGCGAGACCTCGTCTCTACAATAAATCAAAAATTAGCCAGGCGTGGTAGCACGCACCTGTAATTCCAGCTGCTTGGAAGGCTGAGGCAGAAGGATCGCCTGAGCCCAGCAGGTCAAGGGTGCAGTGGCCGGAAGCATGCCACTGCACTCCAGTCCGGGCGACAAAGTAAGATTCCAACTCAAAAAAAAAAAAAAAGAAAAGAAGGCCAAAAGTGAGTTGTTCCATGTCTGCATGGAAGAGACAGAATCATGTAATCTTTTAGGTTTTATGAACCACCCAAAGTCAATTTTGAACTTGCTAAGGCAAGTGGTTTTGAAGACTGGCTCACTCCTTGTTCTCCCACGTTCCTATCATCTTTCCCAGCTCTTTTAAATATCCTGGGATCTCTCCAAGTCACTCTGGCCCCCAAGAAGCAGCAAGGTTATGTAATTATAAAATCGTCACTAAGCACTTGAGCCAGTATAAGAGATAATTTGAGGATATTTTCTGTTGTCAGACAGAGAAGTTACCAGAAAATTAAGTCTCTCCTAAACTAAAACAGTTTAGTCAGAAACATACCTGAAGTAACTTTACCTACCATCTTAATCCATTTACTTCAATCAAACATTTAAATTATCTCAGTTGTGGTAAAATGTAATTGATGTTATGACAATTAAACATTAAACACTCTTCTCATAGAAATTGAGATTTGGTATTCCCCTCAGTTGTTAAACTTTTAAAACCTAATTGTTTGCTTTAAACCACACTAGAATAAGAGACTGGTAATAAATTGTATTGCATTTCTGGTTCAGCACCAACTACATGCCTAACCAGGTAAATTGCTTGGCACTGATCTTCCTAACTTAAAAAAAAAGTTGTTAAAATATTAAGGACAGAGTAATTATGATAATTGAGATAATAACAATGAACCTGATTCCCCCTTTGCTTTACGGAATACACCATTAACCCCTTCTTTCCCAACCCTGTAGGTAATGACTAACTTGTAAATTTGGCCACATCAGCTTCAGTTATCAGACCTCAATTTCTGCCTTAAGAATAGACAAAAATCAGGTCCAGTAATAAGTACAAGTGTTATGGAAGAAATCAATGTTTGCTAATGCTTTCAGATCTTGATTGAAAACTGCCTGGGGGAGAACATTTTTTAATAATTATGTTTGCATTCTGTTCACATAAATATATGCAATTTGCAGGGTGGTTGAGGTGCACCTTACCCTTGAGTCATTTCTATTAAATTATGTTTCGTGAAAAATCTTGTGGACTCATGTGTAGGGTGTTGTTATTATTATCTTTTTGGTTTTTGCAAAATACAGTTTGAGAAATTTCTTTTTCCCAAAAGATAAAAATTTGCAACTGAACAGTAGTTGAAAGCATCCTGTTCCTACTATATGCCTTGTCCGGAGACAAAGTAGATTTAGGCAACTGCAGTTGACATCCCTGAAAACAAGGATAGACAACATAATGAAAACACAGATAGATGTGGGCAGGGAGTGTTATAATAAATTCTGCCTACTGTTCAATTAATAGCTTTTTTAAAGAAGCAAGTCTTTAAACGCCCATGAAGCTTTCATTTCAAACCATTTGTCTAATTTCATGTGTAAATTATGGAAACACACCAATTTCCAAACTATTGAAACAGATTTTGGAGCCATGTTGTTTGAAGTGACTGTAGTTCAGAAACATCTCTTTTCAATTAGCTCTGAAACCTCTTTCAGCAGCCTTTCATAAATAGGCCAACATCAATGGCATGCTCAGATCCACTGTGAGTCTCTAATGGAAATGCACAATGGGCCTCACGCCATGCCTGCAGGGGCAAACATCTTCCATTTCAGACAGATCCAATGAGAAGTTTTGCCCGCTATTCCGGGTCTCTCACTTTTTGGTCTCAGGTTTAGCTCATCGCTAATCAATGCTTGTATGTTTTTTTTTAATTACATTGTACAGTCAGTAATGATCTGTCACTCGTTGAACCTGGGCAGTCTTATGAGCCATCACTGATGTAAACAACTGCAAAGACAAGGTAACCTTAACTGCCAAGACTCCACGTGGGAAAGAACAGACATTTCCCTGACACAAGGAAATGCTGAGTTTGGAAGAAAGGAAGGAAAGATAGTTTTTATATTTAAGCTGCACTAAATACTAGAGGCCTACTATTTCCCTGTCCAGAATTCTGAACTGAAAATTCCTGCCCAGCGAAGGATTTATATTATATAACTCTTACGTCTCCCTATCGATGGCCTGATGATGTTGTACACTCAGTAGACATTGATTAATGTATTGACTAAGAACAAGTTTTAGCATGTATACATATCTCTCTCTCTCTCTCTAGTAGATAGAAGAGAAATTCTGAAATTGACTTTATGTTCCAATAACTAGGAATGCAATGATGCATGGTACTTGAGATTGAAAATCTTATTTTTCCAAAAGGAATAATTATCTTACAAGTCAAAATATGTATGGTGATATAAATATATTTATAACTGATATAGCATAGGCAGCAATAAATAAAAACAGATATTTATCTAATCAGAATGGATGCAAACCAGTGTGCCATTGTATCAGCCCTAACTGGAAAGTAGTTCATTGACGATAAGCAAAAACAAAGTAACAAAAATAAGAAAAATATTTGGGAATACAAAGACATAAAAAAGCCAAGTTCTAAAATCTCTGACTGCTGTTTCCATTTTTCCCCCCTCTATTTAAAAGTCCTTCTAAATTAAGCATCAGCAAACTTTTTCTGAACTAGAACATACAGTAAATATTTTAGGCTTTGAGGGAATATGGTCTGTGTTGCCACTATGCAATTCCACTGTAGCACAAAAGCAGTTAAAGACATCACGTGTATGATAGGTCTGGCTATGTTCCAATAAAACTTTATTTAAAAAAAAAAAGAAAGCCGGCCATTCTGTTCAAAATCTGAATTATTTGTTGATAATTAAGTTTAAGAAAATTAACAAAACTTTAAATTCTAACACAAGCCTAGCCAAAATGGTGTTTTGGTCAGCGTAGGTAGCTAAATAGACTTCTGTCAAAATATACTGCAACCACAAATGCTAAATTAAAGTACAGCTACAAAAGTAATTAAAGTGCTGTGTTCATTTGGATGCTGTACTAAAGTAGAATGAATCCCAGGGGTTTTGTTGTTAAGAGTAAGAGGATAATCTAGTTATCTATTAATAAAATGGGTAAAAGACAAGCAAGATATTGCTATGCTTTTCCTAAAGTAAACTCAACAAGTATGGATGTGATTTGTTTTACAAGATATAAATTAATAGATACTTATTTCATTTGCAAGATGAAATCAAGTGTGCTCTTAGAATCACTTTAAGTCAGGAATCTGTATTGCCTTCAAAATATGTTGTTTTACTTTGATAATATAAATTATAGCATTTATATCCTATTTCTTTGAAAGAAGATTTGAGGTAAAAAAATGTTTAAGATATCTATGTGAAACTCTTTACTACACGAGAAAGTTAATGAAGATGTAGGAATGTATATAGTGGAGGACCAAACTCCACCTGCACATAGACTGCCTATGTACCTAATTTTGACCTGTACTCCACATCTCTATAATAAAATTATGTTTTAAAAATAAAAAATAAGCCGGGCTCGGTGGCTCAGCCTATAATCCCGCGCCTTTGGGAGGCTGAGGTGAGTGGATTGCCTGAGCCCGCGGGTTCGAGACCCGCCTGGGCAGCAAGACCTCATCTCTACAATAAATCAAAAAATCAGCCGGGCATGGTAGCGCATGCCTGTAATTCCAGCTACTCGGAAGACTGAGGCGGAAGGATCGCCGGAGCCCAGCGGGTTGAGGCTGCGGTGGCCGGGAGCGGCCACTGCACTCCAGTCTGGGCGACAGAGTGAGACTCCAACTCAAAATAAATAAATAAATAAATAAATAAATAAATAAATAAATAAATAAAATAAAATAAAAATAAAGTGATTTTATATCCAAACAAACAAAAATGTTGTTTCAGTAATACCTTAATGATATTTTAATTAAAGTTGAAAAAGCTAAAGAGTTTATTAGCTCCATTCATCTGAAATGAAATAAGAAAAATAAGAAGTATACAATTCAGAAAGAAATTGAGGTATCATTATTTGAATATAATATGAGTGTGAAGGGCCAACTTACACATCTAATAAAGGTCATATTTTTTTAAAAGGTTATACTAAATATTAGATGGTAAATAGTAATTGCTAATAAGAAATTAACTTTTTAGGAAAAGTAATTGAAAATTCACAATGTATGTTGAAAATTCATGATGCTGAAAAAATATAAAAATATCGAGAAATAAATTTAATAATATATGTGCAAGTCCCAATGAAGAAAAATGAAGAATAAGAGAAACCCAAATTAATGAAAACATGTTTCATGCCTGGGTAAAAAAAACGACACAATATTGTAAAGATATCAGTTCTTCCTTAATGTAGCTTATAAACTTAATTCTGTTCAAAATTGCAATGTGATTTTTATAATAAAGGAAACAAATGTAAAATTCATTCAAAAGAAAAACCTGGGGAATGATAAATTTTTTATGAAGAAGAATAATTAAAAAGGGCACACACTGAATGTTAAATTGTATAATAATACTACAATATTTCAGATACTATGGTAGTGGCAGAAGAAATAAGTAATGGAAAGTTTGAGGGGCCATGTGCTGTTTGAGCCATGGCTGTCGCCATGCTTCCTGGCTTTGGTCCCCCTCCCCCACCTTGGGGAGGTGAATCTTCTCTTCTTTCTCTTTCTCTAATTTGCTTTTAAATAAACTTTTCTTTCTTAACCTTAAATAAAAAAAAAGAAAGTTTGAGTCTCAGAAAACTAAGAAACAGACCACCACATACATATGAATTTAGTTATGTTAAAGGATTTCAAATCAATGGAAAAAAATTCTTCCAATTGATACAGAATTTGTTAACTACTTAGAGGGAAAGTTAGGTCTCTATCACAAACCATCTACCAAAGTAAATTCCAAATTGACTAATGAGTTAAATGTTAAAACAATTCTTAGAAGAATTAGGTGAAATACAGGATGATTCCAAAGGAATATTTCATAAATCCACACAATAACACTGATGTATCTTAAATGCATATTACTAAGGAAAAAGAACCAGCCCAAGAAGCCTACATATTGTATTATTCCACTTATGTCACATTCTGAAAAAGGTAAAACTATATAGATGGCAAAGTCAGTGGTTGCCAAGAATTTGGAGGTAAGGGAGTGTTTAAAGGCGAAGCTCAGATGTTTGTTTGTTTTTTTTTTAAGGAATATAAAAGTTATTCCGTATGTTGCTATATTGGTGGATACATGACACTGCATTTCTGCATTTGACAAATTCCAAGTAGCACCTCAATGCATGCAAATTTAAAATATCCACTCAGAGAATGGGAATGCCAGAATGGAATGGAGTTGTGACAAAATAATCTGTATGAAGATGTTTGGTATAACTCCAATATTGGTACAAAGGAAAAGAGGTACTAAGTAACTTTGAAAGTGACTGAAACCATAAAACTAAAGACAAATGGAACTGTACATAGCATGATACCATACTTGGAAAGTTGTTTCCCAGAGGGTCCTGGGTAACAACTCTGAAATCACTATACACATATGCTAGGATTGAAAAAAATAATAAAAGAATGGAAGCTGGTGAGAGCCAGGTTTCTCACTGTAGGATTGAGAATGTATGGCTAAGCAAGGGGATAAGGTTAGAATGAACCATACAGTAGTAGATTAGAGTTAGAGACATCAGTAGGACTTCATGTTTGTCTTAATAAAGATATTGGTAGAAATGGATATAATAATTAATAGATATAGATATACTGTGGTAGTGACATAAATAACAAAGTTTGAGTTTCAGAAAACTAAAAAATAGATCATGACATACGTAAGAATTTAGTTATGTTAAAGTATTTAAAATCAATGGAAAAAATTTTATTTCATAAACGATACAAAATTTGTTAACTGGATGTGTAAATACATGATATGTATACATACATAGTTACTTGTATATTTTCTTGCTCTGTCATCTGAGAGGATCTAGAGACAATGATTCCCCAGTAGGAACAAGCACACTCAGAACTCAAATTTTGGTGTCTAATATCACGCTACAATAAAAGAAACAAATCTCCTTAGAAAAATGACTGATTGCAGGTTTGGGAAATGAATATACAAGATGAACCCAGAACTTCTTGTGATGTCACAGAGTAAGGAAGTGCTCAAGAAACAAAATGATCAGAAAATGCTCTATCAAAATGATCTATCAGTCGGGCTCGGTGGCTCAGCCTGTAATCCCGCACCTTTGGGAGGCTGAGGTGAGTGGATTGCCTGAGCCCGCGGGTTCGAGACCCACCTGGGCAGCGAGACCTCATCTCTACAATAAATCAAAAAATCAGCTGGGCGTGGTAGCTCATGCCTGTAATTCTGGCTACTCGGAAGGCTGAGGAGGAAGGATCGTGGGAGCCGAGGAGGAAGGATCGCCGGAGCCCAGCATGTCGAGGCTGCGGTGGCGGGGAACGGCCACTGCACTCCAGTCTGGGCGACTGAGTGAGACTCCAACTAAAAAGAAAAAAAAAAATGATCTATCAAACAGACACAGAAGCCAAATGAAAGTGCTCCCAATACCAAAAACTGGAAACATTTGAGCAACAGAATACATAATGACCCATATGACCCAGCAATTTCCCTATTGGGAATATACCTGGAAGAACTCGAATCATTCTACAAAAAAGATACCTGCACACATTTGTTTGTTGCAGCTCTATTCACAATAGCAAAAACATGGAATCAACTGTGTTGCCCATCAAAGCTGGACTGTATTTTAAAAATGTGGTACATATACACAATGGAATATTATGTATGGTTTATAACCCAAAGCATAAAATAAATATTCACAAGTTCATACAGAAATAAATAACTGATTGATAAATAAATAAATGGAGAAGAGACAAATCTCCTGTAAATAATTTCAAATAATGTATAATGCATGTAGAAACTTTCTCCTCAAGAAGGTGGACCATAACTCTCTACAATCTATGTATGAGCTGTGCATGGCAGCTTTCTTCCAAAGATTACAGTATGGAGAAGGAAGGAAGAAGGAAAGTAGCATTTCAGTGAAAGGCCTGATAAATACTACCCATCCCAGACAATCAAGGTAAATATTAAAAGTGATAAGTCTATTCGTGTCCTTTGCCCACTTTTTAAAGGAGCTGTTTGGTTTTTTTCCTTTTGGCACTTTGAGTTCCTTGTAGATTCTAGATGTTAGGCCTTTGTCAGATATAGAGTTGGCAAATACTTTTTTCCATTCTGTGGGCTGTCTTCCTGCTCTCTTGATGGTTTCTTTGGCTTTGCAGAAGCTTGTCAGTTTATTGAGGGCCCACTTGTCTATCTTATCTCTTATGGCCTGGGCACTTCGGGTTTTGATCAGGAATCTGTTGATAGTTCCAACTTCCATAAGAGTTCTTCCTGCATTTTCTAAGGTTGTTACAGTTTGAGGTTTTACATTTAGGTCTTTAATTCATTTAGAGTTAATTTTTGTGTATGGTGATAGGTAGGGGTCCTGTTTCAATCTTCTGCATGTGGTCAGCCAGTTTTCCCAGCACCATTTACTGAATAGGTTCTCCTCTCCCCAGTGGTTGTTATTGGGGACTTTGTCAAAGATGAGTTAGTTGAAGAATTGAAGCTTTGCTTCCGGAATCTCTATCTTGTTCCATTGGTCTATGTGCCTGTTCTTGTACCAATACCACGCTGTTTTAATTACCGTAGACTTATATGGGCAGCCAATAGACACATGAAAAAGTGCTCAGTCTCACTTAGCATTAGAGAAATGCAAATCAAAACCACATTGAGATACCACCTAACCCCAGTAAGAATGGCCATCATTAATAAAACAAACAACAACAGATGCTGGCGAAGATGTGGAGAAAAAGGAACACTACTACACTGCTGGTGGGAATACAGACTAATACAACCTCTCTGGAAGACAGTGTGGTGATTTCTGAAAGAACTAGTAATTGACCTTCCATATGACCCAGCAATTTCCCTATTGGGAATATACCTGGAAGAACTCGAATCATTCTACAAAAAAGATACCTGCACACATATGTTTGTTGCAGCTCTATTCACAATAGCAAAAACATGGAATCAACTGTGTTGCCCATCAAAGCTGGACTGTATTAAAAAAATGTGGTACATATGCACAATGGAATATTATGCAACCATAAAGAAGGACAAACATATGGACTTTGCAGCAAATTGGATGGATTTGGAGTCGATCATACTCAGTGATTTATCACAAAAACAAAGAAATGAGTTCCATATGTTCTCACTCATAAGGTGACCTTGAGCAATTATAATGCTATAAGAAAGTAATTGGCAGTAGCGGAAAACTGTCAGGGGAAGGGGGGTGGGACTGGCAGTTGGGGAAAACTGCTAGGGGAGGGAGGGGCATATCTCATCAACAAGGGTAACTGCATGATCAATGTTTGTATACCTAACCCTGAATTGTACCCTACATCTTTACAATAAATAAATAAATCAGAAAAAAATAAAAATAAATAAAAATTACAAGTGATAAGCCACATTGATAATGTGTATTTTTGCTATGCTATGATGAAATAGCACCTTACCTCAGTGTTCTACCTCCCAAAGACCCATAATTCCAGTCTAATAATGAGGAAAATGTTAGACAAATCCTACCTGAGAGACATTCTACAAAATACTTGGCCAGTACATCTCAAAATGTCAACGTGATCAAGAACAAGAAAGTCAGAAAAACTGCTACACCCAAAGGAGCCCACAGAAACGTGGCAACCAAATGTAATGTGGTATCCTGGATGAGATCCTGAAGCAGAAAAAGGACATTAGGTAAAAACTATAAAAATATGGCCTTTAGTTAGTAATAATGTACCAATGTTGGTTAATTAGGTGTGACAAATTTACTGTACTAAGGTAAGATGCTAATTATAGGTGAAACTGAATGCAGGGTATTTAGGCATTCTCTATACTCTCTTTGCAACTTTTCTGTTAAACTATTCTAAAATAAAAATTTTATTTTTTAATGAATGAATTTTTTTCTGATCTCTGAGTTGAGAAGTTCTTTCTAAGCATAATGCCAAAAAGTGGAACATCTTTAAACAAAAGATTAGCAATTTGACCTAATAAAGTTAATACTCATAATACAATGAAAAGGCAAATTTATTGAGAACAAATTTTCTGCAACATATTCTTTAACCAAAAAAAGAGTTGTATCTTTAACCTGTAAAGAATACTTTTATATTAATGCGATCAAATATTAAGGGCAACATCATGAACTACTAAGTCTCAAAAGAAATGCAGATACATAAGTAAAATCAAAATGAGCTAGAACTGAGCAAAATTATTTTAAATTATAATATCTCTTGTAGGTCAAAAAGAAACCTGTACATTAGAAGATACAATTATAGGTGAGAGTGAAATTTAGTATGTTTCTAGAAACAAAATTTGTCCAAACACACATACACACACACACCCATGCATACACATGAAGGTATTAACATAGAAATTTTACTTATAGGAATTATCATAAGGAGGTAATGAAGATACAAAAAAAATGTTCCTTAATAAAGATCTCCAATAGTAGAGATGTACTACAAATTAATTATAATAATATATGAAACATAAAACTGGACAACTAATGAAAATCACTTAATTATTAATTTAAAGTAATATGGCAATATCTATAAAGTGTAAGATACAAAAGCAGCTAACTTCTATTTTAAAAATATACACAGCCGGGCTCGGTGGCTCAACCTGTAATCCCGCACCTTTCGGAGGCTGAGGTTAGTGGATTGCCTGAGCCCACGGGTTCAAGACCTGCCTGGGCAGCGAGACCTCATCTCTACAATAAATCAAAAAATCAGCCAGGCTTGGTAGCACATGCCTGTAATTCCGGCTACCTGGAAGGATGAGGCGGAAGGATCACCGGAGCCCAGCAGGTCGAGGCTGCGGTGGCCGGGAGTGGCCACTGCACTCCAGTCTGGGTGACAGAGTGAGACTCCAACTCAAAAAAAAAAAAAAATATATATATATATATATATATATATATATATACACACACACACACACACACACACACACACACACACACACACACACACACACATATAAGCAAAAGATTGAAACAGGCACATAAAACAGCGGTTTCCCTGTGAGAAGTAGAAGTGGACATTGGAGAGGACAGAAAAATTTTTATTTTTCTAATGTATGTATGTATATATTTATTTATTTTTATTTTTTGAGTTGAGGTCTCATTCTGTCACCAAGGCTGTAGGTGCAGTGGCACAATAAAGACTCATGGCAGCCTCAGTCTTGCAGGCTCAGGTGATCCTTCTGCCTCAGCCTCCTGGGTAGTTGGGACCACAGGTATGCACCACCACACCCGGCTAATTTTTTTTTTTTTTTTTTTTTTGGTAAAGACAAGGTCTCTCTGTGTTGCCTAAGCAGATCTGGAACTCCTGGGCTCAGGCGACTGTCCTGCCATGGCCTCCCAAAGTACAGAGATTACAGGCATAAGCCAACACACCTGGTTATTGTTTTTCTAATTTAAAACGCATATTGTATTTTTACAGCAGCCTTGTGTTACTTTATAAGTTAATAACTAATACAGGTGCTATTTTTAAAAGACCATTTCCAGAAATGTATTATCCAAGAAATTCCAGTTTATATTTTAGGTATATGGATATTTTAAATATCTGGGGAAATAGACACCAAAACATTAATAATGTTTACTGCTGATCATAGGCTTAGAGTTTTGGGGGTTTTGTTGTTGTTGTTGTTTATTTGTATGTGTGGCAATTTGTTCTAACTTGTTCTGTTCTTCATGGAACAAGACAGATAGGGCAGAATGAATTGGACTAAGTCTAAAGTCATGAAAATAAAACCTTTAGAGAATTCCTATTTTAGTGGCCAGATATCAAAATCACCTGCAGAGGTTTTTTCTTTAAATCAGGAGACCAGTTCCATCCCAGCACTGATAATTGGAGGCTCAGTAGTGGGGCCCAAGTATGTGCATTTTTAAAAAACTTCACAAGTCAGTCAGATATACCTCCAACATTGTATATTGGGTTTTAAATAAGAGATTTGATGTGCTTGATCCTGGATTATTCACTGAGAGAATTATAGATAAGTGACTGTAAATAGTTATTCACCCATTTCATGATGTTTTTCTTTTAGTCACTAAGTAAATATTAATTTTTGAGTGGTTGTCTACTTTGTACTACACACTGAGCTGACTATTTAAAATTCATCATCTTCAAGAAAAACTCTATGTGTGTGTGAATATATTTTATATATATGAAATAAATTTGCTTTCTTTAAAAAATAAATTAACCAGTGGTAGGTCCAAACTTTATCTATATATAGACCACTTATGTACAACCCTGACTTGTACTCCACATCTTTAAAATAAAGAGGGAAAAATAGAAAAAGGAAATTAGATATTGAGTTGTAAAAATATTGTGTACCTGAATTTGAATTGATATAATTATAAAACTTAGAGAAGTTCTAAGGCAATTAAATATATTTGGCCAGAATACACATCAGGCTAAAATGTCTGGGGGAGAAGGCTGTGGGGAGAGGGGCACTTAATGATACAGAAGCTGCTTTTGATATAATAGTATAAGATTTTTGAAGCATAACCAAATGTATAATGTAAAGGGATTTCTGAGGACGGTGACTTCTCCCAAATTAGAAAATCCAGCAATATATAAGAATGCTTATCTAAGTTTAATAGTGTCTAAAAAGTATCTAATGTGACTGTTTCTAAAGAAATATGCAATTATGTTTATACAACAGGTGCACTGGAAGTGATTTGGAATTCACTATTTTATCCAAGATTAACTAGAAGAAATTTCCTAATTGAATGTCACCTTTAATCAAATAAAAATTTAGGTCCTGTAGGTCAGCTAAGATCAAAACATAAGGCTGTGTCTAATCAGCATATCAATATTGGCTAAACTTAGCCTCTGAAGGATGGTAGCTAATAGGTGCACAGGGCAGATTCCTCCCAAAGGATATTAAAAAATACATCCTGCCATTGTTGCCTTTTATTGAGCTTCTTGCTCCCTGCGTATTTCAAAGAAAGTTATAAAATGAACTGATTTCCACACACAATTTGGTCTCCTTATCATCACATTCTCCCATTAGGGCCTTCGAGGCATTGCTTCAGGAGCTCTGGACTTCAGTTCTCTCTCTAGAATGAATTAGTTATACGAGCTTGGGCACACCTGGACGTCAATTTCCTTATCTTCAAAATGAAAGTTGCAAACTGAATTGATCTCTAATATTCCATCCAGTTTTATAATTTTATGTCTCTTCAGTCACAAAATGAGTTAGTGCTCAGTATATTTAACTGACAAAAATCAGTTTTAAAAACAACCTCGTTAAATGAAGCACATAACTTCCTAGATGTGTACGAGTGTTACTGCCTTGGAAAAGCCTACTAGTCAACTATTGCTTTTCAGATGCTGCATAACAAACCACACCCCCAAACTGGTGGCTTAAACAAGTATTTATTCTCTTGCTCACAGGTCTGCAGTTGGCTGGGACAACTCAGTCTGCATAGAAGTAGCTAGAGCATCTCTGCTCCAGGTGTCGCATTTGGTGGTCCAAGTTGAAGGAGAAGAGCAGATACCTGGAAAGTGTTTTATTAATGAGAAGAGCTGCAATAGCCCTTATCTCAAGGTGAGACAGACTCATAGAGGCTAGAGAGAGGCTGAACTAGAAAGGAGAAGAGCACTGTCCAGAAAGGAAAAGGAGGCTATGCTTGGGAGGATAAATAGGAGTATTTGTTTATTTACTTTTGGTCAGTCATTATCCACCTTGCTCCAGAAAAAAAAAAAAAACTTTCAAAAATGCATACAATATCAAAAGGTAACGGAAATGCAAAATTAGTTGTTTTTTTTTTAAGTGGGGGGAGGAAAAAAGAGAAAAGAGTGAGAAAAACAGCGGACCTAGGAGCGAAATTAAATGCTTGTCATGAAGTATCTATGGCTTGTGAAATGAGAGCCAAATATTCAGTTAGGCATTTACAAGACAGAGAGGTGGAGGAAAACGAGCAACTGCCTTGAAGTTCAGGAGCGAGAAATGAGAATGGACGAAACTGCTGAGGTAAGAGGTCGCTTGAGCATGAATATGGTTTATACCTGAATAATGAACATTTGTATACTTAACCCTGAATTGTACCCCACATCTTTAAAATTAAACAAATAAATAATAGACAGCTATCAATGCTGGGCATGGTGGCTTACACCTGTAATCCCAGCACTTTGAGAGGCTGAGGCTAGAGGATTGCCTAAGCCCAGGGATGCAAGACCAGTCTGTGCAACTTGGTGAGACCTTGTCTCTGCAATAATTTTTTAAAAAATTTTAGCCAGGCATGGTGGCACATGCCTGAAGTTCCAGCTACTTGGAAGGCTGAGGCAGAAGTATCGTCTGATCCCAGCAGGTCAAGGCTCTGGTGGCTGTGAGCTTGCCACTGCACTCCAGCCTGAGCAACAGAATGAGACTCCAACTCAAAAAATAAAAGATAAATAGTAAAATAGCCAGGCTCGGTGGCTCAGCCTGTAATCCCTCGCCTTTGGGAGGCTGAGGTGAGTGGATTGTCTGAGCCTGCGGGTTCGAGACCCGCCCGGGCAGGCAAGACCTCATTTCTACAATAAATCAAAAAATTAGCCGGGTGTGGTAGCGCACGCCTGTAATTCCGCCTACTTGGAAGGCTGAGGCGGAAGGATCGCCGGAGCCCAGCAGGTTGAGGCTGTGGTGGCCGGGAGCGGCCACTGTACTCCATTCTGGGCGACAAGGGTGAGACTCCAACTCAAAATAAATAAATAAATAAAATAAATAAATAAGTAAATAAATAGTAAAATAAAATAAACTATCAGAAGCTTTTAAGAGGCTTTTAAGTTGCCATGATCAGATTTTTTATTTTAGGAGACAGATGGGGCAGTTACCCAGGCAAAAGCTGATGAGGTTGCAGCAGTGGAACTATAGAAATAGTAGTTAATTCAAATGATATTAAAAAGTTAGAATTGACAGGCCTAAATGGAGAAAGGAAGGGTGCCAGACAGGTGTATTGTACTTCTAAACCTTTAGATTTTGTGTTTTCTAGCTATATTATGGGAATTTGTTCTAACCTGACCATCTACTTTACATAAAAATAGATACAAAAATAAAGTCGAGTGTAAACTAATCTTATTACTCTCCTCCCATAGGAGAAGGAAGAGAAAATTTTAGAACAATTGCATAGCTTGGGGTAAAACATTATGGTTTGGGGAGGCATTCACAGCCACGGACAGCAGGGAAGGCAAGATGAGTGCCTCTACGGTAGAGTCAGGTAAAGAAATGGGGAATAGGATGCAGTAAAAGAGAGCAGAGTGAGTCGCAGAACATATTTTACATAGCTCAAGATGTTGCCTAATACTTGCTCAATGAAGGTGATCGTCACATAAACCAGATTTAAGAATTCAGTAGCATACACTCTGGCCAAAAATAGTTTTGTCAATATGGTGATTTGCTTTGAGAATAATATCTCTAGTTACTGGTTTCTTTTTTGTTGTTTTGTTTTGTTTGGCTCAATAATCTTTGTTCATTGTTCAGCCCTGTTTTACTTTCTTTCTACCATTTTTGAATCTTTAAAATGTTTATATTTTATTTTTTTCTAGAGCTATTTCTCATTTTTAAATTTGAATTAATTTTTAATGACTCTGTAAGCTCAAACTAAAAGAATAAGTAAGGTAAATAAATTAGAGGCAAGAATGTATAACAATAATGATGATGATGGTGCATATTTCTGGAGCATTTAGCATGTCCCAGAGATTCTTGGAAGAGTTTACATTACTAATTTAATATTCACAACAACTCTGTAAGGCAATCACTGTTAATGTCACCATTTTATAGATGAGTAAACTAACACAAAAAAAATACAAAGTACATCACCCTAGAGCCAACCTGCTTCACTTTTAACCAAAATCATATCTATACCAGAGGAATTTCGCCAGAAAAAGTCAGCACACTAATATTCAATAAATATATGTTGAGTGAATGAATGTCACTGACATTTGACACTCAGAAGTGGCATATTGCCCTTATTAATAACACACGGTCATCCTAATAACACATTCATTTGCTTTCATATTCTGGCCTTACAGAAACTCGGTGAGGTAAATGGGCAAAGTACATTGAGTAGCCAGAGAAGAAGAGACAAAAAGAGAGCAGAACAGACTGCTGACTCCTGTCATGTATTCTCCCTTATTTTAAAATTAATTTTCCTAAAGTTATAAACTGTTGGTGTCTTCCTAATTTATTCTAATTCCGTCATAGCTGCAACTGGCCCCTATCAACATAAATGCCTATCCTTCTCTGCTGAAGACATAAAATATTTCGCCAGGTTCTCAAACTTAAAAAACAATATTAACTTCCTGGATTGTGCAGAAAACCTCCATGAAAAATGCCCAGAAAAAAAGTAACCACAAAAGTAAACAAAGATAAGACATTTTATTAAAGTCCAAACTACTACAGAAGAGTTTAACAATACTACACCTATTCTCCATTTTTATGATGGAAATCTATGTTGCCATTACAAGTGATGCTACTGCTGCCATATGTGCCTTGGAGTAAAAATTGGTGATCCTCCATGGATGGAAATTTGACAATATGTATTAAAATCATAATACTCATGCCCATTGATTCAGCAATGCTATATCTGAGGTTTGTTTGTAAAGCTATACTCTCATGTGGGTGTAAAAATAGTTAGCTATGGATACTCATTGCAGTGCTGCTTTGAATAGAAAACACTGGAAGCTGGTAATAGAGGACTGGTTAAATTAATTGTAACACATCAAAGTAATTTAATACTACACAGTATCCTGGCCCATCTGCAGTTTCCCTTTCAACAGTTTCAGCTACCCTTGTTCACCCACAGTCCAAAAATATTACATACACTAAGAAATTTTGAGAGCGAGAGACCACATTTACATAACCTTTATTATAGTATATTATTACGGTTGTTATATTTCATTATTGATTATTATTGTTAATCTCTTACTATGTCTAACTTATAAGTTAAACTTTATCATCATAGGTATGTGTGTATGTATGTACGAGGAGGGACTCCAAAAAAACTGGAATAATCTTTTGGAGGGCAGGCCCCTTGTAGTACAGGCTTCCGCCGCTAGGTAAGTGTTCTAGAAACCATTGGCATCAGTGTACCAGCTGTGTTTGGCTTCAGTGAATTTTTTTTTTTGGAGATTCTTTCAACACATTTGCCCATTTCATGTTGGGTGGTTTACAAGCACACCTGCCCACACCGTGATGAGTGGTCAGCAGGTTTTTTTTGTTTTGTTTTTTGAGTCGGAGTCTAACTCTGTTGCCCAGGCTAGAGTGCAGTGGCACGCTCACAGCTACTGCCGCCTCGAACTGCTGGGCGCGGGTGATCCTTCCACCTCAGCCTTCCAAGTAGCTGGAACTACAGAAGTTCTGGCTTTTTGTTTTTGATTTAGTGTAGAGACAATGTCTCACCAAGTTGTTCAGGCTGGTCTCGAACCCCTGAGCTCAGGCAATCCTCTCACCTCAGCCTCCCAAAGTCCTGGGATTACAGGCTTGAGCCACTGTGCCCAGCCACAGCAGTTTTTGACCCAAAACAGCATGACCCCCCATGCCCTTCCTTCCTTATTCATCCAATCTTGCCCCAAGTGACTCTTTTGTGAAATATATTATCTTCCTGATGTATAAATTAATTGTCATCATTTTTACTTTCCACCATTTTTGAAGCTTTAAAACTGTTATATATTACTTTTTCTGGGGGTATTTCTCATGTTAAAACAGATCTCAAAGGGAAACGTTTTGGCAAGGTGGAAGAGGTGAAACAGAAAACGGCAGGAGCACTAAAAGGCATCAAAATTGACGACTTCAAAAACTGTTGTGAGCAGTGAAAAGGCATCTTGCTTTACACCAAGAATACTTTGAAGGTGATTGAAGTTTAAACATATAAAAATAAATACACATTTTTATAAATAAATTCCAGTTTTGGGGAGTCCCCCCTTTGTATATATAGGAAAAAAACATAGCATACATAGGATTTGATACTATTCAGTTTCAGGCAGTGAGGGTCTTAAAATGTTTCCCTTGTGGATGAGGGGACTACTCTGCAGTCCAAAAAGAAAAAGAGAAGAGAAAAAGGTAATTCTGCACATACTGATAAAATAAGACCGCCCCCAAGATATGTTAAGTAAAAAGGCAACAGGTAGAACAATTTGTATCATATGCTACCAGCCTTGTTATGATAAAGGGGGAAGAAGAGAAGATGAATAAAATTTTAGAGGAGGAAGAGGAAAGAAAAGAGGAGAAGCACATGAAATGTTTATATATGAATGAAGAACTCTAGAAAAATAAAGCAATAGGGTTTGCCATTGAGGAAGGATACTGAGTGACTAAGAGGCAAGCATGAGAAGGAGACACTTTAAAATATCTATCTATTTGTATCCTCCAGAAAAAGCTGCTAAAATAAAATTAGAAGTACAGGAGATTTTTTGGAAAAAAAATATAAAGTAAAAGAGAAGAGGATTACGAGTAGGCAAGGGGAACCTTTAAACTGCACGTGAGTGCAGAGATCACAGAGAAAGGAAAGAAGCTAGGGTAGGAGGAGCCTCAGAATGCAGCTCAGGGTACAGCTCTGAGAAAGGAAATTCCAGGCAGGCTAATGGGTAACCAAAGAGCAAATGAGCGCCCATTAGAGGAGTCCCATATCCAGCAGAAGTGTCCTCATTCCAGAATCCTCTTCATATTGAGTGCCATGGCATCAACACTATGCCAGAACCTGAAGCAAGGCAGCTGAAAGTTGTCAGCTGACTATACATTGCTATAAACAGAATAATTGTATGAGGATGCTGTTGAATAAAGCTTAATGACTTCATAATTGATAATGAATTATACATGCAATATTGTTATGCTGAAGAAAGATTTTCAAATAATTATATATAGAACATTTCATCTTTAAAAATATACATGATATGTATCAATGCATGTATTATGATACATATCAATACATAATTCCCAAAAGAAGTATATTTAAAGATATTATAACACTTATAGCTAAATACTGAGAATAAAAGTTATTTTTTATCTTTCTTATTGTGCTTTTCTTTTTAAAAAAAATTTACACTGACGATGCAGCATTTTTTTCAAAGAAATGTCACCAAATAGCGGAAAGTCATCTGATTAATTCAAAAGTGTTTCCCCCTCCTCATTTATTCAGTAACTCAGGAAACTCTGGAAGTAGGAACGAATTATATCTTAAGGACAGGATCTGCGTTCACTCCCTTAATAGTTTACAGAAAACTAGATACGCACATCTGTTAAATAAGACTGTGGTATCCAGAGCTGCAAATTCTATTCAACTTTTTCTGTGTCTGTGGAAGGACCTCTTGTAACTGATGAGCATAATACAAGATTGACATGCTTGTGTTTCCAAAGGAAGAGCAGAGAAGAATGGGAATGCAAAACTAGATTATAGACCGGCCTCCCCAACACCAACTGAGAAGAGCCCCCAACACCATCATCAATGTCTATAGATAGCGTTTGGGTATTATCAGTGTTAATGGAACTAGTATTCTGTCATAAAAATCATTGTTTGCAAGCATATCTTAGCCTACTGATGTGTAAGTTCTTTAAGGCCGAGGAACTGGCTTTATCTTTATCTTATTTTCAATCTTTGCAGTGAAGCGTACCTTGTAATAATATAAATATTGACACTGGGCACTTATAATTACCAGGCACTATTCTATGCTAGGATCCTACATTTAATCTTCACAGCAACCCGGGAACTACAAACTATAATGATTCCATTTTCAGATAAGGCACCAGTGGCCCAGAGAGGTTAATTAACTTGTCCAAGATCACAGGAGTAGGAAGTATTAAAGCTGGGATTCCAGCCCATATTCTAAGCTATTCATGTTAGTCAGCAGTTAGTCAATATTTGCAGTTAAGTATCCAAGTACATATTATAGATCAAGGTTTGGCAGACTACAATCCATGGGCCAAATGTAACCAACCTACTGTCTATACTTGTATGGTCCATAAGCTAAGAACCATTTTTACATGTTTAAGTGGTAGGGAGAAAAAAGAAAAATAATATTTTATGACACAAGAGAATTTTATGAAATTCAAATTTCAATGTGTTTTATGAGAACTCAGCCTCACTCATTCATTTACATATTATCTATGACAGTTTTCACTCTGAAATGACAGAGCAGTTGCAGCAAAGACAGTATGCGCATAAGGCCTGAAATACTTACCATTGGGGGGCTTTGAAAAAATGACCTGTAGAGTGCTATTCAGATGAAAGCTTTATCACAATATTTTATTACAATCATCCAGAGTGCTTTTTTATAAACCAGACTCATAGGGCTTTAGACCTAAGTTAGATGTCCCAAAAGTGAGGTCCAAGAATCTGTGTTTTTCAAATTTCCCCAGGTAATTCAGATAATCAGGCAAGTTTGGGAATCACAGCCAAAAAGCACTTTGGCCTTGGGTAGTTACCCCTCAGGGCCCTTTTATTCTTGCTGAGTAAACAAGAAATAGGTGGGGCAACTAAGACCCCTCCATGCTCCAGAACAAACCACACTCCAATCCCTAACATGACAGAATCTGGGCAAGATGAAAGCATTCAGGAATCAACAGGATTAGAGAGAGACAGGCTCCTTTTCTTTGTTTTCATATAGTTCATTAGAAACAACACTTCCAAAGAGCCGGAAATGACTCTGCGAAAGGATCTACTTATCAAGTTCAAGGGGAACGTTGGCAATTGCTTGTCTTTCTGCAGAAGAGCTACTTCCGCTTAGGACAGGACAGCTGACAGCCCTATAATTCACTCTTCTCCCACTGTTAGTAGTGCAAGGTCGAGAAGACACAGGAACCTGCTTCAAGCCAAGAGACATGAATGACTATTTCAACTTTATGTTTCTATGCCTATTCAGACCTTGCCAACTGGTTTTCACTTCTACCCCCACACTTGAAATTAAGCCCACTAAGCTCACCAATTGGGATCCAATACCACCATCTTACTTTATAAACAGGGGAATATTAAAACATAGATGGAATGAATAACCTGAGTGAAACCTACACTAATGGGAGTTGGGACTTTTCCCAGTAAGGAAAAGAAGCAGCCCAAAATAATAAACTGTGCTCACTTCACAATTTTGCTTATGGCCTTTAAGGCAGAAGCCATCTGTGTGCCTCAGAGGATGGGGCAGTCCAGGGAGCAGGGAGTTAGGAGACAGAGACCCAGTCTCATAGGTAACCCAGAGAAGCTCCAACCCTGTATCCAAGAACCATGCTAAGGATACAAATTCTGTTTCTTTCCCTCCCATATTCATCATTCACATAAGATTTGCTCTGACTTGTGTTTTCAACAGAGATGATGATTTTTGCTAATCAGTTACCCACTTTCTCTTGGCTAGTCCTCATTCAGTCAAAGAACATAAGGGAGAACTTTGTCCCTTTATGCCAGTATATGACACCTTGTATATATGCATTTTCTGTTCTTGTAAATTCTTTTTTTTTTTTTTTGAGAAAGCAGGATTTATTGAGGACAGAAAAGCTCTCACAGCAGGAGGGGACCCAAAGAGGTTGCCCCCTGTCCTTGTAAATTCTATTTGTGACTTTCTAATAAAACAGATACCTTGCGTGCACAAAGAGCTGAGACCTACAAGCACTTCAGGAACACTTAACAAACATAAACTAATCAAACTCATCTATCTTGAAAAATTGCCCTGGGATATTCACCCACTCACCCTTCTTCCTTCTCCACCTTGAAGTTCTTTCTTCTGCTGTGGCCCCATGAATAAATAACTTGAGACTTGTACTTGAGCACCTGTGGTGACTGGGTGAACTGTTAATTACAAAATTTGGATATACCATCTGGGTTAACATTTGGCTGAGGACAGCTGAAGCTCTCAGTGCTTCTGAGAAAAACTATGAATATTTTTTCTATTAATTATTATACTATTGTCCCCACCTGGCATTTCCTTGTTTCTCTTCTCTGCCTATTCAAATCCTAGCACTCCTCCAAGGTTTCACCAAGTCTCTCCTTCCCCAGTGTGCTTCCCCTGACTTCCCAGCCCACACTATGAATCCTAGTTGTATATATAGTCAATAGCTAAAGGTGTGTCCCCTAATGATCTTCTAGTTGTTCCACATGTTTCATTGATTCAGACATCTGAATATAGTGCCTTATACTCCTTTGCTTTTCTCATCATGCACAACACTCTGACTAACTACTTATTTAGCACTGAATTTTGCATGTATTTCAGGACATTAACAACACTGAATCATCAATCAATTGCAAAAAGGCAGGAACCAGGACATGTTACTCTCCTCAAGTGTCCCACAACCAACCATACTGTCTAGTAGGCATGCAACCATTTGGAGAATGAGAAAACCATAATAAATACTCCAAAGATGTGGAATGTGTTTTTCAGCTGAACTATGTAATGTTATAATTGGAAAGATCTTTGAAATAATTGAAGTATTTCTTTTTACCAAAAAGGAAACAGAGGTCCAAAGAGGCTAGGTGATTTTCCAAGAACAAGCAGCCCATTAGTGATAAAAATAAGGTCTTGTTTTTTCTGTTCTGTGTTTTGTCCGAGCAAGCACCCAAGCCTAAATTCTATTGCTACACTTGGACATGTCATTTTTGACTTCCTGATTCTCAAGTGCTCTCCCTTGACTGGCTAATCACAATCACACACACAGGCCCAACCACAGGTCATCAGATCCTTCTGAGTGCCCTCTCATGATTATGATTTTCCTCTAGAATCTATAACCAGAATGTCTCTCCAAGACCCAGGGGCATCCTCTCAAAAATTACCCAAGATGGGCTTGGTTGTATATTTGTTTCTACCAAACTGTAATTGCTCCTTTGGTCTTTGATTTTTCTCAGACATCATTATACAGTTACCATTACACTTCTAGCCTGAAGAGCTGGCCACACAGCTCTCCTCAGAACAGCTGCCAAGTTTGCCAGTGGTGCTATTTCCTAGGCTGAGGCAAGCAGGGTAGCATTTCTCTCCTTTAGAAACTAGAATTGCTCTTTTATTTTTTAAGCTGGAAGTAAAAGGCTTTCCTCACATTTTCATGAGTACTAAACCAGAACCCTCCAGCCAGAATGCTATCACGTTTGCAGGATCTGCCATTTCCCTGGGAGCTCCATTTATCATAATCAGGAGGTTAAATAGAAGTTGTCTATGCAGGTGCCCAGTGAGGTCACTCTGATATGCTAACCTCTTGCTTTTTGATAATCTAATTTCAGGTGCCAGGCACTTGGGAGCTTTGGCCTACAAATTGTACCTAAACTGTTCTCAAAGGTTATTGTTTGTTGGACTTTGAGTCTTTCGTCAACTCTGAATGACACACAGATAGAAGTGATTGGAGGAGCTCTCAAGAAATAGGCAACAATAGTAATTTCTATGCATTTCTAATGATCTATGCTCTCTAATAAGACTGGTACTAGGCAAAATTGCAATATTCACCTACCCGCCACCCAGGCACCAGATCAGTGGCCCATGGATGTGTGTGGTTTCTCAATTTGCTATTTGCCTTAATGCTTTCCACTAAGAAGCATCCTGAACATGGAATTTGTCTGCTCCTTCTCACTCTCTAAATCAAATTTCATCTGTGTAAGACCCTGAGGGCCCCGATTTCTGATAAAACTAACCACACGAGCTATGTAAATTTGACGTTTTTCTTCGGCCTCTCTCCATTGTTTTATCATTTTTAAGAAGAAAAGGGTGGGCTAAATTCTCCCCAAGTCAATTTGTACCCGAATCTTGAAGCTATCACTAAACTATGGTAAGGGGGTTGCTGGGGGGATTAATATGACTTCCACATTGTACTTGTTCAGGGTTGTTCAATTACATTTTGATAGGTAACATCTAGAAATGATGTCTTTCAGTGAGGGCAATTTCAGGTCTGTGACAGAACTATTTCTGACCAGGAAGACTTTTCAGGAAGACTTTTAGAGGATGATAGAAAGAGCTCTGATTTGATGTCACAAAAATCTGGATTGGAATGCAACATATTACTTACAAGCTGAAAGTCCTTGCAAAAATTACTTCAGTTCATTACAAGTCAATTTCCTCAATGGTAAACTATCATAATAATACTTTTCTCAAAGTGATATTGTTTTTGTAATGAAGAATGAAATAGGAAATTATATTAAAACATCTAAACAATACCTAGAACATAAAACATGTTCAGTAAATGTTAATCCCCTTTTCAGTCTTACTCTGTTCAAATTTACCCTCATATGCAAAAACTCCAAAATCCTTTTTTGGACTAATCTAAAATGTGAATCTTTTTATCTTCTAGGCATGAGATATAAACTATTAATGTAATAAAAAACAATACCACTCCATAGATGAGAGAAAGCGAACAGAAAGTGACTTGTAAGAGATATATAACTCAATCATTTCATAACTACTTGTGTACTATCACAGGGGTCTGACCACACATTCCCACTGCTTCAGGAGGCCAGTTGAACTAGCCTGACCCAGAACTGGGTTCAATTTGCAGCTATCTAAACACATAAAACTCAAGAACTTCCTCTTCCTTAATTCTAATAGAAAAAAAAAAAGAAAGAAAAATTTCTTGAACAAGGAAACAGAGTCTGCCTCCCTCAGCTAGCATCAAACCGAGGCCTAGAATATAAATATTGCCTCATATTTTCAGGAAAAAGTCCAAAAACCACCTCTATACTCCTTTCCCTGTAGGCATTTCCTTTTCTCATTATCTTTCTTACAGGAAAATTGGAATGCACAGTCCAGTGAGTCATCACTTGATCAAATATAGCTCCAGCTGTGAGGAAGCTGTGGAGAGAATTCTCAACATAGACATGGTTGGACTGCATTGGCCAAAGAGGCTGAAATACTTCAGGATTAGGGTTACAAGCCCTCAAACTAAAGGGGTAAATTGTGGAGGAAATGAGTATTTTCCTTTTTTATTACAACAAGGATAGAGACATCCAGAAGCCAGTTATAGAGACAGCATCATTTCTGCAGTTCTCAGAGGTCAAGTGTCTTACATACGGGCACACAGCCTTGGGAAGAGACCGCACTGTCTTCGGCACCGTCTCCCTGAGTCTCATACACCTCCTGCCTGTCCTTGCACATCCTCGAGCCTCCTTTCCCATTGACCTTTCCTGCCACCCATCTCCAAATCTCATTATCTTAACACTCATAAAGTAGACGGAAGGAAGAAAACTTGGACATTTAAATAGGAATAACTAATCCTATTAACCCAAGCAGTGGCATTTAAGACAGTGGGACAGAGTAAAGATTCAGTGACAGGTGAGGTCCTCTAAGAAAATGGTCTCTTCCCTTAGGAACCTTGAATGACCTATGTCAGTATCCAGGTTCACCTGCCTATTCTCACAGACAAAATTCCCTGAAAAAAAGAGAATAAGGGAAGGATGAACAATAGCTAGAGGAGCTCCAGTCTCAAAGGCAGTATGGCCACCTTGAACAGCTACATGAAAAAATCAAGTTTAGAAAGTGCTATTTTTGTTAGGACACCACAGAGTCAGTTAAAACAACAGCAAAACTAAAAAGCTGAGTGGGCACAATTTTGTTAGAAAAGAAGTTTAAACATTTCTAAGAGTTAAAGAGTTCAGAAAGACTGGCTGCCTCAAAGGTCACATAGGCATATGCCCTTGAATTTTTTCCATGAGTGGCAACCTCTAAGACTTACAGTAACCAAACACCCAGACATTCTATGATGAGACTTAGGAAATAAGAAAGAGTGTCTGAAATGAAACCAGTTGAGTCTCACACTTCAATATATATGTTGATACTTGTGTATAAGTATGTATGTGTTTGTATATGTGCAATGTGTACACTCTCTATATATATGTGTGTATATATCTATGTACCTCTATCCCTGTGTGCATATATATGACACTACTGACAAAAAAATCAATAGCAACTTATAAACAGTACTTCTCCCTGAGTTAGGATTAAACACTAGTTACCATCACTGCCAGTTTTTCAGTTCCAAAGAACTGTTATTCATTTCCTAGTTCATATAAAAAAAAGATATTCCTAAATCCTTGTTTATATGTCCTTGTACAGCTCTGATTCACTGTTCTTTCAAGCTGTTCAGCATAATTTTATTATTGGAGTGCATGTGATAAGGTTAGCTGCCTCTTCCACCCTTACCCCAGTGGTATTTGCACTTTTAACAGATAAAGGCAAAAAAAAAATGTGTTAGTAGGTAATAGTTATACCTATTTATGGGGTATATGTGATCTTTTTTATATATGAATACAGTGTGTTATAATCAAATCAGGCTAATTGGGGTATCCATCACCTCAAACAATTATCATCTCTTTGTATAGTGAACATTACAAATCTTTCTTCTGGCTATTTTGAAGTACATGAAAAACTATTGTTAACTATAGTCTCCCTACTAAACTATCGAACACTAAAACTTATTTTTTCTATCAAACTGTATTTCTGTACACACTAACCAATCTCTCCTTATCCCCTCTCCCCTACCCCTTCCAGCTTGTTAACCACCATTCTGCTCTCTACCACCATGAGGTCAACTTTTTAAGCTCCAACATATGAGTGAGCTCTGTGCCCGGCTTATTTCGGTTAACATATTGTCCTCCAGTTCCATCTGTTTTACTACAAATGACAGGATTTTATTCTTTCCTAGGGCTGAATAGTATTCCATTGCGTATTTATCACATTTTGTTTATCCATTCATCCACTGTGAACACTTAGGTTGTTGATTCTATACCTTCGCTATTATGATTAGTGTTGCAATAAACAAGGGAGTGCAGATATTCCTTTGATATACTTATTTGTTTTTTTTAATATGTACCCAGAGGTGGGATTACTGGGTCACATGGAAGTTCTAGCTTTGGTTTTTCAGGTTACCTACAAACTGGTTTTCATGGTGGCTATGCTAATTTACATTCCCACCAGCAATGCATGAGTGTTCTTCTTCCTCCACATCCTTACTAGCATCTGTAGTTTTCTGTCTTTTTACAAATAGCTGTTTTAATTAAGGTGAGATGATATTTCATTGTGGCTTTGAATTGTATTTCCCTGATCATTAGCAATGTTAAGCATTTTTTCATATACCTGTTGGTCATCTGCATGTCTTCTTTTGAGAAATGTCTATTCAGATGTTTTGCCCATTTTTAATCAGATTATTTGTTTTCTTGCTATTGAGTTATTTTGTCTTGTTTTTTCAGAAAGGTTAAATTTAGTACAAATAGGATGTAGAAGTCTGTCTCCTCTTCCTTCAGGGATGTAACTAAATTCGTGATAAAAAAATTTTTATTTTAAAGGAACAAAACCCTTAACTGTGAAGAAAGGAGGATCATTTATTAAAGAGAGAGCAAGACACTGTCACACATTCCTTGAAGATGAACAATATATGGAAATATTTCAGCAGAAAAACAAATAGGAGGAAGCTACAACCTAGGATACATACAGAAGGAAAACATGCTTCTTTCAGTGTCTTAGGAGAAGTTACTTTGAATATCCCAGGGTTGGGGAAAAGTCAGGAAAAAGAATAGGCTGGTATGGTAAAAACAATTTCTGTGTTATCACCAGAAATTACCCACCAGCGGTGACACAGTTCAACCCTGACTTCATAATTTACTTGAGCAGTTACTTAAACTATCTGAGTTTCAGTTACCATTTTTATAAAATGGGAATAATAATATTCACACCTCAAGAGATAATACTAAGTTCCTACCATTTAGAGGTCTCTCATATACAGTTGCTTCCTTCTCTACAAATCCTTCATGCATTATACATTTTTTTCTCCAAAACCCACTCCGCAGAAGTGAATTCTTAACAAAGGGTACCCCTCAAAATGGAATTCACTTATAAAAATTTGTGTATTTATTATTACATGTTTAAACTTCAGTCACCTCCAAAATACTCTCTGTTTAATGCAATACATCTATCGAGATGCTTTTTCCACTACTCAGAACAGTTTTTGAACTTGTCAGTTTTGATGCCTTTTAGTGCTTCTGCCATTTTTGGTTCACCTCTTTCACATCAGCAAAATGTTTCCCTTTGAGGACTTTTTCATCTGAGGAAACAACAGCAAAAAAAAAAAAAATCGCTCGGGGTGAGATCAGGTAAATAGGGAAGGTGTAGCATGGAACCACACTGTTTTGGGGAAAAACTGAACACTCAGCATAGTGTGGGCAGGTGCACTGGTAAACCACCCATCATGAAATGGGCAGACTCTATGAAGGAATCACCCCCCAAAAATTCACTGAAGCTGAATGCAGCCTCTCACAACAACACTAGCTGGTACACTGATGCTGATGGGTTCCTAAAACACTTACCTAGTGGGGGAAGCCTGTACTACAAGGGACCCTCCCTCCAAAAAGTAATTCCAGGTTTGTTGGGGGTCCTCCCTTGTAGAAATCCTCTTATGAGTTTTACTGAAAAGGCGCACATGGGGTTTCAATCCAGTTACTTCTTTCTTTTCATCAGTTACCTCATATTTTCCTCCTAATTAAAAAAAAAATGTTTCAGCCGGGCTCGGTAGCTCAGCCTGTAATCCCGCGCTTTGGGAGGCTGAGGTGAGTGGATAGCCTGAGCCCGCGGGTTCGAGACCCGCCCAGGCAACTTGGTGAGACCTCATCTCTACAATAAATCAAAAAATTAGCTGGGCGTGGTAGCGCGCACCTATAGTTCCAGCTACTTGGAAGGCTGAGGCGGAAGGATCACCGGAGTCCAGCAGGTCGAGGCTGTGGTGACCGGGAGCGGCCACTGCACTCCAGTCTGGGTGAAAGAGTGAGACTCAACTCAAAAAAAAAAAGAAAAGTTTCTTGTTTTCCAATGATCTTATGTAAATACTCAAAATAAAGTGAGTACATTGTGCTGAACATTGTGTGAACTAGCAAAATGTCAGTCAGTCAAGTGACTTTTTTTTTAAAGAGATGAGGTCTTGCAGGCTTGACATCTTGGGCTCAAATGGTCTTCCTTCTTCGGTCTTCCAAATCACTGGGACTATAGGCACATGCCAGCATGCCTAGTTGATTTATTTTATGTATTTATTTTTAGAAATAGAGCCTTGTTATGTTTACCAGACTAATCTTGAATTCCTGGCCTCAAGGCATCCTCCTGCCTTAGTCTCCCAAAGTCCTAGGATTACAGGGGTGAACCACCACACTTGGCCAAGTAACATTTTTAAGAGGATGAAAATCCAGCCAGGTCCCTTTGGCCTGAGTCAGTTTGCCTTTCTACAACTTTGCTCATTGCTACCTTCCTCTGGAGTTTACTATAACAGGAGCCATTTTATCAATTTCCATAAAGTGCTAGAGTCATGAGGCCTTTCAGAAACTGTCTTATCTGTGGACGTAGCTTATCTGTGGACAAGATTATCTGTGGACATAGATAATCTACTTTTTTTTATTATTTAGTTGGAGTCTCACTCTGTCGCCCAGACTGGAGTGCAGTGGCCACACCCGGCCACCACAGCCTCGACCTGCTGGGCTCCGGCGATCCTTCCGCCTCAGCCTTCCAAATAGCCGGAATTACAGGCATGCGCTACCACGTCCGGCTGATTTTTTTATTTATTGTAGAGATGAGGTCTCACTGCCCAGGCGGGTCTCGAACCCGCAGGCTCAGGCAATCCACTCACCTCAGCCTCCCAAAGGCGCGGGATTACAGGCTGAGCCACCGAGCCCGGCTGATAATCTACTTTTAAAACTCTTCCTTATAAGAATTGCTTGAGTTCAGAAGTTTGAGACCAGTCTGGACAACTTGGAGAGACCTCATCTCTACAAAATAATAAAAAATTATGCAGGCATGGTGGCACAACTGTAGTCCCAGCTCCTCGGGACTGAGAATGAAGGAACACCTGAGCCTAGGAGGTCAAGGCTGTGGTGTGCCATGATTGTGCCTCTGCACTCCAGCCTGGAATACATAGTGAGACCCCAGCTCAAAACAAACAAAAAAAAAGACTATTCCTTATAAAGATTTCCCATCATGTTTGTTTTGTTATGATTTGTTGAAAGAAAAATATTTTTTTACTAGTCAGTCTTCCTCTGTGTGTATACTTTTTTATTTAAAATAATCTAAATTTTTCCCTTTCCTAAAGATCTCTTAAAAATTATCATTTTGTTATTCTTTTTCTTTGAATGTCATGGTCAAGAATTATTTCCTGGTGGTTTATCAGGTATTCGGTCCATTTAATGTCACTTCACTTTGCTATTCATGCCAGTTAGCAAGGTTCAGTAAAAGCATCCAAAGGCAGCAACTACCAGGCCAGTTGGCTGCATGCTCTTTCACAGCCAGATAGCAAAGACTGAACACAGCAGCAGTGCTTTTCCCATTAGCAAGGAAGGGACTTTTAAGTCTAACTTCTAAAAAGAACAAACTGGTCTCAACCATAAAGCCAAGGTCTAAAAAACAAACTAAGCATATTGTCCACGTAGACAATTCAAGAGACTTCAGGGCCCTACCACCTGGGGTACAAAAGTGGGCCACATTAACCCACCAAGTATCTCTTAATTTTCACAGACATAACCAGTTCCTCCACCACCTTTAATACTCCCTCCCTGCCCTAATCTCTCAGGAGACTCCTAGGGGTATCCCACTATACTCAGAGTTTCCTCAGCCAGCACTTTAATTCAGGTCATGGAGATTTTCCAGGTCACTGTCCACACCCGATCATCACTTGAGGCAAGCCCACTGCCTTGTCATGGCTACTCCAGCTCAGACCACAGATGCTCCCTTGGGATGCTTCTCTCCCTACTGCCCAACTGATGTTTACTCTTAGCAGGGGAACCAAGTACAGCCATAAAGACTGCACATGTATATTGTAGTCTTTGTGAAGTACAACCCATGGAATTGGTCCATGAAATATAAAATTCGCACAGCCACACTCTTACTCATTTTATACACACAGCATTTAAACAAAGAGGATATTTACACTGTCAGAGTGGCTGGGTCAAGGCACATTAAGATAATGGTCATACCATACATTCAAATTGTCATCTCCTATCTCGCTCTCCTTCACAGCCTGCATTGATTCTAGCTTGGCATATTGTGTTTTGTCTTCCATTGCATCCTCCAGGGACTTTCTGGGATACCCACATATTTTACAATCATTGATCCTGTTCAGAATCTTTATCAGAATAGTTCTCAACCTCATTGGTCTGCCTGAAGAAATGAAGCACGCTTGAAGATAACTCACCGAACTCCCAGAGCCTGTCTTCCGTTTAGACTCAACTGGGACACCCCGTTACATGCATGCAGAGACTCTTAACAGAGTTATGTAAGCTTTCTTTAATGTCAAGGGCTAGACATATGACCAGAGTCAAGCCAATGAAACACCTCAGTCTTATAAAGGTCCTTGATCGCAAGTAGCATAAGACCCATATCCATCTCTCCTGCTTCAGTTCTCAGACAAGACTTCCTGCCAGATTGATTCAAAAGTCAAAGACCTGTTTTTTGTCTTTTATACAAGTTTAGTTCTCCAACTTTTAGCAGCTTTCTGAGCTACCAATGTCCTTTTTATTAAAAGTTAAAATTCCAGTTTCTGTTGCTAACAACCGACTGATAACTGTGAATAAACCAAAACATTACTGAAAAATATAAACAAAAAAAGAAAGGAAGAAAGAAAGCTTTGAATTAAAGAAAAGTCATATATATTGTCTCTTTGTTCAGTAGAATAAGTAATATAAAATATCATTTCTCTTTAAATTAATTTTAAAATTCAATGTGATCCACATTAGAAATCCAAAAAAGAGTTAATTTTGAGCCTTGACAAAAAATTCAAAATTTCATCTGAAAAGATAAACATATTATAACAGCCAAATATATTTTGAAAAAGAAAAGTAATGAAGACGTATTTGTCCTGATAGATATTAAATTATAAATGCTATTATAATTAAAACAGTATGCTGATGGTATAAAAATAGAAGAAAGATATCAGAATGATTAGAAATTCAGAAATAAATATAAGCCTATGTAAGGATTGCATATATTTAAAAGACTGGAATTTCAAATTCATGAGCTAGAGAGAACTAGGGATTACTCCATAAGTAGTATTTGAAAAAGTGATTAGTATTTAATATTGACGTTTAATAAAATACCTCACTCCTTACTCCAAAATCAACCTCAAATTGTTCATATAAAATATGGCTGAATCTTCTATAATAAACCATTAACTATTGAATATTATTTAAAAACTTAAATGTTAACATGTAAAGGTTAAAAATAAAACATAAGAGTGATAGTATAAGTGAACAAAAATGTTTTTAAAAAAGAAAAATTAAAATAGTATTGGAGTGAAATGTAAATATTTTTATAATCTTAGAGTAAGAAAGGTCTATCTAGAAAAGGCTATTTAATACTATATTATTATAAAAATACTATAAACTACACAGTAGTTAAGATATTTGCAACCTTGTAACAGAGGGAAAAATCTAAAAACAAATTCGGTGCCTTTTACTGAATATATAGTTTACTATATTGTGGTACCTCCATTCAATGGAATACCATATAATCCTTAAAATTGACCTGCTGTGCTCCAGCGATCCTTCCACTTCAGCCTTCCAAGTAGCTGGAACTACAGGCGCGTGCTACCACGGCTAATTTTTCGATTTTTTGTAGCGATGAGGTCTCACTGCCCAGTCAAGCTCTATTTTAAGCTCAGAGCTTCTCCCGGTCATGTACCACAAGTAGGAAGAGTTCTGGAAGGGTCAAGGACTATAGAGAGTCCTCAAGAGCACTTTTCCATGGGGATAATGGGTCTGGTCAGGACAAAGGATCACTTTTACTCTTTTCCATGACTCCATTCACAGTCTGAGTGTAAAAAAGCAGTGGACAGGACAGGCATGAGCTTGGGACAAAGGACCAAGAAGCAGGGTCCTCCAGTGACTGGGAATCTAGGCTTCAGGCTAGAGGTATAAAAGGAGTTAGTCCACGAGCCAATCTTACCAACAGCGAACAGCTAGGCAATGGGGCCAAAGCCCTGACTAGGAACAAAGATAGAATTAACTAGAGTGCCTTTTGGATGTCACATAGATTTGGGATCAAGCAAGGTGGTCAGCAGGATGAGGATACTCCAAATCCTAGTAATTTTTCTTTTTCTAGAGGCCCCACAAAAATGGCAGGGAACCCATAACCTGATTTATCTATTCTCTTATAGGTTATGCTTGCTGAAAGTCAGCAACAATAGTGCTTTAAATTTTATCAGATGACTAGTAGTCTTGAAGAAAAGCTTCTTCATGTATCTTTCTAGGAAACTAATGTCTACTGAGAATCTCAAACATCTAAACTGCCTTACCAGGGAAGGGAGGAGCACACCACATGAACAAGGGTAACTGCATAACGAATATTTGTAGACCTAGTCCTGAATTGTTCCCCACATCTTTAAAATAAAAAAAAAGAAAGAAAGAAAAGAAAAAAGAAAATAATAAACTGCCCGTCAAGTTTGGTGAAACCAAATTCTAATCATTCGGGTGAGAGGTGACCTCTCTTTTCTCTCTGTCCTCCCACCAATTTTCCCTTCTCTTCCCCTTCTTCCCACCCTGCTCTTTTACTCATACATTTCTTAAGAAAATTGACTGACATTTATTTTGAACTATATTTATTTTGAAATCTGTTTAATTCTCCTAATATAATTATTTGGTAGAAATAATCACTTTTATCCATCAATTACCATTCTAGTAGAAAGACCATTTGTATAACTAACCCTGAATTGTACCCTACATCTTTAAAATTAAAATTTTAAAATTTAAAAATTTTAAGAAAGAAAGAGCACATCTCTCAGGTCTGTGCGCAAATGGCAATTACTCAGTAAGGTTTTCCTGACTCCTTGATTCAAAATCTCAACCCTTCACCACACAGGCCCCAATCAATTCCATTTTACTGTTTCCATGGCATTTATATCCTCATACATTTCATAAGGAAATTGACTTACATTTATTTTGAACTATATTTATTTTGAAATCTGTTTAATTCTCCTAATATAACTCTTTGGTAGAAATAATCATTTTTATCCATCAATTATCATTCTAGTAGAAAGACTATTTGTATAACTAACCTTGAATTGTACCCTACATCTTTAAAACTAAAATTAAAAAATTAAAAAATTTTAAAAATTTTAAGAAAGAAAGAGCACATCTCTCAGATCTGTACACAAATGGCAATTACTCAGTAAGGTTTTCCTGACTCCTTGATTCAAAATCTCAACCTTTCACCACACAGGCCCCAATCAATTCCCTGTTTATGTTTCTATGGAATTTATATCCTTAAATAATATAGTATTTAAATTATTTGTCTATCTTGCTTATTGTTTCTCTCTCTCTCTCTCTCTCTACACACACACACACACACACACACACACACACACACCATCATGATGAGAACAGGAGGTTTTGTCTGCTTTTTTCACTATTGTTTTTCTTGAACCTAATGTAATTTGTCACATAGCAGGTACTTAATATAATTGTTGAAATACATGATGTCCCCTTAAAGACTGAATTTGAGATAAGGTGAAAAATCTGTAGCCTTTACCAGTTAGCTTACTTATCTGAAGAAATGTCATCTGTCCACTTTTACAGGATCCTTTCTTCATGCATAATTCAAATTTCTTCTTGCTTACCTCTCTAGTTCTCTAGCAGGATCAGAAAAATTGCAGAAGTTGGGCCATAGGCAAACCTATTGTAGTCAGGAGGTATGTTTGGTAAGAATGGCAAGAGGGTACTTTTCAGTAGGCTCTCACTATCAAATGCTGGGATGAGGCAAAAAGCTATGCCTATGAATACAGAAAAAGAACACCTTTACTAGAGGCAACACCCAATGGAGATGGTCCTTCCATCCCTTGGAGAAACCACAGTGTGAACAAGAAGGGACTATTGTGCATGTGTTAGTTCACATAGTATTTAAGTATACAGGAAGATCACTTACTTTTCAGTTCTGCAAGACTTACATAACTGAAATGTGGATATCCTTTCCCTTTGTGATAACACTTTGAAGTTTATTTTTTTAAATGTTGTCACATTCATTTCTATCTTAGACCCTGACATGTCATTTATGAAAATAAACTACCATCAATCTAGTGTCCAATGCAAATTTTAGCAACATCAGTAACTCCACTGGAAAATATATAATGAGTTTTTTTTTTTAAATGTCTTCAAGATTTAAAAACATGAAATAAAATGAAACTCTAGATTTGGCCATTACTTGTCAATTTCAGTGTAATATGTTATTGAGGAATCATAGCAGCGCTTCATCAAAAAGCCAAAAAGGCCCACCTATATAAAAAAATATATATATTCTAAAGAATAAGGACAAGGTGAGGAATTGCAACCACTGTGACACTGTTTTTCTATAGCACAAATATTTGATCAAGGCTATTTCTTTTTTTTTTTTTTTTGAGTTGGAGTCTTACTCTGTCGCCCAGACTGGAGTGCAGTGGCCGCTCCCGGCCACCGCAACCTCGCCTGCTGGGCTCCGGCGATCCTTCCACCTCAGCCTTCCAAGTAGCTGGAATTACAGGCATGCGCTACCACGCCCGGCTGACTTTTTGATTTATTGTAGAGATGAGGTCTCGCTGCCCAGGCGGGTCTCGAACCCGCGGGCTCAGGCAATCCACTCACCTCAGCCTCCCAAAGGCGCAGGATTACAGGCTGAAGGCTGTTTCTTAAAAAGCTCACACTCTGGATTTTGCCTGCAAATTTCTAGAACCCTGCAAATCCTTGCAAAATCACAAGAGGGAAAACGTCCTAATTCTCTCTCTCTCTCATTGAGCATGCACCACCTAGGTGAAATAAGAAGCTCTGTAAATTACTCACTGTTTTTATTTTACCCCTGCTGGGCTCCTTGTGGGCCTTCCTGAGTTTGTTATACTCTGAAATATGGAGCATTAATGACCTTTAAGAAAGTGCCAACACATGTTGGGAGGTGGCTACTTGCTTTGCTTACCATAAAAAAGGGTGTTAATAGGCTCCAAAGGGGGTCCTCAGTTAGGAAAACAGTACTTCAAGCCTTTATTAACTGACTGCTATCTTGTAGGGGGATCCAAAGTGGTAAGCCCTCAATTTGAAGAAAGGCTACATTCAAGAACAAGGAAGAGAAGGCACTAATGGGGTCCTTTTACAATTTGAATTAGATGTGTGACCTTGTAAAACCTGATTAACTATTGTATTTTCATCTCCCCCTGTTGACAATTGGTTTGTTAAGTGGCTTCTCTTAATAGCAAAATGAGTGTCACAGAGAGGGTGCTGCTGGAAGCCAGGCTTTGCAATTTCCAGTATGTGGCAGATTCTTTCCAGCTGATTTTAGTTTATAGCTGAAATTATTTGAAAATAGAAACCAAAAACAAAGGCGTTTTTTGATTCTTACAATAGCCTAGTCTCTGTCATTCCCTTCGACTATTACCCAAGAGTTTGGGGAGCATTTTGATGACAAGGATAATAAGACATTGGATCTTTTGTTCTGTCTCTCAGAATAGTATTGCAGATAATGTCTGGCTTGATTAACAATTAACTCCAAATGACTGAGCTACCACATTAGTATAGCAACAATACAGCTGAGCTGGCCCTACCTCTGCACGGAACTGTTTGGGAAATGCCATATCAGATCGTCAGTAGATCCATCTAGGACTCTAACATGTGTCTTCACTCATGAATAATTTGTAGGAAAAAAATATGCCTATGCCTTCCACTCATTCACATCACCCCTTCCCCCCAGCTTTACCTACTGATACACTTAATATTGAACTAAGCATTTTTACTAACATTCTGAATGTTTACTTGGAAGTTATTTCACAACTCAATTCCAGTTGGGACCAGAACCCAAAGCACCAAAATACCCTGGGAAAAGCAAATCTCCTGCTATGTCTGGTTGAGACTGGAAGTAGTAGCGTTAGACACCCTGCCAGAGAGGTTGTTCTTGTGACATTTATAACTCAACTTTGTAAGGCCAAGAATCCAGAAGAGTTCTGGACCCAATTATGCAAAGGGAACTTGATACTCACCCAATTGTCCCTTGGGTGAATATTGACAAGTTTGAGTTGCATGAGCAAGTGGCACCTCTCCCAGGTGCAGAAGTCCACAC
Organism: Cephalopachus bancanus; assembly: GCA_027257055.1. Lineage (NCBI taxonomy): Eukaryota > Metazoa > Chordata > Mammalia > Primates > Tarsiidae > Cephalopachus > Cephalopachus bancanus. The sequence goes on from JAPVLO010000012.1 coordinate 2,110,078, forward strand.
ACAGGTGAAGTGAGGATAAAATGGACATTAAGGCAACCTTACCAGGGAAAAGGAGTCACAGAGGTCCTCATGAAAGTCAGAATGGAGGGACAGGTTGTACTACCTAAGTTGACTTGGTGATGAGAGCAGGGAAGGATGACACTCTGTCATGTTGTTCTGTTTGCACATATAGCTCACTTATTTCACTTGGGTACTCATTTGGGGAAGGAGTAGGCGAAAGGAGGCAGCACAGTCTGGATGACTAAAGCAGATTACTCAGCATCTCTGAACCTCAGTTTCCTGAAAAGTCAAATAAAGTGTATGTAAAGCAAACATAAAATAAAGTATATAAAGTACCTATCACAATGTCTGGCACATAATGTCAGTTCAGTAAGTAGCTATGGTTTCAACAGCAATAATATTACTATGGTAAGCAGAAGAGAGAGCCCCAACAAATATCCAAGTGCTACCTCCTAGAATCTGTGAATGTCAGTTTAAGAAAAGGACTTTGAAGATGTGATGAATTTAAGGGTCTGGAGATGGGGAGATTATCCTGGATTAGTCACATGGGCCTAAATGCAACCACAGAAAGCTTTTGAGAAGGACTGAAGGGGAAATGTGATACAGACAGAAGAGAAGAAGGCAATGAGATGATAGAAACAGAGACTGGAGTGAGGCAACAACAGCTCAAGGGGTGACAGCAGCCACCAAAAGATGGAAGAGGCAAGGAACAAATTCTCCCTAGAGCCTCCTGAGGGAGCACAGCCCTGCTTGATACCTTGATTTTTGACTGAGTGATACTGATTTCAGACTTCTGGTTTCCAAAACTGTGAGAGAATAAATTTCTGTCCTTTTAGGCCTCAAAGTTCATGGTAATTTGTTGAAGTAGCCAAAGGAAAAAAAAACTGCCCTATAATATTTGCAATGTTCTTACCAGTGAGACCACCCAAGTAAGAGAAGGTAAGAGATATGTGAAATAGTTCCTCAACCAGATACCTATGAGTTCTCTCCAAAGAGTGATTGGATGAATTCTTGTTCAATGGCCCCTGCCCACAATTATCAGCTCCAAGGTCTGATATAGTTGACTATTTTAACTCCCTTGAATATTTTAAGTGTCAAAAGTTACTTAATGATTTGCAAAAAACTCAGAGAAGAATCTTAAGACTTATCTGGTTAGTATTTAAGTTTTAGATATTAAAATATGTATCCATCAAACATCTGCCAGTGATACTAAATACTGCATATGAAAAGCAAAAGCAGACCAAGTATCTGTATCAAGAAATACTCAATCCAGTTAGAAAACAGTACTTAAACACGAAAAAATTCATAAATGCTTAGCTATTGAGGCAGAGATTACAAGTTATTCTCCAATATTTACTGTTTGTTTTTATTTGGCATTATAATTCAGCTGAACCCGTGGCTGTCCAGATTTTAAAAAATTATATTTCTCATTCTCTTGCAGCTTGGTGACTAGAATAATAAATTATGGTCAGTAATCTGTGAGTAGGAGCTATATGTGCAACCTCCACTTCAGGCCCAAAAGAGAAGGGGGAATACAATACCCTTCTTCCCTTTTTCTTTGCCCTCGAACTTTAATGTGAGCATATTGCTGAGTGACCTTAGCAAAGTCACTTAGCAAAGTAGGCAAAGATAACAACCATATAATAATTTGTTTTTTTTTTTTGTCTAGCTGTCCCATGCTTTGGAACTACCATAGCATCTCTGGACTATTTACATTCAGATTTACATAAAGGTAGGGGAGAATACAATTTGTATTTTGTTTAAAACATTAGTATCTGATCTTTTTACAGTGACCAAATCTAGAACCAAACTAATGGAGCAATCAACTCTCAATGATTCAAATCGATGTCTGTACATACAGATGTATAGCAAGAGAGGAACGGGCCTTCCTGTGAATTGATAACATCAACTGGAAACTGCTTAAATTACAACTACAATGCTGCGCTGTGTGATTGCCTGGACCAGATTGGTTAGAGGATGGGGAAGATGGGTGTAGCAGTAAGAAAGTGCTAGGCAGTCCTAAGAATGGAACCCTAAACATGCAAAGTAATGGCAAATAAATGATTTCTGCTTTACCTCCTCTTCCCAAAGAACATTGGTAAAATAATGAGAATGGCACCCTACAGTGTACACAGGACTTGAGGTCAAGAAACTTGGACTCTGGTTCTTTTACATACTGGTGTTATGACCTTAAACAACTTGAGTAGATGCTTTGAGTTTCAATGACTTTATCTATAAAATGGGCACAGTATTATCTGTGCTACTCAGCACATATGAATTAAAAAAATAAAATAACAGCAATGATCCTACAGAGCAAATGATAAAACAATATGTAAGCTATTACTAATGCGGATCTCAAATTAGAAATTATTTTCCCCTTAGATATGTCTTTTGTTTGACCTGGCAGAGTTTTAGCATTTTTAATTTGTTGCCAACATTTGGAACAAGACAATTTACATAAAAGTACAGACTCGCTTAGATATCTTGAGAAATCTAAGAGTTAGACAGTATTGAGACCTCATCTTTGCTGTACAACAGTCAATCCATAATGAGTATTTATTTCTTTATTCATTCAATCAATATGTATTTATGATGAACTATATGAAAGGCACTGGTCTGGATGCTGAGAAGACACAGAGTGAAAAACAGACAAGGCCACTGCCTTCCTTGAGCTTACTTTCTGGGAAGATTCATCATCTGCCATCACCCCAGACCACTCTACTCACTCGTGCTCCCTGTGTGGCTTCTGCGGGCTCTAGAGTTTGTGGCTCTAGGCTGCTTCCAGGGAAATGCTTTCCGGAATGAGCAGAAACAGAGAGATGGCAAAACTGTGTGCTTGGTTTGGAGTCTCAATACCTGGTGGAATGGGATAGGTGAACAATGTGAAGAGAAAAATAAAGAAATTTCAACTTGCACTAAAATGCTGTGGTCTCAACTATTTCACCCTCAGAATTAGACAAGACATATGACTTTTCTGCTCATTCATCCATTGTCAATAAGCATTCACTAGATACTGAGTCTGTACCAAACAAACACTGTACCAAGAGGTAGAATATAAAGGAATTAATAGGATACTGAATATTTAGACACCACACAATCAGACTTGCAGCATTTCCATCAAAGGAGACTTCCTACATAATCACTGACATGCCCCCAGGAATAAAAATCTAAGTCCTTTTTCCCAGCAGTGACAGTATCTAACTGTTGTCCCATGTCTTTTTTTTTTTTTTTTTTTTTTTTTTTTTGAGTTGGAGTCTCACTCTGTCGCCCAGACTGGAGTGCAGTGGCCGCTCCCGGCCACCGCAGCCTCGACCTGCTGGGCTCCGGTGATCCTTCCGCCTCAGCCTTCCGAGTAGCTGGAATTACAGGCATGCACTACCACGCCTGGTTGATTTTTTGATTTATTGTAGAGATGAGGTCTCGCTGCCCAGGCGGGTCTCGAACCCGCGGGCTCAGGCAATCCACTCACCTCAGCCTCCCAAAGGTGCGGGATTACAGGCTGAGCCACCGAGCCCGGCTTGTCTTTTTTTTTCCCCCCTATGTCTTCTTAGTGCTTTATACGGATTGAGTGGTTTTATTCTGAGGACAACCCAATGCAGTAAGCATTACTTTTATTCCCATTTACAGATGTCACCTAGAAATACACTGTTAAATCCTAGGTTCATTTTTTACATTTGTAAGATCTAACATTTCTTCTCTCAGTTACTTGTCTTGAGTGTATGTCAGTTTGTTGCTTCTGGGTTGCTTAAATTTCATAGCTTTTACGAGCAAAACTTGGTGAAAGTAATTTTAATTTCTTTTCCACTTACCATTCTCTGCCTTAAGGGGTTCTATTACTAAGAGCACTAAAGCTAGTTCAGTGAAACAATAACAATATCATAAGAATAGCTATTGTTTATTGCAGGTATATTATGCAAGTTCTTTCATAGATTTTTATCTTATCATCACCTTCCTACTGAGAAAAGAAGGAACCAAAGCTCAGAGAGATGTGTAATTTTCCCTACTCACACAGCTGATAAGTACCAGGATTCAAATATGAACCAAGACTTCAAACTCAGTGCTCTAAGTTCTGCATGATGTATCCTGAAAGGACTGTGAAGGCAAAGTGTCGTTTTAAAAAAAGAAAAAAGAATTGTAGTAAAGACCTCCAAACTCTTGGTGAACCCAAAGATTTCCAGCCAGAGGATGAGGCCTGGACCCAGAGTGGAGGTGGGCTTGAGCAGAGAAGTCTTGGGGAGAAAATGAATCTTCTGGGTGGTGCCATACTACTTGTAACAATCACGGAAATCCCCAACAGGGGCATGTCAACATGTACCAGCTGTGGTGGTCTGCCTGACATAGCTTCAAGGTCTACCAGTAGATACTGATGTACTCAACCTAAAGAGAATTTTAAAATGCCTTTGGTTTTAAGGTTGGTTTATCTCATGTGGTCATTTTCACCTAATTAAATCATATTCAGTTCAAAATTACATAGAAACAACTAAAAAGACCTTAGGGGAAACAGGTTCTTCTGGATGAAAAATCAAATTTAGTCACCAATAAATTCAATTCAATGAAAAATGAAAACCAGAAATGAGACTTCCTGGTTACACTGCATGTATGCTAATATGCCATGCATATCTGATGCATTAGAACAAAATGTTCAGTGTATTTCAGATGCAAAGCCATGTCTTAGAAATAAAGAAACAGAACCACACAATGAATGGCAAATGGTCACTATTACTCTTTGAATCTGATTTTTAAAGCCTGGATCTATGTGAGAGATCAAGTAGTGCATATAATGTTAGGAAAACAAAGTTGTTGATTTATGGATGACCTTCATTTAGAGAAGTCCAGCTATTGCAATATGTGTCTTGTTTGTCACAGTCCCTGAAAAGAGAGAAGATGGAAATGAAAAAAGTGAAAGAAAGAATCTGAAGAGAGACCGGGAAAGGGAGCAGTACATGGGGATATTTTCACTTCCAGCCATGGGCAAGTGTCACACTTTCTCCTAGTAACCTTGACCTGCTTTTCCTGGCTCAGCAGTAGCAGCTGTGTCACATCGGCTTAGCATCTGCTTATCAATCTAGCTGTGCAAACCTGACTCCGGCTTCCAGTGTCCTTAGCACTCAGGATACCACAGTGACCGTGTTGACTGAGCAGCCTGCAGAACATAGGAAACAATCAGTTCTTAGGGAGAGGAGGGCAGGAGAAGGGGTGGAGAGATGACCAGAACATGGTCTCCTTATTGTCCAATGATCACAAGTAGAAAGAATATTTGTTGAGCAGGACATAGGGCACATTGTTCTAAAGTTGAAGAATTAATGGGTTGTTGAATCATAAAAAGAAAAATATGATTCCATTACAAACCTCAGTAAATATGTAATGGTCTGTCAGCCTCTGAGGCACTGCTGCACTGATGCTTTGTCATGTTATTCACATCTTCTCAGTCCAAAACTGGAAAACCAGGGGTAGTATGAGACAACGAAGCAGAGTTGTGCTGGATGAGAATGTGGCTGTCTTGTCGAGCTTTCAGTGTTAAAATTCTGACTCCAGCATTGACCAGCCATGTGGCCTTAGAGAAACTACTTAAGCTCAGTCGTACCTTGATCCTTGTGAGGATTAAATGGGGTAATTAATAGAAAGGTATAGAGCTTGGTTTCTGGTATGTACCCAATAAGCATGTAATCAGAGAAATATGAATGTAGAAACATAATAATATTAAAAGCTAAAGGTAAAATAATATTAAAGGCTAAGATAAACCAGCCTGTTGAAATTGGGTGTGTCCCAAAAACGTGAATTGTATGGTATAAATAGTGTGCACTTGACCATGATAAGGCTCAGTAAGTGATAGCTCCTGGTCAGAGAATTTCTTATGATCTGGGCCCTTCTAAATAGCTTAAGTTGAAGTTTCCTCCACTAGTCATTGAGTCAACAAAATATATGAAGTTTGGCTTGATCTGTTCTTAGAACTTAGGAATGGCTCTAGACACTGGACCTAACAGTGAACAAGAGTGATAAAGAGATCACATTCTAGAGATGACATTCTAGAAGGGGAAACAAATACATACATACATGCATACATACATACATACACACACACACACACACACACACACACACACACACACACACAAAGAGATGTCAGGGAGTGATGACTGCTGAGGAGAAATGGAGCAGGAAAAGGGATAGTAAGAGAAAGTAAAAACTGTGGATTCTAGTTAGCATAGTTGAGTGTCTCTGAGAAGGCGACACTCGAACAGAGAAAGTGAAGGAGAGAGTGAATGATGCAAATATCTTGGGATATTTCCAGGCAGAGGGATCAGCATTAACAAAGATTGAAGTCAAGTGTGTTTGACAACCCAAGGAAAAACAGGTCACTGCAGCTGGAGCAGGGTGATTGACAGAGAAAAAGGGTAAAATACAATCAGACAATTAGCTAGTGGCCCATGATGTGGATCATCAAACACCATCATAAGGAATTTGGAATACCTAAAAGATATTGAGAACTCATTAGAAAGTCTTAAGTAGAGGAATGGCATGATGTGACATATATTACAAGAACTTATCTGGCAGCTGCCTAGAAAATAGATTATAGCAAGTAAGAATAATGTCAGGGAAACCAGGTAGGAGTCTTCTGTAACAGTCTCCTGACCAGATGAGAGATGAGTGACTTTAAAAGGGTGGCAATGGTGAGAAGTGGTCAGATTTGGATTATATCTTGAAAGTGGCACAGACATGACAAGCTAATGGTTTGAATAATGGTGTAAAATAAAGATAAGAGTCTATGTTGATTCCAAGACTTTCAGCAAAAACCTGCTGTGTGAATGATATTGTCCCATTGAGAAAACTTGGGAAGAAGTTGGTTTGGGATTAGAGAGAAATCAAGAGTTTGGACAAACTAAGTTTCAGATACCTATTAAATATCCTCGTGGATGTCAAACAAGTATGAGAAATGAAACTGGAGTTTAGGGGAGAAGTCAGACCAAGAGATATCTATTTAGGAGTCATTAGCATATAGGTGGTATTTAGAGTAGAACTGAATGAGATTACCAAGAAAATGAGAGTAGCTGGAGAAGACATCCTAGCATTTAGGGGTGGGTAAGACAGGGTCCAACAAAGACTGGAAAGATAGGACAGAAAGGGCAGAAGACAGAGATTGAAGCTAGGCATCCTGAGGCCCAAACCTTAACCACAGCTGTACCACAGGCTGGCAGGAAGTCTCATTATTTTCACTCCATAACCTATAATATGGGAAGCGTCATCTATGCCTGCCACAACCTTACCATTGTTGGGAGGCACCAAACTTTCCATTGGAGAGAACCCCCCAAGGAAATATTGCAGCACTGCTAGCAAGCAAGGAGGCTAAAGATGTAAATCCAAGACATAACACACCCCACTGGGAAGAGGAAAGGGCAGTAACAGGGCTGGGAGTGATATTGTGCTCATTCCAAAATGTGGCAGTTTATGTCTCCATCCCTGTCCTCAAATCCTTCTTCTTCCCATCTGTTAAGTAGTGTCAAGTCTGAGTTACAAATGAATACTCACAGAAGATAAGTAAAATGAGTCAAAGCAACATCAAAGAAACAATATATGGGGAGATTAAGAGTGTAAAGGAAATAGCAGGTTTTATTTATGTATGTATTTCTTTATTTAGTAGAGATGGGATCCCACTATACTGCCCAAGCTGGACTCGAACTCCTGGACTCAAGCAATTTCCCAATTTCCATCTCCTAAGTAGTTAGGACTTCAAGTGTGAATCACTGCCAGTGGCATTTTAGATATTCTCAACTAGTCTCTTTACTGGTTAGGAATTGAAGAAGAAAGAAAAGGAAAAGGGTACATAGTCTTGGATACTTGCCATTTCCATGAAGAGAAGAAAACATGCAGGGCCCTTTGAGGAAAGATCAATGCTCAGGATCCTGGTAGGTAGCAGATGAATCCCTGATTAGTAATTCAACTGAGATTGATTCAAAGGGTTGGTCTGCAGGCATTCAAGCCTGGGAAGGAAGAAGTTTGATGTGTGTTCCAAATTGGCAGTGAAAGATTAATTTATTTTGGAGATTGTGTCTGATCAAAGAAAAGAGATGAGATGGTTGAAAAAAATAAATGATGATACCACCCAGAGTTCTAGCTTTCTTTAGGAAGCTTTAGGAATAAAATAATGAGCAGAAGAGAGGATATATCCTGGTTTAAATATATTCCAATATATGAACCATGCCAGTAAAAAGCAACTATCAGTTGGTTATTGTCTTTTCCCTTTGAATTTTTAAATTTAATAACAGACAGCTTTATAGACCAACAAAGATATAAATGTGGATCAACAAATCCCTTGAAATGCTATGAATACATTTCAATGATATTTTACAGATTTGGGAGGAGAGCGGTATCTTAAAAATACATTAAAAGTACAAAATGATATAATAAGTATGATTATTGTTAGCATTTGACTTAATTCCTTCCTTTAAGCAATTACATATCAGTTTCTTTTTTAATTTTAATTTTAAAAATCTGGGGTACAATTCAGGGTTAGGTGTACAAATGTTCATTATGCAGGTACCCTTGTTACATATCAACTTCAAAGTCATTTTGTCTCAGTGCCTGACACTAATTCTCCAGTAGCAATCAGTGTTGTTCCATTTTTGTTTTAGACTAATATGAACATTGTCACACCGCATTTACCATTGCATTTTTAGTGAAACATTATTTTTGAGATATATATCTGTTGATAATACAGAAAAACGATTAGATATATTGAATAACTTCTCAGTTATTCATGTACTCTTACACTGTCTCACATGATCCTTCCAAGCGAGTTGGGCATGTTATAATAATCTTCACTTTACAGATGAGCATACTTTTGGTTCCCCTGGTCAATACTCCTTCACTATACCAACTATTCTCAGACTTGTATAATTAGCAGTAAAAAAAAAATACCTTTCTTGGTTTTTCAAATATAAACTGTATACAATATATAGGACGAATTTTCACTGAACCCGGAGGCAGAGGCCATGGGCCCTGTGCTTGGCTTCCTTTACATGTTGAAGTGGCTCTCAAAGAAGCTTCCTGGACCTCTAGGCCTCTGTGGCACCTGTTCTGGGAGCCAGTGTACAAAACCAGCTGACTTTCTGAAAGCATTATTCAGTCAGGCAAGAGTTTAAAATACAGAGACAAAAATGTCCATAGGAACTTTGTCAAAGAAAGAACTGAACACAATTTTTTGATGCTACCTATACAGGGTGGAGTCATGGTAAAAGAAGCTGACAACGCTGGAAGGGTGTCATGAACCAGAGTGAATGCTGTTTAAAAGTCTCCTAGGTTTAGAGTTTGGCCAAAGTAGGCTTCAAGAACATCGGAATCCCACATTGTAAGGAAAATATAAATGCCAGAGATGAACAACAAGAGCAGTGAGCAGACATCAAGGAAAGGATGGTTCTTGTGGAGCAAAAAAGGGAGAGAACAAACTCTTCAAAAGAAGCTGTTCATTTTTTTAAAAGGAAAAACCATCCAGAGAGATTAATAGACAAAATAAAAACAGAGAAAAACAGATTCCACGTTTGTGGACCCAAAATTTTAGAGGAGGGGAAAAACTAAGGAAGATTTTGTTTTGGTTTGCTTTACGTAAAATGACAAGAGTCTGAGCAGAACAAAGTCCCCAACACTAAATACATTTTCAAAAATATAGGGATAGCACAAGGGACAGGATAGATAATAAAAGGAGCATCAAGCACAAGAAGCATACAAGACAGTATATGGGATTGTAAAATGAAAATTATTTAATTTAATTTAATTTGAGGTCAAAAAATAAGATTATAGATCAAAAGTTATACATTGCATACAAATATATATGGTATAAGTCTTGCAGACAGGAAGGATAATGTTGAAAGTTGGTGTCTAGTAAATCTTAGAGTTATAAGATCCAGGACCAGAAAAATTTTTTAAAGTAAGAAAGATAATTTTATAAGTGTATGAGAAAATATAGATCAAACATACTTTTTAGACATAAGGTAATATCTGGCCTACACAATAAGGAAAATGATACTAAATGTTCACCCAGTTCCTGTTCTGCTGATAGTCCTAAAGCTGCTATTTTTTAAAGAAAGAAACTATGTATTAAAGAGAACTGAACACATACTACACTATAAAAAGAATTACATACTGTATACTATTATTAAATGTAACTCTGCTCAACACTTCTTGTGAATAAAATACAATTGTACATTCAAATTCCTCCTCAAGAAAGTATTTATAAGACATTTTTGCCAAGGGATATTAAAATATGACTTTGTCTTGTTTCTTTTTGCTTCATACAAGACTCATTAATTCTAGGTATCAATGTTGACATGCTAACAGTAATGAGCTCTGTAATTTTTCAGTTACCCAGATTTTCTGCTTTAGCTACAGATAAACAGATATGTTTATCTGTTGTGTTTCTACTGTCCTATTTCTGTTTACATAATTCTACATATTATTTTAAAAGTTGACATTATATATTAAGTATAGAAGTCATGTAACTTCAATTTTCCTTTTTAGTATCTTCTGTACTAGACCAGCTTAGTTAGAGAGAGATTACTGACTTTTATCACTTAGGGTAGGAAAAAAATCATATCTTCAAAATTGAGTACAGACTATTCAAATGCCTTTCCTCTATAGTTATTTCTTATTGCTTACGCTAAATGCCACTATTACAAAGAACTTTGTTACTCCAGGTATGAGTTTAGTTCAGCAAAGTAAACTGTGTTACTAAGCAACTCTCTTTATGATCATTTTCTGGTGCATTTCACCAAAAGTCTGAAGAAATAATGTACCAAAAAGGAAAAAAATGGAAGTGAGCCAGTTATAAGAGATAAGATTTAAGTGTAAGAAATGTTAAATTTGTATAACAGGATAAAAACAGCATCTTTGGTAATCATGCAATAGTAATAACTGACATTAATTTCTTAAGAGCCCTGAAATAAAGAATAGATAAAAAAAGGGATAATTCTAGTCACCCTATCATCAAATATGAATAAGTGTGTATCTACTATGAAAAGTCATATAATTATACTTTAAATGAAAAATATGTGATTTAGTTTGCCATCTTGTAATAAAATGTTCATACAAGTTTTTTTTTAAAGAGGAATAAATGAAATCCTATTAGAACAAGAAAAAAATTCAAACTATAATAAAAAGAATAATCAAGGAGATATAAGCTTAACTCTCAAGATGTCAGAGAATTAGTGATACGTTAAAATATTATATAAAGAAAATGTTCGTTGGAAGGAGATAAAGAGAAGGCTATACTAACAAGACAGACCTTTCCAGCTACAAAGTGTCTAATGAAGTAAAGCACATGAGTGGAAGCTCCACTTTCTCTTTCTAGTCTCCATCATTGTAAATCAAGGTGAAAAGGAGAACCCATGAGGGAACTTCGCATCAGCAAGCTCTGCTTCAACATCCGTGTGGGCAAGAGTGGAGACAGACTGACCCAGGCAGCTAAGGTTTTAGAGCAGCTCACTGGCCAGACTCCTGTGTTTCCCAAAGCTAGATACACTGTCAGATCCTTTGGCATCAGGAGAAATGAAAAGATTGCCATTCACGGCACAGTTCAAGAGACCAAGGCAGAAGAAAGAACTGAAGGTCCAGGAGTATGAACTAAGAAAAATAACTTCTCAGATGCTGGAAACTTTGGTTTTGGGATCCAGAAACACATCAATCTGGTATCAGATATGACCCAAGCATTGGTATCTACAGCCTAGGCTTCCATGTGGTGCTGTGTAGGCCAGGTTTCAGCATCGCTGACAAGAAGTGCAGAACAGGCTGCATTGGGGCCAAATACAAGAATCAACAAAGAGGGAGCCATGCACTGGTTCCAGCAGAAGTATGATGAGATCATTATTCCTGGCAAATAAATTCCTGTTTCTATCCAAAAGGTCAATATAAAGTTTTCAGTGAAATGTAAAATAAATAAATAAAGTAGATGGGGAAAGTAAGCAAATAAAATAAAACATAAATAGAAGCAAAATTGAGAAAAAGGTATGTGAAGACAAAGTGAAGAAGGTAGAAAAGAGAAAGTAAATTATGAGGACCTTTTATAGAAAAAAAAAGTATAGACAGTAGTAAAACAAAAATACTATTAAAGGTAGATCAAAAATCAAAACTATAGAGATTAAGGTATTCCTTATAAAACTATCTCAAGAACAAAAGAGAATTATAGTTCAAGAAAATATATAGTAATTAATGACAAGAAACTTACTGAACAGTGAAGAATAAAATTGCTTAATAGTAGATCTTCTACCTCAGGGAATAATTATAAAGCTATTAAACACATGCAAACTTAAATCAGATGACCTCATTCACCTAGACGTGTAGCTCTACAAATGGTAAGAAGGGGACTGGTATTGGAAGCTATGAGGTAAGACAATCATGACAAACAAGAAACAGAAAAAAAAAATGTGTTAGTTTAGGGATCAGTAAAACAGTAGTGTTTTGAGCAGTAACATCATTAGCTAGATGGCATGGTACCAGAATGATGAGTTGTGTTCATCATCTTATGTGTTAAGTGTCTTCGGAATATTCAAGTAGAAGCATCGTCTTTGTTGTATTCCCATCACCAAATCTATCAACCCAGCTATATCAGCACCCGTTTACTATGACTTTCTTCCTTTTATAATGAATTATGGTTATATATTTATTCCATGTTTTTCTCTAAAACCAGTACCTTTTCAAGAACTAGTTCTGTTCCCTTCTTAGCCACATTGCTCTGACAATGTCTCCTAACTCTCCTATACTATCTATTTTTCTCTCTGTGTTAGATCATCCCCCTCAACAGACAAATATTCTGTAATATCTGTTCTTCTCCTTGTACTTCACAACCATTCAATTAATATTCATTTCTGAGAATCTCATCATTTGATTCAGTGACTTGTCCATCTGCTGAAATAAAATTTGGGAAAGCATTTCCCAACAGATCCAAGATCAGAATGGGGCAAGATTCCATTGCCAACATAACTTCATGCCAAACACGGTATCTGTGTGCTGTTTGCACAGAACTCCCTGAAAACAGAACAGACCAAATCCCCCTGAGACTGAGACATTCCACAGCCAAAGGGTATCCCCTCATGAGATGACTTTGGCTTACCTCTCACACTTAAGAACCCCAGGTCTTCCAAGCCTAGTGGAACACAGCCCAGGGAGCATAAGTGACAAGCAAAGGAGCGTGGTGTTCCTATGACCAAAACAAACGTGTGGTGGATGAAAGCCTCACGTTCCATTCCTCTGATCACACATCGGCAGAGCCTGTGTTCACTGTTTAGAACAGGCTTGACCATTCCCTCTGAAAAGTTGTTCATGTCAAGACATGACCCCTGCTAAAGAGTCAGTTGAATGAATCTCAAGCAACAGGGTAATTAATACTTATCTAACGGTAGTTCTGATCAGTTGTCAAATGGGAATTTTTCTTTCCTATCCCATAGCCAATATGAAGAAAGGAAAGTAGTGTAGTTTAATGCAGTGCCAGTCTTTAAAATCATGCAGAAAGCTTCTTTAGAATTGTGGATTCCTGGTACCCAGACTTAATCAGTCTCTGAGGGTTAGATGAACCTCAGGATATATGTATTTAACCCATGCCCCTAGGTGATGCTGGTAATCACCCAAGCTTGGGGAAACCCAGTCAAATGGAAAGCATGTGAAACATCAGCAGAGAGTGCCTTTGCTTCATCTTCCCCTCTGGAAGTGTGGCCTTTCCTCAGTCTCAATTCTCTGGCTTGTGAAATGGTGATAAGGCTGACTGCCTCCTTTCTCCCTCATCTCACTGGGCTGTTAGAGACACTGACCTTAGGCCAAAGAGACATGACCTTAATTTTCTAATCTGTGGATCGGAGAAAACCAAGGCATGTCCTTCTCATATTTATATAGGACTGGGAGTATTCCTCATTTGCCTGCATACAGTGCCCATCTTGGATGCTGCCCCTTGGTCCCCATGTTTCTGTAGTGCCATAGCCTGGGGCAGAGAGAGGACGAGCATGAATGAATCTGGCAAGTTTGTGGACAAGCTGACAGCACAGTCTTACTGGACCTGAGTACTCTTGACCCCCATCCTGTCTCCTAAGTCATCCCTCCTGAGAAAATACTAATCTCCAAGTTATCAGGACTATGGTGTTGTCAGCCACCTGGAGTGGTTGGGGATATGCTTGACCTCTTCAGAAAGTATTATGAAAGAGGCAGTTAGAAAAGTCCTTTTTTTCTATCTGCATTTTTGGAGATACTACTTGGTATTCTAGAAAGCAAGATTTGATCAAATGAAAATAATAATAATACAATTTTCCTTCAGAAAGTTTTGTGGAAGATTGGAAGATGGATGTGCTATCTTAGGATGAAAAAGATCCCCATATCGTTCAAGTCCAGTTAACAATTTAGAAAGTTCCTATGAGATTATTTAAATATTCAATGATAGTAGATGGTGGTTTCTTCACTCACCTCTTTCTATCATGGTGCCTACGCAGTCTGGGCACAGAGTAAGAACTTAATACATGCAAGTCGCCGAAGTGATTCTTAAATCTTGGCATGTCTCCTAAGGAAGAAATAAGCCACATGGACAGTGTTGCTAATACCACTGTATTCTGAAACTGGAGAAGGCATTTGGAATACAAACTAGATGCCACCAGACCCTTGCATTTTCTTGTTCTCTTAGGCAAGACCCAGAGGGCCATGCTACCACCATGGATATATTCTCTAATGAAGTATTTATACTCAGAGACTTCAGTCAGCTAGGAGAATATTTATGCGGCAGTAAAAAACTTTAACAGAAAGCTGTTTGGCTCTAATAGTTTCTGGTATTTCTACACATCTCTGCTCACCATGTGTCACGTTGAATTATACTATGTCCAGAACGTGACAGCAGCAGCCCATAATGGAACTTATATAATGGAATGGCCTGAGAGAGAAAGTGGAGATGGCGGCAAGAGAATGGAGAGGAGGGAGAAGAGAGGTAAGAGAGGGACTTTAAAGAGAAATATTTCTTTTGCATTTGGTTGTTTGATTTCCAGATTCAGAATAAAAGAAAGACAGTAAAGAGAAATATCTGTGCTCTTACCTGCCTTTTCTGGGTAAGATCATGTTAACCAGGTCTGCAACACTTGAAGGTAGCACGGTGTAGTGGATCAAAGCGCAGATTCTTGAGCCATACTTCCTGAATGCAAATCCCAGCTTTGTCATGTACTAGCTCTATAATTCCAAAGTTACTTAACCTTTCTGTGCCTCGGTTTTCTTACCTGTAAAGTGAAGAGGACAATAGTAATACTTCATGGAAGTTAGTATGGAAATTAAATGAGTCAATATATTATCAGGAGTATGGTGCTGTCAGTCACCTGGAGTGGCTGGGGATATGCTGGACCTCTTCAGAAAGTATTATGAAAGAAACAGTCAGAAAAGTCTTTTTTTCTTAGAACAGTACCTGTGAGCGCTACATAAGTGAGACACGCGTAGGGGTGTGTGTGTACATGTCATATATTTACATACACATTTATATATATTTATATGTATATGTGCAGTTTTAAAATCAAGCACCTATTGTATGCCTTGAATTGAATGCTGCAGCAGGAGGCACCAGTGTAGAAACTGATAGGTGTTATTTGGTACATGTTATTTAAACCATAAGTGAATATTCTTCAGAGAAAAAATTATTCTTGAGCTTTCACATGTAATTTCCCTGATAACTTCTCTTGGAGAAAAATGGCAAGCCTATGCAACTATTATTAATAGATACTTAAGAACACTGAATGTGCTGGTCGCTATGATAGACATTTTTAAGGATTATCTAATTTCAGTCTCATAACAATTCTGAGATTGGAACTAGTATCTTCAGTCCACAATAGATATTAAAACAGGCAATAGGTTTCATAAGGAAAACTGAGACATATAGCTACTTGGAAAACTGTCTAAATAATGGTGGAGCCAGTGTTCGGATATGGCAGTGCTATCCCAGAGCTTATGCTCCGAACCACTCTGATAGTTTGCAATATTTGACCAAACACCAGAACCAGTACTCTTGACAGAAACTATTATAGGAGTCATAAGTTTAAATAAGCAGGGAACTGGTCAGAAAAAGAGCAGAACATTCAAGAAGGAAGAATCCTTTGACAATTCATAAAGGGGATCATCAGTTCCTTACACTCATATTTATATTTCTGGCTTAGGTGACAAAGAGGACATTAAAAAGCTTTCACAGAATATAAGAGAAAAGTCTGAGTATGTCTTGCTAGAGTTCATAAACTTTGGACTTGTCATTCAGTGTGAGTTTAAGAAGTAGCCAGAAAAAAATGAAAGCAGTATTTCTGACTGTTATTATGACAGTGCTTCCAGATAGATTAAGTACTTAGCATTGCACATGACCTAAACTGAAAACAGAGTTACATTCAGAAAGCTTCCATTGCAAATCTTTCCGGGTGAATCTCTGGCTTATACTTTGACTCCACAGCCTCCTCTGCTTACTCTTTACTATATCCCCTAGAAAGTCATCTTCATTTTTGTAAGATGATTTGCATTTCATCAGATATAAAAACTTAAATTTCAGGTTTCAACGCACAGTTCACAAAGGAACTCTCCCCTTTCATCCAATTGCCCCAGAGACATTACCGCCTTGATTCCTGAAGCGATTATTTTTTTTTCCTTTTGTGGCCCTGAACAAAGGCAGGGGCTGCTTAGACAGTAACATAAGGGCATTTAGGAAAACAACTCTACTAACTAGAAAACATCTTGTTTAGTACTTAACGCTACATGATGAAGACAAACTTCATCCTGGAGTTTGCTGGGTCTACTTTCCCCCACCATTTCCATCTGTTATTTGGCTGTGATACTGACAGCTACTCAGATGGCTAAGTGCTCATCCAGGGCTCCTAGATTAGGTCCGTCTGCTAACCCATGAGTTTTGATCAGTCACTCACAGACTCCATTTCTTTGATGCCTGCAAAAGAAAAAAGTTTCATAGGTTGGACATAGTTAACAAAGCAAAGCTTTCCTTTTCCAAGAAAAGTGAAGAAAATAACCCTATCTTCCCTCTTCATTTGGTATCTGAAGGGTCATGTTAGCTAGCCTTATCACCCTTCCAAAAGGATTGTATCTGAATTAAATGTTTTTTACAATATTTATATGTTTATAGATCTATGGGCTTATATATAGATTAACACACATAGAATTTAAACACTATTCATCTAAATATTCATTGAGGCTATATTTAGACGGTGGGATTATAAGTGATTTTCCCTCATTTTACATAATAATATTCTAGATCTTCTATAATAGTTATATATACATATATACATATACATATATAATGAAATAACTTAAAGACATTTAAAACTATAAACTAAATACCTAGTCTTCCCCCTATTTCTAAGAAAGATACAAAAATGAACAGAAAATCAGAACATTTCCCCATGTCAATCCATGACCTGGATAAATTAGAAAGTCTGGTCA
This sequence comes from Cephalopachus bancanus, assembly GCA_027257055.1. Lineage (NCBI taxonomy): Eukaryota > Metazoa > Chordata > Mammalia > Primates > Tarsiidae > Cephalopachus > Cephalopachus bancanus. Next base: position 2,127,511 of record JAPVLO010000012.1, read on the forward strand.
ACGGTTTGAAATCAGTCATTTCCTGTTGCTTTCCTATGAGTTCGCCAAAACTAGACTACTATTGACAGGCTTTCTCACACCTGTAATCTCAGCACTTTGGGAGGCAGAGGAGAGAGGATTGCCTGAGCCCAAGGGTTCAAGATCGGCCTGGGAAACTTGGTAAACCCTTGTCTCTACATTAAATCAATAAAAATTAGCTAGGAGTGGTGGCAAACACCTATAGTTGCGGCTACTTGGAAAGTTGAGGCAGAAGGAACACCTGAGCACAGTTGGTCAAGGCTGCGGTGGCCACGAGCATACCACTGCACTCCAGCCTGGGTGACAGAGTAAAACTCCAACTCAAAAAAAAAAAAAAGGACTGAAAGGGTAGCTATGAGATACAAGCATTTCATCTTCAATTCCTGTTCTGAGACAAGAAAAGGGAGGAACAGTGAATGCTGAGAAACAACTGCAATACTTTAAGTTCCTTTGTCACGAAATCAAGCAGCAATGTCGATGAGTGACCTCCAATCTGCGATTATGCCAGAATCTTTTGGGTGACTAGGAGACCTGTAATCTGAATGCAGACCACCAGCACATGCAGTTGATCACTGTAAATCTTGAAGGAAGGTGGAAAACCATTGTCATGCAAGCCATCCAGTGGCGAACATAGCTACAAAAAAAAAAAAAAAATGGGAAAAGAATCAGACTTTGAATGTGATTGATCCTGGCTTGATGGACCTAAATGGGATGAGTGAGGATGCCTTGGAAAGGGATGAAACAGACAGAAGTAACAAGTTAACTAATTTGAATGAAGAATCAAAAGATCTTGATCAAGAACCCTAACCTGTCATGCCTTCCTTGAAGCTTGAAGAGATAAGTAGTGAGGACCCTGGTTATGAAGAAGAAGCAGGTAAGCCTGGCTGCAACTCAGGGGTGGCCTCATCTACTCGCCCTGGGCTGGTCTCTGGTCCCATCATGATGTCACTGCCATTTGTTCCATTGACTTCTCCCAAGATGAATCTTCCTTTCAAGTGCAGTTTCTCCACATGAGCCTTGTGATTTGGATGTTTGCACTGGTTCTCTTTAGGTGATCATCTTTGAAGTTCAGCAAAGCTGCTTGTTCTCCCACGGATTTCTGTCCCAAGCTACCCCTACCAATCCCTTCTTCAGCTACATTTTTTTTTGTTTGCCTCCTCCCCTCCCCACCCGCTCTCTGCAGTTCACCATCTGATGGCCCATTAAATTCTCCTGTCTGGGAGGTTGGAGGGGCGGGGATGGGGTGGAAAAGGCTTTCTTTTTCTTTGCAGGCTTTTAAAAATGGTACATATAATACATAACCTCACACTTTATCTAATTAAACATAATAAAAATTCAAAATTTAACTGATCAGTCTCACTTGCTATATTTTAAATTCTTAATAGCCACATGGAATTAATGGCTGCCAATTGGGCAGCATGGAAAAAGCAAATCACATCATTTCAGTAAGATTTATTGGACACTGCTCATCTCGACACTAAGCTGCTAACTGAGCACAATGTTACAATCAGCCTTGAGCAACACTTAAAAGAGAAGCCCTCTACTCATTTATGTGAAGCACAGAGCACAACTCTGTCTATACCTGTTTCTCTTTTGTGCTGCATTAGGAAAAGTGATTTGAACTGTCCTCAAGGGACTATATGGATAGTACATGATTACAAAAAAGACTTCGATCTGAAGTCTCTGGGCAGCTATAAAACTTAAATAGAAAATACAGGAGTCACACTGATTCCAGTGGAAATCTAGACCATCAGTCAATACCAGATTCTAAATGGCTTTCCAAGCAGCTTAGATATTTGTTGTTTACAGTGTATCACAGTGGAAGCCCATCCCTGCCTCCACATAGCAAAATGCAGGTGAGTTTTCACACACAGAGAATAGCATGCAGTACTGGAGATGAGTATAGGGTTCATAAACATCTCCCGTGATTGCTACACTTCAGAGATGAGAAGAGAATAACTCTCTGAACTCAGAGTAAACCATACTTGGAGTTTAGTAATTAGAGTTTAGCTTATTTGATATTATGTATCCTTGACCTGTCTTCCTCACAAAGTGTAGTCCTGGGACGGGTAACATCAGCCAGTACCACCAGGAAACTTAGAATTGCAGAATCGCCTACCCCTGCCCCAGACCTCCTGCGTTAGAAACTTACTTTAGCAAGATCCCAGGTGATTTATGTGCACATTAAAGGTCAAGGGTTGCTGATTTCTCTCCTTCTCACTTTGCTTTAAGTTTCTAGAATGAAGAGGACACTCAGATCTTTCAACTAAATTTGTGCAATGCATTGAACCTGGCAAACAGCTTGAGTTATAATAAACATTTATTGATTAATTGAAAATCTGATATCTGGTTTTCAAAATAAAGAAGCCAATGTACTTTGAGTGAGTTGTCAAAAATACTCTCAAGAAATCATATGAGCACTTTAGTGTTTCACTTTGGTTTAAAATGCAAAAAATAGAGATTATCATATAGTAATACTAATAAGCAAATAATAAACCATGCATGATTCCTTTGTTCTTTACACTGTTGTCGTCTATAAGGGCAATCATTTTTAAAAACTTTTATTGGATAGCTTGAACAGAATCATGCCCTAATTATAGTCTTCCTTTTTATTTGCCATTGAGAGGAAATGCTCCAGATGAAGCTGTTTGAGACTCTATGGTTTGTTCAGCTGTATTAAATGCTTCTAACTGCTGACTTTTATCGTTCTTAACAAGTCAAGACCAGACTGAATGTCTTTGAGGATAATTGTTTTTATTCATTTCCCTTCTGTATTGCTAAAATGAAGGCAGTATGTAAATTAAGGAAAGAGACTTGGATTCAATACTGCCCAGACCTCTGCTGGTAGTACGCAGAAAGAAGCAAAATCAAATCTCCTCTGCTTAGATTATTTCATATCTGTGATCAGTGGGATCTCCTGCAAAATGTACAGAGTTTCTTGATTCTTCAAGGTGGGGCACCTTGCTACAAGTTATATAACTGACTTGTGCATTGAATCCATCAATAAATAAATAAACAAATAAACCTCTGTGCTACTGTATATCAAAGCTCCTAACATTTTGCTCATATCAATGTAGTCAACAACACAATGAGTAGAGCTATGTGCTGGAAATTACTGGAGGCCAGGAGTCAGACTTTCTGGATCTTACTCCCAATTCTACCATTTATTTGCAGTATGACCTTTGGACAAAGAAATAAAGCCATGGTACGCAACTAGAATTGATTTTGCCCTCCAGGAGACATTTGGCAATGTCTGGAGACATTTTTGATTGTCATGAGTTTGGGGGATGCAACTGGTATCTAGCCCAGAAGCCAAGAATGCTGCTAATATCCTACAATGAATGCACATGATAACATCCCCACAACAAAGAATAATCTGACCCCAAATGTGAATAGTGCTAAGGAAGAGAAACCTCGTACATAAAGGAAGAGCCTATTATTAACACCATTCATTCAAACAAAAATCATAGTCTACCAAAACACAGAAGACTTTGAACTATGGAATCCTCAAATCAATAAAAAGGGATTCACAGAGTTCTTACTTTATGTTCAGCACTGTTTTAGGTACTATGGAAAACACAAAGGGCATAGTCTTTTACTTATTCTTCCAGAAACTAGAAATTGGAGTAAACTATTTAGACCTAATAGGACAATTCCTCATTGATCCATTCCAGTAATTTTTTGCTGCCTCTCAACATGGTGCCCCGTCTAATTACGGGATGACTCCCTATTCCCCTGGGATGCCACTTTTCATTCTCATTCACTTCCTTGTTCTGAAGAACAGCAATTTGCCACTGAATGGTTATTAGCCTTTTTCCCTTTAAGAGACTAAGAAGGAAAAAAAGCCCACAGGATAATTTTAAAAGTTGTTGCTCCAGTTTTTCTCCAACTTTAGAAATCTCTGTTGGCTTTTAATTAAGAACTTGCATTTAGACTGTGAGATGAACCAGATTTGAAGGATTGTTTTTTTTTTTTTTCCTTTCTTTTAATGAAATGACACTCATTTCCCTAGGAGGGGTTTTCCCCAGATTCTCATTGTTCTACTAAAGATGATTTACATGGGCATCTGTGGAGGTAGCTGAATCTTTGATTGGAGTGGGAGGCCAGGGTAGGCACACTGTGCCTTCCCTCTGAGAAACTAGAAAACAAACACCCTCGGGACACTGATCTGAGATCTCCCAAACTTCAGAGAGGAATGCCCTGAAGGTGGAGTAAGTCAGAGTCCCTAAGAGTGGCAGCGGGAGCTATATGACATAAGACTCCCCAAAAATATGCCTTGAATATGATTGAATGAGTCAGCTATTTAAGAAACCTGTAATGCACATTTCAGTCTACTTCCCCTTCACATGGCCTTGAAAAATCTTATGCATAGATTGAAGGACTCAATGCCAAAGTATACTCATACACTCAATTCTTGGGCACTCCCTAAATGCTATTTTTTTTCCTCCGAGCCACTTGGCCAAGAATCAGGATAAATTGATGATTCTCTTTATAAAAATTAGTAAGAGAAATTATTATTAAGAGGACAAGGTATTTGCAAGCCTTCAAAATATCTCCTCCAAAGATACTCATTAATTGTGAAAGGAAAAAAATGTAGCTTAATTAAAAGAAAAAGAGAACTTTAAAAAGGATAAATCTAGCAGATATTACCTTAGCCAAGTAATCAGTAATAAGACCTATCTATGTCTTGTACCACTCCTATGAAAAACTGAAAAGGACACATCGTTTCCGTGTTATTCTCTTCCAAAAAATATGTAACTTCAATCTGAGCATGAGTAAAACATCAAACTCAAATTGAGAGATGTTATACTAATAGTCAACCAGTACCTTCAAAAGTGCCAACATCATGAAAGACAGAGAAGACTGAGAAACTGCCTCAGATTAAAGAAGACTAAGGATACATCACAACTAAATGCAATATAAGATATCAGACAGAATCCTGGATCAAAAAAGAAGACTCTAATGGGGAAATAGTGAAATGCAAATGAGGCCTATAGATAAGTTAATAGTATTACATTGCATCAGTGTTAATTTTCTGGTTTTCTTCCACGGTCATATCGTAATAATATCAATGTTAGAAGAAGCTGCATGAAGGGTATACAGAAATGCTCTGTACTGTTTTGCAAATTTTCTCTAGCTACAGAAATATATCCTCTGCAATGAAGCAAATATTTCAGTAAAGTGAGTTACACAATTTTTTTGTTTCCTAGTGCATGTAAAAGTTTTGCTTACACTATACAGTAGTCTACTAAGCATACAGTAGTATTATGTATTAGTATTAAAAAAGTACATATCTTAATTTTAAAATATTTTATCACTAAAAAAACATTAACAATAACAATCATCTGAACCTTCAGCAATTTGTAATCTTTTCATTGGTAGAGGCTCTTGCTTCAATATTGATGGCTACTGATTGATCCAGGTAGGGACTGCTGAAGGTTGGAGTGGCTGAGGCAATTTCTTCAATTCAGACAAGGAATTTTGCTGTATTGATTGTTTTTCACAAGATATTTATCTGTAGCATGTGATGACATTTGATAGCATTTTACCTACAGAAGGACTTTCAGAATTAGTCAATCCTCTTCAAACCTACCACTGCTTTATCTACTACATTTATGTAATATTCTAAATCCTTTGCTGTCATTTCAACAATGTTCACAGTATCTTCATTAGGAGCAGAATCCACCTCAAGAAACCACTTTATTTGCTCACTTGCTCACTTTATTTGCTCACTTATGAGAAGCTCACAACTCCTCATCCATTTAAGTTTCGTCATGAGATGACGTCAATTCAGTCATATCTTCGGGCCCCACTTCTAATTCTAGTTCTCTTGCTATTTCTATCACATCTACAGTTACTTCCTCCACTGAACTCTTGAAACCCTACAAGTCGTCCACAAGGATTGGAAGCAATTCTTTCAAACTCCTTTTGAGGTTGATATTTTAACCTCCTCCCATGAATCAAAAACGGGTTTAATGGCATCTAGAATGGTGAATCCTTTCCAGAAGATTTTCAATTTATTTGACTCAGATCCCTCAAAGAAATCACTATCTATGGCAGCTACAAAATATGTTTCTTAAATAGTAAGACTTGAAAGTCAAAATTACTCTTTGATCCATGGGCTACAGAACAGATATTTTGTTTGCAGGCATGAAAACATTAATCTCCTTGTATATCTCTATCGGTGATACACCAATGGGTGACCAGGTACATTGTCAGTGAGAAGTAATATTCTGAAAACAATCTTTTTTTCTGAGCAGTAGTACCAATAGTGGGCCTAAAATATTCAATAAACCATGCTATAAACAGATATACTATCCTCCAGGCTTTGTTGTTCCATTTGTAGAGCACAGGCCCAGTGAATTTAGCATAATTCTTAAGGATTCTAGGATTTGGTGGATAGTAAATGAGCATTGGCTTCAACTTAAAATCACCAACTGCATTATCCCCTAGCAAAACAGTGAGTCTCTCCTTTGAAGCTTTGAAGCCAGACATTGACTTCTCTCTAGCTATGAAAATCCTAGATGGCATCTTCTTCCAGTAGCAGACTGTTTTGTCTACATTGGAAATCTGTTGTTTAATGTAGCCACGCTCATCAATTATCTTAGCCAGATCTTCTGGATAACTTGAGCATTTGCTGCTTCACCTTAGACTTTCATATTACGAGACAGCCTCCTTCCTTAAACCTCATAAATCAACCTCTGCTAGGTTCAAACATCTCTTCTGTAGCTTCGTTACCTGTCACAACCTTTATAGAATTGAAGAGATTTAGGATCTTGTTCTAGATCAGGCTTTGGCTTGAGAGGATGTTATGGTTGGTTTCATCTTCCGTCTAGACCATTCAAACTTTCCCCATATCAGCAATAAGATTGTTTTGCTTCCTTATTTGTGTGTTCACTGGAGTAGCACTTTTATTTATTTATTTTTTCTTTTTTTTTATTGTTCAATATTTTTTATTTTGGTATTGTGGGGTACAGTTAAGGGTTAGGTATACAAATATGTTCCGTTCAGGCACCCTTGTTGATAAGGGGTGTCTCCCCATCCCCAGACAGATATTTACTACCATTAATCTCACCTCCCTTCTCCCCCTCCCCATAGTTTTCCACCACTGTCAATCCTTTTCTTATAGTATTATGATAGATGTTCAAGGTCCACTATATGAGTGAGAACATGTGATACTCAGATCTTTGTTTCTGTGAGAGCACTTTTAACTTCCTTCAAGAACTTTTCCTTTGCATTTCCAATTTTACCAACTGTTTGGCACAAGAGAACTAGCTTTTGATCTATTTCAGGGCATGCCATCCTCGCTAAACTTACTCACTTTAGTTTTTGGTTTAAAACGAGAAACATGAAACTCTTCCTTTTACCTGAACTCTTACAGACCAGTGTAAGGTTACTAACTGGTCTAATTTCAATATTGTTGTGTATCAGGGAGTAGAGAAGCCTGAAAAGAGGGAGAGGAGGGGGGAATGGCTAGTCTGTGAAGCAGTCAGAACACACACAACATTTACTAAGTTTTCCACCTGACACGGGTGCAGTGCATGGCACCATAAAATAACTGGCATAATAACATGAAAGTTCCCTGATCCCATTTCATCATAATAGATATAATGATAATGAAAAATTTTGAAATATTGTAAAAATTACCAAAATGTGATACAGATACACAAAGTGAGCACATGCTGTTGGAGAAATAGTACCCCATAGACTTAATGCAGGTTGGCACAAACCTTTAGTTTAAAAAAAATGTAGTACAGGCTGGGCTCGGTGGTTCAGCCTGTAATCCCCACACTTTGGGAGGCCAAGGCTAGTGTATTGCCCTTGCCCTTGGGTTCGAGACCAGCCTGGGCAACTTGGCGAGACATCATCTCTATAATAAATAAAAAATTAGTTGGGCATGGTAGCACGTGCCTGTAGTTCCGGCTACTTGGAAGGTTGAAGTAAAAGTATCCACAGAGTCCAGCAGGTCAACACTGGGGTGGCCATGAGTGTGCCATAGCACTCTAGCCTAGGCAACAGAGTGAGACTTCAAATAAAAAAAAAAATGCAGTATCTGCATTTATAGAGCAAAGCTCAATAAAATGAGATGTGCCTGTATAAACCTATTTCAAAATAAAGAATTTAAAATAAATAGAAAGCCACCTACACATAATTTGGGAACAAAATATAAACAATGGAAAGATATAAGCTGATGATTTTTTTTATTGAAGCAGTGGTATAAAAGAGTCAATTGGCCCTTCTAGAAAATTAGAAAATTGGAAGAGTATAAATGAGAAAGGTAGGGGTGTAGGGATATAGAATGAGTCTTATCTGAAGAGCATGCTGAAGTAAGAAGAGAACAGTGACTGATACAAAAAGTTACTTCTGAGCAGTAGGGAATCAAGTATTTGTATATGTTATTTCAAAGAGTGGGCCGGGTGCAGTGGCTCACGTCTATAATCTCAGCACTTTGGGAGATCGAGACGGGAGAATCACTTGAGCCTAGTAGTTCAACACCAACCTGGGCCACACAGTGAGATCTTGTCTCTATAAAAAATAAAAAAAATAGTCAGACGTGGTGGTGCCCATCTATAGTCCTAGCTAATTGGGAGACTGAGGTGGAAGGATGGCCTGAGCCTAGGAAGTCGAGGCTGCAGGGAGCCATCATCGTGCCGCTGCACTCCACCCTGGGCAACAGAGTGAGATTATGACTCAAAAAAAAATTTTTTTTTTAATTTTTCAAAGAGTGAAACATAACCTACTGAGAAACTCCTCTTCCAAATCCAAACAGATTTTTGATATGCCTCCATGATCACCAACTCATGCAGAAAATACTTAGATGGGGTACTGCCCAGAGAATTCAGGGGTCCAGTACCCTGCAGACTTCAGGGAAGCACAGCCTTCCACATTTTGCTCACCCATGACCTCACAACTGCCAAGTCACATATAGATATCTGTCTTAGATCATAGTTTTAAAATATAGCTATATAGTCACAAACATATTTTTTTATTGTTGGCAGCAAACTTTTTTTCAATGAGGTCTTGTACAATAAGTAGTACTAAAGAAAAGTCATAAATTTAATAATTCAAATATCAAACATATATTGAACACTTAATATGTCAGACACTGTTCTAAGCCCTCTACATGCACTATCTAAATTAATTTTCAAAATACCTCTACATGATAGATCTTAATCAGATCTACGCTACAGATGAGGAAACTGAACTAGAGAGATGTAATATCCCCCTCTCACTGCCCTCAGTATATACTTAAGTTGAGTTCACTGAGTATAATTACATACAAAAAACCCCACTCCTTTTCAGTGCAGAGTTCAACTAATTTTGACACATATACATGTATACAGTCCTATAACTACTACCACACAGATTAAAACTAGAATCCCATCCTTTCAAAAAGTTCCTTCAGGTTAATGTAGTCAACCTCTCTCCTACCCGAGAGCCTAAAAATCAATGATCTATATTCTGGTCCCATACTCTAGCCTTTTCTAGAATTTTACATAAATGAAATCACACAGTATGTAGTCTTGTATTTCCAACTTCTTTCATGCATTTGTGATCTATCCAGGTTGTTGCATTTATTGGTTGCTTATTCTCTTATGTTGCTGAGTAGCATTCTATTGTATGGATCTATTATAATTTCTTTATCACAGTTTGTTTGGTTATTCACCAGCTGATAGACAATTGTGTTGTTTCCAATCTGGATTCACTAAGAATAAGGTTGCTATCCACCTTGATATGTGTATCATTTTATGAATCTATTTCCTTTTCCTAAATAACCAAAGAATGGGACTGTTGGGTCTTATGATAAGTAGATGTTTAAATTTATCAACAACTGACAAATTGTTTTTCAAAATTGTCATATCATTTTACATTCTCGACAGTTGAGTTACATCTTGCTCAGCACTTGGAACACTTAGTCTTTTTATAATTATAGTTGCTGTAGTGGGTGTGGAGAGGCATATCTCATTTTTAATGGGTTTTAATTTGCATTTCCCTGATGACTAATGATGTTAAGCATAATTTTGGGTTTATTGATCATTTGTATGTTTTCTTTGGTGGATTGTCAATTTTTTATCAAGTAGTTTATCTTTTTACTGTCGAGTTGTAAATATTGTTTATATATTCTAGACACAAGACCATTATCAGATATGTGCTTTGCAAATATTTCTTCCCATTTTGTGGCTTACCTTTTCATGTTCTAATACTGTGTTTCAAAGAGCAGAATTTTTATAATTTTGATGTAGTCTGACATCAATTTTTTTCTTTCATATTTTTTCTGTTCTATTAAGAAATCTTTGTCTAACACAAGGTCACAAAGATTGTCTCTAATGTTTTCTTTTAGATATTTTAAAGTTTTAGCTCTTATAATGAACTCTATGTTCCATTTCAAGTTAATATTAATGTATGGTATGAGGTAATGTTTGAAGTTCATTTTTGTATGTTAACATCCAATTGTTTCAGTGCCATTTGTTGAAAAGATTGTCCTTTTCCTGTTTTCTTATCTCTAAGTATTTTATTTTTCTGCTATTGTAAGTAAATTATCAATTTCAATTTCCAATTATTTGTTGCTAATACATGCAAGTAAAACTGTAGTTTGGAAAATAGACTGCACTACAAAAAAAAAGCTACTAGAGCAAAAAAGTGGTTTTAACAATGTTCTATACTGTTTTTCAAACTCTACAACACTTTTTAAAATGTCATTAGAGTTTTTAATTATAAAAGTAGACCGGGCTCAGTGGCTCAGCCTGTAATCCCAGCACTTTGGGAAGCCAAGGTGAGTGGATTGCCTGAACCCGAGGGTTCAAGACCCGCCTGGGCAACTTGGCGAGATCTCATTTCTACAATAAATCAAAATATTAGTCGGGCGTGGTAGCATGCGCCTGTAGTTCCAGCTACTTGGAAGGCTGAGGCGGAAGGATCGCCAGAGCCCAGCAGGTTGAGGCTGCGGTGGCCGGGAGCAGCCACTGCACTCCAGTCTGAGTGACAGAGTGAGACTACAACTCAAAAAAAAAAAAAATTATAAAAGTAGTACAGGCTAATTGTAACAGATCAAAAGTCACAAAAGTGAATAAAGAAAATATCAATAATCATTCTCAATCTCATCCTTAATCCTTCCTCCTTAAAGTAACCAGTGTTTACATACATTTCATACTTTCCCACATTCAAGCAGGTAGCCAGTTATTTTTTCAACATCTAGGTCGGGGAGGAGTAAGACCGGCTCAGTGAAAGGGGGAAAAACAGAATTAACCTGCTAGACTTTCTATCCGGTTTCTAAAGGCCCAGTTCTTAAGAGAACATATAAAGTTAACAAAGAAAGCAAACATGCAAAGGGAAATTACAGGAAGGAACAGAGTGTTTAGAAAGAAGCAAAGGGAAACGTTGGTCTTTACAAACACAAAAAATAGTTTCTTATTGACTTGGGGAAAGGAAACAGGTCTATGGGTCTGAGAGCAACAACAACAAAAAAGAGATGTAAAATCTTTGAGAAAAAAATAGTATCTTTGAAAATATAGAGATGGCACTATTGGAAATGCAAAGACGCCTGTGGAATAATACAACAATGAACCTCAAACGTACAGTTCGAGAATCTTCTTCTTCTTCTTCTTCTTCTTCTTATTATTATTATTGTTATTATTATTTTTGAGTTGGAGTCTCACTCTGTTGCCCAGACTAGAGTGCAGTGGCCGCTCCCGGCCACCACAGCCTCAAACTGCTGGGCTCTGGCGATCCTTCCACCTCAGCCTTCTGAATAGCCGGAACTACAGGCATGCGCTACCACGCCTGGCTGATTTTTTGATTTATTGTAGAGATGAGGTCTTGCTGTCCAGGAGGGTCTCGAACCTGCGGGCTCATTCAATCCACTCACCTCAGTCTCCCAAAGGCGTGGGATTACAGGCTGAGCCAGCGAGCCCGGCTAATCTTCGAATTATTTAACTCACCTTGCTGACAGTGAAGTAAACAAAGCCAAGGCCTAGAGAGATGATATAGTTGTCTTTCAATTACACTACCTTCCCTATCCACCTACACATGCATATACCCCTACTTAGTCATTGAGTTGAAAAGAGAATCTTAGTCCTACTTCAGGACTCTGGCAACTGATGTTGAAAGATCAAGAAAAGATTACATTCTGTTTTGTTTTGTTTTGTTTGAGTCAGAGTCAATTCATACAAGCTCTTAAGAGTCATTTTGTGTGTCTAACTCCACATTAGAGACATCTCACAGATAGCTTGAAATCAGCCATGGTGGGAATATTTATACCACAAAAATCAGAAACAGCTACAAATTGAGGCCTTTTACATGATGAACCCATGCACATATACTTCCTGAAACAAAGTCTATCCTTTATAAATACATTCAAGTTATCAAATGCATGCAGGATAAATATGTCTCAAATTTCACACTATTGAAACTTCAAGAGTTTTATTTGTTTTTATAGACATTGAAATTTGGAATATTGTTTTCTTTAAATATGAGAAGAAAAGAACCAAGGACTTTTTTGTCTTTTATTGACACCTTATAATACAATAAATAAGTTGAGTAGGAGAGAGAAAAATACATATCTATCTGTTCGGATTTGCCAGTACTTTAATATAATGTGAGTGGAAGAGCAAAGCCCCAGTTCTATGGTTTGCTGTGTGATGAGACACAGAGCATATGGCCAACCCCATCCCATGTTCTACTTGCAGCCCTAACAGCTAAAAGCAACTTTTTAAATGTTTCTTTATGAATTTGAGAGGTCTGTAAGAACAGAGTGCAAATGAAGTACCACATGACAAAAGCCTAGAAGTTTCAGACCTACTTCATCAAGTATATATAATATTTACAAGTCCTATATATATTACTGCCAATTACTTTTACTTTTATAAATCCTTCTGAAATGAATGTGGTTCTCTTGTGATTGACTTCAGTCAAATTTTTCATGGTTAAAAGGGGGCACTTTAACATAGTGACCAAAAGCCTTGCTGGGGCATTATATGTGATAATCAGATAGTTCCCCTAGCTCTCATATACTCACCTTATAAAATGGAATATAAGTCATACAAAAAAATAAGTCATACTAAATCGTTATTAAAAGAGACCAAAGGTCAGCTCACATAATTCAAGTGAGAGTTTTAAAATTGATAAAATAAATTGGTTTGGTTTTATATACTGAAACTGAGAATGCAGGCAACATTCTTTTAAAAAAACAGCTTTATTAAGATAAACTTGTATACTATGCACATTTTACTCATTTAAAGTGTACAATTCAATGGCTTTTAGTATATTTACATAGCTGTGTGCCATCACCACAATTAATTTTAGAGCATCTTCATTCAGAAAGCAGCTCTGCCTCCTGTCCTCCTGTTTTTCCCATCCTCTTCCACCAACCCTAGGCTACCAATATTTTATTTTCCACGTCTATATATCAATTTTCCTATTCTGAGCATTTAAATGGAATCATACAATATGTGGCACATTGTGACTGACTTCTCTCACTTACCATAATATTTTCAAGGTTTATCCATGTTGCAGTGTTGCATGTATTTATATTGCCAAATAATATTCCATCATACGGATATACCACATTTTTGTTTATCCATTCATCAGTTCATGGGCATTTGTATTGTTTCTACTTTTTGGCTGTTATAAGTAAGACTGCTATGAACATTCATGTACCAGCTTTTATGTGGACATACATTTGCTTTTCTCTTGGGTATATACCTAGGAATAGAGTCTCTGTATCATGTGGTAACTCTGTGTTTAGCCATTTGGGGAATTGCCAGACTGCTTTGTAAAGCCGCTCCATCATTGCATTCCCATCACAGGCAACATTCTTACTCAACCTAAATACCCAGGGAAACTATGGAATCCCATTTAAACCCAAACAATTCAGTCAATTAATACTTTCTTTTGTTTTGCCTACTTGTATTCATAAGTTGCTCATTACATAAGCAAGTCAGCTACCACTAATCTGACTATTTTATCTTAATGCTCTTGACCTTCTACTTTTTGAAATACACAACATTTTTTAAAGCAGTTTTATCTTAAATTTCAATAAGGAAGAATTTTGTGGTGGTAATTCACATAAGGTTTGATATTACTAAGACAAACTCAAACACAATGACTGTAGCCAGACCAAGGGAACTCCGTTAGTAGGTTTCTTTTTCAACATCTGTTATTTAGAGGACACAAAAATGCAGTTCTAATAGTTTATAGGATCACTATTAACTAGCCTTGCATAATATTAGTCTCTTCTGGATCTAAATAAATTTGAGAAGGCTATACTCTAAGAGATGTGTCATGAAACCAAAACTCACATTAAACAAATGAATTACTTTGGTATACCTATACCGATATTCTCCACTCCTGTTTTGGAAGAGGCCACAGCTATAGTAATGACTATGAGTTTTAATAAAGCAGCAGCATCTTCCAAATCTTTCCAGTCTGTCCAATTATTCACCTTCCTCACATTTATGTGCCAATATCAATAATTGTCCTAAGACAAAATTTATGGGCAAGTCACCAAAAAATAAAAATTCCAAAGGAGTTTATAGAAAGAGAAAATTTGCTTTTATTTTCTTTTGGGAAAGTCAGATTTATGGGTTAATATTTACTTCCTTCAAATATTATAGAGCCAAAATGAATGACTGGCTTAGAGGACAGTAAAGTCACTAAAATATCATATCTTCATGGGCCCCACAGAACTTTGTTGAGACTTCCTTATAGAAGCACTTGTTTCCATCTGCCTTAACTTTTCCACTAGATGGAAGCTCCTTGAATACAGCACTTTGTTTTTTCTTCTCACAGCATCTCCGTAATGACTTGCATTCGATGTGAGCTTCACAAATGTTTCCTAAATGAAATAATAAGATCAAGGGAAATGTGACAATATTAAAAATGCAAGTTCTCTAAAATGTGCACCAGGGGTAACACAGCTACCCAATTTGGAGATATTATCAATCAAGTATATTCATCCTGCTTCTGCCAGAAGCCTAGCTCACATCTCTGAAATGACGACACATTCAGAGAACGACCTCACCAGTACCACACATTGTTGCCACAATATGGTGAGCTGAACAGGAAATAAGAACTATCTGATGCCAGTGAACTGGTGGGAGATAAATTTGAGTGGTATCAATGCAAAATTAATATTTGCTATTTGTTCAACTTCTTGACACCAACATAATTACATGTCAAAATATGTGGAAATGTTTTAGTGGCCAAGAATGTTTAAAAAAAAAAAAGTTTGTTCCTATAGGGAGGCCTATCTCTTACAAGAGTTGGATGAAAAGAGGTTACAGAAGTATTTTTTATAAAGTCTTAGGTTACCGTGAAGTGTCACTTTAAGTACATTCTCTGTCATCTACCAAAATCCTTGAATAATGTGGAGGGATGAGAAATCAAACCCAATTCTCTGATCTTCTTAATTTATTTCAGGAGTCTTTGCATGTGTTTTCAATATTTATTAACATAAATTGCATCCCACAAGGACAAGACTGAAGTTTTGAGTTCTAGTTCCAATTTGTCCACTAGGATCCTCAATGAATTGCTCCATATACTTCTGTTTGTTTTCAGATTTTTGCCTCAATGATTTACCTGATTTCCAGGTCACAGCGTTGTCAGGATTGGATGAGTTGATGTTTGCAAACCTGCTGCATATATAGTAACACATTTTACAAATCACCATCCTGTGCACACTAGTTAAGGATGCTATTTGTATTTTTATTAGGAAGATAAATTTTCTATTTCCAGATACATCCTTTTGAACTGTCATTGGAATGCAATGACTTTCAAATTTCCTAATAAATTTAATAGAGTTATAAATGATAGGTGGTATAATGGGGGAAAAATGGTTCTAGAGCTAAGAAGACTATCTTTTACAAATTATGTGGTCTTAATTTTAACTTCATCTGAGCCTCAGTTTGCTTACTGGTGCAATACAATTACTACTCCCTATTTTGTGGGCAATATTGAGAAATAAATGGAATATCTCATAAAATAGAATATATGGTACATAGCAGATACCAGATTAAACATATTTTATCATCTCTTACCCTTCACTGTTAAAACACCATAGATTATAAAATCAATGTCTGCATAAAGAAAATTATACAAGGGACTGGGAATGCTCTACAAAATCACTTGCATGAACAGATTCCATTCACTCATGAAGTTGAGTGTAAACAGGAATTAAAATTACCCAAAACTCCCACCCTTTCCCTAAAAATTTCATGTTCTCTAATCACTTTTTGTAGTAAAAAAAAGAAAAAGAATCAAATCCTTTTTCATTCGTGCTACAGATGTCCTAAATTTACCACCAGTGACTTTTGGTCAATGCTCCACCTCTGCAAAATTTAGACTGCAAACACCACACCCTCGTAAATCTTGCACTGAAAATAGATTTGGCATTGTCCTTTTCTATTTGACAAGAGTAGAATTTTAGTGATGGTTCCATCATATCAGATCCAATCTTAGGACCTGAGTTTAACTTGAAATAGTCTCTGCTTGCCAAATTTTCTTTTAGTCCTCATATCTTATTTTTCCTTCTTCCTCCCTTTCTCTGGTCCACGATTAACAGGCACAAGAATCTCAAGACCCGTTTTTTAATATGCATCACTCTCTTGGCAGCACGTGGTGTTCCAGTAAGACACTCCTAGGACGATAACATTGTTACCATCCTCCAAACAGACTGCTTATGATCTTTTGTCCAGTTCTGCTTTTTTGGGCATTCTGGAAACCAGGGTACTTGAAAGCATAGGCACAAAATAGCCAGTTCAATCTACTAATCAAATACTTTTTCGTGTATTGGTTGAAACACTCTTTTGTGGTGGGAGGAGGTTCTGGAGATAGGAATGAAAGAATATCAGTCTTTTAGGTTTTAGCATGTACAATTCTCAAGGCAAATATAAGTTTCTGTGATGTACACTATGCATAATATCAGGGGTACTTTTCAATACTGACACTGATTGAAGAGTTTAGAGAGTGAACAAAGTGAGTAAAGGAAAAGCATAAAATTATATTCTATTTTGCATAGTAATATTAATTATGTGTACTTTAAAGATATTATTCCTAGCCGGGCTCGGTGGCTCAGCCTGTAATCCCGCGCCTTTGGGAGGCTGAGGTGAGTGGATTGCCTGAGCCTGCAGGTTCGAGACCCGCCTGGGCAGCGAGACCTCATCTCTACAATAAATCAAAAAAATCAGCTGGGCGTGGTAGCGCATGCCTGTAATTCCGGCTATTTGGAAGGCTGAGGCGGAAGGAACACTGGAGCCCAGCAGGTCGAGGCTGTGATGGCCGGGAGTGGCCACTGCACTCCAGTCTGGGCGACAGAGTGAGACTCCAACTAAAAAAAAAAAAAAAAAAAAAGATATTATTCCTTATGCCTAATCACCATTGAGATTACGAATTACTATATAAATCATTAAATGTTTCAAATTAATTATATAAATATTGCTGGACTAGAATATTCATGTCAACCTTAATATCTTGCTCTCATATGTTCATCTGTCATATGCTTATCTATTCATAATTTTAATACACATACATGAAGATTATATATAACTAGATATATGTTTCATGAGTCATTAATAATCAAGATGACCAGTTGCTTGATTATATAAGCTAATTAGCTAATGTCTTAATGTTTATTTAAATTCCTCTGCTAGAATTATACATATATTGATTGTCTCTATATATGCTCTTATAATATGAAACAGAAATCTAAAGGAAACAAATACAAATAGACACAACTTTTTTGTTGTTGTTGTTTTTTTTTTGAGTTGGAGTCTTACTGTGTCACCCAGACTGGAGTGCAGTGGCCGCTCCCGGCCACCACAGCCTCGACCTGCTGGGCTTCGGCGATCCTTCTGCCTCAGCCTTCCAAGTAGCTGGAACTACAGGTGTGCGCTATCACACCCGGCTAATTTTTTTATTTGTTTTAGAGATGAGGTCTCACCAAGTTGCCCAGGCGGGTCTCAAACCCGCGGGCTCAGGCAATTCACTCATCTCAGCCTCCCAAGGTGCGGGATTACAGGCTGAGCTACCGAGCCTGGCAACACAACTGTTTTTAAATGCACTAAATCACAGACACACACAAAAACATGGATACAAAATTTGTCAAGCTCTTTTTGCATTTCTATTGTAATATATTCATTGGTACTTACATTTGGCACTGAAATGTTCTTCCACAATGATTTGCATGAAGGAGAAGAAAAATTACCTTGAACACAAAATTAAACTGGTGAAATTGAAGATAATATGCAGAGTTGTAAGTTTCCTACTGGTAACAACTTACCTGTGTTTTATCAGCCATTTCCATCACTCCTTTACTTTCTTTTTCTGAGTGAAATTTTTAAATGACCAGATCACCACATATTATGTTCACCAGACACACAAAGAAAAAAATAAAAGGTATTTCAGGGTGGAGGAGGAGTGAATTTTGGTTCTTTAAGCAAGAGTGAAAAGTATTACTTTTATTATTATTATAAATAAGATAAAGCAAGGAGACATTTCATCCATACCAATTTGCTCTTCTTTCTATCTTTACCTCGGAATGTATGCTTTCTCTGCCCCCCGCTCCAATCTCACATTAATTCTCCAGCAGTTCATACATATGGCTATGTAAGTCAGAGCCTTCATTTCCAATAATTTTCCAACTAAAAGACATGCTTTATTTTTTAACTGGAGCATAGCTAATAACTCAGATAAAATCTGGGCCTGGTAACATGTGATCTGGGCTCAGATGAGAGGAGCAAGGTGGCATCAGCCTTCTCTGATATCATCTGCAGCCAAGGAGCGGCACCAGTATACAAGTGACATGCATATCACATGTATCAAAGTGGAGGCTCAATCTGTAAGGCAATAAGACTTTCTCACATCCCAGCATGGGTGCTGGCCCTGAGCTGCAGTTCCAGTAATTGACATAGTTGCCCAATGCTACAAAACAAACTCCGAAACTATTCTCATTAGACATCCCCCTGCTTTGTGACTCTGTTATTGTAAAACCCGAACACTGAGCCCCATACCAGCGTGGCTCTGTTTTTAATTAGTTCTGATGGCATTGGGCTGTAAGCCAAAGAAAAAATGAACTTCCTGTGACTGAGGCTTGTTGCTCAGTATGTTGCTTCCTTCTTAGAGAGATTGTTTTCACAACATTTTATGAAAAGGACTACTGACAGAAATAATATAAGTTTTTACTGCTTTTGATATTTTTTTCAGGCCTATAAAAAGCAACCAAAAGTTAGATTTGTATAGTTACAATGCTATTACTTAGTCTTTTGTATGACCCAGTTGATTTGTCTTTTGATTAAAGACATCCTACCCGATTAATTTTTTTAATGGAGAAAACACAGGCTTCTGTTAAAATTTTAAGACCACGAATGTTTTAGTGTTTCCACTAAATTAATTCAGTGATATATTTTTTACTGCCTGGGTCATTGCCGGCATAATGTTAGTATTGAGATGCTGGTGAGGTCACCTTCTGAAAACAAGGAAGTAAAAGGGCAGATTGGAATTTCAAACCGACAAAGAAAAAATTAGATAAATGCTAGAATCCTATGCAAGTGGAGTCTTCACTGGCCATTGATTTTTTTTTTAACCTATCTAGGACCTTTAGGAAAATCCTTCCAATATAGGAAATTTCTCATTTTATGTGTCTGTCTTCCTCAAGTTAGAAGTTGGTCATTTTCTTTCCCAGATCCCTTTATAATTTGTCGTGATATGTGACTTAAGCTCTGCCCGTTAGATACACACACTTACAACATCAATTTGGAAAAAGGTGAAATGAGAAAGGAGATATTACATGGACTTCATTCTGGCAAGAGAGGCATTTAGGAGGAGCAGTGACCCAGGTCCTTACTGGATACCTGAATCAATATCAATAGCACCCTGTGCGAAGCTGTGTATGGAGGTGACCGTCATGGAGTTTCTACTGAATCAGTGCAGCAGTGGGATTGGGTACCCTATCTAGATGTGTAGCCTTCAGATTTGACTCCTAGCCTTCCTAAAGATTCAGTGAGCTGGCCAATCACCGTTAACAAATTACTTTTCTACTTACATTAGCTAGAGAGGATTTTGCTGTTGAGAAGCAGAAACTCCAATGCAACCATGTTGACTCTACACCATGCTTCTAGTAAAAGGTAAGAAGGTTTTAAAAAGTGGTAAAGAAAAGAATCTTTGGAGTCAGTAGGACGTGGTTTGGAGTCCTATTCCTCCACTTAATAGCTGTTGTAAACTTGGACCATTGCTTAACTCTGAGCATTTCTTTACACTAGAAAGTAAGGATTATAATCCATAATTCATGACATTATGAATTTAGTGAAATATGATTGCAATTATTATTATTACCACCCAGAGAGACATTTATATAATTTTTTCAACTTCTCTGAGAATAAACAGGTGTTTTCTTTTTTTTTTTTTGAGTTGGAGTCTCACTCTGTCGCCCAGACTGGAGTGCAGTGGCCGCTGCCGGCCACCGCAGCCTCGACCTGCTGGGCTCCGGCGATCCTTCCGCCTCAGCCTTCCTAGTAACCGGAACTACAGGCATGTGCTAACACGCCCGGCTGATTTTTTGATTTATTGTAGAGATGAGGTCTCGCTGCCCAGGCGGGTCTCGAACCTGCTGGCTCAGGCAATCCACTCACCTCAGCCTCCCAAAGGCGCGGGATTATAGGCTGAGCCACCGAACCCGGCTCTAAACAGGTATTTTCTTTGTTGGGGTGCAGGCTCATCAAATCACTGAATCACAGATATTGTCTCAGTCATCCCCTGCCTCCGAAAAGGTAATTGTCTACATTTGTATGTAAAAGACCAGAGGAGATGCTACTGTTTTTTTATTCAAAACATATTCATTCATACAGGTATTTTTTGACCAAACCAAAAGTAACTCCTAGAATATGTATGCGTCTATTCCTTTTGAACACACTTAGTAAGCTGTCAAATTTCTATGCATTCCTCAAAGTTCACCTCCTCTGAAAACTTCCTATTCTCTGTGGTGAAATAGGAACTTGCCATCCTTGGACGCTGATACTATGTCTCTTGTGACTGTGAATAATTCTTGCTTATATGCAGGTTATTTGTATACATGCCTTAACTCCCCTCACTGGCATAAACTAAGCTCCTTAAGATGAGGATTCATCTCTGTGTCTCCTGTAGCCCTAAGCAAAGTCTTCTACGTATGGCATTCCTGTATACATATTATAATCTATATCAGTATAATATTCACTCTTAGCTCTGTAACTATATTGAAAACTCCTTGAAGACAGAGATATGTCTCATTCATCCTCATATTCTTGCCGGTACCTAGCACATATCTGTTGAATTGAACTAATATACATTAAATTAAAATTTTCTGTATATTTCCTCCTTTTATTTTTTCCTTTTTTCTTTATTTTAGTTCTTCTTTGATTATTTAAGAATCTATAGTCTTCAGCACTGATTCTGCCCAAGTTAGTCTTTATGAAAGTTAACTAATTGTAGCCACTGCTGGCCACCCTTATTAATACTTTTATATATTCTCTGCAAACTGGTCATAAAATATTTTCATTATAACAGTGACCAGCTATTACTGTTTCCTCCCCAACTCCTACGTCTGGGCAGCTGTTGTGTAAAATGTACTGCACATTGCTGTAATTCCTCTAATTTACTAAGGGGATTTCTATTAATCTATATTCTATAGCACTTCCAGTTCAAGTACCCTCCTAGTCTCTAAGCCTCTAAACTAAAAGGTGGTGGTAAAATATCCACATTCTCTTGTTCAGCCGTCAGCGACGTTTTCTCCTCTTGTCCTATTTTTTAATCTACTTAAAGATCATTACAATTCTATTCCCAGACTTCTCTTCTTTAGTCTTTATTATCACATTTCTTTTTGATGTCCACCAGGACCTCACCAAAGTGGTACATGAAATTTTTTCTTAAAGTTTTTAATATGAAAACTTTCTCTGTTTCTTTCTATAGAAGAGTTGTTTCTGCTTTACCATTCCTCACAAAAGAAGTCACTATCTGTCATGTTTTCTCAATGTGCCCTGTTTCCATAATCCAGTGAAGGTTGACTCCTAAAGATGTTTGAACACTTACACAGTGACCTCTAAGACAGTGCACACTTTCCAAGTGGAAGACCAATAACTCGTAATGGGCAGCTCACAACTCTACTTCTCTTTCCATCCATCTTAGCACAAAATTGGGTCTACAAGTGACTTCATCAATTTCAGGAAACTGCAACTTATTTTTTTCCTTTGAAATGTTTCCTCCTTGGATTATGTTTTTAGTAATGTGGTTGGTATAGAAAGTCTCAAGGT
Organism: Cephalopachus bancanus; assembly: GCA_027257055.1. Lineage (NCBI taxonomy): Eukaryota > Metazoa > Chordata > Mammalia > Primates > Tarsiidae > Cephalopachus > Cephalopachus bancanus. Next base: position 2,149,803 of record JAPVLO010000012.1, read on the forward strand.
TGCTGGTGGATGAGAACACTGTCAATACCCCAACCATTCCTTTTTCTATATGAAGAGCTTATGATATGTCTTTTGTCACTCAGGACCCACGAAATGTTTTCTACTGAATAAATGCAATTAACCTTTTTCAGATCACAGATAAGTTTAAGTATTTGGTGAGGACTAAAATCTTCCCCTAAATATATATATACATGTGCACATACACATAAATATATGTATACAATATTAAGGGGTGAAGTGACCCACTGAAGCCTCTCTATGGACTCCCTAGATTGTAACCACAGCAAAAAACTCCTGTTGAAGTGGGAAAAGGATTTGTTTTTAAATATAAGCTCATTCAAATATTCACATCTTTTCAAGCAATTTAAAAGACCACTATAAATCGTATCAAGATAATAATAGGAACACCAGAGAGAAAATTCACTTTTAGAAATGAACAATACAGAAAAAGAAAGTAGTCTGTTACTTCAGAATGGCTAAAGTGAACTGTTGGCTGAATATAATGCTGTCACAAGGACAAGCATTTGGTGAGCAAATAAAATATATATTTCCTCTAGGAGTTGTGACCATATTTACACTGATATAGGGAAACAGGACTAAGTATGCAACAAAAAAAAAATAAACCCATTCAAGATCTTGGTAAGGCTGGGCAAATACAATACTTATATTAAGAATGTGGGCCAGGCTCGGTGGCTCAGCCTGTAATCCCAGCACTCTGGGAGGCCGAGGCGAGTGAATTGCCTGAGACCACAGGTTCAAGACCAGCCCAGTCAATTTGGCGAGACCTCATCTCTACAATCAAACAAACAAACAAACAAAAATTAGCCAGGCATGGTAGAGCGTGCTGCAGTTCTGGCTACTTGGAAGGCTGAGGCAGAAGGATAGCCTAAGTCCAGCAGGTCAATGCTGGGGTGGCCGTGAGTGTGTGTGCCACTGCACTCCAGCCTGGGCAACAGAGTGAGACTCCAACTCAAAAAAAAAAAAAAAAAAGAATATGTATTCTGCAGTACAATTCTCATGTGCAAATGTGAAATTGTCATGATAATAAATTTACCTATTATAGCTCAGCTATTTTAACACATTAGCTTAGAAGACCAAAGACAATTTAAAATAAAAAAGCACTGTATACAATCTGCAAGACTAACACTGAAAGCTTTAGTGTCTAAACCACATCGCTTTAATATTTTCTAAAATATTTGCTTTTAGTCAATATAAATATATAATTATAGTTTGTAATTACAAATATACATATATGTGTCTATGTCTGTGTGTGTATTTTCTATGTAATGTATTACTAAACATATTCTATAAGTACCCAAAATAGTATTAATTAGAATTGTCTTAGCAGATAAAATAGAAGGCTCAGGAATAAAGAGGTCATTAACCTTCACATCATACCTTTCTTTAGTATTTGAACTTGTATCATGGAAATTTATTAAGTCAACACATTTGTTTTTTAAAACTAACCCATACAAGGAAATGGACAATGAGGAAAATGCCAGGATCTATTAAAACATGCATATCCTTCAACTCAGAAATTTTCCCTTTTGAAAAAAAATTTTAAAGATAAGGGGTACAATTCAGGGTTAGGTATAAAAATGTTCATTATGCAGGTACCCTTGTTGATGAGGTGTGCCCTCCCTCCCCTGGCAGTTTCTCTCAACTGCCAATCCACCCCCCTTCCGCAAGTTCTCACTACCACTAATTCCCTTCTCATAGTATTATGATAATAGTTCAAGCTCCACATATGAATGAGAACATACGGTACTCTGTTCTTTCTTTCTGTGATAGATCACTGAGTATAATCAACTCTAAATCCATCCAAGTTACTGCAAAGTTCATATGTTTGTCCTTTTTTTTAAGCAAGAATATTTATATTTAATTTACATTTTGACAATTTGCATTTGTGCTTTTTTAAATTGTATTGAGAATTTTTAGGGTGAATTCTTGTTAGTCCTTCTTTATGACTGCATAATATTCCATTGTGTATATGTACCACATTTTTTTAATCCAGTTCAGCTTTGATGGACAGTATGGTTGGTTCCATGTTTTTGCTATTGTGAATAGAGCTGCCACAATTGCGTGTGCAGCTGTCTTTTTGGTAGAATGATTTGAGTTCCTCCGGGTATATTCCCAATAGGGGAATTGCTGGGTCATGTAGAAGGTCAACTTCTAGTTCTTTCAGAAATCGCCACACTGTCTTCCAAAGATGTTGCACTAGTTTGCATTCTCACCAGCAGTGTAGAAGCGTTCCTTTTTCTCTGCATCCTTGCCAGCATCTGTTGTTGTTTTATTAATGATGCCTATTCTTATTGGGGTTAGGTGGTATCTCAATGTGATTTTGTTTCTGTTTTGGAGAAATATGTGCCTTCGATTAAAAGGTGAACTTATTAAGGAAACATCACTGTTTTTAAAGCTAAAAATTTTATTTTTTATTATATATTATTTTAATACATATTTACCTTACAAGATTGAGATTAAGAAATAAAAACATATTTAAATATTTCATAGAAAGCTTAAAAAGTTATCTCATAGAAGTTGAAAGTAGAATTGTGATTACTAGAGGGTGGGAAGGATATGGGTAGAGGAGACAGGCAGCATTGGTTAACAGATACAAATTACAGCAGCAACAAGCTCTAGCATTCTGTAGCACTGAAGGGTGACTATAGTTAACAATAATTTATTGTATATTTTCAAATAGCTGGAAAAGAGGGTTTTGAATGCTCTGACACAAAAAAATGATAAATATTTGAGGTGATGAATGTACTAATTACCCTTATTTATCATTACACATTGTATACATATATCAAAATATCACACTGTACTTCAAAAAATGTACAAGTATTATATGTCAATTAAATGTAAGTTTAAAAAATATTCCAGAGACTGTTCCAAAGAAATTCTATGGATTATTCATTCAATTTTGGTGTGTGTGTGTGTGTGTGTGTGTGTGTGTGTGTGTATATACATATTTTCTGTATATATATATATATGTGTATATATATATATATATATATATATATGAGGAGGACCCCCAAAAAACAGAAATCATTTATCAAAAATTGTGTATTTATTCTTACATGTTTCAATTTCAGTCGCCTTCAAAGTATGCTCTGTTTGTTGCAATACATCTATCAAGACCTGTTTTCCACTGCTCAAAAGTTTTTGAACTTGTCAATTTTGATGCCTTTTAGTACCTCTGCCGTTTTTTTTTCACCGCTTTCACATCACATCAGCAAAACGTTTCCCTTTGAGGACTTTTTTCATCTGGGGAAACAAAGTAAAACAAAAAAGTCACTCAGGGCAAGATTGGGTGAATAGGGAAGGCAGGGCATGGGGGTCATGCTGTTTTGGGTCAAAAAGTGCTGAACACTCAGCATGGTGTGGGGAGGTGTGCTCATAAATCACTCATCATGAAATGGGCAAGCGAGGTGAAAGATTCTTAAAAAAAAATTTACTGAAACCGAAGGCAGCCTCTCACAACAGCGCTAACTGGTGCACTGATGCCATGGGTTCCTAGAGCACTTACCTAGCGGGGGAGGCCTGTACTACAAGGGGCCCACTCTCCAAAAAGTTTTTTTGGGGGGGCCTCTCTCGTGTGTGTGTGTGTGTGTGTGTGTGTGTGTGTGTGTGTCCGTGAGTGTGCATTATGGACTACTATGTAACAATTTAAAAGAAAGAAGTAGAGTAGTGGCTTAGAAAGCTTTCCAAGACATGTCAATAAGTAAAAGGACAGGTTGTAGAATTGTCATTTTGTAGGTGTAAATGTAAAGATATATGTGGGTTAATGCATAACAGAGGTCTAGAAAGATATACACAAAACTGTTATTAGCGAGTGCTTCTGGAAAGCAGAGCGGTATTATAAGGAATGATAATAAAGAAATTTCACTTTTCAGTCTCATAGCTTGGTATTATTTGAATGTTTTAAAGTTAAAATATTATATTTCCTATGTAAAAAGTAATTTAAATAAATAAGCAAATACATATTCAACCTTTTTTGGAAGCTGGAAAAGGTATCAAATTTTGGTAACATTGTTTATTCAGTGATTCATTGTTTATTCAGTTTATTCATTGATTATTCACTGCTGGGGTCCAGATAAATAAGCATGATTGAAAACTAGAAAAAGAAGTACCTGGGGCTGCTAATATTTTTGAAACAAAACTATAAGGAGGTAGTCTGTTACACGAAATTTGGATGCTTTGCCAAGCAACAAACAAGACACAGATAAAAACAATTTGACTCTATCATCTATCTATCTACATATGCAATATCACCAAAAACTTAACTCAATGCTTCAAAAACTATCCTTCTCAATTTATTTTGAGGTTGTCACCCAAAATTATCTGGCTTATGTATCGTTTTAAGATGAAAAATAATAAATGTTAGATATATCAAAGCATGCAAGCAAAAATCATAAATTTTTTAAAAGCAAAACCTTCTTAAACAGTTTTGTACTGACAAATTCACAAGTGGCTATCCTTGCTCATGCGCCAAGTCACAGTCTTTTGAAGACAAGGTAAAATACTACCTATCAAACTGTCATGATGAGGAGCACAGCCTACCTTGACTCCATTCTTCCCCATAAAGACAGTCACTTTCCATTTGCTATCTGTTCCCTTCTAAACATTTTTCAGTATTGTAGCCTTTTACAGGGATACTTATATGGGAATGATTTATGGATATAAACAATTTTATTTATAAATTCCCTGGGTGGTCAATCCTTCACAGTTGCCTCATTATTCCAACTGGACTAGCCAACTTAAATACATCAACTAAGCCCACAAAACCAACAATCAAGCCCCCCATCACTCCTCCAACCTCATCTCCTGCAATTTCTCAGTATGCCAGGCACATTCCCCAAATCAGGACCTGTTCATTGACTGGTCTGTCTGCCAGAGAGGCTCTCCACATCATACTTCATCCTGGCCCCTGCTCAAATTTCACTTTCTCAATGAAGCCTTCTGTGCTTTATTTTTTTCAGTAATGCTTATCAGCCTCTAACATGCCAAACATTTAATTTTCTTTTTTTGTGTTTGTCACAGCTTTATTTATAATAGCTAAACAACTAGAAACAACTTGATGCTCAAAAATAAGAGAATTGATGTCAACTGAAACATTGATATAATAGAATACTGCTGAGTAATAAAATTTTTTTAAAGTGTCTGATATATACACAATTGTATTAGTTTTTTGTTGGTGCCATAACAAGTTACCAGAAACTTATCAGCTTAAGTTTATTTTATGTAGTTCTTTTTAAATACATTTTACTCAATTTTTTTACATTTTATTTTATTTATCATTTGTCCCACTCCACCCCAACAGAATGTAAGCTCTATCAAGGCACATATTTTTGTCTGTGTTTTCTATTGCTTTATCTTCAGAGTTAGAACAGTACCAGACACATAACTGATGCCCAACAAATGTTTCCATAGTCATAAGACATCTCATATTCATGATATTTTTTCTGAATGTTTGACATAGATAGAAACTAAGACCTCTCAGTTTCAAGTATGTAGGGTCAAAACCACTTTTATGATATACTGATTTTCCAGACCAGGAAAATTATAATAATGAATTTAGATTAGAAGATTAACTAAAATAATTAATGGATTCTCAACTCCCTCTGGGGATAAATTAGATTACTGTGCCCTCAAGATGCTGATTCCCACAGAGCAGATAGAAGGATTTTGCCAGTTGCAATGTTCAATCACCACTCTCCCAATCTTGATGCAGTTATCAATCACTCAAAAAATCCTTGGCCTAAATCAATAAGTAGAAGGAAAGACACGGGTTGGGCAAGTTTCTATCAACAAGAAAACTTTCAAAAAGGAGTGAAAGAGACTTGAAAACTACTAATGTGTCCCATGTTACCTTGGCAATAGAGTAGATAAGGCTTTAAACTGATATACAAATACACATAGCTCTGGGATTTCCAGAACATTGTGATTATTGAAGTAGTTGCCTCTGTCTCTGATAAAGCCTCAAAAGTGTGCAGCAGCAGCAATAGCAGTAACAGCAGAGTTGGATCAGACACTTCAGGGATCAAAGTACCTACCCATCTAAACCAGGCTGAAGCAACACTTAACAAAAGATCTCAAAATATCTGCAAATGGTGCCATCATCACAGCTTCTCTACTCAAGCTGAAATTCATTAAGTAGGACACTAGAAAAAAGCCTCAGTATGTCACTGACTACCACAACCTCAGAGCTCAAAGGATATTTGCTAATTCATTCTTTTGTCAGAACTCAAACACCCAGACTGCCTGGACATAATAAGGTTGAACTAACCCAGCCACAGCACAGTCAATTTTAGCACATTAACTTGTTAGCAGGTTACTCTCTATTGATCTACTTGAATCCAGTGATGGTGTATAGTTAGTATTAGTCACGAAACTGCTAAGCGCCACCTTTTCTACCTGTCTAGGTAGTACAAACACGATCATGAATGGATACCACAGCTTTCCATATGCATGTATTTTCACAATGAGAGAAGTGTGTCCAGGTAACCCAAGAGAAAAGACATCAGGATTTTATATTATTTTGTCACAGAAGAAATGTGATCCCTGGTCTAGGGCCCTCGAATCAACTTTCAGTTGGTCTTTGTTCCACATTATGCTTTTCATATCCATGCCAAGTACTTAGTAGGCCTCATCCAAGTAAATTACCATCTCTGATTATGATTAAATAGATAGAATGCACTGATTAGGGTCTCTTCCTAAACTGCCTGCCAAGCGTCTTGCTGAGTTTCTCTTGTTAATATTCTCCTTTACCTTTCATGGCTCCTTCCTAATTGGGCATCATTTAGATTTAGTAATGATGCTTCATATTGTGGTGGCAGTCTTCCCAAGTAACATAAACAGAAATATTCAACTAGGAAAAAAGTACTCATTTGTTGAAACCCAAGTATATGTCTGCATTCTACAATCCCAGGTCCAGTTGATCAGATTATGTTCATAAAAATCAAGTTGTAGCCTCCTTTAATGATATATTTTATTGTTTACAATAAAAATCAACAGAGATGTACTGAGCACTATTACAGTTTTTTCCAAAAAATGATCTGCATCTGCCATTCTGTAGACACAGCTAAAGTTAGCCATTATATCTGTTCCAGTGAATTCAGCTAAATCTTCATAACAAGCATAGTTATTGTGCTAAAAGACATCAACAGTTACCATTTTTTATTTCCATCAGGGAGTAAAAATTGTTCTGTCTTTACTTCTTTTTTTTTTTTTTTTTGAGTTGGAGTCTCACTCTGTCACCCAGACTGGAGTACAGTGGCCGCTCCCGGCCACCGCAGCCTCGACCTGCTGGGCTCCGGTGATCCTACCGCCGCAGTCTTCCAATTAGCCGGAATTACAGGCATGCGCTACCATGCCCAGCTGATTTTTTGATTTATTGTAGAGATGAGGTCTCGCTGTCCAAGCGGGTCTCGAACCCGCGGGCTCAGGCAATCCACTCACCTCAGCCTCCCAATGGCGCGGGATTACAGGCTGAGGCACCGAGCCTGGCTTCTTTACTTCTAATAGATGGAAATTGAACTAAAACTGGAAATTAATAGCTCTAAACGGTAAAGCTAATAGTAAACAGAAATCTAAATAATTATTCTAAATAATAAATAGGGGCAGATATAAAGGGTTCTCTTCTTCATTTTGTTTCTAGACAAGAAAAGAGTTGGAAATCATTATATAGCTTTTAAAATAAATTCAGGTAAAGATTCAAGACAATAATGAGGCTGTTCTCCAGATTGTTATGAGTTTAGGTCAATTTTGTTCCTAAAATGATCCTTTGTTATGTCTTCAAGAAGAAATTTTCTTCTTATTGATCTGTGAGATAAAAAGGTAGCAATCAGTGAATTTATAAAACTTCTTATCACTATATCAAGTAAAATTAGAGACTGTATTATCATTTCATAAATCATATCAGTTGGTCATATAAACCTATTAAGCTCATCAGCATCTACTTAAAGGTTAAATGCAGATCAATCTTATCTTGCTCTTAAGTTAAAAAAATAATAAATTTCTATCTTTTACACAATGCCTTGCATCCCAAGTCACTATCGTGATATAAAATTCTATATTTACTGCAATGAGGATTTTAAGTGTTTGGGGTTTTTTGTTTGTTTATTTTTGATCTGGAATGACCTGACTGCAAAAAGAATTTTTTTCTTTAGAGGTATCTGTTTCTTCTGTTTAATTTCAGAAACTGAGGCTGTATAATTATCCAGATAATCTTCATACACACACACACACACACACACACACACACACACACAGATACACACACACACATCTGAAATATATACATTTTATAAGTAATTAAACATGGAGATGGCTAGGTATATTTTATACAGATCAGAGTGTGTAGAAGTCAATTGATAACTCTAGACTATGTGGTAAGAATGAATCAAATTCATACAGTAGGCTGAAAGAATTGACTTTGGCGCTGGAACCCAAATTCTCTACATATTTGCCTGACTTTCTGACAAAGCTTAAATGGTTGGTGCAGGTAAAGTGGTTTGAGCTACAGGGCTGCACTGACAAAAAGAAAACAAAGAACTCTTGCAGTTATTTTACATAAAAAGAAAATCATATTATCAAAGCAAAAGGTGAGGGTTTGCCTTAATTATCTACATAATTACCTCACACTTTAATTTCTGTACATAGACAACTTTCTCTGGGTTCAAATTTTTCTTTAAAAAATATGACGCTGCAATGTTGATTCAGATTTGGAGACTGTCTTAATGAGCAATTTGCTGAGTCAGTTTCCAGTCAGTCAACAAATATTGAGGCACACTGTGTGCTTATTCCCTATCTATGGGAAAATAGGGACTCAGAAGTATGGGACATAATCTCATATTTATTTTACATAGAATGTAGCCAGGTAGCTAGACCAGAAACAAAGAGAGGTGGTGTCACGTGGTAATTTGACACACAGGTCCTAGGGTCCAACCACTGCCGGGGATTCCAATTCTGCCATTTAACCTCTAATGCTTTGGATTAGTTTCTCTGTGTCAAATGGGTGTAATAACAGTATTTACCTCTTTTTTTTTTTTTTTAGAAAGCAGGATTTATTGAGAAGACAGGAAAGCTCCCACAGTGGGAGGGGACCCAAAGGGATTGCCCAGTATTTACCTCCTAAGGTTGCTATGTGGATCAAAAGATTGGATCAAAGGGGCACTACATATTTGTTGAACAAATGAAGAAATGAAGAAAAGTTTGTTCACAGTTTTAAAGTACAACAGTCCGAGATATAATTCTGATTTTTTTTTTAAAGAGATGGAGTCTCAGTGTCACTCAGGCTGGAGCACAATGGTACAATGATCATAGCTCACTGCGGCTTCAAATGAGTAGCTGGGATTATAGGTGTAAGGCACACATCCAGCTTCAAATTCTAGTTCCACTAAAAGTTCCTTGTGTGAGCTTAAGCCAGGTACAAATTGCCTGAGCTTTGATTTATCCAACTTAAAAATAAGGGTTTAGGATGATGGTTTCAACATAATATTATAGTTTTGGTTATAATTCTATAATTACATATTCTTAGATGAATAGAGAAAAAGGGTATCAGTGAGGGTTGGAGTCATGGAAAGTTTAATTAATTGTTAAAAAGTCAGGCAAATATGTAGAGAATTTGGGTGCCAGCGCCAAAGTCAATTCTTTCAGCCTTCTGTCTGAATTTGATTCATTCTTACCACATAGTCCAGAGTTTTCAGTTGACTTCTACACACTCTGGCCTGTATAGAATATACCTAGCCATCTCCATGTTTAATTACTTCATACAAAACAGGATCTACCTGAGAGAAAAGGGGAGAGATGGCAGGGTGTGGGGTAGAAAACAAACAAGTGAGAAGACACTGAAAAGTAGTGGAACAGATTAGAGGAACCAACAAGTGAAAGGTCTGTCCTATTTGGAGGCGTCACACAAAGAAGTCAGAGGAAGTAGGTTTTTACTTGAAGAATATGAGACTATGTGGGTAGAGACATGAAAGAAAGGTAAACTTGTTCCCTTGTAAGCAAATAAGAAGTCAGATCTCCTAAACTTTTTCTTAGAAGAGAAATGACAGCATGAAAGCTGTGATTAAGGAAGATTAATTTGATAAAGTTATGCAGAATAAATTGGAGGAATGAAGATAACAGATTCAATTATTCTTTCTAAAACTGACTAAATACAGCTCAGAAAAAAATGCAATGGCTGTCATTTCTACCTTGGAACAAGTTTCATTAGTCTAGAATACAAATCAAATTTTAACCATAGATACTATGTGAGAAAATATTTGACATAATTAAAACCAAATACATGTATAGTGTATGTATTTATTTATTTAGATTAAGCACCACATGATAGATGCCATAATATGTTTAAATACTATTGTTACATCTACATGTCTCTCTTCAAAAATTAATGTAATGCGAATCAAGTGAAATCTTACAGATTAAGCAGAACCTGAGATTTCTGGATACCCCATCTTTCCACATGATATTCAAACCATGTGTAATGAAATAAGTTTTAAACTCTTGCAAACTATCATTTAGCACAGGAGAAAAGAAGGCAGATGTTAGAAATTTAAAAAAAAAACACTGTTCAATGAGCCCCACTTGTGTTTCTCTAGTATTCACATTAAAAAGAGTAAATTTAAGCAATTCCTCAGAAAAGTGAGACAAATCTTCGCAACAGAACTAGACTATTCATTTGCCCTTGGACATTTAGAAGGAAAGATATTTGGCAATTTTCAAGTGTTGGTATTTTTTAATTTTCACATTTTGAGGACAGAATAAATTAAATTTGGAGTCACCGAATTAATTTTATACAACTCAATTAGTATTTTTATACACTATCAAGAGCAAACAGAAGTAAGAAAGAAAACAAAAACTATATATACATCAAATACCAACTATATACCCAACACCATGCTGGAAACAACTTAAGTATTGTTCTCTCATTTATTTCTACTAAGAGGACGCTGATATTTTCCTAGTTTTAGTGACTAAAGCAAATTAAGTTTAAAGCACTAAAGAAATGTATCTATGGCTTTACAGCAACTAAATAGCTAAGCTATTCAAAACAATTATGCCTAAATTTTCATTTATATCTCTACGAAATAATGGGGAAAATATCTACTCTCCTGTCTCAAACAATCAACATATACAAAATATATGAAATAAAGTTTTCAGAATATATGAAACAAGGTGTTCAAAATACTAACATCAAACAACGAAGAACAATAATCCCTAAGAAGCAAGAAACAAGTGAGCCCTACAATTTCCCCCAGCAAACTGAATTAAAAGAGTTTCCAGGATTCAGCACAAGAGATAAAACCTAGGTGGAGCCCAACAGATTTCCTAAATTGAGGAGAGAGCACTGAGAGTCTGGAGAGACCAAGGCAGCTAGAACTTGCAGGGTAGAGTCCTAAAGAGGAAAGAACTGTACATACAACCCCTTGAAGATCTACAGAAGATCCCCTTCAGTATTCACCTAAGTACTGATAACATGCATGTGCAGAAATTACAGGGAAAGAGCCACCGGAATAATAAGAGGTACCAGTATCTGACACTCACATGGGTCAGGTAGCGAATCTAGCAAACATTAGGATTCACAGGGCACTAAGTAGAATACACAGAAAGGTTTTTCTTGTGTTGTGGAGAATACATTTCCGTTCATTAAATCTTTAAAGCTAGGTCTGAAAAGATCAAAATATTTCCAAGTAACTTAACTGCATCCTGGAACAAAGTTCAAGAATATTTATAGAAATAGAAAACTATCCAGGACCAGAATAGACATTTCTCTAAAGAAGACATTAAAATGGGTGACAGATTTATGAAAAGTTGCTCAACATCACTAATCATCAGGGAAGAGCTAATTAAAAGCACTATGAGATATTACTTCACATCTGCTTGGATGGCTACTATAAAGAAGATGAAAGTGTGGACAAGAGAGTTGAGAAAAAAGAACCCTTGTACATTGTTGATGGAAATGTAGATTGATTCAGCCATTATGAAAAACAGTATGAAAGTTCCTAAAGAAATTCAAAATGTAATTACCATATGGCCCAGCAATCCCTCTTCTGGGTATATAACTTCCAAAATGAAATCACTGCCTCATAAAGATATCTGAATTCCACATGCTCATTAGCTATTCACAATAGCCAAGATATGGAAACAACGTGTTTATTCATGTATAAATGGACAGATAAACTGTGGTATGTATGTATGTGTGTGAGTGTGTCTGTATATGTTTAAACATAAACACACACATATATGCACTAAGTGAAACAAGCCAGACTGAGAAAGAAAAATATTGTATGATCTCACTTACATGTGGACTCAAAAGAAAAAAGTCAAATATACAGAGGCAGAGAATAACACAACAGTTGCCAGAGAATAACACAACAGTTGCAAAGGTTGGGGGTAAAATTGAAATATGCTGGTCAAAGAATACAGAATAGTAGATATGTAAGATCAACAGGTATAGAAATCTATTGTACAATTTAAGAACTATAGATAATAACATTGTATTATATTTAGGATTTTTGCAAAATTTATAGATTTTAGCTGCTCTTTGTATACACAAGAAATGAGTAACTATGTGAGATGATGGATGTTAATTTGCTTTTCTGTCTCTATATATCCCATAGCATAATGCTCTATACCTTAAATATATACAATAAAATTTATTTAAAAAGAAAAATGCAATAGTGAACTAGGAGACATTAGTGGCCAAATGTGTTGGGTTGATGCATAAGTTCATAGTGTTTTTGGCTTGCCTTGGGAATGCCAATATCGGACGATGGTTGACTGTTCACAATTAATCACATTTGCCAAGTATTGGGTTGCATGACATGGATCATCATGTATCAAAATCATTTAAATGAGCCGGGATCGGTGGCTCAGCCTGTAATCCCACGCCTTTGGGAGGCTGAGGTGAGTGGATTGCCTGAGCCCGCGGGTTCGAGACCCGCCTGGGCAGCGAGACCTCATCTCTACAATAAATCAAAAAATCAGCCGGGCGTGGTAGCGCATGCCTGTAATTCCGGCTACTCGGAAGGCTGAGGCGGAAGGATCACCGGAGCCCAGCAGGCGAGGCTGCGGTGGCTGGGAGCGGCCACTGCACTCCAGTCTGGGCGACAGAGTGAGACTCCAACTCAAAAAAAAAAAAAAAAAAAAAAATCATTTAAATGGTCTTCATCAAAACCCAATGGCCTTCCTGAACATGCAGAATCACTCAGGTAAAGGTGGCCCTCTTTGAAATGACAAAACCATTCTCTTGCCATAGTTTCCCCAATGGCATTCTCCTCATACATGGCTCAAATGTTTCCAGCCACCTCCACTGCCTTTGCTCTTCTGTTAAACTCAAACAGAAGAATATATCGAAGTGTTCAATTTTTTCCTCTCGACACTCCATCTTTTTTAGCCCAGAAATATCACTTTCTTCAAATCTGCAAAATACAAGGCATATTCACAAGCACAACATTATCACAATGACAAACGACAAATGATAAACAAATTCCCAGCACTGCAGTGTTGCCATGCCAAAACAAACACTACACCCTTATGCATCAACCTAATACATATGACTGGAGTCCTTGAATTGGGAATGAGGTAAGACCAAAAAAAATTGAAGAAATACTGTCCTAAAATTATTCATATTTGATGACAATTATAAATCCACAAATTTTAAAAGTTCAGTGAACACAGAACACACACACACACACACACACACACACACACACACACCCCTTGAAAAAACGACACGAAAGTACGCTGAAACCAAACACTTTAAACCAGAGCAGCAAGAATAAAAGACATCTTACATACAGGGAATCAAAAACAGGGTGACAGCAGATTTTTCATCACAAACAATGTAAGTAAAAGACAGAGAAGCAATCTCTTTAAAGTAATAAGGAAAAAACTTTCAAACTAATAGTACCCCCAGTTGAAAATAGCATTCAAAAAGAAAAACTAAATCAAGACGTTTTCCGAAATACTAAAGCTGAAAAAATTGTCCCTAGCAGACTTACACTAGAAGAACTGTAGAAGGCAGTCTTTTAGACAGAAGGAAAATTATACTACATAGAAATATAGATCTACACAAAAGAATGAAGAACACAAGAAATGGTAACTACATCAAATGGTAAATAGTGCTTTTTTCTTGTTATATAAATGATATAAAGGATAATTTAATATTTAAATAAAATTAATACTAATGCAGTATCAAGTTTATAATTATGTAGAAATAGAATACATGACGGACATAAATAGGACAAAGTTAGAAGAAAAATGGAAATATATTATTTTAAGGTTTTTAAACAGTATGTGAAGTAATATAACAGTTGAAGGTAGTCTGAAATATTTTGAAGATGCATACTATAAACATTAAAGCAACCATTAGATAGCAAAGTAGAAATACACAGTTAAGAGTGCAAAATAATAAAATAGAATTGTAAAAAATATATAAATTATCTCAAAAAAATATGAAAATAGTAAATGGAAAATAATGAACAGATAAAACAATTATAAAACAAAGAGCAAGTTGATATATTTCAACATAATCATACCAATAATCACATCATACATAAATGGTACAAATATCCCATTACAAAGAAGGGATTGTCAAATAGATAATAAAAACTAAGTACAAAAAACACATCTGAAATATGTATATTTTTACCCTAGAGTAAAATAAAAGAATGGTAAAAGATAATAATGAACTGCTAGCTCTCATCATATACAAAAATCAACTCAAGATGAATTAGAAATTCAAATGTAAGACCTGAAAATTTTTAAAAGACTACTGGGAAAACACCTAGGGAAAACTTTTCTGGACACTGGTTTAGGAAAAGAATTCATGACTAAAACCTCAAAAACGCAAGCGACAAAACCAAAAATAGACAAATGAGACTTAGTTAAGCTAAAAAGCTTCTGCACAGCAACAAAATAATCAAGTGTAAACAGACATTCTGCAAAATGTGAAAAATATTAACAAACTATGTATCGGACAGGGCCTGATATCCCGAATTTTCAAAAAACTCAAACCCCACAACAACAAAACAACTCAATTAAAAAGTAGGCAAAAGACATGAATATACATTTTTCAAAGAAGACATACAAATGGGCAACAAACATATTTTTTAAATGCTCAACATCATTAATCATCAGAAATGCAAATTAAAACCACAATGAGATACATCTTATAGTCAGGATGGCTATTATATAAGTCAAAAATAAGCCAGGTCCTGTGGCTCAACCTGTAATCCCAGCACTTTGGGAGGCCGAGGCAAGTGGATTGTCTGAGCATGAGGGTTCGAGATCCAACCCAGCAACTTGGCGAGACCTCATCTCTACAATAAGTCAAAAATTAGCCGGGCATAGTAGCACATGCCTGTAGTTCTGGCTATCACCTGAGACAAGCCGGTTGAGGCTGCACTCCAGCCTGGACAATGGAGTGAGACTCCAACTCAAAAAAAAAAAAAAAAAAAAGTCAAAAAAAAAAAAATAACGTTGTAGAAAATGCAAAGAAAGGGAATGTTTATACACTGTTGGTGGGAATGTAAATCAGTACAACTTCTATGGAAAACAGTATGGAGATTTTTCAAAGAACTATCATTTAATCCAGATACCCACTACTGGGTATATACCCCTCAAAAGAAATCATTATATCAAAAAGATACCTGTACTTGTATATTTATTACAGAACTTTTTACAATAACAAATATAAGGGATCAGTGTCCATCAGTGAATGATTGAATAAAGAAAATGTTTATGTATGTATATATGCACATAATGTACAATATAAGGGCATTGTGTATAGTAATGTATAATTATTATATGTACAATATAAGGACATTATGTACAAAAATGTATAATATAAGGGTATATATTTACACATACATACAATGGAATGCCATTCAGTCATAAAAAAGAATGAAATTTTGCTTTTTTGCAGCAACATGGGTGGAATCAGAGGCCATTATCTTAAGTGAAATGACTTAGAAACATAGTCATATACTTCATGTTCTCATTTGTATGTGGGAGGTAAATAATGTATACATATGAACATAGAATGTGGAATAATAGACATTGGAAACTCAGAAGGGTGGAAAGGAGAAAGAGGTGAGGGATAAGAAAGTACTAAATAGGTACAATGTACATTATTTGGGTAATGTTAGACCAAAAGCTCAAGACTTCACCACTACACAATGCATCCATCTAACAAAACCACATTAGTGTTCCTTAAATTTACACAAATAATTTTTAAAATATGTAACATATGAATACAAATAAAAAATAAACTATAATGGCTATAATAAATTCAGATAAAGAAAATTTCAGAATAATAAATATTACCAGCAATAAAGGTAGTCATTTCAAAATGAGTACATTTGCAGTAGTTTATTAAAAAGATACAACTATCCTAAATCAAATAATACAGTTCAACATACATAAAACAAAAATTAAAAAAAGAAATCGATCTTCAATTACAGCCAGAGATTTCAGTTCTCTCTCTTAATAAATGACAGAGTCAGGTAGAAATCAGTAAGAATATAGAAGATTTGAACAAAAGTATCAGTCAATTTCACCTAGACCATTCCACCCAACAACAGCTTCTTTGGAAGTGCACAAGGAAAACATATCAAGATGAACCATATTCTGGATCATAAATAAGTCTCAACAAATTTGAAAGCATTCAGGTCACAAAACATATATTCTCAGAATAAAAAGATTGAAATTATGTTAGAAATCAAATTTTTAAATAAGTCTGGTAACTATCATTCTACCTCTATTTCAATGGGATTTACTTTTTAAAATTACACATACATGCAATTTTATATATGAATTTTTAAAAATACAAAAAAATCTGGTACTTCTATTGAAAAATAAATCAATAGCAGAAATACATCAAAAAGTTTCCCCAAGTAATTGGAAACTAAATGACACACTTCTAAATAATGCATACATCAAAAAAATAAAGCAAAAAGAGACATTAAAAAGCATTTTGAACTGAATGAAATGTTTAAAAGAACAAGTTAAAATGTATGCAATACAGCTAAAGTAGTACTTATAAAGAGATGTATAACATTTAATGTCTATATTAGAAAAGAAGAAATCGCTCAAATCAATGACCTCAGCTTCCAACTTAAGAAATTAGAAAAAGAAGAGCAAATTAAACTCAGTAGCTAGAATAAAAAATATAATTTTTAATAGAGCAGGAACCAATGAAAACAAAATAAAAATCTAATACAACGAAAATCTCATTCTTTGAATAAATGAATAAAACTGAAAATTTGTAAAGAATTATCAAGAAAAAAAGTGTGAAGACACAAAGTAAGAAAAAAAATACCAATTTTACACAAATTCTTCCAAAAAATTTGAAAGGGAGGAAAATGCCCACCTCATTCGTTGAGGCCATTATTTCACTGACACCAAATCCAAACAATTCTCTTATAAGAATAAGAAACTAGCCGGGCTCAGTGGCTCAGCCTGTAATCCCGCACCTTTGGGAGGCTGAGGTGAGTGGATTGCCTGAGCACGCGGGTTCAAGACCCGCCTGGGCAGCGAGACCTCATCTCTACAATAAATCAAAAAATCAGCCGGGCGTGGTAGCGCATGCCTATAATTCCGGCTACTCGGAAGGCTGAGGCGGAAGGATCGCTGGAGCCCAGCAGGTCGAGGCTGCGGTGGCCAGGAGCGGCCACTGCACTCCAGTCTGGGCAACAGAGTGAGACTCCAACGCAGAAAAAAAAAAAAAAGAATAAGAAACTAGTGACCAATGCCCCTCATTAACATAGATGCAAAGATTCTAAACAAAATGTTAGCAAATCAAATTCAATAATGTATAAAAAGAATGATATATCATGGCAAAATGGTGTTTATGCCGGGAATGTCAGATTGGTTTAGTGTTTACAAATCAATCAATGTAATTCACCATGCTAACAATTTTAAAAAGAAAAACTATATCATTTCAATAAACATACAAAGTATTTGACAGATCCAACATCCATTTCTGATAAAACTCTCAATAAACTAGGAACAAAACAGAACTTTCCCACTTTTATAAAGGGCATCTATAAGGAACCTACAGCTAGAATTATATTTATTGATGAAAAGATGAAACTTTCTCCCAAAGACCCGAAACAAGACAAGGATGTCTGCTATCACTTTTAAAATTCTTTTTTTAGATCCAGGGTGTACACATGTAATAATATTCGTTACATAAACATATTGTGTAGTGATGGAGATTGGATCTCAGGTGACCCATTTCCCAGACAGTGAACATTGTGCCCCATAGGTGGTTTCTGAACCCTAATCCCACTGCCCCTTCCCATTTATTGGTGTACCCAGTGTCTATTATTTTCATCTTTGTGCTCATTTAGCTCCCACATATGAATTAGAACATGTGAAGTTTGTTTTTCTGTTTCTGAATCAGTTTACTTAGGATGATGATCTCCAGCTCCATCTATGTTTCTGCAAAGGACATGATTTCATTCTTTTTCTGGCTGCATCATATTCCATGGTGTCGATATATCACATTTTTATTATCCACTGATCAATTGATGGGCATTTAGATTGATTTCACATCTTTGCCATTGAGAATTGTGCTGTGATGAACATACAAGTGTAGGTGTCTTTTTTTATATATCAACCTCTGTTCCTTAGGGTAGATACCTAGTAGTGGGACTCCTGGATCAAATGGTAGAACTACTTTTAGGTCATTGAGTAATCTCCATATCACTTTCCATAAAGGTTATACTCATTTACACTACCACCAACAGTGTATGTGTTCCCTTTTCTCTGCGTCTGCACCAGCATCTATTGTTTTTTGCTTTTTAATAATGACCATTTTGATTAGTGTAAGGTGGCTTCTCATTGTGGTTTTGATTTGCATTTTCCTGATTATGAGTGATGTTGAGCATTTTTTCATATGTTTGTTGGCCATTTGTATATCTTCTTTTGAGAAATATTTGTTTGCGTCACTTGCCCACCTTCTAATGGGGTTATTTGCTTTTTTTCTTGCTGATTTGAGTTCTTTGTAGATTCTGGAGATTACTCCTTTGTCAGATGTGTAGTTTTCAAATATCTTCCCCCATTCTGTAGGTTGCCTATTTTCTCTGTTGATTATTTATATTGCTGTGCTGACGTTTTTTAGCTTAATTAAGTTCCATGTATTTTTGTTTTACTTGCGTTTGCTTTGGGGGTTTTAGCCATACATTCTTTGCCTAGGCCAACGTCCAGATGAGTTTTTCCTGGGTTTTCTTCTAAGATTTTTATGGTATCAAGTCTGACATTTAAGTCTTTAATCCATCTTGAGTTAATTTTTGTATATGGAGAGAAATAGGGATGAAGTTTCATTTTTCTACATGTAGCTACCCAATTTTCCCAGCACTATTTGTTAAATAGGGTGTTCTTTCCCCAGTGTATGTTTTTGTCTACTTTGTCAAAAATCAGTTGGTTGTGGGTATTTGGATTTATTTCAGGAGTCTCTATTCTGTTCCATTGGTGCGTGTATCTGCTCTTGCACCAGTGCTATGCTGTTTTGATTACTCTAGCTTGGGAATATAATTTGAAGTCAGGTAATGTTATGTCTCCAGCATTGCTCTTTTTTGCTTAGAATCGATTTGTCTATTCTGACTCTTTTTTGGTTCCATATAAACTTTAGATTTTTTTCTAATTCTATGAAAAATGATATTGATATTGATTATATTGAATCTGTAAATTACTTTGGGTAATATGGTCATTTTAATAATGTTGATTTTTCCAATCCATGAGCGTGGATGTTTCTCCATTTGTTTGTGTCCTCTGAAATGTCTTTAATCAGAGTTTTGTAGTGCTCCTTGTAGAGATCTTTCACCTCCTTAGTTAAATGTATTCCTAGGTATTTTAGCTTTTTGGCTGTTATTGTAAATGGAGTTGAGTTCTTGATTTGTTTCTCAACTTGGATGCTATTGGTGTATAGCATGCTACTGATTTGTGTGTGTTGATTTTGTATCCTGAAACTTTACCAAATTCATTTATCAAGTCCAGGAGACTTTTGGAGGAGTCTTTAGGATTCCCTAGGTATAAGATCATATTGCTGGCATACAGAGATAGCTTGATGTCTTATTTTCCAATCTGGATACCCTTTATTTCTTTTTCTTGACTGATTGCTCTGGCTAGGATTTCCAATAGTGTTGAATAATAGTGTGAAAGAGGGCATCCTTGCTTTATTTCAGGTCTAGAGGGGGAATGTGCTCAACTTTTCTTCGTACAGGATAACATTGACTGTGGGTTTGTTGTATATATCTTTTATTATTATGAGGAATGTTCCCTCTATGCCTAATTTGCTGAGGGTTGTTTTTTTATCATGAAGGGATGCTGGATTTCATCAAATGTTTTTTCTGTATATATTGAAATAATCGTATGATTTTTGTTTTTAATTCTATTTACGTAGTAAATCACACTGGTGTTCCATAAAACCTGTGAACTTTATTGATTTGTGTATGCTGAGCCACTCTTGCATCCCTGGAATAAAATCCACTGGGTCATGATGTATTTTTTAAATGTGCTATTGAATTCGGTTTGCTAATATTTTATTCAAGATTTTTTCATCTATATTTATAAGCAATATTGGTCTGTAGTTTTCTTTCTTTGTGGTGTCTTTTCCTGGCTTTGATATTAGAGTGATACTGGCCTTGTAGAATGAGTTAGGGAGGATTCCTTCCTCTTTAATCTTGTGAGATAGTTTCAGTAAAATTGGTACCGGTTCTACTTGGAAGGTCTGGTAGAATTCAGCTGTGAGTCTGTCAGATCCTAGACTTTTTGTTATTGTTGGGAGATTTCTAATTACTGTTTCAATCTTGCTACTCAATATTGGTCTGTTCAGGGTTTCTATATCTTCCTGATTCAAAGTTTGAATGGTTCCAGGTTTCTATATCTTCCTGATCCAAGAATTTATCTATTTCCTCTAGATTGTTTATTTTGTTTGCATAGACGTGTTCTGTTCATAAGAGTCTTCAATGAACTTTTGAATTTCCATCATATCAGTTGTGATGTTTCCTTTTTTACTTTTTATTGAGCTAATTTGAGCCTTTTCATTTCTTAATTAAGCAAGCTAGCAGTCTATCAATTATGTTTATCTTTCTTTTTTATTTTTATTTTTTGAGTTGGAGTCTCACTCGGTGGCCCAGACTGGAGTGCAGTGGCCGCTCCCACCCACCACAGCCTAGACCTGCTAGACTCCGGCGATCCTTCCACCTCAGTCTTCCGAGTAGCCAGAATTACAGGCATGTGCTACCACGCCTGGCTGATTTTTTGATTTATTGTAGAGATGAGGTCTTGCTGCCCAGGTGGGTCTCGCTTTCAAAGAACAAAGTTTTTGTTTCATTGATTCTTTGTATTTTTTTCAATTTCACTTAGTTCTGCTCTGATTTTCATTATTTCTTTTCATCTGCTAGTTTGGGGTTGGTTTGTTCATGTTTTTCTAGTTCTTTGAGATGTGATGTTAGGCTGTCAATATGTGATCTTTCGGTCTTAATGTAGGCCTTCAGCACTATAAATTTTCCTGTGAGCACAGTTTTGACTGTGTCCCAGAGGTTTTGAAAACTTGGTTCATTGTTGCCATTCATGTCAAGGAATTTGGTAATTTCTATCTTGCTTTTATTGTTGATCCAAGGATCATTTGTGAGCAAATTGTTTAACTTCTATATCTTTAGTTTTGTGAATTCTTTTTGGAGTTAACTTTTGGTTTTATTTCACTGTAGTCTTAGGAGGTGCTGGATACGATTTCATTGTTTTTGCATTTTTGAGACTTGTTTTGTGGCCTATCATATGGTCTATCTTGAAGAATGTTTCATGTGCTGATGAGAAAATGCATTTTCTATAGCTTGGGGATGGAATGTTCTGTAGATGTCTGTTAGCTCCATTTCCTCTAGAGTCCTGTTAACTCTAATGTTTCTTTGTTGACTTTCTGCTTTGATGATCTGTCTATTGCTGTCAGCGGAGTGTTGAAGTCTCCCATTATTATTGTATTGCTATCTCTTTTTTTAGGTATAGTATAATTTGCTTTATAAAGCTGGGGGCTCCATTGTTAGACCCATATATATTTAAAATCATTATGTCTTCTTATTGGATTTATCTCTTTATCATTATATAATAGCCATCTTTGTCTTTTTTATTGCTGTTAATTTAAAGTCTGTTTTATCTGATAGTGAGAATGACTACTATTGCCCATCTTTGGTTTCCACCTGAGTGGAATATTTTTCCCTGTTCCCTTATCTTGAGTATATAGGAGTTTGTGAGTTAAGTGGGTCTCTTGATATTTCAGTTATGTGTGTGTGTGTTTTAAGTCATTTTTACCAGTCTATATCTTTTTAGTGGAACTTTGAGACCATTTACATTCAGAGTCAATAATTATATATAAGATACTATTGTATTCATCATCTAGTTGCCTTGTTTACTTATTTTCTCTGTCATGTTGGTGTTCCATAAAGACTGTGAACTTTATGATTTCTAGCATTTTTCTATTGATATTTCTCAACCTTTTCTTTCAGTTATTTAGGAATCCTTTGAATATTTCTTGTAGAGCCAGTTTAGTGGTGACAAAGTCCCTCAGCATTTGCTTGTCTGTGAAGGACTTCATTTTTCTTTCATTTATGAAACTTAGTTTTGCAGAATACAAAATCCTTGACTGGCAGTTATCCTATTTGAGGATATTGAAGATGGGACTCCAACCCCTTCTGGCTTGTGAGACTTCTTCTAAGAAGCCTACTGCTGGTCTGATACATTTACTTTTGTAAGTTATTTGATGCTTTTATCTCACTTCTCTTAAATTCTTTCCTTCCCATGAACACTGAATAGCTGAATGATCATATAACTTGGGCATGACCTTTTTGCTTCTGGGAGTTCTTTGGACTTCTTGTATCTGGATGTTTACATGTCTGGCAAGGCCAGGGAAGTTTTCCTCCATTATTCCCTCAAATATGTTTTCCAAACCCGTTGCTTTCTCTTCTTCCTCAGGAACACCTATGGTTCTTAGGTTTGGAAGTTTTGCATAGTTCCACATATCTTGGAGACTTTGTTCCATTCTCTTGATTCTTTTTTCTGTATTGTTGTCTGATTGGGTTTATTCAAAAGCCTTGTTTTCAACTTCTGAAATCCTTTCTTCTGCTTGTTCTAGTTTTCTGTTAAAACTTTCCACTGCATTTTGTACTTTCCTAAATGCTTCTTTCATTTCCAAAATTTCAGCTTAGTTTTTTTAAAAGTGTCTATCTCTCTAGAGAATTTTTCATTCATGTCTTGAATAGTTTTTGTTCTTTTAAAATTTTCTTTATGTTGGTTTTCAATTTTTCCAGAAGTTCATTGAGCAATTTTATTATCAACCTTTTGAACGTTGTCTGGAGTTTCAAAAATTTCATTTTGGTTAGGGTTTATTGCTGAAAAATTTGTGTGGTTTTTGAGGATGTTGGAGAATTCTGTTTTTTTATATTGTCAGAATTATTTTTCTGGTTTCTTCTCACTTGGGTAGACAGTTTCTTCTTATATGAGGTTGGCAGGGGACTGGTGTAGGTACTGTAGTGTCCCTTTATTATATATAGTCTTGGTATGGTGAGTTTTTCAATTGCCAGATGTGGCAGCCCTGTATCTGCATTGGTTTGTGGCATTCTGAGTGGCCAGAGTTTTTTGAAAAGTGTTGTTAGCTGGTGTTTGGGATTAGACCTTTCCCAAAGCTGAGGTATTTTATCTGATGTAATTGGCTGTGCTATTGATCTCTGGCCAAGAGGTGGTGCTTGTGGGAGAAAGCCAGCAGCAATAGTGGCTGTAGGGTTTCTCCTTGGTGACTATTGCTCCAAGAAATTGTCATCCAGCTTAGCTAGAGGGTATGGACTCTAGTGATATCCTAAGTTCTCTGTTTTGAACCTTTGAGGGGAGTCCAGGGGAAAGGACCGGAAGCACCCCATATGTGTGCACTCTTTGCTGTCCCCATGGAGATTAGGAGGGAGTCACAGGTCACTGGGGTAATGCTATTTTGCAGAGCAGGCACAGAAGAGTTCATAAGGGGAGTAAGAGGTTCCTATGGCAATGCTTCCCACCCAGCTCCCATCTTGGCCTCAGATAATCTGCAATTTGATTGTCAAGGTGCAGTCAGCCTCAGGACTTCAGGTGTTCTCAGGCAACCCAGTCAGCCAGGAACTGTGTGCAGCCACAACATTTGTACTTGGGTCCCTTTCCTTTCCAAGCAGGTTGAAACACATTCACTCCATCCTGCAAAGGTTGAGTTACTGAGAAATGGCAGCCGGCGCTGCTCAAGAAATTTTTCCTGCAGCACTCCATGGCATAGCTTGGCTATGGGAAAGCAGTTTCCCATGAGGGACTGGACTCAAGGAGCCCTGCAAGCACAAAGCCCTTCACAGCATGAGCACAAAGCTCCCAAATTCCCATTACTCACCTTCCCCACTGTGTACAGTCTGATGGATTGTGGTGGTGCAGGTAAGAGTCCAACCAGTTCCAGCCCAAATCAGTGAATTGTTGTCTTCTTCTTTGCTCTAAGTGGTTATTATCGCTCTCTAGAGACTTGTGGGGTGTTCTGCTGGATCCATTTCTCTCTGGGTGCTGAGGAAACTCTACATTGGTTTACTGTGTAGAAGAAACTCACTTTAGCTGTCTCATGTCAAATATTTTAATCTCTCTACTCTACTATCACTTTTTTGGGCATTATACCAGAGCTTCTAACCAGTGAAGTCAAGCAAAAATAAATAAAAAGATATAAGAAACAAGTGAAACTGTATTCACAAAGGACATGATTCACAAAAGTATAAATGGAAACGTGCTAAAATCTATTTTAAAAAAAACTTTACAGAACGTACCAGTCAGAAAGATTTCAAGATACAGATCAAAACACAAAAATTAATTGCATTTCTCTATACTTGCAACATACAATCAGAAATTGAAATTTTAAAATAATACTATTCGCAATAGCATCAGACACAATAAAATAATTAGTAAGGGGTAAGCTTGACAAAATGTATGAAAGTTTTGTACATTGAGAACTTCAAAATGTCACAGAAGAAAGATCTAAATAAATAGATATACTGTATTCATACCTTAAATGACTCAATATTGCTAAGATATCAAGTGATATCTTGCTAAGTAACCAAAGTGATCTATAAATATGATGAATTTCTGTTAAAAATCCCAGTAGACTTTTTTGTAGAAAATGACAAATTCTAAATACATATAGAAATAAAAAGGACCTAACACAGCCAAAAGCACCTCTGAAAAATAACAAACTTAGAGGATTAACACTACCTGATTTCAAGGTTCATTATAATTGCAGTAAGTAAGATAGTGTGGTATTGGCATAAAGATAAACAAATGATCAATGGAACAGAATTTAAAAAATAGACACACATATATATATGATCAACTGATTTTTGACAAGAGCAATTGCAAATAGGGCAATCTTTTCAAAAAATTAGAAAATGATGCTAGAACAATTGAACATCCAATATGCAAAAAAAGAATATTAATCCATATGTCACCTCATATATAAAAATTACTTCAAATGGATCATAAACCTAAAATGCAAAACCTAAAATTATAAAACTTCTAGAAACTAATGATTAGAAATGCTTGCAATCTTAGTTTAGGCAAAAATTTCTTAGCTACAATACCAAAAGCATAATCCACAAAAGAACAAGTTGATAAATTGAACTTCATCAAAATTAAAATCTTCTGTAATACTGTCTTCAAAAGACACTGTTAATGGAATAAAAAGAAAAGCCACAGGCTGTGATAAAATATTTGCAAGTCACATATCTGTTAAAAAGACTTATATCTAAAACATATAAAGAACTCTCAAAACTTAGTAATAAAAAAATTCAATAAAAGTACAAAAATTATAGACAAAAGATCTGAGCAAACATTTCACCAAAAAATTTATTTGATGGCAAATTAGCTCAAAAAAAGAAAAGCGCCACAATGCGGTATCTTTACACATTATTAGAGTTGCTAAAATTTTTAAAAGTTGACTGTGCCAAGTTTTGAAAAAGATCTGGAGTAACTGGAACAACTGGAACTCTCACACATTATTGATGGAAATATAAAATGTCACAACTACTTTGGAAGATAGTTTAGCAATTTCTTTAAAAGTTAAACAAATTTACCATATAATCTAGCCGTGTCACTCTTAAGTATTTTTTCAAGAAAAATGAAAGCATAAGTTCATACAAATACTTGTACATAAAGATTTCTAGCATCTTTCCTCGCATAGTAAAAACATGAAATGGTCAGACGTCCATCAAAACATATGGATAAACAAACTGTGATGCATTCATATAATGAAATGCAATTCAGCAATAAAAAGTAATGAACAATATGGGTGCACACTACATATGGAGGATTACATCTATGTAACTTTCTAAGAAATGAGACTAACATATAGTGAGCAAAAGTTGATTAGTGGTTGCCTGGGTTGCAGGCAGGGAAGAAGAAGCACAAGGTAGCTTTTGGGAGTGATGGCTATTTTCATTATTTTGTTGTGGTAATGGTTTCACAAGTATCTATTAAGTATCAAAACCCATCAAATTGAATATCTTAAATATGTGCAGCTTACTGTATATCAATTACACCTCAATGAAACTATTTTTTAAGTCAAAGTTCATTCCTTTCTCCACTATCCATCCATATCTGACATGCCAGCATTCAATTAAACAAGTATTCATTGGCCCTCCTATACCCTAGACCCTGCACTTGTCATTAAAAATATTAAATAAATAAATAAGTGAACTTCTAGAAAGCTTATTTGCAAATTGAACTCATGTAGATCATATGGTAAGCACTGTTAAATTCCATTTCTGGTTTTACTTTGTGTCCTTGTCCTTGTTTTGTTCTTATACTATCTAACTATATTTTTTGTACTCTTGGATCCTCTTTGAATCTTATTTAAAACAAAATAAAATACAAATAAATATATATAATGATTCCAATGACTAAGATATGAAATGTGCCCTCAAGAAAGTTGCAGCAAGACTAGTCCTTCTTTTCAAGACTTTACATCCTAAATGGAGAAGACAGACATGTACACTAATAGTTATGTACAAGATGTAATTTGCTAATACCATGAAAGCATTAATATACTTAATCTTTTTTTTTTGAGTTGGAGTCTCACTCCGTCGCCCAGACTGGAGTGCAGTGGCCGCTCCTGGCCACCGCAGCCTCGACCTGCTGGGCTCCGGTGATCCTTCTGCCTCAGCCTTCCAAGTAGCTGGAACTACAGGGGCGTGCTACTATGCCCGGCTAATTTTTTTTTTTTTTGATTTATTGTAGAGACGAGGTCTCACCAAGTTGCCCAGGCAGGTCTCGAACCCGCGAGCTCAGGCAATCCACTCACCTCGGCCTCCCAAAGCGCTGGATTACAGGCTGAGCCACCGAGCCCAGCCAATTTAAAATACATACAACTTTTTAAGAGGAATCACTGTTGAGGGAATGCTTAATTCTGCCAACGCCAATACAAGTTTACAGAAAAGAGAAAACTTTCCATTGGATTTTGAAGGATGTACTGATTTTTAGTGGACAGAGGTGAAAGAACAGTCTGGGCAAAGAGAATATCATAAACAAAAGGAGAGAATGTGAGAAAAGTCAGCATAAATTCTTGAGCTAAAGAATACTCTAATCACATGAGAAAGAAACCCAACACTTGCACTAGACACATGGTATTTGGGGAGTTATTTAACCTCTTCAAGTTCAGTGCTCTTAACTATGAAGTAGGAATGATCACATTATTACATCTACCTAAAGAGGTTCTTAAAAGGACCAAAAGTGAAATAATAAACATAAAACACTCAGCATTGTGCCTGGCACATATCAAATGCTTACTAAATCAGTAGCAGTCAATAGTAGCACAAGGCTAGAGTCTCCAAGAAGGCAACGGAGAAGAGAAACATGTCTCTTGTTCATATTTTTATAGTTACAAGTTGCTACCCCTAGTACTTCATGAACACATACATTCAGTTATACAATGACATCATTCTTTCTAAAACAAATTTCTGACTTCACCTGGTCTGCTAAAAAAAAGTATTAAAAATGTGAGGGGTGGGGAGGGGAAGCACAGATGGCAATTTCATGCTTGAGAATTCAGTCCTCATTCAAGTTGAAAAGATAAAACAGACCTTATGGATCGTTTCCTGTATCCATGTGCCTTTGCCTATTATATAAATATATCTATACATAATAGTATAAATAAGTATATATATAATAGTTTCATGATGATTTAAAGTTGTATAATTCTAAAGAATTTCATTTTAAGTTTCATAGAATCATGTTTCTCAAAAGGATCATCTCTTTCAAATTTCACATTTTTAGACCAGTAATACAATAAACAAAAATGACTTGAACAAACCTACAACAAACCAATAAAAGTCAATTCACAACTTGCTACATACTATGCTGTGATTTCTTTACAGGAGTCTCAGATAAATATCACCATAATGCCCCAAAATCATTGGGTCATTGAAAATTAAACATAATTTGAGAATGGCTGCAACAAAAAATGGAATAGACATTCATGTATTTGGTAGGATGAGATACAATCCAGCCTGAAGGCAAGGAAATTGAGTTGATTAGAAAAAGTAATGAAATTGATTTGCTCTGAGAGACTATATGCCTGGTAAGGTGTTACTGTGGTGTTATATTTACATGTCTGCAAAACTAGAAATTATCATAACCATAATAATGTATATTTTTCTTCACTTTTCTTTCCCAGTTTTATCTTGTTCTTCTATTCCTATTCCACATGATCTCTGGAACTGCTGCTAATCAAATATTTTAGAAATGTTCATCCAGAGACCAGTAGTTCTTGCTCAAGCAATTTTTCTTAAGAGAAGAGTGAGTGACGCAAATCCTTTTCATACTTGAAAAGAGTCATTCAGTTTTAAAATGAGAAATATTATAGATAGACTTGAAAATTTAGAGTTATTGAGAAGGCAACAAATATGTAAGAAGATAATGTATTAATAATCCAGAAAAATGATTATCATGCTTAGGATTAAAATACCAAGAAAATTCCACAGGAAGATAAGGAAAGAGTTCTAAATATAAGTTAAGGCCTTGTTTCTAGTGGCATTTATTTTCCAAAATGGGACACTTATATAGATACAGGAATACAGGAGATAGAGATAGAGATAGAGACAGAAAGGAGAAATAGATTAGAGATAGAGATAGAGGTAAAGGTAGAGGTAGAGACAGATAGAGGGAGGGAGGGAGAGAGAGAGAGATGCAGATTGTTTTCCTCTCCAGAAGTGTGAGAAATCAGTCTGAGACTTCTCATATTGTCAGACAAGCTGAGAGCTTGAAAAACTTAGTGGGATAAAGACAATTCCTAGAACCCCTCTAGGATCTTTTCACTGAAGACTTAAAAGGTAAGGAAGATGTAGGTCTCATTCAATTAAAAAATATATATATACTTATTAGCAGAGGTGAGATAAGTAGAACAATAAAAATATATATTTATTTTATTAAACAACACAAAACAATTAATACTTACCAGGTATAGTTGCAAACATTTTACAAATATTGTCATTGAAATGAATCTTTAAGATAATCCTAAAATAAAGATTCCATTATCTCCAATTAACATTATCTTCAATTAACATAAAGTTTTAAAAACTTTTCCAGGCTCATATGACTACTAAATGGCAGAGCTGAGCTTTGAACCCAAACCATTTGACTGCAAAATCCATATTGTAATCACTATGTTGTATTTTTCCTTAGAAAAGCCTCTGTGGAAAAATTTAATCTTTGAACATTCCTGCCTTTCTTACAGACATCCTCCCAAAATTTAAACTTGCATGGTAGGGTCAATTCTACCGGCACACTCAATATTTTTATGGGAAAATTTCCCTAGAAACCAGCTTTAAAATGCATTTGCAATTATTAGTCACTTTAGAATGACTGGCTAAGGATTAATAATTCCACACCTCTCTTTAGGAGAGATAGGTGATAAGCTCTAAGTATACAACCTCATCGATTTTATAAACATTTGTGGGAGCCAGGTGACAGGTAGGTATGCCTGCTTTGCAGATAAAAGCAGAGACTGGGAGCTGTTCAGTGACTTCTCCATGGTACACAGATTCCTTCACAGACAGATCCTTCCAAAGCCAGTATGAATGCAGCATAAACACACGTGGCAGCTGCAATCTTCTCTTCTTCATTCATCCTGTTCCAGAGGAAAGAAACCTGGTACAGTCTATGGTTCTGTGTAAATGGGACTCCTCCGAGTAGAGGAATCATCAGTAACAAGGCCCATGAGCAATAAGAAAGAAGAAAAATAAGCATTCTTAAAGAAAGCAAGCCCCGTCAGCACAATGACTGATTGTGACGAGATAGTGTTGAATGAAATTGCCTCTTTCTTCTTGGTAAAGGTCAAAACCACCTTCAAAATGATTACCCTATTCAGGTTTTTTATAATAGATTGGAAAATATGACTCAGACAGACACCCAGAAGACTTGGCTCCTAATTTCTCAGGTTTTAAAATGTATACTCTTTAAACTTCCTAGAAGAAAGTCCTCTGGCATTTCCCAATGTTACTTTCTTTTTCTGTATCTTTCAATCCAAGAGAACAATGTAAGTTTGAGAAATTATGTGTTGTGTGGGCATATTTTCAAATGTATATAGTCATCCTCACTTGTGAGACATCAAAAATAATTCGGCAACTAAAAACAAAGGCCAAGCAAAATCAGGCACATGAAAATCCCTTCAAGTACCAATGCACTCTGAGGTGAAGGTCAAGGTCAGCAGTCCCTCCCAATTGCTCATCCTTGAACTAATACTCCTAACTGAATGAACATCCAGAAGATGGTGCTTACTCAAGATTCCACTTAGATTTTAGCACTGAGGTGGCTACAGAAAGCATGAGTAGCTGTCGTTGCCCCAAGCTTACTATTCCTAATTGTATTATTTTGTTGCTCTGCTTGGTTCAGTAAGTTGATGCATTAATTGTGTAACATCATAGGAAATAAAATACAAAAACACGTTTGCTTAAGCAGTGGCATCTTGCCTGCTCTGTTTAGTATCTCCAATGCTAGGGGTCAGTTGAAATCTGGGGCATCACCTTACTTCCAACCAGGTGAGGGGGACCTTCTCCCAGGTTCAGCTATCTTCCTTCATCATTACAGAGCAAATCCTGGAATGTTGTCATCCTTTTCAGGTTTCGGATCAGTCTGAGACTTCTCATATTGGTGACTTCCCATTAAGGTGTTGGTTTCACGTTGATTATAGATGATTTACTTGGAAGCAGTATTCACAAGTTTAGAAATTGTCAGACTATCTATCCAAAGAGAAATCTTAAAATAAATGGAATTACATTATTTTCAGAGTAAACTGAAATTAGCAAAAATAAGTTGTATAAAGCTCTTGATAACGAGACCACAGTCTAGCTGTTCAGCCTCAACATAATCATATCTTCGCCTCTCGAGTCAACCAAGTCCCAAATAAATTTATAATCATTATTCCAACTGAAATAAATTACATGATCTTCTTAATGCCTTGTGCTTTCTATAGCCACAACACATTTGCACATGTTGTTTGCATTAGTTATGACAGGATAACTGATGTAAAAAAAACTCAACATTTTTATTCCTTCACACTTTAAGGCTTATTTTTCACTCAAGTCACAATCCAATTCAAGTCAGCAGCAGTTTTATTCCCCACTCAGTCATTAAGAAACCCAAGCCCCTCTCATCCAGTAGCTCCAGCGTCCTCTAGGACAGTCGTTATTAATCATGGTTCCATGAGAGACTTAACTTGTAATGACCATAGGCATCCACTGTATGTGAGGAATTAGCCATCTCCTACAAATGTATATAATGATGCTAAGTACTAACCTTTCAAGAATTGAGAAAATAATTACTAAAATCATTTTCTATACAGCTTAATTCTCCAGAGTTTAGTCTTCAACATGGGCTGCATGACTCAAGGTCTCAGCACTTTTAATTAGATCATCTCTATGTAGTCCACCAAAGAAGGAAGAGAAAAGGGGGGTGAAAGAGAATGCATGGAAAATTACTCAGGAGGTCTTCTTATGAGTTAAGCCTAGAAATGACATTAATCGCTCTGTCCACAGTCCAGTGGCCAGATTACAGTCACATGGTCTCCACGTAATTGTAGTCAGGTAGAAAATGTAGTTTCCTCTCACACACCAGAAGGAAAAGGAGGTGGGAATTCCTTAGCAATATCTGCCACACTCTTTCCTTTACCTGAGATGTTTCCTTGCCTTTTTCTCACCTCTCTCCTGTTATTCCCCTTGTCCTCTGAAACAGTAGTTACATGCTCTAGAAAACTTTTTTCCCTCCATCCTCCAAAGCTCCTCGGGTGCATCCTTGTCAAAGCAGCTAACACACAGAACTACTCTGCCTAGTTTCACTGGCTCTTTCAGCTCCAACTGTGTTTTCATAGTCCCTATTATTTCTACAGTTATGTAATAGGTTCTTCAGTATGATTGAAGAATGAACAGATGAAAGTACCAAAATATACTTTACATACATGTATATCACAGTTCATCTTAAAGACTTCATACTATATCCATATCTTAAATTTGAGAGATTTAGAGGCCTTAGAAGTAAAAGATGTGCTCACCATGGCAAAATGAGAGATAAACAGGAATGGTTTATATACTTGACTAAATGATCTGTTGTTAAATTGTTCTGTCTTTTACTCTTCCTTTTCAACTTTAAAAAAAGAATGACAGATTTATAAGGAAGAAACACTATACACTCTTATTTAGGCCGCAAAACGCTCTTATTGTCAGAAACAGCATAAAAACACTTTCCCTTTTCCAAGCCCAGTGAACCACTGGAAAAGCTGTGGAGAAAAATGTACTCAGTATCTTTTCCCTCCTAAAAGTTCCATTGCAATGCCTAAATAGATTGAAACAGCTTTAGGTTTATCAAATTTATGCAATTTATAAAAGAACATAAATTTTTTACTTAGATATAACCAAAAATAATCCAGTTTTATTGTGTCTTATATGGAATTTTGAAATGACCCTTCCTTCTTTCTTTCCTTCCTTCTTTCCTTCCTTCCTTCCTTCCTTCCTTCCTTCCTTCCTTCCTTCCTTCCTTCTTTCCTCTCTCCCTCTTTCCCTTCCTTCCTCCCTCCCTCCTTTCTTTCAAGTATTATGGCCTACTGTTTCATGACAGCTGAAATGAAGTGTTACATAACAAAACTGTTCATCTTCAGAAGGTGGCTAACACTGTCATTGTCATCTATTTTTCAGTGTCCAAACTAATACTACAGAGCACACACTTCAGTAAAAATTTCGAAGTAAAATAAATAAAATAAACATTAATCCAAAACACAGAAGCACCTCTAAAAAGCAAGAAAAGAAGATAATATATTTTTAGAATTTATTATTCATGTTTCCTGACTGTTGGCTTTCCATAACCATCATTTGTTTTGAAACTTATAAATATGGGTAACTGAAAGGAAAAAACTTTCTGTCTTCTTCTCAATTAGAGAAGAGAAATAGCAATATTCCCAAATGCAAACAGAACTTTTTCTATATTCAAAGTATCAAGTTTGTAACCAAATTGTGAGCATAGATAGGTTAAATCACTTAGATCATCCCACTTCTTTTTTTTATTATAAAAATGTGGGGTACAACTCAGGGTTAGGTATACAAACGTTGATTATGCAGGTACCCTTATTGATGAAGTGTACCCCTCCCTCCCCAACAGTTTCCCTCAACTGCCAATCCCACCTCACCCCCACAGTTTCCCACTACTGCCAATCCCTCTCTTATAGTATTATAATTGTTCAAGGTCCACCTATGAGTGAGAACATATGGTACTCTGTTATTTGTTTCTGTGGTAGATCACTGAGTATGATCAACTCTAAATCCATCCAAGTTGCTGCAAAGTTCATATGTTTGTCTTTCTTTATGGCTGTGTAATAGTTCATTGTGTATATGTACATTTTTTTATCCAGTCCAGCTTCGATGGGCAGCATGGTTGGTTTCATGTTTTTGCTCTTGTGAATAGAACTGCAACAAGTATGTGTGTGCAGGTATCTTTTCTGTGGAATGATTTGAATTCCTCTGGATATATTCCCACTAGGAGGATTGCTGGTCATATGGAAGATCAATTTCTAATTCTTTCAGAAATTACCACACTGTCTTCCAAAGAAGTTACACTAGTTTGCATTCCCACCAGCAGTGTAGAAACATTCCTTTTTCTGCACATCCTTGCCAGCATCTGTTGTTGTTTGTTTTATTAATGATGGCCATCCTTACCGGGGTTGGATGGTATCTCAATGTGGTTTTAATTTGGTATAAGAACAGGCATATAGACCAATGGAACAGGATAGAGATTTTGGAAGCAAAGCCTCAATTTCTCAACCAACTCATCTTTGACAAAGCCTCCAACAACAACCACTAGGGAAAGGAGAACCTATTTAGTAAATGGTGCTGGGAAAACTGGCTGACCACATGTAGAAGATTGAAACAAGACCCCTACTTATCACCATACACAAAAATTAACTCTAAATGGATCAAAGACCTAAATGTAAAACCTCAAACTATAAGAATCTTAGAAAAGCAGGAGATACCCTTATGGAAATTGGATCTGGCAACCATTTCCTGATCAGAACCCTAAATGCCCATACCTTAAGAAATAAGATAGACAAGTGGGACCTCATCAAACTAATGAGCTTCTGCAATGCAAAAGAAACCATCAAGAGAGCAGGGAGACAGCCCACAGAATGGGAAAAAATATTTTTTAACTGTATATCTGACAAGGGCCTAACATCTAGGATCTACAAGGAACTCAAACGTGCTGAAAGGAACAAAACAAACAGCCCCATTAAAAAGTGGGCAGAAGACATGAATAGACACTTCTCAAAAGAAGATATACGGGCAGCCAACAGACACATGTAAAAGTGCTCAGCCTCACTCATCATCAGAGAAGAACATCCTACTTCTAAGAAAAAAAATTCCAGAGGCTTATAGACTTAAATGGCCATTGTTCCGCATTCTGGTAGTTCAGATATGTATGTCATAGCGACGTCAATTAAATATCTTATAAAATATGCATTAATATAGAATTGCCTAGGAAGAAAAAATATTTCGTACTGTAGTCAAAATATAAATAAACTATTGGGACACCTTAAGATAGGCCTCAAGATTTTAAATATATTACATCTATGAAGTAGTAACCTGTCCAAAAAAAGAAATTCAAAGAGATTAAGGTACTCCTGTAATGATTTGTGGTGAAGGTGCAGACTGTGCTGTAGCAAGATGCAAAGTTGGGTTATGTGAGAAGTGGATATCAGAAAAGAAGTGGGAAAAGTCAAGACCTGGCCTGGATGCAAGAGGAGAGAGGCCAAGTGAGGCAAAAGTCTGGAACAAAGGTCAGGACCAAAAAAAAATCAAATCAATGGAGCAACAGGAGTCTAAGGGTGAACAAGTTAGCAAAACACAACAACATGAATAGAAAATAAATAGCTATTCAACAATAGCACCAAAGCAAACTGAATTCCATCAGTGACATTGTAAAAGAGACATTGCACAGTTTCCCAAAGGAATTATGGAGCATTTTAAAGATGTGGCCTTGGCATCTGACAGTAGGAACTTTAAGTTTTCTTAACTGATGGTAGGAGGGAAATTCTTCCATGACTTATTCTATGGGTCATGAAATGAGATAAAATTTATAGTCATGAAAACTGATCGAGCACTACAAAGACAATGTACTACTTTGTTTAACTATTGATATAGTTAAACAGATATAGTAACTGTTTATTGGTACTCAGTACCTTTTCCTCGCTTGTTCTATTTTTTTTTTTTTCATTTTATTACAAAACTGGAAAGTTTAAAAGTACATTTTTAGGATTTTTTTGCAACTAACAAAACACATTAGATTTTCAAACTATGTTTTGTCAATTAGAAGTATTCCCCCAAAACTAGGAAAGCAGAAGTAAAATAGAGATCACTTATCTGTGGCTTTCAGCACATTTTCTTCTGACAAGCAAGGCTATGAAGAAGTCAATGTCCACAGTTTTGTAGATTTTGATAAGGAATTGAAGCAATAGCATCTGGGCTCAGTCTCTCAATTCTCCAGCAGTTATAAATGTAACAGTGAGAGTGGTGTTAACAGGGGCATTGACAGTCTTCTGAATCCTAAATTTCAGTGAACTATTGACATATGGTTCCAATGGAAGACTCTTGACTTTCTACCTTCTTAAGCAGCCGTCCCAGAAGGCTAATGGAATAGTCTTATTCTCAGATACCTTCCTGAAGGCCCAGCTTATGCTTGTTTTCTAGCCCTTCCAATAATTTCATAAGCATATAATTAACCTGTATTAAATATCTTGCTGTTTAAAACACTCAGTCATTTTAGATTAAATAATTGAATCCTAGATGTGAATTTCAAAATAACCCTGTGGTATTTCATTATTATGCCTCTTTTGTAGATGAAAAAATTGAGGCGCTGAAAAGTTAAGTAAAAAACAAATAACAAAGAGAGACCACAGACTGAGAGAATATATTTACCAAAAAATATACAATCATAGATAAAGCAGGTGTGCCTAAAATATATGCTAAAAAAACTCTTAAAAAATTCTGGAGCAGACACCTAATCAGAGAAGATATACAGATATCAGATTGGAATATAAAAAGATGTTCAACATCATATGTCAACAGGAAATTACAAACTAAGACAACGATGAGAGACCACTTTGTATCTTTTAGAATGACCAAAATCCAAAACATTGATAATGCTACTGCTGATGAGGATGTGAAACAACAGAAACTCATATTCCGGTGGGAATGCAAAATAGTACAACCATTTGTCCAATGACAAATTGGAAGACATTTTGTCTGCTTCTTTTAAAACTAAACTTACAATCTAGCAATCACACTTCTACATTTTTATCCAAAGGAGTTGAAAATGAATGTCAATTAAAAAAACTTGCAAGTCCATGTTCATAGTAGCTTTATTCATAATTGTTCAACCTTGGAGGCCATCAAGAAGTTTGTTAAACATTCTATGGTAGTTCCAGAAAATGAAATATTATTCAGTGAATTTTAAAAATGAACTATCAACCCCCAAAAAAAAGACATAAAGGAAACTTAAATATATATTACTAGGTAATATATACCAGCATGAAAAGGCTACATAATATATGATTTCAAACCCTAATGTAAACTATGGATTTTAATAAGAATATATCAATATTTGTTCACCAATTTTAACAAATGTACAACATTGTGGGAGGAAGTTATCTAATACTCTCTGTACTTTCTACTCAATTTTTCTGAAAACTTAAATCTGATATTAAAAAAAAAAAAGCTGGGTATGCTGACTCACACATATAATCCTAGCACTTTGGGAGGCCAAGGAGAGGACTGTCTGAGCCCAGGAGTATGAGACCAGCCTGGGCAACATGACAAGATCTTGTCTCAACAATAAATCAGAACAATTAGCCAGGTGTGGTGGCGCATGCCTGTAGTCCCAGCTACTTGGAAGGCTGAGGCAGAAAAAATACCTGAGCTCAGCAGATCAAGGCTGCGCTAATGATAAGAGTGCATTGCATGCCACCCTGCACGATAAAGTGAGACTCTGACTGAAAAAAAGAAAAGAAAGTCTATTAATTTAAAAGGAAATGATATAAAGGCTGTTTATGAGCATCTGCATCTATATTCATACTTAATGGTGAAAAGTGAATAGCAAGACTAGCATGTCTATTCTTACTAATTCATTTTGAACTTTTACAGGAGGTTGTACTCAGGGTAGTTAGTGGAGAAAACGAAATGGAGGAATCCATATCTGAAGGGAAGTAAAACTATCTCTATTTAAAATAAATGATCTTGTTCCTACAAAATCCTAAGAAATCAACCAAAATATATTAGACCTATCCACAAGTTCAGAAAGATTACAAGACACAAGATAAACATGCAATAATCAAAGTTTTATACACTAGTAATGAGCGATCCAAAATTGAAATTAAGAAAAAAATTTCATTTAGAAGAATAGGAGAAAGTATAAAATACTTAGGAATAAGTTGAAGAAAAGGAGTGCAAGAATTATACACTAAAAACTACAAAACTTTGTTAAATTTTTTAAAAATTGTAAATAAATAGAAAGTCATCTTATGATCATGTGGTGAAAAATTTAATATTAAAATGGCAGTACTCCCGAGTTGATATACAGATTCAATGCAATTCCTTTCAGAATCCCAATTACTTTTTGCATCAATGGATAATCTCATCATGAAATTCAGATAGAAAACAAAGGACTCAAAATAGTCAAAATAATCTTGAAAAAGAATAAAAAATTGGAAAATTCCCAATTTTAAAACTTGCTACACAGGTATAGTAATCAAATTAATGTAATACTAGCCTAAGAATAAACATTGTGGTCAATGGAATGGAATTGAGTGTTCAGAAATATACTCTTACTACAGTTAATTATTTTTCAACAAGATTGTCAAGACAATTTAACGGGGGGAAAATGGTCTTTTCAACAATTAGTGTTGGGACACTGAATATTCACCTGCAATAGGATAAAGTTGTACCCCTTTCTTATACAATATAAAAATTTCTTATACAATATAAAAATATTTCAAAATTGATGACAGGCCTAAATGGAAAGAGCTGGAACTATAAAACTTGTATTAGTTTCCCTATGGTTGCTATAACAAACTATCACAAATTTGATGGTTTATACCAATAGAATTTTTTTCTTTTATAATTCTGGAGGTTAGAAATGTGAATCTGGAAATCTACAAAGGTCGACTTTAGTCTTTGAGTAATAATCTATGAATGTATGAGAAGTCAGGAATAAAATCAGCAGAGAACAGAACACTATGCAAATGCTTTGAGCCTATGTAGGACTGAGAAAAGTTCATATTCCACCAGAGAAAAGACTTCCTAAATTATGAGCCACTGATGAGCCCTCAGAGAAGTCTCATCTTAGGGTTAAATTAGCCTTGTAGTAAAAGCTTCTCGGACACATCTTGGTAAAGGTTAAAAGTCAGTCTCAGACAGAACGTACCATTTCCAACTAACTTGATCATGTGCCAGAAAAAAAGTAAAGTACAACTTTATTTAAAGGAATACAAAAAGTTACAAAACCCCCAAACATAAAATGTTTAATGCCCAACATCCAATTAAAAATTGCCAGCAAACAAAAAACAGAAAAACATGAACTACAAATCAGAGAATAATTAAAAGAAACAAACGTTAAGGTTACAGATACAATAGAATTATCAGAAAAAAGATGTTGTAACAACTAATATATAAAATATACACATAATATTATATTGTACATGTATATATATTCTAAAATATATGTGTCTTAAATATACATCTGTTCTAAAATGTAGTGGAAACTATTAACATGGTGAGGAGTATCACAAAATACTTTTTAAAGCTTAAATGGCACTTCTAGAAGTGAAAAATACAATCTCTGAAGGGAAAAATGTACTGGAAGAAGATTATTATAAATCAATAAACTTGAAAGCATAGAGCTAGAAACTTTCAAAAACAAACAGAAACAAAGAGAATAAAAGAAAATAAATGACTGGGAAAACATGAGGAAAATCAGTGAGTTATGGGATGATAACAAGTGGTCTAACATACATGTAATTAGGGTCACAGAAGAGGGACAGAAGTGACAGAGAAAATGTAATTAAATAAAATTCTCCAAATTTGCCAAAATTATAAACCCACAGATCTAAGAATTTCAACAAATCCCAAGCAGAATAAACCCAAACACATTACATCAAGGCTCTTATAATCAATTTGCTTAACACCATTGACAAACAGAAAACATAAGAACAATCAGAGAAAAAAAAGACATTATATCCAAGAAGAAATTATATAACAGAAGAAATCACAATGGGAACTAGAAATATTTTAAGCAAATGAAAATAAAAACATCATTTAAAGTCTTGTAGTGTGCAGCCAAAGAAAAGTTTATAGAGAATTTGATAGCTTTAAAATGATTATATTAGAAAAGAGGCTCCTCAAACTCTAAGTTGAGCAAGCATAATTAATGATCTTAAGAAATTTTTAAAAGAACAGAAAATAATTAAAGGAGGAAAAGAATAAAGATAAGAGGAGAAAACCAAAACAGACAAAAAGAAAAATAATTTTAAAAATCAATGTACAAGAATCTGCTTCTTTGAAAAAAATAACAAAATATATAAATCTCTAGCCAGATTTGTAATATTTTCAGGAAGAAAGCCAGGCATGGTGCTGAGGTCAATAATCCCAGCACTTTGGGAGGCCGAAGCGGGAGGATTACTTGAGCCCAGGAGTTTGAGATAAAGTCTGGACAACAAAGCAGGACCTCATCTCTAGAAAATATTAAAAAATTAGTTGTGCATGGTGGCACAAGCCTGTGATACCAGTTACTCAAGAGACTGAGGTGGAAGGATCACCTGAGCCCAGGAGGTCAAGGCTGGGTGAGCCCTGACCGTGCCACTGCACTCAGCCTAGGTGACAGAATGAGATTCTGACTTTAAAAATTTTTTTTCAGGAAGAAAAGAAATAAAACAGGAATTACCAACATCAGAAATAAAAGTGGTAGTACATTACATGTTCTATAAACATTAAGAGAATAATAAAGAATTATTATGAACAACTTGAGACCAAACACTGAACAATTTAGATAAAATGCAAAGTTCCATAATAGATTCAAAATACCAGAACTCACTCAAGAAGACATAATAAGAATAGCATTATTTTTTAGAGAGAATAAAATATTGCAAATAGTAAGCAGAATCTCTTAATCTGATTCCACATATTTTACTTTTATGCCCCAAATAAAATAACCAGCACTAATTCTGAATATTGACTAGAAAGGCTGATATGAATTGAAGTAGAAGCAATCATGACTACTGAAATCCAGACCACATCTATGTAATTGTAGACTTGCAAATTCCCAAATGGCAAACCATTCAGCCTGCTTCCAGGATTCCCAAACTCTCTTTAACCTCCCTATTCCTCACACACTCAAGCAAAGTTTGGGTTAGGCCATAAACCAAAGCCAATTCAGGCAGTACCATATTAATATGATTTCAAGGAATCTGCCTTTACATCTGAATCCTTTAATATGGGACAAAACATTCCAAGAGAAAGCTATCAGACAAGATATTTAGCATGCAAATGCCCCTAGAGGTAGTATATACATTAACAAATTTCCAGTAAGATTAAAATGACTAATTTGACATATCACTTTTCAAAGAAGCTTTTTGGGGAAGAGCGATATCTAACTGCTCAAAGAAGCAAAAGGATGGCAAAGAAATGAGAAACAAGTGTAGACATGGCACATTCATGCTGAAACAAATTTCATTTACCTCTGTTTGACAAAAGTTAGTGTTATTATTGTGCCTGGCAAGCTCTTGTAACCCTCTCTACGACCAGGAATTATCTTAAGGACTACTAGGTGAGTCTTCAGGATAACCGTTCACACATACCTCCTCCTCTTATACATTTCAAAATAACATTTCCAATGGTGGCTGTGTAATCTACTTAAATGAGGCCATTTCATTCTTCTTTCAAAATGTATGTTTTTAAATTATTTTTCTATGTAAAGGAAAATAGATGCATCCAACCCAAAATAACCCTTGTGCTTATTTGTTCAGGATTAGTCACACAATAATGTTTATTAAAAAATTAAAAGTAAAGAAAGTAACATAAAGGTTGCATGTATTTTTTTCTTAGAAGAAATAAGAGATCTACTTTCACTACTACACTATATTTTCCTATGAAAACACAACTATTTAATTAATAATAATAGTAACCTGAATTGATTTTGGCCGTTTACGTAGAGTCAAAAACATATTAAAATTTTAGACAATGTACAC
Source organism: Cephalopachus bancanus (assembly GCA_027257055.1). Lineage (NCBI taxonomy): Eukaryota > Metazoa > Chordata > Mammalia > Primates > Tarsiidae > Cephalopachus > Cephalopachus bancanus. The sequence goes on from JAPVLO010000012.1 coordinate 2,191,627, forward strand.
AGAATGCTATCAAAATGATTAAAACTGTTTAATTAGATGTAATGTAAATCTCCCTTAAGTAATTCACTACCTAGATCTTTTATAAAGACAGACTTTGCTTATTCTTCTTTTATAGGAGACTAATAGAAGGTCATTATCCTTTTGGAGTGAAGAGATTTATGGATATATCTTCCATTAGCATTAATGGATGTCCATGTAAATCACCAGACACCAATAGCTGAAGAGACCTCCCCCATCTATTGGGTAATTGGCTGCTTAAGTTAAAAAATAATTTTGGGACAAGGAGAAAAAGTAACATTCCTAATGTAATTATCTGAGGTTAAGACTACATTAAAATGACATGGTAAGGAATAATGGGCGACCTGACACTTCATTTGGCTTTTATTTTCCCTATTTCCGACCTTAATCATAAGCATAACAATAAGAAAGCAAGCATAAAGGTGGATTAGAGTGACGGCTTTTGAAAAGACAGGAAAGTGCATTATATGATATGTAAGCACATTGACATAGATCATTAAATTAACAGAATGGAGTCACAATAAAAGCATATTGTTTCCTTCATATGGCAAATGTTTGCTACACTTGTTCCTTAGACTAACATAGGATTTGCTTAACATTTTAATTGTATTATTTTAAGAAGTACAATGTCTTCCAAATGTTCTATTACTTTGCATATATATATATATATTTTTAGTTCTGTATTGCTGTTCATACATATGGGCTTCTCAGCGTCCCTGGCACAATTTTATGTACTTCAGAATATCATGTACAGATGGTTACATTTTAGTTTTTCATTCTGCACATAGAAGAACTTTCATGTGCTTAATGTAAAGCCAGGCTTAGCATGTCAAGTTGTCTTGTGTGACAAATAGTTGTATATAAATAAATTCACCGGATATACTTTAAAACAAAACAGAAGTGTTTAACTTCCCAGAAGTAGGGTATCAGAAATCCAGGAGTCTTTCTACATTTGGCAGATGATTTTGTAAGACTTGGGTTCACTACTGGCAAAGTAAGTTATATCTTCATGGTTTAGACAGAAAAATACCACATAATCTCCGCTCAGATTTAAAATGCATGCCTGTGTAATATACATTTGCAAATCTATCCAGAAATGTTCTGCCACAGATCAGATGCCTTGTTATTGAGAAATCAAACAGTTCTTTAAATAGAGGTTGAAAATGCGGCAGAAGCTAATTTTTGCAGCACAAAACTAATTGTGTGTTTTATTTTCATTTAACAGATTAAATATAGCTCTACCCTTTGCTTTGATTCCTCTTCTGTTTCTTACAAATGCGACAGTGTCAGAGTACAGGCAGGGATTCCGCTTAATTTAAAAAACATAGACAGAAAAAAAAAAAGAAAGAGAGAAAAGGAAAACAACAATAATGAAAACAAAACAATTTATAGGATTCTAGTTACTGGCATTTAACAAAAGGCATTTTGAGGGAATTTTAGGGAGCTTTTCTATGGTTGTCATAGTGGATGCTACATATTCCTTTACTTATTTTTATACTGTATTTATTGTAAAACCAAATATAAAGAAGACAGCCTATACAGGAGGAAATCAGAAAAGAAGAGAAATGGATGACTGCCTCTTTGTGACATATTTTCTCCCTCAGCCTTGCATATTTGCATTAAAGTGATTGTGAATAATGTACATTTGACCAGTGCTGTCTGCAGAACTAATGCCTATAAAAGGGATGGGAAGTAGCATATGTTGTGCCTAGGGCAGAGAAAGTCCAATCACCCCCACTGTGAGAGTCTCCAACTAAAACGCAGGACAGCCTGGGATTTAGCCTAAATGAACCCAGCAGGGAGAAACAGGACACAGTCCCTCGGTCCACATTTAAGCTTCTGAACTAAGATTTTTTGCTTCCAAAAAGAATCCATAATCTCTATCATCTCATCACGCAGAAGATTGAAAATTTTTTTCTCCTTTGTCTTATCTATCTATTTTACAAAATTTCAAAATTATGGCAAGAAATCGGACACAAGCAATCAGTTGTTACAGAATCAAGGGATATGCTCTTTATTGCCATCTTAGCAACTCTCTCCTCTGCTTGAGCTATTCCTCGGCATTATCTGAAAAGGCATAGTTTTGTCAGTAATTGCAAAATGTTTTGGGCTTGTGGTTTCACTTTTATGTTCTTACACTCTACTAGAAATGTTCTGCAATTTAAACACTTTTCAAACCTTCTCAGTCCTGTTACATACTCTTCCGGTGACCTCCAGCATCAGGTTCAGATTCAAACTAGCTTTCCTTTTACCTGTGTTAACTTGATAGTTGAAAAAAATAGCAATTATAAAAATGTATGAGAATAACAGAATCGGATGAACTGGGGAAATAAAAGTTGCCAAATTGCTGTGTTTAAATCAGTAGGATTGCCTTTGGCTTCATTAGCTGTAGTATTAAAGGGGAAAAGAGAGAAGTGCTAGAAAATATATATTCAGATTATCCACTTGGTAAGTATATAACCCAAAAGGGAGAGGACAGTAAAAATAAAATACAATTGAAAAACTTGTAATCTGTATCACAGTATAAGATGAAAGAACCTGTGTAATACTGAAAATAAAAAAAAAAGTTGATATGACATAGCTTATCTTTTCTGCTACTATCTTAGTGCTTAATTCCTATTCAAATTACTCTGAAGACACTGCTATGCTTCAGAATGTGGGAAATCTCCAAACCATTGATTTCAGGGTATTGGCCTATTCTTTGGATACAAGGTGGCAAGGACAGCCGTGTTTTGATAGCTTACAAAGATTTCATTTGCTGAATAATTAGCTATTCTAGAGGGTTACACATTCTCATGAAAATTAAGTTTGGGTGTTTAATTTTATTTATTTGAGATCACAGTCTGAGTTTCATAGATCAAAGACCTCACCTCCACCCCAACCCCCACCTCCATCCCCCCGCCAACTAGGCTGCCTGGATCTCACCCTTCTAATTTATTAGAGCCCTGTGATGATTTGTTTTGGCAGGCTAGGAATTCTCCATTTTTTCCATAATTTCAGTCTTTTCTGTCATCACCCAACAATGGGCTCTCATAGTGTGCAATCACTATAGTTTCTGAGCTCAGCCAAACCCACCTTGAAGAAATTTCATTTGAAGCCATAATTCAGTGTCTTAGATTTAGGAGACGCCAAGGCCCCATGAAGATCACAGAGCAGCCTCTATCTGCTCTGTAATATGATGAGCACCCATAAATCTTGGAGAAGGGAGTTAACTGCAGAGGAACCTCCAAAATATGCTACCAGAAAAAGTAACATAAAAATTTCTTAAAGTTAGTTTATCCAAGGCTCAAAACTACTGACTGTGCAATTAATTAATTGAAGCCGATAACTGTTTATCTTGTACATCACCATGTCAGTCTCTTCAGTCTTAATCTTTCTCTTGATACCACACTAGGGGAGAGGAAGTGTCATTTATTCATTCATTCATTTATACATTAGGTCAGTACATATTTAGCAGGCAACTGCTGTGTACTGGCACCAGATAAAATGAGAAACCTCTGTTTCTACTGAACTTAAAGTCTAACGCTGAAGATAGACAAGGAAATCAGTAATTTACAACGCGTTATGATTATGCTATGATGCCACTGGGGTTCCACAGGAGTACAAAGTAGAGAATACCAAAAAGAAGTGTAAAATTTAATCTTTTTCTTACATTTATTATTAAACATTCAAGTTGCGTTCTGTCCCTCTCACATGAAGATTACCCTTGTTATCTTGGTTTTACCAATAGTTATGGCCTATTCCTTTCATAACCACTGAGGGTTAATATTCCAAGTAAATCGGGGACTGGTGAGAGCTAGGTCACTCTGGAGGAAGCTTCATAGCAGACACGCTCCCTCTTATGCTTAATTTCAGAGGCTTTGGTCATCTCACATATTGCTGCTGGGGCTGGTTGAAGTTTGTGTTGTGATGTATCACATTTGTCATCACGTACCCCCCAACCCCCCTCCTCTTCTCACTTTGCTTTATTGCAGCATAAAGTCTAAAACCCATGAATCTTGCTGTCTTCCAATAGCCCCCTTCCATAACACGGCGACCTGTGCAGAATTAGAGCTAATAATTCAAACCAAAAAGGATAAAAATCATAAAGCAACTGGCTTGCTTCCAGATTCCACCACGACATTTTTAAAGCCCAAATCAAATATTTTAAGCAGTGCCCTTTCTGAGGCAGAATTTTAAGCCATGCCCTTTCTGAGGCTGTGTATGGCTTCGTCAGGATCCCTGGGTTCTAGTTTTGTTTCTGCTGCATACCCGAGGCAAGTCATGAGTCCCTTCATCTTTAAACGGAAGAGGCATAGGCTACAAGATTCGTAACAACAATATTCTAAAAATGATTTTTAAAATAAATTAAGTAAAATGTTAGTTATTTTAATGTTTGAACTTTTAATCTACCCAGAGTCTTTAAAGAACATTTTAAAATAAGAATTCTTACGTAGCCGGGCTCAGTGGCTCAGCCTGTGATCCCGCGCTTTGGGAGGTTGAGGTGAGTGGATTGCCTGAGCCCGTGGGTTCGAGACCCACCTGGGCAACTTGGCGAGACCTCATCTCTACAATAAATTAAGAAATTAGCTGGGCATGGTAGCACGCGCCTGTAGTTCCAGCAACTCGAAGACTGAGCGGAAGGATCGCCGGAGCCCAGCAGGTCGAGGCTGCGGTGGCCAGGAACGGCCACTCCACTCCAGTCTGGGCAAGAGTAAGACTCCAACTCAAAAAAAAAAGAAAGAATGTTTACATTATTTTAGTGTATAAAAATGACAAAGAAATGGCATGTCCTTCACTTTTCTGAAATGAAAATCCCAAATCCCAGAAATATGCAGTGACTTGTCCAAGAATATACAGTGACTTGGCAGAGGAGTGTGGAACCAAATCCCTATCTTCTCAAATTTTTCATATAAAAACAAAATATTCCATAGGGAAAAGGCATTATTTTTTCATAATTTTGTCTGAATCAGTTAATAATATGGCCTTCATTACGACTTGGGAAAACCCAGCTGTATTTGACTCTCTAATAAATAAAGTAGCTTAATTGGTCAAAACTCATAGTAAAGGAATTAGGGGTTCATCAGAGAACCTAATGGACCACTCAGAAAACAGAGGTTGATGCTCCACTGTCTGTATATTTGACAGCAGTAGTCACCACTGACAGGTAGGAAATCTAGGCCAGAAGTATCTCAATATTAGCTCCTCTGTCTTCCTCTCTGAATGCTAAACATCCAGACATCACCATTTGTTTTGCACACTTGGAAGTTTCTCTGAACTAGTTAGCAAAGTAACTGCATGGCTCTGAAGATTAATATGTGTACTCTTAACTTGGAGTGTTAATAAATAGATAAAATAAGATTATTTTAAATGGCATGGCTTAGTGACCACAGAATACTGGACCATAGATTCCAGGTAAATCAGCACAATTTTCATGTCCTTTGCCTCCATCCTGTCTGTCCTCTGCACATTTTCTAAAGTGTATACAATCAATTAAACCCCACATCAGGAAGAGATTCTGGATAAATGCTAACTTAGACTATGTATAGGAGAAAAGGGTTGGAAACAACATGTTTCTTGATATCTTACACAAGTATCAACTCAGTCCTTTCAATCACTTTTCCCCGAGTTAGAATTCAGTCATCTAGAAAATGCGACTGACTAGCACATAGAAGTTCAATTTTTTTAAAGACATATTTTCAGTGGCAATTATCATGTCACTTATGTCAAATGTAACCATTTTGTAACTAGTTCAAACCTCAGAGACTATTTTATCTTTTCTGATTCAATGCTGTCCGTGCTTTTGATCTTGCCAAATCCCCACCTTCTAATCCATACTCAGTAAGATTAAAGCTTGGTACTGGTCACTGTGATGCTTGTCAGCAAGTAGAGACAGTCAAACAACAACAAAAAAAAACTCACAAGAATAAACTTTCTCCATTCCATTTTTTCTCAGGCAAATTAAACAATAAGACATAAGGTAACCAAATACTTTAATTATTTTATGTTGAAAGCATGTAGAGTCTTCATTTGAAGTATGATTCTATCCATTTTCATTCTAAGAACAGAAAACAATGTAACTTTGAGACTGGTTTGTATTGAAGAAGATTTTTTTAATAAGGTCTTTTTTTTTAGGAACAGATAATTTTATGTAATTGTTTACCAAATATTATATAAAGCTTACTCTGTACCAGATGTTATTCAGAGTGTTTTCTGAAATTTAATTTATCAAAAACACATAACAATCACAAGTAGTTATACAATTATTCCCATCTTACAGACAAGGAGACGGAAAACAATGTTTAAATAACTTTCTGAAGATCATTACCAAATAAGTGAAGGAGCTACGATTCAAATCCCAGCAGTATGGCTCCAGAGTCTATATTGGTAAATCTCCACAAGATGATTTAAATATCAATAAGATAATGTGAAAAGTAGAAACACTTTTCTGGACTCACTCTTTCTTATGACTCTTTTTCAAATATTTGACAGGACATTCTGAAACAAATGCTATTGTTTCTCAAAAGCAGTTTTTATAGTCCTTCTCCAAATCTGTGAAAATTACTTTTTCAACTTTCGTCAGATTGATTTTTGGAAACGGGAGAATAATGGGGGAAGATGACTTTCTAGGATGCCAGAATTTAATTCCCAGTCAGGAAACCAGCCTCTCGGAGATAGAAGTCTTTAACTCAAAAGAAGATACTGAGTCAAACATTCTGGAACTCTGCTATTTGATCACGTAGAGCTTTAATTTTTCTTGTGTAAAACATAATTAAAATACCTACCTCACAGTGCTATAGTGGGACTAATTGAAATAATATAAAGTGCTTAGCAAAATTCCTAAGGCGCAGATAAGCCTTCCACAGATACTCAGACCCTATCCTCTCTTAGTAGAAATAAGGACTTTCCAGTTTGTAAATATAGGGGAAGATTTTTATTAAGCTTTTAAAAGTACAATTGGAAAACATTCATGAAATCATTTAACAAATATTTTCAAGCACCTATTACGTACTAGGCACTATTATTATTTCAAAAATAATAGACTAGAATTCCAGAAGATTGAAAAGTTCTATGAGTACTTGTTCTAATTTTATTAGAAACAAATGAAAAAATGAGAGATTCTACTAGTTGTAGTTGTTGCTTCTTTGCAAGAGCATGCTATTTAGTTCAACAAGAATAGAATGTACTGTGATTACTCTATTACTTGACTTTGTAAGAAGATCACTTCTGAATAGCCACACAGTTAACAAAGAGCACAACACTTGGTCCTAAGGAGCAAATACAAAGCATTCAGAAACAACAGGCTACATGAGGACCAACTTCATTCAACCCCTGTTCTTGTTCTAGGAAAGACTATACCTAGAGCTCAACAGTGGTGAAACCCCTTTGCAATATGCAGTGTCTAATTTGATTATTGCCATTAAGACAGTGACTTTCAGGTTTAGTTTATTTTGCTAGAAACCCAAGAACATTTATCTTCTCTTTAAAAATTATCCAGGGCTGTGACTTGAGTTTCTGATACAACTATTAATAAATGTTCAGCTCCATAAAGATGAGTAAAGCAAGTGACCTTATACTTGAACCATTCCGTATAGCTCTCTGACTTGCCCCTCAGGTGGGAGGCAGTTGCTGTCTATATCAGCTACCTGTATGGCACAAAGACACACCTTGATTCTCTTCAGGCTGTCTCTTCACTAACATGATTCTTTGATTCACAGCCACTGTGTATGTTCACAGAGCCCAATACTAATAGTTCAGCCCTTCTCCTCACTGTCTATCCACTTCCTTCTCGTTTCTCACTGCCTTAGGTCAAGAGATATGGTCCTTTCAGTCAATTTCCACCCATCGTTCAAATCACCTTACCAGTAGCTCTTAAGTGCCTAGTATGTGCTCAGTGCTAAGAACTATGGGGAGTACCACAACTAGGCCTTGAACAAACCATTTATTCTAGCTGGAATATAAGGCTTAGATTAAACTCCTAACAATTCAAGAGAGGACAAAATTAAGGATCACTGCACACCTGTGCTGCCTGGTGTGTGTTTCTACACTGGGCCCCTCCAAAGCCTCTCTCAGAGATCTCAAAGAGACCCCTCTCCCCAGTGACACACCCACTGTTGAACACTTCTCACTATATCTTCAGTAACAGTCCCTTTGCAAGGGATTGCTGCTTGGCAATACTTTATATTCTATCCAAATTCCTTTAATAATATAATCTCTCTCAGAGTTGCCCCAGGGTTTCTAATGTCTTCATCTGAACTCTACGATGAACCCCTAGAATTTATTCCTGCTGCTAAATCTGTCAGTAGCTCCACAGATTCCTTGGAGGGTTATACTTTGGCTGCACAATTTCATTTTAGGACAAGAAGGGCTTAACAGGAAGATACCTCCTCCCCACACACACAAACAAATGAATAAACTATATTATGAAAAAAATTGAAATTTTAGAACATCCATTAAATTACCAACATCATTCTTCTCAGGCCTGGAAATGACAATACAGAAATTCACATGGAAACACAAACAATCATGAATAGCCAAAACAAAAGAAACAAAGCAGGAGGTATCACACTTCCAGATTTCAAACTTTACTATAAGCCTACAATAATCAAAACAGCCTGGTATTGGTACCAATGGAACAGGATAGAGATTCTGGAAACAAAGCCTCAGTTTCTCAACCAACTCATCTTTGACAAAGCCTCCAACAACAACCACTGGGGAGAAGAGAGCCTATTCAGTAAATGATGCTAGGAGAACTGCAGATCACACACAGAAGATTGAAACAGGATCCCTATCTATCACCATACACAAAAATTAACTCTAAATGGATCAAAACCTAAATGTAAAACCTCAAACTATAAGAATCTTAGGCCTGCCTATTGGAAATTTATCTATGCCTAAGCTGTGCTTAAGAAAAAAAAAAAAGAATCTTAGAAAATGCAGGAGATTCCCTTATGGAATTTGGAACTGGCAACCAATTCCTGATCAAAACCCCAAGTACCCATGCTACAAGAGATAAGATAGAAAAGTGGGACCTCATCAAACTGTTAAGCTTCTGCAAAGCAAAAGAAACTATCAAGAGAGTGAGGAGACAGCTTACGGACTGGGAAACAATTTTTGCCAACTGTATATTTGACAAAGGTCTAACATCTAGGATCCACAAGGAACTCAAACATGCTGAAAGGAAAAAAACAAACAAACAGCCCCATTAAAAAGTGAGCAAAAGACATGAATAGACACTTCTCAAAAGAAGATATACGGGCAAAAACAGACACATGAAAAAGTGTTCAGTCTCACTAATCATCAGAGAAATGCAAATCAAAACCACATTGAGATACCATCTAACTCCAATAAGAATGGAGTTAGATGGTATCTCATTAATAAAACAAGCAACAACAGATGCTGGCAAGGATGCGGAGAAAAAGGAACATTTTACACTGCTGGTGGGAATGCATAGTAGTGCAATCTCTTTGAAAGATAGTGTGTCAATTTCTGAAAGAACTAGAAATTGACCTTCCCTATGACCCAGCAATCCCCCTAGTGGGAATATATCCAGAGGAACTCAAATCATTCCACAAAAAAGATACCTGCACACACATGCTTGTTGCAGCTCCATTCATAAGAGCAAAAAATGGAACCAACCATGCTGCCCATCGAAGCTGGACTTGATTTAAAAAATGTGGTACATATACACAATGGAATATTATGCAGCCATAAAGAAGGACAAACATATGGACTCTACAGTAACTTGGATGAATTTATAGTCGATCATACTCAGTGATCTACCACAGAAACAAATAACAGAGTACTTACTATATGTTCTCACTCATAAGCAGACCCTGAACAATTATCATAATACTATAAGAGAGGGATGGGCAGTAGTAAGAAACTGCCAGGGAAGTGGGGGTGGGAATGGTAGTTCATGGAAACTGCCAGGGGGTGCACACCTCATCAACAATAGTACCTGCATAATGAACATTTGTATATCTAACCCTGAATTGTACCCCACATCTTTAAAATAAAAAATGTAAATGTTAAAAAATAATCAGAACATCCAAGATTTTAGAGTTAAAATGGGTCCCAATAAATGATCTATAATAATGCTTTTAAAAAATAATTATTCCTATAGAAAATATTCTAAGGCTCAAAAAGAATGGGTCTTGTCCCAGTTTATAGATTCCAAGGATGTCTATCTATTTTATTTTATTTACTCTATGAACATATTTATACTCCAAAGATTTTTTTCACTATTTTTACTTGACATAGACTTATAAAAGTAAAATGATTCAGGCATAATTTTTGCCAACTTACTTTTTCTTCTATGTTTCATAACTAGTTTACTGTTGCCTCTTTCCAAAAATTGGTTCTTTATACCACTTCTGAATTCAAGTAAATTCAACCTAACCAATATTTAATGAATAATTATGCTAGGTCCTAAAACTTCTCATTCCTTAGATTTTTAAATCTGTAGGTCTAAAAGATTTTGGCAATTTATAAGAGTTGGCCAATTTACAAGTGAATGTGAAGATGCAAGTAATCATCATAGATTGTTACTCACTGTCTGGTCTGGGATCCTATGATGATTAATGCATTAAGAATGCTTTTGAATAAAACAGAATGGACGTTCCTTAAAAAATTAAAAACAGAACTATCTTATAATCTAGCAGTTCCAATTCTGGGTATATATCCAAAGGAAATGAAATCGGTATCTTGAAAAGATATCTACACTCCCATGTTTATTGCAGCATTATTCAATTCACAACAGTATATTTGCAACAATGAATGAAAGCATTGTGGTGATTTTTTTTTAATTATAATAATCTAAATATATTGCTTAAAACTTCACTTTTCCTGATTTTCCTGATAGTGCCTCGAGATTTCACCTCTGGGTAAAACAGAGAATACAGGTAGATCATGGGGATATTCTGTGACTTAAAATTCATTTGCAAATATGGCAGTTCTCTAAAACCACTAAAGCCAACTTTTCAACAGAATACTAAAACCATCGATTTTACAAGAAACTGGCTTCTTGTATCAGCTGAAAGGTATTGTTTTTTGAATATAACTTTTTTCTTTATTATATAAAAGCAGGTTGGACCAAAGTACAAATTTGGAACATGTCGTTGTTTTATTACTACATTGTTACTATGTATTTAAAACCTTTAAAAAAGTACATAACCAGCATGTAAAATATTATACAGAGAACACGGCTTTGAATAAGTCAGTGGTATTATGCTGAATAAACTAAAATGAAAATGCACCAAGAGCACCATGCATCACAGTCCAAGTCAGCCTCTAGAACAGCTCCTGCAAAACTGCTTGCACTACGGACCTCTACAGAGGAGTCCATCAGGAACAAGAGTTATTCCTTCCTCTCCTATATAGGCCTGTTTTCACAATGCGGACCTAAAATGCAAAGTTCATAGAAAGAAAAGAAAGAAAAAGATAGAAGGAAGGAAAGAAAAAAAAGAAGGAATGAAGGAAGGAAGGAAAGAAAGAGAGAGAGAGAGAAAGAAAGAAAGAGAGAAAGAGAAAGAGAAAGAAAGAAAGAAAGAAAGAAAGAAAGAAAGAAAGAAAGAAAGAAAGAAAGAAAGAAAGAAAGAAAGAAAGAAAGAAAGAAAGGGAAAGGAAAGGCTGATCCAAAGTATTAAATAATATGAAAGATCATAGAAGAAAAAAATGTGAGTTGTGTTCACATAACCAAAATATTACCCTCTGAATGGCTTTGACCACAGAACATTCCCTCAGAAGGCTATCACTTAGGGAAATGCTCTTTTCCCATGGTTTTTCTAGGTGAAGGGAGGAGTGGAATCAAACTTCATTTGTCTTTCTTTCTCATTAGTATTGATAAAGAGGAAGCAGGATCATCCTGAGGTATGTCATGGTACAAGCCCAGGAAGCAGGAAGGAGACAAGTACTTGGCTCTAGCTGCACTACCCACCTGGTCACAGGAAAGTGACATAAAGCACTTTGAGCCTCCTTGCCTTTATCCTCAAGGTATGTGCCATGCCCCATTTCCATCCCCCCCATACACACACCTCTTTTCCAACTTCCTGCACTTTTCTTGTAGCCATAATGAACTACTTACAGTTCCCTGAAAGCATCATGCTCTACTTTTTGTTGTTGTATCTATCATTCTTTTTGCCAGAAATACTCTTTGTATTCCTCCTGCTCCTCATCCACTTAGCTAATGCTTATTTATGATTTGGGTTTTATATTAGATAATATTTCATCCAGAAATATTATCCAGCCCTGATTTCTCAATATTGGACTATATGCACCTCCTATGTATCCCAATCGATAGGAAGTACTTATCTCAGTATTCCTTGTATTGATAACTCATCTCATCCTTCTCTGAAAATCCCTATTCTTAGCATAGACTAAAGAACTTAAAAAATGAAGTATGTGTAGGAAAAGGTGGGGAGGAAAGAAAAGAGTAGAAAAGGAGAGAGAAGCCAGGCTGGTGGCTCAGCCTGTAATCCCGCGCCTTTGGGAGGCTGAGGTGAGTGGATTACCTGAGCCTGCGGGTTCGAGACCTGCCTGGGCAGCGAGACCTCATCTCTACAATAAATCAAAAAATCAGCCGGGCATGGTAGCGCATGCCTGTAATTCCGGCTACTCGGAAGGCTGGGGCAGAAGGATCGCCGGAGCCCAGCAGGCGAGACTGCACTGCACTCCAGTCTGGGCGACCAAGTGAGAGTCCAACTCAAAAAAAAAAAAAAAAGAAAAGAAAAAGAGAGAGAAAGAAAAAGAGGATGGGAAAGGCAGAGGAGGAGAGAAAGGGGAGAAAAGGGAGGAGGATAAGAGGGAGATAGGAAGGAGTGGAGAGAGCAGAGGACTGGAGAGGGGAGTTGAATGAGATTTAAGTCTTAGACTAGGTTGAACTTTTATTTACTTTGTATTTTCAATTTTATTTTATTTTACTTTATTTTATTATAAAGATGTAGGGCTCAAGTCAGGATTAGGTACATAAGTAATGTTTGTGCAGGTGAAGAAGATTGGGCCTCCAACTGTTCCTTACTTCCTCTAGTTTAGGATCAGGTGGACTGAACTTTTAAATACCTGAAAATTAGATGCTTTAATATCCATGAGTGACTGGGAAAGAAATGGGAGCTGTTCGAGCTATAGACAAGATGTAAAGAAAGGTGATTTATCAGATAATATTTTTTAAATGGTGAGAAGGAAGAAAATTTTCTATTTGTACCACTGTCAATTCAACTCAATTTACTAAACTAGCTGGATCGGTAGGTAGGTAGTTGGTAGGTAGGTAGGCAGGCAGATAGGTAGGTAGGTAGGTAGCTATAGAAAGCGGCAAATAACAACTAGCAGTTACTAAATTACTATGTTCCATGTCCTTTTAAAGCACTTTCATATGCTAGTTTTTTGTTGTTGTCATTTGCCCTATCAGGTGCGTACTACTACTACTATTATTATTATTATTTTAAAATGAGAAAACTGAGGTTTAGAAAAAGTAATTAACCTAAGGTCATACAGCTAGTAAGTAGCATTATTCTATGTAGGTGTCTCTTGTTGATGTTCCCAGTATATTTTGTTTAGCGTTTTGTCTGCTTGTTTTAATTTGATAGCTTTTAGGTGGGTGCAAGCTCTCCTGGTCAGCCCAGTTCTTACCACTCCTAATTGCCTTACGTGTTTTCTCTCTTCATTAATTTATATTATCTGCTTAGCCCATAAAGGAATTTGAGTTTGCAATTCCTACCAGTCAGTCTAATCTCATTTCTGCCCCCTACCTTTGTGTTTTACCCATTTGCCCATACTTACATTTCTCTTTTAATCTGGAATATTTTCAATGGTCTCTTTTTTAGATTCAACTCATACACTCACATCTATCTCAAGACCTAGTTAGAAACCTTCTCAGATTAACCTCAGTACATTAATAACCTTTTAAATATCTTGAATTCCAACAGTACTGCATAGTATTGGATTATCCTCTTCCTTAGATTCTTCATTAATGCGCACCTTATCTCCTGCCAACCCTCCATGAGAGTAGTGTGGTGGCATTTGTGATGTGTCAACTTCATTACGCCACAGTCCCCAGTTATTCATTCACACACTAATCTAAATGTTGCTATAAAGTGATTTTGAAGAAACATTTAGAGACTTCTAAACAGTTTAAGGAAAGGAAAATGTTCTGAATAACAGGGGTAGACCAGATTTAGTTAGTTGGAGGTCTTAAAAGTAAAACTGAGTTGAGAGAGAGAGAAAAATTCACCTCTGAACAACAGCTTCTGCATGTGTCAATGAAGTTTCATCCTGCTCATAATTCTCCCTTCCTTACTGTTTGACCTATAGTTTTTTTTTTTTTTTTTGAGTTGGAGTCTTACTCGGTCGCCCAGACTGGAGTGCAGTGGCCGCTCCCGGCCACCACAGCCTCGACCTGCTGGGCTCCAGCAATCCTTCCGTCTCAGCCTTCCGTGTAGCCGGAATTACAGGCGTGTGCTACCACACCCAGTTGATTTTTTGATTTATTGTAGAGATGAGGTCTCGCTGCCCAGGTGGGTCTCGAACCCGCGGGCTCAGGCAATCCACTCACCTCAGCCTCCCAAAGGCGCGGGATTTTTAACTTGTTTTGCCAGCTCTCACAATCATGCAAGTCAATTCTTTGTTTTACACACACACGTCCATCCTATAGGTCCTCCAGTTAAAACCTAACTGATACATGGAATGAGTGGAAAGAACCATCTCATATTTTTGAAACTCCTACCATACTATCATACACACAAACTCACTTTTGGTTACCTAGTTAACATCATTGAATAAGCATTAAAACTGTGAAAAAGTATTATATGAAAGGAAAAATATGCAAGATAAATTGGATAAGTAAATGCTGAGTTTTAAAAAGTTATTAGGGCTGGGCTCGGTGGCTCAGCCTGTAATCCCGCGCCTTTGGGAGGCTGAGGTGAGTGGATTGCCTGAGCCCACGGGTTCGAGACCCGCCTGGGCAGTGAGACCTCATCTCTACAATAAATCAAAAAATCAGCCGGGCGTGGTAGTGCATGCCTGTAATTCCAGCTACTCGGAAGGCTGAGGCGGAAGGATCGCCGGAGCCCAGCAGGTCGAGGCTGCGGTGGCCGGGAGCGGCCACTGCACTCCAGTCTGGGCGACAGAGTGAGACTCCAACTCAAAAAAAAAAAAAAATCATAATAATAAAATAAAAAGTTATTAGAGTAATCCAGTGAAAGTCATGAAAGACTTTTGAAAAGAAAAGTGTTTGAAACGAAGTCATTAGGCTTTGAGTGTTGACTAGTAGAGATAACAGTGGTAAACAGGACGAGAAAAAAATTTCTTCAGGTACACAATGAACTACACGTATAGCTGCATATTTGAACCATTTTCCAGCATATAGAGTTCCAAATAATTAAGATGCAATAAAACCTGTATTTTAACTGTCTAGGTTCCCCATTTTTTTATTTCATTCTACCACGCTGTCACAGTGATAGCAATAATTGATGTTTACCATTTTAATATTAAAGTTTTCTCACTAATGGCATTAGATATAAATGACTTTGATTTGCGATTTTCCCCTAACACTGTGCTTTTAGAATGCATGACATGATTATGTATGAAATGGGAATTGAAAATTCCCTTAATATCCATGAGCATGTATTTATGCAGTCTTTAAAATTTAGAATTATGTAGGTTGCCTAAGCACTAGATTTGAACGTTCAAATATAAACGATTACATATATATGGTAATCGTCCCATATTTGAAGGAGCAGGGAATGGAGTAGTGAGTCAGAAGTTCAAGGTTACAACTTTCTGGACATCCCATCACCCATGGAGCATGCATATTTTTTAAATATTCTGAAGCGTCTAGTTACCTATGCAATGACTCAGAATTGGCACAAAAAAAGGTCACTAAAACCAAAGAATACGCTTTTGGTTTGAAAATTGGTTTCTTGTGTCCGTTAAAATTCAGAAACACATCTTCTACTCCATGATAACCTCATTCTATCCACCTCACTATTATGTAAAATTATTTTAATCAAATGAAGCTATGTATATCAAGCTTAACTTTTCACCAAGTTATAAACCCTGAATGCAAAACGTAACAGAATGGAAATATTGGTATTCCACCAGGGAAAGTGGAAGAAGCAGCCCTTTTATTATATTATTTTAGGAGCTAGATAAAAAAAGAATCCTGCTCCCAAAATATTAAATTTCGTACAAATTTAATTTAACAGACATATATGAAGTGCCTACTATTTATTAGGTATTGAATTGGTAAACGTGAAAGCAGAGTTGTTGCCCTTGAAAGCTCATATAATAGTGTAGTGGAAAAAACAACTGTGAAACAATATGGTAAGTATAATACTAGGCATCTACACAGAACATCGTAGAGACAGAAAAGAGTATCTTCTAACTTTCGGAAAGGACAGGAGTGTTAGGGGTGACTTCTTGAAGTGGCTATCCCAGAACTGGGATAAACGAGTAGGACACAGTCAAGCAAAGAGGAAGGAGGGCCTTGTAGACAAAGCGGTACATGTGAATTAAGTCAAGATCAGAGCCAGGCTGAGTTTAGGCTGTTGCAGGTAATTCAGGGTTGTTGCAGCATAAACAGTGAGGCAAGGAGGGGAAAGGGGTAATAAATACCAAAACACTGATTTAAATCCATACCAAGCTATAAATGTGTTGGAGAACAAAGCCTTTCTTGCTAGAATAAATGTATTTGCCATCTGAGAATGTGGAGAAAGGGAAAATCATGATGAAAAAGAAGACTTAAGACATTAAAGATAAACACTGCTCCTTTGTAATTTTGATTAGGCGGGTCCTAAACAGTTATAGAGACAAACAACTTTCCCATTCACATCAAAAAACACCACCCACAGATGATTAAGCATGCCTATAACATAAACAATAGAGCCACAAAGTCATTCTTAGACAATTTCAAAAATTATGATTAATCAAATATTATGACTAATTGAAGTATTATTTTGACAGCTTTATTTATTCTTATCACAGAAAAATTGTTCAAAGTGTATATCTCATAACATTATAATGACACATTATAGCATTAAAACATTATAGTGACACATACCTTCATAAGTATTAGATTCCCTAAATATTTTCCATGTAAACAAACAAACAAATGAAAACAATGATAGTGTATGTAACATGAAATATTTTCCTTCAAGAGACTTTAATGTTATATTTGATATCCACTATCTGGGAATAATGGCAGGCAAATCAATTTATTATCATCTCAAATTCTTGGGATAGTCTAATGATGAACATAGAATTAAATGACATAATAACATGACCATCTTTACAGACGAATCTATTGGAGATCAAATTATGCCTGATTAGTAAGAATGTGTGATAATTTTGACTTCTGTCTTCTAGACAGGTGATTTTAAATAGGCATGAGAATATCATAAGAAAAATGTGCAATATAGCCTAATAGTTAAACAGGAGGTTTTGAGAGTCACACAGACCTGGGTTAAAATCTGTCCTCTGCCACTGTTAGCCCTGTGACCTTAGGAGACATACTTAACTTCTCTAAGCCTGCGGTACAATGAAAGACACATTTAATAAGCCTCCTAAAAGTCCAGGCAGGATCAAGTCCCAGTTGCTCCAGGGGTGACCTAATCAATAATGCATAGGCTACTGCATCCTTGAATTTGCTTAAACTGCATCCTTGAACTCCAGCTCCCTGTGATAGAAATGCCCAAATAAACTACCTCCATCCAAACTTTTGTCACAGACACTGCTCTCAGGGGAAAACAACTAAGACAACATGACACTAAAGTAGTTGAAGCCTGTGGACCTTACTATAGTATGGAGTCCAAAGTTTCAGTTTTTTACCAAGCCAGACAGGTCCCCAAGGAAACTGGGTCCTTCCTCAACTGGCTGGAAGGAAAAAAACTTTTCTGTATTGAATATTTCTTTTGTCTTTTGGGACATTTTGTTTTCTCCAGATGTTCCTAAGGCAGCCAGGAAGAGCTCCTTCCAGCTGCACTGAGTTCCATTTTGCTTTCCGCACCCTGTCCCCACAGGGGGTACCATGGATACACGCAGCCAGCTGGACGCATTTGCACACCTGGAAGTATAAAACAATAAACAAATGCTCCACAAGCAATTATGGATCAATAAGCTTGGGAGCTGGATGATATTCTCTCCTTTCTTTGGTTTAAATTTCACACAGTCTTGATCAGTTTTATAATACATCTTTTGATGGGCTTTTCATCATTCTAGATTTTGCTTTTTCTAGTCCTTCACACCTACCTGTTCCTTAGCCTCTCTTTCCAAAATAACAGCATCAAGCCCTTGTCTTAGCCTCTTTTTTTAGGAGGACCTAGGCTAAAAATGTGTCTGTCAGCAGATTACAGAGTACAATACATTCTAGGAGTATGCCATGGCCTCAGACTGTCTCAGAGAGTTGGTCCCCTAGTCAACTGGATAGAGCCCTAACTCTCAATACAACCAGCCAAGCCTGAGCTGGCCAGGCTCACAAAGTATCACAATCCATTTAAAATACATTGCAAAAAGCCACCACACTCAAACACAGCATTTGCACTAAACTCAAACTGCTGCATTATAATAGAGTTACATCAGCCATATTTGTAAGGCCTCCCATCTTTAGCTATTTTAGAGGCAACCTGATGGAAGACCCCATTCTCAGTGAGGTGATATACCTCCCACCTATTACCAAATCAAATCTCTACCCAAGGACCTGTGTTTAAATGGTAGAAACAAGATATATAAACATGAAAAAATTGGTATCAACGTAATTCCATCGATATCCGAATTTGTATGTAGTTTTATATATTTGTAATTGCTGATGTCAAAAGTGTATAAAAGACTAATAATAAGTAATTTAAACAATAGAGAATAGGACAGTAAAACTGAAGTTTAAGTACTAAAAAAGTACAAAAAAAGATAGAGAAAGGGTATAGTTTAGAGGGTTCCAAGTTGCCCTCTGAATCACTTTAAAAAAAAAAAAGGAGTAGAAATAGTGTCCCTCTCCTCAGGACAGAGATCTATGATCTTGAGACCAGAGAACTGGAAGAAGCAGGTGCTGCTAGCAAACAAAAAGGTGGGAGATGTTTGGAGCCCTGCCCACCAAGATGGAGGTACCACAGATCAGTGTCCAGTACAGCTGCACTGCTACTGCACAATTTGAATCAACAATTGTTGGGGGACATAACTCCTAGAATACATTTCTTTTCATGTTAGTGCCCTTTTTATTGAGGGCGGAGGAAATTGGAGCAGGAAGGATTTGCTAAACTAATATTGATTTGAATTCTCTAATTTTCCAGGCTTAGTGCTAAGTGATTTATACTCCATACTTATTTAACCATTTAGGACTTTTTAAAGTAAATATTATAAATGTATTGTGCAGATGAGAAAATCAAAGCTTAGATTTTAAGTAACTTTTCTAAGAACAAACAATTAGTTAAGTGGTAGGGTCAGACAGAACTGTATGACTCCAAAGTTGCTGTTCTTGTTACATTAGGCTCATTTTTTGTTTGTTTGTTTGAGTCAGGAGAAATTATTGCCAAACTATTAATTTACCTTACAGCTTTCATTCATAGAAAAGTAAAGTGTTTTCTTTACAAGGATGTCAGAAGTGTTAGAAGCATCTGGCAAGCTTAATAACAAGAACAGCAATACTTGTATGTTCCATTATTGACACTTGCATTTAAAAATGTACATCTTATTTCTAAATAGAATGGATTACATAGAAATTTACTGAAATAGGTCTGACCTAACAACATTTGAATATAAATACTTTTGGTGAGCACCATACATTTTCAAAACTCTGAAGAGAAATAAATAGCTAGGACTGACATTTTTCTTTAAAAAGAGAAAAAGCAAACATAGAAAAGAGAAGCAACATTTCCACATAGACTGAGCAGGAGTGAAATTTAAGCTCCAGGTCTTCAATGATTCTTTCTAACTCTAAGACCATTCTCCAGAGATCTGGAGGGCTCTCTACTCTAAGCAAATCTCTTTGGAGATGGCTCTGCATCTTCCTTCCTGCTTAGATTCTTTTTCTAAAAATGTCTCAGCTTGTCTTTGAACTATTTGTGACATTAAAATACAATTCTGTCTTTCCCCTTGCCTTCTCTCTGAGCAATAGTCCATAATTACTCCCTCTACCACCACTCATAAACCCTTAGAATGTCTGCATGTATAATATATCATGCATGTGCTCAACAGAACATGGTTTTTCTACATAGAGAAAGCCTTGGACATCTGACAAAGTCTTCAAGTTTCTATAACAGAATTTTAAGCAGAGTATCTTCTTTTCTGCATTTAATATTGACCCCAGGCATCTGCTGTGGCTTTAAAGTCTACAAAATTATTATTCAATTTACATTCTTTGGGTTACATGAATGCCAGTTCCTCGGAGGCATTGTGCTTGGCTTGTCTTGGGATACTTGAGTTGTCTTATCCCCATTTCTCTTGAAAACTTAGTCAAGACTTAAAATTCATAATTTGTATTAGCCTTTTGGATGTCATGTTTCATGGAGTGCCTCATCACAGTGTGGAGTTCTAAGAAATGTGCACTGCCACCTGCATCGTTGACAAAAGCAACTTTGCTTAGGGTGTTACACCACTTGGGAAAGCTCCAGATAGAGGAGAATTTATCACAGTAATAATATAGGATGAAGTTATTTGCAATGAAATATATTACCAGATAAATACCCAGCATGGATATAAGGAACGGTAGGCCTGCTTGCCATTTAAAGAATGAAAACTACTTTGTAATAGGAAAATTATTTTTATATCTTTGATCTCACCTGCTGCATTTCCCTTCCATTCTGATGATAATTTCATACAATTTTATGAAGAGCAATTCCAGACTCCATTATTGTTCCAAGCTCTGATATTCTCATAGAAAATGAAAAACTGTCATAACCTTCCCTCCTGCTCATAAAGTCCTAGAAGAGGTGGATCAGACCAAAGAATCTTCTGACTTAGCGTACATTTTTTATTCTTTTACATAAATCCCCCAGGCAGGAATAAGGAAGAAGTATTTCAAACCCAATTCCAAATATTTCACTTGGAATTGCTCCCTGAGAAGAATGGAACAGCTGCCAATTAGCATATCTGTAGATCTTCTGAACAAATTCAGTAATATTTTCATTAATAAGTTGACTGAACAGAGCCCCCAGCTGTCACCTGGGTACATACCCCAACAACAGAATGTAAAAAAAAAAAATAGAAAAACCAGGTGAGTATTATTTCGCAAAATGCCTTTATAAGGCATGGAGTTACAGAGCTGAAGGGATCTATAAAGTCTAGCTGTCTACTCCAGCTTCCTCATTTTAGAGGCAAAAAAACCAAGGCCCAAAGTGGTTAAGAGAATCACTTAATTACAAAGTCAAGTGGCTACTCCGTGGCAGAGCCAGCACTGGAATCCAAGTATCTTGACCACAGATCTAGAGTTCTTTTCACACTGATAAAAATAATCTATAATATGCTAGTTCACTATAACATAGTGCTTTATTTCATTCTTTTTAAGAGTCTAATTATACCTACTAATCACATATCACTGTTCTTTCAAATATCCATGGAAGCAACAATAACTTCACTAAAATATAAACGTGTGATCCCATTTTCTTGATGAGGAAATATTGATATCATCATAGTCTAGATACTTTCAAAAATTCTCACAATAAGAAAATGAAACCACATATAGGAACATAACAGAACCTAGTTTTTATTTATTTGTATTTTTCTCTGACTCTCTCATGGGGTACAGCAGGGCCCTCCCCCTTTTACCATGCTCTCACTTTCATGCATAGTACTTGACCTCTAATAACATTCTTTTTCTGTTGAAATACATTGAATTCTTTTTTGTTGTTCATGTTGTTGTTGAGTTCAATTCTCGCTCTGTCTCCCAGACTGGAGTGCAGTCATATGCTCATGGCCACCATAGCCTCAACCTGCTGGGCTCAGGTGATCCTTCCTCCTCAGCCTTCCAAGTAGCTGGAACTACGGATGTGCACCATCACGCCAGGCTAATTTTTTTATTTATTGTAGAGATGTGGTCTCGCCAAGTTGCCCAGGTTGGTCTTGAACTCCTGGACTCGGGCAATCCTCTTGCCTCGGTCTCCCAAAGTGCTGGGATTACAGACATGGGCCACAGTGCCCTACAATACATTGAATTCTTATACAAGACTTCCTTAGTGGGTAACAAAAACGAGCCTTAGATTCAAGAACATTTGAGCATTCTTGAATCTTTGAACATCAGAATAGATCGGAGGTTGCAAACACAGGACCATAAAAGTCTTTGGGGTAGCCATGAGTTCAGCAGGCCCTACATCAAGCTTCAGAGCAGACTAATTTGGGGAGTTCATTACAAATCAGGAATAAAACCAAGATGAAGATGACTGAGTGAAAGAAAAACTACTAGTTAAGACAAGCTACACCTCTTTGCACAGACATTGAAAGACTTTGTAAAGAAAATAAAACGGCAGAAAGACAATCAATGTAAGATGCACCCAAATTTCAGTAAAGAATAGTTATTTACCCTAGTTATGAAATGGTTCTCTATCCAGAGTTCCCTTGGGCACATGGAGTGGCCATTGCTCTCCACCTTCAGAATGCTGGAACAAGAAGGGAAAGCCAGCCCATCGCAGTATTGACCTGACTATTACAGGCACTCTCAAAAAAAATCCTTGCTCTGAATTGAATGGCCTAGTGTTCCTAGGACATCTGAAACTCCAAATTAGATCAAATAGGTCAACACCAGAGATGGGTTTTCTGTGCCGCTTAAAGGAACAGGGGAGCAATATATAGGCACATAAGATACAATGACCTAGTACACATTTGCACATACTAAAAAGAAACATCTATTTGAGTTTCAAAAGTTCAAAAGGAAAGGAGATAATCTTGAAGGGTGTTCGGTCAATTATGCCTATATAATATGAAGTGTGCAAACACTTCAAATGAACTTAACCTTATTAATTATTTGATGAAAAGGAGAAATCTTAGGAATTAACATATCGTTCTTCAGGAAGAGAATGTGCCATTTAGTATCTCTTTGGATTTCATTCAATTTCTCCATACTTCAGTTGTCTCATGGCTAGATACACTCAGGCCACTTCAATCTTCTGACACTTAAGCCATTGCTCATCATTGGCACCAACTTGAAATGCTCTTAATTGTCCCTGGTGTAGACAGAACTCTTTGTTAATAAAAGTTTTTTTAATGCATTAATACCTCTGGATAGGAAGTCAAATTATTCTATGAATATCGTAGAAAATAATAAAATTAAAATATGATGTGGCAAATATATTATCAAAACCTAGGGAAAGGAAATGTGTTGTATAAAATTTCAACCATTTTAATATATATTTTTAGATTAAAAAATTATAACTGCAAATTCCAGGTTTCTGAATTGCCCTTTGATGATAGACTTCAGAGACGGAATCAACTGCATTTTAGTAGCAGTAGGCACTGAGATGCTGTGTTAATAGGAACAGTAAAGTGGTCCCTTCTTTTAACAACATCCTTTCCTTTCAACTTAGTGCCAAATAAACACAACTCCTGGGAAGAAGACTTAATAGGAAAAAAAGGAAAAATTCCCAACAAATAATAGCAGCAGCACGTAAAGCCCATCAGGAATTAAGATACATCTCCGCCACCAAATTAATAATGAATAAATAGGGCCCACTAATTTTTACTGTGCTTGCAGTAAAACAGACCACACAGGCCTTCTCTTCTGGAATCTGTAAGTGGTGCTTTAAAATCTGTACATGGCTTTAGCACCTGTAATGACTTAGGATGTTCAGGGATGTCTAGAGGAAAAGGGACTCAGCATTTTCTTACATACACAGTTAAAAATAATTTCCCGACTGTTAGCTACCCTGACCCAGAGGACAGCTGCAGGCCCAAACACCAGGGGTGTTCTTCTCTACTCATCTATTATCTACACTAGCTTTTTTTAATGTGGCTCATCAATTACCCCTATATAAATTCATCCTCCAGCCCTAATGATTGATATAAATGTTCCCCATCCATGATAACATAATTTACGGTACTAACTTTCTTTCATCTACAATTCTGCATAGGTTTTTGACTTGTACTAAGATCCCACATCACTTTAATTTTTCATATTGAATTCATTTCAAAAGCTTCACCCCGGGATCCCCCTCACATGACATCTCATTTCCAGGACAATCTGTAAACACTGTGGCAATCTGTAAGCCAACCTGATAGGAGGCTATGTTTATAGAGACCCCAAGGAACCACTGCTGCTGAAGGAATCCTTCTCACCATGTTGCTGCCCCCACATTTGTGTGGAGCTGCGTTCTGACTGAAGCTGGTAGAGAGCTAACTTAGATATAGCAGAAATCACTCTTTGGTGGAGGCTTGGACTGTTGTCTAAGCTTTCATTGTCAGGGATCAAGGCAGGAATCAGAATGCTTATTTAGAGACAAAAAAGCCTCATGTTCCCTCTTCTCAATCCAAAATTTACCATTTGCCATTGTGCTGTCCTGCTGTGTCCTGTTTTTATGATGGAAGCTTGACAGTAAAGGATTTATTTATTTATTTATTTATTTGCTTCAGGAAACTTCCATTGATTGGTTTATTGGAGACAATAATCTGCTCACATAGACAAATCATTTTCTCCCCCCCACCTTTTTTATTTTAAAGATGTGGAGTACAATTCAGGATTGGGTATACAAATTTCAAGAGCGCCCCACAGATCCTGTGCATTTGCCACATTTGTTTATACAGCTCAATTCCAAACCTGCCAGTTTTTAAAACAGGGTGTGCCTTTAGAGATTGTAATTTAGATCTAGGATCTTTATCATGAGAAAAGCCAATGAAATCACTGGGAGGTGTGTATATGTGACATATTTAAGTGGGTCTGAAACAGTTAAACAGCAAAAGCTTGTCAAGGCATCCAGTGAACAGCTTTTAACCAAGGGCTGCTGATGTCATAGGGGGTTGTTGATAGCAAAACACAGGAAGTAACAATAAAGTAAATTACTTCTGAGTAGTGGGGGAGACCTTTTTTTTAAACTAGTGCTCAGCCTGAAATTTGTTCCGTTTCCCACCCCAAAATTCTAAAAATATCTTTAAAACCTTTCCAATGCTATAGCAAAGGAAATACATTTCTAGGTATCTATATGATAACAAATAATTACCAAATGGGAGGGTAATCACATTTCCAGCATTAGCATTTATCCATATAGCAGGAAATAGGAAGCTAATAGCAAAAGTCAGTAAATAAAGCTTCATCCACTGCTAAATAAATACCAGTAGATAAATATTTTGCACTTCAAATGTTAAACTTGGTTGTAGTAGTTACAAAGACAAAGAATTCCCCAAAAGAATTCTACATAATTCATATACAAGCATGACAGAAGTAAGTGACCCAGTATCTATGGACCACTGTAAAATGCAACACATCAACATGGGCATGAACCCATGTGGTCACCAAGTGGTAACAGAAAAAAATAAGTGTCAGTAACTGAACCACGGTGGAGATATTCTTCTAGTCACATCTGCTGCTGGATTTGTGGGAACAAATTGAGAAATAATGCAGAACTATAATATCATTGTTTCCAAATTTTACTTAGAGTTAGTTTTATCTACAGCTGTGTTTAACTTCATGATTTAGTAAACACATCTATTTTATTCTGAGCATTTAATTGCTTTTAATTTGTTGGATCTTTATAAAGCATCTTTATACATATTTTAAGTAACTTTTAAGTAACTTCATTTAATTTATTTTTAAGGAGAAAAAATTCTACATAAGGGTCCCAAATTATGTTTTCAATCAAGATTTTTGTGAGCCGGGCTCGGTGGCTCAACCTGTAATCCCGCGCCTTTGGGAGGCTGAGGTGGGTGGATTGCCTGAGCCTGCGCGTTCAAGACCCACCTGGGCAACTTGGCGAGACCTCATCTCTACAATAAATCAAAAGATTAGCCGGGCGTGGTAGCGCGCGCCTGTAATTCCGGCTACTCGGAAGGCTGAGGCGGAAGGATCGCCAGAGCCCAGCAGGTTGAGGCTGCGGTGGCCGGGAGCGGCCACTGCACTCCAGTCTGGGCGACAGAGTGAGACTCCAACTCAAAAAGATTTTTGTGACCTTGTTTGCAAGTTAAGCAAAATGTCTGCTCTAGGTCTATTCTTTTGTAGATGTAGCTTATATTATATCTTTATGCAGAGAACATGGTATATTATAAATGTGTAAGCTATGTTGTCTGATGGAGCTGAACCTTCAACACTGACTAGCTTTTTACAGTGTGTAAGAAAATATGAGGGAGGACCCCCAAACTCCTGGATTTTACATAAAAAAGTGGGCAGCTATTCTTACATGTTTAAACCTCAGTCACCTTAAAAGTCTCCGTTTGATGCAATACACCTATCAAGACACTTTTTCCATTGCTCAAAACAGTTTTGAAGCTCATCCATTTTGATGCCTGTTAGTGCTTTTTGCCGTTTTTGTTTCACTTCTTCCACATTAGCAAACCGTTTCCCTTTGAGGACTTTTTTCATCCAGAGAAACAAGCAAAAAGTTGCTTGGCGTGAGATCTGGTAAATAAGAAGGCTGGAGCACAGGGGTCATGACATTTTTAGTCAAACACTGCTGACCACTCATTGTGTAGTGGGCAGGTGCACTGTCATCGTGGAAAAACCAGTCACCTGTTTGCCACAACTCAGGACGTTTCTTCCACAAATCATGATGCAACTTTCTCAAAACCTCCAGATAAAAACTGTGGTTGACCATCTGATCCGGATGAACAAATTCTGAGGGGAACAAGGGACCCACTGGTTGCTCTGGTTTGTGGGAGGGGGGGTCCCCCTCTGTTAGCCTTATTCAGCAGTGAAAGCCAAAAAGTTGTCAGTTGTGGAAACACAGTCCAAATGTGTAATTCAATATTCCTCTCTTCAGCAGTAGGAAATTCTCACTGAAAAAAAAAAAATGCTTTCTTCACTTTTGAAACATTTTGATGTAGAAATATTATCAAGTTTACACAAGTGTTGCAAGAAGATATCAAAGAATTCCCATATTCACTCAGATTCATCATTTTATCACAATTTGTTACCTTTCTTTCTCTCTTTCTCCTTCTCCCATTCTCTTCTGAAATATTTTAAAATAAGCTTTTATATTGTGTGTATATATATATATATATATGTGAACACTGTACTTCATGACTGTATACAATTACAATTTGTCAATCAAAAATAATGCTAATTTAAAAAATAAGTTGCATGTTATGTCCCTTTATCAATGTACAATTGACTATCAAAATCACAAAACTTAACATTGACACAATATTATTTTCTAATATAATGATCATATTTAAATTTTATCAGTTTCCCCAGTAAATCTTTTTTTTTTTTTAGTTGGAGTCTCACTCTGTCGCCCAGACTGGAGTGCAGTGATATGCTCACGTCCACCGCAGCACCTCAGCCTTGATCTGCTGAGCTCTGGCGATCCTTCTACCTCAGCATTCCGAGTAGCCAGAACTACAGGCACACACACGCACCCGGCTAATTTTTGATTTATTGTAGAGATGAGGTCTCCCCAAGTTGCCCAGGCTGGTCTCGAACCCACGGGCTCAGGCAATTCACTCGCTTCAGCCTCCCAAAGTACTGGGAATACAGGCTGAGCCACCGAGCCCGGCCTCCCCAACAAATCCGTACAGCAATGTTTTCTTTGATCCAGGTTCTAGTCCAGGATAATGAATAGCATTTAGTTACATGTTTCTTTACTGTTCTTTAATCTGAAACAGTTCCTTGGCCATTCTTTATCTTTTATGGCACCGATATTTTTGAAGAGTGCAAGCCACTTGTTTTGTATAATGCCCCTACATTTGGTTTTATCTAATGTATCCTTGTGATTAAATTCGGGTTATGTATTTTTTGCAAAATGTCAAATCACATAGTGACAAAGTAAGTGGCTTCTGCTCAGGGTATCACATTAGGAGGCACAAAGCACTTGGGCAATTGTTAAGACAGTGAGTGGTAGCCAAAGTTTTTCGCTGATAAGATTTTCTTTTTACAATTAATAAGTAATCGGTAGGTATATGCCTTGAGATTGTATAAATAACACATCATTCATCAAATTGTACTCATTAGTTTTAGGACCCATTGATGACTCGTGTCCAAATTAATTTTTACGATGATGGTTGCAAAAGGGTGATTTTTAAAAAAACTTTCATTCCTTCTGTTTATTACTTGGCATCCTACTATCAGGAAGAGCTTATCCTCTTACTCTTGTGTTTATTCTTCAACTGATTGATTATTAGTAGTGTGGACTCATCATTTTTTATATTTTCCATGGGTTTTATCATCACTCATTTTGATAAGTCAGTTGTTCCAAATCTGATCAATGTGAGCCCCTCAAGCGATCTTCTTTAACAAAGTTTCTTCTTAACAAGACAAGATTCTAATAATAATTTTACCAAAAAAAATACCAAGTATTCTGAGGAGCATTTATTTTGTATATTAGTCATTGATATTATATGGGAGAGGGGAAAAAAGTTTATATTTTCAAGTAAGCTTGGATAATTCTTGGTTAAACAGAGAGAAGTAGGCTTTTTCCTGCAGGATTTCTCAGAGCATTTAGCCGACTAATATACAACTTAAGGCTCTGCTATTCTTTTTCTAAGAATGTTGTATGTCTTTCTCTAATGGAGGATTTAGCAAAACCAGGTTCTTCAGAACACTGTTTGCTAATGATAAATTCATTACATCTGAAAAGAATATTCTTATTTTCAATTTAAGTCCTGGTTTAAATAATAAAGAAAAAAAATCAGCCAGGTTCGGTGGCTCAGCCTGTAATCCCAGCACTTTGGGAGGCCGAGATGAGTGGATTGCCTGAGCCCTGGTGACTTGACAAGACCTCATCTCTACAATAAATAAAAAATTGACTGGTTGGGGTAGCACACACCTGTCATTCCGGCTACTTGGAAGGCTGAGGTGGAAGGATCACCGGAGTCCAGCAGGTCGATGCTATGGTGGCCATGGGCGTGCCACTGCATTCCAGCCTGGGCCACAGAGTGAGACTCCAAATCAAAAAAAAAAAAAAAAAAAAAAAGAAAGAAAAAAGGAAAAAAAATCACAAATTTTGGCCTAAATTGAATATATTTTATTAAGTAGGCATTCTCAAATTAAAACAGAAACTAGCTCGAGCATCTACTCATCATCTTAGGAATAAAATTACTGATTTCTAGGGCTAATGTCCTAGAAATGATGAGCTCTAGTTGGTAAATCTGTTTCTCTTGGTGCTCAAGTAGAGGATCTAGAACTTGCATTAGGATCCTTTGGGTTCTTAAGATTTATACACTCCACCACCATAGACTCTGGTTCTGAAATCCCAGAAGAGGATCCAGGAAACTGCATTTTTTGCATGAAGCCTAATTGATTCTGATACAGTTGGTCCTTGGCCATCCATTAAGAAACAATATTTTGCGAGTTCATCCTTTCTGCCACCAAGGCTGGTGTATTCAATTTCTAAGACTATCACAACAAATTACCACAAACTGAGTGACTCAGAACAACAGAAATTTATTATCTCACAGTTCTGAAGTTTAGAAGTCTGAAAACAAAATATTGGCAAGTTTATTCCTTTAGGAGATTCTGGAAGAGAATCCAGTTCCCTGACTTTCTCCTAGCTTCTGGTGACTCAGTAATCCTTGATGCTCCTTGGCTTGAAGACACATCAATATAACCTCTGTCTCTGTCTTGAAATATTCTTCTTTTTATGTATCTGTGCATCTTCCTTTCTGTCTCTTATAGTACACCCACTATTGAATTTAGGGCCTACCCTAATCCAGGATGATCTCATCTCAAAATCCTTACCTTAATTACATCTGCAAAGAGCTTTTTCCAAGTAAGATTAAATTCACAAGTGCCAGGGGTTAGGGCTTAAGCAACCCTTTGATTTTTATTTATTTATTTTTTATTTTTTTTTAGTTGGAGTCACTCTGTCGCCCAGACTGGAGTGCAGTGGCCGCTCCCAGCCACTGCAGCCACGACCTGCTGGGCTCCAGTGATCCTTCCGCCTCAGCCTTCCAAGTAGCCGGAATTACAGGCATGCACTACCACGCCCAGCTGATTTTTTGATTTATTGTAGAGATGAGGTCTCGCTGCCCAGGCGGGTCTCGAACCCGCGGGTTCAGGCGATCCACTCACCTCACCTTCCCAAAGGCGTGGGATTACAGGCTGAGCCACTGAGCCCTGCTTAAGCAACCCCTTTAAAGGACACAATTCAACTCACTACAACTCAAAAAAACAAAAAAGGAGAGAAAAGAAAAAAAATTACAAATTTTGGCCTAAATCGAATATATTTTATTAGGTAGGCATTCTCAAATTAAACCAGAAACTAGCTCGAGCATCTACTCATCATCTTATGAATAAAATTGCTGATTTCTAGGGCTAATGTCCTAGAAATGATGAGCTCTAATTTGGTAAATCTGCTAAAATGTACATGTAAAAGTGATATGTATTTTTGTCCTGTATTACATAAATATAACCTTAACCAAATAAATTTATGTGTTCTCCTCTTTCACATACAAAATACAAAAGTGTTTTTATTTATTTTTCATTTCATATGAAATGTATGTTAATAAATTTAAAAATTCAAGTTCCCATTAAACTAACATTTATAGCACTACAACTGAACACTTTTTGATATTTTAATTATGTGAAGTCACAGCAATCCTAGAAAGCAAGTATAAAATGATATTCCATCTTAGAAATGAATAAATGAGATACAATCCTTTAAAGTAATAAATAGCTAGTATTTAAATTTAAAGTAAAGTCATCTGTCTCTAATTACTTAGCACTT
Source organism: Cephalopachus bancanus (assembly GCA_027257055.1). Taxonomy (NCBI): domain Eukaryota; kingdom Metazoa; phylum Chordata; class Mammalia; order Primates; family Tarsiidae; genus Cephalopachus; species Cephalopachus bancanus. The sequence goes on from JAPVLO010000012.1 coordinate 2,222,403, forward strand.
CTTACTTGGAGATTCATGTCTTCATCCTCTTCTACTTGGATATGCTGACATATGTACAAACCTGACATGTTTGGCTTTGTTTTCATGACTTGACTACAGCAAGAAGACCTCTCTTTCCAGGAACTAAGAATTATCTTTGCTGAATTGAAGAGTGCCAGACTTGCTGACTTGCTCTGAGTGGAAACAAAGCTGGTACCCAAGGACACAAATATGTAAGAAGGGAAAAAAAGGATGAGTGAATAGATGGAAGGGAGGGGAGAGGGAAGGGTAAGAAAGAGAAAGAAAGGGAAAGTAAACTAAAGAAAGAAAAAGGAAGGGAAAGCCAACCTAAGAAATGGCATTGCGTTCCTCAGTTCAACTCTATGTTCCTTTGGATATAGAAGGCTTTTCTTGTCTCAAAAGCTTATTAAATATCTGGTTGACTCAATTTAAACATAATATTTTAGAGTCCCAAATACCAGGCCCACAGTCAGAAAGAACAGTGGTATTACTAGCTGTTTCACTTATTTGCTCACTCCTTAATCCATTCTTTCCTTTTTTTCTTCATTCTGCCCTTCTGTCTTTCTTTTCCATTCTTATATTCCCTTCGTTCATTCTTCCTGGGACAATCATTAACATTTTTGTCTTTCTATACTCCTGAATCCTGATGATTTGATACCAGAAAGCAGAAATCTTTCTAAAAAACTTCATACACTCTCTTCCTCCTCCTGCACTACCACCCTTGACCTGAATATAAAGCCCCCACCCACAGAAACCAGAGGGGTGGAAACACACACACACACACCTCTTTAAAAATAAGCTAATTCATTATTTCATCGTCCACCTAAATTATTGAAGTCAAATTGATAAATGTGCATTTGCTATTATAATTTAGAAAACTCTTTGGTGTGGTAAGATGTCTACTGGCAAGAACACTTCCAGAGACTCAAGTTAAAATCTCTTTTTAAGGGCCTGTCGCCAAACAAGCCTATTAACTTTCCTCAACCTCCCTTTGCTCAACTGACTCGAAGAAATTGTGATGAATTCAAACAAAGTATGTGAAAGCACATACTTTGTAAATTGCAAAAAAAAAACCTAAACAAATATAAACTATTGTGTTACTTATACTTTTCAACAAAAGATTTTTCTTCAAGTTTGCTTACAGGCCCAATCAAATATGCATGCTTATGCACTAGTTCTGAAAATACCAATTAGAAGAAAAAGACAGTGTCTGAAAAGGAATGATAAAATTTCAAGATACTGAAATTACACTGGATATTCCCTACATACATCCCGGGAGCCCTCATCTGCAAAATAAAGATTTGATTGGCTCAATAATCTACTTAAAGGAGAATAAGAGGAAAAAGAAAATGGAGATGAATAAATATAGATAGATAGGGACAGAAAGAGGAAGAATATGTCCTGGCTTCACTTATTAAAGAAGGAAAAGGAGGAGGAGGAGGAAGAAGAACACTATAAAACAGATTATTCCTGGGTCTGGCAGTTCTGACTGAACACTCAGGATTTCTTATATAAAGTATCCATCTCTAATGCTACTTCTACAGTGTTCATGATGACCCAGTGTGTTTTGATGAATAAGTGTTAAGTTGCTTGTTTTTCTTCCCTAAACAAAGAGCCCAAATACATTGCCTGTGCTTGGCTTTCTTTAATGCCACTATTGTGCAAGGATTCACTCAGCAAGTTAGGGGAATAGCATGTGGGTATTGAATACAAAGAGGCAGCAGGTTCCAAACGCAGCCTCCAAAAGACGAAGCTGTCTCCACACTCTGCATGGCATGGGATGAAACTGTGTTTTGTCCAAAATTAAAAAGCCTGACCTGCGGGTCCTTAAAGGAGAAAAAGACTTCCTGCAAAGGTGACATCTGAATTCTCTCCTTGCTTCTGTTACTGCTGCTGTTTTTACCATTTTCTATATTCCCATTTCTTTGCTGCAACTGTCAAAATTTAAGTTTGAAAAATTTTATTCTGCCCTTTTGTGCGAAATAACTGAGGGGAAGAGAAAGTCTATGATTTCTCAAACGGATACAGTCATCTTATTTTAAAGGGTTTAAAGGCCTCACTATTTCTTCCAGAAATTTTAATAAGCATATAGAAATAGCCAGCTGGCTAATCCTGGGAATATCCCTCCTCCCTGTTCATTTTATAGAAAGATCCTGTGGTCAGGAAATATAAAGCTTTCAACACATTGACCACAGCTAGGATTATAGCCTCATATGGTAGAGCTTTTCCCCACTGTCTTTTTCTGGGTGTTGTCAATATCCAGCCGTCCTCCCTCTAGTGTTGAAGTCACCTTCACCCTTCTCACCAGGGAGAACTTCAAGACTGACTGCACTAATGAGGGGGTCTGGAATTAAGACATTGCATGTAAATCCATCACTGTGATTAAACTTAGCATGCACACTGTGTGCGTTTGGTAGTTTCAAAGAGTCTGGCTATTAAATGGCTTCATATTTTTATGCCTTTTGGCACCCTCATAAAAGGACTTAAGGAAACAGAATTTTCCCCTACTGCTACAGATGGACTAAGGCAAATCTATGCTAAAAAGCTATAAAATAATTTGAAATGCCTTAGGTTCATTGATCAATCAAGTCAGTAGCTCTGCAGAACACTTTTAAATGTATTATATATATATGGTTATATATGTATGTAAAGGCAGATATGTGATACAAAATCTATTAAGTTGCAAATAAAGTGAAACCTCATTAATTCAGACTTACTTAAATCGGAGTTTCTAATCTACTAAAGGTCTGCCTCAGCAGAAGTTTGCTTCTATCATATCGATGGAGAAAAGACTTGCTGAACAAATAACTAGTGTAAATAAAGATTACAGAGAGAGCATATAAACTGTTTAAGAGAATACACAGTTTTTACTATCCTCAAGCACTTGAGGAGCATCCATTTATACAGACAATTGAGAGTATAATTACAAAGCATTCTTATGTATTAATCAAAGTAGGCACTCTGAAGACCTCCAAAAAGTCTTTAATTATTGCAGTTCCACTTATTTTATATACTTGAAAAAGGTAAAGCTGCATTCTTTTTGTTGTTGTTGTTGCTGTTTTGAGTTGGAGTCTCACTCTGTCGCCCAGACTGGAGTTCAATGACCGCTCCCGGCCACAGCAGCCTTGACCTGACAGGCTCCAGTGATCCTTCCGCCTCAGCCTTCCAAGTAGCTGGAACTACAGGTGGGTGCCACCAAGCCCGGCTAATTTTTTGATCTATTGTAGAGATGAGGTCTCGCCAAGTTGCCCAGGTGACCGGATCTCGAACCCGTGGGCTCAGGCAATCCACTCACCTCGGCCTCCCAAAGCGCGGAATTACAGGCTGAGCCACCCAGCCTGGCAAGTTGCATTCTTTAAAAAATATTCTATTGTTCAGACTTATCATGAATGTATTCACATCTTTCTCTAGCTAATATAATTTAATAAGCTGTTAAAATGTACATTTTTCTATAATACATTAATGTGCTAGATTTGTTGGTTTTGCTTTTAAGGTACTTTAACAAAACTTGGTATTTGCACATTTGTATGATGTGTATTCTATATGGCAACATCTACATTCATAATGTAAGTATGGCAGTACAGAATAATGGAAAGAGCATTGAATGTATCAACTCTGCCACTAACTTGCAAGGTGAGCTTGAGTCTCGACTTGAATCCAAGTTTTCTCACCTGTAAAATCAAGAGAGATGCTTTTACACCCATCTTACACCAAGGACTTGTTACAAGGATCAAATAAGATGATGTTGTTTAAACTAATAAAAGTAGTTCATAAAGTAAAATGCAGATGTTATAATTATTTTCTTTTTGTAACAGATACTTATTTTTGATTTATAAGGAAATGTGGATGCGGCATACCATACTTAAAATAACCGAGTATATATTTCAAATTAATTGTTATCTGAAGAACATACTGTGTCCTAGCTTAAAGTGAAACTAAGGTAAATGAAATTGAAGTAATCTTCAAAGATCTACTCATTCTATTTACCATCTAGGGTGCAGAGTTAGGGGTTGAAACCATAATCCACTTAAGCATTTTGTAAAGATCTCCTAGTTTTTAAAAATATTTGTCATTTATTGTGTAAGTGGAGCTTAAATGAAAATTTCACAAATGTACTAAGTTTAGGAAACACAGGATAGGCCAGACAAAACAGTATGCCCAAACTGAGACTCTTGCAACCTGGCTCATCTGCCCTTATATAGCCAAGACCTAGCACAGTGGCTAGCACACAGTAGACACTCAACAATTTTGTGTTATACTATGATACTCCTTGGTGAGCTATCAGCCTACTCTGGCTAGATTTCCAAGTGTAGAGATAACATACTTATGATCAAGGATAAAATACTGTAATTTTCACAATGTAAAGGACCACATCTGTTCTGTTTACTGATGAGTCCCCAGATTCAAGAACTCAGTGACTGTTCACTAGAAACTATGTGTTGGGGGAAGGGGCAGAAAAGAATAATAACTCATTGAATGAACGCACAACAATTCTATGCCATGCTTTATGTAAGTTGATAAAGACATGGTTTTTAGCTTCAAAGTTTGTAATATAAAGTGGCCAGAGAAACAGACTTGTATAGAAGTATGTGACAATGGGGAAATGCCATGTTATAAAGTGCCGTGAGAACATACAGCATTGTTTTGCTATCCCAGTTGCACATTAGAATTACCTACAGGATTCTGAAGCAATACCAGTGTCCCAGGTCAAATATATCAGAGGCTAGGGTTTGGACATCTGTATTTTATTTTAAAACTCTCCCTAGGTGATTCTATTGTGCAGCCAAGTTGAGAAGAGTGGACAGAGAGTTAAAAAGGAATAATTAAAACAGAGAGGTAAGGAGTTAGGAAAGAAAGTTTTCTCAGATGAGGAAATATTTACATCATGCCTGTTTGTCTCCATGATTCACCAAGCACAGAAAAAAAATGCTAAATTATTTCCCCTTCCTAATTTGCAGCAGAGTTTCTCCTCTAAAGGGACTATGAAGACCAGCTCCTCCTACGCACTGCTCTTTCTGACCCTTTGAAGTTCTAAATCCCAAAGACTTAAATTTTTAAAAGTTCTTAAATCCCAAGGTGGCATCAGAGGGTCTTAAAAGTCCTAGATCACATCTTACTTGGGGAAAGATTCAATGTCTTAGCCTGAGGCGAGTTTGGAAATAAAGAAAGAACAGGGACCTTGTAAATCCCAAGTGGATGAATTCCCTAATAATATCTAATTTTCTTTACCTCGGGAGTTCCTTGTATGTGTGCATACCCAAGGGTGTGGGACTTCATGACTTAATGAGTATTGATATGTTCTGAGAAGTGAAAGTTTTATCTTTATTTGTCATAAGTTTCAATCATGTACACACTTAGTGGTGTTAACTTATAGTCACTTTATTTATAATAATAAATGAACAACCTGCTAGAAAGGGAAACCGGGGGGTTCTTTATCTTAGTACCCCGACTTTCCAATCTCAACCAAGTTGGAGGAAAATTTTCCTTCTTACAAGTAATGCCCAAAATTGTGATACCAAGAGAGTATTCACTGTAAAGAAATCTGTTTTTAAAAATGCTGTACTTCAGCTGGGCTCAGTGGCTCAGCCTGTAATTTCGCGCTTTGGGAGGCTGAGGTGAGTGGATTGCCTGAGCCCACGGGTTCGAGACCCGCCTGGGCAACTTGGCGAGACCTCATCTCTACTATAAATCAAAAAATTAGCCGGGTGTGGTAGTGCACCTGTAGTTCCAGCTACTTGGAAGGCTGAGGTGGAAGGATCGCTGGAGCCCAGCAGGTCGAGGTTGCGGTGGCCAAAAACGTGCCACTCCACTCCAGTCTGGGCGACAAAGTGAGAATCCAACTCAAAAAAAGAAAATGCTGTACTTCAGTTTTATGGAATCAGAACTTTTTAAAAACTCTCATCCCTAAAAACTATAGAAAGATATGTAGGAAAAAAACTGAAAATAATATCTAAAATAAAAACCCACACTCCAAGGTCTATTGTAGAAGAAAAAGCACTTTGGAACCAAAGTTCTAATTGCAATACTGCCAGGTGTTACATGCATAAGGTTGAACAAACCATTTTCTATGCATTTGGAAAATGAAGTGGCCAGGCTGATGATGTTAAAGAACCCTTTCCATGTGAACATTCTATCCTATTTTAAATTCAGCATATTAACAACAGTTTCCCAACGTATCCAAGGCAAGCAAGAAAAAATATCCTGAGGTAAGAAAAAGCTAAGCATCCCCCTAGTGCTGTCAATCTTTGTTTACAGATGCCAACATCAAAAATCACTTCAAGTTTGATATTACCACCACTATCTTTGAATAAGTGTTTTTGCATGTCACTATAAGTATTTTAGCACCCAGGCAGTTCTACCAGGCCAAGTTATGAAGAATCCTAGATTAAATATATATATAATATATAATCTATGTGTAAACACATATAGAATGTAAACATATATGATGTAAACATATATATATGTGTATTTTTTTGAGAGGGGGGTTTTGCTACATTGCTCAGGCTGATCTCGAACTCTTGAGCTCAAGCAATTCTCTTGCTTCACCCTCCAAGTAGCCAGAACAACAAATACACACTACCACACCCAGCTCCCAGAAACTTATTCCTACACAGCTATTGCTCATCTAAATGAAAGAACTACAGCTCATGTGTTCTATTTCTCTAAGTAAGGCTGCGTGTAGATAAAATGTTGGGCAGTAGAAGGAAACATAAAAAAAGATACCATTATAATTACTGGTTTAGATCTGATTCTACTTATTTAAGGACTAGAAAGCAATGGATAAAAAAGACACATGAGAGGAATGAACGACAGGACAGGTTAGTTCTAAAGGCAGTATACTTTCAGGTCCACCACCAATGGATCCAACAAGTATATTCAGTTCAACTCTATACTTACAGACCTATCCAGAGTCTGAGAGAATTCATGACTACTATTGCCTGTGTAAACTTAGGAAAGGTGCTTTTGGGAAAGTGTAAACTGCTCCCTTCACCCATATATATTTCATAAGCCCTTCTCTCATATTAATGAAAGTTTGAATATTACCTACAAGGTCCATAAACCTCTTGCTATAAACTCTGGGTGGTCAGGTGCATATGGACCCAAAGACTTGTCAAGAAATTGACTGGATAAAAAAGGAATGTAACATGCATTTGATTGGCATCATGAATTATATTATTAAAGCAACCCAGGGTATGGATGATGGCAGGTCCAAAGGAGAATTAAAATCACCCAAATCTTCCCCATAGCTGAAGAGGGCCACAAAGGACCTAACTGATTATAAGGTTAGAAATTACATTTTCAAGTTCCCATCTGGAGGCATGTTTGTTTCTGGCTGTGTAAGTTTGCTCCTGAGTTCTTCAATGGCCTGTTTTGAAAGGGTGCGATGGAAACAAATGCCTCTGTCTTAAGGACTTAAAAAAAAATCATTGAAAACAATGTAGGGATATAAATGTCTGTGCCCACAGCCAAGATAAAAAATGCAAAGTCTGGGCCACCTTGCCTTTAATTTTCTAACTGCTGTTTTGTAAGGCTGTGTCATGCTTCTCAGTTCAAACACGCTTTGGCTCTTTATTATTCATGGACCTTTTTCTCAGTCAGTGGTGTTGAATAATAAAACAGCCCAGGATCAAATGGGCCAATTCTCCACGCCTGACACCAACTGCTACTGTTCGCTGGGCTCTGCCAAGCGTTGCCTCTGATAATGAGTGGGATTTGGTTAAACAGTAAATTAATGAATAATGAAATATCCAGGTTGATCAGTTAGAGAGCACGCTTGCTTTGCCCTGGGCTAAACGCTTGGGGCAGAAATTACTCTCAAACGGCACTTGCCTGGCTGCTGGTCTGGATAACTATTTTACAGCCTATTGCTTGACAGAATGCTGGGGAGGGGGGAGTCAGTGGGGGAGAGAAAAGGAAGGACGGAGTTATTAACAGCAAAAAAAGGGAGAGAGACAGAATAACCTAGTTATCACCTTGTAGGTTTCTAAACTGCATATGTAAGAACAAAGTCACAAATATGATCTGGAGAAGTCAGAGTCCCAAAATTCCCAACACATGTTCAACATCAAGGAAAAATGATGAGTGAAAACATTCTTCTGTGTCTGCGCACATATGCGATTAAATGTAGAATGATTCAGTTGCAAACTCATGTTTCTGGGACCACATTAGAGTGATGACATGCAGGGAGGTCATTTAGGTGACAGGAAAACTCTACCCTCATTTTAGGGTTTCATGCTCTGGTTGCTAGACACAACTCCCCTCCACAATCCACCTCCCCACCACACTCGTTTTACAAATATTAAAAAAAATAGGATGGCTTTTTCAAATGACCACCATTAGGAAAAAAGTTTCACTGCAACTGTGATTTCAGAAGATATATAGAGAATGATATTGTCAGTTTCAACCTTAACATCACTTCAAAGTTTTACATTGTTATGTAGTTTCATGTATGTGTGTGTAGTAAGTTTGCTCACTCAAGATCAGAGGTATGTCCTTTCCAAAAAACAAGCTTTGAATCATCAAAAATCCACAGCAGAGTGCCATAAGGACAACATGTACTGAGAAAATGTGTTATTTTTCCATTGCTTTACTAAGCTCTGGGGTGGCCATGTGCTCTTTGAGTTACTGTGGCTGCCATATTCCTAAGCTTTGGCCCCCTCCCCTACCTTGGGGAGGTGAATCTCCTCTCTTCCCTCTAATTTACTTTCTAAATAAACTATATTTCCCGATCTAACAAAAAAAGAAAATGTGTTATTTCACTCTTGACATTTGTTTTGGAGAGAAATCTCTCCAACTGGTTATCTCTGGAATATCTTATTATTTCAGATCTCTGACACTTTCAAATGGGTTTGAGATTAGTGGACTTTGCAGTTTTGCACAGTGAAGATTGAAACACTTTTCAACAAATTAACACAGAATTGTGTTTTGCCATTTGGTTTGATTTTAGTTAGTTTTTAGATGAAAACGACAGAGCAGTGCCTTCACAAAATTGGTGGGAGACTAAGAACATACTCAGGAATCAAATTTAACAGTCCTCACACCTGGAAGTAAATCTCCCAACCATGGTTGAAAAGAAAGGTGAACATTATGTTTTCCTGATGTAGAAGTGACAAATCATAAGACTGGAAAAAAATGCCCACAAACTAATAAAGATGGGGAAGAAAGGAACACATGAATTACCTATAGCTTCCGTGTACATGATTACTACACTCCATTCCTTAGGGCCTGTGAAGCAGCAAGTCTTAGAGGATGTTATTCCCCTAGTTTCATCCTGCAAAGCAGTGTCACAGACAAAGATTTAACCTTTCCACATTGGCACCCAACCCCCCTTCCCCAAGAAAAAATAAAATGCTCTAATTGTCTTTATTACTTTCAGACACTGGCCACCAAACACAGATGTTCACCACTGAGAATTAAAGGAAGGGTAAAAGGTCACAGGGACCCAGATCAGTTTGATCCTTCTTTGGATTATTGGGCCCCATTGTCTTGAATGGTTCTGATCTTTGAAGAAGAAAAGAATATTTAGATTGAACATAAAAGTGGGTGAATAGCACTCAGTGGGCCTATTTTGTTGGTAGGGCTCATGCCAGTGGTCCCCTCTCCTGCCTTCCTAAAAACAGCACAAGGAAGTGTGTGAAACAGCCTATAAAAAACAATAAGCTTTGCTTCTGCCTCAAATATTGATAGTTTCCTATCTTTAGGAATCCTTAGCAAAAAGAATTCTATCTTGAAAACAAGAGCATTGAAACCTAAGAAACGGAAAAACAAAAAACAAACAAAAACAAAACAAAATCTTTCCTTCTCTTAGCACATGGGACTCTCATGGCAAAGAAAATTCACAACGATAAACACTACTTTGTTGTGGCTGGTTTTTGTTTAGTTCCAATTCAGGCAATTCCCATATTGCGATATTGTGTGTATGTGTGTGAGTAAATAGCCCTAGCTACAATCCCCAAAAAAGGTCTCTCACCTAGTCACTTGCCAAATCACTTAACAGGGAGGATAATATTTACACAAAATTTACCCTGGTCCAAGACTGATGCTTTTATCTCAAAAGTTAGCATTGGCATTTTCTGCATGTGGTTTTTGTGTGGTCTTTGGTTTGATGATGCTTCTTTTCTTTGCATCAGCTTGGATTTTCCCAGCCATTTTGTACAACACCTACCTGACCCTTTCCAAACCTAGACCAAGTGACCAACAGTTTAGAAGTAAAATCCAACGCTGTATAGAAACTACTTAAAATCCTATTTCCGCAGAAGCTCAGATTACGGGTCGCACTCTTTTTGCCCACAGTAAGTGCCACCAGCTCTTCCGCACAAGGGGACCTCTAAATGAGCATCCAGACGTGGATTCCCAACATTCAGGACCCTGAGGACCGCGTGGCGAGTGCTAGGATTCTTTGGCTCGACTCCATCCTACACACCAGTCTATGCAGTAAACTCGTCAGTCGGCTTTGGGGAGTTTCCACCCGCAGACTTGCATGACTTGCACGCTCAGTCCTCATGGCAGAGAAACACCCCTTCTCACGTCTCTGTACCCCACCGCTCGTGTGCCAGCTTCTTATCTCCAACCATTTGATACAGGTCGGGACATTTGGCCGTGGCAGTGGACAAACTCTGACACCCTCCCGGTAGACAAATTCTACGCATGTACGGCGAAGGCCAGGCCCTCCTCCAAGTTAAGCAAATGGCTGGGTGAGCAAGCGTTGGCTAATGACATCTGACAGCCACATCCTTGAAACGTTGGCTAATATCTCCGCGAACAGGCACGTCCGGGCGTTAACTGGTCGAGTTACAGATGACTGCCAGAGCTGCCCTCCGTGCAGCCTGGGCAAGTCACGCTTTGTTAAGTCCATTGGCCATTATGCTGATTTTAAAAAATTTAAAGAGCATTTTTATGCAGAGGCCTCTCTCGGCAGCAGGTGTGACCCCTATCTGGGCCTTGAACGCCTCGCTCTTGAGTCAGCTCCGGAAGGCTGCAGCCCTTCGGAGGGAAGAGGAAAAGCGAAGCGCAGGGTGGGCAGGAACCAAAAGGGTAGGAACAAGTGGGCGAAAAGTCACTGCCTGACCTTGCTACCTTGAGACCAGCGCGGAAGGACAAAATTACTCCCTCAATCTGAGCATAAGCAGTAGTACGGGAAAAAAAAAAAGGCTTCCCACGACCCAACCCCATCCAGACCCAACGCCTTGATCCCGAGGGGCGCGCCAAAACCTCTAGGCTAGCAAGCCCCGGGACCCTGGGCAGGCGTGGCGGCTGGGGTTACGCCCGGGCCGCCACGGCGCGTGCGTACGTGCTCGTGCGTGGGCGTCCGCGCGTGCGCGCTTGTTGACACCCGGCAACCCGGAGAGCGTGCCTAGACGCGGGCAGCCGGCGCCGCTTGCGTCGGCTCGACGCAGGCTGCGGCTGCGCACGCGCGGTACGTTCGCCCGCGGACGCTGTGCCCCGGGCGTGAGTATCCCCGCAGTCACACCCGGTCTCCAAATTGGTGTTGGCGGTTGAGTCCTGGAGACCTCAGGGAAAGGCGGTGGGATCGCGCAACACGTGACCTGGGGGAGGGGCAGAGGGGAACCCACGCCAGGAACGTGGGCCCGGGGAGACGTTTGACTGACCTCCTCCGATGGAAGTCCGCGGGGTTATTTACGAGGTCTGATTTAAAAGTAGTGGCTGCCAAGGAAGTGAAAAAGGAGCTCACCCCAAGCTATGAGCAGGAGCTGCAGTCGCAAGAATGCGGTTTATGACGATATAAATCACCGTGGAGCTTGTGATGGGAAAATAGGGAGACTGCGAGTTTGGGATAGAAACCAGGAAACAAAGTCAAGAAGGAAAAATGAGTTTTCGCCTTCCCTTTTTTGCACCACCCCCTCCTTCCCCTGGGAGGCCACGGGAGGCTGCAGGGAGGATGTCGCTGCAGGGAGGATGTCGCGGCCGGGGTTGCCCCAGTCTTCCCCAAGTTTACACGAGGATCGTTAGAGAGCCGGGGAATACATGTAAATAAACAACTTGGAAGATTTATGGGAAGAAGTTCAATTTTATAGGACTGTATTTATAGAGCCAGCGCTGGCTTACTTATAAATAGATTAATGGGAGGCTGGAATTAATGAACTTACGAGCTGCACGTTTGATTTCTGAAGCTTCAACATGACACACAACCGCCCTCGAAGGCCGAGCGTGGAAGGCAGCTTGCTCCGGGGAGCCGTGAGCACCGTCAAAAAGGGACACGTCCCACGGGGCCAGCTGCTCTGGTGGCTCCGAGCAATGGCGCCCGGGGTCTTCCGGGAGGAACCCTCACTGAACTGTTATTTGCAATTTTTTTTTTAATGTGGCTTCATAAAAAAAAAAAGAAAGAAAGAAAGAAAGAAATAATCGGATCTTCCTGCTAGCACTATTTTTAATCAAGCCCTTAACCCGCTAACATGGGCCGGGCGGGTGGGTTCTGGGTACCATAAACCGCGCACCCCGGCTGGCAGGCAGGGGCAACGGCGACAGTTCCTCTAGGGTCATCTAGGGTCCCTCTAGCTACTGCTCTTATTCCCTTCACAGCCTCATAAGACAATAACAAAGGGGCTGGGGAGCTGTGAAACGCTGCCCGGGGCTGTTTTCTTAGACAAGGCTGCATCCAGCTTCCAACCCCCCTTTTCCCCCTTTCCGGTTTTTCTTCCTGGTTATTTCCTCCAGTTCTTTGCAGGCTTCTCAAAACCTTGGGCTTTACCCGGTAAAGGTGATTGTCTCAGACCCTTTCCTTGCCAAGTGGTGGTGGTGGGGTGGGGTAGTCTGGTGCTTACCTGTTGGATAATAGGTTGCAGGACAGTTTATCCTGTGCTGGTGCTAAGCTTCTGTAGGAAAAAGTGCCGTAGGCTATGGAAATTTAACCACCACCCCCATTGTATAATCCCAGTAGTAACCAATTCCACACTCTCTGCAAAGCAAATGAAAAGGACACTCAATGGAACAAACCAGAGACTACGACATTTATCTGTTTTCTTTCTAGATTAATGGATTGCATGCCTTAATAATCACACTTTTTTGGTGTTCTTTGCTTCTTTCTATTTTTTTTTTGTTTGATTCCATTGTTTGCATTTCTAGCCCTGATACTCCCTCCTTTTAATAAGTAAATCAGGAAGAGGACAATCTCACATAAAGCAGATTCCATTGTTCCTTTTGCCTTTCCCTATAAGGAAGTCCAACTGAAAAATATTCACTTTAAAACAACTGGTGTGGGAGGCATATTATTACCAACTATATGCTAAACCTGCTCATAATCTGGTATCATCAAGAATTAACATTTCCAATTCCCCTTAAATGTGTATACATGTTTCTGTTTCTGCTTTTTTAATACTTAAACCAGGCAATTTTGATGTAGAAAAGGACCTGAGGAGGTTTATATTTTGCTGATAAGACTTCGGGCCCCAAAAGAAGCAGAGACTCATCCAAACCATATAACATCTTGGATGATTTTGCTTTCCTGGCCTCAAGGAAGATACCCAAGCCTTGGGATAAAATACAGATCGAGATGATGTTTGATCACTGCAGCCCATTAACCCAAGTGAGAAAAACTGTGACTTTTCTAGACAGTCTCTCAGCCAAAAGTAAGAGCCAGCATCCTAATAGATCTACACTTTTTCCTCTTCTTGGTTAAAAGAGGTTTTTTTCCCTTGTTTGTTTATGCCTTGTGCTGCTAATAATGTCAGGGTTGGGTTTAATTCTGAGTGGGTGTAAACACCTTCAAATCCCAAGTCATGGGGACAGCAGGCCACACCCAGCTCTGCAGAGTTCCCTCCTGTACCTTCTTCATAGATCTCCTCGCCAAAACTAGCAAGTGGGAGGAAAGTGTCATCTTTTACACGGACCCAGAGTCTTTAGTTATTTGGGATTTAACTTTGACTCTTCAGTTTTTAAAGGGCAAAATAAACCAAAAGATGCAGTTAACACGAACTTTTATTGCAAATCTGGTTAGAAATAGGAGAGAAGAGTGTCAATTTTGAATTTAAAAAATTAAAAACACCTACCAGCGAAAACAAGTGTTCATTTTTCTGAGAAGCAAAATTTATTGTATTTCTGTTGTAATGAAAACACCTTGGGTGTTTCAGTGAGGGGGGAACAAACGAAAAAAGCAAAAAGCTTCTTGCTATACTTTTTTTTTCTGTCTGTAGATTTAAACAATATCTACATTTTAAAAACTGAAGATGAAAACACAACAAAAACACAACAATCTTTTTATTTATGTAAATCAGATTAACACTGGACAATAAACCAATTTCTACCCATTACCATAACAGCTTGTTTATAAAGAACAGAAAAATTCAGATAGGATTCTACCTAGGGTCAAGCGGTTTTTTTAACCACCCATTCACAGAGGTATAGATTCACAGATAAATAATCCCAAACTACTTGCTCGCCGTATTTACACATTCCCATTAAATTAAGCATAAATAAATATATACAAACTTAACATGAATACCCTCCAGAGCTCTTCTCCTGAAGAGTCAATAGATTGATATTTCTCGATTGTGTGGCAAAAACAATGTTGGAGAATTAGAGACTAACTCAAAAGAGGAGTCGATTTTGGCATTTAAGGAAGGATAGTGTTCATTCCATTTTTAAAAAGAAAACGAATTTCAATATTTCTTTTTACGCCAGTAATTTCACATACATTGGCAAAGGAGGGGAAATGCTATTTGGGCTCTTGAGGCAACATTAGATGGTTTAAGGTTATTATTTCCTTTTCACATAATGTATTACAAGTACAGGATATCAGATGTGATGACAAATTCTCTATAAACACTCTAACTAGGAATGCATTGTACCAGAGGAACAGTGTGTAGATAGGTTCGGGGTTTCAGGTTTTCCATTCGACCAAAGTTTTCATAGAATATGAAATAATTGCTTGAGAGAGAGTGGTTTCCTTGGCCAAAGAAAACAAAACAGCCAGGTTTTTAAAAGCCTCTTCGGTTCTTTATGGGGGGATGGTGAAAGCTAGGGTGTGGAGGCCAGAAAGAAGATGCTTAATTGTGGGTAAGGGAGGAGGGGACAAAGTTACCTTCCCAGTCTGGGAGTGAAGTTAAAGATCTTTGAGATGATCCTCACCCAGAACATTTCTTGCTTCTCTGAAACCCATACTACCTGAAGGAGGTGGCAGGGTTGGGCGGAGAGTGGTCTGGAGATCTTTAGAACCTTTCAAGGAACTTGGAAAGTGGAAAGTGTGAAGGCAGCACTGCCACATCCTGACTCCTTCCTGTCCTTACCTGTTTTGGTTTGGGACTGAGCATTTAGGAGTGGGCACGCGGCGGCATGGATGAAATGTCTAAAGAGTGGAGGGGGGACTGCAACTCACCTATTTGGTTTGAAAACAAAGCTCAAAGGGGCTTGCCTTAAACGTTTCCCTGGACTTAAAAGGCAAACTCTTGCGTTAATCCTACTGTTTATTGATTTATAGGCCCAAGGAAACCAAATCTTTTAATAACTTAATTATCAGATAAACGTAGCGGGCCTGGCTAACGAAAGCAAGGGGGCGGGGGCCTACATGAAAGGAGAAGTAAGGGAGGGAGAGGTGGTGGTGGGCTCTCTCCACGCAGCGAGGGGAGCGGGGCAGGCGTGCAAAAGGGTTTGTTCAGATGGAGCCTGAAGGAGCGCGCCAATAAGCGCGCAGGGCAACCAAGGGAGCCTGCGTGGCCAAGTGAGACAGCTCCCATCCCATCTCCCCCTTTAGGAGCATGAGGGCGGGGCATATTTCCGTCCTGATGGAGGAAGGGATAAGCTTCCGATTCCTGGGACATTTCTAGGCCACTTTCCCTTCGGGAGCAGAAGCCCGGGGTGGCCGCTGGCAGAGCCGGGCGCCCTCCCCGCCTGCAGCCCGCGGGGCACCGCCCCTTTACCTACTGGAGAAGGGGGCTTTCTCGGTCGCCTTAGCCCTTAGGGTGAGACCGAGAGCGGAAAGGGGCCCCGCGGCCGGCGGCCCCTCCAGCGGCTGATTCTATGTCCTCAACACGACTGGGCGCGTGTGGCCCACACGCTCTCAGGACCTGCACAGTAAGAGCAAGGCGCGTCCATCGCGTCCCTCGCACGTCACACGCGTGGGGCGCGTTGCCCTGCAAGGAAAGGAGACGATGGTGTTCAGTGTGGTCTCTCCCGGCCTCGTGCAATCAGAACACATCTAATGCAAGCGGCCAGACCCTCGGACAAAGGCACGAGTCTCTCAGCTGGGGAGAGTGTCTATACTCTCCATAACGTCTAGCTCCCGCCCTTTGCACTTCTCTAAACACGTCTAGGGCTGGGCCCGGAAGACCCAGAGGTCCCAGAATGAATTGGGATTAGGAGATGGCCTTCGGGGTGATCTTTAATCGGCGCTTGGGCCCTTTCGGTGACCTGAGACCTCTCTAACGTCCTCTCTTCCCCCAGTAAAAACAGGCAAAGCACTCAGCAGGTTCCTAACACGACAACCACCCTCCTCGCCCCAAGGCTAGATGGAAGGGGTGCAAAACTGTTTTGAGTGGGACCAGAACATCTGAATCTTTATTTTCAAAGGATGTTGCAAGGTCCTATCTACTTTGTTAAATAGGCGCGTGTGTCTACACTAAATTTATAGACCTATTTCACCCACCTCCCCTTATCCATGGATATTTCTCACTGCTTTTGGGAAGGTGCAGACAATGAGTTCCAGATCCTATTTCATGATAATGCTAAGATGGAGCCCGAAAAAGGAGCTGGGCTGCCAGAAGTGAGAAATATGAAATGCATGAAACTTTGTCCACTGGGAATAGTCCCAGTGTATCCAGAAGGTAAAACTCAAAGCTGAAATACATATCTTTTCATTTTGCATTATTTTACCATCATATGCCAAAACAAGTGCAGGTCTGGGAGGGAAAAATGCTTCATTCGTAACGTATCTTGTAAGAAAGCAACTGTTGCAGAAACAAGGAAGCTTGCGACCCCCTCCTATGCAAAGCCGTATTCCCCCGTTACAACAGCAATCGCCAAAGAACACAGGGAGACCAAATTCATTTTAAATGCAGGGCAATACTGTTAGGATACAGCGCTCTAAGAACCCTTAGTCTTCTCCCTTAACATTCGTCTGCAGACCCCCACCCCCCGCCGAATTCCGGTGTTGCAGAATGTTAGCTTGTAGATTCAAAGCTGCTTCCACCATATTGGCCACTTTCTAAATTATTCCCTTTGAGCTTCTTTAAAGAAGTGCACCTGCAGAATTCTGACACACAGGCTTTGATTAAAAAGGGATCGGATTTTTTTTTTCTCTGTACCTTATAGATTGTGTAGGAAGCCCAAGTCCTCTTTGAAGAAGCTCATAAACCATGCGGGCAAAGCTTTGGAAAACAGAAGAGAATGAAATGGTACATACCCCTCCGAAGGAATTACATACTAATCAACGTATTCATATTGTGTGTGTTTTTTTACTATGGTTCTTAAAATTGGTAGATGACACAAATATAACAAATGCAAGATTCTCTGTATGCAGATGCTGGCAAAGCTGGGAACTAGTAACATTTTCTGAAAGGAACTGATGATGAGTCTGAATCAACTTTTTGGTCCGGATTTTCCTCTGCCGCGGGAGCCTGCACGGCCGGCCGGCTGCAAAAGCTGCAGCCTCCGCCGGTCCCTGCAGGCCTCCCGCCCGCCGCCCTCGCCCTCCCTAATTAAGCAAAAGGCCCAGGACCTGGGCCGCGTGGTTTAGGGACGCAGGGCGGGGCGGGAGCACCGAGGGGGCCCAAACAACGCAAAAGGGATAACCACACTCATTGTCATCCCAGAAGATTCCCGTAACAGTGTGAGGATGCCAGGGCAGTGTAGAAAAGGGTGGCGGGGAGAGGGACGAGTTGAGGTGGAGGGCGGGGACTGTGAGAGTTTCCTAAAAAAATACTTAAAATTAAAAAGTTCGTGCGTCTCAGTCAACCAGCTCTCAAAGCACTGACACCAACGTTTCTCCGATTTTCTTCCAATAAGTTAGCGTTTTTTCTCATGTTTAGTCTTATGTTTATTTTCCAAAGGGGAGGGGAAATCATGGTTTTCTTTTATTATCAGTGTTACTAAGCTCGAAAGAACCGAAGTGGAAAATCCGGACGGTTGTCTCCAAGTGTATCTTGAAATAGACACTGAGAACCGATATTGTTGCTCCGTTGTACGCCTCAGTTTTTTTTTTTTTTAAGTTATTTAGCTTTCTTTTTTAAATTTTTGATTGTATGTGTATTCTACCTAATATAATTCTTCCAAAGCCAATCCAATATTTTAAAGCTAAAATTAAATTTTTGTCTGTTTTTCCTTTTGTATTCAAAACATTTTTCCTTCTTTTTAAAAATTTTTTTCATTTCCTGTGTTTCTCCTCCTTGTCGCCAGTTTTACTACCTGGGCCTTCCCCAGACGTGTGCCTGTTAGTGGTGGTGTTGTTCAAGAACATCTTGTCCATGCCTTTGAGCGCCTCGGTGAGATAGTTCTGCAGGGCCGTGAGCGCCGCGCAAATGGCCGGGGCGCCGAAGCCGTGCGTGATGAGGCTGAAGTGCGTGAGGCAGCTCTGGATCCCCGGCTCCAGGATGGGGCTGGGTCGGCTGTTTCCGATCGGAGTCCGGTCTTGCGCCAGCAGATCCGTAAATTCTTTACAAAGTTGCCTGCAACGGGGTGGGGGTGGGGGGCACAGAACACCACCTTCAGTGTCGTTGTCATTGGCATTAGAAAGGAGACGCTCACACAAGCCCAGAGGCGCCCAGTCACCGAGGAGCGAAGCTAATGTGGGCGATTCCGCTCTGTTTCCTTTCCCAGCGCTCTCCCTTCTCGAGCAGCTGGGACTGGAAGGAGAGCGGGGGTGGGGAGGCAGTGAGTGCACTCCTTCCACCCCAAAGCCTTGCCCTCCCCGCTTCCGTCTCTGCCCCTCCATTCCAGGACCGCATGAACTCTGCCTTGGGAAATACGCTGGGCTTTGGCATTTGATTTTGAATACTTCATAATTTTGAGCTCCTACCTGGCATTTCTTTTGAGCTATTTCCCCCTCCTCTTTCCTGCCTCTCCAACAACCTCTTGGTGATCAGGCACAAAAAACCCTGAAAGATTTAGGCCCCTCGGCCAGAAGCCTGTCCCTGGCACCGAAGCAGATTGCTGGAGCCTTCTGTGGCCGAGGGCAAAAAACTGTTTATTCTAGGAGAGAATGCTGATTCCATTCAATGCAAAAACCTGTTTACCTGCAGTATTTGGGGAGGAAGATATTTTCTGCCTCTCCTCCCCTTTCTTTCTTGCCAGTGTAGGCTACTGAAAATCTTTGTATTACAGGATTGTTGTCAATATAAAAGGATTCCCGCATAGTTTAAATAAAACCTAAAGGTAGGCTGTTAAGACACTAGGGAGAATAGATTTTTATTTGTTGAAGGTTTTTATTTCCTCAAGGCACCTACAATTTAGAGGAATCCCCCAGCTTTAGAAATCCTGTGTACCTAACTATGGATTGAGCTTATTTGAGAAATTTTTAATATAGGAGCTGGATGGGAGGGTTTTAGCCCTGAAGGTCAAATGGCTTGGCTCTGCTGGCAGGCAGAGGCACAACATCCCAAAGGCCACAGCTTTCCACAGATTGGCAGACTTCTCCTGTCCACCTGCCTCCACCCAGCCTGTGGGTCTGTGGTGTTCAAAAAAGAAAACTACAGACTTCAGTCCCAGACTCCCTATGGGATAACCTGACAGACACCTTGGAAGACTTGTCCTAGCCAACAGAAAAATGGGATAGGCAACTGTATTAAAAGGACCCTGGGGCATCTTTTCCAGGGTGTTACCACATTAGGGTAGAGGTTAAACCCAATGAGGAATACCACCCGCTCACAGCTGAAAGGTTGTTGTTTTAAGACAAGTGGATAGAGAACACTAACAGGCAGCCTTTTTTTACCCTTTGGTTTCTCTATTTGAAATACACACATCTTCATAACCAGAAATAGGTAACAGTTCTGACCAAAGTAGGGCCTTTCTTAAGTTCTTGTGGCACCTTAGAATCACCTGTTGGGTTCAAATGCACACTCACATGTGCCCAGCTCTAGTTATTTCCAATTTCGAGAAGATTTGAAGATAGATCCATACATAAATAGCTCGAAAAAAACTCCTTAACTGATCTGATACTCACCCCAGGTTAACAAGTGCTGGCTAAGAGAAGCCATAGTGCTTCAAGAGGAGACAGTTCTATGCAGTCCTTAAGGGAAATGAGAGTTGTTTGTGGAATCCCCTTATCTGATTTATACAGTTTGCTCTTATTTTTTCCCCGAAAATATCCTTCTTTTATAAAGCACAACAGGTTCTCCACCACCAGACACCAAGGCAAGGGCTTGTAGACAATCTACTGACAGTGACCTCTTGTACTGCCAGTTGGTACAGCAGAAGAAAATCTACAAAGAGGGTGGGAGCCAGGTTTCGATCACTGGGAGAGAAGGTTAAAGGCTTTGCTTAAGTTTGTCGATTTACCAAAGTGCCAAAAAGGAAATTCTGAACTGAGGAGAACAAATGCTTAGAGTCAAACATTTTAAATCTTCAAAGCTCAAACTGGAGTCTGTAAGCAATTAAAGTTCTGGGACATTAATATTTTTTGACCCTGCGGAAAGGGGCAATCAAATTCCAATCACGTCTCAAAAACATCTGGACAAATTTGAGCAAATGATTTTTCAGCCTTCCATATATTTCTTTAAATTACGCTGTCAACGGGACAAACCGCGTCCTCGAGCACTAAATAAATGAGCGCCGCTGTTTGGGCCGCGCCTGTGAGAGAAACGTGCGGGTGCACGCAGCGCCACCCACCGCAGGCCTGAGCCGGCCATAAAACACCAACAATATGACACCGAAGCCAAAGACAGGAGTAAATCAAATAAATAGAAAACCCACTGTAAAAGTTCAAATGAGCTCTAGACCTAAATTTAGCCAGAGATTTACTGTTTTCCCCTCTGGAGTTGTAGTAAATTTTACAAGTCTGTGGAAGATGACAAACAGCAACGTTGGAAACGGAGTAATTAGAGCTGTGGGTAGAGATGAGTACACGTGGGTGACATATAGACACCCTGAGCGAGCACACATGGCTGTATGGATACGACAAGGAGATAGATGTGAAACCCAGAAAGAAATATGCACCTAGGAATTCAGGGGAAGAGTTGGAACAGGACCCAGCCAGCAAAGGTCCACCTGATATCCCCAGAGTTGCAGAAGAGAACCCTAAGAAGTCTGGTTTCAGATTAACAAAGCCATTCTCCTCATATTTGGAAAGACGAGAACTGAGACAAGCCCATAGCCCATCAACTCTTCCAGCTCCTGAGAATCTGGGGTGGTATCCTATCCACTTGCTACTTTTCTGTCCCCACCGCCTTGGCACCAGCGGAGTGGCCCAGCCAGGTGAGAGTGAGTTGAGAGCTGAGAATCTAGGACACTCACTTGGTGGCCAGCAGCATGTTCTTTCGGGAGTGCAGGTCACTAGGGTCTGTGTGCTGCCGGTTCAAATACTCAGAGACAGCTTTGGCGGGAAACTCTGTTTCGCAAATGTACCCAAAATCCCGGGCTAAGTGAACAGCTTCTCCTGAAAAGACAGCAATTGGAGGTAATAATCAGCATCCAGTCTCTACACATCCCAGAGCATGAAACACTCCCTTGTCTACCTTTCTAATATATCCAGAGGAAGCCAGCTGCTGGAGTCACAGCAAAGGTGCGACATAACCAAAGTAAAAATAATTCTCAAGCTGTAATTAAGGTTAACAGAACCAACTTCATTCCTGCTTCTCTTTCCAGCCTCTCCCTGTGCTAAGCCCTAGCTAGACATCCCCTGAATAGCTATGGGGGTGGGAGAGTGGGGGTTCCACACCCCTTGCTTTGTCTTAAGGGCAAGGTGTAGAGTCACCTTACGATTGAACCTAGACGTTTGGCTGGATATTCAAGCCAGATTCCATCTTCCTTTTAAAGAATCTGTTACACCTGCTTTAAATAAAATTTAGAAGTCACCACCATCTTTCTATAATTGTATTAGGGGAAAATCATATAAATAACTAATATATATAAACAAATTCATGTGTTTATATGTCCACATATATTAAAGAATATATGTAAAATGTATGTGGAAAGAGAATTTCTATCCAGGAATGAAATAATTATTCTTCTTGTCTCCTTTTCCTGCCAGTCAGGCTTCAGGGGTTTCTCCCTTTCAGAGGTTTCTGTCATCATCCGCCTACTTAAGGACTTTTCACTGCACACAGATGATGCAGCAGCTGTAGAAAACTGGGGTATCTAAAGTATTTTTCATCTTATGTGGAAGCCCCTTTCAAATAAAGCATTATTACCCTTTAGAGCACAGCCTTAGGGGCTCAAGGGAAGATCCCAAACATGAAAAAGAGATATGCTGAATTATCCCATAGCTACATTATTTTAAGGAGCCTAACTTTTAATCATTATTATCATAATAACAAAAGACTTCAGGCATGGTACTTACAAAGATTCATAAAACCAAAAACTGCCAAACAAATATTGGTATTTCAGTGGGGGGTTTCCAGTTTCCTTCCTTCTCCACCAAAATCCTTGTCCTAAGCTAAGATTACCTTGACTGCTTTTCAAAATGAGGATTGTGATATTAGCAATTCCCTGAAGGGCAAAATGTGAAACCTCCAGGCTGAGAGTCAACTGCTAATAAGTGTGGTCTGGAAATTCAGTGACTGCTGCCTCTGGAGGGTGTTTGGTCCAAGCAACTTTGCCTTAAAGATGGCAAAGTACAAGGCCTATAGCTATGATGACTTATGGTTGCTGCTTAAATATTCTAAGATTCCCTCCTCTAAAAATCAGCTCCGTACTTGAGTATCATAATATTGCATCCATAAAAATAGAAGAAAAACAAAACAAGACCTACAAGCTAGGCTAGGTAAAAGTCTACATCTTCCTTATTAGGGCCATCTGGCTGTATTTCCTATCCCTTCCCACAAATTCAGCTACAAATCCTCTTGTTCCAGACCGTGTAGATGATCCTGTTTATTACACACCATAAATATCATCCCCAAACCCCAACTGATGGGCAAATTAGAAGGTGCTTATTACAATTGTGGACCTCTAATCCACAACTGATGAATCTACACTGAAGATCATACCTGACTCCCCTACATGTTTCTTTATCCCTCCTCAACATTTTTTCCCTAGGCACCATTGGCCTCATTAAGCTATCAATATTTCAGTAACAAATACGTGCCAGGTAATCTGCAGGAGATTGGGCCCTGAAAGTGACAAGAGTTTTAAAGTAACCATTAGGGGTCATGAATGCAACTG
Source organism: Cephalopachus bancanus (assembly GCA_027257055.1). NCBI lineage: Eukaryota > Metazoa > Chordata > Mammalia > Primates > Tarsiidae > Cephalopachus > Cephalopachus bancanus. The sequence continues at coordinate 2,245,665 of JAPVLO010000012.1, forward strand.
TGTTTGCTAGCACTGACAATTCAAATCTGGGAAGGAAAGTGGTATAGAATAGATGTTGCTTAGAGTTACTCTTGCATGAGTTTATACGGAGGGTGTCCCACACGTGACAGCAGGAGTGACCCCCGCTTTGGCTTGGAGACTGGACCTGAGCACTTTTTAGAGCACAAGGACTCTTCTGCACTTCCCTTGGCTTCCACACAACTGCTGGCTTCCCCTAAGTAAAAGCACCTTTGAACCTCTCTCAAGCAGCCGCTTGACATCCAACTCATAAGGGCACAACAATCGCAATGATTTCCAGTTAATCATGAAACGTGTAAAATGTCAGCCTCCAACCGACAGTTAAGCTCAGCCACTTCGTGAAATGGCCACACGTCTTGCTTACCTTCCACCAGGGAGGTGAGTAACGTGACATTTGCTGCTTTGCGCCTGCCCGCGGGTAAATTCAAACCGATTTTTTCTAGCCTTTCTCGCAAAGATCTCCCCCCATTTTTCGATTTGGCTCTGAAATTGCAAGAATTAACATTCTGATTAACCTCAGAGTGTTCCTGAAACAAAGTTTAGACTTAGCAATCTAAAGCCCAGTGGAGCTTGAAGAGGTTTTAACTTGAGGTTAGCACATTTTTCCCCCTTCCTTTTGGTTATTTGCTGATAGTTTGCTGAGGCTTGCTTAATTTCTGCAATACAGAGAATTTTTTAAAAATTTGAGTCACTTTATTTTTTTATCTCACAAGGAAAAAATGTACCAGATGGGAATAATTAGGGTGTGGGTTGTGTGTCCAAGAGAAGGTAGAAGTCGCACATGCGTGCGCTCACATTCCTTCCTTGTCATCAAGCCAGTGACATGAGCAGAAACTGGGCAAGCACAACCCCCTGAAAAGAGGAAAAGAGCCAGGTGGCTCGGAGATGAGAAGACACTTGATGAAACAGGTGGGCTTTGCGAGGAAGGGAAGCAAGAGATGCTGTATAATGGAGTTGTGTTAAAAGAATAGGATAGACTAAAACATGAAATTGATAATGATGATAAGACTAACACTTTTGGGAGTTTAGTTATGTGATAATCACTTTATATTGAGTATCTCACTTCATCTCATAGCAAGTTTTATACACACTTGCTCAATGATCAGGGGGTGACCGAAAGCTTCCACATTCTGAGGCTCAAATGACTCACTTGAAAACTTAATCGAATTAGGGTAGAGGAAAGAGGGGACTGACAACCTCCAAAATCGGGTAACTCAGAAAGTTCCATTTCATACAAAGTCACCTTCCTATCAGGTATACTGCCAAAGAATTCAGGTATTGCCAGGGATTTGGGGGGAGGATTAAAATCTTAAGACGAAAACCATCTCTTCCCCCATTTCTATGTGGAGGAATCAATCTATGGGTTGAAATACTGGGAAAGTACTCAACTATTAATACTTCTACAGTGAAATTACTCCTCTTATTGGTGGTGGTGTTATTGAGGGAAGGAGGTCACGAACTTAGAAAAGAGTTTTCCAAACTGTGAGGCACAATGCATTAGTGGCCAAATGAGGTGGTCACCAACCGCATTTAAAAAAAAAAACATTTGAGTATATTGAAGTTATGAAGAGAGATGCTTCACCAAACTTGTTTTAGGGGCGTGTGTGCTTTTTCTGGGGTCATACCCTTAGGGTATGTGTGTGTGTGTGTGTGTGTGTGTGTGTGTGTGTGTGTGTTTTCTGGGGTCATACCCTTAGGTGTGTGTGGTGTGTGTGTGTGTGTGTGTGTGTTTTCTGGGGTCATACCCTTAGGTGTGTGTGTGTGTGTGTGTGTGTGTGTGTGTGTGTGTTTTCTGGGGTCATACCCTTAGGGTGTGTGTGTGTGTGTGTGTGTGTGTTTTCTGGGGTCATACCCTTAGGGTGTGTGTGTGTGTGTGTGTGTGTGTGTGTGTGTGTGTGTGTGGTGTGTGTGTGGTGTGTTGTGTGTGTGTGTGTGTGTGTGTGTGTGTGTGTGTGTGTGTGTGTGTGTGTGTGTGTGTGTGTGTGTGTGTGTGTGTGTGTGTGTGTGTGTGTGTGTGTGTGTTTTCTGGGGTCATACCCTTAGGTTGGAGGTGTCCTGGGGGTGGGAGAGCGCAGGACCAGGAAAGGGAAAGCTTCCCTGGGCGCAAAATCGGCGAGAGCAAGCGGCTGCGCGTGCGCGGCGCGGGCCCGCGAACCGTGGGTGCCTGGGCACAGGCGTTTGCGCGCGCGGCCCCGAGCACGTGGCGGCCGCGGCTCTCCGTACGCGCTGCGCGGAAGTCGCGCGCCCCCCCCCAACCCCTGCGCTGCTAGGCAACCGCGCTGGCCTTCCCCTCGGGTTCCGCGTGAGTCATCTCCTCCCCACCCAATTAAAAAAATAAAAGGGGGTTGGAGGGGCGTACCTTCTGAGGACGCCGCCGAGGAGAGACGCGTTGAGGCATTCGGGAGGTGAGAGCCGTCTCTGAACTTCTCCCACCGTGACTTTGTACTTTGAAGTTGAACTGAGCAGAGACAAACGGCCCGGGACTGAGCAAAACACCTCGCCGGTGTTGACGGACATGCCTCCCAGGAAGCCATCTTTATTCATCATTAACGAAGTCACAGACTTGGGAGGAACCGGAACTGGCAAGAGAGAGGAAAAAATTGGCCATAAAGGTGACCGGGTTTCGATCCTGGTGACCGGCTGATAGAATGTGTCATTGCATAAGGCCCCAGGACGGACGCCAAGTGGAAAGCTGGGGAGGAAGTGTTTGCTCCAGGGGGCTGCGGGGCGTTCAGGGCGCTGCAAACAGACGGAAATGCCATCACTCTTCTGCAAACTTACTCCTGTGCAGATAGACGAGTGGCACTTGCTACAGCCCCGCTGTCTGCACAGATCAAGAAATCACACAACCCTGAGTTTGGATTGTGCTGTGAACCCAGGCAAATCCTACTCCATCACGTTCTATCTCTGTAACCTTAGACATCTTACTGAATCTCTCAGTTTTCTTATCTGTGTCGGGGGATGATAATACCGATTTTATTTGGTGCAGAAGCTGGTGGTGATTATCACCATTCAGGATGTGAAACGGTAACACCAGTGGAAACCCATTTCGCTTTTCCTTTTGGACCCAAATCTGTAGCCACCACCAGCGGATCGGCAGGGCGGGCCCCATGAGATGCCGTGCCCAAGAACAAGCAAGTAAACACCGCTGAATTGGGGAGTTGGGCTCAAAAGAGCTGTTCCACAAGAGCTGCTCATCTTTTTAAAGGACCCTGTTCTCTCCTATAATAACAGCAGATTCATGAAAAATGAACCCAAATGCTCATCTTCAGTGAACGCGATTCTACAGTGACATGAATTCTGTTTACAAATTAAAGCACCGGCTGGTGATTGTTTGGAGCAGTTATGATTTACAACAGGTGCCCTGATCAATCAACCAATCACTCTAATTCATATGAGCAGCGGTCTTGCCTTGCCCCAGTTGTTTCATTTCGGCAAGTAATTGATAACAAACCGCACTCAAGGTATGTTTTATGCAGAAGTTAATAAGAGCTGACAGCTGGTTGCCACTGTTACCCTGGCGCATTCAGCCTTCCAGCCTGTATTTCTGTTTAATTGTGTTTCAGTGTCATCTGCACGTCAGAAAGAGGCTGGGCTCAGTGGAACCAGAAGGCTGGGAATAAGGGACAGTCAGCCTCCCAGTTTCCTGGCAGTCTTGCCCCTTGGACTTAAATGCTCAAGCCCGTTTTTGTTCTATAGGCTCTGGAAGCCCCTGTGCATGCGACTTCTCCTCTAACTTGCCCTACACCTCAGATTCTTCCATTGGGATATGAAACCCGTAAATCTTTACAGTATTGTTGATCGCCGGTCCAGAGAATTTATTGAAACATACATTTCGTGTGGAAAAAAAGAGATTTCCATTCCCACCTATTTGATAATGACTGTCTCACCCTATCATTTTGATAGGGGGAAGATTCACTTTTGGTACCGTGCAGGGCCTAGAACCCTACATGTCAAACAAGATGCAAACCTCCCTTGTATGAACCAGACTATCCAGTACTATTTCAGTAACAGATTGTTTAGACACTCCTGAAAGCCAGGTAGGCCCTGGATCTTTTATTTACTATGAATTGCATTTAGTCCCTTAAAAACACCTTGTGGAAAAGAGCTTTCCTAGGAGAGTGGGTGGAAGGACTAAAGCACTCCCTTGTGTTACTCCTTGGTAGGCATTTTAGGATCTCTGGATCTGTCCACGGAACCCAACACCTTGTATCAGGTGGACGAATGATGTTAGGCAACAGAATGGATCTACACTGTCATAGGGTGGGGCTGGTGGATACAGAGGAAGGTTTCTCGCTCATTCTCACGTCAATGAATCTGCTTCCCATTTGAGAGTGAACAGATGAAAAATCAAAGTGTGAATATTAATCAGATTTGAGTAAAATCTGGAGTTAAAGTCACTTAATAGATGGATGATTGGGGTGGAAACACCCTGTCATTTAATTCTCATATACAATATCCACATCTATTTTAATCTGTCTTATTCTTCACAGCAGTTCTGAGTGTCATAATTCAGATTCACACTGAAGACACTACTAACAAATAATTTATGCTAATAGGAATTGTCATTAGGAAAACTTGGGAGTTTCCCCAAAATATAGATGGCCCTATGTAGTTTTAACATGATGTGAACTGTAGAAATAAATTATATACGAATCTCATCTTTAACACTCAGCAGCACTATTTTTATCTTTAAATAGTGTTTAGAAAGGATATATTTAAACAGCAGCAACAACAGCAAACCCCACTAAGCTGAAAGAACTAAGTTCAGTTCCTGCTTCCTACAATGGATAACCAAATTTCTTCTGAGGATTGGAATTTTTCCTGCTTCTTCCAGTCCCAGAAGTCAAATCTCTTGAAAATCCAGGCCTTTAGAGACACCTCACAACATGCCCTCTAACGTCACTATTGTTAATTGTTTGATTTGCCTGACAAGCGCTATTTCTTTTGGGAAGCGTGTATTGCTCCCTCCCAGGTGTTATACCTTTCTGCGTATGCGTGATCACCTAAGTAACCCCAATCCAGTCAGCTTCTGTTAGCACCACTGCCCTCTCTGAGAAAGTTTTTGTTTTGTTTTGTTACTACCCCAAAACAGACAACGTGAGCACATGTGCTTCATATTATATTTCCATTTTCTAATTTAAATATAATATTGTTCCTCAAGTTCTAAACCTCACTCCTTAGTATTGGTCCCCTAGACTACTAGACCGTACACATTTCTGATCCCAACTTTCCTTTAGGTCAGTATCTCCATCATCATCTACTTTCCCCTCCACTTTCACGCCTGCTTGGCTCAGCTGATTAACTCCATATTTTATTCTCTTTGTCTTTTTCCTTCTGTTTTCCTCCAACTTATCAATAAACCCAGAGTGCAACAGGGCCTGGTTGATTTGCTAGTAATTATAAGCACACTGTTCCTGCTCATGGAACCCAGAGATGACTGAGATAGGTTTCAAGCGACAGCAGGAAATGGTAAAGAAATGGGGCATAGCAAAACTCAGCATGAAGCTTTCAGTTCTTTACATGTTTACAATTTTCTGTGCATATATTAAAAGTGTTTTGTTTTTTTTTTTTTCCTTTTCAGTTCTCAGTTGAGTGGCACGGCCAACTTTTGGATGTAGCACTCGCAAAACTAACTTCCCTCCCTTTTCCCCTGCATTAGGTTGGGAGAAGAAAAAAAAGATTTACAAGCAGATCAATATTTCATTACAGTGACTGGAGTTTTATTTAAGAGAAAAATAAGGGACTGTAGAGAGCTAAAAATGATAATAGACTAGGTCTTAATCTCTACACTTTAAACTTAAGTGTGAAATCATTGCTTTGAGATTTTTGTGTTTGTGTTTGACTGGATCTGCTGGTGGGGAGAAGGGAAAAAATGAGCCTTACAGATTTAAGAAGTAAGTCCCTCTAAAAGGCACTCTTGACTTAAATATGTAAACTACATTGGAAAACAACCAAGAAGTTTAGCATTGATTCAGAGTGGCCCCTAACAGTGAAATAATTACTTTTTATCATCAAAGCACCCTTTCCTCACTCATGTATAATTTCTCTCCTCACTCATGTATAATTTCTCATCTACCTCAAGGTTAAATTTTATTCCACATATGTATAAATGTGAACAATGAAATTATGGGAAGAAAAATAAAATCATTTCCACAAATAAACCTTGAATGAATATATATATGTACACGTACACACACACACACACACACACACACACACACACACAACTATAGACATCCAGATCCAGTATTGGCATCTTTTAGGGACAGTCTCAATGGTGGAAACTGAATTGAGTCTCATCACTTAGTGTGTGGAGCCTTGAGAAAGTCATTTATTGTCTTTCTGGCTCAGTTTCTGCACTTGGGGGTGCTGGAGAAGAGTATCTAACCTTTCTGACTTTAAAATTCTATGAAGTCTGATCACTCCCTGGGTGGCTGGAATGTGTCTCAGGGTCTCTAGTTGATAAATCACTATTGGGATCCAAGGCAGTTCTGGAAATACATACTTCTTCCTTTGAGTGGAAGCTCATACCTTCCAGAGGCTCTGATAGACTCTCAGTGCTTTTTACCATCCAGGTCGGAAGGAAGAATCCCAAAAGAACCCATTGTAATCAAAATTTGGCACATTTTTTTTACTTCCTCTGAAAGAAAATCCACACCAATCAGTATTTATGTGGGGAAGGGGCCAGAACTAACGGGAAAGAAAGTGGGAGAGAACGGAGTTTGAACTGAAACTAACCAAACAGGATATCCCTAAGACCAATGAAAATGCCCCACAGTCACAACATTTGAACCTTGGACTCCAGCCACTGTAGCCTTTCCAAGAAATCCCAGCATATTTTCTGTTGTCTGAGGTGTTAGACAGATTGCATATTGGCTTCTGATTGCATCTAAAACTTTTTCTTGCAGCCTAGGTGAGCCCTTTTTTAGTTAGGCAATACGAGATGTTGGCAGTGATCACTTTTATTAACTGGGTACACCCTCTCCCCCACTCACCGCCCAGATTTCTAACCTTAATGGAACCGAGAGCTAAGAATGATTTTTTAATGTCTCGTTGGATTTTTAGACTGTTAATGTACCGAATCCTTCTCATTATTACTTTATTGATTGCTCATTGACCAGCCCCCTTCAAATCGTATTAACCACCCTCTGCCGGTTTAGATTAGGAGAGTTTAAAAAGCACCTTTCATTACTCCCTCCACTCCTGCCATGGAGTTGAGACTAGGCAGCTTAATGGGAGCTCTAATGGGGCAGCTAAGAGGAGAGGGGCCACGGTCCCTGCCGATTGCATTAATAGCTCAAAGGGGGCCAATACAGAAAATTAGCCGTAAACGAGCTCTGGAGATCTTCAAATGAAAGAGCCATTTATCACGCTGGCTACCTTCACTCCACTCGTTTGCTCTCTCTACTGGGAACAACTCATTTCCTCTTAACTAAATTACTTCAGAAATGTCAGCTAAGCCCAGATAGCAAACATAACAAGAGAGGGAGAGCCTATAATCTATGCGGTGATATTAACACAGGTGAAAAATTAGACTGGTTGAATTTTAGGTGTGGGGGCTTGCCATAATTGGAGAGAGACATATATCTTTTATGCCCGAGTCTTCTGGCTTCAGAAACCCAGGCTGAGACCCCCATACCTGGACTAGTTGCCAGCCTTTCATTAACAAGTAGAATTTGTTTTTAAAAACCTGTCTAAAAACCCATTAGAAAATATATTAAGCAATGGAGACTTCTGACAGTTACTGAAATTTAGAATATTTAGTTCAGAAAACTTTCTCACTTCTTACAGAATTAGTCTCCTGGAGAAATCCCTCAAAGGAGAAGGGGTGGGCAAAGATGGGAGACTGGAGTGCAGGGAAGGGGCTAATGAACCCATTACTTTAAGTGGTTCATAGTGGGTTAGAAAAATAAATCAAGCACTTATTCCTATTTTGCCTATGGCTCTCTAAAGATAAAAATATGATATTAGGATCTTTTCTTCATGTAATAAAGCAAATATCTCAAATATTAAATAATGGAATTGGCCTGCCATTTCATATTCATACCACGCCCACTGAATCAATTAAAGTGACTGGAGTGCTATGTAGATATTTTAAGCTGTACATTTTTTCAAAAGCTTTAGGGGACATAAAATATACTCCAGTGTTTCCAAAAACAGCACTAGCAACTTTAGTCAATATTCTTTTTTTCCCCCTTATTCCTGGAGATAATCTTACACATAAATAATATGCATAAATAGTCACATTTCGCTGACAAACATATACAAGCTCTGAAAACCGAAGCATCCCACATCTAAGAATATGTTCAGGTCTGTTTTGCTAGGCAAGCTAAGTTCCAAATATTTTTATTGGCCTGCCTATTAATAACATTTCTGATTGGTCATCTGTTGGGCATGTCCCACTGCCAGCCCAAATGATGTTGCTAGGATACGGAACCATGAGCTAAGTGGTTATAGCTTTCCATGAAAAGGGAGGAGGAACTAAAACAGCAACAACAAAAAAAGCCAATGGAGTAGATCCCCCTCCCCAGTCAACCAGCAATTAACCAAGAGAAGACCCAGGAGAAAATGGTGAAAGTGAGCTGTCAGTCAGTACAGCTGCCAAGCCAAAGCACCGAGCCTGGGTATCCTAGCAAGCCCCAAAACTGGCATTAAAACCTGAAACGATATTATCTAAAGAAGAGAGGGAAAGATGTTTGGAGTAACACTTTAACCGTTTTGCCCCAAACCTTACTATTTTTCAGGATATTTATTCCAACACCAAATGGCACCATTTCAAGTACTGTTTCCCCCACCCACCTCGTAAACCTATTCTTCCTTGTCTGTGTAAAAAAAGACAATTTAGAATACCTCACCCTGTTTGGAATTCCTGTTCCACAACCTTCCCACTACCCCAGTCTGAGTCTGGATGAGTTACTTCCCAAAGTATCTTTTCCTTTTCATTGCTTTTGTGAATGTCAAGTGGCACAAGTGGATCATAAATGACTGAAGTTGGTGATTGTTGACACCAAGCATAGGGCCAGACTTTCTCCAGCATCAATGCGAAAGGGTTACAGTAGTAAAAACTGCATCTTCAAATACCAGTTCCTGTGATAATTAAAGATTGCACTGTTTACACATTTAAGGTCCTAAATTTGTGGCATGTGAGTGACATTCAGGCCTTTTGGCAGCCACACTAATCGCCAGGCATTCTCTCAGTGACTGTCAGAGAAGAGGAGAAAAAATTAAGCAGCTGCAATACGCTCGAAATGAGTTATTGTAATTACATTTAATTAGTTTAATTAGTTAATTATTTTGCTTACAGCTGTACAAGAGACTGCAAACATTTGTTAATATCACATGCCCTTTAACAGTATGGGGTGATTCCACAGTCACACTAAATCATGAATGCATATGTAGGAAGATTTAGAAATGTGCATAGGCTGTCTCAGCTTCTCAGGATGCAAATATTTAGCAACGCATTTGGCACAATTTTTAAAAATAATAAAGGAAACATAAAACACAGAGAACCGGGAACAAAATTACCAACAAAAAATCAAATACAAAAGCAGGGAAAGAAGGCGCTGTCTCAATGACATAGGGTTTTAGCTCAGCGAATTCCAGTTATCAATGAAATAATTATAGCACATTCTTGAAGCCAGTGTTTCGCAGCCAGTTCTACACATAATGATAGCTCAATTATTTAAGATGTATCTGGAATGGCTACTAAATGTGCCATGAGAAAAAATGACAATAGTTTCTGTCCTTTTCACTGTCTCTCATCCGAGTTTCTGTCAGAGGTTTTCGATCTTCCTGGCCCCACTTTCTTCTCTCCGACATGCCCTTTTACCTAGTCTGAGACCCACTGTCCTATAGTTATGAACAAACCTTTGTTTTAAAACCATGAATTACCCCAAAGTGAAACTCATTATAAAGAAAACTTTGCCTACTTTTGGGGGGAATATTCCATACCTTTTTTAATGACAGACTGGTCCAATAGATTCATGCCGCTGTTATTGGCATCTTCAACTGACTGCGAATAAAAAACATCACTATTCAAATTGACTGGATATTAAAGAATTGCACACATAAATCATGTCATTCCAAACTGGAGTTTCTATTATTTCCATTTATATTAATTCACAAAGGGAGGTTTTATTATTATCATTATTACCTCCAAATTGACATAGAAATGAAATTCACCAGAATTATAAATTCTTCCAGTGGAAGAAGAGGAAAAAGGAAACTATGAGAGACATCTGGGATGCAATATTGGTTTAGTTATCATATGAAACACAGATATTACACATACAGATAAACCTTTATATCATGTGCTCTTATGAATTGTGAAAATTTGGCAACCGCTGAAAGATTTTCACCAATATTAGTAAGTGTAATTTCTGTTTTCCTTCCTATCCCAGTGCATCTTAACCCCAGAGCCATTTTACAAATACATAATAGTTTACATTATGGGATTTTAATTAAGTATGAGCAATTTGGAATGGAATGCAAACAGCAACACACAGAAACATGTTTGCAGGCCTCTAGGACCGCACACCCATTGCAGTCCATACACGTTCCTGTGAGCTGTGGACTTCTTGCTGCACAATGACAATCCCTTAGAGGAACCTGCACAAGTCATCCCTCCTCCCAACTCTGCTGATGCTGCTTCCCAGCAAGGAGCACACCTGTTTGGAGGGTGGTAACTACAAACACACAGACACACACAAAGGCCTGGATCCTTCCAGTCAGCACCTAGGTGATCGAAAGGAACATTCACCTTCTGTGCCACAGTTTCATCCCAAAGAAGGAAAGTTTCATGCTTGAGCCTTGGCATCACTTCTGAAGGAAAACAGCTGTTGGAGCAAGGTTCTTTTTCTGGTTATGCATCCCTGGGTGTCCAGAAGCAGTGGATTCCCTTCTCCTTTTTCCTACCCATAAATCTTTCCGAAATGTCCAATTCCTTTCCTTGACCCTTAGAAAACTACCTTTGGACCAACTTGTCATTCACTCCGTGTTTTCACAGCACCTCACATCAGCTCATGCTGCATCTTCAGATAGGGTATGAGTTCATCAGAAGAAAAAGACAGTCTACCCCAAGCAGCACTAGAGAATGAGACGATCAAATCACAGAGGGGGCATGTTAATTCATTTCTTTTCATTTTTATTAGTCTCCTGTTCTCAGGTGAGGAAAAGTGTTATTCTCCATAGGAACAGTTTTCCTTGCTGCAACATGCCATGAACCTCTTAAGAAATAGTAAAAAGCTGTTTAAAAATTACTTCATGTAACTTGTTCATAACTCCTCAGGGGACCCTGCCATGCACACATGCATGCCAACACACTCGATTCATGTCTTTTTATGTTCATGTGTCTGCAGTGGCAGTGTGTCCACGCAGGACAGAAACATTTGCCTGTGCTTACACCCGCCTGGACCTATGAGCCCCACATCTCACCCTCACGTCGGTACGTAAATATGTATAAACGCCTCATCAGCGACGTGGGGTAGTTGTGGTAGTTAATGAGAAGGCTCTTGTCTGATTTTCTATCTAATTACGGCCGCCTGCTGGGTTTTTGTACAGGATATTCACGCAGCATGCTGGCGCTTAATCGTCACAGGGAGGATCGTAAAGATTTAATTAGGACTGCATGCGGAAGCGCAGAAAAACAACTCAGACTCGTAATTACTAGACTTCTTTAGTTAAAAGTGATACCAGGGGTTGCTTTAAGACACTCGGGTGTGTTTGAGTGTGTGGTAGTGGTGGTGGTGGTGATGGTGTATGTGTGAGTGTGTATATTTAGGGGCTTGACTTAGCGTCCTATGTTTAGACTCCGGTGGTAGAGATGAGGGGAGGTTAGACAGTAAAGATGGGAAGAGGAAAAGAGGCACATGGCAACGAAACAAACCCAAACTAGTATCATTTCACTCCCTCCTTCTCTCTTTCTGTAGCTGTTTTTCTGAGTTTTTAACACTTGTAGCCCCCCACCAGACACCACACACACACACACACACACACACACACACACACACAAACACACACACACACACAATGGGTGAAATGTAGCATACCCAGAACCCAAACAGCGATTTGCTAGTTTAATAGCCCCTGTGAGTAAATTGAAATAGAAATTGACAAGGCTTTATAGTTTCATTTAAAAAATATTAGAAGCATTTGGTTAATTAGCTCTCCTCCTTCTCTGTCTCACGGTCGGGGCGGTGGCCCTGCATGCATATGTCTGGGTCACACAACAAAACCCTCAACCCACAGGCTGGGCAGCGCCCTCGGGTCCCACTGGTCCGTGACTGGGGGGATCAGGGACACACACAGGTCTTTGACATCCGAACAAGTGACTGTGAAGTCCAGGCCTAGGCACCCACTGATCTGTCTTAAAGACTGGATGGGTGCAGCCAATCCATTCCATACCTGCAGGGAATGCCGACACACCGAATGGATTGTGAAACTTTAGCTGGCACTCCAGACCCCTAACTTGGGAGCAGATGAGTTGCAGCCTTTGGATTCAGGGCGCTGGTCCTGAAAACATGTCCCTCCACTGTCTGTCACCTGCCCTGGGTCACATCAACATCACCCTGGCCTCAGGAGTTCCGTCATGCAGAGGAGACAGAGAGCATCCTGCTTCTGCTGTTTCCCTCCAGGGACAGCTCTGGGCATATGCCTTACAAAGGTTTGCACGGAGGGTCATCCTGAGAAAGTCCGTGGGCCTCCCCACTTCCCAGGTGACGAGGGGTGAAGCCCGGGGAGAAACTGGGCCAGGGAAGGGTAGGGATCTTGGAGGACTCGGGCCTGCTCCCTCTATATCCAACAGCAGCATCTTGCCCCATGGGGCTCTGTTCACACAAACCCTCCAAATCGTTTCCGACGCTTCAACAAAGGTATTCTCCCAAATGCACACTGACATGGCCCTGTTTTTCTCTCACATTCTGCATTTCATCAAACGCTCAAAAACCCTCACAATTCTGTCTTTAAAAAATAAACAAATAAAACCAAAGAAATCTGCTTCTTCTTTTTGAGGAAAAATCCTGAGTTCCTTTGCCTGAGCCACTCGGCCTGCAGGGTGGGGTGACACAGCATTAGCATCACCAAAGGTAATGGTGATGAGGCGATCCACTTTCATTATCCAGCACTTTGAACCGTACTGAGAAAGGTTAATTTAAAAACTTTCCCCCCCAGACACATATTACCCCGGTGCATTAAAAAAGAACTATTAAATATTTCCTCTTCTCATATGATATTCCGAAATGAGCAATATCTCCAGACAGGGACAGTTAAGCTTGGTTAAAACAACAAAACCACCACTCTTATTACTATGGGTAAATCCAGCCAGAAATCAGGTAGTTCCATCTTTTTTAAAAAAATAAAATCTGAATTTCCTTTAAAACAACAAACCATCATAGACCACACACAGCATTTGATGCTGTCATCACATTTTACTGTTAATTTTTTTTCCAGCAAGTTAAAGAAGAGTGACCGATGCATCCCTTTCCCTTTCCCATTTTATTTTCCTTTGCTTCAGAAGTATATCTAAAATGATGCATAATATATACAACTATGCCAATGAAACCAAAGTGTCAATTAAATACCTTTCAACTATATTTATCTTTTCTGCAGACTTTTTAAATTAGGGCGAAAAAGAGACCTGCTCAGAATCACCCAGACAGTTTTTAGGAATCTTTTTTTAAAAATATGTTTCTTTGTTTAGTTTAACCAAGTATTCTCAACCAAATCAGGCTCCATTGTGTGGACTGCAGATGGGATAGTGGGTGGGTAGGGGGAGTGTTTTGAGCCTTTTGTTTTAAGTAAACACGTGATGCTTCTTCAACTGGGTTGGAGTATCGGGGATATAAGGGTGTTAATAGAGGAGGAAGACTGGAGAGGGAGGTGGAGAATATGGCTTTACACTCATTTCCTGGACCAAAAAGTGAAAATAATTTCCAAAATGGTATCTCCCCTCATGGACTTTCAAACTGAATTATAGCTTTCTGGGACTCCCCTTCACAAACATTCCATTTCTCCGGTGAAGACGGGAACACTGTCTTGCAGCGGGGTTCTGCGACTTGTGGAACATTCAAAACAAGACCTGGCTTAGACGAACACAGCGCACGTCTTTCCCCCAATGTTCACTGTCATGCTTTGCAAATTCTTTGCAAATCCAGCAGGAACCTCTGGAGCACACAGAGGGTCCCACACCTTCATGCTGGAGCCCTGGCTTCCAGGCAGTTAGCCTTTACCAGCCAAGTCAGTGGGACAGGCCCACCATGGGGTGTGCATGTTGGTGAAGAGGGAGCCAAGCCTGCTCCCACAAAGCACTAGAGAGTACGCAGGAGACCGTAGCTGAGGCAAGGTAAAAATATTAGACTTTATTCTAGTACTCTAAAAATACCAAAACACATATTTTTCCCCTTCAAGATTTAATTTCTAGAGGGTCTGGCCTCCCTAATTGGACCTCTGGAAATCGCCACTACGGAAGCCATGCATACGCACACACACATAATCAGTTCTACAGGTCCTGTCCAAGAGTCCTGTTCTAAACATGGGAACAAGCTCCCCCAAGAACACCGAACCGCCCCTCCCCCTCCCGGGGCATCGCTCGCCTTGTTTGCTTGTGGTTACCTGGACGTCTTCCATGCCGGGATGGCCGAGGCCGTGCAGCGACAGGCTGTCACCCATGCCCGCGTCCAGGCCATGGTGCGCCGAGTGCAGCAGCACGTCCGGCCGGCGGACCGAGTGGTAGTCCCTCCGGGGATCCAGGCCCGAGAGCTGGGGCAAGGCGGCCCGAGGCTGAGGCAGGAGAGAGCCGGCTTCCGAACCCACTTCTTGCCGCTGCCGTTGCCCCCAGGGGTGCTGCTGGGGCTGGTGCAGTGGGTTCAGGGAGTAGGGGTCGTTGACGTGGGAGTAAGGGTCCTGGCTCTGGTGGTAGGGGAGCGGCTGGTAAGGGGGCGGGAAGTAGGGCGGCTGGAAGTCCGACGACGGGGTGTGGGACAGCGGCGGGGCGCTCGAGTAGGGTCCTTGGGACACCGAGCCCAGCTGGGAGAGCCGCGAACTGTGACTCGGGACGCCATCGTGCCGGTCCTGGGAGCGGAGAAAGGGAGAGGCAGAGACAGAGAGCGAGGAGAGAGAGAGACAGAGAGACAGAGGCAGAGAGCGACAGAAAAGAAAAAAAAAT
Organism: Cephalopachus bancanus; assembly: GCA_027257055.1. Classification (NCBI taxonomy): domain Eukaryota; kingdom Metazoa; phylum Chordata; class Mammalia; order Primates; family Tarsiidae; genus Cephalopachus; species Cephalopachus bancanus. The sequence continues at coordinate 2,260,846 of JAPVLO010000012.1, forward strand.
ACAAGCGACAAATGGAGAAGCCCGGCTTCCGTACACTCTTCCAGGGAGAGGGGAAGGAAGAGTCTGAAACTTAGACCCCCAAGTTGACTCAGAGGGCCACACGATTTCAGCAATTCCAAACGCGAGGCTTTGGGGAGAAAACGGGGGAGGGAACCACCCATTAACTAACATTTTAGCCCTCTTTTGAGAGTGCAAAGCAGGCAAAAGGCAAGGAACTGTGTGCATGGAGGGAGATTTTAAATGCCTTAATTACTAAGGTAGGAGTTACATATGGTGTTTGCTCCTCTGGGTTTTCGAAACTATTTTTTCCAACTCCTCCAGTGGTCCAAAGTACAACAAATACAACTTCATAATATCTGCTGTGCTCCTGATTAAAAACCAACTTCTGCCTTCACTGGCAACCCAGCCGCAGCCGGCTGGTCTGGAGCCTTCCACACCACCTGATCGGTCCAAGGGCTCTGGGTTCCTGGCCACCCCTCCCTCCCCAGGAGGAATTAAGTAACTTAAATAGTGTTTGATTGAAATGGATCTCATTCGAAAGCATATCTTAAGCCCATGTTAACCTGAGTTGTGGTTCACAGGAGTTATTTCTAAGGTTGTTTTTCTATGTCTAACGCTATTATACTCCAGGGTGTGAAAAAGAAAGGACTTGAAGTTGGGAGGGAGGAAAAAAGCCCAGACAACTTATTCTAGGTCCTATCTGGTGTGTAGACTAAGTGAAAGACATATGGGGAGATGTGTATATGTGGGGAGGGAAGCTTTAGGTTTCTCTCTCTCTCCTCTGTGGAAATACCACAGTAACGCCCCATGGTTCTTTTTGCAGAAATAGTCACCTAAATTTCCAAATTGCAAAGGCAAATAAAAAGTTTTTCTGTTTGGCCTCCCCCTCCCAGCTGATTCATGGAGCTCAGACGGAGAACACACAATGCAGAGAGAAGCAGCTGCAGCCTCGTCCAATTATGGTGCTAAATTACCAAGCCAAAGGCGCTCAAAGGAAGACAGAGAGACAGAGTGTGAGACACACACACAGAGAGAGACACAGAGACGAGAGACAGTGAGAGGAGGGAGCATGCAATTCTGGTAACACGTGAATCCAAACTCACCATGGATGAATAGGTGTGGACTAACATCTGGAAAAAAAAGCCTGGTTACTGCTCAAAATCAAACAATAATTTTTTTAAAAAATCAAGGAATCCAGCAGAGAAGCGAGCTGGACTCGGGAGCTGAGCTTGAGGTGTTTCCAGGACAAGCCATCAAAAAAAGAAAAAAAAAAATCCCCCCCCCAACGAGATTGGCGATGCCTGTCACACACAGACAGAAAGGTTCATCTGTCTCTTTGCTGTCTTTTTGGCCTCTTTTCTTCCGCTGTTCTTTGGGGCTCCAGATGCAGTCTTCTTCCACCCGAAGCTGGGCTCAGACTGCTCGGGCGCCCCTTCCTCCCTCCGCTTGCCTACACCGCCTCATAATAATTGATATTCATGACTATTAATATTACACGAGTACTTTAAAGGGAGAATGGAGGACAAATGGAGCGTGAAGCAGCAGCCAGCGCAGAGCTCCCCTACTATTGTAAATGACGTTCATTCAGTGGAGAATTACTAGATGTAATCAGACGAGGGGGCTGGCAAAGGCAGACTGGGGAAAAAGTTTAGCAGGAAAGAGGCAGAACTTCAATTAACTGAGCCGGGGACACGCGTAAAGCCGTCCCTACTCCTGTGGACAAGGCAGGGAGGAGAGCAGTGCTGGGTGTCCTCCTACTGGGAAAGGGCCTTTCCTCAGGGGGGAAACTGACCGCCCTGGGTGCTTTGTGTGCAGATCAGAAGGGAAAATTAAAAGGGGTTGCTGCATCATTTGAAGGGGAGAGACGAGAACACCGGTGGGCCTGGTTGTTTACAGTGACAGTGACGTGGGCAGACTTCTAGTGAACGTGGAAGATGATGCTCGTTTATTCAAGGACACGGGCGAGATGGGGGCTTTTCAATCTCCTGAGCAGCTTTTTCCTCTTTAGTGCTCGCACAGTCTGCAGTTTTTACCTCGCTTTAAAACACGGGCCATCAGTCTTCAAGTGCACCAAACTTATCCTTTCCAGGCAAAGCCAGGGGCAACAGAAAACCTTTTTGGATGTTTCAGGAACCCGTTCAACTGGCCTGACTGCCATTTCTGTTAAAGTTCAACCTTAGTCCAGACTTAAATAGGCTCCTTCCACCGAGCTGCTGGGTTCTCCAGTTTTTTGAGCAGAAAAATCTAGGCGGACAGGAATACCTGAAATATTCTCTCTCTCTCTCTCTCTCTCTCCCTTCCTCCCTCTTTCTCTCCCTTTCTTGTCTCCCTCCCCCTTTTCTCTTCTTTCTTCCCCTTTCCACTCCACCCCTCCCTCTCCCTCTCTGCTCCCTCCTTTCTTCTCTCCCTCCTCCTTTCCCATTAGCTAGTCTACTTTCTGTAAAGAATGAGTGCTACCCTGATTACTTGCGAGGACCCACTGAAATCCCTCTGCGTATACCTTGAGCTATTTTCACCACGGCCCCATCCCTGCTAATGTCGTGCCCACTTTGGACGCTCGTATTCTTTAGGACACGTCTAGCGCCTTGCCTTTACCATTACCCCGCCTGTTGAGGAAAGAAAAGGAAGCAGAACCGAGACAAACCCCACCAGGCGCGTAGGCGCGGCTCTGCGTTCCAGTCAGTACACAACCACAAAGAGGAAGGGAAAACCCCAAGCATCTTTCAGCGAAAAGACAAATCTCTTTCCTCTTTCTCCCTCTGCGCGCGCGCTCTCCGTCTCTCTCACGCACATCCACACACCCCACAATTAGGGCTGAGGGTTGGGCGGCGCGGGGGGCGCCCGGCGCTGCCTGCGGGACGCTCGCGGGGCCCCAGCCTGTCCCGCCGGGCCGAGCCGGCAGCTCGCAGGAGTTGCCGGCCGTCTGCGAGTCTCTGGTTTCTAAGATGCGTCAGGGGCGACTCCCGCCGGGCGTTCGGGGCTGGTCCGGGAGCGGCGGGGTCGCATCCCTTCCCGGCGCGGCGAGGAGCCTCCGCACGTCCCACCGCCACCGCCGCCGCCTCGCCGGACCGAGCGCCGCCCGCGCCGCCGCCCGGGAGTGGCTTCTCCGCCCTCTGCTCGCCAACTTTTCCTGCTGGCGACCTCCGCGGCCCCGCGCGCCCGCTCCCACCTCCCCTCTCCCAACTCCGCCGCGCCTTTCCTCCTCTCGCCCTTCCCGAAGCTTTTCTGTCTTCCTCCCCTCCCTCGACGTCGCCCCGGAGCCTTGGCTTCCCCCCTCTTCTCCGCAGCAAGCTAGGGCTCCCAGGGCACTGCGCGCCGGAGCGCGGATCCGCGGGCCTGCCCGCGCCCCGCGCCCGCCGCGCCCGCCGCGCCCGCGCCCGAGAGCGCATCGGCCCGCGCTGTGTCGGCCCCGCCGACGCGGTAGGCGTCACCCGCTGGGGCAACTTTTCCTGCCCGCGAAGAGCCGGGCTGGCCTCGGTGCCGGAGGACCGTGCCTGCGGAGCCCGGGCCGAAGATTTCGTTCAAAATGCCAGAACGCGGGGTGGCTGCGAGCTCTGTTTGGACGCGCTGACCCTCAAGGAGGCAAAATACAAGAAAGCGAAAAATAGTAAATTGTCTGCTACGGCTTCTCAGACCGTGCCCTCTCCTTCCTTCTGTCTACCTCTCTCCCTCTGATTTTCTGTCCTCTACTTGAGTCCGTGTGTGATCGAGTTCAGAAATTTTATTGAAAATAAAAATTTAAAGCCCGCGTCTGTTACGAATGAAGCTTGAAAACCCAATTCTCTTCCACATTCAAAACGAGGAAAGCCCCCTGCCTTGATCAAAATCTCCGTTTTCTCTGACAGTGTGCCCACAGTCACGGCACCGCATTCCCCATCAGAGCTTAAAGTGGGGGGGGGGGGAGAAGAAAGAAAAAGGAAAAAAAAAAAAAAAAAAACTCCTAAATTAAAGTTGCCAGATTTCAATCTTAAAGTCCTTTTTCAGAAGATCGAAATCGCCCCAAACCAGCTTTTCTAAAAGTTAAAGAAAGCTGAAAAACCGGCTGGAAATCTACGAGTGAATAGCTTAAAAATATATATCAGTTGGGGTGTCAAGAAGCTCAGATTCTCTATCCGCAAAGCTCTAAGATGCATCTGGGGGTGTCGGCTCACCTCATAGATATCTTCGTACTTGACATTCTCCACGAGCTTCCAGAGCATGATGGCAGCCTGGTCTCTAGGAGGTGAGTGCATTCATGTGAGGAGCAGATGTCTGGCTTCTCAGGACTCCGCTCTCTGTAATGATCCATCTATAATTGGAAATGGGGGATACACACCAAATCCGACGCTCCTCTCCCATCGCAACTTATATCTGTTGTCTCAAACAATAGGCTGGACAAGGAAGTCTCGGCAAAGAGAAAAAACATTATTGCACACACAGGAGTTAGATGCAACCCACAGACATAGATATTATAAAAAATCATAAACACGTATTTACACCCAGACACCCACATATAGTTATATAAGCACCCCTGGGCCACACAGAATCTGCAGACTCCAAAGGTGCACTTAAAAGATAGTTGTTTGGGGGTGACTGATAAATACAGACATTTAAAAATCTCTACCTTGAAAACGGTGAATCATCTTAGTCACTAACTAAAGTCTTTACAATTCGTAATCAGAAACCAGGGATCACCAGTCCTTAATTTTCTATGTAGATTTTTTAAAGGGGACCATTGCTGAGATGTTTTAAAACACAAAGGAGTCTTCCTATTCATGTGTGTTTAGGAGAGGGTATTTTGAAAGCTTGATGTTGGGATTTTAAGGTCGATCTCTCTGTGTTAATGGCTACACAACTTTTTTTTTTTTTTTAAGTTTATCTGCCACTGGTAGAACAAAAAAGCTAGACACCACGGGCGATGATTTCTAATATTTTATGGTCATTTTGCCCAACACGTTTGAAGACTTAAATACAGCTCAGTCTGTGCTGGTTGTTGTTTTAGGGGTTGTTTGTGCATTTTCAACGTTTCCCATGCACCATTCCTCGTGGCTGGAGTCTCCATTTTATTAAGTTTTTCAGATGTTGGGAGCAACATACATATTTACAGGGCTAATTTTGAGCCTTCTTTGCAGGAGTATGGGCCATTTTATATTTGCATCTGTTGTCTATAACTTGTAAATGGTTTTAATCACGGAGAGTCAAGAAATGGTCACTTGATTCTTTGACAAGGGTTAAGCAGAATATCCTTCAAAGACATAGGGAAATATATTTTAGGGCATGCAGGTTTTTTTCCCCCTAGTGTATTTTTTCTTAATAAGGTGATTAGTAATAGTTTTTTTTTTTTTAAGGAAAACACGAGCAACAGCAAGAACAATATTAATCAAACCTCGAAAATGGGCGCCTGAATGTCATCAGGAAGTGAGCACTCACTTGTTCCCTTGTTTTTCGGCTCCTTTTCAGGGTGCGCACGGCTCCTCACAGCCAGAAGGGAAGCCCAGAAGAGGATTTTGCCCCGGGGCAGAAAATAAATGGCAGGAAAGACCGAAGAGGGACGGGGCAATTTGGGGTGGGAGCTATTAAGCCTGATCAAGAGTGGATCTGCAAAGGGCGATTGTCTTTCCGTCCACGACTCGCAGGGCGCTGCCTGGTGCGAACAGCGACGCCTGAGCGGAGGACTCCGGACAGCGGCGGGGAGACACGGGTCCATAGAACCCGGGGACGCTGCCTCAAGAGCAGAACGAGCACTTCTGCAGATTTTTTAATTGTTAAAGATAAGTCAAATGAAAGGACCACAAAGACGGTGTTTTAAAAGGAACTTCAGAAATAAACTCTGTTTTTCGTTTCTAGTTCTAATTTTTGTTTTGCCTTCTCTTCCTTCTTCTTTCTCTTACTCTCTCTCCTCCCTCCTTCCCTCCCTCCCTCCCTCCCTCCCTTCCTTCCTTCCTTCCTTCCTTCCTTCCTTCCTTCCTTCCTTCCTTCCTCCCTCCCTCCCTCTTCTTTAAATATTAACCTTAAATCATACAGAATTTATACAGTTTTTCTACTAGGAGCATAGCAAAGCCTTTCCTATTTGCCCCCAGAGCTCGTTAAGAGACGAGAAGGCATTCTACCTAATCTTATCGTGTGATGGGACTCGAAACGGGTCCCACACCCCCTTCTAGAACTCAAATCAGTCCCAGATCAATACTTTGAAAGATAAATATTATAGACTTGAAAATTCAGATTCTCCAGGCACAAATTTATTAATGGGAATAATTGTCTTCCCTTTTTCAAATCAATAACTCTATTATCTTTATTACCTAAAGACCATTACAATCCAAATAAAATGCATTTGGAAAAATCTCCTTTTTTTCCTCTAAATGCTTTTAACACCTTTCATCTCTTTTTGGTATATCATTGGTTAGTCTAAGATAAATAAACTCTAAGGTTTAATAAAACAAAACCACCCAGAAGAGATAATTCCACATATAAAATTATTTCTTGAAATATATTGTGCTGGTGTAACGGTTTTATAGACTTATATGTGAATAATTTTAAAGTTTTCATCTGTAATTGTATTTCATGTTAATATTAGGCATTTTAAAAAGTAGAAATGTCCTGAGATATTTGGTTAAAATGCATTTAAATTCTTTAGGAAAACTGAAAAATAACAAATCTGACTTTAATAAGAAGGAAGCGTAAATCTAAGAATATATACACATATACAGATACCCCCGAAAATACATAACGATCATAAAACCCTAATTTTTTAACGTGGGTGTTGTTCAAAAAATCCTAGAAATTGCAAGGTAAACCTATCCCAGGGAGCGCTCCCTAAGTCATTGAACGGGCAACAGCACCCTCTGTCGGAATTTTGTGGAAGCAAACCCTGCATGGCTTTTTTTTTTTTTTTTGGTTAAAGATGTCTTTTGGTTCTTGTAAACCTGTTCCTGCGAAGAACATTTTAAAAGTTCAGTTTTTATTATACATACTAATTCTAGAAACAATTGACTCAGCACCTAAGAAGTTCAAATACCAAAAAATGCACAAATAAAAACAGCCTCTGCTGAGAAAAATTGTCCTTCATTGCGCCTGCCCCGCTTGCTGGTTACTTTCACGTGACGCAGGAAAAGGTTCCCGAAAGAACTCAGTACGTGCAAACGCAAAGCCAAAACAAGTTCTGGATTTCGAAGGGAATTAAATGAGTAAAATATGCATTTTCATCCCCATTTTTATTTTGCCTTATGCCCACATTTTTTTTTTTTTTTTAACCAGAATATATACACGCTCGCCTGGGTGGATCCGCCCTGAGACACCCCGGATGGTTATCCTCGTATTTTTCCCCTTTCACTTATACTCTTTTCAATTTAAACTAGCAAACGAGAGAGTTGCTAATACCCTCCTTTCCAGTCTCAGATAGAGGGAATATTACTCATCAAGTGTAGGAGTTAATAATCCAAAGCACTTGCACCCAGCATGAAGCCCTCTGCTGGCGATTTTCGGAGGTGTATGACTTTTTTTTTTTTTAATATGACAGAAAAATAACATTAAATAGAGGCCAACTATTAGATCTCTCAAGTCTTCTTTCTTCTAAAAATCTAATTATGAATTATCTAAATTTCTTTGACTTCCATGACTGACAAGCCATTCCCCTTGCAGAAGCCTGATAAACTTCTTTCTCTTTTTTCCATTACACAGTCTCCCTGGGTTTCCCTTTTCTGTCTACTCCAAACAGAAAAATGATAAAGAGAGAAAAGCCAAGACTTAGGCTTAGGATTATTGTGTCCAGTTTGGACTCTGTTCCTTTTCATTGTAGGTGGTGAGCCAAGCTATTTGATAACATGAAACTCAGTGAGGGAACGATGGTGAAAATTCCTTAAAGTAACACTTGTGAAAGAATATATGGGGCACTATTGCTTTGTGAACATTTAACTTCATATCATCCTCAAAATACCAAGCTAGGTGTCAGGAAAGTGGAGGCTTTTATCAATTAGGGACTTGTATAAACTTCTGGTTAGAGAGTGGAGGTGGAAATCCCAACTTAGGTCTTCTGACTATGTTCTCAGCACTTTTATCCCTTGGTATCATGACGATGTCTTCCTTTCTTATGAAATTAAAAATATTGTATTTTTGGATTATTATCTTTTTTTTTTTTTTTTTTGAGTTGGAGTCTCTGTCGCCCAGACTGGAGTGCAGTGGCCGCTCCCAGCCACCGCAGCCTTGACCTGCTGGGCTCCGGCGATCCTTCCGCCTCAGCCTTCCAAGTAGCTAGAACTACAGGTGCGCCGCTACCACACCCGGCTCATTTTTTATTTATCGTAGAGATGAGGGCTCGCCAAGTTGTCCAGGCGGGTCTCGAACCCGCGGGCTCAGGCAATCCACTCACCTCAACCTCCCAAAGCGTGAGATTACAGGTCAAGCCACCGAGCCCGGCTGATTATTATCTTTTAAGAATTATTTTCATCCTGGATGGATAAATAGGTACAGGAAAGAAGAAAGAGAAGAAAGCACTGTCTTACTTCAATAAACTCAGACACTGTCTCACTTCTTACCCATCAGAAGCAGGACTGTCTACTGAGTTGAATAATAAGACATGATATCCATAGAACAGACTTTGATAAGTTAAAAAATATGACATGACAGTTCCATTTTTTAATTGTTGCAGTCTAACTCCTTATTTTTCTGTCATGTTTCTGTCTTCAAGCTTTCTTATGAGATGTTTTAAGCGTTGTTTTGTATTTTTAACATTAATTTGGAAAAAACACCATCAAGTGTGTGAAACTACAATTCAAGCACCTGCCTCAGATTTGTACAGCCTTGATACCACATAGGTTTCAGTGACTTGGTTTGAGGAAACAAAATAGGAGAGACTAATGTTTGTATGAGAGTGTTTTACAAAATTAAATGTGGTTGGAATTATCTTTAAATTGGCTCTTTATGATTAGACAGATTGAGACAAGCACTGAAAAGGAAACATTTCTTACTTTAACCATAATATTTAGTCAGTGGTACATTTGTGAATTTGTAAAGAGATACTGGGTTGAAATCACTTGTGAGGATTAAAAAGAACTGTAAATGTGAAAACTGCCTTTCTACTGGACTTTTGCAAAGCAATAGTCATTTTATTACATGTTTAGTTGTCCTGACGTCTTTGGCTTTCTGTTTAATTGTAGAGGGTTGAGGTGGCGAAGAGGCCCATTTTGAAATGTCTGTCTCCTGGAGATAAAGAGGTTAAGAAATGGAAGATGAAGACCTGAAGTAAATGATGCAAACAGCCATGCAACAATTGTTTCTAATACCACATGGGCATTTCACACACAAAATGTGAGAGGTGTGTGTCTCCTCTGCCATGACTAATGCAGGAGGACAGGTAGTTTCATCATTGTGGACATTTTCCATATTATTGCTTTAAGAAGAAGCAATCTCGAAGGGTGAGAACACTAAACAATTTGGTTTCAAAATGCAACCAATAGACCAACACATATCTATGAGGAAGGAATTTACAAATAAAGACTTGGAAAGATGTAGAGCAGAAATATAACCTTTAAAGCATGAATAAACACATACAATGTATAACATCAGAGTTGAAGTGTCTCATAAGTACAAGGGACATTTGGGAGAAATTAGCATTACGTTGGCACTACTTCCTAAAATCCACAATTTTGCATTTTGATAAAAATAGAGAAGGGTATTTATTTTATGACTCTTTTTATTTCTCTCACATAAGATGATTTTTTTTTTTCATTTACTGGCTATGTTCCCTTGGGCAAGTTTTTTGGCCTTTTCAGGTCTCAGTTTTCTCATCTATAAAATGAGGAGAATTTGCTGGGTGGTATCCAAAGCACTTCCTTAGAAATGAACTTTATAACATTTATGAATGCATGAAGTAGTAATTAACGAAAAATTTAAAATGAGAGTGTTTTTTCCAAATGTGTTGCAGCAGTTCTTATTGCTCTGGGACCCTCTTTGGGGGAGTTTAAAAGAATTGCCCCCAGGCCCGGCTCGGTGTCTCAGCCTGTAATCCCGCGCCTTTGGGAGGCTGAGGTGAGTGGATTGCCTGAGCCTGCGGGTTCGAGACCTGCCTGGGCAGCGAGACCTCCTCTCTACAATAAATAAATAAATAAATAAATCAGCTGGGCGTGGTAGCGTATGCCTGTAATTCCAGCTACTTGGAAGGCTGAGGTGGAAGGATCGCTGGAGCCCAGCAGACCGAGGCTGCGGTGGCCAGGAGCGGCCACTGCACTCCAGTCTGGGCAACAGAGTGAGACTCCAACTCAAAAAAAAAACCAAAAAAGAATTGCCCCCAATTTTTTGATAAATGCCAATCACAAAAAAGTTTTAAGGACTCTGAGCTTAGAAGAAAGCAAACAAACTACGGGGGTGTGGGTGCGGGGGGAGGTGGGATTGACAGTAGTGGAAATTTGCCTGGGGAAGGGGGGCACACCTCATCAACAAGGGTAACTGCACAATGAATATTTGTATACTTAAACCTGAATTGTATCCCACAATTTTAAAATAATTTTTTTTAAAAGAAAGCAAACAAAGAAGAGATAAGAATATAGTATCTTAGTTTGCTGGGGCGGCTATAACAGAATACTTTACAGGTCTGCAAAAATACCCTCCAGCTGTGACAAGAAGCAAGATGGCTATTTGTTCCTATTAATAATGCTACCATTAGGACAGAGTCAAAGATGCTTTTGAATTCTTAATCTTATGTGCTATGTTTCTGACCCTTTTCTCTTTCTTTCCCATTTTTGTTGTTTGCAATAAACATAAGTTCTTATGTACACCCAAAAACAAATCTTAGACTGGTAATTTATAAACAGCAGCATTGTATTGCTCACAGGTCTGGAGACTGGGAAGACCAAGATCAATGTATCATCAGATTTAGTGTGTGTTGAAGGCCTGTTCCTAATAGATAGTGTCTTCTGTGTGTCCTTATGTGGTGGAAGGACCAAAGAGACAAGGCTCCCTCAGGTCTCTGTAATAGGGGCACTAATCCTCTCATGCCCTAGTCTTTGCCCTTATGACATCGTCTCCTCCCAAAGGCCCCACCTATTAACACCAACACGTTAAGGGTTAGATTTCAACATACAAATTTTGAAGGGACACAAACAATTAGTCCATAGTGTGTGGTTTGAGGGAAGAGCATATCATTTTAATAGCTAGTACTTAATAGGCAATTTGAAAAACTCAGGCATCTAAGTCTAGAAGAATTACATCCTAATGTATTAAAAGAGTTTGCAGTTGTAATCTTCAAATTATGGTCAGTGACCTTTGATAAAGTATGCAGAATAGAAGCGATGTCCAACAGCAAAAGCTGGAAAACATTTCATTTTTGAGAAAGGGGATAAATGGATACTAGAAACTACAGATGGGAAATCATACTATTGTTTGCCTAGAAAAATGATAGTTTGGGGTGCCAAAGTGCAGTTAGTCAAGAACTCTGGAACAAAAAGAAGAGCTCTCTGGGAATTAGTGTGGATTTAGGAAGAACAGATCTTTCCATGTGTTTTTACTTCTTTTTGCTGCAAGTTTACTAGACTGACGGTTGGAGACACAACGTATCTGAAGCTTATGGAGATATTTCAAAGATTTCTCATTGACTTCCCAATCTGAGTTGAGTGATGTCAGGGGTTTTGGAGGTAGTCCTGCCCTATGAAGAAGGACGTGAACTTTGAAGTAGAACAGATGTGTATGAATTCCAGATCTGCCACTTACTTTCTTGGACATTGGAAAAATTGCTTAACCCCTCTAAGCCTCAAATTTTTAGTTGTATGAAACATATTTCTTTATATAAAACATTTTTACATGAAATAAGTACCTGGCAATAACCATTGCCTAGGTATAGTCTGATGACTAGATAATCCATAGAAAATGTTAATCATGATCTCCAGTATAAGGAAACCAGTCAGTATGTTGTATCTACAGATTCCATCTCAGATTTGCGCTAGCTGAATAATAATAAGTTGATTGATTAATGAAAACCAATTTGAGCCAGGAACTTTAATAGTCATAGCACTTTGTCCTTAGTCTTATTCTTTTTTTTGACTTGGAGTCTCACTCTGTCACCCAGGTTGGAGTGCAGTGGCATGCTCCCAGTCACCACAGCCTCGACCTGCTGGGTTCTGGCGATCCTTCCGCCTCAGCCTTCCAAGTAGCTGGAACTACAGGCGCTTGCTACCACGCCTGGCTAATTTTTGATTTATTGTAGAAATGAGGTCTCACCAAGATGTCCAGGCATGTCTGGAACCTGCAGACTCAGGCAATCCACTCACCTCGGCCTCCCAAAGTGCTAGGAATACCAGCTGAGCCACCGAGCCCAGTCAGTCTTATTCTTTTTAACATTAAAAAATTGACTTGGAAAAGTAATTAGAAGACATGTTTTTCATGTTTTAGAGACTAAACATTGGGGAGAATAGTCAGTACATTGAATTACAGGCTGATGATTCAAAAATATTTTGACAGGCTAATACTCAGGAATAAATTCCCAAAGCTATACTTTGACAAAGATAAATGTTAAACATAATAGGAATAAAGAAGGGCTCATAGACTAGCATAGAAAGACATGAAAATACCCACATTTTCCACCATTGGGGTCCTTATGGTTTCTAGGCCACAGTAACCATATCAGCATCATGCCCAACAACTTACTGAGGCTGGTACAACTATATAGTGAGTGAAATTCCAGGTTACATTAGTAAACCTGGCTCAAGTACAAGGAAGTTGCAATCTCAGTTTTTTAATGCTGGTCAAACTGCGTTTTAGGAATTGTGTCCAATTGAGTGACTTGCTATAAGTCTATCATTGGTAAATAAAAATGTCTTTAAAAGGAAGCAATCAGGGCCAAGAGAAATGGTCCATGCCTGTAATCCCAGTGCTTTGGGAGACTAGGGCAGGAGGATCCCTTGAGTCTAGGAATTTGAGACCAGTGTGGACAACATAGACGCCATCTCTATAAAACATTTTAAAAATTAGCTTGGCGTGGTGGTACTTGACCATAGTCTCAGCTAAATGGAAGCCTGAGGCAGAAGGATGACTTGAACCTGGGAATTTGAGGTTTCAGTAAGCTATGATTGGGCCACTGTATTCTAGCCTGAATGAAAGAGCAAGATCCTGTCTAAAATAAATAAACAAACAAATAAATAAACAAGCAAGCAAGCTGGCAATCAGATTAAGTAAAGTCCTAAAAGTCATGCCTTAGGGTGAAAGAGTTGAAAAAGATGGGGTGGTCACCCTGAAACAACAACAACAACAAACTTGTGAAGACTGTCTTCCAATATTTGATGATGGTCTTGGGGAAGGAGGAGTAGACTGAGGAAAAAGTTGGCATTTGTCTTGTTCACTGCTATACTGCCAGTATATAGCAAAATGGATGGCTCAAATGTGCTGAAAGCACTTTAAGCGAAATAATTCTCTCTTGCTTTAAAGATACAGGATAAGATCAATAGAGAGATGTTACCAGGAGGCAGATTTAACTCAGTGTGGGGGAAAAAAAAATTCTAAAAGTTTGAAGTGCTGGAAAAAGTGGCTTTGATTGTGGTGAACTACCAATCCCTGTAGGAGGAAGTAGAGTCTGGAGACCTTAGTCAAGGAAGGGGCAATTCTGGAGCAGGAGGTTTACCCATAAAACACTGGGCAGGAGGACTTTCAGCACCGGGATGTTGGGATTCTGCTACAGGAGCTCAGCTTGATATTACATTGTGAGTTCAGCAGATTAATTGTTGCAAAGGACCGACATTGAGAGATATAGGTGGAAGATTCCATTATGAGTCTGCATCTTTGTAAGCATTATCTGATTGGGGAATTGTACACGTTGGCTGAGCCCATGTTTCCATGTAATGCATATGCTATCTGATTTCTGTTAGTAGAAACAACATCACAGTAATTATACCTAATAGCTTTATTGGTCTGTCAGTCTCTGATTGTTTTGCTTCTGCTATTATCACTTTTTTCCATTATTTAATAGAATTTCTGTGGGCGGCTTTATAGAATGAAGAAAAGGAAATTTATTTATTTAGGACAAAGATGAAGGGCCTTTTAGGATTTTTTTGCAATATTTTTTTCAGAGACATTTGTTTGATCCCTAAAAGAAATAAATTCCTTTGCAGAAGATTTCTCCAGCAAACACACTCAAGGCCAGACTTTCTTTCAGAAAGCTTTACGTGATTTAAATAAGCACACAACTAAAGAGAAACAACCCTTTCCAGGTCTCTCCTTAATTGCAGAGGAATGTAAAGATTTTAAATAAAACTTTCACTAGTATTTATAAAGAAACTATGAAGAATGTTCTTTTCCTGCTATATTATAAAATATTTTTTTTATCCCCACTACTTATTAAACCAAAAGTAAAAATAATGTTGGAAGATTCAACTAAGCATGGATAGTCAGGTTTTCAACCTATTTATTACTGGTTTTCTTAAGAATTTTGGTCAATGCAATACAAGAACTGTGATGTTTGTAGTATGGAAACTATTTGAAAGCTTCCAGGGAATTGAAATTGAAACTTGAGTTAGGTCATTTTTGCAACTTCTAATGTCCTTGTGGAGCCCATTGTTTTAATATTTATCAAATGCCTAATTTTTTGCAATGCATTATATATATATATAAAGATAGAAAAGATTCTCACAAATCTTCTTTCTTTATTCTCACAAAAGATAAGCTGTCTTAGAAAAGAAAATGAAACATTATAGAATAAGAAGAGTTTATGATCTTAACAATGAGACTATGTTAAGTTTCTAAGTGAAAGCTTTAAGTAACTAAGTTTCTAAGTGAAAGCCTTAAGTAACTAATTACATTCTATTTAGTGCTGAGTTGCCAAATTTTGCTTTTTTTTTTTTTAACTTGGGAGTTGTTTTTTTCTTTTTTTCTTTTTTCTTTTTTTGGAGTTGGAGTCTTACTCCATTGCCCAGGCTGGTGTGCAGTGGCACGCTCATGGCCACCCCTGTGTTGATCTGCTGGGCTCCTGCGATCCCTCCACCTCAACCTTCCAAGTAGCCAGAACAACAGGCACAAGCTACCGCACCTGGCTAGTTTTTTTATTTATTGTGGAAATGAGGTCTCGCCAAATTGCCCGGGCTGGTCTCGAACCCGCGGGCTTGGGCAATCCATTTGCCTAGGCCTCCGAAAGTGCTGGGATTCCAGGCTGAGCCACCGAGCACAGCCGTTTTGTTTTGTTTTAAATAAAACTTGTGATTAGTGATTAGTACACTAAATGCGTATTTATTAGGAGAAAATGTTCCATATTCTGCTAATGGTGACTTTCTCCCAAAACTTCTCACTCTGAGCATTTCAAATTTTGATTTAAGCACTCTACAGTAGAAGCTTATCTTCAGGGCCACATCTCTGTCCACCATTTTAGCTTTTGACTTTTGGCCCAAGGAAAGCAAAGAGCACTGGATTAGGTACCAATGGGGAGGCTAGCCTTGGCCTGAACGCCAGTGAACTGTCTAGCAGTGACTGGTCTTTTACCTTCCTCGGTCTAAGAATCCAGAAGCTGAATTCTTTGACTGAGTTTTCTTGCATGGCAAATGACAGCTTTTCTAAGCTCTCCTTTGGTGGAAATACAGGTCAGGAAGGGAGTGGACCAGTAACTCATCAGTTACTTGTAGTTGTTAGAAAGGATCTGTCCCAGGATTTGTTACGGTTTTCTTGACAGACAATTGTTCTAATTTTTCACAAGTCTGCAATGAAAATCTGACCATCACTATACTTAACATGGTGTATTTGGGCAGTAGGTCTTTCTTATCAATAACTTTGATGTTGTTTGTGTAAGTAATTTTTGTTTGAGTTGTGGGGACTGCACTAGAAAATAAGAAACATAATTTTAGAGAATGTGATGCTATTGGCTCCAAAGTGATTTCGTACCCAAGAGAGTCAAAATTTTTTTAAAAATGACTTTGGCAAAAAAAGAGACCAGGGTTCCAGGACCTTCCAAGTCACATTAAACCTGAAGAGAAGCAACATACCAACTTTGGCCTTTTAAAATCAGAGTGTCTTAAGCTTTTTATCCAAATATTATTTGGTGGCTTAAATTATTGTTTTCGACCAATATTTATTTTTTCTGTAAGAGAATAAAACAGTCATTTCTTTTGGTATGATTATTATATTAATATGCTCTAGTACCATTGACTTTTTATTTTATTATTTTTTTTTGAGTTGGAGTCTCACTCTGTCACCCAGACTGGAGTGCAGGGGCCGCTCCCAGCCACCACAGCCTCGACCTGCTGGGCTCCGGCAATCCTTCCACCTCAGCCTTCCAAGTACCTGGAACTACAGGCGCGCGCTACCACACCCGGTTCATTTTGATTTATTGTAGAGATGAGGTCTCGCCAAGTTGCCCAGGCGGTCTCGAACCCGCGGGCTCAGGCAATCTACTCACCTCAGCCTCCCAAAGGTGTGGGATTACAGGCTGAGCCACCGAGCCTGGCTCCATTGACTTCTATTTCAGGATGAATACAATTGCTCCTCTGTGAAAAGGTGACGTTTCAACACACTTCAATTAAATGAGCAATTTGTGGATTTAACTAGGCAGAAAGCTGTGATGCTTCACCACCATTAACTCTGCCTCTCACTCCACATTTATTTTCTTTAGGCCATAATCGGTAATTCTACTTGCTTTGACAACTTTATGAGCTCTTCGACTCTTACAATCCCTTTACTGTGATTGGAATACAGCTTCATGCTCTTGAACTTAATAGCAAATAATAGCTGCCGCTTATCTCATGCCCTAAACCAAGCACATTAAGTACTTTAGCTCACTTGATTTCATCTTCACAAAGTCTGTGAAAAAGACACTGTTACTCCAGCATTTCAGATGAGGAAACCAAGGCCCAAAGAGATTAAGCAACGTTCACCAACTGTCATAGAACTGGTAAATGACAGAAATAGGATTTGAGCCTAAATTTGACTTCAAATCAGTCTCCTTAATCTTACAGCTATTTGGTGGGGGATTATCAAAGCCCAAAGTCAGCCTTTCTCTTTCACAGGTTTGGATAATGGCAAAACTAAATCACATGTAATACAGACAGACCAAACAAACAAACAACAACAACAAACAAACAAACAAAAAACAGTGGAATGAAAAGAGAGGAAAACAAAATCAAATGGAAGAAAGGAAAGAAAGATGAAAGGAGAAAGTGTAAACATTAAAAGAAAGGGAAGAAAACAGATGCATTATGTGGTGCACCTTTGATTTTCTGTCTAGACAGTGGCACTTAACATGGGGGTGAGTGATCTTGATCCCCAGAGGATATCTGGACATGTCTGGAGATATTTATAAATTTTCACATTGGTTTGGGAGCAGCATGGTGCTACTGGCATCTAGTGGGTAGGGGTCAAGAATGCTGCTGAACATTAAACAATGCATAGAACAGCTTCCACAGCAAAGAACTATCAACATGTCAGCAGTGCTGGAGCTGATAAAGTTTGCTTGTCTAACATTCCCTAGCCAACACTGACCATTAAGAAAGGATATTTTGGAGTAACTAATTTTCTAAGAGATCTTAGTCATAATTCTCAATCAAGTCTAGGGCACACAGAACAAAAGAGATGTCTTAGTATTGCAATCTCTGTTTTCCCCCTGCAATATTCAAGAGAATAAATTCTATGATACGATTTTAGTGATACACTTTATAATTTTAATATAAATAAAATATTATTCAATACAAATTTTAATTAAATGAAATATAGTCAATTCTATGGAAGCAGAACTGGGTTGGACAATCAGTTCTAACTCTCCTGTGTGAGAACTTTAAAAGCCCAGTGAAAGAAGTGGGAGAAGCCTAAGGAACCATTGTGTCATGCCCATTGTTTTACAGAAGACAGGTTAGGGCTCAGAAAAGTGAAATTACTTGCTAAGGTCTGGGATGACTGGGAATGGACAAAACAACAGTTCTTCTATCGTCTAATTCTTAGTCACTTCCCTCCATCAAACTTTCTTCTGCAATTTGCTACTAACCCTCACCATCAGAAATGATTTATCTTTCTCTTTAATTTCTCAGGTCTATTGGTTAAAAACACACAGGATACAAGCACAAATCCTGACATACATTAACATTTATAGATTATCTTAAATGTTTATAATAATTGATGAAATATCTCCTTTTTCTTCTGAGGGAAGAAATGTAAGTATAATGATGTGTTGCGTTTGTTGAATCAGATTATAATTTGCCATAATGGTAGTTTGTGTGCTTTTGTAACTCACAGCAGTAGAAACACTATGAATTTGCTGTTTCTCTTCATTTAATGCAATTTTCACATATGTCTAACTTCCTCATCATGTAACTTAAGCATGGGAGAATCAAGATCAACAATTAAAATACATGAATAAATGATGAACTAATATACAAACATTTATTAGATGCCTACTGCTTCTTTTGATCATCTTAGGTAGTGACAAGGAGAGTGAACGCTTATTAAGTGTTTCTCTGTGCCAGGCAATGGTGTCAGGATATGTGTTTCATGTAGTAGTAACTCATGCACTGCTCTAGCCACTGGAGAATCTGGAGATTATAAGAAATCAAAGTCCAATTCCTTTGTTCTTTGGGAATATATGTATTTAATTAGGGAAGCAATGCATGCAAGGCTGAAACACATTTGAATAGAGAAATGTCTGATCCAGTCTAAAAAGGAAATGGGTAGGAGAGAAAGTCGGTACTACTGAGAGCATAATTTTTTTTTTTTTTTGAGTTGGAGTCTCACTCTGTTGCTCAGACTGGAGTGCAGTGGCCGCTCCCGGCCACTGAATTCTCAACCTGCTGGGCTCCGGCGATCCTCCCACCTCAGCCTTCCAAGTAGCTGAAAGTACAGGTGTGCGCTACCACATCTGGCTAATATTTGATTTATTGTAGAGATAAGTCTCACCAAGTTGCCTGGGCGGGTCTCGAACCCGCGGGGTCAGGCAATCCACTCACCTCGGCCTCCCAAAGTGCTGAGATTACAGGCTGAGACAGCGAGCCTGGCCGAGAGCATAATTTTAATCAAAGAGGGTTCCTAGGAGAAGGTAGATGTACAATTAAACCTGAAAGGAAGCCAAGGAGAGGGAAAACACAAAGAGAGGCACAGGAGGAACGGGAGCCAGACATTGTGAAAGTATAAAGAACACGTCCCCAACTGCAGTTGAGAAACCATGTTGATGATATTGCAATATGTGTTTGATTGATCGATATTTTTCCATTGTTATATTCTAAGGTTAAGTTCTAAAACTAATGCAATGACTCAAGGTGGATTGAATTCAACTTGACCCAACTGAACATTGGACTCAAAGCCTCTGTGTGCAATTCAGAGGGGAAGCACCCAGAGCTGGGTGGGCTTCAAGACCCCTGGATGTGAGAATGAATGCTATTTTTTCTTCCAGCCTAGTTCTAAGGAGTCAGTCCACACCTCCAAAGGGCCATTTAGTCATTTGTTTCTTTGGCCAGTCAACAATTTCACTTGATGAGAGACAAAAACAAAAACACAGCACAAATATTATTTATTTTCCTGGGTAACCAGAGATGTGCAGAGGGGAACAGAGTAATTGGCCTACTGATGTAGTCAAATTGCTTTGTTCAAATATAAATGTATGTATGTATAGAGTGAGGTGATGGAAAAAAGCAGCAATAACACAGCCTTAGCTTTAATATCGCCCAATTTGCAATAATATTTGAGGGGAATTGCAACAAAACCCTAAAGCCTAGATATGAAATGTCATATGTGGTTCACTACAAATATGCATAAAATTATATTCTACTAATCAACCAGAACAATTGTGGGGGGGCTACATCTAGTTAAACTAATACAGGAGAGGGTTGGCTACCATCTTGGCTATGTAGAGAAAATGAGAAGAAAGGCAGGGTAAAGGAACTGTCTCAGGTGAGAGGCATCATTTGTATCATTAGGGAGTAACCTAAGCTATTTTGAAAGCAAGTCTGGCTTTATTTTTACCTACTAGTTGAACTTGGTTTTTACCTCTTTGATTTTTTTCCTAGTGGATCTCATTTGCTCCATTCACTGGGTCATTCATTATTTATGTAATCTTTAAAAGAACATTATTAGAAACTGTTGGCAGCTGGGCTTGGTGGCTTAGCCTGTAATCCCGTGCCTTTGGGAGGCTGAGGTGAGTGGATTGCCTGAGCCCGCGGGTTCGAGACCCGCCTGGGCAGAGAGACCTCATCTCTACAATAAATCAAAAAATCAGCCGGGCGTGGTAATGCACGCCTGTAGTTCCAGCAACTTGGAAGGCTGAGGCGGAAGGATTGCCGGAGCCCAGCAGGTCGAGGCTGTGGTGGCCGGGAGTGGCCACTGCACTCCAGTCTGGGCGACAGAGTGAGACTCCAACTCAAAAGAAAGAAAGAAAGAAAGAAACTGTTGGCATTCCCTGTCCACAGGATTTGAAGTTAGGAAGAAATTATATCAAAATCATATTTTAAAAAATATTTTTTATATTATTTTATTTTAAAATTGTGGGGTACAATTCAGGGTTAGGTATACAAATATTCATTGTGCAGGTACCCTTGTTGATGAGGTGTGCCCCCCTTCCCCAGGCAAATTTCCACTACTGTCTATCCCACCCCCCCCACAGTTTCCTGCTACTATCAATCCTTTTTTTATAGTATTGCAATAGTTGTTCAAGGTCCACTTATGAGTGAGAACATATAATACTCAGTTCTTTGTTTTTGTGAAAGATCACTCAGTATTATAGATTCTAATTCCATCCAGGTTGCTGCAAAGTTCATGATTTTGTTCTTCTTTACAGCTGTGTAATATTCCATCATGTATATGTATCACATTTTTCAATCCAGTTCTCTTTTGATGGGCATCATGGTTGGTTCCATGTTCTTGCTATTGTAAACAATGCTGTGACAAACATACATGTGCAGGTATCTTTTTTATAGAGCGATTTGAGTTTTTCCAGGTATATTCCCAGTAGGGGGGTTGCGGGGTCATATGGAAGGTCGATTTTTAGAACTTTTAGGAATCGCCACACTGTTTCCACAGAGGCTGTACCAGTTTATACTCCCACCAACAGTGTTGAAGTGTTTCAAAAATCATATTTTAAAAGTTCTGTATAAAGGCAATCTGTAAATAAAATCAGACATTTCAGGTTAACCTCTGATACAAAATGAAACAAATAAAATGAGTGAAATATGGTGAAGCAAGATAAAAAATAAATGCAGATAAAGAAAACATGTTTCTTTTCATTACTATGAAACTTGGTTTCATGAGGAATGAGAATTCATATGGCTTTGACAGTTTAAATTTTGGCATGGTTTGTTATGAGACAATGGGAAAAATTCAGCTTTCTTTCTCCATGCAAATAATGGCAACACTGTACTTTGGGAATTCATGGGAAAAGAGATGGAAAATTCATTTGACAAATGCTTTAAAATTATCATTTTTGGTCTTTTGATCAGAATGAAGAAACATAAACCAACTTTAGGAAGTGGTTTTTTAAAATAACACAATGAGTAATATTCTCTTTTTCAAAATCTAGATCATTGGATGGGAACTAAATTTCCCTTTAGTTTACTAGATTCTGAATTTGCATTTTTATATACAAAGAAGTAGTGAGAACACACACTGTTAAATACAAAGAGTGGAGGACGTTACAAAAATCTAGAAATCCAGATGTGATAATTCCAAAAAGCACTTGCCATATCATTCTCTTTATAGCACTCAGTCTTCTCTTGCAAACAATCTAGGTCTTGAATAAAGTGGTTGAACTCAGTCCTTGTGACAGAATTGCACATGGTTCAACATTCAATTACAACAGATGGACAAGGGAAAAAATAAATCTTTTTGCTTGAGTAGCTTTAGCATATTATCAGCGATAAGCATGAAATCAGATTCAGTTATGCATTTTTGGCAGGAATAACACAGGAAACATGTGCTCTCATCGTATCATATTGGAAGGCAAATGATGTCAGTTTGTGCCATTAATGGTGATATTACCAATTGCTTGGTCAAGATGGTGTCTGCTAGGTATCGCAACTGTAAAGTCACTCCTATTTGGTGTGAGGAAGGGAACAGAGAATGAGTGCAATTTGAGAGGAACACCACAAAATCGCTGTCATTATTGTAAAAGAAAGCCTGAGAAATTATTCCATGTTGAAGAAGATTAAAGAGATATGCAAGGTTGAATGCAAGGCATGATCTGATATTTTCGTTTACTTTGAAAGATGTTATTGTTATAACTTGGGAAATTTAAATAAGGTTGTAGGTTATAAATAGTATTTTATTAATACTAAGTTTCTGATTTTGAAAATTGTGGTGTGCCATATAAGAAAACGTCTTTGCATTTAGGAAACACTGAAGTATTTTGGGGTAAATGTGCATTAATATCCACTATTTATTCTCAAATTGATATATAAAGCAAAAGAGAGAATATGTTAATGTTTGGAGAATCTGGGCAAAGTGCATGTTAACATACACTTCAGCTATTCATGAGGCAATAAAAGAACCCAGTTTGATTTTTTTGGGTCTAATCTTGGGCAAAATATTCTGTTCAACTATCAGTCTCACCATTTTTCACTTTGTTCTGTTCCCATTTGTAAATAACATATATTCAGTTACTTTATAGCCTTAGTGAGTTCAGTTTTACCAGGAATAAACCTTGCTGGAAGGCTGTCTATTCCAGTCTCTTATGATTGTACGGTCATATAACCAGTGAACTGGAAGTGCAGTATGATGTGATACTTAAGGAAGAGTGTCCAAAGGGAGTAGATTCAGCAGAGGAGGTTGTTTTTAGTCTCTTCTCTCTTTTTTATTGCTGTTGCTGTCTGCAGTGCGGGTATGATGCAGCCATCTTGGGCTATACATTGAAACTTAAAGATGGAAATCAGTGCTCAGATGATGGAGTGGAAGGATAAAAAGAGTTGGAGTCACTGTACCAACACTGGACTGCTTATCTTTGGAGTTATTTTATATAAGAGAGAAATAAATTTTTTTCTCATGTAAGCCATTTTGATTTTGAAATTTTTGTTAAATCCAATCCTAACTGATTGACCACATTGCTCTCAGAGAGTCTCAATAGAATAAGATAGCGTCTCAAGGCACTTACCGTATTTAGGTATCAAACATATGACTATTATAATTTCTCAGTCTTTTGATTTTGCCACGCCTTATTGAATGACTGTATGACCAAAGACCAGACAATTATTTTTTAGCCTGAAAGAGGAAGGTTAAATTAAAAATTTTGTTTTGCTTTTTGGGTATTCCCAAAAAGGTACAGGCAGAGGATCCAAAGATGTAGTGACAGCAGTTTTTTTTTTCTAGTACATAGGGTGTACACATGGTTCTCCCCTTCTTCCATGAGTCTGAGAGTGTACTAGATTTGGAAAGGAAAGGCTTCTGATCATGGGAAGAGGTTGACAATGTCAGGATATGCCTATTCTTAAAATAAATTTATAGTAAAAAAAAAAAAAAGCAGCCTCCAGGACAGATCCTTCTAAGACATCACTGTTAGTATCTCTCCCTCATGCTTGAGACCTCCACTGGCTGTTTGTTACGTCAAACCTCCTTTGGACATTAAGGTCCCCACATGTTTTTCCATGCCCTTTACTTGGCTAATTATTTCCCCCACTCCCTATTCAGTAATCCTCATCATTGTACACCAGTTACATCATTGCCATTTCCATCTCCACACTTGTCTTACTCTGCCTAATCTTAATATCATTTGAAAATTAGTCTAAGTTGCTCCTTTTTCTTGACTCATTCCCCAGTTAGAAGTGTTCATTGATTTCTCTACTGGTAGTTAGAGTCAAAAGTACATAGTTCAGCAATTCATCATCATTATATGTTTCATAGCGCAGTCATCTCCTTGGGCAAGATTAAGACTTCCTTGAGGCTTACCCTCAATATATCCCACGGATGCTTCTGATAGGTTTTTGTGTACATAGTTTTCTCTACCCATGCTGTTTTATTACATTGCAAAACATCTAAATGAGGCAAGCAAAAGATATTTATTTTTTAAAACAATCATTTAATAAGAAGGAAAGCTGTGAGGTTAAGATAAGTGAATGAGTAGTAGGCAATACATTGGAGAATAAAGATTAGAACCCAAATCTTTTTGTTTCCTAGATCTTCTTCTTCCTGTTAGTTAGGCAGGGTAATTCTTTTGTTTTATTTGTGGAGATATCCTCAGTGCCTAGAATGACATATGGTGTATGGCACCTCGTAGGTCCTTAATAAGTATTTATTGAGTAACTAAATGAGGGCTTTTGAGCCTAGTTAATAAACTTTGCTCTTCATTAAAGAAGACAATGAACATATAAGCTGATTTTGCCAGACCTTCAAGAAGATATTTTACAGTTAGTTAGGAGGACTAAGTTCTAGTATTCCATTGCATAATAGGGTGATTATAGTTAACCATAATATAGTGTATATTTCAAAACAGCTAGAAGAGAAGATTTTTGGATGCTCTTAACACAAAGAAATGATCAGTGTTTGTGGGAATGGATATAATTCCCTTAATGTAACCATTACACATTATATACATGTATTGAAACTACTCTGTACCCTATAAATATGTATATCTAAAAATGTATAAAAATAAAATAAAACTTATAAAAAGTTCTAAAAGGAGTTTAGCTCTATTTAATTGTGAGAAACAAATACAAATATAAGGGATGTTCACAACACAGAAATATATGCATAAAATATATTCAATATTTATTTATTTCATTTAAAAAAAGTATACTCTAAATTAGCAGATAAAATGAGCCTTTAATAAAAAGGTTAGTATAATTTCTATGTTTATGTCTGTGAAATGAAGCATATTTTTAAAACACTAAAAGAGTTTATTTTCAAAAGGAAACAGTTTATGTTGAGAAGTGAAGAATTCTCCATACTGTAACTTTATTTCTTAAAGTAACAAACTGATAGTCAGGGACTAAGGAGCAGATTCTTCTACCTATGGACCCTCCACAAATATTTTACCTTATTAATACTTTGTCATTATTGATAGAAGGTAGAACTCCTTAGATGGAAATATTTACAGGGGTAGAAAACATTTTTTTAAATTGAGTACCTCATGCAGCTGGAATGTACTGATTAGTACCATGGAAACTGACCTGAAGTTGACTGGAAATCCCCTCAAATTTTCCAACTTAAAGTCATAAAAGCCTATTTTGCTAGAGGGTTTATGAATGAAGCATATAATTTTGTTTCTCACAAATCATGTGTAGAATAAAGCCTTTATATTTGTTATTTTATTATATTTTATTTTTTGAGTCAGAGTCTCAGTCTGTCACCCAGACTGGAGTGCAGTGGCTGCTCCCGGCCACCGCAGCCTCGATCAGCTGGGTTCCGGCGATCCTTCTACCTCAGCCTTCCAAGTAGCTGGAACTACAGGTGTGTGCTACCACGCCCGGTTAATTTTTTTGTTTATTGTAGAGATGAGGTCTCACCAAGTTGCCCAGGTGGGTCTCGAACCTGCGAGCTCAGGCAATCCATTCACTTCAGCCTCCCAAAGCACTGGGATTACAGACTGAGCCACCGAGCCCGGCTTATATTTGTTATTTACTTATACAGGTTGAAGCAGCAGACACATGAAGAAAGATTCGAATAATAATAACATTTTGATCCTTTGGAGGACCCACATCAAACAGTAGGGGCAAGCATGCTGTACAGAAGGGTACATTATGTAATGGTGAATGGAATAGTAGGGACTGAAGACATACCGGACAAAGAAAAGATGACTCCTGACACCACTGAAACTGCAGGGAGGACAACTTGTGTAGTCCAAGAAAAGTCTGTGAGTCAGGAATGACAACTCAAATATGCTGTGGTCTCTGGATTTTGCATTGCTTCTAATAGTGACCCATGAAAATAAATTGATTTTTAACTATTCTCTGCATTTTGAAGATGCTGATTTTTACAATAAATAAGTTCAAACAAAGTGATCTGGGTCCAGATCTAGGGACTATGGGATTTCCCATCAGTTGGGGTGTCAGTGCAGGAAGTTAGAAAAACCTCACCCTAAAACACTCTCTGGATGTGCACACAATTTCCATTAGGTACACTAATACCCACGCTGGTTGTGCACACAATTTCCATTAGGTAGAGGAAGAGGAAGCCATCTTAGAGCTCCATCTAACCAGCCTGGTCATGGATAGGCAAAGGAAAAGAGGAACTGGTAGGATGTGTGAAGAGAAGGGTGTTTTTCTCACCTTTCCAATAGTCCATTTTCTCCCAGTTGGTCATATTTTCATGGGCCTTGATCATCCTGCCAATTAGCTTCTATCTCCCTCGTCTCCATCCTCCCTTTAGCCTGAACTCTAGTAGTGGTTGAGTTTTCTGAAGGAGATGGGCAGACTTTTCCATGCTTCTTTCTCTCCTCTGATCCATTTTCTCAGCAGACTGGCCAGAGAGAAGTCCCTGAAATCCACTGACCCCAAAAGGTCCTGAGATTTTCTTATGCTGTGTGATTACTCACCCTAAATAAGTTGTTCTTTAGGAGAAAACTGCCAAGTGATTTCCATGGAGATTTTACCAACGTCAGAAAGAAATGTTGATATTGAATCTAGATATGCTGCCATAAATTTAAGAAATGTGATTGAAGTCAATAACTCTTAGCACAAATTTATATACATCCGTAAATAATGGTCTGATTTATGTATGCATTTTCTAGCCTAAACAAATCCCCCCCCCTTTTTTTAATCAAGAAGGGAAAAGCCAAGAGAGAAAGAGAGAGAGAGAGAGAGAGAGAGAGAGAGAGAGAGAGACAGACACTGTGGGCAGAGAGAGGGAGTGAAAAGGAAAATTAAGGAATCAAAATAAACTCAACCCTGGGAATACAGGCTTCAGATATGTGCTTGCTGTCTTCCATGTTCCACTTTAGTTTTGTATTCTAAGGTGGTAGTTTTCAAACTTTAACGTGCTTTAGCAGGGTGTATGAATTTAACACAAATTTTCAGACTCCACCTTCAGAAATACTGATTCAACATAGCAGGAGTAGGGTCTAGGGATTTTCCTTTTAACAAAGATTTCAGAAAATTCAGGTTCAGATACTCCTATGAAATTTTGTAGGGAGTGATGTATGTATATATGAAACTTCCTTTGGAATAAATGTGACCATACAAGAAATTCAAACTTAATTACTTTGACAAGTGAGAAAGCAAGGATGTCTGAGTCAAGAAAGGGGATGGAAAATCTTCTTTATTGTAAGTTGTCATGATATCTAATAACCTAATAGAGTAGTTGTACTGTAATTATTTTTCTATGGTGATTTTTCAACTGACATGTGATTTGAGTAGGTTTGGGACCCTCTATATTCACAAAAAAAGGTAGTCTAGACTTTCTCAAAACTTTCAAGAGGTGGGACTAATCAGACAGCAAGCTGTATCAGGAGAAAACAGCATGATGGAAATGACAAACTCATCTGACAATGAGGAGTTCTTGGTTCAGTTTTTGTGCTTTTTGGGTATGCTTCTGTGTTACTGACCACAGGTTCTTAAACTCTCCTGTAATAGAAATTGACACAAGGTCAAGCAGATTCCCAGACAAGGCTTTACTGGGGGCTTTTACAAGGGCAACAGCTCAGGAGAAAGAGTTCTTCCATTAGGTTCCCAAAGGGGGCTGGCTGGGGCCTTTTATTAGATAAGAGAAGGAGAGTAAGTTCAAAGGAAAGGTATATTAGTATGATTAGGGAAGGGCTATAACTGTGCAAAGTGTATATACTTCATACATTGCATGTACAAAAAATGGCAGATAAGTCCCGCCTGGGGTGGGGATTTTTTATTAAAATAAAACGAGCTACAATCAGATACTCTCTGGTCCTTGTGTGCAGGCAGGAGAGGGACAGGCAGGGTGTTATCATTTCAAGCAAGATTTGTGGTGAAACATTGTTTATTTTAATAGGTTTTTTTCCCCCCAAGGTTGTGATCTATAAAGTCCGAAGTTCTCCGAGTTTTATGATTCTTACCTCTAAAATGAAGGATATGAGAAAGATGATCTTTTGGTTCTCTTCCTGAGAGGAATTCTGCAGAAAGACTTTATGGTGGCCTTTTTGAATAATCCATTACTGAAACTAGATAAATGTCATGTAGTCCATAAGATCAAATTGCTACAAGACAAAGCATTAGTAACAGTTTTACGTAGCATCTACTTGGAACCAGGATCTGTGCTTCATGCTTTATGTGTAGTTCCTCTAGTCTTCCCCAAATTCATCAAGCTTGATTTCTCTACCATTATTTTATAAATTGGGAAAATGTGATTCAGGGAAGATAGTTTGCATGATGGAATGTTTAAGAGCATGAATTCTAGAGCTTTTAGCTCTGGGCTTGAATCCTGACTCCACCACTTAATAACTCTGTAACCAAGTATGTGAAAGTTACTTAACATCCTCTCTGACTCCATTTCCTCATTTGTAAAATGGGGACTATATTAGTTTTTCCATCATGGAACTGTTGTGTGTGGTACATATTATGCAAGTATTTGCTCTAACAGTTATTTATGAGATGCAAACCCAAGTCTGTTTGAGTCTGAAGCCAATGCTAGTTTCTAGTTCAGTGACTGAAAAAAAATTGCTGAGCCAGTGTTTGAGTCCAAATACAGATGCACCATTCATACTCATAAATGAATGTCAAAAGTAACTGACAAGGAAGGATACAACATATTCCCAAACTAGGACCAATTAAGATTTTAAGCCATTATATTTCACATAAACCTTCTGGAAACTTTGAATTAAATCCATGATTCAAATAAAGTGATGAGATTAAACATAACACTCTATTATAAGAAAACCCACACACAGCAGCGCACACTGTTTACTTGTCACCCTCAGTATGTTCATAAAGTTGGAGTAAACATTTTCACTTTAAAGATAAGTGAACTAAGACACAGAGCAGTGAAATCATTTACTGAATGCTGCATTAAGTGATATCATAAACTTTACAGTCCAAAAGGACTCATAAGGAAATAGAGAAATATAATAAAGAATCATAATGCCAGGATAACATTTTCAGTGGACTATCCATTTATTACTTGTTTGTTTATTTGGTATCAATTTTCTTGTGTCTTAACCTAGATTTCTTCCTCTTACTGGCAGCTTCATTATATTAATTATCTGCCCATTAGTTAGGATCAACCTTTCCATCTTTCTGGCTCATTAAAGGCTTATTATTTTAAAAGCACTATCCTATTTTTATTTTTCAGATTTGTATAAGTCTAACTTAGTCCTATAAATAGATCTAATATAGTCTTAGAGTACAGATACCCAGTCCTGTCTCTGAATAATATTCTATCTATCTATCTATCTATCTACCTATCTATGATCTTCTATATATCTCTATCATCTGGTACATTGACTAGTAGGTGATAAATAACTAGTTGTTGAATGAATTGTAGAGATGGCAGCCATTTCCATCACTTGTTCAGCAATCAGGTTGATGAATGATAACTTGCTTTATCTTCCAGCAGAGGGCAGTAGAATACACTCTGTAGCTTACCAAGGTTTTGGGAACTATGGTTGATATTTTGAAAGGAATTACTGTATTCAGACAGTTTGAAGACAGAATATTGTGAGAGTTTTTGGTTAAAACAAATTAAGGAAAAGGGGGAGTGACAGTAATTCTTGCTATAAATCAGATTAAACATTTATTTCTCACTGTAACTTTTTTTCTTTTTCAGGGAATTGGTAATTGGTATGTGACTCACAAGTGCTCATCATTATATAATCCTATGCTTGGCAATTATTTTTGTCAATTTCTTTAATATTTAAATAACACCCATATAGTATTTCCAAATGGAATAGGTTATAGGAGATATAAGCCTGTTGCTATGGTTATTAGTTTTTTAGTAAGGTAAATCTGTGTCTTATAGTTACTAAAATATGTAGAAGTCAGATAAAACTGTGTTTTATAATTATCAATTTATTATCCATTTGATAAAATTTTTCAAAATAACTTTAAAGAAAGTTTTAGGGCAGAGACCTTTTTCCAGAATTCCACCTGCATAAATAATTTTTTTTCCAAAACTTGTTTGCTCACACCAACTTGTAAACATGTTAGACATGCAGAAAGAATTCTCAGTACTTACCCTTTGATCTTACCACTTGTTTGATCATACTTCATACCCAGATACTCACATGTACATATCACTAGCGTCTGGAAACGTTCACACTGCGCTTCTTCCTCCTTACATTATGGTTATCACTGTGTGTGACAATTCTTAATTTGGGAGAATGGAAGTAAAGAAGCAAGAAAATCTAAATGTTCCTCCTGATCACAATCCCTGAGGTATTCTAGTATTGGAGACTGAAAAACAATACCAGCTATTTGTAACTAAGCTACATTTTAGCCATGATGAAGGTATAACTGGAGTTTGGGGAAATGGTGGGTAGCGAAGAGGGGGCCACAATAGAAGAGATAGGAAGTACAGTCTTTTTTTTTGTTTTTTTGTTTTTTTTTTTTTGAGTTGGGAGTCTCACTGTATCTGTCAGGCTGGAGTGCAGTGGCATGATCACTGCTCAAATCGCTGGGCTCAAGCCATCCTCCTGCCTTAGACTTCCAAGTAGCTAGGGCTACAGATGTGCTACCATGCCCAGCTAATTAAAAAAATTTTGTTGTTGTTGTAGAGATGAGATCTCACTATGTTGCCTAGGCTGGTCTCGAACTTCTGGGCTCAAGTAATCCTCCTCCCCTGGCCTCTCAAAGTGCTTTGAATATAGGTGATTATAGGCATAAGCCACTGTGACTGGCTTCAGTCATTTTTAATAGTTGTACTGGACAAGGTTTCAAATCCACACCATCTCAAATACTATTATTGTATATAGAACTAAGAGGCTTGCTTGTATTACAGCTATGATTTATCCCAACTCGAAATTCTCTAAATAGCTTCTCTTATGTCAGTGTTTGAGTGGTTTGATGTAACAATCTTCATCATTATATCAACAACTTTTACTACTTTCCCAGACACTATAGGAATAAGAAAGACAAGATCCCTGCTTTTGTTGACTTTACAATCTAATAGGGCTCAAAAGTGAATGGAGAAATGTGGTAAAGAATTATAATGTTGCTTCTCTATTTAATCTTTATTTATTTGACTAGTATTTATCGATGACCTACTTTGTGTCAGCTACCCCAATCTTCCAGAGACAGGAAATAAATTACTAAATAAGCAAACAAGATACGTTCAGAGAGTGGTAAGTGCTGGAAAAAAAAAAAAGTAAGCAAAGTAATATGATTCAGAGTGACTAGAAAAAGAGTGTTCTGTGATTGCACCTAACCTTGGTTTAGGTGGTAGTTTTTGGTGGTGAGGGATACCAAAGGATGTGTGTGTGGTATGTAAATTAAGACCTGAAGGATTCACAGGTGTAAGAGCTGAAGGGAAGGGTGAAGGGTGAAGAGCATTCCAGCCACACAGATTAGTAAGTGCAAGATCTAGATGGTATGACTTCCCATCTCAGGTTCTTGAAAATGTTCCAGGTGTGTTCAGTAGTTGAGTGTGGGGGTGGTGAGACTGGAGATGCTGGAAGGACAAAAGAAAGGAAGGGTCTCTAAGCCTTGTTAACATACTCGAATTTTGTCCCAAGAGCATGGGAAGCCAATGTTCATTAAAATGGAATTCCTTAAAGGTGTAAGAAATATTTTTCGAATATGCTTTTGTACAGTGTCCCATTTTCTATTTTGTAAACTCTTTCTTTGGGGAC
This sequence comes from Cephalopachus bancanus, assembly GCA_027257055.1. Classification (NCBI taxonomy): domain Eukaryota; kingdom Metazoa; phylum Chordata; class Mammalia; order Primates; family Tarsiidae; genus Cephalopachus; species Cephalopachus bancanus. The sequence goes on from JAPVLO010000012.1 coordinate 2,292,434, forward strand.
GGTAGGATTTTTTTTTTTTTTAAACTCTGTACTTTTAATTTTTTTTTATTGATTTAGGGGTATAAGTGCAGTTGTGTTACATGGCTGTATTGCAAGTGGTGAAGTCTGGGCTTTTAGGGTACCCATTTTCCAAATAATATACATTGTATGCAATAGGTATTATTTCACCCCTCACTCACCTCCTAACCTTCCATTTTTTGGAGTATGTCTGGATATATCCTGTAGTGGGTCTGCATAAGTGAGATTTTGTGAAGAGTTGGCCTTAGTGCATTTGATCTGTGCAGTTTGGCTCTGTCTACAGACATGTTCTCAGAGTGGTGTTGAAGTTTGAATGTTTCAGATACCACTTTTGTGAGTGCTTGAAGTTTGTTACACCTTTTAATACATGTCAAGTCTACGTTTCCTGTTTATGTTGAATGTATGTTTTTATGTATACAGAACTATATATGATGTAATAAAATCAGAAAGTAATTTCTTCTTAAAACTTATTTTCAAATTGCTAAGACAGTAGCTCTTAATATGTTGTCATAGAGAATTTTCCGGCCAAACTTTTTTTTTTTGAGTTGGAGTCTCACTCTGTCACCCAGACTGGAGTACAGTGGCTGCTCCTGGCCACCACAGCCTCGACCTGCTGGGCTCTGGCGATCCTTCCACTTCAACCTTCTGAGTAGCCGGAATTACAGGCATGCACTACCACGCCTGGCTGATTTTTTGGATTTATTGTAGAGATGAGGTCTCACCATGTTGCCCAGCTGGGTCTCGAACCCGCGGGCTCAGGCAATCCACTCACCTTGGTCTCCCAAAGTACTGGGATTACAGACTGAGCCACCGAGCCTGGCCTGGCCAAACTTTTAACAATTATTTAAGAGTGAAAATAATTTTCTATGACTACCCACCAGTGCCTTTAATTGGTTTTCAATCATATTAATAACATCTTAATTATTATTTTATTTATATTTTAATTTTTATGTGTACACTGTAGGTGTATCTATTAAAGAGTGAAACTGGGATGTTCTTAATTATAATTATTAATTCCAGAAGTCTAGTAAGTTTGAAATTTAATTTTATTAATTTTATTTTAATGATATGTAATAATTATTAAAATAAGAAATGCTATACTTGTGAAACATGAAGACATCCACTAATTGCGGTTGCATCTGTAAAGACAGTTTCAAAATACTATAGCAGTCAATACTAATGGCTTAGGATTTTTTTGAAATTCTAAAGGTAGACACGAGACCTATTAGAAAATAAGTCACACTTGGCTAACCATATGCTGAAGAATGAAACTGGACCGTTTCCTCTCACGTATACACACATTAACTCAAGATGGTTTAAAGACTTACATTTAAGTCTTTAAACCATAAAAATCCTAGAAAAAAAGCCTAGAAAGCACTCTTCTCACCATTGGCTTAGGCAACAAATTTATGACTAAGTCCTCAAAAGCAAACCTACCAAAACCAGAGATTGACAAGTAGGACCTAATTAAACTAAAGAGCTTATGCTCAGCAAAATAAACTATCAACAGAGCAGACAATCTACAGAATGTAGGAAAAAAATATTTGTAAACTATGCCTCCGACAAAGGGCTAATATCCTAACTCTATAAGGAACTTAAGTGAATCAAACAGGAAAACAAAACAAAACAAATAATTCCATTAAAAAGTAGGCAAATGAAGAATGATATGATTTGCAAACACGAACCAAAATGCTTATATTAAAAGCTATAAATAAAATAAAGATGTAATAATAGAAACATGAAATAGCAACAACTTACCAGCAAATATTTAGGAATAAATCTAACAAAATATATACAATGCTTATTCACTGAAACTTTAAAATAACCATAACATATATTAAATAAATCCTTAGTTAAGAAAAAAAAAAAGTAGACAAAAAGGCTGGGCACGGTGACTATATTCCCAGCACTTTGGGAGGCTGAGGTGAGAGGATTGCCTGAGCCAATGGGCTCAAGACCAGCCTGGGAAACTTGGTGAGACCTCATCTCTACAGTAAATCAAAAAATTAGCCTGGCATGGTGGTGTGTGCCTGTAGGTCCAGCTACTTGGAAGGCTGAGGTGAAAGGATCACCTGAGCCGAGTAGGTTGAGGTTGCGGTGGCTGCGAGCACGCCACTGCACTCCAGCCTGGGAGATAGAGTGAGACTCTAACTCGGAGGAAAAAAAAAAAAAGACATGAACAGACATTTCTCAAAAGAAGACATAAAGCAACCCACACACTTATGAAAAAATACTCAATATATCAGGAAAAGAATAGTGGAAATGTAGTTTGGCTCTTGTGGAAAAAATTTGGAGATTTCTCAAAGAACTAAAAATAGAATTACCATTTGACCCAGCAATCCCACTCTGGGTATATACTCAAAGGAGCATAAATCATTCTACCAAAATACACCTACACTCATATGTTTATGGTATTTACAGCAGCAAAAACGTGTACCTAATCTAGATGCCCATCCATATACACCACGGAATACTGTGCAGCCATAAAAAGAACAAAACAATGTCATTGGTAGCAATGTTGATGCACCTGGAGGCCATAATTCTAAGTGAATTACCACAGAATACCCCATGTTCTTACTTAGAAGTGGGAGCTAAATACTGGGTACACACGTGTATAATGATGGGAACAACAGACATTGGGGACTCCTAAAGCAGGAAAGGATAAAAGGAGCACTTGGACACCAGAAAGAGAGGCTCTGTGGTGATCTTTGGCTGGATGTCTTCATTGAGGGTCCCAGCAACTGTGATTTTTGAATATAATGATCATCTTGCTCCTGTCCAGGTATCTAAGTGCCAAGGTGGATGTCAAGAGTTGGGCAATTGTTCCTTGTCTACCTGGTCCCATCTGCACGTACCTGCTTTCCTAATAAGATTATAAAACGTTAATTTTTCAAGCTCCCCAAATCGCCCAGCTGTTTTCTAAGAAGAGGGCTGGAAGAAAAAAAGAAGTGGGATAAAAGGTTCCAAACAGCAGATGTTAAATGGCTTCGAGGAATGACAAGTAAATTAGGTTAAAACTCCTCACTGTGTATTGCACTTAGGATGAAATACAGGCTATTCAGTGGGGCCACATGGCCCTGATCACTTCTGTGGCCTCCTCTCTGCCTCTACTTCTGGCTCACCTGCTCCTGGCTCACTGTATGGCAGCCTCACTGATTTCTGACAGTTCCTACAAACCCCTAGCTCTTTCATTCCTTAGGGGCCTTGTGCATGCTGTTATTCTGCTGAAAAATGCTCTTCTCTTCCCTCTTAGATGGGTTAACTCCAACTCATCCTTCAGGTCATCGTCTCTTCCATTAGAGAGGTTTGCCCTATCAATCCGTGTGTAAGTTAAATCTTTGCCACATTTTTCTTTATAAAAACACTTAACACAATTTGTACAATTGTTAATTAATTTTAATAAAATTATAGCTGAAACCCTATTTACTGTGGGCCAGGCATATGCTAAGTACTTTACATAGTTTATTACCTTATTAATTCTCAATACATTATTTATACTACTTTATACAAGATTTAGAGAGCTTACAGTACTTTCTTAGGGTCCACAGCTAAGAAAGTGACTGAGCCCAAATTTTAACTGAAGCCTTCTGACTCCAGCACCCTCTTCACTCCTAACTTGGCAAAACTGCCTCCAAATGGCTCTCCCCAGGTTAAGCTCTCCTGTAAGCAATTTGCAAGCCCTTGTTCAATTATGCCTCATGACAATCCTAGAAGGCAGTATTATTAGTATTAACCATCCTCATTTTACAGGTAAGAAAATGCAAGCATAAAGAGTAATTTGCCTAACACATGCCCAATTTGAAAGCATATATTTGCACGGCCAAGGGACCTCACAGGAAAGTGGTCAAGCCCAGAGTACAATCCAGACAACTTAACCAGTCTCTGCTTTTAATCATTCCTGTACGTGGCCCCTAGTACTGCTCTCCGCCTCTGGTTCCATGGATGCAGGAACTCTATACTGTTCAGCACCACAATACTGAGCTCAAAGAAGTGAATCAATATATCTTTGTTGAATGAGTGAAAAGAGAGTGTTGGTCTTTTCAGTCACGACTGAAAAATTTGTTTGCTCCAGTCAACATATATTTTGTTATCAGAGTTGTTTTAAGTCTGGTGTAGTGACTAACCCTTTTAATCCTAGTGACTCGGGAGGCCGAGGTGAGAAGATTGCTTGAGCCTAGGAGTTCTAGACCAGCGTGGACAACATAGCAAGACCCCATCTTTACAAAAAAATATAAAACATTAGTTGGACATGGTGATACAGGCCCTAAGCACTAGTTACTAAGGAGGCTGAGGCAGGAAGATTGCTTGAGCCCAGAAGATGGAGGCTGAAGTGAGCTATGGTCACGCCACTGTACTCCAACCTGGTGACAGAGCAAAAAAGAGAGAGAGAGAGAGAGCGAGCGAGAGAACTTATTCTTCCCAAAACTTAGATATATTTGTAATAGTAAATTATAAAACTTACCAAACTTACAGATATATTTATAATAGTAAATTATGAAACAGTCTTCAGCTGCTACTTTGGTCACTGGCACAGTGCTTCTGACTACTCACTAGAGCACTTCCAGCAGACACATTATTAGCTCACATAGAGCAGAGGTGTAAAGTTTTTCATTGGTCCCTCATTTTTCCTAAAAGGATGTAAACCTGTCAGCAGTTTTTAATTGGCAACTTGTCAGTTATATATTTCTAGGTAATAAACCACCCCAAAGTATAATGGATATAAACAGCAACCATTTATTATTATTGTTATTATTATTATTATTGAAATCTTACTCTGTCACCCAGGTTGGAGTGCCGTGGCACACTCACGGCCACCCCGGTGTCGATGCTGGGCTCTGGCGATCCTTTTGCCTCAGTCTTCCAAGTAGCCGGAACTACAGGCACGTGGTACCACGCCCAGCTAAGTTTTTATCTTATTTTATTGTAGAGATGAAGTCTTATCAAGTTGCCCAGGCTGGTCTCGAACCTGTGGGCTCAGGCAATCCACTCACCTCGGCCTCTTAAATTGCTAGGATTACAGGCTGAGCCACTGAGCCCTGCCCATTTATTATTTTTAAGAGTCTAGTCAGGTGCAGTGTCTCAACGCCTGTAATCCCAGCACTTTGGGAAGCAGAGGTAAGAGGATTGCCTGAGTCCAGGGGGTTGAGACCAGCCTGGACAACTTGGCAAGAGCTTGTTTGTACAATAAATCAAAAATTTAACCAGGCATGGTAGCATGTGCCTGTAGTTGCAGCTACTTGGAAGGCTGAAGTGGAAGGATCACCTGAGCCCAGCAGGCTGAGGCTGCAGTGGCTGTGAGTGTGCTACTGCACTCCTGCCTGGGTAACAGAGACTCCTACTTAAAAAAAAAAAAAAAAAAAAGAATCTAAGGGTTGGCTAGGATGTTCAGTTGATGTGGGTTGAATTCCTCTGTTCTTGGTCAGATTTGCTCATGCATCTGTGGTTGCCTGGCTGGTTGACTGGGAACTTATCTTTTTTCTACAGTCTTTTCTCCTCCAGAAGGCTAGTCTGGATTTGTCCTCAAGATAGAGGCAGGAACCTGAGACACAACCCCATTCACATGTATGCGTGCACTCACACACAGACATCTACACACACAGAATATGAGCAAGTGCTTTTTCCAGTCTCCACTTGCATTGTCTGTTACTGTCTCATTGGCTAAAGGATGTTACATGGCTAAGCCCAGAGCTTAGTATAAAAGAGCTCTACCAAAGGGTATGAGTAAAGGAAGCTGGGATAATTAGGATATCAGTATAAATTTTAAAAACGCAACATGGAATAGTATCTATTTAGAAGGACAATCTTGAAACACTGCAACCCAATATCTATCAGAGGTTCAGCTGAAGGGAACAGCTTTCTTAAAGTCCTAATGGTGGATAACTAAGTTCCTCTTAATATATCCCTGGATGAACTCAGGCCAGTAGAGGGCTGAATAAGTGGACTACTATTCTGACCAAAAAGGCTCTTGTTTTCACTGGACTGTGTTTTGACATAATGCATTTGTCTAAGAATGTCTTTCTCCTTGTTGGCTCTACTGCAGTGGTTCTTGACAGGCAAGTCATGGGGATGAGGGTTGCAGGAAAGGATCTTGATTCTCAGGGAACATTTGGAAATGTCTGGAGGAATTTTTGGTCGTCACAGTTGGAGAAGAGGTACTACGGTCACCTAGTGTGTGGATGCTGCTAAATTCCTGCAATGCACAAGACAGACAGCCTCCCACAACAAAGAGTTATCCAGTCAAAATGCCAATGGTGCCAAGGTTAAGAAACTCTGGTCTGCCTAAAACATGTTGCTGATAGTTTTCCCAAGGAAAATTTTGGAACACTCTTTTTTCTAATTATATATCAGAAATAGTTGTACTTTAGCTGAGAAATTGTTTTGGTTTAGTTTTAGACATGAACACTGTGAATTTAATAAACAGTCAACTTTTCCATTTTGCAATGACTGTAAGACAGCTCAGAGTCAAATTTGTTGCCCACCTGTAGCAAAAATCAATGTCTCTATTTTATTTATTCATTTTTTTGAGTAAAAGTCTCACTCCGTTGCCCAGGCTGAAGTGCAGTGACACGCTTACGGCCACTGCAGCCTTGACCTGCTGGGCTCAGCCAATCCTCCCACTTTAGCCTTCCAAGTAGCTGGAACTACAGGCGTGTACCACTACACCCAGCTAATTTTTTTTATTTTATTTGTTGTAGAGATGAGTTCTTGCCATGTTGCCCAGGCTGGTCTCGAACTCATGGGCTCAGGCAATCATCTTGCCTCAGCCTCCCAAAGTGCTGGGATTACAGGCGTGAGTCACTCCATGTCTCTGTGTTTTTGTTTTCTTGTTAAGACAGGGTCTTGCTATATTGCCCAGGCTGGAGTGTAGTGGCTATTCACAGGTGTCATCATAGCACACTACATCTTTGAGCCCCTGGACTCAAACAATCCTCCTGCCTCAACTTCCTGAGTAGCTGGGACTATAGGCTTGCCCCATTGCATCTGGCTCCTATTTTTTTAAATTACCCTTATTTCTGACTCCATTTTATAGTTTTGCCATTAATTTGCCTTTGTCTTTCTCAGCTATCTTGAAGACAAATCCAGACTAGTCTTCTGGAGGAGAAAAGAATGTAGAAAAGAGATAAGTTCCCAGACAACCAGCCAGGCAACCACAGTTCCTGAAATGTTTTAAATCCTATTTTTGAAGAATCTTTGGACATAAATGAATAAATGCATAAAATAAAATAAAGTATTTCCAGTTTATGATCAAGGGCTTACTAAAAAAGAAACACAGAATGAGAAATGCTATTTGTAGCCAGTGAAAATGAGCATGTACTCTCAGACCTAAGACTTGATATTTATTTAAATCTTAAAGAAACAAGACTAATGAAAACAAAGGATTGCATAAAATTTAAAGTTTAAATGCTGAACTTATACCTTTTGTGATGTGTCTAGTGTAGTGACTGGCATGTACTAAGTTCTCAATATATATTTCTTAGTAAATAAGTGAATGAATTTAATTTGCTTCCATTCTGAAAATATGATAATTTAAAAAAAGAATTCTACATTCAAGAAAGATTTTGTTGACAAATATGATTTGGTGCTGATAGCTAGAATTTTAGCTTAACTAGTTTGTGAAGAAATCTGGAATTTCTGAGGTTACTATTGTGTGTTCTAGAAGATATATGTCTCTATAACAATTAAACTTATGCTTTCATACTTGGTAAATTTAGCCAGACAATAGGGGGAAAACTAATGCACAGTGTGCTCTTAGCATAGTACCACTTTGCCTTGTTTTCTAAGAAGTTGCAAGCAATCTTCTCCAAAACCCTTTCAATAAAAATCACTACAATAGCCTTCTGTTTCAAAGTCATTTTAAAAGCTTTATAACCTCTAGGACAAAAGACTAATTTGCAGTGGAACTCTGTCATTCATTAAGAAAATAAAAACCTATCCACTACAAAATGGAAGTTACCTAATTAGAGAAAACATGTATAACAGCAGAAAGGAAATGTAGCTCTTCCATGCCCCCCAACCACTCCCACACACAAAAATGGCTATGGTGGTAAATAGGCTTCAAATAAGTAATAGAAAAATGAGCATATTTATATCCATTTCAGTGCTATTTGAGAATTTAATACTTTATTAAAAAAATGCTTTGCTGTATATGAGACAATGAATTTTTCGTTTTATTTTACATTAATATTTTACTTAAATCTTGATTTTTAACAATTTGCTTGCAGAATGAATACACTGGAAACTGAACTGAACTTGATACTGACTGTGTTAGTGCATAAGATATTTTTGCACTACCATTCTGGCTCTGTGAATCTAAAAACATTTCTAGAGAATCCAATAATTCATAGTTGTTTCAATTTCTTCTAGAAAATATTATCTATATTCTGTACAGACATTTCAGTCCTCAAATTACATATCCATTTATCATTTATGACAAATGAATAAATATGGGCCAACCATGTGCCAGGCTGGTATAAGGTGAGTTGCTGAGGACACAGCCATAGGCAAAATGCATGGATTTTTTTTCTTGAAAGTCTAATGATATTTAATCTTAAAAATTCCAATATATGCAACAATATTAACAGCTAACATCAGTTGGGCACTATGTCTAAGGCACTATTGTTATTTTACATGAACTATTTCATTTAATACCTATAACAACCCAATGATGTAAATGCTATAATTATCCTCATTTTACAGTTTTAAAAACTGAGAATCATCTGCCAAATAAGAAAGATAATTAAGCAAATAATTATTAAGATGTCTTTAAAGGTAGTTTCAGAGAACAAAGGAGAGAAAAGCATCCTAGTTTAGGGAGCCAGAGGATGTGTCTTTAGTTGGCAGAATTCTAAAGATGAATGCCCAAGATTTTGCACCCTTATCCCTGGAACTGGGAATATAATGTGATATCACACTTGAGATGATGTTATCTTAGGTTATAAAAATAATTTTGTGCATGTCATTAACACTATGAATCAGTTACTTTTGAGTTAGTCAAAAGGCAGATCATCTGGGTAGACACAATCTAATAATGTAAGCCCTTTTCCTCCTAGCTAGTAGCAGAATGAAAAGTCAGAGAGGTGTGTTTTGGTTTGATGCACTGTTGCTGGCTTTGAACATGGAGAGCACTGTGTGACAAAGTCCTGAGAGTGGTTCTTGGGAGCTGCTAATGACCCCTACTGACAGCCAGCAAGGAAACAGGGACCTTAGTCTTGCAATCGCAAGAACATAAATTTTGTCAACCATCTGAATGAGCCGGGAAGTGAACTTTTTTTCCCCCTTGAGCATCCAGAAAGGACCCAGCCTGGCTATACCTTGAGTTAGCCTTATCAGCATTAAAGCAGAGAGCTGAGTTGAGCCTGCCTGAAATGTAGCTCTTCCATGCCCCCCAACCACTCCCACACAAAAAATGGCTATGGTGGTAAATAGGCTTCAAATAAGTAATAGAAAAATGAGCATATTTATATCCATTTCAGTGCTATTTGAGAATTTAATACTTTATAAATTCTCTGCTAATGACCCCTACTGACATTTTACAGTTTTAAAAACTGTGACCTGTGGAAATGTGCACTAATAAGTGGATGTTGATCTAAGCCACCAAGCTTATGGTCATATGTCATGCAGCAACAGAAAATGAACACAGCTGCACTGAATTAGTGACTTCTAAACTGATTAAATGATAAATATTAGTTGGATATTGAAAGAGGTTGGGTGAAATATAATGTTCCCAAGTTAGGAGAACTATATAAGTAAAGTCTTAGATCATGGTGAGTTTCAGTAATTCAAAGATGCATAACATGGCTGGACCAGGAAGTGTGTGTGTGGGGAGCATAATATGCAGGAGGCAGGGATAAAAGACAAACCTGGAAGAGGCTAGAGAAAACAGCAAGGCCAGGTCAGAGGATATTGTCAGTCATACAGAAGTTTGACTTTATCACAAGGATATGGCAAGCCATGAAGAGGATTATTTGGAATGTGCAAATCATATTTACTTTTTAGAATGATCCTCTGCAGTGTGGAGAATGGAATAAAGAGCAGGACTGGAGGCAGAAAATCCAATTAGGAGGCTACTGTAGTAAGGTATCATGAGTTGCTGGTGCCCTGAACTAGGGGACTGGCAACTTATACAGTCGGTTGCTAGGTCCCAATAAATCAATTTATTATAATAGTATGATATTAATTTGTCAAGACCTTGTAATTAACTGCAGGGGAGGGTAGAGATAGGGAAACAGTTAAGATGATTCACAAGTTTCTGTCTTGAGCAATGTATGAAGGTGTCTTTAAAAGAGAGAAAATATTGGCAGTAGAATTGATGAGGGAGGAGGTGGATTATGAATCCCTATCTTGATATAGTTGAGTCTGAAGATGTTGTTTTTCATAACGAGATAACCATTGGAAATGAACCACATGCATCTGAAGTGCAGAAGAATAGCATGACTTTAAAATTCATCAACATTGTGCTAAGCTAGGCTAAGCTATAGTAATTAGATCCACCTGTCCTCCCCTATCCCCAGTTTCAATTATTTAGCATAACAGAAGTTTAGGTAAAAGTAATATGTGCTTCTTTTCCATGTGGTCATTCAGGGATCCAGGCACTTTCTATTTTGTGCCTCTGCTGTCTCTGAGACAGTGGTTCTCAACCAGGAGTGGTTTAGCAATGTCTGGGGATAATTTGAGTTGTCAAACTTGAAAGGGATACTATTGAAGTCTACTGTACAAGTATAAAAGCCAAGAATCTGTTACACATCCTACATACACAAAACAGCTCTCCACCATAAAAAATCATCTGACCCAAAATGTCAGTAGTGCTGAGGCTGAGAATCTTTGCTTTAGGACCTCATCATATACCTCATGCAGAAGAAAACAGAACATGGAGAAACGTGTATGGCTGATTTTCACTGCTGAAACTTGGAAGCAGCAAATATCACTTCCACTCTTCCACTGGAAATAACAAGGCTACAAACAGCAAGAAGTTTAATCTGGGTCACAGTTTGGCAAACTGTGGCCCTCAAGACTAGTCCAGCCCACTGCCTATTTTTGTAAATAATGATTTATTGAAACACAGTCATGGTCATTTATTTACATATTGTCTATAGCTTCTTTCATACTATCCAGCATACTTGGGTAGTTGCAAGAGAGACCATATGGCCTGCATATTTATAAAATATTTATTTTAGGCCCTTTATTTTAAAAATAGCCAAACCCTGCTATAGGCATATACTCAGGACAAAGGTAAAATGGACTTTGTTAGATGACACTTGGTCCCTGCCACAAGAAAAGACATGTTAATTGAAATTATGGTAGAAGATAATATTGCCTGGGGAGAATGTTTATGATGAGAAGATTAAAAAGTCCTAGTGTTTAAGCCCACGGTTAACTTTTATTGATAGTAAGAACATCATAATTGGACTTGGAAAGAAGACTAAACATCACACACACACACACATACACACACACACCTCAGTTCCCTTTTTCTAAATAGCTCTTGACATAATAAATAATTAAGAAAATGCAGTGTTGATGAATAGCTTTGAAAACTTGTCCACAACATGTCCACATTTAAAAATTTTTGCCTGTCTTTTATGAAAGGGTATTATTTCAAATTTTCTTAAATGCTTTGGTCATTTTGAATCATCTGTGATGCTGATGAGAAGTAGTTGAAAAAGAGATTGTAAGTGTAGTAAGTACGAATGTCTACGTGCCAATTTGAATATATGAGGAATGTCACTTTTCTTTCTTCTTCTTCTTCTTCTTTTTTTTTTAAGAGACAGGGTCTGTCACCAAAGCTAGAGTACAGTGATGTGATCATAGCTCTTACCAGTCTTGAACACCTGGCCTCAAATGATACTCCTACCTCAGCCTCCCAAGTAGTGGGAACTACAGGAACACGCCTTTATGTTCCTGGAACACCAGCTAATTAAACTAAATTTTTTTAGAGATGAGGTCTTACTATGTTGCCCAGGCTGGTCTCAAGCTCGTGGCCTCAAGTGATCCTCTCATCTCAGCCTTCCAAAGTGCTGGGATTACAGGTGTAGTCCACCACTCCTGGCCATGTCACTTTTCTGTTACATTATTTTAACTTATATTTTTGAATCTTTATTTGGAAATATGGCAGATATTTAGTCTCAGTTCACTCAGGTCTCTTGGTGTTGCAACTATGTCCAGAGTTGGGTGGGGAGGGCTTATGAAGCACCAAGTGGGTGGAGGAACATCTGGCCTAGGTTATCTGTTGATGCCAGCATCTGCAGAGATGCCCATTCTACACTGTGTGACGCTAGGTCAGGAAGTCTACAAACTATATTTCTCATAGCCTTTTTCTAGTTGGCTTCTAATTAGGTTCTGCTAATGGGAAACACTGGTGGGAACTGGAAGGAAGAAGGAGGGAGAAATGATGGTCCAGCATATTTCCAGTTCTGTTAGCATCCCTCAGGCAGAAGAGGTAGGTTAAGACTCCATTCTTTAGCTGCCTTTGCACTCCCAGCATTTGGATACTTTACCCTCTTAGAAGCAGAACCAGCACCAATCTTGAGGTGGCTCTCTTATAGAGAGGTTCAAGCAACAACCTCCAAGTTCCTAGAATTAGGTAACGTCACCTCATTCCTTTTGTTTCCCCGTTTCTGGGGATGGTAGCTGCTTTTCTAATTAATATTTGGGTGACTTGGGGTCTCATTTTTGCTCTTTCAGTCTTTGAACACCTGTTTAACTGGTTGCCATTTAAAATCCTCTCTCTTTGAAATCCCTACAGAGGTTTCTGAATTCCTATTTGGTCTTTCATTGGCAAGTGTCCTAGACTTTTCCTGTGTGTACTTGTGTCCAACCTGTGAGAATGTCGAGTTTACCTAAAATATCCTAGTGCTGCTTCTTTGTTCCTGCTTGCATCCATGTTATCCTGGTTTGCCTCTGTCGTGTTGCAAGATATCTCTTGGGAGAAACTCTGTTAGGCTGTCTGAGAACCACCTGACTAGACACACATTGCATCGATGGTTATGTTGTTTCTGTACTGTGCTGGGTTTTCTTCCTCCCTTGGGCTTTTCTCTGGGATGAGGATACAGTTCTCCCTTGGTCGTGGGGTTCACACCCCAACCTAGGACATGGCCCTACCTCAGAGATGCAATGATAGCTAAGCTTTTAAACATTCTTTTTCCTCTTTCTTTCCCCAAACCTGTGGACTGCTTTCTGGTCTTCAGTGTGTGTGTATGTGTATGGAGTGGAAGTTAAAAAGTCTTGACTGACATGCTTTTAAACCTTAAGTTCCCCGTAGAGCCTAAGATTTTGAAACTAAAAACTTTTAATAAAAATTCTTCTGCATCACATTCCTTCCCTGAGGCACTACAGACAAAATGTTAGCTCCCCCAAAATGCACGAGGAAGGTAGGAATAACCAGAAATTCAAGGTGTGTCTGTTAGTTTTCAAAATAGCACACTGCCTCAAATGTTTTTAAATCTCCCAGAACCACAAAGTCCCTTTTTCCTGACAGAGAACAGGAAAAGGTAGAGAACTTTCCCTTTCTCTGACCACAGCTTCTTTGGTTTTCACCTTCCCTTTCCCCCCCATTCCTTTTTCCTCACCCCGGTCTGGTAGTGCCAGGCACCCTGTGTATATTCTCATCGTGGCACAAACCATATGTTATCTTCTTAGGAGACTGACAGCAAGAAAAATGTCCTATCCTGCTTACTCTATATCTTCAGTCTCTAAGACAGAGCCTGTCATGAAGGGGTACAATAAACTGGTGAGAAACTGATCTCTACTCAACAAAATGATTTGTCCAAACTCCAGGTACTAAAGACAATAGCTAGTACTCACACTGCACTAACATGTCCCTGTTCTGCTCTAAGCTTTTTGGATATACTAACTCTGATTCTGACAGTAATTCTGTGAGTAGGTATCTATGATTATCCTCATTTATAGATGAAAAATGGAAGCACAGAGACATTTGGTAACTTGTCCAAAATCATGCAGTAGCAAGTAAAAGAGTCATGATTTGGACCCAGGTAGTTTGGTTTTACAGTCAATACCCTTAGTCACTATAGTGGTCATACTACCTCTCACATATTGACTTGCTTTTTGTAGCGAGATGGCACACTCATTGTGTAAATAATTCTGATATATCTTTTTAAAAAGTCACTGGTCTAAAATGCTTCTAAAGAGGCATAAATGCAAAATGGCTCGAGTTATTTTACTCATTATTCACAAAGATAGTTTATTGACACATTGACCTTAAAAGTACTGAGTGAGAGAAGGTCAAATTCTTACCACTGTCACACTTGGGTTGGGATGCTCAGAGGTGCTAAAGTGTCGTGTTCTGTCCTAGACATTGAAGAGAACATACCTCTGCACATGGGAAAGGGGAAAAAAATTCCTATAAAGTCAGAAAGAATTACCCTTATTTTTAAGGCAGCTAAAAAGAAGGCAGGAGGAATAGACTAGGTGTCTTTCTGGTGCTCTGGTCTTTCCAGAGAAGAAAAATACAGAGTAATCCAGAGAGTTCATTAATTTTTCTAGAGTAACCAAATCTTAAGTCAAATGGTTACTCTAATGACAGAGCCATGGTAGTGGCATTTAAATTGGTTATTGAAAGAGTCTTAAACATGTATTTGTATAGAAATTTGACTTATATTTTCACTAGGTTTTAAATATAAACAATTTTATATTGTCATTAGTAACTTTGGGTAAGTATGAGAGATTTGGTCAATTTGGGGAAAGTAATAATTTATCTGAGAAAAGCTTATTTTGTCTTTTTGAGTAAGAGTCTTACTCTGTCATCCAGTTTGGAGTGCAGTGGCATGCTCACAGCTACCGCAGCCTTGACCTATTGGGCTCAGGTGATTCTCCCACCTTAGTCTTCCAAGTAACTACAACTACAGGCACGAGCCACCACGTCCAGTTAATTTTTTGATGTATTGTAGAGATGAGGGCTCAGGTAATCCTTTCTTCTCTGCCTTCCAAAGTTCTGGGATTACAGGCACGAGCCATCACACCCAGCCTTTATTACTTATTATAATGTTGAAGATCAGAGAGATTTTTGTAATGATAATAGTTATAATTTCACTTTTATTGAAATCTTGATACCTAACTAGTTTTCTCTGTTGTTTTATATTAAATATATCTATTTGTAACGAATATGTTATCTTAGAAATATTTTTAAATCCAAATAAGAATTATTATGTATAAATTACCATGGAGGACGTAAGTCAAATTAAGTCATTGAGTACTGGAAAAAAAATCAAAATTATAAGGTCCTTTGGCCCATTTTGGACAAAGAACACACACACATTCATTTATTCATTTATTTAAAAAGTGTTGATCACCTATTATATACAAGGCAAAGTTGGTATGTTAACAATGTCTATATGATAATAATGATTCTAAACATGACCAGTTTGTCAATTCTTTTATATCCTAATGACTGGTTAACTTAAATGATGGGTGCTGTCCATATAAGGCTCTTAAAACACCCAATCCTGGTAAATCATATGCACTGTAGTTATAGTTATACTTTTGTTTTGAAGGCTAGTAAATAATAACACCCTATTGAAGTGTTTAGAACCCCAACTAGTCACAGCTAAAAGTGAAGAAGTAAGCTGATAATAGAAGCCAGATCTAATTTTTTGTCTGATTATTGGTGAACATTTGACACGGTATATAACATTAAGTACCTAGTAGATATGCATATCAAAATGCCATATTAAATACATATGTATTGTTAATAATAAATAGAATAAAAGAAAGCTAATGTGGAAATTTCATTAAGGAAATATTAGCCCACATTATCTGTATATAACTTTCCTACTACTTATTAAACTGAAATAGTTATCATTTTTATTTCATGTGTATATTTTACAATATGGGAAATTTCATGTACGATAAAATCATTTATTTTGTGATGAAATTTAGAACTGCAGTAGAATCTTAGCTTTATTTTATTTTATTAAAAAAAATTAAAGCCATGAATAATAGAATTTTAAAAATGGAATTAAACACATGAAATCACAATTCATTATTTTCACATTTATTTTAAGCTCTTCTACTGTGTAACTGTAAACTCCTTTATTATGTAATTCCTTAGTAGTATTTTCTGTTAACTGAATTTAGTCTAGAAAATGTAGATTTCATTGGTATGCTTCCTCTTTTCTGTACAAGTTTGAAGACAAAGGTCAAATAATTTTGAGAATTATTTTCAGATAAAAATAGTTTTTGTGATCTCTACGTGAAAATTCTTGAGCTATTTCCTCTCAATTAAAAATAATACTAATATTCCCCATGGAGTAATAATATGGCAGAGACTTTTAAAAAGTATTTAAATATGTTAATGAGAGGAAAATATTTTCATGCTGAACTGTCAGGAGTCCACACATTAATAAAATGATTCTTTTTTTTTTTTTAACATAGACGATGACCTACATTTTATTTGCCTAGAAGTTTGAGAATTGTTAACAGTAGAAAAGTTAGTACAGCATAATACCAGTCAGGTTTCTTGACATATTCTGGTTTATATGGACCAAACTTTCATTCAATTAGCCGCTTGCCTTTGCAGCTAGGAAACTCTTGTTTTCAATATCTTAACTAAAGAACAATGAAATTATAAGAACAAGCTATGAAAAAAGAAAGCATCTTAAAAGCAAAAGTCTTCTCTGATCATTCTGCTTCTGCTTCCTTTATTGAACACAGACCTGAATCCTTTTGTGCCTCTAAAGGTTTAGAACACAGTTATCGGGCAGCTAGAAGAAGCACAAAAATTGAAAAAGAATAGCTCTCATTTTAACCATACAGTCATTGGCCACTAGCACTTAGGAGTTCTCCCCTGGTTCCCTAGCCTCTTCTCCTGTCTCTGAGGGGCAGGACTTCCAAGAAAATTCATCATCCCCATTCCCATGCTTTCCTTGTGCCCATCCTTCCCTGAACCACTAAATGCAATCTCTTTCCTTGAACTATTAGGTTGGAAATATGAGGACAATAGCTAGAAGGGTTCATCTCTTGGCTAGGTACAGTGGCTCACACCTGTAATCCCAGCACTTTGGGAGGCCAAGATGGGAGGATTGCTTGAGGCAAGGAGTTTGAGAACAGCCTGGGCAACATAGCAAGAGCCTGTCATCGTTTTGTTTTTGTTTTTGTTTTTTTTCTAAAGAGTTCACCTCTTTTCCTTTCAATATTATGCTTTCTGAATATTTTCTTAGCTATCAGGGGGAAAAACAGACCTGGGATGGGGTAGAAAAGTCATAGACAGAAAGAAGAGAGTTTTCTGGATTTTAAAAATACCACCAAGGCACTGGTAGTTAAGAGGGCTAGGGGTGACCAAAATTTTAGAACTGCTGTAAAAGATTCATAACTGCCCCTTTCAGTTCCCCAAATATTAATTAATGAATTAATTTCCAGATGAATCTATTTAATGGAAAGAGGCACTCTTCAGTTATAGGGAGTTAAGTCAAAAAAAGACTGGAACTGTAAGCACTGGTGGTGGATTCCAGTTTGGTCATGCTTTCTAACTACAAAGTTGGATAGGAAAGTGCATCAGTTAGATGTGAAAAAGCATGTGCTGCCTCTCCAAAGTCCAGAAGTGCTTAAAAACTGTGATGTATTTAATTCAGAACAAGAAATTACGTGCACAAAAGGAGTTTATCATAACATAAGATTAAAAAGTGACAATTTCATCACACGTTTACACTGCTGTTTTCCTTTTTTACTTTTTTTTGGGTTTTGTCCTTTTTTGTTTCATTTTTCATTTTATTTCTTATGGAGGGCTGAGGGAGGGTAGAGATTTGGTCCACTGAAGATTAGTCACCCTCAATGATATATATATTAGAAAAAATATCAGCAGCAAGACTCTGGAAATAGATTCTGTTTGATGTAGCTAGTCTGTCTTTTCTGTTTTGCCCTCTTTCACGGCAGCCTCTGAAGTTTTCCGCAGGGGGGCTTTCTCCGAGTTGGTATGTCCTTGGCCAGAATCCGCTGCTCCACCGTTTTTGTGAGTAGTGTGTTTTTCCAAGTAGTTCAGCATTTCACTGAGAACTGTTTGGAAAGTGCTTAGAGCTGCACATATTGCTGGAGTCCCAAAGCCATGAGTGATCAAACTGGAAATGAGAAGTGGTAGAAAAAACAGAGATGAATGGTTTGCATGTACTGTGGAACAGCAAATCTCTCCATTTAATCAAGAATATTCGGTGAAACCGGCATTTTTTTGTGTTTCTAAATGGTGCCGAGCATTGTGAAAGATACAACACAGTTCAATGTATAGCCCTTGACTACATAAGAAATGTAGGACTAATTTGGTAGAAGCTTTGTAATTGATGGACTTGATATGTACTAATTATTACCAAGTTTGAATATTTAACACATGACCCAATTTTCCACCTCATTAGGAAATAGCTGAACATTTATCATAATACTTTAAGAAAGGGATTGGCAGTAGTGGGGCACTGCCACGGGAGGGGAATGCAAATAACATCAATGAGTGTACCCAAACTTTACCTGCATGATGACCACCTATGTACCTAACCCTGAATTGTACCCCACATTTTTAAAATAAAAATAATAAAAAAGTGAACCCACAAAAAAGGAGATAGCTAGAAAATGAAACTTTCTATGTGTGGGAATCATATATGGCAAATACCCTTGTAAAGGCATAAATCACACATGAAGAAATCATAATTGGCTGAGTGTGCACAATGGCTAACTGTTTCTCTAACTTTATTCATCTCCTCTTCCATAGTAATGCAGTCTTATTTGGGCATATCACCATTCAACTGGAGAGTACATTCCAAGCTATTCTCACTTAGGTTTGGACATGAGACTAACACATTCGTAATAGAATACAAAGGAAAGTAATATATGCAATTCCCACTTGCTTTAAAGAAAATTGAGTGCCCTCTATTTCCTCTCAAAATAGCTATGTCTTATGCAAATAATCACTTTGGTGATAGAGACAGGCAAGATTAAAGGAACCTATTCATCTCCAGACTCTTAAATGAGAGAGCAATAAATTTTTTTTTCTTTTAAACCAAGGTCTCACTCTGTTATCCAGGCTGCAGTATAGTGGCACAATCATGGTTCACCACAGCCTCAAACTTCTGGATTTAAGGGATACTCCTGCCTCAGCCTCCTGAGTAGCTGGGATTATAGGCTCATGTCACCATGCCCTGTTATTATTTTTTATTTTTTGTAGAAATAGGATCTCACTATGTTGTATAGGGTGGTCTTGAACTGGGCTCAAGCAATCCTTTTGCCTTGGTCTCCCAAGTGCTGGGATTATAGGCATAAACCACTGCACCTGGCATGAGAGAGAGAAATACAATTCTACCCTATTTAAGTCACTCTACATTTGAGTCTTGGAAGCTAATTAATTAACTAGTTATCATCACTAATCTGGAAATGTAAGGAGTGTTATGGTAACTTCAGCATAGAGAGCTCTTCCAGCCATGACAAATGTAATCTTGAGCTGAACACAACTGTAGATTCACTCTTCTTATGAACAGAAACTATATGGATTGTTCATTTGTATCATTGTTCTAAAGGGACACTCTAACACCTTTGCTCCAACTTATAGCTTATAATAATATAGAAAAACATGCTTGCTACATATTATGCCTATGTTATGATATATATACAACACCGTATATATGCATGCATCTCTCTATGTGTACATAGTACACTTAACAAATAAATCTATTAGCTGCTTACAAGTTCTAGATTCTAAGTTATTATGACAGTAATGGTTTTAAAAATCAGATAATGCCATACTTCATAATATGTTAATTGCCTATAGTTACCTCTCTTAGGGTATACAATCTTTAACACAAAATAATGAGGATTTAAAATGATGCAAATGAGGATCTACTACATGGGGTGCTGTTTATATTAATCCATGAAAAGGGGCCCAAGATGATACCAGACCTACAGTAAGTACTCAATAAGTGATAGGGATTGCTGGCTGTGGTATGTTCATGGTAAGCGTAAAATTATCTGCATGTCCCTCCTTATATCACACAGGTTGCTACCATCTTTCTTCTGGATCTATTATTAAGTCAAAGCTTGCCCTATGCCGTCATCATTAACACATATTGAAAAAAAGAGTTCAATCTCTAATTATTTAGAAAACAAGAATAGTTAGCGCTTGGGCAATTATGTGTGCCCAAATCTGTAATATAACACATCATCATAGCTCAAGTATTAGACCCATATCTTTACTGCCATGTTTTACACTGCCATGAAGAAAACTGATTTTTAGCTCTATTTCTGCTCTGATACAACTAGAGAGGAATCCTCATGATTTGGGTCTATCAGGGAGCCTGGGCACAGTTGGAATTGTTGGAGTTGTAGAAGAGTTAATTATGGTGGCATCCACATAGAAAACTGAGTGTAGCTAACCACTAATCTCTAGATGCTTGACCTCAGGCATAAACTGCCTCTTTTCTCATGTTTTATTCCTATTTAGAGTTTCTTGCACCAAGAGATGAATTTTATTTTCCTCTGTATTGCCATGTCCTCTTTGCTGTGACTCACCTATTCATCTATAGCTAAGTATAAAGTATTTAGTTTCACTGGGGTAATTGTTGAAGTTAATAGCCAATTTTTTAGTTCTGAGCATACATCAGGGCCTGTTCTAAGTTTTTTCTTTTTATCTGTATCATTTCATATAATTCTAGCTACCATACTAAGTAGTAGGTATTATTATTTCCATTTTATCTTTTTCTTTACAGATAAAGAACTGAAAAGTTAAATAATTTGCCTGAGGAATTGGATACATAGTATTGCTTCTGTGCCTATGTTCCACTCAGGTGGAAGGTATGTTTTACTCCTTTTCTTTGAGAAATCCCATATCTGTTAGGCATTTTAGCTCAGTTTCTCTGACCTAACCCTGTTCTTGGGCAGCCTTGTAGGTCTGGAAGATCAAGATTCTCCTAATTCACTTTCCTGTCTAAGAGCAGGGTTTTAAAAAAATCAAGCACAAATTGGCTAGTTCTATAAAAAGACTTTTAATTATCCACGCTGAGAAAAAAGCTGTTGCCATAATGAAAGATCCCTCTTAAGCGGGACCACATCTTGACTGATGGTCTTTCTTGCTTCCAAAATATGCGTCTTCTCGTTAGCAGGTCACATTGTCATCTTAGCCCTGCATTGAGAATCAGGTGTACCAAGTCCCCGCATTGACTGTGACCTTAGGCACTTAGTGATTTGATGAAGTTATTTAGTCTTGCAAAATGACAATGGTCGGATAATAACATCTGCAAGATTCTTTCCAACTCTCAGTTTCAACTAAGAGTACATAGTGTCTATGGTGCTGTCCTTAAAACCAAGGACATAGACAGAGGTGATGGAAGTTGAAAAGCCACTTAGTTCGACAGAGAGGTCTAAAATTGTCTGTGGTATATTCAAGATAAGAAATGTAACTAGTTGAAATGTCATCTTTCAACATGAAAAACATTCTGTAAGTTGTGTTAATAACCTTAGTTTAACATTGTCTGGACATTAAAAAAATATTCATGGCATACTGTACATCATGAAAACAAATATAAGGCACAGCCCATCTTCTAGCAATTTTTGGTGAATTAAATCCAAATAATTAAAGTATCTACAGTTGTACTAGACTAATGCAGAAAAAGTATGCAATCACAGGATGATTTAAAAAATTCTAGGAATATCATGCTCTTCTTTTAGCCCCAATAATTCCAGAAAAATAAATGTGTATCTCATTGTGACATACAAAAAAGGAGAGAAGGAATAATATAGAGCCTACAGAAACATAAAAGAAAAATAGAAATGGAAGAACTGACTTTCAGTCTTAGAAAACAAACTAAGGTCATCTTCAAGGAAACAAACTCTAGTTAAATCACCAAAATCTTTGATAATGAAGATTCTTTCTGCCTTTGGAAAATATTATTTTTTAGTCACAGACTTGATATTTAAGTAACACTTGGCATTTGCATATGTTTTCACCAGATTAATATCAGAGAACATTTCACATGCAAATGTCACCCAGGGTTAAATAGCAGCCATGATAGTTGAGTAGGTAGTCAGAATATAGAAGTTTTAAAAAATTCTAAATGCTAAAACTCTATGCTCAAGAAGGCACTGGAAAGAGACAACAGCATTGTGCTAGATATGTCATGTCCATGCCACATTTGTAAAATTTTTGCTGAATGGTGACTGCAGAAAATTCAAATGTCATGTCAGATTTCTTAATGTTTCCCAACTCTTCTTCCTTCACCCTATGTAATCACGTGTTCTATTGTTTTATTTTTGTAAAGCTTATCTCAAGTTTATCTCTTATTAATCACCAAACCTATGACAGTCATTTCTATCTGTGCTCTGTGTGTCCTCCTTTTCAACCAGTCCATATTCTACTCAACCTTTAAAGTTTTTTTTTGATAATACTGATTAAAAGGGTTAGTATTATCCTGGCCCTTGGTTAAGATATTAAAAAAAAAAAAAAGACATGCTCTTTCTGAAGCATAGAAACTTGCCAACATGATGAGAGAACTTAAATAAAATACTATGAAGAAAAGAATAATGTTCCCTAAAGTCACAAAGTGAGGAAGAGGAGTGGGAACAACATTGGTAACATCAGAGCATACTTTGATAATCAAAGTACACTAGATATTTGCAACAAGTGGCAAATAAGATGTTATATTTATCTTCAAAAACTCATAGTTTGGGTGTCCTTCTATAAGTTGGTAATCAAAAGTTATGGTCTAATCTTTAAAAAAGTAGAGAAATATTAAAAACAAAATCAGGCAAACTATAAGCCAACAACAGCAACAACCAAAATACACAGGGCTGAAGAAAAAGCATTTGATAACATTCAGAATTTTTTCATGATAAATGCTTTCAATAATTTATGAAGGGAAGGAATATACTTCAACATAACAAAGGCCATATATGGCAAGCTTACAGCTAACATCATATTAAATGGTGAAAAACTGAAAGCTTTTTCTCTAAGGCCAGGAACAAGACAAAGGTGCCTACTCTTAACCATTTTTGTTTAACATAGTCCTGGAAGTCCTAGCCAGAGCAATTAGGCAAGAGAAAGAAATAAAAGGCATCCAAATTAGAAATAAAGAAGTTCCATTTTTTCTGTTTATACACAACATGATTTTATATAGAGAAAATCTTTGACACCACTAAAAACAGAACTAATAATGAATTCAGTATAGTTGATTGAAACAAAAATCAGATGCATTCAAATACAATACCGATGAACTATCTGAAAAAAGAAACTAAGAAAGCAATCCCATTTACAATAGTATCAAAAAATAGGAGTATATTTCACAGAGGTGAAAGATTTGTACTCTGAAAATTGTAAGTCACTAATGAAAGAAACCGATGAAGACACAAATGAATGGAAAGATATCCTGTGTTCATGGATTAGAAGAGATAATATTTTTAAATGTTCATAATGCTCAAAGCAATCTATAGATTCAATGCAATTCCTGTCAAAATTCCAAAGGTATTTTTCACAGAAATAGGAAAAACAATCCTAAAATTCATATGGAACTGCAAAATAGCCAAAGTAAACTTGAGAAACAAGAACACAGATGAAGGCATCATGCTTCTCAAGTTCAAATTATATTACAAAGCTATAGTAATCAAACAATGTGGTACTGTCATAAAAACAGATACATAGAACAATGGAAAATACCGAGTCCAGAAACAAACACACATGTATACAGTTGGCTAATCTTTGGCAAGAGCACAAAGAATACACGAGGGGAAAGGATGATTTCTTCAATAAATAGTTCAGGGAGAACTAAATATCCCACTTACAAAATAATGAAATTGGACTTTTATCTTACACTAGTCACAGAAATTAACTCAAAATAAATTAAAGACAATGTAAGACTTGAAAACATAAAGTTCCTAGAAGAAAAACATTGAGAAAAATCTCTTTGACATTAGTATTGGCATGATTTTTTGGATATGACATCAAAAGCACAGGCAACAAAAGCAAAAATGGACAAGTGGGATTGTGTCAAACTAATAAAGCTTCTGCACAGCAAAGGTGACAATTGTAAAAGGAAAAGGCAATCTATGGAATGGGAGAAAATATTAGCAAACCATATATCCAACATGAGATTTTGATCCGAAATATATAAGGTACTCATACAACTTAATGACAATAAACCCAAATAACCTGATTTTTAAAAATTGGGCAAAGAACCCGAATAGACATTTTCCCAAAGACAGCATACAAACAGCCAGCAGGTATATGAAAAGGTGCTCAACATCACTAATTATCAGGGGTATGCAAATTAAAGCCACAATGACATATTACCTCACACCTGTTAAGATGGCTAGTCTCAAAAAGATGAGAGATAAGTGCTGATGAAGGGGTAGGAGAAAAGGGAACCACACTGTAAGTGGGAATGCAAATGGGCACAGCCATTATGGGAAACACTATAGAGTTTCTTCAAAAATTTAATCCTTCAAGCAGGGCTCAGCGGCTCAGCCTGTAATCCCGCACCTTTGGGAGGCTGAGGTGAGTGGATTGCCTGAGCCTGCGGGTTCGAGACCCACCTGGGCAACTTGGCGAGACCTCATATCTACAATAAATCAAAAATTAGTTGGGCATGGTAGCACGGGTCTGTAGTTCCAGCTACTTGGAAGGCTGAGGCGGAAGGAGCGCTGGAGTCCAGCAGGTCGAGGCTGCGGTGGCCAGGAGCAGCCACTGCACTCCAGTCTGGGCGACAGAGTGAGACTCTAACTCAAAAAAAAAAAGAAAAAATTTAACCCTTCAACTACAACATGATCCAGCAATCCTGCTTCTGGGTATATAGCCAAAGGAAATAAAATCAGTATCTCTTGAAATGAAAGAGATATCTGACCCATGTTTACTGCAGCATATTCATAATTGCAAAGGTGTGGAAACAACCACCTAAGTCTCTTACATAAGAAAGATACTATAGTCATAAAATGGAATATTATTTAGGCATAAAAAAGAAGGAAATCTTGTCACATGAATGTATCTGGAAGACATTATGCCAAGTGACACAAGCCAGTCTCAAAAAGACAAATGCTGGATTTCACTTGTATATGAAATCTTAAAAAAACCAAACTCCATAAAAGCAGAGAGTAGAGGATGGTTGCAAGAGGTTAAGAGGTAGGGGTAACAGAAAGATGTTGATCGAAAGGTACAAGCTTTCACTTATAAGATGGTAAATTCTGGGGATTTATTGCATAGCATGGTGACTATAGTTAATACTGCTGTATCATATACTAGAACTTTTCTAAGACAGCCTGTCTTAAGTGTTGTCACCACACACACACACACACACACACACACACACACACACACACACACACACTATAACTAGGAGAGGTGATGGATATGCTATTAACTTGAATGTGATAATCATTTCATAATGTAATATAAAATCATATCATGTACCTTAAATATATAATTTTTATTAGTCAATTTTACCTCAGTGAAGCTGGAAAAAAATAAACAGTTCTGAAATGGGAAACTATTATCATCAACCCATACTTTACTTGACATTATCATCTGCCAGCATTGTATATTAGTTACCTCCAGGAGACAGGAGACATCTGCCTACGGGAGAAGGGGTGAAGACTCCAGGGTATGGAGCAATTTTCTTTTTCTTTCTTTCTTTCCTTCCCTCCCTCCCCCGCTTCCTTAATAAATAGGGTCTTGCTCTGTCACCCAAGCTGGAGCACACTGGTGTGACCATAAGTCACTGCAGCCTCAAACTCCTGGGCTCCTGCAATTTTTTTCTTTTAAATATTTTATTCACATTAATTTTAATTACAATACTAATTTCATCATGTTTTTATTTTTATAGATTTAGGGGGTACAAATGCAGTTTTGTTACATGGATATATTGGGTAGCAGTATATAGAGTAATTGAGTTAACAAAAGGCTAAATGTTTCTTAGTTTCGTCTGGGAGTCTCTGATGCCCAGACTAGTAGGATTTAGTTTTTGTTCTAAGAATGAGGGAGAGGAACAACATAGAGGCAGTCCCAATGCTTGGGGAAAACAGTGCTGTGCTAGCATATGAAAGATTAGATAGTAATGAAGATACTTTGCTTTCTTTCCAGAGTTTAGTTTTTAAAACTGGCGACATTAGTATGATTAATAAAGTTGAGCTATTTTTTAAAGTCTAGAAAACTCATATTTCTGAATAAAGATAACATAGACATGTTACAGAGACAATGAAGGTGTTAGGTAATCTTTGAAAAACCATGGAAGATGGGAAACAAAGTCATAAAATTAAACAGAGAAACCTGTCTTAATAGTTAAAGCAGAGGGAAAAAAGATTTCTAGAATCTCCGGGTTATTAGATTATATTTAATTAGTCCCCAATAGATTTCTGTAATAGGATATTTTCAAAAATTGAGTTATCAAGTTTGAATTTTCATTAGGTAATATTTATTATTTTTAGGCATGCAGTGGTTGACATTTTGGGGGTAAACCGCTATTAATGTCAATTTTAAGTATATAAAGGCTCAAATATAATCATGTCATCCATACTGTTGTTTTTAGCTCTGTTTTTTCCTAGCTCGATGCCCCTTTTCTCCTCTTTTTCCTTCTTTCCCTCCCCTTGTACTCATATTAATATATCTGACGTGTCTTCCCATATTTTCCTCCACATTCCTATAATGAGATACAGACACCAGACACTTGCATATACATGTGTACACATTTGACACAGAGGTTTGGATCATCACTTCAAAAAATGGGATATCATAAATGCTCTTCTGTGCCTTGTTTACGAGTAACACCATATAGAGATCCCTCCAAGTCAACTGGAGTAGTGCTATTTTTTTGTCATTGGTGGTATACAAGTCCTTGGTGTGTGCTACCATGATTCAATTTCCTGTTCTGTATTAATGAGGACTCTCTCTGTTCCTATTTTTTGCCACTCTGAATAATGCTGTATTACGCGCGCGCGCGCGCACACACACACACACACACACACAGATGTTTAATTATAGCATTATATATATATATATTTTTTAAAGTCAGGGTGGAGTGTCACCAGGCTGGAGTGGCATGATCACGGCTCACTGAGTTCAGGCGATCCTTGTTTCAGCCTCTCTAGAGCATGCACCACCAGTTAATAGTTGGTTGAAATTTGACACACAGTTGTGTAACTACCACTATTACCTAAAGAGTTTTCTCTTGCCTTTGCCAGTCAATTCACTATGTTCACTGCTAGCTCCTGTCAATCACTGCTCTAATTTCTGTTCTTACACTTTTAACTATTTCCTGAAGTATATAAAATGAATCAGAAAGTCTGTAGATTTTTGTGATTGACTTCTTCCACTTAGTATAATAATTTTCAGGTTCATTTATGTTATTGTATTTATCAATAGATTGTTTCTTTTTACTGCTGACAAGTACTCCATTGAATGGATTTATCATAATTTGTTCATGTAATAAGTTAATAAAAAGCTGAAGTATTAACATTTAAAAAGCAGAGTGATCAATGAAGTGGCTGCCTGCATTCAGGAAGAAGTGCAATAAGGTAACGCCATTTCTTCTTACAAAAGAACTATTAGAGTAGTTGCAATGCAGTTTAAGTAGGATCTTAGCAATGCATCTGACAAAATCTTCCCAATATTCTATGATAAGTTGGCTGTGTGGAGAGGGACAGAAGCTAGATGACAGCAGACCAAGGCAAATTCACATATGGTTATACAATAACACCCAACATGTGGATGTAAGGCAATTGTCAACCTTAAAGGATGTTTCTAGTAGAGTGCTGCAAGGCTCTCATTAATCCCACTCTGCTCGGCATGTTAATTAACAGTGGGATTGAAGGTATCACAAATTTTTAACTTAATGACTGGCATTAAAATAGGAAAATTCCTGCACTGCATAACAGAACCAAAGTTCTGAAATGCACTAATGTGATAGGTTGATTGTTGGGCCAAAATCAGTGATATGAAATTGAGGGGAGATTCAGGAAAATATGTGCACTTGGGTAAAAAGCAAACTAATGTGCAGTATCGCAAGGGCAAAAACTGACTCAAGAATGATTCATAAGAAAAAGGCTTACACATAAAAAAGAACAAAATCATGAATTTCGCAGCAACCTGGATGGAACTAGAGTCTATAATACTGAGCGACCTCTCACAGAAACAAAGATCCGAATATCACATGTTCTCACTCAGATAATGGACCTTGAACATCCAATGTAATACTATAAGAAAATGACTGACGGTACTGGGAAACTATGGGGGGGAGGGGGATGGGATTAACAGTAGCAAATATCTGTCTGGGGAAGGGGAAACACCTCTTATCAACAGGGTGCCTGAATGGAACGTACTTGTACACCTAACCCTTAACTGTACCCCACAAAACCATAATAAAAAATACTGATTAATTTAAAAAAAAAGAAAAAGGCTTACAAAATCAGGGAGTCTAAACTAAAAAAGCCAGGGTCAAAATTTGAGCTTTGTATCCTAGCTAGGCAGGCTTAGACGTGACATCTACCTTAGACTATATTCCCAATCATGTCTCTCTCTCTCTCTCTCTCTCTCTCTCTCTCTCTCTTTTAACTAGATTCCAGCTCATTGATTTCATTTTCCTATTACTAATTCCCCACTGAGGAGCAGAAAGCCTCTGACAACT
Organism: Cephalopachus bancanus; assembly: GCA_027257055.1. Taxonomy (NCBI): domain Eukaryota; kingdom Metazoa; phylum Chordata; class Mammalia; order Primates; family Tarsiidae; genus Cephalopachus; species Cephalopachus bancanus. Next base: position 2,321,035 of record JAPVLO010000012.1, read on the forward strand.
GACTGTGAACAGTACAGTCACCTGCTGAGAAAAATCTAGACTGCTGTAGTTTATAGCACCTGACGTTAGGGAAAATGTATCTTATATTTAACAGTCATCTTCCTAATTTTATTCATGGTTTTAAAAACTTCTATTTTGCTAGACCTCTCAATTAACAGCCTCTAAACCATCTTTCTGCAACATACACTATCTCTTCAAATTGGCTCAGTTCAGGAAGGTGAAAACTGTTGTCTGAATTCAGAGGTGAAGTTCTACTTTTTGACTTTCCCCCAAAATGTTAGGATTCCTCCCTGTGTTCACATTTCAGTCACTGGAAGAACACCACAGAGTAGGGCAGTCTTTTCCAGGGAGATTTCATGTATGTTTGTATCTATGTGAAAACGTGTATGTGTGTTTGAAAAGGAGAACAAGTGTGAACATCTGAGGCCTTGTATTGTCTTTTTGTAAAGTGGCATCCTCTTCTTGACCCATGGCCTTCACCAGAATAAGTTTTACTAATACAGCCTTTTACTTTTTAAGGTGAAAAATATTTTAACAGTTCGAACTGCATGCTATATCAGTGGGTGTTTAAAATAAAGAAATAGAGATTCAGAAATGAAAGAGAAGAGATAAAATAGAGGGTGGAAGAGACTACTGTTTGAAAAAGAATACAGTTTAATCCTCTCTTCTTTTTCCCAATGTGGTTTTTAAAAATAAGATGGCAGTAACAACTCATCTTTAACTCAGACAATGTCTATATCCAGAAACTGTTTGATAATAATGAGGATCTATCAGAAAACTTTCATATAATAGATATTTCATGAACTTCTCTTCATACCTTGTGATCCCTGATTAAGTCCATACATTTCTTGCTGTGGTTAAGGCCTTATGCACATCTATCTTTAACATTTCCAAATCTTTAGTGTTTACTTGGGAAGTAACGTAATATAGGATTCTGAATGGACATCTATCAGAAGAATAAGAGTTATTTTACTTTCCTTAATCTAAGCAAATATAGTTTACCTTTTGCTAGCTTTGTTGTATGTTAGAGGAATGTTACAAAGCTGTTTCCGTATTACTTTAATTGACCATAAAAAATGCTTTATCTTTACCTTACTTGATTTGTCTAAACTAATTTAAATTAAACACTACAGGTATTTTCTAAAACATAGCCTAAAGCAAGCTCCTACGAAATCTTATCCTGAATTCTTCCTATCTTGGCAAGAGTTTTGCCTAGTATGTGGCACCTTTCCACCTACGTAGCAGATACTGATGTAAAGTGCATTGCAGAGGAAATGCAAGTCTCTTTAGTATTTGTCACTGAAAACTGGGTCACTCAGTTATGTCTGCCAACTATAGATGGAATTTGCTAGCTTTCTTTTGGGGTACAAAAAGCTGAAATGGATACTATTATGCTACAAACTTGAAGACTGAAAATCAAGAGAAAATAGTCTGCCATCATCATTTAAGTAATTTGACTAAAAGTGAATTTCATTTTGTAAAATTTAAACGTTCTACCTGAAATAGTTTGGCAAGTCAACTTCTTCTTTTTATTTCTTTTTTGTTTGTGTGAAGGTCTGAATAGAGTTTGGGCTATTATTTCCGTTATTTTGTTATGTTGCATCATTCTAATGAATGTATGACATCAAAAATCTTTTGATTTCTAGAACAGCATACAGAAGTCACTCAGTGTTCTTCTTGGCCTCAGGGAAGCAAGCAAACAGCAAGATTTAAAGGGAAGACAAAACTCTAATTCCTTCCATCTGGGATTATTCAGCTATGGCAGGCTTAGCTGCAAGTATAATCAAAGGCTGACTCTGTACTCCCCACTACAGTGTTAGGTAGCCACCAGAAAGTGCTTTCTTCCACTCATGAGAATAGTCAGTTGATAAAGATTATGGGAGAAAGACCCTTGAGAACAACAGCAAAGGATTGTAGATCTTCTCTAGCCAACTTTACTTTCTTTTCTTTCACAGCTCTGAGTATAAGGCACCTCTTCTCTCCAAAGCAGCATAACTTCTAAATGTACTCTCTCCATGAAAGAGACCCTCATGCCAGGGTGAGTAGCTAAGTCTTACCTTCTAGAATGCAATGGCTTAATTGACTGAGGACACAAAGGAAAGGTAAAACAAGTTTATAGTGCTCATATTCTACCTAGATTGTCTTATATCATGCTCCCAAGTGCTTTTGAAATGGAATTTAATTAAAATATCTAGTTCTATGGTGGTGGAAAATCATTGAAATCTACTCATTAACAAGACCTAGGCAGCACTCCCGGATGTTCTGTGACTTTTTCACCTCAACACTAAATGCATATAAGATATCACCCAGGAAGCTTATTTCAAAAATACCAATGTGTGGGCTCCAACCAAGAGAACCTGATTTAATTAGTTTGGGATGAGTCCAAAGCATCATTATTTTTAAAACAGTCTCCATTTAAATGCAGCCAAGGAATTAAGCATGTCTCCTTAGAGCCAAGAAATAATGCCTGACTACTATGTCTGCTTTCCTTCCTGAGAAAAAGAGAATGCTAAACAGCATTACCCCAAAAATGTCTGCAGAACCTTAGTTCCAGGGAATGTTAATAGGCATTCAGAAATATAAAAACATGTTGCTGAGAAAACTGGCTGACCATGTGCAGAAGATTAAAACAAGACCCCTACCTACCAACATACACAAAAATCAACTCTAAATGGACCAAAGACCTAAGTGTAAAACTTCAAACTACAAGAACCTTAGAAAATGCAGGAGACATGCTTATGGAAAGAGAAACTGGCAACCAATTCCTAATCAAAACCTCAAATGCCCATGCCATAAGAGATAAGATAGAAAAGTGGGACCTCATCAAACTGAAAAACTTCTGCAAAAACCATCAAGAGAACAAGGAGACAGCCCACAAAATGGGAAAAATATTTGCCAACTGTATATCTGACAAAGAAAGGCTTCACATCGAGGATCTACAAGGAACTCAAATGTGCCAAAAAGAAAGAAACAAACAGCCTTAATAAAAAGTGGGCAAAATTTATGAATAGATACCTCTCAAAAGAAGATATACAAGCAGCCAACAGATACATGAAAAAATGCCTAGCCTCACTAATCATCAAAGAAATGCAAATTAAAACCACACTGAGATACCACCTAACTCCAGTCAGGATGGCCATCATCAATAACTCAAAAAACAACAGATGCTGGAGAGGATGTGGAGAAAAGGGAATGCTTCTACACTGTTGGTGGGCATGTAAACTAGTGCAACCTCTGTGGAAAACAGTGTGGCGATTCCTAAAAGATCTAAAAATTGACCTTCTATACGACCCAGCAATCCTCCTTCTGGGAATATACCCGGAGGAACTCAAATTACTCTATGATAAAGATACCTGCACCTGCATGTTTACTGCAGCATTATTCGCAATAGCAAAAACATGGAATCAACTGTGCTGCCCATCGAAAGTGGACTGGATTTTAAAAATGTAATACATATACACAATGGAATATTACACAGCCATAAGGAAGAACAAAATTATGAGCTTTGCTGCAACTTGGATGGATTTAGTCTATAATACTCAATGATCTATCACAGAAACAAAGACCCGAGTACCACATGTTCTCCTTGATAACCAGATCCTGAACAATTATCACAATACTACAAGAAAAGGATTGGCAGTAGTGGGAAACTGCCAGGGAGGGGGAGTACACTTCATCAGTAAGGGTATCAGATCTCAAACCAGGTGAAATGGGGACAAAAGTGAGGCTCAACCATTATCTGTACAATGACCATTTGTATACCTAACCCTGAATTGTACCCCATTTCTTTAAAATACAAATCTAAAAAGAAAAATAAATACAAAAACAATTTCTGTGATCAAGTTTTAGAAACATGGGGAGGCTGGGCACAGTGTCTCAAGCTTGTAATCCTAGCACTTTGGGAGGCCAAGGTTAGGGGATTGCCTGAGACCACGTGTTTGAGAACAACCTGGGCAACTTGGTGTGAACTCATCACTACGATAAAAAAAATTAGCTGGGTGTGGTAGTACACTCCTGTAGTTCCAGCTACTTTGAAGGCTCGCCTGAGACCAGCAGGTTGATGCTGGGGTGGCTGTGATCAGGCCAGTACACTCCAGCCTGGGTGACAGAATGAGACTTCAACTCAAAAAAAAAAAAAGAAAGAAAGAAGAAGAAGAAAGAAACATGGGGATATTTTTAGATCTTTTAGGAATCGTGAGTACTGCATGTTCTCACTCATAAATGGACCCTGAACAATTATCCTAATATTATAAGAAAGGGACTGGCAGTAGTGGGAAGCTGCCAGGGAAGGCGGGGGCACACCTCATCAGTAAGGGTAACTGATCTCAGACAGGTGAAGTGGGGACCAAAGTGAGGCCCAAACTTTACCTACACAATGACCATTTGTATACCTAACCCTAAATTGCACCCCACAACTTTAAAATAAAAAAAAGTTAAAAAAGAAACATGGGGCTAGCATCCCTTCCATTCCAAACAGTTTCTGGGAATATCTAATATGCATTGTCATACTTCAAGATGGACATAATAGTGAGGGTTTTTGAATCAAAAAATATTTGACCATGGAACACTTTCAAAGAGAATGTCACAGTGTTATTGCTCTAGGAAACTCAATTTGGGGAAGTGTGTTTATAACTACCCTGAATCTGTGCCAGAATGCAAGATTTATGTCCATCTACTGCTATAAGGTCACATCCTTTCTGTTCTTCTCAGACTCATATTTTGAGGTTCCAAATGGGTCCTTGTGACTCCATTTTGCCTTAATTTAACTCATTAGCAAAGCAGGTTAAGGATGCAGTCATTGCACACACATTAGAAGAGACCAGAATCAATCACATCCAAGTCAACTTCTTGAAGGTGATAACATCTGATACCTGCGCCATATTTTCTACATATGGGAATGGAGTTTTTAGGGTAAGTTAGTCATCTCCTTATATCTCTCCATATCAGACATATCGTATTTTCTACTTGGGATAGAGGAATGAAAATGCTAAGCTTAGGACTTGTGCTTTTTAAAATGAATTTTATTAAACTGTTGACTTTTTAAGATGAACAGGTTAGGAAAACATATAAAAGTACATGCAACCATATAGAAACACAACATAAATCATAATTTTAAGTGGAGTTGTAAATTGAGAATGAGATGAAATATAACTTGTCTAGAAGGAGACAGAGATCTTCCAGCTGAACTGCGTTGCCTTATGAACATACAGAAGACAGAGAGGCAAAGTGTTTATTCTAAGTCTACACATCTAGCTGGTAACCAAGAGAAGACCAACTTAGGGCCACTGACAATTCATCCTGAGTGCTTCTCACCATCCTGCTGTCTCCTTGTGAATTCTTCCCCAATCCATAGCTCAGCAACGATAGAAAATTTCTTCTCCCAGCTATGCACTCCTCAAAGTCAATTATTCACACAAATATTTATTACAGGGTCATGTTTGTAACTTTTTTTTAAAATTCAGAGTCTCACTCTGTCACCCAGGCTGGAGAGCAGTGGCACACACACACAGCCACCTCAGCCTCAACCTGCTGTGGGCTCAGGCGATCCTTGCACCTCAGCCTTCCAAGTAGCTGGAACTACAGGTGCATGCTACCATGCCCAGCTTATTTTATTTTATTTTATTTTGATTTATTGTAGGGATGGGTCTCACCAAGTTGCCCAGGCTGGTCTCAAATCCCTGAGCTAAGGCAATCCTCTCGCCTTGGCCTCCCAAAGTGCTGGGATTACAGGCTTGAGCAGCCGTGCCTAGCAATTTGAAACAATTGCTTCTGATTTCTAGTGTTTGAATGACTAGCCTCCTATGTGTTGAATCTAAAAATCCATTAAAATGCCACCAAATAACCTGCAAAGGATATTCTAATGTATGTATCTCCCGACAAAGATTCTTTACTTGACCAGACTTTATTTAGTCTCTTGAATTTTCTCCTAGGATTATCTGTGCACTTCTTTATAATATCCAGTTTTAACAATAATCCTTGGCTGCAAATTCCCACTTGTATAGCTAATCCTGAATTGTACCTCACATTTGGCCAGGCGCGGTGGCTCAAGCTTGTAATCCCAGCACTTTGTGAGGTCAAGGTGAGAGGACTGCCTGAGCTCAGGGGTTAGAGATCAACCTGGGCAACTTGGTGAGACCTTGTCTCTACAATAAATGAAAAAATAAGCTGGATATGGTAGCATGTGCCTATAGTTTCAGCTACTCGGAAGGCTGAGGCAGAAGGATCACCTGAGCCTAGCAGGTTGAGGTTGCAGTGGCTGTAAGCGTGCCACTGAACTCTAGCCTAGGCAACATAGTAAGACTCCCACTCAAACAACAACAACAACAACAAAAAAAAAACTACACGTACCTTAGGCTCCTTAGGGAAAACGAAATATGCTCACATTTAAGTAGAGACAAACATCCTCTCTTCAGCTTGTTGCCAACAACACAGCACTCAGAAAATACTAGTTGAGTTGACCAGAATGCCTGTCATATGTGGAACTAAGGGAAATGGAATAAATAACCAGACAGAAAACTCAGGGAGACATGAGAACTGCCTTTAGAATTGGGAGGGAAACAAGATTAAAGTGATTCTGTAAGACCCCATGGAATGGAACATTAGGAAGACATTGTTGCCTCAATGGAAGGAAGGCATTTTTGGTACAGTTGTCAGAGATAGAAAAGCAGTCTATCACTGAAAGTTGTCAAGCCTGGAGTGGGTGACAACTTGATAGGAATGTTGGATAGAAGATTTAAACGTTGAAGAAGAGTAGGGAATGTAAGAGTCCTTCCAACACTGAGAATCAATGAAGAAAATGTAATTACCAGCAAACACATAGGTATCTGGGATCACCTATACATTTCTTATTTCCAAAAGACAGTAGTGGGAAGGCCTGTTTCTAAGAAGGTAAGATTTCAACTTAAGTAGGAAAATTAAACACATTGACCATTTCACTTCCCTTGTCCAAAACATCATGGCGGGGAATGAATCAGTGGGGGATACCCAACTGAGATATTATATCTACACTTATTAACATACATTCATTGGACACATACTGTGTGCTAGGTACTATGGATAGAAAGATGAAAGACTTTTCTGATTGCCCCAGGTAAATTACTAATATGCTTAATCCTATTTTGTAGAATCACTCTTGTATATTAGAAGGCTTTAGTAATTGTTTTCCACTTTAGAAGTTCTTAAAGAATGGGAAAATGTTCTAGTTATCGTTTCACTAGCACAGTAAAATACCATAAGCAATAAAGTTTCAGTTTTCAAAGTGTGTTCTGAGAAAAATATCCTCCACATTTTTTTGGTAGGCTGCCTTCTCTGAACTGAGCATTAAAGATAGTCTTCTTATTTATATTGTCAAATGTGACTTTGCTTGACTTCAGATTCAGAAGATTATAAGAACAAATGAGACAAAGAAGTAGAAAATTATTAAGATTTCCTGAAATCCCAAAGAGAGGGATTCCTAACATTTTAGAAAATTAGGTCTCTGAGTTTCTATCTGAACTGTGACTACTCTGTTTGTGAAGCCTCATGCCAACTAGTTCTAACTGTAATCACCATTCCTGAGAATTGTGTCTATGAGGTCTGTGGCAGATTTCGATCAAATCTCTTTTCCCTTCTGGTTGGTGTTGTGGTATCTGCTGTGTTCTCTACAACAATACACACTGTTGATGGTACTCTGTAAATTATAAATAATGAATAAGGCTGCCTTCTGTCATTTTGATGGAAACAAGCTTTCCAGGCTGTGAATTGTTACAGGGGTCACTGCCGTGCACACTGCTTTCCAGAACACATTGATATGTCAACTGTTGAGGAAAACTGGAAGTTGTGTTTTATCTGGATATATTACATTTGCTGAAAATAAGCCACAGTTCTCAAGGTACCAAACTGGTCACCTCCAAGTGATCCACATAGGGAAGGAGATTTTGACTAAATGAAATAGCAACACAAGTTGATGTTACTAATTAGAGTATCCTCTATCCCTATCCAGTAACACTCCCTCTTCACTGTTTCCTCAGCCAACATTCAACAAAAACAGTGGAAAATCACTCTGCCAATTGCCTGCTTTCAAAATCAGATGTGATATGCTTCCTTTGTAATTCATCTTTTTCTTGAGCTTAGGGTTCTATCAAAATTAGTTACCACTATCAGATAAGTATAAAAGAGACACACACTATGCTAAAGCATTTTTACCCAGATTGTTAGCAGAATCACAAATGTAGAATCTTTTAAATACATTAGTGTAGAAGATAGAATGTTTAATGGGTACAGAGTTTCAGTTTTGAAAATGAAAAGTTGTGGAAATTAGTCATACAATGTGAATATGTTTAACATCATGGAACTGTACACTTAAAATAGTTAAGATGGTAACTTATGTGTTTTTTTAATCACAATTTTAAAAATATGTAGTTTAGAAAATTTGCTATAATTTTTGGTTATGTGATATCTATCATCTTTCTACTCTCTGTTATGAAATCAGAATATTTTATTTAAACAAAGTATAGTTAAAGAAAAATAAATAAAAATTCTGGCAAACATTTAAAAAGCATAATAAACACGAAATCATAGCTTTCTGATATTCAAAATACTCAATATTTATATAATAATGCTGACATTTTATATATAATATTGGAAGTAAATACATAATGTAGTGTTGGAAAGTTTTAAGGTATGGTTATGTATTTCAAATTGTGATTCAATACATGAGGTTATGTATTTCAAATATGTAATCTCATAAGTTTTATACCCCAAATATAATTACTCCTTCTTTTCCACTATGGGGGAAGGTAGTCATTTACCATATATTTAGCTTCTCTATGGGTAATAGCTTATTACCGTATTCTGCATGGAGAGAGAAATTAGAGAATATAAAGCCCACTTTCAGCTCACTTGTAAAAGTAAAAGTTTTTTCTGAAGAATTCTGTGGCAGTAAGCTGGCAACTGACTAACGTATCAACAAATTAACCAATTGTGCCTGTGTTGAGCCTGTGTTGAGCAAACAAATGATTTGCCTATTTCCCATAAAAGCTGGTATTCAGTTTTCATACTGATGCTCTATTTTGTTTTGGGCTTTAAAAAGGACAACTTACTGTCCAATGGAGTCAGCATTTGTAACTAGAAATACCTAATACATATGATGGAATCCCATTCTCTGTACTTTAGTAGTATGCTCCTCCATAGCATGAATTTGTAACTTAAGAAACTTTTTAAAATCCATAATAGAACTTGAATGAAAATTATTAAGTCCTTAGGTGAACGTCTGCAAAAAGTGTAAATTCCTTTAGAGTGTACACAAACAAAAATTTGGAAAATATTTGTACAAATATAATAGTGGAGCCATCTATCTCTTTTCAACTTGGATCACTGGTGAAGGCAAATGATATATCATTTATTAAATGCTGACTTTATATTCTTTATCTTATTTTAGCATGTAACGAAGGGGTTCTTATTCCATTAAGAGCTAGAAAAATAAAGGTTTGGAAAGAGCGTATAAGTTACCCCAAACAACCAAGCTTAAGTATATAAGGCCCTGGATTTGAAAATGGTTCTATTGGCCCGGCTCAGTGGCTCAGCCTGTAATCCCAGCACTTTGGGAGGCTGAGGCGAGTGCATTGCCTGAGCCCACGAGTTCAAGACCACCCCGGGCAACTTGGCAAGACCTCGTCTCTACAATAAGTCAAAAATTAGCCAGGCATGGTAGCGCATGCCTGTAGTTCCAGCTACTTGAAAGGCTGAGGCAGAAGGATCATGGGTGCCCTACACTCCAGTCTGGGTAACAGAGGGAGACTCCAACTCGAAAGAAAGAAAGGAGGGAGGGAGGGAGGAAGGGAGGGAGGGAGGAAGGGAGGGAGGGAGGAAGGGAGGGAGGGAGGAAAGAAAGAAAGAAAGAAAGAAGAAAAATGATTCTATTGACTTCAAAATTTTTTACCCTTAACTTCTTGTCATTATATTCTTCCTATTTTATTACACTTCACATTGCTAACTCTGTTGAGTTACAGGAGAAAAGCCTTATGAAATAGATCCCACATTTGATGCATTTCCATAAGATAAATCCCAAGTAGAACCTCCAGATATATTACATCTTGAGAAAATTTGTAACATGTCAGAAAATAAAATATCCTACTAAAATGTCTCTGATGTTGCAGACTAAATTCCAACTTACTTATACACCCCTTATTTTATATAATGAAGTACCTCCTTAATAGTCCTATAATTTTTAACAGGTATTAAAAGCATTTAAAAGTTTAATGTATATTAGTCTTTCCTTAGCTTTTTAAAAACCAAATGCTAATAACAAAAAGAAGAGACAATACTTTTATACTGATGAGAAATATCACGTAGGCATTAAAATACTAGAGTTTTAAAACTGTGAGACACCGGAATAATTGCTATGTTCTTTCTCATCTTCCATCTGGGGCATAAATTAACCAAAAAAAAAAAAAATCTCTTCACTTCCAAAACAACTCAGAAAATGAAATTTAAAATATGCTTCCAATAATACATTTTATGCTCTTGTGTGGTCTAACTTAAGAACCATTTGAAGTTTCTACTTGCATAGAAATTATTAACGTACTTCTGAAAAGTCAGTGATACCCTGTTAACTTCTGTCATGTCATCTGTCCATTCAACAATTTGCATTACCAAGCTAAAGAGCCATTTAAAAAGCTTCATATTTCTCATCCAAAAATGTTGATATCATATGAAATATTTACTTTTATAAATCGACAATTTCCTGATTATGCATGAAGATATTAAATTTTCCAATCTAAAATGTTTCATGTATTGTTATTCTCTCAATTTAATTTTATGAATTTAGAATTTCAGAAAAATTCAGCCAGTCACTGCTATGATCTCAAAGTTTGTGTCCCACCCCACTCCAAATTCATATACTAAGACCTAATCTCCAATGCAGGAGTATTAAGAGATGGAATCTTCAGGAGGTGATTAGGTCAACAAGGCAGAGCCCTCATGAATGGGATTAGTGCCCTTATGAAAGAACCCAAGGGATCTTCTTTGCCCCTTTCATCTTGTGAGGAAAAATTGAGACGTTTCCATCTCTGAAACAGAGAATAAGTCCCAATCAGACACTGAACCTGTCCTCACCTTAATCTTGAACTTCCCAGTCTCCAAAACTCTGAGCAATGAATTTCTGCTGTGTATAAATTACCCAGTCCAAGGTATTTTGTTATAGCAACCTGAACAGACTAGGGTACCAAAAAAATGCATGGACATTTTAAGGAAGGAAAAAAACTGTATTAAAATTGTAATACTCAATATATACCTGCCTGTTGCATGGTGATGCTAGCATTTGAGCAAACATCATACTATACATTGCTACCATAATTCAATTCAACTTCTAAAAGTATTATATAGATAACATCTCTTAAAATCTATATACATTTTTTGGCACTCCCTGTGTAAATGGAACTGTGGTAGAAATAGAAAGATGTGTGGTTAGTAAAGAAGGTTTAACAATTTAAAAGAGAGTTAGAGAAAGTTGGAAAACCAGTCTTACCTGAAATGTGTTAAGTGTCTCTGGATGTCAAGGTCTAGAATTGGAGTGGGTCTGGAGGATCCCAGTGGTGATCTATCTTGGCTCAAGAGGTCTTGAAATTCTTTACAAATTTGTCTACAATGAAAGATTCAAAACTGAAATTGAACTATTGAAATGGGGCTTTAATTTTATCCCATGATATTTTACCAAAGATTTTTTCTCTCTTCTGAAAGAAGACTAGATAAAATTCATAAAGCAATCTCCAAAGTTCCATTCACAGCATACAGTTGAGGTTCACAATGGTGACTTTGCTCTCAAGGACTATAGTTTAATCAGAAAACATTTCAAACAAAAAACCATCCATGGGCACTGACAAAATCAATGTTCATCTTTAAGGTGAATTTTCACAGATTAACCTCAGGATAAGGGAAATAAGGGAACACCCATATAAAAGATGGAGTAGTGGCTCACACCTGTAATCCTAGTGCTCTGGGAGGATTGCAAGTCTTCAGTAAGCTATGATTGTGTGACTACACCTCAGTCTGAGTGACAGCTCAAGACTCTGTCTCTTAAAAAATTACATATGTGTTGCCGGGCTTGGTGGCTCAGCCTGTAATCCCAGCTCTTTGGAAGGCTGAGGCGAGTGGATTGCCTGAGACCACGTTTTATGCTCTTGTGTGGTCTAACTTAAGAACCATTTGAAGTTTCTCCTTGCATAGAAATGATTAACATCCTTCTGAGAAGTCAATGATATCCTGTTAACTTCTGTCATGCCATCTGTCCATTCAACAATTTGCATTACCAAGTTAAATAAATAAATACATAAATATCTGGATGTGGTAGCGCCTGTAGTTCCGGCTACTTGGAGGACTGAGGCAGAAGGATTGCCAGAGCCCAGCAGGTCGATGCTGGGGTAGCCGTGAGCATGTCACTACACTCCATCCTGGGCAACAGAGTGAGGCTCCAACTCAAAAAAAAAAGTACATAGGCTTACTTCAGAGCCATGATTCAAGTAGACTTTGAAAAATCTTTTCTTCTCAATATTGTATTATAATTCAGACCTTTGTGAACTAATTTTATATTTTAATATTTGAAGTAGATAATCACTTACTTATAATGTAGTTCACCAGCCTCACAAAAATGGTTATATTATGCTCCGTATAAGCTAATTTCTTGCAAAAATTACCCTCGAGCTTATTTTTCTGCTGCCTGTTTTGCTTTAAATGGTTATAAAATTTCTGCTCATTAGTTTCAGTTTAATTACAACATTACCATATATGTTGGGTAACAATAAAACCCTTATGATATGTAGTCTGAATGCTGTATCTAGGGAAAATATTTTTTAAAAAACAACAAAACACTAAACTAATGCAGTTGCTAAAAGTGAGGTAAAGGATTGCAAAGAAATTGATTAAAAGTATCCATAATCTAAAGTGATAAAACTCCATATTCAAGAGATTATATGATAGGAATGAGATATTTTGTCTGTTTCAGCAATGGGGCAGTCACAAAATAGTCCTGGCTATGATTGTCAACATAACCAAAGACAAGTACAAATGATCAAATTATCCCAAGTGAATATGTGTAGGCCCAGCCATTATCCTACTCTTAAGACATTTGTGTCTTCAACAAATGACTACTAAAAAGTAACAACATATCTTGAAGTATAAATAACTTATCACTGAGTTAAAATCAGTGGACATTTATTTATTATTAGGTGTCTAATATTGATTGAATTCTGCTAAAGATAATTTATGATTTTTTTTACGGACAATGAGGTCTTGGTTTATTGCCAGTGTTCACATTTGGGTCAGTTCACAGAAATTGCCTTAATCACTTGTACAGAACACGGGTGGCAGTTAAAATGGGCAGGGATGGAAAAAACAAAGTCTCTATCTGCTTAAATAAAACACGATCCTCCATGTCCCTTTCCTAGTGTTTTGCTTGAGTCTCAGATACAGCATCTAAATGCATGCTTTTAACAAACGCATGTGTCTACTTTCATTGAGAAGATGTGCTCTGAACTCCTCACTTTTTCTGTTCTAAGTAGGATGCAGTTGGTTCAATTTCAGGTATATTGCCCACCTTTTAGCAGATTAAACTAAGCATCTGATGCCATTTTGTGGATGCATCACACTCTTTTATTTTTTAAATAGAAATAGAAATTATCTTTGTTTTGGAAACTTATAACTAAACGTCTAACTAAACTTTTAAATATAGCTTCATGCTATCATTTGTCAGACTAGCAATACAAATTTGTGGAGTAGACCATCACTATGATCCATTTTTCCTGAAGAAAGACTGGAGTTGTTTTTAGAACAGTCCTTTGTTTTTCTATCAGGTTAAATACATTTTTAAAAATTAAAATAAAGATGGAGACATAACTTTAGCACTTGCATTATCATATCAGAATTATTGGGATAATTGAATGAACTGATTTATAAGTTGACAAATCAACTTTGTTCCTGTATAAACAATATAGCAAATTATAAAAAAATTAAAATTGATGAAGAAGGGAGAAAAAGCCAAAGGGTGGGAAAAATTAACTCAAGCTACATAATTCAACTATACCACACATGAAGTTCTATCAGGGGTAGTATTAGAATTCTCCACCTTTTTTTTTTTTTTTTTGAGTTGAAGTTTCACTCTGTCACCCAGACTGGAGTGCAACGTTGACCTGCTGAGCTCCGGTGATCCTTCCACCTCGGCCTTCCAAGTAGCTGGAACTACAGGTGTGAGCTACCACGCCCTGCTAATTTTTGATTTATTGTAGAGATGAGGTCTCGCCAAGTTGCCCAGGTGGGTCTCGAACCCGCAGGCTCAGGCAATCCACTCACCTTGGCCTCCCAAAGTGCTGGGATTACAGGCTGAACCACTGAGCCCAGCCTTAAAAGTCTCCACTTTGTGTAACTAATTCTTCTGCTTACTCACTCACTTTCAAGCTTCTAGACTTGAAAACAGATGACAATCCTGAAGATTCCCTTTAGGCAATTATCATCATCATCCCATTATGACAGTTACAAAATTATTATTTTTATGACTAGTTTCATTCTTATTTAAATTTTTATTTATAAAGCTACAAAAAGAAATACTTTTACTTCTCAAAGCAAAGTGTCATATTATGAATTATGTAACACAAGATGAGCTTCAATGAATCATATATTCTAATTCTATCATTTAGAATCATACGTTCTAACTTTATCACATCCATTAAGAATGTAAGTTTTTAGCTGATGTCTGGACTTAAAGTTCTATGTTTCACCTTTTGATGATTAATATGATGATAACCTTAAACATTGTTAACTATTCTTCTTTACCTTAATGTAAATCAAACATCAAGCATATTTAGTTCTAAAATCAATGAGGAGGTTTAAGCATGTTTTCTATTAACCAAATAAATAAATGTTTTATCTGATACATTAGTAGAATCCCAAAATTGTCTTAGTTTGTATCCTTTCACCTAAATAAATGTCTAAATTACACCAAAATATTTGGTTAGTTAACAAAACACTAGAAATAAAGAGGAATTAGGAGACTAATGACAATCAATAGATTTTTCATACAACTGTATACTTGGTAACATACTTAAATATAACTGAGTCTGTTATTCATGGAGGTAAGAAATAAATATTTAGGCCTATGGGCAATGTAGATCAGAAATTGAATGTCTCATGCAATAAATTATGGATTTCATATATATTTTCGATAAAGTTATCAAAGTCTTATGAACAAAGGTGAGTTGACTAGAATGTAATGAATATCCATTCAGGTTACTAAATATTAAACTTTAGCTTTTTAACAGATGAAACTATTCAGTGTTTTACCACTGGTTGAAAATTAGGAACTCCTCAGAACACATGTTGGGTCTGTTCATGTGTTGCAAAAAAAAAAAAAGCATATTATTCCTACAATTCCCTAATTTATCTAGTTATAGTGATGGCTGGTCGTTTTACATGTTTGCTATGACTGCATAGTCTATGATTATTTGATTTTTTTATTTCACAGTGTTCAATAAGAAGGTGGAATGTATATAAATATCAAGAAACAAAGATTATAAGGGATGTATTTAAATTTATGGACTATTTACTCTTGTGTAAAACAAGTTAATTGGAACTAGTACACTCAATTCTTGCTTTACATTTAATGGCCTCCAAATGTGCAGCTATGGGCAGAGGGATCAAAGAAAATTACATATTCTCACAATGTTTTTTGAAATTCAGGTTCAAAATAGCACCCCAAATGGTTTATATTACTTAGATTCCAGGTAAAAGGAATATACTACTACCAGGTCAAATACACTACTCAAAAATATATGTCTCAGGCCAGGTGCAGGGCTCATGCCTGAAAATTTCAGCACTTTGGGAGGCTGAGGCAAGAGGATTACTTGAGCCCAGGAGTTTAAGACTAGCCTGGGAAGCATAGCAAGACTTTGTCTTCACAAAAAAAAAAAAAAAAAGAAAAGAAAAGAAAATTAGCCAAGTGTGGTGGCACGTGCCTATAGTCTGTTACTTGAGAGGCTGAGGTGGAAGGCTTGTCTGAGCCCAGGAAATCGAGACTGCAGTGAGTTGGGATTGTGCCACTGTACGCCAGCCCGGGTGACAGAGTGAGATTCTGATTCAAAAAAAAAGATGTCTTAGTATAACTTTGACAAATATGGATGTATTTAAATTCTTTCTAGCATTTATTTCTGTGAAAACAAAGTCTCCGTGGCAATTTGAATGCACACAGGGACTTCCAAACTCTTCAACAAAATGATAGGATCCCCCAAGAAAACAGGAACTTTTGTTTATTATGTTGATGAAGGTAGTGGTGAACAGTTACAAAACCATTCCTGGGTGAAGGAGCACAAGAAGAAGAGTTGTTTTTTTGGATTAGGGAGTGAGTCTTTGAATATGAATGATGAAACTACAACCAAGAAATTTCAAAGTAGAAAATAGGAAGGTGTTTTCCCTGGATGATTTGTATTTTTGTATAACAGTATCATTCAAAGATAACATATAGGTATGCATATTGGGAAATCTGTATGATCTTGCCAGTTAGAATGTTGTGTTTTGTTTTTGTAGTGATGAGATTGCCCAGGCTGGTCTCAAACTCCTGGCCTCAATGATCCTTCTGTCTTGGCATTCAAAGTGCTGGGATTACAGGCATGAACCACCACACTAGGTCATTTGATATCATTAGAATGTCATGCTTTGGCACACCGGGTAGATACTACCTAATTATAGTACTGTAGTGTAAGTCTCTTGATCTGTAACAAGTCTTCATCTTTCTCCTGAGGCTATATTAAAGATTCAAACTAACTATATATACTTTTCATTGCTTCTAAAGAAATTGAAACATGACTAAGGAGGACCCTTTTGAGTCAAGAAACCATTTGGAAAAGAAAGAGTAAAAACAAAGTAGAGGCAAAGACTCCCAAAAGATACACCATGCAAAAGGTTCAGATTTAGATCTTTCTACTAGCAAGTTTTCAGGAGGTTCCATAACACAAAATTTATCTCTAAATTTTGTGTTCAAGTTTTATAACTGCCTAATAATTTTTCTCTCTCTCTTAATCTTTATTCTTTCATTCTGCTATTTCTTCCCCTTTACCTCATTTTGTCTTTTCTCTTGCCACAAACTTTTGTTTTTCTCCTCTTTGGGAAAAAGTGAGATAATCATTTAGTACTTCCATAAAAGCGATAGATCAGTCTACTCCTATATCTAGATGGTGACAGCCACAAGCAGTGCACAGACCCTGTCAAGGGATTCAAGTGTCTTGGCCAAACAAGATGGCAGGTGTCCCTTATGATCTCATAAATTGGTAAATATACCTATGTCATGTTAGAAGCTGGAAGATGAGGGAATATTTAATATTGTTTTTATGCATTTTGAGCCAATTTAAATTTTAGTCAGCATGTTGTAAAGTCATTAGATAATTATTTTTCATCAGTTTCTAAGAAGCAATGTTTCTAATACTATCTACCTTAGGCTTTCCCTTAAAAAAAGTTTTTCCCAAATAAAAAATGAATTTCTAAATGATAATTTAGCCACCTGGAACTGTCACTTCTAAAGTCTGAATAAAGAATTATAAAACTACTTAAGAATTGTAATGACATATATTGTAGTCACTTATTTTCATAAAGAAGAGATAATGGCTAGGCTTGGTGGCTCAGTCTGTAATCCCAGCATTTTGGGAGGCTGAGGCAAGTGGATTGCCTGAGCCCGCGAGTTCGAGATCAGTCCAGGCAACTTGGCGAGACCTTGTCTCTAAGTAAATAAAAAATTAGCCTTGTGTGGTAGCGTGTGCCTGTAGTTCCGGCTGCTTGGAAGGTTGGAAGGCTGAGGTGGAAGGATTGCTGGAGCCCAGCAGGTCAGTGCTGGGGTGGCAATGAGTGTGCCACTGCACTCCAGCCTGGGCGATGGAGTGAGACTCCAACTCAACAACAACAAAGAGAAAACAAGAATTAGTTACTACCTGAAACATTTTTTGTCCTAAAGTTTCTGAACATGGTGTACAGTGGCCCTTATAGTTTGGCTGGGTTTTCACACAAGAAATAGTAGTATTTCCATAAATTACCACAGAACTTTCAAGTTTGAGGGAATTTAGAAGTGATCTTACACAAGCTTTTCCTGTTCCTATTGTATTGATACATTTGCCTATATTACTTCCCTCAATATTTTAATTGGGCTTTTACAATTTCCAGAAACTTTCACATGCATTATACCTTTTTTAGGCAATATCACCATGGGGGGTGATGACTTAGTACAGGGATTATTTGCTTAATTATACATAAGAGAAAATGGGGACACCGATGGCGATCCTTGGTCTCGAAGGTCACTCTGGTACCCCTCAGGCATCTGTGCTCTCATTATTTTGGTCACATTCCCCAAACATTCATAGTATCTTAAGATCTTTATTTTCATTTATTAAGGCAAAATGAGTGCCTCAGAACAAATTACTTAGCAATCAAAGGCATATTTGCCTGGGAACTACATTTCCTAAACATATTTTCTCCTAGAATTTCTGAATATTCTGAAGAAGTTTTTTCATTTTGTTTTTTTTAAAGAACTTTTATCGGTTTCAATGAGAACTCTATTAGTAATAAAGAGCAGTTTGAAAGTCTTGCCTTGAGTGCAGAAGGGTGGAGGGTCTTTCCTTAATATATTTAGCTGCTGGCCGTATGATTCCCGTTGTCTTAGAGAACTGATACTTTCTAGACTGTTGCCCTCATTCAAAGAAAAAGAAAAAGCTGAAGATGAAAGCACACAAAGCCTCCCCCATTCTGCTTACTTGGTTGCCAGGATCATCTTTTTTCTTGCTGTCTGTTCTTTCTGTTCCATATGTTGTCTGGCAAGATGTTCTCCTACTGCTTTGGCTGGAAACTCTGTTTCACAAGTGTAGCCAAAATCCCGAGCCAAGTGCAAAGCCTCCCCTGTTGACAAACAATACAAGTCAGTGTCTCGCCAATATCTAGCCTTAATAATAGTAGTATCTTACATTTTCCTCAAGCCTCACTGGTGGTTGTAGTCAGATGGATCACTTTTCCTACTTTAAACAATCTATGAGAAAGGACTTTTGGGGGTGGGGGGCTGGGTAGTGAGGAAGGATGAAGAGAAATTGAAGAGCAGAGAAGTGATTTACCCGGCAGGGATCTGTGGGAAATTGAGGGGAAAAACTGGTAACATAATTCAGAAGTTTTGACTCCCCTCATGGCTCTGGCCATTAGACCAGACTCACTTCCAATATTTCAGGCATTGATTCCCAAGGGAAAAAGCTCCACAGACATGTTTTGTGTTGCTTTTGAACCTACAACCTACTCTTAGTATATCTAAACTATGCAGATGTCTTTTCCATGGAACTTATTACAATATCTGGCAAAGGGGCCAAATAACTTTTCAAAGAAGTTGGAAGTTTTCAAAGAGCTTTGGAAAGCAAAATAAATAAATTATATTTAATTTCACAAGATTACATTGCTAAAGACAGTATATTATGTAATTACAGAACTGGCATATCAAGTTTTATGGAGGACTTTAGTACAATATAGCTCAATGTACAACGCTTAAGTATAGTAAAATCATATATAACTTTTGTCCTTTCACAAAATCTTAAACCCAAGTACATTTTTAGAAAATGGGCTAAAAATGCCTTGTCAGCAAAGTAAGATTTAGTGATAGAAATCAATCTGGAAAACAATGTTTTTTTTTTTTTTTTTGAGTTGGAGTCTCACTCCATTGTTCAGGTTGGAGTGCGGTGGCACACTCATGGCCACCCCAGTGTCGACCTGCTGGGCTCCGGCGATCCTTCTGCCTCAGCCTTCCAAGTAGCTGGAACTATGGATGTGCGCTACTGCACCTGGCTGATTTTTGATTTATTGTAGAGATGAGGTCTCGCCAAGTTACCTGGGCTGGTCTCGAGCCTGCGGGCTCAGGACAATGGTATTTTTAAGGCTTAAGCAAGTCAAATCTTACCTGGCCATTAAATCTTTTTAAAAATCAAGATTTTACTGCATATATATTAAGTCTCTACTTTGTTTGAGGGATAGTGCTAGGTAGGAATAATGGGGAACATACAGGGGTACCAAAGTTGATCCTGTCTGTAGGAAGATGACATTCATAGCAATAATACTAGCAATAACAACAATAACAAACTCAATACCTTAGTAGCACTTTTTAATTTTTATTGTGCCTATGTAAACATCTATAATCTATACATATTTATTGATATTATGGTGACTATATATAACACAAAATAAAAATGGTTACATATAACAGGAGGAAAGAAAAATAGTTTCTGGTACAGAAAAGGAGGAAGAAAAACTTATAGATATATACAAAATAAATATAAAAAATAGGCTAGTAAATATCAATGAAAATATCCTTAGTAAAGATGTTTTTATTCCCACAAAATGTGAGACTTCCTGTTCTAGACCCTGGCAAAAGAATCTAATTAAATACAAAACTATTGTAATTAAGTAAACATATTAGTGCAGATAATGTTTTGTGAACTCCAATCATGTCCCTCCCCACCCACATTACAAGTGAGCAATAGACAGTCTTTAGTTGGGATTTTTTCCCCTCTCCATTTAAAATAGAAAGACAACAGAACGAAATAGAAAGGATCTCTATATTAATTATTCTGAGTGGTACTAGCTTAATGGAAGGTCACAGCTTTGGATAAAGCTGGAATGTACAAGCAGTATTTTTTAAGTGTCTATTATCTGCAGCTTATTACTCTAACCAATTAGCAAAGAAAAT
Source organism: Cephalopachus bancanus (assembly GCA_027257055.1). Classification (NCBI taxonomy): domain Eukaryota; kingdom Metazoa; phylum Chordata; class Mammalia; order Primates; family Tarsiidae; genus Cephalopachus; species Cephalopachus bancanus. The sequence goes on from JAPVLO010000012.1 coordinate 2,341,757, forward strand.
GTGTGCATATTTGGATGAAGGAAAGCACAATTAAAAATAAAAAGATATTGTTATGCCATAGAGATAGTCACTGCTACTAGAAAAATGGCAGAAGGGAGAGATTATCTGAGAAATTTCAAATTTGGAGGTAAATGTCTTAAAGCTTGATCCATCAAATAGTACCATCAAACCAGTGGATAAACTCATATGGACCTTAGGATTTAAAAGAATCTTGCAACTAACACAATAACATCATTCGTAGTGTTATCTTTGTACAGCAAGTTAAGTTACAAATATTAATATAGCTGTACATTGCTATTGTTCACACAGAAATAGATATTTAAATAAAAATATGTCCTTTTTTCCTCTACTGCTTGTGCAATAGTGGGAGAAATGAAACAGAACAAACAGGAGGACGGCAGGATGCCTCTTGAATTTTGTGCTAAAAGCTGATTCTTGAAGATCTGTCCCATTTTATGCAAAGCTCTCACCGTGTGGTAGTTTTAAAAACAGTTTGAGTGGAACAGCTGTTATTTACATTTCCACTGACAGCCGATCCTTCCTTCCCTTAGTTCTGTTTACTGCTTTCTCCTGCTTGCGATATAACATTGTTACAGGATGTATAGCAATGCTACATCAAAAGAAATGGCAAGTGAAGACACTCTGATATGTAGTTAAAATGTGTATATCATGCCACAAAAGTCTTGTGTGTGAGGATCCAAAAAATGAATGAATAAATGAATCCATGAATTAAAATACACACGATATTTGGAAACAATGGCAAATCTATAGTTAAGACCCTTACAACAGATGTCTTAGCAGGTTTAAGAAAAATAGAAATTTTGGGATCAGAAAAGCATATGAGTAAGACTCAAAGGGGTCTGAATGATTTGGGAAATTAAAGACCCACAAGCTTCTCTATCTCTGTGGTAGGACAAAAATGCCAGTGTGAACAGTAAGCAAGTGTACTAACCTGTGGTGGAAAGAGCAATCCAGGAAAGACTGAGAACATTTTCCCTTCTACTTCTGTAGCAACAAATATGGCTACTATCACTTCATTTCTGTGAGAGAGGTAGGATCCCTTGCTTTTCCTCCTGCCCTCACAGTAGTTTTAAGCTATTCTTTTATTTCAATGAATTGTGGCACTGCCATCCACTCTTTATTTTTGTTTTTTCTAACACAACTGAAGCAACATATTAAGTTTGACAAATATCTCTATTTTATTTCATGTCATTTCAAGAATTACATATTTTAGAAGTAAGATACTGAGTGTTTATGGGGATACGGTTAGTGTTTGCCAAGGAATATTTCAGGTGCCAAGGCTTTAGGCCCTATATGCCAAGTAATAACCTTCCTTCCAAAAAAATTAAAAGTGGGGGGGGGAGAAACCATTGGGGGATATTCAATTTTTAGTAGTATCAGCAGCAGATGATAACTTAGATTAAATAACTCTCTTAAAAAATAGGCACAAGTACATTCCAGAACATGGGAAGAACATAAAAGGTGAATTTCCTCCTTGATTTCAGGGAATTCATTTTCTCATACTCCAAAACAAAAAGTAAAAAAAAAAAAATATGAAAAAAAAAAATTAGCGACCATCACTGATGTTTCCCTGAAATAGAAAATTAATGGAAAAATGTTTTCTGAGGAAACGTTGATTACACATTGTACTGAGATTCTGGGTTTCCATATTATTTTTTAAAAAGCAGATTTAAATGTATTTTTTAACAAAGAATAAATACATATAACTTTCTACCCTTTATGCAGTCATTAAGAATTTTTCCTTCCTTTAATGTTATTGTATTTTTTAAAATGTATTTTAGAAAACTAAGTCATCAGTAACAACCACTGGGGAGAGGAGACCTTATTTAGCAAATGGTGCTGGGAAAACTGACTGACCACATACAGAAGAATGAAGCAGGACCCCTACCTATCTCCATATACAAAAAACAACTCTTAATGGATTAAAGACCCAAATGTAAAACCTCAAACTATAAGAATCTTAGAAAAGAACAGAGGAGACACCCTTATGCACACTGGAGTAGGCAACCGACTCCTGATCAAATCTCTAAAAAAAAAATATTTAATTCTAATTTATGACCAGGCAAGTGGTTCACATCTATAATCCCAGCACTTTGGGAGGCCAAGGTAGGAGGATCACTTGAAGCTAGGCATTCAAGACCAACCTGGTCAAAACAGTGATCCCGAATAACACTAATTTGTATTAAGCAGTATATCTACATTGTTATTCACCAAATATTCTTATCAGCTGTCACTGTAACAATATTGCTTTTAAAAATTTAGGTATAATATACTATTACAAAGTCCAGTGTTATTAAGTGAAAGCAATCATTTGTGTGTGTTAAATTCTAGTCATGTTTCTATGATTTCAGTCTTATTTCCATGTGTGGGAGAATAGCACATTCAAATCTATGGGATTCTTCCAAGAAACACTTACTAGCAAACAAATTTGAAAATAATTTCAAACCTGAATATGATATATTAAATAAATTGTTTTACAATATTAAATTTTAGAAAACTCTAGTGCTGAAGAACAAAGTAAATACAATCTGTTATGTTTTTCTCAAAGTCTTCTGAAAGGAATATATGCTACAACGCTGTACACCATATGATCTATGGCTTAGATAGGTGTCTTATAATGTGGTAGTTTCCCTAGTTTAATGATGATTTTGTTCAAACACCAACACTTTGCTTTTCAAAGTGAGAATTCTGTTCCCAATATCCTGCACTTAGCACCTAATTCATAGTAAGTAATCAGTAAACATTTGTTAAATGAAAAAGCTTTAAAATGTTTTATTGGTTGATCACGACAATAGTCTTGTGAGGCACCCCTTCTAAAGAGATAAACTTACATATAATGGGCCTATTTTCCTAATATATAGTAAAAAAAAAGCAAAGGAGACATGCTAGAAATAATTTTATATATATATATGCATGTCCTACGAAAAATAGAAAATTATAGTATATCATTATATCAGTGGAGCCATTTAATAAAACAGACTATACTTGAAGGCAAGCTTTCTCAACCCTTGATACTCCCATAATCTGGGAATTTACTTTAAAAAAAATGTTTGGACGTCACCCCATGTCAATTAACCTCTGGTACCAGTATATTGTGTGAAAGCTCCTAAAGTGAATCTCTCAAACCACGGCTGAGAACCATTGTCCTAAGGTAGAGAGAGAGCATTAGGAAGGGGTGTACTATACATCTTTCCAAAATATAAGGATTCTGTGACTTTTAAAAAAACGGAAGGCAGCCACTATCGAATTAACATTAAACTACAAGAGCCTCTCAGTCTAGCTGGGTTCTTGCATGATGAATTCTGCCATATTTGGCTGCTACAGTATAAATGCTAGAAACAAAAAAAGAAAATGTGGTGGTAGGAGTGGAGATAGTATTATTAGGAGAACAAAGACATCAGTCTATTGAAAAAGTATACTTGTACAAGGGGATTTAGTATAAAATGAAGCTTGCTTTTCAAGTTAGCAGGGAAAGATTGATTGTCAATAAAAGGTGTTGGGAAAACTTAGTGGCCAACTGAAAAAACAAACAAACAAAACTGGATCTACACCATACATCTAGCAACAAACAAAATCCAGATGGGTCAGAGATTTAAACATAAAAGATAAACCTTCAAAGTAATAAGAAGATAATATGAAATAATTTTTAAAATAAATTTAGAATAAAAAGACCTTTTAAAATACTGTAATAAAAACTGAAAACCATGAAATGTGATTATCAATATTAAAATGTTCTGCATGACAAAGACCTGAACAAAAAAAAACCAAACAAATGAAAACCTACAACAGCAAACTAACAAATGACAGTTAGGAATGAGAAAGTTTGCAACTCATATTAGAGATATGCTAACTTACAATAAGCCAGGGTTCCTAATACATACTGAGAATTTACAAATCAATAAGAAAAGTAATAAAAGGTACTTCATAAATACAAAATAAATAGATAAGCTCATAAAGGTCTAAGAAAATGTTCAACCTCCTTCACAATTGATAGAGCCTTTTTTTTTGTCAATTGAATTAACAAAGATAAAACAATTAGTAGCAACCTGTTTGACTAGAGTACAGGAAAGTACTACCATATCAATGCTTCTTTTCTCGATTGCTGATAGGATTATAAATTTTCAGCTACTATTGAGAAGTATTTGCCAATAATCTATCAAATTTACAAATATAAATATCTTTTGACCCTACAATACCATTTCTAGGAATTTATTACACATATGTATCTGCATATCTGCAAAATTATAAATATAAGTGAAAAGTTATTCATTGCAGCACTAGTTGTAATAGCAACAGTCCAAAAACACCTGAATGATATTCAGAAGCGGACCGATTAAATAAATTAGGATACATTCATTCAATGGATGACTGTGAGTGTTCAAAAGAATGAACAACTTCTGAGACTGAAAAAGGTATAAAAATGAAAATAAAGTATGAAAAAAGAAAGTGTAAATAGTGTGAATAAATGTTATACTTTAAAAAAAAATGCACACGCACATATAAACTTTAAAGGAAACAGAAACTAATAACTTTTGTTTTCTTCTGGGAGAAACTGAATGACTGGGGAAGAGTGTAAAAGAAGTATTTTAGTATGTACTTTTCTATAACTTTTGAATGTTGAACCATTTTTTGCATTATCTATTTAAAATTATATTAATTAAAAAGTAAAATTACTCCCTGTCTTGTTCTTAGAAAGACTTAATTTTGAAGTCAAATATTTGTTGTAAATTAAACATGGATGATTCCAAGGTTTCTATTGTTATTCAATAGGTGTTAGACATCACTAGGAATAGTCTGCAATTTGATTAGAATATCTATGAATTTTGACAAATGTAAACAGTGGGAAAAAAGTAGAAACTGAGAGTTTGAAAAGCCCACTAGTCGAGCCATAAACTTTAAAAGGAGAAACAATAGAAAAAAGAAAAGAAAGCATAAAGAAAAGAATGCACAGATGTGTTGTATGTGAACATCACTATTTTCAAGAGGGAATAAAGCTGAATGAAAGAGGTCAAGGGAAAGACTGAGGCAAATAGGTTTGGATACATTTGCCTTTTTGTGCCACAGTCACCAAGAACAGGAACAAGAGTTTAAGGACACCCAAGCACATAGTTAGATACAAAGGCAGGTGTGTAGTATCTTATTTCTTCTGCCTCTGGAAACATATTTTCCTCCTAAAAAAAAATGAATGGAAACATAAAACACAGATCAGGGGAGCAATATTAGGGAGTATGCAAATAATTTTAAAAGATATGCTTTAAGATGATGGTTAATATTGTATGATACAATCTCAGGTTCATTAAGACTAATTATTGAATATTGATAATCATAAGTTTCTAGATAATAGATAACAATAACAATATTGAATTGTTATCTAGTTACCAATTACCAAAGCATAGTCTCCTAGAAAGAAACAACTCTGTGCCTAGAATAAGAAATTTACAGATAATATAATACCTACTGATCTATAAAAAATTTTTTTTTTTCAAAGAGACCTTAAAATGAGTAACTAACATAAGTTCTGCTAGCCTAGATTGAGCCCAGTTTCCCCTGGCAGTTGTAAAATGCAAAACTGTGCCCAAGAAGACATGTCAGTGCCAGAGCATTTGTAAAAGTGAGTACCAGGGCTCTTCCAGGTGACTATCTGACTAAAGTAAGCATCAATTAGATCTATTAATGCAAGGGGTCAGTGCATTACCCTTTTCATATGGAATACAGTTTAAAAGAGAACTGGAAAACTTTATCCCAAAGGTGCGATGACTATGGGAATATAATGTCTGGAGAAGGCAAGACAAGGAACTATTTGGGGAAGATGTTCCTTCTAGACACACAAGCATGCTGTTAAGTTCCTCAAGGCTAGCCTTTTAGATCTTCGTGTCCTGAAAATCCATTGCTAGTACCTGTGTGAGGGCAATGAGAAAATTAGTTCTGCTTTAAACTATATTTGAGAAGAATGGCTTATGATGAGTATGCCCTAAAGATGTTATCATTAATATTTGGCAAAATGATTGTGGTGTTTGAAACTTTCAAGTCTCATGCAGTCAATAACACCTCTTCCTAAAGCCATAGACTAATCACGTCTAGAAAACTTGTTTAATAGATCTCATTTATAGGAAAGAGTTCATTGACAAATCGGTCGTGTTTTTCCTATTTACTGAAAATGCAGTCATTTAGGCTCAAAATTAAAGACAGAAGGAAAATTATTTTGATACCAAGTACTTTTTGGCAATTTAGCTGGAGTGGAAGAGGTTTTATAGGTTAATCTTGTAACTAACTAACTAGGCATCCTTTTAAAAGTACAATTGATGCTATTGATAATTATTTCAAAAAAGAAGAATAAACCAAGATTTAATGTTCCCCTAAATTTGAGAGATTAAGTAGCAGGAGAATATTCACTAAGATTTAAAAACCTTGTACTAGTGCACAAGGTTTTTTGACCTTGGACACAAGAAGTTTGAGAAATTTGTTCAGGATTCCTAGTAACGGGGGAGGTCCAATCCAATGTGAAAAATAGGCTACTCAAGGATTGATATCTTCTTTCTATTCCTTTATTTACTTTAGTTAAATTCAGAAGCACCTCAGCAATGTGGCTGTTCGTAATCATGCTACAAAAGCAAATCCAAATGGAAAGTACACTCTGGTGTTGCAAACCAACAGATCTGGCCTCTCATCCTTGCTGCTATCCAGAACAGTTCATCTTACCATGCCTTAGCTATTTTCATTTGAGAATAATGATAACTAAAATTTATTGAGCACTAACTTTACACTGGGCACTATGCTGAGTGCTTTGCAAACATTGTGACTCAGTCCTCACAACAAACTTATGAGGAAGGTATTACTATTGATACTACTTTATAGATAGGAACACTGATGCTTAGACAAGTTATATGTCTTTCCCTATAGCAAGTGGTAGAAGTGGATTCAAATAAGCTTGAACCACATTTTTAATTACGATACTCCAGTACCTCAGACTAGTAATCTTCATTTTTTTCTCCAGGATTAAAGTTTTATGAGTACACCTTACTATTAAGCAGCACTCTTGTTTAGGGGGAAGGAAATTAGAGGGCAGGTTCCAATTGGTATTAAGTGTCTCTATACCACCCTATACACCTGGTGCCAAGTGTTTAATCTATGTGAATGTAGTTAATCCTACAAAAGACACACAGGGGTAGATGTGTGTACTGGACTATCAAAATTTTATGTACTATAGAGTTGTGCTTGAGAAGACTCCATCCACTACAGACTGCATTTTCTATCATATCCCACCTTCACTCTTTCAATTAGATGTGACCATGTGACTAGTTCCTTTGGAATGTGGAGTGGTGCACTTTCACCACCACGCCTTTACTCATTTGTGAGTTAAATGAATAGGGCTTCTAGGACCTAGAGCAGGCCAGGCTATAGATGGGAGAACTCTTGAGTTACTAGTTCCCCAAATGAGACAGGGACAATAAGGAAGCCCCCCCTGATAAGAAACATCCATGTCAGACTGTAATGAGTGAGAAATAAACTTCTGTTATCTTAAGCTATTGATGTTTTGAGAATTAACTATTGTAAGAACTGGCATTACCCTCATAATTTTAAATATTATGGTCTTTATTTATAAATCAGAGAAATTAAGTTCAGCAAGGTTAATTAACCAGTCCAAAGTCATACCTTATTTCAAAAATGATATTATTCTCGGGGTAGAAGGTGGTGGGAGAAATACTAGATCAAGGGTTAATAGATTTTGCAAAGGGCACAGAACAACAAGTTCACATGAGATACCTGTAGGACAAAGTCTGGAAGCTTATATGTTTTGGAACTAAAGACAAGAGCAACAGTGACAAAAGATTTAAACTAAAAAAAAGAGTGCATGGAGATCATACACGATATTTGGAACTAATTCCCTTTCTTTTCTGATATTTATTTATACCTCCATTGTCTCTCTCACACACACACACACACACACACACACACACACACACAGAGAGAGAGAGAGAGAGAGAGAGAGAGAGAGAGAGAGAATTTGACCTGCTATTACAATAAACTGCCACCCAAGGTATTTATATTTGAAGACTAAAATAAGTTGTGCTTTCAGAACCCTGGGTGCCGCTTGAGAATATTATGTAAGCTTTTGCAAATACAGCAAAATTTCCCAAAAAAAGTGTCCTACTCAGGCAAACAGTATGTCTTTCTAGTAACACACTCTGCACTGTCAGTCATCTTGGAAAGTGAAGAGAGTGATGGGTAGGAAAGACCAGATCAAAGACTCCTTGTATTTGTTTTAGCCACCATCAACTCTGCAAACGTTCTTCTAAAGTAAAATTCAGAGGAGGAAGCTACAGAAATCAGCAATTCAAAAGTAATAAATATATAGCAAGCGTCCTAGAACAATAAAATTGGCCATATTCCATAAATGTTTCCAGAGATAAAGTTATTGCCACTTTAGAAAAGTTAGTCTGGAATTATCTCAGTGTCATCCCAGGAAGTTCAATATATTGAATTAAGCAAATTTATGCCACTGTATTTTTCAGAGACTGACATCTCTCTGATGTTGTAAATAGTAAACAAAGAAAAAGTGAGAACAATGAATTAACAAGGAGAAATAAAAAGAAGAGGTCTATAATAAAGTGAGGAACAAAAAGTTGTACCGAATCATTAGCTATATATTTAAGCCCCCTTCAATGAAAACACATTGGTAAAAGGGAATAGATCTGACATTCCTTTCACAGAACTTGATTCAAATATTTCAATATCATTGTAGGTTAAATATACCTATGTTATATAGATGCAAATAATTTTTAATTATAATTAAAACAAAATGATAAATCCAAGGCAAGCATGAAAACCCAGGAATATCATAATGAAAACTCTTATGTAGTGACAAGGGTTGTTTCTGAAAAACAAATATCCATTTAATAATTTAAATTCCCATCATAAGGCACCTTACTGTTCATTGACTGGATCTTTACAAAGATTATATTACCTCTGCACAGAAAGCCTGCCAGGGTTCACACACACTATTCATTCATTGATATTTGCATAAAAATTTCATCAATGGCAAGGCTGTATACAAATTTTCCTCAGGAAGAGGCAGAGGTGGGTACTGTAAAGTCATACAAATTTGACCTTCATGAGATTTATTCTAAGTCTAGTCTATTAGGAATAAAGGTGATTGAATATTTTCTCTCTTGCGCTCAATACTGAACCAAAATGGGGGCTATGATTGAATCACAGTTAATGTCCTGGGTCATTAAAACATTTGAAAAACTACTCATCTAGTCATGGCTACACTACTCTATAAGAGTTTCAAGCAACAGTTTCAAGAGTTAGTTAAGAAAAGTTAAATGACTAGGTATTGTTGATTAAGATGCGCATATGAGTTCATGTAAAAAAAAAAATCCAGGAGATAAAGGGAAGTTGTTACTGAAAAAAAAATTAGCATTCTATCCCATAAGACTGTAGTTTTATAAGAAAGTTAGTGGACCATTTTAGATGAAGAGGAATCTGATTTTAGAGTTTCTAAAAATAAAAATAAAAAAGGTTGCTTACTTCTGCAAAAACATTTGATAGAAGGGAAAAAATAAGACCCAAAGATGTGGTCAATTCAAGGGCTTATGAACACCAAATGGTAAATATGGTGAAATTTGTACAAAGTAAAACCATACAAATGGAACAAACACTAGACCCATGTTGGCTCAAACAGGACCAAGGTCCTAAAACTACTGATAAGAAGCATCAATGATTTCAACGTCCCCGAAGTTTCCATAATAGCAATCCAATCAGAGTTGGGTCACTATTATTCTGTATACATCTAACATCATTTGCAAGATTTCAGGGACCATGAGTTTGGTACAGAATATGGCATCTTGCTTGCTGGAAAGGAGTCAGCAGCTGTTACCACTAACTCAACTAAAATGTGAAAATAAAAGTTTAAAGGAGAGTCATCAAGAATGAGGTCACGCTTCTTATCAGCTCAAAGTTATAATGAGGCTTGGCTTGTTTCAGTTTTGATGGTGTACCCTTATTCCTCAAATATTAGGTTCTCCTCATATCCCAAGATAACTTGTAGTTTTTAAAATTATAGGTCACGATTCATGACTCAACAGTGAGTTGAGAAGTAAATTTGTGAGTTTACAATGGGCATTTAAAAAGACCACAAAAATATAAAATAGAGTAAAAACATCAGAAGACATTGCACATAGAAATAAACCTTTTAAAATTGTGTATATATGAGAATGGGTTTGAGGGTCATAATCTATGGGGAGTTGAGAGTTGCAAAATATCCCTTTGTCCCTAAATCTCCTTTCCACAGTTTGTCAAAGTGCCTGGAATTCAACAGTAAAATATGTATTTCTCTATATCATGAGGATTTGAGGGAATTCAACAGCATGCAATTAAGATAAGATGCATCTGGGAAGAATAAAATCTTGTTTCATGAACCAAGACTTTTAGTTATCTGTGAACAGATGCCAAATGAATAGAACACACGTGAGGCACTTTCATGCTAGGAGAGGGATGCTGAAAGACTAGGTGGTAAGACTCCAGAGACCATCCTAGAATTCCACATATTTGATGTGCACTCTTTCTATTGTACAGATCAATGATTACCACACAGGACACCCCGATGCTCTTGGATACCATAAAAAGCAATAAGACTTGTGAACATACTCTTTTTGACCTTCCACTTATACTGGCCAGTACTTTCACAGGCACTGTGGAGAAAAAACATTTTTGGAGTCTTTAATTTTCACACCTGCTATAAATTTCATGAGAATTATACTAAATCTGTCTCGGGTTGTGGAAAGGATCCCAAGGGACATTCAACTCAATGATACTTAAACATGATTATACATCAGAATCACCTGAGAAGTTTGTGAAAACACAGATGTCTATGTCTTACCTCTAGACTGAGTTTTAATTGGTTTGGGTATGGGATCCAGGCACGTTTAAAAATCACTTCTCAGTTGATTCTATTGTGAAGTTGGATATGAGAACCACTCAAGTCCTACCTTCCATATGATTTTTTAATTTTTTGTTCTCTATTGTATACTGAACAGATGTTTTGTTATATTTGTTTATTTTTTTGAGACAGGGACTCACTTTGTCACTCAAGCTGGAGTGCACTGGCACAATCATAGCCCACCGTAGCCTCAAACTCCCAGGCTTTAGTGATCTTCCTACCTTAGCTTCCTGACTAGCTGGGACTACAGGCATGTGCATTATGCCTGGCTAATTTTTTGTAGAGATGGAGTCTCGGGTTGACCAGGCTAGTCACGGCCCCTGGTCTCAAGCTATCTTCCTGCCTCAGCTTCCCAAAGTGATGGGATTACAGGCATGAGCCATCATATCCCATTATTTTGTTATATTTTTAAACACTCATAATTTTAACAACATTTTTTACTTAAAATGAGCAGGAATCTGTTTCCATTTTGAATAAATTCATTAGTTTTTTCCCCTATTTTCCCTTTCTTTAGTACTCCAACTCATACGGGAACATTATAGGTTAGAGACCTCAGTATGCACAGGCAAACATAGCACAAGACCTAGAACATGGCAATAGTAACACTTACTAAATGTCAGATGTCAATAATATTATTGTTGTGGTTGTTATTATCATGACTATAATTAGGGAACATAGCAAAGATGAGTGTTAAGAGCAAAATCATCACAGCAATTCTGCCAAGACAAATGTCAAGAACACACTACTCAGTGTCATACAGAAAATGCTACATTCTGATAAACTGAAAAAAAAGATGTTTGTTTTTGTTTTTCACTCACCCCTTCCTATAGTGCCATACAGACAAGAAGCAAAGGCAAGAAGTGTCACAGACATGTTATGGTGAGAAGTGGCAAAAAGGTCCCTGCCCTTCATATTTAAAACAATGGCACTTTTCATTGTGGAAGAACTTCCCTTTGATATTCAAAAACTTTCCTAGAATGTTTTAAAAAAGTTTTCAATAATATCTCTCCTTAAAAGAAGATTAAATGAGAGTGTGTAAATTTTAGACCTTACAGAAGAAACAAAAGGGGGAAAAAATAACTTCTGGGAATATATTTGTTTCCACTTCTTTTTCTATGTTACTGGTTAGCTTTAACCTCTCTGACTCAGCTTATCCAACCGTAAAACCATGGTAGTTCACCATGCCTTCAGAAATGTCTACTAGGATTAATACAATGTGCTTTCAAGATCAGTATCATGTCTAGACCCCTGTGTACTCTTCCTAAAGGATTATTTATCTTGTAGATCATGTTGTACTGAATTATAATGAGTTAATTCAGATTTATTTAAACTCTAAAATAAACAATAATAATAAAAGTGACAATAGTGCTGTTAATTAGGGAGTACTTGGAGAAATACCTAAATCTTCTATTATCTTCTGGTACAGGCAAAAATTAGTAGATTAAATCATATTTTATGAATTTTTAAAGTCTCATATTAAATCTAATTTAATTGTCATTGTCAAGATTAATCAGGAAATTTACCTATAACTGTTAACCGACTTGCTTCATAGTACAGACAAAAATAAAAAAGCACAATCTAACAAACCCGAGTTTCAAAGAACTGCCAATCATCCAGCATTGCTTTGCTGAACTGAAAAGTCATACCTTCGACTAAGGAAGTGAGGAGGGTGACATTGGCTGCTTTCCGTCTTCCTGCTGGCAAGTTTAAGCCAAGCCTATCCAGTTTCTCTCTCAGGCAGCGGCCCCCATTCTTGGATTTTGCTCTGTTCAAAAATGAAGGAAAACTAGGTTTTGAAATTTCACATCCTGATGAAAACTGTAAGAAGACTTGACCACATAATACAACACTGGATGGAAGACATAAGGGCTGAGGGTTGAAGGTATGGCATCAGTACAGTCAGCAGACACACAGTGCCAGAAAACAGGATTGTCTTACCTTCTCAAAATGCCTCCCAAGAGTGAAGCATTGAGGCACTCAGGTGGTGAGAGGCGCCTCTTTACCTCAGCAATGGTCACCTTGTATTTGGAAGTAGAACTGAGAAGGGACAAACGGCCAGGGACAGAGCAAAACAAGTCTGTGGGGTTGACCACACAGGTACCACCTTTGGGGAAAAAAGTAGGCAACATATTAGTGACAGTGAGAGAAAATATTTGCATGAGAGGCAGTAAATATCAAAAGACTATTCTGGATTTGGAAATACATGATCACTTATACGTCACCGAGATCATCTCAGAGAGCTGCTCTGAATATGTCCTTTCAAATGCTACTCAGGGTATGTTTGTCCAGTATTACATAGAAAATGTTTGTGAGGGTACACTGTAATTTTAGAAAAAACTGGCATCCTATGGGGTGCAGCCTGCTCACCAGTGTTAATTTTGGCAATATCCATGCCAAGAAACTCTTCAATTAGTGAAAAATCTAAATTTCTTTTTTTTTGAGGGGTTGGAGTCTCACTCTGTTGCCCAGGCTGGAGTTCTGTGGCACACTCATGGCCTCTTCAATGTCGACCTGCTAGGCTCTGGGGATCCTTCCACCTCAACCTTCCAAGTAGCCGGAACTACAGGCATGCTACCACATCCAGCTAATTTATTTATTTATTTACTGTAGAGACAAGGTCTCGTTAAGTTGCCAGGGCTGGTCTTGAAGCCATGGGCTCAGGCAGTCCACTCACCTCGGCCTCCCAAAATGCTGGGATTACAGGCTGAGCCACTGAGCCCAGCCTGAATTCCAATTTTTAACCCCACAAAGGGTAGGTATTATTTATTCATGGTTGTATGTTTATGTAAACACACAGACACACACAAACTCACGCTCACAATGGATGAAAATTTTTCAAGCAAAACTCACTGTCTTTTCTAAAATGTTTGAGAACTACCATCTCCTTTCTTATATCCATCTACCAACTAAAAGCACCACAGCCACTCAATTCCAGATACCACTAAAAATCATTTGCCCATTGCCAGAAATTTGCAATCCATACAGTTGATGAAACGTTAAACCATCTACCTCTATCATATGCCAGTCCTAGGTATCAGCACACACAGACACAGTATAACACCTAGAACATAGTCACAGTAACACTTATTAAATGATTACTGCCAATAATGTTATGTAGTAATTATTATTGTCATTACAAGTATTAGGGAGCAAAGCAAAGATAACTGTTAGCAGCAAAATCACCAAAGCAATTTTGCCATGTTAGGGTTCCTGGAACAGCAACTTTCTGACTCCAAGGTCCAGAAAGCCCCTTAAGCTTCAGTCTCCACCATGAACAACAGTGCACACTCCCTAGTCTCAGGCAGCCTACAAGAACTGAAGTAGACTTGAGGACCCAAGGGTGATCATCTCTGAGGAGTTTGCTGCTGCCTAATTTTTCTCCAATTGCAAAACTCCTGAGCCAATGTCCACTCTGTTAGCATGGTGGCTATACAGTTCTGGGATCCCAAACTCTAAGCAATCAGAGGGTAGAGTTTTAAGGTTCAGGGGCAAATTTGAATTCAAAGTTGGCTCTTCTGAGCATACATTTGATTCCTTCAGCCAGGGGCAATCTGAGGACCCATCTCCAGAAGTGGGTCAAGATCTGTGAGGGGAAGGGGGGCAGGTAGAGAAGGTGGAAGAAGAAGGGTAGAGTGTTGTCCAAAATCTTTTTACTCAAAATGTGTACTTCAATGGATAGCATCAACATCTCCTAGGAGCTTGTTAGAAGAGCAAAATCTCAGACCGAGCTCCAGACTTTCTGAGTCAGGATCTACATTTTAACAAGAACCTCAGATGACTCATGTGCTCATTAAAGTTTGAGAAGCACAGAACTAAACTAACCACTTTCCTCCCAGATAGTTCGTACCTCTTTTTACTAAGTAGCACAGATGGAATGTTACCTCGGTAGTGGAGTGTCTGGCATTGAGATTTAGGTGTGTTCTCTGAACACAGTGGCTAAAAAACTTGGGAGGACATTTTAAAAGGCACTGGCATTCTGGGCCTGGGGAGAGAGAACAGGCTACGCTTGCCCCACTCAATGTTTCTACCCCTGTACTTTCTGGAATTCTTCTTGGCTATCTTATGGTTATGCGATTCCACCCCCCTCACCGAAAGGGCTGGAGGCCAAGGTCTTTCACCCTAAGCATTCTGAAGCTGAATGCTTGAAAACTCTCCTTCCAAAAAATAATTAAATAAACAAGAAAGAAGATTCTGGGAATGCCAGGGCAACTGACCATCTCTAGGCAAGAAGATGAGTCCTGTGCACTTGGTCAAAACCCTCATGCCATTGCCTGGAAATCTGCCTTCAGTATGAAAATAAAGAGGCCATAATCTCAACTGTCAAATTAAAATACATTTCTTGGCATCAAACTTGCAGCCAATCCCATGGAAAACTGCAAATATCTGCTTTAGAGGCTAAAAATGCAAACCCTCCTGAACTTTGCCACTTCACATTCCCAGAGAGTTTTAAACCAAAGTATAATAACATTAATAAAAAAATGTTTCCGCGGATTCCTGGACCTAAGTCCACTGCTTCACTTTTGTTAATGCTTTCACTTTGTACCTACAGACACAAAATGCATTTAAAAAATAAACTCTTAAATGACTTATCAAGAGTTGAGAAAGTAAGGTAGGTATCAATGTATCAAGGTTTTAGAGTCGTACTGTAAGAATTATGACCCAATTACTTCAGAAGCTAGGAGAGTCTGAAGCAAAAATATTAACCAAACAAAAATTAATGTCTATATCCAAAAATCACATAGTCTTCTTCTAAAAAATGGGCCTCTACCCACAGTCACTGTGAATCATAAGCAAATTTATATTCTGACATAAACCCTTCTCTTGCACACAAGCCAGTATACAATTGAGGACACAAGAGATCTCACCCAAATTGCCAACGGTTTCAAGTTTCTTGTGAGTAGAGAGTGTTTGAGTATGTATATGTATTGTTTTTGTGGGGGATAAAGGAAGGGACGGACTCAAGGTCAATGGGTTAGGAACCTAATTTAGGGAGATATAGAAGATAATTATTTTTGTAAAAGAAGGAATTACATCAGGCTCTCTCCCATTGGAAAACTGTCCCTTTTTGGTCAAGCAAACCTCATGTGCTGAAAGCCAGCTGCTTCCAGGGAAGCTACGGAGTCTGCTACCCAGCCACGTGCTAACTCCCTGGGCCCCAAGTCTCTCTCTCTCCTCCATCCAGGTTGAGCTTGTGGCTTATGCTCAAGAAGGCATTTATTAGGTAAGTTACACAGGCTGCATATTAAGAGTATGCTTTATGCACACACAAATTGCCTGAAGGATTTATTTTGTATTCAGGATTAGCCATCAACTCTAGAGTCTTTTATTTTTTATGTCACAGCATCTTTAAAGGGAATTTCTGTTGCTTTGATACTTGGCATTGCTGCAGCCTTGGGGAACTCTCTAGTCCTGGCTAAAGATTTGGCAACTTGTAGAGTTTACAGCAACATGGGGAACCTGATATCTTTCTTCTCAGTGGTTTGTTTTTTAAGGAGGTAGAAGTAAGTAATAATAGATCAATATAACCAGATTTGGAATGAGGGTACTGAGAGGATGGGACTTCTTTAGGGGGATTGAAAGACTACAGATGGTAATGATGAGATCTGAAAGAAGGGACATCATGAACCGTAGACCATACCAAGCCATTCACAGTAGTCATCCCCAGAGACTAGCTGAAGCTCCTTGTGGTGCTTGTGTGGTGTGTCAGCTTTTATTGAAGTCATGAGATAATCATTCTAGATCCAGCACCCCGCTTAGGAATGCCTTTGATGCTACAACCAGAGTAACCTGGTTGTAGAGTTCATTTCTTTACCATTCACAATGCACAGAAGCGACACTTCCATGGAAGTCACTACTTTTACATTTGTAATTTGTAGATAAGACTTCCTATTTTTCAGTGATGCTGCAAATTCGGAAGAGTAGCTATGGTAACAGTGGTAAGAAATCAGGAACTTATCTACGAAAGATCACTTGTCTGGGATGGGGCTTTCGTAGAAGGGATAGTTTTGCCATCGCTACAAGAAGATAGCCAGAGTCTTACTGTAGATGTGACAAAACCAGACACAAAATATACAGATGCAGATTCTCCAAAGGCCATACATTGCTAGATGCCACGCAGTTTGGAGAAGCACAGGTTGGCGGTTGCCTTACTGGGGATGGTTTTCCGTCCTCCCACCCCGGTGTCTGCAGGCACAGCGTGGGGTAGTGGAAAGAGGATTGGGGTACAAGTAGGAACCTGGCCAACGAGCGACCCACGCCCCCTTGGGAGAGTAACGCTCTGGGTCTCCGTTTGTCCATCTGAAAAATGAAGATGTTCACACCCGCTGTTCTGATGTGCTGATGCTTCAACAGGAAACGGTGGCACCGCGCTCGCCACCGGAGGAAAGGCCACTCAACCCCGCCACCGTGTAAAGCAACGACGACGTTGCAGGGTGTGAGTTGTGCAGCGCTGCAGCTAGATGGGAGAGACAAGCGCTGACGCCCAGGCGAGAGCGTTTCCTCTTCTCATCCCAGGCTATTAGGGCAGAGGAAACAGCGGCGGCTGTCTCCAAGGAGCTGCGGCTCCCCGGAGCCCCTGAAGCTGCCCCGGAGCCACACGCGCAGCCGCCCCTGCGCCCCCAAGCACACACCCGGGCGCGGCGAGAGGCCCGGCGCGCTCTCCAGGTGCGATCAATACTTCCTCGCGGGCTTCCGGGCGCCGGGCCGGTGCGCGCAGCCTCTCCAAAGCCACAGCGCCGCCCCGCTCGTCGCAGTGTCGGTGTTGACATAATTAGACCAAATCTTGAGAGCAAAATAAATGTTCTGTTCGCCTTACAGCCAAACAGATGTTTACAATTCAAATGAAAGAAATACAAACGGCAGGGATTTTTCTTCTCCCCTTCTTCATCTCCAGTGATCGCTCGTTTTTTCTGACACATTAAAAATGTGTAAGCGATTACAAGAGTTTCCTGTCCCTGTTTGTTCTGCGGTTGCATTTCTGCGAGGTGCGCGCGTGAGCTGGCTGGGTGGGATTTTCCTGGGCTGCTTCCCCTCTAGCCTCTCACCCTTCCCAATCCTCCTTCCCCGTGTTCCTCCTCCCCCACGGCAGCAGATATTAGTTGTAATCAAACAGCAAAGAGGTGCAGACTTAATTGCAATCAGGGAGGACTTTGATGATACGTCAGCAGCCAACGGTGCAGTTTGGGGGAAGGGTGTACCATTCACAGGTATAACGGGATTACCAGGGCCTAATGGGCTCCTCCTGGTGCAGATTCCTGGCCGAACAAAAGAAAGGGAGGTCCGCGCGAGGAGGCCGGCTGGTTTCCTGTGGCGCTGGGTGTGTAATGGTGGGTGTGGGAGGATTAATCCCCATTCCCCAATGCAGAGATTGCTTTGATTCTTGGCAATTTACAAAGCAGTCAAGAAATTAAAGCAAAGGCGGTAGGCATTGGGAAAGCCACCTTGCCCCCTCCACCGCCCCCCAAGAAAGATTTCTAACAAACCATGCCTCCAGATGTTTTGATATCAGAAGTTTTTAGGCTTCCTATGAAGGAGACTGAATTTCATACCTGCAGCATCTGCATCTGGGGACTAAGGGAGCAGGCGAGGCTTCAGGTGTATTTGGCTCTATTTTCACCCACAATGGCTGAGCCTTAGCGATGAGTTTGGGAGAGTTGGAGAGGAAAGATTCCGATTAGTCGCTCTGGAATTTGGGGGCGCTGACAAAGAAAGAGGACAGTCTCCTCCAATTTTACTCCTTCCAGGAGCTGCTGAAAGAGCCGACGGCTCTCTCCAACCTTGATTCCAAGGTTCAGGAACCTCTGAAACCCAGAAGAAGCGCGTCCCCCCTGCCCAAGCAACCTGCGGGCCGCCATTACGACGACAAAAGGCAAGGGTGGTCAGGTCCATCCATTTCGTTTTGGGCCGATTGGGCAATTGAAGCCAAAGCTCCAATTCAAGGAAGACTTTTTTTTTTTTTTTTTAGAAATTAAATCAGATCTGACAATGTTTGTACCACAGCGTAAATGCCTTTGCCTTGGCGTGCCAGTCACCTCTAAACGATCTGACAAACTCCAGCTCTCTTAAAACGTGCAGAGTTCAGATCATATTAATTCCCCCAAAATGTTTTGATTCAAAGTAGTTTGTATTTTGTGTAGCCACGGGCAATCGAGAAAGCGCTCCTGCCTGCCCGTGGCCGGGTCCGCTCCCTCTCCGCGTGGCCCAGAGGCTACGGCGGTATTTAAGCTTCTGAAATTAGCCTGGGGCTGCAAGGCAGAATGATCACAAAGAGAAACAAGGGCGCTTCCCTCTTCACTTTTTTCATTTTTTTCTTCCCTCCCCCCTTTTTTAGTTTGCCATCCCGATTTCACAAAAGAGACTAGGGCCAAAATGTCACCTTCCACCCACGAATGGAAAGACTGGGTCCTCTCATGTCACCTCCATCCTCTTCTGAAGGCCACAACCCACTACCCAATCGAACCCTTGCCCCGTGGTTTCAACCTGGCTCCACTCATTATAATCTTTATCATCATCATCGTCATCATCACTCTTCACTTATTATTAAATACTCAGAGCAAGAAATGAAAGGGACCCGCGCCTGATAAAAGGGGGCGGGGGGCGTAAGGGAGCCTCAGAAGATTCACGGGGAAGAGTGGGTTTTCCTTTCTTTCTTCCTTTTTTTTTTTTTAATGATTAAAAACACAGACGGACTCCTGTAAATAGAAGCCCCATTTCTTCAAGAGATGCCTTTTGAAAACCGGCATCTGAATATTCAACGAAGGCAAAGCTTCGCTCTGTACGTACAACATTAATATGATCTCTGCAGAATTTGCTACTCAGTAATATTAACATATCAAAGCCGACGCCCGAGGCGAAAGAAGCTATCGATACGCGAGCACAGGGTAAAGTAAAGATTATTGGTTGTGATGGTTGGAGTGTGAGAGCTGCGGGCGAAATCGCGCACAGCATTAACCGAGAGTGAGCGCGCGGGGAGCGGCGCCTCCGAGGCGGTGGCAAATATTTTATCTAGGTGGTAATGACCTCGCCGCCGCCGCCCCCTCTTGCACGCATCCTTTGGCAACCAGACCTTCGTTACAGGCAAAAACAGTGTAACTGCCACTTAGCAAAGTGAGTCAGGGCAGGGATATTTTGTTCTTTACAAGCTGAAGTGGCCAAATTTAAAGGGTAACTGAGACCCCGCCTCCCACCCCCCAGGTCTCCACACCCGGCAAACCAGCAGTTTCCCTGACGAACTCATGAAAGGTACGCAGGAATCTCTATTTCTTCAAGAAGCACATTTGAGAGTCTTTGGAAGTGAACTCTATTTTCTTTTCCTCCCATAGTAAATTCTGGTAATCATTAGAAATGTAAATGTATCCAGGAATATAGTAGGTAAAAGAAAAATGGAGAAAAGGTTTACTTTTCCAGAAATTGTGTTTTGTGTGGTGAGTCATCTGTAGAGCATGGGTTGAGAGGAAACAGACATTCTCATCTAAGCTGTTAGACAATATTGGGTTATATGAGGGATGGCAGTGAAGCAGAGCTCTTGAATTCACCTCCTCCTGATTTTTGATGAACAAAGGTAATCTGAGCTATTGATACAAGGGTTTCTGTGCACTACCATGACAATAGAGAAAAGAGGTTCTCCTAGGATTTCTTTTTTTAAATGGGGAGTTATGAGTTGAGGAGCTAGACGGACTCCTTTTAAGGCAACACTTCCTTGCTGTCTACTTGTAAATTGTCATGAACATTGATTGTTTCAGAGTAAACAGATACATACAGACAGACGGCCTTGCCTCCGGGGCAAACCAGGTTAACTGACCTTTCTTTAAGACACAAGGAAATTGAATAAACTCAGCAGCTAAAATCTGAATTCCTTCGAAGTGGAGGGGTTAGGGTTTAGTCAAACGATACAGAGATAAACCCCAAGTTACACCCCTTTCTCTTTGCAGCTATACTGTTCTCCTATGATATCAATATTTGGTTTAAAGTAGTAGGTTCAGTAATAATTTTTAGATGAAACGAAAAAGTGCACCGAATTCCGCAAGAACAACAAAGGTGCTCCGAATCTACAAGAACAATAAAGCATCATCCAGGAAGACTGTTTCTGTGGTTCTGATAAAGTAAGACAGCAGCTTGCACCTTGTAAAAGCTTTGGCCTTTCTGGGAAGGACAGGGTGAGTGGGTAGAGGGTGTCCCCTAAATCTCTCATCGGAAAGTCAATGGATTCCACAGCCGCCTCCTCGCCTACTCCCACTCTCGGCCTGGAGTAACGTCCACGCTGTCAGCTTTCGTACGCTCAGATGCAATTTCCACGCATTTGAGAAGGTCATCTTTGGGCAAGTGCGAAACTGAATGCAAACCTGCCATCGCGTGAGCCCGGCTCTGAGAGCGAGATTCCGTCCCTAATTAGTGGCGCTGTCCTTCAGCACCACCGACATCTCTATGCTCCCCGAGTGCTCTTGCCTCACCTTTAGTTTTTTACCCGCCCCGACTGACAGACCCCAATCAGCACTTCTCACCCTGTCCCCTTTTCACTGAGTGAGTGAGTGAATGAGTGAGTGAGTGAGTGTGTGTGTACCTCCTCCAACGGTGTGTATATTTTGTTTCAATATTCACCAGTCTTGGGCTTATTTTGTGTTATTTCAATATGGCTGCGTACAAGCCTGGCTGGCAAGCTTAGCATTGCTCATCTAAAAATCTTTATGGATCAATACCAGTAGGTTTTAAATATGTATATATACTTTAAATCTTCATAGGTGAACAACAAAGTTGAACAGCTCTTTTGAATTTAACATAAATGTAAGCTCCAAGTAGTCACTAAGACAATAACCAAGTTTCAAAAGGAAAACACTTTTTGTTTTCTTTCCCTCTCAGTTTAAATGGAGTTTTACACTGAACAATAGAATATGAAACCTGTACCTTAAACATAAAATAATCCCCTACTTTCTACCAGTGCATATCTCTATCCAGAAAAGCAAATCTTTCAAGAAGTTTTGAAAAGAATAGAGTTCGACTAAAGGGCACTTATTTGGCACCATCAGAAGTGACTCCGTTGTTAGTGGTTGGGTTACTAAAGACAACTGCAGCCCTGGAGCAGGAATTAGTCTTGGTGAATAGGCCACATCTTATTAATTCATATGAAGTTGGGATAACAGCTGGTCCTCCTTGCCTTGTATGCTCCTCGGGTTACTCAGCTTGCTAGGAAAATAAACTTCAGAGGCTCTGGGTACAGTGAAGTGGGGAAGCCAGCAAAATCTGCACTGCCTTGAGGCCTTGAGAATGTCATAGTTCAAAACCTTTTGTCAAAATGGAACATCTGAGGTGTGGCCCCCTTCCGTGCCTGAGCTAAAAGCAACAGCTCTCTCCTCTTACCTCCCCCCCCCCTTCCATCCATGGGTAACTCTGGATTCAGATGTTTCCCTCAACAGATGGGAACAAGAAAGCTTTGTCCAGTACAGTTAACACCACCTCCTCCTCCTCCCTTCCCTTAAAGAAAAAAAATGTTCTGGACACTTAGAAAAATAAGGGCAGCTACAACATTGGTGTTTCATTAGCCTCCCCTAAAGCCTCAATGATCTAGCGTTTCACAGAAGCCCTCAAAGCCTCAAGCTAACACCATCACCTCAAACATCCAGACTGTGGCTGGCACATTTAGGGCTAAAATAGACCAGAAATTTTGCTTGAGGATGTGGTATTAGTGTTGGGGGAAGGGGGTGTGAGAAGCTTTTTTCTTTTTCTTTTTTCTCCCTAACTTTGATTCTGTCACTGCTCTATGAGGAACAGCAAATAACTGCTATTTTACAAGTCTTTTGGGCACAGACTGGGTTCAAGCCTTAATGGAAGAAAGAAGACTTTTTAATGTGGGTATACCAGTGTGGGACTAGAATAACTGATTAAGAGCAATTGTTTTTTTTACTCATCAGATGAGGAATCTGACATTTAAAAACAGACTAGATTTTCAAAACAGAGTAACAGATTAGATAAGAATGTTATGGTTAACACATTGTTACTTACCTCTTCTTATCACTCCACCTTGGCCATTAAGAACAAGCCCACACTGGGCTTCCACCGAACCCTTAATAAAATAAAAAGAAATAAAATCATTCAAATAGATACTGATAGGTATGATCATGTGGGTAAAAGTCTTTTAGACTGGCCCATTCCTGAACCCTATCTCAGTAGACATTTGAAAGAAACTGCTAAACTGAAGCAAGCTTGCCAGCAAACACAATTTTAAGGAAAAATTGCAAGAAAAACCACAATCTAAAAGTTGTATAAATCTTAAGGTATGCATTTTACATCACCATACAATATTATGTACTTCAAAGTGCCTGGGAGGCTTTCATCTTGGCATAAGAGAATGAGAAACCCTTTGAGTCTTCATCAAGGCACACAGCACATATACAGACTGTATACTCAGCACTTTCTGAGTGGAACAAATCACACTTCGAGTGTCAAGTCTGGGACTGTGGGTTTCTTGGGGACTCGGAGGAGCAGCTATTTCGCATGCATGATTCAAGATATTTTACGGAGGTTCTGTTGTACCCCAAATGTGGGAACATCCTATAATGCTACCCAAAATGGGTCTTATGAAGGAAGTACCTTCAGGTTCACTCACTGTAGACCTTCAAGGTCCTAATGGATTGAGGACTCCTTTGAACTGGGAAGAGTTTGCTTATTTTTTATTACAAAAAATAAAAATTTTCTCCCTGTGTCTGTCTTTTTTTTTTCTGAATCAAAATGTGTTAAAGGCTCATTTTCCTTTACAAACAAACGAGGTATTGGACATGAAAGAGGCCTTGAAGGGTGTTAACCTACCCAACAGCCCGTGAAGAGTTAAGTAAATGCGGAGAGAGTCGGTGCATAATAAAAACCCACTTTACAAAACAACCTTTACAACCCTGGCTCCCATTCGCCTCCCCATTTTCACCATATTGAGGCAGGCCTGCAAGACCCCCCTTTTCAACCTACTCACAAGCTCTTTCTTATTTTAAATGTTCTGCCTTAAAGTGATTATCAAATCAATATGAAAAAAAAAAAACTTAGAGACTAAGCATAAATTAAAGCGGTGATGGGAAAAGGTGTGACAGTTTCCTTTGTTGGCCATAGCAAATCTTTTTAGGGGACTCAAAGATGGAACTGAAGCCACAAGACTGTTTGCATCTGTTAGGCAGACTTAGACCGCCCTCCAAACCATTGGACTTTCACTTAAAATTCTGTGCAGGGAAAAGTATATTTACATTTGTTGCATTTGAAATGAGGCATATGCTGATGAATGTTTTAAAAAGGAAGAAATAAAAGGAGAGAGACGGGTTTCTCCCACACATTCCCTCCCCATTTCTCGTTTTAAACGTAGCTATGACTCTTTCTTTTTCATTCTGCCAACTAGGTCCAAGAAGAGTGGAAGAAAATAACTTGCCAGATTGGCAAACTTGCTACACAGCATTCATAGGTAGATTGACAGATGAATATAGACATATAGTATGATATGTACCTATATGTATATATCAACGTATGGATATATACATACATCATACACCATACTCTATTTTTTCTAATGCCTTGGAGTGTGTCCCTCAGTATGAATAATATTGCCTCAGTATGAGTAATAAAAGAGAAAGGGAGATTTAAGTATACTTAAAAAAAAAGAGAGAGAGATAGGCTGAAGAAAAGGTTTCAAAATGTCTGAAACGTAGATGGTAAAGTGTCTCAAAGCTCTCCAAGGGAGCGAAACCCCTTTCCTCCCGCTCTTGCTCTCCGGCGCACCATTTACAATGTTTATTTTCTTAGAAGAAACAAATCTTGGTTTCTTCACTTAACAAACTTTTCCCCCTCATAAGTAAAACATGTTGTTTGGTCGGATGACATTGCATAAATGACCAGTTGAATGGCACTAAGTCGAAAATTGGATAAACTACGGTGTCCTTTTGCACGGGATTCGCTCTTTGTTTGGTGCTTGCAAATGTTCTAATCCTCTCTTTTGAAAAATGCCCGGCTTTGTGCCTAGCACAGAAAAAAAATTTGTACAGATACAAAAAAATCAGCAGCAGACGTGGCTATTAAAAGGAGTAAATAGGTTTTAGTTGAGCTAAGCATTGAATGGCAGATTTTTCCCCCCTCGAGACATAAGGGGATCCTTGTGAAAAATGGAAAAATGCCCTGAGCGTATAAAATTATTTTGTGAATATAAAAGTAGAAAGTCAAGGTTTATGGAGCCAAATCTTTTTTCTTGTGCTCCGATCTTGCGGCCATGGCCCTTTGTTGGAACCGTAAGAGCTTTCGGTTTAATTTAAAAATAATCCCTTGCTCAGAGGTAAATGAGGGGGAAAGATTTTTTGTGCGCAACAAGGGATCTCTTTCGTCTCCAACTTGTGCTGTTGGAATATTTCCCCAGTTGTCGTGGAGAGTACGCAGAAAGTGGCCAGCTTTGCATAGACTGAAAAAGTAGGGACTTGCAGGTAAAGCTGCCTTTTCAGCTAAAATCAGCTACAAACTTGGGTCATTTGAATTATTTTTCTGGGCATGTGTGGGCTTATTTGTTTGAGTGGTGTCTATGATGATATGATTGCATAATTATAAATTCTATTGTTGGCAAAGACTGTGCAAAAATGTGCTAAGAAAGTAGAAGAGAGATCATTGGATTGAGTGTGATGGCCTTCGCCATTTTTTCTTTCCTTCTTCCTTTTATCCCTTCCTCTCTTCCTCCCTTTCCCCTTCTTTTCTCGCTTCCTTTCCCCTTCCTTTCTTCTCCTTGCTTCCTTTTCTTTCTCCTTTCTTCTCTCTCTTTACCTCTATTTCATCATTTTTGTCTTTTTAAGGAGTATCATCTCATGTAAAATGTAATGGCCTGAAGAGAAAAAAACAAAGCTGTGACATTCAATCGGGCTGTGGGTTTGGGTGCACATCAACCAGAGAGAATTAAACTCAACCCTACACTGTGGCACTCTGATTGTCTCATTGGGGTTGATTTTGGAGGCTTTCATGAGCGGTTCTCTACTTCCCTCAGCAATCTAGTGTATTGGGTGAAACTTCTACTCAAGCTCAGGATCCCAACAACTTCCTGAGAACAAACCAGGCCCCATGTATGGTATGATCCCCATAAGCTCAGTCTAAGACAAATGCCTAGGACGCGAGGGTAGACTCCATGAGGTGAGGAGAAAGAAGGGTCATCAACTTATCAGGTCTTACTATGAGTTCAATTGGCTCAGCCCTAGGCTCCTTGATCTCCTCACCCCATCCCCTCAGGGTCAGAAGTGTCGATTCACAAAAGACTTCTGAGAGGACAAATTGTAGGTGGGGGCCTCAGCTAACCCTACTCCCGAGCGCCCAGGTGAAGTGACTGGATCCAATGAGAGGGAAAGAATGGGCACACTCCTCCTCTAATTGTTTTGATAACTTTCCATAATTGTGTGTGTGTGTGTGTGTGTGTGTGTGTGCGCGCGCGCGCGCGCGCGCGCGCACGACAAAAAAGGGGGGTAAGGAGAGAGAGAGAGAGAGAGAGAGAGAGAGAGAGAGAGAGAGAGGAGAGGAGACAGCTTATAGTCAGAGCATTAATAGAGCGGGAGGGGGAGGGAGCGAGGGGGGAGGGCGCAGACAAATTCGCCGCATGCTTATTTACCTGCAAGTCGTCTGCTCCCGCGGCGGCCAGCCCCAGGCTGGGCCCTGGCAGGAGTCTTTGATCTGGGTGCATTCCGTACTGAGAGCCATGGCTCATGAGGGACAGGTCGTGGCGGCGGTAGGCATCGAGGCAGCCCAGCTCCCGCCTCTGCTCGTCCAGGCAGGACGACTTGAGCGCCCGCGCATTGTGCAGGTTAATAAAGTCGGTGGGCTCCCCGTGGTGGATCTGCTGGTAGTACTGTTGCGAGTGGTGGAGCGAGTTCAGAGAGTAGGCGTCGGGGGTGACGGCCGGGTGGCTGTGCTGAAACTCGTAATGGAAGGACTGGTGGTGGAGCGGGGTGTACTGGTGGTTAGTGGAGAAGTAGGGGGACGCAAACTCGGTGCCGGTGGTGGAGTAAGTTAAAGGAGAGGAGGAGGAATAGGCGACAGTGGAATTGGCTACGGACTCCAGACAGCCAAGCTGCATCAAACGGTAGCTGTTTGATCCGTCGTGACGTATCTGGAAGGAAGAGGGGGAAAAGGGAGAGCAGAAAAACTTGAGGTTTGTCATTTTGCAATCGAGGCGCGGCTCTCCCGGAACCAGGAGCTTTCTCTGGCGCTCCAAGGAGGGCGAGCGCTCGGACTCGGGCCGAGCGCAGCCGGGGCTCCGCGCCTTTACCAGAGGAGAGAGCCTTGGCGAACTGGGGGTGGGCGGCCTCGTCCTCACAGTCGAGAGCGGAAAAAAAAATCCCCCACCCTATATAGGTGCGGGTGACACCACACACGCACACACACGCGCGCACACACACACAGGCACACACATAGACACACAACACACACACACACACACACACACACACACACACACACACACACACACGCAGCCCCTGCCCAACTTGGGCAGAGAGCTGGGTGCCAGGAGCCAGGCTTGGAGCTGACTCCGGGGCCGCGGGGCGCAGAAGAGCGAGTCCACATTCGGAGAGCGCCTCTGCTTCTCCGACCCGGCACCAGCGCCGACATCCCGCGCCGGTCCAAGCCGAGGTGTTCGGCCGGGGCTTCTCGAAACCATGTATTTTAAAAAATCCAGTCTGTGCAAATCGTTCAACTTGCTCACATTCCCAGTCGTTTGGGGGTGGGAATCCAGCCCCCCCTTTTCTGCTTTCTTTTCCTTGAATAAGCCCATTCCAAAAGGGGTGCGTTGTTCCTCCCCCCCCCCTTGTCCACCTACTGCTCCCCCATCAGTCCTTTTTCTTTGGCTTTCTGAAAATCTTTTTTCCATCTCTATCAACTTCTTCTCACCCCCCCCCTTTATTATTAGGATTATGTTTTCCCGCTCATTATGGCAAATGTTTCTTAACGTGGCAGAGTTGCCCTCCCTGGCGACAGATGTCATAACGAACTTTCTCCCCTTTCCTTCCTTAACTTCCCCCGAAAGCCAGATTATAATTAAACGTAACGGTCCAATATAGATTAGAGGCAGGGGAAGCTGCCGCCGCCGCCGCCACCGCCGCCGCCGCCACACACACGCGCGCTCAAAAAAAAAAAAAAAAAAAAAAAATAATAATACCTCGGCATCGTGGACTAGTCCCGGAAAGGTAGTTGACATGTTGGGTTTCTCCGAAAGCTTACGATGCAATTTCCCCCTCCAAAAAAAGAATCGGGAAAAAAATCCAAACTTCTTGTATTTTCCAATTTTTTTAAGGAAAAAAATGTTCTATAGATAGAGATCTAAATGGTAATGGTTTTGCCCGGATCAGATAGCTCCTTGCCTCGTACCCACTTAAAAACCTGTAGGAACAAAATTTTCCCTCTGCACAAAAGCAGCTCCCTGGAACAGATTTTGTACTTGCTGAGTATTTCTTTGGCTGATGTCGTAGGTCCCTTGGTAATATAGAAGTTTTGAAAATTAAGCATCAGCACTGAGAACTGGGAGGACAATAGGCAGAAGAGATTTATCCCAGGAGACAAGGAATAAATATTGTATCTTCGCCTAATAAGGAACTGGGGGTTCTTTCAACATTTTTATCCATTTTTTCCAACCTTTATCATGCTTTTCTATACCGACTGAGGTGGGGATTCATCTCTGTGGAGTGCATTTGCACACATTTTATTGTGAAGATACAGATCCAGCCCTAATATGTGTATATTAGAGATAGAAATATATATTAATTAAAGCTTCCTTTTATATGGGTAAGTGTTCGTTCCTATTGGTTCCACTCCCTGGATGCTGAAAACTGCTTTTTCCAACAACCACCAGGATCAATTTTGCCCAGATTGGGGTGTCTGCCTTTGCCCAAGTGGAAACAATGCTACCCTTTCCATATTTACAACGAATTTGGGTTCTTTCCCCCTTTTGAGAAGGCAAAACCAGGCGGTGTCTTACACTTTTCAGCAGCTTTTAAAATAAATAGCAGTGATGGACAGTCCTAAGTTTCCATCATAAAGAAATGGTGTAACTGGCAATGTATTTAGGACATAAATGCAATAGAATAAGGACATGGGACAAGATTCTACATTTAGGTAAAATGTTGTCTTTCACTCCCCACCCAGCTCATGCCCCCTCTTTTGTGTTTCCCTTTTAGAAATAGTGTTGGGGGGGGGAGGTTTAGACCATTTAGCAGTAGCACTAGGTATTTGAACACCATTACCCCAAAATAACCCTTACTCGCTTGGAAGTTATATTTTATAAAGACAGGGCAGGAAGGAGGCAGTGTACACCTATCTCCATCTCTTCGGTGGATTTCTTGACTTTCAAACAGTTTTTGAGCTTGACTTCGTTCAAAATTCAGCTTCCCCCACCAGGTCGTCTAGTGCCTGGAGGGGGTGGTGGTGGCTACACACCCGCAATACTGAGGCTTTGCAAAGTCGGATCTCCAACCTCTCTATCAGTGAGAAAGGACTGGCTGGCCCCACAGACTCATCTCAGAGATAGAAGGGGTAATTCAGTCTTAATTGCCATTTCATTTGGTTAGCTTTTAAGTGTTTAAGCTGAGAAGGTGTCTTAATAATAAGCCGCAGGCAAACAGGCATGTGGCTTTTTTTTTTTTCCGGTCGGGGTTTGGGAGGGTTTATTAGGATCTGCTCATGCAGGCTAACTGGGGCTGTCACTCAGCGCTCTTTGCTTTATACAAATGGACAAAGGCACACGACAAGAATTGAAATGCATTGTCTGAAATGGAGATCCACGGTACTTCAGCCCTGCACAGGGGTCAGCAGCCAACACTTGCTCCCAATTTCAAGGTGCATCAGCACCCTCCCCCTTTCTTGAAATTCCATATTTTGGTCTCATAAAGTCAGGAGACAGAAAGTCCAATGAAGATGAAAAGGAAGAATGTCCAATTTGATCTTTAAGTTAAAGAGGTAAAATGAGTGGTGTTGGCACTAGGGACTGAATCCTAAAATGCTTGCAGTGGAGTCTTTGTTAGCTGGGTCTGAGTGGGGGGATGGGGGGACGCCCATAGCTTACCCACAGAAGAGGTAAATTATCTAATCATCCTTGAGAGGATGCCAGCCCCCACAACATTACTCCAGGAACACTTGCCTCTGGGAAAGTACAAACCTCCTCCCACCCCTGAAGTATACGTGGGGCATGCAGGTTATCTTGGGACTGGTCAGATGTGCTTTTCCTGGTGGATGCTGTTGGCTTCCCAGTTAGTCCAAGTCAAAGGGAAAAGGATGGCCCCTTCTCAGACAAGCTGCAACCTCCTTCCCAATCCCCCTACTGTCACATACATCTTCATTGAAGGTGAAGGGACCTTCTCTTCGCGGCTTAGGTTCAGGCAGCAGACACCCAACTCTCTCCCCTGGAAACACCCAGGAGATTCAGAAAGATATGGCTGCCGCCTGCTCTGCCTGCTGTCCCAGTGTGTTTGGTCCATGTGTTCATCTCCGTCTGGGAGAAGAGCTGCACACAGACCCCGCAATAGGAAGATGTAACCTTACGACACTCTCAGTAATGAGCCCCGGGCTTGAGCTGAGCACATCCCACGGAGTGATGTCCAGTTGCCTGGCCCCTGTGAATACTTCAGGACATCACCAACCAACTGGAAACTGTATCTTCCCATTCTATCTTCTATCCCCACCCCGCTTTCCAGACTGACTTTTGGGTAATAGAACAAAGAGCTTTCAGGGTGTCATTTACTGTTCTTCTTGAACTCCTGTGGACTTGGAGGAAGCTAAAGAGCACAGAGACTGGGGGAGGGAAACCCAAAAAACCTCGTTATCATTTGTACTGAAGGAAGATGAAATGGGAAAAATAAAGTGCATCTCTTTCAGTTTCAGATTTCCTTTGCCAGGGCCTTGGTCTCCTTTTGGAAAGCGTCTCTCTTTTCTCCTTGTCCCTGCTTCCCACACCAGCCTCTGAACTGTAGGGAAACTTCCCTAGCCAACTGCTCCTTCCCACCGCATCCCAACTTAAAAATAAATTAATTAATTAAAAAGCTGTTTCTTTCTGAAAGAGAAATTGGGGAAATCATCTGTGCCATATGCACATACTGGTCAGCGCTCCCTTCCATCTGCTTTGGGGTTGTTTGAATGTGCCCCTTTTCTAAAGGAACTCATTGAGGCAGGTGTGTGGTGTGTTTGGTGCGGTGTGTGTGTGTGAGATGTGTGTGTGTGTGTGAGATGTGTGTGTGTGTGAGATGTGTATGTGTATGGGATGTGTTTCTGTCAGACAGATCTCTACCCAATCCTCGCCCATCCAATTAATAGTCTTGAGCAATTAATATGTGCCATCCGCTTGACCCAAAGGTTGGGCTTTTCAATAAAGTTAATTCTTCTTTCTCTATTTTGCCTCTTTCCTAGAGAGCAATTGGCCACACATTTTCCAGCGGGTGGTATAATTGAATTAACTGCCCACAGTGCTTTGGAGACACAGTGACTATCACCTGGGGCTCCCTCCCTGGGGACCCTGGTACACATTCCAGCCTCAGCTGGAGCCAGGTTGGTGCTCAGCCACTCAGAAGAGCCCTCAAGAGCATGATGGAAACCCCTCAACTGAGGTTCTCCCTCAGCACCCAGCGCTCCTGTCCTTCCTTCTGGCTCTATGTTTCACTTTCCAGGAGGGAATGTCCTATTGCAGTCACTTTAGGAATTTGCATGAAAATCCTTGTACATATCATTATTGTTTTGGCTAAGATCCAGAGTTGGAAGAGTTTGGGGGGAGTTGTAGGTGCCTTCCTGAGCTTTTAGACTGTTACCATACAAGTCACTCCAGTTTTCATCCAATCTCAAGCATCTCCACAGAAAGAGTTTGCCATGCACTGCATATTTGAGGTTGGTGAACCAACTTACGCCTATCCCCAGCTTTAACAAAAACAAAACATGCATCTCTTCATTTTTTTCTTGCATTGAGGGTTTCTTTTGCTGTTACAAATTGATTTTATTTGTTTTCTTGTTGCCTGACTAGATTTTTCCCACAAAATTACCTGTGTAAGTAATGATTGCAATTCTTTGGGCACTTTGAACCAGTAATATTTCCTTGAATATATTTACACACATGAATCAACCAAAATATCTTCTTCCCTCCCTCACTTTCTCCCTCCCTTTCTTCTTTCCTTCCTCTGTCTCCCCCCCTCCTTTCCTTTCATTTTCTTTCCTTCTTTCTTTCTCCCCCCCCCCGTTTCTTTCTCTCTCCCCCTCCTTCCCTCCTTCTCTTCCTTCCAAAAGAAGGTAGGGATGAGATTGAATCATTTAGACTTGCATGTGTACATCATCTAATAATGAAATTTAGCCTGTTCTGCTCCAGTGGGGCATGCAATTCCATAACCAGACATTAATTTGCACCATAGGAAACAATTTCCATGGTCACAAAAACCGTGACTTTGGAAGAACAGTGGAGCACCAAGAATCCAATATAGTGGGCAATGTTCTACCTATAAAGCAAAACAAGAGATCAGCATTTCTCCTTACTGCTTTCAGCCTCTTTCCTCTTACGTATTTTGGACGAACATAAACAGCAAAGGTGTCTTTAGAGGACTCCTATAACCTATCCCTGTCTGTTCTGCCTGCCCTCAGTCACCCTGACTCCCTTCAAGACTCTTCAGTCCTCTGAGTGCTTCCACCTATATAGGCTTCCAAGAGATACTCTGCCTGTGAAGTCTTTAAGAGCCATCCACATAGAGAACTCTCAGAGGGCCTCTTTCAGGGGTACCTGAGTTTCATAGTCACTTAGGATTTTAATAACCCAGAAACATCATCGGGTCCAAGGACCTACTGTGATTCTTTTAACCTAACCTCTTCCAGTCACTGCTGAGTGAGCCGGCGGGGGCAATACTTCAGGACGTTGAAAAAAGAAAATGTTGGGTTCCTCCATGCAGTATGCTAATCCCTAGTTCATTTATTTTTCTTCATTAGGTCAAGACAGAAAAGTATTCCAAACACCAGGGCAGTTCAGGACTGGAGCCAGAACCCTAAAACTTGATCCAGTTACATGGACCAGAAAACATTTGAAGAGAAGGTGTGGGTTATTGAACACAGGAGCATTGGGTCCCCCCCTCCCAATTTCTGACCTGTGCAGATGCTGACTCTGGTCTCTTTCAAGAAAGGTCCCTCCCCTCTCCTTTCCAGACTCAAATCTTATAACTTTCAATACATTATCAAGTAATCAAATTTGGTAACTCCTTTACTTCCTCTTGGTATTCCATCCCCTACTCCCCACTCCCATTCCACCTTCCATGCCAGAAGGGCCACATTGCTTCAAATGTTACCTAATTGCAAACGTGGAAAGGCAGGCCATTTATAAAAAGAGCTTTAGGATGTTTAGGGGAAATTAACATTTCTGACAGACTCTCCAGTCATTTCAGTTTAAGGGTTGTCATTGATTTTTTAAACTCCTTTTTCTTTCTCTCTCTCTCTTTTAAAACCTCCTTCTTCACGACCCTACCCCGCCCCCTGGGCTGTTTGTCAAAAGCCTAACACGGATCTGTATTCCGCCTTAGCCTTGCAGCCGACAGGCAACACGGATTCCATAATCGTACAGAGAAAATGCATTTGCAAGCAATTAAAAAGCCTTGCGAAAGTATTAGTCGAAAATTAAATGGGAGAACTCTCTCGTCTGAAGTCTCCTCTTTGATAACTGTGAAACTTGGAGCTGAGGCCCTCATCTGAGACGGCAGACTCCATGCCCTCCTGCAACAGCTGCAGAGCAGGGCTCCGGTGGGCGCAGACTCGCCCACCCTCTGGACCGGGCCTGGGCACACGCAGAGCCCGCCTGGCCAACCCCGCCGCGCCTGTAAGGTAGCGAGTGGGGGGTGGGGGTGGGGTTCTGCTCCCAGGCAGCAGGCAGGAACACCCAGGAGAGCACGATGCCAAGGAGGCCTTTGGCTGACTGTGCTGCTTTGGGCATTAAGTCCGATCTTCCACTGAGGCCTTGTTCTCCCATGGGAAACTTGCCCCTTTCGGCTAAGCTAAGAGAGGCTTGAGTTCCTAGAGGGACTGCTCTGTCCTCTCGCTCCTCTTTCAGGATTTTCAGTCAGCCAGTCTTCCGGTTGTATAGAGAGCCTTAGTTTACCCAGCGCTTTTCATAGCATTGGCTCTTCTGATCCTAAGGAGACGCCTCTTGCACACCGCCCACGTAGGGAGGACGTGTAATGATTACTCTCCCCCTATAGAGGAATGAATAACAATAAAGGAGCGGCTACAATTAACGTGCATTGAGCACTTATCACACGGGTCAGTCCCTGATCTGAGCCATTTACAAACATTCTATCACTTCAACCCTGGGAGGTAAGTATGAGTACAGATGTACTCTCTGAACAGAGAAGAGGAAACAGAAGCACTTGGGGGTGGCTCAAGACCCACCGCTTCGCCTCAAGTCTCCTCCCCCTCAGTAGGTAAGTGAGCAGGGGAAAGTGAGTCTCAAAGACTTTTGAGTGATCGCCACATCACGCGGGGATTTGGCCCTAAATCTATTTTCTTTTCCTTCCCCTACATTTTCTGGCTTTCACAGTTGCATCTAAACTTTAAAAGGTGCTTAATTTTCTCTTTTTATCTCCATTCTCCAGTCTTCTCGAAATACCTAAAATAAGACACTCACATAGAGACCTGGGTCAGGTTTCTTTCTCTAGCAAGGGACGAGTCGTCTTGACACCTTCCAGCAGAGGTCGTGTGGACCACCGCGGCAACAAACTCGGTCTCCTGGGTCGCATCTCACCTCTAGCTTTCGGGAGTCCAGAAGGGGTGAGGGCCTGCCGGAGCTGTCCCCCCTTCGCCCCCTACTGGTCCACATCTGGCTCTCCTAAGAGTCAGTGGCTCCGCGGCCAGACGTGGATGCTCTGAGACTGTGGCAGGCGCCCGGGAGACCAGGCTGCAGGGACGACCAGCAGTCCCCGCCAGTGTCCTGCACCCGCTTCCCATCCTGCGGCAGCTGCGGCTTTGTGAAGCGCGCTGCCGCCCCGGGACCCCCTTGTAGCTGAGGTTGTGAATTGAGCCGCAACAGGAGCTCTGGCCCTGGAAACACAGGGCTTGGGCCTCAGTCCTAATTGGGCATCAATTGTACTTGAGCACGTTACTTAATTTTCTCACCTGTAAAATGGGGAAAATAATACACACACCTCACTCACCTAGCTGTGCGAGGCTTAAGTGAATAGATGTCTTTATAAATGCTGGCTATTGATTGAAAGGAAAAGAGTTATTAGGGAAGCTGTTAAAGAGAGACGGTACTAGAAAGGGACCCTTGCTTCCCTGGGGTCCGTTTTTTGTGACCCTTGGACAGATGGCACCAAAGAAAATCCAACTGCAGGAGACTTTAGAGGCCATCAAATTCCACCCTTTACTGAGGTATAAAGTCACACATCCAATCAAGCCACAGGGCCAGGGCTGGAGCTAGAACTCAGATACATTCACCCAGCCCAAAACTGTTCCTTCAGGATTCGGGAAATGGACAGCTCAGTTGCCCAATCCCTTTCTCTCCTGGCTAATTAGTATTTCCTTCTGGGTTAATTGTCATTTCTGTCTTTTAAATTTCATTTCTCTCTCTCTCCTCTCTCTCTTTTCTCTCTCCTCCTTTCTCAATTCTTTTCTCCCTGCCTCACCCTCCATCCCTCTCTCCCTTCTTCCCTCTCCCCACATTTGCCCTTAGCCTCTCCTTCACTTCCATTCTCTGTTAATGTATTCTAGGGCTCCCCTTCTGCTTTCCTGGGATTCTGTTCTGATTTAACTCCCTCCCTTCTAATCTCCAAAGGTTTCTGTTTCACTTTTGCCTCATTATCCTGGGCATCAGCTCAGCGTAGTGGGGGTGTGGAGGTGTTTCTCCATTTGCAACACTTCATGTTCTGGTCACCCTGGTACATAGCTCCTCTCCTACATTCTAACCAACCCCTGTGGATCTGTCTGGTTGCTGACCCCAAGCTCCTGCCTCTTCTCCCTCCTACTAGCCTTGGGGAACTTTAAGGCAACCAAGGCCTCCAGTTACTTTTTTTTTTTTTCCCTAAAAGAGCTTTGTCTGTTTCTTCTGTCAATTACCCCAGTAGCCTCTCAGAGGCCCCGTTTATTTTTCCATTGACCTTTTCTTCCTTATGTACTGGAACAGTGCCTTATTATTTTATTTATCTTAATCTCTGGTGCAATCGCCCTTTTATTCTTCAACTTGGCTGTGCTAGTGTTTGCCTTTACACTTTCTTGACTTCATTATGTAATCTTGCCGAATCTCCACACTCTGTGCATGCTGTTTAGACCTCACGTCTGTCTTTTACTTACCCTTGAATAGTTTTGTTTTGAAACTCCTAGCCCATTCATATTTGCCTTCTTTCTTTGTTTCCTACTATTTGTTTGCTGCTCATAATGCCTATGGATATTGTCCAGAAATATGAACTAGACCTGCTTTATTACACATCCTACACAATAGAACATTCCATTAGAAAATATGTTTTCCTCTATTGGCCCTGCTACTTTGGCTGGTCTGTGATAATGCCCCTTCCTCCCAAGTCACTTCTGTTGTAGGCATCATATGGACATTAGACAATTGCTAGGGTGAATTTCTCTTCTTTGATTTTTTTTTTTTTTTTTAGCAAGTAGAGGATGTCAAAGTATTCACTGATATTACCACTGGTTAGTTCTGTAACTTCTTACATGTCACTTAACTACTCTGATCTCTCTCACAACCAGGCTGCGTTAAATGGGGAAAAATATATGTGAAATAATTTTGGAATTTCAAACATGCTTTAACATTATTTGGCATGATTTATTTCTGCAACTCACCCTCCTTCTGGTAGGTTAAGTTTCTTCACTGAATTCATATCAACCCTAATAGTGATGTAGAGCAGGGCTTCTCTTCTATGACCTACCATCTCCAATACTCAATTATGATCTGTCTGTCTTTATCATAGACATTTCTATGATTTCCTCATCAGAGAACTAAAAAAAGTGCTAGATTCAGAATGTGACATCTTTTGCTCAGGCCTTGTCTCCATTCTGGCATCATGAAGAGCCTTGAGGAAACAAGGAGTTACCTGTCCAATTCTTGCCTCTCTTTCTCAATGTTTTCTGCAAAGAATGGAGGTTGTAATCCCTGAAACAGACTATCACCACACCTACTCTTTGGTAATCCTCTCTTGATTAAGTTTCTCTTCCATTCATAACTGCTCCTTTCCCTCTCTTTGTCTTAAGATAAAAAGTCTTTACTGAAGAAAAAAAAACCTGTGAAAAAGAAGGCAATCCACTCCAGTAATTTTTGGAATAACTCTCCCTTAGGGACATCTTGGCAATCTGGCTTGGAATAGGTCA
This sequence comes from Cephalopachus bancanus, assembly GCA_027257055.1. Classification (NCBI taxonomy): domain Eukaryota; kingdom Metazoa; phylum Chordata; class Mammalia; order Primates; family Tarsiidae; genus Cephalopachus; species Cephalopachus bancanus. The sequence goes on from JAPVLO010000012.1 coordinate 2,379,018, forward strand.
TGTCATGGAAGGTTCATTTTAAGAAGATCAGTGAAGTAGGGCAGTATATGTTTTTGCTTTGCTATCTTTAGATGTGAAAATGTCACTCCTCACAATCTCCTTTTTGGAGAAATTACAGACTAAATCTAGCACTCTCTAGTATACAACACTGGAAACAGGTATAGACTGTGATGTATTAAATATGTACCATATATTAGAAATATCTGTAATAAATGCAGACATTCTGATAAATAATAAAACGTAAGGTTCTTTGTATGATTGAACTATCTACTTCTCATATATTTATGTGCCAGCAGTAAAAGAGAACAGGTTCCTTTCCCTAGTTAAATGCGTTGAAACAGCATTAGTCATTTAGGAGCGTGTTCCAACCTGAATGCTAAGATTTAGATGGTGACAAAACTAAGCACATGTAGATGCTCTGCCCTGGCACATTCAATTTTTAGTTAGAGGAGGAAGCTCTCTCATTAATTATCTGGACTCTGGTGGTGGAGGCGAGAAAGTGGTGCAGAATTTAGAAAGGCATCATTTTAATGTCTCAGAAGCAGTTGACAGCAAAACTGAAAATCCTTGAAATGTAGAAATTGTATACCTTGGCAATATACTTGTTTACAATCATTATATAGATTATGGTGACCAAAATCACCCACATTTTAAGGAGGAGGAGTAAAAATTTTAAGTCATTTATGCTAGCAATTTTTCTCCTTTTTCAAAATTGGCAAGTCAGTGGTTACTTCAAAGGCTGTGTTTTGTTAGAAAATATGAAACCTTCTCATACCTTCACAAATAAATTTTATTAGTGCCTTACTAGAAAATAAGTACAGGAAGTTCATCTTGTTTTCCCTCAAGATGTTATATATAACTTGAAGATATGCCATATATTATGACGCTCACTAGAGTGGGAAAAATGTCAGTTACTCAATTGGTGGCTTGAAATGACAAAGTTAGGGATCTTATGACCCCACAAAGCCTTATTTCCCTTATTTCTAAGTAGTGCTTAATTGACTAAGCGTTAAGAAATGCTAAAAGATGAGAAGATTCTTGACCTACTTTAACTAACTGTTCATACACCTCTACCCTAATGCAGAATATAGAGGCATCTTACCACCTAATCACAGAACTCTTTACCATGAGGTCAGAGGGAAAGAAGATAATGGAAAGAAAAAAACAAAGAAATCCCAGAACTCCTTTGTCAGCAATGAAACTTGCAAAATCTTTTAAAATCTACAGGGAAATTTATCCAACCACTGTGAGTCTCTAACAATTAGACACAATCAACATCAGATCATCTATTACTGTGCTGTCTTATACAGTAATGATAGTCACAAATGTCTATTGAGCACTGCTATGGACTGAATTTTATCTCCCCAAAATTCCTGTGTTAAAGCTCTAACCCCTAATGTGACTATATTTGAAGGCAAGGCCTTGCAGGTGGTAATGGAAGATAACTGAAATCATGAGGGTGGGCCCTAATCCAATAGGACCAGTGCCTTTATAAGAACAGGAGGAAGCACCACAGGAAGGTGATATGATAACACAGGAAAAAGGTGGTTATACATGAACCTAGTAGGTGTACATATTAAGAAATCTAATCTTCTTACACCTTGATCTTGGACTTTTAGCCTCCATAATTGTGAGAAAATATATTCTGTTTTTTAAATCACCTAGTCTGTGTATTGTGTTCTAGCAACTTTAGCATACTAGTATAGGCATTTTGGGAAGAAAACAGTAATGAACAACAACAGCCTCTGACACCAGGAGTGTTGACCTAGTACCATCAGGTAGGCCCTTAGTGTTGCTGCAAGCTGGTCTGGCACTCAGAATTAGGTATTGGCACTCTCTTGTTGAACACAATTTCATAGGACATCATTAAGCAAGGCCACTTTGTGACCAAGATGGATCAAGATGAAAGTAAGACCACTCTAGTTATGTCTGAATGCAGGCAAAACATGAACATTTTCTAAGCCACAAAATACCCAATACATTTCTCTCTTGGCTAATGGGAGCGACTATTATTTCTTTTCTTTTTTTTTTTTTTTTTTTTGAGTTGGAGTCTCACTCTGTCACCCAGACTGGAGTGCAGTGGCCGCTCCCGGCCACCGCAGCCTCCACTTGCTGGGCTCCAGTGATCCTTCCGCCTCAGCCTTCCAAGTGGCCAGAATTACAGGCAAGCGCTACACGCCCGGCTGATTTTTTATTTATTGTAGAGATGAGGTCTTGCTGCCCAGGCGGGTCTCGAACCCGCGGGCTCAGGCAATCCATTCACCTCAGCCTCCCAAAGGCACGGGATTACAGGCTGAGCCACCGAGCCCGGCTGACTATTATTTCTTTATCAGTTACAGCTCAAGCCCCTCTCCAGTATTTGTTCCCTACAAAAAGTTTATTGAGATACCCAGTCAGAGTTCTTTAGTGTGCAACTCTGCTTCCTTGGGTCATTCCTGATATCATTCAAAGTCCAAATCCTAGAATAAGTCCTTTCTAACACTATCTTACTGAGATGTACAGTGATTCTCCTTGGTGTGTGTCCTTTATTGCTGCAAGAAGTTATAAACCCAATTTCAACTATAGGTGTATGGCTGGTGGCTCTTGGCTAGAATACATCAGCAATTTTAAAAGAAACTAGTCCGAATTGAGATGTACTGTGAGTGTAAAAATACATACTTTATTTTCAAATACTTAGAATGAAAAAGAGAATGAAAAATAATTCATAATTTTATGTTGATTTTTATGATAATATTTTGGATATACTGATAAATAAAATAAACTGTTAAAAGCATTTTACCTGTTTCTTTTTTAAAAGTGTGGCTAGTAGATTTTAAATTACATATATGGCTTGCATTTCTTTGCTATTGAACTGGCATTGATTTATCATGCTAAGAAAAACCAATCATTGACAATTCTGACCATGCACACACACAGCTTATTAATTTTTAAAAAAGAGTTAATTGTATTAAGTAAGATTTCACTTGAGTAACAAACAACGCACAGATCTCTGTGGCTTAACATAATAAAAGTTAATTTCTCTCAAACACAATTCATTATGGGTATGAACAACTTATCAGGCCACTATTCTCTCCTTGGAAGCACAGGGATCTAGTGGGATCTTTGCTTATCACAAGGTGGAGGTGGAAAGAGGGTACTGGAGGGCCTTTCATAGGTAAGTAAGATCTTTGTTCCAGAAACATGTTGGCCAGCTCTAGTCATGTGGCTCTGCTTAACCACAAGGTACATAGGGCTCTGCTTAACCATAGGAATCTTCCCCTATTCTCAGAGAGACAGAAAATGAGTAACCATAGTCATATCTACCATGAAATGAGACATGTAAATAGAAATGCATGTCCTAGGTCTCTAATTTAACACAAATGTGTGACATATTTAATGTATGTCCTGAGGTATTTTGTTGAGGTGACCTGCACTCTAAGGACATCAGCACTGATATTCAAGATACAATTTTTTCACTTCTTAAATTTTAAACTTTCTAGTTCACACTTCTATAACATTTTAGTGTTTCCAGCTACTTAGATGCGATGTGTGGTTATTAATAGCTCACAATTCCTTCATCTTTTTCTCATACTGAGATAAACTTTCAAACAGTAGTATGTAATTAGATTAAACAGAATAGAAGCTTTTTAGGATCATTGATTTTTTAAGTTACTTCATCAGGCTCTGTATCTCTCTCTTTCTCACTACACACACACACACACACACACACACACACACACACACACACACACACACTACTTTATTCAACAAGGGTTCATAACATTAAAAACAAAGTGTGATCCTGGAGATTTCATTAGTTAGAACCCTCCCACCTGCAGAAAGATTCCTAAAATGCAGGCGAATTTGCCCTTCTCATCTTCAAAGGTCTCCTCCTAGCATCAGAAAAGTTGTTTGTAGTAAGCCCAGGGGAGGGAGGAGGGTCTGACAAGCTTTCTCCTCCCCTTTTGTGACTGAACTGAGACGGCTTCTAGTATGACTAATTCTACCAATATAGATCAGTAGGTTAATTTCTGGAGGAGGTAAGCCTATGACTGTGTGGGGCAGAAGAAAGGGGGGATTCGGCACTTGATCTCACTCTCCCCCCTGTTCTTCTCTGCTTCCCTGTCTCCAGGGTCCGCCACTACCCTCTTAGACTGCTCGCTCCCAGTGCACTGCTGGAGAGAAAGGAGCTGTCCGTTCAGTACCAGGGCCACGTGCAACCTGCCCGCCAAAACACAAAGAACTGAAATATTAATTAAAAAAAAGCCAATCTGCTCAATCCTCCGCCCGCAGGCAGGCTCTAACGGAAAACCGCATATGCTTTCCCTTTCTCCTCAATAAATCTTCATGTGGGCATTAAAATACCTAAAAGGATTAGTCATTAAATGCTTGTACATTTGGCTTAATTCGCAAGAAACTGTATGTCACAGGGTTACATCAGAACTGTGGCTTAATCTAATTTGCAGTATTTGCGTAAATGCTTTATTTCTTCTGCTGATTGTTACAGAGGATAATATTAATATCCCAGTTGTCCAGAGGGAGAAGGTTAACACACTAACACAGAAATGAGCTGGATGCTGACTGATGTATAAAACTATCAAAGCTTCTTTTAAGGTGAGACACAAAAAAAGAATAAATGGGAGTGTGGCTTTTCCTCCTCAAGCTGCATTTATTATTATTATTTATTTGATCCTAAAGTAATAAGGAAAATGCTTTTTTTGAAAAGGATTTTTGCACTTCAGTTGCATATGCTGTCCTACATATTGCATTCAAAAGCTGTCTATATGGTGACAGTGAAGCAACCCTTCAAAGGACTTAATTGCAGAATCATTCTTATTTTCTTCTGAAGAAGTTCTTTGTAGCAGCAGCATCCAGTCCAGTTATATTAACCACACCCCATGCCCCCAGCCCCCATCCCTACCTTCCCACCCCACTTCCCCACCTCACTCTAAGCATTTCTCCTTTCCCTGAACTACTGGAGCATGTATTTTCTGTTTTATGCATCTGCATTTGGTTCTGACAATTTACTTTTGATCCACCTAGTTATTTTTTTTACATGATTTATATAACTTACTGGACAGTCTGTCCCAGACAAAAAAAAGGGATCAAAGACCCAACACTAGGAAAATGGGATCATTCATTAAATATATATTTATTGATTGCCTACTCTGCACAAGCAATCTGCTGATTTTTACTCAATATACTTCCTGAAATTATTTGTTTATTTCTTATTTTGGACACATCCTAAATTAATGAAAAATGCTGTTGTGACTTTGCCTTCTTTGACTAGAACACCGTGAAGTTCAAGCCAGTGAATTTAATATAAATGTATTTTTAAAGATTCAAAGTTTGCACTAATTTCAGTGAAATTAGTTTTTAAGAATACAGTGAGATATGTGAATATAAAGGTAATACTTATTTGTGCAAACTTTATCCCTTGTGGAAGTCCATGTCATTTTAGATTGGTTAAAAGACCATGCCAGTCGAAGTGTTCCCTTTGTCCATGATGTATTGTATGACATGGACAATTACTCTCCTACCAACCAAAAAGGTTAACAGTTAATGCTTGTTGACATATTGTGCAGGTGGTGAAAAAAGACAATAAATGAACCATTTGAAGTATTCATTGGAAGAGAAGAAGGTTTTTAGGGAATTCAAAACAACAGCATTTACAGATGAGCCAAATTGCATTATTATTCATGATAGTGGATGAATGTCTGTAAATTCTGATAAAAAGGGCTATTCCTGGTTTAGTCACTAATTTTCATAACCATCTCGAGTCTCAGAAGCTCTCTTGGTCTCAGATGCCTCATCTCTAATGTTAGGTAGGTATATTAGGCATCCTTATGATTTCTTCATGCTCTAAACTTCTATGCCTCTAACTAAACATTTTCAACTCCTGAAGTTTTCATTACAAGTCCTATCATGCCACTCTTATTTCAGTTAAAAATTGACTTCCTTGAGTAAATTTTAGTTTGTTTCTATGTTGAGATAAACAATGTGAGGATTTCAGCTAATAAGCAAAGCTGAAATCATCAGAATTATTGCAGCTTTTATTCACTTTCTCTGAAAATTTACAGTTTATTTGTTATTTTTACTCTCACAAGAACTTCTTCATCTCATATTGTCACTGAATGATTAATGCTGTGTTAAAACACAAGTGATTGCTATTCTTTCTTAGTAGTCAGTCAGGGCCATGACTTTATTTATTATCATAAAGTATTTGTTTTAACTTGAAGGAACTATTTATACAATGTTAAACTGATTCTAATACTCAATAATCATTCTTTTACTTTTCTTTAGATATAAGTTTAATATGTTAATTTTTAGTAAAGTAATTAAATTTAATAACAAGTCATTATTAAACATTTATTATATTTATATACCTACAATATGAGATAGTAAAAAAAGGCATTGAAAAGCAATAAAATGTTATTTTAGGTATTTGGAGAATGTACAAATCTTGGTTGGGGAACAATAGACATGTATAAGAAAAAATTTTAAAAATGCAAAACAAATTATAATAAGTGTTAAAATATTGTAACAAAATGTAGCTTCATGAAGTAGAACAGACAGAGGTGTAGGTCAGAGTTTTTGGAATGTGGTGGAGAGGGACATTTTCAATCAATATTGTCATAACCCAGGCATTAATATGTGGCATTAAAAATCAAAGTTATAGCATCATAATAATTTATTCACATTTTCAACATCCAACTTTTTCCCACAAATTTTGTTTCCTCTTACTTTTATATTAGAACATCCCTATCATTTTGTCCTTTATATAAAGCTTTTTTCCTTCTGGGAAATTCTTATGTGTTCTTTGCTCTAAGGAAGGAAATGATACTCACATTCAAAGCATAAACCTGAACTTCCCATGGGACTGGTTGGATGATAACTAGATAAGAGAGTTACATTAGGGCAGAAGTGTGGGTCATAGCATATCAAACCACAGAAACTAAAGTCAAGTTTGGGAGATTTTGCTTGCATCTGATCATTTCAGACCGCCTCTACAATCTAAAGTCTCCCCCAAATAAAAATAATATTCTTGTCATTGAGCAATAAAGTCAGCTTCTTTTAAGGCAATAATCTTGCAAACAGAATGTTGCAGACTCAGAAATGAGACTTGATCCAGGATAAAGTGGGATGAATGACTCCTAATTGAAACAATGGCTATTAAAATTTGGAAATCACAGCTTTTAGGCTAATGCTGCTTTTTCAGAAGTCCATCATTTCTAATGATAATTGTAGAGGAGAGACGCTTTGGGGAACTATATCTACAAGACTATTTAATATCATCTGCTGGTTATAAAAATACATAGCATTTACATCTAATTTGTCTTTTGAGCAATTATTTTGAGAACATTCCTGCTATAACAAACATGTTTTTTGCTAATATGTTCTGTTACATTTGAAGCATATTTATAAACTTTAAAAAGAAAATGTAGCTTAAAAGAGGACATTCTAATTTAAAAAATACTATGTTCTATGTGGTAGTTTGTTTAAATAATGTTTAAAATGTAGTTTTAGATCTGAAAATATTTGGTGTATTCAGTATCCCAGACCCAGAATACATATGTAAAATCTTAGGACCTTAGTCTAATAATATCATAATCCACCAAATGAAAGTTTTAAAACTTGTTTGCCAAACCTTTTACACTCTTTCCATCAAGAAGCTTGTGTATGTATGTGTGTACCTTAGCCTTAAATCTAGGTTGACCTTAAATATTCTTTTAAATTAACAGAGTATGGTAGATATGATACTGAATGACTTCCAAAACTTAGAACGTGTCTTCCTTGTGGGCTAGGACATTTGATTTTGTACATACATATATTTTTTTCAGCACAAGAAATCTTACAGTATTCTAAAATGTTTGACATTGGAGGAAGCAATGAGTGTTTGCCAGAGTTTGTACTATGTTTTCTCCAGGCAAAGTTTTGAAGTAGTTCAAGGTGGTCTCTTCTCTTCTATTTGTTTTTCCCCCTATTTTTGTATGTTTATGTCTCTATCTTTCCCTTGATGCCCTCCACCAGTTATAGTAAAGTTCTTATTTCATCTTTGGTTGAGGTAGGTGAAGGGGAATAAAGAACATGTCTATCTTCATGGGATTGAATAATTCTTTTTAGTTATCTGATCAAACAATTGACCATGGTGGTGTCTACCATGGTATTCCACTCTCACCCGCCTTAGGAAATCAACAGACCTATCTTTGCCTTGTTCAGATTCTACAAAAATGAAGTTCTTAGAAATTATTGATTGGACACATACTATGTTCCAGAAACTACACTAGCTGCTTTAGTATAAAGAGGTCTTTGTCATGCTATGCTATCTTCAAAATTCATCTGGTCTTAAATGAATGCTTCAGCTTTAAAATATCTGCATTTAGCCCACAGAAAAGAAAAAGAGTAGTAATGACTACCTTCTGTCTTTTAAGGTCACTATCAGGAAAATACAAACAGTATTTCTATTCACATCCTGTTGGCCAAAATGTGGTCAATGGGTGCATCTAGCTTCAAGGGAATTTGGAAAATGTGGTCTTATTTAGGAAAACTATGAAACCAACTACACTTCTATTACCATAAAGAAGAGAAGAATGGGCTGGGTGCAGTGGCTCCTGCCTGTAATCCTAGCACTTTGGGAAGCCAAGGCACGCAGATGAGTCCCAGAGTTCTGGACCAGCTTGGGCAACACAGCAAGACCACATCTCTACAAAAAGAAAAAAAAAAATAGCCAAGCATGGTGTCATGCACCTATAGTCTCAGCTACTCAGGATGGAAGGATCACCTGAACCCTGGAGGTCAAGGTTGTCTTAAGACGTGATCGTTCCACTGAACTCCATTCTGAGTGACAGAGTGTGACTCTGACTAAAACAAAACAAAATACAAACATAAAAAAGGAAAGAAAAAAAAGATGAATGGGTATTGGAGGAAGACCTCCAATCAACAGACCTAACTCAAGATCAATAATCACTAAAAAAAAAAATTAAAACCACAATGAGATACCACTTCACACTATTAGAATGACTATTACAAAAAAGACAAAAATTGGCAAGTATTGGTGAGAATGTGGAGAAAAAAAAGCCTGTACAGTGTTGGATGAAATGTAAATTAGTACAGCTATTGTGGATAAAAGTGGGAGGTTTCTCAAAAACTTAAAAACAATTAGCACATAATACAGTAATACCACCACTGAAGAGATACACACACACATACACACTGGAAAATAAAATCAGTATGTTGAAGAGATATCTACATACCTGTGTTCAATGCAGCATTATTCACAATAACCAAGATATGGAAGCAACTTAAGTGTCCTCGAATAGATGAACAGATTTTAAAATGTGGTATACATACACATTGAAGTACTATTCAGCCTTACAACAAGAAGGAAATCCTGCTATCTATGACCATATGAAATGAACCTGGAGGATATTATGTTAAGCGAAATAAGCCAGGCACAGAAACACAAATACCCCATGATCTCATTTATATGTGGAATCTAAAAAAAGTCAAATTCATAGAGGCAGGGGGTAAAATGATAGTTACCAGAAACTGGGGCATGGGTGGAACTGTTTGCCAAAGGATGTAACATTTCAGCTAGCTAGAAGGAATAGCTTTATGACATCAATCATGCCACTTGGTGGCTATAGTTAATAACAATGTATTGTATCCTTGAAACTTGCTAAGAAAGTAAATTTTAAGTGTACTCGCCACAAATAAATTAGTATATGAGACATAGCAGATGTTAGTTAGCTTGATTTAGTCATTCCATAATGTTTGCATATTTTAAAACATCATGTTAGACACCATAAATATATACAATCTTTATTTGTCAATTAAAAATAAATTAATAATAAAAACTACAGGAAAAACTCTTTGGGTTTGTTTTAAGTGCATATTGCTAAGTACAAGAAGTCAGTATGAAAAGGCTACATATTGTATGATTCTAACTATATGACATCCTGGAAAAGATAAAACTGTTATATTTGATGTAATGGGATGAGTTATGAGGAATGTAAAAAGATGGGTGATTGTTAAGAATTCAGAGCAAAGAAAGAGAGATGAATAAGTGGAGGACAGGGACTTTTTAGAACTTTGGAACCATTCTGAATGACACTGCGATGCTGGATATATGACATCATGCATTTGTTGAAACTATACAAAACAAAGAGCAAACCCTAATATAAACTATGGATTTCTGTTAATAATAATTATGTATCAGTATTGGTTTATCAACTGCAATAAATATACCACATTATTATTTTTCTGTTAACCTCAAACTACTGTAAAATATAAAATCTTGCTTTATAAAAAGTTTTTTTTCACTATAAATCTCAAGCTATGGCCAAGTAAGTAGAATGTGTCTTGTAATTTGGACATAAGCATTCTGCTAATTTTTCTACTAAGTTACTGAAAATTAGTTCTAAACAAAATGAAGGTAAGAAATAATCTCTAACCACACTCTCTTGGAACTTACACATAGACTTTTGGTAAATGTAAAAGGAGGTGTGGAGCAGATGGCTCTCAGTGATTTAGTGGCACACATTAAACTCAATTAGGAAACAATAATGAGAGTGTTGTCCATATAGAGAGAACTGTGTATAATAATTTTCCATGGCAGGAAATGTTCTCTGCACTTATTGAGTACAAAGATATGGAGAGGCAGGAAACCAACATTTATGTGCTGTTTATTAAGGACAAGGCACTCTTCATGTGCTATATTTTTAAATCCTCATGACAGCTTTTGTATCAGATGAGTAGTTGTTCCTTCATACACATTCTTCCTTATCCCATAGTTATGGTGATGTTACATATGGCTATCCAGCTGGAGACCTCATTTCCCAGCCTCTCTGGCTGCTAGGAGTGGCCGTATGATTAAGTTTTTTTCAACTGAATGTGAGTAGAGTTGATGTGTGAATTTTCATGTTCTTTATTCCAAAGGAAAGTATGTACTTTCCATGTACTTCCTTCTTCATTCCTATGGTGGTCAACACCTAGCTTTGACCAAACAAATGAAGACAATACCCAGACAATTCTCAGCACTCCAGGTTCTCGCCATCTTGTTGGTCTTTAATGCTTTGCAGGAACTACACATATTCAGTAGGAGCTGTGGGAGAGGCAAACCACAACTGCTGACAAAGACATTGTAGTACTGTTGCCATATGTTGATGCATTCAAATGGTTAAATAAATGGCCAGAGAACCCAAATGATTCAGGTTATATGTGAGCCTGCTGTGCATAGAAAAGTGTACAGGAACATGCAGAATGACTTATTTTTCTGTAGGAAGCTGATTACAATAATTAGCACAAGATGTATAGTCTATTTGGGAGGTGGGAGCGATGTAGAAACTATTTGCATGGGTAGACTGAATATAATTTTAAGAATGTATTTTAAGTCTGTTAATGTTACTTAAAATCTACACATTACAAAATAGAAGAGATAGCAGTCTCCAGGCTGCCTGCTGAGCTGTGAGTCAATCGTAGTGGAAGAAGCATGGCAGTGCCAAAAACAACCCATCGAATTTAATTTAAAGGTGACCATCGGCCGGGCTTTGTGGCTCAGTTTGTAATCCCGCGCCTTTGGGAGGCTGAGGTGAGTGGATTACCTGAGCCCGTGGGTTCGAGACCCACCTGGGCAACTTGGCGAGACCTCATCTCTACAATAAACCAAAAAATTAGCCGGGTGTGGTAGCGCACGCCTATAGTTCCAGCTACTTGGAAGGCTGAGGCGGAAGGATCGCCGGAGCCCAGCAGGTTGAGGCTGCGGTGGCCGGGAGCAGCCACTGCACTCCAGTCTGGGTGACAGAGTGAGACTCCAACTCAAAAAAAATAAAAAATAAAAAATAAAGGTGACCGTCTACTACTATATTATTCAGGTAATGTTGACTAGGAGATTTTATGCTGTGGATCTCAAAGATTTCTCATACCACAGTTAGCATGTTTAATACCTTGATATCTTTCCTGTAAAGTCCTGGGTTTCCATAATTCACAGAATGGTATACTTAGTCAAGATTCCTTGTTTCAAGCAACCCAAAGTGATTTTAGGTGATTATGCAGAAAGGGAAGTTATTTAAAAGATTTTAAACAAATTAGTGAATTGTCAGAAGATTGGAGAAATGGGCTTGTAAGATAGGTGGGGTAAAGGGTCCAAGAAGTGTGAACATTGGGCATAAACAATACCTTAGAACTATTCTGGTAGGGACAAGACTGCCTTTACTTGTTGAACACTAGATACTATTCTTAACCACTGCTTATGCCTCCCACATGGGTCCTATAATATTCCTGCTTTTTTTGTTGTTGTTGTTAGCTCCTGGAATCAAACCTGTGGAAGCTATGTCTGATTGGCCAAGTTTAGTTTATGTGTCATGTTTAGTTCTAAGTGAAGGCAAAAAAAGGAAATTGTCCCATGGAAGAAAAGTTTTTCTTCCCATCAAAACCTACACAGTGAGGAAGTCCTAAAAATAAGAGTGGAACTAAAATATTGGGAGTCACACATGCTATTCCTAGATAAGAAACCCCATTTTGCTTCTATGCCCTAGGGTATTTATATGTATAATGTGTCCAGATGATATAAAAAATTGTATCTTAGGGGGAAAAGACAGTGACAGTTACTGACTGTTGTTCTTCCAGCTCTAAATGTAATATTGATCTATCACTGGTATCATAGCTTCTTAAAAAACCAGAAGGGAAATGCTGATGTAGAGTAATTGGAAACATTTAACACTTGTGTCTAAAACTAAGCAAAGAAAGAAATAGAACTCACACAATCTAAGACATTCTTAGAAGAGCCAAACATCGTTAATAAAGCTTCATAAATTTCATTTTTAATTTCTTCATTATGGATTCAGCCTATCACACACATTCAGTTTTAGTTCATATAAATATTTATTTCACACTATTCAAAGACACAATTTTAATAGCTATACTTCTTAAGAGGGCCAAATTATTAATACACAAGCAAGTTAATTTTCCAACTCAAAGTAATTTGTGAATTTGTTGCTTTTCCCATATTATTCTACAGATTTGGGACTAAACCCGAACTTGGACTCCATCTCCATATTTATTTTTCTCTTGGTCTGCTTGAGGACTAAGTATTAGTACAATTTTTCTTTATCAGAAGATGGTAAAACCTGAGTTACATCTCCCAATCCCTTTAAAACTATACTATGATTACACAATAAGAAAATTGGACCTCCTTTGTTTAGGGTAGACAATGCTAAAGTTTCTAGTTTTATTTTGAGTTGACACAGTGTTATAGAGGACAACTTAGATGTGAACATAATATGTCAGAAAAATTTTATGTTTAATTTTTATGTGGAGTAGCAAAGATCTCTGCTTTGAATAGTGATTCAAAAGTGGTTTTCTGTTTGAAAAGACAATATGCTTCAAACTTATGTTATTCAAGATTGGAGCAATTTTCAGAGTCCAGTCTTAAATTATTTCTGAGAATGTCCTGTGGAAGGAAAGTGAATTAGAAAGGATTTGATAACGAAAATTCATTTGCATCTCATGTACAGCAGATGACTTGCTGAATGGCATTTAAAAGAGGATTAAAGCTGATATCTTACAAGCTGTAGGATAATCAGATTTCTAAGTTAATATAGAATTAGGACTTCCAATTCATTTACAAAGTAACTGATGTCATTGGCCAAGGATCTCACAATGCATTTGATTCTGGACATATGATCCTTGCATGTTTTTATCCCATCCAGAACTTTACTTTTATTCAATATTTTTCTGAGTAGGGACTAAGGATTTGTTGCTGTGACATACAAACTCTAGAATGGTATTTTACACTGAGCACAAATTAGGCCATGCAATGGTTCTACAGGCTCTATTACATTTATCTGAACAGTGTACATCCTAGTTTTAATGAATATTAACTTAAGTCAGAGCATACTGTTGAATGGAGCATTTCCTTGAGTGAGTAACAATGTGACCATTTTTGTGTTGTCAATGAAGCTCCAGATGCTGGGGTGTATCAGACCTCCTTGGAAACAGCCTGATGTTTCCATTACATTTTCCCTTTATATTTGTTAAATTTGATTCTGTCCATTTTAAAGTGAAAAATGGATCATGAGTATAATTTCTGGCTCTTTTCTTTACAATGAAAGTCCTTCCCCACACCCTTCTTTCTTTAAAATCCTGGTTACTTCTTTAATCAATTGGAGTGATAACTAAGATTATTGTTTAACACGTATTCACTCATCTCTCTCCCACTGAGAGTGGAATGTACTTTTCTGCCCCATTTAAAGTTGTCCTTGGCCATGTGACTTGTTTTAGCTCATGCAATGTTATAAAGGGCTTAAAGACACTTTCACAGTTTTGCTTTGCTCTTGCTCTTCTGCCATTACCATGAGAATATGTCCCTGGTGGCTGTTGTCCCTTCAGCTCAATCCTGGGATGAGATCCATGGAGCAGCTCAATCCCAGGATGAGATCCACAGAGTAGGCATAATTCAGCCATTGACCTAGAGTCAAGTTCAGCTGAGTCTGGCTGAGATCAGCAAAGCTTCAAATCTTGTTTAAAAAATACACATAAATATTATATATATTTTGATCTCTTTATATATAATACACACACATATATATTATATATATTTTGATCTGTTTATATATAAACACACATACACGTGTGTGTGAGATTATTTGTGGCAATAGATGATTATACACATGGATAAAGTCATTGATCTAGCATTTGAAGCTAGATACATCAAGACAAGAAAAAAGAATTTTCAGGGTCAAGTTTAATCACTAAGAGGATGCTAAGACTATCCTTCTATTTAATTTGAGAGCAAATTGCTTATTTTATGCTAGTATGGATAATTCTTAAAATCAATTGAGAAATTACTATGTATCCTGCACTGTGCTAAATGCTTTACATCTCATTTAATCTTCCTCATAATTCTGAGAAACGAGCCACATTATCACTATTTTAGAGCTAAAGAAACAAAGACATAGAGAGCTTAAGTAACTTGATCAGTCATCTAGCTACTAAGTCATGGATCAAGGATGCAGACATAGGCAAGTGGATCCAAGAGCATATGCTCTTGACAATAATGCTAATAAAGAAATACCTCTCTAGTTTAGAAAAAATGGTCCATTGCACCCACTGTTAAGGCATTAAGAAGACTGCAAATAGTATTTTGTATGCAAGCATCATTATTTTTATTTAATTGTACTTAAAAAATTCATATCCAGATTTCCATTAGCTAATTATAGGCTTATCATTTTGATCTATTTTAAATATATATCTACATGCCTAGCTTATGTTATGTTATGTTACTAGCTGGTGTAGTCTGTATCATGGAGTTATTACTCACAAAGCTGATGTATTTATTCTAAAAATGACTCTTTCAAATTTCATGGTTTAGATTTTGCTTGTAAAATTTTAGGATTTAATAAAAAGTCTACTTGATCTTATTCATAGCTTTCACATACATTGAAAACTTTGATATCTTCTCAAATTTCATTCTCCTAGTGACTTTCCATCTTTCTAGTTACTCTAGTCATCATCTGTTGAATTTCCTTCAAATTCTTTCCTCAGAGAGTTGTCTTTGTTTTGAACGAGAGTGCAGTATTGTTTTCACTTTTGTTTCAAACTATTTTTCTGGAAGAGCTCCAGAGTTATTCTGAACCTACAGGACTTGGTCCTCACCATCTACAGGGATGTACACTCTCCATAAGGAGAACTGACCTTTTGAAATAGCAGCAACTTGAGTTGGATTTCACCAGTAATGCCTTACTTTCCAGAAATAGGTTTCCAAAGACATTATACTGAGTTAATTTTGATGTTCTCTCTTTGGTAAAGATGCTGAGATTGCAAAAAGTTTTGCCAATTTAACAATGCAAATTTCGAAGAAGCACCTGCTTTAGAAACACCCCTGACAAATGCCTGCAACATGAAGATTACAAGCACATCGTTGACAGGGTGTATATTTGGTGGTGGTGGTGTGGTTCTGAGGTGATGGAGATGATGGTGGGAGTAGGGGTGATAGTGGTAGGAGTGGAAGTGGTGATGATGGGGGTAGAGGTGAAGATAATGGGTAGGGGTGGTGATGATGGTGATGGAGGTGGTGGTAGTGATGATAGTGGTAAAGAAGGTGATGGTGGTGGTAGAGCTAGTGATGATTGTGGTGGTGGCGATGGTGATGGTGTTGGTGTTGGTGGTGATGGTTGTAGTGGATGGGGTGGTGGTGATGGTGTTGGCGGTGATGGTGATAGTGGAGGGGGTGGTGGTGATGGTGGTTGTGGTGATGATAGTGATGTAATGATGGTGGTGTGATTTTATATTGGTGGTAATGTTGATGGTGTCTTTGGTGGCAATGGTGTTGGTGATGGTGAAGATAGCAATGGTGACAGCATTGGTGTTGGTTGTGAGTTTCAGAGTAAAAGTGAAAAATGTGTTGTATTTTTTCTTGGCTATAATCTTTTTCCAGCCATAACATAAACAACAGAGAACAAAGGAATTTTGTGACAGGAATTAGGTGGAATTCTATTTACTGAGGCCAATTAAAAGCAATTATATACAATCTGAAGCAGAGCAAAATCTGACCTATATACTGGGTTGTTGCTGGGATTTAGTTTAGAAAAGAATTAATCACAGATTATCCATACACTTGTCAGCTGATACTGGGATCTGCAGATAGATTTTGAATCACAGCTCCCACCTTAATTAAATCTCAAAACTGCAAAAAGAACTACCTTCAACCTACAGTCCAACTACAGAATTGAACAAAGCAAGAGGATATACATAAGGAAGAATAGGAGATTGAACAAACAGAAGTGAAAGCAACCCCTCCACACATAAATAACAGAATTAAAGAAGACAGGGAAGAGGAGGAAAGGAAAAAGTAGGGAGGAAAAATCTGCCGAAATGAAGAAAAATCAAAAGAAGAATATAGGTCTCACACAGACCCCTGGGAGGTAAGACAGTAAGAAAACAGACTTCAGAACACAAACGATGAAGAGCCTCCAGAATGACTTGTCACATGCAACAAACCCAGACATCAAGACATTTATAGAGAGAATAAAAAAAATTGAGGAGAGACGAGAGGAAAACAGGAAAGAGATGATGACAGAAATAACAGCAGTAAAGAATACTGTGATGGAAATAAATAACAAACTAATAAACATGGAACACAGAATTAGCCAAGCAGAAGAAAGAATCTCAGAGCTTGAAGATCAAATACAGAACTAACCCAAACTGTCAAAAACATAGAAAAGAAGCTTAAAAAGATAGAACAAAACCTTCAAGAGATGAACGATTACTTCAAGAGACTGAACCTAAGAGCAATTGGCCTTTCTGAGGCAGAAAGAGAGACAGAGACCACATTGGAACAAACTCTCCATGACATTATTCAAGAAAACTTCCCTCATCTCATCAAGGATGCAAAAATTCAAACACAAGAGATTCAGAGAACCCCTGCAAGACAACTAATGAGAAGACCGACTCCAAGACACATAATAATTCACCTAAACAAAGTAGGTATAAAAGAAAAATTTCTAAAGGCAGCAAGAGAAAAAGGTCAGACAACCTACCAGGGAAGACCAATTAGAATAGCAGCAGATTTATCTACAGAAACCCTTCGGGTTAGGAGAACTTGGAGCCCATTCTTCAAAATTCTCAAAGATAAATAATTTCAACCAAGAATAACCTACCCAGTCAGGCTAAACTTCATTGGTGAGAGAGAATTAAAATCTTTTCCAGACATCCAATCCCTAAGAACCTATGCAGCCTCCAGACCACCTCTACAAGAAATACTTAATAAAGTATTAAACATAGAAGAAAAGGAGAAAAGAACGACAATGTTCTACACAACAGTACAGGGAAAAGATGGAAAACACACATGAATCAACCCCCAAACCAAAGGAAAGACAACAAATAAACAGGAACAACAACAACAACTCTATAAGAGCCTTATGACAGGGAAAAACCGCCACATTTCAATAATTAGCCTGAATGTGAATGGATTAAATGCACTACTGAAAAGACACAGAATGGTGGACTGGATAAGAAACCATAACCCTGTTATTTGCTGCATCCAGGAGACTCATCTCACTACAAGGGACACACACAGACTCAAAGTTAAAGGATGGAAAACGAGTTTCCAGGCCAGTGGATCACAAAAGAAGGCAGGAGTTGCAATCTTAATATCAGACAAAATAACCATTAAGCTATCAAAAATTTAAAAAGACACAAAAGGACACTACATAATGATAAAAGGCTCAATCCATCAATAAGAAATCTCCATCCTAACATATATACACCCAACACAGGAGTTGTTATAAAACAACTACTAAATAAACTGAAAAAAGATATTGACTGTAACACTATTATAGCAGGGGACTGACAACTCTAGACAGATCATCTAGGCAAAAAATCAACAAGGAGATAGAGAATCTAAACTTGACACTCAACCAAATGGACTTAGTCGATACCCACAGATTATTCCACCCAACAACCACAGAGTATACATTCTACTCATCACCACGTGGAACATACTCCAAGATTGATCACATTCTTGGCCATAAATTAAGCATAAACAAATTCCATAAGGTTGAAATCTTGCCATGCACATTCTCAGACTACAGTGGAATAAAAATAAACATTAAAACCAACAACATTTCCCCAAAACCCACAAAGACATGGACACTAAACAGCATGATGCTGAACAACGACTGCATCAACACTGAAATCAAAGAAGAAATTGAAAGACTCCTGGAAAAAAGTGAAGCTGAAGAAACATCTTACCAAAACCTCTGGGATGCCATGAAATCAGTTTTAAGAGGGGAATTCATCTCTCTACCAACACACATCAGGAAAATGGAAAGACCACAAGTGGAGAGCCTAACAAATCACCTAAAGGAGCTGGAAGGAGAAGACCACCAAAACCCCAACTTTAGCAGAAGAATCCAAATCACAAAAATAAGAGCCTAAATACAGGACATAGAGGACAAAACTATCATAGAAAACATCGACAAAATAAAAAGTTGCTTCTTTGAAAGAGTTAACAAGATTGATGGGCCCCTAGCCAGAATGACCAAGAAAAAGAGAGAAAAAGCCCAAATAAACATAATCAGAAATACAAAAGATCAAATCACAACTGACCCCAAAGAAATACAAAAGATTATCAGAGATTACTATGTACACCTGTATGGAAACAAACTTGAATCAAACCTAGATGAAATGGAGGACTTTCTGACATCACACAACCTCCCCAGGTTAAAGCAAGAAGACACTGAGACACTAAATAGGCCCATAACAACTCAGGAAATTGACTCTGTCATATGAAAACTACCCACAAAAAAAAAGCCCTGGACTAGATGGCTTTCCAGCAGAATTCTACAAAACGTACAAGGAGGAGCTGATACCAATCCTATTGAAAGTATTCCAGGCAATTGAGAAAGATGGAATTCTCCCCAAATCATTTTACGAAGCTAACATTACACTGATACCCAAACCGGGTAAAGATCCAACAAAGAAAGATAACTACAGACCAATATCCCTTATGAACATAGATGCAAAAATCCTCAACAGATTTTAGCAAATCAGATCCAAAAACACATCTCAAATATCATCCACCATGACCAAGTAGGCTTCATCCCCAGGATGCAGGGTTGGTTGAACATTTGCAAAACCATAAATGTCATTAAATACATCAACAGATGTAAAAGCAAGAACCACATGATTATCTCATTAGATGCAGAAAAAGCTTTTGATAAAATCCAGCATTGCTTCTTGATAAAAACACTCAAACATCTAGGTATAGAAGGAACATACCTCAAAATAGTAGTGCCATCTACGACAAACCCACAGTTAGCGTATTGCTAAATAGTCAGAAACTAGAACCATTTCCCCTGAAAACTGGAACAAGACAAGGTTGTCCACCGTCACCCCTCTTGTTAGATATTGTGTTCGAAGTCCTAGCTCAGGCAATTAGACAAGAGAAGGAAATCAGGGGTATCCAAATAGGAAAAGAGGAGGTCAAGTTATCCCTCTTTGCTGATGATATGATCCTATACCTTGAAAATCCAAGAGAATCTGTCAAAAACCCACCTGCACTGATAAAGGACTTTGGAAAGGTCTCAGGGTACAAAATAAATGTGCAAGACAGTTGCATTTCTCTACACCAACAACAAGCAGGCAGAGACCCAAACAAAAAGCACAATCCCATTCACAATAGCCACCAAAAAATGAAATACCTCGACATCTCCCTAACCAGAAAAGTGAAAGACCTTTACAATGAGAACTACAAAAACACAGCTCAAAGAAATCCAAGAAGACACAAACAAATGGAAAAATATCCCATGCTCATGGATAGGAAGAATCAACATTGTTAAGATGTCCATCCTACCAAAGGCAATCTACAGAGTCAATGCAATACCCATTAGGTTACCAACATCATTCTTCTCAGACCTGGAAATGACAATACAGAAATTTATATGGAAACATAAATGACCATAAATAGCCAAAACAATCCTTAGCAAAAGAAACAAAGTAGGAGGTATCACACTTCCAGACTTCAAACTTTACTATAAGGCTACAGTAATCAAAACAACCTGGTACTGGTACAAGAACAGGCACATAGACCAATGGAACAGGATAGAGATTCTGGAAGCAAAGCCTCAATTCCTCAACCAACTCATCTTTGACAAAGCCTCTAATTACAACCACTGGGGAGAGAAGAACCTATTCAGTAAATGGTGCTGCGAAGACTGGCTGAACACATGTAGAAGATTGAAACAGGATGCCTACCTATCACCATACACAAAAATTAACTCTAAATGGATCAAAGACCTAAACTTAAAACCTCAAACTTTAGGTTTTTAGGTTTTAAGGTCGAGAACCTTAGAAAATGCAGGAAACACTCTTATAGACATTGGAACTGGCAACCGATTCCTGATCAAAACCCAAAGTGCCCAGGTCATAAGAGATAAGATAGACAAGTGGGACCTCATTAAACTGATAAGCTTCTGCAAAACCACAGAAACCATCAAGAGAGCAGGGAGACAGCCCACAGAATGGGAAAAAATATTTGTAGACTGTATATCTGACAAAGGCCTAACATCTAGGATCTACAAGGAACTCAAATGTGCCAAAAGGAAAAAAACCAAACAGCCCCTTTAAAAAACAGCCCCTTTAAAAAGTGAATAGACACTTCTCAAAAGAAGATATATGGGTAGCCAACAGACACATGAAAAAGTGCTCAGCCTCACTCATCTTTAGAGAAACACAAATCAAGACCACTTTGTGATACCACCTAACCCCTGAAAGAATAGCCGTCATTAATAAAACAAACAACAACAGATGCTGGTGAGGTTGCGGAGAAAAAGGAACACTTCTACACGGCTGGTGGGAATGTAGACTAGTACAACTTCTTTGGAAGACAGTGTGGCAATTTCTGAAGGAACTAGAAATTGACCTTCCATATGACTCAGCAATTCTCCTATTGGGAATATACCCGGAGGAACTCAAATCATTCTACAAAAAAGATACCTGCACACGTATGTCTGTAGCAGATCTATTCACAATAGCAAAAACATAGAACCAACCGTGTTGCCCATCGAAGCTGGACTGGATAAAAAAAATGTGGTACATTTACACAATAGAATATTATGCAGTCATAAAGAAGAACAAATATATGGACTTTGCAGCAAATTGGATGGATTTGGAGTCTATCATACTCAGTGATTTATCACAGAAACAAAGAACTGAGTTCCATATGTTCTCACTCATAAGGTGACCTTGAACAATTATAATACTATAAGAAAGCGATTGGCCTTAGCGGAAAACTGTCAGGGGAAGGGGGATGGGACTGGCAGTTGGGGGAAACTGCTAGGGGAGGGAGTGGCATACCTCATCAATAAGGGTACCTGCATGATCAATGTTTGTGTACATAACCCTGAATTGCACCCCACATCTTTATAATAAATAAATAAAATTTAAAAAAAGAATTAATCAGTCATAATAGCTCTGAATTCCTGCTGCTTCAGTAGAAATGTCTTGGATAATTTGTATAGTGATGAAGAGGGCCTTTCAAAGTCCACAAGTAGAAAATAGAAATATACACACATGTATACACATACACGTGCATTCCTATATCTATACTTGGCCTGTGTTCTTTGTCAACTGGACTACTATTATAGATTCTTTTGGGCCAAGTTTTCACAAACCTCAAGGTTTAAGACCAGTTGTATAATAATATCATCAGTCTAGTAGATTTTGTTTTCACTCTTTTTGCTGACTTATCATAAGTACAAACCAAACACACTTATTAAGCAAAAAAATAAAAATCAATTCACATACAGCTTAATGGCAAATATAAATTTCCATTTAATGTTTCATATTGTTAAGAAAATCTTATAGAAAGATACAGGGAATGTGATAGAAATTTTATCACCAAAAGTTTATCAGCAAAAGAAAAAGGGAAAATTACATTTTTTTATTTCCAGAAAGGGAAATATTGCAGGGATTGGATAAATGATTCTCAGCATGATTCTTAGTATTGTTGACACTTAAATTGAGGATCGGCTTTGGGTGGAGCTAGAGGTTACACACATATAATGATGGTTTTTGTGCAAGGTTATGTAAAAGTATTATACTGATATATTTTTCTAGGGGCAGCAGGGGCCTTAGGATCATGTTTTCTCTGTCACTCAGGTTTATGACTAACTAGAGAGGAAAACTCTGTAGAAACTAGAGGGCCATTTTTCTCCCTTTTTCTTCTCTCCAGGGAGACTTTCAAAGAGTAAAAAGTCAAAACCACTGGATATCTACTACTTATTTTTCTAACTGTAGCTAATTTCTGACTACGACCATTGACTTTGTATCCTTCTTTTTATCTACCTGTATGCACCCTGGATAATATCTGACAAGAAGAAGGAAGGGTGCTTTGATGGGTAAATGAAAAACGGTCTACTAAACAATAGATTCAACAGCATCTTTGAAAAAAGTAATTTAATGTCTAGAGGAAGGGTAAATCCCTGAAACAAACAGAAGTAGCAAGTCACTTTCTGCTTTCCAAAAATTTCAATCAGCAATCCTCATTTGGAAGAGCTTAACTGCAGTTCAAGAGTTCATTTGAAACCAAGAGAGTGTGGCCCTCTGGATTAGGAACTAATTTCATGGTTCTTTTTTTTTTTTTTTAACCTTCTTTCTTTGTTCTTAAATCTCTCCAGACTTTGCCGAACTTCAGTCCTTCACTGTCATTCCAGCAGCTCATATTCAGAAGCTTCCCTCCAGGCTAAGAAATCATCAGAAGGTGGCCAAAACATCTCCCCTCAAAAAAATAATGATTGTTATTTCCTTTCATTTAATGCTTACTTACATTATATGATGTAGAGCTACTAACGAAGTTACTAACGTCTCACTCCTTAATATCTGGTGTTTAGTTTAAAATTTAAATTCAGATACTATTTAGTTCATTACTTTTACTCCTCAGACTCCTCACATTTAAAATATTAAACATATGCAATAACTATTACATAAGATCACTCATGAAGGAAATGTCTAGGTAGCAAATTTGTCCCACGTTTTTTTCTACTTAGTGACCAAATCTCTTTCTGGTAAAAGTTACAAAATTGGAGAAACATTTAAAATTGCTTAGGAAGATACTGTAATTATGGGCATTATTAAAATTTTGAAAATGTTTTATAAAATAATGATAATTATAGTAATGCATCAGAAGGGAACTTTCATTTTCTATCTCTCTACTACGTGTTTACTGGGTGGTTTTTATGTTTTGGTGAGCTATTCAATTTTCTGTTTTTTAGTTGGTAAGTATCAAAATCAAATTAAATTTATTATTTATCTTAAACTTTTTTAGGGTCAAAGTCTTACTCTATTGCCCAGGCCAGAGTGCAGTGGTGTGTCATAGCTCACTGCAGCCCCAATTTCCTGGGCTCAAGTGATCCTCCCACCTCAACCTCTTCAGTAACTGGGACTAAGGTGCCTGTCACCAAGCTTGACTTCAAATTAAATTTAAACTACTTTCTCTGAATCTTCTCAGACAGAGAAAAACATGAATTCTAACTTAAGTCTATAGCAAAGATAAATGTTACTTGATTCTGTAAAATTTTCATCTCTTAGTATTTCTCATTCTCAAGGAGAATTTTTTTCAAACTATTTAAAAATATATTAATAGCGTACAATTGTTTCCAAAATATTTACATGCTAGTTATCTATTCATTAAAGGACTTTGGTGAACTCTTCTTAGAGCTTCATAAATCTATCTGAGATACTTAAAAAAAAGGTTTATTTCTGAGACGTTACCTTCAATACAGACTTTCTGTTATCATTACTTCCTTTTTTTAGTTGATTCGTGAAACTAGTACTTACCAACATTTTAGGAAGCTTCAGAATATAGCAAAAAAAGGAGTGGGGATTGCTAGAGTTTGGTGGAGAGGGGCTTCAATTTTATATGGGGAACTCATTGAACTGATATTTGAGGAAAGACCTAAAGGAAATGAGAGAGCTAGGTACCCAGAGAGTAATATTGCAGACAGAAGAAACAACAAAAACAAAGACCTGAGTAAGTGTGTACCTGGAGTGTTTACGTGATAGCAATGGGGCCATTGTGACTGGAGAAATATATCAAGGGAAAATATAGTAGTAAGAGACATCATGAGGAACCTGATAATTTTGATGAGGCCTTTCTTGTGGTGTGTGTGTGTGTGTGTGTGTGTGTGTGTGTGTGTGTGTGTGTGCGCGCGCGCGCGCATGCGCGCGCGCGCGCGTTTTGACTTTGAGTGAACTGAGAAAAGACTGCACGATTTTCACCTAATTTGACATTATAGGACCATTCTGGCTGCTATGCTGATCATATTCTTGAGGGAAGTAAGGGCAAAATAATTTATGAGACTATTGCAATAGTCTCTCAGGTGAGAGATAATGATGATGTCTTGGGCCAGAATGATGAGGGTGAGGGTGGCAAAAAAACTGATAAGATCCTTGATATATTTTAAAGATCTGATAGAATTTGGTTACAGAATGGTATGTGAGAGAAAGAGAAATTGAGAATAATTCTCAAGTTTTTGGCTTGAGCAACTGGAATTATGGGGTTATAATCATTCATGATGGAAAAGTTTGAGAGAAGAACAGATTGAGAAAGAAGTTCATGACTTTTATTTTGGGATGCACCAAGTTTAAGAAACTGATCAGATTTCCAAGTGGAGATGTTAAAGAGGTGGTTGAATATACAAGTTGGAATTTAGGTAGCAGGTTAGGTCTCAAGGTATATATTTAGTATAAATTTGGAAATTACGGGAATGTTGATGCTTTACAAACCCATAGACTTGGCTCAGATAACACAGAGAGATAGAAGAAGATAAGCTCAAAGCTTGGGCCCTGGAGGCCACCACTGTTTAGAGGGTGAGAAGATGAAAATAAATCTACAAAGGAGGAAGAGAAGGAGTGACTTGAGGTAGGATGAGAACCAGCAGAGTGGCTTCTTGGAAGATTAATTAATAACTTTAAAGAAGAAGAAAAAATTCAAGTCACATGCTGCTGACAGAACAAGTAGGATGAAAACTGAGAATTTTGGTAACCATAATTTGGCAGGTGGAGGTCATTGGTGACTTTGACAAGAGCAGATTTGGCAGAAAAGTGGGAAGTCTGATTGGAGTGGACTCAAGTGAAATAGACCAGCAGAAGTAGGAACAAGAGAAAGTTTTCTTTTCAAGATGAGAGTAATAATCACATAATTGTACACTGCTGGTAAAGCTATAGTAGGGAAAGAGAGAATATAATGATGCAGTAGAGAGTGAGGAGAATTGCTGAATGAGTGATTGTTCTTATGCTGGTGTGAGAGGATGAGATCTGTTGTACAAGTGATTGGTTTGCCCAGGAGCACAGCCTGCTTATCCTTAGCAGAAGGAAGACATATAATATCCTGATAGAAATGTATATGGGGGCTGATGGGTCTTCTCCATTGAAGGAAGTATGAAGTAGGAGTTGTTGGAGGATTAGGATAGAAAATGAAGTCTGAGTCCAAACTCCACCTGCATGCAACCTACTTATGTGGCAGATCTTCACTTGTACCCCACAACATTAAAATAAGTAAAATAAGTACAAAAATAAAATAAGAAAACCACATTGAGATACCACCTAACCCCAGTAAGAATGTCCATCATTAATAAAAAACAACAACAACAACAGATGCTGGTGAGGATGTGGAGAAAAAGGAATGCTTCTACACTGCTGGTGGGAATACAAACTAGTGCAACCTCTTTGGAAGACAGTGTGGCAATTTCTGAAAGAACTAGAAATTGACCTTCCCTGTGACCCAGCAATTCCTCTATTGGGAATATACCCGGAAGAACTCAAATCATTCTACAAAAAAGATAACTGCACAGGTATGTTTGTTGCAGCTCTATTCACAATAGCAAAAGCACGGAACCAACCATGTTGTCCATTGAAGCTGGACTGGATAAAGAAAATGTGGTACATATACACAATGGAATATTATGCAGCCATAAAAAAGGACAAATATATGGACTTCACAGCAACTTAGATAGATTTGGAGTCAATCATACTCAGTGCTCTATCACAGAAACAAATAACTGAGTACCATATGTTCTCACTTATAAGTGGACCTTGAACAATTATAATACTATAAGAACGCATTTGACAGTAATGGGAAACTGTCAGGGGAGGGCAGAGTGGGATAGGCAGTTGAGGGAAACTGCTAGGGGAGGGGAGGGCAAACTTCATCAACAAAAGTACCTGCATAATTAATGTTTGTATACCTAACCTTGAATTGTAGCTCTCATCTTTATAATAAAAAAGGTAATTAAATAATAATAATAAAAAATATTCTTCAAAAAAAAGAAAGTGAAGTCTGAAATAGAAGCAATGAATGTGCATTGAATGAACCAGAGAAACGTGCATTGGAAGTGAGACCAGATAACTTTCCTTCCCCATGTTTTTCTCCATCTTAAATAAGATATTTAGGTTAATTATTTAGATATTTAGGTTAATTATTTAAAATGTTGACTTCTTTATTCTAAATATCATGCACTGGCAAAATAAAAATGATTAAGACACAGAACTGTGTTTGAAGTACTGTAAACTGATAATTTAAAAAAAAGTTGTAATACTTTCTGTAGTAGTAGTACAAAGTTTGTTTATGCCTTACACTCCACTGAGTGGAACTTAGTTTTTTATGTACTAAGTGGTTGTAACAACAAGAAAAAAATAAATCATTAGGTAATGGTCATTCATTTGACATTTGGCATGTCAGTGTAAAATTTGCCTATGGTATTTATAAATAATCATGAAGTATATAATTTGGGGAAACTGTTTGACTTCTTGAAGATCACAGCTGTAATAGAATACACGATTCAATCCTTTAATTTTACAAAGGAAAAAACTGGGTCTCAGAGAAAGCAAATTATTCTTTTTTTTTTTTTTAGGGGAAAATAATGGCTTGTGACTTTTATTTTTTTATTTTTTATTTTTATAATCAATATTTTTTATTATGATTTTGTGGGGTACAGTTAAGGGTTAGGTATACAAATACATTTCATTCAGACACCCTTGTTGATAAGAGGTGTTTCCCCATCCCCAGACAGATATTTACTACTGTTAATCCCATCTCCCTTCCCCCCATAGTTTCCCACTACTGTCAGTCATTTTCTTATAGTATTACATTGGATGTTCAAGGTCCACTATATGAGGGAGAATATGTGAAACTCAGATCTTTGTTTCTGTGAGAGGTCACTCACCTAACTCCAGTCAGAATGGCAATTATCAACAACTCAAATAATAACAGCTGCTGGAGAGGGTGTGGCAAAAAGGGAACACTTCTACACTGTTGGTGGGAGTGTAAACTAGTGCAACCTCTGTGGAAAGCAGTGTGGCGATTCCTAAAAGCTCTAAATATCAACCTCCCATATGACCCTGCAATCCCCCTACTGGGAATATATCCTGAAGAACTCAAATCACTCTATAAAAAAGATACCTGCACACATATGTTTATCGCAGCATTGTTCACAATAGCAAGAACCTGGAAGCAATCATGCAGTCCATCAAAAGAGGACTGGATTAAAAAAATGTGGTACATATACACGACGGAATACTACGCAGCCATAAAAAAGGACAAAATCATGAATTTTGCAGCAACCTGGATGGAACTAGAGTGAAAACAAATTATTCTAAAGGATAAGCCTGGTTACTCTCAACCCAAGTCTCTTTCTGCTTCACAACTCCACTGGCTTTAGAACAGAACGTCATTCAACCCAGGGCTCTGTGGTGAGTTTTATTTATTATTCTAGCTAGACCTAGAACTGAACTTTACTATAGTTCGTGACTATCCACCTTTCATTAGTTTGAGATTAGAAATTGCTCAGAAGTTAAAACTGAAAAGAACTAAAGCAACCCAAAAGTGCAAAAGAGACAAAAGAAAAAAAAAAGTAGAGAACCATCCAGGATTGAATTACTACAAGGAATTCAAATTTTCTTTACATTTCTTCCTTTTCTCAATATGTCCAGTAATTAAGAAGATTTACTATTGATCATCAGGCATTGTATAGCATACAGAAGAATAGAAAGATTAAAATCCATGGGCCAACCAAGAGAACTCCCTTTACGTCTCCATTCTGTTCATCTTCCCTTTGTGGTCATCTCCTCCATTCACAGTCCAGACTTACAGAAGCTCAGTAAGTGAAGGGAAGAATTATGCACAATAAACCCAGTCAGCCACTTTCTAAAGTCTCTGAAAATATCAAATATCGATTAAGTTTGGGTAAACAATACATGTGGACATAGGGAAAAACATTTTTTTTTTTACAGACCATAATGCAAACACATAGTCCAACCAATCTCATTAGTCAATTAGTTAACTAACTAGTGAATCAACACTTGAGTGCCTGTTATATGCCCTGAACTTAGAAGCAAAACTATGTGTTAATTACCTATGTATGCTAAGTAATGGATAAAACATGAAAATTGATGTTTGGTTTAAGTTGATAAAGAATAGATCTTAAACAGAATTTTCTGTTTGTTTAGTTGAATAGGAATCTTTGATTTCTATTTTTGAGTCATATACTGCTTGTTAATGAAATGAATATGAATTGGAAATATATGTGTATGTATATGAATATATGTATATATACATATATATTGAAACCGATTAAATGGGTAGTGACAATGTACTTGATTACTTAGTCTGGTGTTTAGGGGTAGAAGACTACTGCAATTTAGGAAGGTCAGGGCCAAAAAAAAAAGTGCAAAAATCTCCTGCTTAATGATCATGAACAAATAACTGTATGGGATGTTTATTATTATTTATTTTTAGCGTGTGTTTCCATATTTACAGACAAAACAAGGAAACTGAAAAACCACATCCATCTTGTGCCATTCTTCTTGTTTTTTTCTTAGGGGTGAACTATCTTTCCTAGTACTCCATTCCTTTAATTGGTCCTTGGAGAGTCCTCTCAAACCTTTACAATGACATTCAGTGAACATTTCTGAGTGGTGCCAAGCCAGAATCTCTGTGATAGCTCACAAATTACGGATTGAACTAAAGCTGTTTTACTTCCTTTTGCGATGTTTAATGCATGAGTTTTCTTATTTGGTATGGTTAAGCTGATGACATACAATATTTTCTCTTCTTAAAGCTTCATGAATTACTGTGAATATGGTTTAAAATATGTTCTTTAGAAATGATTGCATGACAAAGCTTTCCTTCTTTTGTTTCCTCTGTACATGGTTTGAAGCCAAAGGATTACACATGAATGATATATTTCTGAAAAAGTAAAAATAGACTGCAGCGATAAATTTAAGATACTTAAAAGTTACTGATTCTGCTTTGACAGCTCTACACAAAGAAAAGTGAGTTTTGAAATATTTGCAGATCTCTTCAATATCTTATACATGAAATAAAAGTCATATTTTCATGCTTATCTTAAGTCAGCTTCAAAATATTTTCAATATTTTCTAGATAGAGCTCTAGATGGAGGAGAAAACTTTAATAACTTTGTTAATAAAAGGAAAGAAAAACTTCTAAGAGTTACTCAAGATTGATTGTTATTTTCTGTGTTTCTTTGTATTTTAATAATTAAAATCCAGTAACTGTTACTTTGAAAGTATGCATTGACTCATTCAATAATGCACTTCCATCTCTCCTTGCACTTCTTTTTTTTTTTTGGTATTTATCATGTATGGACATTTTTTGTGTGTATTAACTTTTCTGCTTACAGCATTTCTTTCTTTCTTTTTTTTTTGAGTTGGAATCTCTGTCACCCAGGCTGGAGTGCAGTGGCACACTCACGGCCACCACAGCCTCGGCCTGCTGGGTTCAGGAGATCCTTTCGCCTCAGCCTTTCAAGTAGCTGGAACTACGGGCGCGCACTACTACACCCGGCTAATTTTTCATTTATTGTAGAGATGAGTTCTCGCCAAGTTGCCCAGGCTAGTCTCGAACCCACGGACTCAGGCAATCCACTCGCCTCAGCCTGCCAAAGTGCAGGGATTACAGGCTGAGCCACGGATACCGGCCTACAGCATTTCTTTAATGACTAGAATGAGAGCTACAAGAGGCCAGGGATTTTTGTCTATTTTGTTCAATGTTGTACCCAAGTACCCAGAACCAAGACTAAGGAAGAGGTGAGGTTGGCCTTTTATTCTTTTTTGCTATATTCAGGAAAAAAACAAAGGTGCTCATTATCTACAAAATTGAACGTAATAATAAGTCAATGAGATTAGATAAAAAGCAAACAGAAATATAAAAATGTGAAAGGAAGAAATAAAACTATGTTGTTTCTTTTGCAGATGAAGGGGATTATTTATCTAGAAGAACAAAAAGAATAAATGGAAACACCACTACCAACAATAGGAAAATTTAATAAAATTGGACTAAAAATGGCAATCAGATATCAATAGCTTCCATATATGCAAACAATAATCAGCAGAAATAGTGAAAAACAGACTCCATTTGCCATGGCAAAGAAAAGATATCTATGCATCTCTATGCATAAATTTAAAAAGACATAGGTGAAACTGTGGAAAACTATAAATTACTCCTAAGTGGCCTAAAAAGTAGACTTGAAAGAGTGGAAATCTACCTCTTTCTTCTGGATAAATAGACTCAAACTCTTAAATACATTCTTTCTCGTTAATTTGCAAATACGAAGCACTCTTGCCCCCACATGACACCAGTTTTGCTGTTGCTTTTTAATTTTAGAAGACAAAGTGATCATAAATTTTATGTGGGAAAACAGATAGGCAAGAGTAACCAATAAAATCATAAGAAAGGCGATTTGGGGAGGAATACAAACTTACCAGATATTAACAATTTAAAAAAATTCAGAAAACTGAGTACTGCATGTTCTTATGCATAAGTGGGCCTAAACATGAGGCACACATGCACAAGGATGGGAACAACAGACACCAGGAACTGCTAAAGGAAGGAGGAAGGGGGAATAAGGGAACAAAACCACATGTTGGGTAACGTGCTCATCACTAGATGGGGGAAAGTGTGCTCTTCAGATGTCCAAACCTTACCTTCACGTAATATACCTATGTAATAATCCTCATATGTACTTTATGATTCTAAAGTTTTAAAAAGTCTCAGTAATTAAAACACTATAATCTTGGTGCTTGATGAAAACAATGTACAGGATAAAAAACTGATACAGATAGGTCGAGCATAGTGGTTCATGCCTGCAATCCTAGCGCTTTGGGAGTCCATGGCGGGTGGGAAGATTGTTTGAGGCCTGGAGTTTGAGGATGCAGTGAGCTATGATTGTACCACTGCACTCCAGCCTGAGTGACAGAGCCAGAACCTGTCTCTAAAAACCACAGCAACAAGAGTAACACAAGTGCACAGGAAATTTAATAATTTGTTACATCTCAAATAAGCCAAGCTGGGACACTGGATAAGCATATGAAAAAAGATGAAATTAGTTTAATTCTTCAAACTGCAAACCAATATTTTATTTATTTATTCTTGTAAAGATGAGGTTTTACTATATCGCCCAGGTGGGTCTTGAACTCCTGGGCTCAAATAATCTACCCACCTTGGCCTTCCAAAGTGCTGGGATGATAGGTGTGAGCCACTGCACTAGGCCAACTGCAAACCAACAATTTCAAATGTATCATAGAGGTAAAGGTACAAAAAATATCATATAGGCTACGGAAGAAAACTTAGATGAATTTCTTTATTATGTGGGTTGGGAAAAACTTTCCTAGCTATAATATAAAATCTAGGAGTACTAAGGAAAATACTGATAAATTTGTGTACATATATGCAAAAATATTTTGCATAGTAAAAATAAATTAAAAACCTAAGCAAAAAAGGCACAAATGTTTGCATCTTATGCCAGAGACAAAGGGAAATTATTCCAATATCAAAATAGTTTATAAAATTGAGGTAGCCAACAATACAACAGAAAAAAATGAACTAAAGATACAATTATAAAAATACATAAGACTAGGATCGCCGGAGCCCAGCAGGTTGAGGCTGCGGTGGCTGGGAGCGGCCACTGAACTCCAGTCTGGGCGACAGAGTGAGACTCCAACTCATAAAAAAAATAAAAAAATAAAAAAAATAAAAAAATGCAAATAACTTTTAAATTTATGAAATGAAGCTTAACGTTGCTTTAAAGAAAATGTAAATTAAAATTACAATGAGATATTATATCCAAAAGCTTGAGAACACACTCTGTTGGCAAGGATATGGTGAAACATGCACTTTCATATATTACTGGAGGCAATAAAAAACTACGTATGCATTAACCCCGTGATGAAAAAATTACTTCTACAAATTTATTTAGACAAAACAAAAAAAGAAATGAGATATTATTAACATTATTCGTTGCAGCGTGGCTTGTTACAGCAAGACTGGAAACAGCTCAAACTACTGACTGAAAAATATATGGTGCATCCATACCAAAGAGTACTATAAAGCTGTACAAGGAATTGGAAAGCTTTCCATATCCTGTTATAGAATGAATGTTCTCCCTCACACACGCACACACATATTTAAGTTAAAAAATCAAGGTGGAACAATGTGTATGGTATACTTCCTTTTGTGTAAGAAGGGGGTGGGATATGCGGTGAACAACAGACTCATAGGCTTCCAGTGATCCTTGTCTCCCTGATATTCATGCCCTTGTGTAACACCCTTGCTTGTTGGTGGGAACTGTGACTTGTCAACCAAAAGAATATAACAAAGGTGATCACTTCCATGATTACATGATTTTTTGCCTTATTAACGTGTAGGGGGTTCTCTATATATTTAGTTATGTAGTTATGCGTTATCAGCTATCTATCTCTCTGTCTGTCTATCTATCTAATCTATCATCTAGCTCACATATCGTCTCCCAGTCTAGAACTTGCCTTTTTTACTCCATTAAGTTTTTTGATAAACAGCTATTCATCATTATAATAAAGTCCATCGTAGCAACCTTTTATAGTTAGTGCACTTGTTTTTTTAAAAAAGAAATCTTTGACCACCTCAAAATTCTGAATATGTTCTCCTATGTTCTATTCTAGAGGTTTATATTTTTAGCTTTCACATTTAGGTTTAGGAGCCTTTTCAAACTAAGTTTTGTGTAAGACGTACTTTAGGGGTTAAGATTCACTTTATTCTCATATGAGGGGAAACCCAAAGAAAATTGGAATTATTTTGAGGGGTTGGGCCCCTTGTAGTACAGGCTTCCCCCATTAGGTAAGTGTTCTAGAAACCCATCATTTTCATCACGTAGCAGCTAGCACTGTTGTGAGAGGCTGTATTTGGCTTCAGTAAATGTTTTTTTTTTGGAGATTCCTTCAACACATTTGCCTATTTCATGATGGGTGATTTCCAAGCCACCTGCCCACATTGTGCTGAGTGTTCAGTAGTCTGAAATGGCATGACCTCTGTGTCCAGTCCTCCCTGTTTATCCAGTCTTACCCTGAGCAACTTTTTTTTGTGCTTCCCAGATGAAAAAAGTCCTCAAAGGGAAATGCTTTGCAGATTTGGGAGAACTGAAACAAGAAACAGCAGAAGCACTAAATGGCATCAAAGTCGAGAAGTTCAAAAACTGTTCTGAGCAGTGGAAAAAGCATCTCCATAGGTGTATTACATTAATTGGAGAGTACTTGAAAGTGACTGAAGTTTAGTATATGTTATTTTTGTGTACCCATTTGTATAGATACATATTATTTAGAACTATGTTTTGAAAAGGTCATTCTTTCCCTCCTGAGTTCAGTCTCCTAAATCATCTCCTTGCCTCCAGTTTTGCCTCTTCCAGAGTCTGTTCTTTCTATAGTAACCAAGTTGATTTTCAAAAAATGCCCCTTGTATAATATTATTTCCATTCTCAAAACTCTCTAATATCTTCCCATCATACTCCATAAAATTAAAGTATTCCATGACCCACAAGTACTTACATTATCTGGTTCATACATAACCCTGACTTTATCTCTGAACTCATAGTCTGCAACTCTTCTGTTGTAGCCACACATACACCAGCCCTTTGTTGTTTTTTGAACTCTCCAAGTGTATTTGGCTTCAGGACTTTTAAACTAATGTTTCCCTCTACTCAGTGTCTATCTCCAGGTACTTGCATGACTTATTATAATATAATACCTCCAATGTCATTTCCCCAGAGAGGCCTTCCCTAAAGCACCATTTTTCTATGCCTACTTTGTTTTATGTTTCTTCGTACCCGTTTCACTACTTGACATTGTGTTGTGTATTTATTGCCTGTCCGAATGTAAACTCCAAGAGGGCAGGGACTTTACTTTCTTTCTTTTTTCATTAATTGGCCATCCTCTGAGGCTTGAAATGGTTTCTTTTTTTTCATCTTTATTTTACATTCGGGGGGTACACGTGTATATTTGTTACATGGGCATATTGTATGGTAGTGGGGATTGGGTCTCAGATGGTCCATTCCTGAGATACTGAATACTGAGATAGAGTTTGCTTTCTTTATCTTTGCCTCTCAACCCTAGTTAACATCAGTAGGTAGTACATTAGTGCAGCATGTATTATATAATATTGTATAAATAGTATTATATGTGTATAATATGTAATATATAGTATATAATAATACGATTGAATATAATAATATAGTAGGTATTCAATATTTGTTAAATGAATTACTGAATAAATGGCCAAATAAACATTGAAATTAATGATGTTGAAAGAAATGCAAGAGTGCAGAGAGAAGAGGAGGGATGAAAATGCACTTCTCTTTCTTTCCTTTAAACTTCATACTGTTTTGTATCATAATGCTTCTGCTTTCCACACATGCTTTTGCAGTTATTTATACAGTAAAGTGCAAAAAGATTTGGGTTCAAATCTTGATTCTATTATGTAATAGCTCAGTGACCCTTGAGATTCTCTGAGCCTCAATTTTTTATGAAATGGGAATTAAAAATATCTATCTGCCTTGCAGTTTCATTGTCGCTAGCATTACAAGTAACAGGTAAAATTCCTACCAAAATGCCTGATATGTAGTAGGATTGCAAGAAGTGTAATTACTTTTATTATTTTATTTTCCACTAATAAATTAAATGAGGACATAACTGATTTAAAAAACATTTTGTGTCTTCCATAGTTGCTCATAGATTTTTTTTTTTGCACATATTAAGAGCACAATAAGTATTTGCTGTATCAATGCAGACAGGCTCATAAGAAATGAAATTACAACAGGGAGCTCTTTCCTTCTTTCTCTCTCTGTTCTAGTTGATTTGCTGATTAATAGCATAATTAATCTGTCCTTGTGCTGATTAGAAAATTCTCTAAAGAAAAATCCCCATTTTGTATAGCTTCTTAGTATGACAAAATATTTTTGACTTTTTATTTTTTCCATAACTTTAGAGTTAGACGTCTTAGTTATTCAGTATATACAATGATATATTTCAGTGATTTTTTTCAATAGGCAAAATACTTCTCCCCCTTCCCTTTCACTTCTAAAACCTCACAAGCTGTTAAAATGTCCATCCCTTCTGCTCCATTTCCTCACCAAAATCCTATCACATACCATATGAATTTTTAACCCTAACACCTGTCTACCCACATGGTTCCAGAGGGTTGTATTAAAAAATATATTGAAAAACAATAAAGCCTACACAAATCTCTACTAGCCCCCAAAGTCTACAAAATATAGTTTGTCAACACTGATTGTCAGTTGTATCCATAACCTCAGTGACCAGAAGAACACAAAGAACTTGCATAAACAGCACCCCTTTTCCACTTTTCTTAGTTCCTCACCAATGATTTCGTTATTCTTTAATTTGAATAGTTTCAAAAACCTTGCATTTTATGTTTTTGCCTCATTATCCAGGTGTCAGGCAATCCTCTAAGCCATAGAGAAAGCCGATCTGTGAGATCTGCTTCCGCCTTAGGGTGTGGTTTGTGACAGAAAAGAATAAGAAGGAAGTGTGTTATTGCCAATTTTAATTTTTGACTCATTAACTAATGCTTGGTATGATATTTTCCCATTTTTGCATTTAGTGTAGGTAGGGAAACCTTTAAGGAAAACTTTTGTAGGAACCTTTGGCTCTGGGAATATTTAAAGTTCCATATACAGAGAATTAGTTAATGCTACTGTAGGGCACCTGGAATAATTGACAAGCTTCTCCTTCAAGCCCCCTTTATTCTTTCACATTCTTCACACTAACTTCATTTTTTTCCATCTGATGATTTAGTTGGCATCTGAGAGGAAGTGATGCATAGAAGTAGTCCATCCTGGTGGGGAGAAGTATTTTATTAGACATTGTTCAGAATCACTGGTACATGGTGATAAAAAAAGAAAAGGAGCCCAACTTTCTGTTGGTTTCATCATTGCTTTATGATTTCCTATAGACAACCTACTTTCTTTTTGCTGGCACCCAAGGCATATCACTCCCTCCTCTCTTGACATGCTACTGATCTCACTCCAGAGGTGATGTCTTAAGAGACATTGAGGTATATTGTTGGGAGGCCAACTCAGTAATGAGAAGATGACTACTTGATGGGGAAAAGAGAAAGATCTATCTTAATCTCACTTTATGTTAGGTATTTCATCTAAGGAATTACATTTAGCTGTTTTTTTCCCCCTTTGCTCACTCTTTTCCCCCCCTCTTGTTTTGGAAAACTTTATGTTTAAGAGACTTGTGAGTAAGGTAAAGAAGTCAATTTATCAATTATTTAAGTACTCTGACTACATTATTCTCCCTGCTTTGAAGGGCAACAAGGAAGACTAAAATTAAAAGTATAAATTTGATAGAGCACTTTTTAATGTGGGAAGTAATGCTTTTTATCACTGATTAATAAAATACTAATAAGGCCAAGCTTGGGAATCTTAATTAAGCCATTTTCTTTGCTATGCTGTATGACTTTAGAGCAGAAACCAATCCTAATCCTGATTATTTATCTTGAGAAAATATGTCCTCTTTCACAAAGTATTAAGGAACAGTGTTATACTCTCAGATAACATTGATTCTACCAACCTTTAAAGAAACTCAAAAGGCATGTCTTTTCCAGCAAAATACCATATTTCATTGCATCCACAAGGTCTTTAATAATAAGATTTTCCTTTATTTCATAGACCACCAAGAAAGAAAAAATGATGCCAATTATACATAATACAAATGCTTTTTATTACTAAAGTGCTTATTTTTTGTGTTGTAAATAGTTTTTGAGATCCATTTAGACATACATTTTTAAATTTATCACATAAATGCATATAAAGAAAATACACACATAAAATCAAAAATTCAAGGTTTTAAAAATAATTTTCACACTCAGAGTCTATTCTAGAGTATTTTTACACAGAGAGTTGTCAATGTCTCTATTTTTCCTAAGAATACTGCCTTATATGTCATGAGGAGCTTGAGTGTATAGCATTTCTCAGAGGAATATCCCACTATTGTTGCCAGCATTTTCTTTGATAACAGTGCTCCTTTTGATCTTACTGGAAGGTGTTGGGCAAACAGGGGCAATAACAGTCATCTTAAATTGATGACCCCAGCTTCCACCGTAAGAAACTAGAAAAAAAAAGAGCATGTAAAATCCAAAGAAAGTAGAAGACAAAAGATAACAAAGACCAGATTAGAAATCAATAAGATATCATAGAGAAACATGATCGAAAAAATCATTGAAATTGAGTCATGTATTTGAGCTCAATAAAATTGAAAAACACCTAGTCAGACTGTGCAGACTATAGGTAGAAAAGACATATTATCAATAACAAAAATATAAAAGGTGAAATTACTAAGGTTGTACAGATATTCAAAGAATAATAAAGAACTATAATCAACTCTCTGCCATTAAATTTAACATATTTCATGAAATTGACAACTTCCTTGGAATATATGCATTACCAAATTTATTAAAGAAGAAATAGATAACATTAGTATCTCAATATATATTTAAGAAATGGAATTTTCGGTTAAAAACCTTCCCACAAAGAAAACTTTATAACCAAATGACTTTAATGATGAATATTACTAAGCATTTAAGACCAATTCTACATAAACTGTTCTACAAAATTAAACAGAAAGACATACCTCCCAACTCATTTCATGAATACAGCATTCATACTCTGATACCAAAACTAGACAATGTAAGAAAAACTAAAGATCAATATTCCTCATTAATATAGATGTAAAAATTCTAAACAACATTTTAGCAAATTGAATTCCACAATACACATACACAAAAAATACATCCTGAGCAAGAGGATATAATTCCAGTAATGCAAGGTTGATTTAACACCAAAAAAAAATCAAT
Organism: Cephalopachus bancanus; assembly: GCA_027257055.1. NCBI lineage: Eukaryota > Metazoa > Chordata > Mammalia > Primates > Tarsiidae > Cephalopachus > Cephalopachus bancanus. Next base: position 2,417,698 of record JAPVLO010000012.1, read on the forward strand.
GTAACACAGCATATTAATCAACAATAGAGAAAACCCATCTTAATAGTGTCAAAACAGTTCTTAAAAATCTAACATCCACTGAAATCTTGGCATAGTAGGAATAGAAGACAACTTCCTTAACCAAATAAAGTCATCTATGTAAAATGTATAGCGAACATTATTTTTACATTTCATTATGAAAAACTGAATTCTTTTCTCCTAAGATCAAGATCACCTGTACTATTCAACATTGTATTGGAGGTACCATTGGTGCAATAAGTTAAGATAGAGAAATAAAACTCATCCAAAGTAAAAAGGAAGAAGTACAATCGTCTTTATTCATAGACTGAATATATGAATATGATTTATTTATAGATTATATGATATAGAAGATCCAATGAACTCTACAGCAGAATCACTAGGACTAAGTGAGTTTAAAAATGTTACAGGATGAATGATAAATATGATTTTTTTCTACATACAAGTAATTTTTCTACATACAAGTAAATTTAAAATATGACTTACCTTGTCATCAAAAATGTTAAATCAGTAGAGATATACTTTGCAAAGATATGAAAGAAATGAGGAAACTTTACAGAGTTATCAACATATTTGTGAAGTTGTCTAGTACACACGAGTAGTACACTGTGCATACAAGTGCAGTTTATTGTATGTCACTTATACTTCCGTGTAAGCTGTAAAAATTTAAAAACAAACCAAACTTTTTAGTTTTTGTATGCTGCAAGGAATTGTCAAAAAATTAGTGTTGCTCACCTATATTTCTGCTTCTCTTTCTTTCAGATACAATATAGAATTGAATTTTATACCTTTTTGAAGTGAAGTATGACCATTTGCTTTACTTTGGTTAATGAAGTATGAACACAGTATCTTCTGTCCCTTCCTAATGAAAGCATCTGTATGGTCCTGATGTTGAGTCTCCATCAGCTGAGTCTCTATGTGAGGATGATGTGGAACAGAGTCTCCTGATGATGTGTGATCCAAACACAGGCATAGTAAGAAATCAAGTTTTGCTGTCTTAAGCCAGGCATTGGCAAAAATTTTCGCTGAAGTTCTAGACAGTAAAGATTTTAGGCTCTCTAATCTCTCTCACAACTACTCAACTCTACCATTGTTGTGTGAAAGCAGTCACAAAGTACAAAAATGAGTGGGCGTGGCTGTGTTGCAGTGAAACTGTACAAAAACAAGCTATTGCCCAGATTTGATCTGTAGGCTGTACTTTGCTGTCTTCTATTTCAAGCCATTTAAATTTGGGGTTATTTCTTCAATTTTACAATAGCCTATCCTGACTTATAGAGGAATCGAGACACAGACCCATGCCAGGCTTAATATGGAATAGCAAATGGATGGGCAGTGTCCCCTTCCTCTTCCAAGGTCAAAGTAGAGTAGCAACTGTGTGCAGTAGTGGGCATTGTTGGGAGGAGGGGAATGGTGGTTTCCCCAAAGCCAAAGAGGAGGAGCTTACATGGCAACACTATACAGGGCCTCTGTATGAGAACATTTTTAACAGCAACTTGAGAAACTCTCAAAAATGATGAAGGGAATCACATTCTAGATATCAAGTCTATTAAAATTTGAATATTTATTGGAGTTATGACCCTACATTTTTAGCTTCAATTTAGACTCTTTAAGAAGATTAGAATATTCATATATATATATGAAAACCAAGTCATTGCTAACTTAAACATTACATGTTTAAAAATAGATCCTCATGTGTTGATACTAGATAGTTTACTAAGTAACTCTAACTCTAACACAAATTATTTGAATATGATACATTGCTAAGAACAAAAATTCCTTAATAAAACATTTCTAAAAGTACTGGCACCTAACATTTTCAGTAAAAATATTCTGAGCTGTGACTTGTTTAAATAGCCTAAAGACTCTGCCTAAAGAGAAAATAAACGTGGGCTGAAAAATAAACACTATAATGTGCTCATATGTAAATTAGGGCAGGAATGATTTACAAAAGGAATCTTCCATCTAATTGGCAGCTAGAAAAATCGTGGGAAATTGTTCCCAAATTAGTTTGTGAGCCACTAAAAAAAAAATACTGGTTAATAATCAGAACATTATTTATAGTTGAAATAATTTATTTTTTAATTATATAACTAGATGGCATTGACCAAGAGTACTTTTAAGATTTTTCTTCTGAAGAAAATATTCCTTTTATAATTAATTTTCAAATTATTATATTTTGGTTAAATATGTTTGACATTTAAAACAAATTTTTTTAAAGTTTATTTTTTTATGGGAAGCTCATGGATGATGGCATGGCTCCGAAAGAACCTAGTACAATCTCCTTACTTTAAACGTGGTTCATATTCGAGATTAGAATATGGAAAGGTGTAGAGGATACGTCTAAGAATACAGTACACAAGACTTTGACTTTTGTCTTTCTGGCATCTATTTCTTTGATTTTTGTAGGAAAGGAAAGGGTCACCTCATAAGGAACTGAAAGAGGCCTCTGGTCAACAGCCACTGAGGACTACTACCTCAGTTCAACAGCTCTCATGGACCTGAATACTGTCAACAAACACTGAATGAGCTTGGAAGTTGATTCTGCCCCAGCTGAACCTATAGATTATGGTGGTCCTGGTTGATATGCTGATTGCTGCCTTGTTAGAGAGCCTAATCTCAAAGATTCAGATAAGCAATATTTAGGTTCCTGACCCACAGAAACTGTGAGACAATCTTCTGAGTAATTTGTTGCACAGCAATAGATAACTAATACATACCAACAGGCTAAGTTGGTCTTGGACTATTTTCCGTGTTGTCACAAATAACAGTTTTGTAAAATATTCTATTGAGCTGGTGGCCTGTGCCTGCAGTCTCAGCTACTTGGGAGGCTGAGGTAGGAGAATTGCTTGCGGCCAAGAGTTCCAGGTTGTAGTGCACTACAATGATTGTGACTGTTAATAGCCACTGCAGTCTGGCCTGGACAACATAGTGAGACCCATGTCTCTAAAAAGAAAGGAAAGAAAGAAAGAAAAAGAGAGAGAGAGAAACACAAACACCTTTAAAGAGACATGAAAACAAATAATACATTTATTAAATACTTTGTATTTTTATGCAGTAATTTTCCCTTAAAAGCAGGTTGTACCACACTCCATAATTGCTGAAAGTTTCCAGGAGAATTATTTGCCTTGTAAAAAACTGACAGGTATATATAGGCAATAACCCACAATCACTCCATGATTTGGTACAAGTTGTCTGTGTGGACAGAATGGTTGTTGATTGGAGTTATGCAATAATAATTTAATTCTATAGAAATTTAAGAAAACTTAAAGTTATGAATTCATGTAATATATTATTTGTTGTAGTATACAACTAGATAAACAAGCAAATCACATTGTGATATTTTCTTGTAGCAATAGACTTGTCTGTGAAACCATTTTGGCTGTCACTAAAATTCAAGCATGCACTACTTTGTATGTGCTCCTATCAAATCAATCCGACCTTAAAATCGCCTGTGGTCAAATACGTTTGGAAAATTCTGCTTAATGAAACATATTTTTCCTTGCATTTCAGATATGTGTGCACTTGCTTTATGCTATTTATTAGTCCATAACTTTTTTGGTGGTTGATATTTTACCTTATTCATCTTTGAATCTCCAATAGTGCTTTAACATAATGCTTTTCATTGAAAATTACCTTGTCAGATTTTGAAGGTAATTTAGAGATTATTTACCCAAGTGGATTTGAAATTATGCCCATTGGAAATCTGGAGGTTCTAATGCTTTGGGTACTCTTCCCTGCTTTGATTAATGTGCTTTTTTTGAGTCACTTGGCTTTGAATATGTAAAACAAAAACAGAGCTTTTCCAGTCATTTCACCTTATGGATGAAACAAACCAAACATTAGAATGTTTGGTACATCAATCAGGATAGGTTTGTTTATGTTGTAGTAACAGACAAACTCTGATATCAGTGGCTTTACGTAGCAAAGATTCGTTTTTTCTCTCATGCTTGTTGCTCAATCCAGGTTAGCAAGGAGGAGCTTTTCCAAATACCATTCAAGAATCAAAGTTAATTGAAGTTTTACCTTATCACATGGCTTCTAGGATCTCTGTGGCAAGGGGAAGAAAATGTGAGTCACACACAGACTCCTTATGCTTCTTTGTCACGTTTGCTCACATTTCATTGGCTCAAGTAGGTCACACAGCCATGCCCAACTTCAAAGGGAGTGTGGAGACTGGGCACAGTGGCTTCATGCCCATAATCCCAGTCTTTTGGGTGGCCAAAGTGGGAGGATCCTTTGAGCCCAGGAGTTCGAGACCAGCCTGGGCAGCATAGTGAAACCTCATCTCAAAAACCCCCAAAAGAGTGTGAAAGTAAACTCCTACCTTGTGATTGGAAGGAAAGCTGAAATATTTGTGATTAACCCTAAAGAATATTGCAGTTAGGACACTTGACTAACCTACTTGGTCATTTCTCAGTAGTTCTCTACTACTACTTGAGTTTGTGTAATAAAGAATGAAGTTCTTTATGAATTACAGGAGAATAAAAGCCATAAAAAAATAAACATGGCATAAGAGGTTTCCTTTGATTATCTTTCTTCTCCCCAACACTATCAGTCCTGACCTTTGCTTGATTTTCATTGGTCTACAAATAAGCACACATTTGCTCTCTATTCAAATAAAACTGTTTTGATCCTCTTGCCTCTAAAAGTGAAAATCCTGTATTTGTTGGGCCCAGTGGTGTGTGCCTGTTGTCTCAGCTACTGGGGAGACTGAAGCAGGAAGATCACTTGAGTCCAGGAATTTGAGTCATGATTGTGCCACTGCACTTCAGCTTGGGCAACATAGTGAGATCTTATCTCCAAAATAAATAAATAAACAAACAAACAAATAAATAAATTCTATACTTTTGTTTCATTCTCTCCTTGATTTCAGTAACACTTTGCTCTTCTATTTTCTTTGTATTTTGGTCTGTTTCTGCTCTTGTCATATTTTCTGACATTTCTACCTCTTCTCTGAGCCCCCAAACATAGATATACTTTAATGCCAAATTATTAATATACAACGGATGATTTTCTGAGACTAAAAGAAGTAATTAAATTAGGTTTAAATTCCAAGTCTAGCCCTTACTCTGTGTGAAAAACTGGTTTGTTTACTTCTCTAAGCCTACTTTTGCATTAGAAAAAAAAATGATATTACCCCTTAGTATTTATTTATTTATTTATTTTGAGTTGGAGTCTCACTCTGTCACCCAGACTGGAGTGCAGTGGCCGCTCCCTTCCGCCTCAACCTTCCAAGTAGCCGGAATTACAAGCATGCACTACAACACCTGGCTGATTTTTTGATTTATTGTAGAGATGAGGTCTCGCTGCCCAGGCGGGTCTCAAACCCGCGGGCTCAGGCAATCCACTCACCTCAGCCTCCCAAAGGCATGGGATTACAGGCTGAGCCACCGAGCCCGGCGACCCCTTAGTATTTTTAAAGAGGATTAAATTGAGTATACTTGGTAAGTAACAGGTATACCCTAAATGCTTTTTTCCCCTTCTCCCCTTTGCATTCCAAACTCCTTACTTAACATCTCATTTTCTTTTTCCAAAACCACTGTAATTGCTTTACTAACTTTGCTGTTTTAAGTCACTCCAGCTTTAATCCTCTTTAAACAGTTTCACTAGATTAATCCGCACAGAATGAAACAAATAAATAATATATGTTTATTAAGTAGCAAAGTGGCATGAGATGTATATTAGGAAGATTACAGTTCAAATCCACTCAGTCTGTCAGTTAAGGTGATCTCAGTATGGTCTCAATTTATATCATCCATCATAATCTCATTAATTCTCCTATTCAACTTATACTTTGACACATTAATTTGTTGCGAATTAAAATTCCATACACACATTACTTTTATTTTTCTTGACTCATTCCTGGAATGTCTTCCTTGTTTTTCTTTATTTAGTTTTTTTTTTTAAATTTTAAATTTTATTTTCCTTTGTGAAGTCACTCAGGGCTACTCTAGCCCACAGAGCTCTTGTCTCCTCTACTATGTATGTACCACTGATTCAATGGTAGAAGTATCTTTTTTTTCAACTTTTTTTTTTTTTTTTGATTTGGAGTCTCACTCTGTCACCCAGACTGGAGTGCAGTGGCCGCTCTCGGCCACCGCAGCCTCGACCTGCTGGGCTCCGGGAATCCTTCCGCCTCAGCCTTCCAAGCAGCCGGAATTATAAGAGCGCACTACCACGCCCAGCTAATTTTTGATTTATTGTAGAGATGAGGTCTCGCCTGCCCAGGCGGGTCTCGAACCCGCGGGCTCAGGCAATCCACTCACCTCAGCTTCCCAAAGGCACGGGATTACAGACTGAGCCACCGAGCCCGGCTTTTTTCAAATTTTAAATGTCTTATTTTAAAGATGTGGAGTACAATTTGGGGTTAGATATACAAATGTTTATTATGCAGGTACCCTTGTTGATGAGGTGTGCCCCCTTCCCCTGGCAGTTTCCTTCAACTGCCAATTCCAACTCTCCTCCCCTGGCAGTTTCCCACCACTGCCAATCCTTTTCTTATAGTATTATGATAATTGTTCAAGGTCCGCTTATGAGTGAAAACATATGGTATTCTGTTCTTTGTTTCTGTGATAGGTCACTGAGTATGTATGATTGACTCTAAATATATCCAAGTTGCTGCGAAGTCCAATGTTTGTCCTTTATGGCTGCATAAAATTCCATTGTGTATATGTATCATATTTATTTAATACAGGCCAGCTTTGATGGGCAGCATGGCTGGTTCCGTGTTTTTGCTATTGTGAATAGAGCTGCAACAAACATGCGTGTGCAGGTATCTTTTTTGTAGAATGATTTGAGTTCCTCTGGGTATATTCCCAATAGGGGGATAGCTGGGTCATGTGGAAGATCAATTTCTAGTTCTTTCAGAAATCACCACACCGTCTTCCAAAGAGGTTCCACTAGTTTCCATTTCCAACAGCAATGCAGAAGCATTCCTTTTTCTCCGCATCTTTGCCAGCATCTGTTGTTGTTTGTTTTATTAATGATGGCCATTCTTACTGGGGTTAGGTGGTATGTCAATGTGGTTTTGATTTGCATTTCTCTGATTAGTGAGGCTGAGCACCTTTTCATGTGTCTGCTGGCTGCCCATATATCTTCTTTTGAGAAGTGGCTATTCATGTCTTCCCACTTTTTAATGGGGCTGTTTGTTTTTTCTTCTTTTGGCATGTTTGAGTTCCTTATAGATCCTAGATGTTAGACTTTTGTCAGATATACTGATTGCAAATATTTTTTCCCATTCTGTGGGCTGCCTCAGCACTCTCTTGATGGTTTCTTTTGCTTTTCAGAAGTTTGTCAGCTTGATGAAGTCCTACTTTTCTATCTTATCTCTTATGGCATGGGCACTTGGGGTTTTGATCAGGAATTTGTTGCCAGCAGAAGTATCTTGAGGGCTGTCATATGTAATGCATTTATATAAGGAGAGTGTATTAGGTAGAATAAGCCAGATGTTGCAATAAGCAACCTTAAAATGTTAGTAGATTTACAAAATAGAAGTATAGGTCTTGCTCACACAATAGTTAAAATGGAGTATTTGGGGAATGGACTTCCACAAAGTGATTCAGAGACCCAAGCACCTTCTGGGTCAAGGCATCTCCATCCCCTAGAGTTATGCTGTCTAACATGAGTAGTCCCCAGCCTGCGTGTGGCTATCGAGCATTTGAAATATTGTTAGTCCTAAATGCGATGTACTGGAAGTATAAAATATACATCAATTTTAAAGACTTAGTATGAAAAAAAGTAAATGATTAAATTAATAATTTTCATATTGGTTACATGTAGAAATGACAATATTTTGTGTTATTTGGTTAAATAAATTCATTATTGAAATTAATTTCATCTTTTGGTTGTTGGCTATTAGGAAACTTAGAGGTTCACATGTAGTTTTTCTATTATACAGCACTGTCCCAGAGGCTCAGAATTCTTTCAGAGATTCTGCAGGTGGTAAAAGACACAGGAAGAGGGTACTGATAATTGTAAGTTTTATATAAGCCATGCTTGAAAAATACATATATCACTTGTGTCCACAATCTCTCATCTAGAATTTAGACATGCAGTCACACTTTTTTGAAGAAAGGCTGGGAAATAAATATAGTTTTGTGTCCAGGAGAAATAGGAACTCAATTTTGGTGACCACATGAGCAGTCCTTTCTGCAATATAGTCTATGTATATGTGCATGCAGGAATGCACATGTGTGTATTTGTGTGAGTGGATAAATGTTTTCCTCTCTGTCTACTCCCCTATATTACCCAGCTCCTTGAATCTTAATATTTTGGAATCTTTTCCTCCCACACCTTGCACAGTCACTTAAGCACACAAACTCTCACTAAATACTTTTTGACTTATTTGAATAATAGTAAAAATATGAAGGCAGGAACGAGTGTACCTGAATTGGGAGATACTGAAGATACTGACTTTACTAGAAGGGGTGAGTTTGTATGTGTGTGCCTAGATTCAGAGGTACTGGGGAGGGAGAAAGTGTAAATCAAGGGGTAATTGGAAATTTGACAGAGAAAGAAGTTACAGAAGGCAACAAGTACCAGGTGGGGGAATATGTCTTTGATGCTATACATTGCATTAATGTGAGTTAATGACTGGAGTACAGTGGGAGATGGTGATGGGAAAACACCTCTTATCAACAGGGCACCTGAATGAAACGTAATTGTACACCTAACCCTTAACTGTACCCCACAAAACCATAATAAAAAATACTGATTAATAAAAAAAAAGAAAACACTAACAAAGAATGTGTACTATCTGTCTTCCCTAATAAAGGTGTAATTCACATTCTGAAAAAAAAGAAAAAAACTGATGCTGTGTGCACTGATACATTGGGGTGGGGAAAAGCCTCAAATCAGGGTGGCCTGAGAGAAAGCTATTGATGATGCATTGAGGTCAAATCAGGTTTATTTAAAATATGTGTTAGGAGAGCAGAAAGAGAAAGAAGCTGCAGTAATAGCCTGCTATCTCCTCTCTTAAACTTTGTTGCTCTCCTTTTTCTGAACAAAGACATCCACTCTGTTTTTTTGAGATGGCATACTGCAGACTTCTGTTTGTTTATTCTTCACATGCAAATTATCTCTTGTTTTCCAGCCGGTCTGCTCTTTTCATAGTTGACACAGGATAGGTGGAAGGCTTATGGCATTGTAGCCCCAAATAACAAGAAAATGCTAAGAAGTTTCTTCATTTTTAGAAAAATCCCATGTGGTGTACCATGAAATCAAGCTGTGAATGTTGATGTCAGTCTCTTTTGTCCTACCAATTGTTTCAGACTTTTTCTCAAAAGTCTGGGGGAGGGTAGTGGTAGTCCATACACCTGAGAAAGGAACTGCTCTCAGTCCTGCAGTATCCTTGTAGTTGGGGGAAAGAGTTAGTGACAATGACGTGTGGGCACTTGGTGTTAACTCATCTGTATTGTCTTGAAAAAAAAATGTTACCTTTTGTCTTTTGCTGTTGTCTAGAGTGGAGACAGCGGAAAATCTGTCACTGACTTAACAGTTGCAGGCTTGTGTTTGTGTGTGAACTGGTGTGAATGCATATATGTGCAAATTAAGAAAGGACATTGTATACTTGCATAGTGATCATGAGTCAGTGTTTTGTCGTAGGTTGAAGTAATTATGGATGTAGACTGAACACCTATTCTTTATCATATCATGATCAGATAAGCCTACATTAAAGCATCTAAATATAATTTGTGTTTTATGCTTCTTGTTTTTAAAATATATACTTCAGTATTCTGTTTTTTAAATAATACTTTCTACTGATATAAACATGGCAGCACCTATTATGTCATCTGATCTTTAAATGAATTCTTTGACTTAAAGAAATTACATTTCTCATTTAACTAGCTAAGAAAACCAGGATCCAAATGGCAAAATGAGTTACTCTGGTTCATACTATGTGGTGATTAGTAGTGAAGATGATATGGGGCAGAAGAAAGAAAATAGATGTAGTTAGGTCTTAGTTGGAATGTGATCCAATTAATTGGATTATAGACGACTTTAGAATCATCCAGATGCTTGTTAAAAATTCAGATTTCTGAGCCAATGGAAGATCTATTGAGTAGTGACTGAGAATCTGCATTTGTAATAACTGTCCCAGGTGCTTTTATGCATACTTAATTTTGAAAAGCACTTAATTAGGCCTTGTAGTTAAAAAGTCCTAGATTTAAATTGTAGCTCTTTGATACCAAGCATTAGTTTTCTTGTATTTAAAAATATGGATGCTAACACATACAACTGTGAGTAACTTTTAAGTACAAAAGGAAATTCAGTGAAAACATGATTTCTGAAAAAATAGTGAGGGTAGTTTTGTGCCAAATGTGTGTTTAGCTTATTCTTGAGAAAATCATGCAAATTTAAACTGTTAATGTTATCACACAAGGAGGACAAAATTAGTAAAAATAAATAAAGAAAAAGAAAATTAACTTGGCTACAGGTCATACAAGCTTATTTGGCTAACTTAATAACCCATCTGAAAAACGGGCTCCAAGCTTTGAAGGAAACATAAAACTTGTGAACTTCAGAGTTTAGATTGTCTCTAACACAATATAACTCTGATTGCCTGCGTGGTCAAGTTTTTTAAAAAATTAAATTCCCCTGGCAATCCTAGAAGCAGAACATGAATAACTTTCAAAAGAAAAAAATCTTTGTTGTTTGCATAGCACAGCTTCCCATTCAGTTGGAAAAAAATTACTAAAATTTTACTTGAAAAGCAGTGATTGAAATGTTCTGAAAAATTCAAAGAACTTTTTTGAAAATATCAGCTTCAAAACAAAATTTCTCAAGGTTTTTATAAAACCAAAACACCAAAACCCTGATGGGTGCTCTCTTATCTCTGGCCCATATGTTGTTAGCTAATCTGATGCTCTGAATATTTTGGGGAAAAGAATTTTTGTATCATGGAGCCAGATTTTCCAGTGCCTCAGCTTCATGCTGGGATTGGGTCAAACACTAATGGAAACTTACTTATTTTTGACAGTCAGAGGAGTAAATAAGAACATAAACCTTTTTTGAGCCCACATTTTAGTCCAGACACTGCACTAAGCACTTGGAAAATAGATGAATAAAACAAGTTGCTTACTCTGTAAACATTGACAGTTTCATATTAATAAAGTGTAGAAAATAATTTTAGATGCTGAGTAATCTGTCATTTCTTTAGTACCCTTTAGATACTCAAAGGATAAAACTGTCAACTTTATTGGGATTGTTAAGCATGAATATTTTCCCAATAATATCCATTATACAAATATATGTATAGTGAGTAGCTTAGTTTAGGTCATCAGGGGATCAAGAATATGGAATGATTTTTGATTATGACCCTGATGACCTGTGAAGAAGGATCAGGTTTTTTGAAAGTTCACCCGCATTTTAGGAAGATAAATTATTGAGAAAATATTCAAATTTAAAACGTGTTGGGATCCACTTTTTGCTAAACAGCCACTAGTCTAATGTTTAAGAGGTAGACCAATGAGGGGAATTGGTTTGATTGATTGTGTGATGAATGAAGATTAAGATAATTGATTAAAGTACATATAGGTGGAAGAAATATTACTTTACAGATTCTGGATAAAATAATTAATTTGAAAAAAAATTCTAATTGAAGCTGCTCATCCTATTGGTTCTGCCTGTTAAAATTTCTTAAAAAAATATAAACTTAAGTCTTCAAATTTGCATCTAGTTGTGTCATCATGGTTGTTTTATAGAGCATTTGGTAAGTGAAGAGAATAAGAGAATAAGTATCTGCACAGTTGATAACAGACAAACCCAACTCAAACATAGATCACACAGCCTAGCCTCTGATTCAATAAACTGGAGCTGAAAGGTGACTCCTGCGCAAGAAACTACATCCTGGTTTTCCTGCAATGAACATGTGCCATGACTGTGTCATAGGGATGCCAGAGAGTCTCAGACAAAGAAAGGAAACATCTTTGAAAAATGTGAAAGTAGCATGCAAATTTTGTCTATTATTGCAAAGTCCTTAATAATGGTGGTACATTCTCTGTGAAGCTGCCTGAGAACATACCAGTACCTGAAGATGGGAATTCTGCCAACAATGAAATCAAGTTAAACTAAATCACAAAAGCAAACAAAACACAAACAAATAAACAAAACATGCCATTGAGACATCCAACAAAACCACATTTTAATTAGATCCTATGAAGAGTTGTTTGCTAATTGTTTTTCAGATCTGAGCTGGGCTTGGTCTCAAGGATCGAAAAAAGTTCAATGAAGCATTCTTTTCTCAAATACTCTAGGGAAAAAAGGCCCCCAAATTTTATGAAGCATTAAAAAATTCACAATGAATTTGTTAATAGGACCTCCCCTTCTCTTTGTGACAGATGGTAATATCCATTTATATCTTTTATTTTTTTAAAGCTTGGATATAGTTTCTTCAAGGAGTTTTGAAAAGTTGGTTAACTATATTGTATGAATTTGTGTTATGAATGTATGGTATACAGAATACAGTCCTAGAAACACTGCTCTAAGGGAATATTACTCCCTACCTATTCCAGAAATCTGGCATGCTCAAAGTCTGTAAAGATACTCAGTGATGACTTAATTTTGGTTTAGAAATATTATGTGTCTACCAGAAGCAACTTCTACCCCAAAACCTCAATCATCCTGTTATTTTCAATTACCTGTTGACTCTATGCTGATCAGATTGAACAGCAGATCAACGGGCAGGATGTTGATTCCTTTGGTTAATAAAATCTTTGTACATACAACATTTTGCTTACTTTCCCCTGACTATTATTTTTGCCTACCAATTTTTAAAAAAGTTTTGTTGTCTTTCATTCAGTCAACAGATATTTGAGCTGCTGTTTTATTCTGGAACCATGCTAGGCCCTAGACATACAGGATATGAAAAAGACATGATCCTTGCCCTTAAGGTCTGTGGACACAGCACTAAACAGTAATAATGCTTTCTCTGCTTTTAAGGAGCTTTTCGTCTGCTTTTAGGGTACTGCTCCACCTGCCTGGCTTCCATTCCACTGCAAACTCTAACACTCATATTTTATCCATTCCTCAATTATAGTTTACATAATTGAATTCTAACTTTCAACCTCTTCATGCTGTACTCCTGGCTGCTGACATCTAGCTTGTCATTGACCTATTGAGGTCGCTGTCTTGCCTCAAGTGTTTTTGCTTGTTTGTTTTTTGTTTTTTTGAGTTGGAGTCTCCTCTGTCGCCCAGACTGGAGTGCAGTGGCACGCTCCCGGCCACCGCAGCCTCAACCTGCTGGGCTCTGGTGATCCTTCCACCTCAGCCTTCCAAGTAGCTGGAACTACAGGTGTGCGCTACCATGCCCGGTTGCCTCAAGTGTTTTCATTTGTCCTGGCTGCACAACCCCCACAAGGGGAACAGTGGGATGTTTATAGGTCATACAACTTCAGGCAAGTTTCCAGAGTCTACTTTCCTGATATTGTCAAACAGGCTCACTGTCTCTCTAAGATAATTTAGAAATGCCAGTGTAAGATTTTTGGTGATTTTTAAAACAGTTTTTGTTCATAAAAATTAGTTTGATATTTCCATTTAAAAAATTAGAATTAAATGTATTAAAGCATTAACTTGTAATCTTGTTTTTCTTAAGCTTTTTAAAACAATTTTCAAATGTGGATTTCAGCAATAATTTCCAAGGGGGATTTGATCAATGTTTGATCAACTTAGAATGTAATAATAAGGATATTTAATAATTATTTAATAATCAGCCCATATTTAAAGTTTATTGGCTTTATTTCCTAAAACATTTAAAATTATATTTATAAATTAAACATATTCAACTTTCATTTTTAAGTACTTCAGGTATTTGACCTAACAAATATCTCCTTCCCAAGTACTGAACTCTGATATATGTTAAATTTAAGAATACAATGAACTGCATTTCATTCTCTTAGTCATTTTAAGAAAGCTTACAAGCATAATGAAATGATCTTATACCTTTCAACTTGAAATAAAAAGCTGAAAAAATTATTTAATTTCATATTTTACATATGTAATTAAGAATCTACATTTGCTATTCAATTACAAGGCTAGATCTATATTTATCTAACTTTACAGTTTAAGTACCAAATATGCATAAATACAGAGCTTTGCACAAAATTATTAACATGGCTTTGATTTACTTAATAAATCTTCTTAATTAAAAAATATTTCTCAGTGTTACTCACTGTGAACAACTTTCTTTCTGAGAAAGTAAGGGTTACTAATCCCAGGAAATTTAGGACCAGAGAATTTAGACCAGGACATAATATTTAGGATTTCAGATATACAGGATAATTTTTACTGTAATACTGACAGATGTGTTGAGTCCTTGTTTGTGATCTCTACCACAATAGGACCTTTACATGCTACAAATAAGTTGGTAATATGGCCCATGATCCTAGGTACAAATTGTACCATTAGTCAATTTTTTCTATTGGAACTGAATAAACAGAAAAGTCTATAATTTCCTCCACTACATTTTGAACTTGAAACTTCTGGAGAAAAATCTGATTCCAAAGACACATAATACTATTTCACTAGATAATTCATATCCTAGTATAAACCTTCTTTAATTTTTTAAAAAATTTAATTTTGATAAAATACTTAAGGCATAAAATTTACCACCTTCACTATTTTAAAACTATTTAAAAGTACAATTCAGTGGTATTAAGTACATATTAAGTTCACATTACCCCCATTTGTCCACAGAACTCTTTTCACCTTGCAAAACTGAAACTCTACCTATTAAACAATAATTCCCCATTCCCTTCCTCTCCCAGGCCTAGCAACCACCACTCTACTTCTGTCTTTATGAGTTCAACTACTTTATGTGACTCCTGTAAATAGCATAACACAGTATTTGCTATTTTGCTACAGGATTATTTCACTTAGCATAATGTCTTTAAACTTCATTCATATTTTAGCATGTGTCAGAATTTCCTTTTTTAAAGGCTAATATTGCATTATATGTATATACCATATTTTTTAACCCATTTATTTGTCCACAGACACTTGGGTTGCCCCAATCTCTTGGCTGTTGTGAATGCAAATGACTGTACAAATACTTCTTTAAATTTCTGCTTTCAATTCTTTTGAGTTTGTGCCCAAAAGTGCAATTTCTGAATCATATGGTAATCCTATTTTTAATTTTTTTGACAAACTGCCATACTGTTTTAAGCCTCTTTAATTTTATGTCCTGATAAAGTGGAGAGAACTTTGTTTATCCAATGCAACTCCACCAAAGCTTCTGCTGACTTAAAAAAAATCAAAACAACTTGAATTTTTGAATTGGGTGACTGAATTTATTCAATAATATTTTCTGAATATAGGACCATATTGACTGAATCCTGCCCATCTCTCATGACATTGCCTTCATTTAGAAGTGAGAAAAAGACTTGAGGTCTATTTGCTTTAAGTATGGTTAAAAACTAGCAGCACTGATATTAAAAAATTGCTAGAAATGCTGTAGCTCAGGCCCCATACCAGATCTACTGAATCAAAATCTGCATTTCAACAAGATCTCCAGGTGATCTTTATTACATTAATGTACTTGAGAAGCACTGACTTGGATGATTTCTCTGAGGAATCTACAACATCTACAAGCTTTTTTTTTTTTTTAAATGTTGGAAAGTTTATAAGCCTTAAAGTGAACTCAGATATTATCTAATATTTGTTAAGCATTTTTACTCCATCTGCTGGGTGGGCACAAGATCTCAATGGGTTAAGACTATAATACAATCTTTGGTCACAGGTCCTAGCAACAGTGAATACAGAAACATTCTAGGATGCAGGGTGCATGGAAGGTTACTTATTTAGATGACATTAGGCTACAATCAGGGTCCTAGAAAAACTCATAAATGAGGGCAAAATATCTTGTAAAGAAATTATCAATATACAATTAATTTCTCAAGGGCAAGAATTATGTCTTATTTAATTTTGCATCTTTGGAGCCCTATACTATATGTGACACATATTAAATGTTGCATAAATATTTGTCCAATTGAGTATTTGAAGAACTAATGCAAACTGGGATTTAGGCGTAGGGGTCTGTAGTCACAGCAGTTGAGTGAAAGTTATGAAATCTGCTATAAGTGATGCTGTTAACCCTTCTGAAGACTGAGACCCTCTTGAGGGTAGATCCTGGGCGGTTATATCTGGTAATATTTTGCCCTAAAGTAATTCTGCCCTGGGAGTCTGGGGAATTTAAAGTTCTGACATTGTGAAGCTGGACTCTAAATAGAATAGGGTAGTCTTTGGTCTTTAGGAAATCACTTTTTAAAACAGACCAAATGGTTGAAGAGAAAGGCGACCTAGCTTTGAGAAAACCCAATACATAAATATCAGAACTGCCAAAAGAGATAAATGTTACTGTCATGAAACTGCTTTAAATTTCCATCCCCAAACCTCATTTTAAAATAGTTTTATTTTAGAATGTTCTCTTTTTTAGGAAGAACATAAACTCTTTTAGGAAACTGCTCTGGGAACTCTGTACTAGGACAGGTTGGGAATTCAATTTATTACTAGAGTGTTTCTGAAAGAAGATCTATTGGACTCATAGTTCAAGGTCACCTAGCTACTAATTCTAATGAAAGGAGAACACAGCAAGTGCTTGTAATGTTTTCTTTTAATAATGAAAAAAAGAGTGATGCTTTTCTTAAAGGTTCTGGTGTTAGATGTTAAAAGTAAGCCTAGGCAGTCAGATGAGAGACCCTTGGGCAAAGATGGAGCTAGGATTGGAAAAATCAGAGTTTCTTTAATTGATTCAAGTGAGACAAAAAGAAATTCACCATTTGATTAACTTGGAAAGAGGCTGAAGGTTTGCCTCAAGACAATGTTTGTACCTCAACAAATGTTGATACCACTCCACCCAAATTTTGAAGATTTGGCACCTCACTAGTTTTTCAATTGGAGAGTTTGACTTCAAATTAGAATTCATGATAAAATGATGTGGGAAAAGTTAAGGATTAATAAAAAATGCAATATTGTAGGGATTTTCTTTTTAAAAATTCTCTAAAATGTGATTTATAAATGCACTCACTCAACTAATAGTCACTGAATATCCAAAAGCTGTGCTAAGAACCATGGGAGATTAAGATAGGGGAATAATATTTAAAAGCTACAATTTGAGGCCATGTATGAGTTTCACTTGTGCTAACAACATAGAACTACCCAGGTTTGGGTCAAAGGACGGATATTACTTCCTGCTGGGGCAATAATGGAAAAGGTGACATCCAAACTGAGCCTCTATTGAAAGATTTTATGGGTAGATAAAGAAGGTAATAAAGCATTTTAGATAAAAAGAAGAAATGAGCAAAGACAACATAAGCCTTTTTTTAGTCCCACTGTGTACTAGATGCTATACTTCAACCCTAGTTTTAAAAATATGACACAAAAGTGTAGTGAGAAAAAACATGTTAGAATAGTGAGCTCACTATATTTACAGATTTGCTTTCCTATACAAACTGGGACTGATGACAGTGATCCTTGAATGTCGGTTAAATCTGATTATTGAAATAGCTAAATATTAGCAGCATAGAAAATTATATTCTGGTGAATTAAGTATAAAATCATTTCTATTTTTTTTGAAAGCGGGATTTATTGAGAGGACAGAGAATCTTCCACAGTGGGAGGGGTACCCAAGGGGGTTGCCCATTTCTAGTTTTAATGTGAATCTCAAAGCACATGCTGGAGCGATCACCACCTGGTGGCAGGGTACGTACATTGCATCAATCTGTTATTTAGTGATGGCAATAAACATTGTGAGACTTCTAATGACAAACTTTTATTTGAAAAGTGATAAACAACATGATCATAAAATAAGAGGTGATTATTTGTTGTACAAAAGTTTTCTCCACCAGATTACTTTCTAAATAGAGAAACTCTTGAGTGCATATGAGATAGATTTTTTTCCCTGTAAATCCTGATATGGCTTAAATAGAAAATAGTGAGAATTTTTGCTGTTTGCCCAAATTACTTTGACAGTTAGCAATTATAATTCTACCGACAATGCTGTCAGCATCAGCATTTGATGCTCCATTTATTTTCTTTACTCCAAATTTTGGCTGGATATTGATGTCCAGAGCAGTCATGGAAGCCACCTGTTGAGGATTCAGAGACCCCATAAGCCAGTATCCCTGAATGCCTCTGTGGAGCAGAACCGTCCTTTCTCCCCAGCCCATTCCCATTCTGCACCAAGGACTGATTTTTACTTGAAGGAAAAAAATCACCTTTCTCACCTCCTCATAGATTTGCCTGGTACGGTAGCTTTAATATACTATGTAATATGATCAGGTTGACTTTGATTTTTCTTTATTTTAGCACTTTGGACTGTGTATCAGTCAATAAAATATAAATGCAAACTCTGACTCTACAGTTGGGTTCTCTGGGGTAGGAGAATGTATGTATGATAATTAACATTCTGATAAATTCAGAATTAAAGATAATGTGCATAAGTCTTTTGTTTTGAGGATATGAATACAAATATGAGGAAAAACAATATTAAATGACTTGTTTAACATCTTTGTTGGGGTATGTGGGGGGATGTCTTTGCATGTACATGAGAATGTGTGTGAATCTTGTTACCTAGACTGGTACACTTTTTATTATTTTAAACAATTGTTAAATCTAGCCTAATTTTCTTTTGTATTAATGTACCAGTGGTGAAATTGAAAACGCAGTTTTGTTATCATCCTTTCAAACTAATTTTTCTAGTCTTGAAACTTAATTGTAATCTCTATCTTTCTGGGCTATAGTAATTCCAGTTCCATTAAATTCCTTGACTAAATTTGTCATATGAAGCTTACAAAATGTTTATAAGTTTTCCTTTTGGCATAAGCCTGGCTCTGTCATCGACTTTGTAAGCCTCAGGTGGTCATGTGAATGGTTTTATGCACATCATAGCTTATGACATGGCGGAATAAATAGCATTTAATGGCAGATGGGTTACAGTGTATATTCACATGCAGGGAACCGTGCAGGCGACCATAACTGGGCAAGTTTTCACAGCTGGAAAACAAGGGAACAGATAAGAACAATGGTAACATAAGCCTAGAGTCAGGACTTTAATTTAGGACTCCTTATGTTCTCAGTGCTTAAGATCAATACCGACTCTTAAACTTTGGAAGAGACTGAGCCTGTAGTTTGGGAAAAAATAATTTGAATCTTGGGTGAAAGAAATGTGGAGCAGAAAAGAGGCAAGTTTCAGCATACATCTGGATCTTTCAGTCAATCTTATATAATTGACTACACTTTCTCTCTTTTCTGGAGTTTTGTCATTGTTTAGATGTAGCCCCAGTGTCTTCTGTTTTAAAATGACCTAGGCAATGATGACTCTCCAAAAACCAACTCTCTTCTCCCAGACGTGAACAAAGTTATGGAGAGAGTCTACCACCTCTTGACTCCTTTTCAACTTCCGTAGGAACAGCTGAAAAATCTCTGTAATAACTTTAAAAACTATCATGGAGACTTTGCTTAAAGATTATTTGCAAGCACAGACCCTAAGAAAGTTTAGTTTTCAAGTTCTGCTAGGAACACAGTGTAAAGTAATATGACTTTAGGCTATGAAAGTATTTGTGTTTTTTGGATGTCAGATGGGTGTCTAAGACAGAGTTTCAGCTCTTGCTGTCTTTCAGTGTGTTGCCCAGAGAGCTGACGGACAGACAGATGCCCCATATTCCTCATGTTTTATCTGAGAAAAAGTCCTGCCAAAACCACATCCTGTTATAAAGCTGCATCTAAGGGGATGCCTGGTACTGCAGCATTAATTAGGAAGTGCCCCTTCCAGTGGTCAGACCCTTCCTTCCTGCGATGATGCTGTCAGATCCAAACCAAGGATCCAGTTCTGCCAGGTGGACCACAAAAGGAGGGATGCTCTTTTTTTCCCCCTCCTAGTGAAAAAGACGCCTCTGCTAAGCTCTTCCACGTTAGAAATTTACCCTTGCATAGCTTATGTCTCTCAATGACACCTCCAAGGATTTCATTTCTTTAGACCTTAAGAGATCTTTGAGGAAACAAAGAGTGTGAATTATCAGGCAGTCACTTGAAGAATAATAGACAAAGGCAGAGTCATCAGAACATACACTAGTGCCTGCACACATCAATGCCTTATTATGATATCAGATCATGGTAATTTTCAAATGTTGTAATTTGGCAAATTGTATCTTCAAATAGCTGAGGAAGTTCACCTTAAAAAAATAGCGCTTTTACACAGAGACTGATTGCTCTTTTTTGTACTTTCTCTTCTCTGAGTGTTTGTTGCATGTGTGTTCAAAGCTCTCCTCTTTGTTTTCCCATCCCCATAGAAAGTGTGCTACTTTCTGCTGGTTTCTTGTGCTAGCTTTGCTCACTGAGGCAGAGCTGCCCCTGGAACTGTTCAATACATCTGACTGGCAGTTATCCTCATGTGTAGCCAAAAGACCCTGAAAATGCACTTCCCTCCTCCTATTTCTAAGGTATAGTTGGAGTTAACAAAAATCAATTAACTTTTACCTCTTTACATTTTATATCATCAAAGACAATCACAGATTTTTTTCAAACATAGGGCAGTTTTTCTCCCTTTTCAAGTAAAATTAAACAATTAAATTATGAATAATTTCTTAGCTAAATCCTTTTACAATTTTTACCTTTGCCTTTACCTTTTAAATAAAGGATCATACACCTGCTATAGTTTCAAAGCAAAATAAATAGATAATACTAATTTAATCCCAAGTTGTAAAGATGATAGAAATTAATGCTGGCGATGTAGTGACTGACCCTGCTCTAGTTAAGCTGATATGCTTCATAGGTTTGCTTGTTTTTAGCTTATTTATTTGCAGAGAGCAAAGTTTTGATCTGTCACTCAGGCTGGAGTAGGGTGGTGCAATTTTAGCTCACTGCAGCCTGGAACTCCAGGGATCAAGTGATTCTCCTGCCTCAGCTTCCCATGTAACTGGAAGTACAGACATGCCATTATACCTGGCTAATTTATTTCTTATTTTTTGTAGAGATGGAGTCTCACTATGTTGCTCGGGCTGGTCTCAAACTCCTGGCTTCAGGTTATTCGCCCCCCTTGTCCTCCCTGTATAATTTATTTAACAAGGATAAAATGTCATATTTAGAGATTAACCAGTGATAACCTAAAATTACCCATCTATCTTTTTTAACATAAAAAACTGAAATCCTATATGTATCTAACCAATAAGGGATTGTTAATATTAATGATTACTCAACTTTATATGATTGGGTTTGAATAAGAGTGGAAAATATTTAGCAATTTTAGGTAATAAAAGGTGATCTAAATTCCCATGAAGGTTAGTACCCACTCGCCTCAAAGAGAATTGACATATAATTTTCTGAATCCCTTATCTTTGTTTACAATAATCACCCCAAATGTGTAAGGTCTCTGAATTTCTTATGACCACACTGTTATTTCCATAATGCTCTACATTTTTAAATTCTTCTTTTTTTCCTTCTAATCCTCAAATATAACTATTGAGCCTTTTATAACTATTGCTCCATAATTATCCAATTGCCTTATATTCTTAACCTCAACTCCTAGGGCTAATACTATTGCAACTCACTCTCCCACGTACAATAAGGTCAATTTCAAGTCTTTTTTCTGGGCTCCTTAAACTTCTAACTCTGGTCTCTACTCTCCCTCAATTGCCTCTGATTTTACAGAAAAAATAGCCAACATCTGTTGAGAATTTTTTCATTTTTCTCATATGAAGCATCAAACCAGTTGGCATCTGCCATTAGTCCATCCTCTTCCTTTCTGTTACATTTGAGGACTCTGTTTTCTTGCTTATATTTCAAGCCCTCTCTTTCTGAAAGATCCTCATGTTGCCTTTAAAAATCCTCATATTCCTCAATAAAAGTAAGTTACTGAATCCTTTTTTTTAATTCTTTTTTTAGTTTCAGATCTAACTCTTCTCTTTCTAAATATGAAGTTCACAACCATGTTGCCTATATTGCCTTATTTATGGTGAACCCATCCAGCCAACAAACATTGATTTAATACCTACTATATGCCATACACTGTTCCAAAACTGGTTTGAAAATTGTGATTATCAAGACAGTAAAAATAATTTAAAATGATTGTTTTTGAGTCAAACTTAAGTTTCTTCTTCAAAACTATTATTTGTTAATAATATAACTATAATAACTGTCAATAATTACTTTCTGCTGACTTTCATATTATTTTGCATATCTCTATCTTTCTTCTTGTTTTACTGGGTCAGTCAACCCTTATTTACTCTGACAGCCAACTCAATTTATATCTGTGTCAGTGTTTTACTTTATTCTTGCTCATTCAGTTACATGGTCTGTTAGGTCCCTTGAGCAGTATGACAGATACTGAGATGTTCTGCTTTCTTGGGGAAGTATATTTACACAGGATTTGAAGAATGTAACTCCCTCATTTTTGTAAGGAGAAAAGTATTCTGTGAGATATTATTAAAATGACCATACAGCCCAAAACAATCTACATATTTAATACAATCCTGATCAAAATACCAAATTCATTCTTCACAGAACTAGAAACAAACAATCCCAAAGTTTATATGGAGTCATAAAAGAGCCTGAATAGCCCAAACAATTTTAAACAAAACGAACAATGTGGAGGTATCACAGTGCCTGAATTCAGATTATGCCGTAAAACTATAGTGACTAAAACAGCATGGTACTGGCACAAGAATAGACAGATTGACCAATGGAATAGAATAGAGCAGAACTCCCCAAACCCCAGGCTATGGATCAGTACCCATCTGTGGCCCCTTAGCAACCAGCTGCTCAGTAAGAGATGACTGACAGATGAGCAGAGCTACGTCTTCTGTCAGATCAGCCATGGCATTAGATTCTCATAGGAGCATGGAACCTATTGTGAACTGCACATGCATACGAGGGATCTAGGTTGCTCTCCCTATGAGAGTCTAATGCCCGATGATCTCCCCCACACTTTGTCCATGGAAAAACTGTCGTCATGAAACCAGCCTCTGATGCCAAAAAAGGTTGGGGACTGCTGGGATAGAGAATCCAGAAATAAAACTACATTCCCGCAACCAACAGATCTTTAACAAAGCTATGTAATCCCAGCAAGTCAAGGCTGCGGTGGCCATTAGCGTGCCACTGCACTCCAGCCTGGGCGACAGAGTGAGACTCCAACTCAAAAAAAGAAAAAGAAAAAAAAGAAAAAGAAAAAGCTGACAAAAATAAACAATGGGGAAAGTACATTTTATCAATAAATGGTGATGGGAAAATTGGCTAACCATATGCAGAAGAATGAAACTGAACCTGTATCCCTCACCATATATAAAAATTGACTCAAGATGGATCAAAGACTTAAATGTTAGACGGAAACTATAAAAATCCTAAAAAAAAACCTAGGAAGCACTCTGCTGGACATTGGCCTAGGCAAATAATTTATGACAAAGACCCCAAACACAGTTGTGACAAAACCCAAAATGGAAAAATGGGACTTAATTAAACTAAAAAGCTTCTGCATAGCAAAAGAAATAATCAACAGGGTGAACAGAAAATCTACGAATTGGAGAAAGTATTTGCAAATTGTGGCTCAGACAAAGGGCTAAAATCCAGAATCTACAAGAAATTCAAGAAACTCAGCACATAAGACATCCTAATAACCACAGCAAAAAGTGAACAAAGGATATGAATAGACATTCCTCAGAAGAAGACACACAAGCAGCCAACAAATATATGGGAAAATGCTCAACATACATACATCAGAGAAATGTACATTAAAACCATACATCAGAGAAATGTAAATTAAACATACCTCAGAGAAATATAAATTAAAACCACAATGAGATATCACCTCACACCAGTCAGAACGGCCATTATTAGAAAGTCAAAGAAGAACAGATATTGGCGAGGTTGTGGAAAAAAGGAAACACTCATCCACTGTTGAGGCGTTGTAAACTAGTTAAACATCTATGGAAAACAGTCTGGAGATTTCTCAAAGAACTAAAAATTGAATTACAATTTGAGCTAGAAATCCCACTACTAGGGATCTATCCAAAGGAAAAAAAATCAATATATTAAAAAAGATACCTGTACTTGTATGTTCATTGCAGCACTATTCACAATAACAAACTCATGGAACCAACCAAAGTACTCACCAACAATTGACTGAATAAAGAAAATGTGATATATATACACCATGGAATACTACACGGCCATTAACAAAGAATGAAATCATGATCTTTGCAGAAATGTAGAGAAAGCTGGAGATTATCATCCTAAGTGAACTGACTCTGAAACAAAAAACCAAGCACCCCATGTTCTCACTCATATGTGGGAGCCGAACAGTAACAAAGATGGAAATAATAGACATTAGGGTACCAATAAGAGAGGAGGTAATTAGGGTTCAGAAATTACCTACAGGGCACAATGTTCACTATCTGGGGAATGGGCCACCTGAGACCTAATCCTCACCACTACACAATATGTCCACAAGCTTGTGTACTCCCTGAATCTAAAATATAATTTTTTTTTTTTGAGTTGGAGTCTCACTCTGTCGCCCAGACTGGAGTGCAGTGGCTGCTCCTGGCCACTGCAGCCTCGACCTACTGGGCTCCGGCCATCCTTCCGCCTCAACCTTCCAAGTAGTTGGAATGACAGGCGCGCGCTACCATGCCCAGCTAATTTTTTGATTTATTGTAGAGATGAGGTCTTGCCAAGTTGCCCAGGTGGGTCTAGAACCTTCAGGCTCAGGGAATCCACTCATCTCAGCCTCCCAAAGGCGCGGGATTACAGGCTGAGCCACTGAGCCTGGCTTAAAATATAATTTAAAAAAAAAAGTATTTGGTGAGGCTTTTGAATGACTGTCTAAGGAGAGTTACAGAATTCTCACTCAACTTTCCATGATTCCTTTGCCTGAAGAGCTGTTGGCACAACACAGTAAAAATAAAGTAATTCTATACTGAAGCCTAGCATGAGCCAAAATATAGATTCTCTGTCCTTATACACTTAGGAGTGTAGGTTTCATCAGAGTTCAGGGAGCTTAGGATGAATATTACATACCATGCTAGCATGTAATAGTTACTCCTGGCAAATGCTGGAGCATTCTTACTCCTAATATTCAAGATCCTGATGCTTTAATGCAGTTCTAGGGCTGCTCAGAGCCCTGGTGCTATGTGCTCTGTGATAGGGAAGAATTCCTTCATGCTTTTGACCTCATTCGTTTTGTAAAATTAATATGTGTTGGTCGTGCTTGGTGGCTCAGCCTATAATCCCAGCACTTTGGGAGGCCGAGGTGAGTGGATTGCCTGAGTCCGAGGGTTTGAGAACAGCCCGGGCAACTTGGCGAGAACTTGTCTCTATGATAAACAAAAAATTAGCCAGGCATGGTAGCACGGACCTGTAATTCTGGCTACTTGGAAGGCTGAGGTGGAAGGACTGTGGGAACCCAGCAGGTTGATGCTGGGGTGGCCAAGAGTGTGCCACTGCTCTCCAGCCTGGGCGATGAAGTGAGACTCCAATTAAAAAAAAAAAAGAATTAATACATGTTGGGGTCTTTTTCCACAGGTCTGCCCTGTTTCATGACTCAGGACAATAGGTTAACGATATCTCATAGCCTTTCAGAAAACATAATTGCTGTAACCAAGATGGCATTAGAAGGTTCTAATGATGAGGTCTCAAGGATATGGAAATCTAATGTGGGAGTTATTTTTTTAATTTGATGGGAACATTTAGTGCCTTTGAAATTATAACTTACAGGTCAACTATTAATATACTGCCCTTGCTAGAAGATTAGGTAAAAATACAAAGAGCAGCAAACAAACACCATCTGTAACCTTAATCCTGTTGATGATATGTTAAAAAATATGAGTTGTCTGGAGCTATATATTCATGCATTCTATTAAAAACATATTAAGGTAGGTACTGAAAAATGATTTACAATCCTCAGTGCTTTAGGCCCTATGCAAAGAACTTATTCTGTAGAACAAGAAAACATACCCTTCCCAACACAAACACAAAATATATTTTAAACTAAGTCAGATAATAGCACATGGAGGCCATGTTGTAGGAGTTGGGTAGGAAGGCGTCTAAAACTCTTTTTGCTAGATAATCACTGATGATTTCTTGATGGGTTCAGACTTCTCAAGGTTTCTGATTATCTGTGGCCAGAGATGAGGTTATGTAGAATAAAATGACTATCACATCCACTGCTGTGGATGAGTGGGTGTGGCTGGTGCAAACATCTTATGAAGTGGGCCAATAACCCAAAGGAATCCATCATAGAATATAAAATGAGATGAAGTTTTTAGCATAATGCTTGAAACATTGATAAATATATAAATTCTAGAATCAAAAAATATTTGCCATAGCATGCAGCTTAGGAACAAGAACTTGAAGAATGGCAACATCTCAATAAGCCTAGCCTTGTATATTTGTATATAACAGGTCATCACTAAATAGTTCACAAATTAACCTATATTTGTTAGGGTATCATTAGTCTCTCATAAACTCACTTTTAACTTTCAGTTTTTTTCCCCCAGTAAAAGCTTGTTTTGTGTGTGTGTAACAATCCAATGAAGTTGTTCCTGATTGGTGAGTGAGTTTCTTCCATGAGGTGATTGAGGGATCTCGTCTTCTACTATCTTATGACCATGCCACCTTTTGGGGCATCCTTCTTTATTCGGTGGAAAGATGGGGAGATTGAAGGAAAAGAAGGTACCTTTACTCTTAACCATTTGAAAAAGGTGTGCACAATTTCTGCTAATACTAGGTTATCAGAAACTAGTTGTATGAATCCTTCATAAACTAGGAATCTGAGGAAAATTCTCCCTGTCTAGGCCACTGATTCTCATGACTACTCTACAGTACGGAAAGGCGAGCAGAAGTTCTTGGTAAGCTGCTAGTTATTTCTTCTGTAGGATTATCACATAAAGCTTTTGGAATATAAACAGATAAATCTGAATAAATGGAAATGTGTTTATATTTACTTACACAGTTGAGTCTCATTTAACAGTTGTACAACTGTAGCAATTCTCTGTCTTGGAGTTTAAATGTTGCATGAACTGGCAGATAGGGGGCGTCATTTCATGAAGTAGCACCTAAACTAGTAGGACAAGTCACTAAAGTATTTTAAGGATCTATGTTGTTCTTTGATGTTTCACTGAATCCTTTTTCATGTTCTGAAGCCTGCTGATAAGCTCATGGCTACTAAACATGTGGGCTTGAAGTTTGACTTGAGAAAAGAAGCAAATAATTTCTTTCTGTTAAAGTTCAGTTATGGTCATCTCTGTCACTAGATCAGACCCCCAGATACTCATCTCTACCTCTCTTTCCTCTAGGTTAGATTACTACAAATCCCTGTTTTCTGACCACTCAATAAATTTCTCTCTAAGACCGATTTTTTTTTCATGTTCATCTGCTATTATGTCTTATCATGGAAAGGGGCCACGTTTTGTCAACATTCTTCTATATCATTACTATTGCTATATGCTAAATTCTGAATGAATATCATAGCATGAAATTTGTATTACCAAAATAATAAGCATGTTCATTCAAAGAAATTAAATATTGCGACAAAATGATAAAATGTCTTTCAGACCTAATATTTCATTTCTCCTTCAATGAATAAACAAAGTTGAGTTATTTCCTGGGTTTAATAAACACACTTGTTTGTAATCTTTTTAACATAGAGATGTAGAAAACATGTTGTAGTCATACTAACTCTTAAGAAAGACCAGCCTATAGTATAAATATAAAGGATTTAAAAATTCATTTTAATTTATATGCAACATAGAATTATTGCCTTTATTAAATCATAACCTGAATTCATTCTGAAATTATAATTTTAATGCATTTTTCTTGCTTCTTAATTTTGAGGATTTTTTTCCTTATCCTACTCTCTGCTCTATGCAGAATGTGGTGAGAAGCTGTTAAACATTTACACATTTATGATAAGAAATTTTATCATAATTTTAGCTTTGTATTTTTTGCTCTCCCTTAGTAATTTTTGCTTTGAATTGTCATTCCAAAATTGACCCTTAAGTGAAATTATGTGAGTGTATGTGTCTGTATGTGTGACAGAAAAAACAGTTAATCAGAAATGGTATGCCTTCTAGAATTACTGTTCTCCGTATAGGCATAAATTGTATAACAAGGAAAGAACATGGATAGGTGCTGATTTTTGTCAGTTTTAAATTCAATATTTATTTTTATCAGCTATACAAGCATGAAACATAAGAAGTCAACTATTCTTAAGTAATGATCCTCAGAAACAGCAATGAAATAAACAACTTAGCTGGGCTCGGTGGCTCAGCCTATAATCCCGCGCCTTTGGGAGGCTGAGGTGAGTGGATTGCCTGAGCCCATGGGTTCGAGACCCGCCTGGGCAACATGGCGAGACCTTATCTCTACAATAAATCAAAAATTAGCCAGGGATGGTAGCGCGCACCTGTAGTTCCTGCTACTTGGAAGGCTGAGGCGGAAGGATCGCCGGAGCCCAGCAGGTTGAGGCTGTGGTGGCCGGGAGCGGCCACTGCACTCCAGTCTAGGCGACAGAGTGAGACTCCAACTCAAAAAAAAGAAAAAGAAAAAGAAAAAGAAATAAACAACTTATTCTGATGTCTTATCTAATTACTGCTTCTAGAATCTCTCGGGATCTCTATGTTACCTCCGTTATCCAAATTGTAGGAATATAAAACTTTCCATAAACTTCCAGACCAGGAGAACATGTTATATGTTGGTAGATGATTAAGCCACTGTGAGTTATGGATTGAAAATGAAAATGGGGCTGGGCTTGGTGGCTCAGCCTGTAATCCCAGCACTTTGGGAGGCCGGGGCGAGTGGATTGCATAAGCCTGCGGGTTTGAGACCAGCCCGGGCAACTTGGCGAGACCTCATCTCTACAATAAATAAAAAATTAGCTGGGTGTGGTAGCGTGCAACTCTAGTTCTGGTTACGTGGAAGGCTGAAGCAGAAGGATAGCCAGAGCCCAGTAGGGTGATGCTGGAGTGACCGTGAGTGTGCCACTGCACTCCAGCCTGGGCGACAGAGTGAGACTCCAACTCAAAAAAAAAAAAAAAGAGAATGGACTAAGGAGTTATCTAAGACAGAGAAATTGGGCGTATATAATGATATAGTTAGGCTAGAAGTAGTCAGATAGAATGGGAGAATATTATAATTCAGCACATCCAGATAGGTAGTCAGGGTTCCTCCTAGAATGTTGCCCAAATTCTACTAGGCACATACATGTGGACAGAGTTTCCATTTAGTTATTTTATTGCTCATGCTTAAATATAAGTGGCCATCACCTCACACCTATTAGTATGACTTTTCCCTTCCTCCTGCCGCCAATTTTTTTCTCACTCTTGCCTCCCATTGGCATGATTAGATTGGCAACCAGCTGACACCAGAGCCTGAAAGCCGAGTTTATACCTCAGTCAGACTCCCTGAGATACAGAGCTAAACAGGGGACAAGCAAGAAGCAACTCTGAGAAAAAACAGGTGTTGGACCAGCATATATCATTTATGAAATTTCAAAATATTAAAATGCTGTTGATTTTCTTCTACATGTTTATTGTATCTAAGGTAAATCTACTATCTCAAGATATTAAAGTAAGATAGCTCATCTATTGATTTCATTTAATATTTTTGCAACTCTATATCAAGGGTTTGGCACATAGTAGTAGCTCAATAAATATGTCATTAAAAACTGCATGAATATTTGTAAAAATATCTTCTACTTGCAATTTAAATGATCTTGGTTTAAAATGTCTACTATTCCTAGCCACTTTTTAAGTCCATGTGAAACACGATCTAAAAAACTAATTTACAACAGCAATTTCCTATTTTTTCCAGCTGACAGTAGTAGTTTTGTATCTGTGCTTATCCTTTTCTTCTTTCAGACACACTGTTAGCGTTGCAGCCAGAACTACCTTTGTGAAGTAGTCTGAGTCTAAATTGAAGTATATAAAAGTAGCTCATATATTCACCTTTTTTCTAAGTCCTCCATCTTGCTCTTTTTCAACTACTTTCAAAAACTCATGAGCCAAAGCAGGGAGCACCTAATATATTGTAGGAATAATATAAATATTACATGATGTAATTTTTATAGAGTCATGGTAAAATTAGCAATGAGAAAGAATTAATAAAATAAAAACATGTTAAGGAAAGAATAAAAACAATTTTTTTTTTTTTGCTTAAGAAGGCTTGTATTATAAATTATGAAGGGTTGTTGAAGATTATGATTTTGACCTGTTTTGGGTTATTAATAACAGTTAATATTCTTGAAAGGGTTTGTTAATTTCTCTTTATTAAAAAGAGGTTTTAATAGGACTGATTTTTTCCCTCTCTTTATAGGATTATAGTATGTTCATGCATGTCAAGTACAGGTCAGTGTAGGGCTGATTCTTAGTGTTGCTAGTTAAAATTGCAATGTAGTACAACCATATGTATTTAAATAGGGAAAAACACTGTTATTAATTCAGTCATGGGTATGGCCTCTCATTAATCTAAGGCTGTTCAACCCTGCTTATCGGTGCCATCCCAATGTTTTTACAAATAAAATTTAATAAGTTATAGTCCTCAGAGAGCCAATCAATAATTCATATCAGAAGCCACTAAGAAAATTATTGCAATCATATGTATACTTATAGAGAATTTGTAGAGAATATTTAATTGATTGACATAAAATTACTTATTAGAAATTAATTTTGTAAATTCCTCCTTTCAGTAGTGAAATGTCAGGTGTATGTTTCACAGGTGATGGCAGCAGAAATTATGTAATCTCTGAGGATTTAATGGGCTTTGAGCTCTTTTCCTTCTTGGAAGTGTGTGGCTGCATCATACCCTCTCTCCCTCTCTCAAGTAAGTATGAACTCTTGTCAGCCCTCGTTAGTTCCTCACTTTATCTTGTGCTAACCCTATACAGCAGAGGAGGTTACCAAGCAACCACTGGCTGTCTCTAAGAATGTCTGTGGCAACTGTACCTCCTGATACCTCCTGTCACAATGTCTACCGTTAAGTTGTCAGGATCGGAGCACCAAGGTGGTTGCCATAGTCACTTTTAGCAGTGGCCTGTGGTTGCTGGACTGAGAGCAGAGTGCTGAGTTTCCAAGATAATTAATGACCTAGGCACTGTAGTCATCATTTTTTAAAAAAATCAAAGTTTTGATGTGTATGAAAATATTTAGACCACTAAAGTGTTTGTGATAATTATGGTAATATTAACTTAAATATCTGAACTGGGTAAAAGGTCATTCTATCTATGATGTAACATTTGCAGGTGTGGCATTTGAGGTTTACCTACCAATGATGTGTGTCTCAGTGTAAGTCATATTAGGCAAGGATTATTACTATTTTATACATATTAGAAAGCAATGCTTTAATTGTTTTTATATAGTGAGTAGCTCCACCTTCATCTAGTAATGACTGTAAATTTGTGCATATATGTTGTGATTAGCTGGGTAATTAATTGGAGTGAGTACTGCTAACAGTAAAAATACCAAGAGTAGCCGGGCTCGGTGGCTCAGCCTGTAATCCCGCGCCTTTGGGAGGCTGAGGTGAGTGGATTGCCTGAGCCCGCGGGTTCGAGACCCGCCTGGGCAGCGAGACCTCATCTCTACAATAAATCAAAAAATCAGCCGAGCATGGTAGTGCATGCCTGTAATTCCGGCTACTTGGAAGGCTGAGGCGGAAGGATCGCCGGAGCCCAGCAGGTCGAGGCTGCGGTGGCCGGAAGCGGCCACTGCACTCCAGTCTGGGCGACAGAGTGAGACTCCAACTCAAAAAAATAATAAATAAAATAAATAAATAAATAAATGCCAAGAGTAGTTATTATTTATCACTTTTTACTATGTGTCAGACCCTGTGCTAAGCACTTTACTTACATGATCTCATATAATCTTCATAAAGTCTTCTTGAGGTAGGTAGGATCACTTTCCACCTTTAAATATAAAAAACCCTAAACTAACAGAAGAAAAATGATTTAGCTAAAGAAAGAAAGCTAAGAAGAGCAAAGTTGAGATTTAAAAAATATTTTTAATTGACACATTATAATTGTACATATTTATGGGGGCACAGTGTGGTATTTCAATACCTGAGTACATTGCATAGTGATCAAATTAGGATAATTAACACATCTGTCACCCCAAGCATTTATCATTTCCTTGCGTTGGGAATATTCAAAATCATTCTTTGTACCTATTTGAAAAGATACACTAAATTATTGGTAACTATTATCACCCTACAGCAGCACTAAGTGTCTATCAACAAATGAATGGATTTAAAAAATATGTTGTATATATACAACAGAATGCTATTCAGCCATAAAAAGAATGAAATCCTGTCGTTTTCAAAAACATAGATAGAACTTGAAGACATTATGTTAAGTGAAATAAACCAGGTACAGAAAGACAAATATTGCATGATCTCACTCACATGTGAACACTAAAAAGGCTAAAAAGGTTGGAATTTTAAACCTAGATCTGCTTGACCCCAGAGGACTTAAGTAAATACAATTTTTGAAGGAAAAAAAACTATAGGAAAAAGAAACCTAGGATGCATAAAAAGGGACTCTGATGAGAAATTATTTGCTGTAGAACATCCTCTTTGCAGCACTGGTTCTTGAAGTTGACACAGAATCAATCTAATAAGAAGTTGACTGCATACATGATATGATTAAGTTCAAGAAAAGACCTCCAAGTCTAAAAAATAATTTTCTTGGCCTCAGAGTGATTTAAGAGTCATTTATCTGAGTAATGATATTGTGGATCTAGGGATTAACTGGACACATAGTGATCAGCAAAGGATATTTCTGATGATAAATTAGGGAAAGATAAGTTCCTAAACTTGGTCTACTTAAAGATGGAGGTTGAAATATATGCTAAATGGAAGTAGGGGAAGAAATATCATGAATTATAAATAGCTGAACAGATAAATTTTAAAGGTAGATATGAGATACTAAATATTGATTATTTACTTCATAATTACTTTATAATTTTGAGGAGTTGGCTATTGGTTGGTGTTTATGAAGAGGAACACATTTCTATCTCATTCTTACTAAGATTTTCATTGACATATGGTGTAATTCACTTATTTTTGTACAAAATTCTGTCAAATGCATATAGTTGTATAATCATCTCACAGCTACTCCCTTCCTTCCTTCCTTCCTTCCTTCCTTCCTTCCTTCCTTCCTTCCTTCCCTTTCTTTTTCCTTTTTTTCCTTTTGTGCTAAGAACACTTAAGATCTACTCTCTGAGCAAATTTCAAGTATACAATGCAATATCGTTAACTATAGTCACATGTCTATACATTGAGCCCCAGAACTTATTCATCCCACATATCTGAAACTTTGCCCAATTTTGTTCTTATTTTTCAAAAGTGTTTGGCTCTTCTAGTCTCTTTAACTTTCCATATAATTTTTTTTAATAATCATGATTGATTTTGACAAAAATGTCCCACAGAGATTTTGAAATGAAATTTTATTTCACCAGTCGATCACTTTAGAAGAATTGACATCTGCCCCGCAGTCCCCCTACTGGGGAATATACCCAGAGGAACTCAAATAACTTTATGAAAAAGATAACGTGCACATGCATGTTTATTGCAGCATTATTCACAACAGCAAATACATGGAACAAACTGTGCTGCCCATCAAAAGAGGCCTGGATAAAAAAATGTGGTACATATACCTGATGGAATACTATGCAGACATAAAGAAGGACAAAATGATGAACTTCACAGCAACTTGGAAGGATTTAGAGTCTATAATACTGAGTGATCTATCACAGAAACAAAGGCTCGAGTATCACATGTTCTCACTCATAAGTGAATCTTAAACAACTTCCACAATACTATAAGAAAAGGATTGGTAGCAGTGGGAAACTGCCAGGGGAGGGGGGCGGCAAACCTCATCAACAAGTATACCTGCATAATGAACATTTGTAAGCCTAACCCTGAATTGTACCTCACATATTCAAAATAAAAAATAGAAAAAGAAAGAATTGACATCTTTACAATGTTGAGCTGTGCTTTCTATGATATGCAGTATCTCTTTATTATTTTGGTTTTCTTAGATTTCTCTTATAAATGTTCTTTTAGTTTTAGCATAACAATAGTTCACATGTATTGCAAGATCTAGAACTATTTCACATTTTTAAAGCTATTGGAATAAAAATTTTAAAAATAAATATTCATTTTTTCATTGCTGATGAATAGAAACAGGATTTTTAAATCTATCATCTACTTATTTTAATTGACAAATTAAAATTGTGTATATTTATGATGTACAATATAATGTCTTGATATGTGTATACATTGTGGATGGCTAAATCAATTTAGCTTACATATGCATTATCTCAGATTTAATTTTTTTTGTGATGAGAACATTGAAAATCTACTCTCAGCAATTTGGAAGTACACAAGACTATAGCTAATTAATTCTTTATGTTGATATTTTATACTGTGACTTTGTTAAACTTACTTATTAGTTCTAATAGATTTGTGGATTCATTATGATTTTCTACTGAGACAATTACGTTGTTGAGAATATTATCTATTTCTTCAATCTGTATGAACTTTTTTATTGCATTGTCATATCAGCTAGGATATTCAGTATGATGATGAATATGAGTGGTGAGGGTATATGTCTTTGTCTTGTTCCTAATCTTAGGGAAAAAACACTCAGTCTTTCAACATTAAGTGTGGTGTTAACTGTAAATACGTCACAAGTAACTTTTATCAGGTTGAGGAAATTGTCTTCTTTTCTGAGTTTGCTCAGAGGTTTTTCTTTCTTTTTTTTTTTAAATCAAGAATGGGTGTTAGGTATTGTCAAATTTTTTTATGTATTTATTGAGATGACCATGATGTTTTAATAATTAGTCTGGTGTTAGGTGAAATACATTTATTGATTTAAAAAAAATTTTGAATAGTCTTGCATTCTCAGGATAGCACACGACTAAACTATCCTGTGACAGTATATTATCCTTTTACTATAGTCTCAGATTCAGTTTTTGAATGTTTAATTGAAGATTTTTTATGTCTACAATTATGAGGAATATTGGTATGTTTTTTTCTTTTTTATGTTTTTGGCTGGTTTGGTATAGGTTAATAATAGTGTCATAGAATGAGTTGTGAAGTTCCCCCTCACTTGTATTCTGAAAGACTTGTGAATTGGTATTATTTCATCCTCAAATATGTCGTAGAAGGTGTCAATACAATTCTCTGGGTCTGGAGTTTTCTTTTCTGGAAGACTTTAATATAAACTATGTTTCTTTAATATTATTGAAATATTCAGGTCATCTATTTAGTCTTCAGTGATCTTTATATTTTATTTATTTGTTTTTTTTTTTTGAGTTGGAGTCTCACTCTGTCACCCAGACTGGGGTGCAATGGCCGCTCCCGGCCACCGCAGCCTCGACCTGCTGGGCTCCGGCGATCCTTCCACCTCAGGCTTCCAAGTAGCTGGAACTACAGGCGTGCGCTACCAGGCCCGGCTAATTTTTGATTTGTTGTAGAGATGAGGTCTCGTCAAGTTGCCCATGCGGGTCTCAAATCCGCGGGCTCAGGCAATCCACTCACCTTGACCTCCCAAAGTGCTGGGATTACAGGTTGAGCCACCGAGCCCGGCCCTTCAGTGATCTTTAGCACTTCATGTCTTTTAAGGAATTTTTCCAGTCTATCTGTGCCATTGCCTTTATGGGCATACACTTGTGTCTAATATACACTTTGTGGCAGGTAGAATTCTAAGAACAGCCACTTAGTGACACTTGGCATTTATAAATTCTTTTCTCCTGTGACTATGATGGGGTATTATTTTCATGATCATGTTACATTACATGCATGACAAAAGGAATTTTGCTAATGTAATTAACATTACTAATCAGTTGATTTTAAGGCAGGGAGTTTATCTAGATGAGACAGTCTTACATAGGCACACACTTTGAAAGCAGAAGATTTGTCGCTGGCTGGTAGCAGAAGATGAAGTCAGACATATTTAAAGCATCCAAATGACTTTATGCACCACTGCTGGTTTAAAGATGAAGAGGACTCTTGTGAGAAGAAACATGATTGGCCTCTAGGAGCAAAGTGAAACTCTCATGTCGGCTAGCAAAGAACTAAGAACTTCAGTCCCACAATGTCAAGGATGAATTTTTCTAACAACTTAAATGAGCTAAAAGCAAGTTCCCTCCCCACCCCACCAGGCCTCAATATAAAAGCTTTGACTAGCCAATGCCTTGATTTTAGTTTAAAGACACTCTCAGAAGAAATCCAGCTGAGCCTATGTGTACTTTGGACCAACAGAAATGTGAAATAATAAATAGATGTTGTTTTAATTCATTACATTAGTGGTGATTTGCTATATCAGGGATGGAAACCTAAAACACCTTTGTTATTCAATTAATATCCATAGAGTTTTGGTGATGTCCCTTTTTTCAGTTCTCATTTTGATGATTTGTTTCTCCTCATTTTCTTCTTTATAAATTTATAGATCTTTCCAAAGACCTAGTTTTCAGTTTTATTAATTTGCCTTATTGTTTCTCAGTTCTCAATTTAAAATTTTGGCTCATTATTATTTCCTTTTTTTTTGTTTTGTTTTTGCTTTGGGTTTAATTTGTTCATCTTCTTTTCTAGTTTATTACAATAAAAACTTAGATCATTGACTTGAGATCTTCCTTGTTTTTAATATAAGCACGCTCTCTAAACACTGCTTTATTGCATCCCACACATTTTGACATGCTTTCTTTTTATTTTTATACCATTTAAAATATATTCTCATGTATCTTGTATTTCCCTCTTTGAATTATAAAATATTTAGAAATGTGTTGTGTAATTTCCAAACATACAGGGATTTTCTAGTCGTATTTATGTTTTTGATTACTAGTTTAATTCTGTCACAACTAGAAAATTTACATGATTTCATTACTTTTAAATTCATTGAAGTTTGTTTTACAGCTTTATATTTTACAGAATATTCTTGATCTTGGTAAACATTCCATGTATTCTTGAAAAAAATGTGCATTCTGCCATTACTCGGTAGAGTGTTCTATAAATGTCAATTAGGCCAAGTTGGTTGATAGGAATAGTCAAGTCCTCTATAGCTCTATTGATTTTCTGTCTACCTCTTGTTCTATTGATTAGAGAGAGAGAGGGAGAAATATTGAAGTGTCCATATACTTCACAGGGAAATTGTAGATTTGCTTATTTCTCTTATCAGTTCTGTTTTATATAATATATTTTCAAACTGTGTTGGTTTGTACCATTAGGAATTTTATGTTTTTCGTGATGAGTTGACTCCTTTTATGAAGTGCTCCTCTTTATCTATTCTTTGCTCCAAAGTCCATTTTGTGTTATATAAACATACCCACTTATTAATTTTCATTAGTGTCTCCTTAGTATATCTTTTTCTACATAATTACTTTTACCCTAACCTACTTAATTTTGTTTAAAATTCCTTTTTTTGGTGGATTCTTGTAATAACATATATGGGAACATGCTATTTCATCCAAAATGACAATTTCTTTCTTTTACTTGGTGTATTTAGACTGTTTACATTGAGCATAATTATGGATCTTACTGAATTATTGGGCATTTCTTGCTGTTTTCCTTTGTTTTATCTCTTCTTTGTTTCTTTATTCCTCTTTTTACCTTTGTTTTGTATTGAGTAAATTTTTATGATTCCATTTAACTCCATTCTTTCTTATTATTCATAGCTTGTTGTTTTTGCAAGCTTTGTTGTGGCTTTCACACAGTTTACAATATTCCTCTTTAGTTAACTGCAATCTACCTTCACAAAATATCATACTGCTTTATGTGCAGAGAATGTAAGATTGATAATTTTTTTTCCTTTCAGCACTTAAAGTTTGTCATGCCATTATCTTCTGACTTGCATAAATTCTGACAACAAGCCTGCTATAATTTTTATCATTGCTCCCTTGAATAAAATGAGTGTTTTTTTCCTTTGGCTGCCTTCAAAATTATCTCTTTATCTTTGGTTTTAAGCAGTTTGAATGTGATGTGTGTGTGTGTGTGTGTGTGTGTGTGTGTGTGTGTGTGTGTGTGCACGCGCGCACCCGCGCATGTGTTTATGTTGCTTGGTGTTCTCCAAGCTCCTTCTGTTTGTGATTTATTGTATGGAAACTTCCCAGCCACTGTTCCTTCAAATACTTCTGGAGTCACATTCTATGAGTGCTGAAATTTAAATGACTACACCTGTGGTAGAATATTTAATATTTTCCAATAGCCTTTATAGATGTTCTTTTCTGGTCCTGTTTCTTTTTCTTCTTGCATTTAAGTTTGGACAAATTTTATTGCCCTATCTTCAATTCGATTGGTTCTTCTGTTGGTTGTGTTGTGTCTGCAAATAAACCATCAAAGGTAGTCTTTATCTCTGCTTCCATGCTTTTCGTTTCTGGCATTTTCATTTTATTCTTTCCTATAATAACCATTTTTAGGCTGAAATTCTCATCTATTCCTATGCAATGTTCACCTTTTCCACTAGAGACTTTAACATATTAATCATAGTTATTTTTAAATGTCTGTTTTATAGTTTAACATGTGTTTCATAACTAGTTGTGTTGATTTCTTGGTATGTTGGAAGTAGTTTCTCTTCTCTTTTTTGGGTGATTTGTTTAATTGAAAGCTGAACATCTTATGTAGGAGATTTCTGTAGATCTTATGTCTGGACATATCTGACTTTTATTTTTCTAGGACTTTAATGTGAAGAATATTGACCCAATATACTCAGGAGTTCAGATATTTAGATTTTATTAGTGCTATAATTGTCATCAGTGCACCACAAGCTTTCAAATACTTTAGCATTAATTTGTGTTTATGATGAGTGCTGGTTTGCCAGAATGTTTTTCTCAATGTCTGCTCCATCTTCAACTTTAGGCATTCTCTTCTCTTGTACCAGTGCCTAAGAATGAGTCTCTTTCTATATTCTTGCCCCCCTTTCAACAGTTGACTACTCTCATTTGCAATTTGACATGTTAGCCCTGTATTAGTGGGTGAAGGGATGCTCTTTGCTCTGGTTTAGCTTTGATCTCAAGCATAAGATATATCTTTAGGTCTTGGGTGAAGGGTCTTTAAATTTTCCTGCTCCATTCTAGTGTTAAAAACTCTAAGTGGCAAGATCAATTATGCTTTCCAACACCTCACCAGTGCTGGAGAATATTTTTTCTATTCTCTTTCCATATATACAGTAAATCCTCACCCTTGGCCTAAAGGCAAGAATGTGACTATTCTT
Source organism: Cephalopachus bancanus (assembly GCA_027257055.1). Classification (NCBI taxonomy): domain Eukaryota; kingdom Metazoa; phylum Chordata; class Mammalia; order Primates; family Tarsiidae; genus Cephalopachus; species Cephalopachus bancanus. The sequence continues at coordinate 2,456,894 of JAPVLO010000012.1, forward strand.
TCCTATCTTTCCTTAGATTTATGGTTAGTTGGCTGCCCTGCAATTCCAGCTACCCAATGAAATTCAGGAAAGTTCTAACTTGGCAGATTATTAAAAATTTTGTGTAAAGATATGAGTGACACCCTTTCTACCTTTCTATATCCTAAGCAAAAGTCAGAAAGAAAAATTTTAAAATGATTTTGTTGAAGAAATAATTGATATAGCTTACATCGCACACATATAAATTATACATTTTTGACATATGTGTACTTCCATGAAAACACCATAATCAAGATAATGAACTTATATATACTACTTCCTCAAAGGTTTTCCTGTCCTTTTGCAATCTCTTTGTTCTGTACCTCTACTAACTTCTTTCATCCCCAGGCAATCATTGTTTTACTGTCTATCGCTTTAGATTAGTTTGCGTTTTCTAGAAATGTATATAATTGGAATTATACAATATGGACTATTATTTCATTTCTGTCACTCAGTGTAATTATTAAGAGTATTATCCATGTTGTTGTATATATCAATGTTTCATTCTTTTTTATTGCTAAATAATTTTCAATAATGTGGATGTATCAGTTTGCTTATCTATTCACCTATTGGTGGACATCCGAATTTTGTTTGAAAATGGCAAGTAAAGGTGCTATGAGCATTTGCTTACAGTCTTGAATGGAAACATACTTTGATTTTTTTCCCGGGCAAATAAATGAAGTGGAATGCCTAGATTACATGATAAGTATATTTTGAAATTTTAATAAACTACAAAATAGTTTTCAAAAGTCATTATACCATTTTACATTTCCACCGGAAATGTATGGAAGTTTCAGTTTCTCCATAACTTTGCTAAAACATGGTAAGATTTTTTTTAATTTTAGTTTTTTCTAATAGATGTGTAATAATATCTCATGCTGGTATTGACTTGCTTGTCTTTAATCATTATTTATGTTGAGTATTTTCATGTGCTTATTTATCATCTTCTAGTGACAGATCTGTTTACATCTTTTGTCCATTTTAATTAGATTTTTTCTTAATGTTGAGTTTTAGAGTTTTTTATTTATTTGATATAAATCCTCTTTCAAATAATTTGCAAACATTTTCTTCCTCATGTAACTCTGCTCTTAGCAAAGTATATCCCACAGCAAAATATTTTAATTTTAATGAAGTCTAATTTACCAATTTTTTCTTTGATGAATTGTGCTTTTGGTGTTAAATCTGAAAATTCTATGCTCAGTCTTAGATCTTGAAGATTTTTCTCCTTTGTTTCTTTCTTTTTTTTCTTTAAATAAAGATATGGGGTACAATTCAGGGTTAGGTATACAAACGTTGATTATGCAGGTACCCTTGTTGATGAGGTATGGCCCTCCCTCCCCTAGCAGTTTCCTTCAACTGCCAATCCCACTCCCCTCCTCTGGCAGTTTCCCACTACTGCCAATCCCTTTCTTATAGTATTATAATTGTTCAAGGTCCGCTTATGAGTGAGAACATATGGTACTCTGTTCTTTGTTTCTGTGATAGATCACTGAGTATGATAGACTCCAAATCCATCCAAGTTGCTGCAGAGTCCTTTGTTTCTTTTTAAAAGTTTTGTAATTTTATATTTAAGTCTATGATCCATTTTGAGTTTTTAAAAATTAAGATGTGATGCTTAGGCATAGGCTTATTTTAACTCAAAGATTTCTCTTTGTTCCAGTACCATTTGTTGTAAGGTCTATTTTTCCTCCAATAAATTGCTTTATTTATTTTTTTTTGTTAAGTCATTTGGAGCAAGCTGACTGAGAACCAACCAAAAAAACCCAACACAATCCTATTCACAATAGCCACGAAATTAAAAAAAAAAAAAACAAAAACAAACCCTGGCATTCTTCTAACCAAAGAAGTGAAAGATCTTTACAGTGATAACTACAATACAGAGCTCAAAGAAATCAAAGATAATGCAAACAAATCGAACAACATCCCATGCTCATGGGTCAGAAGACTCAATATTATCAAGATGTCTATACTACCCAAAGCAATCTACAGATTCAATGTAATTCCTATCAAACTACCAGTGACCTTTTTAACAGAACTAGAAAAGACAATACTGAAATTTATATGGAGCTAAAGCAATCCTTAACAAAAAACAAAAACAAAACAAAGCTGGTGACATCATACTCCTAGACTTCAAACTTTATTACAGCCTGCTGTAGCCAAAATAGCATAGTATTGGTACTAAAACAGACACATAGACCAATGGAACAGGATAGCGAATCCAGAAATAAAACCACAGACCTTCAGCTAACTCATCTTTGACATAGTCAATAAAAACAAACATTGGGGAAAGGAAAGCCTATTTAATGAATTGTGTTTGGAAAACTAACCACATGCAGAAGAATGAACCTGGACACCCTACATAACACCATACACAAAAATTAACTCAAAAATGGATCAAAGATTTAAATATTTACCACCAACTATAAGAATCTAGTAGGAAACTTAGGAAACACTCTCCTGGACATTGGCTTAGGCAATGAATTTACAGACAAGTCCTCAAAAACAGATGTAGCAAAAACTTAAATGACAGGAAAAAAAAAAGCTTCTACACAGCACAAGACAGTAAAGAGACAACTGATAGAATGGGAAAAACATTTGCAAACGATGCATTCAACAAAGGCTTAGCCTTCATAATCTATAAGGAATGCAAACAAATTGACAGGGGGAAAAAAACCTCACAAATAACTCCATTAAAAAGTGAGCAAAACACATGAGGAAGACACACCAGCAATCTGTTAACACATGAGAAAATGCCCAGAATCACAAATCAAAGAGAAATGTAAGTCAAAACTACAATGAGGTACCATCTCACACGGTTAGGAGGGCTATTATTAAAAAGTCAAAAAACAATATATGCTGGCGAGGCCATGGAGAAGAGCGAATACTTGTACACTGTGGTGTGAATGTAAGCTAGTTCAACCTCTGTGGAAAGCAGTTTGGGGACTACTTAAAGAGCGAAAAGTAGAGATACCATTTGACCCAAAAATCTCACTTCTTGGAATACACCCAGAAGAACACAAATTGTTCTACATGCTTATTGCAGTACTATTCACAATGGAAAAACATGGAACCAACTCAGTTGCCTACCAAAGGCAGACTGGATAAAGAAAATGTGATACATATATAGTATGGAAGACACTGGGCAGTACTAAAGGAGGAGGGAGGAAGGGAGTACAAGGGATAGAAAATTACCCATTGGGTACCATGCTCACTACTGGGGCAGGGGCTCACCAGAAGCCAAACCTCTCCTTCACGCAATATACTTATGCAACAAATCTTTTTTTAATTAATCAGTATTTTTTATTTTGGTATTGTGGGGTACAGTTAAGGGTTAGGTATACAAATATGTTTCGTTCAGGCACCCTTGTTGATAAAGGGTGTCTCCCCGTCCCCAGACAGATATTTACTTCCATTAATCCCACCTTCCTCCCCCTCCCTCTCCCTCTCATAGTTTCCCACCACTTTCAATCCTTTTCTTAGAGTATTACGATAGATGTTCAAGGTCCACTATATGAGTGAGAACATGTGATACTCAGATCTTTGTTTCTGTGACAGGTCACTCAGTATTATAGACTCTAGTTCCATCCAGGTTGCTGCGAAGTTTATGATTTTGTTCTCTTTTATGGCTTATGCAACAAATCTTAACATCAAATCCATGATTCTAAAATTTGAAAACAAGCCAGTTAGGTATGTGTGTTTTGTTTTTTTTTTTTAATGTTCCTTCATGCATCTGTCCCTCCACCAAGATCACACAGTATTCATTACTATTACTATTGATGTTTTAACATTGGATGGACTACTTTCTTCTACTTGTTTCTTCTTTTTAAAAGTCTTTTAGCTATGTTAGTTCCTCTACCTTGTCATATAATTTTTTTTCAACAATATCTCATGCTGTTGCCCAGGTTGGAGTACAGTGGCACAATCATGGCTCACTGCAACCTTGACCTCCTGAGCTCAAGTAATCCTCCTCAATCCTGCCTCAGCCTCCTGAGTAGCTGAGACTACAGGTGAGCACCACCTTGCCCAGCTAGTTTTTACACTTTTTGCAGAGATTAGGTCTCGTATGTTGCTCAGGTTTGTCTCAAACTCTTGGGTTCAAACAATCCTTCCACCTTGACTTCCCCAAATGCTGCGATTGCAGTGTGAGCCACCACACCCAGCTCCATATAAATTTTCAATAATTTTGCCTATATCTGAAAAATTGCTTGCTGAAATTTTCATAGGAATTACACTAAACTTGCATATTATATTTTGTGTAATTTATATCTCCAATATTGAGTGTATCAATCCATGAATACAGTATGTTTCTCAATTTGTTTAGACCTTCTGTGATTCTTCCATTGGCATATTGTATTTTTTTTAGTATATAAATCCTATATATGTTTTGTTAGATTTGTAGTAAAACATTTTATTTTTTAGTAATAATAAACAGTATTGCATTTTTAAATCTTTGTGCCCATGTGTTTATCGGTAGTATATAAAAACATAATTGTTTTAACATGTTCATCTTATATCCTGTGACCTTGCTGAACTCTCTGGAAATATTTTCATAAATTTCTTCAAATGTTCTATGTAGATAATTACATCACCTGCAAATAGAGAGAGCTGTATTTCTTTCCAATCTAAGTGACTTTTGTCACTTTTTCTTGCCTTATTGTATTAGCTAGAACTTCCAACTCTAAGTGAATGTAAGTGATAAGAGCTGAGATCCTTGTCATGTTTCCAATCTTAGGGAGAAAACACTTGGTCTTTTATCACTAAGTGTAATGTTAGTGGTAATATATATTGTATCAAGTTGTAGAAATCCTCCTTAATTCCTATTTTTTTCCTAAGATTTTAAAAATCATAAATGAGTATTTAATTTTGTCAAACTTTTTTCTTCACCAATTATATTTTCATGTAATTTTTCTACTTTAGTATGCTAATTTTTACTACAGAATATTAATACTGATTTTTAAAAAAATATTAATCAAGTCTCTCATTCCTGAAATAAACTCCACTTGTTCATGGTGTATAATCTTTTTATACATTGTTGAGTTCTATTTGTTAATATTTTGTTTAAAAGTTTTGGGCCTACATTCATGAAGGATGTTGGTTTGTAGTTGTTTTTCTTAAACTATTTTTCTGGTTTTGATTTCAGGACAACACTGGCTTCATAAAAACAACTGAGAAATGTTCATTCCTCTCCTATTTTTTAAAACAAGGTAGAATTGGTTTTAATTATGGCTTCAATTTCTTTAAGAGAAACTTCCTTAGGGCTATTCATGTCATCTATTTTCTATTGGGTGAATTATTGTAGTTTGTGTTTTTTGAGGTATTTCTCATACAATCAAAGATATATGTGGGTAAAATTCTTTATGGTATTCACTTTTATCCATTTTGTTGTCTGCAGGGTCCACAGTGATACTCTTCATTTTATTCTTGATGTTAGAAATTTGTATCTTTCATTTTTAATTTGTCAGTCTTTCTGGGGGGTTTGTCAATGTTACTGATTTTTTTCAGTGAATCATCTTTTTGTTGATTGATTTCATCTAATTCTTAAATCTTTTTAATTTCTTTGATTCTTCTCTTCTCTTTATTTTTTCCTTCTTTTTACTTTTTTTAATTTTCTTTTTCTAGCTTCTTGAGATAGGAAGTTAGATTATTAACTTGAGACTTTTATTCTTTTTTTAAAGTATGCATATATACTATAAATTACTCTTTCAACATTGTTTTAGCCACCTCAGAAATTTTGATATGTTGTATTTTCATTTTCATTTGATCCAAATTTTTTTTTTTTTTTTGAGTCAGAGTCTCTCACTCTGTCATCCAGGTTGGAGTGCAATGGCATGATCACAGTTCATCACAGCCTCTTCTTTTATTCTTTATTTTCAGTCAGCTGATATTATTATAATAGAAATGAGTTTCTTGTAGACAGGCATGTATTTGGGACTTGTTTTTTAATCTATTATGTAAAATTGTGTTTGAACTGGTTTATTAAGACTATCTACTGTTAATGTAGTTATTGACACTTTAGGACTTAACTTTACCATTTTATCTTTGGTTTTATGGTTCTTCTGCATTTTATCTTTCATATTTTTATTTTCTCTTTTTTGCCTTTCTGTAGGCTACCCAAACAGTTTTAATAATTCCATTTTAATTTATCAATACTGTTTTTTCATACTTTTTTTGTAACTTTATTAGTGACTATTCTAGATATCATATACTGTATGGACAATTTATCACAGACTACTGGTGTCATCATTTCACTAGTTTAAATGAAGAAGAGAAATCTTATTTCCCTTTTCATCCTTTCCTCTTTCTCATTTATAATTGTCTCATATATCTTTTTTGCACACATTTAAAAGCACATCTGTGCTATAATGTATTTTAACCCTCAAATATAATTTAGAAAACTCACTCTCACCAGGTGTCCTTATGTGAGTGACATCGTCTTTAAACCCTTTGTGGCAATCCCTGATGCACCACTGCACTGCCCAGAGAAGACAGGGCAACCTGGAAGTCCAACTATCTCCTTAAGATTATCTAACTTTTAGTGACTCTTCAAAATGCTTCATTGTGGGAGCAGACAATGAGGGCTCCAAGCAGCTGCAGCAGGTCCGCATGTCCCTCCAACGGAATGAACACTATGATAGGCAAGGTCATCTGAGGGCATCTGGAAGACAAACCAGCTTTGGAGAAACTGTTGCCTCATATCCAGGGGAATGTAGGCTTATATGTTCACCAAGGAGGACCTCACTGAGATCAGGGACATGCTGCTGGCCAACAAGGTGCCAGCTGCTGCCCATGCTGGTGCCATTGCCCCATGTGAAGTCACTGTGCCAGCCCAACACACTGGTATGGGACCCAAGAAGACCTCCTTCTTCCAGGCTTTAGGCATCACCACTAAAATCTCCAGAGGCACCACTGAAATCCTGAGTGATGTGCAGCTGATTAAGACTGGAGACAAAGTGGGAGCCAGTGAAGCTGCACTGCTGAACATGCTGAATATCTCCCTGTTCTCTTTTGGGTTGATCATGCAGCAGGTGTTCGACAATGACAGCATCTACTATCCTGAAGTGCTTGACGTTACAGAGGAAACTCTGCATTCTCACTTCCTGGAGGGTGTCTGCCATGTTGCCAGTGTTTGTTTGCAAATCGGTTATCCGACTGTTGCATCCGTACCCCATTCTAGTATCAATGAGTACAAATGAGCCCTGACTTTGTCTGTGGAGATTGATTACACCTTGCCACTTTTGCTGAAATGATCAAGGCCTTCGTGGCTGATACATCTGCCTTTGTGGATGCCGCCCCTGTGGCTGCTGCCTCTACTGCTGCTCCTTGGGCTGCTGTAGCTCCAGCCAAGGCTGAAACCAAGAAAGAGTCGAGCGAGGGTATGAGATTTGGTCTCTTTGACTAACCAACAAAAAGCAACCAACTCAGCCAGCTTCATTTGCAAAATAAGGAAATATAATGTAAGGCTACTTCTCTTAAAAAAAAAACAAGAAAAGAAAAGAAAACTCAATAAGAGAAGGAAAGTCTATTGTGTTTGCCCCAGTTTTTTCTTACCAAGTTTTATCTTCCTTTTTGATGCTCCAGGAGTCCTAATTTCATCATTTTCATTTTGATTAGAGAATTTTGATTAGCTACTCTTTTAGGGCAGATCTGCTGGAGATAAATTCTTTTAGATTTCCTTTATTTAGAAATGTTTTGATTTCTCCTTTGTTTCTAGTGGATATTTTCAGTCTATATAGAATTATGGTCATACAGTTCTTTTTAAGCTGGGAAATGCTCCACTTACTTTTGCTCTCCATGGTTTCTAATGAAAAATCTGTTGCGCTTCAAATTATTTGCTCTATACAGTTAAAGTGTTATTTCTTTCTGATTACTTTCAAGATTTTTTCCTTTATATTTAGTTTGCCAAAGTTTGAATATGATGTGATTTAGTGCGGATATCTTCTTTGGGTTAATCCTATGTGGGGTTTAACACATTTCTTGAATCTGTAGCTTTATTTCTTTTGTCATATTTAGAAGTTTTCAGCCAATATTTCCTCGAGTACTTTTTAGTTCTATTTCTTTTCTATTGGCCTTACAGATCTAAGGACATAAATATTACATCTTTAGTTATAAACCCACTTGTTCCTGAAGTTTTGTTCATCTTCTCTTGTCTATTTTCTCCCTGTTGTTCAGGCTGGGCAATTGCTATTGTTCTTTATTCAAGTTCACTGATTTTTTTTCCCCTCTGTCCTCTTCACTGAGGACATTCATTAAGTTATGTATTTATGTATGTATGTATGTATGTATGTATGTATTTTTAATTATAAAATGTACTTTTGGACCAGACCCCATGGTTCACAGCTGTAATCCCTTCACTTTGGGAAGCCAAGGTGAAAGGATTGCCTGAACCCAGGAGTTCGAGACCAGCCTGGGCAACACTGCAAGATCTCTTCCCTACAATAATATCACAAAATTAGCTGGTTGTGCTACTTGAAAGGCTGAGGTAGAAGGATTGCCTGAGTCCAGCAGTTCAAGGCTGCAATAGCTGTAACTGCATCATTGCACTCCAGCTTGGGTGACAGAGTGAGACTCTGACTCAGAAAAACAAAAAAAGTTCATTTGGCTACTTTTATACTGTCTATTTCTTTGCTGGAACTTTCTATTTCTTTCATGAGAATTTCTGTGTTTTTATTTCATTTACTTATTTATTTTCCTCCCAGGTCCATGGGGCAAAATTTATTGTGAAAGCTCATGGGACAAGGACAGGATGGGGCAGGCTCTGGGAGACTGAGTCAGAGGCTTCTGAGCTGTCCCTGACGTCTGTGCTCGCTGTGGTCTCGCTGACCTCGCTGAGGTCCTTGCTGTCCCCACCCAATTGCCAGCCATCAGGCCCCTTCTCTTCACGACAGGCCTCTCCCAAGCCCAGAAGCGTGTTGCCTTGGCTCTCCACTCGGTTCTCGATGGCACCCAGTATCACGTGCCTGCCCTTTTCCTTCAGCTCCAGGTGCCACCTCAGCTCCTCAGCCACCTAGGTGAGATTATGCTTCATGGCCCACTCATACCTGGTCTGCATAGTGTTGGGGCCCCACCTCACAGATCTGAAAGTTGTGAGTGTTGGAACAGAGGTGCAGAGCTGCCCGGTTACTCTTCCTGACACGCAGGGAGATGTATTTGGCCTTGAAGTTGTCTTGTCATGGCTGCAGAGGACTGGTCCATCAGCTTCCAGGTCAGGCCAAGGCGCCGGTGGGAACGCTTCACAGCTAGCAAGATGATATGTCTGTGGGGCACGTCCTCTGGGTCCTCTTCCATTTTGGCCCGGACATACCCACAATCTTCCCACTCTTAGCCTCGGCAACGTAAGACAACTCTGGCCAGGAGAGGGCAGGGTAGAAATAGTATTACATCTGGTAGTCCTCGGGCAGACAGAGGAAGTGGCAGTGCTGCATGGTCACCGGGTCCTCTGGCCTGGCATTGTGGATGTTGATAACCGCGGGTGGGGCTCACGGGTCTCAGCAGATCGTGAACGGGCAAGTCAGTTGCCACCATGCTCTGAAGCGATGCTGGTGCAGCTGGGGCCAGGCCAGGTCAGGAGGCTGGACCTGGGACTGGGGCCAGGTTCCTTTATTTGTTAAAAGATGTTTATAATGGCTTGTTGAAATAGTTTCATGATGGCTACTTTGAATTATTTATCAGACAATTTTGACATTGACATCCACTTCACCTTGGTATAGAATATATAATTGTATTTTTTTTAGATTAGAAAATGTATTCTATAAATTTTATAAAAGTTTATTTAGAAAGTAAATTAGAAACAGAGAGAAAAGAGGATATTCACCTCCCCAAGAGAGGGAAGATGGCCAAAGCTTATGAAAACATGGCCTGGCCATAGCTCCAAGAGCACATGGCCACAAATTGTATTTTTTTATTTTCAAGTTACGATATTCCTAGTTCTTTGTATGACAAATAATATCCTACTGAAGCCTGCACAACATGGACCTTATGAGGGGGAACGCCCCCAAAGCTAGAGTTATCTTTTGGAGGGCAGGCCCCTTGTAGTACACTTGGAATTTGCTGCTCTGGATCAGTCAATCAAAGTTATCTGCAAATTTTGAGAAGGTTGCATCATGGTTCGAAACATCCCAAGTGTGGCAAACAGGTGACTGGTTCTTCCACCATGTTAACACATCTGCCCACACTGCACTGAGTGTTCATCAGTTTTTGACCAAAAATGGCATACCTCCACCCTTCCTATTCATCCAATCTCACACCAAGTGACTTTTTTTGTTTGTTTGTTTTCCCTGGATGAAAAAGGATCTCAAAGGGAAACATTTTGCAGAGGTGGAAAAGAAGAAACAAAAAATGGCAGAGACTTTAAAATGCATCCACACTGATGAGGTCAAAAACTGTTTGGAGCAGTGGAAAAAAGCATCTCAATAGGTGTATTGCATCAAACAGAGTACTTTGAAGGTGACTGAAGTTTAAACATATAAGAATAAATACACAGTTTTTAATAAATAAATTCCAGTTTTTGTGGTATACTCCCTCATATGTTGTAAGAGTCCAATCTCATTGAACCCTTATATTTTAGTTGTCTTCCTCTGACATTGTTCTGGCTGGAGAAGCATGGAGAGCGCTACCTCATTACTGCCAGGTGAGGGTAGATGTTCATATTTCCTACTCAGCTTTCATTGATGCCTGAGGTAGGAGGGTTCTGCTGATACTGCTGAGCAAGAAATGTGAATTCTGGCTCCTCAGTAGGCCTCCACTGATACCTCGCTGGCTGGCACAGGTCTTTCCCCATTTGACCTTTGCTGACATAATGAGTAAAAGTTGTTGCTATTAGGGGTAAAGTCCTGACTTCACTAGGCTTCTTCAGACACCATCCCACCTGGGAGAGCAAGTTGTGTTTCATTGCTGCTGAGTGTGAATGAAAGTCTGGGTTCTTTATGTGGTCTCCATTAATACTACAGAAGTGAAGGCATGTAAATGAGACTCATTACTGAAGATAAAATTTCCTGACTCACTACTGTGCCTTCTCTAATGCCATTGTGGCAATGGAGGAGAGGAGGTGATAAGTATGGGAGTTTGCAGTTCCTTCTTACTGCCCGAGAAGGGTGGACATCTAGGCTCTCAGCTTGGCCTGTGCTGATCTGAGTGGAGGTGGGACTACAGTTTCTGTGATATTTGGCAGATCAAAGCAATTATTTTTTAAAAGTATTCTTTTTTCTTTGTAGCTCCTTTCTAAATCCTTTTGTTCACTAAGGTTTATTTTGTCTGTGACTATTGCCATTTCTGGGTTGCTGACTTTTGCAGCTCCAAATGTGGAATATGAGGCAAAAAGTAAACCCTGAAAAGTCACCATCATGCTGTCCCTTGAATCCTGAGATCTTTCCACCTTTCATAATTATTTTAGGTTTGCTTCTTATATAACGTCAGGAATTTTAGTTGTAGTTAACAGAATAAATAGTTGTACTTACCTGGAAAAGTATATTTGCTTCATCTTCCTATTAAGATGAGTTTTTAAAAAATTTTCCTAGTTGTCCTATAGCAAAGCAAAATTCACTGGACAAAGGTGAACAATCAAGGAAGACTTTATTCAAAGCTATCATAACAGGGGAGTGAGGCCAGAACTCACTCTGAACTCTACTGAAACAAAGGACTAGATAAATTTTAAGAGTTAACATTGGGGAAGATAATGGGATATCCATGTTTGTTAATTGTCTTGCCCAAAGAAAAGAAAGCCTTCTCAAAACTTTGCCACATGAGGTTGTTCTACAATTTGGAGTAAGATGCCCATTTAAGTTAGACCCCTATCCTCCCATAGATACTGAGAGATAGGAGCACTATCTCTCTTAATGATTACGTTGCAAAGGGATGGCTTACAGGCTTTCAAAACAACATATTCCTGGTTTGTAAAACTGGCAAAAAACTTTTAAAATATTTACATCAAAAAAGAGTAGAGGAAGAATTTATAATTTCAAGTTTCTAAAATAAATGAGTCAAGAAAAGGAGTCAGAGGCTTAGCTAGCATTAGGAAAAAGACTGTTCTAAACCTCAGTTGAATTGAGGAGAATGTTAAGACTGTCTTGATCCTATAGGTAACACATGCTAGGCATCATCTAGTCATAGGAATAGCTGTTCCCATTCCTTTTTCTAGCCTGCACACTTCATAGATTACATGGATTACATGCATCCACTGTCCTTCCTCCATCTATTTTTTTCCAAGTGTTGCCTTGAAATGTACCTGAGGAGCAACCTGCTATATATAATATTTAGGTCAATAGAAGCTAGCTACAATAAAAACCTATAGGAGAATATTTAACAGAGCCATCTCACTGGTCCTCTCCATGTCCCTTGAAATTTCTGATTTGACTTTATCTTTTGGACTTGTACTTTCTGACTGATACATTCAAATATGTCTCTGCATTTTCTTGAATGATCTTCTGTTTCTGATTCTACCACCTGACTTGATCTTGCCTATCAGTGAATACAGGGAGTCTGATTCCTGATGAACATCCCCACTAATGAGGAAAACTTCAAATTTGGTATTTGACATGATCTATCTTGTGGAGTGAGACACCAAAAGGGTAATATACATCGCTATCTTCATTGTGTGCTGAAGCTTAGGAAAAGAGTGTGAGGGCAACCAGCAGGAGACTACAGAAATATTGTAATATGATTTTTACATTTCTAGACAGAGTTCATATTCAAACAGTCAAGTTTCTTTTTAATGGGCGGATAAAGCTTAGTAAGCAATGACCATGTGTTGTAAAGTTTTTCAGACCTATTCCTCATACAAAGAAAAGAAGCAAAGAACCAGAATATATTTACCTCTTATAGAACTTACTATTCAATATGGATATTGGCAGTCTAAAAAAACAAGCATTACACATATCTCAGAGGCCACATGCATCTTTTAGAAGCTAAAAAGGATTGCATTGTTTTTAGATAGAGAGCTTGAGTGTTGTCAAAGGTTGCTTTAGATCTCTCTCTTTCTTGGACTTGCTTAAGAAGTAAGTGAATGATGCATAAAAAAAGATAGGATTTCATAAATTTATGAGTTCAAAAGCCTATAGTGCAAAAAATACATTTTTGTGTTTCAAATGGTTTTCATATAGCAATTATTATAAAGACAGGAAACTCTTTATTTTGTGTGGAGACCATATTACAATATTTTAAAGCGGCCTGATAACTGGCATTGCTTTATTCTCTCTTTCCAAAGGACCCCCACCAGGGACATATAACTTTAAGGTGATAACTTAAAAGGCCATGATGTAGTCTTGAAGAAATTGTGCAAAACAGAAGGAGAAGGGATCTGGCTTTTAGTCTAGGTTTTGTCACAATCTTGGTGCAAAACCTTGGAAAAATATTTTTATTTCTTTAAACTTGATTTATTATATTTGGAAATTAATGCACATAATTTTTATTATGCTAATATTGGGGAAATGATGTACATTTATTTTGTGTTTTAATCATGCTAAAAGGTCTTTTTCTTTTTTTAGATTAGAAAATATAGTTTATTTAAAAGTAAATTAGGGAGAGAGAGAGAGAGAAAGAAAGAAAAGATACACCTCCCCAACGTAGGGGTAAAAGATCCTTTTCTATGTGTATATCTGGGATCATGATTTAATCCTTGTTATAGTCAAATCTACATAGAATAAAAACTAATCTTATAGTGGGATTTGGTTACTATAACACAATTTCCTTTCACTAGAGGGCAGCATGACAAATCACACCATTTCTGTTAAATGCCTTACTTATATCATAGATGATTTAGAAAAAGTGTGATGTATAAATTTAAGTTATTATTTTAAAGCATTAGATGATTTTCTGATCTTAGGACATGTGTCACTAATATTTTGCTATTATTATTCAAAAGGTCACAAAGCTAGTGAATGGCAGAACTGGGATTTCGAGCTTAACTGTCTTCCCTTGGAGCCTGAGCACCTCATCCTTGTATATTATGTGCTCAGCTGGAGTTTGGATTTTGAGTACAGTAAGAGTCCAAAGATATAAGAAATCTATAATAAGCATTGTAATAATATGCAAGCAAAAACATACAAAACAAAACATATTCTAGAAAGAGCTGAATCTTAAATGTGACCTCATTTGTGGTTTGTGATTTACAATTGAACGTTTAAACATGCCTTTGTATTATGTATTCAAAGATTTTTACATATGTCAATTTAATTTTTTCACAAAACAGACTTAGGTTTATTGCTTGATATAGTTTTCTTTTGACCTTAGTTTTCTTATCTGTAGATTGAAGAAATCAGAATAAATATATACTGCATTTCATTCTTCTCATGTGTAATAATCTTGATATCATAAGTTTAAAGTGCAGGGAATTCAGTTTATCTAGAGACTGTAATCCCAGCTGCTGAAAGCAATTACTACCTCTAGATTATGAGTGGTAAAGAGAAAATGAAGACTTGCAACTCTCTTTTCCCTCAGGCTAAGGTTTGTGGGGTTTGTGTGGATCCTCATTTCCATCAAACTTATGATCCATCACAAGGAAGAGACATGTCCAGGCAACTTGCATTTATGGTATACTATAGGAATTCTGCTTTGGTGTTCACTTTTTCTCTTTCTCTTTCCACCTCTCTGGTGAGGATTTAAAATATTTTAACACTCACCATTCATTATAGCCAGTGCTCTGCTACAAAAGTCCACACAGATCTGTGATCCAATTACATAGGGTTGAGTAGGGAGATTTTGTGATATAAATTATTGTCACCTATCAGAAAGAGGATATGGGTAGAGGAGACACCAGATGTGTAGATTACTCCATATTACCCTTGTTGTGAGATCCTTGGGAAAATGTTCACATGGAGTTTGAGAGCCCAGAAGCTTCATATAACAATTTTCTTATTTCTGGAACAGATGGATCTAGTAGAATATGGCCATTGTTCTTAAACAGAGAATATCATAAACCTCCTGCTATTTATTTTTACTTTTTGGTTATTTATTTATTTATTATAGAGCTATGGGGCGCATGTGAAGATTTGCCACATAAATGGGCTGCATGTAGGCGAAATTTGGGCTTCTAGATGGCCCTCACCCCCCCGGAAGTGGACTCGGTACCCTTTGTGCTATGACATCCTCCCTTCCCATTTCCTTTCCTCCCTCCTCTAGCAGTGTCCACAACTGATCCCACCCTTGTGGTAATGTGACTAGTTTTCAGAGCCTACTTACGAGTGAAAACATGTGGTTTTCAGATTTTTGTTTCTGTGATAGTTCAACTTAGTATGAAGGTCTCCAACTGCATCCATGTTGCTGAGAAGGTCATGATTTTGTTCTTTTTTGTGGCTGTATAATACTCCATTGTGTAAATGTACCATATTTTCTTAATCCAGTTCACTTTTAATGGCAGCAGGGTTGGTTCCATGCTTTTGCTACTATGAATAGTGTGGCAATAAACATGCATATACGGGCGTCTTTTTGGTGAAGAAATTTATGTTCCTTTGGATCTTTCTGCTATTTCTTAAAAGCAAAGCTGTATTTACATGAAGGAGGCATGAATAACGTTTTCAAATATTCTGCTAAAACACAATTTGTTAAGAATCCTGTTTGTTAGCTGGGCTTGGTGGCTCAGCCTGTAATCCCACACCTTTGGGAGGCTGAGGTGAGTGGATTGCCTGAGCCCGCGGGTTCAAGACCTGCCTGGGCAACTTGGCGAGACCTCATCTCTACAATAAATCAAAAATTAGCCAGGGGTGGTAGCGCGCGCCTGTAGTTCCAGCTACTTGGAAGGCTGAGGCAGAAGGATCACTGGAGCCCAGCAGGTCGAGGCTGCGGTGGCCGGAAGCGGCCACTGCATTCCAGTCTGGGCGACAGAGTGAGACTCCAACTAAAAAATAATAATAATAATAATAAAAATAATGAAAAAAGAATCCTGTTTGTTTTCTCTTTCTAATACAATCATGTGCCGCTTAACGATAGGTATACACTCTAGAAATGCATCAGGCAATTTCATCATTGTGGGAACATCACAGGATGTACTTACACAAACTGGTAAGATAGCCTACTACACACAAAATGGTATAGCCTTTTGGCCCTAGACTAAAAACCTATACAGCAGGTCAGTGTACTGAATACTACAGGCCAGCAGTCCCCAATCATTTTGGCAGCAGCGACTGCTTTTATAGAAGACAATTTTTCTGTGAATGGGGCTGGGGGTGTGAATGGGGCTGGGTGAATGGGAATGGGAGTTAGGGGGATGTGGATCATCAGACATTAAATTCTCATAAGGAGTATGCAACCTAAATCCCTCACATGTGCAGTTCACAAAAGGGTTTGCCCTCCTATGAGAATCTAATGCCACCACCGATCCGACAGAAAATAGAGCTCAGGTAGTAATGTGAGTGGTGGGGAGCAGCAGTAAATACAGATAAAGCATTACTTGCTCATCCGCTGCTCACCTCTTACTGCGTGGCTCAGTTCCTAATAGGCGATGGATCAGTACCAGTCTGTGGCCCCTGGGGTTGGGAATGCCTGCTGTAGGCAATTATAACACAACGGTAAGTAGTTATGTATCTAAACATATCTAAACATAGACAAGGTACAATAAAAATACAGCATTATAATATTATGAACACCTTCATATATGCAGTCCATTGCTGACAGAAATTTGTTGTACATGCAGTAGATAGGCTGGTGGAAAATGTATTCATTCATTGATAGATTAGGGGAAAATTATCCATTTTTTTGTTTTTGAAATAAGGCCTCTAAAAGTTACTATTGAATTCCACCAAAACCCTGTAATTTCTGCTCTTGGAAAAGTATTAAAACTCCTACATTTGGTAGAACCTCTGTTAGGGGCTGGACTAGAATCTGGAACCAGAGCTAGGTCATCAGCTCTAGTCATTAAGAAAAATCCGCTTCTGAGTTTGGGAGTATTTAGGCTTAAGACCTTCTCAATCTGGGCAGAGGGCTGGAGGCAGCGCCAAATACCCAACATTTGGATATTCTTTACTATCATATGTATTTTATATGCAACACAGGACTTGTGAATTCTTTCACCAACCACTAGTTTTTGCAGATCTCAGTTTTTGCTCCAATGCCATCAAAATATTTGAAGGCTGGATAGACCTAGGGGATGGAAGCACACCTCATTTTTACAGGTCACAGGAAAACTTCCACTTCTATGTTACACCCTAGGCATTGAAAACCAGTTGCCTCTCCTGACCAAGGTTTTTATATCTCAGTCATTTTTATCCCCTTCTCTTTCTTCCTGGAATATATTTTATTTTTTCCTTTTTGCTTGGTAATCTCCTATTAATTACAAACTAATTGAGAGCTAGTATGCTTCTTAATAGCTCTGAGACTCTATTATTCTACTTGTAAATCAAAGATGATAGTATATCTGCCTTACCTACCTCAAAGGGTACATACAGTAGGTGTGTGTAACAAAAAGGGTATTTTAAAAAGTGCTTTTAAACAGAGAAGTGCTTTTATACTAACAGCAGTAATAATAGTAGCAGCAGTTGTAATATCTGTGGATGTGGCTGTAATAGTAGCCCTTATTCTTTTTTTCTCTTTTAATTTTTTATTTTAAAGATGTGGGGTACAATTCAGGGTTAGGTATACAGATGTTTATTATGCAGGTATCCTTGTTGATGAGGTGTGCCTCCTTTCCCCTGGCAGATTCCCACTACTGCCAATCCCTCCTCCTCCCCACCACCGGCAGTTTTCTGCTACTGGTAATCCTTTTCTTATAGTATTATGATAATTGTTCAAGGTCCGCTTATGTGTAAAAACATGTGATACTCAGTTCTTTGTTTCTGTGATACATCACTCAGTATTATAGACTCTAAGTTCATCCAGATTGCTGTGAAGTTAATGATTTTGTCCTTCTTTATGGCTGTGTAATATTCCATCATGTATATGTACCACATTTAAAAAATCCAGTCTTATTTTAATGGGCAGCACGGTTGGTTCCATGTTCTTGCTACTGTGAACAATGCTGTGATAAACATACATGTGCAGGTATCATTTTTATAGAGTGATTTGAGTTCTTCTGGGTATATATTCCCAGTAGGGGGATTACAGGGTCGTATGGAAGATCTATTTTTAGATGTTTTAGGAATCACCACACTGTTTTCCACAGAGGCTGTACTAGTCTACACCCTCACCAACAGTGTAGAAGTGTTCCCTTTTCGCCACATCCTCTCCAGCATCTGTTGTTTTTTGAGTTATTGATGATGGCCTTCCTAACTGGAGTTGGGTGGTATATCAGTGTAGTTTTAATCTGCATTTCTTTGATGAGTAGTCCTTATTCTTAAACCATGTGAGCCAGTAGTGGTTGTGAAAAGGTGTAATGTAGACAATAGTTTGTATGTAGCTATATCTGTAGTATATTCTCTAGTCCTTGGATATAGTCAGTTAATATCATTAAATTCTCTAAGGTTCCTAAACTCAAGTATGTTTTGGCTTGACTAAAGTTTTGACAGGAAAAATACTTCTATTCCTGGAAGCCAAATTGAAAGATAATTTTTTGACCTACTTAACATAATAATGGTTTGTTAATCGACTAAATGTTATAAAAATTTTTCCCAAACCTTAACTTTCATCATAAAAAATGTGTAGTCCACCTATTTTTGAAACTTAGAAATATAATTGAAACATAACTTCTTGCCCCATCTTCAACTTGTTCTAACTTAACAAAGCCCTCTTTTACCTTTGCCTTTAGCATACCTCAAGTCCACTTATTTTATTGTTTTTCTTTGAACAAGCTGCTTTCTAGGTGTAATCTTCTGTCATTTTCTAGCTTTCCTACCTGACTGAAGAGGGCTTGGTTTTACTGTTCCTTCCAAGTGATTTGGAGGCAACTTTGACATAATGTTAATTTTTATACCTTTCAAGTAAAGCTATTGTAGCTGCAAATTGGATTTTCTTAAACTTGAAATGCTGTCGAGAAGATGACCCTTGGTTTTGCATCGGTCCCATTATGCATGCTTCAGACAGTATTGTGAATTAGCATTTCTCCAATTTAGACCATTTGCTTCAGAGCCACTTGGAGTAGTTGGGCTCCAAGCCCTCCTGAATCAGAATCTGCAACTTTTGACAGGTTCTCCTAGTAGTTCTTGTGTGCAACCTAAAAGGTGGTAAATGTTGTAGGTGATGGACAGAGATGACACTTTTGTAGGCGATTAACACTGTATTACACTAGAATGAGCTCTTCCAGAGCAAGAGTCATGGCTTATTTGTTGACAAAGTAATGCTCAATGGATAGTTCAGACAAGAGTATTAAACTGAGCCAACTGGAGCACACCTCAGGCATCCCAATGAACAGAGCATGAGACAGAATGGTTAAAATACACAGTTTGGCTTAATAGCCTTATTCTGTTATGATGATTATGGAGCTAAGAAAAATGTAATGAATGATTAGAGCTGGATTAGAAACTGGAATAAACCTTTTATGTCATCGATGAGAAAACAGATCTACCATTGTTGAGACTTTGCCACGTTTTCAAAGATTCTTAGCGGTAAATCCAGGAATAGAACGTATGACTTCCAACTCCTAGATTATTCTTTTTACTTATAACCTTTCAGATGTCTTCCACGGTTAATGGCAAGGTACTGATGCAATCCTAGTTTTTTGTTTTTGTTGTTAGTGCCAGCATAAGTAGTTTCTTATCTGGTTAAATAGGGTCTTTTCTATGAAAAGTACATTATGTATACTTGTGTAACTATTGTTCAATATTTTTAAGTGAGGTTGTATCATACATAAATGGTATTAAAGGGAAAAACACAAGACGGAAGCAAATGAACAGTTGTTTACATGATACTTCAATATTCTTCAAAGCCTTTCCTTACCAGTTGTGGGACCAACTGCTTACTAGGCTGAAGTTTCTCTTCCTCGCATCCCTTACTCTCCCATGGTACCAATCTTCCTTTACTGCCTCTGTAGGACTGGAGACTCAAGCATTCACTCCAGACAAAGGTAATTTTATATACTGGTTTGCCACTTTTGGTTCTGTGCTTTTTTACCTCTTTGTGGCCCAATTCCTCAATGATAAAATGGGGGGGGGGTAACGTGAGTGCCTGCCTCATAGGTTGTTATGAGGAATAAATAAATTGAAATCCTTAAAACAGAACTAGGAATATGCCAGGCACTTAATAAATATTGACTTCTATTTTCTACCCTCATATTCCTCTGCCTTTGTTGTTCTCCTTCTTAAGTTGAAATGATAGAGAGTTAAGATTAAAAGAGCCTGTGGTTCTTCTAAGGGGAGTTTTTATGCATAGAGAAACTAAAGAATAAAGATGCTGTGTAAAAGCAGTAGGGGCATTAGAAGAGAATTCTCTTGCAGATTGTGTGGGATTTTCATGGGTAGATGGTGAGGGCTGAAACAAGACTCCTTATGTTTTTCTGCCTCCCTTGCTCCCTACCCTTCGATTATAGCCACTTACAACATTGGGGTACCTAGCATTGGTGTTTCAGAATTGCTGGTCAGCTTTACAGTTGATATTGATGCCCTTAATAATATTGCTGGCCATTAAAAAAATTATCTATTTTGTGGTCTGTCTTCCAGCTCCGTGAATTAGGTAAAATATATAATTGCTTATTTGGTGTCATTTACAAACTTGGACGAAGTATTTATTTTTCAATTTCCTGTAGAAAATAGAAAAAAAAAATTAAGAGATCAACTAAAATTTAGGTTTAAAGAATGAAGTGATTCTTTGCAATATCAAAATGTTCTGAAAAACTTAATTTTAACTGTTAAGCATTAATGATTTCTCAATCATTGTTTGGATTATTAAAAAAAGTGAGCACCTTGGAAATATATAAGTTGTACTAAAAATAGAGTATCAAAAATTGCTGCTGCTTTGTCACAATTTCTGCTACTGCAAAAAAAATAAAAAATTACCTTTCTCTGTGATTCCTGATCAAGAAGGCAATGAAGTGCTCTGTGTACTTGTAAGATCCCCTTCAGACTTTAAATTTAGTTTCTTTGTCAAAATATCAAAAAGAGGTTTATTATGTTTTTATTTAATACAATGGTAAATTAATCATTTACTGAAGCTATGTCTCATAATAACATCTAATAAATATTATAACATGACACCCTAATGTTAATACTACTTAGGTGAGAGAGAGAGACAGTCATGCAAGATATGCATATTTAAATTAGCAATTGACAATAAAAGTAAAGGTTGCAGTTTGAGAAATGGGCTTCTAGAAAAAAAAATAAACCAAGCCAGACTGCTATATGAGAATAATTATATCTTGCAATTTGCATGCAAATATATTTAAACTAAAGAAATAATTCTAAATTATTCACAGCATAAAGTTGACTTTGTATTGTCATTATTCCTTACATAAAATATATGCTATAAATCATGCTTTTAATGTCGAAGAGAATGGCTGAGGTGAAAATACAGTTTCCTCCCAGATGTACAAAATGCAATTGAATATTCCACGTTGAGAGAGGTAATTCTCAATTACAGCATATTGGAATTACTTGATAATCCATTATATGCAAGTAGTTTAAGCAAAATGTGCCTCTTTACAATAAATTAACTTTTCTTCAAAGGATATATTTCTATTCTTTGTGTAAGGTAATAACTATTTATTTATAAACTATAAAACATATAGCACTGTTATGCCTACAGCACTCAGAAATTACCAGGCTGTATATTCATTAAAGAGAAGTAATTACTTTCCAGATATCTTGCCTACAATCTTTTATTGACCTCATAATGCAATTGCTATGCTTAATAGATGGATGCAGCTGTTTATGCAATTCTTTTCACAACATATGAGTTTGCTACACAAGTTCAATAATAATTCAGACAGGCATACCCGCTTAATAAGCTTAACAGGCAGAAACACAGAGCCTGCCCTACGCAGGAAAATATCAGTTGATAGCTCCAAGGATATGGAAAAGGAGGGCAAGAATGATAAAAATGTTTTTATGGTAACTGGTTGTACTTGTTACTGCCCACATTTGATCTCATTGGAAAATAACAGTTTTCAAAGACAGTCTATAAAATTATTTGAATTCTGAAAGAGAAGATATTTATATAGCTTAAATTCATTTTCTTAAGGATGCCACCAAAATATACTCAGGTCACAATGCAAATACAGAAGCACTAACAGCAATGATAAAACAATACTTTTTTCTTCCTTAAAGAGGAGAAAGTATTTTTATTTGTGTAATCCATATTGTGTCACAGGTTTTTATTCAGTATTTTTTCTGGCAAGAAAATAAGGTATTGATATGAAATAAAAGTGTAAATGCAAACTTTGTTGGAAGAGCATGCCAAATTGAAGAGGAAGTCTACCATGTGGATTTAAATTACTGGAGTTTGGACATGGTGAATGATTTCTATTAACATAGAAAATTGTCATATTTATTAAAAATTACAAATATTTAAGCATCTATATGAACGTATGTGTCTAAATATATACACATATATGTGATTATACAGGGGTATATTATATAGACACTTCAGGCAACCAGGATGAAAAATTATAAGAAAATGATTGAAATCCATTTAAAAGTTAAAATCCACTTAAAAGTTAAAATGACATGTAGATCCTTCTATGCACTGAATAAAAAGCAACTATTTGTTTAGAAATAGACCATAATGTTCATTTATTTCTGTATATTATTTTAGCCTTCCATGAAGAACACATTTTGAGATAGGAAAATATACTATTCTGATATAACCTTCTTTAGTTATAAATTACCTTCATTTTTAGGAAGACCTACAGAGGGGAAAAAGATGGGTATCTGTCTTATTGTTTTAGTTTTCTGGCTAACACAGGTCAAGAAATCCAAGTAACATTTTGAAAAGGTACCTATCATAATGATGGAGTGATTAAATCTAAAACTTTGGTATCCAGTCACTTTAAAAATTGGACTGTTGCTTTGGTTGGAACAATACTAATCAGTTTTCTCTGCTTAGTATTAGTATCATATGGTGGTATCATTTTTTATTAACATAATACAAATATCCTGTGCAGTGCTATCTCCTTCATTGCTTACGGCTTCAGAATCAAAATGTCACAGCAAATTTTACTTTCACTAATAGATTGAGACTTGTACATTACATTAGGAAAAGTGAACAGTAGTGTGGTATTATGCCAAAGTGACAAAAAGCAGGCACATACAACAGCACCCTAAATTACAGCTTGGTTCTCCTCTGTCTCCAAACAATAACAAAGGGTGAGAAGCTTGGGTCGGTAGTTTATTACCTTTTTAGAGAAAAGTTCACCTTTCTGCAACTTCTCTAGATGCATTGTCAAAATATCACATTATACAATTCACTGGAAGTGAACTTATTGCTAAATACCCATTAGGTTCCCAAGAGATGCCTTACATTAATTGTTTAGTGAAAGCACCCTTAGGCTATCACTAGGGAAGCACATTAAATGCATAAAAAGAGAAGTTGACAGAGATCCCTGTAGAACAAGATGCATCTACCAAGCTCAAGACTTCTCGAGGAAGAATCCTATGAGGCAGCGTTGAGAATGGTTATTTGGGGGTGGGGGTAGTTTTTCTTTTTCTTTTTCCTACAGGCACAAATATACAATTTGTATAGGGGGGAATAAATTATACTAGGAAATGATTAGAAGAATACTACTCTGTAATTGTAAAAGAATTAGTTTAAGTGTCTTCATTCTGAGGCATCAATTCAGTTTACAGACAAAAAAATAATTGCAAAAGTTACAGACGAAGGTTATTATCCACCTAATGATGTTATAAAAGAATGGTGGCAAACAGTAGACGGGGAGAGAGACAAGTTTTAAAGTAAATGAGGAGAGAGTGACTGGTAGCAAAGTTTTAGGCTAATCGCCGAATAGGCTGATATAGAGAAAAAGCCAAGTCACAAAATGAATGACAGTGAATTCTGGCAAAATATGCTTTCTTGTCCGTCTGCCACATTGCTTTTGAAAACGTTTCCCGTTCTGAATATAGCACAGATTTTTATCACTTCCTTGTTTAATTACAATTGCTGGTAAAACTATTGTACATCTATTATGCACTATTATGTTTGTTTATTTCACATCATTTTGTTTAGAATGTTTCTAAAAAAGAAATGTAAAAAAGCAAACAAAATATGTGCTTGGCGTCTTAGATCCCCCTACTTCCTTTTCTTGTATGCAGTACTGCAAAAATTCCACTAGAGGGGGCACTAGTAAAACAAGAAGCCAGATTTTTAACTTTTTCATCCTTTTCTCTTAGAGGTGAAAATGACTCACCCTTTTTTTCCTCTTCTCACACCTGGACAGGAATATTTTGAGGTTATAGGACAGCAGTAAAGATGCTGTATGGGAGGAATCTTTTTGGTTTTTAAAACTTTAATTTTAAAGAAATTTACTGTTAATATGCTATATTCAAATATTAACCAAACAAGCAACAATTTTTGGTTGAATATAGATAGAATTTTATATGTTTGTATTATGATTGCTGAGAGCTGAACTCTTAAAGAAGAGATGTTTGACCTGTGAGGTTTTACTTTAGTGACTCTAATCATTAAATATGTGACTGAATGATGAAAATTATTCTTTAGTTGTCAAATTGAATATACCTGAGAACAGGCAGGGTCTCAGCTTTAATTCATTGTTTTAATTACAGAAAAAAGAGTAAGCTAATAGGAAAATGAATCACCTACTTGTAATTAATGTTTATGAAATGTCAAAATTTGCCAAGTATTGTAAACTTTAATACATCTACTGTCTTTTATTACTGTTGTTTCTCTGATGTCATATTCTTTTTTGAACTTCCTTAGTTAGTCAGCTACTGACAATGCTAACAACCATTTGATATGAGAAGGTGTGGGAGGCATCTTGAAAATCTAACTGTTGGTGAGTTTTGGCATCAGTGAGAAAAGACCTTCCAAGGAAGAGAGCAAACAGTCTCTCTTCCTAAACTCCATTTCCTAATTTATAATATTGACAAAAGTTTAATTGTCAAAAGTTGTGAAATATCATGTATCGGACTAAATAAAATTATGTGTCCTAAATCCTTATCATAATGCCGACCTGAATATGTGTACTCAGTAAATGTTAAAACTTTTTTTAATTATTATCATTCGTTCCTCATACCTTGAAGATATAGTTTGACTAGATTTTCATGTTGTGTTACCTTTCTTAGTATTTCTATGTAATCTTTTTTTGACTTTACTTAACACAACTTCTCTGGAGGAAACTGGCTACTCCTTGCTTGAAGATCCTTTCTACTCTGACACATTAAAATGTTACGAATTGGTATTTCTTATGCCTTGCTTTTGGTAGACTGCCAGTATTTCTTACAAATGTCAGAAGAATGTTTTAGGAAATTAATGTCTAAGTTCCCTAGCCATGTAAATTTCATTGTCACTTAAAAATAGCTCTGAGGAGAATAACCATCATGTGCTATATATCAGAGTCATTAGAACATTCGATCTGGAATATGTTCTCAGAAATTATTTAGCACAAATGCCTCAAACAAATGGAACTCAAGAACTGGAAGAGTTAAATGACTGCCCAAGGTCACACACCTAGTTGTGAGCTGAGGCATAATTGAAACTCTTCAATTAAAAAAAAAAAAACTTGAACCACTTTATTGATCATTTTCTTGTTCAATTTGGAAAATTATAGAAAAAAAATTGTGAGTAGATGGAAGGTGGTGAAATGCCCCAAACCTGAAAACATTGGAATAACACTTCAGAATTTATGAAATCCACCTCTAAATATAGTTGCCTTCATGGTGCCTTAGTAAGGGAACTTTTTATGTTCACTTATGTTGCAAGAAGACTTTTCCCATGTCTTTTAGTAACTTCTTTATTCTGTTTTTATTGTTTTTAATACTCAGTGAAGTAAAGGTTGATGCTCCTATTATGTAAACCATTAAGCTTACAGGGGCAGACCCTAACTGCTTTGAAAATGGTTATTTAGGGTACTCGACTCACTGGTGCTGAATTACACGTTTTTCCCTCCTCTGTTTTGCTGTTCTGTGACCTCAGGTTTGTAATGGACATGAAGAGTTGTGTTGGCGTCTGGTGCCTGGGGCAGTGCCACCAACATGGAGAGCTGTCATGATATCTCTACTCCTTTGATCCCTTTCCTCCAGCCTAAAGAAGGGAGGGGGCAAGGATACTACTTTGATCTCTAATTCTCTGTGGCCAACCTCTTTTCTCCATCTCTATTTCAGAACATACCTACTGACTCCCTTGGGGCTACTTTGGTGAATTATAGAATTTCAGTATTAAAAAAAACTGTGGAGACTTCATAATCAATTCCTTTATTTTATAGATTAACAATGATTAAAATGGCTAGTCCAGGACCATTCGCTACCTTATCATGTGTTCACTAAACATGGTATTTTTAAAAAAAAGATTCTAATGTATTGCAAGGGTTACACAAGTAGTTAGTGGAAGAAGTCAGAATAAACTTAACTTTCTTTAGTCAAAATTCAATGTTTTCTCCTCCATGAAGATTCCCATAAAACTGTTGATCATATTGTTGCCAGTTTTAAACCAATAATTCAATTCTGCTTCTTTGACTCAACTTGCTTAGTTTTTAAAAGTAGGCTAAAAATTGCAATTTAGGGGGTAGCTGTTCAATGTTCAGAGAAATATCTGTTTAACAGTAATAAAACTTGTTCAAAGAGAGAAATTCTAATTTGTCTAGGGGTCTGTGATTTGCTTAGGAATAGAAATGTTTTTCTCCATATTATCAACTCATCGTAAAACAGTTATCCTAAGGTATATTTTGCTTTCACTTTCCCCCACTTTAATCTTTTATGATTGTTTTATTTTTTGTTAATTACTAGAGATTGTATTGTTTAAATAATAATATGTGTGCTCTATTTTTTGAGCCTAATAAAGATGGCCAGCCTTAGACAACTAAGGACTCCGACCAGTACATGATGCAAGTTTCAGTAGCACTTCCAAATAACTGGTGTCCAGCTAGTTTATATTGGGAATTTCTATCATTTCACAATTCTTTAACTGAGTTTAGGTTAGAGAAACAGTGGAGGGGGAACTCACCGAGGTAATACATTTAATAGTATTTAATCATTAAGTTAAGTAATGAAGACTCATCATCACAGGTCCATGAGTGATTGATAGGGAGAGCACATTTTGATAGTTGGAGTGAGGTAAGAGGTTGAAAATAATACCCAAGAACAGGTAGAATATTGTACTTGGGCCAGTCAGGGGCCAAGGGGAGGATGGTAGGTACCAGGGGATGGATGAAACATGTGTCAAAAGGAATTAGAAAGATACTACTACAGAAAAGTGGAGGTCCACAGATTAAAACAAAACCAAAAAAACTAACCTTGGCCCTCATTCACTTTTTTCTTCTTCCCACCATTTATAGCACCTACTATGCTCAAGACATTATGCTGGACCTTTAAAATAGTGGTGGGTTTGTGTTTTCATTCAGTCTGCTAGTATAACAAGTGAGTTGGCTGCAAAATAAAGCATCTGAGAAGTAGGTGTATATTCTAACCCTGCAGGCAAAATCCACACTGTCTATTTGCACCTTTGCCTCCGTCTGTCCTTCATCCTTTCCCTGGCTGCTTTTTCCAGGGACACCATTAGGATGAAAGAGCACTAGTGTGGAAGTGGGAATGGGGAACTGTTTCCACCCACAGAATTGTCAACAGGTATGCTCACAGCATCTGTGACTCCAGGAGAGCTGACAGGCTAGGAGCCAGCTGCGGCTTCCACTTGAAAATAATAATAATATCCACTTAGGGGTATGGAATTATTTATCACTGCTGGTGGAATTTTTGCCAAAGGCAAGAAATGAAAACATCCGATGAAAAAATGTCCTCAGTCCACAGCCCATCACACTCAACACTCCGTATAAACTGATTAACTCTGTGACTAAGAATAAACAGTGCTACAGTTATTACTATTATTGTTTGGCTCTGTAAAGACATTGACAATTACAGGAATCAGAGCAAACACAGCGATTGACAGGGTTTGTATGTGTCAAAATTATAATAGAGCTTGTATGCATAACTGAAGTCTCTGAGGAGCCTTTCTTTCTTCTTTCTTACTTTCTTCATGTTTCTCTTCCTTTCCCACTTTCTTCCTTTCTATAGTCATTCTAGGGTCCAAGACAAAAATAGAAACATGGTGAGTAGGGGGATAGAGACCAAATGGTGGCATTTTTATAAAATCTACAAGTGGAAACTCTGTTGCCTATGCTGGTGCGCTGAGTGTGTATTACTACATACATGGGGGCTGTTATGTTCCTTAACTCAGTTTGTCTCATTTGTTTATTCTTGTCCTGATGTCCCGTTTGTGTGCTACACACCACTGCCAGGCTGCACTTGGTAGCTGTGCACTTGGTATGAGTTGTTGCCAGCTGTCTGGCCCTCCACGTGACTTTTTAATAGGATAAGGGCAAAGCCACGAGCTACCCAGGCTGGGTGTCTCAGTGAACTTGGGCTCCTGGATGTCTCTCTGTGAGAAATGCCTATAACCGAGGGTCTTTCATCTGTCCTAGTATCCAACCCACATTTTCACTTGCAACTCTGGCTTTACATTCCTCAGCTGGGGATGTGAGCACCTCGTTTGACTCCACTGGTCTCTCAGTCTATATTTCTCCTTGCTTTGTATTCTGGGCATTTGGTCTGCTTTTATTTGGGTAGTTTTGCTGTAAATGTCGGCTCCAGGTCCAACTTTAGTTTTCACATCGGGAAATCATTTTAACTCTAAATCTTGGGAGTTCATTTCTGAGTTTTTTTCCCTCGGTTTCACAAACCAGTGAGTCCATGGGAGGTCTCTGTTATTCTCTTTTTTTTGACCTCTGAAGAGTTATGATTAACTTACAAAAGAACTACTATCCTATCTCAGAGAGACATTAGGCTGTCTTTTCTTCTCCTCATTCTTCTTTTTTGTTTCTTCCTTCCTCTCCTCTTCTCCTTTCTATATTTTCTTCTCTTTTCTCATTTCTTTCTCTATCTCTCCCCCCTTCTCTCTCGCTCTCTTCATTTTATGCTAAAAAGTCCGGAATGAACTATTTGGGACTTGCCTGCTTATTAAGACTGATATTACGGATGAGTCCACTAATTCTATTACTTAGATTTAACAAAGAAATCTGCATTTTGTGATTTCATCCTGAAGTAAAATATAATCCTTACAAAAATGAAACTTCTAACATGTAAAGTTAGTTTATGATGCAAAGTCTGAATTTTTGGGAAATTTTAGGTTAAGACTGTAAAATTGTTATCTTAAGGAAAAAACTCTGGATGAAACTACATGAAGTAATAAAAAGTAATATTTCTAAAACAATATTTAATGTGCATTTTTAGTGTTAATGGAAATATTCTTTGGGTCCCACATGTTATTTTGTTGAAAAACATCTGGCAATTTAGATAAAGTTTCACACTGTATATAAATGCTAAAGCAATTTTATAGAAGTATAGAAAATATTTATTTAGAATATAATGCATAATTAGAGATATGGGATGGCAAGTTTTCAAATGATAACTCCCATAAATAATATTTTCAAAAAACATTAAACAAAATTTTATTGAGAATAACTTCAAGAATTTTAGAATTCTTCTATTCACTTTTATAAAATATAACTCAAAAGAAAAATAGTAAGAAATTTTTATATATGTGTTCATATTTGCTTATGTTCAATCCTGAAATCGAGAAAGTTCTGGGAACCCTAAGTAAAAAAAAAAATAATAATTTGGCAGCAAAATTGACCTGAACTGATGGAAGGCTATTTAAAGTCTTTAGTTATCCTAGTTATTACGAATATTTATATATTCCAGTGCAGAAATGTTAATGTGTTCAATGATGATCTAGCCCCAGGCCCCATTGAGCATTCTACATAATATATGATATATACTACATTTTAAATTTTGAAAAATTCTGAATTACGAAATACATTTGACTCCATGTTTTAGATAAGGAATAGCGCCCTGTCTGTGGATTTTATTTCTGCAGTGAATTGTAGATCTTATTTGGAGTCTAAACAAATCACATTCAGAAAAGACAACTATGGACTGGTCAGCAAAAAGTATTTTTAAAAATGGAGTTCATTCTGCCACACACACTATGTAAAACCATTTTGAAGTGACAGCACACTGTAGTATCTATGCAGAATTGTTCTAACCAAGTTGAAAATTAGATAAATCACCTTCAGTAAATATGCTAGTGAATCTTAAAAGAAAGGAAAAAGCAAAGCAAAATATCATAGGAAACTTTGATACCGGGCTTGTTGTTAAAATTCCATTACGTATACTGTATATTTACTTTTGTTCAAAGGTAAAAACTGTTATTGAAACCATTTTCTTTTTAATTCAAGGAGCTTCTGTTAATCATGTCTTTTGAAATTCCCTGGGAAGTGCACATTGCTCTGATCATCCTGGCTTATTTCTTCAGCCAGTTGCTAAGGCTATAGGAACCTTCTCATGATTAATCAAGGGCCTCTTCACAAAATCCGATGATGAAAACATTTGACTGCTGCTCATCTGGGCAAACAAGAGGAGTTTGATCTCTGTGTGCTCTGTTGAGCTTAATACTTCACTACAGATACATATCAATACGCAATCTATATCTCCCTTCGTATATATCTGAGGAAACCTAGACAACACACATATTCATGTTCCTAAAAACCATTGTTCTTAACTTTTGGCCACTCAGTAAATACCACATGTTTATGCATATGAGATGTCCCTGCATGTGGAAATACAACTTTTCAAAGCAACATTTTAAATGTAAAAGCACATTGTTGCTAATCATTAAAGCCCTGCACACATTGTTTATATTCAAGAATCTGCTTCATGTAGGTATATGAATATATTCTTTAATTAATATGGCTTTAATGCTTTTTAAATGATACAATTGTTTTAAAATTCTCCAGAACAAAATGGTAACAAGAATCTTCACTTTTTCCAAAGTGCATTATTAATATAAAAATAATGTTTTATGTATAATATTTAGGGCACACATACATAAATATTAAGTGTATATATGCATATATAAGTATATTAGCATGTACATATAGTATGCATATATGAATATGTACATATAAGCACATTTACATATGTACATGTATGCATATGTATATTTATATATCCATATTCTTTAAGAAACTGCTGTCATAGTACATGTTTTGCAAATTATATGTGTATTCATTTCATTCTCATTTACAAAGTGTCTTTTGGTATATCCCGGTCAAGAATAGACAATCCTAGCTATATCAAAGAAAAAAACAGACAAAGCAAGCCAGAACGCAAGATGCTTTCAGTGAATTTCCTAGGGGATTCAGTGGTTTCTGTTAACCACCTGTAAGTCTCATTTTGCCTTCTTTCTCTCCACTGTATCTTAAAGTATAGTAAAGTTTAGCTTTCCTGATCATGGCTTTTCCATTGTAGACAAATGACTCCTCCTGCTTCTTTCCCCCAGTCTGTTTACTCCCTTCTCTTTGCCTTAATGTACCTCCTCATACACCTGGCTCTTCCACATGCCTCTTCTCTCTCTCCTAATCCTCACACAGCATTCCCTTTAACCTCAGCTATGGATATATGGGTTTCTGTAAATAATACTCACTAAAGCAAGGGATAAAGAGTCTGTGTTTGAAGATCATGGTTTATTTTCATCATCAAAATATAAGAAAGATAACACAATTCTTTGATTTTAAATAATAGAAACTTGTTTTAAAAGATTAAAAAAATTTTTTAACAGTCGTTTACATGGATGGATACTCCAAAGCAGAATTTACTTATAAAAAATTACATATTTATTCTTACATGTTTACCTTCAAAGTAATCTTCATTTGATGCAATACACCTATAGAGACACATTTTCCACTGCTGTAAACAATTTTTGAACTCATCAGTTTTGATGCCTTTTAGTGCTTCTGCTGTTTTTTGTTTCACCTCTTCCATATCGGCACGTTTCCCTTTGAGGACTTTTTTTCATCGGGGGATACAAAAAGAAAGTCACTAGGGGCAAGATCCGGTGAATAGGGAGGGTGGGACACACGGGTCATGCTATTTTTTTGTCAAAAATTGCTGAACATTCAGCGTGTTGTGGGCAGGTGCCTTGTCATGGTGGAAAAAAACAGTTACCTGTTTGCCACAACTCGGGACATTTCTCCCACAAATGGTGGTGCAACCTTCTCAAAACTTGCAGATAAGTACACTGGTTGACCATTTGAACTGAAGGAACAAATTCCTAATGTACTACAAGGGGCCTGCACGCCCAAAGATAATTCTGGGTTTTTACTCTCATACTTTTATGGTTAGACTCTTTAAGAGAAAAATATTTCAGAAAATTAGTTTGGTTTTATTTCAACCATGGATACTTTTCCTGTTGTAGAACAGCATGTTGTTGGGCACTGGTTACTTTGGAGACACAGTAAAGTCTCATTCCATTAACCATGGCATCCGTTTCATTTTTTAGAGATAAAGAGGCATACTAAGCCTTTTTTCTAGCAGCTAGGAAACTATATCATGATAACAAAAAATGCATTGTGTTTCTAGTATGAGATTCCTCTCTGGTTTTTCCAATTACAGGAGTAGTGATAATTATTTTGAGCCCATGGTATATTTGCTCCTAGGTATAATTATGCAATCTGTTTTATGCTTCACTTTTTGGTATAAATATTCTTAGGACAATAAATGATGAAGACTTATTCTAAGTCTGAAACATCAGAGCAACATAAGTTAGCCCATAAAAGTCCTTTTTGTGAGTAAGACAGAGGAATGTGTATCCTTATCTACATCTAGAAATGTGAGTAATTGAGATTCTGTGAAATGGCTCAGCTTAATGTGTGTTCTCAATGATTCAGGTTCACAGTCATGCTGGGCTATATGTTTGTTTGTTTGTTTTCCAATTTAAATAATCAGTATAGCTCTGAATATTACTACCCTAACAATAAAACTCCCAAGCCAGAAACCAAGGTAAGAAAGACATGGAGAGGTAGGTACAAGAAATATGCAACTTGTTAAACTCTTCCAAGAATCTTTATGATTATACTCTCCCAAAAGAATTTTTTTATTTTAGTTGGCAGTTTGGTTTTGAAAATCTCCAATTAACTTTCATGTATTGAATGAAGTTTCTCATAAACCTTGAGAAGTGGGGCCAGAAGGGAGTTCTTTCCCTTCAACAGGATGACATATTATTCCAAGTATGGAAGACTAGAATCAAGAAAAAGACTCAAGTCAGATAATTGCTGGAGAGGTGAAGAGTTTGCACAATACCTCATAGCACGTCAGGGAGATACTGGCATCCTTTGTCCAGAATATTTTGGTACTTAACAGTTGTTTCCTTTTTTGAGTTACTATGAAGCCAGATTTCTGCAGCCTTGCAAAGAAGCAAAGGCAAATCCTCTGTGCAGTTTAAGTAACACAACAAATTCATAGTTTAAGGAATATCATCTTCTAAAAATCAATATTAAGAGGTATATGCACTTGTGATCATGGTGATATTGAGCATTCAGCAAATGACTTTTAAATCATCATTTGGTTTAATAATGTTGCCACAGGATATCCTAAGTTACCAAAATGAAATAAAGATTTAAAAAACCTTTCCAGATAAACAAAAAAGAATTTTACTCTAACAAAATGTTCCGGAAAATCCAGAATTTCTGTACTTGTTGAATATATTTAGAAGTACTGTAAAGCATGTAATTGATATTTTGTCATCATCTCCACCTAGAGATCTCATTCCTGTGTTTTTAACATGAAAACACACAGAGAGAGGTTTAGTAACTTGTCCAGTAGTATACAATGAGTCCTGGAATTTATCTGGTGCCTTCAGTGAACAGCGTTATTGGTAATTTTACTGGGTAGTGATAAATAAATGGACATTTAACGAAATACAATGACTTGCTATAACCCCATTCAACTCTATTTGAAAATTTTTATGTTCTATGTAGAAGTGAAATACTGATTTAACTTTGAAACTCTTATTATTTCAGTTCATTCTTTAGACTTTGGTTACAGTGCAGTAAAGATTACAAACAGTTCCTGGAAGGATTGAACATCAAAATTACATTATATCTCCAAATAACTTCCCAGAATAAACTGAGCTTGTTTCTTTTTGACTCCAAACATCAGGTGGTACCTAGGAAAGAAATCTCAAAATCCATCCAACCCAAAAGTTCTGGAAAGGTGAGGAAAGAAGTCAACTATTCCACACTTGCCTATTAGACCCTGAAAAATATCTTGACTGCTAAAGAATCCTTGGGGATATCATATATTGAAAATATATTCCAATGCAACACGACCTCCTGAGAAAGGTGAGCCACAGTGAATATCAAATCCTGAAAATAGGACACTCTCCTGGCACTGCTTCCTGAAAAAGAGATACTTGTTGGAGAGAAAAAAAAAAAAAACTCTGCAATTATCCAACACTAGACAACTTCTTGAATCTAGCTCACCTAAGCTATTTTTTTTTCTACTCCGAGAGCAAAATGAATGCTGCAAGCAGTCAGAGTACTAATGGTCTTTTTTTCCCCCCACATTGTTTCTCTTCCTCCCCCCTTGAAACCTGAAGCAAGGGACTGGAGAGACTTCAGGAGCCTCTTTACGCTATCACTTCACAGGCTAGAAGGTGACAGCTTCGCCAGGGACTAATGCAGTCCGACATAATTGAATGTGGCCTGGAGCAAAGCAGCTGCCTGCAGCCACTCTTGATTGTAGCTGTCATTAGGTAGAGCCTGCTGCAGGAAAATACATTCCAGTGGAACGCCACCCCACCACTCAGCTCCATGGTGATAGCTTATTTACCCTTCCACTGTGACCACAGTTTTGTAGTTAATAATTGTCAGTATCACACTGCTGGATGAGCGCAGACGCTGGGTCTTTGAATTATCAATAATCTTTTTAGTGATCTCTCTCTCTCTCTCTCTCTCTCTCGTTCTCTTTTCTCCAGAATTAAATCATACTTCAGAATTCTGTTTATTCACCAGAATTTGATCTGATTCAAAAGTATCATCCATTCATTTTCTACTTTAATTTTAAACACTCAACATTTATTTACAAACAAAACAGCACACAACTAAAAATGTCCCTATTTTTTTTCTGTTTGTTGCAACATGTCAGAAAATTATTGGTCAAATTAAGTTTTAAGGGTAGAACTAAAAGTATCTGACATTTTTGGATTTCTCTTTGATTGCAAAAGTTTATTAAATACAAATGAATGATTCTTCATTTTGTCTTCCTTCAAATATATAAGCACAGATTATTTTAAGGGATTGTATTAAATTCTATGCAAATAATTTAACTGGAGAGTAAAGATTTTCTAGTAAAATAAATATGTAAAAAATAAACATAACTGCATTTAGTATATATACATTTTGATGTGAAAAAACAAGCTGTGTCATTCTGTAAATTGAGATATAAGTGAATTAAAAATAAAAAAGTCAGTATGATTTAGATTTTGTGAATTATTTTATTAATTTTGCATCTATTCTTATTGTAATAATTCAGTGTTTTAGAATATAAGTATTTCTGACTTATTTGTATCCATTTGACTTTGAGATAAAAATTAAATTCTTCATGTAGCATTTGCTGCAATTAATCTTTAGTTCTAACCAAATTCTAATGTCAGAGTGTGGTGAACTTTATTTTATAGACAGTTAATGACAATGCTGGATATTTCTAAGACTGATGTAAGCATATAGGTGTTAGATGTTAATGCTAAAAAAAAGAGTGCTGGCTTCTTGAAATCAATTTAAAATGATAAAATCTACTTTCCTGAAAAGATCAATTGATTTGTCACTACCCCAATCCCACCCCAATTACCTAATATTGCTAATCAAATCTTGTCTATGTCTATCCTTGTAGCACCAACACACTCTCATTCCCAGAAAAAAAAAATTCATTCAGTCATTTAGGAAGTTATTTATTTGACAAAAAATATTTCAAACAAGTGGCTAAGATAATGTCTGCATGACTTGGCTTAAATCTAGCCAGACCATGATTTTGTTGTTGATATTGGTTTAAAGCAATAAAAATGTATTGTCAGTATTCTAGAGGTTAAGAGTTGGAAATGAAGGGATTGGAAGGCCCGTGTTCTTCTCTGACAGTTCTG
Organism: Cephalopachus bancanus; assembly: GCA_027257055.1. NCBI lineage: Eukaryota > Metazoa > Chordata > Mammalia > Primates > Tarsiidae > Cephalopachus > Cephalopachus bancanus. Next base: position 2,492,897 of record JAPVLO010000012.1, read on the forward strand.
GGAGAAAATCCTTCCTTGTGTGGTTTAGCTTCTGGTGTTTCCAGCACTCCTTCTCATTTCTTGACTTGTAGATGTAACATGCCAGCAACATGCCAGTCTTCTTTCTGTGTGTCTCACATCGTCTTCCTTCTGTGGATGTTCGTATCCATCAGACCTTCATTTCACTGGGATACAAGACCAATATTTTTGCCCTTTGAGATATAAGGAAAGAGCCCCCCAAACCCAGTATTATCTTTTGGAAGACGAACTTAGTATAGACTTCCACCGCTATGGAAGTGTTCTAGGAACACATCAGTACCAGCTAGCATTGCTGTGAGAGGCTGCGTTTGACTTCAGTGAATCTTTTTGGAGACTCTTTCAATGAATTTGCCCATTTTTTGAAAAAAGTGTATTTTATTTTAAAAGATGTGGAGTGCAATTCAGGATTAGGTATACAAGTGACCATCATACAGGTAAAGTTTGGGCCTAACTTGGGTCCCCATTTTGCCTGGTTTGAGATCAGGTACCCTTATTGTTATATACCCCTAACTCCCTCCCTTGGCAGTTTTCAGTTACTGCCAATCCCTTTCTTACGGTATTATGAAAAATGTTCAGGGTCCACTTATGAGTGAGAATATGTGATACTCAGTTCCTTGTTTCTGTGATAAATCATTGAGTATTATAGACTCTAAATCCATCAAAGTTGCTGTGAAACCCATAACTTTGTTCTTCTTTATGACTGCATAATATTCCATTGTGTATATGCACCACATTTTTTTTTTTATCCAGTCCAGTTTTGAGGAACAGCACAGTTGGTTCCATGCTTTTGGAAATAGTGCTTTTGGTGCCGGGCTCGGTGGCTCAGCCTGTAATCCCGCGCCTTTGGGAGGCTGAGGTGAGTGGATTGCCTGAGCCCACGGGTACGAGACCCGCCTGGGTAGCGAGACCTCATCTCTACAATAAATCAAAAAATCAGCCGGGCGAGGTAGCGCGCGCCTGTAATTCCGGCTACTCGGAAGGCTGAGGCGGAAGGATCGCAGGAGCCCAGCAGGTCGAGGCTGCGGTGGCCGGGAGCGGCCACTGCACTCCAGTCTGGGCGACCGAGTGAGACTCCAACTCAAAAAAAAAAAAAAGTTAATGCTTTTTGTAAATAGTCCTGCAATAAACATGTGTGTGCAAATATCTTTTTTGTAAAGTGATTTAAGTGCCTCTGGGTATATTCCCAGATTCCTAAAAGAACTAGAAATTGACCTTCCATATGAATATGCCCATTTTTCGATGGGTGATTTATGAGCACACCTGTCCACAGAGTGCCGAGTGTTGAGCAATTTTTTTTTTGTTGTTTTTTTTTAAACCCAAACGACATGACTCCTAGGCTTCACCTTCTTTGTTTACCTAATCTTGCCCCTAGTGACTTTTTTGCTTTTCCAAATGAAAAAAGTCCTTAAAGGAAAATGTTTTGCCAATATGAAAGAGATGAAATAAAAAACAGCAGAAGCACTAAAAGGCATCAAGATTGACGAGTTCAAAAACTGTTTTGAGCAGTGAAAAAGTGTCTTGAGTGTATTGCATCAAATGGAGAGTATTTTGAAGGTGACTGAGGTTTAAGCATGTGAGAATAAATATACAATTTTTAATAACTTAATTCCAGGGGTTTTTTTTGGGGGGGGTCCCTCCTCATATATCTAAATCATGGTTAAAACAGCTACTATTTACTATTCAGCCCCATATCTCCATATCCTTAAACTTAACCAAAAATGTGGAAAATTGAACTATTTTCTACTGAATTCTAACAGCAGCATAGACAATAAATCTAAATGTCCAAAATTCTAAATTATGACTTTCAAGGTCCATATAATTGAGATGTGTTACCTATGTTTCTTAAATGTCTTGAGATAGCTACTCATCTCTCTAGTATATGCAAGCAAATTTAGGATAACTTAGATTATTTAGTTTGTTTCTCTATTAAAAGTAAAAGAAGGGAAAGTAATATTTATTAGTTCACTTTGTAGGTTTTAAGAATGTTCATGTTTTTTTTAATGCACTCAACAGTCCCTCAGTGTAATCTATGCTGCTTGACAGTATTAAATTAGAAGTTACATAGTGTCACGTCCTCACTTAAAAAATCAAGACTATCATTGTTAGCAAAGCAATAGTGTCTGTGGGCTGATCTGTTTGGAGAACAGATTCTATATAATTATAGAACTTAACCATAGAAGAAAACTGCTGCAAACATGTGTATTCTAATATTTCAGATGATATTTCTTTCCTGAAATGAATTTCCTACTTGTCCTATTCTTTAGATGATAATCTATCGATATTTCAATGGGCTAAGATTTAAGAAAGTTACCACAGCGATTTAAATCTCTGGAATTCTAGTATGGAAGGAGGTGGGTGGGGTGAATTTTGGTTTGGGAGAAAGTATTGCTCCGACTGGCACAGGTCATTTCCGTTCCCCAAAATGTCATGACTAATCCCAACAACATCGAGATGTACAGAGGAGCAGTCATGGAGATTTAAGGATTGAGGCATAAGTTTCGATAAAAGTCACTTCCAAAATGGATAGCTTTTCTCAGTATCATGAGGTAAAGTATTGAAATTTACCTCTGATTCCTTAAGAGATAAAATCCACTTCTGATTCATAAACGGTAAGTCACCAAGTGCCCTCTCTTACTCATCCGTGAAACAAATAAAAAGATAGTGCTGTGACCCTCCCATCCCAATCCTCTATTAAACTTATCACTTAGAACTCAGAGAGAGTGTCGACATTAAAATTCCATTTGTCTCTAGAGGCTGAATTTTATTAACTGTTTTTTACAAGCCTACTTTCCTTTGCCTGAGAAAATAAAACACAAATCTATGAAAACTTTCTAGATATTAATATTAATCTCTTTATATATGTATAAATATAATAATATATACATGTAATTATATTAAGATTTCTCAATGAAATGATGAGAAACTAAATTAGTAAACAAACCCAAAGTGTATTAGGAAGATATAGCAGTGGTTAACATCTGATTTGGAGACATTACGACATCAAGAAAAATCTCTTCACGCGGTTCTATACAGAAAGTAGAAGTGGTTCCTAAGCATTTTGGGTGTTCTTTTGGTTCAATAAATTTGGATATGATGTATCAATACTGCAGTAAAATGTCAAGCACATTTTAAAAATAGGTGCTTTCAATGCCAGAATCTGTTTGTTACAGTAAAAAATCATTTCCTGATTATCCTATTTTAATTTTAAATATATATTTATGACATTTTATTAAATGTGATGATCAACAGTAGCCTAATTTTTTTTTTTTTTTTTTTTTTGAGTTGGAGTCTCACTCTCACCCAGACTGGAGTGCAGTGGCCGTGGCCACCGCAGCGCCGACCTGCTGGGCTCCGGCGATCCTTCCGCCTCAGCCTTCCAAATAGCCGGTCTAATTTTTTTAAGTGAATGAAAACTTTGTATTTTTACCTTGTCAGATGTGTAGAACATCTGTACTCTTTGCTTTGTACTTAAAAAAAAAGTTGCATTTCCCTCTCATGTTCATTGCACCATTATTCACAAAAGTTAAGCTATGAAAAAAACCTAAGTATCCATCACCAGCTGAACAGATAAAGAAAATGTGTCAAATATATAAAAATATTATTTAGCTTTAAAAAATTCTGTCATTTGCAACACAGATGAATCTGGAAGACATTATACCAAGTGAAAAAGTCAAACACAGAAAGACAAATACCGTGTCATCTCACTTGTATGGGGAATCTAAATAGACTGATCTCATAAAAGCAGAGTGTAATGGTGGTTACAGACTGGCAGGTGGAAGTAGTGGGAAGATGTCGGCCATTGAGTACAAAATTTCAGTTATTTGAATAAGTTCAGGAAATACATTGGACAGCAGCGTGACTAAAGTTAATAATAATATATTGGAGACTTGATATTTGCTAAGTGAGTATATCTTAAGTGTTCTCACTACACACACACAAAAATATAATTATGCGAAGTGATAAATATGTTAATTAGCTTGGTTTTGGTAATAATTTTTCAATGTATATGCATATCAAAACTTCACATTTTATACACATACACATTTTATTATATAATTTTTATTTAAATATATACAATGTTTATTTGTCAATCCTACCTCAATAAAGCTGGAAATAAATTAATTTCATTTCACCTGTCAGTAATCAATTATTTCACTATTAATCAACACAACAGATACCACCAGCATCTGTATTTTTTTTTTTTTACTTGCCTCACATTACTTGGTAACTTTACACATATTTGGCAATGGAGTTATACAGAAGTCTTTACAGATAGTTAACTTAAAGGTATCAATCTAAAAGAGCAAAATAGTTATACTTTGCAGAATTGTTCAGCTTCATGCACTATTTAAGAAAGACAAAAAATAACATCAGTACTATTGAAAATGGGGTGGAGGGGTGGAAAAGCATCGAATAAAACTATGTTTGCATCTTTTAAAAACATGACCTCCATGGGTTGCTGCTGTCTCAGGTGAGCCCCCCCCGGGGGGGGCATGACTCTTGCCAGGTGGTTGGGATGTGACTGCCAATAATGAGGAATGAGGTTGTTCTTCTCAGAGTTGGACTCCGTGATCCATCCCAGCGAGTGAGACACAAGTTTGCTGTATTTCCATGAACATGAAAAACGTATATTTTTAGGAGTCGGCCAAGTATGACTAGTCAGCTGTCGGATTGTATTTAGATTTGGGGAATGCTGTGAGAGGACTGAAACCACTTGTTTCCCTCTCTCTTTTTCTCTACTTGTCACTGCAATAAAGTTGGCTCTGGCTCCAGGGAGCCCTTGGTAAAGTACAATGCCCAGGGCTATGGGAGATGGAGGCCTCAATAACTGATATGAAAGGTCCTTAATTAAGCACTTAGCATTTCAAGGCAGTCATCACTGCTCGCCCACAGCCCGAGCTGGCAGTCCGTCACCGCCGATAGGCCACCTAGAAGACTAACGTGAGTTGAGTCGAGTCTTTTGTACTTGAGGCGAGCCGCCCCGAGGCACAGGCTGATCCGGTGACCCTCCCAGATACACTTTCTCCGCCGGAAGGAACAGGATATCGGATGTGACAACACTGCAGCCTGGAAAGGATTCCCCCTCCCTGCCATCCACCCCACACCCTCGGAAAGATCAGGGATTTGAGGAGAAAGTTAGAATGGCAGTGGCACTTTCTTGGCTCAGCGGATCAGTGTGAATATAACCAAACCCAATGAATGAATAATGATGAATGTATTATGAAGCAAAAGGGACCCCTCCTCCCCGGCATTGTAAAATGTCAATTATTCTGCAATTACCCAGGGCCTTGGAAAAGTTAACTAGGAAAGAAACATTTTCTCTCCGCCCCTCCCCCACCACCCCCCCGCCCCCACAGCACATAATTCTCTCTGGGCATGAGAAACCAGAATAAACATAAATGCTGGGGAAGTTTATCTTTATATTAAGGAGCTGGGAGACTTGGCAGCATTAAAATGGAAAGGGTTAATGGAATGAACTATAGATTAAATTGTAAAGCAATCAAAGAAAACCAAACAGTTTATAGCAGACAACCATCTTCTGGTGTTTGGGTCTGTGTCAAGCCATGGATGTGGAAAATTAAAGCCATACTGAGAAGGGAAATGAACCATGTCTAATACATCCCCAGCAATAAAATGTTTTCACTAGGACTGTAAAACTGTGGCTTACATTAGGAAAAAGAAAATCAAACTATATGTCAATTCCACATCATGGGACATGAAGTGTCCACAAAAATTTATATTACTATTTAGAAGTGTTTCATTCTGGTGTTTTATTGTGATTGGATGCGCCCTCCTCAGTATCTTTTGACTGGTATGAAAATGATTTGAACTACTTTTTTAGCATTTATTTTACATCTATTACCTGTTCTATTACTTTTTATTATTTTATTGTGCTGTGTAGAGGATTTTGCACAGTTTTCATTATAATGTAACATTAAGTCAATTTATTTGTGTATTACATGCTGTATAATTGCACCTTTTTCTGGAACAATTTGGATTTCATTATCTAACAAATCAGCACTGTTACATTTCTAAAAGCTCTTGTTAGAAATCAAGTGTGTTTTCAAAGTAGGACAACAGAGGTCAAGTTTGCACCAAAAGATTCCTTACTAATGCTGGAACTATTTGAACATCAGGTGAAGGTCATATTTAGAAGAGGGAAATACTTGTTTCTTTGAGAAAATATTTAATTATTCACTATTGTACTAGGTTAAGATCAATAATGATCAATACTGCAAGAAAAGAAATCTTGTAGAACAAAGGGTTCTGACACGGAACAGATAAGAGTAAGATATGGATCATGGAACGAACAAATTCATCCAGGAAAAATATCAATTGTGGTTGTGTTTGGTTTATTATTATAAAGGATATCAAGATACCATTTGGACATTTAGTTTACAGGGATCATAAATTGTAAAACTACTAGACACGATGAAGTGAACATATGTTTTTACATAACTATTTCATAAACTAATCTATGCCTAACACAGAAGTGACACTCATTATTTCAGCAGTCACACAGGTAAAATGCAAAACAGTAAAAAAAACTGCAATCACAAAAATTTGATTAAGTTGTTAAATCAGTAACAGAATTTAGATTGTTGTTTTATAGGTACAATTATATTTTACATCTTCAATGAGTTAGGATGTAGAGATGAAAATTTCTTTGCTACCACGTTTTCTAGACTGCATAATTGGTATTTAGTCCATATTTTTTCGGGTTGTTTTTTTAACTTCTCATGAGAGTTTGCTTTTTTTGCTTTTATTAGACTGTTAGTGGACTCAAAGGTAGGAGCCATCTTCTCCACAACCCTGTGATCCAGCAGAGATGATAATAATATTAACCTTCTACTGCAAACAGTAGTAAACATCAAACTGATTAAGATAATAAGTTACTTTACTTAGATTCCAAAAGGTTACCAATGCAACTTTTTTTTCTTCTTCTTCAGTCTATGTGGTATATGGGAACTTTAGATATCTAGAGGAAATTCATTATTTGTCAAGATAAATATCAAATTTTATTTTGGAAATACTGAGATGTAATATTAAATATTTGCCAGGTATAAGAGTTTTGATTTAAAATTGTTCATTGTTGAAAAATTATAATGTTTCACTCAATCTGACAGTTTTACATGTTACAGAAATTTCATTCAAAATGAATTCTTAAGACCTTTTAAATAATATCTCTTTATGAGGAGTTGTATCTATGTTAGGCATAGATCAGAGAATATGGAAGAGGATGCATTAGCAAAAATGTTACCATAATCTCTTGGCAGGTGAATAAGATCATTTCATCATATTCTGGCCGATTCAACTAAAATTTTATCTTTACAAATAACACCTTTTAATAACATTTCTGTGATGTACTGCCTTTTTATTCTCACATGTAGTTAGTCAAGTTGTTGGGAAAAGCAACAAGCAATAACAATAATAGCAAAATGCATCCATGCATTCAATGGCTAAAGTAAACTTGAATGAAGTCATTAACTTAATATATTTTTTGTTCTGTATTTGTTTCCTCAATGTTCCATTTTATATTTTTTACTTAGAGTCATGCTTCTCTTAATTTTATGATTTATTCCTGCCCTTAGATTTTAGATAGGTGCAAGCACTACAAAAAGTCAATCTATTTACTGCTGATCTCTACTTTAACCGGACCTTCGTTCCTCTGTGAAACACACTGCCTGGTGTTGGCAACTTGTAACTGTCATGCTAATAGTCATATACTTCTGCTTTTGCCAGTTGAGTTGTATGGTTACCATAAATTACTTTTGTTTTTTTCCTCCAAAGCTTTGTACTTTTCACTGTAATCATACAGTATAGATTTTATATCAACTAATAAATATATGCCAAGTATTTGTCTCTATGAAAACTGTTGAACACTTTAAGAAGACTTGAAAAAATAAATTGCAGTAGAAGATACTCAACCTTCTTGTGACCAAGGTAGAAAAAATGTAAACATTTTCAGTTCTGTACACATTGCTTTGTAGATCCCATCAAGACATTTCATTCTAAATAAGTCCAAAACAGAAAAGACAGACAACACTATATTACCATGATTTTTGCCTTTATAAATAATAGAAAGGAGATCAAAGAAAATATCTTGGCCTTATCTCAAAAGACTGTTGGAAGAATGAATTGATATTAATATTTACTAAGTTAAAACACATTTTGTTAATAGATATCTATATCTATATAGTTTTTTTTTTTTTCGAGTTGGAATCTCACTCTGTTGCCCGGGCTGGAGTATGGTGGTACTCTCACAGTCACCCCGGCATCAACTCGCTGGGCTCTGCCAATCCTTCCGTCTCAGCCTTCCATGTAGCTGGAACTACAGGCGTGTGCTACCATGCCCAGCTAACTGTTGATTTATTGTAGAGACGAGGCCTTGCCAAGTTGCCCAGATTGGTCTCGAACCCACGGGCTCAGACAATCCCACTCGCCTCGGCCTCCCAAAGTGCTTGGATTACAGGCTGAGCCACCGAGCCCAGCCTATCTGTATAGTTTTTATGTTTCCCCTAATAGTGGTGTATACAGTTGAATTGAGCTTCAGAATTCCTAGGAAAAAAATTTATTTATAAAATCAGTATAGATACATACAACAACAAAACTCCAAGTGTCTGGTTTATATGCACCATCCAAAAAAAATTAACAAATTGCAAAACAAAACATAATTTTTCATGTAAAAAATGAGCTAGTGTACAAATGTTTCATATCTAGAAATTAATAGACTATTTTAACTTCTTAGTTCTACTGAGAATAAAAATTATATACAATTTTTGAAAGTAAAAATGTAACAATAAAAAAATGAACAACAAAAGACTATATATCTTCCAAATTATTAAAGGGGAAAATAAAAGAATAAATGTGTATTGCTAAGTAGGGAAGAGAAACCATTTATAATAAAAATAGAGTGACAAACATGAGACCACAAATATAATCAACATAATATGTATCTTGAGATAAACATATTTTTAAAAGAAAAATAATATAAAACTGGGTGAATAGCAAAAGCAATTGCCATCCAAAATGAAATAGCTCAAAGTTTGCAACTACAAAAAGAAGAAATACAAACTCAATAATCAGTAATAAAGTTATTAAAATTATTATAAGTTGAGTTCCAGTTACAAGCATAAATGCAAAAATACTTTAAAAGTAATGATAAACAGCATGATAGAACAGAATTACATAAAGTATAATAAACTTACATATTTCGAATTATACAGCAGATAAATAGTTAAAGCAGTATTCTGGCATTTCAAGAAGAATTAGACATATAATGATAATAACAGCAATATTAACATATCTCTCCTTTTTTTTTTTGAGTCAGATTTTCACTCTGTCACCCAGGCTGGAGTGCAGTGGCATGATTGCGGCCACAGCAGCCTCAACCTACTGGACTCGGGAGATCCTTCCGCTTCAGTCTTCCAAGTAGCTGGAACTACAGGCATGTGCCACCACTCCTTGTTAATTTTTCTAATATATTGTAGAGAATAGGTCTCGCTATGTTGCCCAGGCTGGTCTTGAATCTTCTCGCCTCCGCCTCCCGAAGTGCTGGGATTAACGGGTGTGAGGTACCGTGCTTGGTGATTGTGTTTTCTTTTCTTTTAAATTCATGGGGTACACATGCATATTCGTTACATGGACATATTTTGTGTAGTGGTGGGGATTAGATCTTAGATGACCCATTCCCCAGATGGTGAACTTTGTAGCTTGTATGTAGTTTCTGAACCCTAACTCCTCTTTCCACCTCCCCTCTTATTGGTGTCCTCAGTATCTATTGTTTCCATCTTTGTAACCACTTAACTCTCACATATGAGTGATAACATGTGGTGTTTGGTTTACTGTTTTTGAGTCAGTTCACTTAGGATGATGATCTCCGGCCCCATCTATGTTGCTGCAAAGGACATGATTTCATTATTTTTCATGGCTGTGTAGATTTCCTAATAAACTCAGAACACAAGTTATAAGTAAGATATTTTAAGTAATTTAACTAATACAATTAATATAATCAATCTAATAAGCACATTAAAATTATTTATGCTGCAAAGAACACTTTTTTACATGCTCATAACATTTTTTTTTTTTTTTTTGAGTTGGAGTCTCACTCAATGGTCCAGACTGAAGGGCAGTGGCAGCTCCCGGCCACCGCAGCCTCGCCTGCTGGGCTCCGCCGATCCTTCCGCCTCAGCCTTCCGAGTAGCCGGAATTACAGGCATGCGCTACCATTCCCGGCTGATTTTTTGTAGAGATGAGGTCTCCCTGCCCAGGCAGGTCTCGAACCCGCAGACTCAGGCAATCCACTCACCTCAGCCTCCCAAAGGCGCAGGATTACAGGCTGAGCCACCGAGCCCGGCTGCTCATAACATTTTTTAAAAATGACCATACATAAAGCTACAAAGAGAAACTTAATAAAATAGAAATGCTACAAATAAAAATTGTGTTTATATAATAAAAGTAGATATAATTAGCAACTTTAGAACAAATTGAAAATCTCGCAATCATTTGGAAGCTGCCATTTCTGCTTGTCCAGTTATTCTAAGCAATCTTTTGTCAAACTTCAGTTTATATAGGACAGAATTTCTCACAAAATTTAATACCACTTTATTAGAATAAGTGTGGGTGTTTGTTAAAAAATGAATATTCTTAGCACCTAATGCAGTCATTCCAAAGCATAATTTTTAAGGGTGGTTCTTGGGAATTTGTGTTAACCATCTAGCTGATTTTTGACTAACAGTAACCTAGACATTTACAGCAATTATTTCTAAACTATAAAATTGGAAGAAAAACCGGAGGCTTCTGATTGAAGATAGGAGATAGAGCACATGTTTATCTTTTCTTCTCTAAAGACTTTTCTGAAATACTATAAAAGGAATAAACATATACAAATTCCCCCAAAGTAGATAATAGTAGATAAAAATAGATAATAGTAGATAAAAGTTGAAGAACAAGAGAGTGCGCTTCAGGCATGAAGAGGTTTCAATGATTCTGGAAGATAAAAAACAGATGGAAGGAGTAATTCATGTAGCAGGTCAAAGAAAGACACAGCTTTGATATTTATAAAGGAGAATATGGACAAGGGAGTCAATTTGCCTCTTAGAATTCTACAGAGGCTTAGATCTAGGAGAAACCAGAGTGCAAGGTGAAAAGTGTGGATAAAAACAGGAGGACTTGCTGAACATTTATACATGGAATAGACTTACAGGCCCCCTCATCCAAAATATATAATGAAATAATAAGATGTCTTCTCTCTCCAGTCCCTAAACTTTACAGGAAGGAGAATGGAAGTTTCTTCTAAGGAGAAAGTGAATGAATGGCCTCAAAGCAAAGAATTCCATATTGTGCATATTTTATACTCCCCTAACAAGCTGGCTAGCATTCTGAAGACATTAAAACAAAGCAAAAAAGTCAATAATTCATAAACTCAAAGCTCTCAATCAGTTGTTTAATGTCTTGAACTATGAATGGTTAATCAGGGATTATCAAACATTTGAGAAAATTCTTCAACATAAAAGAGGAACACCCTAAGCAAAACAAAACAATAGTAGTATATCCCGACATAAATGAAATTTTAGTAAACGATATCTGTAAATATATTGAATAATAAGTTTTAAAATTCCAAGAAATTGTGACAAAGAAAAAAAATCAGAGAGAACAATTTCTGAATTTAAAAATTCAGCAGAAAAGCTGGAATATATATGGTAGAAGAAACGTCAGCAAGTGAAACAAAAAGGCAAGAAGATAATAAAATTCATGGAGGATTATTCTCTACATTTTAATACCTAAAAATTAAGAGTTCTCAAAAGAGATAAGAGAGAAAACAAAGAGGAAGAAATAATTAAAGAAACGATAGAACAAATTTCCTAGACATGAGGGTAATGGTAAGACTCTAGGTCAAGCAACTGTTTGCTACAAACAGACACAGCTATATATCCCAAATACAATCAAAATATGTTAGCTGTAAAGTCACAAGAATTACCCATGCACATGTTTCCCAAAATAAACTAGGAAACTAAACGTTAATTAAACAAAACCTTTGCAGTCTAGGGAACATGATTTTTAAACAAAATCTAAAACTAGACAAGCTCTGTATCAAACCATTTATAATTGTGAGGAAAGAACATAGATATTTCCTGACCCACAGCAGTCAGAAGATTTACCTCGTTTTTATTCCGTCATAGTTAGATACTTGTGGATGTGTTCTAGCAAAATCTAGAATTAACCAAGAAATAGGATATGAGAACCAGAAAAATGTGGGTTCAGCCCAGAACAGCAGCTAAGCAAAGCTGCAAGGCAAAATTTTCCCCAACCTTTCAAATGTGGATTAAGTGAAAATTAATATATTCCTGTAAACATGGCTTTGGTGTTAGTTCTTTCATATTTGCTTATAATAATAAGAGATGCTTTCTGTCATTCTACCTTAGATTACATTAGAAAGTCTCACTTATTATAGATATAGTCTTCTCCCACTATTAGACGAGGAGGTAGAAATGCTTATCATAATAAATATCCAATTGTGTTTGTGAAGAAAGACATCTGGAAGTTTGTTTAATAAAATGCTATATGTAACCTTGGATGATGGGATTTGGAATAATATTTCATTTCCTTTCTTCCCTCCCTTTTCCTGTTCCTCCTCTACCTCCTCCTCCTCCTCCTTCTTCATCTCTCTCTCTCCTCTCTCGTTCTCTCTCTCTCTCCTTGCTGTACTGTCTAAATTCTTGTTTGCACACTCAAACTTATAAGCTATAATTATACAAGGAATTGCAAAACATTGAAATAACTTATGGACCATACATGGGAGAACTGTTTACATAAATCATGGTACATCAGTACAAGGAATAATACATAGCTATAAAAATGAAGAAGCTAAGTACTAATACATTGTTAAATCTACAAAAGGAGGCAATCCTCTCAGTTTGCGAACTATTCTTTGTATAAAAAAGATGAAAGAAATGTATATATTTGTTTATGCATAAATATCTCTGATAAGTTACATAAAATAGGTAACCATTGTCTTTTTTTTTTTTTTGAGTTGGAGTCTCACTCCGTCCCCAGACTGGAGTGCAGTGGCCGCTACCGGCCACTGCAGCCTCGACCTGCTGGGCTCCAGCAATCCTTCCGCCTCAGCCTTCCAAGTAGCTGGAACTACAGGCGCACACTACCACGCCCGGCTGATTGGTAACCATTGTCTTTAAGGGAGGACTCTGGATGGTTTGGGAGCAGGAGTGAGAAGAAACATTTTTACTCTATGCTCCTTTTTGTTAAAGAAAATAGATTTTATCTTGTATTGTATTTTTAGATTCACAGTAAAATTGAGCTGAAGTTATAGAGATTTCTCACATACCACCTGTTCCCACACATTCAAAGCCTCTCCCCTTATTAACATGCCCCACCAGAGTGCTATATTTGTTAGAAACTAATGAGCCTACATTGATACATTATTATCACCCAAAATTCATAGCTTATATTAGGGTTCATGCTTGGTTCATATGTGCTATGAGTTTTTAGAAGTTTATAATGACATATATCCGCTATTAAAGAATCATACAAAGTAGTTTCTCTGCCCTAAAAATCTTCTGTTGTGTGTATGTTCACTCCTTTTTCTCCTCTAACCCTTGGCCACCTCTTTTCTTTTTACTCTCCCCATTGTTTTGCCTTTTCTATAATGTCATATAGTTAAACTCATACAGTATGCAGCCTTTGCAGACTGGCTTCTTTCACTTAGTAATGTGCACTTAAGTTTCCTCTGCTTCTTTTTCGTGCTGAATAATATGACATTGTTTAGATGTACCACCACTTATTTACCCATTCACCTAATGAAGGGCAAATGGGTTGTTTTGAAGTGTGGCAATTATGAATACAGCTGCTGTAAACATCCATGTGGAAGTTTTTGTGTGGACGTAAGTTTTCAGCTCATTTGAGTACATGCTAGGAAACATGGTTGCTGGGATGTATTGTAAGATAGTATGTTAAGTTTTGGGAAAAACAAACACAAAACCAAAACTAAATAATACACTGCCAAACTGTCTTCCAGAGTGATTGCACTGCTTTTGCTTTCCCACCGTCAATGAATGAGAGTTCCAGGTGCTCCACATCATCACCAGCATTTGGCATTATCAGTATTCTGGATTTTGGCCATTCTAATATTGTGTAGTGATATGTTATATTTGATTTAATTTATATTTTCCTGATGGTATATGATGTCTAGCATCTTCTCATATGCTTTTTGCCATCTGTATATCCTCTTTGGTGTTTGCTAAGGTCTTTGCAAATGTTTTAATCAGGTTTTTTCTTTTCTTTTTTTTTTTTGAGTTGGAGTCTCACTCTGTCACCCAGACTGGAGTGCAGTGGCTGCTTCCGGCCACTGCAGCCTCGACCACTGGGCTCCGGCGATCCTTCCGCCTCAGCCTTCCAAGTAGCTGGAACTACGGGCACGCGCTACCACGCCCGGCTGATTTTTTGATTTATTGTAGAGATGAGGTCTCACTGCCCGGGCAGGTCTTGAACGCGCGGGCTCAGACAATCCACTCACCTCAGCCTCCCAAAGGTGCAGGATTACAGCCTGAGCCACTGAGCCCGGCTTAGGTTTTTTCTTATTGTTAAATTTTAAGTGTTCTTTGACTATTTTTGAACAACAGTTATTTATCAAACATATCTTTTGTGCATACTTTGTCCTGGTTTTCAGCTTGTCTTTTAATTCTCTAATTTTAATGAAGTGCAGATTATTAGGTGTTTTCCTTCTTGTATTTTGCCTTTGGTGTTGTATCTAAAATGTCATTGCCAAACCCATGGAAATCTAGATTTTTCTCCTATGCTATCTTCTAGGAGTTTTATAGTTTTGCTTTTTATATTTAGGTCTGTGATTCATTTTGAGTTAAATTTTGTGAAAGATGTAAAATTAGTGTCTGGATTTTTTTCTTTCACATAGATGCCCCTTTTTCAGCACTGTTTGTTAAGGAGATTACTTTTGCTCTACTATAATGCCTTTCCTCCTTAGCCAAAGATCAGTTGCCTATACTTGTGTGGGTCTACTTCTGTGTTCTCTATTCTATTTCACTTTAGAATCTGTCTATTCTTTTTTTTTTTTTTGAGTTGGAGTCTCACTCTGTTGCCCAGACTGGAGTGCAGTGGCCACTCCTGGCCACCGAAGCCTTGACGTGCTGGGCTCTGGCGATCCTTCCGCCTCAGCCTTCCAAGTAGCCGGAATTACAGGCATGCGCTACCACGCCCGGCTGATTTTTTGATTTATTGTAGAGATGAGGTCTCATTGCCCAGGCGGGTCTCGAACCCTCGGGCACAGGCAATCCACTCACCTCAGCCTCCCAAAGGCGCGGGATTACAGGCTGAGCACCGAGCCCGGCTTTCTGTCTATTCTTTCACCATTACCA
Source organism: Cephalopachus bancanus (assembly GCA_027257055.1). Taxonomy (NCBI): domain Eukaryota; kingdom Metazoa; phylum Chordata; class Mammalia; order Primates; family Tarsiidae; genus Cephalopachus; species Cephalopachus bancanus. Next base: position 2,508,304 of record JAPVLO010000012.1, read on the forward strand.
CACTATCTTGATTGTTATAGCTTCATAGCAAGTCTTGAAGTCCTATAGTGTCAGTCTTCCGACTTTGTTCATCTCTTTTAATATTGTATTGGACACTCTGGCATATACCCTTTTATAACCTCTGAATTTTGAGCTATTTGCAAGAATTATTTAAAATAATATTTTCTTTTTTTATTTTATTTTAAATTCAGGATTAGGTATACAAGTGGTCATTGTTCAGGAAAAGTATGGGCTTCCCTTTGGTTCCCCACTTTGCCTGGTTTGAGATGAGGTATCTATATTGATGTTATGTGCCACTCTTCCTCCCCTGGAAGTTTCCCACTACTGCCAATCTCTTTCTTATAGTATTATGGTAAATGTTCAGGGTATGCTTATGAATGAGAACATGTGGTACTCAGTTCTTCATTTCTGTGATAGATCACTGAGTATTATAGACTCTAAATCCATCCAAGTTGCTGCAAAGTCCATATGCTTGTCCTTATTTAGGGCTGCATAATATTCCATTGTGTATATGTACCACATTTTTTTAAATCCAGTCTAGTTTCAGTGGGCAACATGGTTGGTTCCATGTTTTTGCTATTGTGAATAGTGCTGCAATAAACATGTGTGTGCAGGTATCTTTTTGTTAGAGTGATTTGTTTCTCTGAGTTTATTTCCAGTAGGGAGATTGCTGGATCATATGGAAGGTCAATTGCTAGTTCTTTTAAAAATCATCACACTGTTTTCTATAGAGATTGAGCTAGTTTGCATTCCCACCAAGAGTGCAGAAGTGTTCCCTTTTCTCTGCATCCTTGCCAGCAGGGTTTTTTGTTTTATTAATGATGGACATTCTTACTGGGGTTAGGTGGTATCTCAATGTGGTTTTGATTTACATTTCTCTGATGATGAGTGAGGCTGAGCACTTTTTCATGTGTCTGTTGGCTGCTCATATGTCTTATTTTGAGAAGTGTCTATTCACGTCTTTTGCCCACTTTTTAATGTTTTCCCCCCTTTTGGCAAGGTTGAATTCCTTGTACATTCAGGATGGTAAGCCTTTGTCAGATATACAGTTGGCAAATATTTTGTTCCCATTCTGAGGGCTGTCTCCCCACTCTCTTGATGGTTTATTTTGCTTTGCAGAAGCTTTTCAGCTTTATGAGGTTCCACTTACTATTCTTATCTCTTATGGCATGGACATTTGGGGTTTTGACCAGGAATTGGTTGCTTACTCTGATTCCCATAAGGATGTCGCTTGCATTTTCTAAGATTCTTATAGTTTGAGGTTTTACATTTAGATCTTTGACACATTTAGAGTTGATTTTTATGTATGTTGATAGGTAGGGATCCAGTTTCAATCTGCTGCATGTGATTAGCCAGTTTTCATAGCACCGTTTGCTCAAAGGTTCTCCTCTCTCCAGTGGTTGTTGGTAGAGGCATTGTTGAAAACGAGTTTGTTGAGAAATTGAGGTTTTGATTCCAGAATCTCTATTCTGTTCCATTGGTCTATATGCCTGATCTTGTACCAATACCAAGCTGTTTTGATTATTGTAGCTTTCTAATCAAGTTTAAAATCTGGAAGTGTGACACCTCCTGCTTTTATTCCTTTTGCTGAGGATTGTTTTGGCTAGGCATGGTAATTTATGTTTCCTTATGAATTTCTCTATTGTTGTTTCCAGGTCTTACAATAACAATGTTGGTAATTTAATGGGTATTGCGTTGAATCTGTAGATTGCCTTTGGTAGGATGGACATCTTTACAATGTTGATTCTTCCTATCCATGAGCATGGAAAGTTTCAGATATTTTTCCTAATCACTCCCTATTGTTTTCTGAAGGCTAAGTCAGCATTCCTTCTCTATTCTGCCATAAACCCTGTGTGTAATCTACTGTGGTACTTGTGAATATTGTTTTACACTCTTCTAACTCATGTCAAAGAACAGCAACTCCATCTAGCCAAGTCACCCTGGTTTAATTATTGTTCTGATTTCTTTATCTCTTTTATTCCTTGTATCTCATATGCAATGCATTATTTTCATTCAAGTCCAGAAGTGGTAGAAAGTGCCAGAAACTGGTCATTCGTCTCTCATAGGACAAGTGACTGGGTTGCTCTTGATGGAGATGGTGCTGTCTAGGAGTCAATCACCTTCAGAAGAAGTAGATACCCCTCAAAAGGAATGAAATGCAAAATATTTGTGTCTAATACAACTATCATATTAAAATTCTACAGCAGCTTCCACATTTTCTTAATCACAATATTCAAGCATCTACACAGGCCTGATCTCATAGCAATTTTTCTCCTTCTGTTTTAACCTTCTTCTAGCCATGATGAATATCTTGTGCCTTCCATGTACCAAACTCTCTCAAGTCCTTGGTCTATCTACATGTTCTTCTCTGATAACGTAATATTTCCTACTTTAGTTCCTTATTTGAAACCATTCTCCAAAAGTGAATATGGCCATTATGCATTTCAGGAAGCCCATCACTTTCTGATTAAGAGATAATCTATTATGCTTCATGAACTTTTTCTATTTATTTTGGTTTTGTCATTTACAATAATTTTCATCATTAAGGGTGAGTCCTTCTGAGACTGAAATTTTTGTCATTTATCACTGCATTCCTCATTCTTTGTGTTTTTATGGGGCTAGTTCTTATAGTTAAAGCTCTTTTTCTGTAAGAACTAGAAACCTACTCAGGCTTGCTCAATTGAGGCAGAATTTATTGCAAATATACAAGAAGATAGTTCACAGGCATTGGAAATAAAACACACCACACATCACAGGAAATAGAGTTAGAAATGAAACTTCTTTCTCTGTCTCTCAAACTGAATTACTTTTCATCTCTCACTGATTCCCAAGTGACACGTGAACATGATCTTCTCATCTTTGCTTTCTCTCTTTCCCCTCTTTTGACAAAGCGTAGAGAAATCTTTTTGTGTGTGTGTGTGTGTCCAAAGCCTCTTCACCTTAAAAACAGAGTTACACTTTTTCGTTTCAGAATTTTTTTTTTTTTCCCTCCTGAAAATAGCAAAAAGTCCCCAGTTCCAGACAAGGCATTTTGTGTGACTCAAAATGGGCTTTACTATTTTCCCAGGAATTTAAATGAATTTTCCCAGGAATTTTAGTGATGTGACACGCTAAATGTGGTTAGAGCTGATAAACTTCTCTGGTGGTAACATTATAGAGAGACTTGAGTCCTTATTTATAGAGAGTGTCTGAGTCCTTGTATTGCAACTGCAGAGTTGCCTCTGTTCTTTTTTTTGATTATATGAACGATTTAGTCCCCTTTCAGTACATTTTCTTCTTGACATTTAGTCAGTTTCTGTTACTACTAATCACAGAATATTGTGCTGTTACTTTTGTTTTCTCTGTTTGCACATGGTTGGCTGTCTGAGAGTATTAGCTTACATTTTTTTTACCTTAGTTTCCTGAGTATAGCTTCTGTGCTCTTTTGTTCAAATTTCAATAAAATAATCTAATTGCCTTTCATTCATGCACTGATTGTCTTTAATTTAGGTATACACCCTTGCTCCTATCAGCTGTGACCAAGTATAGTGAGATCCCATTTTAAAAAGGTGGCTTCCTGGGGCTACCCCCAAAACTAAGCCCATGGACAAGAGAAAATGTTGTGGAACAATAGGAATCCTGAGCCCTGTGTACCACTTTGGCACACCGATCTTGTGACTCCTTTGTCCTTATACTCTCTTCCATCTCCTCTCATCAGTTGAAGGCTATTGGCAATTTAGGTGAGGGTCGTGGATACACAAGGAGCTAGTTTACTTTTGAGTTCAGTTTATTTATTTTTGCTTTGGAGTCAGAATTCCTGAGGTTGAATCCTCTCACTGCCATTCATTAGCTGTGTGACCTTTAGAATATTTCTTAACTACTGTGAGTCTTAGTATGCTCATCTGTAAAACAAAGATAATAAAACGATCTCACTGATGTTGCAAGGATCAAATGTGTTAATCGTTATAAAACGTTGAAGACAAAGTCCAGAAGATGGTAATTTTTAAAGGGAAGTTAACTAGTATTATTTAAAATTTTTGTTATTATTGTTATGGTTGGAATGGGAGAAACATCAGGAGTGAACTATGTGTGTTCTTGTTGACCTCATATTTGGGGTGAGAGGAATTTGGAAAAGTTTTAGCTGCATACTTAATTTTCATGCAGTTTTCCTCATTATACTGTCATTAGAAAGAAAAAGAATTTCTGTAACTGGGACACCAGGAGTACCATTTTCTCAATCTGTATTTAGTCATATTTCTGCCTCGCTAAGTCAGACTTCAGCTTATCTCTTCTCTGCTCCATTGTGATTTTAAGAATGTAGACTCTTCTGTTTTTACTAGCTTATTTTACTTGTGTTTTCATGTGACTTACATGTTATAGTAACTTATGGCATATATATGATATGTGCTTCTATTCAATGACAACTTCTAAAAAACATAATCACATAATTTACTGTCACTATCCTTGAACTTATATGTTTTATTAATTACTTAATTAATCTTCTGGTTTTTTCTCCTCTATTAGCAGGGAATTCTTTTTTGATTAATTCTACTCGCTGTGAAATTTAGCTCATGTTTATAGAATGAGTGAATTCTAAATTTCCCATTATGATTTTTCCCTCCCTGCTTTAGCTACATTCGACTTCTTACATCTCTTAACTCGTTTTTTTCCATACATTTCTACTTTTCAGATGCTGTTTCCGCCTTTTGAAATACTGTATTTCTTTTTGGTGTATGTGTATAATAATATGTTTTTTAAATAATAAAACTATTAATAGATGACTATCACTGTCATTATAGATTTTGAGTTTTTGAACAGGCTGAATGAGAAGCTTATTTTGGATCTGACTTTTTTCTTTTTATAAATTTGATTTTATTATAGATATGTGGGTTTTAAGTTGGGATTAGTTATACAAGTAGGTTGCATGTAGGAAAAGTTTGGACCTCCAGATGGCCCTCACTTCCCTTGGTTCAGGACCAGGTACTCTTTGTGATGTTATGTGCCCTCCCCTCCCTGGCAGTGTCCATCAACTGCTGACCCCTCCCTTGTGCTATAAAAACTAAAAATTGACCTTCCATGGAATCCAGCAATGTCTCTCCTGGGAATATACCTGGAGGAGCATAAATCTTTCTGCCAAAAAAGACACTTGCACACTCATGTTTATAGCTGCACTAGTCATAATAGCAAAAACACAGAATCAAACCTACAGTCCAAAATAAGTGGAGTAGAAAAAGAAAACGTGGTACCTATACATAATAGAGTATTATGCAGCCATAAAGAAGAACAAATTCATGGAATTTGAAGCAAATAGATGGAGTTGGAGATCATCATACTTAATGAACTATCAAAAACAAAGAACTGAATACCGAATGTTCTCATTCATAAGTGAGACCTAAAATGCTATATTTCTATTAACTTTCTGTCTGGATATTCTTATTTATTGTTTGAGACTAAATCCAATATCATTCTACCTGGAACTATTAAAAGTTACTCTTAACAGGCAATGCCTTTACTTTTGTAGATGCATTTGACGATTTTCAATCACAAATACAGAGATATAATGAAGGCTATTTGTGAGGTATGTTGCTGCAAGTATTGTATTAAAATACTGAAATTTGCATATGGTATATGTCTTAGTTTGTTGGGGCTGCTATAATAAAACACCATAAACTGAGTGATTTATAAACAACAGAAATTTATTTCTCATAATTCTGGAGGCTGAAAAGTCCAAGACCAAAGCACAAACAGATTCTGTGTCTCTCAAGGCCCCATTTGCTGGCTCACAGATAGTGCCTCCTTGCTGTGTCCTCGCATGGTAGAAGATGCAAGGCTGCTCTCTGGGGACTCTTTTATAAGGGCACTAATCCCATTCATGAGTGCTCTGCCCAAAGGCCTTACTTCCTCATGCCATCACATTGGTTATTAGGTTTTCAACATACAAATTCTAGGAGAATGCAAACATTCAGATCATAGCAGCTTATTAAAAAGAAAAAAAGAATGAAACCCAGATTTTTCACCATCATGTTACTTTCACTCAGTTACATCGCCACATGCTGTCTTGAATGGAAAAAAAGAGACTGAAGTCAATTATATATGTACTGTGGCCATGGAACAGAAGTTAGTCATATCTCCTTCATAGTTTTATGATTTGAAGGCTTATAAATTGTCTTAGTATCAGAATTTACATAAAAATTAGTTTTATTGAATATATTATAATCATGGGAATATGTTATCAATATGAGAAATTCTATTATGTATGTCATGATAGAACTAGGCTGAAAAAAAACCCCTCTGATTTAACTCATTAATGACTGGAGAAAATTGTAACTCTAGAGAGGGCATGGGAGGTCCTGGAATGGGCAGGCTAGATGAGATTGCATGAAGAGTCATGCCTTTTACCTATATATAATCACTTTTCTTTCTCCAGGTCAAACCTAGCATCAGCAACTATAAATTATTATTAGGATTGCTACTAGAGGGAAACCTCTTAACATTTCCATTTCAGTTTGTGTAAGTCACAAAAGGAAAAGGTAAATCAGTCATCTTCTCTAGAAAATCATCATCTGCTTGCATGAAGAGGGTAGGCTTAATACTATTGATTGACAGGGGCTGCCTTTTCCTTCTATAGGATAGCCTCATTCCACCTTGGTTATCAGGCATCATTACCCAAGATTATAGTGGGATATGACATACTGTCCTCTTCTTACCAAATAATCTACTGAATTTATTCTTATAGAAAAATAATACTTTTCTTAAAAATTATTTTTTACTTTCTGGTTGTAAAGTAATATATGTTCACTGTAGAAAATATTGAAACACAGACAGAAAAAATAAGAAAACAAAATTTTCTGTAACTCCCTTGTTCGTAATTTATCATTTTTAAGTGTGTTGATTTATTTCTTTTCATTTACTTGCTATGGACTTCCTTTTTATATAGGATTTACCTTGCAATGTGAAAGTAAAAGTTGGTCTTGCTGGCAGCCAGGAAAAGTGAAAACCTTGATAAAAATCAAATGAGATTTTCCCAGTAGAATGTCAATGTTTTGCACAAGATACAGATGTTTATAATAAGAAAAACAAGGGCACACTGTGACAAACAACAACAAACAACAACTACAACAACAAATCCTCCTGTTATGAGTGATCACTGCTTCCAGTGATCAAATCTTGATTCACTTTAACCTTCCCACTTCCTGGATAAAATTAAAACAAAATAATGACATAATATAACACAGTCATTATTATTTTGGATAACCAATTTGCTCATGCTTCCCAACTGCATCCAATCCAGAGCTGGTTCCATAAACAAACTCCATCAACTCTTCATTGCTGAGATGCTCCAAAATTTTTTCTTCAGTGTATTCTCCCTTATTGCAGCAAGCTAAATAAACCTAAGAGTGTACATTATTGGTGGTTTTTGGTTGGTGTGTTTTAACTGGGACTTTATATAAGGAATATTACTGCTTGTGAGGAATTCTTTGAAATCATCATTTTTAATACCTATGTAATATTCAATTATATACTTCTGCCATTGTCAGAAATGTAGTTTTTTTTTTTGACTGTTTAACCTATTTTTCTGTCACAAATAACACATTCCTACTTGTTTACTTATAATGGATATATTGATATACATTTACTTTACAAAAGTACAAAAGTAGTAGAGATATTATGGTATTTTATGCATGTTGTCAAGTTGGTTCTAGAAAGAAAATTATACTTCTGGTATCAACTAGTCATGTATGGGTACTCATTCTATTACACTTTCACTAGTACTGAGGATTATATTTTAACAAAACATTGTCAATTTGAGAGGCAACACAAAATGTCCTGTTATACATTGGCCTTCAAATATACATTCCTCTGGTTACTTTAGCCAATAGGTAGGTCCAAAGCTTCATGACTATGTATTACAAAAGGATTTTATGTACAGCAGTACTCCACATACTAATACTCACTTGACTGACAAGAAACTTAGTCTGTTCCCTGGAATTACTTCTCTAATTGTATCCCCCCAAATCCTAGTAACAATAAGAGTTTAAATTTAGAGTTCTTACTATGTATCAGTCACTTTCAAAGCGGTTCATGTGTAAATAGTCACTCAATCCCCACAATCCTAATTTAAGGATTAGGTACTATTATTATTATCCCACCTTTTTTTTTTTTTTTGTATGAGAAAACTGAGGAACAGAGAAGATAAGTAACTGACCTAAGTTTCTGTAGGTAGCAAGCATGGAGCCGGAATATGGCCCCAGGCCATGGAGGAGGGAAGAAGGTTCTAACAGATAGCCAGGGCTGCTGACTGCAAGTCTGTATTTCCTTTTTGAGTTTTAGCTTCTGTTCCGGAAGTTGCTCTCACTCTCCTAACCAAGTACTCTTCTTGCTCCTGCCTGGGCTGTTGCCAACTCTCCCTGACTTGATTAGCTTGAAGCTCACTTTCTCTCGGAATAGCAGGGAAACTACATCTGCCTCTCTTGATTGCTCCAGTGAAACTAAGTATGTCTCACTGTATGACAGCTCTGTTTATCAAAGTGCACAAGCACCCCCAAGGTGTGGGGGCAGTCCAGAGGTTAAGAGGGCACAACCTCACCTTCCTCCTGTAAATTGTTCCCTCAACTTCCATTCCTTACAACTATGTCCTTTTTTTCTCTGGGAATCCTTTCCAGTTACTATTGCTGCATTGCAAATCCTAATGCTTAAAATGACAATTATTTATTATGCTGACTGCCGGTTAAGAACCCAGGAAGGGCTTAGCTAGGGATCCGTATCTTCAGGTTTCTCATGGGATTACACTGGCTAGGGAGGGTAGGTGGTTCATATAAAAAGCCCTTCTAGTCACATTTTTGTTGCCCAGTCTGGAGACACCGAAAGAATAACAGCTGAACTCAGCTGAGACTTCTTGGCATCTCTTTCTCAGTGTGTTCTTGCCAGTATGGTATTTTCAAGATAGCTAGACTTCCTACATGTTGATTCTAGGCTCCAAAGGGGAAGAAAGAGAGAAAGAACATGTTAAACATGTTTTAAAACTACCTCCATAGGCTCTTATGTTTTTTCCCTCGTACTGCTTCCTTTGAACAACCACAGTCCATTAGCCTGCTGTGTAGAGTATGAACTTCAGATGTTCAACTTGCTCCATAGAAATCCTGTCATCCACATAAATTGGGCTTGTGGCTGGGCTTTACTTTTTGTGAGTCTGAGAGTTTTTTGAGTGTTGAAAGTTCTGTGAACATTGTATCCCTCAGTATTCATGGAGAATTGGTTCCAGGAGCTCCTTCAGATACTAAAATTTACAGATGCTCAAATCCCTGATGTAAAATGGTGTAGTATTTCCACATAACCTAAGCTCACCCTCCTGCACACTTTTAATAATTCCTAGACATTTACAAAACTTAAAACAATGTCAGTGCTATGTAAACATCTGTTATATTGTGTTATGTAGGGAATAATGATAAGAAAAATGTTCGTATAGTTTCAATACAGACAATTTTTTTTCAAATATTTTCAATCCTCGGTTGCTTGAATCTATGGATACAGAACTCACAGATACTGAGGGCCAACGTTAATCTCAATGGTCATCTGCCAGAATATCAAGGACATTGTGTTGTCTAATTTCTCATATGATTCTCACAGATCCTCACCCTCGATTCTGCTAAAATAGTGGGGGTTTTTCTGCAAAGCTTGAATAATTTTTAAATTCTTTATATCCCTCATTTAATATAGTCTCAATACTGTCCTTTCATATTATTTTTTACGAGTTTTTTTAATTTAGGTCTTGACCTTTCAAATTGATTTGTAAGACCTTTTATACATTAAGGTAATGATCCTTGATTTTTCATACTTGCTTTAAACTTTTTTTCTATTATTATTTTATAACTTATTTCATTTGTTTATTTAAAAATATATCTTTCAATTTTATTTTTTTAGAATCAAGGGTACACGTGCAGGTCTATTTCATGAATATATTGTGGATTGGTGAGGTTTGGGCTTCTATCGAGCCCATCACCCTGGTGGTGCACATGGTACCCTTGGGTAGTATTTCAAATCTTACTCCCTTCCTTTCCTTCCCTGTTTAGGAATATCTAATGTCTGTTGTTCTCATCCTATGCCCATGTGTATTCAGTATTTAGCTCCCACTTATAAGCGAGAATATGCAGTATTCATTTTTCTGTCTCTGTGACAAAATATTTTCTAATTGAGGTGTAACACCATATAGTAAAGTGCACAGCTCAATATCAAAACATTTCTAGACTCTGTTGTCTTCTGCTCACTTCCAAAAACATTTCCAGAAGTTTACCACTAATCTTACCTGTATCATTATAAATTTGTTTTGTCTGTTTTTGAACTTCCTTTAAATAGAATCACCCACTGCACACTTGTTCTGGCTTCTCTCACTCAACCTTAAGTATGAGACAGTCACTTATATTATTGTGTGTAGTGGCACTTTATTCATTTTTAATTGCTGTGTAATATTCCACTGTATAAGTATTTCTTAGTATAGTTATCGGTTTTCTTGTAGATGGGCATTTTGTAATGTTTTCAAATTTTAGCTGTGAACATTCTGTATATGTCTCTTGAAGTACATATGCATTCAGTTTTCTCAGGTATATTCTTATGAATATATAGGTTTAGTATATACTTCCAAAAAATTTTCTAAAGGGACTGTACCAATTTACATTCTTATCAGCAATGTATGAAAACTCTAGTTTCTTCATGCCCAGGACAACAATTGGTTTCAGTTTTTATAATATTGCTCAGTTGATTAGTCTTTATAATGTTGACCAGTCGGGTGTATGTTTAGTTTTGACTAACATTTCACTGATAACTAAAAATGTTGACTTTCTTTTTTGATATGCTTATTGGCCATTTGGTTATTACCTATTGGAAAATGTCTTTTCAATAAACTTAATTTAAAAAAATGCTTTTTACTTATAGCAAAACTTTATCTTTATTTATAAAATAATTTTATAAAATTTTGTTACATATATAAAATAAAATTTTATTTTTGTTTATACATGAATTGCTAAGAATCAGTTACTTCTATTATTAACATATTACATTAATATTTCACATTTGTTACAGTTAATGAGCCAAAATTGATACAGTATCATTAACTAAAGTACATAATTTATTTAGATTTTCTTTGTTATCTAATGTTTTTGTACTATTCCACAATCCCATACAGGGTCTCACTTTACCTTTAGTTATCATGATTCCTTTGGCTCTTCCTGGCTGTAAGAATTTCTTAAACTTTTTTGGCTTTTGATAACCTTGATAGTTTTGGAATGTATTGGTAAAGTCATCTGTAGACTGTCTCTTACTTGGGATTTATCTGATGATTTTCTTTTTTTTTTCTCTTTTAATTTTTATTTTGAAATTTGGGGGTACAATTCAGGGTTAGGTATGCAAATGTTCATTGTGCAATTACCCTTATTGATGAAGTGTGTGTCCCCCTTTCCCAGGTGAATATCGACTACTGTCAATCCCAGTATCTGATGATTTTCTAATGATTAACCTGAGGACATTGGTTTTGAGGAGAAGGACCATAGAGATAAAGTATCATTTTTAGTCCATCATATCAAATATATGTATTATCAGCACAAATTATTACTGTTGATATTGATCTTGGTCACTTGACTAAGGTAGTGTTTGTCAAATGTGTTTATTATAAAGTTACTCTCTTTTCCTCCCTTTCTATACTCATTGAAAGGAAGTCACAGCATGCAGTTACACTTAAAGAGTGGAGAGTTAGCCCTATTATATGAGGCATGGGAGTAATGCCATTTTTGGTCAAAAACTGCTGAACGTTCAGTGTAGTATGGGCAGGTGTGTTTTCATGGTTAAGAATCAGTCACCTGTTTGCCTACTTCTCATTATGGATAATAGAGGTACGTTTTTTAAAAGTATTCTGTCACCAGATAGACAGTTCCTACAAATTGGATGCTAAGTTACATGAACAGGAGAGTGCCTAGAAATGTCAAAGCCCATGACCTAAAGTGTGTCTTGCCAAAGGCTAAAAGAATGAAAATGTCATCCAACTATTTGGGACTGAATGCAACTTAGTCTTGTAGGGCATTAGAGGTCTTGCCTACTTTAAACCTTATTCTTTGGAATGTAGTATTGCTCAACTTTTTGAAGGTTATTATACAGACCATGCTGTTTCTACAGATTCAAGGTTTTACTTCTGTCGTTTCCTTTGCTAAACGAACTTCTGACTTTTTCTCTCCTTTCCCCCCAGTAAACTTGTCTTTTTAAAAAAATATTTTAAATTCAAGTACTATATGTGCAGGTTTATTACATGGATATATTGTATAATGCTGGAGTTTGGGCTTCAGTTGAACTCATCACCAAATAGTGAGCATAATACCTAATAAGTAGTTTTCAACCCTTTTCCCTTCTTTCTCCCTCCCCCTTTGGAGACCTCAGTGTCTATTGTTTCCATCTTTATGTCCATATGTATGCATTGTGTAGCTTTCTCATAAGTGAGAACATGCAGTATTTGATTTTCTGTTTCTGTGTTAATTCACTGAGGATAATGGCCTCCAGTTGCATCCATGTTCCTGCAAAAGACATGATTTTTTTTAATAGTGTTCCATGTGCATTTGTACCGCATTAAAAAATCCATTCCACTGTTGATAGGCACCTAGCTTGATTCCATGACTTTGCTATTGTGAATAGTGCTGCAATAAACTTATGAGTGCAGGTATCTTTTTGATAGAACAATTCTTTTCTTTTGGGTAGATGCCCAATAATGGGATTGCTGAACCAAATGATAGTTCTTTTTTTAGTTCTTTGAGAAATATCCAAACTACTTTCCACAATAAATGAATTAATTGATACTCCCACCAAGAGTGTAAAAGCATTCCTCTTTCTCTTCATCCTCACCAACATCTGTTATTTTCAGACTTTTTAGTTATAGTCATTCTGACTGGTGTGAGATGGTATTTCATTGTGATTTTGATTTGCATTTTTTGGTAATTAGTGGTGTTGAGCATTTCTTTCATATGTTTGTTGGCTGCCTGTATGTCTTTTGAGAAATGTCTGTGTATGTCCTTTGCCTACTTTTTAATGGTTTTTTTCCTTGTTAATTTTCCCAATAAATTCATCCATTAAAATCCATCTCAGAGGCCAGTTGTGGGGGTTTACTTCTGTAATTTCAGCACTTTGGGAGGTCAAAGGGGAGGATTGTTTGAGGTCGGAAGTTTGAGACCAGACTAAACAGCATAGAAAGACTTCATGCCTACACTTTAAAAAAATTAGCCAGGTGTGGTGGCACATGCCTGTGGTCCTGGCCACTTGGGAGGTTGAGGTGAGAGTATTGCTTGAACTAAGGAGTTTGAGGCTGGAGTGAGCTATGATCACATCACTGCGCCTCAGCTTGGACAACAGATAAAAAGCCAGAAAGTAAGAAGGAGAGGGAGGGAGGGACACAGGGAGGAAGAGAAGGGAGAAAGGGAGGGAGGAAAGGAGAGAAGAAAAATCTCAGATATCCTCTGCAAAAGAAAGCCAGTTTTTAAATCTCAGATTTGACTATATGCTCTTCTTTGGTACTATTTCAGTCCACAGCATATCTTCATTACTAAGATTATCAACTCATAAAAATTAAATAAAAAACTATTTCCTTTTTTGTTTTAGTCTCTTACACGATTAGCTTCAAGTTATATTTAAAGAAAAGGAGAAATAAAAAAAATAAGAGTAAGAAATCCAAAAACAATAAACGCCACAAACACAGATGCAGGTCCTGGAGAGGAGCATACATATGTGTGCATATGTTTCCTGAGGTTGAGCCTCGAGACTCCATACTTACACCTATATGCTTTCTCCAGTGAGAAAAATGGAAGCTGACATCTCAGGGCAATTCTTTGTCAGAAATATACATCTGCATGAAGAGAAGAGAGTTAAAAATTTAATCTGCAAAGCTATTTAGAGAGTGGATAGGCCTTGACAGGCCTCCCACATGTATTACAAGAACAAGAAGAGTAGAGCTATGGAAAGAAAAAAAAAGTTGTTGCAGCAAACAGAATGAAACTAAGCTTTCTTGACAGAATCAGTTTGCCAAATGACTTTAAAATTGCACTGACTTGTCCTTTTTTTTCTCTTAAATATACTCTAATTTAAATGTCTAAGAGAAACTTTTAGGATTTACATGGCACTTTTAGAGAACTGTAAGGTGAAGACACAATTGTAATGTACATAGTGGTACTAGTAAAAGAGTATATGAAATAAAACTGAAACTTATCAAACCACTAAGCAGTCAAGAATAAGTAACAAGGATTCTAGAGGCAGCTATGATAATCTAACTGATAATTTTCAAACTATTACCCTATATCTAAAATATTGCTTGAAATAAGTGAACAGAGTAAAAAATTGAAAATCCCTTTAAAAAATATGACAACTTGATGTCACTTTTTATTCAATGTCATTTGTATTTTACCTATGACTTTAAAAAATTTACCCTTCTATTTCAACTCTCAATAATCATTGTCACAGGAAAAAATGCTATTCCATTTTTTGTTCTATACTTGATGCTGTATTGCTTTGTCTTTTAAATTCATGTTTACTCTTCTGAATGCTAAAATAACACAGATACACAATTTTTTTTTAAACAGGTGATGCTTGGGTTAGGTAGATGACCATTATCAAATAGTTAAGAAACAAAATGTGAAATCGTATCAACTTTTTGAGAGATGTAAACATAATTGTGTAATAAAATTCAACATTTAATGAATGATTTTAATGTTTTAACAAAGTTCTGGGCTCAACTGCTATTTTTACTGCTCTAAATCTTATATCTGACCAGGTCTCAGTCTGGGCAGAATCATGCTATTATACTTACTTTGGCTATATCCTTCCCATTAATATTGTAGAAAATTTTTTTCCATTAAAGTCTTAACAACTACTGAAGCATAACTTTTAAGTCCTATGTTGTAAGCCTATCTTAAAATGCTGCTTTAAATCTTTAATATCTAGAACCTAACCATGGTTTTCAGATTTTTCTTTAAAGTATAGACTTGCTTAATATAAATTTTGATCCTTTCGCCCCCAAACCCATCATACCTACTTTTCTTAAACTATCATGTTCTTTGTTAGTGAGTTTTGGGCTATCATGCATTCTGCTCAGGTATATACAATGAAATAGAAAGATTAAGGTTTATTATGTTGTAGCAGTTATAAGGGCTGCTTACAGATACTTTCTCTTTCCCTCCTGCATATGTGGTAGCATAATAAGCATATATTGCATTTTTTTCAGTATATTTTGAAATTAGCTGTGGTCATATGCCTTGCTTGGGCCAATGTGATGTAAGCAGAAATGAGGTTTCACTTTCAGGAAAAGGCTGCTAGAGCCAGGGCATGATTTTCTATATTCCCCTTTCCTTCTTTGGAAATCGCAGAAACATATATTAAAATGTATCTTCTGTCAGACTTTGCTTTGAGCACTGTGATAAGTATTGTCCTCCTCTGTTTTCCCCAATCTCTACTGATAACACCGTTGGCTATTTAGCACAAAAGATAAATGAACATCTGTTATATTAAGCCACTGAGATTTGGGGGTCGTCTGTTACTGGAGCATAACCTGCTATATTCTTATTTATAAACCATGTTTCCAGCTGCTTTAAATTTGATTCATAGGGACAATATTCTTAAAATCACTCATTACATATTCAATTCTATAATATACTTTTTCTGATCAATTGGTTTTTTTTTCCTTTTATTTTCTTAATGTGGCACACTACACTGATTTTTTAAACAGTTTTATTGGCATGGAACCAGCCATGTTGCCCATCAAAGTTGGAATGGATTAAAAAAATGTGGTATATATACACAATGGAATATTATGCAATCATAAAGAAGGACAAACATATGGACTTCATAGCAACTTGGATGGATTTAGGGTCGATCATACTCAGTGATCTATTAGAGAAACAAAGAACAGAGTACCAGATGTTCTCACTCATAAGTGGACCTTGAACAATTATAATACTATAAGAAAGGGATTGGCAGTAGTGGGATACTGTCAGCAGGGGGCGGGGATGGGATTGGCAGCTGAAGGAAATTGCTAGGGGAGAGAGGAGCACACCTCATCAACAAGGGTACCTGCATAATCAATGTTTGTATACCTAACCCTGAATTGTACCCCATATCTTTATTTTTAAAAAGGTAATAATAATAAACAGCTTTATTGGAGTATCACTTGCATGTTATATAATTTACTTGTTTTAAGTGTACCATTCAGAGATTTTAACAAATGTATAGAGTTGTACAATCATTGCTACAGTGTAATTTTATGAAATTTTCATTCCCCCTAAAAAAGTCTACAGCTTATTTGCTTTCATGCCTTATTACCACCTCTAGTCCTAGGCAACAATTGATCTATTTTCTGTCTGCAGATTTGCTTTTTTGTGCATTTCATATAAATGAATTATATAATATATGGTATTTCTGTGACTTAATTCTTTGGCTTAACATCATGCTCCCATGTCACAGCATGCATAAGCATTTTATTTCTTTATATTGCTGAATAATATTTTACTGTACAGATATACCACATTTTCCTTATCCATTCTTCAGGCGGTGAGCACTTAGGTTGTTTCCAGTTTGGGGTATTATAAATAATGTAGCTATCACCATTTGAAGACAAATATTTGTGTAGACTTATGTATTTATTTCTCTTGGCTGGATACCTAGGAGTGGAAATGTTGGGTTGTATGGCACGTTTATGCTCAATACTTTAAAAAGCTTCTGAGGTTGGGGCATGATAGCTCATGCTTGTAATCCCAGCACTTTGGGAGGCTGAGGTGGAAGGATTGCTTGAGGCCAGGATTCAAGACTAGCCTAGGCAACATAGTGAGACTTCATCTCTCTAAAAAATTAAAATTAAAATTAACCAGGCATGGTGGTGCATACTAGTAGTCCCAGCTACTCAGGAGGCTATGGCAGAAGGATTGCTTGAGCCCAGGTAGTTGAAATTGCTGTGAGCTGTGATCATGCCACTACACTCTAACTGGGGCAACAGAGCGAGAGACATTGATGCACAAAAGACAAAGAAGAAGAAAAAAGCTTCTAAACAGTTTTCCATGGTGGAGAAAAGCATCATTTTTTTCAGTTGAATAGCACTATCAGATTCATAACTTAAAGATCATTACATGACTCTCAAGTGAAAAAGTATTCAGAAATGAATTAGAATAGTCATTCTCTTTTTCCTTTCTATTTAACTCATACATAATCACACATACATGAACTTTTCATGGAGAGTGAAATCCAGGAATGTTTTACCTAGTTAATAATTTCTGGTAGAGTAGTCTTAGGCTCTGTCTTAGTCTGTTTTCTGTTACTTATAATGGAATAGCTGAAATGGTAATTTATAAGAAAAAAAATTTATTTCTTACAGTTCTGGAAGCTGGAAAGTCCAAATCCAAGAGGCAGCATCTGGTGAGGACATTCTTGCTGGCAGGGATTCTCAGCAGAGTTCCATGGTGCTTCAGGGCATCATATAGCAATGGGGCTGAGAGTGTTGGTGCGGGTCTGTCTTCCTCTTCTTATAAAACCATCATTTGCAATCCCAGGATAACCTCTTAATCTATTAACACATTAATCCACGAATGGACTAATCCATTCATGAGAGCAGAGCCCTCATGACCCAAGTGTCTCTTAAAGGTCCCACCTCGTAATACTGCCACACTGGGAATTAAATTCTAGCATGAATTTTGGAGGGGACAAATATTCAAACCGTAGCAGCCTTTCTGTTATACCTGAGCATTCCATTTATTGAATCCCTGTATGGGCAATATTTCCTAAAGGATTTATGTCTCTTTGCGGATACAGGCCGGCATGCAGAGTAAGATGACATTGCTCCTCTCAGATTCCTATTTATACACTCTGAATTACCAGTGATGCTTTAACTGTTTAAAAGCCATCTGTCCTGCTTGATTTTATTTCTATCATGTGCATACATTACCATTCCTAAAACAACAAAAAGCCAGCTTTTAATAGCATATAAATCTAAGTGGCTTGTTTAAATTTCTCCCAAGTAATTTAAGGAACAATCTCTCCTATTATGCCTTCTTCTTATTTTATCTTTTGCCACATTGTTCATTTAAATTGACCAAAGAAATTGACTTACTTTTATGTTTTTGCAGATAAATATTCTAGGTATTTCCTAATATGCATATATATTCCTGATACAGAGACTAAGCCTAATGGTCAGACCTAAGTTGTAATGCCTTCTATTTAATCTTAATTGGTGAATAGCAGAAGAGATAATGAGTGAGAGCTCAGATAGATAAACAAAAAAAACAAAATATCATGAGGAAATTGGCAGTAAAAAGGTGCTGGCTGACAGAGCACCATGCCAGCCAAGAAGAGCTCAATGCTATTCTAAGTTGTCTCTGACCTACAAAGATACAGTTTCCCTCTATTCACCGATGAAAAGCAGACTCCAAACTGAGGCAAAGTTCTCTGTTCCAGAGTCCAATCACAAGGCTGGTCTGGCCCTGGGTTAAGCAGATGCACCTAAGGGTTCCTTTTGAAGTTACTCATCTTCAACAGGCTTATACTCAGTGTCATCTTTTATCACCTTTGTGACCTTGGGAAATTTATTTAACATTTATGCTTAACATTTTAGATTCAAAAATGGGTATAATTCCAGAACCAGTGAGAGGTCATTTTGTGAGGGTTCACTGAGACAAGACATGTAAAGTAGTAGAAATGACATTGGGCCGGGAGTCAATTCTCCAAAAATGTTGGTTGTTATTACTAATGATGATTGGTTGCTATTCAGATGGTTAGAGCCTTTATTCTTTTTCTGTTTTAACAGCTTTGTTAATATGTCATTAGCATACCAGATAACTCATCTATTTAAAGTGTTCAATTTAATATTTATCAGTATATTCAGAGATATGTGCAGCCATCATCACAGTCAATTACAGAATATTTTCAGCACTTCAAAATAAACCTTGTATGCACCCTTTGGTATCACTTCCTTATATTCCCATTTCCCCTTCTCACAGGCCCTGAGTAACTACTACTCTGCTTTCTGTTTCTATAGATTTGCCTAGATATTGTGTGTGTATGGAATTATATTATATATGGCTTTTTGAAACTGACTTCTTTCACTTAACATACTGTTTTTAAGGTTTATTCATCGTGTAGCATGAATAAACACTTCATTACTTTTTATGGATAAGTAATATTCCATTGTAGGATGTATAGGTTGAGCATCCCAAATCTAAAAATCTGAAATCTGTGATACTCCAAAGTCTGAAATTTTTGGAGCACCAACATAAAACTCAAAGGACATTTTCACAGAAGCATGTTGGATTTTCAGATTAGGGATACTCAACAAGTATAATGCAAATATTCCAAAATCCAAAACACTTCTGGTCCCAAACATTTCAAATGAAGGATACTCAACCTGTACCATATTTTGTTCATCCATTCATCAGTTGATGGACATTTGGGTTGTTTTCATCTTTGGGGTACTATGAATAATACTGCTATAAAAAGTTTTTTGTGAATATATGTTCTTATATCTCTTGGCTAGCAGGGGAGTAGTTGAGCCATGTAGTAACTGCATGCTTAATTATTTGAGGAACTACCAAATTGATTTCCAAAGTATCTTCTTCATTTTTCATTCCTACCATGTACAAGGGCTCTGATTTCTCCACATCATTTAAGGAAACAGGAGTCAGGAGTCTTTTGTATCTTTAAAAGTAAAAGGAACATAATTTAGGTCTGTAAAACTTCACAAAGACTTATATTGATAGAGAGAAGAGCTTATAGAATTTTAAGGTATTCACAGAAACTACATAAGATAAAAGATAATGAGCCAATATTGCACTTCTTTTCTTTTGGAAGTTTTGATGTCTATAATAATTTAAACATGTCATATTTTAAGAATGAGTTTACAATTTACTGTCCATACTACAACACTTTTAAGAGTGAAAGGTGCTCTATCTGTAGTAATCCTGAGAGCACAGAGTAAGCTGAGGTTGTTCCAGGCAAACTGGGATATATATTCACCCTGTGTGGATGAAAGACCTCACTATTGACTCATACTTATTTAAGAATGTGTTTTACTTATTTTCTTCTTTTAGTGGAGGTATAGAGATTTGTATTCATCCCACATTTATAAGCAGGGGTACATAAATATACATGTTGGATTTCATTAAAGTTGGGTCTCTTTCCTTAGGATGAACAAATAAGTCATACAAACAGGAAATAAATCCAAACATTTTTAGCAGCAGTCGTCTGTGTTGTTTTTACAGCTAAACTGAAGTGGATTGTATCATGAAATTTACATTTTATATAATGTCTATGTTTTTAAAGATTTTTACATATCCTATATCACTTTTCAAATTATTCTACCCCCAGCCCCAAGAGTGCCTCTTAGAGTGTTAGAATATAAATGTTGTCCTCAAAAAATATATATTCAAAAAGTAATTCATGTCAGAATGCTTATTATTATAAGAAGATGAAAAGAGCCCAGTCTTTGAATCTTAGGGGTTGGAGTTTCTAACACAGACTTTCCCTTCTAACTTCTCTTCGAACACTCTCTTTTTTCTCATTTCCTTTTCATTGTAATTCTCTGGTATCTAATCAAACAAGCAAACTCACCTCAACATCCTCATTTGTATTGGCTCTTAAATTTAAAAAAAAACTGTGCCATTCATTGGAATTGTGATTTTAATTAATATGCCAGGTCAATTTGACAAGTTGGAAAGCTAGACTCTGGCAGAGAACGATCAAGAAAATGATATACAAAAAGTCACACTTGTTACTGCCCCAGGAGGGAAGTACTGAACACCACATCCTTGCCCTAATTTACCCTCTGGAGGAGCTATCTTTGCTAGCAGCACAAAAAGAGTCATAGCCATTAAAGAACAAACAATTGTGAGAGAAAGACTGAGAGAGACAGAGGGAGGAAAATGATGCAGTCTACTTTGAATACACAGGAGGGCTTCTTCAAGAATACTTGAGTTGAGTGGAAGCTTGACCCTCAAATGGTTGCCTAGGTCAGCAGGACCTGAGGCAATCCCTGGGGTGAGGTCTGGTCAGGTAAGTTAAAGCCGCCTTCAGGGCACTTTCAATGTAGGTACCAATTTCCTCCAGACTAAGGATAAGAGAGCAAGGCTGCTTAAGTTCAACTTTCTTCTTTGCTTTTTACTTGCTTCCTCTGTTCCTGTGAGTATAGTACATCTAAGAATGACTTCCAATGACTAGGAAGTACTTTATAAGGATATTGACTCCTGGTCTGATTGTAAACAGTTTTTTAGTCATCCAACTACTTTCATTCCCTGGGTCATAGGCATGAATACATAGACTTTTTAGAAAGATATTTTTACTTGCAATCCCCTAAGTTCTAGGTTTCCTTTCACCATGAATTCTACAGATATTTTCTCAGTCTGGTTCAAGCATCAGGGGAGTTGCTGTCTCTCATTACAATTTCATTTTTCGTTTCTTGACTGGTTCTCTGTCCAGTTCCTCCCACACAGTCCTGAAACTGCCTTATGTCTCTTTGAGCCGATCTGACTCCTAGCTTGAAAAATTCAGAATGTGTTCTTTTTTCCAAACAGAATATGTTCTATATTCATTAACTTCAAAGCAAGATATTTAAAACTATTCTGTTTCTTTTATATTTGTACTGGTTTCATGTTCTATCAATGAAGAAAATTAAAAGAAAATTCTGTAGTTTTATTTTGCTACCATTGACAAAGCTAATAAGAACTTTGCTTTGAATAAGATTTGGTGACCTTAAAATACCCTGTGGATCTCTTTGGTATATTTGAAACTCATTAGTCATTGTTTTTCTGAAAATCCTTCACCTTTTTGGCTTATATGACAGTGATATTTGCTGGTTCTCCTTATAATTCTCTGTTTTGTTTTTTCAGTCTCTGCTGCCTTCTCTTTCCCAACCTATTTTGCAGTTTTGTCCTGGAATACTGTGTTTCTCATTTTATGTGGTGGGATAACTTACTTTTCAGATTCAGGTAAAAACTAATTATTAGTCAGAGTTACCCAAGAAAATCTCCTAAGAAGGTATCACGGTGAGGACCAACATACTATATCTCAGTAGGTCTATAGTCTTTTTCTCCAGGTGAAACCAATCATCGCAGAGGCCCAGATAATAGTTGCTGTTAAGGGGCTTGTTGTATAAAAAGTAAATAACTTTAAAAATGAGAACATATGTAACAAGGCAAGATATCTGTCATAGGACAGGGATATGAGTGCTGAGGCTGAAGAAGGGTACAGTTCCTTTAGCATGTTGGAGAGAAAGTATTTCTTTCTTCCAAAGCATATAAAGGGGACTTTATAAGAGTACAGTGTATGTATGATCAGGCATTTGTTATTCTCCAGGGTGAGTCTGTCCTTGTTCTTCACTTCACATACTAGGCATGTGCATGTATATATGGAAGCTATTAGTACTGATATTAGTATTAATATAGTTTTGCATTCCTAATGGGATGTGGTAGACTCTGAACTCATAAAACACACAGGAAGCAGTTATATCTAACTATGTATTGCTACATGTAATTATTTCATTCATTCAATAATTAGCCATTTAATTATACCATATGACAAGATTTATGCCCAGTGTTTGAGACGGTAGGGAAAACTAGATTTTAAAATTTCCTATTCAACACAGCTTATTTTATTTTTTATTTTTTTGAGTTGGAGTCTCACTCTGTCGCCCAGACTGGAGTGCAGTGGCCGCTCCCGGCCACCGCAGCCTTGACCTGCTGGGCTCCGGCGATCCTTCTGCCTCAGCCTTCCAAGTAGCCGGAATTACAGGCATGCGCTACCATGCCCGGTTGATTTTTAGATTTATTGTAGAGATGAGGTCTCGCTGCCTAGGCGGGTCTCGAACCCTCAGGCTCAGGCAATCTACTCACCTCAGCCTCCCAAAGGCACGGGATTACAGACTGAGCCACCGAGCCCGGCTAACACAGCTTATTATTGATTCATTTTGTTAAAGAAGTCATTAAACATTTGCTATGTATCAAGTACTATGCAGAACCCTAACTATATACATGTGTGTGTGTGAGTGTGTCTGTGTACATACACATGTTTATATATATGTATATGTGTGTGTATATATATATATGTATATATATATATTTATGGTTTCTAATTTCTAGGAACTTGCAGATTTCTGATTTCTAGGTTAATACAGAGGGGGAAGAAATAGATGTAACATGATCATTACAATATAATGGATACATGAGTAGAATATAATGGATACATGAGCAGAGAGTCACATGGTATTTGAGATGGAAGACAATATTATCGTACTAAACTAATTTGCATCAGGGAGGAGTAAGAAAATCTTTACCTAAGATTTATCTTATTAGTGTAATGTATTTATTGATTTCACCAAATTTTTGTTGCTCACTTCTTTTTTTTATTTTAAATTTTGTATTTTAAAATTGTGGGGTACAGTTAAGAGTTAGGTTTACAAATATGCATCGTTCAGTCACCCTTGTTGATAAGAGGTGTCTTCCTGTCCTCAGAGAGATATTCATTACTGTTAGTCCCACCTCCCTTCCCCTCCCTACCCCCCCATAGTTTCCCACCACTGTCAGTCCTTTTCTTTTAGTATTATGATAGATGTTCAAGGTCTACTATATGAGTGAGAACATGTGATACTCAGATCCTAGTTTCTGTGAGAGATCACTCAGATTATAGACTCTAGTTCCATCCAGGTTGCTGCAAAATTCATGATTTTGTTCTTTTTTATGGCTGCGTAGTATTCCATTGTGTATATGTACCACATTTTTTTAATCTAGTCCACTTTTTTCTTGTTTAATTTTTTTATTTTAAAGATGCGGGGTACAATATTCAGGGTTAGGTATACAGACATTGATTGTGCAGGTACCCTTATTGATGAGGTGTGTCCCTCCCTCCCCTAGCAGTTTCCCTCAACTGCCAATCCCATCCCCCTCCCCTGACAGTTTCCCACTACTGCCAATCACTTTCCTATAGTATTATGATCATTGTTCAAGGTCCACTTAGGAGTAAGAACATATGGTACTCTGTTCTTTGTTTCTGTTATAGATCACTGAGTATGATCAACTCTAAATCAATCCAAGTTGCTGTGAAGTCCATATGTTTGTCCTTCTTTATGACTGCATAATATTTTGTGCATATGTACCACATTTTTTAATTCCATCCAGCTTTGATGGGCAGCATAGTTGGTTCCATGTTTTTGCTATTGTGAATGGACCTGTAACAAACAAACGTTTGCAGGTATCTTTTTTTGTAGAATGATTTGAGTTCCTCCAGGTATATTCCCAACAGGGGAATTGCTGGGTCATATGGAAGGTCAATTTTAGTTCTTTCAAAAATCGCCACACAGTCTTTCAAAGAGGTTGCACTAGTGTGCATTCCCACCAGCAGTCTAGAAACGTTCCCTTTTCTCTGTATCCTCTCCAGCATCTGTTTGTGTTTATTTTATTAATGATGGCCATTCTTACTGGGGTTAGGTGGTATCTCAGTGTGGTTTTGATTTGCATTTCTCTGATGATTAGTGAGGTTGAGCACTTTTTCATGTGTCTGTTGGCTGCCCATATATCTTCTTTTGAGAAGTGTCTATTTATGTTTTTTAACCACTTTTTTTTATATCAATATTTTTTATTTTGATATTGTGGGGTACAGTTAAGGGTTAGGTATACAAATATGCTTCATTCAGGCCCCCTTGTTGATAACAGGTGTCTCCCCATCCCCAGACAGATGTTTACTACCATTAGTCCCCCCCCATAGTTTCCCACCACTGTCAGTCATTTTCTTATGGTAGTGCGTTGGATGATCAAGGTCCACTATATGAGTGAGAATATGTGATACTCAGATCTTTGTTTCTGTGAGAAGTCACTCAGTATTATAGACTCTAACTCCATCCAGGTTGCTGTGAAATTCATGATTTTGTTCTTTTTTATGGCTGCATAGTATTCCATTGTGTATATGCACCACATTTTTTAAATCCAGTCCTCTTTTGATGGATAGCATGGTTGGTTTCAGGTTCTTGCTATTGTGAACAATGCTGTGATAAACATTCATGTGCAGGTATATCTTCAGGGTATATTCCCAGCAGGAGGATTGCAGGGTCATATGGGAGGTTGATGTTTAGAGCTTTTAGGAATCGTCACACTGCATTCCACAGAGGTTGCACTAGTTTACACTCCCACCAACAGTGTAGGAGTGTTCCCTTTTTGCCACATCCTCTCCAACAACTATTATTTTCTGAGTTATTGATAACTGCCATTCTGACTGGAGTGAGGTGGTATCTCAGTGTGGTTTTGATTTGTATCTCCCTGATTAGTGAGGTTGAGCATTTCTTCATGTGTCTGTTGGCTGCTCTGATGTCTTCCTTTGTAAAATGTCTGTTCTAATCTTTTGCCCATTTTATAATGGGGCTGTTTGTTTTTTTTCTTTTCAGCACATTTTAGTTCCTTGTAGATCCAAGATGTTAAGCCTTTGTCAGACCTGGAATTGGCAAATACTTTTTCCCAGTCTGTAGACTGTCTCCCTGCTCTCTTGATGGTTTCTTTGGCTTTGCAAAAGCTTGTCAGTTTAATGAGGTCCCACTTGTCTATCTTATCCCTTATGGCCTGTGGGTTTCAAGTTTTGTTCAGGAATTGGATGCCAGTTCCAATTTCCATGAGGGTATGTCCTTCATTTTCTAAGGTTCTTATGGTTTGAGGCTTTACATTTAGTTCTCTGATCCGTTTGGAGTTAATTTTTGTGTATGGGGATAGATAGGGGTCCTGTTTCAATCTTCTGCATGTGGTCAGTCAGTTTTCCCAGCACCATTTACTGAAGAGGTTCTCCTCTCCCCAGTGATAGGTGGTGGAGGGTTTGTCGAAGATGAGTTGGTTGAGAAATTGAGGTTTTGCTTCTGGAATTTCAAGTTCTATTCCATTGATCTACATGCCTGTTCCTATATCAATACCAAGCTGTTTTGATGATTGTAGCTTTATAGTAAAGTTTGAAGTCTGGTAATGTGATACCACCTGCTTTGTTTTTTTTGCTGAGGATTGTTCTGGCTATTCTTGGTCATTTGTGTTTCCATATGAATTCCTGTGTTGTTTTTTCTAGGTCTGAGAAGAATGTTGCTGGTAATTTGATAGGTATTGCATTGAATTTGTAGATTGCCTTAGGTAAGATGGACATCTTCACAATTTTGTTTCTTCCAATCCACGAGCATGGGATATTTTTCCATTTGTTTGTGTCATCTTTGATTTCTTTGAGCAGTGTTTTGTAGTTGTCATTGTAAAGGTCTTTCACGTCTCTGGTTAGGAAGATGCCAAGGTATTTCATTTTTTTTGTGGCTATTTTGAATGGAATTGTGCTTCTTATTTGGGTTTCTGTTTGTTTATTATTGGTGTAAAGTAATACGATTGTCTTTTGCACATTTATTTCATATCCTGAGACTTTGCCAAAGGCCTTTATCAGTGTAAGGAGGTTTTTGACAGATTCTCTTGGGTTTTCAAGGTACACGATCATGTCATCTGCAAAGAGAGATAATTTGATTTCCTCTTTTCTATTTGGATATGCCTGATTGCCTTCTCTTCTCTGATTGCTCTAGCCAGGACTTCCAATAGTATATTGAACAGGAGGGGTGAGAGTGGGCATCCTTGTCTTGTTCCAGTTTTCAGGGGAAATGGTTCCAATTTTTGTCCGTTTAGGAGTGTGCTGGCTGTGGGTTTCTTGTAGATGACTTTTACTACTTTGAGGTATGTTCCCTGCATGCCTAGATGTCCTAGGGTTTTTATCAAGAAGGGGTGGTGGATTTTATCAAAAGCTTTTTCTGCACCTAATGATATAATCATATGGTTTTTGTTTTGACATCTGTTGATGTATTTAATTACATTTATTGTTTTACAAATGTTGAACCAGCCTTGCATCCCAGGGTTGAAGCCTTCTTGGTCATAATGGATGATTTTTGAGATGTATTGTTGAATCCGGTTTGCTAGGATCTTGTTGAAAATTTTAGCATCTATGTTCATCAAAGATATTGGCCTGTAGTTCTCTTTCTTTGTTGGATCTTTACCTGGCTTGGGTATCAATGTGATGTTGGCTTCATAAAATGATTTGGGGAGGGTTCCATCTTTCTCAATCGCCTGGAATACCTTCAGTAGGATTGGATTCAATTCCTCCTTAAATGTCCTTAAATGTCTTGTAGAATTCTGCTGGAAAGCTATCTGGTCCAGGGCTTTTTTTTTTTTTGTAGGTAGTTTTCTTATTACATAGTCAATTTCCTTGATTGTTATTGGTCTATTTAGGGTCTCAACTTCTTCTTGTTTCAACCTAGGTAGGTTGTGTGATGACAGAAAGTCCTCCATTTCCTTGAGGTTTTCAAGTTTGTTTCCATACAATTGTACATAGTAGTCTCTGATGATCTTTTGTATTTCTTCAGGTTCAAATGTGACTTCATCTTTTGTGTTTCTGATTGTGCTTATTTTGATTTTTTTCTTTCTTTGTCTTGGTCAGTCTAGCTAGGGGACCATTGATCTTGTTTATCCTTTCGAAGAACCAGCTTTTTGTTTCATTGATTTTTTGTATTGTCTTTTCGTCTTCTATATCCTGGATTTGGGCTTTTATTTTGGTGATCTAGATTCTTCTGATGAAATTAGGGCTTTTGTGGTCTTGCTTTTCCAGTTTCCTTAGGTGACTTGTCAGGCTGTTAATTTGTGCTCCTTCCATTTTCTTCATGTGTGTTTGTAGGGATATAAATTTCCCTCTTACTACAGCTTTTAAGGCATCCCAGAGATTTTGGTAAGATGTTTCTTCATTTTCATTTGTTTCCAGGTATCTTTTGATCCCTGTTTTGATTTCATCATTGACCCCAGAGTTGCTTAGCATCATGCTGTTTAGTGACCTTGTCTTTGTGGGTTTTGGGGGGACCTTGTTGGTGTTAATGTTTATTTTTATTCCACTGTGGTTCGAGAAGGTGCATGGTAGAATTTCAGTCCTTTTAAATTTGTTTATGCTTGATTTATGGCCAATTATGTGGTTGATCTTGGAATACGTTCCATGTGGTGATGAGTAGAATGTGTATTCTCTGGTCTTTGGATAGAGTGTTCTGTAGGTATCAATTAAGTTCATTTGGTCCAGAGTCACATTGAGGTTCTGGATCTCATTGCTGATTTTTTTGTCTTGATGATCTGTCTAGGGTTGTGAGTGGGGTATTAAAGACCCCAGTTATGATGGTATTAGAGTCAATATCCTTCTTTAGTTTTCCTAGGAGTTGCTTTATAAAAGTTGGTGCACCTATGTTGGGTGCATATATGTTTAGGATAGATATTTCTCGTTGATGGAGTGAACCTTTTATCATTATGTAGTGGCCCTCTGTATCTTTTTAAATTTTTGATAGTTTAAATGGTATTTTGTCTGAAATTAGGATCGCGACTCCTCCTTTCTTTTGTGCTCCATTCGCCTGAAAATTTGTTTCCCATCCTTTTTGAGTATGTGTATGTCCTTTTTAGTGAGATGTGTCTCTTGAAGGCAGTATATTGTTGCCTGGTGATATTTTATCCATTTTGCCATTCTATGTCTTTTCAGTGGTGCATTTAGTCCATTCATGTTCAGGCTAATTATTGAAATGTGAGAGCTCATCCCTATCATAGAGTTCTTATAGAGTTGTTCTTCCACTTGGTTTATTGTCTTTCTTTTGTTTTTGGGGTTGGTTCATGTGTATTTTATTCTTTTTCCTGTACTCTTGTGAAGAACGTTGTTCTTTTTTCCCCTTTTCTTCTGTGTTTAGTACTTTCCTGAGTGTTTCATGTAGAGGTGGTTTGGTGGCAGCGTAAGTTCTTAGGGATTGGATATCTGGGAAAGATTTTAATTCTCCCTCGCTGATTAATCTTAATCTGGCTGGGTAGGTTATTCTTGGTTGAAATTGTTTATCTTTTAGGACTTTGAAGATAGGGCTCCAAGCTCTCTTAGCCTGCAGGGTTTCTGTAGATAAATCTGCTGCTATCCTAATTGGTTTTCTCTGGTAGGCAATCTGGCCTTTTTCTCTTGCTACCTTTAGGATTTTTTCTTTTATGCCTACTTTGTTTAGGTGAATTATTATGTGTCTAGGAGTTGGTTTTCTCATTTGTTGTCTTGCAGGGTTTCTCTGAATTTCTTGTGTTTGAGTTCTTGCATCATTGATTAGATAAGGGAAGTTTTCTTAATGATCTCATGGAAGGTTTGTTCCAGTGTAGTCTCTGTCTCTCTTTCTGCCTCAGTAAGGCCAGTTATTCTTAGGTTCTGTCTCTTGAAGTAATTGCTCATCTCTTAAAGGTTTTTTTCTGTCTTTTTGAGCTTGTTTTCTGTGTTTTTGAGAGTTTGGGTTAGTTCTGTATTTTGGTCCTCAAGCTTGAGATTCTTCTGCTTGGGTAATTCTGCTTTCCATGCTTATCAGTTTGTTATTTATTTCATTCACAGTATTCTTTATTACTGTTATCTCAGATATCAGCTCCTTTCTTGTTTCTTCTTGAGTCTCCTCAATTCTTTTTAATCTCTCCATTAATGTCTTGATATCTAGGCTTGTAGTTTGAGACCAGTTATTCTGGGGGCTCTTCATTGTTTGCATTCTGAAGTCAGTTTTCTCAGTGTCTGCCCTCCCAGGAGTCTGGGAGAGACCCATATTCTTCTTTTGGGTTTTCTACATTTGTGTAGATTTTTCTCTCATCTCTTAGTGGCTAAAGTCCCTTGAGATCTAATCTCCGGCCTCTCCCCTCTGTTTTTGTTGCAGGCAGCTAGCCTGCTGCCTGGGAGATCTGTGACTTGTCTTTGTTCAGTGTAGGGGAGGGGCTTTGTCTCCTGTTTAATGACGTTACCATGGGAACCAAGGTGGAGCCTCTGATAGGTGGGCAGGGCAATGCAAGTCTGCCTTGAAAATGGTGCAGGTGGTAGTTTTACTTTCACTTTTAGGGATGCTCATGTGGGTCTCTTGGTGGGACCAGCTGCACAGCTGAGCGCTGGATCCGGGGTGCCACCAGCAGGCTGGGGTGGAGGAGAGGGTCAGGGGTTCCCTCCTCTGGAGCTGGAAACCTCCGATCAGCACCTTACACAAGCTCCCTTACATAAGCTTGTGGTCGCACGCTGAGTGCCTCAGCCAGGGTGGGCCCAGGGCTCCAGATCTCCAAAGCTCCAGAGGGCAGGTGGTGGCTCTGGGTCCCTCACAGGGCACTTCAGCCAGAAATGGGAATGGTATCTCTGAGGGTTGGGCACCCAGAGCCTCCCTGGGTGACTGGCAGCTTGGTGCTCGGTGCTGGTTGTGACGATGTAACCAGGGAGGGAGCTGGGATCCAGGATTCGGGATTCCCCAGCCGGCTGGAGTTACATATAGTGGAGTAGCCACAGTGGGACTGCAATATCTGGCCTTGCGTGGGACCAATGGTCCCTGGGCCTCGTACCAGTGAGGCTGGCGGTAGGCAGGGGGTTGCAGGAAGAAAAGTAAGAGTCTTTTGGGGAACTCACATTTGGAGAGTCTCACGGATCCACCTATGCCGTCGCCATCTTCAGTAGTCTCTTCCTCTAGTCCACTTTTGATGGACAGCATGGTTGGTTCCAGGTCCTTGCTATTGTGAACAATGCTGTGATAAACATACGTGTGCAGGTATCTTTTCTATAAGAAAATCATTACACAATATTTGGTGGTGGTTAAGGATGACTTTATAAGAAGAAGTGTCATGTAGGTTAAGACTTGGATATGGTTATTATTTTAATTAAGGGCCTAGTTAGGGATGATGGACATTGCATGCTGGAAGCCAAAACACAAGACATAAATCATAACCCATAACATAATGATAAATGAAAATTGTAGGTTTCTCAACTAAACAGAGATTGTATGATAGAAAGAGGTAAAGAACAAGAATAGGTGGTTATGTTGGGTATAGTTTATAGAGGCTTTAAGACTAGGTAAAATAGTTTGTAATTTATGTATTATCTATTCATCCATTCATCCCTAGGACTTTTATTAAGTGTTTACATTGCAGTTATTGCACTGTGGTTTGAGTATACATTAAAAAAAGAAGACAAAAACATAAATGTTACCCTCAAGTACATAGACTATTATACAAATAAGAAATATGGTACAATCTCATAACTGACAGAACATGAAAATATACAAAGAAAAAGATTTTGAATCTGCTCGGAGAAATCAAGAACTCTGTTATACTTTGAATGTGTCCCTTTTGAAAAGTAGGTGCTGTCACTGTGATAATATTGGAAGGTGGGGTCTTTGAGAGGTGATTAGTCCCTAAGGGCTCCTTCCTCATGATATTAGGTGTCCTTTAAAAAGGGTTGATGGAGGGAGTGCCCCCTTTTGCTCTTTTACCTTCTGTCATGTGAGGACACAACATTCCTCCCATACAGAGGATAGCATTCTTGGAAGGTGCCATCTTGGAAGCTGAAAGACTGGGCCCTCACCAGCTGGTGCCTTGTGCTTGGATTTCCCAGCTCTCAGAACTGTGAAAAAGCAAAATTTTATTCTTTATAGATTACCCAGTGGCCAGTATTCTATTATAATAGTACAAACAAATTAAGACAAAGGCTATACTCAGTTAGACACCTTGAACTAAATACTAAAGGAGGTGTCAGGTGGTAGGTTGAGGGCATTGCAGGCATAAGAAACAACAAAGACAAACAGATAAAACAGATAATAGCTTTCTGGGAGAAACTGTGTACAGTTCTAAAAATGCAACAAATTAAAATTCTTTTCTCCTTGGGAAAGGAGAGTAATGGTCGTTGGAAACAGGAATGAACAAGGACTTTTAAACTTCATCCTTAGCTTTGGCAGCCTCTGGAAGGTTTTAACAAGGTAGACTATTGCATTCAAATTTTTTATTTTGCATATGTAATGCTAGACAAACTGTAAAAGTTATATTGTAGTGGCAAGGCTAAGGTCATGTCTGGTTGCAGGAGGACTAGTTAAAAGGATATCGTACCAAGGTGTGGTAGTAGAAATGGAGTTGTAAAAAGCAAAGTAAATAACTAGAAAAAAAGGGTGAGGAAGTGAAGAGCATATAGGAAAATTACAGTTTCTGACGGGTGACTGGTAGATAATGGCACCATTAGGTGGTCTAACAGGTAAAGTAGCTGGGCTGAATTATGAACTCCAAAGCTGTGGAATTGTTGGATACCTCTTCCCAACAAGCTCCTGTGGTGTGAGTTGATAGATATTGGGCAATTTCTTTGGATGAAGGGACAAAATTTGGAGCAGTGTTTTCCAAACAGTGAGAAAGAAGCTAAAGATAGTGGAGGAGATGGCATGAAGCTAGGACAATAGAAGAAATGTTCAGCGTTTATACTGTATTTTCTATGCCTATTATAAAGTCAAGATGAATTAGAAGAGAGAAAAGATGCAACCACGTAAGTTGAAAGCCTACTCTTCCCTATAGAAAAAGACAAGCAATATGTCCTTATATGTTTTATAAGCATGACGTTTTCAAAGCATTTGTTGATATTTAAACTACACACATTTTTAATTACTCCATTTTATAAGGAACACTGACTTTCTCCAACTGTGGCTTGGCAACAAGATTTTTCATCTAAATTCTAAAGAAGAAAGATTCTCCAAAATATTCAGACTCTCCAAAATATTCAATGTGATTTGGTTTTATAGGGAAATTTCAAAAATAGCCAAAAATATAGGACGTGCTATACAAAAATTACTCATGCAAGTGTATATAAAGAAAAAAAACCTTCATGAATCACCATTAATTGCCTTCTGCTAATAAGATGTCAAAGAAGAGGAATTGCTTTAAATTTGCTATGCATTTAAATTGCAAAAAAGAATTTTTCTTTTTATTTGAAGTGTAACAAGGTGTTTTTGGAGAGTAAATTATGCACTTCCTTGATTTTTTTCAAGGTTTTATTAAAACATGAAACAACAACAATCATCAATCTAATTAGAAGAAAGTCATTGCAGTGAACATCTGTTGGTTTTGCCAGACAGTATTTATACACCCTTCTTTAGCAAAACTTTCCTTGGGGAAGCTATTCTTCCTCCTACTGCATGATTGTATGATCATAATCCATATCTCTCTAGAGATGTGTCCTGATTGTCATGAAGCAATCAGCAAAGCCTATCTTCATAAGACAATGATCAATTCAGGTCTGGGCACAGAATTCAAGCTGCAAAGAAGAGTTAGATAAGGTTTCTTGGAAGACTCCAAAGAAGAGTTAGAAAAGGTTTGTTGGAAAGATAGACCTCCTCTCACTCCTAAGCCTGCTGAGCAGGTTGATTCTAAGTCTTCCTCTGGATGGTGGTGTAGTAGGAAGACGTGAGGACTGGAAGAAGTGCATCCGTTTTGCTTTCATGAGAGGCAGAGTCTGGTGAATCTTGGGGGAGTCAACATGTAGAAACAATGGCAAGGCCTATACTGTAGAAAGCAGAAGAGATGACAGGTCTTTGTGACAATGTTTGAGTTGTATTTCAGTTTATTTTCAAATATGTTAGCTAATTTAGTTGAAAACTAAATTAAGTTCTACTGATACTTAATAAGAGTGCCATAAGGGTAATATGTACACCTTGATCTTTAATAACTTTAGGTCCTATGCTCATCTACTAATATATACATATCATGTCTATAATTATAGGATTCAAGATTCTGAATATAAAAGGGAAATTATTAGACAGGCCATTTTAATATACAATTAATGTAAATAATAGAAATGCTTTTGTAGGAAATTTAACAAATTAAGTCATATTCAGTTTACATGATGAAGTAAGAGTCAGTATGTGCTTTTGAGTATGTAACCAAAACCTAAGATCCTTGATAGCTGATGTAATCTGCTTTAGAAAATTTCACATGTTAAGTGTTGGATCTTAAAATTATCCCAACTGATAAGATGTAGAAAATGGAACAAACAAACAAACAAAATTATGACTTTCTATGAAGCTTCTTTCTTATTTGAAAGAATAGAATAAAGAACTCATATATAGTCTTATGACAGGAGAACTCAGGAGGATCAAGAGTAATTGATATTTGTACCATTTTGGATGAATGTCCTATCTCATTGACCTCTACAAGGCTTATACCGTGTGAACATGAGGTTTACCCCAAGTTAGAAGGGATCAGTAAGAAATAGAGCTTCAAAACCACAAACAAATCATTGACTATCTATCACGTGCCAGGCATCAAAGGTTCAAACTCAATGCCAAAAAATGTGCAAATAAAAATTGTACTAGACCTGTCACCCCAGAATTGTTATTCTCACTCAATCATACTCAACCTTCTCTTTTCATAAAGCATATTTTGTAATCTCCCCTTTAATATCCTTGAATGAAAATTATAGATGATATAACTTAACTATGCATGCAATTTAAAAAAATTTATATAATAATCTAACTGTAATATCCAAAAAACTACATAAAATTAAATATATATTTCAGAATTTAAAGGCATAGGCTCACATATACTAAGTGATATAATGAGTTGGTCAGATGTCTACGGCTGTACAGAAAATCATGAATGCAGAGGTACAAATAAAGAAAAAAGATGGTGTGATTTATTGGTAACTCAAATATCAGAACAATCTTTCCATTAGTGATGTGATTTTTAAAACAGTGAATAACTATTCAATCATTTCAAACCAATCAAATTCTGATCTTTCCTGGATTTGTATTTTTGAAAATTTAAACACATTAAATTTCAGTATATGAAAGTTGCAAAAATATTTTGATATTTATATGTAAAATGGAGCTTGGTTCTAGATGCAGACACGTATTAAATGATTTCTAACCTCGTCTCTTATGTGTGATTTGTAACAGATGTTGAACCTACTACTGCCAGTAGCACTCTTTAATTATTGTGACAACACTAAAACATCCCTACTCATTTTTAATACTACTCATAGATAGCTGTAATGTCCTTTTTCATAATCAGTATTCTAGATGTTCATAGTTAACACAATGTAGTGTTAATCTCTGTAACTGTTATGTACAAGGCCAAACTGTAATTCAGAATAGTGATGCTGCTTGTATAGTTTACAAATATATTATTCATACCCACATAATCTACTTGAAAAATTATTTCTCTGTGCATATGTGTCTCCCCTAAAATAAGATTTTTTCCTACTCTGCAGTAAAATAATCAAATAAAAAAAAGAAAAGAAAAAAAAGAATCAAATGAGAAGTACAGAGTATTTGGGGTCAAACTTGCCATTAAAAAAAATTGTATTTTAAAAGTACAGTGTTGTTCTTCCTTCCACATGTTCTAATGTTTGGGGTAGAGCCTGGTGTATGCTTGGATTCAGACATGCAATTCCAGGACTGGCTTTTATTTTGGAATTGGGTTGTGCAGATAACCGTTACTGCATGTGTGGTATGCCAGTCTGATCAATAGGCTGATGAGGCATGTGTGGCCTGCATTGCCCAGCCCTACCATTTTCAACCTAATTAGCAGCTGCTCAAAGATGGGAAACAGGTGCAGATCCAGGGCCAGACCAGGGAAGTCTGCCTGTAATTAACAAGGAAAAAAGGGTCAGATATTGGGAAGAATATCAAATCGGCCCACTGGGGTTAGCATGCTGGCCTCAAAGGCATAGTCACCTGAGATCTTAAGCATGCTAATGTAAATTATGCAAGCTTTCAAACAACGTGGCTGCATAATCAGTTGGCAGAGTGGAAAATGATTTTTTTTTTTTGCAATAGAGTAGGAAAAAAGGGCATCTACAAAACTAATTTTTTCTCATCTTGTGGATTTTGGTAAAAGAAATGTATAGAAGAAATAGTGACCGTTTCTGTGAGGCAATCATGAGTTGCTTAGAAGAAGTTGTTAACCAATTATAAGTCTTCAAGAAATAGGTGAGGTTTACGGGGCAATTCAGTAATCGGTTGTTTAGAGAATTACGCACTTACAAATATTTGGAAGAAGACTCATTAGGTACATGTGGTTATGCATAATATATTGACTTTGGTCACTGGCAACTTTCTGGATTACTCCATACGGCGGTGTAGTCTGTTTAAGACTAACAAGGACTTGCTAAGGGCCCAGCTAAGCTTGGAGAAGGTGAAAAACCAAATTCCTGAACAAATGATGAGGGACAAGGTTGTGTGCCAGGCTGAGATTCTGGCTTTAAGAGTTAAGGCTTTGAGACTTTACACCGTGTCCCCCCCCTTTTTTTTTTGCATTTAGCACTTAGCATTTAGTTTCCTGGTAAGCTGTCACCTACTTGGTGCCAACAATCTTAGGTTAATAGGAACTTTCATAATTCTAGTTGAGCAATTGGTGGCAGTGTCATTCAACCTAGTCAAATTCATGTTATAGAAAGAAACAGTCCCTCAGATGCTTACCACAACACAGGCTTATTTCTCACTCACAGTGCATGTCTTATGGTTTGACTACAGGCTTCATATTGACTTTATTACAAGTTTTGAGTTGGAGGAACAGTCCCTCTTGGGGACATTTCCCATCTTGTGACAA
Source organism: Cephalopachus bancanus (assembly GCA_027257055.1). Taxonomy (NCBI): domain Eukaryota; kingdom Metazoa; phylum Chordata; class Mammalia; order Primates; family Tarsiidae; genus Cephalopachus; species Cephalopachus bancanus. The sequence continues at coordinate 2,544,690 of JAPVLO010000012.1, forward strand.
AGGAGATAACGTAACAGAAGTTGGGAGTTTTCTTTATCTCTTACACTCATATATCACTTGATGTGCCATGACATCAATGAGGCGGGATGTATAGTACTTCTTTGTGAAGGGACAGTGAATACTTGGAACAAAAATAAAACAACCACAATGACTTAGACTAAATCTGTATACATTTTTAGAGAGTCATTCCTTATTATGGTGTTTATACAGGTAGCACTTTATCTAGAAGACTGTGTTTTATTATCAGAATTAAGTAAAATATTAGCTGCCATTTTTTTCAAACATGCACCGTGTGCCAGACACTTCATACTTTTATTTTTGATTCTCATAGCAACTCTGAAGCCTTGGGATTATCATCCTCATTTTATGGAAATCATGGTTCAGAGACTTGGATTTGCTCAAGACTCCACAGATAAATAAGTGGCAGCACTGAGGTTCTAAGAAAGCTCTGCCAGATACCCTTTTCCAATACTTCTACCTTTTAAAATGTGGCAGGTCTGATAGGCACCTTATCCCAAGGGTTCTTAACAGAATTTGTTGTATCTATTCCATTCTGAATTTGGGATGATTGGGATGTGTGAGAGGATTCCTGTGGTGCCAGAGAGTGTCAGGCAGTACCTCTGGGGCTAGATGCAGCATGCTTGAGAACAGAGCACAGGAAATACATTTTTAGGACTGAGTTAAGATGACTAAGGTCTTTCTAGGGTCCCTTTACTGCCATACCTTTATGTCAGGGTTTCTAAATATTGTCACTATTGACATTTTACACTACATGATTATCTGTGGTGTATAGGTGTGGGGGCCTGTTTTTAGGAAGCTTAGGAGCATCTCTGGCCTCTACTCATTAGAAGTCAATTACAAGTTTATCCCAGTTTTGGAAATCAAAACTGTCTCTAGACATTTCCAAATTTCCTTGGGGTATATGTGTGTCAAAAACCAGCTCCAGTTAAGAACCACTGCTTTACATTCAAATTATAAAATTGGTATAGAATTAAAAATACTACTGCACATATAAAATCTAATTTAATCCTCTTGATGTGTATTGTACAATCCTCACCTCTTTAAATTTTCTTTTTTTATTTTAAAGATGTAGGGTGCAAGTCAGGATTGGATACTCACTCATTCTTTAAACAACATTAACCTGTCACTTATTATCTGCTGGGCACCTCACTAACTTGTCTTGGGTATGGGTGGTATGAAGATGAGTAATTGGTGAGGTATTTGCTGAATAAAGTTCGCAATTCTGCATTCATAAAAACGCTAAAAAAAATCGAGTACCATTAGAGAGTCTAAGTTATTTGTGTAGATGAGAAAATATTGAGGGGTAGGGTGACTAATGTATCTAAATACAGCAAAGAATTATGAGCTGGATTTGATACTGGAAAAAATGTAGTTACTATCCTTGTCTCTCCACTGAGTCAACTCTGACCACCTTTATTCAGAGAAATGTCAAAGCCTAAAATGGCTTCAAATAAACCCCCTGGTCTCAAGGATTCAGGAATAGATGATGCTGAATACAAAAGGAATCTTAGACCCTCTAAACCTTGACACTGAGATCAGCCAGAAAATATGATAAGGTAAATAAAATTTCCTCTTAATCTAAGGAAGATGATGAGAAAGATAAGAAGGAAGAGAGGGAGAATAGGGGAGAATGCCAGATGAAGAGACAAGAGGGACTTGGAGCCAGAATCTATTTGTTATAACAGGGAGATTAGCAAACTTGGAGTTACAAATATTGGGTTCAAATCAAAAGAACTCAGTCCAGTTGTATATCAGGTATTGGATCATCTCTAGAATGGAAGGAATAACCATTGCCTTCAATATGAGTTAAGATAAGAATTAAATAATATGCCATATTTACTCTTATGACATATTTTAACAGCTTTTAGTGGGCATACACTCCAAATTCTGCCATGTATATATATAATATATACATATATATGTATTTTTAAAAAAATTTTAGAGCTGTGGAGTACAAGTAAGGCTTTGCTACATAAATAGGCTGCATGAGAGTGAAGTTTGGGCTTCTGTAATAGCTGGCCCTCACTCCCCTTGGTAATGGACCAGGTACCCATTATGTCTGCTATATATTTTTAACATGGAAGCCAGAGGGAAACTAAACTTTCTGCACTGAGGATTCCAGTTTGCCTAAATTTTACATACATGTTTGAAAGTTAGATTAGGAAGATTTAGAATAGGTAAGGAGGAGATCAAGTGGATTCCTATTAGATGGGCTTGCATTGGCTAAAGAATGGAGTGAATGAACAACAGGTGAGAGATATTTTGAAGGAATCAATTGGATTTTTAAAAATTGAAAAAGAAAAAACCATTATGCAAAATTAGAGACATTTAACTTTAGGAGAGGAATCTTAGATTCCCAGTTGTGACAAAAAAATAAAAAAGAAAGAAGAAAGAAAGAAAAGAAAAGAAAAGAAAGAAAGAAAGAAAGAAAAGAAAGAAAGAAAGAAAGAAAGAAAGAAAGAAAGAAAGAAAGAAAGAAAGAAAGAAAGAAAGAAGAGAAAGAGAAACAGAGAATAGGGGACATTTCTGTTTGAGTGCCCCCTCCAATTCTCTTAATATGTTCTGTATGGTTGATATTGGAACTTTCACTCTCATTGTATATCTTTTTAATTTTAAACTCCACTGGAAATTTTATGTCTATTGACATGAATGACTTGGTAGAACTGGGATCTCTTGCCCAATTTTTCATCATTAGCTTATGTTGCTAATTATATATATATATATATATTATATATATATATTTTGAGTTGGAGTCTCACTCTGTCGCCCAGACTGGAGGGCAGTGGCCGCTCCCGGCCACCGCAGCCTCGCCTGCTGGGCTCCGGCGATCCTTCCACCTCAGCCTTCCAAGTAGCTGGAATTACAGGCGCGCGCTACCACGCCCGGCTGATTTTTTGATTTATTGTAGAGATGAGGTCTCGCTGCCCAGGCGGGTCTCGAACCCGCAGTCTCAGGCAATCCACTCACCTCAGCCTCCCAAAGGCGCGGGATTACAGGCTGAGCCACCGAGCCCGGCTGCTAATTATATTTTAAATAGGAATGAATTCAGACTTTCCTGTTGTAAAGACTAAGGCCTATGGGATGTTAAGTATTTTACTTGATTATATTACCTTGCATGTAAGAACAGCTTAGTGGATATTGGTTGATTGGGGGATCGATCCTGCAGAACAGTACGAAGTCCAATATATGGTCAAGACTACTCTTTTAAGTCTAAATTTATTTCGTGATAATTATTTTCATTTAAGTCAAAAGCATTATTTTTAACTATAAAATATTCAAATTTAATAATTGGGTAATAAGGGAAATAATCCATTTCATTTCTACTTAACAGAGGAAAAAATTCAAGTGTAAGCAGTACAGTGTTTCATATAGGGTCACACAGTAAGTATGTTTAAGTTGGGACTCTTGTTTCTAGATAATCTTGAACCACTCCAAGACACAATTTTCTTACCTTCATATCCAACAAACAGTAAGGTAAAGCATGTTTTCTGTAGTACTAAAATGGTCCTACAGGTGCCCTACATCACACTGCATATTTTTAATGCCAGGGGGAAAAATGGCTATATCTTATAAATTAGAAGTAAATAGAGTAGCATCATTAAACATTTCACTCAAGTCCAACAGCTGCCCTCAATCCTTCTTTTAAAATTCAGAGACTCAAAATAGACAGGCTAAGATTTATAAAAATAGATTTGTCTGTCACTTCTAATTTTACATTTTGCAAGCAAGTTCAATGAAAATTTGCAGATAGATTGAGCATCTGGCAATAGGAGGATTGTCATGATTTCCATGGTTTGTAGTCAGACTACAAAGGATAATTGGTAAAGATAATCTTTTGTTTGAATAGCCTAAATGATTTTACCTCACTCACCCTGATGACAGATGGTAGATATTGTTATTATCAACTCACTTTTATGAGAGGAAGAAGATTGAAGAACCAAAACATTGACTCACTCATTGCTGAAGCAATGTGTCATTGTGGTATGAGTTACAGCCTAGGGTTGCAAGCCTGTTTTGTCGACTAAATGGTTTTGTGTTTCTGGACACATCTCTGAATACATATTTGAAGCTTCATTTACTCAGCTGTAATAGAACAGAGTAGATTCGATCCTTCCCCTCAAAGTATGGTCTATGAACCCGTAGAACTGACATCACCTGGAAGCTTGTTAGAATGATTGACTCTCAGGCCTCACACCAGACCTACAAAATCAGAACATGTATTTGAAAAAGATTCCAGATAATTCCTATAAAGACTGCAGTTCAAGAATCCTTGGACTTGAGCATCTCAATCAATAATTCTTTCCAGTCATAACACTCTATCAGTTGGAACACAGCAACTGTTCTATAAGCCCTAGCAGAATTTCTGGCATGGTACATTATGGAATGAATAAATAAATGAAAAGAAAATTATTCTCACCCATCCTAATTTCAAAGACAAGTCATCTTGACCAATAGGACCTTGGAATCTCAGAAAACTGTTCTACTACTCATACCAGGGTTCATTTGTTTCTCCTGTATAGATGCATAAGAGTCCTGCATCCTCATATCCATTTCCTCCCTTTAAGCAAAATTATCTTACCCTCACATCGAAAAACCTCTTCTACAGTTGCTGATTCTATGTGGCACAAACACCACATCAATCTGTCCTTTTCCTTGAAGCTGCTTCCCTTCTTTTTTCAGCTCACCCGTTCAGGCATCACATTACTGCCAGGCCATTTGCACCATCTGCTCATTAAGTGTCAGTTGATGGAAGAGCAGAGGACACCTGGTGACCGTGAAGTCAGGCCAATACATTGAGGAAAATCAGTAAAGTGGTAGAAAAGCATAAAACAAAACAGATCTTGGGAATCCAGAGGGTTGAGTTTCAGATAAAGGTGGGATGAGTGAAGCAGGTCAAACTTCTGAGGCCCAGAGCAGTCTTTTAATTTCCTGACCTTGTGCTCTGTGAGCACTGCCCTGAGAAGGGAAAGAGATTCCTTAGGAACAGGGGTTACATACATTTTTCTGCTGACCAGCTTCTTCCTGTAAACCAAATGGTACACGGCAAGCCTGCTAAGGGTACCTGTTGGAGGGAAGATTGTTAAATTTCTGAAAGGACACCTGTGTGTCCAAGTTGCTAGCTAGAACATTGCTTCTAATTCCACGAAACATCTGTAGTCAACTGTTTGTCATTTCTGAAAACATATTCAAACTGAAAGACCTAGCTATAACCTGCAGAAATATGGCCAGAGGGCTGCTCTCTGGAAGATTGGGCCTCAGAGAACCACATGAAGAGCCCCAGGCCAATGTCAGGACATACAATTGTAGCCACACTCCAATAAGCCTCTAAGGTCAGTTAGATGTAGTCTCATCTTTGAGTTACTTAAAACCAACTATCACATGTTTAGGTCATGGTTTCAATTCTTAACAGGATCCAGTGACTGTGTTTTGTTCTCAGCTTACAATATTCAAGTTGATGAAAGCATTAGTAGTGGTGGATGTGAGACTATTTTGGTCTCTGAATCATAAGAGAATCAACTTAGATTTCATTGTAAATAGTGAACTGGAGCCATTTTAGCAGGAAATATGTGGTGATTAAGAGAATAGTCTCTGGATCAGAGTCCTGACTTTATAATTTACTTGTATGGCTATATGCAAATTACTCAATATTTTTCTGCCTCAGTTTCCTTATCAATAAAATGTGATAGTGATAGTGACCTATCTCATAGGGTTGTTGTAAAGACTGAATGCATTGAAAATATACAGCATCAAGAGAGTCTGGCATACAGTTAACTGGTACACAAGTGTTTGCTATTATTATTGGAGAAATAAGATTGTTGTAAAACTTGTTTTCCTTCATTTTCATCCATGGGGGGTTAGAGAAACTAATTAAAGAAACTATTATGATCAGCATTCTGTATGGATTCCAGGACCAAAGGAAAGATGATAAACCTCTTCTATCTTTCTGTTTCCTGCCAAGTCTTTTTTCCCATTATCTTATTATTTGACTTCTAGCTTCTGTCAGAGAAAATAAGAAAAAAAGAAATCTATCTAATGATTCTTTCCTATAGTGTCTTCCTTGTCAGCATCTGCCCCATCACTAGTAGATATTGATGTATTGAAGTTTCCCTCAAGCTTGTTCAAACAGGGAATTAACTTTAATTCTCAGTGATAAGAGTGGGCTCGGTTTGAGTCAAAGTAGCTTGCTGCTCTTAAGACTAAGTCCAGGCCCTCACAATGGGTTAAGTCAAGGGTCTCAAACTCAGATGCCCATAGGAGCCAGACAGGTAACCTGAGTAAGTGATGCAACCTGAGTAAGTGATGCAAACTGGAGTAAGAAGTGCTATCAGCCTCTTTGTTACTTATTATTTTAGGTAAAGATAGGGCTATAGACATATATTGCTCTACTTATAGACAAATAATTGTGCGAGTACAGCGATTAACAGCCATTCACATTAGCTCTCAGTCTGAGAGAAAATAACCAGTGGTGGGGCTGTGGAGAACTGGCACCCACATGACCTAAAGGGGCAGTTGTTTTCAGTTGTGCAAATTCCTGCCATATAAGCCCAATATTGTCAGATTTTCTGACTTTTAGAAGGAAATCCTAAATCTAGATTTTTAAAAAGTGTATCTACAGATTTTAAAAAGCACCTGAAAGTCTCAGATGTCAGAACACAGAGGGGGACTAATGAAACATGTTTAACAGTTGAGTCTGACCCATAAGCTTCGATTTGGGGTTAAATTTCACGCACTTAGATACATCTCTAGCCTAGTCAGTAAGCAATTAAGAACTCTGCGTGTGTCTGGTAGGACAACTAGTTTCTGCAGAGAGAAAAGAGAGATTTTAAAATCTTTTTCAGGAGATAGGCGTCTCCCATATAGGACTTTAAAACTTTTTTCCTCTAACTTTCGATTTTGAAATAAATTTAGACCCACAGAAAAGTTGCAGAAGTATTATAAAATGGAGGACATGAGATGGAGTCAATATAGCCAGAGTAGCCATTTTAACATTGCTCAGCTTTTCATGTTTTTCTAGCAGTTCACTTTAGTTTACCCTCTAATTACTAGCCAAGGACAGAACTCTTTCTCAGAGATAGCTATTGATAATTGTTTTACAACCCCCTCCCCAGTTTGTTTTGTAAACCAGTTAAACTAATCAGCCCTTTATGACCATCATGACACAGACCCCATCAACATGGCAGCAGTTATGCAACTAGCTTACCCATCTGCCTGTTGTCCATCACCTGACATCACTTGTCAGTACCATGCTTACCTGTCTTCTTCAGAATACCATCCAATCAGGTTAATGACCTGCCCATCAAAGGGAAGATTTAAAAGCATTCAACTTAAAGCAGAGATTTGCCATTGCTTTGTTAAGCACTGGCCAGGCCATGTGTTCTTTGAGCTATGGCCACCATGTTTTCTTAGCTTTGGCCCACTCCCTTACCTTGGGAAGGTGAATCTCCTCTTTTTCTCTCTCTTCCCCACCCTCTCTCATTTACTTTCTAAATAAACTATGTTTTCCAGTCTAATTTCTGTGCAATTCTTTGTACCTTTTGCGTGGCACCAGATTGTAGAAAACTCCCTGCCACCCCTGGCGGAATTGACCGACATTTTAGAGGCTCCTGCTGGGATTTTTTTTTTTTTCCTGAATTTTATTATGAAAATTTTCAAACATACAGAAGAGTTACACAGTGAATACCCATATATATTCACCATCTAGACTCTCCTGTTAACATTGTGCTTTACTTGCTCTATTACAGGTTTATCCAGAGGTGGAATTTTGCACTAGACTGTGGAATTTTGACCTGACATAAAGATTTCTCACATAACATTAACCCAGATTCTCCAAATATGGTTACTATTTTACTGTATTTGCTTTCTCATTTTCCTTGTCTTATTCCATCTTTCTCTCTACTCATTTTAAGAGATGTTATCTATGTAATACTTTTAGTTCACCTTAATCAGAAGTGTCTGGATGCTGATGATAACCACTTGGAGCACCTCTTGTAATTGTAGAAATCATATGTGGCTTGTATTCATCTTTTGTTATTGGTATATATTGAGTATTACAATTTTAATACAGTTTTTCCTTTCTTAAAAATGCATATACATTTTTTTTGGAATCCTCTCTCTCTTTCTCTCTCTCTATAGGTATATATTTCCTGAAACATTTGAAGAGTCAATGTCCTTCTATTTTCAAATAGTTTAGTGTATTCTTATAAACAAAAATATCCCTTTACATATCACAGTGTAAATCAGAAAATTAACAGTAATATTATATTTTTACCTCTCTATGAGGTTTATTCAAATTTCACACCCCAATTTCTTCATTAAAAAAAGAAAAAATTCTAGGTCCAGAATCCAACAAATCTCATACACTGAATTTTGTGATCATGCCCTGTTAATGTCCTTTGTATTATTTATTTATTTATTTATTTATTGGCTGAGAGGAAACACTTTTTTTTGTCTTCATAACAAAAGGCAAATCTAATTTGCCTTTTAGAACGTTAAGATTAAAGAGCACAAGTCATTTCTTAATACGTTAGAAGAGAACAGACTCTCTTTCAATTTGAGTTTGTTCAACATTTGCCATTGATTAGATTCAGATCATCAGATCATGCATGCCAGGCTTGAATCTAGGCAAGAATACCAAGGAGTGCTGCTATGTCCTTCTCAGTATGAGAGAAACTCAGTGCAAATATTTGAGCAAGATCATTAGTTTGCTTTGGGAGGAGAGGCTTTACTATAAAAGTACTTGCATTTTGCTATTTTTGTTCTTTTAGCTTGGTTATTGAAAGATCTTGTCCATGTTCTTTCAGTCTGTTTAACAGTTTCTACCCTATCTCTTCTCCTCCTGCTCCAAATTTACTTTAATGATAGACTACTCTGACTCTTTGGAGCTATTTGACATTAAAATTATATGCAAGCCTGTGAAGTTTGACGGGTTGGTAACAAAAAAGACAGCAAAAGAAAGCAGGCAGGACACATCATTGAATTTGGTAATAGAAACCTCTCCCACTAGTAAGGTCCCCAAAAGCTTTAAACATAAAGTAAGAAGTAGACCAATGATTAAATAGAGTGTGGAGATGCCTAATTATACAATCTTCATCTTAAGAGAAAAAATAGTTCCCTTTCTTTCCTCTCTTCTATCTCTCAGAAACTTTATTTTAAAATGTGGTCGAGAGAGAAAGAGAGAGAGAAGAAATAATTCTTTGCATTTATAAAATCTTGAAAAAATTTAAAGCTTTATTAGATTTATTATCTTCTTTTTTTTTTTTTTAAAGAAAAGAAATACAACACAGGCCAAGATTTTGAAATGTTAGCACAGGATAGTCCTGGGTAGAAATCCTAGCTCTGTCCTTAGGACAATCATTCTGTGGAATGCTTTATGAACCCCAGAAATTTGAGTGGTAGCAAAGAACAGTGGTAAAACACAGACTTTTAAATTGTCAGGGCCTAGTTGGAGAGCTCCAGATTTATTATCCAATATTTGTGGAATATTGTACAGTGTGCTCTCTGGGGTTCAGTTTCCTCATTTATAAAATTGGAGGATTATCTTGCCTGAGAATTAATCAGATAAAAGAAAAATCTTTAACTCAGTGTATCTGTTAGATAGTATATGTCCAATATATGTGGATTTTCTTCAATATTCCTTTTAATCTAGGCACTTTCTAGGGTTAATTCACTCCTTTTTACAAAGTCCATTAGGAAGAATTTCAGTATATAGTAATACTGAAAAAGGGTTGGAAAAAAGAGCTCAGCCTGTAATCCCGCGCCTTTGAGAGGCTGAGGTGAGTGGATTGCCTGAGCCCGCGGGTTCGAGACCCACCTGGGCAGCGAGACCTCATCTCTACAATAAATCAAAAAATCAGCTGGGCGTGGTAGCATGTGCCTGTAATTCCGGCTACTTGGAAGGCTGAGGCGGAAGGATGGCCGGATCCCAGCAGGTCAAGGCTGAGGTGGCTGGGAGCGGCCACTGCCCTCCAGTCTGGGCGACAGAGTGAGACTCCAACTCAAAAAAAAAAAAAAAGGAGGCACAAAGAATTTCAATATTTTTAACAATTTGATATGTAGGGGATAAGCACATTATCCTTACAGTTCTAAAATTATGAAAGCAGATATTAATGCTGGGGAAGTGTTTGCATGAATATGCTTCATTAAGCCCAAATACTTGCAGAATCATTTAAAAAGTCACAAGCCTCTGGATCTTCGTTCTGTGTAGAAATTCGACAGTTTGTTGCAGTTTGAACTCAAGAGATACAGAATAGGTGAAAGAAATCTTTCATACTGAAATAAAAAGATAATCTGGAACTGAAGGAACATGGTCCTGCCTAAAGAAAATTGTTCCTGTTCTGTTGTTTTGACTTCTTGGGAGTGTAGTGTCTATGTGAGCCTTGGATTGAAACCAACAGTATAAGCATCTGCTTTGTTCACTTCAGCTTTTTACAGGCACATGATGTCATAGTCCAGGTAAAGTTCAAATGATTTTACATTATTATTTTCTAACCTCTAAAGGAAGTTACTTTATGTGTGTATTTATGTTTTTCTTCTATTTCTAAAGTAAAAATCATCAGAAATGGGGAGGAAGAGGGAAGTTGCAGATTAATGGTTGTGTTCTTCTGAGGAAAAACTATAGTCCCATCATTCACATGTTTTTTTTTAAACATTGCTTATAAAAGTTACCACATAATTTATTATCCAAACCAGGACACTTCTGAGAAAGAAAGAGGGTGCAATTAGGAATTATGCTGAGATAAAATGAGCACATTGGCCCAGGCATGCCAGGTATATGGTCATGCTATCCTAGAGGATTTATGTCAGAAATCTAAATTACTATTATGGTTAGATCTGAACAAATTGGTTAAGTTGATAAAACTGCCCATAAATAGCTATTCCCTGGCTGCTGCCACTTACCTCCTTTCAGTGCCCATCTCTTTCAGGCTGTCTAGGGCTCTCCATGGCAGGCACTGCACCATGATTCAGACTTTAGAAGATTTCTTTTACAAACTCTTTAGGTCAGTGGTCTATTTCTAGTGATCTTAGTTTGGCGACCTTCTTGGTCAAAGGAAGTCGTGGCTGTGAGCAATGTGGGAAATATGGAGCTAAGATATTTTGAGATTCGCTTTTTGTTTTAGGGAAGAGTTTTTATGGCACACCACATAGAGAGACCACTTTGCTTTACAATGTCTCTTGTTTGTGAAGCACCTACTGCAAACTGTGGTCCTTTTATGTGCCATTAGCTCAGTTGTCTTCTTTCCTGACAGGAGCAGGTCATCTCTGTGGGGTGGTTTAGTCAGGAAGCACCCATTTTAAAGATTAATATAACTGAGATCTGGAGAAGCAAAGTGAGATGCTCAATGTCACAGCAAAAATAGATATATACAGGCTAGAATTTGAGATTCTTGAATCTTGGTGTAGTGAACTTTCTCCCATACAGTTTTTTAGAGCTATATAAATTTGAGTCCAATTGATGAAGTAGTTACAAGCACTTCTGAATTAAGTGTAATGATAATATGATAATAATATAGCTAAATCATATAATACTTAGCATTTACCAGATATTGCTCTAAATGTCTAATATTTAAATCTACATTTACAATTGAATCAACATTTAAAATTTTTCCCTAGTGATAAATGCAAAATTTAGGTTTTAAAAAAATTAATGGGAGATATAACTGTTTTGGCACAGCAGCCCTGTTTGGTTTTATTTGCATAGAAAGCTCTGTGTAAGTAGTTTTCTCATATAACTTTACACTTTTAGCCCCTTTGTTGTGCATTACTGGAGCTTTTGTTCAGGATGCATCTTACTGCTTTTGGTTCAAGAATGAATGTGGCTTTTTCTTGCAGTGTTTATATTTTCGCTGAAGTGGTGTGGACTTGTATGATTAGGTAAAGTTTGTTGCTGGAGGCGATATTATGCAATTGCTTAAAATCTTACTCAGTTCAGATGGTTAACAGTCTTCAGTGGCATTTAACTCCTGTTTTGTGTTCATTTGTATTCAAGTACTTGAAGACAGGAGTTTAGCTAGCTTCCTGGGGTGACTTGCTGCCTGATGTTACTGTTTAAGCTACCTTTCAAATATAAGGGAAAAAAGAAAAAATGTATAGGAGACATTGCCATTTGTTACTCATTAAATGTTTAGTAATTCTTTTTTCATAAACATGAACCAGATCTATAATAGTCTGAAAGGTATTGCTTTCTGTGAGTGTTTGTTTGACATGAGTATGGTTGGCTATATTGTCTCACTGTTCAGTTCAGATCCTGATGATTTTTCATAAAGTCCGAGCACCATGGCTGCATTTATTTAAAGCTCCAAATATAATGGAATAAATGGCTCAGGACCTAAAAAGAAAACTGAAATACTGGACAGTTTTTGTAAGGGGTTGTTTTGGTAGAGGACTTTCATGTCATGTTGGGAGAGTTCAAGTGGGAGAGTTCAAGTTCAAGGTGGGCTCTGCTAAAGATAAAAAAAAATTGTAATTATTTGTAGTAGGGAAGGGACGGAAGAGAGGGAAGAATCAAACTAGAAATGCCCACCCTAAACATGAAAATTCAGTGTTGCTATTTCCATCCCTTTCCCCAATTTTGTTAATGGTAGGAATTATTGATCGATCATGGGGAAGTTTTTTCAAATGAATTGTGATACAGGATCAGTATTCTTTTTCTTATTTCTCCTAAAATCCTTCCTAACAAATCATCTTGTGTGGTTGCTGCCAACTAAATGAAATTAGTATAAAATTTGAAATCTGTTTATCGTTACAAGACTAAAGATATTGTGAAATTAAAGACATGTCACCTCTGAGGTAAGAGCAAAAGGACAAATATGTGTATTGAAGTGGGCTTGAGAAATGCACTTGGATACCAGAGGAAAAAATAGGGATCCCAGTAGGGAGAAATGGATCTTACAAATTCTACTGGATTGGCATGGATGGATGAATGAATGAATAAATAATGAGAGGTGCATCTGAATTAGTCAGAATGTCTGTATTCCCCTCATGGCATTTCCTTCATTTTTAAACAACCTTGGGCAAGCCCCATATGTCAGATATTTACTAGCAAAACAAAGATTGAAAGTGTGGCAATATCCTAATAATTCAGGCAAAACCTCCACTTGTGTTTAGGGTACCACTGGGAAAGAGAATGATAAATACAAATGTGTTTTTCTTTTTTAACAGCATGCCATTATCATCTTTATGAATTTATATGACATCTTTTACTTAGGAAAGTAAATGAAATTCCATGAATGTTCATAAACTCTTACTGAAAGTACAATGTGACATGTTAGGAGACAAGCTCTTGTTTCTAAGTTATTGGGATAAACTTCATGTCATTCACAGTTTGACTAAAGCATTTTAATAAAAAGTGCAAAAATTTCTAAATTTTATAACAAAGAACAAAATACGCGCCCACAGGATATGCCTTCATTTTATACTTTTGCAAATTATCTAGAGTTATGTTCACATAGTTTTCACCAAGTATCTCAACCTTCGTTTTGTGGGGCTCACAATTTAACTTCCCTGCTCCCTAGTTGAGCTTATCTGCTCAACCTCACTTGCTTTTAAACTGCTTACTAACAATTTTTTAAAAAGTTATATTACACATATTTCAGTTGTCAAAATCTCTTATAAAATGACTTTATTTTTCTTATTTATTTATTTATTTATTTTTTATTATGATGTTGTGGGGTACAGTTAAGGGTTAGGAATACAATTACATTTCATTCAGGCACCCTGTTGATATGAGGTGTTTCCCTGTTCCCAGACAGATATTTGCTACTGTTAATCCCATCTCCCTCCCCCTCCATAGTTTCCCAGTACTGTCAGTCATTTTCTTATAGTATTGCATTGGATGTTTAAGGTCCATTATATGGGTGAGAACATGTGATATTCGGATCTTTGTTTCTGTGAGAGGTCACTCAGTATTATAGACTCTAGTTCCATCCAGGTTGCTGCGAAATTCATGATTTTGTTCTTTTTTATGGCTGTGTAGTATTCCATTGTGTATATGTACCACATTTTTTTAATCCAGTCCTCTTTTGACGGGCAGCATGGTTGTTTCCAGGTTCTTGCTATTGTGAACAACACTGTGATAAACATGGCGCGAAGGCACAGCATGTACCACAGGCTGGGAAGCTAAGCAGGGTCGCTCCTGGTGAGCCCTTGGATGGGAGACTTTGTTTTTCACTCAATATGTTGCAATATACTTTCTTCTATATCAATATAATTATTTTTACATAAAACACCATAGATATATCATTCTTCATAGCTACATAGCATTCTATTGCATGAATTTAATACAAGATATATAACCAATTCTTACTTTTAGATACAACATCTGTTTCCAAATTATACAGTAGCATAGGAAATAAAATAATATCCTTCAAGCTAAATCATTGATTGATCCTTAATGATTTATTTGGAATTAACCTTGGAAATGCTATTTCAGGGACAAATAAGGTGCACATTGTTAAAAATTCAACTGTAGCTTGCCAAATTACCTTCCAGAAAGGTTACTGGTGTTTTTACCCTAAACAGCTATGTGTGGAAGTCCATCAAGGCTTGTCATCACTTGGTAGTATCCTTTTTCTTCTTTCCTTATTTTTCATCATTGCCAGTTTAATAAATGTGCTACTATATATAATTTGTTATTTTAAGTTTTACTAGTGAGTTTCAACACGTTTATTGACAATCTTTATTATTTAATATGTGCATTACATATTCACATTTTTACCATTTTTTTCTATTAGTACTGTTTATTTCTCTTTGATTCAAAAATTATCTATTAAGCATACAAACACACTGAACTATATGAATTTCAAAATTGTAGTAGATTTCATGTATTCTACATCAGGATTTTGAATGAGAAAGAGAATCAACACTAATTACTGCTTTCTTAAATTGTTCTCAATGACCACTAGCAAAAATGTATGTTGAACATGGCAGAAGTTGGTGTGAACCACACTCTTGACAGTCTTTCTTTATTGGTAACTAACTAAACTGTGTACCTGAGCAGATAACTAAACTTAGCCCATCTAAAATTAAAATTGAATCAATTATCTATACATTTCAACTATCAGTAAGGCCATTTTTTCTTCATTATCTAAATATTTAGACTAAAGTATATCTGTCTCATGGCCTTTTTCTTTAAAATTTGTCAGATAACATTTTCAATTTTGCATTTCCTAATAACGCTAGCATGGACACAGCCAGAGTATCGATGATCTGAGAACCTCACCTTCAGATGAAACAAATATCAGACATCAAAGTGGTTTTGCCTTACGGGGTTCACATCCAGGGTCAGGGGCAGATTCTTGGTAGGTCTTCATGAAGAATGGTTGAGGAGGAGGTGGGAGTGGCAGCTTCTTCACCAGCTCTGCAGTCAAGTGCTGTCTGAGTCTGACCCCCATGCTTAAGAATCATCACACTACATCGTGATTCTGCACCAAGCTCAAATCTCAGAGCTTCATCTTTGATTCAGTTGCTACAGTGGGATGGATATTCATATCTTTATAGACATGTCGCTTTCCCACCCCTAATTTTTCTTCCTCATGGCGTTTGGTGTTAGGGTGAAGGGCGAAGGCCACATTTGAACATAAGTCAGGTTTTTTTATTTTATGTGGGGGAAAGCCGGGGGCGTTTGCAGAACTTAAAACAGAAATCAAACCTTTAAAGGTCGACTGTATGTGTCCTGCCACTCTTATTCTCTCTGGCTTCTAACTTTCCTTAGGCTTAAAATATATCTGGAGCCGCTGTTTCTTTGTTCTTTGGAGGGTTCATTTCTTATTCTTTCAAAAATACTGGTTTGTTTTTTTTTGAGGGCAACAAACAAAATAAAGTTTTTGCTGATCATGGTTGTAGAGGCTTCTTGCTTACAACTCTGAGGAACAAAACAGGAACTGCTGTTATTTTAGTGAGTGCCACTCTGCACCCTAATTCGATAGGGTTCTTGTGGGCAGAAGTTCCTGTGTCTAGTTGTCTGCTGACCATGAAATTGGGCAGAATTAGGGAAGAAGCAGTGGTGACCACCTCATTTTGAAATGAAACTAGATAAGAAAATATATCTGAAAAGAGTGCTAATTTTCTTGTATCTTCTTTTATAACCCAGCTACAAAGTTTGGCATAACCTTTGCTTCTAATCTAGGCCCTCTTAGTGGTGGTATTATAATAAATAGTTCATTAAAAACAATTTGTTGACAGACAGAAATGCTGGTTAGACATCTCTGCCATGTTCATCAAGAATCTTAAAAATCAGAATAAAGAAATTATTAACTTGCTTTTTATTCTACAGTGCATATAGAGACTAATTTTTATCACAATTGTTTTTCTTCAGTATGTACGTGATAGAGATGTCTCAGGCTACTATGACGAAAAAATACTATAGCAAGATAACTATACTTTCTCCAATAAATATTTTATGCTTTCATTTTAGGTAACACATTTTGATTAATTGAACATTTTTGTCTTTTCAGTGCTTAAGAGAAACACGTATTTCTCATCCTGGCTCATTAATCAGTTTTTCCTCATTGATGTAAAGATTCACTTCTGCCCTCCTCTCTAATCTCCATCCTTAACCCTGCCTGTCTTTCAAGTTTCCAACTTTCTCATTACTTCATTCACTGTGGTTATATGCTGGGAGGAGAATATGAACCCAAACAGACAAGACCTTTATCATTCTTGAACTTACAGTCTAAAGAAATTTTTCTTGATTCTTTTTTGCTGCCAATTTCCAATTGGAAATAATTTATTTTCTTTTTATATTTTCCTTAAACACTTTGAAACTTAAATATTTATCATAGTAAGTTCTCCACTTTATTGTATTCTGTGCATTGATCAATTAAAGAGTATCCTTCTTCCTACCAATTAAGATGAAACAATATAGTGAATGGGATTATAAAATGTCATAATTATTTTGATAAAATTGAAACTGTGGACAAGTAGAATTCCTAATATAGAATTCCAGAATTGAACAGTTACTCTGTAAAACACCCTGTAATAGGCAATTACCATTATGGTCCAACTCTGGTAGTGGTTGAACAATATGGAAATGAACTTCTAGTAAGCCCTAACCTTACAAGGCAGAGGACCTGGATAGCAAGATTAAAGGACAAGAAAGGGAACGGGCTATGTGACCAGTTTGTCTTTTCAAGCTGGCCATGAATGAATGAGAAGTGTAGAGTTAGGCCAGATGTGGGGCTCACGTCACATCTTAAAAAGGAAGAAGTGTTTTTACCTCAGCAAACTCCGTTTATTTCCCTACTAGAGGTATTCTTTTGAATTTTTTTAAAATTCTTCAGAGTAGTTAAAATATACCAGGAATTCAATAAACATTTATTAAGTAAATTTATTTGGAAATAAATTTATTTCAGGGATTCAATACAAACCAAAGAAGAAAAGACCAAACATTTTGGGGCTAAGTAATTTCCATTATTTACTATCTTGTAAATAGTATAACCTATCTTGCACACAATGTCAGGATGAAATCATCAATTATTAGATTGAGTCATAGCCAGACTTCTATATTTACTGAAGCAAAAGCATGTATATATTTTCAAACAGTTCTGAATGAATATGATGATGACAAAAATACCAAGTCCCTGTAGAGGGTAAATTACTTGAGGAAGGTCCAAAAGGACCTGAAGTGACTCAGAGAACTTTTCAGAAATCTTGAAACTTTCTCTGACATCATGAACTGAAATCTAGGGTCATAGTAGAGAGAGAGAGAGAGAGAAAAAAAAAACACATATGAAGAAAAACTCAGGAGGAAGGGAAACTTTGAAAACTTTGCTTGACAAAGCCTGACGCTGTTTCAGCAACACATTTTAAATATTCTTAATTAACCTATGTCTCCATCCACCAAGTATGTGATGCCAATCTTTGCTGATAATAGAACATCTGCTGACTTGGTCAGGGAAGCAGTCCTTTATTTAATCGGGGATATAGTCTGATTTTCCTAACAGCAAAGTTTGCCTTAGGGTTTACCGTTAATTAATTGTGTCTAAATATTAACTGACATCCATTCTAGGGTGTGAGCAAAACTCCCCTCCAGGGCACAGCCTCTGCGGAAAACTTAACATTTCCATTATGAAAGCCAAGAGGATGAAATACTCTTAGAAATGTGACTGTTGAGTGCACAGGAGGGGGCAAACCTCTCCTACAAATCAGGGAAGGAGATAAGGGAGACTAAGGGAAATGGCTCCAGGGACAGGGATGAGTTAGAGACCTGATTCACTTCAGATTTCAAAGAAAAGAAATAAAAGAAGGAATGAGAAATGGTAGATACACTGAGAAGTCTTCCTGATTTACAGCTGTTAGAGTCCTATTAGTGCAGAATTGTGATGGATGGGGAAACTCTTAAGAGAACTTCACCTGGGCAATATTTTTCTTTCGTTAAAGAGATCTATCTGCAAGAAAAATTAAAAGCTGATGATAGTGGGCCATAGGGAAAAATTATATCAAGTCTGGTAGGGTTTTTGTTTGTTTGTTTGCTTGTTTGTTTATTTCTAGAGAACTGACTTAGTTGTGAGATCAAGTTAAAAAATAACGAAAACGGTTTGCCTTATGTTCAAGACTTAAATAATATGTTTGATTTGATTCTACAGTTTCTTATTCCTCACAAGGAGTGATTTTTGTCCTGGGAAAAAAATTCAAGCAGAATTCTTTCTCCTTTTGGTCATCTCTGTGAAAACTGAGACTATCTGTGTCAACATAACTTAATCATTTGCTCTGAAAAGTTTTTACCCAAGAAGATAATACTGCAAACAATAAATAACTTCTCTATTTGCCTCAGGAAATCCTTGTACACCAATTTATCCAGACAAACACTGTGCTTGTCTGGGAAAATAGCTATCTGTAAAGAATGATAGGTTGCTCACCTGGTCTAAGAACATACTTATCAGAGCAGCAATGATCTCATCAAGACTTGTTTCAAGACCCTTGTGTCCTTGTGCCCTGCAATACAAAACTACTATGTCACAAACTGCCCAGTCGTAACTAGTGGCCTATTGAAAGGCCCATTTTAAACTACTTGGGCCCACACTCACAAATTTTACAAAAACCCTACATTTCTTTTCTCTTTTAGAACACTATTGGGATTCTATCCAGGAAGTATTCCCCTGTGCTATAGAAAGTTTAGCAAACTCATCTTTGACCGACAAGATTTGGTGGTCTTTTTTAGTATAGACAGCTTAAGTAACTGAGATTCTAGCATGTAGATTAGAGCTTCCTTATGGATACTAAACCGTTTTGAAACATACAAATTTTAGATTTCGGTACAGGGGAAATTAGATAATCAAGTTGGACAATAGGTTGACTAGAGTGAGGAGACAAAGGAGGTGCTTTAGCTGAATAACAGGAGCCTCAGAAGAGCAGATTTTGAGATATTAGAAGAAAAAAATTTGTCTGGAAACCAATAAGCAGTCTCCTCTCTTGCTTTTGAGGTCTATATACTATGAAAATAAGGTGCCCTTCAGGTTTCCATGGAGGCATCTGGGTTTTGGTTAATATACAAAAGTGGTCACAGTGCTAGTTTGACAGTGTTCAGTTTGACTAGCTGTTTGTGCTAGTTGGACAATGTCTAGGACCTGCTTACAAGTGAGAACATGCCTATTCAGTTCTTTGTTTCTGATAGTTCACTTATAAACATGCTCTATTGTTTCAGCTGGAACAAAGTAAAAAGTATCATTAATTTACTTATGCTCTTCCCTAGCTCCCACCTACTTTTCTTTTCTTTTTGCTCTTAAACTAAAATATTTAAGTAAACATATTAGCCTTATAACTAGAGCAAATTCAGTCTTTGGTGCATGCATCTGAATTTTGTGCTTCAAATGTCTCCAACTATGAGATCAATTATGTAAAATGCATCTCTGTTCATATGACTTTCCTTCTCCTCTGTTCATCACTGTGTTCTTGAGCTGTACTTGATATCTTTAGTTTCTAGTCTTGCACTCACTCCCCGATCCCTATCATCTAGCTTTTCCCTCTAATATGTTACTGAAATGGATTTGGCAAAAGCCACTGGGGAGTTTTTCATGACTAAATCTATTAGATACTCTTCATCTTTATTTTATTTGTTTTATCTGCAGTATTTATTGTTAGTGAACAAGGAAAGCATCAGAGAAGTGTGAAGATGGACACTCTAGGCAAGGGAGCACACCATAAATAAGGGAGAACATCATGGAGTTTAAAGATGTTCTGGATACAGTGAAAAGATTTTTTTTTTTGACCAGAGCACGTTTTCTGTAGAATAATAGGACAAGAAAAAAAAAAAAAGAAAAAGAAAAAGAAAGTGTGTTGCCATTAGATGGTTGGAAAAGGCCTTCAATACCATGTTAAGAAATTCCATAGCAATCAGGGCCCACTGAAACTATTTGAAAAGAAAATGATATGTAATAAGAGATGTTTACTATCATTCATCTGCCACGGTCACTGGGCTTACCTACGCTTGTGGTATTAGCAACAGAATAAAAGTCATGGCAGTTTAGATAAGCAGCATAAAAACACTTTTGTATTGCGCTTGAGGCTTGCTAAAAATACCAGTGGAAATCCAAGAGGGCATTTAATAATTCAGGACTAACCTTGGAGAGAGGACAGTGTAGACATGCACATTAGAGATTTGTTGCTGAAAAAATGAATATTGAAATATTCATCATCATCTCTGTTGGGATAAGCAAATATCCTCTAGATAGCCCCTTCCTTCTTTTTAATTCGTCTTTAAAAAAAATAACTCGGAGAATTCCTTGCAGTACATTTGTACAAAGTTCCATTTTATCTTACGTTTAAAACTGTTGTCATTCATAGTTGATACTGTTTTGTTACACTGATAGGTCCTTTTGTGACTGGTGGGTAAGGCACATTTTTCCTTTTGACAGTTGGCTTACATTTTTTTTTTTCTGTATGTGCTGAATTGCTTTCTTGCTCTTGCAAATATATTCAGCATCACAGTTCTTCCACCTGACAGACAGAGAAGGCCCTGGCAGATTCCAACCTCAGGAAGAAATTATGTCTGTCTCTATAGCACTATCAAGAGATTTATATACATATGCCAAGAGACACCTTTACATTCATAGTGCACTTCCATTAAATGAGGGGCATATGATGTGTTATACTTTGATATAATTTCACTCTAATGGATCATTGGGTATCAACTGATTGTTAAGGAGTTTAAACTTGTATTCTGTATGCATTCTATATGATTCAATATACATATTTTAAAGTAAAATGTAAGGGTTGGTGATATAGGTTTAATTATTACCTGCAAAGTTTGGTATATATAAATAGATGATGGTATAGCTAAAAATATTAATGACCAAATGTCAAGCTTCTGATGATGTAGATATGCAGTAGGTAAAAAACTTTTAGAAAGATTGAAAAAGTATACAAAATCTGCAATAGTTTCTAATCAATATTTGTTGCCTTTTAATAGATATTAATCCTTCTTTGGTACCATATGACATCTTTATTTAAAATTCATCATGATTACTCTACAGAATGCCTGATTTGCCACTGTTGTTTCTTTCTTGGAATATTGTATTTGTTAAAAATTCTTTCAACGTTCATTCTAAGAAACTTGTTTCAATTTGCCCGATATAATGTGTATGCACACAGATGTTTTACACACATATACTATAATATACATAATATTATATTCAGCATCTATTAATATCTTTAAGACGTCAATTACTGCAAGCTCCTTCAGGGTAGGACTATGTCTTTTTCTGCATCCTCCCACCCATCTGCATCATACACAATGATTTGTATGTAGTAGTTATACAATACATGCTTTTGTATTGAGATGTTCTATTACAATGGAGCTCAGCTACAACTATTGACTTCCTCATCTCTACTAACTATTAATGACCTTTACTGAGTATATATCTCTGTTTGAAAAATTCATACCTAGACTTTGGATAATCAATGTTGCCACCTTATAATTATTATAATATTATTTCAATTTCTTGGAAAAAATAGCTAAATGACCCCACCTTTATTTGCTACCAGAGAAATCCTGAATAATACTCTTTGCACTAAGTCTAAGAAGTTCTAACACTGGGTTGAGAAACAGATGATCTACAGCTAATAGGAATCATATCAGAGTAGCCAAATCATATGTCTAGTGAAGTACACTTTGGTTTTTGAGTAGATAGAAGAATTCCTTCAATGGTGTAATCATGGGCTAATGCTATCATGATATCTCAGATCATAGCTCTGTTTCGGTGTTGTGTCTAGGTATTTCAGAGCAGAATTCATTTTTTCCCGAGAGGCAATTTTTTTCAGAATGAAATGCGTCTTAGAGTAGCAGGTCTAGAATGGTGGTTCTTAGAGTGTGCTATCCAGACAAACAGCATGGACATCGCGGGAGCTTTGTAAAATGAAGATTCTCTGATCCTATCCCAGGCCTATGAATCAGAAAATCTGGGGGTAGAGCCTAGCAATCTGTTTCAATAAGCCCTTCAGGTAGTTTTGATGCAAAGAAAAGTGTGAGAACTTCTGCTCTAGACAGTGGTTGATCTCTTAACAAGATCATCCAACTTTAAGACTGTGTGAGTTAGAGGACTTTGTTCCTCTTTACATCTCTGCAATGATTAAATATATAACTTTGAGTCTCAATTTTTTAATCTATAAAATGGGAGACTTGTACAAGGGTGTAGTTAATATACCTCACTGATTCTAAACGCTGACAAAGTGAATGCCTTTCCAAACATAACTATCAAGGAGGAGGTTTTCTTCAGCTACTTTTGTGGTTGCTTTGCTATATACCATTTCTGGTTCCCCTGCCCTCACCTGTCTTGGATTTCAAAGTAAGACTAGTCTCATAAAACACATTCCCTTTTTAGCTTGATAATGCTTGATTTATTCTGACACTTCAGTGACCTTCTGCAGTAGAAGGTTTACTGTAAACTCTTGCCTTCACATCAGCGAAACTGGTCAGTGACAGTATGGGCCAATTCCTGGCTTCAACCTGCCAATTCAAGACATTCTTGCAAGGAAGATGACTTACTACAAATGATTCTCATGAAGTTCATCTCTTATTGTCCTTCTTGTATCTTATCAGTGGGCACTTGGAGGAAGCCTGTAGAATAAGGTAGACATTTGCTATCTTATAGAGTTAGAATATCAGATATTAGAGTTCATAATCTATATATGTGAATGCCTAAAATGAGTTCTAATAGTGAAAATCAAATTTTACATGACTTCCAAAATGAATGCAGTTATTCTTCTAGTTAGCTAGGCAGAGAAATAGTGACTCTTCAAAGAATTTATCTTTATTTCATCCCAATAATCATTGAATGCTAAGAGTTAGCAATTGTTTTTTCATTTATAATTTTTTTTTTTTTTTGAGTTGGAGTCTCACTCTGTCGCCCAGACTGGAGTGCAGTGGCTGCTCCCGGCCACCGCAGCCTCGTCCTGCTGGGCTCCGGCGATCCTCCTGCCTCAGCCTTCCAAGTAGCCGGAAGTACAGGCATGTGCTACCACGCCCGGCTGATTTTTTTTTTTTTTGATTTATTGTAGAGATGAGATCTCGCTGCCCAGGCAGGTCTCAAACCCGCGGGCTCAGGCAATCCACTCACCTCAATCTCCCAAAGGCGCAGGATAACAAGCTGAGCCACTGAGCCCGGCCATTTATAATATTTTAAATTCATTATTTTATTTATATTCTCTCTGTTGCTACCCTTTACTTTGAAGATGATATATATGCTTTCATAACCCATATCTCTACTAAAACAATAGCTTCTTAGTGGTGTCTGGTTACATTCTTCTCAAATCCCAACAGAAATCCTAAAAAAAGACTTAACTCGAAAAATGAGACATTTCCTATGAACCATTTTTGCCAAGTAAAATTTAGGGCATAATAAATAAGGCAGTTACATTTTATTGAACAAACAGAAGAGAACAGTTTAGTCATTTTTTAGATGTTGCCTATGTAAGTTGAATCTAACTCAAAAGGTCACTTTAGTAGATATTTTAATTTTACCCTCTCTATATTGTAATAATAGCATATAGGAACACACGATTTCAGTGATCTAGACTGACTATTTGTCAGTCTGGCACTTTTTAAAAATAAAATATTATTTTCAGAAAAAAAAAAGAATCCAAGGCCCCAAATAAAACAAGACTGTAAAACTGTGTTTCAGTTTGTGTAAATGATCTAACCTTCTTTCATTCACCTGGGTCTAGAATGGTTGTTTTAGCAAATTTCTTACCATCACCTTGTTGAAAATACAGGCAGTTGTATAACTTTGTCTAAGCTCATGCATTATTGAGTTGATAAATCATAGTGGCTTTGAAAGAGCCAATATGCTCCAGCTGCCTTTCATGCAAATTAAGTGCATGTGCTAAAACTCTTTATAGAAAATTCAATGGCTGAAAATATTATGCACAATTAAAATCCAATGTTATTTCTGTTTTTCCCCTACAATATCTTTCCATATAGTAGACTTTTAAGAGGTTTTCAAATTTGATAATTTCTCTATTTTGTTGTACTTTTTAAAAGAAGAACCCATATACATACATACAAACACATATACAGACACACAGACACAATCAATTCCAGTTATCAGTAGTTGTGTTTTATAAAGTTGTTATGAACACTGAATTAGCTAAAACCAAACCATTGCTTCTAAAAGAATTGCAGGGCTAGATTCCTGTGAGCCTCTGGTCACATTTTTTTACATTTCTGTCAACAGATCATTACATAACCTTATTTGTTTATGAGTTTTTTTGCTTTAAAACACCTTATTTAATATGTTGTTGATTCGCTAAAATGGAATTTATGGCCATCAATGCCATATAACTTATGTCTGAGTGATGCTTATCAAACACAAATCTTCTCCATCAATCAATAAACTTCTTGTGCTTAGGAGCACTAAACAGCTCTTCACTACTACAATTGATGACCATTTTAAACTGAAAAATGGTTAAAAAATCACAGAAATGCAAGAAAAAACTTGGCATAAATAGGTCACAAAAAGAACAATTGTTTACAATTTAAGAGCTAACACAAGAATGCAGAGTATAGCTTTGTCCAACCTAAGTTGGGAATGTGTGAGTTGGGAGATTGAAATTTTTCACCAATATGCACATGTTCATGAATGACCATGAACGTGACATTGAGTATTGATTGATTTGGGGGTTAGTTTGATAGATAATTAGATACATATGGTATGTAATGAAATATAGAAACTTAAACACAAAATAATACAGTAAATCTACAAGAATGCCTTTAAAAGTTTCAAAGTAAACTATTCTGGTAATTACTATTCAGTACAATTTACTTTGTCTACAAGTATACTTTTTATATAT
Source organism: Cephalopachus bancanus (assembly GCA_027257055.1). Taxonomy (NCBI): domain Eukaryota; kingdom Metazoa; phylum Chordata; class Mammalia; order Primates; family Tarsiidae; genus Cephalopachus; species Cephalopachus bancanus. The sequence goes on from JAPVLO010000012.1 coordinate 2,569,992, forward strand.
TTACTATTACATTTTGTTAAATTTTAATTTGTTTTAGCCTTTTGGTATATGCTATGCAACATATATAGTATTTGGTTAGGCATTTGTAATTGCACTGTCATTCTACAACCTTGCCAGACTTTTGAATGTACTAAAGTATTAAGTACATGACTCCATAAGTAGAACATGCTCTAAAAAGTGTACTGAGTTTTTGATAGAATGTTTTCTTTTTCCAATTTAAACTAGCTATATATAGACTTAAATCAACTCCCATACATTGAAAAAACCTTGGTGTCATTTTGCTACACAGTAGAACCTGCTCTCATTTGTTAAACATTATTATATCCAAGTTTTTAGTAACTTTGAAAAACGTATGATTTTGACTGGTATAAATTGAGATTTCAATAAAACAGAATATCATAAATCAATGATTGTGTTTTAGTACACTAAACATTTTTTAAATTCTTATAAAATTATTTAAACAAAGCGAATACTGAGATAAAAAATAACTTTATAAAAAATTAGATGCATATAAATGTGTTCAATATTTGGAAAACCAAACCTCAAATAGTACATCTACAAGGATGTTCTTAAAAGTTTCAGAGTATCTCATTCTAAGAATTCCTGTTGAATGAAATTTAATTTATTTTCAAGTATATTTTTTCTCATGTATTTTAACCATATTTTATTTCTGCTATTTTTTTCCCTACCATATACATTTTCCATTATTTTGACTACCAAGATTGGTTAATTTTTTTTGGTTCTTTGTTTTTTGTTTATTGATATTGTTGATTAATCCTGCCTGATTGGAGAATTCTAACATTCAAATGACATTGCATGAACTCATTGAGATACAGTTTATAAGTTGTCTATGATTTTTACATGAACGAAATATCTATATTTTATAAGTAGATTTTGTCTTTATCTCTTCAACCTATCAATCAATCCAATATGCTATTAAGACAAAGTCACCTCTTATCTGCTTTGAGCTAATTGTAACCTTTAAAAGAATATAAACTTAAAAAAAGAGTAACTTTCTAATTTCTTTTACTCATAAGCTGGGTCCCTTTGGATGAATATTACTTATGACTATAGATTTTTTTTTTTTTTCTGAGTTGGAGTCTCACTCGGCTGCCCAGACTGGAGTGCAGTGGCCGCTCCCGGCCACCGCAGCCTCGACCTGCTGGGCTCCTGCGATCCTTCCACCTCAGCCTTCCGAGTAGCCGGAATTACAGGCACGCGCTACCACGCCCGGCTGATTTTTTGATTTATTGTAGAGATGAGGTCTCATTGCCCAGGCGGGTCTCGAACCCGCGGGCTCAGGCAATCCACTCACCTCAGCCTCCCAAAGGTGCGGGATTACAGGCTGAGCCACTGAGCCCGGCTGTAGATTTTTTTTTTTAATCAAAATTGTTTTCTCTTATTTTGAAGTTCTCTAGGTTCACAACGGAAAGATGAAATCTTTGACTCTCTATATGATATTACTCTAATTTATTGTGGTGAGAGTATACCCACAGACTATTTTCAATGTTAATTTTATATCTTCAAATAAGAATACAACTAAATGTAACCTTAGGTAAGTTATTTAGGTACTGAATATTATTATATATCTTGTTCTCTGACTCGACATTTTCCAAGTAGATAAATTATTTAGTTGTCTTAAGAAATGACCAACATTTCATATCAAGATATATTTCAAGATTGGTTGAAACTAAATTTTGTTGTTATGGAAGACTGATTTTGGTGTTTCCTTCAAAAGAAGTGGGATTTTGGTATAGATAGACATTTTGCATTGGCAACTGCAGTAGCTAGAACATAACCTATTTAAGAATGTTCTGTATGAAGAACATTTAAGAAGACATTTTCTGAACTCCAGGGACTAAGCTGAGTATTAACAATGAAGTTCTCATGGGATCACGTTTATTAATGACTCAGTAGGAGGTACAGAAATGAAACAAGTGTAGAGGTAATTCACTCTTCATAGTACCTTGTTACTATGATGAACCTACAGGACAAAAACATTTGTACAAAGTATATGCTTTCTCTGATGTGTACATTAAAAACTGCCTTGAAAAATCTCTAGATTTAAAAAATATGCATTTTTCTAAATACCTTTTCTATGTTTATGTGAAAATCTTCCCCTGTTTTCCTAGACCTTGAGTCACAGGTCAGAGTGATAGCAAAGTAACAGTGCCTATGAACTAAATAAATTCCTCAAGGACAAGAGAACCACCTGGAATTCATAATAGTTATGTTACAACTGAAAGGGCATCGGGGGCCATTTTGCCTAACTCATTTATTTATTTATTTTTTAAACGAAGTAAATTTTAGCTAGAAACTAGAAAGAAGATGCACACCAACAAACAAAAAACTGCTTCTTCCTTTTACCATTTTTGTTTTGATTAAAACTGAATGCTTCATATCCACGAAGAGCAACATCATAAGGAAATGTGAGAAATCCCAATGGTGGTAAATCTATCCCTTCTGAGTATTTACACACTCCAGAAATAGGAAAGGATACTGTTTATTTCTGGATGAGAAAAGTCAGGAAGTAATCTTCCCAGGGTTGCTGATTCCAAGACCAGATTAACATTCCAGAGAAGAAAGTAGCTGTTGTCTCACCCAGCAAGAGCATTATATTTGGCTGTGTCTGAGACTAAAGCCAGAGAGAGAAAGAAAGAGAGAGAGAGGGAGGGATGGAGAGGGGAGGGGGAGGGGGAGAGAGAGAGAGAGAGAGAGAGAGAGAGAGAGAGAGAGAGAATAACAATACGTTTCAGGAGTAATGACATAGTTTTGTAAGTATGTTTTTGTAAGTATGTTCATTTAGTTTTAACAAAATGACAAAGTATTTTTAAAACCTTTTTAATAATTCTTACTGCAGATCCCTTAAGATAATGTTAAAACTTTGGATACATTTAATTTTTCCTGTGATTAATGAACTATATTTATTTTAGGGATTTGAATTCAGAAAGACACACAAAAAACTTGCCCCCAGTCCTATGAAATAAGATCATTTATCAGCTCTGCTTTATTTGCAAAAGAAGGTTCAGTTGCCCTTTATATTACTGTTAGAGCTCAAGACAATGTTTCTTTACTTATGAGCAGATGTTTGAAATCCTCCAGGAGGTTTCTATAAGACTATGGAAATGAACTTGGCATGGGTACTGGGCTCCCAGGTGGAGCAGTGCACATGAGCCTCCTTAGAAGTGTTAGATCAAGGCTAGTCAGGGAGAGCAACAGAGCCTAGCCACCAAAAGCCGACTGCTTTGGTGAGTGACAGGTACAGGCTCCTTCTGAAGCATGAAAAGGAATGCTAAATGATCTCCCTGACAGAATAAATCTTCTGTTTGTTTGGTCTGGACCAGATGTGCTACAGGCTGATGTGGAAATGTCTGCTCATGCCAATTTCACTTTAAATCACAATTTGGCAGGCTGGTTAGTTTTGAAAGTTGCAGCCCATTTAGCACTTTAAACAAAAATGTTTTCTAATGGTCTTTTCATTTAATTTGCAAATCCATACCAGGACCTAAATAGGGCTGTAAGAAGCTGTTCTCTGGAGATGTGGGTCACTTGATAAAAGAATTCTGTCTTGAGATTGAAGGGGAAATATGGCTTTATTTCCTGTGTTCCACTGAGTGATCTCTTTGTATAGGTAGTGTCGGTCTGTGTGTCTAGCACTGTGCTGAGTGTGGTATCACAGGTTTATTTCTATTTTACATGCAAATTGCTTTAAGGTTTTGAGGACAGGAGTACAAACTTAATTGTACTATGCAGTTCTCAACATTTTGTGTTAGGGAAGATCCAAAGAGATTCACTTATTTCAGCATATGTCACAAACTTTAAATCTGCGGGTACTCTCTAAGATTCATCACAGATATGACCCCTAAAGAAATCCAGGAAATTTACAATTTTGGGACTATAAAAGATTCTCCTTTGAGAAGAAAGTCATTCTTTCTTGAATTACTTGAAACTATAATTGCATATCTTTATTTTTTTTATAAGTGACCTTTGTAGTTCTTGTAAATGAATAACAATTTTTATCAGTACTTTTATTCCTGACTTCATGAAGATAGAAATCTTGACATAATTTATTCATTTCTGTATCCCAAGCACCTAGAAAGAAGCCTGGTACATACTAATTGCTCAATAAAACCTTGTTGAATAAGTTAATTCCGACATCTAAGTGTATTTTTACTAGTTAGTTGGTGATTAGAGAAACAGTTTGTTACTAAAACGCCAGAAAGAATATTGACTTTTGTAGATTTAGATGTAAAACTTGAACTCTTACCAAAAGTTCTTTTTTTTCCTCTTTTTTCTGTTGAGTTGGAGTCTCACTCTGTTGCCCAGACTGGAGTGCAGTGGCCGCTCCCGGCCCCCGCAGCCTCGACCTGCTGGGCTCCAGCGATCCTTCTGCCTCAGCCTTCCTAGTAGCCAGAATTACAGGCGCGCGCTACCACGCTCGGCTAATTTTTTGATTTATTGTAGAGATGAAGTCTTGCCTGCTCAGGCGGGTCTCGAACCTACGGGCTCAGGCAATCCACTCACCTCAGCCTCCCAAAGGCGTGGGATTACAGGCTGAGCCACCAAGCCCGGCTCCAAAAGTGCTTATCAAAACAATGTCAAAAGACTTCCTGTTAAGAATGGAAGAAAAGGGTCAAGTGCGGTGGCTCATGCCTTTAATCCTAGCACTTGGAAAGCCGAGGTGGAAGGTTTGCTTGAGACCAGCCTGAGCGATGTAGTAAGACCTCATCTCTACAAAGCATAAACAGAATTAGCTGGACTCGGTGGCATGTACCTGTAGTCCCAGTTACTTACTTGGGAGAACCACTTGAGCACAGGAGGTGGCAGCTGCAATGAGCTGGGATTGTGCCACTGCACTTCAGTCTGGGCAATAGAGTGATACCTTGTCTCAAAAAAAAAAAAAAGAAAGAATGGAAAAAGGAGTATGACATCTGTCAGTGGGGCCTGGGACAATGGATGTATTGTTCCTGTAAAATGTTAATTTGTACTCAATTTTGTGAATAATTATATTAAAAAGTTATCATTTGATTTTGTAAATTATACTATCAGGATATTAATGATTATTTATCTAGATATAAAGACATCCTCACCTTTCAGAAGAAAACATAGAAGAGGCTTTTATTTTGTTTGGTTTTTTTATCTCAAGTGAAGATATCTTTCTAAGTAACATAAGAAAACCCAGAGACCAACAACAACAACAACAAAAAAACCTTAAATTTAAATATAGGAATCGTAACTTCTGCCTGCTAAAGCTCACATACAAAGAGTTTTAAAAATCCAAACCAAATCAAAATACTAATTGCAAAGTAGGAAAAACTTGCAATATATTTCAAGGTTAAGGGATAGTTTCCTTTATATATAAAAGCTCCCTAAAGTCAACTAGAAAAAAAGCAAAAGATGCTCAACCTCATATTTAATGAAAGATTAATTAAATTTATGAAAAAATATCATGTTTTCACATGACAGACTGATATACACCAAATAAAAAGGAGTGGAGAAATAGAAAGTCTCACACGTTGATGCTAGATATAAACTGCTGCCTCCTAACTCAAAGGCAATTTAGTAATAGCCCTTTAAATCAAAACTAGAGCTTATGTGCTTCTACCTAGCAATTTTATATCTAAGAATTTATATTATGGACATATTTGTCCCCATGAATAAAATTTTATGCTAAAGAATGATAAAGAAGATATCATGTAATGAAGCTAGGAGTAGTCACATAGTTTGTCCTCCATATTTGCGAGTTTTTCATCCACTGATTCAATCAATTTTAGATGGAAAATAAGAAACCAAAAAAACCCACAACAATAAAAAATACAAATATAGCACAACAGCTATTTACATAGCATTTACATTGTAATCTAGAGATTACTCGAAATATACAAGAAGATGTGTGTGGGTTACATGCTAACTTTACATAATTTTATATCAGGGACTTGATCATCTAGAGATTTTGGTGCCCACAGAAATCTCAGAACAAATCCCCCTAGACACTAAGGGCTGATTGTACTGGATAAAAAAAATCTATCTAGTAGGCAATCAGTAGGAGAAGATTGGTTAAATAAGTTGAAGTATAGAATTATGGGATGCTATGAAGCCATTAAAAATAAAACTGCTCTATACACTCTAAAATGAACTAGTTCATTTTTAAATGAATGCGTGGATGAATAACATTTAAAATAAAATGTTAGTTCCAATTCTTTATTTACTCTGTGTGTTTGAAAATATACAGTATTCAGAAATGTTTGAGAATATGTGTGTGTGTGTATTTGTTTATAGGATGTTAGTGTCTGTCATGGTGAAGTTAGTGATGGCAAGCTAAACTTTCTTTAACTGTCTCATAAAGCAATCTGTGATGTAGCACTAACTTTTAGTCACATTTACAGACACTGGGACTTAATCTAGGGGTTTTCACTGATAACACCCTATGTAAAAGTTTTTCTCGTATGCAGAACTTTTGGGGCCATTAAAGTGCCACTTTGTAGAATGACTGTTTCAGTGCAATAAATGTTTCCCCAGGAACTTGAAAAGTTTATTATACTTTTAAAAAATGAATATTTTATTTTTTAGTCACTGCAGGAATGAACCTCATAAACTAGATGAGTTAATGGCTCACGCTGAGCTTAAACGGTGGTGTCTGCTTTTTCATTGCCTTACTGGGGCCATGTTGGAGATGCAGCTCTCATGTGACTTTTTTCAATGCTCAGCTCCACAAAGTGGTTGAAGTTGTGGAGATACTCCTAAATACCTTAAACACTTGTGTTTTCATTTGAAAAAGATACATTTCTTTCAATCATGTAAATACAAATATTGGAAATAAAATTGCAGATCAATCTTAAAAGGGTACTTTTTCTCAAATTGTCTATGCAATAAATAACGTGGAGATATATTCAAATGCCAGCAAAGTGTTCATGTTGCTGGTGGTAATTTAGCTCTAGAGTGGTTTCCCCAATTAATTTAATCAGTGCATGACTGTCTTCTAGCAGTTATACTGGATACATTAGTATGTTAATGCACATGGATTGGCAACATGATGAATAGGGTGCATAGCTTCTCCTTGTTTTAAGTCATGTGGTAAGGAAAAAAGCTAGAAGAAATGTGTGAGGACACAGTCTAGAATTTTAATAGTGGAAATAAACAAAGCATTTTTGTGCTGGGCTGGTGGAGTGTATATGACTTTAATATGTCTGTCTGTGTCTAGTATAACCCTTGACATTAACAGACTGTGAGATTTTGTTCAACTACTTGTTCATGTAGTTTCTTAACCTAGATTTTAAGGTTCTTTAGACAATTTGTGGATCCTGGAATTTAATGGAAGATTTTTCTTGAATGTTTATTTTTTCCCTGTTGAAAAATTCATAGCATTCACTAGATTCCTGAGGTGATAAATGTAACATACATAGGAGTAGTTTGATGACCTGTTAGTATACATTCTGGCTGAGCTCTGTGGAGGAGTCCAAAAGTATGTATAGCATGCATAGCTAGAGATGGTGTGGGAAGAAAGAGGCCCAGAAGGCATTATGTCGCTTCCAATGCAGAGCTTACATAACTGTCTGGCTATTCAAGGCAAAAGTGATACTCATCAATGTAGAAGACACAGTGGAATATGTCTACCTCTCAAAGCTGCAAATGTTCCATACTAACAGAGACCACTGAATACATTATTTAACATATTTACCCTTGTAGACAGTTCTTTTCAGGGCTTCCTGGAAATGTTCTCTGCAGGAACCCTTCATTAATGGCTCCCAAATCTGTGATCATAAAAGGTTAAAACATTGCTGTTCAAGTGTTTATGCTTCCCCATCCTTGTTGTCTTTCTGACTTTCTCAGTAAAAACTAAATGCTGACTATTTGGTCCTCCAAATTCACATCTCACTTCCTTGAATATTCTAAAATGTATATCTGGAAATTCAAAGCATTCAGGATTTATTCTTTATTTGTTTGATAAGCATTTGCAGAATATTTACCATGTACCAGCAACTGAGTCTGTTTTGGGAGTACAAAGGTAAACATGACATGATCTCTGTCTTTGTGGAACTCATAGATTAATGGGACTGGTGTTGAGAGAGACAGAGAAATAAGCAGATAAGTTAAAAGAGCTCATGGGTGTTTACTCTTTTATATCAAACTCTCATATCAATCTCATATTTGAGATTATAATGTAAGCACTTCTGACACATTCATGTCAAGTCAATGGGTATTTCGGTGATTTGCAATTTATAACATCCATCAGATTACCTTGCAGTATTTTAAATATACAGTTGCCTGGGGTTGCACTCACCTTCTGAATCAATAATTCTGGGTGTGGAATCTTGGTGTATATGTTTTGAAGAGCTCCACAGTGCATCTGATGTGCTATAAGTTGAGATCTTCTGAAGTTTTATTAAGAGTTCACTATTTCCATAAACAAGAGACTGTCACATCAGTATTTAGGAAGTCAATCCAGTTACTGTGAACCTTGTGCCAGTGGTTCTGTATGTTCTCTGTACCCAGTGCTATGTATGTTGTAAACTTAAATATAGAGTAATCTTCTATTTATGGTAGTTTTGTAGCTAAACTTTGTTTTTCAGAGCCAATTATATTGCACCTGATCACTAGAGTTTCATTTTATCCAAAGGGAAGATAAACTGTTTCAACTGTTAGAAAAATCATTAAAATATACCTCAAGGAATAGTTAAGTCCTTATAGAAAATTCTGACACCTGTTGTCTTTTACAGCAATTACAAGTCTACCTCATACATTTTCTTTCTTTTTTTTTTTCCTCTTGTTCTTGGGAGATGATTTCCATGAAAATGAGATCTTTATTTCTTGAGAGTTCATCTGTTCCTGTTGCTCAGAGGGGGAAAAAATGCTTAAAATTTAAGCCCTATGAGTTGAATTAGAATGCTTCCCAGCATTTTCCACAAGGATTGGTAGCTTTTTTGTGGTCTACCAAGAATTCAAGCACTGCTGCTTACCAGCTGCTTTGGGGATGAAGGTTTCCTTGTGCTCTTTTCTTGTGGACATGTCATTCTCAAAAACAGCTATTCCAGTTCAGATGACAGCAATCAAGGAGAAGGTTGCATTGGTACCAATCTCCTTAAATGTTATCCTCATCCTGTAATCTGGCAATACCTGAGTCAGACGACTGCTTTGCCACAGGGTGTTAAGTTCCAGATGATGGACTTAACAATTTACATGCAAGAGCTTATTTTATAATTCTTTCTAATGTCTCACTTTCTCCTTTATTTTATATCCCTTTCTAACCACAAAGTAAGTACTACTGCAAGTGAATGTAACAGAACTTTTGTATATAAACAGTCTCCTAGATGTCCTTTGTAGACGTATTGACTAGTATGTTTTCACATTTAACTAGCTGTTTTCTTCTTGGATACAGTATACCAATGGCTGAAAATGCTACTATTTGCTTCAATTTAGAATGTGGTGGGGGACAGCATAAGAGGTTATGCTTATGCTTTTGAATTTGAATGAAATTGGTTATATCTAGACTAATTTCTTTAACAAAGGCTTATGAGAGTCTAAAGACTACATATAACAAATTTTATTATAAATAAAACTTCAAGTACTAGAATAGCTATAGTATTTAGCAAAAAATGAAAAAGAATATAGTCCTATCCCTAACATTCCTCAAATAATCAATTAGTCTCTTGATTCACAAGGAAGTTATAATGAAATATTATATAAAGTCATGCTTTCAGGTTACTTTATATAGTTTCACTAATTAGTTACATAAAATAATACAATAAAACTGTATGTTCTGCTTTATATCTTTGTTAGTGAAGAAAAAATATTTCTCTATTTTATGTAGTTAAGGTCTTGAGACAAAAGGTGAAAAGAACATCATAAAATCACACCTTCTACTTTGAATCTTCCCGAGTCGTCTTCTTGCAAGAGTTATGTCTTTGCTGTGGCTGACATTGATGGCTACATATCTAAAAGCCATCCTTCTCTGCTTTCTTTTTCCATTAGCCAACAGGAGAAAAGTTGAATATGCCAGATATTTGTTTTTCTAACTTCCTTCTAACTAAGGAGTATCATGTGAACTAGAGTAGGCCGATGACACATGGACATTATGTTGGGGACTTCTGGAAAATATTTCTTCTTAATAAAGGGAGAATGTGTATGAATGGAAGCCTCCGTCTTCCTTTATTAATTTTGCACATGCTTTGTTTGAAGATGTAATACTTGGAGCTACTGTAACCATTTTGCCAACATGAGGAGACATCATCAACTTCTTGAGAATAACAGAGCAGAAGGATTAGAAGAGCCTGAATATTTGATGTTATTATGGAGTCACTAAATCAACCCGGGAACTGTCTTCTTCAGTATTTGTGTTACATGAAGTAGTAAGAAACACCTAATAATGGGGTTACTTTCAGTTGGGCATTCTATGCCTTTCAATAAAAAATATACTAACTGATAATTTGGCAAATTCTATGAGACTTACAAATGAGGCTAGATTTATATAGTTAAGAGAAGACTCAAGATTTGGCAATCATCTAGTTCTATTTAATCTGTCAATAATAAAACTAGATAAACTAAGAAGAGAAACTCGATTGCTGACAGTTCTGTAACCAAGGACAAAAAAGTTTGAACCTAATATAGGTGAGAAGCCTGTGTCAATCAAATTAAAATAAAAACAATTATTGTATCAAGTGGTCATCAGAAAATCCAGATTTTTACAATATTAACACCAAGGGAATGTGACAAGTTAGACATTTAGTGAAAAACATGAATCGAGACCTATGTACTCTATTAAGAAAATAATTTAACTTTCAATAATGTTTTTGTTCCAACTCACTGGAATGGAAAAGGAAAGAAAGCTAGGTAAAGAAAAGGGAGATTTCACATATATAACACAGGTGGGCAATACAATATCATTTGGAAAAAAATTAAAATGTAAAGATTTTTGATCAGAAAAATTTGAGGTACATTCCATTTCAAATAAAAAATTCTATTTTTCAAGGTATGATGCTTTCAACATCAGTAGGTGAATCAGTCACTTGACCAAAATGGAATTGAGAACTTAAATAGCAACACAAATATTTGAAAATACAAGTTAATTTCTATTTACTAATGCAATTATATGTGGCTCTGTCAGTTACAAGCAGAATTTGACACTCGGCAGAATAATTCAAATATTTCAGAAAATAAAAACCTACATAAACTGAATGAACAGAACAATGTAAGTATAAAATAGCACACAACTAAAAATAGACATATGTATTGATGGTCTAAACTTTAATGCCTTGACTATATGATTGGTGAAGGCAGAGTAAGAATATTCCTTTTCATTTCTCATGTATTAAAATTGCCTAAAAACATGGTTGATGTTATGGTTAATAGTTCATCAGAGGTTGCTGCCTGACATGATTTCAAAAATGACTATTTCTGTATATGTATATATGTCTTATCTTTTCATGTAGAATAGCAATAATATTTAACACTTACATAGTGCTTACTATGTACTGGGCACTGTTTTATTTATTTTTTTTTAACTTTTTTTTTTTCTTGACTTGGAGCCTCACTCTGTCACCCAGGCTGGAGTGCAGTGGCATGCTCATGGCCACCCCACCATCAACCTGCTGGGCTCTGGCGATCCTTCCACCTCATCCTTCCAAGCAACCAGAACTACAGGTGCACACTACCACACCCGGCCAATTTTTTATTATTTATTGTAGAGACGAGGGCTTGCCAAATTGCCCAGGCTGGTCTCGAACCCGCAGGTTCAGGCAATCCACTTACCTTGGCCTCCCTAAGTACTGGGATTACAGGCTGAGCCACAGAGCCAGGCCTTGGGCACTGTTTTAAATGATTCACTTTATTAACTTGTTTAATTATCACAGCCAACAATGAGATAGTAATAACATTATTCCCATTTACAAGATGAGATATATGAGTCAGAGTAAGATTTAAAAATTTTTCATGAAGTCACGTAACTTGTAAACAGCATATCCAGAATATGAATCCGGGCAGCTTCACTTTAGGCACTTCTCTTAACCGTGTCACTTTTCTAATTCTTGCTCTTTGTAGAGAATAAAGAGAATGCTTATATGTTTCAAATTTTTCCTTTCCCATCTCCCAGGTTTCTACTCAGCGCAGTGTGCATTGTGAATATGCAACCTGAATTTGTAAATGAATAGATAAATGACTGCTTGAGTGCATGAACTGACACAAAGCCATTTGCATAGTCTTTAGGACAATTATGATCAAGGAAGAGAAAACTTCCTTATTAAAAATTGCAGGGTCAACATTTAAAAGCCTCCATATACACAGTATAGTGAGAACTCTATTCTCGTAGCAGTTTTATAAAACAGTTGCACACATAGCAATTATAATCAGTCTCTTTACACTGAAGAGAAGAGAAGAGAAAGAAGAGAAATATATAAGAATAAACAAAGTGTTGGATGCCAAATCCAACTCTCAAGGAACAGATATCTTACCTAGTATCAAATTGTAGTATTAACTCAAAGACATCAATTATTCTGAAACACTGAAGAACATACAGGAGTCTAAGACCACCAGAAACAATTCCCAGTTTCTGCCTACAACTTAGGACACACCTAGCTCAGATTACATCTCATATGACATCTCAGAGTAATGCATGTGGGCATAATTTGCCCAAAGAGAACCCTTTCAGTCATGAAATATCTCCTTTTTATACTCTGATATTTATATAGCCAACACTGACATTTCCAATAGGTCATGACTCATAAATCTATAAAAGTTAATTTTACATCAAATTGGGCTATTTTTCATTTCTTCCTTCTTCCTTTCCTTCTCTACCATGGTGTCTTCTGGGAGAATAGGATACAAACCACCAGCAAATCTATTTCCTCCAACCTAGTCATAATGATGTAAACAATATTTATAGATTGTTCAACTTTCAGAAACAACCTTTAACAAATTGTAAGATAATTATACTAATGAATAAAATGTAATATTATCAATCTTGACATATAAGAATAAAGAGAACAAAAGTTTGGGTTAGAATAGAAGATGAAAACTGAAAGAAATGTTAGAAGTGCTAATATCCTCACCTTCAAAGTAGAGAATCAAGAAATCCTGTCTATAATTGACCAAATGAGAAATGAATATGTAAGTATATTACTTACAATTAAGAGAAAATGAATAGAGAAAGTAAAATTTTAATGTTTATATTGGGTGGGAGGTATGTCATTTATTGATCAGTAAGCTAAGACTCAATGTTTAAAATTAACAAACTAAAGTGCATGAGACATTAACTATAATGGTTTGAGATAGGCACATAATTGTCCAAAGACATAGTTAAAGAAATTTAAAAGGTGTCTTCCTTTCAGAATGACACTGTGGAACAGAAGAGTAACATTTTTTCTTGTAAGTCTACTTGTATACTGGGATATCTTTAACTATATGTAGAAATTTTTTCCTATTATTCTGATTTTTATAAATTATTTAAATAAGGACATAAATGTTTCCACTTGGTTACATCTGGGTCCACACTGGGACATAGCATTAAAGAGGAAGCATAACTGATCAAGGCTGGTTTCAAAACCACAGATATAAATCAAGAAAATTTCTCTGTAAAGAAAGTGAGCATAGAAATCAAATCTATGACCCTAATGTTCTTTCTATCCAACATTGTGACTTCTCCTAGTAGCAGTCAGACTACTATTTTCTTTCAAAATACATTCTCCATGTTTTTAAGAATGGTGCTTTTGGGTTTTATAAGGGCATATGGTGTTCATCTACAGAGGACATTTCCCAGGGCCTTGCAACTAAGTGTGATTGTGTGACAGTTCTGCTAGGGAGATACAGAAACAGTAGATGTTTTTCATTTTCAGGCTGTGACTTTAAACAAAATGAAAATGAACTTTCAATAATCTCATGGAATGTTTGTTCCAAGGTGGGCAAAAGATATGAACAGACACTTCTCAAAGGAAGACATCTGAGCGGCCAACAGACACATGAAGAAATGTTCAACCTCACTAATCATCAAGGAGATGCAAATTAAAACTACACTGAGATACCACCTAACTCCAGTCAGAATGACAATTATCAATAACTCAAAAAATAACAGTTGCTGGAGAGGGTGTGGTGAAAAGGGAACCCTTCTACACTGTTGGTGGGAGTGTAAACTTGTGCAACCTCTGTGGAAAGCAGTGTGGCGATTCCTAAAAGCTCTAAATATCGACCTCCCATATGACCCTTCAATCCCCCTACTGGGAATATACCTTGAAGAACTCAAATCACTCTATAAAAAAGATACCTGCACACGTATGTTTATCACAACATTGTTCACAATAGCAAGAACCTGGAACCAACCATGCTTTCCATCAAAAGAGGACTGGATTAAAAAAATGTGGTACATATACACGATGGAATATTACGCAGCCATAAAAAAGAACAAAATCATGAATTTCGCAGCAACCAGGCTGGAACTAGAGTCCATAATGCTAAGTAATATCTCACAGAAACAAAGATCTGAGTATCACATGTTCTCACTCATATAGTAGACCTTGAATATCTATCATACTGTAAGAGAAGGATTGACAGTGGTGGGAAACTATGGGGGGGTAGGGAGGGGAAGAGTAGTGGTAGTCAATATCTGTCTGGGGATGGGAAGACACCCCTTGTCCACAAGGGTGCCTGAATTATGCATATTTGTATACCTAACCCTTAACTGTACCCTGCAATTTTAAAATTAAAAATATGATAATAAAAAAAAAAGAAAATGAACTTTCTTTGCCCTCTTTATCTTCTTGTTGCAAGAACTAGATACAAGGATGGAGCTATATTTTATGGATAGCAAGATTCTACCAGGCTGTGGCTATCTATTATGTGAGAGAAAAGTACACTTCTAAATTGCATAAACCACTTTATTTTTGTATTTCCCTTATAGCAGCTTAGACTTTATCTAATGCCTCTTACCTTTATTGCCAGTCTTATAGAACTGGATTTTGGGGGGATTTTTGGGTTGGAATCTCAGTCCATAGCCCAGGCTGGAGTGCAATGGCCCACTCACAGCCACTCCAGTGTCGACCTGCTGGGCTCCAGTGATCCTTCCACCTCAGCCTTCCAAGTAGCTGGAACTACAGGTACACACTACCATGCCTGGCTAATTTTTTGATTTCTTGTAGAGACAAGGTCTCACCAAGTTGCCCAGGCTGGTCTCAAACTGGAGGGCTCAGGCATTTTTTTTAAAAAATGAATTGCTGGTGGTCTGTAGCCTATTCTCCCAGAAGACACCGTGGTAAAGAAGGAAAGGAAAAAGGAAGAAATGAAAAATAGCCCAATTTGATGTAAAATGAACTTTTATATATTTATGAGTTATGGCCTATTGGAAATGTCAGTGTTGGCTATATAAATATCAGAGTATAAAAAGGAGATATTTCATGACTGAAAGGGTTCCCTTTGGGCAAATGATGCCACATGCATTATGCTGAGATTTCATATGAGATGTAATCTGAGCTAGGTGTGTCCTAAGTTGTAGGCAGAAACTGGGAATTGTTTCTGGTGGTCTTAGACTCCTGCATGTTCTTCAGTGTTTCAGAATAGTTGATGTCTGAGTTAACACTACAATTTGATACTAGGTAAGATATCTGTTCCTTGAGAGTTGGATTTGGCATCCAACACTTTGTTTATTCTTATATATTTCCTTTCCCTTCCTTCCCTTTCCTTCCCTTCCCTTCCCTTCCCTTCCCTTCCCTTCCCTTCCCTTCCCTTCCCTTCCCTTCCCTTCCCTTCCCTTCCCTTTCCTTCCCTTCTTAGCTGGAGTCTTACTCTGTCTCCCAGGCTGAAGTTCAGTGGCACACTCACGGCCACCCCAGCATTGACCTGCTGGACTCTGGCTATCTTTCTGCTTCAGTCTGGAACTACAGGTGTGCGCTACCATACCCAACTAATTTTTATTTATTGTAGAGATGAGGTTTCACCAAATTGCCTACGCTGGTCTCGAACCTGCGGGCTCAGAGAATCCACTCACCTTGTCCTCCCAAAGTGTTGGGATTACAAGTTGAGGCACCAACTCCGGCCTCTCATATATTTCTTATTGACATGGATATATTTTCTTTTTCTTTTCAACATTGAGAAGATTTCCTATTCTTATTTATTTATTTACTTACTTTTGAATCATGGGGTACATGTAAAGATTTGTTTTTTTATTTTATTTTTTAAAGATGCAGGGTATGATTCAGGATTCAGGTACATAAGTGGTCATAATACAGGTGAAGTTTGGGCCTCCCATTGGTCCTCACTTCACCAGGCTTAATTTGGGATCAGGTAACCTTATTGTATGTGACCCTGCCCCCACCCCCCTCCCCTGGCAGTGTCCTGCTACTACCAATCCCTTTCATGTAGTATTATGATAAAAGTTCAGGATCCACTTGTGAGTGAAAATATATGGTACTCAGTTCTTTGTTTCTGTGACAGATCACTGAGTATGATAGACTCTAAATTCATTCAGGTTGCTGTGAAGTCCATAATTTTGTCCTTCTTTATGGCTGCATGATATTTCACTGTGTTTATGTATCATATTCTTCATATCCAATCCACCTTCAATAGGCAGCACAATTGGTTCCATGTTTTTGCTATCCTGAATAGTGCTGCAGTAAACATGGATGCATGGTTATCCTTTTTGTAGAATGATTTGAATTCCTCTGGATATCTTAGAAGGGGGATTGCTGGGTCATATGGAAGGTTGGTTTTTAGATATCTTAGAAATCACCAGTGTTTTCCTTACAGGCTGATTAATTTACACTCCCACCAACAGTGTACAAATGTTCCCTTTTCTCCGCATCCTCTTCAGCATCTGTTATTTTTTGAGTTATTAATGATAGCTATTCTGACTGGAGTTAGGTGCTATCTCAGTGTGGTTTTCATTTGTATTTCTTTGATGATTAGTGAGACTGAGCATTTTTCATGAATCTGTTGTCTGCTCATATGTCTTCTTTTGAGAAGTGTCTATTCATATATTTTGCCCACTTTTAAATAGGGCTGTTTGCTTTTTTCCTTTCAGCATGTTTGAGTTCCTTGTAGATTCTGGATGTTAGGCCTTTATCAGACATACAGTTGGCAAATATTTATTTTCCCATCTGCTACCTCCTCACTCTCTTTGAAAAAGCTTTTCAGTTTGTTGAGGTCCCATTTGTCTATCTTATCTCTTATGGCATGGGCACTTGGGGTTATGATCAGGAATTGGTTACCTATTTCAATGTCTATAATGGTGTCTCCTGCATTTTCTAAGATTCTTATAGTCTGAGATTTTACATTTAGGTCTTTGATTCATTTGGAGTTGATTTTTGTGTATGATATTAGGTAGGGTTCCTGTTTCATTTTTCTGCAAATGATTACCCAGTTTTCCCAGCACCATTTACTGAATAGATTCTCCTCTCACCAGTGGTTATTTGTGGAGGCTTTGTTGAAGATGAGTTGGTTGAGAAATTGAAGTTTTGCTTCTGGAATCTCTATCTTGTTCCATTGGTCTATATGCTTGTTCTTGTATCAGTACCATGCTGTTTTGATTACTGTAGTCTTATAGCAAATTTAAAAGTCTCAAAGTGTGATAACTCCCATTTTGATTCTTTTGCTGGGGATTGTTTTGGCTATTCATGGTCATTGATGTTTCCATAAGAATTTCTGTGTCATTTCCAGGTCTGAGAAGAATGATGTTGGTAATCTAATGAGCATTGTGTTGAATCTGTAGATTGCCTTGGGTGAAATGGACATCTTAATAATCCTGATTTTTCCAGTCCATGAGAATGGAGTATTTTTCCATCTGTGTGTGTCTTCTGTGATTTCTTTGAGCAGTGTTTTGTAGTTTTTATTGTAAAGGTCTTTCATTTCTCTGATTAAGAAGTTACCAAGAAATTTCTTTGTGTTTGTGTGTGGCTATTATGAATGGGATTGTGCTTTTTATTTGGTCCTCTGCCTGTTTGTTGTTGGTGTATAAAAATGTGGCTGTCTTTTGCACATTGAGTTTGTACCCGGAGACTTTGCCAAAATCCTTTATCAGTGCAAGGAGGTTTTTGACAGATTCTCTTGAGTTTTCAATGTATAGGATCATGTCATCAGCAAAGAGGAATAACTTAACTTCTTCTTTTCCTATTTGGATACCTCTGATTTCCTTCCCTTGTCTGATTGCTCTAGCTAGAACTTCCAACACTATGTTGAACAGGAGAGCAACCTTGTCTTGTTCCAGTGTTCAGGGGAAATGCTTCCAATTTCCGTCTAGCAATATGTTTGCTCTGGGTTTATAGTAGATGGCTTTTATTATTTTAAGGTATGTTCCCTCTATACCTAGTATTTGAGGGTTATTATCAAGAAAGGATGCTGAATTTTGTCAAAAGCTTTTTCTGCACCGAATAATATAATTATATGGTTCTTGTTTTCACATCTGTTTGATGTATTGAATTACATTCATGGACCATGGATGTTGAACCAGCTCTGTATCCTGGGGATGAAGCCTACTTGGTCACGGGGGTTAATTTTTAGGATATGTTGTTGAATCCAATTTTCTAGACTCCTGTTGAGAATTTTTGCATCTATATTCATCAGGGATACTGGCCTATACTTCTCTTTCTTTGGTGCATGTTTACCCAGTTTAGGTATCAGTATGATGTTAGCTACCTAGATGATTTGGGGAGAATTCTTTCTTTCTCAATTGCCTGGAATACTTTCAATAGGATTGGTATCAGATCCTCCTTGAATGTTTTGTAGAATTCCACTGGAAAGCTATCTGTTCCAGGGCCTTTTTTAAAAGGCTGTTTTCTTATGATGTATTCAATTTTCTGTGTTGCTATTGGTCTATTTAGGGTCTCAATTTCTTCTTGCTTCCACCTTGGGAGATTATGTGATATCAGAAATTCCTCCTCCATTTTATTTAGGTTTTTGAGTTTGTTTCCATACAGGTGCACATAGTAATCTGAGATATTTCTTCAGAGTCAGTTGTGGCTTAAACTTTTGTATTTCTTATTGTGCTTATTTGGACTTTTTGTCTCTTTTTCTTGGTCAATCTGGCTAGGGGTCCATCAGTCTTGTTTATTCTTTCAAAGAACCAGCTTTTTGTTTCATTGATGTTTTTCCATGATATGTTTGTCTTTTATGTCCCATATTTGAACTTTTACTTTGGCCATCTGGATTCTTCTGCTGAAGTTAGGATTTTGGTGGTTTTGCCTTTCTAGCTCCCTTAGGTGATTTGCTAGGCTGTTAGATTGCAATTATTCTATTTTTTTAATGTGTGAGCATAGAGTTATAAACTCCCTTCTTAGTACATCTTTCATGGCATCCTGAAGGTTTTGTTAGCATGTGTCTTTTTTTTTCATTTGTTTCCAAGAATCTTTTAATTTCTATTTGATGCAGGAGTTGTTCAACATTATGCTGTTTTAGTTCCCATGTCTTTGTGCACTTGGGGGGATCTTGTTGGTGACAATATTTATTTTTATTCACTGTGGTCTGAGAAGATGTATTGCGGTATTTTTATCTTATGGAATTTATTTATACTTGCTTTGTGGCCCAGGACAAGGTCAATCTTGGAGTATGTCCCATGTGGTGATGAGTAGAATGTGTATTCTGTGGTTGTGGTGTGGAGTGCCCTGTAGATATATATTAAATCCATTTGGTCAAGTGTCAAGTTGAGGTTCGAGTACTCTTCATTGATTTTTTTTCCCTCAGTGATTTATCTAAGGTTGTTAGTGGAGTATTTAAGGCTCCAGTTATGATAGTGTTAATGTCCTTTTAAAATTTTAAAGTTGCCTTATAAATCCTGGTGTTCTGGTATTGAGTGCATATATATTTGGATGTTTCTTGTTGATGGATTGAACTTTTTTATCGTTATATAGTGTCCTCCTGTTTCTTTTTAAA
Organism: Cephalopachus bancanus; assembly: GCA_027257055.1. Lineage (NCBI taxonomy): Eukaryota > Metazoa > Chordata > Mammalia > Primates > Tarsiidae > Cephalopachus > Cephalopachus bancanus. The sequence continues at coordinate 2,589,831 of JAPVLO010000012.1, forward strand.
TTTTTGATAACTTGAAGGGGTTTTTTTAATATTAAAATTGTGGCTCTTGCCCTTTTTTTGTTGTCTGTTCACCTGAAAGTTTACTCTCCATCCCCTATCTTTAAGTCTGTGGATATCCTTTGTCATAAGGTGAGGTGTGTTTCCTGGGGGCAGTATATTGTTGGGTTGTGCTCTTTTATCCAGTTTGCCATTCTATGTCTTTTCAGTTGTGCATTTTATTCGATTTCCTTTCAGGCTGATTATTGAAACGTGAGAGTTTCTCCCTGTCATAAGACTCTTATAAGGATGTTTTATTGTCTTTTAACTTTTGCATTAGTTTATGTGTGTGTTTTCATTTTTGCAGGTATGCTAGGTACTCTGTTGTTTTTGTGTTTGTTTGTGATCTTGTGAAGTATATGGTCTTTCTTTTGCTTCTTTTTTCCTCTCTGTACAGCAACTTTTTAAGCATCTCCTGTAAAGATTGTCTGGAAGCAGCATATTCTCTTAGGAATTGGATGTCTGGGAAGATTTAATTCTACATCACTGTTGAAGCTTAGTTTGGCTGAGTAGAAAATTTTGGGTTAAAATTATTTATCTTTGAGAACATTAAACATTGGAATCCAATACCTTCTGGCCTGCAGTGTTTCCATAGATAAGTGGAGTGATTCTGTTTGGTCTTCCCTGGTAGGTAGTCTGACCTTTTCTCCCTACTGCCTTTAGGATTTTTTCCTTTATACCTACTTTGTGTAGGTGAATTACTATGTGTCTAGGGGTTGGACTTCTCTTAAGATGTCTTGCAGGGGTTCTTTGAATCTCTTGTGCTTGTATAGTCATCTCTCTGGCCAGATGAAGAAAGTTTTCTTGAATGACCCCATGGAATGTTTGTTCCAAGGTGTCTTCTGTTTCTCTTTCCTCTTCAGGGCTACTGATCAGATGTAGGTTTGGCTTCTTGATAAAATCACACATCTCTTGGAGAGTTTCTTTTTCTTAAGTTTTTTTTTTTAAAACATTTTTAATAGATTGGATTAATTCCATATTTTGGTCTTCTAGTTCTGAAATTCTTTCTGCTTCATCAAATCTGTTTCCTATGTTTGTCAGTTTGTTATTCATTTCTTGGATGGAGTTCTTTGTTTCTAGTATTTCTGAATATGCTTTCTTGAGTCTATCCAACACCGTTGCAATTTCATTTAGCTTTAGTCCTTGCATTTCTTGATTTTTACTCATTCTGTCCATTGAGTCTTTGATCTCTGTAAGTACCTTCTGGGTATATTTGTTCTCAGAGATAGACATTGTTTGTAGTCCAGTAGCTGTTCTTTCAGGCACTGTGGTTACCAGTGATTTTTTTTCATTTTTTTTTTTACTCATTTGTATCAGTTCTCTTATCTTTCACTTTAATTCCATTGCTCAGTGGGAAACAGAGAAGCAATCACTCTGATGCTTGCTCTACCTTCTGTCCTTCCCTAAGCTGGGCCTCTGGATTTGTTCATTTATTAAATAGGGCTGGGGTGGAGTGTTGTGCTATCTCTTTACAATTTTGAGCACTTGCTAAGGTGTGGGGGAGGGTTGCAAAGATTCAGAATTTACTGACAGGTTACATTGCTTGTTATCTGATGACTGGGTCACCTGAGACTCACTTTCTGTCTTCACACAATATGAGTTTACACTGGGTATGCTTGTGAGGCCCCTGGGTCCAAGATAGAGTATAAGAGATAAAAGAGAGGGAAGATGGAGAGAAGAGAGAGAGAGAGAGAAGAAAAGAAAAGAGAAAACAAAGAGAGAAAAAAAGGAGGAAAGAAAAGAGAAAACAAACAAAACAAATAAGACAAACAAATAAAACAAACAACCCCCCTCCCAAATTAGGGCCCCAAATCCCATTGGTAGAGATTTCTCAACTTTAGTATATCTCTTTTAGGCTGGGGGGAGCTCCCTTTTGTGGTGAGTTCTGTGATTGCAGGTCTGTTACTGCAGATTCTCTCTTTGCTATTGAAACTTGGTATGTCACATTCTTCACCCTCTGCTGTCTATGATTGATAACCACGCATGCCCTCTGCCTGTGAGGAGGTGGTGTGTAGTGGTTTGACTCAGTGTCTTTCAGACTATCTCTCCCTCTCATCCTTTCCCAGCATGGTCACAGCTCCCACAGGATCCAGTTGATGTAATGGAATGAGTCCTTTGGTCTCTACCCTGTCCTCCTGATCTCTTTTGCTCATTGCTGGTAGTGGGGGAATGGGCAAGTCAGTTATGCACTCACCAGCCTTCTTCTCCAGTCAGATATGCTGTATGCATCTATTACCCAGCAGCTGACTCAGGACTGGGGGATGTGTTGGGAGCCGGCCACGGAGGCCCACTGAGCATTAGGGATCAGGAAGGGCGTTGACCCCGAGACCACTAGGATGTGTTTGGGAGCTGTTGACCCCATTCCCTCCTCCTTTTCCATTTGGCACCACTACCAGGAAGGCTCCTGCTGGTTCTAACAGAAAACTTTGAGCCCAGAATGTACACAGCTAAACGTGGGAGTCTATTGTTCCCATTTTCCATGGTTTGTGGGTTTTGCTTTTAAACAATGTAAGTTTGACTTTGAGTCACATTGAGGAGGCTTAGTGCAGGTCACAGGTTCTCTTGATATGATTTTAGAAATTTATAGATATAGGTTTTAGAAAATAGTTTATATAGATTAAGAAAATTTTAGTAGCCATTTTATTATAGAAGTGTGATTAGTTCAGTTTGATTTGGGGGGGCCGATGAAGTTTGAATTAGGCCAGCTGGTGCTAGGAGAGTGTAACCATAGCACCAACTGTTTTATAGAAACCAGTTTGAATTAGCATAGGAAAGTAAAATGTAATATATTATTATGTTGGTTTCAGGTATAAGTATTGAACGATGTTATGTAACTATAAACAATTAATGGTGCATAGAAACTGGATAAGAATTTCATGTTTTTCTTCATGTTTGAAAAGTACATCTGCTTGAGAGTGGGCGGTGTCCTATGTGCACCTGGACCTGTTCGTGTGAAAGGCACATGCTACCTTTTGTGTAACCATAGCAGCAGGAGTTCCCATGATGATAACTTTGCAGAGTTTGGGGATAAAAGCCCTGGGATTACACCCATTAAACGGCTTCTGCTCAATCTGAACAGTTGTCCAGTTTCTTTCTTTCTTCCTAATATCTATCCCTCCAGTTGAATTGCTGATGCGGTCACACCACCAGAGGCCCCCGATCCCTGAAGGGGCATGACCCCCTCAGGGGTGGATTGTGTGGGGCTCTGTATCTGTCATTACCTGTCAGGTCTTGTGCACTGGGGACAATCTTCTCTAGCTTTGTGGAGGGCATCCCTAAAGCAATTCAGAGATTAGCCCTGGTCTTAAGACTCAGGCCTGCTGTTCTGTGGAGGCCAGCCTGGAGCACTTCTCTTCCTAGGCTTCAGACTGATTGCTTACTTCCTCTACAGACTGCTGTTCCTGCTGCACATGGGATCAGGAAAAACAGCTTCCCAGCAAGGACCACAATCTTCGAATCCCAGGTCCCAGTGGCAGGGTCTTGCAGTCTAACTTGGCACTGGAGGCAGTGGCAGCCCAGGTGTCACTCCCCCACCTTATTCTCCAGGAGGACTTTCCTTGTTTGGGAAAAATGGTGCTCAGTTTGCCCCACAAAAAGCAACAGTAACAGTAGTAGTGTTTGTACTGTGGGGAGAGCTCCTGTCAACTCTCAAATCCCAGCTCAGACACTTGTGCACCCAGTTACACTCCCATCCATATGCTCTCTTGCCCTCTGACACATTCACTCACACAAACCCTCGCACACTCACACCGACTCTGCTGCCATTTTCCCCCACCTCCATGTGAGGATTTGTTACACAAGTATATTATGTGAAGGAGAGGTTTGGTCTTCTGATGAGTACTCCCCCCACCCACAGCAGTGGGCATGGGTACCCAATGGATGGTATTGTATCCCTTATCTCCCCTCCCACTCTCCCTTCTTTAGCAGTGCCCAATGTCTATTTTTCCCATTCTTGTGCCTGTCTATGCCTAATATTTACTGCCTGCTTATGAGTGAGAACATGCAGGGCTCAGTTTTTTGTTTCTGTGATAGTTCATTTAGAATAATGATTTCAAACTGCATCCATGCTGCTGTAAAAAATATGATTTTCTGCTTCTTTATGACTGTGTAGTATTCCACACTGTATATATACCACCTTTTCTTTATCCAGTTCATCTTTGATGGGTATATGGGTTGGTTCCATGTTTTTTGCCACCGTGAATATTAGTGCAAAAAACATGAGTACAGGTGTTTTTTAGGTAGAGCAATTTGTGTTCCTTTGGATATTCTTCCAGAAGTGGGATTTCTGGGTCAAATGATAGCTCTATTTTTCAGTTCTTTGAAAATCTCCTTTCTTATAGTATTATGATAATTGTTCAAGATCCACTTATGAGTGAGTGAGAACATATGGTACTCCGTTCTTTGTTTCAATGATAGATCACTGAGTATGATCGACTCTAAATCCATTCAAGTTGCTGTGAAGTTCATATGTTTGTCCTGTATGGCTGCCTAATATTCATTGTGTATATGTACCACATTTTTTTTTTAATCCAGTCCAACTTCAGTGGTCAGCATGGCTGGTTCCATGTTTTTGCTATTGTGTATAGAGCTGCAACAAACTTGCATGTGCAAGTATCTTTTTTATAGAATGATCTGAGTTCCTCTGGGTATATTCCCAATATGAGAATTGCTGGGTCATAAGAAAGGGATTGGAAGTAGTGGGAAACTGCCAGGGGAGGAGTGGGATTAGCAGTTGAGGGAAACTACTGCTAGGGGAGGGAGGGCCACACCTCATAAACAAGGGTGCCTGCATAATCAATGTTTGTATATTTAACCCTGAGTTGTACCCCACATCTTTAAAATAATAATAATAATAGTAATAATAATAATAATAATAAAAAGAAAATCTCCAAACTGCTTTCCACAAAGATTGAACTAGCTTACATTCCTCCCTAATGCATATTGCTTTTTGACTTTTTAATAATGGCCATCCTGACCAGTGTGAGATAGTATAACATTGTAGTGATGATTTGCATTGTTCTGATGATTAGTGATGCTGAGCATTTTTTCATATGTTTGTTGGATGCTTGTATATTTTTCTTTGGGAAGTGTCTGTTCATGTCCTCTTCCCACTTTTTTTTGTTTTGTTTTGTTTTTGAGTTGGAGTTTCACTTGGTTGCCCAGACTGGAGTGCAGTGGCCACTCCCGGCCACCGCAGCCTCGACCTACTGGGCTCCAGCGATCCTTCCGCCTCAGCCTTCCAAGTAGCCGGAATTACAGGCATGCGCTACCACGCCCGGCTGATTTTTTGATTTATTGTAGAGATGAGATCTTGCTGCCCAGGCGGGTCTTGAACCCGCGGGCTCAGGCAGTCCACTCACCTCAGCTTCCCAAAGGCGCGGGATTACAGGCTGAGCCACCGAGCCCGGCTCTCTTCCCACTTTTTAATAGGAGTATTTCGGGTTTTTTCTGTCAATTCATTTGAGATACTTATAAATCCTGAATGTTAGGCCTTTGACGGATGCATACTTTGCTAGTGTTTTTTCCCATTATGTGGGGTGTCTCTTTACTCTCTTGAAGATTTCTTTTGCTATACAGAAGCTTTTTAGCTTAACAAGGTCCCACCTGTCAATTTTAGCTTTTGTTGCCTTTGCTTTTGAGGACTTGACCATAAATTTTTTTCCTATTTTGATGTTCAGGAGGGTGTTCCCTAAGTTTTATTCTAAGATTTTTATGGTTTGAGGTTTCATATTGAAGACCTTGATTCATTGTAGGTTAATTTTTGTATATCGCGATAGGTGGGGATCCAGTTTTATTCTTCCACATGTGATTAGCCAATTTTCCCAGCACCATTTACTAAATAAGATTTCATTTCACCAATGTTTGTTTTTATTGGCATTCCCAAAGATGAGCTGGTTGAAGATCTGTGATTTTGTTTCCAGATTCTCTAACCTGTATCATTAATCTATGTATCCACTTTTGTACTGTTTTGGTTACTGTAGGCTTGTAGTAAAGTTTGAAGTCTGAGAATGTGATGCCACCAACTTCTTTTTTTTTAAAATAAGAATTGTTTTTCACTATTTAGGCTCTTTTTTTGTGTCTATTTGAATTTATATATTGTCTTTTTCAGTCTGTGAAAAAATGTGACTTGTAGTATGATAGGAATTGCATTAAATCTGTAGACTGCCTTGGATAGAATGGACATCTTGACAATGTAGACTCTTTCAATCCATGAGCATGGAATGTTCTTTGTCTTTTTTTCTTTTTTTCTTTTTCTTTTTTTTTTTTTTTTGAGTGGTGTTTTGTAGCTCTCATTGTAACGATCTTTCACTTCTTTGGTTCAAAGAATACTGAGGTATTTTATTTTTGTGTGTGGTTATTGTGAATGGGATTGTGTTTTTGATTTGGTTCTCAGCTGGCTTATTGTTGATATATAGAAATACAACTGATTTTTGCTCATTGATTTTTGTATCCCAATATAAAACATTATTTATCAGTACTAGGAGGTTTTTGGCAGTCTCTGGTGTTTACAATGTACAGAATCATATCATTTACAAAGAGGGATAATTTAACTCCTCATTTCCTGTTTGGATATCACTGATTTCTTTCTCCTGTTTGCTTTGACTGGGACATTGAATGCTATGTTAAATGGGAGGGGTGAGAGTAGAGATCCTTGTCTTTTTCCAGTTCTTAGGGATAATACTTCTAAATTCTGCCCATCCAATACCATGTTGGCTGCAGGTTTGCCATACATGACTTTTATTGTCATAAAGAATGGTCTTCAATGCCTAGGTGTTTGATAATTTTTATCAAGAAGAGATGTGAGATTTCATCACATGCTTTTTCTGCATTTATTGAAATAATCATATGATTCTTGGTATTACATCTCTTTATGTGATGGATTACATTTATTTATTTGTGAGTGTTGAATCAGATTTGCATCCTGAGAATGGAGCCCACCTGGATTATGATGCATGATCCTGGTAATGTGCTGTTGGATGCAATGTGCTAGTATTGTGTCGAGAATTTCTGCATCTATGTTCATCAGGGAAATTGTCCTATAGCTTTCTTTCTTAGAAACCATCTGACACAAGGTTTTTTAGGGTGGGAAGTTTTCCTATTATTGTATCAATTTCTTGGATCATTATTGGTCTGTTTAGGGTTTCAATTTTTCCTTATTTCAATATTAGAAAACTATGTGCTGCCAGGAATGTATCCATTTCCTCTAGATTTTCTAGCTTACCTTCATCTAGATGTTCACAGTAATCTCTGATAATCTTTTGTATTTCTTCAGGATTGGTTATAGCATCACATTTTACATGTCTAATTGTGTTTACTTGAATTTTCTCTCTATTGTGTTATTTATTTATATTTATTCTTTCAAAGAACCAGCTTTTTGACTTGTTAATCCTTTGTGTTTTTTAATTTAATTTTTAGTCTTTAGTCTCTATTTCATTTATCTTTAAATTTATTTTGATAATTTCCATTCTACTTGTTTTGGAGACTGAATTGTGCTTGTCTTTCTAGTTCCCTGAAATGTGACATTAAACTTTTTACTTGAGATCTCTCTATTTTCTTGATGTGTGCATGCAATGCTATGAAATTCTCTCTCAGCACTGTTTTCATGGTATCCTAGAGGTTTTATTATGTTGAATCTTTGTTTTCATTTCTTTCTAGGAACATTTTTATTTCTGTCTTGATTTCTTTGTTAACCCCAAAGTTATTCTGAAGCATGTTTTTACGTTTCCATGTATTTGTGTGTTTTGGGGTGTTCCTGTTGTGATATTTATTTTTATTCCACTGTGGCCTGTGAAGATGCTATATATGGCTTCAACCTTTTGGCTGGGTGCAGTGGCTCATGTCTGTAATCCTAGCACTTTGGGAGACTGAGGTGGGAGTATTGTTTGAACCCAGGAGTTCAAGGCCAGCCTGGACAACATATCAAGATCTCATTTCTACAAAAACAAGTAAAAAAACCCCATAAAATTAGCTAGATGTAGTTCTAACTACTTGTGGAGGCTGAGGCAGAAGGATTGCCTGAGCCCAGGAGGGTGAAGCTGTGGTAAACTGTGATTGTGCCACTGTCATCCAGCCTGGGTGACAGGATGATACCCTGACTCAAAAATAAATAAAGAATTTTGATGTTTTGAAATTTGTTCATGCTTGATTTATGGTCAAGTATGAAGTTGATCTTAGAATATGTTCCATGTGTTGGTGAAAGAATGCATATTCTGTGGTTGTTGGGTCAAGTGTTCTGTAGATGTCTATTAGATCTAATTGATTCAGTGTCTAGTCAAACTTCCAGATTTCTCTGTTAGTTTTCATTCTCAATAATCTATCTAAAGTTGTTAATAGGGTCCTGGTCTCTGACTATTATTGTATGGCTATCTATGTCTTCTCTTAGATTAATTAGCAATTGTTTTATAAATCTGGGTGATCTTTTGATGGGTGTGCATACATTCAAGAATATTTCTTGCTGGTAGATTGGGACCTTTACCATTATGTAGTCCCCTTTACTGTCCTTTAAAAAAAAACTTTTATTGGTTTAAATTATGTTTTATCTGATATAAGAATATCTACTCCTGCTCTTCTTTGTGTTCCATTTACCAGGAAGATCTTTCTCCAACCCTCTACTTTGAGCCTGTGGTGTCATTTGCAGTGAGATGGGTTTCCTGAAGGCAGTAGAAGACTGGATTGTGTTTCTTTATACAATTTGCCACTCTGTGCCTTTTGAGAGACATGTTCAGTCCATTGATGTTTAAGTAAATTATTGATATTTGGGAGTTTGTTCCTGTCATAATACTATTAAGAAGCTTCTTTGTGTTCTAGGGTTTGTGATTGATTTGTATGATCTCTAAACTCTGTCCTTTCCTTAGCTTTTTTGATGGTGAAATCATTCTGCCATTTCTGTGTTTAGAACTTTCTTAAGCGTTTCCTGAAGGGGTGGTGTGGAGATGACATATTCTTTTAAGGATTGCATGTTTGGGAAGGATTTTAATTCTCTTTCATTACTGTAGCTTAGTTTGGTATGGTAGGAAATACTTGGCTGGAATTGCTTTTCTTTTCTTCTTATTTACTTTAAAAAAATTTATTATAAAGATGTGGGGTACATTTCAGGATTAGGTTTATAAACACTGATCATGTAGGTACCCTTGTGGATGAGGTATGCCCCTCCCTCTCCTAGCAGTTTCCCTCAAAAGGCCAATCCCACCTGCCCTCCCCTGACAGTTTCCCACTACTGCCAATAGTTTTCTTATAGCATTATAATTGTTCAAGGTCCATTTATGAGTGAGAACATATGGAACTCGGTTCTTTGTTTCTGTGATAAATCACTGAGTATGATCAACTCCAAATCCATTCAAGTTCCTGCAAATTCCGTATAGCTCCTTCTTTTTGGCTGCATAATTTTCCATTGTGTATATGTACCACATTTTCTTTATCCAATCCAGTTTCAATGGGCAACATGGTTGGTTCCATGTTTTTGCTATTGTGAATAGAGCTGCAACAAACATACGTGTGCAGGTATCTTTTTTGTAGAATGACTTGAGTTCTCCAGGTGTATTCCCAATAGGGGAATTGCTGGGTCATATGGAAGGTCAATTTCTCATTCTTTCAGGAATCGCCACACTGTCTTCCAAAGAGGCTGCACCAGTTTGCATTCCCACCAGCAGTGTAGAAGCATTTCTTTTTCTCCACATCCTCACCAGCATTTGTTGTTGTTGTTTTATTAATGATGGCCATTCTAACTGGGGTTAGGTGGTATCTCAATGTGATTTTTTTTGCATTTCTCTGATGATAAGTGAGGTTGAGCACTTTTTCATGTGTCTGTTGGCTACCCATATATCTTCTTTTGAGAAGTGTCTATTCATGTCTTTTGCCCACTTTTTAAAGGAGCTGTTTGTTTTTTTCCTTTTGGCACATTTGAGTTCCTTGTAGACCCTAGATGTTAGGTCTTTGTCAGATAAACAGTTGGCAAATATATTTTCCCATTCTGTGGGCTGTCTCCCTGCTCTCTTGATGGTTTCTTTTGCTTTGTAGAGGCTCATTAGATTGATAAGGTCCCACTTGTCTATTTTATTTCTTAATGTATTGGCCTTTAGGGTTCTAAATAGGAATTGGTTCCCAGTTCCAATTTCCATAAGGGTGTCTCCTGCATTTTCTAAGATTCTTATGGTTTGAGGTTTTACATTTAGAGTTAACTTTTGAGTATGGTGATAGGTAGGGGTCCTGTTTCAATCATAGTACTATTAAGAAGTTTCTTTATTTTCTAGGGTTTGTGATTGATTTGTGTGGTCGCTAAACTCTGTCCTTTCATTTGCTTTTGTGATGGTAAAATCATTCTCTCATTTCTGTGTTTAGAACTTTCTTAAGCATTTCCTGAAGGGGTGGTCTGGAGGTGACATATTCTTTTAAGGATTGCATGTCTGGGAAGGATTTTAATTCTCTTTCATTACTGAAGCTTAGTTTGGCATAGTAGGAAATACTTGGCTGGAATTGCTTTTCTTTTCTTTTTTCTTGTTTGTTTGTTTGTTTATTTATTTAATATTGATGGGATCTTGCTGTATTGCCCAGGATGATCTTGAACTCCTGGGTTCAAGCAAAATGTTGGGATTATAGGCATGAGCCACTGTGCCCAGTCTTCTTCTTCTTCTTTTTTTGTAAGATTGTTAAATATGGGACTATAGTCCATTTTAGTTTGTAAGGTTTCTGCTGAGAGATCTGCTGCAATTCTAATGGGTCTCCCTTGGTACTGTCTGTCTCTACTCTTTCATCTCCTGTAGGATTTTTTTCTTTCATGCTTACTTGGACAATTCTGAACATTATATGCCTTGGGAATGGTCTCCTCATGTAATACCTCTCAGGAATTCCTTGAATTTCCTGTGTCTGCACAGCTGCCTCTCTAGTAAAGTGTTCTCAGTTTCCCTTTATCTCTCAAGAATGCCAATTAGCCATAAATCTGATCTCTTTACATAATCCCAGACCTCTCGTAAGTTTGCTCATTTTTCCAATTATTTTCTACTTATTTTAGTTAGACTGGGTTAATTCAATAATTTACTCTTCAAGCTCTGAGATTCTTTCCTCTGCCTGGTTGATTCTGATGTTAAGGCTTGCTATTGTGTTTTGAAATTCCAGGAGAAAATTCTTCATTTCCAGGAGTTCATTTGGGTTCTTTCTTAGAATGACCAGGTCAGCTTTCACTTCCTGACTATTTTCACAGCTGGTTAATTTGAGTATCTACTTTCTCTTGGACTTGTTAAGTCTCTTTACCACTTATAATCTGAATTCTGCCTGTCATCAGGGACAGTTCATTCTGAATAGGTCTCATTGCTTGGGAGCTGAGAAGACCCTCTGTGGGTATTAAATCATTATGGTCTTGGAGATTGCTGGTGTTTTTCCACTGGTTCTTCATCATCAGTTCTCTTCTCTTTTAATTTTTTTTGTTTTGTCTTTTTTTATCTGTTAAAGTTGATATCATTGGGGTAACATTTTGTGTTGTTTCTTACTTGACCTCCCTCATTTGGTCCACCTGTGGAAGACTCAAAGGTGGCAGGGAGGGTGGTGAGGTAAGAGGCAACCATCTGTCACTGCTTCACCAGTGCAGTCTTTTGGGGGCAGGTAAGCCCTTTCCTCCAGACCAGGGGCTTTCCCTTCCCTCCTACAAAGTGTCAGGAACTTTGGTTGGCCTGCCATCCTCAATTCATGCATCTTGTCAACAGGATTGGTGGGCAGCCGGGAGAGGCACCATGTCTCAACTCTGGCACAGATGTTCTGGCAGGCTTAACATGGTCTCCTTCTGTCTAGATGAGCCCTCTGTCTTGCATAGAGGTAGAAAGGCTGCTGCCTTACTGGAAGAGACAGGCATTTCTCCGTCATTCTACAAGTAAGTGGGGCTACTTTGGCCACTGCACTGTCTCCCAGGTCCTCCACTGTTCCTTGGTAGGTAAAATGGCAGTGATGACAGTGACCCTCTGAGGGCAAGCCATGTTTACAGCTCTGAACTAGGTGGGGCCAATCCTATGGCACTGGAGAAACGTCCCCAAGGTGGACTGGGGGCTAGAGGAGAAGGGAAGGTTGAGTGCCTGTGAGATGCAGGTCACCCCCACCTTCTGTGCCTAATGGAGCCTCTCTGTGGGGAGGCTGGCAGCCACTGGCCCAAGACTCATCAGAAACTGGAGTCTCCTGGGCCCCATGTAAATCCAACTGGAAACTTTGTCTCAATTTTAGAAAACTGTGCACATGGTTGGTGCAGAAAGGGGTATGGGAAGAGGGCCTGGGCTGTCTCTTCCTTGCCTAGGACTCCAGAGGTTCATGAGAGGTTTGTCAAAACCTGTAATCTCAGCACTTTGGGAGGCCAAGGTGGGGGTATTTCCTGAGGTCATGGGTTCAAGAATAGCCTGAGCACCTTGCCGAGACCTCATCTCTACAATAACTCAAAAAATTAGCTGGGCATGGTAGCGCATGCCTGTAGTTCTCGTTATTTGAAAGGCTGAGGTGGAAGGATTATTGGAGCTCAGTAGGTCAATGCTGGAGTGGCCGTGAGCGTGCCACTGCACTCCAACCTGGGGGTGGGAGGGCAGAGTGAGACTCTAACTCAAAAAACACAAAACAACACAAAAACTCCAAAAAACAAAAAGCACCTCTCCTGTTCACTCACTGCTTTCTTTGCCAAGAGCACTCTCCAATCTTACTTCTGGCTGATTTTGGTAGTGGCTGGGACTTGGAACTGTTCATTCTCTACACCTGCAGGTGTCTACTCATTAAACTTCCAGTGTTACTAAATGCTATTTAAAAATACAATTGTATGGATTGCATATAATTTTATTGTATGGAGTAAACCATTGTTTTAAAAACTTCTTTGTTGAACATTTATATTTTTCTAAATTTTTGTTATTACAACCAATGATGTAACAGGTTTCTTCACATAAAATAAATTTTGTTTTTCACTTCTGATCATTTGGTTAGATACACTTATCTAGAAGTCAAAATTACTGGGTTTAAAGTATTAATATTTGCAGTCTTTGATATTTGGCAAATGACTTTTCAGAAAAGGTATTAGCATTTCCTCCTTTAAATGAGCATCCAGCAATGTATGACTGACTTCATACCACTGCTCTATATCCAGCATCAAACACTGATATAAATAAGAATCTGTCAACTTGAAAAACATAAAGTGTACATTTTTTTCTTTGATTATTGATTAAGCTTAATTTTTTAAAATGTATTTACTGATTATTTTCATCTTTGTGTGGACAATTTATATTTTCTCCACTTTGTCAGTGGGGGTGATTTATGAGTTAGTTTCACATATTTGGGGAATATCACGTATTCACATTTGTGATAAGGAGTTTTCCAGAATGTTACTTGTCTTTTATTTGGTTATGGTATCTTTTGACACAAGGAAGTTTTAAAATATTAGATAATTACTTCTGTTGAAGTACTTTATTTTCCATTGCAAATTCTCTCACGTTTTTGCCTGTAATTATCACCAAAACTAGTACAACTAAACTGTAGAGACTGCAGACACATCACATGAAATAAGGTGATTTGGTGTATTTGGTGTATTTTTTGACTTGCAGGTACAAGGATCTTTAAAATGCAGCAGTGAGCATGTTACTGCCCTAATTTAAAACCATGGATGACTTCCCCTTGCTGTAAATTTAGGTTACGACATTCTTTCCCTCATTCTCTGCAGTTCAGTAGTAACAGATCTGTTACACCATGCATGATGGTGATCTGTTTGATGTTTGTTGTAGTATTGAAGGTAGGAAATTATTTTAGTTTGCAGTGGTCATTCCAAGAGTTACTTCTTATAGGACTCCATAGCATTTTGTGTACCTGGTAAGCATTGAAAAGAAGGCTGCTCAGGTTTTCTTCTCTGCATAATTATTCTATCCACTCTTGTGGATCATTCTCATTGAGGTGTAAATCTACTCTAGTAACTTACATTCTGCAAAAACAGAAATGTTACTATTTTTATTTCTACAGTTTTCATTTTTTGAGATTTTATTTTATTTAAAATCACTCATTTTTCTTAATTTTTTATTTTTGGATTTTAGTCCTTTCTTTAGCTCTTTCAACAGTGTAAACAACATTTATTCTAAAATCTCTTCTAGATTGCTCTGGTTATGCAGGATAATTTATGTGGTTATTCAGTTTTCTACATGTCCATACCATGTGGTATTATCCAGTTCTGAATTGTTTTTTTTTTTATTAATCAATATTTTTTATTATGGTTTTGTGGGGTACAGTTAAGGGTTAGGTGTACAATTACGTTTCATTCAGGCACCCTGTTGATAAGAGGTGTTTTCCTATCCCCAGACAGATATTTGCTACTGTTAATCCCATCCCCCCCATAGTTTCCCAGTACCGTCAGTCATTTTCTTATAGTATTACATTGGATGTTCAAGGTCCATTATATGAGTGAGAACATGTGATACTCGAATCTTTGTTTCTGTGAGAGGTCACTCAGTATTATAGACTCTAGTTCCATCCAGGTTGCTGTGAAATTCATGATTTTGTTCTTTTTTATGGCTGTGTAGTATTCCATCATGTATATGTACCACATTTTTAAAATCCAGTCCTCTTTTGATGGGCAGCATGGTTGTTTCCAGGTTCCTGCTTTTGTGAACAACGCTTCAATAAACATACGTGTGCAGTTATCTTTTTATAGAGTGATTTGAGTTCTTCAGGGAATATTCCCAGTAGGGGGATTGCGGGATCATATGGAAGGTCGATTTTTAGAGTTTTTAGGAATCGCCACAAGCTTTCCACAGAGGTTGCACTAGTTTACACTCCCACCGACAGTGTAGAAGTGTTCTCTTTTCACCACACCTCTCCAGCAGCTGTTATTTTTTAAGTTGTTGATAATTGTCATTCTGACTGGAGTTAGGTGGTATCTCAGTGTGGTTTTGATTTGCATCTCCCTGATGATTAGTGAGATTGAGCATTTCTTCATGTGTTTGTTGGCTGCTCGGATGTCTTCTTTTGTGAAGTGTCTGTTCATATCTTTTGCCCATTTTATAATGGGGTTGTTTGTTTTCTTCTTTTCAGTATGTTTCAGTTCCTTTAGATCCAGGATGTTAAGCCTTTGTCAGACCTAGAGTTGGCAAGTACTTTTCCCAGTCTGTAGGCTGTCTCCCTGCTCTCTTGATGGTTTCTTTGGCTTTGCAGAAGCTTGTCAGTTTAATAAGGTCCCACTTGTCTATCTTCTCTCTTATGACCTGTGGGTTTCAGGTTTTGTACAGGAATTGGATGCCAGTTCCGATTTCCATGAGGGTATTTCCTTCCTTTTCTAAGGTTCTTATGGTTTGAGGTTTTACATTTAGGTCTCTGATCCATTTGGAGTTAACCTTTGTGCATGGGGATAGATAGGGGTCCTGTTTCAATCTTCTGCATGTGGTCAGCCAGTTTTCCCAGCACCATTTACTGAATAGGTTCTCCTCTCCCCAGTGGTAGGTGGTGGAGGCCTTGTCAAAGATGAGTTGGTTGAGAAATTGAGGTTTTGCTTCTGGAATCTCAATTCTGTTCCATTGATCTATATGCCTGTTCCTATACCAATACCAAGCTGTTTTGATGATTGTAGCTTTATAGCAAAGTTTGAAGTCTGGTATTATGATACCACCTGCTTTGTTTTTTTTGCTGAGGATTGTTCTGACTATTCTTGGACATTTGTGTTTCCATATGAGTTCCTGTACTGATTTTTCTAGGTCTGAGAAGAATGTTGTTGGTAATTTAATGGGTATTGCATTGAATTTGTAGATTGCCTTAGGTAAGATGGACATCTTCACAATGTTGATTCTTCCGATCCATGAGCATGGGATATTTTTCCACTTGTTCATGTCAGCTTTGATTTCTTTGAGCAGTGTTTTGTAATTTTCATTGCAAAGGTCTTTCACGTCTCTGGTTAGGAAGATGCCAAGGTATTTCATTTTTTTTGTGGCTATTGTGAATGGAATTGTGTTTTTTATTTGGGTTTCTGTTTGTTTATTATTGGTGTAGAGAAATGCGATTGTCTTTTGTACATTTATTTTGTATCCTGAGACTTTGCCAAAGGTCTTTATCAATGTAAGGAGGCTTTTGACAGATTCTCTTGGGTTTTCAAGGTACACCATCATATCATCTGCATAGAGAGATAACTTGACTTCCTCTTTTCCTATTTGAATACCCCTGATTGCCTCCTCTTCTCTGATTGCTCTAGCCAGGACTTCCAATACTATGTTGAACAGGAGGGGTGAGAGTGGGCATCCTTGTCTCATTCCAGTTTTCAGAGGAATTGCTTCCAATTTTTGTCCATTTAGGAGTATGCTGGCTGTGGGTTTCTCTCGTAGATGGCTTTTACTATTTTGAGGTATGTTCCCCGTATGCCTAGATGTTCAAGGGTTTTTATCAAGAAGCGGTGCTATATTTTATCAAAAGCTTTTTCTGCATCTAATGATATGATCATGTGGTTTTTGTTTTGACATCAGTTGATGTATTTAATTACATTTATGGTTTTACGAATGTTGAACCAGCCTTGCATCCCAGGAATGAAGCCTACTTGGTCATGGTGGGTGATTTTTGAGGTGTATTGCTGAATCCGGTTTGCTAGGATCTTGTTGAGAATTTTAGCATCTATGTTCATCAAAGATATTGGCCTGTAGTTCTCTTTCTTTGTTGGATCTTTACCTGACTTGGGTATCAATGTGATGTTGGCTTCATAAACTTATTTGGGGAGAGTTTCATCTTTTTCAATCTCCTGGAATACCTTCAGTAGGCTTGGTATCAGCTCCTCCTTGAATGTCTTGTAGAATTCTGCTGGAAAGTCATCTGGACCAGGGCTTTTTTTTGTAGGAGTTTTCTTATTACGTAGTCGATTTCCTTGATTGTTATTGATCTATTTAGGGTCTCAATTTCTTCTTGTTCTAACCTAGGTAGGTTGTGTGATGTCAGAAAGTCCTCCATTTCCTTAAGGTTATCAAGTTTGTTTCCATACAAGTGTACGTAGTAGTCTCTAATGATCTTTTGTATTTCTTCAGGGTCAGATGTGACTTCATCTTTTGTGTTTCTGATTGTGCTTATTTGGTTTTTTTCTCGTTTTTTCTTGGTCAGTCTAGCTAGGGGACCATCAATCTTGTTTATCCTTTCGAAGAACCAGCTTTCTGTTTCATTGATTTTTTGTATTATCTTTTTGTCGTCTATGTCCTGGATTTTGGGCTTTTATTTTTGTGATCTGGATTCTTCTGCTGAAATTAGGGTTTTTGTGGTCTTGCTTTTCCAGCTTCTTTAGGTGGCTTTTTAGGTTGTGAATTTCTGTTCCTTCCATTTTCTTCATGTGTGTTTGTAGGGATATAAATTCCCCTCTTACTACAGCTTTCAGGGCATCCCAGAGATTTTGGTAAGATGTTTCTTCATTTTCATTTGTTTCCAGGTATCTTTTGATCCCTGTTTTGATTTCATCATTGACCCAGGAGTTGTTTAGCATCATGCTGTTTAGTGTTCATGTCTTTGTGGGTTTTGGGGGGACTTTGTTGGTGTCAATGTTTATTTTTATTCCACTGTGGTCCGAGAAGGTGCTTGGTAGAATTTCGGCCCTTTTAAATTTGCTTATGCTTGATTTATGGCTGAGTATGTAGTCAATCTTAGAATATGTTCCATGTGGTGATGAGTAGAATGTGTATTCTGTGATCTTTGGCTGGAGTGTTCCGTAGGTATCAATTAAGTCCATTTGGTCCAAAGTCACATTGAGGTTCCGGATCTCCTTGCTGATTTTTTGTCCTCATGATCTGTCTAGGGTTGTGAGTGGGGTATTAAAGCCCCCAGTTATGATAGTATTAGAATTGATATCTTTCTTTAGTTTTCCAAGAAGTTGCTTTATGATAGTTGGCGCACCTATGTTGGGTGCATATATGTTTAGGATAGATATTTCTTGTTGATGGATTGGGCCTTTTATCATTATGTAGTGGCCTTCTGTATCTTTTTTGATTTTTAATAGCTTGGAGGATATTTTGTCTGAAATTAAGATCGCTGCTCCTCCTTCCTTTTGTATTCTGTTCACCTGAAAGTTTGTTTCCATCCTCTTACTTTGAGTCTGTGGGTGTCCTTTCTAGTGAGGTGAGTCTCTTGAAGGCAGTATATTGTTGCCTGATGATATTTTATCCATTTTGCCATTCTATGTCTTTTCAGTGGTGCATTTAGTCCATTCACATTTAGGCTAATAATTGAAATGCAAGAGTTGATCTCTGTCATAAGGTTCTTACAGACTTGATCCTGTTTATTTGTTGTCTTTCTTTGGGTTTTGGAGTTGGTTCATGTGTGTTTTTAATCTTTTGCCTGTACTCTTGTGAAGAATGCTATTGTTCTTTTTTCTTTTTCTTCTGTGTTCAGTACTTTCTTAAGTGTTTCTTGTAGAGGTGGTCTGGTGGCAGCATAGATTCTTAGGGATTGGGTATCTAGAAAAGATTTCAATTCTCCCTCACTAATGAAGCTTAGTTTGGCTGGGTAGGTTATTCTTGGTTGAAATTGTTTCTCTTTTAGAACTTTGAAGATAGGGCTCCAGGCTCTCCTGGCCTGAGGGGTTTCTGTGGATAAATCTGCTGCTATTCTAATTGGTTTTCCCTGGTAGGTAGTCTGGCCTTTTTCTCTTGCTGCCTTTAGGATTTTTTCTTTTATAGCTACCTTGTTTAGGTGAATTATTATGTGTCTGGGAGTTGGTCTTCTCATTTGTTGTCTTGCAGGGGTTCTCTGAATCTCTTGTGTTTGAATTTTTTCATCCCTAATGAGATTTGGGAAGTTTTCTTGAATGATTTCATGAAATGTTTGTTCCAGTGTGGCTTCTGTTTCTCTCTCTGCCTCAGGAAGCCCAATTACTCTTAGGTTTGGTCTCTTGAAGTGATCATTCATCTCTTGCAGGTTTTCTTCTGTCTTTTTAACTTCTTTTCTATGCTATTGACAGTTTGGGTTAGTTCTGTGTTTTGGTCTTCGAGCTCTGAGATTCTTTCTTCTGCTTGGCTGATTCTTCTTTCCATGCTTATTAGTCTGTTGTTCATTTCCATCACAGTATTCTTTACTGCTGATATTTCTGACATCAGCTCCTTCCTATTTTCCTCTTGTCCCTCAATTTTTTAATTCTCTCCATTAATGTCTTGATGTCTGGGTTTGTTGCATGTAACCAGTCATTCTGGGGGCTCTTCATTGTTTGTGTTCCGGAATCTGTTTTCTCAGTGTCTGATTTCCAAGGGGTCTGTGTGAGACCTATATTCTTCTTTTGGTTTTTCTTCATTTGTGTGGTTTTTCCTCCTCCCTACTTTTTCCTTCCCTCCATGTCACTGTCTTCTTTAATTCTGTCATTCAGGGGTAAAGGGATTGATTTTACTTCTGTTGTTCAATCTCTTATTCTTTATGTATGTCCTCTTACTTTGTTCAATTCTGGAGTTGCACTGTAAGTTGGAGGTGATCCTTTTTGCAGTTTTGAGATTTACTTAAAGGGAGAGCTGTGATTCGAAATCTGTCTGGAGGTCCTGGTATTTGCTGACAGGTGTGTGGATAATGTGGAACCCACTTCCTACCGCCCTGGAATCTGTCCATGCAGTGGGACTGTAGGTTTACTCCCTGAAATAAGATGTGGTTAGCAGAGGTGAGAGAATGGAGCAGATAGTGGGTTGAAGATGGGAGTGGAGAGATAGAGGAGTAAGGGGGGAAACAAACGACTGTGCCAACAAATAGAGAGAGAGGCCTATACTGAAACAGATAAAAACAATAGACCACAGCTACAGATGAACCAACTCTCATACAAAAAATAAAAAATAAAAATAAAACATATAGTGATGCTAACATGCAAGCTAACCAACCACCTTGTTAGTATTCTGTTCCTCTATACAAAGATATGGTTTACAGAGAGAAGAAAAGAAAAGGAAAAAAGAAAAAAAGGAACAATACAGTAGGAATAGCATTAAGTCATTAAACTAATAGAATCAATGAAGCACACTGAGACATTTTGTTTAAGTCCAATGTCCTTTCAGGTCTGATTTCTAGTTTTCTTTTCAAGCTGGTAAATTAGTTTGCAGTTAGGGTCAGTTGCCCCTGATCTGCTGTGAAGGACAGTTCAGATTACCCTCCGTTCAGCACTCTGGTCTGTGTCTTTATCAAGCTTGTTTCTCCCGTTTCGGTGTTGTTACCTCGAATCGCCAGCAGGTGGTGCTATCTCAGCTGCTCGCCCCAGGGGGGTTGTGCCGGACAGGAACAAGATGGCTGCCTGCCTCAGGGCAGGCACCAGGAGCCTTATGGCGGTGGGCAGGACAGTCTTGGTCATAGGAGAGGTGGTGGCAATCCAAGCAGATCTTCCCTGAAGGGGTTTGATGTGGATCGCCTTGGGCCCGGGTGGTGTGATATGCTACAGCCGTCATGGAGGCCGCGGCAGGGGTGGCGGCGGTGGCGGCAGTGGCAGTGGTGGTAGGAGGAGGGGCTGCAGAGGCAGCGGCACCACTTGCGCCACAGTGACTGCCCAGTCCGTTGCGATGTCCCAGCGGTGGCAACGGCCGAGCTCCAGGGCGAGAGTCAGACCCGTTGCAGATCTCCTTTGCAGAGGGCTTCAGAGACTGGGTTGCCCCGTCACCATCTTGCTGCTTCTCCTCCTGAATTGGTTTTATGTCTGTTTCTTGGCTCAGGGTTTCAGATAAAACTGCGCGAACAGTACAAGTTTGGATTCTATATTCACGTGCTGGCAAAAGTTGGGTACCCATCTTTCATGTCTCTTTCCACTTATGATTTGGGATATACAGTAGACTGCTTTTGTCCTCTGCCAAGGAGGGGAGATTTTCTTTTCTTTTTTTTGAGTTGGAGTCTCACTCTGTCGCCCAGACTGGAGTGCAGTGGCCGCTCCTGGCCACCACAGCCTCAACCTGCTGGGCTCTGGCAATCCTTCTGCCTCAGCCTTCCTAGTAACCAGAACTACAGGCATGCACTACCACGCCCGGCTGATTTTTTTTGATTTATTGTAGAGATGAGGTCTCGCTGCCCAGGTGGGTCTCGAACCTGCAGGCGCAGGCAATCCACTCACCTCAGCCTCCCAAAGGTGCGGGATTACAGGCTGAGCCACCGAGCCTGGCTGGGAGATTTTCTGATGCCAGTTCTTACACTGTGTTGTACTTTCTTAGTAGAAAAATATCCTTAAATAAGCAAAGCAAAACAAAGCAAAATAAAACAGATCCTCTATGGAAAACAGTGTGGGGTGGAAGATGGTGGCCGAGGCAGTCGGACTATGAGAGTTCCTGTGTAAGTGAGCGAGTGTATGGCAAATTTTGTGTATGTGCTGGTGAGTGAGTGGGCATGTGAGTAGCTGACTGAGTGTGGCTAGGGTGCCACAGTATCTGGGCTTGGACCCTAACGATTCCTGGGATGCAGAAGCCGAGCACCCTTCCTTCCTCTCCCTTTCCTTCCCTTCCCTTCCCTTCCTGCTTCCCTTGCCCCCTCCCTTCCCCCTTCCCTTCCCTTTCCTTTCCTTTCCTCTCCTCTCCTTTCCTTTCCTCTTTCTTTCTTCAAATCAGCAAACCCTCTCTGGCAAGAAAACGCTGGGAGAGACTGTCTATGTGAGCCTTCTGAGCAGGTGACCAGGCCCCTTGTGCAACAGTAGGTGCTGCAGCTTCTCTACTTTATCCCTGGCTCTTCCCAGGTCACAGAAGCTTCAAATCAGACAGAAGTTTACCTTTGGAAAAGCAGCAGGGATACACTATTGTCCCAGGCACTTCCATACCATTGGAGCAACAGAGAGACTGCTCTGGGCTTTGCCTCATCACTTCAGCACCTGGCAGGGCACTGGAAGGAGCTGCAGATGGAATCCAGAGGCAAGTTCCCATGGAAGAGGACAAGAGAGGCACCTCACCACCATATTGAAGGCAGTGAAGGAAAGTGCTCTGACTTGCTCATCATGGACCAACAGATCTGATCTCTGTGACTGGTGGATCAACTACTCAGGGCTTGATTGTGGCCCAAAGTATCCTGAAAGTACAAACTTCAGAGGAGCCTGATGAGTGCTGAATCCCAGCCCCACCCCCACCTTGATCCAGCTGTGAGACAAAGGGTGTTGCCAGAAAAGGAGGAGGAAAAACTCCAAAGAGATCAGTGGTGAGTCCGGGGTAGTCAAAACCCCCTCCTCCCAGTAATTCTCTGAACATCAGACCCACACAGCTGGGCCACAACTGAGAGGAACAAACCCAGGCAGAGCCTGGACATAAGTTGCAATAGGAGAGCTCCATTCCAGGATAGGCCTGACTGTGGCACTCCAGTGAGAGTACATACCTGGGGAAGAGACAGTCCCGTACCTCCCCACCAGAGATCTCCCTGACCATACCAGAGTGGGAGGGAAGGATTGCAGTCCCCCCACCTCCACTGTCCCTCTTCCTTCCCTGCTTCATTCCCTGAGGAAAGAGTGAAACAGATGGCTCTGAAATAGAGACCTGATTAGAGAAACAAATTACAGAGCCTGCCCCAAAAGGGCAGATTTTTTTGTTTGGTTGGTTTTGGTTTTTAAATTTTCAATTATTTTTTAATTAAAAAAAATTTTGACTGTTTGCTTGTTAGTTCATCTATTTTAAAAAAATTTTTCCTTTGTGCATGAATATGTATATGAGGGTTTGATCTGCATCCCCCCAAAATTTTTTTTTAATTTTTCTATTCTTTTTTTATTTCTTTCTTCTATTATTAATTTCTGTTTTTGTGTGTATGTGAATGATTGAGTGTTCACCTTTCGATTTTGTTATAATGGTTGGTTTTTGTTCTTTTATTCTTCTGGGTCTTTTATATATTTATTTTTTATAGTTTAAGGGGAATGTCAATAGATGTGTGAGGGTTCAATCTGAATCCCCTCCTTTGGTCTTTCTGTTTTTCTTCTCTATTCACTTCATGTTAAGTATGTGTGTGTGTGTGTGTGTGTGTGTGTTGTATGTGTGTGTGTGTGTTTAGTTTTCTCGGGGGTCTTTTTGTTGTTGATTGTTTTGTTTTGCTTTGTTGTTATTCCAGTTTGTTTTGGAGTATGTGTGTATGTGTTCAATTGCTTTTGCATTGGTTTTTGCTTTGCATCATCATATATAGTAGGGAGTGGGTCTCAGGGAACACATACCACAATAAGTGAACATTTTAATTTGCAAGTGGTATCTGATTCCTAGTGCCCTATCCCCCACTTTATTCAAATTTTGAAAAGTATAAGAGCCAGCAAAGCTTCCCATACACCATCCTATTTCATAATAGAACAAATCCAGAGACTAGATCAGGGAAGAATAGAGGTCTGAGCAAACGTCAGAAGGGAAAGTGTCTCATACTGACACTGAATAAGAGAACTAAAGAGAAAAACAAGAGCTCTGTCACAAATGAGGAAAAGTCAAAGGAAGACCTCAGGCAATTTCAAGTGTACCAAAGACAAAACTCCTGAAAAATCAGACCTAGTACCCAAACAATGGAAGTCACCAAAGACTGTCCCCAGAATACAACAGAGATTAGGGAATGGTTGGAAAGAGTGACTAGGACTCAAGAAAGACAAGATGCAACACTGAAAGAACTTGTAACAGAGATTTTGGCAATAAAAAATTTCATCCAGGAAATAAATAGCAAGACAAAAAGCATGGAAAGCAGAATTAATCTAGTTGAAGAAAGAATCTCAGAACTTGAAGGCTAGAACATGGAATGAACCCAGTCTATAAAAAAATAGAAGGAAGACTCAGAAAGAAAGAATAAAGCCTACAAGAGATGTGTGGTTATATCAAGAAGCCAAATCTATGCCTGATTGGTATCCCAGAAGAAGAAAGGGAAATTGAGAACAACTTGGATCAAGTATTCATAGAGGTAATCCAAGAAAACTTTCTCCATCTCACCAGAGATGTGACCAGCCAAGAACAAGAGATAAAGAGAACCCCTACAAGACATCAAATGAGAAGACCAACCCCTAGACACATAATAATTCACCTACACAAAGTAAACACAGAAGATAAAGTCCTAAAGGCAGCAAGGGAGAAAGGTCAAACTACCTACTAGGGAAAACCAGTCATAATAGCAGCAGACCTATCAGCAGAAACACTATAAGCAAGAAGTGACTGGAGCCCTATATTCAAAGTACTCAAAGATAAACAATTTAAACAAAGAATTTTTTATTCGGTCAAGTTTAGCTTCATCAGTGATGGAGAATTAAAATCCTTCCCAGACATCTAATCCCTAAGAGATTATGCAGTTTCCAGAACAACTCTATAGGAGACACATAAAAAGTTATTAAGCACAGAAGAAAGAATAAAAAGATTGACCCTATACTTCCCAAGACAACAGCAGAACACAAAATCAGCAGAGAATACAGTGGAACAAGAAACTTGAAAAGACACACATACATTAACTTCAAAGCCAAAAGAAAACAAGCAAAGAAAAATCTTTATAAGAACCTTATGACAGGGATAAACAATCATATTTCAATAATCAGCCTGAATGTGAATGGACTAAATGCACCATTGAGAAGACACAGAATGGCAGACTGGATAAGAATCCATGACCCAATTATTTGCTGCATCTAGGACATTCATCTCACTTCAAGGGATGCAAAAAGACTCAAAGTTAAAGGTTGGAAAATGAATTTCCAGGCAAATGGATCACAAAAGAAGGCAGGAGTTGCAATCTTAATATTAGACAAAACAACCTTTAAGCTATCAAAAGTTAAAAGATTCAAAAGGACACATCATAATGATAAAAGGTTCAATCCATCAACAAGAAATATCCATACTAAACATATACACACCCAACACAGGAGCACCAGCATTTATAAAACAACTATGAAGTAAACTAAAAAAAGATATTGACTCTAACACTATTATAGCAGGGGACTTGAATACCCCACTGACAGCCCTAAATAGATCATCAAGGCAAAAAAATCAAAAAGGAGAACCAGAACCCAAATGTGACACTCGACCAAATGAACTTAATAAATACCTACAGATTATTCCACCCAACAACCACAGAATATACATTCTACTCATCACCACATGGAACATATTCCAAGACTGATCACATCCTTGGCCATAAATCAAGCATAAAAAATTCCATAAGGTTGAAATCTTGCCATGCACATTCTCAGACCACAGTGGAATAAAAATAAATATCAACACCACCAACATTTTCCCAAAGCCCACAAAGACATAGAAACTAAACAGCATGATGCTGAACAGCTATTGTGTCAACACTGAAATCAAAGTAGAAATTGAAAGATTCCTAGAAACAATTGAAAATGAAGAAACATCTTACCAAAATCTCTGGGATGCCCTGAAATCAGTTCTTAGAGGGGAATTATTTCATCAAGAAAATAGAAAGATCACAAGTTGAGAGCCTAACAAATCACCTAAGGGAGCTGGAAAGAAAAGACCAATAAAACCCCAAATTTAGCAGAAGAATCCAAATCACAAAAAGAAGAGCCCAAATACGGGACACAGAAGGCAAAAAATAGAAAACATAAAACAAAAACAAAAAATAGAAAAAATAGAAAACATCAACAGAACAAAAAGTTGGTTCTTTGAAAGAATTAATAAGATTGATGGGCCCCTAGCCAGAATGACCAAGAAAAAGAAAGAAAAAGGCCAAAAAAACACAATAAGAAATACAAAAGATCAAATCACAACTGACCACGAAGAAATACAAAAGATTATCAGAGATTACTATGTACACCTGTATGGAAACAAACTTGATAACCTAAATGAATGGAGGACTTTTATGACATCACACAACCTCCCAAGGTTGAAACAAGAAGACATTGAGACACTAAATAGACCAATAACAACCCAGGAAATTGACTCTGTCATATGAAAACTGCCTACCAAAAAATGTCCTGGATCAGATGACTTTACAGAAGAATTCTACAAAGCGTACAAGGAGGAGCTGATACCAATCCTACTGAAAGTATTCCAGGCAATTGAGAAAGGTGGAATTCTCCCCAAATCATTTTATGAAGCTAACATCACACTGGTACCCAAACTGAGGAAAGATCCAACAAAAAAAGAGAACTAAAGGCCAAAATTCCTTATGAACATAGATGCAAAAATCCTCAACAAGATTCTAGCTAATCAGATCTAAAAACACATCTCAAAAATCATCCATCATGACCAAGTAGGCTTCATACCCAGGATGCAGGGCTGGTCAACATTCGCAAGACCATAAATGTCATTAAATACATCAACAGATGGAAAAACAAGAAACATATGATTACCTCATTAGATACAGAAAAAGCTTTTGATGAAATCCAGCTTCAGTTCTTGATAAAAATCCTCAAACACCTAGGTATGGAAGGAACATACCTCAAAATAGTAAGTGCCATCTATGATAAAATCACAGCTAACATATTGCTAAGTGGGCAGAAGCTGGAAACATTTCACCTGAAAACTGGACAAGACAAAGCTGCCCACTCTCGTCCCTCTTGTTCAATATTGTGTTGGAAGTTCTAGCCTGGGCATTTAGACAAGAGAAGAAAATCAGGGATATCCAAACAGGAAAAGAGGAAGTCAAGTTATCCCTCTTTGCTGATGATATGATCCTATACCTTGAAAATCCAAGAGAATCTGTCAAAAACCTGCTTACACTGAAAAAGGACTTTGGCAAAGTCTCAGGGTACAAAATGAATAAATGTGCAAAAGACGGTTTCATTCCTATACACCAATAACAAGCAGGCAGAGACCCAAATAAAAAGCACATTCCCATTCACAATAGTCACAAAAAAAAAAAAAAAAAGAAGAAGGAGAAGAAGAAATACCTCGGCATCTTCCTAACCAGAGAAGTGAAAGACCTTTAAAATGAGAACTACATAACATTGCTCAAAGAGATCCAAGAAGACACAAACAAATGGAAAAATATTCCATGCTCATTGATAGGAAGAATCAACATTGTTAAAATGTCCATCTGACCAAAGGCAATCTACAGATTCAACACAATACCCATTAAGTTACCAACATCATTCTTCTCAGACCTGGAAATGACAATACGGAAACTCATACGGAAACATAAAAGTCCGCAAATAACCAAAACAATCCTTAGCAAAAGAAACAGAGCAAGAGGTTTCATACTTCCAGACCTCAAACTTTACTATAAGGCTACAGTAATCAAAACAACCTGATACTGGTACATAGACCAATGGAACAGGATAAAGATTCCAGAAGCAAAACTTCAATTCCTCAACCAACTCATCTTTGACAAAGACTCCAACAACAACCACTGGGGAGAGGAAAACCTAATCAGTAACTGGTGCTGGGAAAACTGGCTGACTACATGCAGAAGATTGAAACAGGACCCCTACCTATCACCATACACAAAAATTAACTCTAAATGAATCAAAGACCTAAAGGTAAAACTTCAAACTACAAGAATCTTAGAAAATGCAGGAGACACCCTTATGGAAATTGGAACTGGGAACCAATTTCTATTCAGAATCCTAAAGGCCAATATCTTAAGAAATAAGATAGACAAGTGGGACCTCATCAATCTAACGAGCCTTTGCAAAGCAAAAGAAACCATCAAGAGAATAGGGAGACAGCCCACAGAATTGGAAAATATATTTGCCAACTGTTT
This sequence comes from Cephalopachus bancanus, assembly GCA_027257055.1. Taxonomy (NCBI): domain Eukaryota; kingdom Metazoa; phylum Chordata; class Mammalia; order Primates; family Tarsiidae; genus Cephalopachus; species Cephalopachus bancanus. Next base: position 2,617,401 of record JAPVLO010000012.1, read on the forward strand.
ATCTGACAAAGGTCTAATATCTAGAATCTACAAGGAACTCAAATGCGCCAAAAGGAAAAAAACAAACAGCCCCTTTAAAAAGTGGGCAAAAGACCTAAATAGACATTCTCAGAAAAAGATATACAGGCAGCCAACAGACACATGAAAAAGTGCCCAGCCTCACTCATCATCAGTAAGAATGGCCATCATTAATAAAACAAACAACAACAGATGCTGGTGAGGATGTGGAGAAAAAAGAATGCTTCTGCACTGCTGTTGGGAATGCAGTGTGCAGCTTCTTTGGAAGACAGTGTGGTGATTCCTGAAAGAACTAAAAATTGACCTTCCAATGACCCAGCAATTCCCCTGTTGGGAATATACCTGGAGGAACTCAAATTATTCTACAAAAAAGATACCTGCACACGTATGTTTGCTGAAACTCTATTCACAATAGCAAAAACATGGAACCAACCATGTTGCCCATCAAAGCTGGACTGGGTAAAGAAAATGTGGTACATATATACAATGGAATATTATGCAACCATAAAGAATGACAAATATATGGACTTCACAGCAACTTAGATGGATTTAGAGTCTATTGTACTCAGTGATCTATCACAGAAACAAAGAACAGAGTACCATATGTTCTCACTCATAAGCAGATCTTGAACAATTATAATTCTCTAAGAAAGTGTTTGGCAGTAATGGGAAACTGTCAGGGGGAGATGGGGTGGGATTGGCAGTTGAGGGAAACAGCTAGGGGAGGGAGGGGCATACCTCATCAACAAGGGGACCTGTATAATCAATGTTTGTATACCTAACCCTGAATTTTACCCCACATCTTTATAATAAAAACAACAGCAACAAGAAGGACAAAGGCCAAATAAAACAGTTTGTACCCATAACCAACTTTTCTTCATCTTACACCCATTCACCCTTTCCAGTATCTGGTATCCATATTTCTATACTCTATGTCCTTGAGATTAAGTTTTTTAGCTACCACATATGAATGAAAATATGCAGTGTTTGTCATTCTGTGCCTGGCTTATTTCACATAATATAATGACCTCCATTTTCATATATTTCTGCAAATGACATGATTTAATCTGTTTTACAGCTGACTAGTATTTCATTGTGTATATATACCACATTTTCTTTTCCCGTTTAGTCATGATAAGCACTTATATTAATTTCGTATCTTTGCTATTGACAACAGTGCTGTGATAAACAGGAATTTTTTTAACAGACTGATTTCTTTTCCTTTGAATAGATACACTGTAGTGGGATTGCTAAAAACAGAAAAAAAAACCAAACTGGAATTATCTTTTGGAAGGTGGGTCCCTGTAGTACAGACTGCCTTCACTAGGTAAGTATTCTATTCTAGGCACACATCACCATCAATGTACTAGCTAGCATTATTGTAAGAGACAGAACTTGGTGTTAGTGATTTTTTTTTAGATTCTTTCAATGCATTTACCCCATTTTATGATGGGTGATTTATAAGCACACCTGCCCACACCACACTGAGTGTTTAGCAGTTTTGAACCCCATACCCACCCTCCCTATTCAATCAATCTCACCTTGAACTACATTTTTTTTTGTTTCCCTAGGTGAAAAAGTCCTTAAAGGGAAATGTTTTGCCAATGTGGAAGAGTTGAAACAAAAAAAAGCAGATGTTAAGCCTTTGTCAGACCTGGAGTTGGCAAATACTTTTTCCCACTCTATAGGCTCTCTCCCTGCTCTCTTGATGATTTCTTTGGCTTTGCAGAAGCTTGTCAGTTTAATAAGGTCCCACTTGTCTATCTTCTCTCTTATGATCTGTGGGTTTTGGGTTTTGTTCAGGAAATAGACGCCAGTTCTGATTTCCATGAGGATATGTCCTTCATTTTCTAAGGTTCTTATGGTTTGAGGTTTTACATTTAGGTCTCTGATCCATTTGGAATTGATTTTTGTGTATGGGGACAGATAGGGGTCCTGTTTCAATCTTCTGCACGTGATCAGCCAGTTTTCCTGCACCATTTACTGAATAGGTTCTCCTCTCCCCAGTGGTAGGTGGTGGAGGCTTTGTCGAAGATGAGTTGGTTGAGAAATTGAGGTTTTGCCTCTGGAATCTCAATTCTGTTCCATTTATCTATATGCCTGTTCCTATACCAACACCAAGCTGTTTTGATGATTGTAGCTTTATAGTAAAGTTTGAAGTCTGGTAATGTGATACCACCTGCTTTGTTTTTTTTGATGAGGATTGTTCTGGCTATTCTTGGTCATTTGTATTGAAAAGAAAAAAACAAACAACCCCATTATAAAATGGGCAAAAGATATGAACAGACACTTCACAAAGGAAGACATCCGAGCAGCCAACAGACACATGAAGAAATGTTCAACTTCACTAATCATCAGGGAGATGCAAATCAAAACCACACTGAGATACCACCTAACTCCAGTCAGAATAGCAGTTATCAATAACTCAAAAAACAACAGTTGCTAGAGAGGGTGTGGCAAAAAGGGAACACTTCTACACTGTTGGTGGGAGTGTAAACTAGTGCAACCTCTGTGGAAAGCAGTGTGGTGATTCCTAAAAACTCTAAATATCAACTTCCCATATGACCCTGCAATCCCCCTACTGGGAATATACCCTGAAGAGCTCAAATCACTCTATCAAAAAGATACCTGCACACGAATGTTTATCTCAGCATTGTTCACAATAGCAAGAACCTGGAACCAACCATGCTGTCCATCAAAAGAGGATTAAAAAAAGGTGGTACTTATACACGATGGAATATTATGCAGCCATAAAAAAGAACAAAATCATGAATTTCGCAGCAACCTGGATGGAACTAGAGTCTATAATACTGAGTGACCTCACACAGAAACAAAGATCTGAGTATCACATGTTCTCACTCATATAGTGAACCTTGAGCATCCAATGTAATACTATAAGAAAATGAATGACAGTGGTGGAAACTATGAGGGAGGAAGGGAGATGGGATTAACGGTAGTAAATATCTGTCTGGGAACGGGGAGACACCTCTTATCAACAAGGGTGCCTGAATGATGCATATTTGTATACCTAACCCTTAACCGTACCCCACAATATCATAATAAAAAATATTGATTATAAAAAAAAAGCAGAAGCACTAAAAGGTGTCAAGATTGATGAGTTTAAAAACAGTTTAAGAACAGTTTTGAGCAGTAGAAAAAGCATCTTGACAGGTGTATTGCATTAAATGGAGAGTAAATTGAAGGTATCATCTGCAAAGAGGGACTTCTTTGACTTTCTCTTTTCCAATTCAGATGTTATTTATTTATTTACTCTGGCTAGGACTTCCAGTACTAGGAGTGGTGAAGGTGGGTATTTTGTCCTCATTCCAGTTTTAGAGAAAAGGCTTTCAGTTTTTTCTCATTCAATATGATGTTAGCTATAAATTTGACATTTATAGCTTTTATTATATTAAGATATGGCTCTTCTTTGTGTAGTTTATTGAATTTTTATCATGAGGGGGTGTGGAATTTTGTCAAATACTTTTTCTGTGTCTATTAAGATGATTGTATGGTTTTTGCCCTTCATCTGTTAATGTATTATGTTTATTGATTTGCATATGCGAAATCATCCTTGCATTTGTAAGTTGAATCCTGCATGGTCATGGTGTATATCTTTTTGATGTGCTGTTGAATTTGGTTTGCTAGTACTTTGTTGAGAATTTTACCTCAGGGAGATTGGTTTAGGACTCCCTTGAGCACCTCCTGGAGGGCTGGTCTAGTGGTGATCAATTCCCTCAGCATTTGTTTGTCTGTAAAATACATTATTTCTCTTTCATTCTTATAGCATAATTTTGCTGAATATAGTAGTCTTGGTTGACAGATTTTTTTTTTTTCTTTGAATACTTTAAATATATTCTCTCATTCTTTCCTGTAGGGTTTGTGGTGAGAAATCCAGTTAGTCTGACAGGGGTTCTTTATAGGTGACTACATGCTTTTCTTTTGTTGTTTTTAGAATTTTCTCCTTGCCATTGACTTTAGACAGCTTGCCTAATATATGCCATGAAAAAATTCTTCTTGCATTGTATCTGATTGGGAATTATTGGGCCTCCTATAAATAGATGTCTAAATCTCTTTCTGGACTCTGGAAGTTTTCATCTATTATTTTGCTAAATAGGTTTTTGAACATTTTTGTTCTTTCCTTACTTTCAGGGACATCAATAATTTGTATATTTGGTTGCTTTATGGTTTTTCATACATCACACTTTATTCATTATTTTGCTATATTTTTCTTTATTTTTTCTGACTGGGCTCTTTCCAAAAAACAGTCTTCAATATCTGAGATCATTTTTTCCTGTTTGTTCTAGTCTGTTGCTGAAGTTTTTGATTGTATTTTGTTTCTCATTCAAGGAATTATTTAGTTCAAGAATTTTTTTGATTCTTTTTTATGTTATATATTACTTTAGGAAATATCTCATTCATATCCTAAATTGTTTCTTTGCTTTCTTTTTAAAAAAATTCTCTTGTATCTCACGTTAGTATCTTTAGCTTCTATAGTATCATGATTTGAATTATTTTTTCTGGAATTTTCTAAATTTCTTTGTGATTGTGATCTGTTCCTGGGGAATTGTTATGTCCTTTTGAGGTGTTATGTCCTTTTGAGGCTTTTTCATGTTCCTGAAAAACAGTGAGTGACCCAGTGTAAGATCTCTTTCTGGAGCAGTGCCTTCCTGGGATCTTCAAATCACCACCCATGTTAGTGTCAGGGTTCATATAGGTAGGAGCTCTTTCATGGCTTAGAATGTAGCAGTCCTGATGTAGAGATGTGGACCATTGAACATCTCTTATTACCCTTTCCCCGCAATACCAAGCTCCTGAGGGTTTCTGGCCAATCTCGACTGAACTGACCTTTTGCTTCTTTTTCCATCTCTACCTCAACTGTTTCCCTAAAACATAGCTTTTCTTTGTTACTCCAAGAATAAGGTTATCTTTTGATATTGTCATGTTCTGTCTAATAATCCTCTACTCGCCATGTACTTTTGTATTATCTTTGAAGTTTTTCTATCTTGAGAGAAGTGGTCTGTGAGAGCACATCTTTTTTTTTTTTCCTCAATGGCTTCACCTAGGCCCTCACTGTTACCATAGCAGATTTTATTCTTCATATCTTTAGAGACAAATATGTTTACCATGTAGCATATCATTTAAAGGGATAAAATATTATCAAAATGTAAGTAATCAGCAGAACAACCAGTGTACACTTTTAGAGGAAAGATATAGCTCTTGAGGCAAATTTTAACTGATGTTTCAAATGCCAAATCAAGACTAAATGTAATTCTCACACAAAAGAAACTAGGGGACTGAGTTCCTCATGGTCCTTTCAGAAGTTTTCAGACAATATTTTCCTTTAACAGAGTTTGTTTCAAAATCTTAAATATGAGAACTGTTTTTTTTTATCCTGATTTTTTTTAGCACATATTATTAAAACATATGAAAAGTCCATGTGTTGAGATTTTTAACTTTAGGAATCCACAGAGACATGATACAATTTTACTAATAATAAGTAATCACAAGCATTTATTGATGTTGCACTAAAAATTTAATACGAGTGTCCTGTTTGACTATCACCTGTAAGACAGGCTCTTTTTGGTCCCCATTATTTTACAGAAGAAGATGCAGAGACCCAGAGACTCCAACATACATAGTCTCTGTGCTGGTAGGGAAAGTATCTGAATTTTGACTTCAGGTAGTGTGGATTCATAACTGGACTGCAAATGCTGTGCCAACTCAGACAGAGTTTATGTGATGAGGGACTACACATTGGAGCAGTGTTTCCCAGGGTTTCCTATCATAGTCATCATTTAGAACACTTGTTCAAAATGCCCCTTCCCAGGTCCTTTCCCCTGGAGTTGGTACTAGGTATCTGAGTTTAAGAAGCTTCAAAGGTGATTCTTTTCACTAATGCTTAAAATGAATGCTTTAATAAACACTAAGAAATGCAAACATATAGCTTTTCAGCATAGTTTAGAATTGACTAAAATAAGGTTCTTATTTTTTTTTTCATAATTTAAGGAAAGAAGGAAGTTCAGGGACCAACTAGGGAGCTACCTGTTAGAGTGAAGGGAAGCAAGAAATATTTAACTAAACATAATTATTACATATTTAAAATAAAATTTTAGAATTGGTTTGATAATAGAGGGAGACTGGAAGATGGCATTGTAACTTTTCCTGCTCTTCTTATTTAATATCAACAATAGCTTTGCACTTCATCATAGCCAGATAAGGGGGATTATTGGAAATACCCAAATATAAATTAAATACATGCTATTATTATAGAACAATTATTGTCATAGGTCATAGTGGTACTGTGTTTTTGGTTTTTATTTTTAGAAGATATGTGCTGAAATATTTAAGGATAAAGTGTCGTGATATTGCAACTTTCAAATGGTAGAGTTATATGTACGTACATGTACGCACATAGTAGGTACATATAGGGAGAGGCAGAAGAAATATGGTAAAAGCATTGTATAAGGTATACTGCTTCCTACTGAAATAAATAACAATTCCTTGGGAATATGACTGATTCTAGGTCTGATGTAGAAATGTGCAAGATGGGCCTCAACATCTTATTATGGTTGATGTCAAGGAAGATATCAGAGACTACGAAGTTTGTGCAAAAAGCTCCTGAGACTACTTGAAAGATTTCCTCCGCCCAAACATGGACAATTTGAGAATCAATAAAGATACTAACTTACTAGATTTAAACACAGAAACTATGTTTAACTTCATGAGTTTGTGTGATACATTAACAAATAATTGGTCATTATTGAATGATTAACTATTTTAAACGTAGAAAAAGATAGAAGTAAACATTTATTTTGCCTTTTTTTTTTTTGAGTTAGAGTCTCACTCTGTCACCCAGACTGGAGTGCAGTGGCCGCTCCTGACCACTGCAGCCTCGACCTGCTGGGCTCCAGTGATCCTTCCTTCTCAGCCTTCCATGTAGCTGGAACTACAGGCGTGCACTACCACACCTGGCTAGTTTTTTTATTTATTGTAGAGATGAGGTCTCACCAAGTTGCCCAGGCAGGTCTCGAACCCACGGGCTCAGGTAATTCATGCCTTTTCTATATAATCATATGACTGGGTTAGTAAGTCATAAATGAAGGGAAAATTCTCTTTATAGATGTATGTAAACTAATAAATGAAGAAGAAATGAGAAAATTTAAATATCAGTATTTTCCAACCCCTAATATAGTTGCTGAGATCATAGAAAGGTAGACAGCCAAGTACAAAAACGATAACTATGTGAAGCAATAAATTTGTCAATTAGCTAGATTTAACCATTCCACAATGTATATATGCTTCAAAACATAATGTTGTAAACAATAAAAACATACAATGTTATCTACTGCTTTTAAAATAAGTTTAAAAACGGAGACAAGTAAACATACGTGCCCCCTAATAAAAGAATGTACCATATATTAGGAAAAAGTTTTTGCCAAAAAAAATCAATCACGAATCTAGTCAAACAGTTAGATTCAACTGCAAATTTATAAGAAATGCAAAAGTCAGAGGAATATATTTAAAACAAAACAAAACATCTTGGGTTTAATTATAAAAATTCTGACTGTGGAGAAAATTTACGGAAGCAGTATATAGTTTTGTCAACACATGAAATACAAATTAGATAAAGAGGAAACCCTATAGACAAAAGGAGTTTTAAGAGACATATTGTCTAACTGTTTTTTTTTTTTCTTTTTTTTTTTCGACTTGGAGTCTCTCTCTGTCGCCCAGACTGGAGTGCAGTGGTGCTCCCGACCACCGCAGCCTCGACCTGCTGGGCTCCAGGGATCCTTCTGCCTCAGCCTTCTAAGTAGCTGGAACTACAGGTGCACGCTGCCACGCCCGGCTAATTTTTGATTTATGTAGAGATGAGGTCTCGCCAAGTTGCCCAGGTGGGTCTCGAACCCACGGGCTCAGGCAATCCACTCACCTCAGCCTCCCAAAGCGCGGGATTACAGGCTGAGCCACCAAGCCCGGCTTGTCTAACTGTTATATGTGAGTCTTATTTGGATCCTGATTCAAATAATTAAAAATTATTAAAATGGGACATTTGTGTATTTACTGGATATTTGAATATATTAGTCTACTTTTTTGGTATTATAGTGTTATTGTGGTTATGTGTCTTTTATTTTTTGAGGAGTTTCTATCTTTTAGAGATTCATAGTAAAATAACTATAGACAATATGATATAGTGTCTGGGGTATGACCCATAATGCGGGGGTCCAGCCCTGCAAGGGTCGTGAGATTTTTTGAAGGAGAGACGGATAGGTGAAGGATGAAAACATTATACTCGGACACCTGCTTTCTGAACAGATGACAATTTAATGTTAGCTAAGGGAAAGCTTTTATACCATTTGTAAAGGGGCAAGACAAAAAATTTTTTTACGTATATATCCTCTATAAGTTATCACCATCTAGTGGTCTTAGCAACAAACAAGCCAAGAACCCTACAAACATTTAGACAATGAGTCTTATTTATAAGGCCAAAGATGATAGCTTTAGTCTAAAGTCTCAAATTATAGTCCTTGAACTGTCTCCAGAAAGTTTTTAAGTGTAAAGCTTTTTATGTAGCAGTAGTTTTTCTTTTGGGGCTTTATGGCCTTTAGAGTTTTGTAATCGCCTTTCTTGTCCAGGTGTCTCTGTTATTTTTTTCTTATCCTGTAGTGTTTATTTTTAAAGAGAACTCAAAAGAAGCTTTTAGTAATGTTTTCCAGGTCCCCAAGGTTGCTTTCTGTCTTTAGCTAAGTTATCATAAAAGTGTCTGATTAGTATATTATGAGTTCAGTGAAAACCCACTCTATAAATGTTAACTTAGAGTTTTAACTATTGAATTAAGTAAAAACCTTAACGATTAATCTTTACCCTAAGTCAGTGAAAACAGTGTTATAAATCAACTACATAACTCCTAGATAAGTGTTAGAACTTATAATGAATTCATAATGAACTTACTAAAATCTTGTGCTTCTAAGAAACCTTATGTCTAAACACTAAACTACATAATTCTAAATCAAATGAGTGAATATATTTATATTATTTATTACTTAAGCAATATCTAGTAACTTATAACCAAGTGAAAGAAAGCATTCTTGATGTGCTTCAGAGTTTAACCCTTGCATATGTTAGAAAAGGTCAAGCAGCATAGTGGGAAAATGGAAAAATGAACCATGACATTCTCAGGATAGCTGTGAGTACTTCGCATAAACATGCCATCTTCTTCTTCCACGACTGCACAGAATTTCTTCAGCTGTAACAACAGCAAAGATGGAAGACAGAAGAGCCTCAGCTGCCCGGACTCGTTTTGCAGCCGGGATCCTCAGCGCACCTGGACTTTGTCAATCAGGCGGGCCTCCAAGGCTGGCTCCCAACACCATAATACTATGGAAAGAGGTTGCACTAGTTTACATTCTCACCAACAGTGCAGAAGCATTCTTTTTTCTTTGCATCCTCGCCAGCATCTGTTGTGTGTTTTATTAGTGATGGTCATTCTTACTGGGGTTAGGTGGTATCTCAATGTGGTTTTAATTTGCAACCTCTTTGGAAGACAGTGTGGCGATTTCTGAAAGAACTAGAAATTGACCTTCCATATGACCTAGCAATTCCCCTATTGGGAATATACCTGAAGGAACTCAAATCATTCTACAAAAAAGATACCTTCACGTATGTCTATTGCAGCTCTATTCACAGTAGCAAAAACATGGAACCAACCATGCTGCCCATTGAAGTTGGACTAGATTAAAAAAATATGGTAATAAGTACAATGGAATATTAGGCAGCCATAAAGAAGGACAAATATCTGAACTTTGCAGCAACTTGGATAGATTTGGAGACAATCATACTCAGTGATCTATCACAGAAACAAAGAACAGAATACCATATGTTCTCATTCATAAGTGGGCCTTGAGCAATTATAATACTATAAAAAAGGGATTGGCAGTAGTGGGAAACTGTCAGGGGAGTGGGGGGTGGGATTGGCAGTTGAGGGAAAATGCCAGGGGAGGGAGGGGCAGACTTCATCAACAAGGGTACCTGCATGATCAATGTTTATATACCTAACCCTGAATTGTACCCCACATCTTTATTTAAAAAAAAATACTATGGAAAGGGAGGAGATGGCAACAAGACTTGCCGAGAGTTGATCGTATTTGAATCTAGATTATGGGTGAGTTTTCTTTCAAAAAATATAATTATGTTGATAGTCTGTCTACTTTTAGTCTAACAATTAAAATGTAGCTTGGGAAAGAGAGTAAAATATCTCAGTATGACTCTCAAGAATATGCTATAGCTTTCATTCAAAAACAGAGGAATCCTACAAAGTTGTTACTATTACAATCTGCATTTTACATTGGAGGAAACTCAAGCAGAAGGGGATAAAGTGAATTACCTAAGGTCACACACTGTGATCTGAGGAGAAACTGGGTTCCAAATCCAGGTACTCAGGATCCAAGGTCCTTGTACTTAACCACAATAATGTAGATCTCTGGGTTGAGGTTTCTGCTAGTGTATTTTGATCTACCATGATTGCCTAAGTTTTCTTCATATCGAGCCTATAAGTAACTTTATGGTTTATTTAGTGGGTACAGATTCAAAATTATGTCTAGGCCAAGAAATAAGGCCATTTGACAGAGATGCTAATTGCTTCTGCCTCTAGATTCCCAAAACATATAAACTGAACCTGTTTTGATACATGACAAAATGCAGGAATGCTCATAGCCCCTCCATAAGGACATAGGAGCATGCATTTTTAGAATGGTAGGATAGAAAATCATGTTATTGTTCCCTTCAACCAACTGCAAAATAGGGAATGAAAATACTTCCTTTTGTGATTGAGACATACTATTTCTAACAAATGAGTATCTAGAAAAATTTTTTCATTGCACACATTGTTTGGTATCTTCAAGCAAGATAGCTGACTTGAATGAATATAAATAAAACTCAATATATTGAAAATCTTCCTTATGCTAATAAGTCTAGATATTACAAACAAATTAATTACATCTGTAAAATAGGAAAAAAAGAAAAAAAAATGATACCCTCCAGAATGCAACAGGGAGAGTTTAATAAGCTGCCTTAAATCACTCAACCTGCAACACATCTAAAATGTTAATTAAGCAACATTTTTTTTATCCTCACCTCTGCTCTGCTGGCTTTAGTAAAAGCCTGTCTGCCAGAGTAACTCTCTACAGGTACCTCCAATTCTGTTTGAAGTTGGTGATCTGGGCTTGGCTCATAACATTCACAGTAGATTTACCTGAAAGATCAATAAAAGCATGTTCAAAGCTAGATTGGCTTCATAGAGCCCAGGATTTTTATTAATTCATATAAACTTCCTAAAACTTTCACTGTAAAGAAAAAAAGAAGGAAACTTGAGAATATTCGCATTGTAAGAAATTGAATTGGTATCATGGAGTTTCAGAAATGGTTTGGAGTCTGTGAATCCCCTTACATGTCAGAATTTGTGGAAGCTCCAAATGCTGAGTCTTTCTTAAATCTAGGAGGTCTTAGAATCGTCAATCACATCAAAAAGTGTTTGATAAGTGCCAAGCTCTTTGTCCTGGATGCTGTGCAAAGTTAGTAACATAGATTTTGCTCTTTGTGAACAGGTGCCTCTGGCCTCAGTAGAATATGTGTGTCTTGGTGTTAACTACATATTGTTTTTATAATTTTATAAAAGAGTTATAGCACAGCAAAGAAGAAATTAAATCAGTTAAGAAAGACGTGCAAGTTCTATGTGGAAAAGTAAAAGTAGGGTCCTTGGAGCTGGGAAAAGAAAAATGAGGTAACATTTCAGGAGGCATCTGGCAATGGAGAAATAAAGAATGCATTTTGGAGCAAAATAAAATCCCAGATGGAGTGGTCCTAAGCAAGTTATCAATCACCTTGAATCTCAGTTTATGTATATGTTAGGCAGGAATAAGAAAGAACAACTGTGTGATTTAAAGGAAATAATCTGTTTTCTCATTTATAAAATATAAATTTAGAAAGGCTATTTTGAAATAATCTCATGAACTGTAGTTTTTATATTTTGAAAGATGGAGTAGGAGAAGGGGAAATATTTTGAACATATTCTGGGGTTTTGAGAGCCCTCATGAAAACAGTGGAATTTTCACAGCTTGGTGTCCAATATGAGGGTTCTTAGCAAGTTAAGAAAAGCAGGGAGTTCTAGCCACAGAGCATAGAGTGGGATGATTAATGTATAATTTGATTAGCATTTATCACTTACAAAAAATGTGATCTCATGTAAAGATAATACATAATTTCTGTTTTTCAGAAGAGGCAATATTCTTGTTTTTCAAAATTTAGATTTTTTAAAAGACGGTATGGTTTAACTTAGAGTGTAAAATTAGGACCTAGAAACTAATGAAACAGCAGAGCTTTGATCTTTAAAATGCTGGAATTATCTTTAATCAGAGGAGATTTATATTGGCTAAATAGTGGGATTAAAGCAAAATTATCATCATTTTGTACAATAAATGTTGATTCTTTTTTTACTACTGGAAACAATCCTCTGAATAAAAACTCAGTTTTCTTTTTCAATGAAATGACTCATTGCTTTCTAATTGATTCAGTTTTAAATGTTATTTTATCCTATTAGTATGATTTTAATATCAGCTTGCACAAGAATGAAATATAAATGCTGTCCTAAGATTTTATTACACTCACCAATGTTTTAACTCTTTTTTTCTGTAGATTATTGCCTATAATTTATGTGAAGAAGTTTTTATTAGAACTGTTTTTCCCTCTAAGAAATATCTAGTATAAATTTCACCTTTTATTCTGTGGGACGCCTGTCAGGAGTTCCACAAAAGGTTGATTTGAAATTATTTTTTTATATAAAGATTTTAAAAACAGTAACAAAAACAATATATATACTCAACAGTGTTGTATATCATGTTTCACTACCAATATGTTAATATGGGTTACCAGGTTAACTAACTTTTGTACTGTTTATAGTTTCCTAATATTTGCATATATTTGGACATCTTGTAAATGTGCCATTGATCATTTATTCGTTCATTAAATGTTCACTGATTGGATTTCAGTCAGGTTTTATAGTAGCTGGAAATGTGTACTGGTGTCACAAATTCTAGGGCAGAAAGATTTATTTGTTTAATTTAGATTTTTAAATTGATACTGCTATCCATCTCAGGTAGCAAAATTTCATTATTTTATTACTCTTTTGTTATTTTTAGTTGGAGTCTCACTCTGTTGCCCCAGTTGGAGTGCAGTGGCATGCTTTATTGTAGAGACAAGGTATGGCCAAATTGCCCAGACTGGTCTCGAGCCCACGTTCCCCCAAAGTGCTGGGATTACAGGTTGAGCCACCGACCCAGCCTAATTTTTTACTTACTGTAAAGACGAGGTCTTGCCAAGTTGCCCAGGCTGATCTTACTCCTGGGCTCATTTTATTACTAATTTATTCATTAAACATTCATTGAGAAACTTGTTTGTGCCAGATTCTGGATTTGAAATGGTATACAAAACAGTGTCCTTACTCAAATAGAATTTAAAACTAGTGGGAAAGACAAGTAAATAATCACATACATAAAACATAAATAATCACATAATTACACACTGAAGAAAATTGCTAGCGAGAAAAATATTAGAGTGTGAGAAAAGGATAATGGGCAACATAGTTTAGAATGCAGAATGAGGAAAGACCCTTTCTATAAAGGGACGTTTAGCTGCAACCTGGTGGTTGGTTAAGAATTAGAGAGGTGAAGGGTGCGAGAAGGGCAGCCCCTGCAAAGAGGTCTCAAGACTGGCGGAACTAGAGAAGGTCAGCACCCCTGAGCCAAGGAAACGAGTGTAAGCAGGGAGCAGATAAGGTAAAGAGGTAGATTAGGCCTGATCATAAAAGCTCTTAAAGGCAGTGGTAAGAAGCTGAGATCCCATCCAAGGTCAATGAAAATCCATTGAGGAGTTTGAGTAGGAGAGTGATAATGTTTTTAAAAGATTACTTTAGTAAGTTTACATAATGGATTGGGAGATCTATTATGAATACTAGGGAGAACTATGAGGCTAGCACAAGTTCAGAGGAAAATTGGTAGTGGATTAGATCAGGATGATGTAGTGAATGTAGCAAGAAAGACAAATTTAAGATCTAGTTTGAATATGAAATTGGTGTAGTATAACTCTGTGAAGGGGAGGGGAAGGTGTCAAATATGACTGCTGAATTACTAGCGTGAGTAACTGAGTTGTTGATTGTTAGAGATAAGAGAATACTGGAGAAGGAAATTGGGAGGAGGATAAAATAATTCAGTTTTGAACATATTAAATCTGAGATATTTGGTATCTGAGTGGCAATATCAAATAAGGGGCTTGGTCTAGATATCAGAAGGGAGTTTTGAAAAGTGTATATAAATTTTGGAGTTGTTGGTGGATGAGGGATGGTTGCAGATGGGGTATACATCAGAATTATCTGTTGGGCATAGTATTTGTGGTTTTAAAAAGTTGTTATTTAGTTTGGGCTTGGTGGCTCATGCCTGTAATCCCAGAAGTTTGGGAGGCCAAGGTGAGAGGTTTTTTGAGGCCAGGAGTTCAAGACAAGCTTGGGCAACGGAGCAAGAAACTTTCTCTAAAAAAAAAAGAGTAACTGGGCATGGGACACACATGTAGTCCTAGCTACTCAGAATGAGGTGGGAGGATCACTTAATCTTCGGTGGTGGAGGCTACAGTGAGCCGTGATCGTACTCCAGCCTGAATGACAGTGTGAGACCTTGCCTCAAAGAAAAAAAAAAGTTGTATTTATATCCCGTGATACCCTATATCTGTATATGTTTGCATCAAATTGCTCATATAAAACAGATTCTGCTAAACTGTTACTTTATGGGGAAAATGATTACAGGGATTATTGTGGTCACAGTAATTTTCCTGAGCACAACCTAGGTGTGTATCCAGGAGCATATCTGAATCAAGGAAGATGTATTACTCTGGGTGCTTCTCTTATACTCATAAAGCTTTAATGTATATCCAAGCATACATGTGGAGAAACTCTCCAGAGCTTCAAGGACACATGCATCTCAGAGGAGTGGACTGTGTATGTGCAATCTTTTGTGGTCAGGAAACAGCTTTGACACTAATATAAAGAAGTTGCTAGGAAAAGGAGAATCTATACCTGGTAGATCCTGTACTACTCCAGTACTGCACTGTCAAACAGAACCACAACTTCACCACCTTCACGTTATGGCATGGATATGTAGAACAAACAGCTCTTTCTGCCTTAGTCTCATGATGTCTTCGAAGAGTGGGTGGAAAGATTCTGGCTGAGGGTTAGAAAAGGCACAGGCATTTCTATCTAGGTGGTCTCAGCAATTGACTGTGGCAGAGAGGTTGGGTTTAACTTCCAAACTACAGGTTGCAGATTGCACGGGCTATTTATGGAACTGTTAGTATCTTTCTTTAAGGGTTGTTAGGCAATATGAGTTAAAATTATACTTAACAGGTCTAAATGCTGATTAATGTGAGTGACCAGGGTTTCTTGAATTCTTTGATTTTTCAGGGCTTTTTCTTGGTTTGCCAGAGGTCAGTTTAACTGAACTGGAAGGTGGTGAGAGAGTCTTGGTCTTCTGGGAAACTCAGTGACATTTAAAGACTGCTGGGGCCTAGTTTGTGCATATCTCAACTAATTAAAATCAAATAAGTGTAGGGACTAGGTCCCTAGAATTCTAATTGGCTTTGAAGCTAATTAACCATTTTTTAAAAACTCCATATTGAAACTATTTTTGCAAATGAGAGTTATATTTTTTCCAACTGAGGCTTATGCCCAGACTCCTTCTGGATCTTAAACATTATGAGTTAGTCTGAGAAGCTTTTATTGTGGGGTGGGGGCAGACAGGAGATAGCATAATAAAAATCTTATTATTTTAATCTTATTTATGTTTCTACCCTCTCCTTATTTCTGTACTGTGATGGCTAGGGATTCTCTGCTGTTTTTCTTCCCTTTCATTTTATATTTTTATTTTGCTAAGATTACATTTATGTTCCTTTGAGCAAAAATATTATTGGAGCCACATGACTGAGCTAACATTACATTTAGAAGTTATTTTATTAGGCTGCATTTTAATTTTATTCCATTTGTCCTCATTAAACAACTGTTTGCCCCCTCGGGCGTTTTAGAGCTCTCTGACTCTGTATTGGTTTCCAGGCTGTAAAAGTTAAAGCTTATTTGAATTTTTTGCCTAGGACTCTTTTGAAAACACACACAAAAAATTCAACTTGAGAAATTCTAACTTGTTGTATGTCATACTTGCTTGGTAACACTTGTTCCACAGGTAAGGGGACATATATCCCTAAGTGTGAATAGTAATATTTTGTAAGTGAAATATTTTCTCTAAAAGGAATATGTATGGGTCCATAGATATGTGCTTATATACATATGTGTGTATTTATGTATATAGAGTATATAGGTTTATCATGTATATAATCTGCCTAGGACTTCAAGTAGCCAATTATTCTAAGTGGTATTCAAATTCCATCTTTACTTGCCCACCCTGCTCATTTCCCCCCATTTCATCTCCATGTAGTACTTCACTGGAGGAAGCGGAAGTAACAGAGTATAGGAATGAAGAAAGACAGAGGAGATGACATGGGCCATTCTCACAACCTTTACTTGAAGGCCTGTAATTTCCACCATGCTGGAGTTGTATTTCTCTCCATTTCTGCATTTCATCCTTCCCAGGGGGTCATGGAGAAATAAATACAGATGCATGAATCCTACTATCTGAATATTAATTGTTAAAAATTCTGATCATATAGAAGTCATTGAATCATTGTGAGTTTTTGTTACTTCAACTTTAGGGGACTGAACGTGTTCTTTAGGGTCCTTTTGTAGGTTGAAATCAGTCATTATTTTTCATTCCCTCACTTTTATGGATATCTCTATGCCTCTCTATTTTAACAACTTTTTAATAAAATTATACATAAAGTATAAACTTCCTAAATCAAGTTTCCTTCTCTATTTAATCTTTTCTCCTAAATCAAGTTTCTTCATCTATTTAATCTTTTCTCCTTCCGAAAGCATTGTGGTTGAAATCAGACTCAGGGCTGGGTAAGTGATTGAAAGAGGTTTGAAAGAAGCAAAAAGGAAAAAAGAATATTTTTGTTATCCAAATCTCTCAGAAATCTTGCTTTCTTTACTAGTGCCATATTCATGATGTGTTAATTTGTGTTAATAGTTTTATACATTTTCTTTTTTCTTACCTTCAGTGGAAAGGCTATTTTAGTCAGGTTAGGCATCAGTTTCATTGACTTTCCACAAATGTCAAGTGCCCTTCTCTGATGGAATCAGTTATTTGCCAACTAGGGAATAAAACAAACATGTCATTATGAATTTTATATTTTGTTATGATTTGACTTCAGCATGATATATTCTTTGGTAGCTCATGATTTTTAAAAAATTCAAAATCCTATTTGTGAAGAAGATTTTCCTAATGTAATAAAAAATTTCTCAGGCATGTGAATGAGGAATGCAAAGAAAGGAAATTAACCCTTGTTAAACATCTCACCTATTGTATCAGGAGGAAGCAAATGTGAATTCTAAGCATGAATGGGTACTAAAGAATATGATAAGCTGAGCAACTTGAATAGTGAAAATAGTCCTGCCATAGGATGAGGAGTACCTTAATCAAGGATGAGGATCTCTACTGAACCAATATCTTAAACATTTTGAACTCCATCTTAGACAGTAATATGATAATGGTAATGTGAGGTGATGTGATAATGGTGAAAAATGTGAATTTCATGGACAAGTGACGTGATTTAATGAAAAAAGAATTCCTCATGTCTTTTTTCCCATTCTAGTTATGTGACCTTAAGATAATCTTAAATTAGTTTGAAGCTTCTGTTACTTAACTATAAAATGGGAGGCAACAGTATGCAGAATTAAATTATATACTAATTGCTTTATCATCTATATTACAAAGATCATGACTATAAGTATGTATTGGTATATCCTTCAAATTTACTATTATTGCCACCAAAATATCTGGTTCATGCTACTCTTCCAAGAACAGAAGAGAAGATTTGGCTCTCTGATAATATACTGTAAATAACTGTTCCTGATAGTTTGTGCATATCTCTCATATGAGAAAGAACCACCCTCCCACTCAAAAAAACAATTATTTTTTGGAGAGTAGGCTCCTTATAGTTCAGGCTTCCCCACTAGGTAAGTTTTCCAGGAGCCCATTGGCATCAGTGGACAGCCAGCATTGTAATAGGCTGTGTTTAAATGAGTGAATTTTTTTTGGAGATTCTTTCAAAGCATATGCTCATTTCATGATACGTGATTTACCACCACACCTGCCAACACCATGCTGAGTGTTCAGCAGTTTTTGACCCAAAATGGCATGGCCCCCATGTCCTACCCTTTCTATTCACCCAATCTTGTCCCTGGAGACTTTTTTTCTTTTTTGTTTCCCCAGATGAAGAAGAGTCCTCTCAGGGAAATATTTTGTTGATGTGGAAGAGGTGAAACAAAAACTGGCAGAAGCACTAAAGTACATCGACATTGACAAGTCCAAAAACTGTTTTGAGTCAAAGGAGTCACTCTTGTGGGAATCAGAGTAGGCAACCAATTCCTGATCTAAACCCCAGATGTCCATGCCATAAGAGGTAAGATAGACAGGTGGGAACTCACTAATTGAAAAGCTTCTGCAAAGCAAAAGAAACCATCAAGAGAGTGGGGAGACAACCCATGGACTGGGAAAAAATATTTGCCAACTGTATATCTGACAAAGGCCTAACATTCAGGTTCTACAAGGAACTCAAATATGCCAAAAAGAATAATAATTTTAAAAAAACCAGCCCCATTAAAAAGTGAGCAAAAGACATGAATAGACACTTCTCAAAAGAAGATATACAGGAAGCCGACACAAAAAAGTGCTCAGCTTTGCTAGTCATCAGAGAAATGCAAATCAAAACAACATTGAGATACCACCTAACTCCAGTCAGGATGGCCATCATCAATAACTCAAAAAACAACAGATGCTGAAAAGGATGTGGGGAAAAGAGAACACTTTTATGCTGTTGGTGGGAGTGTAAACAAGTACCCCCCTCTGTGGAAAACAGATTCCTAAAAGATCTAAAAATTGATCTCCCATACAACCCAGCAATCTCTCTTCTGGGAATATACCTGGAGGAAATCAAATCATTCTATTAAAAAGATACCTGTCCACGCATGTTTATTGCAGCACTATTCACAACAGCAAAAATATGGAACCAACTGTGCTGTTCATCAAAAGTAGACAGGATAAAAAAAATGTGGTACATACACACGATGGAATATTATGAAGCCATAAAGAAGGACAAAATTATGAACCTTGCAGTACCTTGGAGGGATTTAGAGTCTGTAATACTCAGTGATCTATCACAGAAACAAAGAATTGAGTACCACATTTTCTCACTCATAAGCAAACACTAAACTTTTATCATTTATCTTTTACTATAAGAAAGGGATTGGCAGTAGTGGGAAACTGCCAGGAGTGGGGAGAGAGAGGAACATAATACCAATAAGTGTACCTGATATCAAATCAGGTTAAGTGGGGACCAAAGGGAGGCCCAAACTTTACCTGATAGTGACCACTTGTATACCTAATCCTGAATTATACCCCACATCTTTATTTATTTATTTATTTAAAATCATAATCAGGCTTTATATTATTATTAAATCTTAGCTTCTTTTTAAAAATGTATTTATTTATTATAAAGATGTGGAGTACAATTCAGAGTTAGGTATACAAACATTGATCATGTAGATATCCTTGTTGATGAGGTATACCTCTCCCTCCCCTAGCAGTTCCACTCAATTGCCAGTCCCATCCCCCCTCCCCTGACAGTTTTCCACTACTGCCAATCACTTTCTTATAGCATTATAATTGTTCAAGGTTATCTTATGAGTGAGCACATATGGAACTCAGTTCTTTGTTTCTGTGATAAATCACACTGAGTATGATCGACTCCAAATCAATCCAATTTGCTGCAAATATCTAATCCTGAATGGTACCCCACATCTTTAAAATAAAAAATAAAATTTTTTTAAAAAGACCAAAAGAAATCTACTATACAGTGGAAAAAAAACTTTTGAGCGGTGGAAAAAGCATCTCGATAGGTGTATTACCTCAAATGGAGAGTACTTTGATGGTAACTGAAGTTTAAACACGTAAGAATAAATACATAATTTTTAAATAAGTAATTCTTTTGGGGGACCTCCTTCATATATAAAACAAAAGCAATAACTATGTAATGAAGATCGACAGTATTAAAGAATTTGACTTCCTCTTTCTGGCGTGGGGGAACATTCTATAATTATGTTCTAGGAAAGGTAGCTGCATATGTTAATCAAATCGGGTTCAAATTCTGGCTCTGTGACATAGAGATGTAATTTAACTTCTCCATTTTCCTACCTCAAAGCAATGACATTAATATCTGCTCTGCCCAATTCACGGTGACATCAAGTTCAAATTTATTTGCATTCAATAATTTTCACTAACACTGGACAAAATCGCTGAAGTATAGGAGACTGTGGGATACTGTAACATGTGAAACAATGCTCCCAATTGCTTATGGTTTTGTTTGTTTGTTTTTGTTTTAATTGGCATTTATCATCCCATAGTAGCAAGTTTTTTGAAAACTTCCTGTATCCTTTGGAATACCTGACTTGGCTTATTCCTTTCAACTCTAGACCCAAGTTGTTGTTATATTTTTTAAACAAGCAAAATATGAATAAAAATATGAGGGCATTTGCAGTTGTTTTTCCAGAATGATATTTTGATGCACAGTGATAGAAAAATAAGACTGAATTTGTTAGTGCTCACAACACTGTGTTTTTTTTAATTCACAAATGTTAATGAAATGTTAAAAAATGTCAGTTTTGTAAGATAAAAATTGATATTTTAATGCTATTTTATTTCAATCCTTGTTTTTGAGCATCTCAGTATTTTTTAAGCAGAAGTGTCTGTCAGTAAATAATATTCATTCCTGCTTCTTGCTCTTTCTTTTTAATGTTGTGAAAAATTTGACTCTGATGGAAAAATACTGATTAACGATTCCAAAACTATTTTGATCATATTCCAAGACCCAAGTGGTGCATGCATAAGTTCTTTAAGTTTTATATTTTAAAAATAATTGGATCTTTCTAATCCTAGGTGTCCATATCCCATGTGTTAGCTGGCACAGAACTAAGTAAATAACCCTTTTTTGTATTTGCATTTTAATTTCCCCTTAACGGTTTGCAATCTATGTTTTCATACAGAAAATATGCCTGCATTATAAATAGATGTCACTTGAGCTGTCATTTCAAAGATCTATGATAAAAATCTGAAAGTCTAGAAACAATGTTTAATGTAGCAAATTTAGAGTTTTTGAAATATTTTTCAACTGTGTTCCTTAAGATGGGAATGTATATGCCCCTCTAATTGGTAATCACAACTTGTGGCATGCTGTTTATTCATATGAATTACATAGTGCATCAGTTTGGTTTAAAGTTTACAAGATTTTTTTTTTTTTAAGTAGGATTTATTGAGAGGACAGAAAAGCTCCCAGAGTGGGAGGGGACCTGAGGGGTTTGCCCTACAAGATATTTTAAAACAAAATTATACATAAAGCATAAAACTGGATTTTTAACACACTTCCCTTTGTGTACATACATAGTAACTACACATATCGTATTTCATAAACACATTCTATCAATACAGAGATAATTCTACCAGATATATGTCAATCTTCTAACAAAAGTTAGAGACATTTTATGAAATTCAGAAGACACGTTAGGTAAATGAAATAAGACTCTAGGATATTTATTTAGAATAAAGGCTGTAATTAACTGTGTCCATGGCAAAGTATTTCTTTATTAATTAAACTTTAAAAACTATATTATATTGCTCCTGCTTCTTGCTGAAATATACTTTGCACTGGGAAATATTTTAAACTAAAGACTTTCTATCTGGCCCTGCCAAGGTGAATTTTTCCCTCACAGTCTTGACTTGCAGTCGAAGTTGATGTGAGAGTTTGTCATGGTTGTTTTGACAGTCCGGTCATCCTAATCCAGGGATCCGATCCCTGTGGTTTGTCAATTATTCTGCTAACCCTACAGCGAGAGCAACACTCAAGGCACTGAACTGTCAACCAATAACCAAGAAATAATGTCAGGAGCAGAGAGGCAGTAGTGAGGGGGAATGCTTTCGACAACAGAAGTCAGTGTATCATTCAGCATTTATTTTATTTATGGGGGCTCGTAACAAATTAATTACTGAGAATCACATGGTAAAATGCCATCCATTGCTTTGGACATTCTTTTGTTTCTAAATTTAAAAGGCAAGGATTTGACTGCCTATGTAAGTTTTGCTAACATAGGGTTCTAGAATATAACTCTATGCTGAAAATGAGTAGATCACCCAAATTTAATTTGATAGTGATTTTATCACCTGCCTCATGTTTACTGTAAGATCTTTAGAAAAAACTATATATCTGGAGACTATGTATATGTGCTCATGGAAATAAGTTTTAAAATTAATAGGAGTACATTTAGAGGAAAATTAACATAAATATGGGGGTGAAATTGTGTCTTGTGAATGACAAAAAGTGCTTTCGAAATCAAGAATATCAAAGAAAATTTGTTTTTGAGTAATCTATGATGTTAAAAGATTTTACAGAAAGAAATAAAAGAGACTTTTAGGTGACAATAGCATCACTCTTAAATGAGAAAACAATAAATCTTCAAATCTGTATCTACTGTTGAGTATGACTGGGTGAACCTCTTGAGTGACATCAGTTATAATCTACGTCGTCTTTCATTTTGCTCTAGTTCATAGTCTTTCTGTGTTTCAAGTGTGTATCAATTCAAATATCTGCAAAATTGTAGCCCATCATTAACAAATTGACCATGGATCTTCAAATAAGCACTTTTTGGTTATATCCAAATAATAATTTTTATTTGCATGTGTTTGCACAGGAAAATGTTAAATGAGTCAGAGTTCCTGCTCTGTAAAGTCCCAAAGATTTGAAACTTACATATATTTTATGAAATTTCAATAAATAAACTCTTGAAATTTAATGAATAAATTAAATAATTTTTTCTGGTTTGAGAAATTATAAAGTCACTTGTAAAGTAATGCATATTTATTTGGGCCAATATCCCCAAATATAGAAAAAAAATAGGTATAACACAAATATTCATAGTTAATTATTTTCACTTTGATTCAATTACTTTATAAAATTGTATACATTTAGGGAGTACAAATGCAATTTTTCTGCATGGATATGGTGAGTTGTTGTGAAGTCTAGGCTTTCAGTGTAATTATTACCCAAATAGTGTACATTGTACCCAGGTAATTACTTTTAGAATGTAGTGTATTTTCTTCTGATATATCACTATTTGGATAATAATTATAGCATATATAATATATATATATATGTACATATATATACTGATGTATAGTTACATTCTCTCTCTCTATGTATATAGTGTATATATAATTTTGTGCCCGACTTTTAAAAAATTAATTAACATATTCTCAATCACAACAATTTTTTGCAATAATTTTAATGACATAACATTTTAATATATGAGTATACATAATTTGCTTAAGTAACATTATAATGTTAGATTTTATATTTGTTAAATTTAAAAAGACATAAAATGACTGTGAGGAATAACCCTGATTTCTGATTAATTTTAGACATATTTAATTTTCATTTCAGAATAGATTCTTTCAAATAAAATTACTGAATCAAAGAGTATCAATCACTGATCATCTGAGAAGACTTTAAATCTTATTTATAGTTAATGATTAGCTTTAGAAATTACCTTAGTTCCTTAATATTTTACTAATTCCTTTTTTTTAAGGTTGTTGCATGTGTGGCAGGCAACAGCTTTAAAATTAGTAATTTTAATCAATAAGTTTTAATTTAATTTTAATTAGTAATCATTAGTCAATAAGTTTTCTAAGAAAATAGAAACATTTAAATAGAAACACATCCTGAATTAAGATTAATCTTAGTGTAAGGCATATTTGCGTTTTGCTTTAGGCATTGTTCGCCAGTGCTAGTAGCTTAATAAAAATGTGGTGGCTGATATCTGTCAGTTTTGTGAGTTCAGATCCCACTTTTACTTCATGCTAGCTGTATGTTCTCAGAATGCTTAGCCTCTATGTTTTAATTTCCCTTTCTGCAAAATGAAGGCAATATATTGCCCACATCTTTGGGTTATAAAGAGTTTTCGATTAGGCCACGTGCATGATCAACATAGTACAGTGCCTGGAACATAGAAAGCCCCTAGTGAATGTTATTACCATTACTTAAATACGGCAATTAGTGAATAAAAATGTATTGGAATTTTACAAACTTTGCACTTCTTGGGAGAAAGTAAAGGATAGCAATTATTTTCATTATACAGGTAGTTAAGCAAGCTTTTAGATATATAAACACTTTTATAAAAAGAGCAATTCAATGTAGCAATAATTATTCATGCCTACTAGGAAAAACAGAAAGGTAAAGTATTAGTAAGTTCCTCTGTTTGGGTAGTTTTATGTATGCTATTCTCGTAAATGTTAGGATACTCTATTGGTATTATGTAATGTAGCCCAAAGTTTCTCAAACTTTAATGTGCACATGTACCATCTGGGGATCTTATTTAAATGAAGATTCTGATTAGTTAAGTCTGGATTGGGACCTGAGATTCCACATTTTAACAAATCCAAGGTGATCCTGATGGTGCAATGGCTGCATTTTTTCATATCAATGATTTAGAATATACTATGAATCTGTTGGAGTTTAACAGTGAGGTGTTTTCTTTTTTTTCCCTGTTTATCAGTTTGCTTTGGGCATTTAGTGCATTTACATATGATAAACTTGAGTCTCCCCAGTGTTCTGCAAATATGAGAAGTCAATAAGTTGATTTAAAACTAATATCCTCAAACGTTTGGCAGGTGGCAGAATAGGATTTAGAAAAGAAAAGCAGCCAAACAAACCTTCCATCCACTGATATTTGGCTGTCTTTGCAAATATGACATGAATATTTTGTGCCAGATTATGGGACTTTTCACCTCTGGCTGCTTCTCAGTTCCACAGTCACCACTGAACACAACAGTCTGTGCTTGTCCTTCCAGCTGGCCTCCTCCAAGGTGCAGAAGTAGGGATCAAGTCCCATCAGTACTGTTTAGGTATGATATGGACACATCCCTTACATTCCTTGATGACTTTGTTTTTTGCCAGTGATCCTCATCTGCTTATCACAATCTGAGAATGCAGCGGTGCCTGGAGGTACATAAAGTATTGGAGAAGTTTGCCAAATCTTCCTAGAGCATCATTTTATTCAAAGACATGGGAAATTCTAGTACTACAAACATGGATCATTTATAGCATAAAATTTGTGTATATTTAAACAATATGAGAGTTTTTGATAGGCCAACACTGACTATGTTCCTATACCCCAGGGATATTGTTTTACATTATTCTGCATTTAGGGCTAAATTCAGGGGGAACTATGAAATCCATTAGAAGTGAAAATAAAGAGATAAGAAATCCAGGAAGGCTCAGTGATGAGAAAACTGATTTCAGCCAAAATACCGGTTTCTAATTCTTGTTCTGTCATTCACATTCTTTATAACTCTTTGTCTTTCTGAGCCTCATTCATTTTCTTTTTTGCAAAATGTAAGACACTGATTTTGAGATCCCTCTAAGCTTTGGTATTCTATGATTTTTATGATTGAATTATTCTTTTCCACTGAGAATTCTATCCTAATTCATAAGCAACCAGTTGACTATTTTGTGTGGTAGAGCCTTCAGCAGCCCTGGTGTCTATGGTAGTCCCCATCTGTGACCAGAGCTGTCAATCATTTCCTGATTATTTCCATGTTTTGCAGAGTCAAAGGCCTACCCTTGAGATGAAGTTTAATTTGAAATACAATTGAGTGTACATAGTGCTGAAAAATGTGTTACCCCACATGCAATGGGGCAAGTCTCCAAAAGAATTTACCCCCTAAATTTAGGGTATCAATGAGGCAATGTAAACCACCAGAACAGCTACTTGACAATTTGTCACTCAACTTCAGCAAAACTATAGAGAAACAGCACAATGAATTAATGAATAGCAACAAATCCCCATGACAACATGTTAGTTCATTAAAATTTTATCGGCATTCTTCCTAAGGAAAGTGTGCCTTCTGTTCTATGTTGAGTTTCTTCAACATTGTTTTACAGCCAATTCACAGCATTCTGGTGCTTCAAAATTAATTCCTGTGGAGAGTGAGATACACATAGACTCTATATTGTGTCACACATGGGTCTCCTGGGTGTCACGATGAAATATTGCCTGCATTTTTGTGTATCTTATAGCTTAAACATTAACAAGCATTTCTCCAGTGCCTTTTATTGAATGGTAAGTTAATTAGCTAAAAATCCATCTCTGTGTTAATTTTTTAGCAAATGCATTAAATTTCATGTTATAAATATCTTTCTAATATTCAAAAAAAAAGAGCATCAAATGGGGAAAAAAACTGTAAAATATTTTTACTTGCTGCCACAGTGGCATTTTTTCCTCTGGCTTTGGAAAACAAAAAGTAACACATGTGCCTTGACATTTTCCATGAATTCTTTTTTTTTCCACTTGATTTTTTTTTTAGCATGTAACCAAGATGTTAGCGGTCTGAGTGTTCTCAAATCTTCCAGCTTTTTAAAAACACACTTTGCTTTTAAAGTTAAGGGGGGGGAAATCTCATAATTGTATCCTACAAACAATAAGAAAATCAGCACAGTTCCCGATATTTTCAGTTTTCAAATAATTAACTTACCTATTCAATTTCTGCTTCTACTGAATTCCTGATTTCAGTTGTCTCTTCTTTTATAACAGCACCTAAATGGATATATATGTAAAAAATCAGCCCTTCTGTTTTATTGACCTGATATACAATGACTGGAGATCGGAGCAATTTAGCTCCCAGAATGGAAGATTATGATTTTCCCTGAGATCACAGATTTAGGCCACTCTTCAATATATACACTTAAACATCATGAAATCTTTTATTTTTCACAGAAATGGAGTAAATGATTTTTCACATATCATATAGATCATTAAATGTGTTTACAATGAACACTTCTTATGAGTGAGTTAATCAGTATAATTTTCATATTGTGACATTTAGTAAAGTGCATCAAATAAAATTATAAATATATCTTGACCTGAAAATTATATCTATAAGAGATACCAAAATTAGTCAGACATTTGCACCAGAATTAAAACACAAAGATACTCATGACAGTGTTGTTCATAATAGCAAGAAAAAAATGAAGTTAATTTAAATCTCTGATGAGAAGAGATTGATTAATAAAATTTGTTATACCCATAAATGGAATACTAGTCAATCATCAAAAATAATAAGGAAAATCTTGATTCACTGACATAGTGGATTATTGTTAATACATTGGAAAATTATAGGAAAGTATAATATAATTACGTATTTGTTACCATGTGTTAGAACAAAATGTGATACTGGGTGAGATAAAGTCTAGAAAGAGAAAAAAATATCAGAAAGTTCATAGTGTTTATTCCTAGATTTGGAGACTCAGAGGGACTTGGTATTTTTTTCTGTGTGCTTATTTGTGTTTCCTAGTTTATCTCTGAGGTCCAGGTAATATTTAATAGTTTCTTTAAAAAAGAAAAGTATTGGCATTTTAAAACTTTAGACAAACCAACTGCAGGAATTACTTTTACAAGGTAAGTAAATGCATAAAAATCAAATTATTTCTATTATTTATAGCAGATTTTATCAACAGCTTCACTACAGACATTTTGAGTCAAATAATTTCTTGTTGTTGGGGCTGTCCTATGTATGGTGGAATATTTAAGAGTATCCCTGCCCTCTACCTACCTGATGCCAGTAGCATCCCCTCAATGTGACAACCAAAAGTGTCTCCAAACATTGCCAAATGGCAGTTGATGGGCAAAATAATTGACCCCCAGTTATAAACTGATTTATAGGTATAGCTTGATTGATTAATGCCATGCACCATAATTCTTAACTCGTAAATGGATCATGTAGCCGGGCTCGGTGGCTCAGCCTGTAATCCCCCGCTTTGGGAGGCTGAGGTGAGTGGATTGCCTGAGCCCGCGAGTTCAAGACCCGCCTGGGCAACTTGGCGAGACCTCATCTCTACAATAAATAAAAAATTAGCGGGGTGTGGTAGCGCGCGCCTGTAGTTCCAGCTACTTGGAATGCTGAGGCGGAAGGATAGCTGGAGCCCAGCAGGTCAAGGCTGCGGTGGCCGGGAGCGGCCACTGCACTCCAGTCTGGGTGACAGAGTGAGGCTCCAACTCAAAAAAAAAAAAAAAAAAAAGGGATCATGTATCTGCTTTCACATGTTTATTCCTCTTGTGATGTTTCCTTTTTTCATACTTTTATCTTGAAAGAGAAGTTGTATTTTCGTCCTTTCAGAGAAAGCCCCAATTCAGAGATTGGGCTAGCGTTATTTGGCAAAGTATGAGTAGTTTAGATCACTGGACCTTAGAGTGTTATTTGTTAATTGGTCACCATGACTAGTTGCTACAGTGAAAGCTTTCAAGGGAGGACTCCAAACTCACGAGAGCTCTAGACCATAGATTTATCTTAAAACAATTGAATAATATTTAGCCAGATTATTCTATAAGCCACACCTTTTAAAAATTCTGCGTAAATTGAGATATATTCTTATTTTCAATAATTAGACTGACTGGAAAATGTGTGATTCTTACCTGTTTACATGACCCTGAACATGTCTTTTCACCCCATTAATCTGAAGTTTTATCATCTGAAAATAAGGTTAATATTAACAACACAACTTAATTATAAGATTGCAATAAAATTAGTGAATTTATGGTTTAAAAGTGCCATGTAAAGCTTGGCTCGGTGGCTCAGCCTGCAATCCCGCGCCTTTGGGAAGCTGAGGTGAGTGGATTGCCTGAGCCCGCGGGTTCGAGACCCGCCTGGGCAGCGAGACCTCATCTCTACAATAAATCAAAAAATCAGCCGGGCGTGGTAGCGCACGCCTGTAATTCCGGCTACTTGGATGGCTGAGGCGGAAGGATCGCCGGAGCGCAGGTCGAGGCTGCTGTGGCCGGGAGCGGCCACTGCACTCCAGTCTGGGCGACAGAGTGAGACTCCAACTCAAAAAAAAAAAAAAAAAGAAAAGTGCTATGTAAATTGCTAAGGACGCCATAGCCATGGGAAATTCATTTCTCACAGAGGTTTCAGTGGTTGAAGTTGCTATGGCAACTTTCTGGTTTGTGATGTTCCAAAAGCAAGGCCTAGTCTACACATACCATCTATTTACACCTAGAAAGTAAACAGGGTTAATTAAGCAACTTAGCTTGAACTTGTTTTTACATGCATTTTTCTGAATGGTTCTGTTCCCTATGTCCATGTTTCAGTACCAATAGTAAAAATAAAATAAATCTTGGATGCTGGTGAATATGAAATTAAAAAAAAAAAAAGGAAGAGAAGGTAAAATAAGGGTGAATTCTTTAAAAAAATAAGACACCACAAAAATTCAGAAATGCATATTTGAGCCTATTTCAAAAATTTCTAGTGTGAGATTTCCTCTGGTAGTTTTTTTCCTGCTTTATTCAATCCTGTTAGAATGAATCAACCAATGGGGTTTCTGCCATATCCCCCTGGAGCCTCTGCTACACTGTAATATGACTAAACATTAGAATATCTTTTTCTGATTAGCTGTCTCACAGTTCTCTCCAAAACATCCCCTGTGGATTTCAGAAAATTATTGCAAACTGGCGTCTGAACCAGAATGGAAGATATGCCAGCTCCTTTGCCTGGTAACTACTATGTCTGCTAAGTTCAAGATTGTAGATTGACGATGTTAAGCAAGCAATAATAAAATGGATTAAAAAGTATATACCAATCAGCCATCTTATTTTACTTTCATTTATTCTTTCTCACTTTTCATTCCTTCCAAATTAAAATATGAGGTTTGGCTTCTCAGATATGACTCCAAAGGGAAAGAAAATGGTGTGTGTGTATGTGTGTGTGTGTGTGTGTGTGTGTGTGTGTGTGTGTGAAACAACCCCTGAAAAAGGGATAGCACATAGCAGCTGATAAAGTGATTGTTTAATAAGTGGTATGAACTGTTCCAACATGGAAGACATGTGCAAGCTAATATAAATTTGATGTCCATTGTGTGGAAAAGTTCTGTTATAAATCCTATGAGTAGTAAGAAAAATATTTTCATAACTGGGAATAGAATTGGATTAATTTATCTCGTTTAGTCTTATTCTGTCTTCTTCATGGGGAATAGCACATATATGAAAAATGATTGACCAGTGTAGTCTTAGATCAAGGAACAGGTTAAAAAGAGTTAATAAACAAGAGATGACCAAGATTAAGGAGCAAGCATACAAAGTTGAAAAAAACTCACAATTTTTAATTTTTTTTTCTGCATTTATCATCTGTTTCTCACACTAGACCTTAAACTCTGTGAAAGCAGAGTGCTCAATAATCTTATTTACCATTGTGTTCTAGCACTCACCATAATGCCTGAGGCACAGTGTCACTGGGTAAACAGGCAGTAGTAGAAATAATTTATAAGTTAGTATAGAAATTAACTTGTGTTTTGTTGTTGTTGCTATTGGTTTTAATTGAGGTAATCTCATTAACAAAAGAATTTAAAGGTGATTTTCCTTCCTCCCCTAGATAGGTCTTTATATTTCTTATTTGTGGATCTGTGAGGCATGCAGAGATCAGCAGGAGGAAATTTAAACATATCTCTCTGTTTCAGGCCATATGGTCATAGACTGTCATGAAAACACACTTTCCACTTTATGTGACAGATCTGTGTTTCACAAGTGATTACATAAGTAGGATTGCCTTAGAATAAAAAGGTTTCATGATTTTTTGCTTCTTCGTGTGAATACTCTGAACTCAACACGGGTCACTCTAGACCAGGAAAGAACTGTGAAAAGAGATTGAGA
This sequence comes from Cephalopachus bancanus, assembly GCA_027257055.1. Classification (NCBI taxonomy): domain Eukaryota; kingdom Metazoa; phylum Chordata; class Mammalia; order Primates; family Tarsiidae; genus Cephalopachus; species Cephalopachus bancanus. Next base: position 2,648,368 of record JAPVLO010000012.1, read on the forward strand.
CCTAGATAAACATTCATCAAGGCAAGATAATCATTGCTAGAGTTTATTTTGCTTTCTAAGTTAAATGGTCAATATGTGAGGGGGATTAGTGCTCTATGTGTGTCTAGTACACCAGATTGTTTCCTCATATTGAGATGATGCTTTCCCTCTTTTTTTTTTTTTTTTTTTGCCTTAAAACAACCTCTGAACACAGTACAATGGAGATAGGTGTTACAGAAGAACTCTTACATCTTTGCATTCAATGTTTTTGCATTACGTGCTTTAGTCAAGAGTAGTGAAACTCATATATGTATAGTTTTATCTCTAAGATGTTCTCTAAATCTTGAAAGGTAAAAGGTGACATTTACCCCTAGTAAGCAGTGTGTATATCATAGACACTACATAGCTACTGATTAATGGTTAAATAAAATTTATACCTGTCAATTACACTGAAACTTCTTAATAAAATAAGAATATTTTATTTGTTTCAACTTAATGAGAACTAATGAATAACATATATACCCATCAATTAAGTTGAAATTATATCCTGTATAGACTTAGATTATTTTGTAAGAAAGTTTTTGCTAACTGAGGACCTCTCCTTAACTTTTAAAGCTTCTTGACTTATTCAAAAATCACATTTTCTTTACAGAAGAAAGGAAATAAGTATATAGAGTATGGAAGGAGAAAATCTGATTATGATAGAGTCCCTTTTTACTAAAATTGCACTTAATTATGAATTAACTTTAGAATAACATTCCAAAAAGCACTTTGTTACAGACAGGATCTTTATTGACTTAAAAACAAAATATTAATTAATTTATCGTTTTCTTTAGGCCTTGCTGAAATTTATCTTTCCTCCTTTTTCTCTTCTTTACCTATTACCTCCAACTCTTGATAGGGCTCTTGTCAACTGGTATTTATCTTTCTATATTTTATTCTATGCTCATATAACTTTCTAAATAGATTCCACCTTGATATTATTCATTTCTTATTTGTTCTTATTTTCTTGGTTCTTTTATCTGTTTGTTTTTTAAATTAGAGTCTCACTCTGCCGCCCAGGCTAGAGTATAGTGGCATGCTCATGGCTGCCACAGCCTCGACCTGCTGGGCTCAGGCAATCCTTTCACCTCAGCCTTCCAAGTGGCTGGAACTACAGGTGCGCACCACCATGTCCAGCTAACTTTTTGATTTATTGTGGAGATGAAATCTGACCGAGTAGCCCAGGCTGGTCTCAAACCCCTGGACTCAGGCAATCCTCTCACCTCTGCCTCCCAAAGTGCTGGGATTATAGGCGTGAGCCACCATGCCCAACCTATTTTCTTGGTTCTTATGACATTTTCAGCAATATTTATTCTGATAACTAAGACTCATCCATTTAAATTGGTATGTTGTACTCTTTAAAAATATTTTGGTTAAAAGAGATGGAAAGTGAATTTGAATGGGCTTAAACAAAGAAGGACATGTAGTAGGATGAATAATGACTCCCTCAAAGATTTTTATGCTGTAATCCCCAGAACCTGGGAATATGCTACCATATATGGTAAAAAAAGACTTTGCAAACATGATTAAATTAAGGACTGTGGAATGGGGAGATTATTCTAAGTTATCCAGGTGAGCCCAGTGTAATCACCATGATTTTTATCAAAGAAAGGAAGGAGTATCGGAATCAGAAATAGGAAATGTGATGTTTGAAGCAGGAGGTTAAGTGATGTGAGGCAGGGGCTATGAGTCAAGGTATATACATGGTCTTTAGAAACTGAAAAAATCAGGAAAGCAGATATTCCCCTGAAGTCTCTAAAAGGAATAGAGTCCTGTTGACCTCTTGATTTTAGAGTTCTCTTGATTTTAGATTCCTGTGAAGGAATAAATATGTGTTGTCTTAAGTAACTAAATTGTGGGAATTTGTACAACAAATAGAAACTAGTACAGAGTATTTATTTGCTTATATCTGGTGTAGGTGAGATTAAATTCCGTCCTTTTTTCCTGAGTTTCAAATTGGAGCTCTATATTTTCATTTTGTATAAATGCAACATCTATGATTTCAATTTAAGCTTATTTAAAGTGAAGCAAACAGACTGCAGATATTTTATGGATTTTAATAATTTTCCCATCATAACTTTGATTCTACAGGATTTTCTTTTGTCTAGTCTTTTCAAAACATACAACTTTTCATAAAAGTAACACCTTTCTTTTCCCTCATATTTCATTTATGTATTCAATAATCAATAAAATTTCAATAAATTTTTTAATTATAATAAATTTGAAAAGAAACATTGATGACTCTTGATTATAATATTATTAAACTGGAGAAAACTACATTCAGAGTGCATGGACACCAGTCATAATGTTCTACTAAAGGCATAAAGAATTAAACCGGAAAATTGTCTGACTAGAGATCAATTAAGAGAATGTGTACCCTAGTTCTAGCAAACATCTCTGAGTTAGGTTCCATTGGCCTGACTTGACTAATGACCAACGGGATAGATTGCAGGTAATTTTGAGTGGTTCTCCATCAGTCATTTTGCACAATCTCTGTTTTTGTTGACTTTTCACCTTCTTCCTACTACAGAAGCTGAGTAAGCCAGATACTTGATTTTCTATTTCCTGTTGCGACTCAGGATAGATATGTGACCCTGTTGTAAATATTGAGATGTAAACAAAAGTTCCTAGGAATTTCTAGGAAAGGTTTCTCTTCCTGATAAAAGGTAAGATGAGTGAGGAAGGTGTCTTTCTTATTCCACCCTAGCATGCACTCTGCCCCCTACTTGTTGCTGGTAGGTGCAGTCATGTGACTGTGAGGCAACAGCTAAGAGAATCTTAAGTACATCTATACAACTTGAAATTATGAAGTTGCTGAAATAAATTGGGACTTATTAGTGAATTATGACTTTGTCACTTTTAATTTGTGTCCCCTTACAGATGAATGCTTTCTTACTGATGGAGAATGCAATAAATGGATAGGCTAAATGACAATCAAGTGCTCACTTCCAGAGATAGAGTATGTATAGTTGAATAGTCATGAATTAACAGTCTGGACTGAGTCATTACCCAAAAGAAACGAAAAAGTACTAATATTAAAAGGAGGAGAACATAAAGCTTAGATAAAAATAATAGCAGCCAATCTCACATGGCATTTAAAGCACTCTGCTATTCTTATGTGAATCCAAGTTAAAATGCAAGCTATAGGTATTGTTTCCAGAGAAACCTGAAACGCTAAACTTCACTACTCTGCTTTCTTAAGCCCTGCTAATGTTTCCTTTCCTAGCCTCTCTTTTCCTAAGATGCTTGTCACTTATAAATTAGAAACCTATGTGGAGTAGGAAGGTAAGTTGACGTGAGCTAGAGTCAAATGAAACTGTCAAAAGAAGAATGCCAGTCATTTTAAGTTGCTGTATGAAGTCTGTCTGCCTGTCTCTTTCCTGTAGTTTCTGTAAGACAGCTCTTATTAAAGGTATATGTCATGTCAGTCAAACACCATAGGTGGTGTTTGGAGTTTGAGGTATTGACAATAGATATTTGCTTTTGTCTCCCATAATCCCATCTCAAAGGTGTGTGGTAGGTACAGATACCTCTTGAAAGAAAGGAGACACAGATGATGGTTGAAAAATTGTAGATAGTAGCCAGTATTGCCTGTTGTTTTCTGACTTACCAAATGGATACCAATTTTAATGAAAATATTTCCCTTTATTTCAGTACAAAATCATTTTTATGACTGATTTTATAAAAACCTGTAGCTTTGCACTGGGTAAAAAAAAATGCAGGGCTTGCATGAGTTACAATTCAATAAAGTTGCTGACAATCTAATAATTTAAAGACATCATTTAAAATTCTGGTGAAGGGTAATATAAAGATTAAAAGGCAAAAATTTCTACCTTTAAGTAACTTATGATAGGAGTGGAGAGTGAGGAAAAGAAAGACAAGATAATTTTATAGTTATAATTCAAGGAAGTAATTAATCCCTAGAATAAAGATTGACATCTGGTTATGGGATCAGGAAATCTAAATGAGGATGCTACTTAGTATAATATTTTGGGGGGGATTCTGTGAAAATATAATCTATAATAAGACAGTAGGCTAAGTCCAGAATTTTAGTGAAATAGGGAGATTATGTGGAAAAAATTTCTTTTATTTTTGAAAAAAATTCAGATCTATCTGGGAGATGAACAGTTCTTTATTAGTGATAATATTTGCCTGAAATATTTATGTTATTTGTCTATTTAATCATGAAAGTAATTATTACTTGATACATATTTAAGTAAAAGATTTCAAATTAATTACATAAAAAGAATGGATTGCTAGATACTTTTATGGTTGATTGCAGTGTAAGTACGAACAACTAATTTTATACAGGAAAGTTCTGATAATAGGAATAATTTGTTTTCTTATAAAATTATATTTATTACTTTTTGCTTCTATCTCATTTAAAAATAATTTCATACAGAGAAAGTACATAAATTGTCTTTATTTGACAAATATTATTTAAAACACAATTCAGCACTGAATGTACCTCAAAAAGCAACGACATTTTAGCCTAACAACAATACTTTGATCGAAGAAAAAAAACAAAACAAACCCCAAAACTTGAAGCAAATTAGCAGACCAGAGAGGAAAAAGAATAAAGTGTGCACTCAGCTAAGAGATATTTTAGAAAATCTGTATTGCAAAAAAATATAAAATGAAAAAAAAAGTCAGCTTATCAGTCTGCTTTAGGAATGTCTTCATTATGTATCTCTTCTTTAGCATATTTTCTTTTGTTTCTCTCAAATACACAGATACCTGCAAATCATTCAGACATGTTAGCTTGGAATGTAATTTAAAAAGTATACAAAAGTCAATGAAGCATCTCAGGTCCACACCCACACTTACAGAATACTTACTTCCTCTTAGGCTCTTTGCTTTGTGTGTGTGTGTGGCTGTGTGTGTGTGTGTGTGTGTGTGTGGGTGTGTGTATGTGTACATGCATGTGTGCTGAAAAATTGTAGATAGCAGCTGGTATTGCCAATACACACACACATGCATGCTCACACACGTATACTCATTTAAACCTTATGGTAATTCTAAACGGCAGATACTGACAAATGGAGAAACTGATATACAGAGAGCTTTAGTGATAAGAGAAGATGCTAAAATAGAAGCTTCAGTTTAGACAATAATGTGATAAGCATTTTATCAAAGGAAAGTTTTGAAGCATACTGCATGTGAGTGGTGGTCTTAAATCCTCATTTAATCTTAAATCTGTGATAGACACAGAGGTCTTAAAAAAGATCAAGACATTGGTGACTGGAAGAGAAGTTTTCTGAAGATAATTTCCTTGGACAGAGCGGTAAGTTCTAACCCTTCCCCAAAGGATTAGGGTTGGAGGTGTTTCCTTTTTGGAACTGCAAAAGGATCAATGAGTGAGGTGAAGAGGGTGCAGGAAGAGGCTAGACAGCTGTCTAGGGGCCAGTTCACACAGACATTTGATTTATTTTTTAAGAGTAGTGGGAAGTTACTAAATATTTTACACAGCAGGATGACATATTTGCAGGCTCATTTTTGCTACTCGGTGGAGAATGAGTGGGTAGCAGCCAAGAGTGGGAGTGGGAAGTCGGTTGGGAAATGGTGGCGTAGTTAGTCAGGAGGGTGTCAGTGACAATGATGGATCCAATATATATTTTGTGAATGGAATCAATAGAATGGTTTATAGAGTGCATATGAGGGTGAGGAGAATGCTGGAGGTGAATAAAAGTCATTTTTATGGAAAAAATTTAATTCAGAAAAGTAAACAATATCACACTGCACTTTCAAGGTTCTTCTAAAGTGGCTTTTTTTTTTTTTGAGTTGGAGTCTCACTCTGTCGCCCAGACTGGAGTGCAGTGGCTTCTCCTGGCCACCGCAGCCTCGACCTGCTGGGCTCCGGCGATCCTTCCACCTCAGCCTTCCAAGTAACTGGAACTACAGGCGCACGCTACCACACCCGGCTAATTTTTTGATCTATTGTCGAGATGAGATCTCGCCTGCCCAGGCGGGTCGAACCCGCGGGCTCAGGCAATCCACTCACCTCAGCCTCCCAAAGGCACGGAATTACAGGCTGAGCCACCGAGCCCGGCTGACAAGTGGCTGTTTTTAAAGGTTCAGTCCATCACCAAAATCCTCTTGTATAAAGACATCTAATGTATATATTCCAGGTTATTAAAAGAGGAATTTTAAAAGAAAACATTTGTCTTGTCATTCCAAGAATGTATACACAAGTCAGGCCCTGTCATTCACTGCTAATAGCACTTAAATGTCTTTAGGGAAAATGAATCTGTTGATTGCTAAAACTGTCTAGCAAACATGACATCCTTCTCTATAGAAAAATTAAAAATAAAATGTAGAGAGAATATTTTTGTGCATGTATTTTACAAATAAGAAAAATTGAGACCAAGACCAATCACACATAAACAGTTCAGTGACTGTCAAACCAGAACTCCACCTTATCTTTTCTCGTTATTAACAAAGCACAAAATAACAGTGGCAAAACTAGCCAGATGTCAAAGTCAAGAGGACTCTAGTAGAGTAGAATTGCTAAGCCAAGATCAAGAGTGCTAGAGATCAAAATTATGAGCGATAGGAAAAAAAAATTAGTTCAGATTCACAGGTAACGTTAGAAAGCTAGGGATACCTATTGACACCATTGGACATTAAGTTCTGGATACTGGAGTTTACCAGTTGGATCTAACATGTTTGCTCTGTGAAGATAACTAAGAAATTGTTAGCCTGCCAATTTGCCCCTTCCCCTGTTTTTTTTTTATTTTAAAACTTCCTTGATACATTTAATAACATATAACCAGCACCGACTTACTCTTAGTAGTAAGGGTGCCTTCAGTGCTCTGAATTCTTCTGAATTTATTCTTCACAATGATCACTAGTAGAGTGCATTTTCCTAGTTATATCTGAAAGATTCCTTTACCCTGCACAATCTGACTTACTACTCATGTCTCAGTATATTTGGGAAAGCACATTTTTATTTTTACCTACACACAAAGTAAAAAAAAAGTAAATAAAATGGTTGATATTAATCATAACCATCAGAGCATCTCATTTATTTTATTTAAGTTTTTTTTAGAGACACGGTCTCGCTCCGTTGCCGAGGCTGGAATGCAGTGGTAGAATCATAGCTCTCTGAAGACGTAAATTCTTGGGCTTAAGCGATCCTCCTGTTTCAGCTTCCTGAGTAGCTGGGACTACAGGGGCAAGCTGCAACACTGAACTTTAACTTGTTTTTAATTCAAATCTGGTTTTTGTAAAATGCTGGTGTGCTTTAGTTTAACAAACCCCTTCCTTCTTCCCTCCCTGCCTGCTATCCTACTATCATGGCTTCTTGCCTTTCTGCTTTGCTGCTTTCCTTCAGTCTTTTTTTTTTTTTTGAGTTGGAGTCTCACTCTGTCGCCCAGACTGGAGTGCAGTGGCCGCTCCCGGCCACCGCAGCCTCGACCTGCTGGGCTCCGGCGAGCCTTCCGCCTCAGCCTTCCAAGTAGCTGGAACTACAGGCGTGCAACTACCATGCCTGGCTATTTATTTATTTATTTTTATTTATTTATTTATTTATTTATTTATTTATTTATTGTAGAGATGAGTCTCGCCTGCCCAGGCGGGTCTCGAACCCGTGGGCTCAGGCAATCTACTCACCTCAGCCTCCCAAAGGTGGGGATTACAGGCTGAGTCACCGAGCCTGGCTTCCTTCTGTCTTTCATCCATTCACTCAATAAATACTGAGGGCCAGCCTGAGATGGGACTAGGCACTGGCGACTGAAGAGTGGAAAAGACAGCAATCGTACTTTTCCTTATAGTTTTAACAGGTAGTGAACTGAAAGCTACTAAACAAAATAATTCTCGGCATTGAGAATGATTATGGAAACAACACTACGCTGAGTGAAAATACAGGGCCATTTTACATAGGGTAAATGATATTTCAGTTGAAAGGTGAAGGGTAAGAAAGAGACAAATACACTTCAGAGGAAATGTTTCCTTCAGAAAAAACAGCAAGTAGTAGTCAGAGGGAAGGCCACTGCAGTCCAAATGGTACTTTGTGTGATGTAGAAAATGAAGCCTCTTTCTGAAGACACTGCTGGAAAGTTATCATAATAGATATACAAATATGTGAAGAATCCAGTGTAAATTAAACCCCTAATATGTTAAATATATACCCTATACAATTTTATGTTGCAACCTGACAAAGGGAGGAAACAAGTTTGCATATTCATCAAAGTAAAAGATGTTGCATGATCCTAGAGTCAATTCAACATGGAAAGAAAGCCAAGAGTCAGTGTCATGCAGGAAGTTTTTTGTTTTTGTTTTTTTCCCTCAGCAACTCAACAATGGCAAAGCACTGGAAATATTTTTCTGCAGTTTCTTCCACCTTACCGTCTTGGTAGCAGAATGGCTGCAATACCTCCGTGTTTAATATATTTACCCAATTTATTTCAAAAACAAGAAGTAGGGAATAGTTGGGAAAGATGATTTTTTACTCTTTGATGTCTTCATTTCCCTCTTTTCCTTCCCCCTCCCCTATACTCCCTTCCTCTCTTATCTTCCTCTTTCTGCTCTCTTTTCTCTCTCTCCCCACTACTTTTCTTCTTCTTGCCCCTCCCTTTCCTGCTCTTCCTTTCTCTTCCTTTTCCTCATTCTCTAATTCAAGCCCTTCAGGATACTTCATCTTATGCTTATTGGCCAGAACTGGTATTCCTTTATAACAGGTAGGGACCACCTCTTCTGATATCAAAGAATACCCCGCTAAACATAATACCACAAAATCTTAGCATTATTTTTTATTTTACAAGGAAGATGGACAAGCAGAATAGTGTCTGCTAAAGTCTTATGGTCTTACAAAAAGTCTGGAGCAGTCAGAATTCTCCAAAGGGTGTTTGTAGAACAAATGACACAATATGATATGTGTCTTAATGAGATACCTCTGAGTACTGAATGGTGAATGCATTGAAGGCAGAAAAGTGATATCAGAGAGATAAGGTAGGAGATATTTTCAGAAGTTTAGGTGAGATTTAAAAGTGACCAACACTGATGTGGTAATAGAAGAAATGAGCAAATGAGACAATGTAATCCCACGGAGACAGACTGTTTGTTTTGCATCTGTCTTCTGACTTACAGTAGGATGCAGACTGCTGAACTCTATTATTAGGAGAAAAAAAAGAGGGCTGACTCATTATTTTCACTTTATTTTCCTTTTGTTTTATGTAATGAAATCATGTAAAAAACAAGTCAAATAAACAAGAGAGTCACTTTTCTTTTGCATCAGAGACAGGCTTAAGTTTTGAAGAAAAATGTTCTAAATCTTTGCCCAAACTAAAGCCCATGACTTATCACAAAATCTTATGACTTATTGGCTCCTTCCTTTTTTTTTTTTGTATCCTTTTTCATATCCTTCCTTGCATGTGGCACTCACAAAGGCTCTCAAAGACTCTTCACTCTGTTTCTGAAGGTGAAGTAGTTGAATCACTGACTGCATCTGCCAGGACACTGTGTGTGAAAACACCAGTTCTCCAGGGAGAATGCTCCTATTACTCCCCCATTGACTTTATAGGAATAAGAGAGACTTTTGTGTAAAAGAGACAGCATGCTGTAAATCTCTACTCCCTGTGTGCCTTAAATAGCCATGTCAAGTGTGCTGAATTTATAGACAAAACCCACACTGTTTTTCCTCATGGCAGCAGAGAAATTCAAGAGCTACAGATGGACAAGCTGTGTTTGGGTCTGCCTTACACATCAACAATAGAATTGCCTTTTAGTTCATCTTCCATAATCTTCATAGTTGATGGTGAAAAAAATTTTGGTTTCAGTCACTTTGTTGAAGCCTGCAGCATTAGCAGAGCAAGCCTTTTATTTAATGGCCTTCGCTTGGAAAAGTGAAATTGCTGTGTGGTTATGTAATTTTTGGGGGGCTACTTCTTTACTATTTGTAGAAGTTTTATGTTGTCTTTTAAGAAACAATACAGAACTTTGATGCCAGCTGAAGTTTCCACAGTGCATTCAGTCTGGTCCTCCGGCCAAAGCGAAAGTCCAGAAAAACTATTTCAGAGTTACACATTTTCTTCTTGTCTCTCTTGCTAAGATATTAAAATATCTGACCTTTATACTCAATTACCTGCAGACTTAGTTTTATCTTTTATCTTAGCAAAAATTTACAAATATAGCTGTAAATAATTTAATGTTTTATTAAACATATGTGTTGATATAACCAACTTTCCAGTCAAGGTATAGAATATCTCCACCTCACTGCAATAAGTTCGCTAATACTCTTTTTCATCAACTACCTATCCTAGCCCCAGAGGCAGAGGCAACCACTGGTCTGTTTTTATCACCTTAGCAGGCATTTGCCTATTTTTGAAATTCATGTAATTATTATACACTCTTTGTGTTTGTTTCTTTCATTCAACGTAAAATTTTTCAGAATCATGAATGTTATTATGTATGTCAGTCGTTTATTTTTATAAGCTAAATACTATTTAATTATATGAATATAACTCAGTTTATCCATTCTTCTGTTGGTGGAAATTTGGCTTGATTACATATTTTTATTATTAGAAATTAGGAGCCGGGCTCAGTGGCTCTGCCTGTAATCCTGCGCCTTTGGGAGGCTGAGGTGAGTGGATTGCCTGAGCCCGCAGGTTTGAGACCCGCCTGGGCAGGGGAGACCTCATCTCTACAATAAATTAAAAAAAAAAAAATTATCCGGGTGTGGTAGCGCGCGCCTGTAGTTCCAGCTACTTGGAAGGCTGAGCGGAAGGATTGCCGGTGCCCAGCAGGTTGAGGCTGCGGTGGCCGGGAGCAGGCCACTGCACGCCAGTCTGGGCGACTGAGTGAGACTCCAACTCAAAAAAAAAAAAAAAAGAAAGAAATTAGGCTACTATGGACATTCTTATACTGATCTTTTGGTGGATTTATTTTCATTTATTCTGGTCAAATACTTAAGAGTGGAATTGCTGAGCCATGAGTGAGATATGCAATTACTTTACAAGAAATAGCAAAAATGATTTTCAAAGTAGTTGTATCATTTAAATTTCCACCAGAAATTCTGGATAGTTTCCATCGCTTCACATTATTACTGACATTTGGTGGTGTCATAGTTAAAAAAAATCAGTCAGTCTAGTAGTTATGAAATTTTATTTAGTTGTGGATTTAATTTTCATTTCTCTGATAAATAATTATGTTGAATTATTTTTATGTGGCTAGTAACCATGTGTATACTGTCTTTTGCAAAAGATATAGTCTCATCTTTGCCTATTTTTAATCCCTTTTTAAAAATTAATATCTTGTAAGAGATTTTTATATATTTTGGATGCGTCTTTTGTCAGATATATACATTGCATATATTTCCTTTTTGCTTGTGGCTTGCCTTTTTATTTTCTTTTTTTAAAAGTCTATGGATGAACAGAAGTATACAATGTTGATTAAGTCAAATTTATCAATTTTTCTATAGATAGTTAACCAATGGAAGTCAGTATTTCAATCTACTAGGTCTACTTCTACCTCCAATTTTTTTTTTTTTTTTTTACCAGAATGAAATTTTGGTTACGTTTAATTCACCTGACTAGAAACCTTGAGTAGTCACAATTTTTTAATGACACTTCAATAATGAGAAAAAGAAAACAACAAACTTACTTTTCTAGCATGATTGACTAAATTTATATAGAGTCACTTGCAACTATAAATGTTTGCAGTGCTGGATAAAATAAAACCAAAACGTTGATTTTCATGGAAATTTAGAAGAATATATGAGGGAAAAAAGAGCAAAAATCTCAAAGTGAGAGCAGTTAAGAATGCAAGTTGATGCATTAACAACTGAGCAGAGTCAGTGATGAATATGGAATGGACTGAAATATTGACTTTGACACTGAGAGGCTGGGCTGTTGAAGTCCTTGCAGGAGTAGGTGATATGGCCCAGGACCCATGCAAGGTCATGATATAACACAAAACTCTCTGTATAAGTTTGAAAATGCTCTGTAAAACTAGCACTAGAATCTACTTCTTTTAAATTTGTCCTGTTTGAGGCTCTGATTAGGAAGACAAATCTTTCATATGGGGGAAAAAAGTGAAAGGACCTAAAGCATGAAAAATGCAAAGGCAAACAAAAACCTGAACTGAGAAATTAACATAGAAACTAGGACTCTAGTTGTGAAGCCCCTGGACATCTGGTAAATGCAAAATGTTTCTTTAGGGGATGCTTTTACAAATCAGAACAAACAGGACTTCCCACCCCAACTATGACAACAACAGCAGAAATAAAACAAAAACCTTACTACTGGCTGGAAGCAAAAGCTCAAGCCTGTAATGCCAGCACTTTGGGAGGCTGAGGTGAAGGGATTGCCTGAGCCCCAGGTTTGAGACCAGCCAGGGCAACTTGGTGAGACTTCATCTCTACAGCAAATAAAAAATTAGCCAGGTGTGGTAGTGCATGCCTCTAGTTCCGGCTACTTGGAAGGCTGAGACAGAAAGATCACCTGAACCCAGTAGTTCGAGGCTGCGCTGGCTGTGAGCATGCCACTGAACTCCAGTCTGGGTGACAGAGTGAGACTTGGAATCAAAAAAGGAAAGAAAGAAAATGAGGGAGAGCCAATACTCAGAGATAATAACAGAATTTTTATGAATTATTAGAAGTCAAGAGTCTAAGGATAAATGAACAAAAGTCTAAAGTCCTGTATTTAAAAGATCACTGCAAGCATCACCAAATATTTAAAAAACACTATATGACAACCAATAACCAAAAAAAAATTAAAAATAAAAAAGGATTTACTTACAAAACAAATAAAAACAAAACTTAGAAAGTGAAACTTTTTCTCCTGCAGAATTAATGATCAGAAATAGTATACTCAAAATATAAAAAGAAAAATTTAACATGGAAGTTTTTATCCTGCACAGCTGTCGTTTAGGGAAGAAATAAAATTAAGTTGGAACAAAAAAACTAAGACAATTTACTGTATACTGATTTTCAGTGAGATAAATACTGAAAAAATGTGTTCCTTTATAAAGGAAAACAAATAGAGAAGACAGGTCCTTGCTAGTGAGGCTGGCTAACTTCAAGTTAGTTATGTCTGTTAAATTTTCAGCACAATCACTTAATAATAGAAATATCAAATATAATTTCCAAATTAATAGAAGAAAAAGAAGGAAATAAAGATTTCATTATTCAAAGTCAAAGAGGAGGAAAAGATAAGCAATAGAAAATCTTAGAAAAGAGAAAGCATAAAATAAAATAGTAAATGTAAATTACATCAGCAACCATAAAAAAACGTAGAAAACTTAAAAATAGAAGCTACTAGAAAAAGTCTCAAATATAATTTTTGTAATTTAAATATATGTAGAAATGGTATTAATATGATTTATAGTTAATTGTATATATGATAAAGTATGAAGACATACTTTGGAGGGAGATGCATGATCTTCCAATTATTAATTATGTCTGAGGACAGAGGAGCTGCTTCAACTAACCTGTGAGGTTCTATTTTCTCAGAAAGTGTCAGAATACTAGCACTTTAAATCCAGATGGTGAGTGCATGGAAATTTTTTGTATATTTAAAATATTTTTTAAAAAAAGATAAATGAAAGTGAATTGCAAGGACACAAACTCACATTAAATATTTTTTCCAAAATAAACCAGTGTCTGGAAGATGACTCTTGGTTAGTACACATTTAGCCAAATATTTATCTGTAAAGTCTATAATTCTTAGATGTACCGTACCATATTATAGTTCCAGATTTTGTAAATTGACATCAGTTACATTTTTACAGTGGTAACACTGAGTTGTACAAAACCCTCAGTCATTAGAGAAATAATTTGTTATGTCCACTGTTCTTACTTTAATGGAAAATGAGACAAATAGATTTTAAGAAAGTTTTTTTTACTGATGTCAAAACAAAAATAATATTTTGTTAATCTGAAATAAAATAAAACTAATTATAGCTTTGCACTTCTTGAAGATTCAAGACTTTGGAAATTTTTCTGTAAATATAGATGGATTAGACACTTATCAGTCTTTCCCTCAATCAACATATTCAGTTCCACCAATAAAAATTTCTATAAAACACAATATTAAGATAAAAATACACAAGAGAACATATTCATCTCTATGTCTAAATGCCCAACTCAAATTTGTTATTTTTTAAAAAATCTTTTAAGTCCTAGGAGCTTTTTGTATGATAGTAGTTTCATATTTTAATGGTAATATAATTTCTTGAGCACATACTATTTGCTAGAAAAAAATATACACACAGACTAGTCACTTAAGTACTCTAACTAGGTAATGCCTGCCTTCAGTGATGAGAAAACTAGGTTTTCAAAAAGCTTCAGTCAGTTATCAATGTTCTACAGTTAATATTATTTGGAGCAAAAATTTGGACCAGCCTCTGTCCACCACATTATGTCTTTGCACACAGACTTTTGAAAAGAAAATGTTACTTTCTTCATTAGACATATTATTTCCATGGTCAATAAAGCTGTAGCATGTATTTTTTCAGGACAAACTAAACTGTTCTTGGATTTTGGAAGGGTGAGATTTGAGGTATTATGTCAATTGAGGTTTTGATAAGTCCCCATGTACTACATAGCAGATCATATAAAAGTGATGAAAGGTGTTAAAATTCCTTCTTGCTCTATGTATTTGTTCTTTCTGCCCTACTGACTTTGGTTTTCAGTAATAGTTTTCTCCAAAATGTCAGGCAAAAGGGAAAATGGATTTATGACCCTCCAAATTATTACAAAATGTCAGTAACGATAAAACAGAAAATCACCTTAACAATGAAATAAAAAATGCGCATCAACATAGTATTTTTCTATCATGGAAGAATTAAATTCAAATAAAATAGCAGTCTGCTTAATGAGTGTGTGAGATCAAACTGGGAAGAGGAGAGATGAGAGAGAGAGAGAAGAGAGACAGACAGAGATAGAATCCCACATCAGATAAGTACATATCTAACTTGGGCACACATTCAGCTAGTGCTGGAAATGGACTATCCAGTTTCACGGATCCTCCTTTCACTTCTTTTATCCTTACATTTATATCTTAATATGTTTATCATGGCTGAATAATAAAAGGAGCTTGGATTTGGAATATGGATGAAAGTCTAGGATAGGGATATAGGTTTGGAAAGAGTTTATATAGAGATGTAAAATAAAGCTGTGAAAAAGAGACCATGAAAGAAAGATACAAAAGCAGAATAAGAAGAGTTGATAAAGAAAAGAATCTGGAAGAATCTGTATTAACTCTGATCAAGAAATGGGAATTTGCCAGGAGAGGGAGAGGCAGGATTGGCAGTAGTGGGAAACTGCCAGGGGAGGGGGCACACCTCATCAACAAGGGTATCTGCATAATTAACATTTGTATATCTAATCCTGAATTGTACCCCACATCTTAAAAAAAAAAAAAAAAGAAATGGATGCTTTTTTTCCTGTTGGGGATACTTCCTAGTGTGCTTCCTTTCCTCAAGGGTAAGAGCGTCTATAGTGTTCTATTAATACTTTCTAAAATCATAGCTATGTAATAGTTGAATTGATACTAGCTGCTATAATAAACAAACCCCAATCTTTGTGACTTAATACAATAGAGGTTTGTTTATCTCTTATGTAAAGTCCCAAACTGGTGTTTGTGATTGATGGACACGTCTTTTTTAAGCAGTGTTTAACATTTGCAGACTCCTTTCATCTTGTGATTTTGCCATTTTCAGTACTTGACTTTCAAGATCACTATGCTGATCTGCCTAAGATCAGGGGATGGAGGATGGGATCACACAGGGGAAGATTTCAGATCAGGTCTGAAAGTGGCATGTATTACTTTCATAGTGTGGCCACATGTAACTGCAAGAAAGGCTGGGATAAGCGGTTTTACTGTGAATTTTGCAAGGAAAAAATTTAACACCTTTCTTGGTGAAAGAATCTTCCAAATTCGTGGGTCTTTCAAAAAATTATTTCCTGTAACTTCACAGATATCTGATATTCTATTATTAAGCAACTTTCAATTGGTTTTTATCCCTGTTGCCAGGTAAATTATAGCAGTAGGGAACTGGCACATTGACAGATATTTATCCTTTGGTATAAATTATTGCTTCTTAATTTGTCAGTCATAACCCACTAGCAGATTTTGAAGTTAATTTGGTAAGTCAAATTGTGACCTGCATTTAACAAAGATGGAAAAGAATAGAATAAAATAAGTCACAGTGCATTATGTAAAGTACAGGTATCATTTTTGTATAATTGAAACTTTTGTTTCAATTATATATATTATATCAACTATATATTATAATTATGTAACATACAAAATATATTTTAATGTAATTAAAATATAAAATAAAAGCAAAAGTTCTATGTTATCCCTCTATCTACTCACATAAATGTGGATTGCTAAGCCTGTAATATGTGTTTCTTACTGTGGTTGCCGAAAAAATGTGAAATAACTTTTACATAGTTTGCTTGCATTTTCATACAAAGTTAAGACTTAAAGTGGTCACAAGAAATAAAATAAACCTATCCTTCTTCATAGTTTTGCATAGGGTTGTTCATTGTGAGGGAAGGAATGACCTGTTCAGTTCCAATATAACCTGAATTTTCTTCTTCTTGTGGATAACAACGGCAGGGTAGGAGATATGTGAAACGTCCTAAGATATTATCAGTTTTCTACACATGGCAAAAGGATGAGTTTGGAGCAGAATTACAAACTTAACTCTCAATCTGTTTGCCTTCTGTCAGTTTTGGCTAGATAATTTTTGAAAATCATTGTTTCAAGAAGTATCAATATATATGCACCATATCAACGCTGTCATCTAAAGTTCTTTATACAAGCAGGTGGTTTTGGACCTTGCCTGCAGCAATAGCCTTTGATCATTTAGGGGTTACTGATGTACCCTAGGCAGCTCCAGTTAAGCAGTGATTTGTAGTCATTTAAATACATACCTTTATACTGTATCTTTAATCTTTTGCACTTATAATAGGCTCTCAGTATGAGAATATTTGAAAAGATTTTTCCCCCACAGTTATACTTCACCTTTTTCTTTCTGGGGACATACATAGTCATTTTTTCCCTGTCTGAATATAATTGAAATTGTACATAAGCATGAATATTTGATAAATACAGTTATGGACAAGCCTAGTAAAATCATTTGAGATGATTTTCTGCTAGAAACTAAATCCGACTGTTTCTTTGGATCTAACTTTTGGACCTAAATTCTGAAGTTCTTTCGGTATCCCAGAGTGATGATAAAGATGTCTGTTTCACCTTATATATGGTCCAAGATAAATTGAATAAAATGTATGAAGTGGATAAGGAGGGGGAGAACACAAAACCAAAGGAATGGTTGGTTGGTCTTCACTCTGTTTTCACATTAATTCCCACCTATTTTCAATTTGTAGAGATGTAATAGTTACAAAACCAACAATGCCACAACAAATTCCAACGTATTATCTGAATGCATGGTAGGTTCCAAGTACACAACTGATTTTGGCGGGGGATGCAGATTGGCTAAAGCAGAATTTTAGAGTTTTTGTTTATTTGTTTTGTTTTTGTTTTTGGCCTGTCTAATAGAAAACCTAAAGGCATGCCATCATTAAAAGAGCAGATGTTTGATTTTGATTTAGGGTCATGTGACTTCAATGTTCCAGATCTTTCTCTGCA
This sequence comes from Cephalopachus bancanus, assembly GCA_027257055.1. NCBI lineage: Eukaryota > Metazoa > Chordata > Mammalia > Primates > Tarsiidae > Cephalopachus > Cephalopachus bancanus. Next base: position 2,665,986 of record JAPVLO010000012.1, read on the forward strand.
TTTCCCACAGTTTTCTGATACCTATTTGTGAGTTTCAACATCATTCAGGTTGTCTTAAAAGTAGCACAAATGACTGGAAAACTTCTAGGTCACACTAAACCACAGAAAGAAGAGAGCATATTAAAGCAAATAGTTTTATTTTATTTTTATTTATTTTTTATTTTAAAGATGTAGGGTACAATTCAGGATTAGGTAGATAAGTGGTCATTGCACAGGTAAAGTTTGGGCCTCGCTTTGGTCACCACTTCGCCTAGTTTGAAATCAAGTACACTTATTGATTTTATGTGGCCCCCTCCTTCCCTGGTAGTGTCCTGCTACTGCCAATCCCTTTCTTACAATATACGAAAATTGTTCAGGGTTAAAAAAAAAAGTTTTAAAGAAGAGACAAAAACTTTCTTACCTAGACCCCTGCTATAAAAGTTTCTTCTTGCTACATATTTGATAATATGACCATCTCTGAAATAGCCATGTGGTCAGATAAGTGAGATAAGTTGGTAAGCTTAAGCCATTTAGGATCCAACTTTGAAACGGAAGGTCATTCTATCCAGCAAAATTTCATGGGTGAGATGTGGTTCTCTAAAATAAATCTAGGTTTTGTTTAGGAGGGAAAAGATGCTGGAGAGGTAAACATCTACTTGTTACCACTTGATTACCACACATTTGTATGCGTTCTTCTTCCAATAAAGGTATGTTCAGGCCTATGTCCAGTGTAATCATCTCATCTTCCCTCCAAGGAGGCCATTGAAACCCGCATCACTGAGTAGGGAAGAGTTAACACTCAGGTTTGACTGTTCAGTACTATAGCATATCTTCCGAAGGGCCTGACAGTGTGGCTGACTCTTTACCAACTCCCTAGAACATAGCACTTGGATGTTCCCTCTGTTACTAATTAATAAGTCTGTTTTGTACACCTGAGGCACTGAACCATGCTGTACTGACTTGTCAAGATAGTTTGTGCATACAACGTTATTTCTGTTGAATGCTGGTATCCTTCTGGGAGTCTAAAGTTCATCATGGCTGGTCATGCAGGTCAACGTACCTATGTGATCAGCCCTTGATAAAAGTTCTGCATTCTGAAACTCTGGCATCTTTCCTGGCAAAAACACTTTTTGTGTGCTACAGTTCATTGTTGAAGAAAGAGCATATACTGTGCGACTTCTGTAAAGACTAGAAACATGTGCCTGGGTTTCAACAGATCTCACCTGATGTGCCTTTTCCCCTTGCTGATTCTGTTTTGTATCCTTATGTTATAGTAAACATCAGCCTAAGTATAACTGCTTCCCATTCTCGTGAATGCTCCTAACGAATCATTGAGTGTGTGTGTGTGTGTGTGTGTGTGTGTGTGTGTGTGTGTGTGTGTGAGTGAGAGGGAGAGAGAGAGAGAGAGAGAGAGAGAGAGAGAGAGAGAGAGAGAGAGAGAGAGATTGTGCAGTCCCCGAAACAATCGCACTGCTGCTTTCAGATCCAAAACTGGTAATCTGTAGGTGGGGGGGTGAGCAAAACAGATCTTAAATACATTAGGCTTTGTAAGTCATACTGTCTTTGTAGCAATTACTCAACTCTGCTAGCTTTTGTAGTGCAATGTGAAAGCACACTTAGACAATTCTTAAACAGTTGGTGTGGCTGTGTTTTCATTGCTATTTTATTTACAAACACAGGTGGGGAAAGCAGGTGGGTTTGGCCCACCCATTGTAATTTCTTGGCCTTTGATTTAGGTAATGAATCTTATTCTAAGCTTTGTCTAGTTCTAGTTTCTTGTGGCATATTGCTCTGACCAAATATCTTTTTCCAACAAAATCAGTGTACAATATTGATAACGAATACAAATACATATTAACTGATGACCTATAGTGCATATTGTTTTCCACTGGACAGGAGTAACATGGACTTCTTGCCCTAGTAACAGGGTAAGTTCTTAGTCAATCTGTTCCTCTGTATATCCTAGGAAATGTCTTCTTTGTCTGTTGTCATAATGACCACATCTTGGATAGGGATTTTGGTGGTACCTATCCTTAAGGATTCAGAAGTTTACTTTCTCTTAGTATGGAGACTAAAAATTGCCTTAGGGGTGGAGCCATCAACATCCTTAATTCCTCACTACTTCCTCTCAGCTGGGGTAGGGAGGAGTTTGCGCTCAAACTATTTTCTTAACACTTTAATTGACTTTTTCTTTATTTCTTTTTGTTAAACTCCAAGGAAGTAAACAATACCAAGGATGCTATTAGACCATGAGTTTCTAACCTGTCCTGAAAAATTTGTTCCTCAGAAATAGGAGTTGGTCTAATGGCCTCAACTTTGTTCTTTTCTTGGGAAAAAATTCAGGGCAATAGGCGAATGGGGTGGGTGAAAGTAGGAGTCAGTCACCTCCAGCTTTGCAATCAGAGACTGATCACTTTTTTAATGTAGTAAATACACAAGAATTTACTTGGAAGGTGCCTGGGTAATAAGACTTCTCCCTGGCCCCAATGATATAATCTGCTAATATCATTTCCCCATTATTTTATTGCAACTAATTTTATAATGGAGTTGATAGTTTAGATGTTTTTCTACCTGTACAAGGTGTTTTATAAACCCACCTTCAGTCACTTTGGTTGCCTAGCACAGGCCAAAAAGGTCACTTTGAGAAAAGTGAATATTAGTTCTCTCCTTATTTTAGACAGGTCAGTTTGGGATCAGATTGTTCTTTTCTATGGGTCTTTATAGTAGAGTTCCTCAGTTTTTTCTTCAGTAAAACTAATATAATAATTATATCTCTGCAGTTTGTTATTTTGAGTCTTAAATGAGCTAACACAGGTAAACATAATAATGCCTAGTGCAGAATAGTTAATAGATGATGGCAAAAAGAAAAAGAAAAAGAAAAAAGCTGTAAGAGGTAGCAACACCAAGATCTTGAAAATTTCTTACTAAGTGCTCTAATGCGTCAGCTTCACTATCAACATGATCTGCACCAAGTTACAACTGCTACCAGGTTAATAAGAGATTTTCATTCCATATAAAAAAGGTCCAACCCCAGATAACAGAGTCCTCATTACCTTCTCTCTACTTTGATTTAGCCAAACTTATATTAGGTTATATCTCTTTCAATGTTCCATTTATGGTTTTAAAGTCTGTGTAAATAAGAATCATTTAGTAGCAAAGATGGAAAATCCAAATCCAAATGGCATACCCAAAGAGAAGATCTCATTGGTTGAGTTAACAAAGAAGCTCAAGGAAATAGATTCAGGCATTGCTTGAATTAGAGGTTCATGGTATCATTGAAACTTCAGTTATATAATTCTCTGTGAAGTTCTTGACTCTACTGTTCTTCGTTGCTGACTTTCCTCTTCAAGTTGTCTTCCTTCAAGGTAAGTAATCCTGAGAGAAGTTAGAGACTCATCTATACTCACCACATTACCCAGAAGAAATATATTGCACATCAATTCAGTCTGCTCCTCAGGAAGAGGATGCTCTTTATGAAGACATAAGCTCTTCTCTTATTTGAACATCACTGAAGACAGAGATTCTATCTATCTTGTTGAATGCTTATGACAAGTACTGCAGAATGGCAGCAAAAATTCCATTCCTATTCTTACGTAACATTCTTCATTTTTGAGGCTGAGAAGTTTAAGACAGTCTGTAGATTCTTTTTCAGATGATCATTGTCTGCCAAACAAAACCACTAATATAAGTTTTGCAAGATAAAAAGAACCCCGCCTCTCTTGTTTTTGCTCATTCTGTAGATAAGTACAGTTGTGGAGTTTTTTGAGTCTTTGTTTTACATTAATGATATCAGTGTTCCAAGTCTCCAATCTCTGCCTTATGAATACCAAAGGGAAGGATGTGGGGCTTTAATTATAGTAGATGTGCTATGGTTTGGGGGACAACAATTATCTTTCTGCTGCCTGGATCTTGAAGGAAACATAATAATACTAGATTCAGCAGTTTGATTGGCAACCTGGTTACTCAGCTTTCTGATATCAGGGGAAGCAGGTATGTTATTAGGCTAATTCTTTTGGGGTGATCTGGGAATCATTTCAAAAGTTAAGTCTTGGTCTGGTTCCTCTAGCTTCTCCAATAATTTTGTAAACATTTTGTAAATGCCTTTCTGATTAAAACATAGATTAGTTTGTGTTGTCTGCAGCTGAAGCAACACTGTGCTACATTATAAGTGCCTAGAACAACACTTGGCACATTATACATACACAAAAATTATTTGTTACCTAGCTGGGTTTTTTCCCCCAGGTACTTGTATCCAAACTTTCTTGTGTTTTGTTGAATAAAACTAGTCCCAATTAGACACAAATTACTGACACAGGTATGGTGGCTACACTAAACCCTGAAATTGAGGTCAGCGCATAGCAAGCCATACAGATGAGAATGATAGAGAAAGAAATTCCCTATGACAATTTGGGTGCTATTTGTGGAGATTAGGAAAATAGTACCTGGGAACAAAAACAATGAATATGTATTAGAAAGTTCTGCTTTTAAAGAATTGTGTGCAAGACAAGAGATAATACTCATTTACTTCAGAAAATTCTATTTGTGAGACCAAAATAACACGTGGAATATTGACAGAACAGTAAAAGGGAATTGTTTGAGACAGCGTGGTTTGTACCCCCTCGTTCCACATTAGCCACTCATTCGTTCTTCATTAGCATCATAATCACAATTTTTAGCCAGGACACATTGTTGCCCAATTTGAAGACATATTTCCCAACTCTCTAGCAGCTATTTATAACTGGGTGTCTAAGTTATGGCCATTGGGATGTAAACAGACATTTTGTATATGACTTCTAAGGAGCTCCTTAAAAAAGAAGAGGCAAACATCATTTTGGCACTTCCACTCTTTTACTTTGCTGCCCTGCAACAGAGTTGTCATTATTGGAGTTCTAGTATTCATTGTAGGGCCCTGAGATACCCTTGATGGTACAACAGGAAAGACCTTGTTCTCATTATGATTATGGAGTGACCATACCAATACTGAACAACCTACCTTTAAAATCCCTTTGTGAGAGACAAGAAAGCCTTTGTCTTATTTACATCGGTGCTGTTTGGGAGGTTTGCTGTTAAATGCAGATGAACCTAATTATGTCTAATACAGATATATATCCAAGTTTTGAGGGATGGAAAAGTCACTGTAGATGCTGTAGAAGAATGAATTTTATAGACATATGAAAGAAAATAGAAATAGAAGAATTGAGCAAAACCAGACGCAAAAAAAATTAGGGCAATTTATTACAGTGTCAACGTTAATATCATCTTGTTAATATCTTTAAAACTTTCCTAACTTTCTTACAGAATCTGAGTTTCCTTCCTTTTGTGAATGTAGCATATTACAGTCTAGATTCAGCCAGACCGCTCACCATGAACCTTAAATTAGAAACAAATGATGACAAGAGCAGTAGAAACTCCTTCCTGGATATGTCAGTGGAAAGTGGTGCACTCAGTATCCAGTGCCAATTTCTGAGTCTGTTTAGGGTTCTGTAACAGAATACCACAGACTGGTATCTTATAAAAGACAGAAATTTATTTCTTACCATTTTGAAGGCTGAGAAGACCAGGATAAAGGTGCTGGCAGACTCACTGTCTGGGGAGGGCTCACTTCCTTCATAAAATGGTAATTTCTTATTGTAACCTCACATATCAAAAAGGCAAATAAGCCCCTTTGGCCTTTTTTAAAGGGCACTAATCCTAATCATGAGAGCTCTGACCTCATGACCTAATTACTTCCAAAGGCATCACCTCTTAAATCCGTTGTACTGGTGATTAGGTTTCAACATATGAATTTGGAAGAACACAAACATTCAGATTATAGTAGCCAATAATGTGAACAAAGTTAGATGTAGGATTGAGAAATTAATGGTGGCCACAACAGGCTTCTTTGTAGCAGGACTTCCCTGGATTTTGCCTGTAGTTCTGGCTAAGTTGCTGCTATTTGAGACATTCTCTTCCTTAGTCTTCCTAGTAATTCAAGTCTCAGAGCTATATCTCTTTTCAAAAGCCCTATTTACTACTATATTTGCTTACGTCAACCAGAGTCAGTTTATGTTGATTGCTAATGTGAATGTTATCTGATACACATCTTCTAATAATTATACAATATGTAGTACTGCAAAGGCAAGATTTTATTTAAAAAACAAATTTCAACTTTTTTTCTTAATTGATTTTAAATAGCATCCATATGTTTCTTCAGGGGCGAGAAATCTTAGGAGTCCCTTTGATTAGTCTTTTTGCCTTTCTAAATTCATGTTTCAGAACCAATTCATTTAAACTTGAAAAAGATGAATTTGGTTTGAAATAATGAGCCCATATGTTTCCAATGGAGTTTGAATTTACCAAGAATGAGACTTAAATATACACTCGATAAATATCCTAACTAAACCTGTTGCAAATGTGACTTTACTTAATGTGTATACTAGTGATGCAGAATGAATAGGACACAGTTTCTCTAATCGATGAGGTCAATCCTCCCAAAATTTTGTTCACTTTTCAAGGAAACTCTTGCCAGATTCCTGACTCATGGTAGGTCCTTAATAAAGCTATTGGTAATGTAATTCAATAAGAATAACAGGATGACTTTTACGAAATGCTGCGTAAGTATAGATCTTGCACCTTAAAAAAGATGAAAATAATTTGGCAGCAGCCGGGTCACTAGCAGTAGAAAATGATGTTTTAGCTGCATAATTTTATTCTACTAATTTGTGACTAGTAAATGTTCTAAGCAAAGTAAAATTCTGCTTCCTGTTTTCAGTTTGTTTAACATTTCAGTGTTCACTCTGAAGTGCACAATACTTCCATCATATTGACATAATCAATGGACATATACTAAATAATCATAAGTGTGTAACCTTATTAAGGACAGCATTTAAAAATTGCATCAAACACAAGTTCATCCTTTGAAGATCAGTGCTTCCTCACTGCTACAAGTGAGATCTTATCACTTATTTAATTTTATGATTTGTCTTCTTCTCCCACTCTCGGATTGTTATGTGAATTAAAATGTATCTTTAGTTTCTTTGAAGGATATAGTTTACACTTTGGGAAGCCAAGGTGGGCAAATTGCTAGAGTCTAGGAGTTTGAGACCAGCCTGGGCAACATAGTGAGAGCTACTTTCAACAAAAAATTTAAAAATTAACTGAGTGTGGTGATGCATTCCTGTAGTCCCAGTTGCTCAGGAGGCCGAGGCAGAAGAATCACTTGAGGCCAGGAGTTTGAGATTAGACAGGAAACATAACAAGAGACCCTTTCTACAAAAAATTTAAAAAGTTACCCAGGTATGGTGATGCCTGCCTGTAGTCCCAGCTACTTGAGAGAGTAAGGTGATAGGATCACTTGAGCCCAGGATTTTGAGGTGCACCACTGCACTCCAGGTAGAGACCCTGACTCAACATGTGTATATTCATGTATATATTCACACACACACAGAGAGAGAGAGAGAGAGAGAGAGAGAGAGAGAGGGAGAGAAAGAGAGAGAGAGAGAGAGAGTGAGAGAGAGAGAGAGAGAGAAGAGAGAGAGAAGGGATTTGGGAATCACTGTCTTGAGAGTGGTGTTACTGAGTAATCACCCACTTTTTACACTTTTGTTTTCTTTTCAGTCCTTTTACAAAACTTTTTTCATTTGTAACCTCTCTCCTATTGTAACCAAAGGGAAAATCTGTACTTTTTGCTGTGTTTGTTTCTGTTTGACTCCTTCTGGACTGAAAGCTTATAGATCAGGCTGATAGCATTTTTTTCTTCTGTAACTTTATCATTCTGTCTGAAATACATATGGAGGAGGATCCCCAGAAAAACAATTATTTTTTGGAGGGCAGGCGCCTTATGGTACAGGCTTCACCAACTAGCTAAGTGTTCTAAGATCCCATCAGCATCAGTGTACCAGTTAGCATTGTTGTGAGAGACTGTGTTTGACTTCAGTGAATTTTTTGTGTGTGGAGATTCTTTCCAATGCATTTGCCCATTACATCAGTGGTTCACAACCTTTTTGGCATCAGGAACCAGTTTCATGGAAGACTATTTTTCCATGCACCAGGGGGGTGGAAGGATGGTTTTAGGATGATTCAAATGCCTAACATTTATTTTGCACTTTATTATTATATACAGAGGGCGCCAAAAATGTATATACATCAAGAAAGGAAAAAACTGTATCAAAATTATAATACCCAATACATACCTGATAGCAAAAGATAAAATACAAGTCACATTTGACTTCTACAATTACAAGGGTTGCTCAAAGTGGTTACCATTAACATCCAGACATTTCTGATTATGACAAACATCTCTTAGCATCTCTTAAAATGTGTATACATTTTTTTGCACAACCAGATAATGAAATAATTATACAACTCACCATTTAAAAAAAGGCATAGATGGAAGTGGTAAATAAAATAATGGACAGGCCACGTGTGGACTAAAATAAGTGTTTGATTCTGACTTATAGCCTGACATCAGGTGCATCTGTACAATTGAAGTACATCAACTTACCTGCTACTTACTGATGGGGTTTCAATATGAGTCTGCAAGAAATTGATTTATTATAATCTCTGTGCAGTTAAACTTCACTGCTTATGTTAATCTGTTTTGCAGCCACTCCCTAATGCTAGCATCACTGCCTCAGCTCCATCTCAGTTCATCAGGCACTAGATTCTCATAAGGAGCATGCAACCTACATCCCTTACATGCAAAGTTCACAATAGGGTTCATGCTCCTATGAGTATCTAATGTCACGTTGATCTGACTGACAGCAGAGTTCAGGCAGTAATGTGAGTGATAGGGAGTGACTATAAATGCAGATGAAGCTTTGCTCACCTCCCGCTGTGTGGCCAAGTTCCTAACAGGTCAAGTTCCCATGGCCCTGGGACTGGGGACACCTGAATTTCATGATGGATTATTTACAAGTGCACCTACTCACTCCACACTGAGTGTTCAGCAGCTTTTGACCAAAAACAGCATGACTCCCATACCCCACCCTCCTTATTCACCCAATCTTGCCCCAAGTGACTTTTGTTGTTGTTTCTCTAGATTTAAAAAAAAAATTCCTCAAAGGGAAACATTTTGCTGATGTGGAAGAGGTGAAACAAAAACCAGCAGAAGCATTAAAAGGCATCAAATTGATGAGTTCAAAAACTGTTTTGAGCAAAGCAAAAAGTGTCTTGATAGGTGTATTGTGTCGAACAGAAAGTACTTTGAAGGAGACAGAAGTTTAAACATGGAAGAAAAAATACACATTTTTTATAAATAAATTCCAGTTTTGGGGAGTCCCTCTCATATGTAATACTATAGCCACTTAGTAAAAGTCTGCTGAATAAATACAACAGATGGAGATGGACTTGAATCTTTACTTGAGGCTCTTCCTGTGTGAGTTAGAGCAATAAGTTGAAAGAGTACAATAACATGAAAATTATTTCTCTTACTTATAAAATAACTTATGCTACTTTGTTACTTGCATGATGAGAAATTTTACTGGCTCTTATACTCTCTGTGTCCTAGTAGTCAATTAAAAAAAGAAATGATGAATTTTTGAGAAGATTAAGAAAAGTTATATGTCTAACTTATCAGCTCAGTGGAAGGCATATTGTAAGTACACAAGTAGTATTGGTCCATTTTCTTACTGTCATGAATACCAGGGAGTGTTAAGCACATTAATTGACTATAGTAGAGAAAGCATTCAATCGATAGTTGAAACAATTGAGTTTTGATGTTCATTTTGGCCTTGAATGAATTTGTATAATGCCCTCAAACTCTCTGGGTCTCAGTTTCTTCTATCTTAAAATTAGAATAATATCTAACAAAGAATAGGAAGTAATAAAATGAATAAAATAGCTGTGCACATAAAAGCGGTTACTATTTATATTTGCTTTAATTATGCACAGCACATTATCATTTGTTGTGATTTTTAAAATTTACTTATTATTAAGTTTATTTTGTTTAGGGCTAAGGAGATATTAGAATGTTCTTGAGGTCTCACTTTACCTACTTAAGAAACGTAATCTTAAGAAAGAAAGTAAAAGACTAAAGAAGAGATTTTAAAAGATGATTTAAACTACAACATTTTAGACAGATTGAAGTGAATGCTAAGACAGGTGGTGAGGAATAGATTTTGGAATATCAGATGTGAAATGACAAGGGTGGGAGTAGAGATTTAACCGTGGAAAAATAATAAGCACTAGAAATGTGTAACTGATTTTCCAAAGGAAAACTGTTCAACTTGTCATTGTGTATAGAATTTTTTGCAAGATGGTCTTTTATATGCAACTAATCCTTGACTAATAAAGCAAGAAGCAATTTGTTTATTATTTTTGTTAAGCTGATAATAAGCCTGTTGCTGTATTTTGCTTCATTGCAACCAATTCTGAAAGTTATCTTCCAATTTTTCCAATCCTCTATTGCTAACTCTTCAACAAATTATTTTTAGTACGTGAGAAACATACATAAGAAAAATGTGAGCCGGGCTCAGTGGCTCAGCCTGTAATACTGTGCTTTGGGATACTGAGGTGAGTGAATTGCCTGAGCCCGCAGGTTCGAGACCCGCTTGGGAAAATTGGCAAGACCTCATCTCCACTAAATCAAAAAATTAGCCAGTCGTGGTAGGCGTGCCTATAGTTCCAGCTGCTTGGAAGGCTGAGGCGGAAGGATCGCCAGAGACCAGCGGGTCGAGGCTGCGGTGGCCGGGAGCGGCCACTGCACTCCAGTCTGGGTGACAGAGTGAAACTCCAATTCAAAAAGAAAAAAAAAAAAAAAAAGAGAGAGAAATGTGTAAATGTTTGAAGAGAAAAACTTTATTTATACAAAGAATATTAACAGTTCTTCATTAGAATTTACACCTAGAAATAGAATTCAAGAAGAGAAATATTCAGGGATGACTAAAAGTTCCAGTTTATAATTTTTACATACTAAGCACCTTCAATATCTTCAATCCGCACTGCCATTTATTTATTTATTTTTTACTACCCAGCTCAATAATCTCTATTGACTGTAACATCAAATGCAAAATCTGTCATGGAATGCCCCCCATCCCAATCTTTCTCATATTAATTGAGCTGACATAAAAAAGGAGTAACATTTCTTTTCTTTTCTTTTTTTTTTTTTTGAGTTGGAGTCTCACTCTGTCGCCCAGACTGGAGTGCAGCAGCCGCTCCCGGTCACCACAGCTCGACCTGCTGGGCTCCTGCGATCCTTTCGCCTCAGCCTTCCAAGTAGCTGGAACTACAGGTTACCACGCCCGGCTAATTTTTTGAGTTATTGTAGAGATGAGGTCTCGCCGAGTTGCCCAGGCGGGTCTTGAACCCGCGGGCTCAGGCAATTCACTCACCTCAGTCTCTCAAAGGCGCGGGATTACAGGCTGAGCCACCGAGCTCGGCTAGGAATAACTTTTCAATGTGAACATCAGCTATGGTATAAGGGAGTGACTGATGTGAAAGTGTTTTTACTCATTCTGGGTCAAGATGTAAATCAGCAGAAAACACAGAGTTGTCATGATAGAGGTAGAATGGAATGGTCCAAGGCAGACTCACTCAACTGACTTCGTCCAAGGGCTTGCCCAGTGCTTTGCTTTGGAGGAATTCATAATTGACTCCAACTTTATCATTTTTTAAAGACAAATTTAGGCTATTAGGAGTAGCAATAAATAATCTTCTTTTAGATTATTTGTACGATTTTGAAAAATAGGTGTTAACTTTCAATTTCAGTCCTGGGAATTTCTTTTGACCACCTCTTAAAAGTTAGAATTCACTGAGAATTTTTCTTGAGCCTCTAATTATCTGTTCATGTTCTGTGAGACATCTTGTTCATTGTCATGTCTGTAACCTTTACCAAAATTCTCCAAATTGATGTCTCAAATTCAGACTTTTATCCTTTCAACTTATATTCATCTATCAACTAGACATCTCTACCTGGAGGCCCCAGTACATTAATGTCAATGTTTCTAAATGAGGGTACATTTATTTCCTCTTAAAACTTTTTTACTCTGATCTTTTCTGTCTTATTTTATGGCACGACTTTCCATACAACAGTCATACAAGAAGTTATGTAGTCACTACAAACCCCACTATTCTTCTACACTGCAATCTGTGTGTCATGAAATCTTGCCAAATGTTCTACCTAAGTAACTCTGGGACATGTTCTCTTATCTTTGTCCTTCTAACATACTATAATCCTATTTTGACTTAACTCTCATCGTCTCATACAATAGGCTCCTAACTTGCCTGCTTGCTGCCATGATTAATTCTCAATCCTGTCACCAGAGTGATCTTTTTAAAACTTAAATTTGGCCCTGCCACCTATTGATGTACAACCCTTCAAAAGAACTCTAGCTCTTAGAAGGTACATTTCAAGTTATTTAATATAACATACAAGGAACTCCACATTCAGCATTTGCCAACTCCATCCCAACTCACTTTATTCCTGTCGTTCATTGCCTAAATTGCCACTTCTACCTTCTTAACCCATCTTGCTTTGCTGAATTCCTGATAGTGTTATGAAATATAGTTCGTCTCCTTCTTTAGAAGGCCTTCCCTGACTTTTATGCTTGTTCTCATGATATACCTCAAGAGATGCCTTGCTCTGAGCTTTTGTAATAGTTTTTGCAAATGTCCACATTACCCTCACAGCATTTCCTTTTGATGATCTTTTCATGACAATCTCCCAGACCGTGTTGTGGATGACTTGAGAACAGAGTCCATGGCCTATTCTTCTTTTTATCAAAGATGTTTAACACAGTGAGTCTGCTACACAGTGACAACAGAAAGCATTTTTTCAAGGAATATATAAAGGCGCAATAAATTATTAAAAGAGGAGCTAAATGTATTACTGAATACTTCACTTATGTATTACTATTTGCTCTTTCTTAATTCCACTAACATTTTGATCAAGAAGTTACAATGAACAAAATCAACAGCTGGCTAGAGAAAAGAGTAAAAAACCAAAAAAACAAAAACAAAAAACTAGATCTTCTTGTTTGCAAGGTCATTTTTGTGCATTTCTCCCCATTTATAGTTCTAAGATCCAGTGAAATCTCTGCAATTTAAGCCCAAGACAGAGTAGTTTAAAATATGATGTATGTTTTTTTTCTTGACTTCCCATTTTAATAGCCTTACTGCTGTTTAAACATTTCAAAATCACTGTCAGCGTCTTCATAAACATATTTAGGTCATAATCATTTGATCACAATTCTGAAGTACTCAATGCCTTATTATATTTTCTTCTCTAGAGTGGTAATTTCCTGTACTTAATCTTATACATAACAATCAAAATAAGTTAAAATTCTCAATCTAAGCATAATATAATGGCATTAACTCATATATTACAAATAAGTAGTAAGATGCCACTTTCTGGATCTTGAAAAGGAGAGACAAAATCAAGAATAGTACACAAATTGATATATTAAAGGGGACTGACAATTCTTTCTGGTTTTTTTTTTCCCCATCCTTAAACACACATGGTGTATCATGATGTATCATCAGGCTGTGTCAGCTACATGTAGTATAGCAATGGTAAGGAAGAAATACAAAATACAATACTTTGATCTTCAAAGTTTCCTAATTTCCCCTTGCTCAGAAGCAGTTGTTAGAGCTACAGAGTTAAAAATAAAAGAAAGTCTTCTAAAGAAACGTAAATGGCCGCCTGTGCAACTTCACATGCAGGCATAATTCTAATGGTTCAGGAAATACTGTCACCATAAGTCCAAGTATCAATAAAGGTCCACAGAGAGAAGAGCAAATCATGTTTCTTTCTTGACTAGAGATTGAGATAGCAGATTTTCTTCCCCCTAAGGGGAGAAAAGACTATTTTACTTTCTTTTTGCTTCCTTTCTAATTCTGGGTTCTATAAGCCCCTGCCTTTGCAAAGTGATCAAAAGTGACTTACATAATGCGATAGAAGAGTTGCACTTTTAAATTTGTGCTGTGTGCATTCATACTAGATTGGCGGTAGTGCTGAGCAATTAATAGAATTTGCCAAAAATACAACGATGATTGGGGAACAGCTTTATGATATCAGGGTGTTTTGCCCTTTCTGTAGTTGTTATAAATGGACGCATGGGAAAGATAAAATAAAACTCAGAACATGTAGAGTCTTGCTGCAACTGCTGATGGAAACCTTTTTTATAATGTAAAAACTAAACAAAGAATCCTTAGATGCTTTATTGTTAAATGAGGGAATTCTAAAGTTGACAGTCCTTAGTTTAGCAAATTGTCTTCATGAATCTCTGAGCATGAAAACATAAACCTCAACATTATTCCGGACAGAGAAAAGAGAGCTAAACTGCTCTAAACATAAAATTAACCACAGTAGTGAGGTGGAGGCTGTGTGATAGAGATAGGACAGGAACATAGAAAGCTACGTCAGCCAGGCTCCGTGGCTCAGCCTGTAATCCCGCGCCTTTGGGAGGCTGAGGTGAGTGGATTGCCTGAGCCCGCGGGTTCGAGGCCCACCTGGGCAGGTGAGACCTCATCTCTACAATAAATCAAAAAATCAGCCGGGCATGGTAGCGCATGCCTGTAATTCCGGCTACTTGGAAGGCTGAGGCGGAAGGATCGCCGGAGCCCAGCAGGTCGAGGCTGCGGTGGCCGGGAGCAGCCACTGCGCTCCAGTCTGGGCGGCAGAGTGAGACTCCAACTCAAAAAAAAAAAAAAGAAAGCTGGGTCAAAGTAGGCCTTGATCATTGTGAAACTACTCACAGTAGAATGTAAGAGAATGGTGTCTTATAACCAATTTTAAAGTTTTGTTGTATTATGTAGTGCAATTATCACCCTTTATTACCAAAAACCTGTAGTAAAAATAGGCCTGCAGATATACTTCCTGGTGTTTAGCATACTTTGGAGAATTGAAAGGAACCAAGAGAGTATTGATGTGATCTAAAGTAATGCAGAAGAGAAACAGCATAAAGTGAAACTAAACCATTGACTGACAGAGAAAAGGAGCTAGAAATAAACAGAAAACACTATAAGCATTCTCAAAATTTCTTGAGAAATTGCCTTTTTATTAGAAATTTAAATGGCAGATTAAATCCAACAGGTGGGAGAATATTGTTTCTGGGTTAACTCTAAGAAAAGTTATTGCCTCACATATGGACAAATCTTTAAAAATGTGTTATGTAATGAGTAAATTCTACCATTTTTCACAATGGTCACATTTAATGAACCATAGATAAAATATCTGTCCACTTGGAATTATATTTTTTCTATATAGAATATGTGATTTGAGCATAATTATTTTACTTTTAAATTTTAAAATCCTACATTTTTTCCCTGTGGAATTACTTTTAAAGAAATGTAATCATTAGTTTTAAAAATATGAATCAATAGTTTACAAACATTTACAGAATTAGTTTTTCTTACAAAATCTTAATAGAAAACAAAAGTTTAAAAAGAGGCGAAAGAATGAAAATGCTATAGCTGAAACAAAGGGCAAGTGGTCAAGCTATGACTTTAATTGCATCAAACAATCCTGCAGGGCAAGAGAAGATCGAAATTAACGACACAGGGGATGTTCTTTTTATCTTTTCCAATTCCATCTTATCATCCTATAGTTTTAAATTTGCTAAGCATAATAACTCATCAGACAGTATTTGACACAGTTAACCAAAATGTAATATGCATTTTATATTTGTTATATGGAATGATTACAAAATTATTTTGCCACATGTTTGTTTTTCTCTTAACAAACTTCTTTCTTTACCCAATTTAATCTATGCACTTTGTCTTTATTACTTACCACTCAGCCCCTGATGCCTCCTGAATTGTAACTGAACCAACATTGTCTTTCACTGATTCCTTTCTGAATCTTCCTCCTGTTTCTCCCTATATGTTCTTTAGTTTGTTTATGCTTTGTGCCCCATTCTCACTTTACCTCCCTATAACCCTTATTCAGAAATGCCTTCACTAGTTGCTTCTTCATAACTTTAAACTGACTGCCCAAAACTGCTTCAGGTTCCGCTGAGTTCAAAATAATTTAGCAATGTAAGGTGGCTGCCAAACATGGTTAATTCTAACATCAGTATGGTTTGAATTGTTTCCCCCACAAATTCATATGTTGACGTTCTAAGCCCTAATTTGATGGCATTAGGAGAAGGAACATTTGGGAGACAGATTAGTTTAAATGAGGTCATGAGAATGGATCCTTTTGATGGAATTAGTGAATTAGGGCCCTTATAAGAAGCGATAACATCTCTCTCTCTCTCTCTCTCTCTCTCTCTCTCTCTTTCTTTCCCTCCTGCTCCTCCCGCCCCCAAGAAAGACACAGATACAGGGAGAAGGCTGCCCTATGCAGGTTAGGTAGAATGTCCTGCCCTGACCAGAAACAAACCATACTAGATCCTTGATTTTGAACTTACAGGCTCCAGAGCTATGAGAAAATAAATTTGTGTTGTTTAAGCCACCCAGTTTACAGCAATTTGTTATGGCAATGAAAGTTGAATAATAAACTTATCCAGCCTGAGTAGGATTTCTTGGTCTTGACTTTTTTTAAAGTCCTGATTCCATTTAAAACATTTTGTTCGTAATATTTTCTCAGTTATTTTTGGCTTATAATGTCCTTTGAGCCCTGGAGAAAACTACAAGTGATCACTAATTATATGGCAAGCTTGCTTTCAGACTTACTCTGGGAAATGAGAACATACATTTTTAGAAGGACAAACGGCAGACCAAACAACTTAATTTAAATGTGCAGGATTCAGTTTGCCCTAGTCAGCACCTTTATGCTCTTTATAATTAATACAAATTACAATGGAAGACATGAAATGGAACACATAAATATATAAAGCAGCCACAGTTAAATAGGTATTGGGGGCTAGGGGTTGAGAATAGAGTTGCACATAAAAAAATAGAGGAGTTGATGGATACGGTGTCAGTGTAATGGTTTAAGTTTGGGACCTACATGTTAAGAATTGGAACTTTTTCATTAGATACACATGGACTATGACTAATCTGTAACACCCAATAAACTATATAAGTTGGAGAAACTTAGTCTGAAATCCATTATCATATTCATTTCTTTTAACACTTGTGCAAATGTCGCTGATGACACCCCATGTATTTCTGTGAATTCTCTTTTTTAGTACCTTAGTAGGGGAGTGTGAAAGAAACCATGATCAAATTAATGCTAAAACACTTCCATAGGCTAAAAAAAAAAAAGAAAAAAAGAAAAAGTCTGCCTAGAAGTGAGGCCTGGAGGAGGAACAAACAGTCCAATGTGAACTTTTGGGTGTTTGTGTTTTTCTAAATGTGAATTTGTGAAGGAGAGGTGAGAACGAGTGCAGAACTGTGGTCTCTAAGGAAATCCTTTGCTTCCCACTGTCTTGGAGCTGGAGTAAATTGCTAGAGGTGAAATACAACATATGGAAGAGGAATGGATATGATGAGACAGATATAATTTATCTATCTCTTTTCTCTGCTATTTTCCCACTCCTTCCTATTTATAAATATTATCAAATTTTATCTACTTTCCCTCTCTTTCCATCTGTATTTGGTAGCATTGGCATCTCCTTATCTTTATGGATTCTGTTTTGATTTTTAAACTAGTTTGATTTTGAGGAAAGAGGAAAGGAAATGAATTGGTGCACTAAAAACTGAAAGTGGTACAAATGGTAACACAATGAAATAGTGGGATTTAGACTGCCCTTAAATAAGCTAAGAAAGCAGGAGATAAGTGGCAAGAAAAGAAAAAACATCGACATAGTGGCCTTCTTGTCAAACTTAAGCTCCTCCTTTGGAACAAATATGCTGTGGACATTTTAGGGTATACAGAGACACATAAATTAGACTTTCTTTGTCGCATTATCTGAAACCTCTATTCTATCATAGGGAGCTAGACCCAGAGAGTATTTGACTCACAGGACCATTGATTTCTAGGACTCACATATATGGGAGTGGAAGGATAATGTTTCTGGAATTTCAGGTCTCTGACAATAAAAACCCAACAGTTTAGCCAATGCTGGGTTGTATTCTAAATTAAAAATATTTCTATGCCTGTTTTGATACTTACAAGTCATGTACCACATATTCTTTAAGGAAAGTCAATATATAAGAAATCTAGTTTTATGTAATAGGCACATGGGGCTAATTTAAGATTTTTTTTTTTATTTGGAGTCTCACTCTGTCACCCAGACTGAGTGCAGTGGCATGCTCCGGCCACCGCAGCCTCGACCTGCTGGGCTTCAGTGATCCTTCCACCTCAGCCTTCCAGGTGGCCGAAACTACAGGCGTGCACTACCATGTCCAGCTAGTTTTCTTTTCTTTTCTTTTTTTTTATTTATTGTAGAGATGAGGTCTCACCAAGTTGCCCAGTTGGGTCTCAAACCAGCGGGCTCAGGCAATCCACTCACCTCAGTCCTCCCAAAGTGCTGGGATTACAGGATGAGCCACTGAGCCCGGCAAGATATTTTTTAACCTGTAGAAAATTTGCAAATAATTTCTATATATGCTTTATCAAGATTCCCTGCTGTAAACATTTTATCATGTTTGTTTTTATCATTTCCATTTTCTTATCTACATACACGCATATACTTTTTTCTGAATATTTAAGTAATTTGCAGACCTGATGTCCCTTCGCCCATGAAGGTATAACTTGTGTTGAGATTTAATCAGTAAGATTCTTGTATGTGCATGAGAGATTGAGGTGTAAAGTCTGTAAATACTTATTTTATAAGAAAATGAGAAGAAAACTGAATCTTGAGACCCCAAACTCATTATGCCAAAGGGAAAGTTAAGCTTAGGAAATGAGTCATTCATAAAACATTCTGCTTTTTGTTCTCAGATAGTTGCAACAATAGAAGACCACCTATTTTCCCAGATGGCCTCCCTCACACGTTGCTCACAAGGAAATTTGGCCACAAAATCTTTCAGAATAGAATACCTATCCCTCCAGTAGACTAGCCCTAGAGCAGAGTGTTTTGGATCTCACCTTGACAATGTAAATTAACAGTTTAGCTTCACAGGTATTGGACAAGGGCAAGACTAGACATTATCCCTTTGCCCATCCAGAGACAAACGCATAATTGACTTCTTCCTCTCTCTGTTCACACATTTACATTCTCTTAACGTGAAATGTAGATTTATTGAGGGCGAGATGAACACAAAATGAACTGTTCCTCAACTTCCTTTTTTTATATTTAAAGTGTAAATTCACTGAGTGCTAATCAAAGCCTTCACAAAGATGTAACCGTTACTTCATTGCCTGTCCCTCACCCCTTCCCCCCCTTTTTAATCCTCCCATCTCTCCTGCCCGCTGTTTCTCTTTTAAACACTGAAGTCCTCAAACCCATTTCAGAAAAAGACTCTGATCACAGAAAGTGCTGTGATTTGTGTTTCTTTTCCCCAGACATGTATTCAAGTTGGCAAAATAAACTTCTAAATTGATAGAGATCTGTCTCAGTCACTTTTTGGTTTACAAAAGTTTTCAAAAACATTTTATTGTAAAGTCCAAGTGTACTTAATATGTTTGTTTTATTCTAATAAATAAAAATACCAAAGTCTGCATAGTGGTTATCTGGAGAAATTTAGAATGTGCAAAACATGATTTAGTCTAATTACCATTTCTTTTTTGTTACTTTTATTGGTATTATTTAATTGATACATAATAATTGTACATATTTCTGGGGGTAAATCTGATATTTTGATACATGCATACAATGTGTAGTGATCGAGTTAGAGTAATTGGGATATCTATCACCTCCAACTTTGATCACTTCTTTGTGTTGAAACATTCCAAATTTTCTTCTAGCTATTTTGATATACATAATAAATCATTGTTTATTATAGTCATCCCACTGTGCTACAGAACACCAGAACTTGTTTTTTCCATCAAAATGTATTTTTTGTACCTACTTACTAACCTCCCTTTATACCTCTTCTTCTCTACTCTTTCCAGTTGCTTGTAAGCACCATTCTACTTTCTACCTCCATGAAATCAAATTTTTTAACTCCCATATTTAAGTGACAACATGAAATATTTTTTTTGTGTGTGTGACCAGCTTATTTAGCTTAATATAATACCTCCAGTTCTATCCATGCTGCTGCTAATAGGAGGATTTTATTATTTTTTATGGTTGAGTAGTATTCCATTGTACAGATATTCCACATTTTCTTTATTAGTTCATCCATTGATGGGTATTAGGTTGATTCTATATATCAGCTATTGTTAATAGTGCTGAAATAAACAGGAATGCAAATATCTTTTCAATGTACTGATTTCCTTTCTTTTGAATTAATACTGCAAAGTGGGATTGCTGGATCATGATAGCTCTATTTTTAATTTTATGAAAAATCTCCACACTGTTTTCTACAGTGACTGTGCTAATTTACATTTCCACCAACAGTGTATGAACATTCTCCTTTCTTTGCATTCTTGCCAGCGTTTGCTATTTTTTGTCTTTTGAATAGCAATCACTTTAAATGGGGTTAGATAATATCTCATTGTTGTGTTAATTTGTATTTCTCTGATGATTAGCGATATTGAGAATTTTTTCATATACCTGTTGTCAATTTGTATGTCTTTATTTGAAAAATGTCTATCCAAATTATTTGCCCACATTTTAATTAGATTTTTTTAGTTGTTATTGAGTTGAATTTCTTATATATTGCAGTTGTTAATTTCCTATTGAATGGATAGTGTGCAAGTATTTTCTCCCATTGTGTAAGCTGTTTCTTCACTTTGTTTATTGATTTATTTTTTGCTGTGAAGAAACATTTTAGCTTGATGTAATCCTGCTATCTATTTTTACTTTTGTTGCCTCTGCTTTTGAGGTTTTACTCAAAAAACCTTGCAAAGCCAAAGAAACCATCAAGAGAGCAGGAAGACAGCCTACAGACTGGGAAAAAGTATTTGCCAACTCCAGGTCTGACAAAGGCTTAACATCTTGGATCTACAAGGAACTCAAACGTGCTGAAAATAAAAAAACAAACAACCCACACATTATAAAATGGGCAAAAGATATGAAAAGACACTTCTCAAAGGAAGATATCCGAGCAGCCAACAGACACATGAAAAAATGTTCAACCTCACTAATCATCAGGGAGATGCAAATCAAAACCACACTGAGATACCACCTAACTCCAGTCAGAATGGCAATTATCAATAACTCAAAAAATAACAGTTGTTGAAGAGGGTGTGGCGAAAAGGGAACACTTCTACACTGTTGGTGGGAGTGCAAACTAGTACAACCTCTGTGGAAAACAGTATGGCGATTCCTAAAAGCTCTAAATATTGACCTCCCATATGACCCCGCAATCCCCCTACTGGGAATATACCCTGAAGAGTTCAAATCACTCTATAAATAAGATACCTGCACACGTATGTTTATCGCAGCATTGTTCACAATAGCAATAACCTGGAAGCAACCATGCTGTCCATCAAAAGAGGACTGGATTAAAAAATGTGGTACATATGCATGATGGAATACTACGCAGCCATAAGAAAGAACAAAATCATGAATTTCGCAGCAACCTGGATGGAACTAGAGTCTATAATACTGAGTGACCTCTCACAGAAACAAAGATCTGAATATCACATGTTCTCACTCATATAGTGGACCTTGAACATCCAATGTAATACTGTAAGAAAATGACTGATAGTGGTGGGAAACTATGGGGGGGAGGGGAAGGGAGATGGGATTAATAGTAGTAAATATCTGTCTGGGGATGGGGAGACACCTCTTATCAACAAGGGTGCCTGAACGAAGCATATTTGTATACCTAACCCTTAACTGTACCCCACAATATCATAATAAAAAATATTGATAAAAAAAAACCCTGCCCAGACCAATGTCCTGAAGCTTTTCCTCGATATTTTCTTCTAGGAGTTTCATAGTTTCAGGTCTTATGTTTAAGTCTTTAATTCATTTTGTAATGATTTTTATATATGGTGAGAAATAAGAATCTAGTTTCATTCTTCTATCCATGTGGATATCTAGTTTTCCCAGCACCATTTATTAAAGAGATTGTCCTTTCTCCTTTGTGTGTTCTTGGCAACTTTGTCAAAAATAAGCTTGCTGTAAATGTGTGGATTTATTTCTAGGCTCTCTATTCTTGTTCATTGGTCTATATGTCAGTTTGTGTGCCAGTATCATGTTATTGTGGAAATTATAGTTTTGTAGTATATTTTGAAGTCATGTGACCTGATCACCACTCTATACACTAATAAGTATAGAAATTTTAATAGAAATTATGGCTATTTCTTTTTGTTCATTGTTATGAAATATGACAGGCCTTGGTGTTAATTTTCAAATTTTAAATATTCTTTTTATAGAGATTAAAATCTCTACCAAAATGCAACCTTCTACAATTGAGATATCACAATATAGGAAGCTTATGAAGCTTTCACATGTAAAGTTTTTCTCAGTTCAAAAAACAATTTTATATTTGTTGATCTACCAGTCATACCACCTAGCCTGTAAATTAATTATCTTCATTTTAGAAATGAGTAAATTGAGACTTGAAAAATTTAAGTAAGTGGCTCAAGGTCTCATAGTGCCCTAGGAGGAAGTTGGTAAAATATTCTGGAGGAATATCTTTGGCCCATAATGTTTTTAGAGTTTTTTTTTTTTTTTAATTTTTATGGGTAATTCTGGCCAGTCATAGTGGCTCATGCCTGTAATCCCAGCACTTTGGAAGGTTGAGTTCAGAGGATCACTTGAGTTCGAGAGTTCAAGACCATCCTAGTGAGACCTCATCTCTACAAAAAATAAATTACTTAGTGAGGTGGTACATGCCTATAGTCCCTGCTACTCAGGAGGGTGAAAGAGGAAGGATCACCTGAGCCTAAAGAGTCAAGGCTATGGTGAGCCATGATCGTGCCACTGCATTCCAACCCGGGTGATGAGTGAGACCCTGACTTAAAAAAATAAAAAATAAAAAGAGCTTTTCCATTTTACATGGCAATAGTCTATTCTTGACATTTATATTACATCGAAAATCAACTTTGAAAATTTATTTTTCTGGAAAATTAACTGTCTTTGAGATTTTACATGTTTTAGGATAGTAATTTTATATTTTATTAGAATAATTATGAAATTCATCATTTATCTGGACCTGTGGTTATATTCTTTTCATTTATTACTTTGGTTATGAATTGGATTCTTTTGCTTTAAAAAAAAACTACGTTGGTGTTTTCTAAGAACTAGCTCCTGAATTTATCACTACATTTTTTAGTCTAATTTTTTTTAACTTTATCTTTATTTTTCTAACTTTTTGAGTTGAAATTCACTATTTAGATTCTAACTACCAAAGCCAATGTGTTTTCCTAAGTCTCTATGCTATTTGATTTCTCTGTAGTATTTAGTGCTGTTGAATGGGACATTACTATTAGAATCGTTTCTACCATATATGTTTTACTTCATAGTTCTTATGTTTTTCCTTACTCCTCAGTCTACACTTTTCTTTCATCAATAGTTCATCTTCTTCAAATTTAGTTCTCACCTCTCAATTCTTGTCTCTTCTTTTCCTTGAGGTTACAGCAACTTCCAAACTTCAACAGTCATTTTCAGGAACTTAATTTTTAACAGCTTTATTGAAATATAACTTACACATCATAGTATTCATTCATTGTAAGTGTGCTATTTAGTTATTTTTGCTAAATTTACAAGATTGTGCAACTATTACTGCTGTCCAGTTTTAGAACATTTTCATCACTCCCCAAAATTATCTCTTGCCTATTGGCAGTTAATTCCTGCTCCCACTCAAAAAAAAAAAACAAAAAACAAAAAAAAAAAAACCTGCTATCTGCTTCTATAAATTTGCCTTTTTGAATATATCATGTAAATGGAATTAGGGCCTTCATTTATTTAGCATAATGTTTTTGAAGTTTATCCATGTATAAATACTTTGTTCCTTTTCCTTATTGACTACAACTTTATTATATAGTTATACTATATTTGATTTATCAATTAATCAGTTAATGAACATCTTGAGCTTTCTAATTTTGCTTATCGTAGATCCTGGTGCTATGAACATTCAAGTCTTTTTGTAGGCATATATTTTCATATTTCTTGGGTACCTTTTTTTTTTTTTTCTTTGCGTTGGAGTCTCACTCTGTCGCCCAGACTGGAGGGCAGTGGCACACTCCCGGTCACCACAGCCTCAACCTGCTGGGTTCCGGTGATCCTTCCGTTTAGTCTTCCAAGTAGCTGGAACTACAGGTGTGCACTACCACACCTGGCTAAGTTTTTTGATTTATTGTAGAGATGATGTCTCGCCAAGTTGCCCAGGTGGATCTCGAATCACGGGCTCAGGCAATTCACTCACCTCGGCCTTCCAAAGCACGGGATTACAGGCTGAGCCACCGAACCCCTTGGATAGCATTTTAAGCATAGAGTTGCCTGATCACATGATAAGTTCTTGTTTAACTTCTGAAGGAACTCCCAGACTGTTTTCCAGAGTGGCTGTGCCATTTTACATTCCCACTAGCAACGGTGGAAAGATTCAGTTTTTCCACATCTATGCCGATACTTGACTTTCTCTGTATTTTTGTTTGCAGTCACCGTAGTGAGTGTGAGTTGTATCTTACTTTGCTTTTATAGATATAAGTTTTTTAGCTCAGTAGCATTCGTCTTAGCATGCTCTTATAGATTTAGTTGTACATTTTTAGCACCGTGCTCCATATTTCCACTTGGATATCTCATTCATATTAATCTCAACATAGGAGAAATCAGGCTTCTCTAGTAACTTCCTAATATTGGTTTACTTTTAGAAGCCCATATTACTTAAATAGTAGCATCATTTTCACTTTCAGTTTTGAACAATTTCAAATTATCCTATATGCTATCTTTCCTCAGATCATCCAGAGAAAATTATTTTTTAATATCATATACATTTTCTTTCTATTCTTATTACCATAATCAGTGGTAAACTATTTCAAAAACCTTACACTCATATCATTTTATTTCCACTGTTCTCTATATTAGTAATATCAAGATATGATAGTTTTTACAGGTTTTTTTGTCGTAGCCATTAGAGACTCAAAATTATTTAATGTCCCCTTACTTTCTTCAGCAGAATGTTGCTTCTTAGAGTAAATGCTAGTGGACTCCAAACCATCTGTTTCATCTGCAGAAACTTCAACTTTAGTTACACTGAGACTGAACATGTCAGCCTAGAGGCTTTCATAAAAACATAAATCCATCCATTTTTTGGGAATTACCTTCTTTTGCTTGTCTGCCTTTTTCCAATAAGAACTGAAGTCTCACTTTTTGAGTGAACAGTTTACCAACTTCCCAAGCACACTGAGTTCTTCCAATCTGTTCTTCCACTTACTTACTTATTGGAGTACTTACTATGAAATAGACTCTTTGCTTGGTGCTCAGATACAAGTGAATTAACACAGTACATCTCCTCAAAAGATTAATATAGTGAGATGAAGCAGATATGTAAATAGGTAATTATACATAATATATTCGTGTAGTGGTAGAACTGTGAACAGAATATTTTAAAGCAACAAACAGAGGTATCAAGGCCAGCTTAAATTGGTCTGAATGCAGGTTTAGGATTAGTAAGAGGTGATAATTGAACTGAGTCTTGAATGATAGCTAGATGGGAATGAGGGCAGAAAATTATAGAAATGGGGGTCAAGTGCATAAACAAAAGTGTGGATATAAGAAACAATCTGATGTGTTTGGAATTTACAGGAGAAAGGGTCTTGACACATAAAGTATCAGACAGAGATTGGTGAATGTGAAGCTAGGGAAAAATTCAGAGACCAAGGCACGAAGGGCCTGCATCTCATACTGGCAACCCAGTCTCTATGACATGAAGAGATTGTCATATGTTGAGCTTTACTAATGTGCCAAGAAGAATGCTAAAACCTAGGACTAAGAAACTAGTTAAAACAGGGTCCTTAAATGTAAAAAGCTTATATTCTAGTGTAGAACACAGACAAACAAATCAAAATTTACAATATAGGGCAATAGAAGCTATAACAGGAAGATGCAAAACAGAAACCAGGGTATGGTCAACTTTCTTTAGAAGAAATAGGAAAGGAGACTAGTTAGAAATTATTTCTGTAATGAGACAGCAAATGCTTAAGCTAAAACAGTGGTGATGGTGAGAAAGAGAGAGGACTATGATAGATATTTTAAAAATATAATTGGTAGGACTTAATAAGTGGTTGAATGTGGAAAGAAGAGTGACTCAGAAAAAGTCAAGAATAACTCCCAGATATTTCTGGCTTTGATGACTAGAAATACTAGTGATGATATCAAATGAGTACATGTTGGATGCCACTCATATATCACTTTGTATTTTGTTGTGTCACCTTTTCATGAACACATTATTTGTTTTTATACACCACCAGGTCAAAGCACTTGAGAGTAGAATCCAGTTTTGAATGTTTTGCAAAACTGAAAATGGCAATGACTTTATTATTTTGACCTTGTATATAAAAACTATAAATTCTTATGTTTTAAAAAGGTAAGAAATTGCACGCAAGAATAAAAAAAGTTATCTCAATATCACCTCAAAAATATTACCAACTAAATCAACACTGGGAATAGAACCGAGATTCAACATATTCAATGTTAAAAATTCTCTCCCTTTATTTTATGACCATCTTATCATCATGTACACCTTTCTATGCTTGATTTAGAAAAATGATTTGTTATTATTGCCTGTAGCATATCATTGCACAAATGAACTGTAAACTTTAACTAAAGTCATCTTGCTAAATAGGTTGGATGTTTCCAATTTTCAATAAAATACTCAAAAGGATAATCATTTATGTGTATATCTTTAGAATTAATTGACAGCCCAATTTCCTCATTACCTAAGAATAAATTTCTAAATAACTACATAAGAATTCTTCTTGGCGAGGATCCTAACTTCCTCTCCAGGCTTATTCTCAGCTAGTTTTCAATGTGCATCACATTGTGGCGCTATCAATCTGTTTGTAACTTAAAATAAACCACGTCATTTCATGACTTAAGGCATATTCATTCCATTGTAAGGAAAATCCTCACTCTAGTGAACCTCTCAGTCTAAAGATCAGCTCAAGGTTATCCTTTCTTATTTCTCCTAAAGAAGTTGACCATCCCCGGGTTTCTGCTGTGTATCTTCCTGTTACAGTTTCTATTATGCTATATTGTAAATTTTGACTTGCATGTCTGTGTTCTATACTAGAATATAAGTTTTTTTGCATTTAGGGACCCAATTTTAACTAGTTTCTCAGTTCTAGGTTTTAGCATTCTTCTTGGCACATAATTAAGACTCAATGTATGATGATTTCCTCCAACTGGCATTGAGATATGTTCTAACGGTCTAATAACATAGAAGGCCAAACCTATCTTACAGTGAAGATTTAGACATTCTCCTAAAACCAGTAGAATTACCTGCTTCTGCAGAAACCTTATTCTCTTTCACATTGTTTGACTAGTTTTTTTGAGATGGAATATAGTTTAAATTCTATAGATTTTATTATAATCTAAACTAAGATGAGGCGTAACTAAGAAGGGTTTTAAAAGTCTCCTGATGCTTCCTATTTTTAGGAAGGAAATAAATAACTTGGCTGTTCTCCTGTTTTTTATCTTAGTAAGGAGCAAGCAAAAGACAGTCACTTCATTTTGTCAGTGAAGTAGGGTTGAAGAGAGGCAGGGTTTAATGATACAGATAATTGAACACCAACATTGTTTGCATCCACAATTTAGGTTGCATTTTCAAAATTTTGTCATTATATAGATATATTGTAATGATCACAGATGAAAACACAAATTCTAAAGTGAAATGAATTGAGGCTTTAGTTGCCTTTCTTTTTTCTCTTCTTTATTTTTTTTTTTTTGAATCAGTATCTCACTCTGTCACCTAGACTGGAGTACAATGACATGATCACAGCTCACTGCAGTCTCAACTAACTGGGCTTAGATGATTCTTCCACCTCAGCTTCCTGAGCATCTGGAACTGCAAGCATGCCTCCATGCTCAGTTAAATTTTTTTTTCTTTTTTTTTTTTTGTAGAGAGGAGAACTCGCTATGTTGCCCAGGCTGATCTTGAACTCCTAGGCTCAAGCAATTCTCCTGCCTTGGCCTCCCAGAGTGCTGGGATTACACGTATGAGCCACCATTTCTAGTCATTAGTTTCTTCGTAAAATATGAATTTTCTATAACAATTTCTAATACAGGAATTTCGATATAAGTAAAAATGTCTTTTAAACTAGTGTCATGACCTGTGCCTTTTACGATGGCTTTGTAGATCACTAGTAATATTTTTACTGCACAACTTCTATTTATGAAGTGTGAGTCCTTGAAATACTATAGGTTGAATATCTTTTATCTGAAATGTTCAGGACCAGAAGTGTTTTGGATCATTTTTCAAATTTTGGAGTATTTTTTGATAAACATCCCAAATGCAAATACTCAACATCTAAAATACTCCAGTGAGCATTTTCTTTGAGCAGCAAGTCAGCACTCAAATTATTTCAGATTTTGAAGCGTTTTCGATTTCAGGTTTTTAGTTAGAGATGCTCAACCTGTATCTTACAGTTTTGATTTGCAATGTTCTTCAGTCTTTAGAAAAGTTCTTTGAAAATAATTTTAACTTTAATTCATCTAGTTCTATATGTTTTAGTCAGGATACCTTTTGATTGTGAGTTGCAATCAAATACAACATTTTTCTAGCCTAAAAATGTAAATTTCTGGCTCACATGACTGAAAAATTTAGAAGTACAGCTGGAATTAGCTTGGTCTGGATCAAGCTATTCAGAGACTGCCTTCAAGTTTATAGCCTGTGTCTTTCTCTACTATATGTTCTTTTCACAAGTAAAGCAAATGACTGACTACTCTTTGGCAAAAATGTAAAGATCTTGCTTGGCCCACTGTGTTTGGGCAACTGGGTTACTGTGAATGGTCAGAATTGAGTCACCCCCAGAGTGGAAGAAAGATCAGGCCTGCTCTAACCACATGGAGTGGGGGCTTTCTACAGGAATTAACCTCTTTACTGTCAGACAAGGTAGATGAGAGGTTCTGGAGAGAGAAAATCAACAGATGCCAACTGCAGTTTTTCCTGCCACCTTAGAAAATTGAAGTATAAAACAAATTACCATTTTTCTGGTAAGTGAAATATTGGAAATTCGTAACATTACACTAACATCTAACTATTTGACTTCACCTTTCAGTCCCCAGGAATGCAGAGTATGGGAAAATAAGCCTAACACTCTTAGATTTGCTCCTATATTTGCTCTTATATTTGCTTGTCTAGAAAAGCTCCAATACCTGACACAAATATTTCCAGAGAATCTTCATTAAACCAACTTTTAAAGTACAGTGTTCTGAGAAAGTGAATAAATTATCTTTTGATGGGTCATTTTCTGATTGATAGGAAAAAACCCCGCAAACATGCATATTTTCTGTAAATGCTATTATAGAAAGTATAATGTATGCCCTGACCAGCATCTGGTAATATACTGGGATAATAATGGGAAAGTATAATGTACACTCTGACCACCCTGGCAATATATTGGGATAATAATGGGAGCATGAATTTCTTGGAATTGAGGCCTATAAAATAAATATTATATCAACCTACAGTGATATAATTTAAAAATTATCTGTTTTCTCTTGATGCTGTCACTCCTCCTAAATTACATTGTT
Source organism: Cephalopachus bancanus (assembly GCA_027257055.1). Classification (NCBI taxonomy): domain Eukaryota; kingdom Metazoa; phylum Chordata; class Mammalia; order Primates; family Tarsiidae; genus Cephalopachus; species Cephalopachus bancanus. Next base: position 2,695,523 of record JAPVLO010000012.1, read on the forward strand.
CATAGTCTCCCTACTTTTACTTCTCTGAAGTGAAATAACAGGTGAAATAAATAAAATCAGTACTTATGACTACTGGTTATAAAAATATCTATTTCCTAGGTTTTGAGGGTAATCTAACTGACAATGGAATATGATGGCAATCATTAAAATATAAGATACTACTATAAAAATCTAGTCATTTCTCAGAGATTTAAATTTTAATCATTGTGTTTTTAGTCTATAAAACTGGATACTTTACTTTCAGAATAAAATTTCACAACAACGTTATGCTTACAATGTGCCTTGTATCAGTACAGCATTATCATTATCATCAGTGTCAGCCAAATTCATCTGGCACACTGAATTTTTTTTTTAAAGCTTAAGCTATATTCTGGTTTTCATTCCTTATGAGAAACGGCATGAAGTTGTGAATAAAGAAAACATTTGGAGTTATAACTGAGACTTCTTTTTATTTGCTGCCTCACAAGGATATATGAAAGCTACTATAGTGACAGAATTTTTTTTCAAAATAATTTTCTTTTTTAATTCCTATATTCCTTTCTCTTTTATCTTTCTTTTAATGTTTAATTTTTTTTATTTCAAAGATATGGGGTACAATTCAGGGTTAGGTATACAAATGTTCATTATGCAGGTATGCCTGTTGATGAGGTGTGCCCCCTTTTCCCCAAGCGGATTCTCACTACTGCCAATTCCACCTCCCCACCCTTCCACACTCCCACAGTTTCCTGCTACTGCTAACCCTTTTCTTATAATATTATGATAGTTGTTCAAGGTCCACTTGTGAGTGAGAACATGTGATACTCAGTTCTTCATTTCTTTGAAAGATCACTCAGTACTATAGATTTAAGTCCATCCAGATTGCTATGAAGTTCACGATTTTGTTCTTCTTTATGGCTGCATAATATTCCTTCGTGTATATGTACCACATTTTTTAAATCCAGTCCTCTTTTGATGGGCAACATGGTTGGATTCATGTTCTTGCTATTGTGCATAATGCTGCAATAAACATATGAGTGCAGGTATCTTTTTTATAGAGTGATTTGAATTCTTCTAGGTATATACTTAGTATGGGGATTGTGGGGTCATATGGAAGGACAATTTTTAGATCTTTTAGGGATTGCCATACTGTTTTCCACAGAAACTGTACTAGTTTACACTCCCACCAACAGTGTAGAAGTGTTCCCTTTTTGCCACATCCTCTCCAGCATCTGTTATTTTTTGAGTTATTGATGATGGCCATCCTGACTGGAGTTAGGTAGTATCTCAGTGTAGTTTAAATTTGCATTTCTTTGATGACTAGTGAGGCTGAGTATTTTTTCATGTCTCTGTTGGCTGCTCGGATGCCTTCTTTTGAGAAGTGTCTATTCATACCTTTTGCCCACTTTGTTATGGGGTTGTTTGTTTTTTTCTTTTCAGCACATTTGAGTTTCTTGCAGACCTTAGATGTTAGGCCTTTGTCAGATGTGCAGTTGGCAAATATTTTTTTTCCCAGTCTGTGAACTGTCTCCCTGCTCTTTTGATGGTTTCTTAGCTTGGCAGAAGCTTGTCATTTGATGAGGTCCCACTAGTCTATCTTATCTCTTACGGCATGGGCACTTGGGGTTTTGATCAGGAATTGGTTGCCAGTTCCAATTTCCATAAGGGTGTCTCCTGCACTTTCAAAGGTTCTTATAGTTTGAGATTTTACATGTATGTCTTTTATTGAGTTGATTTTTTTGTGTGGGGATAGGTAGAGGTCTTGTTTCAATCTTCTACATGTTGTCAGCCAGTTTCCCTAGTACCATTTACTGAATAGGTTCTCCTCTTTCCAGTGGTTGATGGTTGAGGCTTTGTTGAAGATAAGTTGGTTGAGAAGTTGAGGTTTTGCTTCTGGAATCTCTATCCTGTTTCATTGGTCTATATGCCTGTTCTTGTACCAATACCAGGCTGTTTTGATTATTGTAGCTTTATAATAAAGTTTAAAGTCTGGGATTGTGATACCTCCTGTTTTGTTTTGTTTTTTTCTGAGGATTGTTTTGGCAGTTCGTGGTCATTTATGTTTCTATATGAATTCCTGTATTGTCATTTCCAGGTCTGATAAGAATGCTGCTGGTAATTTAATAGGTATTGTGTTAAATCTGTAGATTGCCTTGGGTAGGTAGGATGAACATATTAAAAATGTTGATTTTTTCAATCCATGAGGATGGAACATTTTTCCATTTTTTTGTGTCATCTTTGATTTCTCTGAGTATTGTTTTGTAGTTTTCTTTATAAAGGTCTTTCATATCTCTGGTTAGGATTTGATTTTTTTCTGGCTATTGTGAATGGGATTGTGCTTTTTATTTGGGTTTCTGTTTGTTTATTGTTGGTATATAGAAATGCAACTGTCTTTTGCACATTGATTTTATACCATGAAACTTTGTCAAAGTCCTTTTTCAGTGCAAGAAGGTTTTTGACAGATTCCCTTGGGTTTTTGAAGTATAGGTTCATGTCGTCTGCAAAGAAGGGTAACTTGATTTTCTCTTTTCCTATTTGAATACTCCTGAACTCCCTCTCTTGTCTGATTGCTCTAGCTAGGTCTTCCAATACTATGTTGATAAGGAGGGATCAGAGTGGGCATCCTTATCTTGTTCCGGTTTTCAGGGGAAATGGTTGCTATTTCTGTCTGTTTAGCAGTATGCTGGCTGTGGGTTTCTCAAAGATGGCTCACACTATTTTGAAGTACGTTCCATCTTTGCCTAGAGTTTTGAGGGTTTTTATCAAGAAGGGATGCTGGATTTTATCAAAAGCTTTTTCCTTATCTAATGATATAATCATGTGGTTTTTGTTTTTACATCTGTTGATGTATTTAATTGTGTTTGTAGTTTTACAAATGTTGAACCAGCCCTGCATCCTGGGGATGAAGCCTACTTGGTCATGATGGATGATTTTTGAGATGTGTTGTTGAATCCAATTTGCTAGGATCTTGTTGAAAATTTTAGCTTATTTTATCTATGCTTATCAAGGATATTGGCCTGTAGTTCTCTTTCTTTGTTGAATCTTTACCTGGTTTGGGTATCAATGTGATGTTAGCTTCATAAAATGATTTGGGAAGAGTTCCATCTTCCTCAATTGCCTGGAATTCTTTCAATAGGATTGGTATCAGTTCCTCCTTTTACGTTTTGTAGAATCTGCTGGGAAGCCATCTGGTTCAGGGCTTTTTTTTTTTTTTGTAGGTAGTTTTCTTATGACATGGTGAATTCCTGGATTATTATTCATCTATTTAGGGTCTCGATTTCTTCTTGTTTCAACTTGAGGAGGTTGTGTGGTGTCAGAAAATCCTCCATTTCCATTAGGTTTTCAAGTTTGTTTCTATATAAGTGTACATAGTAGTCTCTGGTAATCATCTGTATTTCTTAGGGGTCAATTGTGATTTGATCTTTTGCATTTCTGATTGTGTTTATTTTGGGCTAGTGTCCATCAACTTGTTTATCCTCTCAAAGAAACAGCTTTTTATTTCATTGATTTTTTTTTTTTTTTGAGTTGGAGTCTCACTTTGTTGCCCAGATTAGAGTGCAGTGACACACTCCCAGCCACCTCAGCCTCAACCTGATGGCCTCCGGCGATTCTTCCGTCTCAGCCTTCCAAGTAGGCTGAACTACAGGTGCGTGCTACCATGCCCGGCTACTTTTTTTGACTTATTGTAGAGACGAGGTCTCGCCAAGTTGCCCGGGTGGTCTCAAACCCATGGGCTCAGGCAATTCACTCACCTTGGCCTCCCAGAGTGTTGGGATTACAGGTTGAGCCACCGAATCCAGCCTTGTTGATTTTTTATATTATCTTTTTGTCTTCTATGTCCTGAATTTGGGCATTTATTTTGGTGATCTGGATTCTTCTGCTGAAGTTAGAGTTTTGGTGGTCTTGTTTTTCCAGTTCCATTAGGCTGTTAACTTGTGATCTTTCCATTTTATTCATGTGTGTTCGCAGAGATATGAATTCCTCTCTTAGTACTGTTCTCATGGCATCCCGGAGGGTTTGGTAAGACGTTTCTTCATTTTCATTTGTTTCTAGGTATCTTTTAAGCTCTGTTTTGATTTTCACATTGACCCAGGAGTTGTTTAGCATCATGCTGTTTAGTGACCATGTCTTTGTGAATTTTGGTGGAACTTTGTTGGTGTTGATATTTATTTTTATTCCACTGTGGCCTGAGAAGGTGCATGGCAAAATTTCAATCTTGTGAAATTTGTTTATGCTTGATTCATGGCTGAGAATGTTGGCCTGGTGTGGTGGTTCGTGCCTGTAATCATGGCTGAGGATGTGGTTGATCTTAGAATACATTCCATGTGGTGATGAGTAAAATGTATGTACCATGGTTGTTAGGTGGAGAGTGTTTTGTAGTTATCAGTTAAGTCCATTTGGTCAAGCGTCACATTGAGGTTCTGCATCTCCTTGTTGATTTTTTGTCTTGATGATCTGTCTAGGGCTGTGAGTGGGGTATTTTCCCCAGCTATGATAGTGTTAGACTGTCATAAAAGATTATGATAACCTTTTTAAAGTTTACCTAGAAGCCACTTTATGAAAGTTGGTGCTCCTATGTTGGGTGCATATATGTTTAGGATGGATATTTCTTGTTGATGGATTAAACTTTTTATCATTATGTAGTGACCTTCTGTATCTTTTTAAATTTTTGATAGCTTAAAGACTATTTTGTCTGATCTTAAGATTGTGACTCCTACTTTATTTTCTGTTCCATTCCACTGAAATTTTGTTTCCCATCCTTTTGCTTTGAGTCTATGAGTGTTCTTTCTGATGAGATGAGTTTCTTGGAGATAATATGTTGTTGCCTCATGGCATTTTATGCATTTTGCCATTCTGTGTCTTTTCAGTGTTGTATTTAGTCCATTCACATGCAGACTAATTATTGAAATGTGAGAGTTTATCCCTGTCAGAAGGTTCTTATAGAGCTATTGTTGTTGTCTTTCTTTTTGTTTATTTGTTTGTTGTCTCTCTTTTGATTTTGGGATTGATTCATGTGTTTTCAATCTTTTTTCTACATTCTTGTGGAGGGCATTGTCATTCTTTTTTTTTCTTTCTTCTGTGTTTAATATTTTCTTAAGTGTTTCTTATAGAGTTGGTCTAGAAGCAGCGTAAGCTCTTAGGGATTGAATGTCTGGGAAAGATTTTAATTCTGCATCACTGATGAAGCTTAGCTTAGCTGGGTAGGTAATTCTTGGTTGAAATTTCTTATTTTTGAGAACTTTGAAGATTGGGCTCCAAGCTCTTTTAGCCTGAAGTGTTTCTGTAGAAAAGTCTGTTGCTATTCTAATTGGTCTCCCCCAGTATGTAGTCTGATCTTTTTCTCTTGCTGCCTTTAGGACTTTTTCTTTTATACGTACTTTGTGTAGACAAATTACTATGTGTCTAGGAGTTGGTCTACTCCTTTGTTGTCTTGCAGGGGTTCTCTGAATCTCTTGTGTTTGAATGGTCATGTCACTGATTAGATTAGGGAAGTTTTCTTGGATAATTTCATGGAATATTTGTTCCAGAGTGGTCCCTGTCTCTCTTTCTGCCTCAGGAGATCCAATTATCTTAAGTTCAGCCTCTTGAAATAATCACTCTTCTTTTGAAGATTTTTCTCTGTCTTTTTAAGCTTCTTTTCTATTTTTTTGACACTTTGGGTTAGTTCCATATTTTGGTCCTCAAGCTATGAGATTCTTTCTTTTGCTTCGCTAATTTTGCTTTCCATGCTTATCTGTTTGTTATTTATTTCACTCACTGTATTCTTTATTGCTGTTTCTCACTTATCAACTCCTTCATTCTTTCCTCTTATCTTTTCTCAATTGCATTTATTCTCTCTATTGATGTCTTGATATCTGGGTTTGTGGTTTGAGACAAATCTTTCTGGAGGCTTTTAATTGTTTGTATTCTGAAGTCTGTATTCTCAGTGGCTGACCTCCCAGGGATCTGTGTGGGACCCACACTCTTCTTCTTTTTGTTTTTCTTCATTTGTGTAGATTTTCCTCCCTCCTTTGTTTTTAAACCTCTTCTTTAATTCTGTTGTTCAGGGTTGGGTAGTAGTTTTTATTTCTGTTTGCTCAATCTCTTATTTTTCCTTATATGGATCCTCTGACTTTGTTCAATTCTGAAGCTGAACTGTGGGTGAGAGGACTGTACTTTTTGCAGTTTTGAGATTTAATTAATGGGAGCTGTGATTCAGAAAGTATCTGCAGATCTCAGAATCCACAGACAGGTGTATGGGCCCCTGGAATCGTCCATGCAGGGAGGGTATAGGTTTGCCCCATGAAAGCAAAATGAGGCAAGAAGAGGGAAAGGAATGAAAAAAGTAAGGAAGGGGTTAAGAGGAAGGTGGAGAGAGAGAATAAGAGGGAAAACAGACAGGCATACCAACTAACAAATGAAAAGAGATACAAAGACAGAAAAGATTAAACAAATTAAAATATATAGACAATCATACAAACACACAAACTGACAGAGACCCCCCCATTATGTATTCTCCCTCAAAGATACCCATACACAAACAGAAAGTCTAAAAAAAAGCAATAAAATTTATAGAATCAAGGCAAGTATGGAAACATAATCAAATCGGGAAGAAAGAAAAAAAGGAAAAAAAAACTAAAACAAAATAAGCAAAAAAAAAAAAAAAGAGCAAAACAAACAGACCAACAAAAAAACAAAACTCACTCTGAGATAGTTCCTGTAAGTCCAACTTCCTTTCAGCTCTGAACTCCAGCCCCTCCCCTCTGCTCTTAGCTAGGCTGATAAGGTTGCTCTCAGTGTGGGTCAGATGCCCCAGGCCTACTGTGGGAGGAGAGTGGATCAGATATCGACTCACCCAGCTTGCTGCCTGTCAAGATCTGACATGTCTGTCCAATCCAGTGTGGGGAAGGGGCTTTTGCTTCTCAGAGTCTGATTAGATTACCTCTAGGTCCCAGGCTGGAGGCTGGCTGGAGCTGGGCGGGGCAATGCAGGTCTCTGCCTGGTCCCAGGACAGAGAAAAATGACTCAAGCATCATTTTCTCACCCCTCACCAGTGGTGGGACTCCTCTACAGCTCTCCCCAACTGGTCTCTCCACAGACTGTTCGCTTCAGTCACTTTGCTGTCACAGGTGATGGTGTGGGCCGGGCTCCAGTTATGAGGATCAGCTGAATTTGTCTGACTTTTCTCAGGAGAGTCCCAAGAGCAGCAGACAATCCTGTGCTCTCCCGGCTCTAATCTCAGAGTGGTGGGGGGTTGCAGTGATCGCCAGAGAAGAACCCCAGGTGCATGGATCCAAGTCTCCCCTCAGATGGACTTTCACTCACCCACTGGCACCTGCCCACTCATGCAAAGAGTCTTTAGGGACACTCACTTTTGTGGACACTCTCACAGTCCAACCTGTCCCTATGCCATCTTCTGGAAATCTCTTTTCCTCCCTGCCTACTTTCTCCCACCCCTTCCATTTCTTGCTTCTCTCAGATTAGCCTTCTCTGTCTTTTGTTCATAAACTTCAAGCCTGTATCCTTCAAGCTTTAAGTCCAATAGAAAACAGTATTTCTGTGGAAGTGTCTCACAATTTTAAGGATTCACTCTGACTGAACTTAGTTGGAGTCTGCTCCTAAATCAATCATTGTTCTGCAGATTTGGTGTTATAACTGACATGATCTGGATCACCTAGTGCAATGGTGGAAACGTATAAAAATCAGGAGATCGGGTATTTTCCTAAATAAAATTTTGAATACTTTTACAAGAAGAAAAATTATTGAAAGCTAGATGGTAAAAAAAAAAAAAAACAACCAATGTTGATTTTTTCTTCCTTTAAGAAGCTTTAAATTAATTGAATAGCGAAAATACATATGTGAATACAAATTCTTATATTTGAATAGAGAAAATACGTATATACATCTATGGATAGCTAATAAAAAATTTCAGGTAGAATTGCTAACTGATGAATAATTTTGTTGACTTCTATAAAGAGACAGTATTTTTGGTTAAGAACACAATATCTAGCTAGAGTCCGTCAGGCTCTAGCTTGAGCCTTGGCAGGCTCCTGAATTCTATATGTCTTAGTTTTCACATTTATTCCAGTAATAGTGTCTACTCTTCATGTTTTTAAAGCATACAATAAGGTAATGCATATGAAGCACATAGAACTATGCTGGCATATCTTAAGCAAATACAAGTGTTAGCTATTGTTATTGGAAGAATTTGATAGAACATCTGTTGCATCTTGAAAAAGATTTTTCTCACCTTACCCGAGAAAAGTAAGAAATGTATTCCAAGTAGAAACAGCCAGGTGGTTGAAAGTATGAGGAAATGGGTATTCATGTTTAAGAAACCAGTATTCACAGAGATGACAATATAAAATATAAAAATTCACCTGCCAGCACCTTTGTAAAGTGACTTAGAAGGCTTTCTCACACTGCTTCTTAAGTTACTTTGCTCCTCATCTTTTGATATTCAGCCTAAATTTTACTTCTTTCTGGACATGAATGTCTTGTTGAAGAGAGATCACTGTCTAAAATAGTCCCTCTACCACTTCATTAGTGCTCTCTTCTCAAGGTAATCGATGACTTTGTTTCTAAAACCAATGGATTTTTTTGTGTGTTCAGTTTGCTTGATTCGTTTCAATTATTTCATACTGCTAATCATTCAGTCATTTTTTTCAGAAATGTTTCTTTGTCAATGACAATGTAATATGACCTATCAAGACATTCTTTCTACATTAATGATCATTCCTTCACAGTCTTTTTTTCAGATCCTTTCTCTTCTACTCTTGACATTAGTGCTCCTTAGGTTTCTTCCTAGGCCACTCTTTTAAAAAATTTTTTTATTTTAAAGATGTGAGGTACAGTTGAGGTTTAGGTTCACAAATGTTAATTATGCAGGTACCCTTGTTGATGAGGTGTGCCCCCTCCTCCCTGGCAGTTTCCCACAATGGCCAATCTCTTTCTTATAGTATTATTATAATTGTTCAAGTTTCGCTTATGAGTGAGAGCATGTGGCACTCAATTCTTTGTTTCTGTGACTGATCACTCAGTATTATAGATTCTAAGTTCATCCAAGTTGCTGCAAAATTTATAATTTTGTCCTTCGTTATGGCTGTGTAACATTCTATCATGTATATGGACCTTTTTAAAAAGCCAGTCCTCTTTCTATGGACAGCATGATTGATTCCATATTTTTGCTATTGTGACTAATGCTGCAATAAACATGTATGTGCAGGTATCTTTTTCATAGAGCGATTTGAGTTTCTCCGGATATATTACCAGTAGGGATTTGCAGGGCCATATGGAAGATGGATTCTTAGATCTTTTAGGAATTTGCCATATGGAAGATGGATTCTTTGATCTTTTAGGAATCACCACACAGTTTTCCACAGAGGTTGTACTAGTTTACACTCCTACCAACAGTGTAGAAGTGCTCCTTTTTTGCCACATCCTCTCCAGCATCTGTTGTTTTTTGAGTTATTGATGATGGCCATCCTGACTGGAGTTAGGTGGTATCTCGGGGTGGTTTTAACTTATATTTCTTTGGTGATTAATGAGGCTGAGCATTTACTCATATATATGTTGGCTGCTTGTATGTCTTCTTTTGAGAAGTGTCTATTCACATCTTTTGTCTACTTTTTAATGGGGCTGTTTTTTTTTGTTTTGTTTTTAATTTTCGTTATGTTTGAGTTCCTTATAGATCTTAGATGTTAAGCCTTTGTCAGATATATAGTGACAAATATTTTTTCCCAGTCTGTGGACTGTCTCCCCACTCTCTTGATGGTTTCTTTGGCTTTGCAGAAGTCTGTCAGTTGGTTGAGGTCCTGCTTGTCTATCAATCTCTTATGGCATGGGGACTTAGTATTCTAGGCAATCAAGAAAGATGAACTCTCCCTAAATCATTTTATGAAGCTAACATCACATTGATACTCAAACCTGGTAAAGATGCAACAAAGAAAGAGAACTACAGGCCAATATCCTTTATGAACATAGATGTTAAAATTCTCAACAAGATTCTAGCTACCCAGATTCAGCAACATATCTCAAAATTCATCCATCATGACCAAGTAGTCTTCATCCCCAGGCTGCAGGGCTCATTTAACATCTGCAAGACCATAAACGTAATTAAATATGTCAACAGATGTAAAAACAAAAACCACATGATTACATCATTAGATGCAGAAAAAACTTTCAATAAAATACAGCACCCCTTCTTGATAAAAGCCCCCGAACATCTAAATGTAGATGGAAAATACCTAAAAATAGTAAGATTCTTTTTTTCAAGCATACTCCATAGTTCCTCATCTTCTCCTGTGACTCCAAATTCAACACATAAGCTAGTCTTCCATATATATATGTATATATTTCCAATACAGTTCTCTCACCTGAAACCAAAATTTGTGTAGACAGTCTCCAATTAACAATGGCTCAACTTAAAACTTTTCAATTTTACAATGGTATGGTATGAAAGAAACATGCATTCAGTATGAGCTCCTTGAAATATAATGAGGTTACATCCTGATAAATCCATCATAAACTAAAAATATTGTAAGTCTAAAGTTTTCAGCTTATGATGAGTTTATTGAGATCTAATCCTACCATAATTCACAGAGCATCTGTACACACATCTGCCAACAAAATCTCGAATCAGTTGTCTAGTAGGAATTAAAAATTTCATCCCCTCTAAAATGGATTTCTTCATTTTCCCCAACAAACCTCCTTCTCCTCTCGTGTTCACTACCCTCTGCCCAGATACCTTGTCCCAAATCAGATTTTCATCCTTACCTCTTCTATACCCCCAACCTTCTAAAATATTTCTTGGATCTTTCTACTTAACTATCCCAGGGCCACAACCTTATCCTGGCTACGATCATTTTCTCCCCTGGATTTTTAAAATAGCCTCCTAAGTCGTCATTATGATTCTCAGCTTGTTATCCTCTAATCTATTTTCCACATTTTAAAAATGATATTCTTAATGATCAAGTTGATTATGTCACACTGCTGCCCACAGGTATTCAATGGTTCTCTATTGTTCTCAGGCAAAACTCAAAATATTACAGGTCCTTCATCTTTAGCCTCATTTTACCTTATTTATTTTATCTTGCCCTAGTATTAGCTACAAAACCCCTTTCCATCCTTCAGATTTCTTTTTTTTTTTTTTGAGTTGGAGTCTCACTCTGTCGCCCAGACTGGAGTGCAGTGGCCGCTCCCGGCCACCGCAGCCACGACCTGCTGGGCTCTGGCGATCCTTCCGCCTCAGTCTTCCAAGTAGCCAGAATTATAGGCATGTGCTACCACGCCCGGCTGATTTTTTGATTTATTGTAGAGATGAGGTCTCGCCTGCCCAGGTGGGTCTCGAACCCGCGGGCTCAGGCAATCCACTCACCTAAGCCTCCCAAAGGCGCAGGATTACAGACTGAGCCACCGAGCCCAGCTATCTATCCACATTGTTCCCTCCCTCTGAAATATTTTTCGTCCCTTTTTTGTTGTATTTGGTACCATTAAATCATCTCTATGAACTTCTCCTCTATTTTGTCTCCATATTACTAAACTCACCAGATTTTCTACATGCTTCTGCTACCAATTTATTTTTGTCTTTTTCCAGGGCTCTTTGTCTTCTAAGACCAGATGCTTTGTTGTTCTGCCCTGGTATAAACCATGGAGACCTCTTCCCAATTCAGCCTTCATTCTTTTTAGTTCTCTCCATTTCAGTTATTGACATTCTATCTACTTGGCTGTCCATGATAAATTCTGAGACTCATCCTTGATTCCTCCTCCCCTCTTATACACATATCCAATGAATTTCCAAATTTTGCTAATTTTACTATCATGTTTCCCTCTATTGCTACTATCCTGGCCTTAATTTAGGTTTTAATCATCTCTAATTATAAAAAACAAAAATAGCTAGCATTCTTTGTTATGGGACAGTACTATTTTAAGTATTTTACATATATTATTTTAGTTAATTCTCACAGAAAATTCTTTTGAAATAGGGATTACGACTATCATCTTTAAATAGATGCAGAACTGGAGAGTCAGAGAAGCCTGGCAATGTGTCAATGTGTCCAAACTCACACAATGTGTCCAAACTCACACAATGACTACAGGGTTCATGCATTCTTATGGTGGCTTTAAGACACAATGACAGAGTCTTTGATCTTGTGATGGTCGCTCTTATAAAATCAGATACTTATTTTTAAAATATTTTTGAACCTTAATGAAAGTATGTTTCATAGCCTGCCTGAAATCCCATGTTCTATACTGAAACAATTAAAAACATTTTCTGGTACTCTTTCCTGCTGACACTGATGCTGCTTTTCGAAGTGAATTTGGGTCAAAGGAGTGATAATCAGAAACAGCTACTGAAGGCAGAATACTTCTCTCTCTTCTACAGTGGCATAAGCTTCCTTAGAGCTTTTAATCCCCAAACTCTGAAAGGGTTTCAGCAGGCTTAATATTTTGTTTTTCAGCCTACCTAAACGAGAACTCAAACAGTGCTTCCAACTACATAACCATGCTCTTATTTTCTGCTGTATACTTGCTAGCTCATTAGATGTCCACCGCTCTCCTCCCAAGCAGCTTTCCTAATTATGTCGGTGGTGCACAGCTTGCCTTCTTAAAGACTGTGTTTTTCACTCTGTTCATGCCATTTCACTTGAGAGGAAATCTGCATCCATGCTCCAATAGGAGCCATAAGGTCACCATGTGAAAACTTGGAGGGCAAAAAATATTGTCAGTAATGAGATCTCAGGCATTTGGAAAGTTCACAGGGTCCTTTGTACAACAGGGAAGAATCCCTCTGTTTCCTCTGGTGCTGTTTCATGCTAATTTCAGAACATCAGCCAGTATAAGGCATCTCAACTGAAACTTCAGTTCACAGTGGAGCCCCTTTCATCCTTTTTTTGCAGCTAGGCAGTTAGGTTTATCTTGTTGATCTGTGGGAAAAAGGAAAAAAGAAAAAAGAAACACAGTCACATGAAAATAACAGATGGAACAAATTGAGGAGTTTGCTTCTACCACTTTTCTCCTTAATAAAATGAGAAAGAAAAATTGTGTTTAAAGGGGCACAAGTTATTATGACTATTTAATATATAGAAATTATGTGACATACCCAAATACAAAGTTTTTTTGTGCATTGCTAAAACAGGCTGATTAGCAACAAATGAATTTTGTCCCAATGACAACATTTTTGTCATCACTTTGTCATTAATTTTTCCTTGTGACTCCTCTGGTTATTTCAATGAGTAAGCAGAAAGCAGAATTCACTCATGTTTCTGTTTGTGACCTGTCTGATTTTTCTACAGAGAAAGCCATGGGAATGGAGCAAAAGAATAATTGACCCTCTGACCTGGGACTGTATAGTATTTTGCCACTGTGTCATACTTAAACTATGAGATTTGATTTGAATACAGATATGCTTGGAGAATTCTGGAATTGTGCTCCTACAGAGTTACCTCATTTTACCTCCCATTGTTCTTGTTCTAACGTGATGCAATTATATATCTAGAAACATGCATTCGTAGTTCAGGAAAAAAAGAACACAGGTACATTTCATATCAGATGAGCTTCTGGGTCCCTGTTGCTTCCCAGCCTCAAGTGTTTGAATTGTAGAATCAAAGAAATTCTCACAAAATTATATAACCTAACCCCATATCTTTAGACTGGAGAGTAACTAAGATTCTTGCTCTCGGCTCTTTCTTCATTAGTCTTTTGTAAAAAGTGTTTTCCTATTGAGAAATTGAGTCACAGCCTTTAAACTCGTCAGTCTACAAGTAAGAGATGAACACCAATATTATCATGTCCTCTAGGCTCTTATATAAGGCAGTCAGCGAAAGATCCTTTGAGGTGTGAGAAATTTTTTATAGAGCAAAAACCACTGAGACAAGTGTGCTGTGTTATGACTTAGCAAGTTAAGTTGATTGAAAACACCAGATCACCCATTCACCTTATTGATTTCACCCTATAGATGAAACCATAATATAAAACCATTTGTAGAAGAGTATATAAAGATGATTGTAAATAATAGCTTAAGTCGATGGTAATTCTTACTTAAGGATTGTGATTTTGTCTAGTTTCTTATTTAATTTTGTCATTTATGCTTTTACAAGACAAGGCTAAGGATAAAGATTTCCTCATTTTCTCTGCCCTTTACCTACCTTCTTATGTTTTGTCTGTGGCATTACAGATTGTTTCTTTGGAAAAACCTTCTCTGAGTCATCCTCCAATCCTCACTTTTCTGCCCATAACATTTTAGACTTATCACATATTTTTCATATTCCTAACTAAAGAGTTTGAAGTATCTGTCATTCCCAGGAAACTGTGAGCCTAACCAAGGCTCATTATTCAATATTATATTCTTTGGTGGCAAACAATACGTACATATTGGGCAAACTATGCATATGTGAAATACTTAGTGAATCTGTAAATTATTTACAAACATGTATTCGACATGTGACCAATTGCTTTAACCAGAATGTGTAGCAAAAAACTCTAAATTATTTTAGAATTTTTAATTCTAAAAATTTAGAGGGAAAAGTCATAAAGGCATCAAGAGAGACTTTACAAAGAAACAGGACTGAAATTAACAACAGATTTATCCATGAACACCCTAGATACTAGAAGTAAATGGCATAATACCTCAAAAGTTCTGCAGAAAGAAAATTTTAAACATATAATCCTAAAATTATATTGTATTTTAGGGTAACAAATATATCTTTTGACATAGATGAATTCAGAAAGTTTGTCATTTGTACTTTTTATGAAAAGATGATTGAAAGACATGGCAACTTTAGACATACTTGGGATGAGGGAGAGGAAGGTTACATATATTAACTAGATGTTGGTAACATTTTAATGTTTCCTCAAAATCTAAATATAACCATTATATTTTGTACATAAACATAATTTCCATATCACTTACAAAAAATTTGTTAATGTGACCATAAAGAGAAAGACTAGGCAAATAAATAAGAAAGCATCAAAAATAGATGGCAAGATATTTTCAAATATAGCAATAATTAAAATATCTTAATAAGAAAATATTGAATGTATTCAAAAAATATCCGGTTATACAATATTGTCAAGAGACACAGCACGTGAGCAATAAGATTTAGGAATAAAGAGCATAGGGGAAAGTGTCAGGTAATAGTAAAAAAGGAAAGTAAATGTAGCCCTTTCAACATTGAACATAGATATAAAAGACTGAGATCTTATCAGAAGGGTATATCATAAATGAGATAACTATCATGATGTGAATCTTGATTTTTTCTACTAATAATTGAATATATTAAGGTAATTTTAATTTTAATAACTTTTATAGTAGCAACAATTTATATTTATATTAATAAATTGAATATGCTTTATTTGCTTACTTTATAAGTTTTCAATATCAGAAGGTAAAGAAACTTTGTCATACAAATGCGCACTGAGGTTTGTAAAAGTCCGCATAGGGGACAAAAATATGACTGAGGGGGCTCCAGAACAGGGCTTGAGGGAAAGAAAAGTGACTTGAGCCTGGTACTTCCCTCTCTATCTTTTTCTTTATCCAGTGAGTCATTTTGGCCTTTAATGAAGGAAGTTGGTTACCTTGTTCTTCCATAGTGATGTCATTCTTTAACTGTGAGGAAACAAGTTATGAATTGCCTTAAGCATACCTATATCTTTTTTGTCACCATTTGCTCTCTTTCCCCACATGACTAGTCTATTATTCTCATTTTTATTGCTGAAAGAAACATTGATGTCATCAAAACTGAGGATTTTGAGCAATACATCACCCCCCACCCATGATAAGTTGACCCTTCCTTCAGGATGGGTAGTACTAGCCAATTAAGGATAAGAATAATTAGACTTTGATGTGACAATAGGCCATAGCTGGAAGGAAAAAAAGAAGTGAGCCACAGAAGTCCAAAATTCAGACTGTAATTTTAAAAAAAGGTAGGGGAAGACATATTTTAGAAATGGAAAAAATTATGATCTGAGTGATGGGAGAGGTTAATCATTTTGAGACCAGTACTTTGGAAGATTTTAAAGTCAAAATTTTAAGAAAAGAATAGCTAGAAAGCCTGAATTAGAGTATTAATGATTTAATTTTCTAAGCATGAGTCTCCAGAAACTTTTTGAATTAGTCTTTTTTTATTTTATAAAAAGTAATGGCATATTTCTTTTTTGCTACATATTTCTTCCTTCTTTGCTCTTCTGAGCCATACAGAGCATACACAGACAACATTAAAAACATTTAAAAAGATATGAGGTATCTTTATCATTTTAAAAACTTTAAATTATGAAATGCTTTTCTCTCCAATTCCTTTTGTCTTTGCTTTGCTCTATAAATTTATGTATTTTGCCAAATTAGTCAGCTGAAATAAGAATGTTGACTTATTTGAGTCCATGTGTGCCAATATTATTTTGTAGAAGGAGTTGATACATGATAGTTAAAGTAGTAAGAAATAAACTTCTAAAGAGCTTTATATCTCCAAATTGAATGAAGTAGTTAGTCAACTTTGAGATGATTTGAATCTTATTTTCATATTCCCCATTTCCTACATGTTTTATCATACATCTGCAACCTTTCTATACCAAACAGAGGTTCAGTGTTGCTCTTTTGTACATTTGAACTTGGTTTCCCCTCTCAAATAAACCCAGCAGGTAACAGATGATGCAGATGGAGAACCAAGTTATAATTACCATCAATAGCATCGCCTTCTCCAGTTTGCCAAATGCTGCATGTTTCGGGCAGGCCACTCCGGAGATTCTGCTCTTGGAGGCCTGCTTCTGCCTAAATCAGTGTGCATTCCCTTTGATATTCCCACAGTGTGCACAATATACCCTCGAACACACACTGCTCAGGGTAATATGTCTCTAATGCGATGAAATCAATGGGAACACAGCCTTTTTTGCCTGACAGTATTGTCAGGGTGTATTATCTGGTTTAGGCTGTGGCTTCAGTTCATAGCAGTCGTCAGTTAAATTTCCCTTTCTGAAGCTGAGCAAAGTGTGGTAATGTCACAGCCACAGGCGACTGCCGTTCATAGGACGGTTACCAGAGAAGCATAGCCTCCTGGCTTGTCACACTGTATATATCTCAGGGTCTTCTCTTCCTTCCTAGTCAGAGGTTTCCAAGAATGTTGCCTGGAGCAGTCAAGGGATGCAAAAGAGAGAGATTTTTGTTCTGCACTTAGCAACATTACCACACTTCACACTCAGTTTCTGATAAGGGAAAATTTAACTGACTTGCTCTGAACTCAATCTATCAGATAATATACTCTGACAGGCTGTGGATAAAGGCTAGAAAACCTACTAATTTATATTTCATTATCTCTGCACTTGGCTTAATCTGTTATCTTTTGCTAAGTGTTACGAAGATAACAAGAAGAACTGAACTGAAAGGGGAAAGGGGAACCCTGACCCCCACAGGGGAGGCAGGAAGACACTGGATAATTCAGCCTCCTGTCTTAAGAAGTTACATGCCAGGGGACAACTTTGGAGCCTGTGCCTAAGATTAGAGTAGGCAGGTCAATCTTGCACAGGTGAGGAGTAGATGGCCATTTCTAGCATCTGCTGCTTCTTGCTGTGCATCAGAAAATAAAAGAAGGATAATGGAAATGTGAAATAGCACATGTTGATGTCCAGGCAACTCCTAACCCATAGCTGATATGGCACACTCAAGAGTCAAAATAAGATAATCATTTTAGTACTTAGCCATTGTTACTGAAAAAGACATTCCTAAGTATTTGTGTATGTTTATCAGAACCAGTGAAATAATAGGGCATAAAGGCTTAATTCAGGGATAACTCTACACTTCTTCAGAGTAGAGGATAACCAGTTGTCATAAATCCTCCAGAGGGTGAAGAGGTAGAATTAATTATTTTCCAATGCCTATATATAAGAATGTAGTGGTACTATTTGGCAGTTCTTTATAATATGGATAAACACATGTTGAAATAGTCCAAGCTTTAAAAAAAAGGTTATAAAATACAGACAATAACACAGGATTGAAGGGACTCTCTAGAACTATTCTGAAGGATTTTTTTTTTTTTACCATGGATTCACTAATATTTATTTATCAAGCACTAAGTCAGACAC
This sequence comes from Cephalopachus bancanus, assembly GCA_027257055.1. Classification (NCBI taxonomy): domain Eukaryota; kingdom Metazoa; phylum Chordata; class Mammalia; order Primates; family Tarsiidae; genus Cephalopachus; species Cephalopachus bancanus. The sequence goes on from JAPVLO010000012.1 coordinate 2,713,550, forward strand.
TGGGAATTCAAATATTAATACAAATCTCTCTTGGAGGCTCATCTTTTGTCTTTAAAAGAAAGCCATGCATTCACCTCTCACAGAAGGTCTATGTCTATGTGACAAGAACACATTGGTAAGAGTCTAGGTATATGAATATAGAATTCAGTTTAAGGTTAGCTCTCCTTGTAAATTATTCTAATAGGAATGATTTCCCTCTTAGAGGCATATGCAAAGCAGAGAGTTATGGACTCTGCATCTTTGTTCTCAGAATGGCCAAATTATACTTCCCAGTCCATAGTAAATGATTCCTACACTCTGAGCATCTGCTTCCACATCTGCAAAATGATGTGGTTAGGGAGGCATAGGAATATATACTTGAACCATATTTTAGGAATGAAAGCCACCAAAAAGGGAAACATTCTAAACACAGAATTTTAGATCTAAAATAAATCATAGAGATTATTTAGAGGAAAATAGACTGGAATTGAGAATATCTAGATTCTAATCCTAGATCTGCCACTTATTTACTGTAGTTCTTGGGGAAAACACTTTCTCCTAAAGTCTCAGGGGCATCTTCTGTTAGATGAAAATATAGAAATAGTTTCTCTCCAGGACTTCTTTTCATTTTAATTCCTATGATGGTATAAAAAAATGTGGCAATCTGCCAGGGTTATAAAGGTGGTTGAAAGGGTAAACAGTACTTAATTTTCTGACTTGTTCTACGTCTTTCCTTTCTTTTTATATCATACTTCCCACTCCCCTGCTTTATAAATAAAGTTAATTCAGATCCTTGGAATAGTACTTTAAAGAGTCATCAATGGGCCTACAGTCACAACAAATAAATACTAGTTGTTATCATAGAGTAGTTCCAGATGGACTATTCATCAATCGTTAAAGGTATAAAGCAGCTATTAAAACAAATAACCTGTCTAAATTTCAAAGCAGAGTTTTGAAGTACTCATTTAAAATCCAAGAATAACTATATTTATCTTTAAAATATGTTTTTCCCTGATGATACACTGTAAAGGTAACATCAGCTCCCAAGTTTTTATCTTCACATGGAATATAAAATATGCCCTGATTTTAGACCTTTTCTGAAAGCTCCCGGATCACTTCTTTACATTCTGCTAAACTAGTTCTAGCATAAACTGCTTGAGTCTCACTTGACTGTTCTAGCAATTTCTCCGGAGAACTTCTACAGTTATTCCAAGGGAGGTAGTAATAAGGAGTTCATCATTTTGATTTTTTCTCCACCTCACATACACAACCATTTTCACTTCCAAGGTTTGTGTTTGCCCTTACATGCAAACTAGGAAAGGCCTTCCTGCTCTGTCACAGTTGCTGTTACCATCAACTGTGGCTACTATGCTATACTTAACTTTCTCTTCCTAGGAGCTAAACTATCAACAATAGTGAATAAAGCTGATCTTGTAGTTATTTATTTAACTTATAAGCTAGCACTCAATTTGGAGGTGCCAATAAAAGCTATATAATATTAATTGGAAAGACTTCTTCCCTATTCCCGATGAGTTTTTTGGTTTTATTTATTTATTTATTCTGTGAAGGGAGATTTAAGAGTTTAACTCGAAGTCCCTCTCCTACACATTATTTATTTCACCCTTGGGGAGATAAAGAGACTTACTTGACTTGTAATATTGGAAATAATAACTAGGCATGTGTGGTTTAGCCTTATCATTCTGCTCTTTCTCGTCTGCTGTCCTACTAGTATCTCTATTCTCTGGAGGGAAAAGGTACAAGCATGAAGTCAGCTTGGGCTCAGCCTTGCATAGGTCTTAATAATTCTGAAATTTAATTTTAAGGCCCATTGTGCTCTTGCACTGGAGCTCTTCCTCCAATTTAATCTTTATCAGTAATAATAATGTCATTATATTTCATATTTTTTGGACATTAGGTAGGAAAAAGTGAAGTTAGTTATTGAAACTCCCTCAGAGAAACTACCTCCAACACAAAGAAAGATTAAAAATGATTAATTATCTTAATTAAGTTTAAAAACCCTTAATAATTACCTACCAGTTGCCAGGCATGTTGTTACACATTGAGGGAATGTAAATAAGTTAGACATGATCCCTTTCTTAAAGGAATTCAGAGTTCAATAGAGTAAATTAGTAGGAAATACTAAAGATATTAGAAGGAAGAAGACAATATTAAGATACACAAATATTTATCCCTATCAATCTACCTTAAATTATCTAGGAATGTGAAGTGGAGGCAGTGAAAGAAAATGAAGGCAAAAGATAAAATACACTTTCTTAAGTAGATTCCACTGATTATTCATTCAGCCAACAGTTTCATTTTTTCCTATGGTTATACTTTAAAAAATTATTTTAAACAAATAAATTTTTATAAACACACAACTTTTTCTGTGGACTAGAAAAGTTGAGGGTAAATCTCTAACAAAATAGATAAAAGAAAACTAGAGGTTACATGTTCTCAGCACAAAAATGATAACTGGTGAGGTAATGTATTTATTATTTAGCCAGACTTAACCATACCACAATATATACTTCGAAACACCATGTTGTACATGATAAATACATTCAATTTTATCCGTCAATTTTTAAAAATGGAAAAATAAGAAATAGTTTAAAATGCAATTTTAATTACATGCGACAAACTGAATGTTTTGATAGCTAATAGATGTTTTGTCATGGCAAGCAGATTAGCCTCAATTTTCTAATTTCAAATTAGTAGTTAACAGCATTCACTTTGTGGGACTATTGTAATGATTACAGGTAATTATTAAAGGTCTTGGTCCAAGGTAAATGAGTGATTGAGAAATGCTAAAATGGTTACATATATTGTTACAAATATTTGGCTTGGATTTGAGTAATCTTTCAATCTTAAATTTATACATATCTGTGTGTTCTGTTACATAGGAAAAGTAATGCATACCCTTTAACATTTTCTTTAGCTGTTTTTGATATTATGCAATCATAGCTAGACATGATTAAAATGTAGATAGAATGTGATTATATTGGGGCTGGAATCAAGGGATAGAATCAAATAAGTCAGAAGAAAGGCAGACAAAAGGAGTATGTAAATTAATAGATAATTGGTCATCTACTAATTATCCTTTGACTTCTTGAAGTGTAGACTCATTTAGACAAACATGTATCTTTGATTGACTATGTTTGCCTATTTACTTGAAACAGATTATCTTTGCTTCTGTAATTTTTAGCAAAAATTATTGACCTTTCTAATTTGTATTTGATAAATACCATGAGTTATAAACAAGTGTTAGCATATCGATGGTCATTTCTCTTAAACAAAATGTTCTCTATTCCATGAATTCTGAATGGAAATTTGTTCCCTGAAAGATACATTTAAATATCAGAAACAATAAATTATTAAACCCCATTATTAACTGGCAAAGATTCATGGCAAAGGCATATTCTATATAGAAAATATGAATTATTATGTTCCTAGTTCTTCCTGCTGGCTAAGTTTTGTGGGTGGGACTGATGGTTGAAGAGAGGAAGAAGATATAACATGTGTAAATTGTACTATTTAATTCTGCTTATGCTTTTACCTCCCTCTAACTCCTCAAATTAAGTAGAGTTTTGCTTTGAATCTATTTAAATTCATTTATTTTTAGATCAGTCCACAACAAAGAAAAGATTAAATGTACACTCTATTTAAATAAACTATCTGTAGGCAAAAGTTCTTATAGCCTCTGATCAAATCATATCTCATTACCATGCACCACCTTGGAGATACATGAGTGCTGCAATCTTCAGCCATATCAAGGGTTGATAATGCATCTTAGTAGATGTACAATCCTAGTAAACAACCTGTGTACTTTGTTCAGAGTCAGTGAATTGCATAAGCTGTGTTGCATTTTCACCAACACCCTCCGAGCATGCCATCACCCTGACTTTCCAAAGAGGATTTGGCCGAGTGCATATTGTGCTGGATGCATGGGCCATCCTTATTATCTGACACCAAAAGTATATTCCTCAAGGAGCCTGCTGAACTAAATCCCATGTAAGCTCATAATTCAAGCAGTGCAGCAATTCTTAGAAAGAAAACTTATTGAAGCACTAGAAAGTCTGGGTGTTTTAAATTCAGGGTTTCCTAATATTTTTCAGTACACATACATATATACACAGATATACACTCTCCACTTCCCCTCCTGAGAACTGACCTAGGAAATGGATGGAGAAGGATAAAAGTTCTGTCTTTTTATACTTTAGATCTGCTGCTATCCATTCATGTCTAACCCTCCTAATCACCTTATAAACATGTATGGACATGCATGCCCCCCACACAAACATATGCATGCACACACACACATACACACACATAGAGACATTCCTTTATTCTTCTCTTCCCAGTATGGAAGGGTTAGAATTGCTTCAGTCTCTACTAGGCACTGGTTTTAAATGTTTCATTTTACTTGTTATAGTTTGGAGAGGCAAGTTTTGGAGACAGCATATACTGCAACTATATTGTGAAAACCAACAATCCTCACATCTCAGTGACTTAATCTAAGATAAATTTATTTTTTTACTTATGCTCTTTATATGTCACTGGTTAAAAGGGACTGAGGTATAAATTATTATAACCATCATAATAGTAAAAACAAAACAGAAAAATATATATTGGACACTTGCTATTAAATCTCATGAGCCCTTTATATAGTAAATTATAGCAAGTAGAGGTGTGGGAACTGTGACTTAATAAGATTAAGCAACTTTCCTGTTTCTTTTTAACTTCTTGGGTCACGTTTTCAGGACCAATCTATTTTTACTTGTTCCTTGAAGCAATCTTTTTATTATGTAATATCAAGATCACTAGAAAGCCAAGTTAGTAATAAGAAGCGTACTTTTTTAGTAAGAATAAAATCAGAGAAACAGGAAATGAAAACTCATATAGTCTACTTCCCAACTCTACTGTGATAAGTATGCCTATCTCCAAAATGACTGCATTTATGACTGCTGTACACAACTTCTTTCTCTCTGTTTTTCTCTCCTTCAATGTTGAATTACTGTAGTTTCACCCCCTTCCCTTTCGGCATCTCCTTTTATATTTCATGCTAATGATAATTCCAAACAGTTGGTTAGATCTAGCTTGTTACCTTATTATTATCTAGTTCTGTCTTCCTGTACACTTCTTTTAGAGTTCTGAGTACTCACCTAAGACTTTCACAGACAATCGGGGTGAAGATATTCACACATGATGGATTAATCAGCATCCACAAATTTTGTTGAAAACTATTTATTGGAGCACATCCTATCACTATTCTTTATTGGAGCACATCCTATCACTATTCTAAGTGCTACATATATATCAGTGGGAGAAAAAGAAAGACAAAGTTCATACTGCCAAAGATCCAAAATTTTGATGGAGAAAGATAGACAAGAAACTAGGGAGCTGAATGGCCACACAGATAAAAATAATAGACACTGGGGACGCTAATAAGTGGAAACATGGGGACGGGGTTAGGATTCAGAAATTGCCTCTTGGGTACAATGTCTACTATCTGGGGAATGGGCTACCTGGGACTGAATCCCTGCCATTGCCCAATATGTCCATGTAAAAAACATGTATGTGAACAATATATACATGTAAAAAACAATAGTATGGTGAACACTGATAAACAAAGCAGATACAGAGAGTCAGGTGGCAAGAAAGAAGAATTGCCTGAGAGGGTGTTATTTAACACACACATAATAAATGTGAAGAAGCAAGTCATGGGGAGAAATAAGGGAAGAACTTTTGGTACAGAAGAGACAGCAAGTTGAGAAGTCTTCAGGTAGAACCAGTTCTTGAGAGGAACACAATGTCATCAGAAGACTTTGAGTTTCAGGTATAGCAGGGATACTCAATATCAGCCCTATTTACTTTTTTGAGTCAAGTAATTGTTATGGGGAGCTATATTGTGCATTATGGGATGTTTAGCAGCATTCTTGACCTCTACCCTCCAGACGCTAGTAGCACTTCTGCACTTATAACAATAAAAAATGTTCCTTGATATTGTCAAACATTCACAGGAGCAGGAGAGCAAAGCTGTTTCTGGTTGAGAATCACTGAGTTAGAATGAAAAGGTAAATGGTGTGCAAGCATACACTCTCTCTTTCTGTCTCTCTACCTACCTACCTTAAAAAAGGAAGAAACAGTTGGGTGTGGTGGCTCGTGCCCACCTGTAATTAATCCCAGCACTTTGGAGACCAAATCAGTATAAATACATAGTGAAAACATGTCTGAAAGAAAAAAAGGTTGAGGGTGGGGGGAGAAGAAGTTTTTCTTATTGGCAAAGAAGCTATCAGGATGTCTCATCAACAACCATGAAGTAGAATGATGCCTCCTTTCCCTCAGATTCCTAGTTGCTAGATGTTAGGACTTGAGGCACTCAGTCATGCCCACACTGACTTTCCTATTGTTAAGCTGTTAAGGCGTTCCAGGAGAAGATAAAACAGAATGTGTACAACATGAGAAACTCTGAAATTTGCTCTTTTGTGGGTATCTTCATTCTATATTACCACTATTTCAGTCACTAAAGTGACCTGTACCTCATAGCAGTCCCTCAAGTCAGACAAGTCTTTTATGTTAGATATGTTATCTGTCAGAGGCTTACTCTGTTTCATGAATTTTCAACTTCATGATTGCTTCCTTAGACTCCCTACATTTTGTAGCCAAAAGCAACATTAGAGAAAATTTCTAGCTGGCTTCAACTCACTCATCACTTATCACTATAGCAATTTCATAATATGATTGACTGCTATCTTCTTGCTTTTAAAGCAAGATGTTTTAAACTAACAGACTGATCAGGTGTTCAGTGATTCATTGATTGTTAAATCTCAGGGTTGGTTCTTAGCTTTGGATGCTGTTTGATTCATCTTCCAAGTTTATCAATCCACTCTCCTTCCTGGGAGATTAGCCCTTCCGAGTGAGTTTGAATATGACTTTATGTTTGATTGGTTTCATCTTCTTTTAAAAAACACTTTCCTCTATTTATAAAGAAAAAATTCTTATTGGAAAGACCAGATGAACTGGTGATACCCCCTGGTTTCATCTTCATGTGTACTTAATGCTCTTCTTCTGTTTTCCATTAAGAAATCTTGGAAACTTATGAATTTATTCTTCTGTCAGATACACTTTCATACAACATAGAGAGATTAAGTTCTTACTTTTAATCTTCATTTAGGAAATATTTTCAAATATTTTTACTACTTTCCTGAAGAAATATGCACTTGTTTTATGTTTCATTGAAATTATGTGTATAGGAGGTGAATTTTTGAAATCTCAATTTCCATGAAGCATATTTAGCACTGTTTCATCATTTTTTCCTCTGATGAAAAGTCATTATAGATTTCTGCCTATGATCATTTATGGGAAGAATATAAGTCTCTCTCTCTCTCTCTCTCTCTCTCTCTCTCTCTCTCTCTCTCTCTCTCTCTGTCTCTCTCCATCTCCATCTCCAACTTTAACTCTGTCTCTATCTTGCTTTCTCATGCTGGCCCATGTGATACTCAATTGTCTTGCATTAAAAAAAGACTTATGTGGCATCTGCAGTTTTCTACCCAACTTTTTTGATCTTTTCCTCTGACACAAGAATAAGCATGTCACACAAAAGGACTGCTACTTTAACCTGAACCCCTAGAATGAAGAAGACCTGAACTCAGTTTTTATCCTGGTACAGAACCATAGCTGCAGACCCAGGTCCACTGACTTGTGACATGAATAGGAAATAATATTTATTTTGGGAAGTCAGAGTTATTTGTTGTAGCCACTACCTAATGAGAGTTGAACAAGTCACATCAAATTCTGGTGGGATGATGAAAAAACTCAAAGTAGATCTTCTAAAACAATTTAGAAAGTTTTGTAGTCTTCTTGGGCAATGTACCACATTATAGACTAATATGGAAATAAAACCATGGTTAATCAAATGGATTGACTTTATATCTTAATAATTGGTAGCATTGATTATACTCTCTCAAATATTAACAAATAAAGCATATGGTTTTGCAAAGATATCTGTCATTATATCTTTACATCTGATAATGGCCTTCTGTGTATAAAAATAAACCTTTTATGTATTAAGACTTAAACATTTTTTTCTTTGCATTTAAAAACTGCAGCAAGTGACCTAGAATGCACAGGATAGACATAGTTTTCTTGTTGAGTAATCTGTTGAATAATACTTATTTTTTCATTGATTTGTTTTCATAGATAACCTTTCATCGCACACTTAATATGAATGGACATATTGCTATGGTAATGTGCCTTAACTTGTTGGAGATTCACAATCATCCTGCAAAGCAGCTTCTATTATTTTATATATTTTCTAAGAAGAGAAGTGGCTTTATAAGGTCAAACACCTTGCTCAGTTTTATAAAACTAGTAAATAATCAAGCCAGAAATTATTCATGATTTTCCTCAGATCTTAGAGCCTGACCTCTTAGTTACCACTATACTATCTTGATCATTAAGAGGTCGTAGTGCAGTCAAAACTTAAGAGCTTTTGACTTAGGATTCACTTTGCATATTAAGAATATTAGATAATGCAGGTCTATTGTTTTGTCTCTTTTATAAAACCCGAATCTATTGAACATCCAGTATAAGTAGACTTTTTCTGAGTGATGAAGTTACAACAGAGGACAAGTGAGCCAGCGAAATTGCCCTCAAGGAAGAAATTCTACTGAATATTCAATAAATATCAAAGAAAAGTTCACAGTGTCCTCAATGCTTTGCAATCTCCCCAAATTATTGCAGGGAATCTAATTTTTCTCATCTGGAATTCTCTCTTTGTATGGATATCTACTGCAATAACAGGATATTTAACTATGAGGTTTCAAGTTGAAATGCTTAATTCTGCCTAACAGAAAAAAACTAACAAGCCACATTTCTACCCAGTGTTGGACCTATATGTCTGACCTCGGCCTGTGTTGAATGCTAGATGAGTGGTTTCTGCCATGTGTGTCATCTCTCTTATTCTGTTCTGGTCTCAGGTTCCTTTAAAAACAACAGGACAATCTCATAGTAATCTAAATATCTGAATTTTTAAGTTCTCTAGTAATATTAATTCTTCTACAGTCTTCCTAAAACAAAACAAAACAAACAAACAAACAAAAACCATTTGTTCCATTACACTAAACAGTAACATGGTAAATTGAGTGATTAAATAGTCTTAAATATTTTGTTTTTCTGGAACAATCATATTGCTCTCAATGAACATTCAATTTAAACCAAAATCTAAACCAAAGCAGATTTTTTTAAAAAATGAAAGACAACTAGATATTTCTTTTTAAAATGCCAAATAACACAGTAAATAATTGTCAGCAGGCATTTGCTCTGCATTTTTATACTGAAACTATTTGATGACTTTAAAAAAAATAATTAGACTGATTTGAAGTAACAGTCATTCTCACTTTGGAACTAGAACAGGAAACGTAATATTAGATAGCTCCTCCATGGCTGAAATGTAACTTTAAGTTCATAAAAATTGAGCTGGGTTTAATAGAATTTCAGTTTGGAAAATATAATTTTCTTTGAAATATTGGGAGACTTTTGTCTTTTAATTTTGCCTTTTATATTATCTCTTCATGTAAACAAACCAATGGAATTTTTTTTTCTGAGTCCAACAACTTTCAAGTGCTCTAATACTTCAGTATAGACACTTATGCCCAACAAATCTTCAGTCAGTCCAATCTGTCTTAGTGTACATCTAAACAGAAAGCAAACAGGCAAACAAAAAACTTAGATAGTGCTAGAAAAAAATCAGTAAGAGTGTATTCATGGAGTAAGTTTGAGGGAACTAAAAAAACTTGCACATGTTCTAACTATAAATGTTTCAATTGCCTCTCAAAGATACAGTGGTCTTATAAAATGAAAATTTTACAAGTAAATTTTTTTCTGAGAAATTATTTTTAGATGAAAAAATTTTGTTGTAGATCAAGGTCTGTAATAAGATTTTGGTTTGAGATAGTCCAGAAATCAATTATATTTCATAATTAGGTTAGGGATACGTAACATTTTAACAGGAGATCTGCCTTCTAAATTGTTTGCCTAAGGCAAATATTAAAATTAATCTTCATTCCCTGACCACTAGCTAACTGATTGCAAGGAGAATGAGCCCAGAAGAGCATGTGACTGCTCAGAAATTGGTTATAGATAATGTAGCGGGTGGTTAACCTACAAGCAGGACTCTAATAAATTGATTACGTAAGTGCCATCTGAGATCTTATAAAACTAAGATTCTTCCCACAGAATAATAATAAAAGTTTACAAATACAATTCAATGTATATTTATTTGCCTATTCGCCAATGAAGAACCCAAACTAAAACATTTTCTCAGTCTTACTAGTTGAAAATCTTTCTCTTCTCTTTAATTCAGGCCCCAAGTGTTGGCACCACAATTCTGGTATCAGATTATCTTGTAGTCTCACAACTTTCTGTGACAGCCTTTAGCTAACAGGCACATTTTCATTGTTTCTGATCCAACAAATGCTACCTTTTTTTAGTTCATTCCAGGCTTCATTTTGTTTTAATAGTCTAATAGAAAAATGTTCAAGATGGATAGCTGATTTTCAGAGGGAAATTCACCCTCCACCTATGGAGTCCATTTTAAGAATGGTTTCATGAGGAATGAAAATGTCCAGAAATCAAATGTAGTAGATTGTTCTATATTCCTACTATGCTTAGAAACACAATTACTCCAATGTCATGTCATTTTTCACAATGTGAGAAAAAACATTTATAAATTTGATAAAAAGTCAACACATTTTATTGTACTCATTTATAATTGAATTGTTAACACCTTAACATGAGTCTGGATATTTTTCTTCATAAAGGGGCTCATAAGATTCACTAATCCTCCTTGTATCAGTGTGATAATGAAGGCAGTTCTCAGGAAAATAATTATCTATGACTTGGTTGCCATTTGAATATTTAGTATGGCTTAATTTTTGCTTAACTTCTTTTGTATTTGTATTAAGTTTGACTGTATTTATTTTATCCTTTATAAATTCAGCTTATTGTTCTAAATAGTGATAAACAAGAACCTGAAAGGTAAACGTAAAGCATTATATGATGTGTGTCTTTGCATGATCCGGTCCCTGCCAACGTTTCAACACCTCCTTCCACTGCTTTCTCTGTTCCCCACACTCTGCCACACCAACCTACTTTCTATTCCTCAAACCCCTTAATTCTTCACTGCTTTTGACACTTTTCACTTGCTGTTTTCTCTAAATGTAATCATCTTCCCCCTAGCTTTTTTAATGTTAAGTGTATTATAATCCTTGGTAGGTTTCCCTCACCTTTTTAAAGAGGCCATTCTGCCTACTCTACCTAAATTAAGTCCCTGTCATTAAACTCCATACCATTAGCCCATTTGTGTTCTTTTAACCCACTTTTTAAGGCCTGTAATTATCTTCTAATTTTGTTTGTTTGCTTCTTTGCTAACTGTCTTCTAGATTAGAGAATTTGTGTACCCAAGAGGTTTAGTATAAGTAACTCAGTAATCATAAGTAAGAGACACAATCTAACAATCTAGGGCAAAATATAAATCTAGTGATAAGGCCAGCATGGTCACCAGATGCCCATTTTATGTCTCAGATGGCTAGTGGGTGAGAGTTTCACCAGGTTAGAGGAGGACTGAGTATCCTTGACATCTGGCTTTTATTCTTTAAAAACTCACATGGCCTCACCACCAATAACTTAATTTGAATTTTGCATCTTAACTGCCACATCAGATGAATCCAAATGACTGGATTATAATTATTGAATGTCTATGCACACAATTTAATATACTCTAAACTAACGTGTACAAGAAATATGTGGGCTTTCTTAGAGGCTTTCCAATGGCCACAAATATAAGATCCATGAAAGCAAGAATGCCTCTCTTTACCATTTAATCACCAACAAAACAAAGCATGCCTGAAACTTAGCAAGTGGATAGTAAAATTAGTTGCAGGAATGAATAAATGAAAAGAATCAATAGAAAAGTGAAATAACTATGTAGTATCAATTTTGGGGTACCATGTAGATATAGTTTTAACTTTTAATATTCAAAATCCTCAATTTTGTCTTTCAACATTAAAGAATTATTTATTTCTCCAAGTGTGGAGCCTTTTGCACCTCTTCTCACATTCTCTCCAAGAAGCAGGCATATGCTTAGTCAAGAAAAGAACACTTTGCCTCAGTGGGTGGGCTGTGTGCTTCCAAACCTAAAACTGATGCTTTACAAGTATCGCAGAAAAGCAAATTATCAGGGTAACAAAAACAGACTCAAGCAATGCCTTCTGCCAGATTCTCTCTAGATCTGGCCCCCAGGAGAAGTTTATGCCTGGGGGTGGGGAGGTGGGGATAACTTGCTGCAGTGGATCTTAAGCAGCTCTTCACACAAGCTCAGTGAGGGAAGACGTTCTTATCTCTCTTTAATTTTCTTTCTCAATAGCCCTCACATAAACCCAAAGAGAACTTCCCTCCATGGGTTTAATTAAGTAAAAACACTTTCTGACCTGTCAATCTGGGGACTGAATTCATCCTAGGGCATTCACCTCCTCATCTGAAGTATCCCAGATGAAGCTGCCAAGTTTTATCTTGCTCTAATTAAAAGTTGTGAGAGGATGATTTTTAAGTTTATTATTTTTCTTTTGAACATATTTGTAATTTTATTTATTTAGGCAGAATCTTCAATTGCCTTTGGAAATAATATTTTTATCTTGAGAAAGTCACCATTCACCATGTAATAAGCTAAATTCTTAGAGCTGAAATATTGTAGTTAAAAACCAATTTTTCATCGATAATTTAGATGTAAAATTCTATATATTTTCTATATCTTTTCCTCACTAATTAAGGAAATAGTCTTTCTTCACAGAATTTTAGGGTTAATTCTTTGCCCACTGTGTCCTGCTTTGAACACTATTATCACCTGGAGTCATTTTAGCTCCTAAAATCTGTCAGAGCTAAAGCATACTCACTTATCATATATTTTGACTACTCATCCAGCCCATGATGAAATGAAACTAGAGAGAAAATATTTTCACATGCAACATGTTCTCTCCCAAGAACTATTATTCCCAAATGTGTGCTACACTATTAAAGAGCATTATTAAAGTGCTACAAGGAAATATTCTGTATTGGTTAAAGTTTACATTTCTTAGTATCATTTCTTTAACATCTTAAGAGATAGTAAAACAAACTATTGACCTTCAGAATTACAGTTTTAAACCAAACAATGACAGTGATAAGTCATAGAACGTTGGGTAGAAGTTTACTGACCTGCGTCTTCACGTGTAAGACTTTTCAGACTAGAAAGATTCTGAGATCCAACGTGAAGAAGTCACAGTAAGCCAAAAGATAACATTTCTTGACAGTGTGAAAACTTACCAAAACAAATACTTCCAACTTTCTGGCAGTGTCTGTTGTAGTCTATTGACATAACTTAGTATCTTATGTCTGCCCTTATTCTAAGCGTTGATCTCCACCCTAGATAAGCATTTCCAGAATTTGAATAAACACGAGGCCCAAAAAATAATACCTACAAAATGCAGATGATAAGAATGCAACAGGCACAATGTATTAACCTTGTAGCAAAGTGTACCACAAATAAAATAAAATAGTGAGTATTTTGAAGTGGAAAAAATAACTGTGGATTAGGGATGCAGATAAAAATTTTTTACAAGGGAGTATGATTAAAGTTGAAGAGTGGATTGATAGACTTTGATAGCTGAAGTGAAAAAGAAGACTCCTTTTTTTTTTTTTGAGTTGGAGTCTCACTCTGTCGCCCAGACTGGAGTGCAGTGGCCGCTCCTGGCCACCGCAGCCTCCACCTGCTGGGCTCCGGCGATCCTTCCACCTCAGCCTTCCAAGGACCTGGAATTACAGGCGTGCGCTACCACACCCAGCTAATTTTTTTATTTTTTATTTTTTGTAGAGATGAGGTCTCGTCAAGTTGCCCAGGCAGGTCTCGAACCCGCAGGCTCAGGCAGTCCACTCACCTCAGCCTCCCAAAGGCACGGGATTACAGGCTGAGCCACCGAGCCGGGTAAAAGAAGACTCTTTATTATAGACTGTAGGAAAGACATACTCTAAGATATGGTTGCTGCACAGGGCTCTTCTTTCTGACTCCTGTAAAAGAGGCAACTGGGAGTCAAAAATCCTGCCCGGGTTCTATCTCTAAGCACTAAAAAGAAAGGTATAACCAGCCTGTATACCCAAGTCTCCTTCATCCCAGAGGCAACATAATTTTCTGCTTCATCCATCCAGATGACGTACTTTTGAAATTTTATTCTTATGAAGGGCTGGTTGTTCTCTACACTGTTGTCTCAGAGAAGGTACATTTTCCCTTTTTCCTAATCTGTACAAAGAGACAAATACGCTGAACAACAGCCATATGCAAGTTCAAAAAAATGGTAAAGTTCTAGATCTACTTTGGGATATGTAAATAAACCCTTTATAGTATGGGTGTGCAAACAACAGACCACAGACCAAATTCAGCCTATCCTTTGTTTTCATAAAGTTTTATTGGAAGACAGTCACCATGTTTGTGTATTGTCTGTGACTATTTCCACCCCACAACGCTGTTGAGTATTTGCAACAGAGTGCGTGACTCACATCATATTTTTTGACTACTCATCCAACCCATGATGTCTATAGAGCCTTAAATACTTACTTGGCTCTTTAGAGAAAATATTTGCTAATCCCTGCCTTTTAGAAGAATATGGGAAAAAATGACCTGGAGGGCAGGTGTTCTAGCATCTCCCTGAAACCAACTGAATCTTAATCTTTCATGAAGTATAGTTTATTTGAAGTTTCTTGGAAATATTAAGGCAGTTTAATGTGAGTCACAATGTTGACACTCTGGTTGCCTACTGAGAGTCAGGAAGAAAAGTTGGTTCATGATGCTGTGGTGAAGAAATCAGGCCAATACAACCATGATGAGATAAATAATTGTTTATTGATTTGATAACATTAGATATCAGCAAAGGCATTAACATCTTTGCCTTTGTTCATTCCAATTTGTATACTTACCTGATATTGGCTCTATAGACATGCTGAGAGGAGTAGGTATTTAGAATATTTGGCTATTTAATTTGGGGCTGGCCCACATGAAGGGAAGGTAGGAAACTATCCACACAAGGGGGTTTTTCATACATGCGTTTAGAATGAAAACAGTGAAAAGTCAAGAAAGGATCTCAGCAGCTAGATGGTGAACATTCCTTAAATAGTTATTTTCTGCCATATTATTTTTTCAATTCTTGTTATCCAGTAATCAAGTTATTCATATAAACGTAAGAAGTAGAGTTGAGCTGGGGCTGAGAGGAGTATTCAGCAGGGGTTCTATCTATCTGGTACAGTTCTGAATTACGGTGAGAAAAACTGTTGGGTATAAGACAAAAAACTGTAGTGGTAAGAAGCGACAGAGTAAAAAAAGAATCCAAGCAAGGAGCAAGTAGAGATAACACAATAGCAAACCCTTGAAGGAAGGCCAGAAAATGTGAACCCAGCTTGCAGCTCTGGAACACTGGAGACGTGTTCTAGTTTACCTGTGTGTATTGAAAGTCCCATAGAAGCCTCTTAACCCTTTAGGGTTTGAACAAAATTCTAGTGATACACAACTGCTTCAGATCATTGTCCATAACATACCTATGCTGTTATCTCAAAGGCACTCGTTACCTCTTTCCCTCCACCTTTCTGGTCACACTCATATCTTCAGGGTCTCTGGCTGCTACTTGAACATTGACTTTGCCCCTGCTTTTACTTCTCCCCAGCACTTTTAATTTAATTAGTATAGTGGGTTTGGGAATTTCTATTACAGACTAAGAGCTCTCCTCATCTGTCTGAGCTGAGAACTAGTGCTTTAAGTTTTGACAGGACTGAATTTTTTTTTTTTAGTAGGTTTCTCTCTTAGCACATCTGGATTTCTGGAAACAGTTTTGGGGAGCTGTTTTTCCCGGGCTGATGCTATAGCTTTCAGTTAGATTTGTCTTCAGCAGGGCATTTGTGGTGTCTATCAGAGAGGATTTCTCTTAGTAACTAGATTGCTGTTCTCTGTTATGTTAGCAATCTCATTCTTACATGTTGGGAAAGCAATTCTAATCTGCGAAAATAATACCAAATTATAAATGTGCTGCAATTTGATCTTTTCTAGAAAATTCCATGAGAGAGTGTACCAGCAAAACATGTCTTCATTATCACCTCTCTAATTGGCTCAGGTTGAGTCAAGGTTATGACTTCTTAGTTCAGGTAGTGTGCTCTGTGTGTACGTGCACGCACATGTGTGTACAAGGTGGGATCTTAAAAAACCGAAATGAATTTATTTAAAAAATGTGTATTCATTCTTATATTTTTAAACTTCAGTCACCTTCAGAGTACTCTCCATTTGATGCAATATGCCTTTTGAGACACTTTTTCCACATCTCAAGACAGGTTTTGAACTCAACAGTTTTGATGTCTTTTAGTGCTTCTGCCATTTTTTGTTTCTTCTCTTCCACAGTGGCAAAATATTTCCCTGTGAGGACTTTTTTCATCTGGGGAACAAACAAAAGTTGTTCGACAAAAGTTGTTTGACAAAAGTCATTCAGGCTGAAATGGGGTGAATAGGAAGGGTGGGGCATGGATGTCATGCCATTTTTTAATCAAATGCTGCTGAATATTCAGCATGGCGTGGGCAGGTGCATTTTCATGGTGGAAGAACCAGTCATCTGTTTGCCACAAAAAAATTCGCCAAAGCTGAACGCAGCTTCTCACAACAACACCAGCTGAAACACTAATGCCAATGAGTTCCTAGAGCACTTACCCTAGTGAGGAAAGCCTCTACTACAAGGGGCCCACCTTCCAAAACAAAAAGATAACTTCAGTTTTTAGGGAGTCCTCCCTTATAGGGGTTATGTGCTTTTATCAAAAACCAAACAAAAAAATCACTTTTAGAATTGCTGAAGAGCTGTTTATTCAAACTTAGAAACACTAATTGGTTTTTAAAATTATGTAATAGCTTATGAAAGGCAGCATTTTTAATGAACTTATCTGATATATTTGGAATTTGTTGACAAAATAGAAAAGACCATAATAAATTCAGATACGTTTGGAGGAACTCAAGTGTAGTGTAGAAATGTGAAAACTCATTATAAGAATGTGAAATCAAATAAAAGCTAAAGTGCCTGGAAAAAAAAACCAGCAACAATTTCCTCAATGTATAATTCAAATTAGTAGTTTTTTGTTTGTTTGTTTGTTTTTGAGTTGGAGTCTCGCTCTGTCGCCCAGACTGGAGTGCAGTGGCCACTCCCGGCCACTGCAGCCTTGACCTGCTGGGCTCCGGTGATCCTTCCGCCTCTGCCTTCCGAGTAGCCAGAATTACAGGCGCGCACTACCACGCCCGGCTAATTTTTTGATTTTTTATTGTAGAGATGAGGTCTCACCAAGTTGCCCAGGCGGGTCTCGAACCCGCGGGCTCAGGCAATCCACTCACCTCAGCCTCCCAAAGGCGCGGGATTACAGGCTGAGCCACCGAGTCTGGTTCAAATGAATAGTTTTAAATATTTTTTTCATATGCAAGACTCCAAATGTGATATAAAAAACTATTAGTGTGTAGTTTGCTATCTATAAATTTGCTTATTTATTTATTTATTTAATCATTTAACAAAACTTGAACAAGCACTTATCTGTGCAAATCACTCTGCTTGTGGAAGGAAAACTAATAACTCTACGACTGATTTTTAAAACACACATAGTTTGAAAAAAAAAGAAGATTTGATATAGTAAATCTGTGATGCTCAGAAAGTAGAATATCTGCCCAGAAGTGAACTAAAGTTGAAGGGACTCAAATAGGGCATAGAGTGTTTTAAACCATTTTCTCAATTATTTTTTATTCAAATGCCAAGTTTATTTTATTGTAATCCCGCGCCTTTGGGAGGCTGAGGTGAGTGGATAGCCTGAGCCCGTGGGTTCGAGACCCGCTTGGGCAGCGAGACCTCATCTCTACAATAAATCAAAAAATCAGCCAGGCATGGTAGTGCATGCCTGTAATTCTGGCTACTAGGAAGGCTGAGGTGGAAGGATCGCCGGAGCCCAGCAGGTCGAGGCTGCGGTGGCCGGGAGCGGCCACTGCACTCCAGTCTGGGCGACAGAGCGAGACTCCAACTCAAAAAAAAAAAAAAAAAAAAAATTTTAGATTCAAGGGGTACATGGGCATCGTGGTGAAGTTTGTACTTCTATTGAGTGCATCACCCAAATGCTTAGCACGGTACCCAATTGGTAGTTTTTAATCCCTCTCCTTTTCCCCTTCCCTCTTTAGTAGTCCCTAGCATCTGTTGTTCCTGTCTTTATACCCATATGTACCCAATGCTTAGCTCCCATTTATGAATAAGAACATATGGCATTTGTTTTTATATTAATTCACTTAGAATGATTACCTCCAGCTGCATCCATATTGCTGCAAAGGGCATGATTTCATTCTTTTTTATGACTGCATAGTATTCCATGGTATGTATGTACCACATTTTCTTTTCCAAGGTACCTTTGATGGGTGCCTATGTTGGTTCCATGTTTTTGTTATTGTGAATTGTGCTACAATAAACATATAAGTGCAGGTGTCTTTTTGGTAGAATGATTTATGCTTTTTTGAGTAGATACCCAGTAATGGAATTGCTGGGTCAAACAGTAAATCTATTTTTAGTTTTTCCAGAAATCATAAACTGCTTATCACAGGGGTTGAACTAGTTTACATTCTCACCAACATTTGTATCAGCATTCCATTTTCTCTGCAACCTTGTCAACATCTGTTGTTTTCTGACTCATTAATAACAGCCATTCTGAGATAGTGTCTCCGTGTGGTTTTAATTTGCATTTTACTGATGATTAGTGAAGTTGAGCATTTTTTTCATATGTTTGTTGGCTGCTTATATGTCGGCTTTCCAAATGTCAAGTTTAGACGTAAGAATCCTAGCATCAATCATTTGAATATACTGACATTTGCATTGAAATGACTCCATAGTATTATGGGCTTGTACACTCTGGGCTATTATGGGCTAGATTGGCATTTCGTTATCAAGACTTTAGGATAAAGAAGAGGTCTTTCCTTCTTCCTGATACACCTGCACATTGTGTTTTCTGATAACTCCTGTTGTGCTTTTCTACATATGTGAGTCTCCAAGCTACATTGACCCTAACTATCATTACACATTTTTACAACTGGAGAGAGAGAAGAAAATGCAAGTAAATGAAATTCAAAACTGTGATTCACTCTGACTTGACTCTGGTTTTAGAATAAATATCTTCTTTTCACTTTGTTATAGCTGACTTTGGGAAATAACAACTCTTCTAAGATATTATTAGTGTCAAATTAATAATACTACCAACAAGCAGTTTACTGAATACCTATTATATCCTAACCACTGTGTTGTGTATTTTACATACATTGCCTTAAGTAATTCCATCATAGACAGTGAAGTAATTTGTATTATCACCACTTCCCAGAGAAGGAAACTGAGGATGCTACCTATTTGACTAAAGTAGCATAAGTAATAATTAGTGGGTTGAAAATAATATTCACATCCAAGTTTTGTGCCTTCCATACCTTTAACGATACCTCTATTTCGACATAGCCTTTCTTATTTTTCATCAGCTTAGCATTCTTAATAATTGACAGCAACCACCAGAATGTCTCCGCAATCTCTCTGAATTTATATGTTTTTACGCATGTTTCCTTCTTTTTCAAGTCACATTTCCTTGTCCATATAGCTTTTGTTTCATTCTTGTTTTGTATCTCTCTTTCATCTTTTTTCTCTTTGAGTTGTTCCTTCTGGTGGACTCTGCTTGAATTTACTATGGCTCCCCCACCCCCCACTGGGTTTTGTGTCTTAGATGGTGCTTATCTCTAGCCTGGCTGCAGTCCAACGGCAGTCCTAACTTTCTCTGCTCCTATAATCAGTATTTATAGCCTTCACCCTTTTCTGAATCTTGTAATTTTACCTTTTTAGCTGTATTTTTTTTAGTAGACTTCTTTTCAACCCAGATCCAAGTAGAAATGCTCTTTTACAAGGGATGTTTTTAAAGTAAAGCTTCAAGTAAAAATATCATTTGTGTAAGGATTTAAAAAATCACCAGAAAAAAGAATGATAATTTATCACTTTGAGTTTGAAATTGATGCCAATATTATAAATAAATTATATAAATCAAAGCCATCGGATTAATGGACTTAAATTTGAGATTCCTAATATTCATCCAATCTTGAAGATGCTACTGTTATGGTCACATTGCAAATTGTCTTTTTTGGCTGAATTGGTGGACTCTATATTAGAAGATTGGGATTCAATGTAAAGAACTGCTAAGTTTTTTCTTGGCTGAAGGGTGAATGGATATGAGTGCTCCTGAGCTCACTTGATTGACTTCACTGTCTTCTAGATGATGCAGTGTAGATTTGAACATTAGAATTTGGAGAGAAATGTCAATTTCAAAAGAAGCAAATAAAAACAAATAAAAGCTTTTTTTTGTCTGATAAGATTTTCATGCAATAGGTATTCTTTTCTTTCACTGAAATAAGGATAATTTGTGCTGTGTACAAAATATCTTATTGACTTAGATTTTAGGTTTATCCAATATTTTAAAAGCTGCCAGTGTTTCTGTATACTCTTTTATTAATTGCAACATCTTTGTTGTGTTTCTTTCAGAATGAAAGCACTAAGGAGTCAGAGATTATAGTTAACCTGCTAATTTAACCAGTGCAGTGGTTTGTATTACACAGGAGCTTGATGCATTTTGCATAGTGACGATTCCTCTTTGAAAGAGATCTTTTTTTTGGTCTGAGTGATGATTGTTGGAACGTTGGCTATGAAAAATAACCGCAAAGATTCTGAGTGGTATTTCTCTACAGAGCTTAATTAATGAACTCTGATGGCTTCCATTTGTTCTGTTGAGAACAGCGCCCCCTCTGTCAACGTCCTTCTCTCTCATAACTGTATCTTTATTACAATCTAGTAACTGCTGGGAAAATGCTTTCTTTAAAATGCCTTTCCCTGTGGCTTAAAGTAAAGATTTTTTTAAATAAATAAATACAGTTTATGTTGGGCATCCACCACTTGAAGGGCTAATGATTATTGACTAGCCTCCAGCAGGCATCAGGGAGTCTTGCCTCAGGCCCTTCCAACTAGCCCCCAAACATGCCGAATGTTAACACATGTTTCTGGATTCTGGCTGGGATTGGACACAAACAAGGCAGTCAGAATGGACCATTTAGTGTACAAGTCAAGATGACAGATCTCTGCTTAATACAAGGAAGGGAAAAATTCGTATCTTATTGAAAACGGCAGAAGAGCCCCGGGTGCTTTCACTTTGTGATTCTGCAGCAAAAAAGTGGGTTGTGTCAATATAAGTCTATGTCACCAGCTCACAGCTGCCACACTGAATTGACCCTGTTCACGGCAGACATAAAGGCCTTCCATTTCCAAATTCTCTCTAATGCTCATCCGTAAATGGGAGCAGAATGTGGAAAAAAGCCAACAAGTCTTCTTAACTATAGGCAGAGAAGAGAGACAGAATTGCCTTAATACAGCACAGCAATCTGTGGTGTGATTTCCACCATCGGGAAGCCAAACCAGGAGTGTTTGATCCGTTTGGAGTCCTAGAAGGAAAATGCTTTGACAACAGAAGCTTATGCTTCGAAAATCATGAGCCAGAAATTCTTCAGACCCCTCTAGATTTTTCTAAACTCAGCTAGATTAAACAGCCAGTTATGTCATTCAGAAATGGACAGTTAGGACACCCTCTCTTAAACTGGGTGCAATAGAAATATATGTAGAATGTTAATAGGAATTCCTTACATAAACATGTTTCTATGATTAAAATAATGTTTGGAAAAGCTTAGACAGTTAATGTTGTTTCTTCATTTTAGAATATTTCAGTAATATTTTTTGGCCCCAAACTGCAACAGCTAAAAAATATGCTAAAATTTCATAGTTTATCTGAATGCAAGTCTTTTTTGTGAAGAATGGGTATGAAGTGTCCTATGGAACACATTTTAGGGAACCTGGACTATTTAAAGCAGCATTTAAATTCTATCATCTATTATTCTAGTGATATCAAATTAAATTATATGACTGTGCTCAGTGTTTTATGTGTTTATTTCAGTAAATATAAATTGGGTACCAACTATACATAAGGCATATGTCAAAAACTGCAGCAAAGATTTGATGATAAAGAAAATGACATGGCATGCAGTCTTTCATATACAGTTAATCATCTAATGGTGTTGCAAAACTATGTTGGGGTAAAACAAATATTTTCCAGATCATATACAGTTTTTCCTGCTTTTTCTAAAATCTTATTTATTTATTTACATTTTTGAGTTGGGGTCTCACTCTGTTGTCCAGGCTGGATTGCAGTGACATGATCACACCTCACCACATCTTCGACCATTTGAGCTCAGGCAATTCTTCCACTTCAGCCTCCTGACTAGTCGAGGCTACAGGTGTGCATCAGCATGCCCAGCTAACTTTGTAGAGACAAGGTGTTTTTATGTTGTCCAGGTTGGTCTCGAATTCCTGGGCTCAAATAATCCTCTTGCCTCAGCTTCCCAATGTGCCTGGATTACAGGCATGCACCACTGCACCCAGTCTAAAATCTTAGACTATCAAAATGATATAAAAATTGAAAGGGGAAAATCTTTACCCTCTAAATTGCAGAGGGTAAATATTCTATCACCCTCCTTTCAGTGTGATAGTGAACCATCCCAAATTTCTGCAGCTTCTACAACTCACTGCACCTGCTCATTTCTGTAAGTAATCTAGAACTCAACTTATCTTGCAGTTAACTTTTATTTTTTTTTAGTTAGAGTCTCACTTGATCACCCAGGCTGGAGTGCAGTGGCCCACTCACAGCCACCACAGTCTCGACCTGCTAAGCTGAGGCAATCCTTCCGCCTCAGCCTTACAGGTAGCTGGAACCACGGGTGTGTGCCACCATGTCCAACTAATTTTTTGATTTATTGTAGAGACGAGGTCTCACCAAGTTGCCCAGGCTGGTCTTGAACCTGTGGGCTCAGGTAATCTCACTTCAGTATCCCAAAGTGCTGAGATTATAGTTGTAAAGCACCATGCCCAGCCATTGCTGTTAACTTTTTAACAATTTATCCCATATCTTGTTTGGTAAAAAGCAAGAAAGAGACACACTTATCGAAAATTGACCCTTAACGATTATTTGTGAATGTTTCAGTTTACTGTGATGGTTTTCCTAATTGTATATAAAGTGATATGAAGAAAAATGTTTATCTTAGTTTTAATTTTTGACATATGCCTTACGTATAGTTGGTAATCTCACCTCAGTCTCCCAAAGTGCTGGGATTATAGGCGTAAACCACCATGCCCGGCCATTGCTGTTAACTTTTTAACAATTTATCCCATCCCATATCTTATTTGGTAAAAAGCAAAGAAGAGACACACTTATCCAAAATTGACCCTTAAGGATTATTTGTGAATGTTTCAGTCTACTGTAATGGTTTTCCTAATTGTATATAAAGTGATATGAAGAAAAATGTTTATCTTAATTTCAACTCAATCACATGCACAGTTCCCAAGTGCAAATCTTGTACCTCCATAGAGTCTGATTAAACATGGTGTCCAATCCAGACTTCATATGTATTGTGATTTAAATGAATATGCCTCATTGCTTAATTTGTTTCAGATATTGAGAAATGGTGTCAAAATTTAAGACAAAGGAGTAAGTGTTCAGCATTGTTAAAATAACAAATCAGCAAAATACAAAATAGGCAGCAACAGAGACAGATTATTTTAAAATATATTTTAATAAAGTTGATATAAGTTATGACTTTGCCTGCTATACTAACTACCTGGAACACAAGGGACAGTAGAGTATTAAGGAGCTTTTATGTGCTATTTGAAAAAAAAATTGAAAATGATAAATAAGAATAGTCCATAATATTTTATGATACTGAATTTAATGTTGGCCTTCAAATAAGTGCTATTAATAAAAATATAAACAAATTACTACAGGAATTATTTATTTGAAAAGAAATATTATGCCGGGCTCGGTGGCTCAACCTGTAATCCTGCGCCTTTGGGAGGCTGAGGTGAGTGGATTGCCTGAGCCCGTGGGTTCGAGACCAGCCTGGGCAGCGAGACCTCATCTCTACAATAAATCAAAAAATCAGCTGGGCGTGGTAGCGCATGCCTGTAATTCCAGCTACTTGGAAGGCTGAGGCGGAAGGATCGCCGAAGCCCAGCAGGTCGAGGCTGCAGTGGCCGGGAGCGGCCACTGCACTCCAGTCTGGGTGACAGAGTGAGACTCCAACTCAAAAAAAAAAAAAAAAAAAAAGAAAAGAAAAGAAATATTGAACAAAAACAATCAGTAAATGTTAAATTAGTAAAATAATTGAAATCAGTTCCCAAAAACTCTCTTTACTAGATAGTCTAAATTAACAAAATTTAAGTGTCACTTATGGACAAAGTGGTATTTTCACAAATATTCAATGTTCACATTCATTGAAGCTATTCAGGAATATAAAATGAAATGCAGCACCTATCTTCTAAGAATTTGTAGTCTAAAGGTAAAGCTCAGTGTGTATACTTAACCAACAATGGTACAGTGTAATATAAAAAAGTACAGTGTCATACAATACTTTAAAGCCAAAATTGAGGAGTCAGAGGCAAGATGGGGATGCAACAGGCCAGAGAGTGAGAGTCTTCACAAAAGCAAGCATCCATAAAGACTCTCTGCATGAGTGGATGTGTGCTGGTGGGTGAGTGAAAGTCCTTCTGAGGGGAAATTTGAGTTCATGCATCCAGAGCTTTCCTCCATAGGTGACTCCAACCCACCACTACCCTGAGACTGAAACCTCTGGTGTGCAGGATTGTCAGCCATTCTTGGGGCTCTCTTGAGAAGAGGCAGCAGAGAACAGCTGCTCCTTACCACCTGGCATCTGACCCACATTACCATCTGTGGCAGCAGACCAGGTATGAGCAGCAGGAACCGTGGAGAAGGCAGGGCATGGAAATCTGGAATGGGGCCCCACTGCCAGTGAGGAGATGCTGACTGGTGCCATCTTCTCTGTCTCAGGACTGGGCTGAGACATGCATCGCCCTACCCAATTCTGCCTACTCTCCAACCTAGGATAGAGAGGTTATACCCTCATCAAACTCAGAAAGACAGACACCCCTCCCCTATGCTGGAACAGCACAGGCATGTCAGATCTGACTGGGAGACTTGACAGCAGCAGCAGGAAAAGAAGAGTTGGATGATTCCAGATCTGACCCATCCTCCTCCCACAGTAGTCCATGGGGCATCTGACCCACCATAAGAGCAACCCTACCAGCCTGTGTTGAGAGCAGAGGGGACAGACTAGAGACTGGAGCCACTCCTTAGTGGCACTCAAAGGGAGATGGAGTTACAGAAAGAGCCACAGAGCAAAGTTTTTTTAAAATTTTTGTTTCATCTGTTTTTTGTTTCAATTTCTGTTTTTTTTTTTTCTTTCTTCCTTTTTGTTTTTGTTTATTTTTATTTTATTTTATTTTATTTTGAGTTGGAGTCTCAATCAGTTGCCCAGACTGGAGAGCAGTGGCCACTCCCAGCCACCGCAGCCTTGACCTGCTGGGCTCCAGTGGTCCTTCTGCCTCAGCCTTCCGAGTAGCCAGAATTACAGGTGCGCACTACCACGTCCAGCTAATTATTTTATTTTATTTTATTGTAGAGATGAGGTCTCGCCTGCCCAGGCGGATCTCGAACCCGCAGGCTCAGGCAATCCACTCACCTCAGCCTCCCAAAAGCACGGGATTACAGGCTGAGCCACCAAGCCCGGCTGTTTATGTTTTAATACTTGCTTTGTTTCTGTTATTTCCATTTTTTAAAATTTTCTATTTGTGTATGGGTATTTTTGAGGGTGAATACATCAACCCAGGGTTTTTGTTTCTTTGTATGGTTGTCTGTATGTTTTTGTTTTTCCTGTCCTTTTTTTGTTTCTTTGTTTATTTGTTAGGTGATATGCCTGCCTGTTTTCCCTCTTCTTCTTCTACCTCGCCACTTTCCTTTTGTCTTCCTCCTTCCTTTTTCCATTTGTTTCTTTTTCTTGTCTCATTTCACTTTCAGGTGGCAAACATACAGCCCCACTGCATAGACAAATTATAAAGCAGTGGGAAGTGGATTCCAGGGGGCCCATACACCTGTTAGCAGATACTGGAATCTGCAAATAGCTTCTGAATCACAGCCTCCCACATAATTAAATCTCAAATCTGCAAAAAGCACAGCCCTCTATCCCCAGTCCAGCCTCAAAATTGAACTAAGTCAGAGGATCTACATAAGGAAGAATAGGAGATTGAGCAAATGGAAGGAAAAACTGTCCCCTCATCACTGAACAACAGAATTAAAGAGGAGTTGGGGGGGGGGAACTACACAAATGAAGAAAAACCAAAGGAAGAATATGGGTCTCATACAAACCCCTGGAAGGACAAAAACTGAGAATATAGACTTTGGAACTCAAACAATCAAGAGCTTCCAGAACAACTGACCTCCAACCACAAACTCAGATGTCAAGATATTAATATAGAGAATAAATGGAAATGAGGACAGACAAGAGGAAAGAATGAAGGAGTTGATAACAGAGATAACAGCAATAAATAATACAGTGAATGAAATGAATAACAAACTGATAAGCATGAAAAACAGAATTAACCAAGCAGAAGAACATCTCAGAGCTTGAGCACCAAAATACGGAACTAACCCAAACTGTTAAAAGCATGTAAAAGAAGCTTAAATAGACAGAACAAGGCCTCCAAGAGATGAGTGATTATATCAAGATTCTGAATCTAAGATTAATTGAAATCCCTGAAGCAGGTAGAGAGACAGAGACCACCCTGGAACAAACATTCCATGAAATTATTTATTCCTCATGTCATCAGAGATATGACTATTCAAATGATACATAGAACCCCTGCATGACAACGAATGAGAAGACCAACCCATAGACACATAATAATTTGCTTACACAAAGTAGGTATAAAAGAAGAAATCCTAAAGGCAGCAAGAGAAAACAGTCAGAGTACCTACCAGGGAAGACCAGTTAGAATAGCAGTGATGTATCTACAGAAACACTTCAAGCTAAGAGAGATTGGAGTCCAATCTCAAAGATAAACAATTTCAACCAAGAATTACCTACCCAGCTATGCTAAGTTTCATCAATGATGGAGAATTAAAATCCTTCCCAGACATTCAATCCCTAAGAGTGTATACCACCTCCACACCAGATATACAAGAAACACTTAAGAAAGTATTAAACACAGAAGAAAGAAAAAAAAGAACAATACCCTCCCCAAGAACACAGGAAAAAGATTGAAAACACACATAAATCAACCCCCAAATCAAAAGAAAGACAAAAATAAAAGAGCAGCAACAACAATAAACACTATAAGAACCACATGACAGGGATAAACTCTCACATCTCAATAATTAACCTGAATGTGAATGTGAATTAACTAAATGTACCACTGAAAAGACATAGACTGGCAAATTGGATAAAATATCATGATGCAACAATATGTTGTCTCCTGGAGACTTATCTCACCAGAAAGGACACTCATATACTCAAAGTAAGAGGATGGGAAACAAAATTTCAGACAAATGGAACACAAAAGAAAGCAAAATTGTGATCTTAATATCAGACAAAATACCCTTCAGCTATCAAAAATGTAAAAAGATATGGGAGATTATTATATAATGATAAAAGTTTCAATCCATCAACAAGAAATATCCATCCTAAACATATATGCACCCAACATAGGAGCATCAAATTTCATAAAACAGTTTCTAAGTAAACTAAAAAAATATATTGACTCTAACACTATCATAGCTGGGGACTTAAATACCCCCACTTACAACCCTAGACAGATCATCAAGACAAAAAAATCAACAAGGACATCCAGAACCTCAACATGACACTTGACCAAATGGACTGAATGGATATCTACAGAACAATCCAGTCAACAACCATGGAATATATATTCTACTCATCACCACATGGAACATACTCTAAGATTGACCACATCCTTGGCCATAAATCAAGCATAAACAAATTCCATAAGATTGAAATATTGCCATGCACCTTCTCAGACCACAGTGAAATAAAAATAAATATCAATACCAACAAAATACCCCCAAAACCCAAAAAGACACGGACCCTAAACAGCATGATACTGAAAAACTCCTGGGTCAATGCAGAAATCAAAACAGAAATTAAAAGATTCCTGGAAACAAATGAAAATGAAGAAACATCTTACCAAAATTCTGGGATGTCATGAAAGTGGTTCCAAGAGGGGAATTCATATAGCTACAAACACACATAAAAAAAATGGAATGATCACAAGTTAACACTCTGACAAATCACCAAAGAAAGCTGGAAAAACAAGACCACCAAAACCCTAACTTCAGCAGAAGAATCCAGATCACCAAAATAAAAGCCCAAATTTGGGACATAGAAGACAAAAATATACTACAAAAAAATCAACAAAACCAAAAGCTGGTTCATTGAAAGCATAAACAAGATTGAAGGGCCTCTAGCTAGACTGACCAAGAAAAAGAGAGAAAATGCCCAAGCACAATCAGAAACTCAAAAGATCAAGTTACAACTGACCCCAAAGAAATACAAAAGATTGTCATAGATTACCATGTAAACTTGTATGGAAACAACTTGAAAACCTAAATGAAATGGAGGCATTTCTGACATCACATAATGTCCCTATAAGGGAAGAAATAAGAAGAAATTGGAACTTAAATAGACCAATAACCACCCAGGAAATTGACTTTGTCATAAGAAAACTACCTAAAAAAGAAAAGCCCTGGACCAGATGGTTTTCCAGCAGAATTCTACCAAACATACAAAGAGGAGCTGATACCAATCCTATGAAAGTATTCCAGACAATCGAGAAAGAAGGAACTCTCCCTAAATAATTTATGAAGCTAACATCACATTGATACCCAAACAGGGTAAAGATCCAAAAAAACAAAGAGAACTACAGGCTAATATCCTTGATGAACATAGATGCTAAAATTTTCAACAAGATCCTAGCAAACTGTATCCAACAACACACCTCAAAAATCATTCACCATGACCAAGTAGGCTTCATCCCCAGGATGTAGGACTGGTTCAATGTCTGCAAGATCATAATCATAATTAAATACATTAACAGATGTAAAAACAAAAACCACATGATTATCTAATTAGCTTTTGATAAAATTCAGCATCCTATCTTAATAAAAACCTTCTAGCATCTAGGCATAGATGGAACATACCTCAAAATAGTAAGAGCCATCTACATGAAACCCATAGCCAATGTACTGCTAAACAGTAAGAATAGGAACCATTTCCCCTGAAAACTGGAACAAGACAAGGAGGCCCACTCTCACCTCCTCCTATTCAACATAGTATTGCAAGTCCTAGCTAGAGCAATCAGACAACAGAAAGAAATCAGATGTATCCAAATTGGAAGAGGAAGTTAAGTTATCCCTCTTTGCAGACGACATGATTCTATACCTTAAAGCCCAAGAGAATCTGTCAAAGACCTCCTTGCACTGATAAGGGACTTTGGTAAAGTCTCAGGGTATAAAATAAATGTGCAGAAGAGAGTTATGGTCATATATACCAATGATAAACAAACAAATCCAGATAAGAGGCACAATCTCATTCATAATAGCCATAAAAAAATGAAATACCTTGGCATCTTCCTAACCAAAGAAGTGAAGACCTTTATACTAAATTTAAAAAAAAACACTTCTCCAATAAATCAAAATGGCACATATAGAAAAATATTCCATGCTCATGGATTGAAAAAATCAGCATTGTCAAGATATCCATCCTGCCCAAGGCAATCTACAGATTTAATACAATACCCATTAAATTACCAGCAGCAGCAGCATTTATCTCAGACCTGGGAATGACAATACAGAAATTAATATGGAAACATGAATGACTAAGAATAGCCAAAACAATCCTCAGCCAAAAAAAAAGTGGGAGGTATAGGTACCATACTCCCAAACTTTAAACTTTGTTATAAAGCTACAATAATCAAAACACCCTGATATTGATAAAAGAACAGGCATTTAGACCAGTGGAACAGGAATGAAATTCCAGAAGCAAAACTTCAATTTCTCAACCATCTCATATTCAACAAAGCCTCCACCACCAACCATTGGGGAGAGGAAAACCTATTCAGTAAATGGTGCTGGGAAAACTGGTTGACCATATGCAGAAGATTGAAAACAGGACCCCTACCTATTCCCATACACAGAAATTAACTCTAAATGGATCAGAGTTAACCAAAACCTAAAACCTCAAACTATAAGAACCTTCGAAAATGCTGAGACACCATTATGAAAATTGGAACTGGCAACCAATTCCTGACCAAAAACCCAAGTGCCCATGCCATATGAGATAAGATTGACAAGTGGGATATCATCAAACTGACATGTTTCTGCAAAGTCAGAGAAACCATCAGGGGAGCAGGGAGACAGTTCACCAACTGGGAAAAAATATTTTCCAACTCCACGGATGACAAAGGCCTAACATCTAGGATCTACAAGGAACACAAACGTGCTAAAAAGAAAGAAACCAACAACCTCATTACAAAGTGGGCAAAAGATATGAATAGACACTTCTCAAAAGAAGACATACAGGCAGCCAACAGATACATGAAAAAATGCTCAGTCTCACTGAAATGCACATTAAAACCACACTGAGAAAACCACACTGAGACACCACCTAACTCTAGTCATGATGACCATCATCAGTAACTCAAAAAATAACAGATGCTGGAAAGGATGTGGTGAAAAGGGAACACTTCCACACTATTGGTGGGAATGTAAACTAGTACAGCCTCCTGTGGAAATTAGTGTGGTAATTCCTAAAAGTTCTAAAAATCGACCTTCCATATGACCCTGCAATTCCCCTACTGGGAATACACCCAAAAGAACTCAAACCACTCTATAAAAAAGATACCTGCACATGTTTGTTTACTGCAGCATTGTTCACAATAGCAAGAACCTGGAAGCAAACATGCTGCCCATCAAAAGAGGACTGGATAAAAAAAAAATATGGTACATATACACAATGGAATATTATGCAGCCATAAAGAAGAACAAAATCATGAACTTTGCAGCATCCTGGATGGAATTAGAGTCTATAATATTGAGTGATCTTTCACAGAAACAAAGAACTATCACATGTTCTCACTCATAAATGGACCTTGAACAACTACCATAATACTATAAGAAAAGGATTGACAGTAGCGGGAAACTGCATGGGGGAAGAGGAGTGGGAAGGTCAGATTGACAGTCGTCGAAATCTGCCAGGGGTAGTGGGGAGCGCACCTCATCAACAAGGGTACCTGCACAATGAATATTTTTATACCTAACCCTGAATTGTACCCCACAATTAAGAAAAACATACTGAATTATTAAAGACTGCTTCTTCCTAAGATTGGGAATAAGACAAGAATTTCTATTCTCATCACTTTTATTGACTATTGTACTACAAATTTTTGCCATCACAATTAGGCAAGAAAAATAAATAAGATACATCTGGAGTTGGAAGAAGAAAAAAATACTATCTCTCTTTGCAGATGACATAATATTTTATATAGAAAATCTTAAGAAATCCACTAAATAACTATTTTAAAAAATACACAATTTCAGCAGAATTGCAGGATACCAGACAAAATGCATTTAAATACACTTGCAACGAGAAGTCCAAAAAGAGAACTAATGAAAAACTCCATTTACAATAGCATATAAGAAATAAAATATAAATTAATGTGATCAAAGTTAAAAACTTGTACATGGAAAATTATAAATATTGTTGAAAGACATTAAAGAAGGTCTAAGAAAAGGAAAAAAAAATCTATGCTCATGAATTAGAAGATTTAACATTAAGATTTTATTTTTTCCTAAATTGAGCTACAAGTTCAATACAATCCTTATTATATTCTAAATTTTTTTGCAGAAATTTATGTATATATATATTTATATTGGTTAGTTCATAAATATATATATGTATGTATGCATGTTAATATGTACATTGCAAAAGATTCAGCATAGCCAAAACCATTCTTGAAAAAGAACGAAGTTAGAGAATTTACACTAATTTCAAAACATTCTATAAAACTACAGTGATCAAGAATGGCAGACTTGTTGTTCAATAAGATAAAGTTCAGAATCTAGAAATTAACTATTCCATTTGCAGTCAATTTTTAACTAAGGTGCCAATGCAATTAAACAGGGAGCAAACAGTCTTTTTGACAAATGGTAACATAGAAACTGGATATCAACATTCATAAGTATGACTTGGATCTCTATCTCACACCAGACATAAAAATTAACTCAAAAACTATATGCATAATAGTAAGTGCTAAAACTATGAGACCCTTAGAGAAAAATACAGGAGTAAACCTTCATGTCTTCAAATTAGGAAATGGTTTCTTAGATATGACATCCAAAGCACAAGTCACAAAAAATAGATATATTGTATTTCATTAAAAATGTATTAGTAGCCGGGCTCGGTGGCTCAGCCTGTAATCCCGCGCCTTTGGGAGGCTGAGGTGAGTGGATTGCCTGAGCCCGCGGGTTCGAGACCCGCCTGGGCAGTGAGACCTCATCTCTACAATAAATCAAAAAATCAGCCGGGCATGGTAGTGCATGCCTGTAATTCCAGCTACTCGGAAGGCTGAGGCGGAAGGATCGCCGGAGCCCAGCAGGTTGAGGCTGCGGTGGCCGGGAGCGGCCACTGCACTCCAGTCTGGGCGACAGAGTGAGACTCCAACTCAAAAAAAAAAAAAAATGTATTAGTTATTATTATTATTATTTGCTTCAAGCAATATCCACCTGGAGTTAGTGTCAGATCCCATAAATTAAGGACTTAGTTCCACAAGACTCTCTTCAAATATTGTACTAATCACAAGTCCAATGTTGTCATCTGTATGTCTGAACAACGGCTGTAAGTCAGGGTTTCATGAATCCTTTTTACATTTGATAATTTAAAAGCCCACAGAATTCAGGGAAGTATTTACATGGACTGGCTTATTATATAATAAAAAATTATGATAAAGGATATAGATGACAGCCAGATGAAGAGATACATAGGGTTAGTTGCAGAAGAATTCTGGGGTCAGGAGAGTCTGTTCTCTAGGAGTTGTAATATGCCACCCTCCCAGCATATAGTAATGTTCACCAATCTGAAAGTTCTCTGAACCCTGTCTTTTAGGAGTTTTTATCAAGGCTGCATAACTTAGGCGTGATCTATGATTAACTCAATCTCCAGGTTCTCTCTAAGATTCTTTCTTTTGACCAGTCCCCATTTGACCAAAATTGCCTTATTAGGAAAAAAGATGCTCCTATCTTCTAGGAAATCCCAAAGGATTTAGGCACTCTATATCAGATGTTACTATCCCTCGGGGAATTAAAAATATCTTAGAATCTCTGTATCAGGAACTACAAAGATCAAATACCAGAACAAATATTTATCCTAGAACTCTTATTAATAAGCATTCTAGAAGCTGTGTCAAGGACCAAGGACAGATATTATATAGATGTGTGTGTGTGTGTGTGTGTGTGTGTGTGTGTGTGTGTGTGTGTGTGTGAGGGGAGACTCAAAAAAACAGTATTTATTTATAAAAAAAATTGTCTATTTTTACATGTTTAAACTTCTTTCACCTTCAAAGTACTCTCTCTTTGGTGCAATATGCCTTTTGAGGCACTTTTTACACTGCTCAAAACTGTTTATGAGCTCATCAATTCTGATGCCTTTTAGTGTTTCTGCTGTTTTTTGTTTCACTTCTTTAACATCGGCAAAACATTTCCCTTTGAGGACTGTTTTCATCTGGAGAAACAGAAAAAAGGTTTCTTTGGGTACAATTGGGTGAATAAGGAGGATGGGGGCAAGGGGGTCATGCTGTTTTTGGTCACAAACTGCTGAAAGCACAGCACAGTATGGGCAAGTGTGCTCATAAATCACCCATCATGAAATGAGCAGATGCATTGAAAGAATCTCCAAAAGAAATTCACTGAAGCCAACCACATCTTAAAATAGTGCTGGCTGGTACACTGATGTCAACGAGTTCCTGGAACACTACCCAGTGTGGGAGGCCTGTACTACAAGGAGCCCAACCACCAAAAAGTAATTTTGTTTTTGGGGGGCTATCCCTCGTGTGTGTGTGTGTGTGTGTGTGTGTGTGTGTGTGCGCGTGCGTGTGTGCGTGTGTGTGTGTGTGTGTGTGTGTGCGTGTGTGTGTGTGTAGTTATTTCATAAACTTCATAATTCCAAATGCCAAGAAAACAAACATTATTTAGTAAGACAATACTATACAGCCTGTGGCATAATTGTTTTGTAGACTAGATCTGATAATTAAGTTTGCAAACTTGCCACTGTGCACTTACATTACCAGCACGGTGCAAACAACTCAGTACGGTTTCATAACCTTGGTATATCAGTGTCTTACAGCTGTGTTTGTGTCTACATATGGTGGTGTCTTGCTGAGTGGCATTCATTATTGTTTTTGCATGTTTTTGTGTGTTGTCACAAGAATGTCAGAGCTTGAATTAGAGCAACAAACAATCATTAAAGTTCTTGTTAAACGTGGCAAGAGTGGAAGTGAAATCAGAAACGTGTTAGCCCAAGTTTATGAGGATAATGCCATGAAGAAAATGGCAGTGTACAAATGGATTAAATGTTCTTCTGGGGGGAGAGAAAGCTTCACAGATGAAAAAAGGATCATGATGGCCAGTAACAAGCAGAATTGACAAAAACATTGCAAAAATTTATTGACTCGTGCCAAAATTGACAGCTGACTGTGAGAAGCATAGAAGACCAAATAAACACCAATAGAGAAACAGGAAAATCTTAACTGAAAATCTTGGCATGAGAAAGCTGTGTGCAAAAAATGGTGCTGAAGGAGCTCTTGCATCACAACAATGCACTAGCTCACACAGCACTGCCTGTGAGGAAATTTTTAGCCAGTAAACAAATAACTGTATTGGAACACCTTCCCTACTCACCTGGTCTAGCCCCCAGTGACTTTTTTCTTTACCCAAAGATAAGGAAATATTGAAAGGAAGACATTTCGATGACATTCAGGACATGAAGGGTAATATGATGACAGCTATTGGTCATTTCAGAAAAAATTCCAAAAGTGTTTTGATGTTGGACTAAGTGCTGACATTGGTGCATAGCTCCCTAAGGGGTGTACTTCAAAGGTGACCATAGTGATTTTCATCAATGAGGTATGTAACAAGTTTTTAGGATGAGTTCATGAACTTAATTGCGAAACCTCATATGTTATCTCATTCAATGTTTATTATCATGAAAATCATATGAATTTGATATTACTCTCTTTTTACAGATAAGAAAACTGAACACACAGATATGTTAAGTAGTTTGCCCAAAGTTTAAGATAATATGGTCAAATTGGGTATCAAACTCAGCAAACTGAGCATTTACTATGTGTTAGCACAATGGTAAGCTATTTGCCTATGTCATCTCATCTGTCCTCTCAATGACCTTATGATATGGCAATTATTATAATCTCAATTTTAACAAATGAACAAGCTAAGACTCAGGGAGTTTAAGAAGCTCATCCAAATGATAAATGATGGAATGCGGATTGAAATATTAGCATTATTTTTTATTTGATTTGTAGTTAGGTCATTTTTCTATATGTGATTCAATATAAAGAGAGGCTCTTGTAATAAACTAGCGGCAGCAGTGGTGAGGTGGAAAGAATGAGCCAGGGGTAATGGATTGTACTTCCACCTCTGTAGCTGGTTATCTTGAAGTTCTGTGAAGGAGCCATGCACGCAAAGTGGCCCCAAATGCTGAAGAAGCAGAGAAATCAAAGAAGGAGGCAGACAAATTCATTTTGTTGGTATAAGGGGACTTATTAGGGAGAACTTACATATAGAAATGTGGTCTTGATCAGCCTCAAGACAGGTAGAGCCCTACACTGTAACCCCACAGACCCACAGCTTATATTTTGGGGAAAGGATACATGCTCTGGAAGGAGTGGGTAGGTGAGTGAGTGTCACAGCCTATAATTTTTGCAACGGCATCAAGGGTTGTTTTGGAAAAAAACTTACAGTGAATAGGTTTTCCTACATAAAGAGAAACTAGACATTTTGGAGGTATTCCTGGGCTCAGGATTAGTCAGAACTTATGTGGTGAATTATCATTTAAAATCAAGCTACTCTTTTCCCCACACTTGGACATAGCTTTTCTTCAGTGAATCTAGTTTCTCCATTGTGTGGGAGTTTAGGCTTAAATGAGCAAATTATATAAAATGGCTTTGAAAGTGTTAAAGTATTATAGAAGTATAAGGCATTATAAATGTAAAATAGGTTAGAATCAGTAAATCTACAGTTTTATAATACCCTCTTTGCTCATGAAGCTGGTAATGTGGTCTTAAATCAACAATTCACAGTGTAGTGAGGCACTGTGGCTAAGTATGGGAGAACAGAATGTCAGGGTCTAGAAAATTAGATCTATGTGCTACTACCAGTGTGCTGTATAATCTTAGACAGGTCCTTACCACTTGCATTTGCAGAATTATGAGCAAATTACTGACCTAGTCTATAGAGCTTTTATTAAGAGGCTCTGTTAGAAAAGTGATTATAAAGCACCTTAAGTGGTATTGCACGTAAAACTATTCTAGCACAGTTCATGATTTTTGCATTTCTATATGCTGAACTTCTTAACTTATAAAGTTTAAATTCAAAAAGTTTACAAATTGATTATTACAATTAAGAAAAACTGTGGGATAATTTTTAGAACTATGCTTTAACCTTTACAATTATTGAGTTGATGGTTCTAAAATTAATGAAGATATTATAATCATATATCCTATAGCCTAGCTGATTAGATATTTTACATTTAGATAAAAATACTGGAATTATACCACATAGTGACTCAAATCCACATAGTAGGTCAGAATCATTTTTATGGCTGATAGAATATGTCTGAAGAAAAATGTATCTATGATACTTTTAGTGAGAGTGGGTAATTAGTAAATGATATCCTGAAATAAGGTTTTCTGCTGATTCTCTATAGTTCACATGATCTACATTGCTAATTGTTTTGCATATCACAGTTGTGATAATTATAATAGCTGTAATTTAGTAAGAACTCTGTGTATCTCAGTTGCCAAGCACCCTATATTTAATTCTTAGAGCAACCTTAAGAGAGGTAATATTATTCCTATTTTAATGATAAGATATCCAGGAATGTACAAAATACTTAAGCAATATTTCAGCATGAGTCTACCATATTGCAGCATAGATTTTGGTTTTCAGGACAAGGCAATGTTATCGTTCTTTGCTGTGTCTCATCTATTAACATTTCTATGGAGATAAGATGGATTCCATTTAATCTTGCCATAGTGGTTCTCAAAGTGCTGTTCCTGAATCAGCAGTATAGCCTTAATGGGGAACTTGTTAGCAATGTAAATTTTCAGGATTCACCTAGGACCTAAAAGTTAGAAACTGAATTTTAATATGCCCTTCAGGTATTGTGAGGCAAGCTAACTACTGAGAACCGTTGTCATATACTGACATCCCCACCTTTCATTCATTCAGCAAGTATGTAAAGCACTTACAGAAACTGAGCATATAGTAGCTTGGAAGAAAGATTTGGTGCCTATCTAATCAATTGATTGTTGCTGGACACAAGTGACAATTCAAGCAAAATTCTTGGTATAATGAATTTTAACTGACTATTTTGAGAACCAGTGGCTCATGAGGAAACATCAAGAAACAGTTATTGATAAACGTTCAGAGCCACATTTTCAGTAGCAGTCGTACAGCTTCCTGGAAAATCTGGTGGCTACTGGATGAGAGAGAATGAAACTGCAGGGGATGATGGCTTCTTTATTTAGATGTCATGTTCAAAAAGTACAATTTAAGCTAAGAGGGAGATATCCTCATTCTAGAACTCAGATTCAAGAGGCATCATAATATCAATAAAATCTCAGATATGTACACCAGACTAGTCTTTATTTCCATTACATCACTCCAGGGCAATAGAAATCCAGAACTATTAAAAATTGTATCATGGTTCTGGTTGCACTTAATTATGTGAGAAGCAGAGTTTGTACCTCTTTTATTCATAGGATTGTCAAGGTCAGATAGCAAAGGGCTTGGTGTATAAAAGATGTGGAGACTGCTGATTACTTACTGATATTAATTGTTCCTTCATATAGTTAATTATTATTTTTAATTTTTAAAAAATAACAGGTCTCCCAACTTTAGAGGAGTACAAGGCCACCTGGCTTAAGACTATAGTGTGTATTTTAATCATGCTAGTAAGCTCTGCACATAAATTGTGCCACTTCTTGTCATACTACTAAGTAAAGAAAATGAATCTTCATTGATCTTACTCTTTTTCTTCTGGCTAGAAAACTACATAAACAGCTTCAGATTCTTTAGATCCAGAGATAAAATTTGGCTTTTGTGTGTTACAGAACTTCCTCACCTGCTCTAAACTACTTCCTTCATTGGACTGTTCAGTGAAAGATGCATCAATTTCTGTGTTATTTAAGCCACTGCTTTTTAGAGACAAGTCTTGCTACATTGCTCAGGCAGCAGTGCAGTGGAGCAATCATGGCTCACTGTAGCCTCACACTCGTGGTCTCAAGCAATTCTTCTACCTCAGCCTCCTGTGTAGCTAGAACTACAGGAGTGCACCATCATGTCCTTCTTTTTTTTTTTGTAGAGATAGGATCTCACTGTGTTGCCCAGGCTGGTCTCGAATTCCTGGCCTACAGTAATGCTCCTCACTCATTCTTTCAAAGTGCTTGGATTAAGGGATTGAGGCACTGTGTCCGGTCTTCTTCACATTATTGCAGCAGTTTAGAATGTACTTTAATTTGCTATCACCTGGGGAACTAGTTATAATCTAACTGCATTTCTGTATGTCTGGGATGGGGTTCAAGATAATACACTTGTAATAAATTGTCAATGCTGATGTTGCTGATCTACGGACTACATGTTGAGTAGCACGACCCTAAATAATGCAGTAGGCATTCAGTAAAGATTATCAATGTTTTCCTTTATTTTCCTTATGAGTCCTCTTAAAGTCAGTGGCTTTTACATTTCAATTAAATGTCACCAAGTTTTTCTCATAATATCGAGGGAGGTTGCCAAAAGCCAAGGAGAATGTGTTGCTCTACCCTGAATACTTATAACTAAAGTTCTGTGCTAGTAAAGCCAAATTGGCTTATATAGTAATATATATCACTTATCATCTAACCAAATTATATAATAATTCCTCTGCTTCATGATTACACTGTACTCAAACCTTTCCCAGACAGATCTCAAACATGAGTCTGAGGTCAAAAGAGAGTCACTAGTTTTATAATCATATATGAGAAAGCACAACAGGTGACCATATTGGGACCCTTCCCCCCCAAAAATTTCCCTACCTGTTGTCATGTGTTTGTTTCAACCCTGCCATGTGGTTGGACTGCTATTAGGTCTTGAATACAACTAGAGATTAAATTTATTTTTATTTTTATTCTTATGCTTACAGTTTTTAAACTGTAACATTCTTATGACTTGTCAGATTTCTACTGAGAAGTTTGCTTTTAGTCTGATGAAATTTTCTTTAGAGATAACTGGGCATTTTTCTCTTGCTGATTTTAAAATGATTTCCTTCACATTGGCTTCAGTCAGCCTAATGACTATATGTCATGGTGAAGTCCATCTTGCAATGTATTTTCTGGTGTTTGCTGGTACTCTTGTGTGTGAATCTCTTGCAAGACTAGGGAAAACGTTCATCAATTATTCCCTTAAATAGGTTTTCCAAACTATTTGCTTATTCTTCTCCCTCAGGAATATCCATGATTCATATTTTTTGGCTGTTTTATGTAGTTCTATACTTCTCAAAGTCTTATTTAATTCTTGTAAAATATTTTGTCTTTGTTTTAGTCTGACTGAATGAATTCAAAAGACTCGTCTTCAAGTTCTGAGAGATTCTATTTTCTGCTGAGTCTACTTGATTGCTGAAGCTTTCAACAGTATTTTGTAATTTTTTTTACAAAGCTTTCGATTGTATTTTATGGTGGTTTTTTTTTTTATTTTCAGAAGTTCTATTTGTTTTATTTAAAGATATCTTTCTCTGTGGTAAGTTTTTTTGATAATATCCTGAATTGGTTTTCCAGTTTCTTTGTGTTGGTTTTAACAATTTTCTTTTCCTCATTGAGCTTCTTTGAATTAATATTTTGAATTATTTATCTGTAATTTTGAATTTTTTTTGTTTGTTGTTAAAACCCATAACCAGAGAATTACTGTGTTTCTTTAGGGTGTCACAATCCTTTGCTTTTTCATATCTTCAGCATTATTATGCTGAATTTTTCTCATCTAGGGATACAGTTGCTTCTTATTTTTGAATTTACTTTTGATGGGGTAGGACTTTTTTTTTTCTCGAGGGGGTAACTATGATATATGTGGAGAAGTGCTGACTGGATTTGCTTCTGATTGCATTCAGTAAGGAAGATGCTATAATTTTCTTGATTATAAATAGCCTTAGAATGGTGGCTTTCTCAAATGCTGGTTTTAGTAGCAATGTACTGGGTAAATGAGTGGACTCACTGCCTTCTGAGAAGCCAGAGTGGCATAAGTGATGACTGTAGCAGAAGTCATGTGAAGTTTGTCTTCTTTCTGAGTACTGTGAACTTATGCCAGCCGATTTTGTGTTGGGTTGCACAAGTTGACCTCCAGGCCAGTAGGTGATGATTACAGGTAAAAGCCAGCTACAGTGGTAGCATTAGGGTTTATGCTTGATTTTTGTTAACAGTCAGATAAGTGTTCAGGTTTCCCAGGTAAGCACCTTGGAGTTCTCAAGGGCTTAGGTCTTACCCTCCTTCCAGGAAGAGTAGCAAAGCTGGATGTAGCCAGATTGGAGAAGCCTGCACTCTAGCTCCACAATGGTGGGTGAAAGCACCACCATCTTGACAGGGATGGCAAGGGAGTCTTCAGTTCCCTGGCACAATTTACAGAGATTCCTGTAATGGAGGTGTGGGAGTGTGATACCAGTGCCATGGCCTTGCCATGCAAGTGAGATTTGCTTTCTTCTCACACCGTTATGCTGACATTTGGAATTTTCAATTAGGTTAGACATTGCTGTCTGATTTTAAGCTGCAGTGTAGCCCAGGGCTGTAGGAAATGCCTACCCAGCAACTCAACACCAAGTCTCTATGCTATCTGGTCATGGTTGTAGTGCAGAGTCGTCCCCTATAGCCTAAAATGCACACCTCTCTAACGCTTTTGTTCTCTATGGCAGCATCTCTGCAACTCTGAGCAGAGAAAGAGAGGGTGGAGAGAGGAGAGATTCTGCCATTTGAGAAAGTCAAAGCTGGAGGCCACACTACAATTGGTATCACAGTTGCCACTCACAGCCCAAGAAAACCCACTGGCTTGCCCATGCAAATTTCCCATGGCAGCAGTAGCATCTGTGTCTATAGTAGTATGCAGAGGTTGAGGAGAAGGCCCCCTGTTTTATGCCTGAGTTTGAGCAGAGAGGCCACTTCACCACTGAGAAGGGGTTTCACTCCTCACACAGAAGAGAATACAGTTTGTGTTCCTGCTGGAAGTAGAACCACTTCTCACAGCCCTGAGCAGGAAGCTCTTGGGTATGGAAAACATGAGCGTGGGTTTCTTTTTTCCTATGGGCTGCCTACTAGCTGTGCTGCATGCTCCCTTGCACTAGGAGTAATATTCTACAAGGGTCAGATTACTGGGAACACTGGAACTTTTGAGTCCAGCTAACTCTCTGTTGCTACAGTCCTCTGAGCAGGGGCTGGGGAACGTCAGAAGGAAATTCTGGGATGTGATGACATAGGGATGCATACAATCCCTGCATAACTGTGCTCTCACAATGGTGCCTTTCAGTCTAGGGGGGAGTGTGAGTGACTTAGCATGAGTTTACAGTTTGGCCTTTCATTTCCTTCCTTTTCTGTGCCTCAGGCTTTTCCCATGAGTCCTTTGTTAGGTTCTAGCATCCTATCCTTGATATTTTGTTCAAGGCATGATTATCTAATTGTAATTTTGGTTCTTCTTTTTAGAGAGAACTAGTGTCCAATGTCACAGGTCAGCCATCTTGAACTCCTTCCCATAAACTTTGATATTTTCAACTACTTTGTTTGGTACGTGATGATACTTTCTTGGTGAGACCATTAATGCTAATTATTTTTCCCCAAGTTTGTGCAAACCATATTAGCCTTAGAGATCATAGTTATTTAAATAATCTGATGTTAATTTTTTATTATATTTTATACATACCAGTGGGATTATAACTGGTCTTTTTTTCATTACCTTTTTATTGATCGTTTTTTTACATAAACCTTTTCACCCCCACAATTTTTAGATCTACTTATTTTCAAAGTATAATTTGAGATATTATACTTTGTTATTAGTTTTATTTTTGACCTATTGCTTTTCTCCCCATCTTATCTACTGGTCTTCAAGTCTCTCAGTGAAAAACAAGTCAAGATTTAAGACTGAGACATGAATTTAAATTATGTATTTGTTACTACTTGGCTAGAGTTTCCTGATATAATCATATTGAAAGAAAAATGTCATTATTTCTTAGAAATACTCTATCAAATTACTACTATGCAAGGACTCATGCATAATAGTTTTCTTTATACAGATTTTAGCATTTCAACTGGAGAGTTGATTATTCTGCAAGATTTTTCCCTCCTCTAAGCTTAGAAGAGTAACTTTATGTCTGTGCCTTTTAAACAAAGGGAAACAGGTCTCAAAGTTCTTGCACAAGAGCTAAGGTGCTTGGTTTCTGGCAGAAAATAGATTTAGACCCTTCAAAACTTGTGAGAAGTGTCATTGAGTGTGATAAATGTAATAGCAGTTGGTCACTCTACAATGTCCTAACAGAGTTGGGGCATCTTTGCATAGTCATTTATCTATTTAGACTTTTCATTCATATAGCACTCACTGGCTTTGTACATGTTGAGGGTTTAGGCGTTTATTTTTTTAATAGTCCCTAGGCACTATGCTTTAGAAATTGCTTAAAAGAGGGTTCAATATTAATTATTGATTGTTTCATGCATGTTAGCAATTTATGTGAAATAATATTTTGCTAAATATTTCAGGTAAACCATATATTAGATATGTAGAATTTACTAATATGTTGTTTTGCTATGAATGTTGGAAAGTTAAAAAATTTTAATCATT
Source organism: Cephalopachus bancanus (assembly GCA_027257055.1). Lineage (NCBI taxonomy): Eukaryota > Metazoa > Chordata > Mammalia > Primates > Tarsiidae > Cephalopachus > Cephalopachus bancanus. The sequence goes on from JAPVLO010000012.1 coordinate 2,756,717, forward strand.
ATGTTTTATATATTTATTCCCATGCATGTGTACAAAATTAAATCATATTGATGTTGTATGATGTAGAAAATAAAACCACAGATAACAGTAAACTTAAAAACATTTTTAGTTTCATCAATAAATAAAATAGAAATACTTCCTCATTTAATTTTGCAGAATTTACATTTACGTTTACTTTAAGACAAGAGGTGTCCTGAATTATCTCCAACTTTTGGGAACACTAACATATGAAACCTAGTTTCCTGAATATATATATAGGGGACAAACCAATAAATGAAGCAAGGAAGTATGGTCCATGTAATCAGAATTTATGGTCTAATGTTGGCATAAGAAATTTTTGCATTGAGTGTGAGCTTCTACACTAAATGCTCTATTAAGAAGACTTTAAAAAGTGAAATTCATAGTCAGGAGCAAAATTATTTAATGAATTAGCAATGACAGTCTTAGATGAACATGGAAATGGGAATGTCAGCAGGCATGACTCATACTTGCTGATACCCATCTCATCTCTAATAGTCTGACCTCACTATATTTTTCTAAAGCTTAGTCACTCAATGCCTTATCATACTGGAGTGAGGGAAGTAGAATAGACATAATGGAAAATCTCTGTGTTTATTCTTATAATAATAGTTCGCTACTATTCTAAGTACATCAGCTATTGATAATCATATGTAAGCATTTACCTATTCATTCTGTTGGAGAAAACTGGATAGCTCTTAAGTGTTTTGCCCTCCAGGCTTATATTAAAAGTTAATTACTACCACATGGGGCAGCCCTCAGGAGGTTAGGACAGCCTTGAACTAGTATCAGCAAAATGTGCATCTCATATTAGTGCCTGAATTGCTCACCTCTCACAATAGAATACTTTTTCCTTGAGTGAATGTCTACTAGTTAAAAACGACACTACTTTTTGTGTGAGTAGAAACTTGAAAAAGGACAACTTTTTGCTGAAGAAAGAAAATTAGAGCCGTGGGTTACACAGTTAAGATCAAGGGATTCATGAGAGATCATCTGGCCTCAGAGTCAATGCAGACTGCAATTAGCTATATCTGATAACCTCAAATTTATTGTCTCTCACTTTCTCTCTTTTTCTCAAATATCTTTCTTTCTTGATAGTCTGTGAACAGTTACCATGAGCATTTGGTTGTAATACGATCTAATAGTACCCAGCAAGAACACAGTTTAAGCAGAGATTCAATAAAGTGTGTCTTAATAGGCCCTGAATCACTCTTATTGAAATCTCTTTTACTGGCCTGCAAATGACCCTTGATTTTTTTCTCCCATCCAATATGCATTTCTCAATCCATTAAATGGAAGCCCACTGTACATAGACCAATCATAAGTATATTTTAAGACCAATTTTAGTCTATGCATTTGAGGTAAAAAATTAAATTAAATTAAAAACTGAAAATACTGAAATGTGTATTTTGTTAGAGACTGACAAAACTGTAAATACTCATACACTTTATTATTCTTATATGTTGGTGTCATTGATTTATCACTTATTTAGCTTTCATATGTTATAGTTTCATGTGTATAATGTTTTCCCAATTTGACTATAAATCCTTTGAGGTTAGGAATTTTTCTTTACAATTGTATAATAGCACTGAGTGCAGTACCTTGTATTTAGAGTGCTGCAGTGAATGCATCTTATCATCCCTGGAAACTCATTCGTTAGTCTGGCACTTGGATTGGGCACTTCCTCTTTCCAGAGTCTATGTTTTCTTACACTGTCTGCTGATTAAAATGTCTTGATATATCATTGTCTTCTTTGTATAAGTCAGTGATCAACTACAAATACTGAAATGCATTTATTAAAAGATTATCTTTGTGAATTAAGATAGATGTCTACCTATCTTGAAAATATTAGTAGCAACCTTCAGCAAGTGAATAAAGTTTCATAGACTGATGTTTACACTCTAAAGCAAAGCAACCTAAGTTTATACGTTCAGGCACAGATGAAGCAGAATAATATGGTGTATCCTAATAATTAAGAAAAATAGGACTTAATTACAGTAATTAATTTCAGTATGTAATTTCCATATTTCTGTTCTCACTTTGAATTTGCCTAAACTTTTATTAGCATATCATAGTTAATGAATGTATTTGTTCAATGGTAATTTGCTAAGGTTAGACAAATCTGAATGGTTCAGTATTTTCTGTGTTAAATTTTATGTGACTTTGGACCAGGGACCATACCTGTTCAATTACTGAAATTCATTATCAAGTACACGAAAAGTCTTGGCAAATATTTTTAATAAAGATCAGGTTGCTGCTATCACCCAGAATAAGGAAAGTGGAAAATTAAAGCATTACAAAGAGAGACATTAAATAGTTAATGGAGAAATTTAGTGGAGAAAGAAGGCAAGGATGTTATACATGCAAGAGAATAAAATGAGATATGAGGAAACAAAGAGGATAAGAAAATAACTCACACAAGGAATTGAATTGGACCAGTAAAACATCTGAAAATCTACTACTTGCATCAGTGTCAAAAAATTCGAAGTGAACAGGTGATCTGAGCATGCTGCTGACATCCAACTTCACACCCTCTTGGTCTCTAAAATACTTCTTTAACTTCCTTGAACAAAGACACCACAGTGGGCTACACAAGGTGTAGAAACGGAAAGGAAAGCTGTTCCGTCTCCTCTGCATGCATTTGTCATTTCTTCCTCTGAGTCTCTGTCTTAATTGCCTTGCCTGTCTTATTAGATTGAAAACCCACTGGGTTGGGACCATCACTACTAAGGTGTGCAGCACTGAGCTTGGCAGGTGATCAGCACTCAATAAATGTCTATTGCTATCATAAACCAATGTATAAATCTCAGAAATAGGCATAATAATGGACCTGACAGATTAATGCCCAGGGCTATTTTTGTACAGCAGCATGGGCTAGCCAAATCAAAATCAGACACCTCAGATTCAATTCTTTTCAGTTTTGCATGTAATTCTCAGCCTTTCACATTTTTGTCCTGTGACAGACAGGAAGAAATGATAGTCAACTTTTCACATAATCAAATTAAAAAATGTTCTATTTCCCTCTTCTTTTGTCTCCTTCTCAAATACTATTGACCCATTATGTAGATGGCATTGCTTTCTTATTATTGATAGGGTGGTTTCAAACGCTGCCGCAGATGTTTTATATGGTATTTTTACTCAACATTTCAAGTTCTTTTCTTTGTGGGGAATTTTCTCTAGGAGGAAAAAAAGCTACTTAAAGGAATCATTTAATTTGCACTCTAACAAGTCCTCTGAGGTGACTAAGGGCAGAGTTATTATCAGTGTTTCTCTTTAGATAATAAAAAATTAGCATGTGGAGAAATGAGCGACTTTAGCAGTCCCTCACTCCCAATTCCACCCTCCCAGAGGAAAGGTGATGAAGTCCTAGGTAGATTCCCCCAGAAATAATAGTTCTTATGGGGTTATTGAAGTTTTTTGTGGCTATAATAAAATATAATAAGCTCCCAATTCTATTCATTTCTTTACATTTGATGTCAGCTTTGTCTACCTGTGAAATAAGATGATTTATCCATTTTTGCAAAACTTCATTATAGCTACAATAAGCCACTATTTTCTCTTTTTTGTTAGATAGTTTTGTATATTTTTTCCGGATCAGGTATAGAAGTCACACAAATTAGATTATATACATACATGATATGGTCATTGAAATTATTGGAAAGTTGTAATACATTCTTTAATCACCCTAAAATCTTTCTGTGACAGGAGATTATTTGTAAAAAAATCAACTAACCTGTTTTCAGAAAATGCAAGACAGAGCTAGCCATATGATATACCAGAATTAATGAGAGAAAACTGGGGATTCTGATTATGAACTGAATGCAAAATTTGATACTATATCAGACATTAAAGGAAGAGTCTAGGGTTCAGGATTATACTATGTAAGTCAAGTATAATAAGCAATTATTTATAATTTAAAGAAAAAAATGACCTTTTCTGTATTTTTAAGCTATTCCAGACATTTCCAAAATATTGCCAACAACTATACCTGCTCACAACTAGAACCTGTACACTATACAATTGAATCTCTTTCATATGATGGCAAAAGCAAGGAAATATTTTCATGCAAATATTTACTTTACAAAAGATATTTAATCATTAAAGTAAATGAGAATAGAATTTAGTTTTTTTTTAATTTTTATTTTAAATATGTGGAGTACAATTTAGGGTTGGGTATATAAATGGTCATTGTACAGGTAAAGTTTGGGCCTCATGTTGGTACCCACTTCACCTTGTTTGATATCAGGTACCCTTATTGATGAAGTGTGCCCCCTCACCCCCCAGCAGTTTCTCACTACTACCAATCCCTTTTTTGTAATATTATAATTGTTCAGGGTCCACTTATGAGTGAGAACACGTGGTACTCAGTTCTTTGTTTCTGTGACAGATCAGTAAATATTATAGTCTCTAAATCCATCCAAGTCGCTGTAAAGTTCATATATAATTTGTCCTTTTTTAATAACTGCATAATATTCCATTGTGTGTAAATACCACATTTTTAAAAGTCCAGTTCACTTTCAAAGGAATCAACACAGTTGATTCCATGTTTTTGATATTGTGAACAATGCTGCAATAAACGTGTGTGTGCAGGTATCTTTTTCATAGAGTGATTTGAGTTTCTCTGCATATATTCTAAGAACAGGGATTGCTGGGTTGTATGAAAGGTCGATTTTTAGAGGAATCACCATACTTTGTAAACCTCTAGTTGTACTAGTTTACACTCCTACCAACAGTGTAGAAGCATTCCCTATTTCCTGCGTTCTCTCCAGCATCTGTTGTTTTATGAGTTATTGATGATGGCCATCCTGAGTAGAGTTAGGTGGTATCTCAGTGTGGTTTTAATTTGCTTTCATTTGATTAGTGAGAATGAGCATTTTTAAATGTATCTGTTGGTTGCGTGTATGTCTTCTTTTGAGAAGGGTCTATTCATATCTTTTGCCCACTTTTTAATAGAGCTATTTTTGTTTTCAGTGTGTTTGCGTTCCTTATAGATCCTAGATGTTAGGCCTTTGTCAGATATACAGTTGGTAAATATTTTTTCCCATTCTGTGGGCAAAATTTTGATGTGAATTATTTTTTTCAGATATACTTATGGTGTATCAGGCAGTTAACTAGGTGTTATTTTTCCTTATTCCTTATAATATTTTCTGTTTCAGAATAGATTTATGGATGCTCCCTGTCTTTGTTATGAAATAGATATGGATAATAAACAAGATCTATAGAGAAAACGAGACATCCACAGAGAGAGGAAAAAGAAAAACTTGTTTCAAATACTTCTGAAATATACAAGGCTGAACTACTGGGAGAATGGTGGTAACATTAACAGAAATAATGGAGTCAAGAGAATAAATAATTTGTGAAAGATCACATAATAAGTGCAGTTTTGAATATGTTGACTGTAAGACTATCATAGAGCATTTAGATAAGGGCCACTGTCAGTATAGAATAGGATCAGAATTTGAAAGAAAAATTAAGCCTGTATACCCAAATTCAGCCATCATCTACCAAAATATCTTTGCTTAATTGAATATTTATCAATTTTGTTTTCTTATTTATATGACTGAAATAAATAATAATAAGAGCCAAAGTGCTCAACACATCTGGTAGGAGAAGAAATGGGTACCCCTTCTAGAGAAAAATATTGAAAGTTTCTCTGCAATGTAGTTGATTAGTTTCATCCAATTCTGTTTTCAGATCTAAAGTATCCAGATGGTTAAAGCAGGAGGACTATGAGACAGATTAAAGAAATCTCTGCCCAGCACTTTGGGAGGCTGAGGTGAGAGGATTACCTGAGCTCAGGGGTTTGAGACCAGCCTGGGCAACTTCGTGAGACTTTGTCTCTACAATGAATCAAAAAATAAGCCAGGAGTGGTACCATGCACCTGTATTTCCAGCTGCTTGGAAGGCTGAGGCAGAAGGATTGCCTAAGCCCAGCAGGTCGAGGCTGAGTTGGCTGTGAGAAGCGTGCCAGCCTTGGTGACAGAGTGAGATTCCGACTGGAAAAAAAAAAAAAAAAGAAATCTCTGAAATTATACTTATTTTGTAATTTTACTGAAGTTGGTGAAAGACATGAAAAGTCCTGTTTTGAGTGCTGGATGCTCTGTGTTTTTTATAACAGAGTAATGGAAGATTTTTGTTCTTTGTCTTGCTAAAAGACATAGTAAACATAAGTAAAACCAGACCAAAGAATGTTTAGAGCACAGTGCCACCCTAATTTCAACATCTTCTTTCACTAACTCAGACTAATGTCCTGTCATAAATATCCCATTTCTTCTCTTTTCAGTCCTTGTCCAGGTATTGATGAACCTAAGGACCATGAGTTAGTTGGCATGATTTAGAAGTTATAAGAGATAGAGAAAGGTTGTCCATAAATTTTGTTTGTGTTTGTGCATTCATTCACCCAATTTGATTACAGAGGCATCAACTTACTCACAGGGTATATAGATTGTCCAAGAAAAATGTCTTAACCTAAGAGCATCTTTAAATGAGAGTGTAGAGCATGGAGTTCATGAGCTGTGCCATTGAAACAGAGAGACGAGGTCCCATCTCATTTTGTAACTCACTAGGTGATTCAGACAAATCACTTAACTCTCTATAAACTCCATAAAGTCCTGGTGTATAAAATTAAGATAACCAGTGCTCCATAAGACTTGCTGTGGTTATTAAATTAGGCCAAAACAACTTAGTTCTGTGTTGTACATTATAAGGAGCCAACAAATAAGATATTACTATTGTTATAACTGACCTCCACTTCTGTAGGCAAAATATAAAGGCCTACTGGAAAACTGATGGGAAGAAGGCAGATAAGAAGAAGAACAGGAGTAAAGGATGAGAAATACAGTGATTCCGGCAAGTCAGAGTTCCTGCATGAAGTTACCACTTGGTTTCATCACTCCTTTCTCTTTTCCTGGATAAGCCTCGCTTCTGTCAATGCCTGAATTATCTTTGTTTTGCCTGTGCCCTTCAGCAAGTCACTTTTGACACATTTTTTAATTTTTGAAATTATGCAAATTATCCAATGTTGTTTCCAGCACTAGCATTTTAATTTGTTTATGTTGATTTATTTATAATCTTTCTAAAGTTTATTTCTGAAAAGACTATCAGTTGCTGAACAGCCCGAGCAGACTCTTCTGTGGATCTAAATTGAATTTAAAAAATCTTTTATTTTTTTATTTTTATGTTTTTATTTTTTTTTTGAGTTGGAGTCTCACTCTGTCGCCCAGACTGGAGTGCAGTGGCCGCTCCCGGCCACCGCAGCCTCGACCTGCGGGGCTCCAACGATCCTTCCGCCTCAGCCTTCCAAGTTGCTGGAACTACAGGAGTGCGCTACCACGCCCGGCTAATTTTTGATTTACTGTAGAGATGAGGTCTTGCCAAGTTACCTAGGCGGGTCTCGAACCCACGGGGTCAGGCAATCCACTCACCTCAGCCTCCCAAAGGTGCGGGATTACAGGCTGAGCCACCGAGCCTGGTTCTTAAAAGATCTTTTAACCTCCCTCTTTTTGTCTCCTCTGTCCTCACTGTCCCCTCACATCTCTACCATCGAAACATACCATTACATTTGCTTTAGAACTTATCTCCTTACACGTTTCATGTTAATCAATCTGGTAATTTCTTGGGTCTTTTAAGCATTCTACTTTTCTAAAGCCTTATGTAATACAATAACATTATTACTTTTTGCTTCATATAGCCACTATGTCTTTTATCATAATCTCAGATTAGTTGCTTAAAAACCACTTGATAAATGTTTAGAGTGACTGACTTTCTTCTAGTCAGGGGTCTCTGTCACCCAGGCTGGAGTGCAGTGGCATGATCACAGCTCACCACAGCCTCGAACTCTTGGGCTCAGGAGATCCTTCCACCTCAGTTTCCTGAATAGCTAGGATTACAGGCACATGCCACTACTCCTGGCTAATTTTTTTTTTCTTTTTGGTACCAACAAGGTCTCATTATGTTGCCTAGACTGGTCTTGAACTCTGGACACAAGCAATCATCCTGCCTTGGCTTCCCAAAGTGTTGGGATTACAGGCATGAACCATCACACATGGCCCTGGAGTGACTTAAAATTTTTCTTTTAATTTTCTATATTAAAATTATTTTTTCCAGAAGTGTAGACCTTTTATCTGCGGAGTCATGAATAAACAAGCCCTTTAGCCATCCCCCTGATAACCAAATAATAATGACAACACAGATTGAACATTGATCATGTTCCAAGTACTTTTCAAGGCTTATATGTATTAATTCTCACACAAAATCTACAATGTAGTTATTACTTTTATTCCCACTAAATAATTGAGGCACACAAATTTTACCCTGTTCAATGTCACACAATTAGTAACTAGTGGAGCTAAAATTCAAATTGAGAAAGACTGTGGATAAAGATGGTGTACTCTTCACCACTGTGATCCACTGCCACTAAGGCAAACCAGCCTATAGTAGCCTGAATAAGAAAAGCTCTTACTGGTTTTGCAGCCAGTCACAATTAGCACCACACTTCCGCTGCTCCCTCAACAACCAAGAAATTCTTCCCCATATTTTATAGATTATCATCTGCCTCATTTTTTATTTTAGTTCAATTTAATTTAATTTAGAATCGTTGGGTACATGTGAGGATTTGCTACATAAATAAATTGCATGAAGGCAGGATTTGGGCTTTTAGCGAGCCACCTTCCGCCCCAGTAGTGGACATGGTACCCAATGGGTGGTCCACATTCTTAAATGTTTATCTTAGGAAGAGGACTTTCAGAATCTAATATTTATGTTTTACATATGCAAATTGTCAAATACTCCATCCAGCATTCTTTAAATTATTTGCTTCAATGTTTGTTGCTGTCTTTAAAAATTAGCACAGAAATGATGATCATATTTATTGCCACCAGTTAAAAAGCACTGGACTCCTAGAGTGCAGCTTGAGGGATTTTGTAGGTTTTCTTTTTTCCATTAATATTTAAGCTTAAGCTAAGGCAGACAAAACTGAATACATAACAAATAACCATCAAGGTTACTCTTTATGGGTCAAACAAAATGACAGCCTCAATTATTAAAATTTACTGCAACTGAAGGCAATGAATTTTACTGAGAATAATTTCCAAGTTCTTCCTCAAACTTGCTGGTTTTCCAGTTTTAATAAATTAAACTTGGAATCATACTCAGTAATTGGATGGAGTGGGATTTTAACTTCATTTTTAAAAGGATCTCTAATTTCCTATGTTAATAGCAAATAAACTCTAGGTTGATATATATGCTCATTTGTATGTTATAATATAAATTACAAATAACAAGTCCTGAAATTCAGGAGTAAGGTCAAAGTCTCTGACCTTCTGGGGGAAGACCAAGAACCTTGGGTCCATTTAAGCCTATTCTACACTGAGCTAAAATGACGTTTGTTCTCAGGGTGTTCCAAATACCCCAAGTTCCCATGAGTACCCTGAAAGAGATGTTTCTTTTTGGGAAACCTGCTGGAATCCCCCAATATATGTAATATAGTCTCTTCCTCCTCTTTACCCATCCGTAACCTCATTTCTTTTTTTATGTTCACATTTTTGTGATTTCTTCCTTCTAATAACTTCCACGGGTTGGCTGTCATTATTCAATTTGCTTGAAATAGATATGTCCTCTTTCCTGAATGCAGAGGCAGGTTAACAAAACGTCTCAAAATGGTCTTTATCTCACACAAGTCTGTTCTGTTGTTTTTGATGAATCCTATTTCCTATTTCACAGTCTCTGAACCTGAGTCTTTATTTCTTCACGTGGGACTTTGTCCCCTCATAGTCAGTCCCCCTGTATACATCTTCAGGTGGCCCAAAAAATCACACACACTGAGGATGGAAAATATTGATATCTAGCAGAGTCTACTGAATGTGGGAATTTTTATAAGTCTACCATTATCTTTCATTGAGGTTCTTGAGTGAATTATGCAAAGAAGGAAAGCTAGAAAACATAACGCTTGAGCTGGGATCCCAAAGCAGTCCTTTGGTAAGCCAGACTGTTCATGTGGAACGTTCCCTGTACTTTGATCAAACAGACCTAAGATCTGGAAAACAGTTCAAAAGGGCTAGATTGTCTTCTTCTTGCTTACATTCGAATTTCAGAAATTACCTTAGTGATAATGGGTAAAAGGCAAAGAAGCAAAGGCAAGAGCAGGAGAATCATTGAATGGAAGATCTCCCTTTGTTGCTTGTGTCAGGATTTCTTGATTTTTCAGAAGGAAGGGTACGCTAGCTTTTCTCAGAAAACATATTCTGAGAAAAAGGAAGGATAACTTTGGATCTATCTCTCTCTAACTTTTGATACAATTTTCATGATTTATATCATTTAAATCTCATCACAAACCTACAGTTTAGCTAGACTTCATTGAATAGTCTCATAGATTTTAACTTGCCCTGTAATGAGAGAGAGAGACTGAGAGAGAGAGGTAGCGGGAGAGGGAAAGGGAGAGAGAGAGGGAGAATATAAATGCACTTTAATTATTCTTATATTTGGACAAACCGGATGATAGTTAAAAAGATAAGAGCACCACTAAAGTCAAAGCTGAACTCCCTAACCTCACAAGCTTGTCTCAAGCTAGCTTGTCAGATATATAATATGTATGCAATCTTTGGGTAATCAGTGGAAAGTACTTTATAGGCATGTTCTTAGAGCATAAAGGAAAAGTTCTTGAATCAGTTGCCCTAACTCAGGCAGGTCACTCCTGAAAAACCGGCAAGGCCGAAATGGAGTGGGCTTCTGTCTCTCTGCATTCAAGGATGTAGCAAAATCCCATAGCAAGAATACATTTTTAGTATGTTAAAAGTGATTTAACCCTCCTCCATAATACAACTTAATGGTTCTTGGGCTTTTTATTTCCATCTGAAATGGCTCTACCTGGGACTATGTTGTTTTCAATTCATGTACATTTCTGTTAGTTTTGTAGTTATAAATGCTAAATGCCAGAAGCATGTCTGGTGGATGAAATTCATCTCATGTCAGAAGATGAGATGGAACATGAGGATATGGAATTCAATACACACCACACACACACACACACACACACACACACACACACACACACACACACACATACACACCACACCACGCCACACACAGATTCTCAGATCTCTGCAGATTGAGAGAGTGCTGATTTTTGTGCTCCCAGTCCCACTTTGGGCTTTAGTGAAGATGTCTTTTATTTGATATACTGTAATGATAAGAAAAACATGGCAGCTTTGGGATTTGTATCAATCCTAAGAGCTACATGTTGCCTAACGTTTTTACAAACATTGTTTTCCACAATCCTAAGAGCAATACAGAATGATGATGATGATGATGATGATGAAGATGATGATGAAGCTCTGTGTGTCTGTCTATCTGTCTACCTACTTATGTACTTAGAAAAAGTAAAAGCGAAATAACCCCCTGTGTACAGAGTGTTTACTGCTTTAGGGCACAATCTGTTGCAGAACAGTTAAAACTGCTGCTAAGGCATCTATTGTCTTAATGTATGCCTGGGCAGCCCTATGTTCTGTCTTGCTATGCATCTGTGAGTATAGTGATTTATTGTTAATACTAATCATCTTTGAAAGTCATAGTTCTTCTAAGTCAAACATGTTTGAAGAGGGGAAAAACTGTCATTTTCTGTTGTTTGTTTCCATGGAATTTTCTATGACTTCTTGAGAACACATTTTATTTCGAAAGAGGATATACTCATGCAGTTAAGAAAAGGAACAACATTCAATTTAGGATTTTTTAAAAATAATCTGAGATGTGCTTTTCTACTTTCATTAGTATTCTAATAGTACACGGTGGAATACAGTAATGTTCTAAGGGGCTGCATTATCATCACCATCAAGTCTTACTAAATAGTCTCTATGAGCAGAACATTTAAGAAATAAGATGAAAATTTAGAAAGCAGAGGCCTTGTGTACACACAAAACCTGACTCTCCTTCAAATAGCGAAGTGCTTCACAGAGAGTTTCTAGCTTCTTGCCACCTTCTTTTCCTGTTTTCCTCACAGAATATTAGTAAGAGAGCTTGACATTTATTGAGCCATAATAACCAGTGGGCTGGACCATCGCTTTGAAATTCATATATTACAACGGTCAGTTGAGAGAGAGGTTAGGGTATTACAAGCAGTTGCTGAGTTACAGGTGCTTGGATTTGCATGCTTAGCTGTCACCCTGATTGATCTCACGGTAAAGACAGGGGAATAAGCAAAGATAAAGAGGACATTTTATCATTGTATAAGCCACCAAAAAGCCTATCTTATTTTTATTTTCCTTTGTGCCCAATTTCTTTACCATATTAAATGCTACCTTCACCTCCACATTCACACTAAGGTAAAAAGTGAGTTGTAGCAGTTTCCAGAGGTGATTGCTCTTAATTAGATATCAATTGTCTGCCAAACAATTATAGTTCTAAATTGAAGACATTATTTATCCAATGGGAAAAGGTTGGGTTTGTTTTAAGTCATTAAAGATAAGGGTCTTTAAGTAATATATTACATCAAATCATTGCCTGGTCAAAATTTAAGAAACTTAAAAAAAATTAAATTGTTGGATTTTAATAATCTGATCTTTAGCATTCAAAACTATATATCATACAATAATATATGAGGAATGGCAGTTTTGATTAAAAGCAATATTTTTTTCAAAGTATAGAGGTGTCAACATTCTGTAAATTCTAGACTTTGTAGTCCTCTGAAATCATGTTTGAACAAGTTTTCTAGTAGAGTGAATATGCCTGACTGCTTAGAGCCTAAGTTTTTATATCATTTTATAAGACTGATCTTAAAATAAAGGAAGAATTTGCGTAAGGTTCTAGATACAGGGACATGCTCAATGCTTGGTGACTGTTGTGATTATAACTGGGTACTTACCATGCACAGAGTGCAATTTTTTCAAAGTATCTGTGCTTGGCAACAATTTGCTTAGGAACATTTTCCTCCTTTAAAGCACCTTTTAATTTTACAGTTTCTATTAAGATAGATTAAATAAAAGTTTGAGTATGTTTTTATTTTTCAGAAACAATGAACAGACCAAAGCAAGCAACATACTCTTGCTGTACCCTGTGTAATAAAAAAAACAACCTTTGCCTACTTATTTTGTCTTTGTGAACATTTGAAGGGCAAGAAGTTAATTTTCTACAACCCGTAAAGGCTTTGTTTGAGGCCTTGCACCACTGGATGAATAATGAATTTTAATTAATCATGACAATAACAATAGTATTGCATATTTTTTATCATATTGCACTTTATCCATCACAAAGCATTTTCCTCCTGAAGTGGGTTTTCTATTATTTTATTCATTATTTTACTCTTGGTAACTTGTGCTTTGTTAAAATACAGCAGATTTCTTCTTGTGGGTTACCATAGCAAATTGCATAAGAATTTACACTATAAATTATTCATTACAGCCAATTTAGTATAATTATTAATTCCAGCATACATTGGTGCCTGATTACATCTCAGTGCTCATTGCTGGATCTTGACCATGTTCTGCTGAAAATAATGATCTGTCATGACTAATAAGGATCTAACAAGTCCCACTAAAAGGTGGAAACATTTAATTAATATTGGTTTAATGAAACAATGATGGATCCAATTGCTACAATCTGTCAGAGATTCTTTCTAAGGTAATACAAAATCTAAATGGTAATGAATTTAAGAGCTAGCACTGATGTGCAAGCAATCAACATGTTTTCCAATTCAAGGACAAATTGGAATGTACTCTTTCCTTGGTATCTTTCTGCAAAAGTAAATCAGCTCTAATTTCACTGAGAAGCTTTACTCCCAACATCAGTTCTGGTATTTCAAGCTTGTATGCCTTATGCTCCCAATGAGCCCTTCCGTGCATAAAAGATGCATCCTGTATTGTATGTGAATGTTCCAAACTGCATTGCCTCCCACGCAGATCTCATTTTAACTCTGACTAAGTTGAGTTGAGCAAAGTTTGCAGTTGCATTTCCCACTGGGATTTTAACCTACGTAGAATATGGCTGCAGATTCAGTTTTAAAGACTTTTGGCTGCAAAACTATGTTATTCTAAACATCCACAGAGCATCAGCAAATATATATGACCTAATTTGTATTTGAATCTTGGGAGTCTCTGGAAGTGTGGAGAAGAAATGGGTGTCACGTGCAATAAAATTGATGTTATTATGTAATTTTATATATTTGGAGCCAGTGTTTTTATTTTTTAAATGTTGAGATCAAAAGTGGCTGATAATATTAATTTATTAATTTTAAATCTGCATAATACATTTGGTGGCTTAAAACAAATTCTAATGGAGGAAATAAATGACAATGACTAACATCTCTCACTAAGGGCCAACGTTGTGCTAGGTACTTGGTGTATATTTGCTTTCATTCTCACAATGGTGTTTTAAAGCAGATGCTGTAGTCTTTCTTCATTTTTAAGATAAGAAATCCGAAACTTGAGGTCCTCATGTAATAAATTGATAAGGAGGAACGTACTCAGGTCCGTGATCTTAAGTCTATTATTGTCTACTTCAGCACATCTCATTGAAACATATCTCTAAACCAGAGATAGAAGGCAGCCACTGTTTGAACAGCTAAACTGATTCGTTTTTTCATCTTTTGATGTTAGATGATGGGTGCATATATGGTGTCTTCATAATACATACCTGGATAAGATGACTGAGCGGAGGAGGGCAGAATTTTAATATATTTTGTTACCAATTCAATATCAGGTTTTGGTTAATTTAGCCATAAATTGGGCTCTTCAAGAGGCAGGACTCTTCAAAGGGCATGAACTGACAGATATCAGACCCATGTACTATAGTAATGAGTCATATTACAAAACTATATATCCATCACATTCCAATTCCTGCACTGCACTGTTCCTGCTGATGTATTGTGTGATTTCCCAATAAAACATCCAAAAAACACTTTTAAGACTACTTTTTCATGTGAATTTTGTTCAAAGTACTTCCCCAGAGTTTGTTAGAACCAGGACTATCAGATAACTGTCAATTTATGTGCCCTGAAGGCTCAAGGGCAGTGGGTACCTCAGTAGCACTTTGAATGAACACCTTAGAAAACCGCTGATGCACAAATGCTATCATCTTTGCCCTGAAGTTCAGTGCACACAAGCTGAAGGTGTTCTGTACCACCTGAGAATTCATTAATGTCTTCAAGGCTCATACCATGTGTACCACATTCTGTCTACCCTGGAGTTCTTCAACACTGCAAAACATAGCTCACATGTAAGAAGAGAGGTTAGAATTGTTTATATATACGTGTTTTATTTGCTTCCAGGACTTTATTATACCTAGTGTTATAGCATGTAATTTTAGAGATCTTTTCTGAAACTACTCAGGATAATCCTTAAACATTGCTAAAGCTTGCTACAGGCATTTTTAAATATACAACTTATTTTTCACAAGTTTATTGGGTTGCTATAAAGCTGAGAGAAAAACTCCCAGGAGAAAGAACGTGAAAGATAGCTAGTGTGGGAACAAAGACTAGAAGAACCAGGCAGAATAAGGAAAGAGAAGCCATAAGAAGAAAAGAAAAAAAAAAAAGTAGAAAATGGAAAAATAAAGTTAGCCCTCCTGACCTATTTCTCTTTATACCCATGCACTTATATTAGCATGTTAACCAAAGTGCCAAGTAAACTGCCTGATTGTTTATTTGCTAATTAACTAAGAACAATTCTTCTTATTCCTACAGTCTAGAAGCAATCAGATAATAAAATTATCATCACCCCATTAATTTATTTAACTTTGATTGTTGGATGCCAGAGGAAAGGTTTAGGAGATGCCAGTTGAGGGTATGCATACCTATAAGTGGATAAAAGGAACAATATTCCTCATCTAGGCATGATGAGTTCTCATGACAGAACTGCAATGCAGAAACAGAAACATTATTTGAGATTACTTGATATAACATGACTTTCATATTTCTACACTTTGTAAATGCTGTTCATTTTATGTCTACACTTTGTAAATGCTATTCATTTTGGAAGATAACTTTTGAGATATATACATGGTTCCCAGCTTCTCCTCCAAAAAGGAATTTCCTCCAACTCTATCCTGTGCAGTCATTAGAAAAGAAGATATGAACATTTGAAGCTGGTATAATTTTGACAAAATATTAATGTATTTTTCTCTTTTGCATTTTTGCACATAGCATGTTCATAGATCAAGGCAGCCTTCTGTATTAAGAGTAAGATTCAGCATGTTACAGTAGGAATGGAAAGATAAATATTTAGTCTTCATTTTCTGATATTCAATGTAGAATTATATTATATTTCATTTAGTCCATCAAGAGCCTGTTTGGCTTCTAGACAACAGATTTTTCTCTCATGGTACATGAAGCAGAAATTAGGAAAAAAGACAAAGAGGGAGTAAATGAAAGAAGTTGAACTCTTACACAAAAGGGATTAAGGATGAAATAAAAGTGGCAGAAGATGAAACAGATGCTCAAACGTGTGACTAATTTCCATCTGGAATGAGAAGGTGTATTAAGTAACATAGACGTGAAGGATATTAGCCTTCTCCTAGTTTGGACTGTGAAAGAAAATAACTGTATATCACTTGACAATGGGCAGTTAAACTTAGTTAATAGTACAGACTGGCGTTACCAAGAATGGAAAGTTCAAGTTTAAAATTCCAAGGTCTTTGCCAATTCCTGTGTGGGTAATTAGTGTGCTTGCTGTGAAGAAAGCTGTGGCAGAGGTGAGATAACGTCAATGCAAAATCTGGGGTAGACTGTTTTAGGACAGAAGACAAACTGGAAGACAAGGCAGAAATGTATAGTACTGGCAAATTCCTAAGGTCAGAAAGAGACCACACAATGAATTCTATTAGCTGCAAGGAAGGAGCGTCCACAATGGAAGAATGCACAGAACTGCATGCAGTTATCCTTCAAAGGATAACTGCCTGTGTGCATGAGGTAGCTGCCTCCCTTCCCTAATGCCATGAGGTCATGTAAACTCTTCCTCCTATACCCAAACCACATCATAGAAAGGAGCCAGGAAACATGTAGTGCTCAAAAATCATTCCAAAGTTCTGAACGATATGCAAACATTATTATTTAATACTAAATTTTTAATAATCATAAAATTATGGTATTAGAATTTAAAATAGGATATGATAAGAGGTCAGTAGGAGCAATATATAAGCAGATTCTAAAGTTTCTAGCAAATCGATTTTGTATTGTCATGAAATTTGTAAGCTTTTTTGAGGAAAAAAAGAGTTAGGTCATAGTTGTCTTGCATATCTTGATGTGGGTAGTTCTATGGAATCTTTTCCTATGAGCAAGTTTAATGGGGTGAGGGGATAGAAGTTGGTATAGGAAAAAATTAAAAATATAACTCACCACAGCAGTCCTCGTTTTCTGTTTTCTTTCTCCTCCTTAGAGACTCCCTATTCCCAGTTTTTATTTTGCTTAATACTATGTTAGTAAGATGATGACAGACATTTTGATAGATACTATTAATAGTAATTTATAATCACAATTGATGAAGATATTTTACTAGCAAATTATAACACTAAATTTTAATAATCACTGGGCAAAATGTCATTTGTGTTTTTTGTCAGTCAGGGAACTAACCAAATTGACATGGGCTATAGATCATCAGTGTAGGCATACTTTTACACAGGCAGTGAAAGCAGCCCGTTTTTTATAAGCCTTCTGTTTAAAAGCGCAAAGTAAATTTTTCTTTCTAGAAAAAAAAATTATGGAGCCATAAAGAATGACAAAATTATGGACTTTGCAACAACTTGGATGAATTCAGAGTCTATCATACTCCGGGATCTATCCCAGAAACAAAAAAATGAATACTACATGTTCTCACTCATAAGTGGTCCCTGAATACTTATCACAATAGCATAAGAAAGGGATTGGCAGTAGCAGAGCACTGCCAGGGAAGGGAGTAGGGGTCCACATAACATCACTAAGGATACCTGCTCCTAAACCAGGGAAAGCGAGGACCAGTAGGAGGTCCAAACTTCACCTGTACATTAACTACTTATGCACCTAATCCTGACTAGGACCCCACATCTTTAAAAAAAAAAAAGAAGAGAAAGAAAGCAAAAATAAAGGAAGAAGTAAAAATAGTGAAGCTATCTAGGTAGAAAATTATTTAGACTTTACAGCTGCCCAAATGTTTATTGATATTGCATTAATAATGAAATAAAAATAACTTAAAATGAGCATTGTTTTCATGAGTGTTGCAATTTCAAAATTTAAGAATATGTGAAATATGTTATCTACAGTTCTCCCTGCTAAAGATGACTACCATTAATTAAAATTGTGTCTTGAATTTTGCTTTTAAAAAATAATTTTGCATTTTTAAAACTTATTTACAGATAGTCTTACTCATGACCACACATTTAAAATGAAGTATGCAGATAGATCACTTTTGCTTGTTTGTTTTTAAGCACCATGCCAACTATCAACATTGTGGCCAAGGTACCATTCTGCCTTACTGTGACTAAGATAGCCACTTTGGAAAAAATAAATTATTGTCTCAAAAATCTTTTTGTGAATAAAGTCAGGTGCTTGCATATGTGTGCATCTGTATATTTGTAGCACGTGTATGTGAAGAGATTGGGGGCTTTAGCATTGAGAAGTTTGGAGAAGGGACTGCGAGCTGACACAGATTTCTAGGGAGGGAGTGCTAGCCTTCTTTGGGGGTTCAATAAGGCTGATCTTGGGAGAGCTGCAATAAAGTGAAGGTTGGAGAATGAATTACCACTACTAGGGAAGGAGACTTGATGCGGAGGTGATGCTGACAGTAACAGAAGCCAAAAAGAAAGGAACAGGCATCCTCCTCCAACCTTGTGATCTCCTCGAGTGATTTCTATTGGAAGACCTTGACAAAAAGCTAGCTGGCAACGCTGAAATGTCCTTTCCAGAATCCCAGTCCTAGCACCACACAGTCAAGTGTAGAGAGGTAGATTTAGAGATGAGGGATTAAAAAAAATCTTAATTAACACAATACGAGGGGGGTTTCCCCTACCCCACCAAAAACTGGAATTATCTTTTGGAGGGCAGGCCCCTTGTAGTACAGGCTTCTTCTGCTAGCTAAGTGTTCTAGGAAACCATCAGCAACAGGGCACCAGTTTGTGCTGTTGTGAGTGGTTGTATTTGGCTTCAGTGAACTTTTTTGTGGCAAATAGGTGACTGGTTCTTCCACCATGACAATACACCTGCCCGCACTGCATTGCGTGTTCAGCAGTTTTGACCAAAAATAGCATGACCCTCATGCCCCACTCTCCCTATTCACCTAATCTTACCTAAGCAATTTTTTTTTTGTTTTCCTGGATGTAAAAATTCTTTAAAGGTAAACATTTTGCTGATATGCAAGAGGTGAAACAGAAAATGGCAGCAACAATGAAGGGCAACAAAACTGAAGAATTAAAAAACTTTTGAGATATGGAAAAGCATCTTGATAGGTGTATTGCATCAAACAGGGTGCACTTTGAAAGTGACTGACGTTTAAATTTGTAAGAATAAATGCACAATTTTCTCTAAATAAATCCCAGGATTTTTTGTTGTTGTTTTGGATCCCCCTTTGTATGCAAAAGTGACATGAAAGTGAGCATTTAAAGATGCTTGTTTTCTGAATTCCAATATTTCCAAGGAGAGGTCAACTGTCAGTCTTATTGTTATTTGTGAATTTATTTTACTATCTTATTACCTTGGTTATCTGGAGTATAATACTCTTTTTGAATGCCTAGAGGTTTTTATTGAACCTAGACGTTGCATTTAAGAAGTTCTAAGTAATACTATCTTCCATCAGAGAGTATTTTCCCTTTCCTTTGCTAGACAAAGTAGGGGGGTCTATGGACTAGCCTGGGTTAAGACTGATTTACAGGTTGGTGAGATTCAGTCAACCACTGGTCTATCTAGTTTCTTAGAGCAGGGGTCCCCAACCACATAGTGGTCGGTGACCTGTGAGGAACTAGGTTGCACAGCAGGAGATGAGTGGTGGGAGAGCAAACAAAGCTTAGAAGTTTCACGTTACCGGCCTGAGCTCCACCTCCTGTCACATCAGCGCAGCATTAGATTCTCATAGAAGCAAGAACCCTATTGTGAACACCCCACACAAGGGATCCAGGTTGTGCGTTCCTTATGAGAACCTAATACCTGGTGATCCAAGGTGGTGCTGAGGTGGTAATGCAAGTGCTGGGGAGCAGCACAAATTCAGATTAACATTAGCAGTGAGGTTTGACTGCACATCCACCATCCCATCCATGGAAAAACTGTCTTCCACAAAACTGTTCCCTGATGTCACAAAGATTGGGGACTGCTGTCCTAGAGTATAGGTAACCAGAATTGTTCAGGTTAGCTCTTCAGCGTCATGCCCAGCTTTACACTTTGGCAAATTGACTTGAGGGCTAAACCAGCTTGGTGTTAAAAGCCAATGTAGTGTATAATTTTGTCATTCCAGACTTATACAATTTCCAGAAATACAGGTAGAAGTTTAACATCCTTCTTCCTGGAAATAAGAACAACTTCTCAACCTCTAATTATGCTCAGACTCCCAGATATCCCAGGTAGGAAGACAGGAATGTGGTCCTGTGCTTGTTTTTGTTGTTGTTGTTTTTGTTTTTGTTTGTTTGTTTATTTGGAGTTGGAGTCTCACTCTGTCCCCCAGACTGGAGTACAGTGGCCGCTCCCAGCCACCGCAGCCTCGACCTGCTGGGCTCCAGCGATCCTTCCGCCTCAGCCTTCCAAGTGGCCGGAATTACAGCCGCGCGCTACCACGCCCGGCTCATTTTTATTTATTGTAGAGATGAGGTCTCGCCAAGTTGCCCAGGCGGGTCTCGAACTCACGGTCTCAGGCAATCCACTCACCTCAGCCTCCCAAAGGCGCGGGATTACAGGCTGAGCCACCGAGCCCGGCTGTTTGTTTTTAAATCTTATACTATCCTAGAAGATTTAGATGTGCTTGCTATGGTTTTGATTTTTGAGAAAGGAAGAAGAGGTGAGTTCAAGTAATGCTGACTATTGTTTTACTTTCTCAGTGTTACCCTAGTTTGGAAAGTCTGAATTGCAAATCAAGAGATTAGGTCTCATAGCATCCTTGTTTTCTTCTGAAAAGAGAGATTAGGTCTCAAGCATTCTCTTTTCTTCTGAAAACGATAAGCTTGTGTCCAGAAAATTGAAGATCCTAGAGCTGTTGGTTATCTTTCTTCACAGGAAAACTTTTTGGGGCCATCAAAATAAATATTTAGCTGTAGTGGCAGGGAAGACTCTCACAGCATCTTTGTTATTAAAAAGATAATACTATATGACAAAATATGGGAAACATTGAGGAGGGGCCCATATGTGTAATGAGTATTACCAAGCTTAATAATGAGGTGTCATAAATATACTATAAAATTGTATGTGCTTTTATGACTAAGTTAAATGTACCCTTCATCATTTTTCCTTACCAGTTGTATAGTCTTGTTCATATACTAACAGCAAATGTTGTAGTTTTAAGCTATGAAAACTTTGTAACTACATTTTTCATAATTTTACACCTGTATATCAACATTGGTAATTTTCTGCCTTCTACTAGTCCTCTTGAGAAGGGATAAGAATCAATAAAACCCTTGGATCCTGAGGAATATTTTTCTGAACTTCCAATAAACATAGGTTTCTGGGAGAGTTGTTCAAGTGTTCCCTACTGTAAATTCAATTTTTCTCACAGTCACCACACACACACACACACACACACACACACACACACACACACACACACACACACACACACACTGAATATCCCAGTTGTAATACAGATATACAGATATAGTTTCAGCCTCTGAAAGATTATAGCCTATTAGGTGTAGTAGATGAAATTATAAAATCTTCCCATATTCATCTAAGACATATGATAAATCGTAAAAGTAATAGAGAAGTCAAAAAATGTCCAGGGGTAGAAATGACTCCTGGCTAAGCTGAAACAACCCTGGCTTAAAATCTAGGAATTTTTGCCTAACTGAACTTTAGAAAATCAATTAACCTACATGATACCCAGTTGTGAAATGAGAAGACTGGTTAAGATTATTTATTTATTTAAATAATTTATTATTTAATTACTTATTGAATGCCACTCTCGATCAGGTTAGGTTCTTGGTTTCTCCTAGCTCTAAAATTTGGAGGAACTATGAATTCGGAGGAGTGAGCAATATCTGTGGGTATACATCTGTCAGTTAAGGAATGTTTCTTAGAGGAAGTAGGAAAGGGAAACTGAAGCTGGACCTTAGATTATGAATATAGCACAGAATAGGTGAAAATAAGGTTGTGAATCTGGAAGATACCTCTGATGCACAATCTGGAAAATGTACCTCTGAAAGGAGACCAGAGCACAACTTCAACATGAAGCTTTGATAGCTCTACATCCTGTGTTAACAGGCACTTGGAGAGGAATGTGGTCTTATGTGACACACATGTGTATGTCCTTTCAAAGTCAAATATAAAGTAATATTGTGCTCGCTATTATTTTTTTTTTTTTTCTGAATTGGAGTCTCACTCTATCACCCATCCTGAAGAGCAATGGCATGCTCCCTGCCACTGTAGCCTCGACTTGCTGGGTTCCGGCGATCCTTCTCCCTCAGTCTTCCAAGTAGCTGGAGCTACAGGCGCGTGCTAACACACCTGGCTAATTTTTCTTTATTTATTGTAGAGATGAGGTCTCACCAAGTTGCCCGGGTAGGTCTTGAACCTGCAGGCTTAGTCAGTCCTCTCACCTTGGCCTCCCAAAGTGCTGGGATTACAGGCTGAGCCACCGAGCCCAGCCTCTACTACTATTTTTAAAGCGCATTAATTCATATATATTTTTCATAGCATCAGGTTAGTTGTATATAAGAGATAAACATAGCTATGACTTACCTCTTCTAATTGTCTATACACTGCTAGAGAACAGAATCTGTCATCCTCAATCTTTTTCTATCATAGAAGACATATACTTTGAGAACGTGAGAGCATGAGAGCAATCTATACACGTTTGATTGGTTGATTAAATGACTGATTGATTGAATGGATCAATCAATCTAGGAACTATCAGCTTTATATGTCTGCACCATCTTTGGAAAATAACAATGAAATCTTCAAGGCATAAAAAAACCTGTATGTACTTGAAGTTAAAGTTGGGAAAATAAAAATATTAACAGTTAAAGTATATTAAAAAAACAAGTTAGTTGAATGTTTAAAGCATTTTAACTATCTAAACTACATAAAAAAATAGCCAGTGATAGAGTTCTGATAACTTTGTTCCATTGTGGAGTTTGGTATAGGCATGTATGAGCAGAAACAGGCTTTGATTGGAGATGTTTGCACAAATTGGTTAAAACCTAACCATTTAGAGAAAACAAGCATTTGGTCACAAGATGTATTAATCAACCACTTTTGAAATATTTCTGCTTAAAATAAGTTAACCATTCTTTCCTGGGTCATAATCAAAACATTGCTTTCTGTGTCCTTTTTTTTGGTAAATAAATAGACAATTGTCATCTATCTATCATCTGCCTATCTGCATTAACTACCTAGCCATCACGTTCTTACCTACAATTAGCTAATATTTATGTGCATCTCTATGTTTTTGTTCTTCACATTGAGTGATTATAACAGTTATCATTGCACCCTGGGAAAATAGCATACTGAGGAGAGAGAATATAAAGGGAAAAAGTGCATTCTTTCCAATTTACAGTAAATTGCAGTTGTTCCGTTGCTACTATTTAACTACAAACATATATATATATATATATATATAATAAATAAATAAATTAAATAGTAGCAACGGAACAACTGCAATTTGGAGTTGTTGCTAGAAAGAGAAGGAAAAATAGCCATAACTCAATAGCATTTACAATCAAGTTTCAAATAACTGTCAAAAGTTTCCTTTAAATGCTAATAAATAAGCTAGTTATTCCTTTCTCATATCAAGGGACTGTGCTCTATGACACACAGTAAATGCTCTGTAAAAGAAAGTTCACATACCTTTAGGATATGCCTGACTGTAAGCAAAATGGGAAAAGAAGGAATAAGAGATGAAGCATTTGCTGAAGTTATCATTCACTTGAAGCCACTTTGTGGACTGGGCTCTGAGAATTCTATCAACAGAGTGAGAGAAAACAGAGCCCACCAGAGCCCTGGAGAATATGCCTCAGGGAACTGCCTGGCCTATGGCATTAGGGACTGACTGAGGTAGCCCTAGTGCAATTTCTACATCTCCAGTTTCTGCAATTTACATATTCTGATTGGTAAAAGCAAAACAAAATAAACATTATTGCCACTGCTGTCGATACTGCCATGACAATGTAAAGAGTTTTTGATCTTTGAATTGTCCATTATTTTGTCCCCCTTCTCTCACTCCTAGGTGCTCTTAATTAGGCCTGATTTATAGTGGCCTTCTTAATGGAATACGTCAAAAACAGGCAATTGCAGGGTAATATACATACTGAAGAGTCATATATCATAAGAGTGTAGGTCAACCCCACGAGTTTTCTTGGTACCCCCTTCATTTCATCACCCCCAATGGTATCCTTATCCTCGTTTTTAACACCGTGAAATAATTCTGTATTTTTTATTCAATATGGAATCACACTGTTTGTGCTCTTTTAAGCCTGACTTCTTTTGCTCAACATTTGTGAGCAAAAGTTGATGTGATCATCCATATTACTGCATACCATTGTAGATATATTTCATTATGTGAATATGCCACAAGTTTCTATTCTTTCAACCCTTGATGGACATTTAGCAGTTTTAAAATGGTCATTTTTGAAGGGCTGCAAAGGAGCAACTCTGCCCAAATTTATCTTTCCGCATAACTCTTCATGATACTTAAAAATACTTACTGAAATTTTTGGTTTACTGTAAGCTCATTTGTAGGACTTAGGAGTTCCTTCATGAGCCGGCTTCCACTCCTTTCGCAGCTTTCCTCTGCTGCTGACTCCTCTTACTGTTTCTACTATAGCCACACTGAGCTATCATCAGTGTGTTTTATTTTATAGTTTCTATTGCTAGGTCTTCAAGTTCACTGTTGTTGTTTATTTTCTGTAGTGTTCAATCTGATATTATTTTTGTCCATTTCTTTGTTAAATTCAAGATATTGTATTTTTCATCTCTGGGCATTCAATTTGGCTGTTTGTTTTCTCTATCTATCATTATTTTTCTCATTGTGCTTATGCTAGTCTCTGCCTCCTAGAATATGTGACATACGTTTTTAATAGTTCTTTCAAAAAAATTTTTAGCATCCTGAACGTCTCTTTCACCATCATGTGATTCTCATGCACCCCTAACCGAAGTCCCCTTGGGGGAAGGAACACCCTGTATCTGCCAGCCTTGAGACTCTGGTTGGGAAAGGTCATGGGTCCCTAGTCCAGAGTTCAAGATGCAGCAGCTACTGGAGAGACTCTGAGTCTGGGGCTACAAAGATCTTAGAAGAATTACTCATGAAAGTGAGTAGACATCACTGAAAATGAATTGAATCACACTAATTTGCTTTTTTCTTAGTTTAATTTTTTTATTTAAATAGCTTTAGGGGTTCAAATGATTTTGGTTACATGGATGCACTGTGGTATAAGTGAAGAAGTCTGGGCTTTAAGTGTACCCATCATCCCATCAGTGCACATTGTACACAAAAGGATAATTTATCATCCCTCCCCATCTCACCCATCTTCTTTTATAATTTTTGTTTAATTCTATAATCTCTGTTATTTCTGTTTCTAAGCTAAGTGTGAGTTTTCTGGGGCTTATTTGTAGGCTTTGTTAGGAAGGACAAGACAGCCTCGCTCTACTGAAGACCTTACATGATGCCTCATTGTTAGACCTTACATGATTGCCTCACTATGGATACACTACTCCCTATCTGGTATAAACTCCCGTGGTTACTTCACCTGCTCTTGTCTGATGATTCTTTCTCTAGCCTCTGTGGTTGCCTCTTACATTTGTACAGTTAAATACTCAGCTGGAAAGTCAGGGTGCACTCTGAAAATGGCCTTAGTTCTATTTGAGAAGATTGCTGCTGTTTAGTACTCTGCTTTGCAAATACTAGACACCTTGTTCTTCCAGAATGTCATATTCTGCCTTCTCAACTTAGGGAGATTGCCATGGTTATTTCCATCACCTGGAAACCCTCTCCAGGGAGTGACCTGGGGGACTTGTAGGGCTGACACCACCTCATTGATTTTCCTTCTCTCATAATCACTGTCCTGTGATGTCTATTGTCTAATGACTAAAAATTATTGTTTTGTATGTTTTTCCTGATTTTAATTGTTGAAGGAGGGAGTGTAAATGCTTGTTACTCCATCATGGCTAGAAGCAGAAGTCACTACCCTGGTCCACTTTAACTAGTCAGCAAATTCTGATCTCTTTTTCTAGAAATGACACATAATGTTCCCTTTTCCATCTCTCCCACCTCACTTTTCTTGAGTCACCTAACTTCTACTCGTGTGTATTATATTAATTTAATAATAGTAACTAGCCTTATTCAGCAACAGCCATGTGTTAGGTACTCTTCTAAGCAGTTATGTGTTTTGTTTTATTTAATCTTCTTAACAACCCTATGTGCTTAGTACTGCTACTAATGCCTTCATTTCATAGAAACATAATGAGTCTCAAGGACACTGAATCACATGTTGGAGGTCAAATAATGAGTAGGTGGCAGGCTTGGATTTAAATTCAGGTGGCCTGGCTTTAAGCTGTTAACCATCATGCTTTAGCTTCTGTCTTAGACTTCAGTTTTTCAGGAATAATTTTACTGATCTTTAAACTCTGTGTTGGACTCTTGTCTTATATGTTTCTATACCACGTAAACATTCTCAAAATTTAACTCGTCATTCTATGTAAAACCACGTATTTACTTGTCTGCATTTCACATCGGACTGTATACTCTAGAAAGGTGGAAACTATATTGTCTTAGTAATCAGTCACATCAATAGTGTCTAGAAAATGAAAGGCAATCAAATGTTTATTACATAAATGAATAATATTTGGATTATATGACACAATAATTTATGATGCTTTAACAGCAGATTTGGTTCAGCATTTGAGTTTAGCTAGCTAAATATTATTTCCTATAGTCTCCAGAGAGGAAGTCAGAAGAAAAATAAGTTTCAGATCTGTGTGTGGAGTTTAGAAAAGAATTGTATCTTGAGGCCTTGTCCCTTGAAGGTGAGCTTGTGTATATACCATAGCAGAGGCTCAAAACCCCAAAAAGAATGGAAATGGGGAGGGGCTTGAGGAGAAGAGAGATAGAAGCAAAAGGGAATAGGGATTTGTTGAATAGACAGTACTTTGTCATTTTGCCTAGGGCTGGCCTGCTTATTAAAAAGAGTCGTTTATCACATCCTATTCAAAATCCATGATCTCTTAAGGTTGGAAGTAATTTTGCTTATCAGGCATAGGTAGATATTCTATCAGTCTAAATAAATTACTTAGTCAACAAAGTTGCATTTTAGTGACAGAGAAAATTGGAATTCTTCTGAGAATGCCTGATCCTCTTTTCTATGATGTAAAAGAGCACAGAATGAATAAATATAGTCAAATCTGAAAGTGACTTTATGCTATACTTGGATTAGGTTGTTTAGATAATCATTTTTGATTATCATTGCCCCTTTCCTTTTTTACCTAGACTGCGCCAGAATGAAGGAATGATTATGAATACTACTGTTATGTTTTCTGATCTAAATATCCTTTGTATATGTGGCTCTCTTTTAGTTTGCAAAGAACTTTCTTATATGTTGTTCTATCTAATCAAAGCAGCAATAATATAGTGAGCATTGAACAATTGCTACTATCTTTTGTTATATTCCTGAGCTTTACATATCCTTTTATATAAAATGATTGTATCCTTCACAAATACTGTAACTTCTTACTGGGTTTTCACATTGTGCTTCATGAAGACAAGATTTTACAGAGGCACTATGGAAACAAATATGGAGGAAAGCAAAGGGGAGACCATGCAGGGCTCTAGGACCCTCACCTTTACACCAGCTAGGAATGCTCTGCTTCTTCTCTTTTATCTGTGAAGGAGGATTTGCATTAAATCATCCTCACTCCCTCCCCTGGTACTGTTATAATGAACTGACCTGAAAATAAGTGCATTAAGTGGCCATACAACATAAAGACACTAATTAGTTCACTTGGGGATCAAATCCATGATAACAGACTTATTCATGCTTTTCTCTATCCCCCAAACTATTCAGATAAAAGCAAAGAGAGAAAATAAATCTATCATATATATGACAATCCTCAAGAACAAACACTTTAAGTTTCAAATATAATCTGGTTGATTCTGTCAGAGGAAAATAATTCTATCACTAGTTAAGAATAAGTAATAACTGAATCTGGACCAGTAGTAAATAATAATTCACAGCAAAAGAAATGCAAACAGTCAATAAACATTAAAGAGGCTTAGCCTCCCTTGTAATCAAAAACTATATAATAATATTGCAATGAGGCTATTTTTAGACTTCCCAGTTAGCAAATGTTTTAAAAATTACAATTTACAATGATGGTAAATTTGTCTCTTCATACACTGTTGATTGTAGAACATATTAGTAAATTATTTGTGAATAGCAATTTGGCATCTTGCAAGAACTTTAATCATATTCTTTACTTTGGCCAATATATTCTACTTCCAGAAACATCCAGATAATATAATCACATATGTGGCAAGAATATATACTCAAG
Organism: Cephalopachus bancanus; assembly: GCA_027257055.1. NCBI lineage: Eukaryota > Metazoa > Chordata > Mammalia > Primates > Tarsiidae > Cephalopachus > Cephalopachus bancanus. The sequence goes on from JAPVLO010000012.1 coordinate 2,785,362, forward strand.
TTTTATTTTAGCAACCTAGGCTCTTTTACTTTAGAAGAAACAGATACAAGTTTACCCTTAGAAATTAGGGGCTTGTAGTAAAGCTACTAGAGTAAATAAAGGAAACAAAGAGACCTACTCAGCCAGGTCTAAAACAGAGTGGCATTAGATTTAGAATAAAGGAGGTTGGGATGGTCATCCAAGATAGGTTGAAGTTCTTTAAAGAACATCATCTTGTCCCATACTTGACAGTATGTGCTCATTGCTTTCTTCTCTCACACGTTACCATTTGTTTAAATATCTCTCCTTGTTTACTGTTGTTCTAACTTTTGTCTGATTTTTTTAAACTGCTTCATAATCACCAATATATCTAGAGTCTGTTTATTATTTTTTCTCTCTCTCTTTATTATGGTCTCTGCCCTCACAAAGATACTTTGACCTTCTTTGAATGTTGTGATTACATTTTCTCAAGATTTTGTTTTTTTCAGAAACTTTGTTGACTGTTGTCAAGCCCAGTAGATTGATTGCTCTTTTGTCTGGATTCCAATAGTGCTCCAAAAAGGAGTCATCGCTAGAAAGTGTTGCATAGTTTGGCTTCTATAGAATGTTGTGAGTGTGCTTGATACTTGGTAGAAAACGTATTCCTATCCAAAATACAGTATCATTGGTAAAGTCCCAAATTTGAAAGAATGTATGTATCAAAAAATAGGGGAATTGGCACATATATCATACTGCACACATTAATTATAATATTATACAATTATTACATATTTGGTGAGGTAGAGAAAATGTATATGATAAAATATAAAGTGAAAAGTATTCAAAACTATGTTCACTGTGTAGTGTCAATTTTAGAAAAATATGCCGGGCTCGGTGGCTCAACCTGTAATAACGCGCTTTGGGACGCTGAGGTGAGTGGATTGCCTGAGCGCGTGGGTTTGAGATCCGCCTGGGCTACTTGGCGAGACCTCATCTCTACAGTAAATAAAAAAATTAGTTGGGCGTGGTAGTGCGCACCTGTAGTTCCAGCTACTGGGAAGGCTGAGGCGGAAGGATTGCCAGAGCCCAGCAGGTCAAGGCTTTGGTGGCCAGGAGCGGCCACTGCACTCCAGTCTGGGTGACAGAGCGAGACTCCAACTCAAAAAAAAAAAGTATATATATATGTATATATACTTTTTTATACTTTGATACTTTAGTCCTATATATACATATATATATATGCATAGGACTAAAGTATCAAAGTATATGTATATGTATATATATGTATATATATATATGCATAGGACTAAAGTATCAGCACAAAATGCTGAAAAATTGTTAAATGGCAAGATATGGCAATCTCTATTTACCTTTTAATGTATTTGTTTCTCAAATTTCTTTTGAGTCTAAGTTACTTTATAATAATGATACTATTTGATAAAGTAGAAGTAAAGAGAGACTGATATGAAAAACTTTTTAAAAGATGAAAGATCAGATGAAAGAAATATTTCTGGCATTACTCATGAAAGCAAATGTTCTATGATACTTATGTTGATGGAAGCAGGAGCTGAGGTTCATTAACTTACCTGGCACAGTACATCCCTTAGAAAAAAATTACTGTACATAGATGATTCTTCTATTTTGCTGCTGCAGAGTTCTTTGCTTTAAAACATTGCAAGGGCTTTGTCACCTTTTTCTCATTTGCTCCCAGGCAGCCTTTCTTATCACTTTCCAACCAAGCTTCCGGTCAATAACTACAATGATAGAACATGATTATATATTTGTTTCTTAGAAAAGTAGTACATTTATCATTTTCCATAAACCTCCACAATGCTTCTTGAACAGATAAAAAAAAAACTAAGTAAAAGAATGATCATAAAGTCAACCATGTCTCTAGATGACTATTTATATATATTTAAAGATACACAGATGCAAAAAATGTCTACATACGAGTATTTACATATATCTGGTATATCCCCTTTAGGAGATAGTAAGTTCCTGGGACCTTGGAGCATCATTTAAATCTTCTTTACATATTCTCAGCAACTATTACATAATAAATTAGGGAATAACTAAATTTCAGAGCTGCAAAGACCTTAGAAATCATATGCTCGCTTTATTTTACAGTTGAGAAAACTGAAGCCCACAGAGAATAAGTGATTCTATCAAGATCAAACAAGTCAATAGAAAAAGAGTAGAAAATAAGATTTTCTAATGTTAACTTGAAAATCCTGCTCTCTCAAAGACTAGAAGTCTCTATTGTCATGTTCAACTAAACAACTTGTATCTAGTTAGTGTCCTCTTCATTAATCCTCAGATAAAAATAATTAAGTGGCTTGGGATTCCAGAAGGATTAGTTTTCTTTTCTTCCTTCTAGTTCTTTCTTTCCTGCCCTTCTATAAATTTAGGGACTAAAATGATAGATGATAATATTTATTCTAAAATATATTGCTTTGTTCAAACTCAAATAATAATTCAGAAATAGACAATCACTTAAGAAAAAAAAAAGTCTTACATGAAAGACAGATTAGAAAAAGACCTAATGCAGCCAACCTAATGCAGAGAAAGCAAAAGAATCTACAAATAACAAATTATTAAAACCTAAATACCCACATAGGCCATTTTAATATCAAGTGATCTCTAAGATAAAATGAAAACAAAATATATGAGATATTTGTTTCAAGTTTTGTACAGAAGCAAAAGAAATTTTTTAGACACATGGAACAAAACCAACTATTATAAAGCACCCCAGGCAGGGTATTCTAGGATCCCAAACACTTTTTAAAAGTTTCTCTCCAAGCAGAATTTGGTCTTTGAAGTAGGCTACTTGGTAGAACTCTGGAGATGGGTGTGTTGGGGAAACAACCAGTAAAAATAAAAGGCAGTCTTTTGTTTTTAAAAAATGTAGAGTCTATAATACTGAGTGACCGCTCACAGAAACAAAGATCTGAGTACCACATATTCTTACTCATATAGTGGACATTGATCATCCAACGCACTACCATAAGAAAATGACTGATGGTGGGAAACTGGGGGGGGGGAATGGGACTAATGGTAGTAAACATCTGTTTGGGGACGGGGAGACACGTGTTATCAACAAGGGGGCTTGAATGAAGCATATTTGTATACCTAACCTTAACTGTACCCCACAATATCAAAATGAAAATATTGATAAAAAAAGGTGTGAATTTAAGCTTCCATATTTGATGACTTGTGGGATCCTAGTGTGCTCAGTGTCTTTTAAAAGAAAAGCATTGTTAATAGATTCAAGTTTCTTTGCCTTTTCTACTTTTAAGCATTACTTGAAATGCTACTTATTATGCAGCAACATTTAAAGTTAGAATAGTCCTTGAGTTGAATTGAGCTGGTAGGGACTTTAACAACTTACCATTGTAAACATATAGATTTCTCTGTTCCCTTTTCTACTAAGGAGAAGTAGGGCTATTTGGTGTAGGAAAGAGAAAGAATTGTCAGCAACAGAATCGTTTTACCTGTATCGATACTCACCCCTCCGCTCCCAGAAACATATGGTTTATATTGTTTCTTTTTAACAGAGTTATAAGATGAAAAATTTGGCTCTCCCTCCCCAGTCTCAATCCTAAAGAATTTTCTGTAATCACAGTAGGTTACAGGTATATACAAAAAGGTGAAATGAGATAAAAAGTATATGAACCATTATTTTGATGTGAAATTGTACAATAACATACCAATATTATTGTAAAATTTTTTTTTTTTTTTTGAGTTGGAGTCTCACTTTGTTTCCCCGACTGGAGTGCAGTGGCCACTCCCGGCCACTGCAGCCTCGACCTGCTGGGCTCCGGTGATCCTTCTGCCTCAGCTTTCCAAGTAGCCAGAATTACAGGCATGCGCTACCACACCCGGCTGATTTTTTTATTTATTGTAGAGATGAGGTCTCACTGCCCAGGCGGGTCTCGAACCCACGGGTGCAGGCAATCCACTCAACTCAGCCTCCCAAAGGCGTGGGATTACAGGCTGAACCACCAAACCCGGCTGTAAATTTTAAAATGCTGTATTTGTTTATTCTTAGCTTCATGACATATGGTTGGTATACTAATAAATATTAAAATAAAAGTTTTCTATAAAGACTAGTACAGTTGTCTGCATTTGAGGACACATAAGCAAAAGAGTTAAAAAAGAACCATTATAGTGAAACCTCTTTTAATTCTACGTTCTATTTTAAATACTTAGTGAGTCATCTGAATCTGTATATGAACATTGTTGATGTTAATATTATATGTTCATTGCCTTTCGACTTTAAAAGTTCTTACTGTAGCCGGGTGCAGTGGCTCATGCCTGTAATCTCAGCACTTTGGGAGACTGAGGTGAGAGAATTGCCTGAGCCTGGGAATCTTGATGAGACCTTGGCTCTACAGTAAATAAAACAATTAGCTGGGTGTGGTGACTCGTGCCTGTAGTTCCAGCTAGTTGGAAGACAGAGGCAGAAGGATTACCTGAGTCCAGCAGGTCGAGTCTGTGGTGGCCATGAGTGTATCACTGTATTTCAGCCTGGGTGACAGAGTGAGACTCCTACTCAAAGAAAAAAAAATTTCAAGTTTTAAATGTTGCTGTGTGATAAATAACATACAAACAAATAATTAGATAACATGAGTATGGACGTGATTAGTATAGTGATCTTATGGTGTACCCATCTACTGATTTTTTGCATACACATAATTACTTAAAGACCTTATGCACTATTGATAGTATATATGCAATGTGCATTCAGTATTTGAGAACGTATTTTGAAAAGAGGATTATTTCTATTTTATGCAGAAATCTGACAGGGTTTTACTAATGATTTGATCAGGCATCCCAAGAAACTGTAACAGTAGGGCACATATTCCCAATGATGAAAATTGTGCTCAATTTAAATACAAGATGAATATTAATAGAATGTTTCTTCCCTTTCAAATGCCTTCCCTGCTTTACTCTGTCTTGGGTCAGTGGTCTTTAAACTGAGTTCTAAATAGTTTGAACAGTCTTATCGTCTGCAAAATTATGCACAAAATCTATACATATCCTATGAGACACTCCAGAATAAATTGTATTAATTCGTATTAATTCTTGTATTTGCTGAAATGCTCTTTCTCTTTGCTATGCCACATGCATTCAATTATGGGCAATGGGAATGCTTTAAAATACCACATTCTGGCTTGAAATGTTTTGAAAATCATTGGGGAACATTAGTTTGCCTTTAATAGCAAGTCCAAAATTGTGCCTACTGGGCCTCTACAGTAGAAGCAAAGATTGCACGTTGCTACAAAAAGAAAGGATTGTCATATGGCTGATATCTGTCAAATGGAGAATAACTTTGCAACACAGAAGAAAAGAATAGGAGAAGGAAGGAGGACCTAGGCATTCAAAGGTGAAAACGACATTTTTCCCCTGAAAGATATGTATTTTTTGAGACAACAAGAGGAAAGTATTTTTTAGTCCCTTTCTCCCCAGGCTTTACAAAATGTATACTCTCTGTTGTCAAGTTAGAAAATTAGAGCTATGATTACCTTAAAAAAGTTTTACTTGTCAAAATTTCTTTCCAGCATGTAAAACACTTCTTTGTAGTTTCTCAAGCCACATTTTTACTTCTGTAAGACATACCGTGGAGAACACCTTGTCCAAAAGAGTCAGCATCAGTGCTTTTCATACCACACCAATTGATTCTAAGAACTTTCTACTTTATTTTCCACTGGGCAAATCTTGCTATTTTTTGGAGTATGACAAATGTAATTTAGTTCTGAAATAACCAAAGAGAAATAGAGAAAAGTTATTTGGATTCAGTATTGGTTCTACAAACTAGATTGATATTCTATGAACACAAATGCATGGAAATATGTTAATATTAACATATTAACAAAATATAGTCTATGAAAAGCCTAGTTACAAAGAAATAATAGAAAATATAAGATTAATAGTTGATAATCAATCAAAAATGACTGCCAATATGACACTCTTTTAATTTTTAAAAAAGAGCAAATTATGAAATAAAGCTTTTATTCAGTGGCTTTCTATACCTTTGTCCTTCAGATTTTTCCATGTTAGAGGTACCTCGGCAAACCCAGCTTCCCATGGAATTCACTGTCTCTGTCCTTTACTCACCATCAAAATCTGATTTCAGAAATATAGTACAGTGCATTAGTAAGACTCTGAAAATTGGGATATGAAGAAAGATCTTAGTTCAAGACCTAGCTCTGTTTCTTACTGTTTATGTTTCCTTGGACTAGTGATGTACTGCTAAATGTTTAACAATTGACTCTTTAGGAAAAAAAAATTATTTCTTTGATGTATAAATCCTACCATGGCCAATTTCAAGCTGGCAAGGTAAAATCACTGAATGTAGAGTTTAGAATAAATGTGAAAAATTGTCTCTCATGACCCCACAGGAGCTGGCTCCACCACATCACTGCCTTGGACAGATATCTCATTGTTCTAACTCTCCTCTTTTTTGTAAAATTGAAATAATAATGTGTTTCTCACAGACAGTTGAGAGGATTAGATAAACAAAATACTAGTACATCTAGTTCATCAGAGAAATGTAGTAAGATTAAAGATCAATGCAGAAAGCCCATCTAAAGCCCTAGGCAACATTTCAGTAAAGCCCAGGGAGAGAAAGGATACCTATTATATTTATAAGTACATAAAACTAGGAAGAACAGTTGACAGGATAGAAGATAGAATGAGGACTTAAAAATTTTTGAAATCTTTGAGTCATGGCTATACATGAGAATTTACTGGGAACACTTGTACATACATACGCATCTAAAAATACATAATCAATAAGCAGGTGAGAAGGAGTCCATTTTAAAATAATTAAGGTATTTATAAGACAATAAGCTTTATATATGCCATTGATATGGTTTCAGCAAAACTTATAACCCAGAGGTAGGTTATCTCAACTAAGGAAGTATGAGTTCCTCTTTAATCAGTGGTGGTCAGTCTACACCTGGAATATTTGCTGTCAATTCTGAGTGATTGAACATTAAAGTCAAAACAGAAAAGCTGCAACACATGAAGAGTAGATTGTCCAGATCCAGATAAGAATTCTTTGAAGAAATTACAAATGTTTAGTTTGCACAAATAAGATGTAATGAAAATGTGGTTGATAACATTCAAATAAAAAATATGAAAGTTAATCTTATATATGACTTCAAAGATAAAAACCATGTTGAAACATTTCAGAAAAACTAATTTTGCCTCATTATGGAAAATTTCTGGAGGTGAAATTATTGTCTTTTGGAAACCAGATTCCCCAACATGAGAGTCGATCAAATAGCAACTAATGACCACATGAGAAGGGTGATATTCAACCATTAGAATCATGGTTCTCCTTATAATAACATCAGAATTTCTTCAGTGTGAAGTTGTTCTTGAGTTTCTGTTTTTAGAGATAATTGAGAAAAGAATATTATTTGAAGTCTAGGGGTTGGAGGTTGCCTAGAAAATTTTCAAACTTAATTTGTCACCATAATTTTTAAAATACTGAGACGTTAGCATGAAAAATAAAGGCACTGAGAATGCTAGCAAAAGCTAATTACCTTAGAAAACCATATGGAAGAGCTCCTTGGTTAGTGGGGAAGGTAACACCAAGGGAAGCATTACAACCAGTGGAATTTTACAACATGATGTGTTAACTGTTATCTTCATTTAGTCAGTGATAGTTATAACACTGTTGTAAGCAAAAGGCCATTTTTTCATTTATGCAAACTGTGATTAAGAATCCTTTCAACACACACATTCAAATCTCTGAAGAACAATGTGTGTTTTTGACCATTTCCTGATTCCTCATTATGAAGCTTATTTTATATTTGTCCAATGTATGGTTGCAGTTTGAATAGTACATGATCTCGAAAAATATTTGCTAACATTTGATATTTAGTCACCCAGTCCATATTTCAAGAAAACTTACATTTTCTGTCTACATTGCTTTACTTCAGATTCAAACACACCCTTAGCTTCTATCCTTCCCCAAATAGGCCCTGGCACTAAGTGGGACTCAGTATTCATGGAGCAAAGACAGTTTTAAAAAAATTATCCTTGAATTTGGTCATATATTTTTCTACTTAGTACTATATTAACTAGATTTGACTTAGCTAAATCTCAAATTATATTAGAAGTTCTCCCAAGAATGAAGCTTTGATCCTCTCAACTACAAGTTTTAATATTTTTTTTTGTTTGTTAATCCCTTAACCATGGTAATTGCGCATTGTGGTTTTGCCAAAGTCCTCAACAACTACACGAGATGATGTGAAGATTTATTTAAAATTATTGCAGGCATGGTCTTCTGGGAACTGCCGATTTTTTATTACCTTACCAAGGCCTTCCGTCCCAAATACTGGAGGTTCTACATGTCCCTGAATTGTTCAGTCCGAGCCTCTTTCAGAGCATGAGTTTGAGGTGCTGGAAAGGATTATCAGCATCCTTGGTGCTTGCTTGTCTTGGACATGTAGTAAGCCTGGAAGTCATAATAAAAATTATTAAGCTATCTGTAGTTGCTTGGTGGTTGCCCCTAAATTGGTGCTAATCTGCATGTAGTTAAGAGAATTTTTGTCATTTCAAACACTACTGGAACTTCTCTCTGTCTGGCCTATTTACATTGAAAAGTGGTGTACTGCTGAGCAGACATCTTTTTGGCACAAGCTGAAGACTCTTTCTCCACGTCTCTCTGTTAGACTAAAGCTTCTAATCCCTGTTACCAAATTTTTACATGAGGGATCATCAGATTATACAGACCTGGACCAAGTGAAATACATAACCTTGAACCCAAATTCTGCTCTAGAAACTTGCAGGAGGCTGCCAACTCCCTGTCTCTGAAAGTCAGGTTTTATTAGATAGGTTAAGTTCCTACCTGTACTAATTATCAAAGTCCTAGTGGATGTTTTTAAATTGCTCTAGATCTCCCTTTCTTGCCAACTTTGGAAGCTTCTTCCTTCTTATCTGTATGGGTTTCATTAATTGGAATATGTTGGGGGGTTGGGTTCTTTTATTCTGGGCTTTCTGTCTCAGTGACTATACTTTCTGATGACTGCAGTATTCACAAATACTAGCTTCACTCTTTCAGGCAGTTAACAATTCATTGCTTTCCTTGATAAGGAAGCTTCAAAGGTTCCAGGTGAGAGTTTATATCAATATCAGAGGCTTTCCCTTCTTCTAGTCATGATTTTATTTTTTTATTTTTTTATTTTTTTATTTTATTTTATTTTTTTTTGAGTTGGAGTCTCACTCTGTCGCCCAGACTGGAGTGCAGTGGCCGCTTCCGGCCACCGCAGCCTCGCCTGCTGGGCTCCAGCGATCCTTCCGCCTCCGCCTTCCGAGTAGCCGGAATTACAGGCATGCGCTACCATGCCCGGCTGATTAGTCATGATTTTATAAAATCTCAGGAGTGTATTCAGCTAGATGTCAAAGACTCCATATCCCAGTGACAAACAACATTCCCTATGAATAATCTCAAAAAATCATCTGTTTGTTTATTGAATGAATAAATGAAGGCATTTTGTCCTTTCAATTAAACTATCATGCCCTGTGGATCTTTTTTTGTTTTTCCTTCTCAAACTGTAGTCTATAGGCCATGTGTAAGCAAATCCTCACACATATTTTCCTATTAAGAGTATTTGAGATTCTGTGGAAGCAGTCTCAAAGATGGCCCCTAATGATCCCTTCCTCCTGGTGTTTATACTCTTGTGTAATTCCATCTCCCGTTTCAGCAGGGTGGGCTGTATGACTAGCAGAATACAGCAGAAGTGATGGTGGATCTGAGAATAGGATGTAAAAGGTATTGCAATTTCTATCTTGGTCACTTAGCTTTTCTGTCTCTTGGATGATTCACTTTGGTGGAAGCCAGCTGCCAGGTAGAAGCCCGATGGAGGAGCCCACTTGGTAAGGAATAAGGTCGTCTGGCAACAATTAATGAGGACTGAGGCCATCTGCCAACGACCAAATGTGTAAGACATCTTGAAAACAGCTCCTCAGCTCCATTAAATTCTTCCAATGATAAAGCCCCAGCTGCCAGCTTAATTGCAATCTTGTAAGAGACTAACCAGAGTCACACCGCCAAGTCACATCTAGATTTCTGATCTCAACAGCAGTGTAGGGCAGTAAATGTTTGTTGCTTTATGTGTATACTGCTAAATTTTGTGGTAGTTTGCTTTGTAGCAATAGATAACTAGTACCAGTCCCATCCTATATCTACTGAATCAAAATATCCAGAAAGTAAAGCCCAGGAATCTTCGTTGTTAGCAGACACCCAAATGACATCTTTGCATACTAAACTTTGAGAAGCATGCTATTCATGTTTTTAAACTCCAAGTAACTGTAGACTTTCAATCTTCATTAATCCACTACTAAGTATCCCTGATCCTTTAGCATGTGAATCACGCCATATCCCAGTGATAAACAATGCTTTCCACTATAGTGTCTAAGTAATTTTGTTTGTTGTAATGATTTTTGAGTTTCTTGACATAACTTTTGAGAATGAAGCCATATTGAGTTGGTCAGATGGAGACATTTGTGGCTTAATGTGAATTTTAGAATGACTCCTGAAAGTATGATTAGAACTGGTCTCCCTGTATCTTTAAGTCTGACCACCAAAATCAAAGAAAACTTGCTTCTCCATAATTACTTGGATGAATAGAAAACACTCAGACTTACTTTTCTCCAGTCCATTTTCCTTTACCAAAGCATAGGGCCCAACTTTCTAAGATCAAAGAAAGTCTTTTCTCTTTTTTTTTCAAAGCTAGCAAGCCATTAATATCCATCTCTGTAAAGTGATCCAAATGAATATTTCAAAAGTGACTTGTATAATTAGCAGAATTTCACAACAGTGTCAGCATTCATCTGAGTACTGTCTGCAGGGGAGTCAGGGGAGTCAGAAGAGCCCGGGGGTGGGAGCAGTAGGCTGCAGTGACTTGGTAGAGTTACCTTCGTTTCTCTGAATGGAGGCTGCTTTATTTCTGAATTGAACATGACTTTTTTTTTTATTTATGAAACAGAAATTAATAGGCACTTTGTAAATTTTGAGATTTTGAGAATAAACATTATCACCATCACCTTGGGTTACCATACCATAGAAATCAGTAATATTTCCATTCATGCAATTTAGAGTTCATCACGACAGCAGAAATAAGAAAATAGTTCATTACAGAATCCCACACTTTTGTGGAAAGAGCTATAATAAGAAAACTAAAAGTTTATTATACAGCCCTACACTTTTGTGGATGGCATTAAAGAAAAAAAATGTCCACAATGAGAAGTTGGAAGGTCAGAGAACTAACTCTTAAGTAGCACTCCTGGAAGCCCTCGTATGGTAGACAAGCCAGAGCATGCAGCCAGAATGAGACCACCAAGAGGAACTGATGGGAAATCCTGCAGCAGGCTGCTGGCTCCTTTACCTACGGCCTCTGTGAGTTCAAAGTTCAGTGTCTGGAGAAGTGCCTACAGTTGTTCGTCAGCAGGGTCAGAAGTTAGAAAGAAAGCTGGATATGAAGCAAGGAGAGAGAGAACAAAATGTACTTTCAGCACTTATACATCTGTCTGTTAACCACATCTGACTCCATTATCAGGTAATATCTGCCGTCTCACTATAGTTTCCCTGTAACTTCCCTTTGGGCCAACTTTAATCTAGAACTACACAGGGAAAGAGACTATATGACACATAGTTCTCAGTGTAACCAGAATGACAATAGGACAGCACTACTTCCTTCCCCACAAGTAATGAAAGCATTTGCTTATTTTAAAATGTTTGTTTTGAAATGTAAAGTAGCATTAACAACACTGACTTCAGTGTCCAGAGACTTGGCCTATAATCTTATGAATTTCCTTCATCAGTTTAGGTTTTTTTATTTCCTTCATTAGGTCTCAGTTTTCTCACTTTTTATATTAGGTGGTAGTTAGTAGGGGTGCAGTGATAAACCGAGGAACTTTAAAATAGCTTCTCCAGAATATTCTATTATTTATTGCTAGGCACTCTTTGTTATTTCTTATAACTCTTACATTCTATTGTTCAAAAAAGCAAAACATATCTAATAAGGATCTTTTTATTTTAGATTGCCCACCTTTTATTAAAATTTGCTCTGTTCACCCTTATAAAGAATCATCTGCCCTCATTTATATACCTTAGAGCAATGGCTGCTATATTATATTGTGTCTTAAACATACTGTGGAGTGTAGAGTCCAGGACTAGAATTGTGTGTGATTCAGAATTCTAGGATAATCACCTGGATATACACTGGAATCATCTGAGAACATTTTTAAAAACAGTCATTCCTGAACTTCACCACTGGAGGTTTTTATTTAATTGATTGTAGTGGAACTCTGGCATCCTTACTTTTGTTTGTTTGTTTGATTGGTTGGTTTTAAATTCCCCAGGCGATTCTAACATCCAGTCAGCATTGAGAAATACTAAATTAGAAAATTAGATGAGCTGCTAGAAATCAAATATAAGACTTATTTGACTTGTCCACAGTTATTTACAATATACCCATGTAACAAACATACACTTGTACCTCCGAAATAAATTTTTAAAAATTAAATTAAAAATCTTCTTTAGACTCAAGTTATATAATTTGCTTCTGTGTAACTGAAAGTCTGAGATTTGGGGGAGAGAGTATTCTTGTCAGCCAGCTAAATCTGTGGGTCCACTTGGACTTGTTTTTTCTTTTTTAACATACCTGTGGAATTCTTTAACAAGAGATTTCATGCACAAAAATTGAGAGTATCCAAATCAACACAAAAAATCCATTATGTACTAATTTTTTTAAACAGTAGAAATACAATTTTTGGATCCTTAGTCATGCTTTCTGTTAGTTCTACTGCTGCTATTGTTTTGGCTTCCATTTATTTTTATAAATGGAGGATGCATGCCTTGGATAATGTTACTGAGTGAAAAATTTCATACTTCTTGTATACCCTAAATGCAACATGATAAAGAATTTAGTATTGATAGGCAAACCTGGACCACATTTGCTGAACTTGCTGTTTAGCTTCTAGTGTCCACAAAGACCCCATGCCTCACAATATCTCATTATTTTTTAGCCAATATCAGCCACAAGGGCTTTGACCTTGATGACTATATATTGTTTCCAGCCTCGCTGGCCCTATTAGTTCAAATACCTCTGTAATTAGTCTAGCCTTAAATCAAGTTTTAATAATTCTATAAAGTGTATTTCTAGCCAAACAATGAACTACATAGCAGTTTCCAAATCACTCTAAAAGATGTCTTACAATTTCGAGTTTGAACTATGAGAAGATGGCATACAAATAATGCCTCTCCAGTATGTCACAACTTTATGGGAACAATGAAGATTTATATTAAAAATAGAAAATAATCCCTTATTTCTAATACTTTTTGTCTCACACCCAGCAGCCTTATCTGGTTAGTATCTCTGATTCTATTTTATTCCTCCAAAAATCTGATTTATGCTGGGCCAATAAACCAGCCTGGCAGAAGTATTTGGCAAAATGTAGTAAAGCAAGTAAGTGTAATAACAAATACTTACTGTTTATAAAACTTAGGTAAAATAATTTTACACATATTATATAATTTAATCCTTAAAACAAGACTGGGATGTAGATGTCTTTATTATTCTCTTTTTAAAAATAAGTAAACTGAGATTGAGTAACTAATCCAAGACACATTAGAAAGCAGTATAGCTACAATATAAACTGCATGCAATCTCCAAGTACTTAATCAGTTTAGACCACGATTATTTCATCCATTCATCAATCTGCTCATCTGTCTGTTTGTCCGTCCGTCCATTCATCCATCCATCCATCCATCCATGCATCCATGGATCCATCTAAAAAAAGATGCCTTTCTCTGAAAGTAATGCTATACATTTTATGAAAACGTTTTGGATACTTTCTATTTGCCCCTCCATATTCAGTATTTATACTTCTCTGCTCTACTGCATTATATAGGAGGTCAAAACATGCTAAATTATCTTACCAAAATTCCCTTGCTGGATGGTCTCCTTAGACTTACCCAAAAAAAGTACCAATGAGATGGGAAAGTGGAAGAGAAGAAGGTCCAGGTACTTCTATTCTGCTCATCCCTACCTTGGTGCCTTTTCTTTGGGAGGAATTGTTTTCTTCTGTGACTACAGTTTTTGCCTAGTAGCTCCTTCTATAGCTCCAATTCTCGACTGATACTGTTGACTCATGAATCTGTGTGGCTTATTCTGCACTGTGTTATTTAAAAGTTGAAAAAATTAAACTAGGTGATTTTACACAAACATTTAGGAATTCTGGCCATACAGAGTCCCATGGTGAAAAGCATCTGGGGCTATTTCATATGAGACAAAGTTCTCTTTTTCTGTTCTACTTTGTCATCTGCCTGATAATCGTTTGAGACTGCCATCTCTGTTCTTGTCCATTGAATTGGTTACTTAAGTTATAGAGTCAGAAGATCCATTGTTCTTTTCTGACATTAGGAGGCAGAATGAGAAAATGTTGACATTGTCATAGAAAAATGTGGGCGAGAGAAACAAAGTTTCCCAGAGATGGAGAAAAAAGTCTTATTTCTTTATATCCTGTTTCCAATCCATCCAGGTACAAAATGAAACTACTAGCCCCCTATGGAAACATAAGGGCTTTACAACTCTATAGGGTTCAGCATATTTTAGAGGTGAATTTGTTTCTAATTATTGGAATAAAATGTTGGGTTTGAAGAGTACAAATTCCTAGATTCAAAGCCATGGATGCAGAGTGACCTGTAAGAAACCATTTTTTTCCCTGATTTTCTAAGTTGTATAAACAAAAGCCTAAAATATAAACATTTAAAAATATTCCCTTACAGATAAATATAAAGTTTTTTTGCTGGGTACTGAAAATTTGCTAGGTTGGGAATTTATAACAATGATTCATAGTCCAATCCTTAATAAATTCTTAATTGCATTTTATCCAACTAGTTTCTAAACTATGTAGCTTTGGGAAAAAAAATTACTATTTTTTCTTGCTAAGTGATTGTCAAAAACATTCATCTTTTTTATAAAGCTATTGCATAAATTTCAATTGTGAAAGAAAGTGAAGTAAAATCTGGAAAATGATATTTTGCAAACAGATAAAGAGATATCAAACAGAGAGAGCAATTATTGTAAGAAAAGCTTATTCATATCTTTTGTATTAAATATTTTTCCTAAAATAATATATTTTAAGATTATTACCAACATGTTCTACTTAAATATGTTCTTATGGAGAAAGAAAAAAATTAGTGGATAGGAAGAAAGTATAAAAGTTGATTCATTTTTAGATCTGCTTTTATTTGTTTCCCTTCAAAGACTATAGAATTTGAAGGAATTCTAAATTCCCCAAATCTTTGAAAATGCACATGTATTTTATATTTTTTTCTTTTTGAGAAATCTTTCCTAATCTGGCAGTTTTACATGAAATAGGCACCAAACAGTAGACTTGGTTGTTGATTTGTTTTAATGTAACCTCCCAATTACTATTTCTTCCTGCTTTTCATTTTATGGCAAACATTTGCTAATGATACAAATGACTCCTGTCTAGCATTTCAAATCTCAGAGCTGGTAGGCAAAGGAAGAAAAGTAAGTACCATTCCGAGTAAGCCAGAGCAGGCTAAATTATTTGCCATAGATACAATAAAGGAAAAACTTTTTTTTATTCTTAGCTGCTTCTCAATTCTTTCAAGCAGAGAGAAAACTATGTGAATAGCACCAAGAAATGGAATGAGGTGTGATGACTGGAGTCTCAACAGAAGAATTGTGTGAAATAAACTAAATGTCCAGAGACCTTAAAAGTCAAGTGAATCTGACATGGCTGTCTGGTAGCTGATCACTGGTGAATGTGTCTCTTCATCACATTTCTTTTATATTATTATTATCATAATCATCATTTATCTATTATTGTAACTTCTCAGTTGGAGAAAATTAATGTCAGAATCAGAATGCCTTACTTAATTTGTACCCAAGCCAGTGCCAGTCAATACTCACAGAATTCCCAGTGCCCTGTCAATGCACTTCAACCCTTCCTTGTTGAATCTTTCTTAATTGACTCCACTGAAGCAAATCCAATTTCTGCTCTCAGTCCTTGTACACATATGTGAAGAATGCTAAATTTAAACTATCTCTGCTCAATTTTGTGCTGTCAACTCTTGACACACCAGACAGAATGAGATCACCTGAATTTGCTTTATATCTTATTTTAAGACCATTTAATTGGAATGATTTTGTGCCATTGTTTCAGGATTGTATTAAAGTGATATCCTAGAGGTGAAAAACAAATACATTATTCGAGTCCGTCATCCAATCTCTCTAAAACCACCTTCTCTGCTTTGCTGCCTGATTTGATTTATATATGAGATATAAGTGTCAATAACTTGTTTTTGATGGGTGCAATACTGCCAGGAAAATGGATATTGTTGAACATTAGGCTATAAAGAGGGGTATGAAGTATAATTCAGATGGGCTTCATGACACTTGTCCCTCTTATGACACACATTCTTTTCATTTCCAATTTCACTGGTACAAGCAGAAAGAACGGTTTCCAATCTTTCCCACCTCATAAAAATAGACCTGTGTTTAATTCTTCAGGACCTAAAATTATCCTTTGGATATTGTCAACCAATCATCCAAGGAAAACGTTCTGAGCCAAAGTAATAGAAATCTTCTAGGTATTGAGATGGCTAAAATATTACTGCTACCTTGCTTTTAATGATTGCACAAAATATTACAGAAAACCAAATGTGATGAAAATAGATAGCCAGGCCCTGCCATAATCTTTTTATTAAATTGTGCCAATTTCTAAGCAGTATACTGAAGTTTGCAAATGTAACATTTTTTAATACGAGTGCTCATCACAGATCCTGATTTTTTTTAGTATAGTAAAGGAACTGTGTTTATCAAAGTCTCATTTAGTTGTAACCATGGATTGTATATGAAAGATACTACTTTTATTTCTGATTATAGTTGATGGTAGAGGATAGGGATTCCAATTAAACTTCTCTTCTGGTTTCCTTGATCAGCAAGTTGGATTATATATGCTACATCTCCAAAGCACAGAGCCCAATGGAAACTTAGCTGGAATTTTTTAGATGTCTGGGTATTGATTATGTCACATCAAGCTTGTTATATCCTTGCAGAGGTTAGAGTGTGCACTTGAAAACTTGGCATTAAGTCAAGAATTATTTTTAGTTCCAGTTTACTAGAAAAAAAAATGGATGTATAATCCATTTCTTCAAAAGAACTATTAAAGAGATTGTAGAATTTATAATTTCTTTTTCCTAAGCTTTGGAAAAACTGAACCTGTGTCGTCTCATATATATTCTAAAATACTAGTTAATAAATGCTGAATTCCAAATTCGGCAAAACAAATAACCAAAACAAAAACTCTGATATAAAACACATTCTTTTTAGGCATATCCAGAAATTCCAGCTATTTTATAATAACATTTCAACATTTTTTTCCTTCAGTTTATGAGTGACTTCTGGGAAGCTGCACATTGTGAATAAGGGTCTGTAGTCCACACATGTTACTCTGTGTGAACAAAGAACCCCAGTTGATGGTGGAACTATTGGACTGAAAATAAATCACTAGCAACTTTCAGTGGATCGTCAATTAATAACTAATGTCAAGCAACTATGATTGTTGATTTTAAAAAATATTTAACTAGGAGAAATTTGAATTACAATTTCTCCCTTCTAGGCTTTTCAGTCATCAACAAGGAAAACAAAGTTGGAAATCATTTAATATTTACATAAATTTTGTTATTGTATAAACAAAGTAGCTGTTGGGAGTGGAAATATACCGGCATAGGATATTTTCTATTTTCTAACAGGTATTTGGATTGACTCCCTCTACCAAACGTTAAAAACTCAACTCAACCTGGGCAGCGAGACCTCATCTCTGCAATAAATCAAAAAATCAGCCGGGCGTGGTAGCGCGCGCCTGTAATTCCGGCTACTTGGAAGGCTGAGGTGGAAGGATCGCCGGAACCCGGCAGGTCGAGGCTGCGGTGGCCGGGAGCGGCTACTGCACTCCAGTCTGGGCGACAGAGTGAGACTCCAACTCAAAAAAAAAAAAAAAAAAACTCAACTCAAGCTCTTGAATATAACTAGTTGTGACAACCAGAAGGTAAATTTCCTCTAAGAAGAAGACAATATCGGAGTAGGGAACAAAGTATTCTGGGAAAGCAGAAGCTCTGACAAGAGCATCATTTGTAAAATTTCCTCCTGCTTCAGTGTAGCTTTGGTCTTATCTTTTCATATTAACTTTCCCCCTCAAATCGATCCTCCTCCAGTGGCATCTTGACTGATGCCAACGTCTAAACATATATAAGAAATTTCGTTATCTATGTCCCCAGAGGTTTCTTGAGCAAGTGGATAGCACCACTATGAGAAATCTATACTTCCTTCGTTTGTATTAGAGTTCCGCATCCTTTTCATTTAAAACATCGTTTTAGATGAATTTATGTAAATATTCAGCAGTTTTTTTCTTCTTCTACTTACTGCTTTTTATTTACCTACCTTTTCGCTCTTTTGATATGCCCCTGTAAGGCAGTAAAAATTAATAATATGAAATAATGTTACTTAATGCTTGCAATAAAAGCGTGGGGATTGAAAACAATATCCTTCTTAATGATGTGATTTGGTTTATAGATTCTCATCTCCCTAGCAGTTTTGTAGTTTACTTTCTTTGATTTTTTTTTTATTTTTCTTTTTTGTAGAGATGGACTCTCACTATGTTGTCCAGGCTAGTCTCAAACTTCTGGCCTCAAGTGACCCTTCTGCCTCAGCCTCCTACAGTGCTGGAATTACAGGCTAGTTTTGTAATTTAGACTTGAATTTGTTTGGGGTCTATCACCATAAATGCCATCTATACACTCTAAAATTTAGCCTGTGCATTTATGTGTATAATCCTCAATGTTTTTTGCAAGTCTAACAGTAGATTGTCTTAGTCCCCAAGGCACATTTAAAATTGAAAATCCACTTTTCTCAAAATATGTTTGTACTTTCATAGGAAATCAAAAATGGTTGCATAAGGGTTCCTCAAATTTCAGTTTGAGTCTGCTATCTCCCCCAAAAGTATTTTAGATAACTGGTTCCTGTGCTTATGAGTACTTAGAGGAAGCACAATTATGTATCTAAAAGTGATAATGCTTCACTTTTTGATTTTGCTTGTTGAAAGGGCAGCTAGATAAACATGATTTATGATTCAAGGATTGGGGCAATCGCTGTTAGATTGTAAAAGTACCATGTGTTCCACAAAACAAGTGTAGATATGGTATATAAGAAACTACAAGACTTTTTAATGTCAGTAATTATGACAATGTTGGAAGAGTTTGCTGTCAATACCATTCATATACATTTAGTTTATATACATAATGTATTTAACATTAGCAGATCAACTGAAACTTTGACACGAGTTTCATGTGAGTGCTGAGACTCTTAGAGGTCAAATAAGGATGCAGGTAATTACTTCTCTCTCTTTGGTTCATTCATTAACGTCATAATAGACAGTGACATTTATTATCTAGAAATAGATACTTTAAAAGTCAGAGAAAGGGAGAAGGAGAAAGAGACCTCTATTTTCCTTCTCCTTGCTTTCTCTTATTTTTCCAGCAGTGGTTTTTCAAAAAGAAGGAGGACAGTAGGAGTAAGAGGAGGAGGAAAAAAAAGGAAATTTGTTTACTCTCCATAACCTATTAAGGTACACAATTCATTCAGGAATTGCATATTGCTTAGAACTAGCAATCAATCATTTTGCAAGTCTCTGTTATAAAAGTTTTTTTACTCAGTCTTCTGGTCTAGTGATTAAAAGGGGCTTTGTTTTTCACCTCCTTCTTCTATAGAGTATTTCAGCATCCATCCAGGGGGAAAAGTGAACACATGGTTTTTATGAACTTTCTAAATCATCTGCTAGATATGAAGTGATTTATTCACACTTGTAAGGTACTGACTTTAATTCACAATTGAGACAATGAGAGAGAAGAAAACACAAGGAGGTAGTAACCCATTATTTATTGTGCTATCAAGCTCTATAATCAAAAGAAACAATAGATACTGAAAACAGAGAATTTTTAATAAATAAGAAAAGTGCTTTGGCATAGTATAGAAGAAGGGGGCAAACAATGGCTTTTCTGACCTAGAATATGTGTCCAAAATGTTCAATTTTATATTCTGGATATAATAATTATTCAAGAATTACAAAAAACATTCAGACTTTCTTTTTTTACAAAGTCAAGGGTTTGATATAGTTCAGATTATCAGAATGAGTTCTGTGTGAAAGCCTCCTGCTACAGGTAAATCTCAATCAGATTAGATAACCTTTTGCTTTTCAATGATTTTTACTCTTGCAAAGTCTTTTTTATGGTGAGTTACACTTTTGCCATTTTACATCAAATATGGCATTCCTCTTAAGTTGTGTCTGAGGATCAAGGATGCAGGTACCACTGGGAATATTTTGTGATATGTCTGTTTGCTGAAAAATTAGAAATACGTCTATCTTCTGCTAATATGTAAGCTATCTCACATGTTTAATTTGAGGTATTTTTGAGGTTGATGATTTTAAAAGTCATGGCCATTTAGTTGCTCTAAAATTAAGGACACAATTCAACTGATCTGTGGTGTGGGTAAGTACTTATATTTGAGGAAAAGTTTAAGATATTTTGTATTTTCAAGAAATGGAATAGCCTTTGTCTAGAGATTCAGTTGTAATGTTCACATTAACATATGCAAATAAAATCAGTTTCAATAACCACTGTGCCTCTAAAGTTTATATTATTTTCATTAGAATCAAGTAATTAATTCTAAAAATTTCCTTACATTTTTCTGGAAGCATTGCCCTTCTTTACCAAAAGTTTTATATTTTCTCCCATTTTATGTTTTAATATATGAAACAATGAAAATTTATGCTTAGCTTCATACTGGAATTAAATGCCCCTTTTTTTAGCAGGGATCAAGGTAATGTGCCTCTTTGGGATTGTATAGCTTTCTTTTTTTTTGAGTCTCACTCTGTTGCTCAAGCTGGAGTGCAGTGGCACGCTCACGGTTGCCACTGCCTCTACCGGCTGGCTTCGGGCAATTGTTCTGCTTCAGGCTTCCAAGTAGCTGGAAGTATAGGAATGCACTACCACATCTGGCTTTTTTTTTTTTTCTTTTAATCTTAGAGACGAGTTCTTGCCAAGTTGCTCAGGTTGGTCTCGAACCCCTGAGCTTAGGCAATCCTCGCACCTCTGCCTTCCAAAGTGCTGGGATTACAGGCATGAGCCATCACACCTGACCAAGATTGTGTGGCTTTTTGATTCATATATGCTTGTTGATATGTAACGTTAGAACAGATTGAGTGTTTGTTGTCATTTTGACACCTTAAGTCCTATGTTGCTACTTTATGTAACTAGAAAATTTAGCAGTAGTAGCATAGTTTTCTAACATAAACGTATACTTTTAAAGTAGTTAATAAAGATGATAAACCTGAAAATGTTACCCAAATTTTAGTTTTTCCACACTAACAAATATGATAAAGCTAACAGTTCAATTCAAATTAATATCACTGAATGAATTCTGCTTGAATTTTTTTTCTTAATTTAACTGAAAATACTCAAAGTGTTTTTAAAAAATAACTGCTTTAACATGCTGGGTTACTTTCTTTGTTGTTATTACCTCACTTTTTCCTTCTCCCTTTCCTTTTTTATGCTTAAAAAATGTTTGAAGTATTACTCATTAGTGCTTCTTATTTGTTTCTTTACTCGTTCAGTTATATATTTAGTCAACAAACACTTATTGAGTATCTACTGTGTGTTAAGCACTAGATGATATCATCTCTGCCCCTAAAAAGCCACCAAATCACTCTCCTATAGCATGTTACATAGTTTTTGTAGAAGCCACTGCTTACAAGCCAAGATCTGCTTTAGAGCAGTGTTTTAAACTTTTAATGTGTCCTAGAATCATTAGGAGATTTAACTGACAACAGATTATTATTCAGTAATCTAAGGTGGGGCCTGATATTTTTTGCATTTCTAATAAACTCCTGGGCAAGACAGATGCTGTTGGCCTGTGGAAACAGACTTTGAGAAATAGGGCTTTAGAGTAGAGAATAGATCTGATTACTTCAAATTGATTTGTCTGCCCACCCACAGAATGGAGACTTTCACTTTTGTGAATAAAGATCATTTTGATAAGACCTATACACATTATTTTCAGTCATAGTTTGGCTTTCATCGAACTTATTATACTGCAATATCATCAACTGCATGTGTTTCCTTTTCTATATTTAGTTGTCTTGAACTGGCACTAAGTTCTATTTAGCTTTGTGTTTCCACCATCTATCATAGTGTTTTGCTTAATAAATAATTGATGAATGAGTGCAGAAATAGTTAACACAGTCACAGTAACATCTATCCTTATGTTCAGTTCTTTTTCCTACTCCCTGAAGGTCAGAAAGAGCCTTTTCCTAACACATTGCTACTAGGTTCATTTTTCTCTGCTGTTCTAAATTTAGCTTACCTTCCAAAGAAGTGAAAAGTTCAAAATTGAGCCAAACCAGCATTAGTCTTAATGTGAAGTAAAGGGATTGGCAGGATTTTGAAAAGGGGGCAAAAGAAAGATAAGAAAAGTAGATAAACCTGGCAATAAAAGAATTGTGAAAGTTGCCAAGTGTCTGGAATGAAGTGGCTAAAAGCAAAGACCAAAGTCAATAGAAGTTGGACCAAGTGTGGTATATAACAAAGGTATTAGAATACTCTAATATCCTGGAATATTCTGGAAAACAGTACAATGGAGAGACTATCAGTCATGCTTGGGGAATTTGACTTCTGGCTTGTTTTTCAGTCCTGAATTGTGGTATCATTAATGATATGAGGTCAGTAGGGTGGAAACTGTAGAAAGCATGTGGGTGGAAATATAGGTTTCTATTTGACCCCTGAATGTTCAAAGCCCCAGATATATTCTCTCATCATTACACCAATGGCCCTTATAACTTTCCTATGAGAGTTTACAAGGGCAGTCAGGAATCATTTTGACTTCATAAAAAGAGCAGAAATCATGGTAAATATCTATATACTATTTCAATGAATAGATAAAAGTATTAATTGTTGTGAAATGTAAGTCTTAGGAGGCAGGAATAAATGCATTATTTGTAAGGCACAGAATGAAATAATTTAAGAAAAATATGAACCTGTCAAAATTTTTGTTTTGCAGTTAATATAATACAGTTTTTCCCTGTGAAAGTGTCATAATAATATTAGTAGCCACACTTACTTAGAGCTTACTAGATGCCAGTGGTTTTTAATAATGTTTTACATATCTTAAGATATTTAGTTCCTTTTAGGGAGGTATATTATCACCATTTTATAGATAAAGTGACAAAGGGGAAGTTTGAGTAATTTGCTCAAGGTCACATACACAATAAATAGTGATAGAGCTGGGTCTTAAACCCAGGAAGTTTTTGTTGTAGGGTCTGTGCTTTTAACTACTACACACCACTACCCACCACATTAATGATTGTTTCTCATAAAATTTAAATGGGAGAGATATACAACTAAAACTGATTTATTTAAATCAAATTGAAAAGATAATAAAGTTCTCATTGTAGCTAGGTAAATAAATAGGAGTTGAAAAGTTCAGGTTCACAGAGCTAAGGATTTATACCTCTAGAAAACAGCCCAAGTGATACTGTATTCCATTTTGGGGGCATAACTATATATCATATATGTCAGTTGTAAGATAGTTACTGAGAAAGACCAAAGATATGTGTATCTATATTTATATAAGACATTCCATGAAGGTTCTCTTAATATTCTTAAAGACATATAGGAAAATATGAGTAATCTGCTTGTCCCTAACTAATTGAACAACTACCCAAAGAATATTCAGTAATAAATTGATACAAACTGTATGAAGATGTCTGGAATTGGGACTCTCTACTTGACTGTCCTGTGTTCAGCAGTTTAATCAATGCTTAGAAGGATGAAAGAAGGAATGCTTAGTACTTTTGCAGGTAATACAAGGCTAGAAAGGGTGGCTATGAGTTTAGATGATAGTTGCATGCCTGAAAAAAAAAAGTGTTTGTAGGTTGAAACTCTGGGCTGAAACTAATAAAATGAAATTTTACTGGGCTATTGTAAACCCTTGTTTATTGCCCATTTATAGGATAGGGAAATTTATGGCAAAATTCCTGTGGTTTTATTTGACTCCCTCTCAATATGGGCTAATATAGTATTAGCAGATGTTTAAAAAAGTTAATGCATTCTTAAACTGCATTAATAGAGGCAGAGAGTCAAGTTCAAGGGTGGTAATAGTTTCACTATAATCTGAACTGCTCCGACCGTATCTTGAATATTATATTTAGTTCTGTAGGCTGCATTTTAAGAGTTGCTGAAAAGGTGGATTATACCTAGAGGGTGACTGGAATACTGAAGAGATTTAAAACCATGGTGATTAAGAAACTGGGCACATCTAACCTGGAGAAGAAAATAATAAAACCTTGTAAAAGTTCACATTTTAAAATGCTTTCTTTTTCTTGAAAAGAGATGATAATTTGGTATAATTCTACAGAGTAGTAGATCTGATAGGTTAGAAGTTAAAGTATTAGGTATATTTAAACAGTTACAGGCTGAAAAGAGGTAGAATAAAATACCTTAAAAATAATGTAGGGCAATGCAGAGAAAGTGATCATGTCTACTCTTTATTATAATAAAGATAGTTTATTTTAAATAACAGTTTGCATGAAGAATGTAAAAGTGCTCAATTTAAAACTGTCAGACAATTTGGAGAATATTGACAAAAAATTAAAAGTTCTTCTCCCCTCTGAGACCCTGATTTGTTAATCACCATATTGCTGATATAACCACTGTTAATACTTTCTGATGATGCAGTTTTCTAGAAAATGTCTGTGAATGAAAGAGATCACAAAATATGTTTATTAATATATGTATACATAAAACATATGTATATAAGAAAAAGTATAATACATATATTAACGTGCAAGTCATTTTTTAACACTACAGGGATCATACTGCATATGGTTTTCTGGTACTTGTATTTTGAATATACCTTTTCCTATCAATGAAATGAAATTTATCTTACTCTTGTAAATGGCTTAGAATGTCGCCATTATCCAGAACCATGTGAACAAACATTTAAGTATTTTCATTTAACATTAGTTATTATAAGCTTGACTATAATCACCAGTCTTGTATGTCTATCATCTATTTATTTGGTCCGAATTGCTAGAAGTGGAGCATCTAGACATGAATGTTTAAAACTTTTGATCATTTTATAAACTTAATCTTAAAAAGATTGTAGATTAATATTCTGTTTTTGTTTCTATTAATAGTGAACTGAATAATAATCTAGTTTATTTATTATTCATTTGTGTTTGTTATTTTTTAGGTTTCTCTTCATGTCCTTTGTTCATTTTTTAATGGATTGTTTTATTTTTCAAAACATTGAATATTGCCTGAACCCGCGGGTTCGAGACCCACCTGGGCAATGAGACCTCATCTCTACAGTAAATCAAAAAATCAGCCGGGCGTGGTAGCGCATGCCTGTAATTCCGGCTACTTGAAAGGCTGAGGTGGAAGGATCGCCAGAGCCCAGCAGGTTGAGGCTGCGGTGGCCGGCAGCGGCCACTGCACTCTAGTCTGGGCGACAGAGTGAGACTCCAACTCAAAAAAAAAAAAAATAGATAAATAAAATAAAAAAATAAAATAAAATAAATAAAAAAGATAACTAACACTTTTATAAATTATGCAGACAATTTTCTTTTCTAGTATTCAACCTTTAATTTATATGCAATTGTTGAACTCACTATTTTACATTGATTTTGATTACCAGCAAAAAAGAATAAAGTGCAAAAATAATATTCTATTAATTGATTAAACCAACTGAGAGTGAAGTCACCATCCTTTTTTATTTTTTCATAATATCCATGCTTTCTTGGGTATCAAATTACATTTTAAAAATAAAATGTAAAGTCTCATAAAAAATCATTGCAATTTTCAATTATATCCAATTAAAATAAACAATAAAATTACTTGAAAATTGTTCTAGATATTCAAGAGACTTTTACAAAAAGTAAACTGTAAGTTACTTCTAAAACTTAAAAACAATGATTAGTACTGCATTAATTAAACATCACCTTGAGATTTATTTTAAAATCATAGCTTTGACCGTGTATCAAAACAACGAGTGTGTGAGCTGATTTTTTGGTTTAAAATTCATGCTAGCAATTTTTCATTAACTGGATGAATGTATGTGTGTGTTTCTGCTTAAGCATATGAATGCTAATTTATTTTGACTATCTTTTCATGTGCCTTTGGATTGATACTTTGTTGGGTGTTAGGACATCAAGACACACTGTAAATGTCAGTCTTTGTGTACTGCCTGATCGCCAAATTATGTACCTGAAATTTCTGGTGGATTGTAGCCAAAAATGGGTAAACTGAAAAAATTCCATTAAACTGCTAAGGAACAGAACTCGGTGCCAATAGGAACAATCTGTTCTCTTTTCTCTGTGCAAGTATGCTATAAAAAAGAGAAAAGCAAGGATCTCAATAAATAATATTGCTTAGTGACTGTTTATTAGCAAGTTTTCCTTAAAGTTGAATTTTTACTATTTGCCTATCCCACTGTCAGCTTATATTATAGTAGTTGAATTATTATCATGCATATAACATACTATCATCCCACTGTCAGTATATTATAGTAGTTGAATTATTATCATGCATATAACATACTATCATTCAAAAGTCCATGAAATGTAAACATGGAGGACAATGGCAATTTAGCTTCTCTTTTCACTGAGTTTTGGATAAAAGAAAGTTTCTGTAAAATGATTAGGCTACATAGAAAAGTTTGGCAAACACTGAAACTGGATTCTGGGTTTAGGGTTGAGGGTGTGGATAAAGGCTATTACAACTTTTCCATTAAAAAGTATAAAGAATAAAACCAAACAATCTTTTCTTTAAAAGGTATTAAGAAACTAAAATGTGTATATTACCAAACATTCGTTTTCTTCTTCTTTTTTTTTTTTTTTTGAGTTGGAGTCTCACTCTGTCGCCCAGACTGGAGTGCAGTGGCCGCTCCCGGCCACCGCAGCCTTGACCTGCTGGGCTCCGGCGATCCTTCTGCCTCAGCCTTCCAAGTAGCCGGAATTACAGGCATGCACTACCATGCCCGGCTGATTTTTTGATTTATTGTAGAGATGAGGTCTCGCTGCCCAGGCGGGTCTCGAACCCTCGGGCTCAGGCAATCCACTCACCTCAGCCTCCCAAAGGCGAGGGATTACAGGCTGAGCCGCCAAGCCCGGCTTTGTTTTCTTTTTTAATGAGCTCCAATTAGGGGTCCAGTACCAAAGCTATCTTACTTAACTTTTCAGACACTGAAAAATTACTTTCTAACTTCACTTACAATAATTAAATGAAAATTAAAAGTGCAAGAAAACAACATTCTTCAGTTATCATTCTGGCAATTATTAAAACATCTGCTGATACTGGCAAGGGTAGAGGGATGCTAGAACTTTGAACAATTTAACAGAATTGAAAATCGATACAACTACTCTGAAAAGATATCTAGAAAAACTGTCAAAGTTTAAAATATATGTATCTTGGCCCAGCAAAAATAAGAATTTATTTTATAAACATACTTTATATAACTGCAAAGATAGATGTGTAAGAATATTTATCACAATATTGCTAGTAATAGTGGACTTTTTAATTTAGAATAATAGTTACCAAGAATGTTAGTAGCCGGGCTCGGTGGCTCAGCCTGTAATCCCGCGCCTTTGGGAGGCTGAGGTGAGTGGATTGCCTGAGCCCGCGGGTTCGAGACCCGCCTGGGAAGCGAGACCTCACCTCCATAATAAATCAAAAAATCAGCTGGGCGTGGTAGCGCATGCCTGTAATTCCGGCTACTTGGAAGGCTGAGGTGGAAGGATTGCTGGAGCCCAGCAGGTCGAGGTTGCGGTGGCCGGGAGCAGCCACTGCGCTCCAGTCTGGGCGACAGAGTGAGACTCCAACTCAAAAAAAAAAGAATGTTAGTAACAGTGACCATCATACGCGTGATTTTCAGTTTTTTCTTTATATTTTTTATATTATCTGGAAGTTTTTCTGTAGGAGTATATGTGACTTTAACCTAGAAACATAATAATAATAGTCTATTTAAAAATTTTTAATAGCAAAATATAATATAGAAAGCATGTCATTTAATTATAAATTAAAGCAATAACAAATAAAACCATAAATTAGGAATTAAAGTGATTTTGTGTACAGAAATTGGGTCTTTTTAAGCTAAATATCTTGATCTTTGCTAACCAGCTGATATTATTTTGTAAAATGATTTATGATTTTTGAGCAAGTTAAATTCTTAGACTGCCACTACTTAGAATGAGGAGAACGGGTTACTTAGCAGGGAATGTGGCATAAGCAATGATTGTATATGAGGTCCTGTAATATACAGAACCAAAACATTCTCCAGGATAGTTCAGAGCCAGATAAATAACTCAAGCAAATTTTTTTTTTTTTTTAATTGGAGTCTCACTCTGTCGCCCAGACTGGAGTGCGAAGGCACTGCAGCCTCGACTTGCTGAGCTCTGGGGATCCTTCTGCCTCAGCCTTCCAAGTAGCTGGAACTACAGGCGTGCGCTACCACACCCGGGTAATTTTTTGATTTATTGTAAAGATGAGGTCTCACCAAGTTGCCCAGGTGGGTCTCGAATCTGCGGGCTCAGGCAATTCACTCACCTCGGCCTCCCAAAGGGCTGGGATTACAGACTGAGCTACCGAACCTGGCTCAAGTAAATTTAAATACACAATAAGTGGGGAGAAGAAAACTCTGTAATGTCATTGTGCTTCTCAAAACTGTGTAAAATAAATACTTGAAAGATAAAGGAAAGCTGGTAAATGAGTAATTTGTGCTGAAAAATATCCAAATAAGAAACGATCTCATTAGAACGACAATTATCCTTCAAAGTTAGCCAAAAAGGTGAATTTTACTGAAGTGTATTTTTTCTATGCAGTGAATTTCCTTATGAAATTTAAAAGGCTATAAAATGTAATTCAATATAATAATTTATATATCTTCTTAGGACCCATGAAATTTTTATATGACATTTATTTATAGTAAAATTAGTAAATATATCAACTATTTTATTCAAAGCCTCTTTAAAATTATACTCGCAACAAAATAATTTCCTTTTATAAATTAAAGAAAAGAGGAGGGTTAAAAATCTGTTAAAAATATTTAGGGCAGGCAAATTATTTTGGTTAGATTTCCACATACTACTAGCAGAATCACTGTGTATTTCAAAAGACATAATCATCTCATAATCTTCAAACTCCAGTTTTCCCCAGATTTTTATAGGTCACACAGTGTACAAAAGAGACTGCATGCCCAACATCTTGGTTCCCTTTCTACTTCACACCCATAAAATTGAATTTTCTGCCCTGTCTGGATTAGGGGAGAGGCAGATCTGGTCAAAGACACAAAGACGGTGGCCATGGTCTCTGAAAGAGCCTTATCCCATCTCCCTCTTCCTTGTGGACATCTTTGTACATAAACTACTTCCACTCATCCCTCCATGAACTATTTCCACTCATCAGAGTCTGCTGAGACAATATTTCCCTTGGGAGGGAAAATGTGAGTTGCTAATCTTAGAGCATATCCTTCCAGAAAAGAGGGAGATATGGAGTTCTGTAGCATTTCTAAAATTTTGTACAGTTGCTTAGAGTCCTTGTGAAGGAGGAAAGCTCTCTAAAGTGGTCTCTGAGAAGTGGAGTGAGTTGAGAGAATGTGTGGATGGCAAAACTGCTCTGATAGTATGTAATGAAGCTCAAGCTTAGGGTTCATGTTTTATTGAATTAACTGAAAACAGCTTCTACAGTCTAAGCCTCATGGTAAATTCTTGTTTACGGAAAAATAAAGGGCATATGTAAGGCCTAGCATACGGTCAGCTGTCCCTACTGCTCCAAAGGCACTATGGTGGACTACTGGAAGAAGACGGCTTCTGTCTGACCTTGTTATCTCATTTTCTAAAACAATCCACCTCTACCTTTTTTCTTTAGGTTAACAGACTGAAGGAGCAAACCCTCTACCCATTACTGATAGGGAGAAATTAGAAGAGGAAGGCTGATTGCTGAGACGAAAGAAAGCATGGATAATTCCACACTGAGATGACCCAAAGATGCAAGTGGGAGAGAATGCCCTCCCTAGTTCTGGAGTACTTTCTAATCCCAGGTCTCAAACTATCACAATTAGTGATAGAATCCAACTTGGATAGAATCTTTGAATGTCAGTTTTACCTTTAAAGCATTCATTAACTTTTATTTTACTGAGTTAATAGTATGAATATAATTATAGAAACTTTTAGAAAAATTAACAGTAGGTCATTCTGATTTAGAAAGTTAGATGTCTGTTAAATAAAACTAACTTAGGATATTCTTAAGTCAATTATGAAATTGCAATTATGAAATTGCTAACATTGCAACTTAGTAGTTAAATTTATAATAGATTGAATTTGCTAATGTTTCCAAAACTGGTACTCCCCTTCCCCTAATAAAAAAGTCAGAATTCAGCCGGGCTCAGTGGCTCAGCCTGTAATCCCGCGCCTTTGGGAGGCTGAGGTGAGTGGATTGCCTGAGCCCGCGGGTTCGAGACCCGCCTGGGCAGTGAGACCTCATCTCTACAATAAATCAAAAAATCAGCCGGGCATGGTAGCGCATGCCTGTAATTCCGGCTACTCGGAAGGCTGAGGCAGAAGGATTGCCGGAGCCCAGCAGGTCGAGGCTGCGGTGGCCGGGAGCGGCCACTGCACTCCAGTCTGGGCGACAGAGGGAGACTCCGACTCAATAAAAAAAAAAAAAAAAGTCAGAATTCAAACCTTCTCTCTTTTTTACCTTGGTTTATTTAATTTAAAAGATATAGATATGAATGTAGATTTATAGATAAACTTGTGTGTATATACTGTTACTTTTCATTTGAGGATTATCTTACTAGCTGAAATTTTTTTACAACTTAAAATCCATACTCATGTGTTTTGTGTTCATATGTGCACATTTTGCAAAGAATGGTAAGGTGTTTGGGGTCACCGGGGGCACATGTTTCTTTCTGAAGGAAAATACTCTGCCTTCTTGGCCCAGCTTACTATAAAGAAGTGTCTCTTTCATGGTTGATGTATTTAGTGCAACATTTTTCATACTTTTTGCTTTTTGCTAGTGCTTTTGTGGCTTAAAATGGCATCCAAGTATAGTGCGGAAAAGTTCTGCATTTTTCCCAAGTTCAAGATGCTTTGAATTGCTTTATGGAAAAAAATGCATGTATTAGTTAAGCTTTGTTCGGGTTTGAGTCATAGTGGTGTTGATTTGACAACAACTTTATGACCAAACTTTAGTTGGGCTCTAATGAACCTTCCTTTTTGAGTAGGTTTCTACCTTGGCCCCATCCTGTCTCGGGCTGGCACAGCATAGTATTAGCAACTAATTCTGCTAAGTAAGTGTAGGGAGAATTCCCTCACCTTTGCTATCTGGTCAAGTTTTAATCTCTGATCTTTGGTACATAAGTCCTGGGTCTGCCTTTAACTAGAAGCTCTTAGGCTAATTTAGCCAAAATCCCCTTGCCCTCTTGTTTTCTCTTAGTAATTTTCCATTCACTGACCCTCTCTCCCTGCTCCTTGACTATAAATTCCCATTTGTCCTTATATTTGGCTCCCATTACAATTTCTCTCCCCTATTGCAATATTTTGAATAAAGTTTTCCTTATCATTTTAACAAGTGTCAGAATACTTTTTTCTTCAACATGCCATGAGTTCAATGTTAGTATATCAATAATATATATTAAATAAGATGTCTTTAAACAGAAACACACATAAAACAAGGTTATATATAGGTTAGTTGACAAAACTGTTGTGAACAGAAATTTGCAGGACCAAGAGTAATGATTCTGTATTCAGTATTTGTTAGTTTAGTACATGGTGACTTTAAAGAACAGAACTGCTGAGAATAATGAGAATCTACAGTATACATAACACATGCACACACATCTACACTGGGATCATAATGAATATAACTTTTTCTGTCTGCTGCATGTCTTATTAAAGCCATTTAAAGAAAAGGTGGGATAATTATGAGAAGTAAAATAAAATTCCCTTCTCTTTTTTGATGTCCTGTCTCTGTCCAATTACATGTATTTCAAAATACTGAAAATATTTTTGTATCTTAACCCGAACTAAGAGGGAGGCAGAGAGAAAATAAGTGAGAAAGTAAGAGAACGAGGCAGAAAGAGTGAGAGAGAACAAGCAAGAGCAAGAGATAGAGAGAAAGAGAAGAGAGACAGAAAGAGATTAAATACTTGACAAGTTGAAAACAGTGTCTTATGCGCCTGTGACACAAACCATTGCTGTGGTTTGCTTTGCGGTACCCAGGAAGAAAATATGACAAATAGAAAGGAAGGAGAACACCCTTGAAAAGCAAAGGGATGCTTGGGAAGAAGGGAGGTGACAAGGAGTGGGTCCTCTGAAGGAACTAAGATCTGTCTTCCAGTGATACTTAAAACGACTGAACTATTCTTCTGTTTTACATTCTGCTTTGACAGCAAGTCTGCTCTGCAGAGAGAGGGAGAGAGAGGGAGACACACAGAGAAAGAAAGATCATTTATTGATGCTGAATAGAGCAGAACAGTAGTTAAAATGATAAATCTAATGACGGGAGATGTTTAAGGCCTGATGAAAATAAAAGTAAACTACATTTCTGTTTTCAGCTTTCATTTATGCTTATTTTGCTGTTTTATGTAAATGGAGTGATTTGTCTGGATGGAGAAAGTATTTTTCGGAAGACTTTCTTCAGACCCATAGTAAATAATAATGACTTCAAGTTTGCAATCTTAAATCTTATTAAATGTAATTTCACAAAGTCCATTTAGCATCATATCAATCCATAAAAAAAAATACAGCCTGTAAACATACAGTGTAGAGATTGGCCTTGAGTTAGCAGTTGCTAATTAAACATATTTCCCCTTCCTGGTTCTGGCCATCCAACAGACCAAATATGGTAAACAAACTTTGTTCCACTGCTTTGAAGTCTTCTTGCTAGTTTCCCCTAACTTAGAAAAATTATACTATTTATAAAAGTGCATAAATTGTAATTTAAGTTAAAAAAAAGCCTTGAAATTTTTATCAAAAGCATTCAAATTACTCTCTCCCCAGGTCAGCTAATGAGTTGTCAGGAGCTGGCCCCTTACTGTAGTGCACCTCCTGCAGACTAAGACAGTTAACCATGTTTTCATCAAAGGAAATGCTCATTAGTAGAGCTTTCAGAAACTGATTTGATTATAGTTTCACTTGTTAAAGTGAAATATTTTGAGCTCATTAGGATGATTATGATTCAAGGTCATCGTTTGAAGCTAGTCCTGTCAATATAAGATAAATGGGCCCTCATCTTTTTCCCTTCTTTACGTCTGTGCTTTTTAAACTCTTCTGTGTAAAAGTTCCATAGCCATAATTAATTTTTAGTTCTTCTGTTACAAAGCTGCTTAAAAAAAAAAGAACAAAGATTTTGGCTACCAAAAGGGCCTTGAAGAACTATTAAGAGGAGGAGGAGGCTATCTTGTTTTAGAAAAATCAGAGAAAAACCTTGAAAAGTTCAGCTTTTGAAATTCAGCTATTTTCTCCTTGACCTTTCCAAAGTTTCGGAAAGGTACTTTGTACATAATTTCGCATGTAGTCTTTCATCTCAAAAGTATAAAACTAAACTGAAAACCACCCAAGAACTACCAGTGGCTTAATTAAACATATCCTCTTTTATGGCACAAGATGAAGTTAACACCTTTTAAAGTTCTTTCCTTTCTTTTTCTAAATCCAGCACTTAAATCTCTGAGTGTTAAAGAGCCATTTAGACATTAAAGGGGGTGATGTTAACTTCTATCAGCCAGCCATTCTAACATGAGTTTGCCCCTTGAACTTTCTTGGTCAAATATTACCTTTTCCTTTAACATTAAGGAGTGGTAACAATGAAAGTGGAGTTTTATTTTTTTAACCCTCTCTATTTTATATTTTGGAAAAATATTTTAATCTTTCAGATGATTGAATCTCTAAAACCCTTCAGTTGACTTTAAGTCTACACTGAATTTGTGCAGTAGATGATATTTTAAAAGTTACAATTGACTTGACATTTTTACTCAATAGCTAATTGGTTTATTTTTTCTCTCACTTTTATAAATAACAGATGATGAAAACTGACCTTTGATTTTAATAATGAACCTTTACAATGACTTCTTCTAAATCAATTATTTTAGTATTTAAGATATTGTTTAAAAACCAAAAATGTTAATGTCTAAACATGATTCTGTGAAATTGGATCAAAGGTTGGTCAATAGATAATTATTAGAGAACAGATATGAATCTTGAAGCAATTAATTTTTTATTCTCTCATGTACCTAAGGGCTTCTTAGCCCATGAAATTTAGAATATAGTTATGAAATTAAGTTTGTGTCTTTGAGATGCTTTCATGAAAATTCATTAAATACCAAATCTAGGTGCATTTTTATAAAAATAAACTACAGCACGTAATATGTAGACAGTGATAGAAGTGATAGAGAAAGGGTATTTCAGGGGTGTTATGATGTCAAGGTATATGGTTCCATATGCAGAAATGAATAGGGAAGTCCAAAACTCAGACCTAATTGAAAACATTCCTGGAAGCCAGAGTAGAGGGTGATCAAGAAGAATACCTTTTTCCCTTGTTTCTACCTTTTCCCCTAATCCCCATTAACTGTGGCATCATTTTATTTCCTAATTAGTCCTTATCACAATCTATTAACATTTAATTTGTTTACTCTCTCATATAAGATTTAACTAAGATTTAAGTTCCCCAAAGGCAGAGAAATTGTCTATTTTGGTCACTGATTTATCTTCATTGCCTAGCACCATGTCTATGCAAAGTAGGCATTCAGATGCATTTGTTAAATGAATTAATAAGGAAAACCACAAATCAATTTTTTATTCATCCTTTGTATCTTGGGCATTCTTTGCATCTTGCATTAAAATGAACCTCCATGAGCCAATAGACTTAAATGACTTCTGATTCAAAAGCTCTTGACAAGAAATGATGAAAACTTGTCCCAAGGTGGGAATGGTGATAGTGGGTGAGAGGGAGATGCAAGACAAAATTAATAATGAGGGTCAGTGAATCTTGAGAAACTATTGGCTGGCAGATCGAAGGAGAGAAATTATAAAAGGGTGAACTGCAGTTGTCTACCTTGTGTTACTGGATGGAAAATTATCCACTGATCAAAATCAAGAAGGATGAGCCAAAAGGTAATTGGTAATGGTGTTGGTCACATGAGAAAATCAGTTCTATTTTAGACTTACTGAATTGATATTGAAGTGTTTCTGAAATTAAAAGTAGAAGCGTTGTTTTGTAACAGTGTAGGGACTCTCAAATGTGCCTAAAATGTAAAATATTAATATATAAAAAATATATAAAATATTAAATGCAAAAGTCAGAATATTTACTTCTGGAAAGATAAAGTAATGTAATAAAGGAGGAAGGGAAAAAAAGAGAAGGAATGGAGAATGGCAAATATGAAAAAAATAATAATAACCCATTCATTGCTTTGGGTAAATGTTATCCCTTTGCACCATTTTGAAGGAGCTGACATTGTCTTCGCTACTATTTTACATTTGTATTTTGTGTTTTTTAACTTCTTATCCAGGACAACCAGTTTAATCATGCTGCAATAAGTTCTTCTCACACATAATCTTTTTCACACGAGTACTTCGCCAGAACTTTCTGGTTCTGGCCACAAAGAGTTTGTTTTGCCAATCTTATTGAAAGAGTGAAATGCCAAAATGGAGTTACTTTAGCCAAAGAGCAACATTTTAAGCTGTGTCATGCTTCTTTAGTGTTTTATCTCAACTTGCCCTCTAATCATTAACAAAGGACAGAATTGGTTTACCTGAGGTAGTAACTGATAATTATCTTACGACCCCCCAAGCATGCTTTGTACTAACTAAATACTTTTATCCAAAGTCTTGTCTTCCTGCTATGAAGGGCCAAGTAGACCTAATCTATTGTGATCAGCCCTCCATGATCTATGTGACACAGACCCATCACCCCATCACCATGGCAACAGTTTTTGTGCTTACCTGCCCTCATGTATGTGATTGAACAACCCCTCTGCCTGCTGTCCATTACTGTGATATCAACTCCAGTAAATGCTTCCCTACTCCACCCATCCCCAGAAGAAGTTTTAAAAAGCATTCAGTCTCAAGCATTAGCCACCACATTTTTTTCAGATGTCTGGCCCCCTTCTCTCTTGACAAGTGAATTTACCCTCTCTCTCTCTCTCTCTCTCTCTCTCTCTCTTTAATCTACATGTTAAATCAGTTATCTTTCCCAATCTAACTTCTGTGCAATTCTTTACTTCTTACTTGAGGCCCCAGCCCACTGACCTAATATTTTGGTTGCTCTATGCTGGGATTCTTTCTCTTGCTCTTCTTTTTTTCTAACTCAAGTCTCTCTGTGGACTGCAATGGAACCCAGAAGGCAACTAATGGTTCTGGCCAGTGCTCTCCTTGACTCTTTCACTATTCTCCTCTCCTTTACCATCTGACCTAGAGAGCCACTTTGCCTGGAACTCCACTTCATCTCAGTCTTTTTCTTTTTTTTTTTTAAGATGAGAATATATAGTTTATTTAAAAAGTAAATTAGAGAGAGAGAGAGAAGAGATTCACCTCCCCAAGGTAGAGGAGGGGACCAAAGCCAGAAAAGATGGCCTGGTCTCAGTCTTTTTCTGATACCAAGTTACAACTCCAGTGAGTTCATGCATTACCATCTCCTTCAATTGGAAGGTCTGGGAACAAACTCAGAAAGCTACTTTCTCTTATCTCAGAATCTTCTTACTGGGGATCCAGGCCCCCCTCTGACGTATATGTGCCAAGTTTTCTAAGCACATGAAGGAGCAGACTTGCTGCAGAAGGACTGCCACCGGGTATGTCTAGGGGATCAAGGGGATGTCCTTTCTCACTTGACAGCAACACACTCAGGCTGATTTCACTGATTCTCACTTGGGACACCCAACTAGAATGTGGGTGATATTTTTTCCCTTTTCCTGCTGCTCAGGAGTTTTCACAGAACCACTTCCTTTTTTCTCTTTAGAACTCCTCATGGGGAGCCCTCAATATGGGATAGCCAAAGGCCCCCACTGGAATACATTTTAAAAGGTTTCAGGGGCCACTTGCTAGAGACACTAAGTCTCCTCAATACCAGCTAGGCAACCAGGAGGTGGGGCCCAAGGCAGGTTTCTTGTCTTTAAAACTCTCCTTCAACTTATCCTCTATTGCTGCCCCAAGGGCAAGTGGTCTGAGTTTCTCAAAAACAGCACACCTCCTGAACTCTTGTTCTGTGGCATACTCCTTCTAACTCCTTTTACTACTTCTTTTTTTAATACCTTCTTTAATCACTTTACCTCCTTCCTGCTTTCCCTCTGACGACTTAGGCCCAGACAATCGATCGCCTCCCTTTTTCTCCCTTTAAGCCTCCTCCCTCACTACCCAATAACATTCTCAGCAACAACTGACAACTGTGGTAGCTGCAACAAAACTGGAGTGACATGTGCCTCCTCCTCTTACCAACTCGCCTCCCTTCACTGCCCACACCTGCTCTGAACCTCCCTTTATACCTCTCAAACCTGTTCATCAGCTTCCCCTTTGACGAGTGACTGGGGTGGGAAGTGTTATTAAAGTTCATGTTCTTTTTTCTGTGATAAATATCTCTCAAATTAGTTCTAAACTGGGACTGTTAGCCTTTCCCCTGGACAGAAGCAAGGACCACATACTAACAAATCCTGTTAATTCACACACACTTAAAAAACAGACCATTGTCATTCTAATCTACTTTTTCAAACAAACTTCCAAGTGTTCTAGTAAAATCTTGCAACTTTACCATGTGCTAAAGCATTAGTACTAGATAACACCAGTATTTATTGTCATGCTTGCTAAAGTTCTTTATTTTATTTTATTTTTTAAGAAAGTTGGGTCACCTTAGTGCATCTGACTAGCTCTCCCCTACAGGACTGTTAAAGCTTTAAGGGCTAAATACTCTCTGCATGACATAATGGGGTATAGGAACCAGCCAATCCCATATGATTTTTAAGTCACTTTACTGAGCCAAATACTTCTCCTGTGGGATGGGTGAATTTCTGGTTACTCTCTGTGTGGCACAATAAGCCATAAGTATTGATTTCTCTCATCTAATTGTCAGCAGTTCACAACTATTTTTTTTTAAAACCTCATGTCAACCTCCAGCACCATCTAGACTGTAATTTAGCAATTTTTAAAGGATCGTAGCAAATCTCCCTGTTCATAATTGAAAATAAGTAGGGACAAACCAATTCACATCCACATGGTCTGCTGACTCTAAAGAATTTTACATCAGGCCATTACAAATGGAGAAATGGTCAAAAGTATCATATGTGGAAACATTTTTCTTAATTTGCTTCACTGCTTTACAAACAAGATTATATCCTATTGGTTATAAAATGTCCAATTTCAAAGGCTAAACTCAGAACTATGGGTACCAGGTTTCCAATTACAAAAAAATTATTGAGTTTTTTTTTTTTTAAATAACTGAAATGTTAAAGAAACAAAAGTGTGCTCACATGGAGGGCCACAAGACCAAAAGGCCACAGAAATAGGCATCCCAATTGGCAGTTGCCATTAACAATGAAACTCCAACTGCCCAACAGAGAACTGGTAAGAACAAACTTGCTGATGGTGTCCATTGCTTTGGGTACAATCTTGGGGGTACTTAAAGCATAGTTGCCCCAAAGAGGCATAAACCTCCAGGACCTTATCCACTATGCAGGCCACAGAACAATTGGGAAGTAGATGTACCATCTTCTGCAGGGGAGAGAGAATACTTGGGTCAAAAATGGTGGCCGCTGAGGAGGCCTGAAAATCTGCTAAAGTGCCTGGCACTAAACTCACCATCCGCCTAACAACCCCCAAGTGAATGTTAGTGTGCTAGAACCCAAATTAATTTCTTAATTAACACAACTGCCAGTCATTTGATCCTGGCCACCCACGTTGGAATCACATAGCTTTGTCTTAATCAAAAGTTACTAAAAGTTTAATTAAAAATGTAACGTAGCCGGGCTCGGTGGCTCAGACTGTAATCCCGTGCCTTTGGGAGGCTGAGGTGAGTGAATTGCCTGAGCCCGCGGGTTCGAGACCCGCCTGGGCAGTGAGACCTAATCTCTACAATAAATCAAAAAATCAGCCGGGTGTGGTAGCGTGCGCCTGTAATTCCGGCTACTCGGAAGGCTGAGGCGGAAGGATCTCTGGAGCCCAGCAGGTCGAGGCTGCGGTGGCCGGGAGCGGCCACTGCACTCCAGTCCGGGCGACAGAGTGAGACTCCAACTCAAAAAAAAAAAAAAAAAAAAAAAAATAACATAAAGAGTTATTTATTTAAAAAAGGTAAAAAAGAATAAAAACAAAAGAAAGATGTTAAAATGTTGTTAGTATAAAAGTATACTTTTTGGTAAGAAAGGATATAAAGAAAAGAATATTTTTATATAAAAAAGGAACTTGTGTTGTAAATTTTTGTGCTATAATAATATAACTGGCTATTGAAAAAGGAAAAATAATATAGAACAAAGACAAAATGTTCAGGCATGTCATATAATGGTATGTATAAGGTTTATTAAAAAAACAAAACACCCTGAATATTTATCATAATACTATAAGAAAGGGTTTGGCAGTAGTGGGACACTGGCTGGGGGGAAGGGCACATAACATCACTAAGGGAACCTATACTTTACCTGTATGATGACCCCATATGTACCTAACACTCATTTGTACCCTACACTTTAAAAATAAAATAGAATAATTAAAAATAAAAAGAAAAGAAAAAAAAGCAAAACAAAAATAATTCTATGAACAATCAAGTTTACAAAAAAATTTAGTTATTTCTATGAATTTACTAGAATATTAATTACACTAATGCTAGGCCAAACTACTACTCAAAATCAAAACATGAATGAGCCTCATAATTGGCAAACTCCAAAAGAACTTTCTTCTATATACAATAGAGGAAGGGAGGGAGAGACAGATTGTTAACCCCCTGCTGTCTTTGTTGGTTTTTGTTGTTTTATTGTTTTAAAATTTCCTCTATTAAAGAGTTTTTTGTTCTTTTTTTCTCAAAATCTGTGGACTATCACTTTGACTAAATGAGTAACTTTTACAATGGTCTGTACTCCTGTGTTATAATATCATGCTTTTAAAAACCTTTAATGTTTGACACACTTTTCAAAATGGAAATTTCTGACCTTTTAAAAGTTTCCTGGGATCTAAGGAAATACTTAACTCATTTGGTATACAAAAATCACACAAAGAGCATTGTCAAGCAGGAAAGGATGTTTACACTTTCTTAGGGTGATATTTCCCTAAAAAGGCAGAAGGCCAATACCTCCCATTAACCAATCAAAGCCATAGAAATGATAAGACCACCTTTTAGCCCATGAACTTGTGAATTGGAAGTGTTTGGCAGATGTGTTCTGGAAAGATACCACCCCTCCTCCCATC
Source organism: Cephalopachus bancanus (assembly GCA_027257055.1). Taxonomy (NCBI): domain Eukaryota; kingdom Metazoa; phylum Chordata; class Mammalia; order Primates; family Tarsiidae; genus Cephalopachus; species Cephalopachus bancanus. Next base: position 2,825,859 of record JAPVLO010000012.1, read on the forward strand.
CGAAGCAGAGAGATGTCAATCTCCAGAGATAACCTGGGCTCCACCCTCTTTAGCATATCAATCTTTCTAGAGGTATATAGGCCTATTATAACAAAATGTCAGTTTTCTCTCATCCATGCCACCTATTTTAAATTCTTTATTATTTCTTACAATTTAAACTACAACCTAACTATGTGTCTCTAAACTAACATTGTCATTTTTTTCAGACTTTCTCAAAGTTAAAATTATTTTTCTCTGCTTTTCAACATTTACAGTATCCACTGTGTGTGTATATATAAAATAAATTGGTCCTAAATTTCCTGAATCTTTCACTTAAAAAAAAAAACCCTTATAACTGTCTATAAATCCACATCACAAATCCTGAAGGAACTTGGAGACAAGCTGCGGAGACATCCACGTATGAACCAAGGAGTTTAGTGGTACAACAACAAGAACTGCTTGAATTCCTATGGTGGGTGTTGAGCCCACCGGGATAATGATTTATAAATATATTTTGCCAAACATCAAAGCATTAATAATTAGTTACAGAGACTATAGCAGTCTTTATTACAGCATAATTTTTTTTTTCATTCTTCAAAACCTGAACAATGTTTATTGATTTCTTTGGATAATTTCCACATTTTTCAATTAGGTTTGTTTGGTTTTTTTTCTTTTTTTTTTTAATCAATATTTTTTATTATGGTTTTGTGGGGTACAGTTAAGGGTTAGGTGTACAATTACGTTTCATTCAGGCACCCTGTTGATAAGAGGTGTTTCCCCATCCCCAGACAGATATTTGCTACTGTTAATTCCATCCCCCACCCATAGTTTCCCAGTACCGTCAGTCATTTTCTTATAGTATTACATTGGATGTTCAAGGTCCATTATATGAGTGAGAACATGTGATACTCGGATCTTTGTTTCTGTGAGAGGTCACTCAGTATTATAGACTCTAGTTCCATCCAGGTTGCTGCAAAATTCATGATTTTGTTTCTTTTTATGGCTGCGTAGTATTCCATCGTGTATATGTACCACATTTTTTTAATCCAGTCCTCTTTTGATGGACAGCATGGTTGTTTCCAGGTTCTTGCTATTGTGAACAATGCTGCGATAAACATATGTGTGCAGGTATCTTTTTTATAGAGTGATTTGAGTTCTTTGGGGTATATTCCCAGTAGGGGGGTTGCAGGGTCATATGGGAGGTTGATATTTAGAGCTTTTAGGAATTGCCACATTGCTTTCCACAGAGGTTGCACTAGTTTACACTCCCACCAACAGTGTAGAAGTGTGCCCTTTGCACCACACCCTCTCCAGCAGCTGTTATTTTTTGAGTTGTTGATAATTGCCATTCTGACTGGAGTTAGGTGGTATCTCAGTGTGGTTTTGATTTGCATCTCCCTGATGATTAATGAGGTTGAACATTCCTCATGTGCTTGTTGGCTGCTTGGATGTCCTCTTTTGTGAAGTGTCTGTTCATATCTTTTGCCCATTTTATAACGGGGTTGTTTGTTTTTTTCTTTTCAACATGTTTTAGTTCCTTGTAGATCCAGGATGTTAAGCCTTTGTCAGACCTGGAGTTGGCAAATATTTTTTCCAGTCTGTAGGCTGTCTCCCTGCTCTCTTGATGATTTCTTTGGCCTTGCAGAAGCTTGTCAGTTTAATAAGGTCCCACTTGTCTATCTTCTCTCTTATGACCTGTGGGTTTCGGGTTTTGTTCAGGAATTGGATGCCAGTTCCGATTTCCATGAGGGTATTTCCTTCATTTTCTAAGGTTCTTATGGTTTGAGGTTTTACATTTAGTTCTCTGATCCATTTGGAGTTAACCTTTGTGCATGGGGATAAATAGGGGTCCTGTTTCAATCTTCTGCATGTGGTCAGCCAGTTTTCCCAGCACCATTTACTGAATAGGTTCTCCTCTCCCCAGTGGTAGGTGGTGGAGGCCTTGTCGAAGATGAGTTGGTTGAGAAATTGAGGTTTTGCTTCTAGAATCTCAATTCTATTCCATTGATCTATATGCCTGTTCCTATACCAATACCAAGCTGTTTTGATGATTGTAGCTTTATAGTAAAGTTTGAAGTCTGGTAATGTGATACCACCTGCTTTGTTTTTTTTGCCGAGGATTGTTCTGGCTATTCTTGGACATTTGTGTTTCCATATGAATTCCTGTGTTGTTTCTTGTAGGTCTGAGAAGAATATTGCTGGTAATTTGATGGGTATTGCATTGAATTTGTAGATTGCCTTAGGTAAGATGGACATCTTCACAATGTTGATTCTTCCAATTCATGAGCATGGAATATTTTTCCACTTGTTTGTGTCATCTTTGATTTCTTTGAGCAGTGTTTTGTAATTTTCATTGTAAAGGTCTTTCACATCTCTGGTTAGGAAGATGCCAAGGTATTTCATTTTTTTTTGTGGCTATTGTGAATGAAATTATATTTTTTATTTGGGTTTCTGTTTGTTTATTATTGGTGTAGAGAAATGCGATTGTCTTTTGTACATTTATTTTGTATCCTGAGAGTTTGCCAAAGGCCTTTATCAGTGTAAGGAGGTTTTTGTCAGATTCTCTTGGGTTTTCAAGGTACACAATCATATCATCTGCAAAGAGAGATAACTTGACTTCCTCTTCTCCTATTTGGATACCCCTGATCACCTCTTCTTCTCTGATTGCTCCAGCCAGGACTTCCAATACTATGTTGAACAGGAGGGGTGAGAGTGGGCATCCTTGTCTTGTTCCAGTTTTCAGGGGAAATGGTTTCAATTTTTGTCCATTTAGGAGTATGCTGGCTGTGGGTTTCTCATAGATGGCTTTTACTATTTTGAGGTATGTTCCCCGTATGCCTAGATGTTCAATGGTTTTTATCAAGAAGGGGTGCTGGATTTTATCAAAAGCTTTTTCTGCATCTAATGATATAATCATGTGGTTTTTGTTTTGACATCTGTTGATGGATTTAATTACATTTATGGTTTTACAAATGTTGAACCAGCCTTGCATCCCAGGAATGAAGCCTACTTGGTCATGGTGGATGATTTTTGAGATGTATTGTTGAATTCGGTTTGCTAGAATCTTGTTGAGAAATTTAGCATCTATGTTCATCAAAGATATTGGCCTGTAGTTCTCTTTCTTTGTTGGATCTTTACCAGGCTTGAGTATCAATGTGATGTTGGCTTCGTAAAATGATTTGGGGAGAGTTCCATCTTTTTCAATAGCCTGGAATACCTTCAGTAGGATTGGTATCAGCTCCTTTTTAAATGTCTTCTAGAATTCTGCTGGAAACCCATCTGGCCCAGGGCTTTTTTTTATAGGAAGTTTTCTTATTTCGTAGTCGATTTCCTTGATTGTTATTGGTCAATTTAGGGTCTCGATTTCTTCTTTTTCCAATCTAGGTAGGTTGTGTGATGTCAGAAAGTCCTCCATTTCCTTAAGGTTTTCAAGTTTGTTTCCATACAAGTGTACGTAGTAGTATCTAATGATCTTTTGTATTTCTTCAGGGTCAGATGTGACTTCATCTTTTGTGTTTCTGATTGTGCTTATTTGGTTTTTTCCTCGTTTTTTCTTGGTCAGTCTAGCTAGGGGACCATCGATCTAGTTTGTTCTTTTGAAGAACCAGCTATTTGTTTCATTGATTTTTTGTATTATCTTTTTGTCTTCTATGTCCTGGATTTGGGTTTTTATTTTGGTGATCCTGATTCTTCTGCTGAAATTAGGGTTTTTGTGGTCTTGCTTTTCCAGCTTCTTTAGGTGGTTTATTAGGTTGTTAATTTGTGTTCCTTCCATTTTCTTCATGTGTGTTTGTAGGGATATATATTCCACTCTTACTACACTTTTCAAGTCATCCCAGAGATTTTGGTAAGATGTTTCTTCATTTTCATTTGTTTCCAGGTATCTTTTAATCTCTGTTTTGATTTCATCATTGACCCAGGAGTTGTTTAGCATCATGCTGTTTAGTGTCCATGTCTTTGTGGGTTTTGGGGGGACTTTGTTGGTGTCAATGTTTATTTTTATTCCACTGTGGTCCAAGACGGTGGTTGGTAGAATTTCGGTCCTTTTAAATTTGTTTATGCTTGATTTATGGCCAATTACGTGGTCAATCTTAGAATACGTTCCATTCTGTGATGAGTAGAATGTATATTCTGTGGTCTTTGGATGGAGTGTTCTGTAGGTATCAATTAAGTCCATTTGGTCCAAAGTCACATTGAGGTTCCGGATCTCCTTGCTGATCTTTTGTCCTGATGATCTGTCTAGGGTTGCGAGTGGGGTATTAAAGTCCCCAGTTATGATGATGTTAGAGTCAATATCTTTCTTTAGTTTTCCTAGAAGTTGCTTTATGAAAGTTGGCGCACCTACGTTGGGTGCATATATGTTTAGGATAGATAGTTCTTGTTGATGGATTGAACCTTTTATCATTATGTAGTGGCCTTCTGTATCTTTTTTGATTTTTAGTAGCTTGAAGGGTATTTTGTCTGAAATTAAGATTGCTACTCCCCCTTTCTTTTGTATTCTGTTTGCCTGAAAGTTTGTTTCCCATCCTCTTACTTTGAGTCTGTGGGTGTCCTTTCTAGTGAGGTGAGTCTCTTGAAGGCAATAGATTGCTGCCTGATGATATTTTATCCATTTTGCCATTCTACGTGTTTTCAGTGGTGCATTTATTCATTCGCATTTAGGCTAATAATGGAAATGCAAGAGTTGATCCCTGTCATAAGGTTCTTACAGAGTTGTTCCTAGTTGTTTGTTGTCTTTCTTTAGGTTCTGAAGTTGGCTCATGTGTGTTTTTTATCTTTTGCCTGTACTCCTCTGAAGAATGCTGTTGTTCTTTTTTGTTCTTTTTTTCTTTTTCTTCTGTGTTCAGTAGTTTCTTAAGTGTTTCTTGTAGAGGTGGTCTGGTGGCAGCGTAGGTTCTTAGGGATTGGATATCTGGAAAAGATTTCAATTCTCCCTCACTAATGAAGCTTAGTTTGGCTGGGTAGGTTATTCTTGGTTGAAATTGTTTCTCTTTTAGAACTTTGAAGATAGGGCTCCAGGCTCTCCTAGCCTGAAGGGTTTCTGTGGATAAATCTGCTGCTATTCTAATTGGTGTTCCCTGGTAGGTAGTCTGGCCTTTTTCTCTTGCTGCCTTTAGGATTTTTTCTTTTATAGCTACCTTGTTTAGGTGAATTATTATGTGTCTGGGAGTTGGTCTTCTCATTTGTTGTCTTTCAGGGGTTCTCTGAATCTCTTATGTTTGAATTTTTTCATCCTTAATGAGATGAGGGAAGTTTTCTTGAATGATTTCATGAAATGTTTGTTCCAGTGTGGCTTCTGTTTCTCTCTCTGCCTCAGGAAGCCCATTACTCTTAGGTTTGGTCTCTTGAAGTGATCATTCATCTCTTACAGGTTTTGTTCTGTCTTTTTGAATTTCTTTTCTATGCTTTTGACAGTTTGGGTTAGTTCTGTGTTTTGGTCTTCGAGCTCTGAGATTCTTTCTTCTGCTGGCTAATTCTGCTTTCCATGCTTATTAGTCTTTTATTCATTTCCATCACAGTATTCTTTACTGCTGTGATTTCTGACATCAGCTCCTTCCTATTTTTCTCTTGTCTCCCCTCAATTTTTTTTAATTCTCTCCATTAATGTCTTGATGTCTGGGTTTGTTGCATGTGACCAGCCATTCTGTGGGCTCTTCATTGTTTGTGTTCCAGAATCTGTTTTCTCAGTGTCTAATCTCCCAGAGGTCTGTGTTAGACCTATATTCTTCTTTTGGTTTCTCCTCATTTGTGCAGTTTTTCCCCCTCCCTCCTTTTTCCTTCCCTCCACATCACCATCTTCTTTAATTCTGTTATTCAGGGGTAAAGGGATTGGTTTTACTTCAGTTTGTTCAATCTCCTATTCTTTATGTATGCCCTCTTACTTTGTTCAATTCTGGAGTTGCACTGTAGGTTGGGGGTGGTCCTTTTTGCAGTTTTGAGATTTACTTAAGGGGGAGCTATGATTCAAAATCTATCCAGAGGTCCTGATATTCGCTGACAGGTGTGTGGATAATCTGGAACCCACTTCCAACTGCCTTGGAATCTGTCCATGCAGTGGGGCTGTAGGTTTACTCCCTGAAATAAAATGTGGTTAGTAAAGGGAAGAGAATGGAGCAGACAGTGGGTTGAAGAGGGGGGTGGGGAGATAGAGGAGTAAGGGGTGAAACAAATGTGTGCCAACAATGGAGAGAGAGACCTATACTGAAACAGATAAAAACAATAGACCATAGCTACTTATGAACCAACTCCCATACAAAAAAAAAAACATACAGTGATGCTAACATACAAGCTAACCAACCACCTTATTGGTGTGCTGTTCCTCTATACAAAGATATGGTTTACAGAGAGAAGAAAAGAGAAGAAAAGGAAGAGGGGGAAAAAGGAACAAACAATAGGAATAGAATTAAGTCATTAAACTAACAGAATCAATGAAGCACACTCTGAGACTTTTCATTTAAGTCCAATGTCCTTTCAGTTCTGATTTCTAGCTTTCTTTTAAAGTAGGTAAATTAGTTTGCAGTTAGGGTCAGTTGCCCCTGGTCTGCTGTGAAGGACAGTTCAGATCACCCTCCGTTCATCACTCTGGCCTATGTCCTTTTCAAGCTTGTTTCTCCCGTTTCGGTGTTGTTACCTTGAATCGCCAGCAGATGGTGCTATCTCAGCTGTTCGCCCCAGAGGTGGTGGGGCCGGACAGGAACTGGCAAGACTGGAGATGGATGCCTGCCTCAGGGCACAGGCAGGAGACTCACGGTGGGCAGGACGTCTTGGTCGCAGGAGAGGTGGCAGCAATCCCAGCAGATCTTCCCTGAAGGGGCTTCAAGGACTGAAGTCGTGGATTGCCTCCAGCCCGGGTGGTGCGATGTGCTACCGGCGGCGGCTGTGGTGGCTACAGCGACTGCAGCAGTGGCATCTGTGCTGCAGTGGCTGTCCAGTCCGCTGCGATGCCCCAGCAGTGGCAACGGCCAGCTTCGTATGAAGAGCAGGCTGCGATTTTGGGGTCCACAGCCCCCCGGGTGAGAGCCAGAGACCCACTGCAGTTCTCCTTTGCAGAGGGTTTCACAGACCAGGTTGCCCTGTCACCATCTTGCCGGAAGTCCTCCATTACAGCATAATTAATTCCAATGATGTGCTTTTAAACAGTGCTTTGTGTACAGATACTGAAGATAGTCTAACAACTCCATTGGCTACTGTTACCTCATCTCTTCCTCTTACTTTAGTTAGGTGGGGATATTTCTATGTCCCAATTCAGCAGGAAGCAGTTACAGAAGACTGACCATGATCCCCATTCCCCAACTGCAAATAAGAATATTTCCAAACAACAAGAGAAGGGAATGAAAGGGTGAAACACCACAATGTAGTAACTTTAGCTAAAAGCAATAATTTTAAGCTTTGTCAAGCTTCTTTAGCATTTATTTTAATTTTAAGTTGCCCTCTAATCTTGTTTTTTTTTTTTTTTAGTTGGAGTCTCACTCTGTCACCCACACTGGAGTGCAGTGGCTGCTCCGGCCACCGCAGCCTCGCCTGCTGGGCTCCTGCGATCCTTCCACCTCAGCCTTCCGAGTGGCCGGAATTACAGGCATGTGCTACCACGCCTGACTGATTTTTTGATTTATTATAGAGATGAGGTCTCGCTGCCCAGGCGGGTCTCGAACCCGTGGGCTCAGGCAATCCACTCAAAGGCACGGGATTACAGGCTGAGCCACCGAGCCCGGCTTTTTTTTTTTTTTTTGGCTGAAACCAGGAGCATTCCCTCTAATCTTTTACAGGGGACAGAACCAGTTCACCAGAGTTAATCGCTGATGATTGTCTTGCAACCCCCCAAGTATGCTTTGTACTAACTTAATAATTTTATCCTAAGTATTTGTCTTCCTTCTATAAAGGGCCAAGCTGAGCTAAGCTAATGTGATCAGCCCTTCATGACCTACATGACAGAGACCACCACCCTAGCATCATGGCAACAATTCCTGTGCTTACCTCCCCTTCTCATCTATGTGGCCATCCCACTCATGCACCTTCTGTCTATCACCATGATGTCAGCTCCAGTGAATGTTTGCCTGCCCCACCCATTCCCAAAAGAAGTTTTAAAAGCAGAGCATTCAGTCTCCATCACTGGTCACCACGTTTTGTTTTGTTTTTTGTTTGTTTTTTGTTTTCAGATGCCTGGCCTCTTTCTCTCCCTTGATAATGGATTCATTCTCTCTCTCTCTCTCTCTCTCTCTCTCTCTCTCTCTCTCTCTCTCTCTCTCTCTCTAATCTACTATCTGTCCCAATCTAATTTCTGTGCAATTCTTTGCATCATACTTGTGGCACTAGTCCACTGACCTAACACTTATAATCTGCTTTATTCTTAATGCTGGTCAGTTTTACCTAAATTCCAAAAAAGGAGAGGGTATAAAAAGAAAAATGTTGGCCTTCCTTCTCATCATGGCCAGAAATTCACTTTTCCAGGTTTATCTGTTGTTCCTTCAGTCTAAAGGGGGTCCATTCAATCTGTTGGGGGCCTAGAATTTTATTTTTGATTTACACCAATAAGGTTGTAAAAAAGACAGTTCAAGAGAACAGCCTGTGCAAAGGCATGGAGAAGGAGAGAACAGAACACATTCAAGACACAATGGGAATTAGCTTCAGTATATGGGTCAAGAAAGGGTATGCATAGGAGGCTAGAGAGACAGAGGTGGGTTCATTGGAGAGCACTGCTTCATCATTTTAGGCAAGGGAGAGCCACTGAATGTTTCCCAAAAGAAAAATAAAACAAACAAAAAAATCCCTCTCTTCCTTTTTCTTTCTTTATGCCTTTTTTTCTTCCTTCCTTCCTTTCTTCTTGCTCTCTTCCTTTATTACTTCCTAGCTCTCATTTTTACTCTTCCTTCCTTTTACTCATCAGCCTTTCTTTTTCCCTTTTCTCTCAGTCTCTCTTTTCTGTATTTTCTTGTATTTTTATCCCTTTGTCTCATTAAATAAGATACTTTTTACAAATAAATGCCACAGAAGCATGAAAGAAAATATATTTTATGTTCATCTAGTAATACTGCATTTTCTTTCTTCTTTGGCTTTCTGATGACTAGTTTCTGTAGAGAAGTTTGAAATTATCGAATTTACGTCTTACTCCCTCTAGATTACATAGCATAGTTTAGAGTAATGGCTATATCTCATGAGAGTCACCAGAAGGATTTAATAGCACGTTTGTTCATACAGTTGGCATGAATAACAATAGACATAATAGCAGAGTCAAATCATGTCCTCTACATCTCCATAAAAAATAGATGTTTAGCAGTAATGCTGGTCATAAGAGAGTAATACAATCAGATCGGTCCATTATTACAACTTACATTTCAAAGTATATAGCAGAGGTGTATGTGATGGGCTTCTGTTTTGGTAAAGCTTCTTTGAAAGAAATATTGAAATAGATTAATAGAATTTTAGCAGTCTTATATATCATAATCAGTAGAAAGCTTAGCCACCAAAGGAATATGGGAATGATGTAGAAAGAAAGTAAATATTTAAATTATGATTAATTATAAAGTTTTAATTATAAATATTACATGAGATAAATTAAACTTTTTTCTTCTTTAGCCTTATCTGTGCCTGATTCCTACCAAAGATAGGGGTCATTTTATAATGTATTAAACATAGGAATGTAGACATTTTAGTATAATAACATGTAGAAAGGAGATAGATACCTTTCTACATTATGAACATTTTGACTTTTTTACATACTACATCATGACACTAGATGAAAGGGAGTCCTTTCTTCCTCCTCCTCCCCATCCCAGAGAAGCTACAGAGAGTTTTTGCAGAATAACTAATGAACAGAAAATTAACAATGACTCATGGAAAGTTAGGCAAAACAGAGAGAGTAATCTAAAGCAAAACAATTTTTAAAAAAATACAAGTACTAAGGAAATCACAGAATGAGAACAAAGAGAAGGAGAGAGGTTAGATACAGGATAAACACATTTGATAGACCTTGAGTTAGGAGGTGGTTCTGTTATCTCATGCCCCAGTTACTTTTCTCTATATGAGTGCCCTGAAGACAAAGAAGTAAATACTGATAGAGAGAATCAAATCAGGCTAGAGTGGACATTGATAACTGTCACTTTCATCTCTAGTCATTCTGAGCAGTCAGACAAGGATTAGGTCTCAGTTGCTTGAGTGCAATCCACACTGTGTTGACTATGAAATCACCATGAGAGACAGAAGGCAGGTCTGTGTAGGATAGGTGTGCTCAATGTAATCCATCACAACATATTAGATGTGTTAAGCTGCTATTGATACCCACAAGCTGCAGAACAATATTTAACAATGCTTATCATACCTGTCTTTCTGTTGGATACCATCAGAAACAAGCTATAATAGTCTGATTCACTTTTGTGTTTAGATCCTGGAAACTAATCTTCACTTAGCACTAACTTTAGTTTTTCTCTAAAGCCTAAAAAATACAAAGAGATCTTAAAAGAAAAGCTTCAAGATAAGTATGATTTAACCTTACCAAATGACTGGGACACTAGCTGTGAAAAGAGGAAGAGTATTAAATGGATCATAAGACTAGCAACCTTTATGATGTGTGTATGTGTGTGTGTGTGTGTGTGTGTGTGTGTGTGTGTGTGTGTGTTTTAAAGTTGTGTTACAGTACATTAAAGACCATGTAAAGGAATTCTAGTAAAATTTACCTAAAACTTAAAAGTCCTATGTATCTTTGAAGCATGAACAAAGGGAAAGGGAATCACAGAAATAGAAAACTTAGAACATGTGTAGATTATTTTATACTGAACAAAGTAATTATTACCAGTTCACGCATCACCAAGTTTCAAGTATTTTGAAATGGCTCTTTGGTTTTCAAAGTCATATTTATGGTATAGATATTATTATATATTTGTGTATTCGATTGCAGAAGATTTTTCTTGGTCATTAGTCATTGAATTAAAGTCACTGTTATGGAGATACAAATAGTAAATTTAGATAACAAAATTATGTCCTGAGGATGTTGGGTGAACTTGAGGAAAGACTATTCAAGGTACTGAACTGCTTGAGAGAGCTGCTTTAAAATGATTCTTTGGTAATTTTTAATTACTCTAAATATTTCTAAAATATAAGGAGACTATTGTATCTTGACAGAGAGTAAGCAAGAATTGAGAAGAAATCTACACTCTTATCACCTGGTTCTTTCCAATTAACATCAAGGAGGTGAAAGCATTTTGACATACAATAGGAATTGCATTCATGTCATCAAGGCCTGTATCCAGATTTTGTAGCTTTTGGATAAAAGAGCAGTGCCAGGGCTTCCTTCTAAGGCAGGATGACTCAGGCAGCTTGAGAACTATGGAAAGTAGGGGTTCAGTTCTTAACCACTGTTCTGCAGTGTTTTAACTCTCAGTTCCCCTGTTATAAGCTGGAAATTACCATTGGACATTGGGACTCTGGGCATATCCCCTTTGTTCTGGATTTTTCTTCTCATGGGTTCTGCCAATCCTCTTACATCATTTGAGCCACATGGCTTTATATTGCACTTATCATTTAATTTTTTTGTATTTATCGTTAATTTATTAATTATTGCTAAAAAATCACCTAACAGTTATTTAACTTTTTTAATTTTTAAAGATGTGTTCTGCCTGATTCCAATTGCATGTTTTACATAAAAATCACATTTGGTGCTTAACATTGTGGATTTCTGTCTCTCTTTAACTTGGGTATCCAGATTTCTTTCCATGGTCTTTTCACTAGCTCTATATTTCTGTCTACATTCAAAATATATGCTTTGATAAAAGTAAGAAATGTTTTAAACTCTTTTTAAAGGAAGAATCATTTTGTCTTATGGCCTGAAAATACTTCTTTTGGTACCTTGAAAAATACTATTATGTGATTAAACATTCTTTTCCTTCCTCTCTCTTTACTTAGTAGAACTAGCTTTATTATTTACAGTGACATCATGAGGACTGTGTTGCTGAATTGGATGGATAATCGATGTGGTCCAAGTATTCTTAAATTATTGCTTTTGTTTCCCTCTACCCTGAAGGGAGCATTTAGACACCACAGCTTTTTAAAGACAGGGAAAAAGACCTCATGTATGTGTTCAAGCTTCCATCCAGCTCTGATTATATTTTAATTCAACAATGCATAATAACTTCAATAAAACTTCAAGACAAATAATTTGCCTTCTGAATTTTCTATGATATACTTAAATATCCCCAAAATGAAATGATAACAGCAACTATAGACATTTTTACATAATAGTTTTAAATTACTTTTTGAATTTTTAATTATTTAATAAGTTGATGCCAATCAAAGAAGTTAATTTTAAGACTGAGTTTACCTGATACTCATATTTTTAGGAAAATTTAGGAAGAAAATACCCACAAATGTTTAATACATGTTCTGTATCATGGAGACAAAAATTTGACTTGCCAGCCAGATATCTAGTGTTATGCAGAAAATAAAACCACTATTTATTTAGAGCTAAAGTCTTCAGCTGGTTAAAACCTTTGACAAGGTAACGTTTCACAGATTCAAAGTGCTAAAAACCTCACGGAATAAACCCAAAATGAAATTCAAATGCAATTCTTCAAAATATGAAACATTATTAGATTTGAATTCCTGCTGCCCGCTGTCATGTGGAAGCAAGTTTAACTCACCAAGAAACCACCGAAGTGAAAACATCATGATTTATTGCTTTTTTCACTATGTAAAATGAACACTCACTTCTCTTCTTTTTGCTTTTCAACAGTATGTCAGCACTTGAATGTATTAGAAATTCAGGATCCAGGAGAGCTTTCTAATTTTCCACTTTCTGTTAAGAACTTTGGAATAGAATATCTTATCTTCTTGTTCTAATTCTTCACCATTGACAGAACTGTGTTAGACACTCAAGCTTCTGTAAATGTCTATTGTCCCTCATTAGCCTCAACTTAAAAACAGTATCTCATTCTTTTGAGAAGGGTTCTCAATATCCCATTCAGTAAATTTGGACTAATGAGGCCATAGTTTTGAACAAGGCAGGCCAGGAAAGTCTAGATTCTTGTTCTTCTCTAGTCAGAGCAATGGCTGACTACTTTTGAAGACTAAGAGCAATTATTTTAACACCTAATCCCTGGAATTTTATTCTTAAATGGTTTTGTTTTTTAAAAGAAAAACAAGTTATTTTTCTTATGGGTATCAGGTAAACTCAGTCTTAAAATTAACTTCTTTGATTGGCATCAACTTATTAAACAATTGAAGATCCAAAGAGTAATTTAACATGATTTTATAAAAATGCTTACTGTTTGAAAGAAAAGCAAGTTATTTTAATTTTGTTAAATAACTCTTTCCTTTGTTTCCAACGATTTTACCCCTCCTCAAATTTTTGTTTTGTTTTTATCTTTAAGAGTTCTTTTACTTCCCTTGGATTCTGAAGAGAAAGAATGCTAAATAAAAGCTAGTGACAGTATGTATAATGAGATTTTGAGTGGTTAATTTACTCAGAATGATTTTTTTAGAACTGAATGATGGTAAGAAAAAAAAAGATTCAGAAATATGCCAATGAAAGCAGACATAAATTCCCCCTGCCACCTTGTTAAATATCTTGAATGAGAAAGATCATTTCTTGTACTGTCAAATACAGAATTTATCAACTCAGATACAAAAGCAAATCTTTAAGGTTGAGGACTCTGAATGGTGAAGAAAAATAGAATAAAACAACTCAAAGAGCAGCAAGTCCTGGGCATCCATGTGGAAACACACTCATGTACATGTAGCATCCTTAAAACATAGAACTTGTAGCCTACTAAGTTATATACCATTTTCCTTTATGACCTAAATTTGTTTTTGAAATATGTTTATTTCTCTTTGCCCATAATAATTGTACTTTCCTTCTTCTATCTAAAAATATTATATATGCAAATTCAACAGTACAGGAAAAGCAAAAAGTGTTAAGTGAATATGTACCTATCTCTATTTGTGGTATAGTAGTCTCAGCCTCTCTCTATCTTTCTCTCTTTCTCTCTCTTCCCCCTCTCTCCCTCTCTTTCTCTCTATCTACAACATACACCATCTTCAATATGTTAATCTATCTTCTAAGTATTTATCTATCCTTCTGTTAACCCATCTACCTACCCCTTCACCCATCCATCCATCCGTCATCCATCCATCCATCCATCCATCCATTTAGTGAGTATTCATTTCTTTCTCCCTCCAAATAAATTAAACTGTATGCTGTAAGCTATTATCTATCAGCTTGATAAGAAGGAATTTCACTTTTTGCAAGGACCATTTCTTCCCCAGTATTTCAGAAAATCCTTGAAGTCATACTCTAATTTTTTTTAAATATCATGTAGCCCCACCAACTTAAGAGCTCCATGTAAAGTTCTTTGCAGTGTGCTCTATGCTGATGGTTTGTAGACACACATCATCTAAGTGTAAGAACCTCAACTCTCACCCATTCCTTATGTCCCCTAAGAGTTCTCAAGAATGGGGATGGGAATATGGGGAACTCTGATGTAATCAGAGTTTACTTGATGCTTCCTAGTATCTTTGCTCAGGTGGCATAACATTTCATCCTCTCTCCTTACCTATTCTTTTCTATTTTCCATCACTCTGTGGGTATCTGCCCCTTTAACAGTATATTTTATATGTTCCATGTTCTGTCCATGCCATTTGCTATCTTCTGTTGACTTCCAATTTTATTGTCCACAGCCTACTTTCCAAACACTTCTCTTAACTACCTTCTATCTTTCTGGAATTATTGACACTGCCTATATTATACTCTCATGTCCATACATAGGTATTGTTCAAGTCTCAATTCCCACTGCTTCTTGGAGCATAGAGAGTCTGCTCTGTTTATTACTCTAACTCAAACATCTTGCTCTTTCATGTCTCCCAATGTCCAATTCTTCCCTCTTTTTTCAGTAAGGGATCAAGTGAAATGGTCAAAGTTTTTCATCCTATGGAAGCAATTCATTTCAAATTCCAGAAGTTATTTCAAACATAACCACTGTAACAGACTTCTAATTCACTTTAAATTGTTCTCTGGCAGCAAGCATTCTTTCATTTATTTCACAACTTCCTTTTCCTTATTTCAGCTAATCTTATAATTGTATTTATGTCTGAGTCCCAGTTACATCCTCAAATTTAATATATCAGCAAATCCTTTTGATTCTTTCTTCTAAATATTTTCAGAATCCAATTGTGTCTTTACCACCTCCATCCAATACTACCACATTGGTCCAAGCCAGCATCTTTCTTCAACTGGTCAAATATAATAGCCTTTAAAATGTTTTAAATTAAAACATTGTAATTATGAATATGTGTGGGGCACAATTTCATGATTCAGCATTTGAGGTATCTATCACCTGATGCATTTATCATTTATTTGTGGTAAGAACATTCAAAAACCTCTTTTCTCACTTTTTTGAATACACAATATCTTACTGTTACCCATAGATACACTACTGTGCAATAGGACACCAGAACTTATTCCTCATATCTAATTGTAACTTTGAACCCATTGACCACCTCTCCATTCTTCTATCTTCCCCTTCCAAATCTCTGAACTGTTCTACATTCTGCTTCTATAAATCAACTTTTAAAAAATATAGATACCATATATGACTGACATCATGACTGATATCTGGCTTATTATACTTAACATGATAGCTTTCAAGTATCATGTTGTTACAAATGACAAGATTTTATTCTGTTGTAGGGCAGAATAGCTTTCCATTGTGCATGTATACCATACTTGCTGTATCTACTCATTTGTTGTTGGACACTTAGGTTGATTCCATATCTTCATGATTTTAAAAAAATATGGCAATAAACATGGGAGTGCAGATATCTCTTCAACATACTAATCGCATTTTTTATGTGTATACCAAGTATAGGGATTGCTGGATTATATGACAGTACTATTTTTTAGTTTTTGAGGAATCACCATAATGTTTTCCATAATGGCTGTACTGATTTACAGTCACACCAACAGTGTGTAAATGTTCTATTTTCTCCACATCTCACCAACATTTGTTTTTCTTTGTCTTTTTCATAATTGCTACTCAGGTTATTATTCATAATCATATATGCTATTCATAATCAGGTTATTATTACTATTTGCTATTAAGTTCCTTATGTATTCTAAATATTAACTCCTTATTAGATATATAACTTGCAGATATTGCTTCTCATTCTGTGGGTTGTATTTTGCCCTGTTAATTGTTTTCTTTGCTTTGCAAAAGCTTTTTAGTTTAATGTAATTCATTTATCTATTTTTGCTTTGTTGCCTATGCCTTTGAGGTTTTATTTAAAATTCCTTGCCTAGTCCAATGTTTGAAACATTTTTCCTGACTTTTCTTATAATAGTTTCATAGTTTGAATTTTGCATTTAACCCTTAAATCCATTTTCAGTTGATTTTTGTATAAGGTGAGAAACAAGAGTCTAGTCTCATTATTAGACATGTGGGTCTCCAATTTTCTTAGCACCATTTATAGGGGATATAATACCCAATATATTTCTCGATATTTTTGTCAAAAATCAATTGGCTGTAAATGAGTGGATTTATTTCTGAGTTCTCTATTCTCTTTCCTTGGTCTATGTATTTGTTTTTAATGCCAGAACCTTGCTATTTTTTGTCCAAGATTGCTTTGGTTTTTAGAGGTCTGCTGTAGTTCTATATAAATTTTAGTCTTTAAAAAATATTTCTGTAAGTAAATTTATTGATACTTTGCTGGGGTTGCATTTACTCTGTAGATTACTTTGAGTAGTATGGCCATTTAAACAATATTAATTCTTCCAATCCATTAACATGGATTATTTTTTCACTTATCTGTGTCTTCTTCAATTTCTTTCAGCAATATTTCATAGTTTTCAAAGTAGAGATTTTGCAACTTCTTGATTAAATGTATTTTTAGGTATCTGTTTTTGTAGCAATTGAAATTGGATTTGTTTTTGTTTGTCTTAGAAAATTCACTTTTACTTTATAGAAATAATTCACTATTAGTATATAGGAATGCTATCAAATTTAGTATGTGGATTTTGTATTCTATAGTTTTATTAAATTTGTCTATTAGTTTCCTCTTTTCCTTAGATATTTAAAAAGATTCTTAATAATTGAATCTTGGTAGGTTGTGTGTTTGCAGGAATTTATTCATTTATTCCATGTTATCAAATTTATTGGTATATAGTGACTCATAATAGTCTCATAATCCTTGTATTTCTGTGGTATCAGTTATAATGTCTACTTTTCATATCTCTGATTTTATTTATTTATTTATTTTTTAAACATATTTTTAATTTTAAAATTGCAGGGTAAAGTTAAGGGTTAGGTATACAAATATGCATCGTTCAGGCACTCTCATTGATAAGGGGTGTCCCCCCATCCCCAGACAGATATTGGTTACCGTTAATCCCATCTTCCTTCCCCTCCCTGTCCCCCACATAGTTTCCCACCACTGTCAATTCTTTTCTTATAGTATTACGATAGATGTTCAAGGCCCACTTATGAGTGAGAACATGTGATACTGAGATCTTTGTTTCTGTGAGAGATCACTCAGTATTATAAACTCTAGTTCCATTCAGGTTGCTGCAAAATTCATGATTTTGATCTTTTTATGGCTGTGTAGTATTCCATATTGTATATGTACCACATTTTTTAAATCCAGTCCTCTTTTGATGGACAGCATGGTTGTTTCTAGGTTCTTACTATTGTGAACAATGCTGTGATAAACATATGTGTGCAGATATCTTTTTTATAGAGTGATTTGAGTTCTTCAGGGTATATTCCCAGTAGGGGGACTGCGGGGTCAAATGGTAGGTCAATATTTAGAGCTTTTAGGAATCACCACACTGCATTCCACAGAGATTACACTAGTTTACACTCCCACCAACAGTGTAGCAGTGTTCCCCTTTCACCACATCCTCTCCAGTATCTGTTATTTTTTGAGTTATTGATAATTGCCATTCTGACTGGAGTTAGGTGGTATCTCAGTGTAGCTTTAATTTGCATCTCTTTGATGATTAGTGAGGTTGAAGATTTCTTCATGTGTCTGTTGGCCACTCATATGTCTCCTTTTGAGAAGTGTCTGTTCATACCTTTGCCCACTTTGTAATGGAGTTGTTTGTTTATTTTTTGTTGTTTTCAGCACGTTTGAGTTCCTTGTAGATCCAAGATGTTAGGCCTTTTCTCAGACCTGGAGTTGGCAAATACTTTTTTTCCAGTCTGTGGGTTGTCTCCCTGCTCTCTTGATGGTTTCTTTGACTTTGCAGAAGCTTGTTAGTTTAATGAAGTCTCACTTGTCTATTTTATCTGTTATGGCCCATGCGTTTCGGGTTTTGTTCAGGAATTGGTTGCCACTTCCAATTTCCATAAGGGTGTGTCCTGCATTTTCTAAGGTTCTTATGGTTTGAGGTTTTACATTTAGGTCTCTGATCCATTTGGAGTTAATTTTTGTGTATAGGGATAGATAGGGGTCCTGTTTCAATCTTCTGCATGTGGTCAGCCAGTTTTCCCAGCACAATTGACTGAATAGGTTCTCCTCTTCGCAGTGGTAGGTGGTGGAGTCAGAAGATGAGTTGGTTGAGAAATTGAGGTTTTGCTTCTGGAATCTCAATTCTATTCCATTGGTCTATATGCCTGTTCCTGTACCAATACCAAGCTGTTTTGATGATTGTAGCTTTATAGTAAAGTTTGAAGTCTGATAATGTGATACCTCTTGCTTTTTTTTTTGCTGAGGATTGTTCTGGGTATTCTTTGTCATTTGTGTTTCCGTATGAATTCCTGTATTGTTTTTTCTAGCTCTGAGAAGAATGTTGCTGGTAGTTTGATGGGTACTGCATTAAATGTATAGATTGCCTTAGGTAAAATGGACAGCTTCACAATGTTGTTTCTTCCAATCCACGAGCATGGGATATTTTTCCACTTGTTTGTGTCATCTTTGATTTCTTTGAGTAGTGTTTTGTAGTTTTCGTTGTAAATTTCTTTCACATCTCTGGTTAGGAAGATGCCAAGCTATTTCATTTTTTTGTGGCTATTGTGAATGGGATTGTGCTTTTTATTTGGTTTCTGTTTGTTTATTATTGGTGTAAAGAAATGTGATTGTCTTTTGCATATTTATTTTATACCCTGAGACTTTGCCCAAGTCCTTTATCAGTGCAAGGATGCTTTTGACAGATTCTCTTGGGTTTTCAAGGTACACAATCATGTCATCTGAAAAGAGAGATAACTTGACTCCCTCTTTTCCTATTTGGATACCCCTGATCATCTTTTCTTTTCTGATTACTCTAAACAGACTTCCAATACTGTATTGAACAGGAGGGGAGAGAGTGGGCATCCTTGTCTTGTTCCAGTTTTCAGGGGAAATGGTTCCAATTTTGGTCTATTTGGGCGTATGCTAGCTATGGGTTTCTCGTAGATGACTTTTGCTATTTTGAGGTATGCTCCATGTATGACTAGATGTTCGAGGGTTTTTATCAAGGGGTGCTGGATTTCATCAAAAGCTTTTCCTGCATCTAATGATAAAATCATGTGGTTTTTAGTCTGATATCTGTTGATGTATTTAATTGCATTTATTGTCCTGTGAATGTTGAACCAGGCTTGCATCCCAGAGATGAAGCCTACTTGGTCATGATGGAAGATTTTTGAGAGGTGTTGTTGAATCCCGTTTGCTAGGATCTTGTTGAGAATTTTAGCATCTATGTTCATCAAAGATATTGGCCTGTAGTTCTCTTTCTTTGTTGAGTCTTTACCTGACTTGAGTATCAATGTGATGTTCGCTTCATAAAATGATTTGGGGAGGGTTCCATCTTTCTCAATTGCCGGGAATGTTTTCAGTAGGATTAGTATCAGGTCCTCCTTAAATGTACAGAATTCTGCTGGAAAGCCATCTGGTCCAGGGCTTTTTTTTTTTTTTTTTTTTTGTCAGTAGTTTTCTTATTACATAGTCAATTTCCTTGACTCTTATTGGTCTATTTAGGATCTCGATTTCTTCTTGTTTCAACCTAGGCAGGTTGTGTGATGTCAGAAAGTCTTCCATTTCCCTAAGGTTTTCAAGTTTGTTTCCATACAAGTGTACATAGTAGTCTCTAGTGATCTTTTGTATTTCTTCCAGATCAGATGTGACTTCATCTTTTGTGCTTCTGATTGTATATATCTGGGCTTTTTCTCTTTTTTCCTTGGTCAGTCTAGCTAGGGGACCATCAATCTTGGTTATCCTTTCAAAGAACCAGTTTTTTGTTTCATTGATTTTTTGTATTATCTTTTTGTCTTCCATATCCTGGATTTGGGCTTTTATTTAGATGATGTAGATTCTTCTGCTGAAGTTAGGGTTTTAGTGGTCTTGCTTTTCCAGCTTCCTAAGGTGACTTGTTAGGCTGTTAATTTGTGATCTTTCCATTTTCTTCATGTGCGTTTGTAGAGATATGGATTCCCCTCTTACTACAGCTTTCATGGTGTCCCAGAGATTTTGGTAAGATGTTTCTTCATTTTCATTTGTTTCCAGGTATCTTTTAATCTGTTTTGATTTCATCATTGACCTGGGAGTTGTTTAGCATCATGCTATTTAGTGTCCATTTCTTTGTGGTTTTGGGGGAAACCTTGTTGGTGTTTATTTTTATTCCACTGTCATCTGAGAAGGTGCATGACAAGATTTCAATCTTTTGAAATTTGTTTTTGCTTGATTTATGGCCAAGTATGTGGTCGATCTTAGAGTACATTCCATGTGGTGATGAGTAGAATGTATATTCTGTGGTTGTTGGGTGGAGTGTTCTGTAGGTTTCGACTAATTCCATTTGGTCAAGAGTCACATTGAGGTTCTGGATCTCGTTGCTGATTTTTTGTCCTGATGATCTGTCCAGGGTTGTAAGTGGGGTATTAAAGTCCCCAGCTATGATAGTGTTAAAGTCAATATCTTTTTTGAGTTTTCCTAGAAGCTGCTTTATGAAAGTTGACACTCCTATGTTGGGTGCATATATGTTTAGGATAGATATTTCTTGTTGATGGAGTGAACCTTTTATCATTATGTACTGGCTTTCTGTATATTTTTAAATTTTTGATAGCTTAAAAGGTATTTTGTCTGAAATTAGGATAACAACTCCTCCTTTCTTTTGCGTTCCATTTGCCTGAAAATTTGTTTCCCATCCTCTTATTTTGAGTCTATGAGTGTCCTTTCTAGTGAGATGGGTTTCTTGAAGGCAATATATTGTTGCCTGGTGATATTTTATCCATTTTGCCATTCTATGTCTTTTCAGTGGTGCATTTAGTCCATTCACATTCAGGCTAATTATTGAAATGTGAGATTTGATCCCTATCATAAGGTTCTTACTGAGTTGTTGTTGTTGTTCCTCTTTGTTTGTTGTCTTTCTTTTGGTTTTACTCTTTTTGTTTGTTTTCTTTTTGTGTTTTACTCTTTTTCCTGTACTCTTGTGAAGAACGTTGCTGTTCTTTTTTCCTTTTCTTCTGTGTTTTGTACTTTCTTAAGTGTTTCTTGTAGAGGTGGTCTGATGGCAGCATAAGTTCTTAGGGATTGGATATCTGGGAAATATTTTAGTTCTTCCTCACTGATGAAGCTTAGCTTGGCTGGGTAGGTTATTCTTGGTTGAAATTGTTTATCTTTTAGAACTCTGAAGATAGGGCTCCAAGCTCTCCTAGCCTACAGGGTTTCTGTGGATAAATCTGCTGCTCTTCTAATTGGTCTTCCATGGTATGTGATCTGGCCTTTTTCTCTTGCTGCCTTTAGGATTTTTTTCTTTTATACCTACTTTGTTTAGGCAAATTATTATGTGTCTGGGAGTTGGTCTTCTCATTTGTTGTCATGCAGGGGTTCTCTGAATCTCTTGTGTTTGAATCTTCACATCACTGATGAGATGAGGGATGTTTTCTTCAATAAGCTCATGTAATGTTTGTTCCAAGGTGGCCTCTGTCTCTCTTTCTGTTTCAGGAAGTCAGATTACTCTTAGGTTTGGTCTTTTGAAGTAATTGCTCATCTCTTGAAGGTTTTGTTCTGTCCTTTTAAACTTCTTTTCTATGTTTTTGACAGTTTGGGTTAGTTCTATATTTTGGTCCTCAAACTCTGAGATGCTTTCTTCTGTTTGGCTAATACTGCTTTCCATGCTTATCAGTTTGTTATTTATTTCATTCACAGTATTCTTTACTACTGTTATCTGAGTTATCAATTCCTTCCTAGTTTCTTCTTGTCTCTCCTCAATTCTTTTTAATCTCTCCATTAATGTCTTGATATCTAGGTTTGTAGTTTGAGACCAGTCATTCTGGGGGCTCTTCATTGTTTCCATTCCAATGTCAGTTTTCTCAGTGTCTGCCCTCCCAGGAGTCTGAGAGAGACCCATCTTCTTCTTTTGGTTTTTCTTCATTTGTGTAGATTTTTCTCTCTCCCCCTTTCCCTCCTGTTCTTTAATTCTGTTTTTCAGGGAAGGTGGGGTTGCTTTTACATCTTTTGTTCAATCTCCTCTTCTTCCTTATGAGGGTCCTCTGGCTTTGTTCACTTTTGAGGCTGGAGTGTGGGTTCAGGGCTGTACTTTTTGCATTTTTGAGGTTTAAATGAGGGGGAAGCTATGATTCAGAATCTATCTGCACATCCCAGTATCCACCAACAGGTGTATGGGCACACTGGAACCCATTTTCCACTGCCTTACCATCTGTCTGTGCAGCAGGGTTTGGGTTTGCTCCCTGGAACAAAAGGAGGTACGAAAAACAAAAATAATGGAAGAAGGGGGGGCAAGAGAAAGTTAGAGAGAGAGATGAGTGAGAGGGAAAACAGACATACATACCAAGTAACGAGTGAAAAAGGCCAGAAAAGAGTGAAAAACAGACACCCAAAGAAAATTCCCTAAAGCATACCGGTAATCACACAAAGACAGTTCAATAAAATCATGCCTTTTGATGCATTTTTCTCCAACACAAACAGGTAGTCTAAATCAAAAAGCAAACAAAAGTGAGCAGAACAAACAGTCAATACAATATAATCAAAAATAAGAAACCAGACTAGCTCTGGAATCTTTCCTGAGTGTCTAATGTCTCTTCAGCTCTGATCTCTATCCTCTCCCTTTTGCTTTCATTGCAGGCAGATAGATTTACTCCAAGCTTGGATTGGTTTCCTTGGCTTGCTTCCTGAGAGGTCTGTGATAGGGCTGAGTTGCCTGTATGTGATTCAGTATAGGAGAGGACCTTTTGTCTCCTGTTTAGCAGCATTACCTTAGAAACCGAGGTTGAGGCTGCTTGTAGATGGGCAGGGCAATTCAAATCTCTGCCTGGAAAATGGCAGAGGTGGGCAGTTTTTCTTTCACAGATCCTTTCTCTCCACCTGTCCTTTCTCTCCACTCATCTGGGTCCGTGGCCAATCCACTATGATGGGCTGTGGTGGTGTGTCAGACACCAGGGATCAGCAAGACAGCTGGGCACTGGATCTGGTGTGCCTCCAGTGGCCTGGGGTAGAGGAGGGAGCTGAGAATTCCCTCTTCTGGAGCTGAGAGCTGAGAACAGCTGATCAGCACCTCCTTAAGATATACTGTTACCTTACACAACCATGGCACCCCACGCTGGGTGCCTCAGCCAGAGCAGGGACCAGAGCTCCAAAGGGTGGGTAGTGAGCAGTGACAGTGACTTTGGGTCCTGCACAGGGCACTTCAACCAGGAATGGGGCTGGTATCTCTGAGGGGTGAGCGCCTAGAGCCTCCCTGGGTGACGGAGACTTGAAATAGGGCTGGGCGGGGCCCAAAACCCAGGGCAGGGGTCTGGAGCTCTGAGAAGCAAGCACCGAGCCACTGGGCTTGGAGTCCAGTCAGGGAGGGAGCTGGCAGCAGCTGAGTGCCAAGCAGATCAGTGTAGCCAGAGAGGGAACCCAGATCTCCACAAAGCGGTATCCAAGAGCTTCCACAGGTGCCGGTCAGTGGCTTGGGGCCCAGTGAGACATTGTAGGGGAGAGAGCTGGGATCTCCACATGGATCTCATACATGGGGCCATGTATGGTGGAGAAGCAGCAGCCAAGGGGTCACAATAGCTGGCCTTGCGTGGGACCGAGGATCTCCAGGCCTCGGACCGGTGCAGCTGACGGTGAGCAGGGGGATGGGAGAAGGGAACTAAGAGTCTTTTTGGGAACTCACTTTCAGAGAATCTCACAGTCCCACGTATGCCATCGCCATCTTACCAGAACTGCCTCTGATTTTATTTATCTGAGTTTTCTTACTTTTTTTCATCTAACTAAATGTTTGTCAATTTTGTTTATCATTTCAAAAAAACTGACTTTTCATTTTGTTGATCTTTAAAAGAAATTTTTAAGTCTCACTTCGGTTTATTTCTACTCTGAACTTGATTAGTTTCTTCATTTTACCAAATTTAGGTTTAGTTTTTTCTATTTTTCTAGTGTCTTCTTGTCCATCATTAGATTATCTATTAGAATTTTTTCTTTTTTCTGATGTAAGCATTTATTGCTACAAACTTCTTAAAAATGCTATTGCTGTGTCTCATAGATTTTGGTATAATTTGTATTCATTCTCATTTGTCTCAAAAATTTTTAATTTCCTTTTAAATTTTTCATTGAGCCATTATTTATTTAAGAGTAAGCTGTTTAATGTCCATATATACATAAAGTTTCTGAAGTGTTCTTATTGATTTCTAGTTTTATATTATTGTGGCAATAAAAAATACTTAAGATGATCTATCTTTTAAAATTTGTTAAAGCTTATTTTGTGACCTAATATATGATCTGTCCTGGAAAATGTTCCTTTTCTAGTTGAGAAGAAGTTGTGTATTTTATAGCTATTGGATAGAATGTTTTGTAACTGTCTGTTAGGCACATTTAATCTATGATACATTTTTAAGTTTGATTTTTTTTTGTTGATTTTCTGTCTAAATAATCTATCCATTTTATTTATTTATTTATTTATTTATTTATTTATTTATTTATTTATTTATTTATTGAGTTGGAGTCTCACTCTGTGGCCCAGACTGGAGTGTAGTAGCCGCTCTCAGCCACTGCAGCCTCAACCTGCTGAGCTCCGGCGATCCTTCTGCCTCAGCCTTCCAAGTAGCCAGAATTACAGCCATGCGCTACCACGCCTGGCTGATTTTTTTTTTTTTTTTGATTTATTGTAGAGATGAGGTCTCGCTGCCCAGTCGGGTCTTGAACCTGTGGGCTCAGGCAATCCACTCACCTCAGCCTCCCAAAGGTGTGGGATTACAGGCTGAGTCACCGAGTCCAGCTGCCCAGTTTTAAAAGTAGGATGTTGAAGTTCCCTACTATTGTTGTATTGTAGTCTATCTCTGCTTTTTGATCTGATAATAATTGCTTTATACACTTGGGTTCTCTGGTGTTTGGTGTGTATATATTCACAATTATTATATACTCTTGTTAGATCAATTCTTTTATTATTATTTAATGACTTTTTGTCAATTTTACAGTTCTTAGAGTCTATTTTATCTGATATAAATATGGCTACTCTTACTCATTTTTTGTCTCTGTTTGCTTGGAATGTCTTTTTCCATCTCTTTACTTTCAGTCTGTGATTGTCTTTAATTGCAAGATGAGTCTCTTATAGGAAATATGTGGTTTGATATTGATTTTTAAGATTAATTTAGTCACCGTATATATTTTAATTGGATAATTTAATCCTTTTTCATTCATGGTTATTATTGATAGCTAAGAATTTACTCCTGCCATTTAGTTCATCATTTTCTGGCTATTTCTCAGATTCTTTGTTTCTTTCTTCTCTTGTTACTTGTTTCTGTGGCTTAGTAGTTTTCTCTGGTACTAAGCTTTGCTTCTTTTCTCTTTTTGTTTGTGTATCTGTTGTGTATTCTTTATTTGTGATGATCATGGAGAAAATATAAAGAGTCTTGCAGTTATCATAGACCATTTTAAACTGATAACAACTTAATTTTGTTCACATAATACGCTAAACTTTTTCCCTCCCAATGCCACAATTTACATTTTGCTGCCTTAATTTATGTCTTTATGTATTATGTGTTCTGTAGTCACTAATTTTAACATTTTAAACCTTCATATTAGAGGATTGAAAGATTTGCACAGCACCATTATAGAACTGCGATATTCTGAGTTTCACTGTGAATTTATTTCTACTCTACTGGTGAGATTCATGTTTTTATCTGTGTTCATGATAGTAAACATTGTTCTTTCATTCTCATTTTAGGCACTCCCCTAAGCCTTTCTGATAAGTCTGTGGGTGATAAATTCTCTCAACTTTTGCTTATCTAGAAAAATCTTTATTTTCTCTTTTTTTCCTAAAGAAATGCTTTCCTGAATGTAGTATTTTTGGATGACAGTTTTTTAGCACTTTTAATATCTCATTTTCTTCCAGATTGAAAGGTTTCTTGTGAGAAATCTGCCAACAGTGTATTAAAGACTTCCTTATCTTGACTTTGCAATTTTCTCTTTAAGATTTTAAAATTCTCTCTTTTTTAAAAAAATGTGCCTCAGAAAG
This sequence comes from Cephalopachus bancanus, assembly GCA_027257055.1. Lineage (NCBI taxonomy): Eukaryota > Metazoa > Chordata > Mammalia > Primates > Tarsiidae > Cephalopachus > Cephalopachus bancanus. Next base: position 2,852,248 of record JAPVLO010000012.1, read on the forward strand.
AATCTTTTTGAACTGGATCTAATTAAGAATTTTTGAGTATCTAGACTCAAAAATTCATATCTCTCCCAAGACTTAGAAAGTTTTCACCTATTATTTTGCTAAATAAGTTTTCTGTGTCTTTCTTCATCTTTTCTCTCTCTGGTAATAATATAATTTGTTCACTTAATGTTCTTCTATAAGTCAGCAGTCCCCAACTTTTTTGTCATCATGGCCTCGTTTCATGGATGACAATTTTTCCATGGTCAGCGGCAAGGGCTAGGAGATGTGCCAGGGGATGGCTTGGGAATATTTCAAGCATATTACATTTGTTGTGCACTTTATTATTATTATTACATTGCAATATATCACGAAATAATAATTATTATGAAGTTATTATTTTGATTTGAGTGTGCAAGCAATTTTGGTCTCTGCCATTAAACCTCACTGCTAATGTTAATCTCTAATTGCAGCCATTCCCCAGTACTAGCATCACTGCCTCAGCTCCACCTCAGATCATCAGGCATCAGATTCTCATAAGGAGTATGCAACCTAATTCCAATAGGTCACAATAGGATTCACACTTTTATGAGAATCTAATGCCACTGCTGATCTGACAGAAGGCAGAGCCCAGGTGGTAGTGTGAGCAATGGGGAGCAACTGTAAATACAGATGAAGCTTCACTTGCTTGCCCATTACGCACCTCCTGCTGTGTGACTTGTTTCCTAACAGACCAATGACTAGAACCAGGGGTTGGGGACCATACTATAAGTTACATAGGTTTTCTTCATTCTTTTTTATTCTTGCTGTTTCTAAAATCCGATTTCACCAGCTATCACAAAAGACCTGTCTTCAAGTTCAGATTTTTTTTTCTGCCTGGTTTAGTTTGCTGTAAAAATTCTCAATTAATTTTTAATTTCATTTATTGAATTCTTCAGCTTCAAAATGTCTGCTTGGTTCTTTTTTATGTCTATCATCTTCTTGAGTTTCTGATTCAAATCATGAATTATCTTTCTGATTTTATTGAATTGTTTGTCTGCATTTTCTTATATCTCACTGAGTTTCCTCAAAATTATTATTTCAAATTTCTTTGGGGGCATTATGTAAAGAGTCTTTTCTGTGAGATCTGTTACCAGAGATTTTTGTGTTCTTTTAGGTGTGTGATGCATATTACTTTTTTATGTTACATATGTTCCTATGTTGGTGTCTGTGCATCTAGTGAAACAACTGATGTTTACAATTTTATGGAGGAGCTTTTGTAGGAATACATTTTTTCTAGTAGATGGGTCCTAGGGAGTCAGTTTTGTCTGGTACATTGGCTTTGGTTCCTAGTAGACTCAGTAACATGGTCTTCATGTAGTTTCTTCAGCTGTAATCTTCATAAGAAATGTTTGCAATTGCCTCACTGGCCTAGGCTTTGAGAGTTTGTGATGATAGTAGTGTGGTTTTTCTGAGGATGAGGATACTGGGCTGTTTGGATAGGACACAACTGAGTGAGGCATGCTTATGGGCTATATGGCAGGCTCTCTGGGAATATGGGACTGCTGCCAGGCTGACTTTCAGGCAGTGTGCAGGCATGGCTGGTCAGATAGCTGTGCAGTAGTCTCTCTAGAGAGGAAAGGCAACCACTGATTGGCTATTGAGATAGGTGCGTGTGCAGCAGTCTGACTGACTTTGAAGTGATCTCATCAGGAAATCAGGGATGCTGCTGGACTAGCTGTTAGTCTGGGTATGGGCTCACAGTTTTGCGGTGGGCTGGGCAGCAGTATGGTAGAGTCTCTGAGGAGATAAGTCTACCAAACAACTGTCTGTTGGGCTGACTGTAGCATGGCTGACTGGGTGGCTGTGCAGTAGTTTCTCTGGAAAGGTGAGGCTCCTGCTGGACTGGCTGATGGGCTGGGCATGAGCTCAGGGGGAAACTGCTGTGTGGTTGTCTCTCACAAGAGGTGGGCCTGTCACTGAACTAGCTGTGATAGTATCATTTCCTTCTACGCAGGTCTGCCTATTCCCAGGGATGGGTGCTGTGTGGGTTTGAATTCAAGTCTCAGTCATTCCATAGGGCCAGGCAGCCAGGATAACATGCTGCAGGCACCCATTTTAATATGGTGGAATGACAGCAGGGCCTCAGGGATGGAGATGATCAGTGGTTACTGTTCCCCTGGGCAGAATGCACTCTAGTGGTGGCTCAAGATTCAAGATGGCACTGCATTTTACAATCTTAGGTTGCAGGATGTAAGGTGCAAGGGAGGGGCTTCTACTTTGAAACACAAATTCACAAACTCCTGGCTATTCTCCAAATGGGATTCAGGGCTTGTGAGCAATGAGGTACTCTACTGTGGTACTGCTGTTGTCTGTGACAGCAATGAGAACAACTGGGTGGTCTCCAGCTTACTTATTCCCTATAAGAAGTCCTCTGGGACTCTGAGTTGATCCTGGAGACGGAGACAGTGGCAGAGGGAGAATGCCTCACTCCCCTCACTATGGTACTGTCTGGGTTTCCATGCTTCACTCCAGCATACTTCCACAGTTACCCAGTCAAAATATAATTATTTATTTATTGCTTTGTTCCTTTTTTATGGGGAGTGCCAGGCAACTCTATTTGACCATCTTTGTGATGTCACTCTGTAATAGCATTTTGACTGCCCTTTCTGCCTTCATCCTTGCCTCTCTACTCTCCATTCCCATAAAGAAGTTAAAGTTGAGTTAAAATGTAGGTCAGGTAAGTAATTAATTCAAAGATTTTCTATATCAACTAGATAAAGTTCAAAATGCTAACTATGACTTGCAAGTCCCTCAGTGATTTGGACTCCACATCTATCATTCCTTCTGTTACCTATTTTGGTAGCCACACTAGCCTTTTTGCTGTTCCTAAAACCACTGTCATGCTCTTTTTGCAAGGACTTTGCACTTGTGGTTTTCTTCTGGAATGTTCTGCCCCAGATATCAACATAACTTTCTCCACACCCCCTTACTTTCATTTCATTTGCCCCTTAGTTAGTCTCCTCTTTATTAAAAGAAAGATAATTCATTGATCTATTGTGAAATAACACTCTCCATTACTTTTTATTTCCCTTTATCTTTGCTTTATTTTTCTTTGCAGCACTTATGGCCATATGACATATTACACATGGATTTGGTGATTTACTGTACTATTTATACTTTTTATTTCTAGCAAGTAACCTTATTAAAAACAGCGACTTAGTCCCTTGGACTGTGATAACAAAATACCATAGACTGGGTGGCTTAAACAGTAGAAACTTATTTTCTTGCAATTCTGAAGGCTATAGTTTGAGATCAGAGTGCCAGCTTTGTCGGTTCTGGTGAGGGCAGTGTTTCTGACTTTCTGAGAGACACCATTCTATGTGTACACATGACTTTTCTTTGGTGTGTACATAAAAACTTGAGGTCTTTCTCTCCCCCTTTCCTTATAAGACCACCAAACCTATCAGATTAGTGCCCCATCCTTATAATATTATTGAATCTTAGTTACCTATTAAAACTCTTCTGTCAAATATAGTTACATTGGAAGCAAAGTCTTCAACATATAAATTTTTGTGAAATACAGTTCAATCCATAGCAAGCCCTTTATTAAAGTATGGAATGAATGAATAGAAAATTTTTATGTATCTCTTAGTTCATATGTAAATAAAAGTATGTGTCTGGACACCTATATAACATATGCAAGCATTCTGGGGCACTTAGCTCTTTGAACTTTCTGTAACATTTAAGTATATGTATGGTTCCATTTTTCTATGCACTTTCTATAACATTTAAGTGTGCTTGACTCATTTATGTGTGAACTCACCACCCCTCAACACACACATACAATTCTTTGGATAGTGAGTGTTTCCTGCTCCATATGCCAGCATCTCTAAGTTTTAGCTCCAACCAAGCCAATATGCTTCCTTTAACTTATCCCATGTATAAACTCTACAGTCCTTTCCAAAGTTCAATACTATTCTAAGCATTCATGGAAAGAAAAATGCAGTACTTTAGTTGGAACACCCAGTTTTTTTCCAGAGATGGGAACTTTATTTCCACAGGTCAATCAAACATGGCAGAAATCAATAAGGAACATAGATTTAGAGTTGCTTGAATACTTTTATATTGGGGGTGCCAATTCTGCTTCTAAAGTTGCTTTCACCTGACAACTCATCTGTTCAACACTGTTTCCCCAGTCAGAGTTCCTTGTGACTATACCAGTCTCTTGGAAATTTATGTGCCCCAGGGGCTTGAAGATAGATATCTTTTGATTAGCAGTAATACTGAGGTGGCTGTAATTCATTCATATCAGTGGTCCTGTATCTGTGTCCTTAGATCTGATCTTTAAATCATACAATTAGAAAAGCTGGTCTATAGTCAATCTTTGGAAAATTTTTACCTTGATCTTTACTGGGACCCTAGATCAGGGACATTTAATTATTATATCATTTTCTGATGGCTGAATGGAAGGTTTCAAAATTGAGTAAATTGCTCCTTCCACTGTCTTATCTTACCATCTTAGATTGTGCCCACACATCCATCACCTAGGTCAGTACACATAGAATTTCCAAAATCCTACCTGCCTTTGAAAACAAGAGTTTGCTAAAGTTGAGAATTACTCATTCTATGTATATTTCAAGTAAATTTTTAGAATTTTTGCTTGCAACCTTTTTACCTTTCAAACCCCAAAGTGAGTGAAACTAATAACATAATGTTACATGTACTGATTGTCAATGGATTGCAACAGACATACACTCCCACCAAAGTTGGGTGATGCTCTCCAGTCTTGGTATCCTTTAATGTACCCTGTAAAACTATGAGATTTAGTCATCTGTTGCACTGATCTCTAGTGTTCTTTCACCACTGTTTTGTTTCTCCTTCCAGTTCTCACAAGTGGCTTGCTCCTTGGCTCCTTTCTCACTGTGTTTTCTCACTGGAGCACTGTCAACCATTCTTGATTTTTTTTTTTTTTTTGCTGCCTCAAAATAAATGGAGGCACTTGGTTAAGATGAGCCTAGTCTGACTTCTTTTTAGCTGTGACACTTTTCTGTAAGGCTTTCTGGAGCAGGAACTCTTTTTTTTCCTCTGACAAGTCTTAGGAAATTTAACCTCTGTAGTTCTAAATTCATCCATGTTTTTGAACTCTTGTTTAAATATTCTTACAAATCTGCCATAGTTAAGGAGGTCCTGTCTTCGCAGGACTCATTGATGACTTTTAGAACAGTTATACAAGCTTTCTATTCAACATTTCATTTATTAATATACATACACTTCTGTATATAATTACACACACCTATATAGATACATAGATTACATATGTGTGTATATGTTTGTGGATAGATATAGATAGATAGATAGATAGACAGATAGATGATAGATAGATAGCCTTTTTAGCTTTATATTGGCATATTTTACCTTTAATGCAAGGTCTTTTCTTTTACTCCTAGCACAACATTCTACAAATGTCTCTTCATTTTAGGCCTATCCACATAGTTGGCATCAGAGGCTGAATAGTCATTTCAATATATATTTATATATGAACATTGTGACCAAGCACATAGGTTTCTAGAGAGCATAGCAGCATCCTAATACTTAGGGCTACAAAATTACTTTCACACCAAATCTGTGATTGTATCCCATAGCATCTACTTCTATTTTTTGAGAATGCTTTAGAGGCTCAAGGTAAGAAAATGAAATATCTCTTTTTAGATGACACTCTTTTAATATAATAATACTGATAATAAGATAATAATTATCACACCTGGTATGATTACATTTATTTCCTGATTTTATTTCTCTTGGACTTTAAAGAAATTTATCAAAAGACATTAATTTCAATATCACTTGAGTTCGCTGCTTGAGCTTAACACTAATGGTGCCCCCTCTGAATCCACATTCAGAATCTTTGTTGGTGCTACAAAGATTTTTGCATTGTGTCTTGGACATTTTTCCAAAATCAACTTGCTCAAGCTCTAGAGTACTAAACAGTTTGCAATATAATGTGTAGTTTGCAGTATGGTATACCAGGATTCAATCATAAATATAGGTCTCTCTTCCCTTTTCCCCCTTTATCTTATTCTAGTTCTCTGCCTCACAGATGAAAATGAATAGCAAAATGATCACTTCTGCCTATTTGTGTGTCGGATACCGATGTGTCACCTAGCACTGGATTTTATTCCAAGTGTGAACTCAACAAAACTGGAATCAATGATCATCATTCTCCTCACATGCTACATTTCCTTTTCCTAACTGTGCTATTCGCACAGCACTGTCTTTTGAGCTGCAGATACCTTGTGCATCTACATTTTTGTTTACTGTGACTCACTTTAGAAAAGTAGATTCTCACTGCCTTCCCTTTATCATAAATAGCACAGGAACATACTAAGGAGTACTCAAGTATGCTATTCATTTAAAAAAAAAACTGCTTTGAGAAATCACTTGGTAGGTGTTGGTGTATTATAGGATTGTAACTGTGGGGTATGACTAGAGTCCTCTATTAACTAGAAGAATGATTAAGGAGTTTGTGTCATTTCACTTACATAAATTAAAATTTGGGGTTCTTTGTCAGTTATAATATAGGACTTTGAACAAGGCTACTAAAAAATAGAAGAGTGAGTTGTGCTCATGGTTTATAAAATTTTAAACAATTCAAAACAGCTCTCTGACACATTGAAGAAGAGTAAAACCTAATATCGTTAAGGTGTGTGTGTGTGTGTGTGTGTGTGTGTGTGTGTGTGTGTGTCGTTGTTGTTGTTGCTAGTTTGATTTTGGTTTTAGTGGTAGAGTGAAAACCTAAGTTTTCTACCAGATAAAGTGTTGAGATTTGTTTGTTGTAACACTAGAATGTTTCCAAATGATTAAGTTGGCTAATGAAACGAATAAAACATCTTCTCATGCAACAAGATCACCTGATAAAAACTATCAGCACTATAGATATGCCATGTGTGATGGTCTGTGTTGTGCCAACTTAGTTTAGCCGGGAATTGAATTTCTCAAAATCTTCTTTCCTTGCAATCCCGTGTTAGCAGGGGCCAAGAGAAAAACATACCTTTTAAATTGAAGTAATGTTTTTTACTCTCTGAAAGTCTTTGCATGGTCAGATATGATGATAGATACATGCAAAGAAGCCCAGTGTATCATAATTTGTCCTCAGCCTCCTTGAATTGCTATTTCTTCTTCATGATGAGTTCTGGTTCTCATCTGGGGCATGAGACCCATATTCAATTGCTGCGATAGAGGAAATTGTTATTCAGAGGGAACTGAGGGCCTCTCATTACTTCCTTACAGTCTCTCCTGCTTTGCTCTCCAAACCCCATTCTCATGTATCAGTTCCTAGCTCCTCCCACAACTTAGTAAGATTTAACTTCTATTACCCATAATTTGTTCTGTAAACTCACTCCTGTCTGAACCTTGATTGATATACCATGTTACTCTCACAAGACTCCTGCATGGAGGTTGTGATTTTTATAATATTTTACTAGCATTACTACTTCAAAAAAGATATATAATTTTTCACTTCCTTGATATGTTAATATTTCCCCTCCAGGACATTAAAGAGGCATATTGCTTCTATCATTCTCTACATAATAGTAGGTAATATGATTTGTGCTTTTCAGATGAATGTTCTTTTACCCAAAAAGAAAAAGTAAATAAGCCAGAATGGGTACCCCTGACTCATATTCACAATGCATGGTTATGGGCTTCTGAATTAGCAGCAGGGGTGCCAAAAAAAAGTATACATATTTTAAGAGATGTTATCTATGCATTACTTTCCAAAGTTGAATTGAATTATGGAAACAATGCATAGTATGGCATTCACTCAAATGCTGGCATTAATCAAATGAATGCTAGCATCACCCTGCGACAGGCAGAGTAGTGAAAGAGAGTAGTTGTTGTTCCAGGAGCGCAAGACCATTTTGAAGTGGTATTTGAAATCCGAGAACGTTGTGGAAGTATAATGACAATGGAGGCATGAGTATGCAACAGAATCTCCAACACACTGCACAATTGCACACATTCGTGATATGTTTGAGACATGGTACTGTGTGTGATGTGCACAAAGGAAGATCTGGGAGGCCTCGCACAGCAACAAGTCTTGCAGTAGTTCACTGTAATAAGAAGTGTCTAGGTGCTTGATGGTAACCATTTTGAGCACTCTTGTAGTGGCAGAAGTCAAATGTGACTTGTATTCCTCTTTTGTTATTGGTGTATATTGAGTATTACAATTTTAATACTTTTTCTTTCTTTTGTATACATTTTTTTTTTGGCACCCTCTGTATGTGTGGGAAGAAAAAGAGATGTTAGAAGATGAGAAAAGAAAAAAAGAAATATGTGCAGGAGAGTATTAGGTGACTCCAGCAGTGGGATTACAACTATGTCAAACTCAAATTTCACCTAGATTTTGCCATAACAAATCAAGTTTTGGTCAAAACAATACAACAAAATAGGTCAATTTTCTTCCATTAGGAAGAGACTTTGAAGACAAGTAAAGACTTTTGAAGACAAGACAAATATTTGGAGACTTTTAAATATTTTAGTCTCCCTATCTTTAGCTTTTATTTTACCTAGGCTCACAGCCCAAAACAAATTGAAGGTAAGTTTTGTAACAGTGTCTCCACCACAACCAATATTTAGATAAAAGAAGTATGTGACCTAAATGTGCATACAGAGGTGAGCAAGTAGGAATGTATGCAGTTCTGATGTCATGGCTTAGAACCAAAAACAAAATAAAGGCAGATCCAAGAACCTAAAACAAGTCAAGTTGGGACCACTTGGGGAGGGGGTGACAAAGTGTTCTTTAAATTATATTAGCCTTTAGTTTCTCCCGATAATGTATTCCTAATGATCACCTGAGCTACTTTCATTGCTTGTCTTTTGATATTTGAGCATTCAGGTGAAAATAAAAAGGAGCAAATCCTTAAAAGATGTCCATGTATCATGATTAAAATGTAAAAATTGGGGAGGCGGCAAGATGGCGACAGGGCAACCCAGCGTCTGAAGCCCTCTGCAAGGGAGATCTGCAGTGGGTCTCTGACTCTCGTCCCGGGGGCCTGGGGACCCCAGGATCGCAGCCTGCTCTACAGACAGAGCTCGGCCGCTGCCATCAGAACGACTGGACAGTTTTGACTGCATTCCAAACGGTCCTGCCGCCACCGCTGCCACCGCTGCCACCACTCCTCCCCCCACCGCCACTGCCGCTGCTGGTGCCACTGCCGCTGCGGCCTCTGGGAGAGGTAGCATATCGCACCACGTGGCCCAAGGAGATCCACAATGAACTGCTTCAGGGAAGATCTGCTGGGATCGCTGCCACCTATCCTGCATCCGAGACTGTCCTGCCCGCCCAGCGTGGGGCTCCTGTTGCCTGCTCGGAGGCAGGCAGCCATCTTGTTCCTGTCCGGCCCCGCCCCCTCTGGGGCGAGCAGATGAGATAGCACCACCTGCTGGCGATTCAAGGTAACAACACCGAAACGGGAGAAACAAGCTTGATAAAGACATAGACCAAACTGCTGAAGGAAGGTTAATCTGAACTGTCCTTCACAGCAGATCAGGGGCAATTGACTTTAACTGCACACTAATTTATCAGCTTGAAAAGAAAACTAGAAATCAGACCTGAAAGGACATTGAACTTAAACGAAAGGTCTCAGAGTGTGCTTCATTGATTCTATCAGTTTAATGACTTAATTCTATTCCTACTGTATTGTTCCCTTTTTTCTTTTTTCCTTATCCTTTTCTTCTCTTTTCTTCTCTCTGTAAACTATATCTTTGTATAGAGGAACAGCACACTAACAAGGTGGTTGGTTAGCTTGTATATTAGCATCACTATATGTTTTATTTTTGTTTGTGTGAGAGTTGGTTCATCTGTAGCTGTGGTCTATTGTTTTTATCTGTTTCAGTATAGGCCTCTCTCTCTCTTTGTTGGCACACTCGTTTGTTTCCCCCCTTACTCCTCTATCTCTCCACGCCCCTCTTCAACCCACTATCTGCTCCATTCTCTCCCCTCTGCTAACCACATTTTATTTCAGGGAGTAGACCTACAACCCCACTCCACGGACAGATTCCAGGACAGTGGGTAGTGGGTTCCACATTATCCACATGCTTGTCAGCGAATACCAGGACCTGCAGACAGATTTTGAATCACAGCTTTCCCCTGAAATACATCTAAAAAAACTGCAAAAAGGACCACCTCCAACCTACAGTGCAACTTCAGAATTGAACAAAGTAAGAGGACATACATAAAGAATAGGAGATTGAACAAACAGAAGTAAAACCAATCCCTTTACCCCTGAATAACAGAATTAAAGAAGACAGTGACGTGGAGGGAAGGAAAAAGTAGAGAAGGGGAAAAAACTGCACAAATGAAGAAAAACCAAAAGAAGAATATAGGTCCTACACAGACTCCTGGGAAATCAGACACTGAGAAAAGAGATTCTGGAACACAGACAATGAAGAGTCCCCAGAATGACTGGTTACATGCAACAAACCCAGACATCAAGAAATTAATGGAGAGAATTAAAAAAATTGAGGAGAGACAAGAAGAAAATAGGAAGGAGCTGATGTCAGAAAGGACAGCAGTAAAGAATACTGTGATGGAAATGAACAACAGACTAATAAGCATGGAAAGCAGAATCAGCCAAGCCGAAGAAAGAATCTCAGAGCTCGAAGACCAAAACACAGAACTAACCCAAACTGTCAAAAGCATAGAAAAGAAGCTCAAAAAGACAGAACAAAACCTGCAAGAGATGAATGATCACTTCAAGAGACCAAATCTAAGAATAATTGGGCTTCCTGAGGCAGAAAGAGAAACAGAAGCCACGCTGGAACAAACATTTCATGAAATCATTCAAGAAAACTTCCCTCATCTCATTAAGGATGAAAAAATTCAAACACAAGAGATTCAGAGAACCCCTGCAAGACAACAAATGAGAAGACCAACTCCCAGACACATAATAATTCTCCTAAACAAAGTAGCTATGAAAGGAAAAATTCTAAAGGCAGCAAGAGAAAAAGGCCAGACTACCTACCAGGGAAAACCAATTAGAATAGCAGCAGATTTATCCACAGAAACCCTTCAGGCCAGAAGAACCTGGAGCCCTATCTTCAAAGTTCTAAAAGAAAAACAATTTCAACCAAGAATAACCTACCCAGCCAAACTAAGCTTCATTAGTGAGGGAGAATTGAAATCTTTTCCAGACATCCAATCCCTAAGAACCTATGCTACTACCAGACCACCTGTACAAGAAACACTTAAGAAAGTACTGAACACAGAAGAAAAAGAAAAAAGAACAACAGCATTCTTCAGAAGAGTACAGGCAAAAGATTAAAAACACACATGAACCAACTCCAAAACCCAAAGAAAGACAACAAATAAACAGGATCAACTCTGTAAGAACTTTATGACAGGGATCAACTCTTCCATTTCAATTATTAGCCTACATGTGAATGGACTAAATGCACCACTGAAAAGACATGGAATGGCAAAATGGATAAAATATCATCAGGCAACAATCTATTGCCTTCAAGAGAGTCACCTCACTAGAAAGGACACCCACAGACTCAAAGTAAGAGGATGGGAAACAAACTTTCAGGCGAATGGAATACAAAAGAAAGGAGGAGTAGCGATCTTAATTTCAGACAAAATACCCTTCAAGCTATTAAAAATCAAAAAAGATACAGAAGGCCACTACATAATGATAAAAGGCTCAATCCATCAACAAAAATATCTATCCTAAGCATATATGCACCCAACATAGGTGCGTCAACTTTCATAAAGCAACTTCTTGGAAAACTAAAGAAAGATATTGACTCTACCACTATCATAACTGGGGACTTTAATACCCCACTCAAAAACCTAGACAGATCATCAGGAAAAAAATCAGCAAGGAGATCCGGAATCTCAATGTGACTTTGGACCAAATGGACTTAATTGATACCTACAGAACACTCCATCCAAAGACCACAGAATATACATTCTACTCATCACCACATGGAACATATTCTAAGATCGACCACATACTCAGCCATAAATCAAGCATAAGCAAATTTAAAAGGACCAAAATTCTACCAAACACCTTCTCGGACCACAGTGGAATAAAAATAAACATTGACACCAACAAAGTCCCCCCAAAACCCACAAAGACATGGACACTAAATAGCATGATGCTAAACAACTCCTGGGTCAATGACGAAATCAAAACAGGGATCAAAAGATACCTGGAAACAAATGAAAATGAGGAAACATCTTACCAGAATCTCTGGGATGCCTTGAAAGGTGTAGTAAGAGGGGAATTTATATCCCTACAAACACACACGAAGAAAATGGAAGGAACAGAAATTCACAACCTAACAAATCACCTAAAGAAGCTGGAAAAGCAAGACCACAAAAACCCTAATTTCAGCAGAAGAATCCAGATCACCAAAATAAAAGCCCAAATCCAGGACATAGAAGACAAAAAGATAATACAAAAAATCAATGAAACAAAAAACTGGTTCTTCGAAAGGCTAAACAAGATTGATCATCCCCTAGCTAGACTGACCAAGAAAAAAATGAGAAAAAAACCAAATAAGCATAATCAGAAACACAAAAGATGAAGTCACATCTGACCCTGAAGAAATACAAAAGATCATTAGAGACTACTACGTACACTTGTATGGAAACAAACTTGAAAACCAGAAGGAAATGGAGGACTTTCTGACATCACACAACGTACCTAGGTTGGAACAAGAAGAAATTGAGACCCTAAATAGACCAATAACAATCAAGGAAATCGACTACGTAATAAGAAAACTTCCTACAAAAAAAGCCCTAGTCCAGATGGCTTTCCAGCAGAATTCTACAAGACATTCAAGGAGAAGCTGATACCAATCCTACTGAAGGTATTCCAGGCAATTGAAAAAGATGGAACTCACCCCAAATCATTTTACGAAGCCAACATCACATTGATACCCAAGCCAGGTAAAGATCCAACAAAGAAAGAGAACTACAGGCCAATATCTTTGATGAACATAGATGCTAAAATTCTCAACAAGATCCTAGCAAACCGGATTCAGCAATACATCTCAAAAATCATCCACCATGACCAAGTAGGCTTCATTCCTGGGATGCAAGGCTGGTTCAACATTCGTAAAACCATAAATGTAATTAAATACATCAACAGATGTCAAAACAAAAACCACATGATCATATCATTAGATGCAGAAAAAGCTTTTGATAAAATCTAGCACCGCTTCTTGATAAAAACCCTTGAACATCTAGGCATACGGGGAACATACCTCAAAATAGTAAGAGCCATCTACGAGAGAAACCCACAGCCAGCATACTCCTAAATGGACAAAAATTGGAACCAATTCCCCTGAAAACTGGAATGAGACAAGGATGCCCACTCTCACCCCTCCTGTTCAACATAGTATTGGAAGTCCTGGCTAGAGCAATCAGAGAAGAGGAGGCAATCAGGGGTATTCAAATAGGAAAAGAGAAAGTCAAGTTATCTCTCTATGCAGATGATATGATTGTGTACCTTGAAAACCCAAGAGAATCTGTCAAAAGCCTCCTTACATTGATAAAGACCTTTGGCAAAGTCTCAGGATACAAAATAAATGTACAAAAGACAATCACATTTCTCTACACCAATAATAAACAAACAGAAACCCAAATAAAAAACACAATTCCATTCACAATAGCCACAAAAAAAATGAAATACCTTGGCATCTTCCTAACCAGAGACGTGAAAGACCTTTGCAATGAAAATTACAAAGCACTGCTCAAAGAAATCAAAGCTGACACGAACAAGTGGAAAAATATTCCATGCTCATGGATCGGAAGAATCAACATTGTGAAGATGTCCATCTTACCTAAGGCAATCTACAAATTCAATGCAATACCCATTAAATTACCAACAACATTCTTCTCAGACCTAGAAAAAACAACACAGGAATTCATATGGAAACACAAACATCCAAGAATAGCCAGAACAATCCTCAGCACAAAAAACAAAGCAGGTGGTATCACAATACCAGATTTCAAACTTTACTATAAAGCTACAATCATCAAAACAGCTTGGCATTGGTACAGGAACAGGCATATAGATCAATGGAACAGAATTGAGATTCCAGAAGCAAAACCACAATTTCTCAACCAACTCATCTTTGACAAAGCCCCCACCACCTACCAATGGGGACAGGAGAACCTATTCAGTAAATGGTGCTGGGAAAACTGGCTGACCACATGCAGAAGATTGAAACAGGACCCCTATCTATCCCCATGCACAAAGGTTAACTCCAAATGGATCAGAGAACTAAATGTAAAACCTCAAACCATAAGAACCTTATAAAAGGAAGGAAATACTCTCATGGAAATCGGAACTGGCATCCAATTCCTGTACAAAACCCGAAACCCACAGGACTTAAGAGAGAAGATAGATAAATGGGACCTTATTAAAATGACAAGCTTCTGCAAAGCCAAAGAAACCATCAAGAGAGCAGGGAGACAGCCTACAGACTGGGAAAAAAGATTTGCCAACTCTAGGTCTGCCAAAGGCTTAACATCCTGGATCTACAAGGAACTGAAACGTACTGAAAAGAAGAAAACAAACAACCCCATTATAAAATGGGCAAAATATATGAACAGACACTTCACAAAAGAAGACATCCGAGCAGCCAACAAACACATGAAGAAATGCTCAACCTCACTAATCATCAGGGAGATGCAAATCAAAACCACACTGAGATACCACCTAACTCCAATCAGAATGGCAATTATCAACAACTCAAAAAATAACAGCTGCTGGAGAGGGTGTGGTGAAAAGGGAACACTTCTACACTGTTGGTGGGAGTGTAAACTAGTGCAACCTCTGTGGAAAGCAGTGTGGCGATTCCTAAAAGCTCTAAAAATTGACCTTCCATATGACCCTGCAATCCCCCTACTGGGAATATACCCTGAAGGACACAAATCACTCTATAAAAAAGATACCTGCACACGTATGTTTATCGCAGTGTTGTTCACAATAGCAAGAACCTGGAAACAACCATGCTGCCCATCAAAAGAGGACTGGATTAAAAAATGTGGTACATATACACGATGGAATACTATGCAGCCATAAAAAAGAACAAAATCATGAATTTCGCTGCAACCTCTATGGAACTAGAGTCTATAATACTGAGTGACCTCTCACAGAAACAAAGATCCGAATATCACATGTTGTCACTCATATAATGGACCTTGAACATCCAATGCAATACTATAAGAAAATGACTGACGGTACTGGGAAACTATGGGGGGGAGGGGGATGGGATTAACAGTAGCAAATATCTGTCGGGGGATGGGAAAACACCTCTTATCAACAGGGTGCCTGAATGAAACGTAATTGTACACCTAACCCTTAACTGTACTCCACAAAGCCATAATAAAAAATACTGATTAAAAAAAAAAGTAAAAATTATAAAATTTAAAAGTGCTGAAACTTGAGTTATATAGAAGGCATATCTCTGTAGAATACTCAATTTACTGATGTTACTGAATAAATGAGATATTATTAGCTAATTTTTATCTTGTGCCACACATAACATAGAGTACATTAGGTGCTTGTGAAAATTATGATGACATCGACTATGAAAGGAAAGCTAACATACTGAAAGAAGCAGAGGGAGAGGTGCAATCTGGGGCACTTGTGTGACTTGTATGTGTCCTTGAAACCCAGCTCTATCCCTATCTTTTCCATCATTTATGTTAAAAAATATTTCATGTATTTATCCATGAAGTAGTTACCATGTCTGGTATTCTTATTCCATTTTATGGATTCATATTTCCATCAAGTGTCATCTTCATTCTGTCTGAATGACTTTCTTTAATTTTTTTATAATGAAGGTCTTCTGGTGATTTTTTTTTGGCTTTCATATATCCTAATTTTTTATTTTAATTTTAAACTTAAAATTACATTGAGAGAAATTTACGCGATGTAAAATAATTCATGTTAAATTAAACAGTTTGGTGGCATTTTGTATATTAAGAATGTGTAACCAATACCTCTGTATTGTTTCAAAACATTTTCATCATAAGTAGTCACTCCCTACTCCCTTGATAACCCTTGGTAGGTCTTAATCTACCTTCTGTCTTTATGAGCTTGCCTATCCTAGATTTTCATAAAAAATCCTAGATTTTCATACCATATTTTACCTTTTGTGCTGGCTTCTTTCACTTAGTAAAATGTTTTGGAGGCTCATCAATGTATCGGTACTTCATTACTTTTTGTGGGTGAATATCATTTCATTGTAAGTATATACAACAATTCATTCATTGATAGACACTCAGGTTATTTCCATCTTTTGGCTATTGTCAAGAGAGCTGTTATGAATATATGTGTACATAAAAACAGGTGTTCATGGGGAAGGGGCGAGGGGACTAGGGCTCAGAAATGACCTAAGGGGCACAATGTTCATTATCCAGGGAATGGGCCACCTGAGACTCAATCCCCACCACTAAACATTATGTCCATGTAATGAATACACATGTGTATCCCCTGAATCTAAGATTAAAAATTAACAAATAAAAATTTTAAAATAGTTTTTTTAAATACAAAAATAATTTCCCAAGTCATGCACGAAAAATGTTTTTTGAAACATATTTATGCTAAAATATATGCATTTTGTTATTCCGAAATTCACATTTAAATGAATTGAATGAAATTTTTGTTTATAAAAAAGAGAAAAAAGCTGCTCAAATAAGTACAGGCATGTGCATGTTCACAGCAGCACTGTACATCATAACCAAAACGTGGAAATAATTTATTTATATTTATTATGCTTAGTGTGTGTTGAGCATCTTAGGCATCTGGGTTTATAGTTTTTGTCAGATTCTTTTTAAATGTGAAAGCTATTTATTTTTCTTATTCTTCTCTTCCTTTAGGAAATTCAGTGACTTGTAAATATGGTTGGTTAGGATTGCCCTACAGATCATTAATATTCTTTTCAGTTTTAAACTCCTTTTTCTCTCTGTTTTATTTGGAAGAATTGCTATTATTGTGTCTTCAATTTCATTAATATTTTCTTCTCCATTGTCTAATTTGCCATTAATGCTAACCAGTGTATTTTTAAAATCACAGACATTGTAGTTTTATTATTAAAAGTTTGAATTGCATATCTTATATAAATTATGTTTCTATTTAATGTTTGAAATAGTGAAATAATAGTTATAATAAATGTTTTAGTGTTCTTGTCCACTAATTCTAATATTTATGTCAGTTTAGGTTCTGTTTTGGTTGATTAATTTTTTTTCATTATGGGTCAAAACTTTGTCTTCTTTTCAATCCTGATAATCTTTGATTGGATGCCAGACATTATAAATTTTGTCTTACTGGGGATGGATACTTTTGTATGTATTTCTGGAGCTTTGTCCTCACATTTGTTATTTCAAAATCAGTTGATCATATTGGACCTTGCTGTTAAGATTTATAAGGCAGACCAGAGCAAAATTTAGTCTAGACCTGATTTTTTCTCATTAATGAAGCAAAATTCTTGTGAGAGTTCTACCCAATGTCTCACAATTCATGACAAATTTCATTTTAGTTGATGGGAGCAAGCACTATGCTGGCACTGTGGCCCTATTAAGTCTAACCATTTTAGGATTCTTTCCTCAAGCTTGGGTTGTTTTCTAACATACATGTAATAATTAATTCTCTGCTAAATATGGAAGTTAGATGCTTTACAGATCTCCAGAGTGCCCTTTCCTTGCAACTCTCTTCTTTCCAGTACTCTGTCCTACAAACTTTAGTAACTTGATTCCACCTAGGTTCTTAGTTCCTCACTGAAGAGAATCTGCTGGTGCTGCCTTTGAACTTTTGGCCTGCACTACAGGCTAGAAATCCTGTCAAAATAGTTATCTGGGGCAATCATGATTCATCTCTCAAGAAATCAGCATCCATAGTTGCCTGATATCTATTGCCTTGAAAACTGTTGTTTTCTGTATATACCTGGTATGTTTTCTGACATTTGTTTTCAGTCAGGGGGTTAAATCCAGTCTTTGTTACATTAATTTGACCAGCATTTAGTTACTGATATCATTCCTTGATTGTCTAAGCCATTCTTGTTTCCTGCTAAAAAGTTTCCTTTTGGTCTAAACTGTCATGATTGGGTTTCTCTAACATATGTCTTTTAAAAAGTCATGATTAATAAACAAGCAATAATCATGTAACATGTGAATTTATGAACTAGATTTACATAAAGATAATCCATTTAACTTTATTAATAATTAATTGTTAAAATCTTGTTTTCTGCAATTTTTTATTGGTAGGCTCAATTGTAGTTAAAGGCCTTGTGAACGGAAGCAAAATTATACTCTTCTTACATTAAATGAGCTCTGGAGGAAAACTTAAAACGGGTGCTATAAATCCACATAAAGCAGAGGAAATCTTCCTTTTGTTTCTGCACTATACATGATAAAATCCTTTGTTGCTTCTAGCAAATATCTCTACAACCTAAAATGCTTAATAAAAGGCAGAAGCAACATGATATACAGGGTCACCTTAGGTTTCAGACACTATTATTATGACTACTGTTAGCTTGCTTGGACCCTTATGACTTTTCAGACTTGAAAATAAACTGCTGTGCTGTAGAAAGTAGTTCAAAAATATCTCAATATGTAATTATTGCAGTCCCCATTTATTCCTTCTTGTCTGTACATGAATCATCAGCTTTTTTGGGAGAGCGTTTGTGATGCAAATGTTATAGCCTTTTCTGGGCTACTTGACATTACTGTGTGAGAAACTGTAACTTTGACCTCACAGAGTAAAGCATCAGTAACTAACAGATTGACAGTACTGGGACCAAATGCGAAGAAATTCTTGAGATGTAAGAAGCTATTTAGATAGATTTCATGCTGCTTGACATTTTTTTGCCAATGTCACTATTTTTTTAAAATAATGATTTGGTCATAGAAATATGTATTACTAGAAAATTTCCCTTATTTTAATCAAAAGACAAAAATTTAATATCACTACCTTGTCTTCTTCTCTTTTTTTATTATTATTATAGAAAGCAGGATTTATTGAGAGAGGAGAAAACCTCCCAAAGGGGAGAGGACTTAAGGAGGCTGCCCACTACTTGGTCTTCTTATAGACTGTTTCTGCCACCTGGATTTTAAGTGATAGACTTAAAGCTAAAGTTGAATTAAGAAAAAAAATCACAAACAGTGATGGATATGATGGCTGAAGAAAATGTGCAGAGTTCATTGAAATGGTCTTATATTTAAAATTGGAACTTGGTCTATAGAAATAGAAAAATTTTCTTAATTAAAAATGAGATAACATAAATCCAAAAATATATTTATAAAATCAAAACTCTAATATCTATTAACAGTAACTGTTCTCTAATAAGACTGAGTAAATTATATTTGGAAAATGAAATAGACAAAAAAATGACCATAAACCTGCTTACTAAATAATCATATATTCTCCCTAGGAGCAAGATGACAAACTTACCAAATTTAGGTTTAGCATGAGGATAGATGAAATTATGAGTTTGTTAGATGATAGAATTTGGAGTAAAAAGAAGTCTTGAAAGGCTAGATAATTCAGCTTAATTTCACTATTTTACCAGACACAATGTACATCACAAAATGTGAAGATTTTTTGCTAGGATTTACAATAGGGAAAATGTGTGTGTGTGTGTGTGTGTGTGTGTGTGTGTGTGTGTGTGTGTGTGTGTGTGTGTGTCTTTTGTGTGTGTATGCATATATGTGTGTGTGATACACATACATATGGAGTGATAATATAATTATTGTCAGGTAATGCGTGAGACAAATTATATGCCTTATCTCATTTCATGCTTGTGACTACCTGAGAGTGTAATTACTCTTCTTTTTTTTTTCTTTTTTTTTTTTTGGCGTATGCTTGAAGTTAATTACTCTTCTTAACTCAGTGCTGCAAATGAAGACACTGAGACTCAGATTCTGAGCCTGATCCTGGAACCATCTGATTACAAAGACCATACTTTTTTCCATAAGATATTCTATTACTTCCCTGTAGCTATATATGAATTGAACATTTCACATGACTTCTAAAGGAACCCAAATCACTGAATGGTAACGCAGTGTCTAATAGTAAGGAGGTAAACGTCTTCTTTATGACATAAAACATATTTTTAAAACCAAACAAACAATAGGCTTTTTTCTACTCTGTAAGCTGTTCTACAGGATTCCCCCACAGAGACATAGGTGTGAGCTAAAGGAGGGCCTTTGTTAAACACTAGTGGACAATATGTGAATCTGGACTCCGTACTCATGTAGCTTCCGTATACTCTCTGTTCATTCTCATTTGTTTGTAACTACTACAGGCTGTGTGACTTAAACAACATAAATTTATTTCCTAACAATTCTAGAAACTAGAAGTGTAAGGTCAACATGTCAGCAGAGCTGGTTTTTTCTTAGGTCCTCTCTCCTTGGCTTGGCTGTGTTCCAGATATCTTCACAGGGTCTTTCCTATGTGGATCTGTGCTCTAATCTCCTCTTCTAAGAAGGACACCAGTCATATTAGAACAATGATTACCTTAATACCACATTTTATCTTATTATCCTCTTTAAAGGTCTTATACCCAAATACAGTCACATTCTGAGGTATTCGGTGTTAAGGCATTAACAAAAGAATTTTGGGGAAACACGAGTCAGCTTCTAACACATGTTAATGCTTGATGTGGGTGTGTCACATATTAGGCTGATTGAGGCCTAATATCTTACTCTAATGACTTGAAAAGGCTGAGAGAACTCAGTACCAGTTGGGATATTTCAAGCAAATATTTAGTTGATGTCCCATGATCAGATGTTCCATCTCTATCAGGATCCAGTAGCCTAATATATGTTGCTTTTTACAGTATGTATTAATCTCCAATGCAGATGACAAAATCTTTATTTAGAATACCAGGGAATGCATTATAATTTTTTCTCTAAAACTTTTCCTATCATTGATACCTCTAATATTATAGGCTCTGCTGGGTCATATGGGCAAAAGAACAACTCTTCTAGCCTCAAAACCTGAACCTGGTGGTGTGCCCATTCTTGCTCTAGGTCTCGCTCAAACCTAGCAATCTATCATGGGTTGTTCTTCCTTCATCATTATGGGAAGTAAAAAAAAGTAATCATGTGTCTTTTACTCTGAAAGGGCTATGTCAATCCTCTTCTGATTGCTGTACTCCTAAAAATTTTACTGGTTTGTCAAGCCCTTCAATCTTTACAGGCTTTCTCTTCACTTTCAAAGCATATGTGTCTCTCTAAATGGTAGCAACTTCTTGTTCGCCTAACTTAATGAGCATATAAACAGTATGATGGATTAATATGTCTTTTATAAGTATAAACATAGCCCAGATTTCTTTAGACTGCGTTATGAGAGGACTGTAGTTAATATGACTCTTTTTTTTTTTGATTTGGAGTCTCACTCCGTCACCCAGACTGGAATGCAGTGGCACGCTCCCGGCCACCGCAGCCTCGACTTGCTGGGCTCCGGCGATTCTTCCACCTCAGCCTTCCAAGTAGCTGGAACTACAGGCGCGCGCTACCATGCCCGGCTAATTTTTGATTTATTGTAGAGATGCGGTCTCACCAAGTTGCCCGGACGGGTCTGGAATCCGCGGGCTTAGGTAATCCACACACCTCGGCCTCCCAAAGCGCTGATATTATAGGCTGAGCCACCAGCCCAGCCTTAATATGACTCTTAGGAGAAATAGTAAATTTATATTATTGCCCCTTCCATGGAAATTCAAACGGTTTCTAATTTTTCTTTCTGACTAGAATAAAAAAGTATTCATGTACCAAATTCATAGCCAGATAGTATGCAGGAACTAATCTACTCTATAGAAAACCACTTCTAGCACAGAGGCTGCAATTGAGGCTTCTAGTTGGTGGAGTTTGTGATATCCTGGCATTTCAACTTTGCATAGCACAAACCATCTTAGTAGTGAATTAGCAACATTTCTTGAAGTCCTCACCGTGCTTAATTAAAAAAATAACTAGAGTGTGCTTTCAATACACTCTTCATTATAACTTCAATTTCATGTACTAGACTTTTGGATAAAGCAGGTTTGAAATCTAATTCTTACTGCCCTGACCCCTGCTGGTCCATACTGATTTGACTTTGGTACCCCTTTAGGTTGAGTCCCTATTCTCTCTTATGAGTACCAGAATGTCTTTGCTTGATCATTTTATAAGCCAAGTGTCCAGGATGGGAAAGAATGGGAGATGGAGTAGAATAGGAGGGGCACCTGCCATATTGTGGGCAATGGGTCTCGGTATTTTATCTAAACAGGTGGGAGATGAAACTTGTTAATTCTTAACACTGAGAAACGGGTAATTACTGCAGGCTCAAAAGTTTCTGAATGTACAAAATTATTGGAGGCAAAAATACCCGGATGTGTTCATCCAAAGTGTCAAAATATCATTTATTTTTTCGGGTAGGCAAAAGTCAGCACGTTTGCATAACAGAATAGTCTTCGTTGGGCATTTAACTTTCTCTAGCGCTAAGATACTCTGTTGAGTACTGCTCCTTAGCCTCAATTTTCTGATATAGGATGTGAAAGCACTTGTGAAAGCTACTAGAGAGGCTTGTCAGCTTTCAGTATTTGGTTTTCAATTACCTGTTACTTGTCCACAGTTTTTCAATCTTTTTATTGGATAGTAGTAGGGCTTAGCAATGGTGTTCTCTTCTCCAATGCTTTTTAAACATCTGATACATTGCACCAGTTAGAGCACTTCTTTCCTCTGGTATATTATTACAACTCGTCACCAATGAGAGTCTTAATAATGGTACTATCATCTTAAGCCAAAGATTTTCTGTGTTCTATCTATCACCAATAAAGATAACTTAATTGACAGATGGGTGGTGAGTGATTTAGTGCCCAAATCACATCACAACACTTTCTTTCTTTAAACATTTCTGGTATGAGGTACTGCAGTGTGGTTCTCTAGAAGGAGATGCTGAGATGGAGGTTTTGTGCAGAATAATCATTACATGAGTGTAGGGGAAAATGAAATAGGAAATGGAGTTAAGCAAAAGAAGTCAAATTGCCATGACATTTCAACAAAGTTGAACCACATAGAAAGGTCTAGAAAATTCTCCATGAAAATCTGATAGAGTTGACTTATGGTTGGCTGAAAGGGCCAGGATCTGTTTAATACTCTTCACACCCACCCCAATGCCATTCAATAAAAGAATAGTGCATCCTTGGACAATGCTTAACTCTGCAACTGAGGAAACTAGAAAGAGCAGACTGTTGAAGGTATCTGCCTAAGTAGCTGGGGCATCATATCCTTCCTGAAGAATATGAGCAATATATCTCATATTCAACACAAAAATTCTTGTTGTATTCTCTAAACAGCTATGTATCTTACAATAAAGCAAATTCCAGAAAAATCAAATAGCCAATCAAAATCAATTTTAAGTAGATCATTAAAAAATTCTTAAATACTCCTAATACTTAATCTATTCCCTCGGTATACTAGCCTCATTTTGTTCCATAAAATAGTCTCATGTGAACTATTGAAAATGTATTTCATTTCAATAGATACTTTTTGTTTCTTCACTTTCTAGTAGCAAATCTATGCAGTAATAAAGTGCATCTTCCACATGTTAATACTGTTCTGTTTTCTCTGAGAGATAAAATTATTTTACAAAGCATTTATAGGGAGTGGAAACATGACAACTTAGTGTTGGCTTAATTGTATTTATTTAAGTATCTAGCTACTTAAAATTATGCATTTTACAAGAAAAATTGAACGAATACATAAAATAAAATAAGATAATAGATATTTATTTTTAAGTCACTACATTTGGGGAGAAGTTATTACTCAACAATAAATAACACAATTGACTACTTATTTATTTACTTAATGAATTTATTTAAAGTCTGTACCCTTCATCAGGCTAAAATTCATAAAGGCAGGGATCATGTTTCGCAAAACTGTTTTTCTAGCACCTGGCCCAGTGTATAGCATATATTCAGTAAAAAGCACGTTGATTAAATAAAAGACCGAACAAACAGATACTAATAAGAGCTCTCCAAATATGAAGTGAGCTTACTCAGAAATTGAGTTTTTCCCCTGTTATCAGAAGTGTTCACAAATAATCTTGTTGAAAGTTTGGCCATGAGAAAATTTGATGAATGAAATTTGTGTTAAGTGAATCTGGAGGTTTAACCTAGAGATTCAGAAACTCTCTTACATGAACTTCTTTATGTCTCAATGTATTATTTCTCTCTAAAATGGAGCACAACTTCTCTCTAAATACCCTCAGGTAAGCCTTCAAGCAATGCAATATTTTACAACATAGAGCAGGGAATTATTTTTGAAAAAAAAAGCAACTTAGAAACAAACACGTGCACACACGCACGCACGTACGACACACACACACACACACACACACACAGACACACACCACAAACCTGTATATGCACACCTACTTAAAATAGGATTTCTGGGTTAGAATAGAGAAGTGTGTAAAGCTATATAGATATTCTTTGGAAAGATTTTGAACTTCCAAATCAATTACACTGGATTTAAAACTAATTTTTATGTTTTTTCTAGGTATATACCTATGGGCATATTTCTTCACTTTATTTTCATTTCCTAAGTCTACCCAACTCAGGCCTACCTTTTTAAAATCAGTCTTATTCATCTGCATATTTGCTGTACATAATCAATTTCATATTTCACAACCACCTTAAAACTCGACATATCCAAAAATTTACTGATCATTTCCTCAAACCTTCCCATCAGCCATACTTCACGATTATTAAATACCTTCTTGTCCTTCTGTGAATTAGTTAATAGCACCACCATTATAGGCATTCAAGTCATCCTTGATATACATCCATCTCAACCACAGATTATTTTATGTCTCACTTTGGGATTGGTTCTCTTCCTAGAGATGTCAATGGGCCTTTGGGGCCAAATTGAGTTGCCATGTCCATATCTTGTGTATATTGGTATCCTGTGTATATTGGTGCTAAGACACTTATTGCGTCACATTGCAATTATATTTTTTTGTATCTCTTCTATGCATGTCTGCTTTTTGTGGGCAGAGAAGAGATTCTATTTGCCTTTGTATTCTTGATACCAAGTGCACTCTGACATACTTAGGCATTCAGAAAACTATCCAGATTAATTGAACATGTAAATATTACATGTTAATCTGTACATTAAAAATGATTTATACGTATGTAAATTAGTATATATGATCACAGCATATATATACATACATGCATTTAACCAGGTTGTTGATATTTGAAAGCATTTAATGCAGTGTCAAGTAAATGGTGTGTCTTCAGAATGTATATGAAAGTAAACATAAATTAGAAAAATCCCAATGCAATAATTTAGGAGCAAAAAGCCGGCTGTATGAGAAGTTGCCTTGTGCTGCCAAAAGCAAGACATGTGAACTTTCACCAGAGCATCCCTAAGATCTTTAGTTTCATAAGAAGGGCAGGACTCTCTAAAGTCCCTTTCATCTCTAAAACTTTGGGCCTTTAGTGTATGTGTCTGTGTGTATCTGTATATAAGTACATAAGTGTAGTTTCCTATTATTTCACCTGTTTTTTTAAGCAAATACACTATGCCTTAGTAATGGGTTACTATTGCTAACATCTAGCCTACCATCTGCAACATAATAGGAATCAGTACATACATATTAGGTATCTAAAACAGTCACATATATTTTATATTATCAGCTTAATTCTGCTTCTAAATGAGTATTTACTGGTACAAGTTTGCTCTATGTTCATTGAACCCTTGTAAACTGAGTATTGTAACTGAGCCTCAATCTGTGTAGAAGAATCCATTTTAAAAGGTATATGTCAATCTTAATAATATTTGTTTCAAGCCAGGCTCAGTGGCTCAGCCTGTAATCCCACACCTTTGGGAGGCTGAGGTGAGTGGATTACCTGAGCCCACGGGTTTGAGACCCGCCTGGGCAGCGAGACCTCATCTCCATAATAAATCAAAAAATCAGCCAGGCGCAGTAGCGCATGCCTGTAATTCCGGCTACTTGGAAGGCTGAGGGGGAAGCATCGCCAGAGCCCAGCAGGTCAAGGCTGTGGTGGCCGGGAGCGGCCACTGCACTCCAGTCTGGGTGACAGAGTGAGACTCCAACTCAAAAAAGTAAAATAAAATAATAATAATAATAATAATATTTGTTTCAGTGGGTCCAATGCCACCCTCAACTTCTTAATGTATTTATACCCACTCTTGCTGGAAAATAAGTGAGCTACACTTCAAAGATCTCATTCATTATCTCATAATAAAAACAGTATAGGAAGGAGTCATATAGCAATTAGGTTAAATATTTAAACAGTTCATCGGTCTTCAAGTAAATCAACCCTCTGTTTTATGGTCTGGTTAGTTATCTTAATATAATTTAGATATAGTAAAGCACAGAACTATATTAAAAATGTGGTTCTTGCCTGTTGGCCTTATTCTCTGATAAGAAGGTCTAGATGGCAAAAAGCCCATAGGGAACTACCACATAGAATAGTTTATGGATGAATTAGCATGTTTCTCTCATATTAGAGTTTAAATTGTTGGGAACAGTTACCTTGATGGCTATGCCAAGAGATTTCTGAAGTTCAAAAGGGGAAAAGAGTCATGATTATTAGAACCCACCTTTATTTGGAAGTGGGGAGTAGCTAAAAGTAAACCACCTCCTTTGCCTTTCCTGAACAATTCCTACTACCACACAACCAAGACAAAGAGGCAGGTGGAAATTATATGATTTCAGAGTATCGATATTAATGCTTAGGAAAAAAAAAACAATTAGTAATCGTGTGACTGAGAGCAAAGCTTCTGAGTGTATGTAGTAATAAACCTTGAGATATTTTTTTAAATGGATGATGGGCAGAAGTCTTCTGTTCTATGTTATAAAGAGAGTAAATGTCTTACTATAAAGTTATATCTATTAAATTTTTTTATTGGGAAGTGAGGAGCCCTTTCTCTGCCTTAGTACATTTTCTGCTGCCAAAACATAATGACACAGGCTAAGTAGTTTTATAAAGAAAAAGTTTATTTGGCTTATGTTTCTGGAGACTGGAAAGTTTAAGAACATGGCACTGGTATCTGGTGAGGGTCATCCCATGGCTCACCTCTTAAAGGTCCAACAAAATAATAATAATAATAATAATAATAATAATAATAATAATAAAAAGGTCCAACCTCTCCAATGCATTGGAAATTAAGTTTCCAGCACATGAACTTTTGGGAAACACATTCAAACCATAGCATCATAAATATTTTTAAATATCTATACTTTTTTTAAAAAAACATATTTTCTTTTGTGAACCTAGCACATCAGTGTCCAAAATAGTAACCTACGAAGTGTTTTTTGTCCATTTTTCTGGAGATAGTAAGACAGGATCCCTTAAATGCTCAAGGCATATAGACTCAAAAGTAGGCTCAAAGAATGACTTGGTTGATTTCACACTTAACAAGCTGGAATGTGTATTCCTAAATTTGTTCAAAATAGATAGTAAATTTGATATCCAACAATCATCAAAGATAATTTAATTCTCTTTGCTTAATGAACGATTTTTGTATTTTATTCTTATTACAGACCAAAAATTATTTATTATATTTAATTGCAAAGTTCCTAAATTTATTTATTTGTGGATGAAATTCAAGAAAAACAGAGCAATTTGATTTTTAAAGTTCTGTTTTGGAGTGAAGACAAGAGCCAGATTCCCAAGAGAAGAAGATACTAGCTACCCCTACTTTCAGAACACAGAAAATGACCTGTGGCTCAGGAACAAGCTTCAATCCCAACAAACAGCAGAGATGCTATAAGGCAGAAAGCATATATATTGCAGGGGAGGAGAGCGGCAAAAGCAGAGATAGAGAAAAAGAGGGAGAGGGAGAGGGAGAGGAAAGGATAGAGGGAGAAGGATAGGAAGAGAGACTGACTAACTGTGGGTTAATAAAAATTTACTTACCACATATTTCTTGAATATAAAACTTTTGACAAGATGACTAATTCCAGACTAGTCAGTATTGGGAAAAACATTAGTAGTGCATTTACTGGATTGACTGAGAGATTGATTGTTTGAATTTGAACCTGCAAAAAAAGTAGCTTGGTGCTTCTTTCTGTGCTGGGTTGGGGATGACAGTGGCTGACATCATCAATGCTTATAGAAAATACCAACTGAGCACGTGCTATGTGCTAAATATTGATAATACGGCACTGAGCAAACAGAAAAAAATCTCTTCCCTCAGTAAGTTTACATTTCTGTGAGTATAGCAGACAATAAGCTACACAATAACATGGTTATTGTAATTAGGTACTATAATAGACACTTTGAAGATAATGGATCAGGTGATGAAAAACAGTTTTAAGGATTTTAGGACAACCAAAGAGAGCTGGGAAGGTGATAATAGAAATTGGGTAGAGGAAAAGTAAGTTCTGCATCAGCGTCTTCAGCACCACATTCCCAGAAGCACAAATGTGTACACCAGCAATCTGCTCATAGAGCTAGAACACCATGTGGACCTCATCTCAGATAGACAATAAGATGCTATTTCCAATAATTTGGCAACAAAATTATTTCATAACACTTTAGTGCAATTAAAATACAAAGACTATTTTTTATCAGACTATTAAATATTTTAATACTATAACAAAAATAGTTTTGTTAATCTCAACATATGCTAGAACCTAATTAACATTTTGTTTGTTTTCTTTAGTTTTGCCTTTTTAATTATACACAATCACACAAGTTTTTCTCCCCCAGGGAAGTATACACTAGACTTACTTGTTTTCACCGAAAACAAAAAAACAACCATAATACCTTGTCTGGTGTATTTTACTTTTAAAGCAATACTCAAATTATCACACTTCCAAATCCTAATGTAAATAGTATGTTTTGTCTTGAGTAGTCATTAATTTAGTTGAAAAAAAAATTGGTAGTTTGAAACTTCATTAATTTTATAACCTCTTGTAGTAACTATCCTTCTTACCTAGAATAGTTTTAACTCCTTAGAGTCTTAGGGCAAATATATAGACTAGAGTGGCTTATAAATCTTAAAAGTTTCATTCAGTTAGGTTAGAGACACCTCACCCAATTATGTTGCTTTTATTTGGTGAAACTTCAGGGTCTAAAGTGCACAAGAGCCATACTAAACACAAATAATTTTCTAGATGGAATCATACATCTTGCAAAATTGACACCAAGTATATCACTCACATCATCCTCAATGTTTAGCATTCATTGGCCAAGGAAGTAAAATTTAAAATTATAAATACAACTTCTTATCTTATAGAAATATGATGATAAAATATTTTATGATAAGAAGGGAAAGTTTTTACCAAGGTATATTTAACAGATAAGATCATCAGAATGTCATAATTCCTAACCATGCCCTTAACATTATAAAAGTTGGGTTAACTGCTGGGCTTTACAGTGTAAGAAAGTAGTCAAAAAGAGCTCCTAAATATCCAATTATGCATTATTTTGAAATACTTCCTTAATCAAATTGATCTGTGTGTGGAAGTCTAAAATATGAAAAATATCACACCTAGAACAAGGCATTCTTTACGTGACATTGTACCCAGTGCCTGACATCCCCCTTTTCTGTTTTCAAATGCTTTCACATATTGCCACTAGATGTTCAGCACTCCCTCTGGTGATGTTCCTCACCATCTAGCAAAATTTAGGTAAAGCAATTCCTTTTTATATCTTCTGTTAAAGTGCTACTGATTCATAAACAGTACTACTGAGTTGTTGAATAGTCTCATGATTCAAATATCATTTAATTTTTTATTTCTTCAGTCTATCTCTACTATTTTTTGGTGATTTCTTTCTTCTAGCTAACCAAATCAGGATAACATAAATGTGAAGCTCTCATTCAAATGTAGCTCTTCCTATAAAGATTCACGTTTTGTGAAAGCTCTTTTTTAAAACATGGTAAGTTGAGTCAAAGAAATAGATACTGTATGTTAGCATTTAAGGTAGGTTGGAGAAATCACTAAAATCATACCAGTAGACAGGCATTTAAATGGCTGCATCAGTGACTGGCCCTTAACTTTTGTAAAAACAGGACAGGTCATATTACTGGAGTTACAGGAAAAATCCATTATTTGTTCTGAGCAAGCAATGAAAAAAAAAAGATAGTAAAAAGCACACAGGAAAAACGACAGATATTCTTCTTTTAAAAATTTCTAGGAAGTATGTACTACTTATTAAATTCTTCTGGAATAAAGGTTAAACATAACTATATAGGGAAAAAAAAGAAGAAAAATATTAGCCAGGCACGGGGACACGCACCTGTAGTTCCAGCTACTTGGAAGGCTGAGGCAGAAGGATCACCTGAGCCCAGCAGGTCAAGGCTACAGTGCCTGTGAGCACTGCACTTTAGCCTGGGCAACAGAGTGAGACTCCAACTCAAAAAAAAAAAAAAAAAAAAACAAGGAAAAGGAAAGAAAAACATAGGTTTCTGTCAAGTATGTAGTTGCAAGCAAGAAGTATCATTCTAACTAACTTAAGCAGAAATTTTTTGAATCAATACTAAATTGCTCTCAGAATCTATATAGCACCTGGAAAACATGTCACAGACAACTGGCATGAAACAAAGGAAAGGAAAGCAAAACTGAAATTACTCTACCTTGCACTCACTACCACTTCACTGAACTACTGACTCTGCTGAAGTCTCTACAAATTTTTGACAAACTCAATGACTTTCCATTACTATTGCAAGTTTCAAGGACTTAGTAGAAACATTCAACTGGCTAGGTCTTGTTAGACACTTATATTAGTTGTCTGGGGGTTGAGTAAAGGGATATCTGCCACCTACCATGAGCTTTCATGATGGGGAGTGTGGAAATGACCTCATCTACATTGACTTTTCTATAATAAAGGAAGCCTGCACATTAAAAAAAAATTATAAAAGGAAGTCTGCATTCTGAGCAATCTCAAACAACCATCATCTAGCTCATTATACCACTTTTGTTTTCATCTAATTTATATAGTACCCATAGTCAAGTGTTCCCACATATATAATGCAAAAAGATCTCTAATCTTTTATGCACACAAATAAATGTACCTAACCCCACTCTCAAATGAGATGTCAAAATATCCCAACAGTCTTTGCATTTATCTTTGGGTGTCATTTTTTCCTCTGGTGTCATCAGTTTGTCCTGATATTGTGTAAATTGTGGACAAAATTAAAAGTTAACTCTACTAATACAACCTAAATAAAATAGCAGAGAATAGAAGAAAAATTAAAAATTGTTAGAATGTGCAAATTCATGATAACCTTATTCCCTCTTAGTTTCTATAAAATTTGATTGTGTATGCCATCATTTTTCATCCACATTCAAACCATGATGGTATTGACTCATATTAAATGCACTGCCCTTTATGTAATTATGATTTATCACATCCTAAAGCTTTTTGGCAGTCATGAAAATGAATTAATCATGAAGTGCTATAAATTAAGTAACTTTGCAAATTAGTATGGATGAGATAGTGTTTGTAAGGGAACTTTTTTTTTTAACTGATTAATTTTTTTGTGTGTTGGAGTCTCACTCTGTCGCCCACACTGGAGTGCAGTGACCGCTCCCGGCCATCGCAGCCTCTATGGGCTGGGCTCCTGTGATCCTTCCACCTCAGCCTTCCAAGTAGCTGGAACTACAGGTGCGCGCTACCACGCCCAGCTAATTTTTTTTTTTTTTATTTATTGAAGAGATGAGGTCTCGCCTGCCCAGGCAGGTCTCGAACCCACGAGCTCAGGCAATTCACTCACCTCAGACTCCCAAAGGCATGGGATTACAGGCTGAGCCACTGAGCCCGGCTCGTAAGGGAACTTTTTAATGCTCTCAAATAACATCATAAATGGTAACTGCTTAAGTCTTTAAAACCAGTGTTTTACCATTTATAACACTGATTTTAAAGAGTTACGTGGTTATAGTTATTCACATAAGTTACAACAACCAAAAATAAAAAGACATATCTTGCTACCCTCATCCTACCTCCACAACACCATGCAGCCCGTCTCCCTCTAGTGTTAATCTGGTTGAGTTTTTTTATTTTGTTTTGCTTTAAGTTGATGCAGGTAGTTGAATGTGGTCACTACTAAAAAACAGAGTCTGAATATCTCTGTTATGCACATTTCATGACACATTTAAGAAGCACCGGACAGAAATTGAAAGCAATACCCTTCTCACATTTGTTTTCTATTATTAATGTCAGAAGTCATCCATCCATTCCATCTATTTCCATCTATCTATCCACCTATCTATCATTATCTATGACTATTTTCATTCTCTTCTTGTTCTTATCTTTGCCTTATCTAAATATGTCAAAAATCGTAAGTGTTTAGTAAGAGAATGATTTATAAAAATACATCCAAACCACAGTCCTGTCTCAAATGGTGAGGCTGGCCAGCATATGCAACTAATTCTCACGGAGACATTCTGGAAAACCAATGACAAGATTGGGACTCTGGGCTAGCCTCAGGGCAGTCAGCAGTGGTAGAATGCTACACACAGCCTCATGTGTAAAGTTTCTGAACTGACACAAAGCTTAATGGAAATGAACCTTGACGATGTGGCCAATGGAGTGTAAGTGACATCCTGCTTGGCATGCCATGATGATTTTTTTTTCCTTTCCTCTCTTGAAGGCATAATGCTTCCTGTGGGAAACCCTGACTTAAAATTCCATTGTGTTCTTAGACAGGAGATTTACCAACCCTGAATAGGATATACGTGGAATAAGGACCCCAGAAATAGGTTATTCCTTATTCTCCCACTCCACTACTCATACAAATCCAATGAAAGTGAGATGAGCAACACCACTTTCCTCCAACAATATGCTGGAATTATGAAATATCTCATAAAAATTAAAATATAAGAAGTCTGTGAGAATTAAAATAGACAGCAATCATTTAACATTTATCGGTTATCTATTATAGTGAATCACCTATTGTTTTAAATCTGTGGAGAATTAAAGAAAAATAATGTACTTTGTACCTGGTTTCCAGGATCTGCAACTTAGTCAGACATATATGATATATAAACAAATAATCATAATAGCTAGGATAGCCACTAATGTCTAGGAGACATATAGATATACAATGCTCTAAAAAGAAATAGTTTTCATAGAGAAGCAAAAAAGTATATAAACTAAATTTGAATTATCTTTACTTTCAGTGAAAATGAATCTATTCCAAGTGATGATGATAGTATTGATACATTATCAATATTATATACACTTCTTATATTTGTGTTCTTTTGAAATAGAACTATGTTTACTAAACCTTCCATTACTGCCCCCTTTTAAACAAAATTTCAAATATAAGAGTCTCAGGCTTAAAGTGAGAAGGATAATCTATGAAATAGAACAAGTCAGAGTAGAGCAGGCTGCATGCAGGGTGCCGGTATATAAAGAAGCAGATGAAGTTTGGAATGCATACCACTTGACTTTAACTCAAGTGAAAAATAATCTTGAAGGAATGTTTTCCTGGGCATTTTTTAGCCAGTAGGCCAGGCCAATATGTGTGTGGTTTGTTAGGAGCGATATGCAATTAAACTAGTCATCAAAATGCAATGTAACACATGCTATTATAGACAGAACACAGAGCAGTAAAAGAGCATATAGGACAGTAGCCAAGACCCATTGGGAATCAGGAGAATACATCTGGAAAGGCTTTACAGAGTGACATCTAATTTCAGTCCTAAAGGGGGAATAGGGAATGCCTAAATATCTGTTGCCTTGATTGGTGTTTAGCTAACAGTTACTGCTTCCTTAGTATAAGCCCAGCTCCCTACCAGTATAATTTAATCCATAAAAATAACAGAAATCCACAAAATGGAACAGGTAATACAATTATCTATATTAATGAAGGTATATATAGGATGAGAACATGTGTCAGGTCATGGAGTTAGTGGCCAGCTAGACTTGATTCCATATCAGCCTCACTCCAGAGCCTGTTGTTATACTGCTCATCCACATCACTCCAGAGCTAGGGAAAAATTGAAAATAAAAATTGAGAGAAGCAGAGACTAATCTTCACTAATCTTCATATTACACTTCAATGACGACACAGCTCCTTTTTCAAATTAAATAGATGATCTGATCGTATACTAATTTGTGAAGTCCACACCTTTCTTCTAAGGAAAGTCTGTTTATCAATTTCCCAATGCCTTGAGATGGAAGGGGAGGACCGGGGCTGAAAGTGTGATCTTTCAGGAAGTGGTCCCTGCCCTTTGTAAATTGAAATACTCTGAAAAATGGGGTGGTCATGCTCCTGGAGGATTATCTTGGAAATTTTGAGATAACTGAGTATACTCTTTAGCTACACTTAAGTAGTAATTAACTTAACCCTTGAGCAATTATGCAGTTTGAGAATTTCATACACTGTCACACCAGAGGGAAAACTATTTTCGGTTACAGCGGTCCTTGACCTCAAATAATGATCACTTAAATTATCAGTAGCCAAACTATCTTGGAGTAAAATTGCTGTGTCTTTAGTGAGTATTTGTTTCATGGCTTTAGTAGCATTAGATTTTTGCATAAATTCTATGTTTCAGGAAGTCTACAAAAGAAAATTCAGCATTTTTTTTTTTTTTTTGGAGTCGGAGTCTCACTCTGTCACCCAGACTGGAGTGCAGTGGCACACTCCCGGCCACCGCAGCCTCGCAGCCTCGACCTGCTGGGCTCCGGCGATCCTTCCGCCTCAGCCTTCCAAGTAGCTGGAACTACAGGTGCGCGCTACCATGCCTGGCTAATTTTTGATTTATTGTGGAGATGAGGTCTCGCCAAGTTGCTCAGGGAGGTCTCGAACCCACGGGCTCAGGCAACCCACTCACCTCAGCCTCCCAAAGAGTGGGATTACAGGCTGAGCCACTGAGCCCAGCTAGTAATTATTTTAAAATTCTGTTTTTTTTGAATAATTTAAGAAATGCAAGATAAGAAGCTGTTGACTTATGACTACCTCATATCCAACTGCAGTTATACATTTGTCTTGGGCTAATGAGGAAATAAATGGGAGCATCTAAAGGTCAAATGGCGATCAGGTACAAGGACAAGTTCCAAAGTAATTTAAACAATGAAGAGTAAGAGGGGGTGTGATTTTTTTTTTTCTGGAACAAGGTACTATATAAAGGTAGTATTAGTGATATGAGATGTTATAAAAAATAAATGATCCTATGCCACTGTAGAAAGAAGCATATTCACAAAGCTAGCATTGACCTAGCACTAATTAAATACATCCATCCTATTAAATGATGTTATTAAATTAAACGCTATTTCTGTAGAAGTTTTGTTAGTACTTAATTTATGTTTTTTAGAATTTTTTAGTGGCTACTATCATGAAAGCTTATACCTACTTTTGCTATTGCAATAATTC
This sequence comes from Cephalopachus bancanus, assembly GCA_027257055.1. NCBI lineage: Eukaryota > Metazoa > Chordata > Mammalia > Primates > Tarsiidae > Cephalopachus > Cephalopachus bancanus. The sequence continues at coordinate 2,887,559 of JAPVLO010000012.1, forward strand.
AATAAACTCTGCAATAAAATTGACTTTTACAATTACAACTGTTCTGTGTGTCATTCAGGTTTATGAGGCGCTGCTGGATATGGCTGAGGAATTGACATAGTATGAACCCTTGGAGATATTCATTTAAGCTTATCTTGTTATCTAAAACCTTGCAATAAGAAATCTTAAGTTGTCCCCAAGGGAAAACCAAATAATGAATTACCAATCTTTGATGACTTTTAGCCCATTTTAGAGTGACATATTGGTATTAACAACTATGAGCCATTACTATCTGAAGAAAAAGCTAATTCTTAGAATAGAATATCACAGAAAAATATTTCATCAAATTGTTGTTGAAAGAGGTAGTATGTCTAGTGGTTAACTACAAGATCTTTGGAATTGAGCCTTTAGGCTTGAATCCTGCCCTGTTATTTAATAGCTGTATGACCTCGGAGTGCTAGAAATGTGTGGGCTATATGATCTGCTCAAACCACAGTTGTCAGAGAAATGCTAACTTCTGGGGGATTCCTACTATCTGCCAATTGACTTTCCCAACCAGGGGTGGTACTCGGTAGTCATATTTGTATTATATGGTTCTACTCTTGCCTAGGTTCCAATTAATTGGAACAGAGCACATGCATGTCTCAAACTGGCCTGATTGTATTTGTCCTTCCAAGAATGTAGATTTGTGACTGAGACAGTGAGTTATCATTATAAGTTCTTTGCTTGAACTGAGGTAATTTTTGCTTTGTAGACATCCATCTTACTACAAATAAGGAGAAAGTTGATCTCCAGGTGGAAACACAATAAAGCAAACATACAGAAATGTGATTGAGAGAAAATGTGACTGAGAGAGTCCTCATCCTCTCTACTCATTTTATGTTTATCCAATTGATTTAGTCAGTACCAACACTGTTTATTTCCTAAATATCAAACACAATGCAAAACTCTATACAACTCCCTATATTTAAGTGCAATATCACGTCTTATAATTCATCTTAGATAATAACGACTTTTAGGATTTTTACGTTAAAATAGATATTCTATACAAAGCAATTACTATTGGTATAATCAATGTGAATTTTCTGTTCCTTTCCAGGTCATGTTTTCTGAATTTACAAGTATTTATGTTTTCTCTTCTTATACATAAAACGTTTGTTTTTTGCCTTTCAGACATTTAGAAATTTTTCTATGTGGTCTTTATTATTTATCTTATTATCTTCTCTTCACTATATGCTCAGTAGAAATCATGACTTGTCCTTTTATTTTTCAAGCTCATATCACCGTTCCTTGCATAGAATGGATTTTCCTTCCACATTTTTTGGTGAGTTGCTTTGGGAATGTAAATGAGGACAGAACTAAAATGGTTTGCAAAGTTTTCCAGGTTGAGTAACTGCTCTTAAGAACCTCTGCCTACCTTCTCAAAATCCCTCTTCTTAGTTTCATTCTCCACTCATCTTCCCAATGTCTTTCTCTCTAGGTTTATTATCCAGAAAGGCTTACATATTTAATTAAACCAAAGTTGTAACTATAGCTACAGTATACATAAGAATGTAGGCTCACATGGCAAATGATTATTCGCTGCCTTTCTGATGTCAACATTCCTGGGCCCGCATATAGGAGCTGAGAGAATATGATCTAGGCAAGTATTTTATAATTAATATATAAGACTCTTAGGCAAATTTATTATTAAAATATTTCAAAAATAAACGTGTATTCTTAGATAATATGACAACTAGTAGTTATATAATTTAATAGCAAAAATACTAATTTGAAAGAGAGGAAATGTGAACCATGAGCTTTGATGTTAGGCAACTGCAGGACTTTATCCAAGTCCCATAACATCAATGGGGCTCAGTTTCCTTACATGTGAAGTAGAAGCCAGATAAGATGACCTCCAGTTTTTTCCAATTCTGATATCTGCTTAGTTTACTTTGAGCTCTGGTAATCTGCAAGGTAATATTCTGGAGGTTACTTAACTATGAGTGATGATGTTATAGGTAATTGTTCCTCTATCCATTACTAAATTCAATTATAATGTAAATAAGCCAAGACTGAGATATGTAAGAGCTCATCCATAACCCACATTCAGAATTAATTTAGTTTAATTGCTTACTGAATGCCAAACATAGTTTAAGCCAGCAGTAGGGATTTCAGTGTTTCGTACATGTCAAATCCGAACCCCAGGAAACCAAATTTGTTCATTTTTATAATTACTTTTTAGGTGTTAAATGATTCCATTAAATGAAATGCCACAAATTAAGTATCGAAATGAACTGACCTGAACAGCACGCTGAACATGCCTGAGGCATCAAACAGGTTTCTATTTTATTTTTATTCTCTTTTATTTGGGAGAATGATGTGACAGAAGAATCTTTACTGATTTTTGAATACTAAATAAATTAGTCATGGCTGAAATGGCACTTCAATCACTTTCAAGCAAGCAGGCTCTGCCCTCAAAGTTCACCTGATCGTGACTTTACTCAGAACTGGAGCAAGCTGGGAATAAGTGGTTCCAAATGCTGAGGAATTCAGTTAGAGTATAAATATGGGACTGTACCACGTGAGAATGGAAATGTGCTCAGAGGTCTTTGTTTTGGAATGCTTCAAATTTATCCACCTCTATGAAGCCAATGGGAAAGATGAAAAGAAGAGAGATAGAAAGAATAAGACTAACATATCTAAAGTATCCCTGTGCGCTAGTAAGTATGCTGTGTCCTCATATATATTATCCCACTTAAAACTTTACCAAAACCATGGGATATGTGTACTTTTACACATGGTAGAAGTGGTTTAGAAATCTGAACTAAATTATGTAAGGACAACAGTATATCTAACTTAAAGAACTGTAGAAGATATTATTGAGTTTACAGTTCTAAGCTAAACAAATCATAAACAGGATACAATTGTTTCCTGCTTATTTCTGAGTGGATAGCTAAAATATAACTTAACTATGAAAGAGGAAACCCCCTTTTTCCAATTTGACACCAAAAACCTTATGTTTATCTCAAATATATTTCAATAGGAATGAGTTCTCCTTTATTTCTTTTGTGAACTATGTGTTTTGTGACATTCAGTTCAAAATCTCTGTATCTGGTCTCTTACCCAATATCAGCATTATTAGAAAGATCAAATGAATATTGAAATTGCATAAATCAATAAGAAAAAGTGGCAGCAAAATATTCTAAAACAATTAGACTCAGATAATTAACAAGGTGTTCCCTTCTTTAGGTAAGGAAATGCCCAAAGTCAGAGAGAGAACTGCAAAACAGTCTAAACCTGGAGTACAAGAAATATTATCTAGTGTTTTTGAGAGTTCAGACCAAGGATTACAAAATAACTGGTGCCAAATGAACTCCTCTCAAGAGATTATTATTTTCATGTTACAGATGGGGGAAAATGAGTCATATAAACATCTGGAAGACATATAGTTTGTAAGTGAATGGATTTGAATTCAAATCCAAGTTTTTCTATTTCAGATGTTAGCCTCCTTCTACTATCCAGATATTCCTCCAACTGTTCTATCAGTGTGTAAGATTTTTAGGCATCCAAGGTAGACTTGTGCTCTCACCCCTTCACTCCTATGCTTAGAAAAATGAAGAAAAAGAAAACATAGGTTATATTATGGGCATTTTACATGTTTTATACAATCCAAAGCACATTTTTAATGTGTGACCCTATGTACATTCACCTAGCAAAATAGCCCCAAGTGTCTATTTTGTCACTAGCCATGGCACAGTGTCTGATACTGTCAGCCTTTAGTGATTTTAGTTCTGTTTTTCAGGGTCTCTGTCATGGGGCTTCATAACCATTTGGAATCATAAATTTAAATTAATTTATTACTCCTTATGTGATCTGTGGCTATGGGAAAGCCACTGAACTTCTACGAGTCCCATTACCTCATTTGCGAAGCAAGATTAATAACACCAGCTTCTTCAGTACATTGTGGAGAGAAAATAATCCACACCATGTGAAGCCCCTGGCACACAGCTACCATATATTAACTGGTTATTATCGTGAGAGATCCCTGGGAGCGGGAAGGTAGATTAGGTCCCAGGGAGCATATAGTGGGATCCCAGGGATCATAAAGTGGGGTATGGGGTGGATGTGGGGGCTAGCAGGCTCTCCCAAGGGATCATGTGATCGCCAGTGATAAAGACAGGGCAATGGAAGAAGTATGGGGACACACAATTTCTTCAGCTTAACTTCTAGGCGTCTAAGCAAGACCGAGAATGTCTACTATGTGGTTCAAGTTGGAATAATAAAAGATTTCAAAACACTGGAGATGTTAATTACAGATAAAAGGGATGGAAGTAGCAGAGAAGAAGCCCAAGGAGAGAAAGAAAGAAGGAAATGCTGAGCTACAGCCAGATCTATTCCACCAACCATCTGTGTTGTAAATATGAGAGAGTTGAACATTCTTGACAAAGACCCCAAAGGGAGCTTTGATGCAGCTGCAAATATCCAGGCAGATGCAACATTCAAATGTAAGTGTTTAATTGTTAGTTTACCTTTCTAAAGTTGCCTTAACTTTCTTTTTTTGGGGAGCACGGTGGTATATTACTGTAATTACTGCCTTTTACTTACAGTAAAATTGGTGTGCATTCTACTCCTTGAAACAATGAAGAGTGGTAAATGAGTCAATGATGTGTCCATCCCTTCTTCCCTTCCTCCCTTTCTCCCTTCCTTCTTCCTTCTTTCTTTCATTCATTCTCCCCTCCCTCCCTCCTTCCCTTCCTTCCTTTCTTTTCATTTTTTTGAGTTATAGTCTTGCTCTGTCACCAGGCTAAAGTGCAGCTATGCAATCATAGCTCACGGCAACCTGGAGCTACTGGGTTCAAGCAATCCTCCCACCTCAGCCTTCCAAGGAGCAAAAACTATAGATGTGTGCCACTACACCTGACTAATTTTTATTTATTTTTATTTTTTTGCAGAGATGGGACTTCAGAATCCTTGGTCTGGCTGGCCTGAATCCCTGGTCTCATGCAATCCTCCCACCTCAGTCTCCCAAAGTGATGGGATTACAGGTGTGAGCCCTACTTTCATTTTTAAAAAAAAGTTTAGAAAAAAAATATATATTTAACTTGTTGACCAATTTCCCAGGCCTTGGGGAAATAGATTAGTGTGAAGACAAAGGCTATAAAGAAAACCAACACCTCCTATTCTGGCAACACATGAAAATGGAGTGTAAGAAGAGAGGCAACTGTAGAACCACTAGTAGCAACCGCCTTCTCTCTGAGTTCTTCCTCAGGTCCTTTCCTTTTTTCCAGGCACAGGTATAGATATCAGAGAGAGAATACAAGTGAGTACTTGCTATATAGAGTGTCATGATGTTTAATTTCCCAAACTAAAATCACCAGAAACAGTTTAATAAATATGTTTAAGCACATGGTTTTGCTTTTTGCAGTTTAATTTAATTAAAATTTTATTTTTTCAACCAAATCTACTCATTATAATGTGCCCCCCAAAAGTACTTTGATGAGAGTAAGTTGTCTGGTGTCTTGAACAGAGAGAAGCTAAAATTCCAAATGTGTGTGCTTTGGATAGCTCTGTTTGAAATGTATATTCTCTAAAACAAACTTCAGCTTCTGAGATAATCTAAGAATCCTTAATTACAAATTGAGCTCTGTAGGCCTCAATTTGTCAAATAACAACCTAATTATTTTTACCAACTTCTGATGAAAGACATGGCTAGGAGAAATGAGAAGAATGAGAAGCAGAAGAAAGGGACTGGATCAGTTCTGATGAGATCTCTGTAGGTCTTTGTGTTGGTTTAGAGTTCCATTATTTTTAGGAATATTGTTCATCCATAACATTGGCAATAAATATCTTGATTCATTCAACCTGGCAATATTTGCTAATATACACATAGGCATATTTCTGTACAAAACCAGGGTAAGCATTTTAAGTATTTATTTATGAATACAAAAAAAAAAAAAAAATAGAATCCAGACTTCCTTTAAAGAGCTTAAAGGCAAGTTGAGCATACCTAATAATAATATTCTGAGTGCTGTATTATATAGCAATTTTTTACATGGTATAAGAATGTAAAAATTTATTCCGATTATTATAATAGGGTAAAATAACATTTATGTCCAATATAGGCATTTATTTCCCTACATAAATTGTTCTGGCATTTCGTATATTTTTATATGAATCGCTTATTGAATGAATCATTAAAAAGATAATAGTTTTAAAAACTATATACATATGTGTGTATGCACATGCACATAGAAAAAATATATATCTAAGTATCTATTTTCCATCTACATACACATATATAAATATATAATTGATTTATGTGAATGCGTTAGCTACAAAATATCAAATAACTAATTTGACTAAATCGATCACTTAACTGCATATTCTGGGTTCTGGTGGATGGATTTCCTTATTGAATTACATTATTCTCATTTTGGATGATAGACCAGGAGTAAACAAATTAGCAGATTAGATTTGCTAAATTACAAAGCCTATTGGAAAGAATCTACATATCGGCCAGCCCCCACCCCACAGTCCTCCACTCCTGTGAGGCTCTGAGGCCATTGCTTTTTCTGCAGAATTAAAATGAAGCACTGAGGCTGTGTAGTGGGCTGTGCTCTTGACAGCTGCCCCCACACTCCAGGGAGCAAAAGGCCTAATCACCAATCCCCACAAAGAGAAGGCACAAAGGAAAAGGTGCTCCGTGCCTCACCAAGAAAATAATAATAAAAAAAAAAAAACCTGGTGACCAGCCTGCCCCCCACGTTTTTGCTCCCCCTGGCTAAGCCAAATCTGTCCCACAAAGATGGACAAGGCTCTTAATAGAGAAGTTGGAAAAACTGACAGTCTTTGGGGGAAACAAGAGCCTCTTGGAACGTGAATCTGCCCTTGGGCAAATCTACTTTACATAGTCATGGTAATTATTTTATATGATTATTTCTCTTTAATCATCATTAGTATTAGCACATTGTAATATAGAAATAACATTGCTTTGTTTTTCAGAAAGAGCACTGTAAAATACTTGCAATAACCATTTGAAAAACAATAGTATATGTTGTTTTTAAGTAATGTTCCCTAAATCAGTTTTTCGTATGTGTAGTTTGTTTTATTTTTCTTCAAGGAAAACAATTACAAACAAACCCTCATTTGTTCATTTATTATCTGGCTTCACAGTCTTATGTGGAGTCAGATAATACATATGATCGTATGGTCAGATACTTCCAAGGAAGATAAAATGAGTTTATTTCTGCACAATTTAGTTTTCTGAATTTCCAGACAGTTCAGTTTTCTGGATTGCTTATAAAATTAATCTAATAGAAAAAATCTGCATAAAATAAATAATTTTGTACAATATGAATGAATTCAGACTGTTAATATTCACAAATGTCTACTATTGGATTATTGCTTTTTAGCAACTATTTTAAAGGGCAGTCTGGAAAACCTTTCAAAGGTAGTACCTCTGGCAACATTTGTTAGCACTGCTGCATCCTGAAGCCACACGTAAGTCAGCATTAAGCACCTGACTCATGGTACCTGGAACAGGAAAGTCTGAGTCATGTTTAATGACATCAGAGAAACTCACATTTGAAACCTCATGTTGGAGATTTCTGCACCCAATAAGGTCATATTATTTCAATTTTTAAACTTCCAAAAGATTTTCTCAGAAATCTGAAACATTACTTCCAATGAATATTTTTCATAAGATTCTGCACTTGCAGATTGACAATAGCAAGTACACTTGGGTTGAAAGGCAGCAGCAGCAGAAGTAGAGAATGAAAAGAACGTTAAAAAGTAGTCCTACATATAATGCAAACAGGAAGAACAGTACACCAACATTTTACTCTGAACTATCTCCTGGTCCCAGGTTTTTAACTTCTTCCATTGTTTTTCTCCCTTCGGGTCTAGTTTGACTCTTGACTATTAAGTACCGAATATTTTCCTTCCTGTAGGTGTTGATGGGACTTCCATTTTTGTTGTTGTTGTTGTTGTTGTTGTTGTTTTGTTTGTTGCACACCTGTTCCCTGCTGTCTGGAGTTCATCTGTCCATAGCACTGTTTAGATATATCTCCCATATGTGTATATTGTAGGTCTGTGGTGCTTCATAAGTAAAATATGCCAAGACTTCCTCCAGATATAGCCAGTAGTATATTTTATCAGAGAGAAGCCTTCACTTTTGCTCCAAACTATCAGAACCACAGGTTTAACATGATAAGGCTGCTTACCTTCTAATAACTCCATTTTCCTTGGTGTTCTGGAGAGCAGCAGACTAACTTTTCAGAAGGTAACAGGTGCTCATTCTCAAATTTACTATAATTTTAGAATCCACAGAATAGTGCTAGGTAGTACCAGAAGGCCACACTCTTCTTGATCATGGATTTCAATATCATTCCAACTATGGTCCAGATAAATATACTATGGCATTGGTTGTGCAAAGACAGTCACCTGAACTACCAGTGGCAGTGACAGGACTCCCAAAAGCCATCACTTCTCAGTCTCCTTGGAGCTGTCCAAGGACAGCGTGATTATAAAAAGTTCTACAAACCAGAGTGACACACTCTAAACTAGCTTACATTGACAATTTTGTATCGACAATTTGACAAGAGGAAATTCTACTCTTCTTTACAACCTGTCATCAGTAATAGGTAAATTGTACCACTTACAATAAACCATTAGGTTGGATAGAGCTAGCATGGTCTAGATTTGGAAGACTTGTATTAAACTACCAAACTTACTAACTTATAGTTGTGCTACCTTGAGCCACTTATTCACTCTTTTGACCCCCATTTCTGTGTCTATAATAAAGTTTATTTTTTGATTCTTGCTTCTTAAAGCAATTGTGATAATTAAATAAGACATTACTTATCAAATACATGGGTTAACAGTGATTGGAGAATTATGAAGCAATGCAAATATTCATTGTTATAATTGTTCTGATTTAACAATTTCTGAAGTTTATTAACCATTTCCTTTCCTACATTCTTATTTTGCTATTATCTGCTCCTCACGTTTTGAATTTTCATGGTTATTTGTAGTGTCCTCCAGTTTGCAGGATTTTCTCAGCTATTACATCAAGCAGTTTAGAGGTAGGGTGATTCTAAATTGCACATTATTAAACCAGGTCATGTGCTAGAAGACCAAACAAATCACAACATGAAAGTTTTGTATTTAGTATTAGGAAAATTAGAGTATTTTATTATGTGATTTTTCAGAAAAAAATAGCTTTATCTTTTCTTCCTTGAAGATACTTTGGCCTCTTTCACTTGGTTATTGTGATGACTACCTAATAAAAATTATCATAAAGCACTTTGCAAAAATAAAGTGATGTATAATTGCTTAATAATAATATTAGATTTAAGTCTATTATCACACAGAATAATTGCCAACAAGATAGCAAATAACTTAATTGTTCTACATTTCTTTCTTTTTATATTTTGTCTTGAGATAGGTACCCTTTTTATTTCTATTGGGGCTCTCTCATAACCACTGATATCACAAAATCTCTGCAAGGTGGCAAAGTACCTGACCAAGCTCCTTCTCCCTGTAGCAGTTGCTCAGGTTCTACAGGCTGAAACCGAATCCACAATAGATCTGGCCAAGTTCTCTAGACTGAACTGTATAGTAGTGAAAAGAGCTTTACATTATGACATAGCCATTTCCTGTTGTTTCTGTTAGATGGTGCCTTTCAGTGGAGACTCTCTCTTGTAATTCTACCCACACACTAGGATAAAGAATGTAGCAATTATCTTCCTGAACAACCACAGAAGTCCTTATTTTGTGTGGATCTGTTTATAATGGATTTAGGCAAAGAGGAAAGCTGACTTAAAACTATTTTGCATGCTGGAATAAGTAGCAACACCATCACCACACCATCAGTATCAGCTGATATTTACTGAGTCCCTACAAATATTCCAGGTTATGTGATAAGCCTTTCATAAGCATTAATTATTCAATTTTCACAACAATCCATCTGGTAGGTAACATGCAAAGTTTAGTTACATTTGTTTCCAGTATCACACAGAAAGAATAAGAATTTGAATCGAAGAATCTACCCGGACCTGTATTATTGCTGTAAAAAAAAATCTCTCTACAAATAAAACTCACTAGGTTATTCTTTGTGAACATAAAAATCTCAAGATAAAGATGGAATATTTGTAAGAAATCTTCACTTGCCAATGTCTTAACTATTCATCCAACCACTTTTCATCTGGAAGTAAATGATATAACACAGATACTTCCATGAAAAAGTACATCTACTCCTGTAAATACAGTTGATACTTGTAAACTAGTGTCCATTTTCAATGATTTCCTTAAAAAATTTATACACATTACTGAGTAGGTTCTCTCTTCCACTGATGCTTTAGGCACAACTGTTTTCCTGGATCTGCTGAAGTTCAAATCTAAAAATGCCAAAAATACTGCAATGAAAACTTTTAATTTTAAAAATATTTGTCCTAGCTGGGCTCGGTGGCTCAGCCTATAATCCCGCGCCTTTGGGAGGCTGAGATGAGTGGTTTGCCTGAGCCCGCGGGTTCGAGACCCGCCTGGGCAGCGAGACCTCATCTCTACAATAAATAAAAAAATCAGCCGGGCGTGGTAGCTCATGCCTGTAATTCCGGCTACTCGGAAGGCTGAGGCGGAAGGATGGCCAGAGCCCAGCAGGTTGAGGCTGCGGTGACCGGGAGCAGCTACTGCACTCCAGTCTGGGCGACCGAGTAAGACTCCAACTCAAAAAAAAAAAAAAAAATTGTCCTTGTATACTAATGAATGATATTGCAAAGAAGCAATGTGTTGTGATTAAGCACAAAGTTCATATAAGCCTGTATCCAAATATCATATAACATGGATAAAATTAATTAATTTTAGGTTTATACTTTACAAAATAGGTAAAATAAGAGCAAAAATAGCAATAATAATTAACACCTAAATAGTTCGGTGCCAGGCATTGTTTTAAGGGATTTACACGCATTATCTCATTCCTTCTTTGCAGCAATTATGAGGCAGGCCCTAGTATTATGTCCGTTATAACAGATAGTTGGGGCATATAGAAGTTAAGTAACTTGCTCAAGATCCACACAGGTGCTACAGGCTGAAACCGAATTGGGAAGCTGGAATTCAAACCCCCTCATCAGACTCAAGAGCTCAGTCTCTTAATTGCTATTTGAAAACAGAGTTGAGACTTGTAATACAGCAAGGCTTTCAAAATAAGTACTATAGTGGTACTAAGTAATAATAGCAAAGACCAAATATTACTTGATCTTTGAATAACAGAGGAGTAATATTTTTGGTTCTGTAAAGTTTTAGATACAATCACAGTCTTTAAAAAACATGCATAGGAAAAGCTTGTTTGTTCCCAAGAATAGCTGTTCTAAATGTGGCTTTAATGTGTGACTTAGACCTGCCCTTATGTCCTTAGGTTAAAATATCTCACCCTCCAGCTTGTAGAAATTTGTCTGTAGAGGGTGATTTATAAATCATTCAGCAACAGATGATGTTATAACTAAAGCGGTGGGAGTTTTGAAATATCTACATCAGATTAAGCTTGTGTTTATTTCAAAAAAGTCTCTGATCTAGCTTGAATTTTTGGCAGGCTCAACGTGAGCCCAACATGAACTATTGTAATCAAAGGTTTTTTTTTTTTTTTTTGAAAGTCAAACTTGGAATATTTCCAGTCCCAATTAAATATCATTTGATGTGTTTTGGCCCTCTACTTTTTTTTTGGAAAAAATAGTACCTTTTCCTTCTCATTTTTATGGTCATAAACTCTGCTTAGACTTCTGCTTTCAAAAAGGTGTTCCAGAAAACTATAAAAACCTCAGAGCTTCTATAAATTTTGTTTCAAGAAATGGAGACCTGTAACCCATAGGTAAACTTAAATATAAATGTAGACATCAAATCTATAAACAGATTTTGTTTTTTCCTTCAAATTGCTTTCTAACATTTGAAAATTTTAAATTCAAATAATGCTTTGCACCCTTTCCGCAGATTACTGAAGTATTTTGCAGATTAGACTTAAGACTATAAAGTAATAAATAACTCATTTCTGTTTAACCAACAAAAAAAATATCAGACAGCAGTCACACCAAGGGAAATTACTCAAGGGAAGACTCTTTAAAAAGCCTCTCAAGAGATTTTGTTAACAAAATAATTTATGATTATCTCATACTGTGCATGAATAACCCTCATAAATATGGCACAGTACAATCCAATTAATTATACATCCTAAATGGCTTGATAATTCATGAAATGTTGAAATTCTGTTTAGCCTGATTTAAAAATGAATACACACTGCAGAAAAAGGAAAAGTTTGTAACTTCAAACCAACATTTAAAAAAATATAGATCAGCCAACAGCATTCACCTTTCTATGTAGATTTCTGAATTGTTGGATGAATTGATTTACAGGGGTTTTGGTTCACCATTTGTGCTTATGAAGTATTTGAGGCTTGAGTGATTTCTTTTTTCCTAATTTTTTGAGCTGGCTTGCTCCTAAGTGATTTCTTTAATAAAATGAATAATATAAACTATGAAAGGCTGAATATGTTGTCACCAAATATTTGTGTTAGAAAAAGAGCATATTAAATGGAATTATCAGCAATAACTGAAAACAAATCACATTTAATGAGCTAAAGATAACTAGGGATATATGAAGACTATGGAAAGTCATGGTATTATCTTACTTGAAAAAAATGTGAACATGTTTTCTTTTTAGCTTGTGGCTAAAACTAGACATGACCCTGCAAAGATTAAATCAAGTTCTTCATGGGATCTAAGAGTTGCACTTTGCTCTGGCCTCTAAAAACAAAAGCGTAGCTAGCTTTGATTATTTATGGCATAGGATCTGTGGAGTCTTCCTTCATTTTGAACTATTATTACTTATTTTATAAATTTTAAATTGGCAGTGGTTCATTACTTCATGAATGTCTTCACTGGCAGACGAAGGTAGAGAATTGTGATGGTTTTTTATAAAATATATTTACATAAATGATGAAAGTTACTATTAGAGCTTCTCCCTGTCTGTGTTACATAAACATTTGTGTAATTATTCAGTTTTTCATTGATGAGAAGTTTAGAAGATTGATGAACCTTCCTGGAACTTCCATTTGTTTGTAATGACTAAGGTAGAGAATATGAGTTGGGGAGGAAGCAAATTAGATTTGAATTCTAGCACCATTCTGCAAATTTTCCTTAAAGGATTACTATTTTTCTGTATCTTAAAAAATTTTATTGTAAAATAAATATATATTTACAAGTAGTTTCAAAGCAATATATAGTAGGATCACATGAACTATTCACTTATCCTCCCCTAATATTAATATCTTACTTAACTGTAATAAAGTATCAATACCTGGAAATTGATATTGATGTAATTTACAGAACTTATTCAAATCTTTCTCCTCAGTTATTCATGCACTCATTTGTGTGTGTATGTATGTATAATTCTGTGTTATTTTATCACATGTGTAACTTTGACTATTTTCACAACCAAAATATAGTTATATCATAACCACAAGGTTCTCTTATACTAAATTAGATTCTGTAGGTTGATAGTGTTGTTCAGTTAAATTCATTGCTTATTTTCTCTCTAATAGTTCTAGCAGTTGCTTAGAGTAAGGTATTGAAACACCAAACTACAATTATAAATTTGTCTTTTCCTTTGAGCTTGTCAGATTTTTTTGCTTCATGGGTCTTGAAACTCTATTGTTTGTTGCATATATATTCAGAATAGCTGTTTTTATTTTATACAATATCACTTTTTAGTAATTTCTTTGATCTATAGTCTACTTTGTATGGTATTTATATAATCATTCTTGATTCTTACAAATACTACATGTATGATATATCTTTATCATCCTTTTATATTCAGTCTACTTGTATCATTTTACATGAAGTGAAGTTTCTTTTGATACAGCATATATTTGGGTTATTGTTTGCTTTTGTGTTTTAAAAAATACACTGAAAATTTCTATATTTTAATATATTAAACTATTTATGGTTAAAGTAATTATTGATGTTAGGTCTCTGTCATTTTATTATATGTTATCTGTTTGTTCCATTTCTCATTTCTAAGTTACTCTGTACTTGTCTTCTTGGGAATTACGTGAACATGACTTAGAGTTTTATTACATTTATTCGTAATGTGGTTGAGTATGCTGCTTTGTACAGTTTTCTTAGTGGCTTTTCTAGGTATTACAATATACATATGTAACTAATCACAGTTTACTGATGTTGACATTTTAGCATTCAAATGAATATTAAAGTCTTACATTGATTTAGGTACCTTTGCATTCTCTGCTTTAAAAATATGATTTTAAAAATATTTCCTCCTCATCTACTCAGCACCACATCAAATGACATTATAATTTTTGTTTTGACCATCAAATATAATTTTAAAAAACTATGAGTTCATTAGTTCATTATATTTGCTGCTAGTTTTAGTCATGAATGCAATGTTCTCCTTCCCATTTTCCTTTATTTTATTTTATTATTTTTTGAATCAGAGTCTCACTCTGTTGCCCAGGTTGGAGTGCAGTGGCATGCTCATGACCACTACAGCCTCAGACTGTTGGGCTCAAGTGATCCTTCCGCCTTAGCCTTCCAAGAAGCTAGAACTACAGGCATGCACCATCATGCCTGGCTAATTTTTCTTGATTTATTGTAGAGATGAGGTCTTGCCAAGCTGCTCAAGCTGGTATAGAATTCATGGACTCAGGCAATCCTCTCACCTCTACCTCCCAAATTGCTGGGAATATAGGCATGAGCCATGGCACCTGGCCAACTTTTCTAAAGTTTTCCTTTCCTTTCTAAAGATCCAAAGCTTCCTCTGTTATTATTTCATTTATGTTCCTGTGGACATTCTTTAAAAAAATAGTTTGGTGGGGACAAATTCTCTTGATTTTATTTAATCTGAGAATGCTTTAATTTTCATTTTTGAAAGATATTTCCACCTGATAAAGAGTTATATAGAGTTGATAGTTGATATTTCTTTTGTTTTAGCACTTGAAAAATTTGTGCTCCTTTCTTCTGGCCCTCCTGGTTTTAGATGAGGAATCCACTGTCATTTGAATTTGAGTAATGTGTCCTTTCTTTTTGTTTCTTTTTGACTTTCTCATTAAAATTTTGTAATGTAATGTTAGTTTTCTAAAGTTCTCCTTTGAAGAGTAATTAAGAAATTTGACTGTGATGTGTGTTGGTGTAAATTTCTTTGGTTTATCCTATTTGGGTTTATTTGTCTTCTGAAAATCTGCAGGTTAATATTTTTCATCAAGTTTGGGAAGTTTTCAGCAATTACTTCTGTAAATATTTTTCAATCCCACATTTGTTCTCTTCTCATTCTATAACTCTGATTATATGAATGTTGAATCTTTTATTTTTATTCTATAAGGCTCTGAGTCTGTGTTCATTCCAGTATATTTTCTGTCTGTTGTTCAGTTTGAGTAAACTCTATCACTGTCCCAAATTCACTTTTTTAGTGCTCTGTCATCTCCAGTCTGCTCTGAGCCCATACAATGCAATGAGCATTTTTATTTGGTAATTATATTTTTTACACTTACAATTTCCATAAGGTTATTTATTATTAATGCAATGTCTTTGCTAAGATTTTCTATTTTTTCAATGTTATAAGAAAATTCATAATTGTTGAGACATTTTTATAATGGCTATTTTAAAGTTCTTTCTTAAATGTTAATTTCAACATATACTTCATTTTGATGTTTGTCAATTGATTTATTTTTCCAATCCAAGTTGTGTTTTTCCTGGTTTTAAATATAATGAGTGTTTTAAAATTTATTCTAGACATTCTTCATATTAGAGTAGTCTTGATCATATCTAAATATTTGATTTTAGTAAGGAGTCATCTTATTTAGGAGTAGTGTATATGTAATGACCTCTATTTTAAAGCTTTAATTCCAGTGACATTTAGTTTTCAGATTCCTTGCAATATCATCCTGGTCTTCTTTGTTCTTCTGTTGCCTCTGAGGCTGCTGCTCAATCCTTTCACATGCTACCTGGGCTACCTGGTGCCTTTGTATGGGAAGATCAGAAAAGTCAGGCAGGCTGGATAAATTTTGCAACCGAGTAGACAGCTAGGGGACATCAGGCACACTTCAGGTGCCAGCATATCAGCTGTGCAGATGCTACTGGGTTTTGACCTGGAGTTGGACGCTTCTGACAAGGTCTCTGCTAGGCTTCTCCTTTCCTACTCTCCTAGTCCTTTGGGTAAAGAAAGTTGCTTTTCTTTTTGTTTTTCTTTCCTTTTTTTTTTTGTTTCTTTGTTATATCTATGCCTATTGTCAGCTCTGGGTTCCAGACCTCTCTGGGAAGTACACAGAACATAAAAAGAAGTCCAGGAATGCCACTGTGGTGTCATTCCTTAAATCCTAGGGTCTCTAGCCAGTCTGCATTTCCTTTTCACTCTTTTGAGTCCTTTTATTATTTCTATTGAATCATTTAGTTGTACTTAATTTTGAGCCAAGAAAAGTGGTCTATGATATCTTGTCCTAGAAGCAAAAGCTTGTTAAATTTTTGGTGCTTTAATTTTCTTATGAGCAAAATGGATATGATATTGCTAGTCGATGTTGTTATGAAATGTAAAATAAAATGTGTGAAAAGCTTAGCATAATAACTAGGAGATCAAGAGACCCATAAAATATGACTTTTTTCCCTTTCCATCTCCTTCTTTAATAATGTTATAAAGATGTGTAGAAAAATTTCTCTAATATTTTAAAAGCTTTTAGAATAATGAGGTAAGACAAAACTGTACTCTTATCTCCTACTCGAGGAAAATTTTAAATTTCCAATAATTTTCACCACTTGTATTCTCAAGTTCAAATTTATAGCATTGGACTGTAGAGTCTCAGTTTGGGGAAAAAACAAGCAACAAGAAACATTTTTTCCTTTTTATCAGTTACAAAATGGTCACACAAATTATTAAGAAGAGAGGTGCCACTGGAAAAAAGGTGAAGTGTTTCTCCTTCCTTCCATGCTTTCCAACAGAAGAATTTACTCTGTTACCTCACAATCACTAGGAATTAAACTCCCCAAAAGGGGTATCTTCTTCCCAATCTCACCATTAATGCATGTTCATTCCTTCTCTCTCAATGAATCAACATAGTCTTACATAAAGATACACAAATTAAGAGTAGAACAAATTTAGCAGCCCGGAAGCAGATTAATTCAAATTCAGTCATTTAATTTATGACAAGTATGACACTACAGTGCAACCAGAAGAAGATATTTTCCCAGTGTATTGCTCTGTAATCAAACACAGATCCACATAGAACAATAAAATGCGAGATTAGGAACAAAACTGTCCAAAGAAATGATTGTCTAGCAGGATGAATGGGTAGACAGAAGATGATAGACGATGACGATGATGATAAAGATAAATAAATAAATAGGTAGAAAGACAACATCTACTTCCAAAGCAGCTTATTGCAAATAGTAAATTCTAAATGAGTAGAAGTATGAATAATATTGCAGCTCTGGGGCAAAGGTAATCTCACAAAGGAGATGGGGATCAAAGCGGGATTTAAAGGAGATATAGAACTTACATAAACTAAGAGGCTACATGTCTGGGGCATGGATGTGAGATGGTAGAGGAGATGAGAAATAGGGAACACTGGGAAGCCACAGTCCTATGAGGCACCTTAGTGCTAATCAAATAAAGACAGTTTCTTCCAAAGTTGGCTCTGCTCCCAAAAGGATCCAGTGTTTGGCAAGAAGTAGATGATATGGACATGTGAATGATACTGATAAATGGAACATAAAGAGGGAAGAACATTGACTGTTGACTTTATAACTACATGCTATTGGTTATTCTTCCAACAACAATTTCATAGGTCTGTGGGCATACAAGTATGATTAGAGAAAAATAAGAAATAGGTGAATGTTGAGGCTGTGAAGACAAGAAAAAATAGATACATGTTTTGCTGTGAAAGCAGACAGAGAAATGGGACAGTAGGCTACCAGAAGATGTGAAGTGAAAGAAGACATAGAAAACAGTAGATGATAGGCCATGGAAATGATTTAGGAGGGGGAGGATATAAATGAAACAGAAGAAAAAGAATTGTATGAGCCAAACCCCTGAGAAGATCAAGATGAGAAAGCATCCATCACAAGGAGAAACTTGTGAGAAAGGAGAGAATCTTAGCCATTTGGCCACTCTTTTGGTACAGGCCAAATTTCTCTTTGATGGATAAAGGTAATTTTTCTTTACATATTTCAGCTATCCCCCCCCTTAAGACATATTAGTAAACCTATATATTTTACTGGAATCCAGATCTCTCCAGGATTTTAGTCACTCCCAAGTTGGAAGATGTTTAAAGTCACTACAGGAACTTTTCTTCAGAGTCTGTATGGAAAGAAACTCTTAAATAGTTAAAAGTTATTCTTACCAGGTTCTAATGTTTGATAACAGAGTAGAGTGACTATAGTTAACACAATATAATGTATATTTCAAAATAGCTGGAAGAGAGGACTTGAAATGTTCCCAACACATAAAAATGATCAATTCTTCAGGTGATGAATACTCTACATGCCCTGACTTGGTCATTTCAAATACTATGCATGTACCAAATTATCAGTGTACCCCATAAATATGTACAAATATTATTTATCAAGAAAAGTTATTATTTATGTTATTCATATGGTAGCTTTTTCCTATTAAAACTGTACAATCAATGAAAAGAGATGAATCAGTCAGCCTAGATTCCCATGTTAACTTTATGTAGATATTAAAATATCCATATTGGTTTTAAGAAAACAAAGGTTTTGAAGTGCTTAAGTAATATGAATAAGTTAATGTTTACAAATAAAATTAGTTTCAAACCCAAGGAAGTCTGAATCTGCACCATTTCAAAAATATCGTTACTTTTTACTAAGATTCTTTTCTGCTTTTTCACATTAACATCTACCTAAAATCTGTACAACTTAGTGCTCATAGCTGGGGATTGTAATTGCACCCACCCCCTAAAATTGTTGGAAAAAATAAATGAAAGCGTGCTTGGACAGCACTAAGCAAAGTATCTTGCACAAAATATGTATGAAAAAATTGTAGCTACCATACTTATTTCTACTATGCTTTCTCCCATTTCTTCAAGCATTCCTCATTGATACTGACTAATCTATTTTTTAACTTTAATTTTTTATTTTAAAAATGTGGGGTTCAATTCAGGGTTAGGTATACAAATGTTCATTATGCAGGTACCCTTGTTGATGAGGTGTGCCCCCTCTCCCCTGGCAGATTTCCACACTGCCAATCCTGCAAGCCCGCTCCCACCCCACAGCAGTTTCCCACCACTGCCAATCTTTTCTTATAGTATTATGATAATTGTTCAAGCTCTGCTTTTGAGTGACAACATGTGATAGTCAGTTCTTTGTTTTTGCGAGAGATCACTCAAAATTATAGAATCTAAGTCCATCCAGGTTACTGTGAAGTTCATGGTTTTGTCCTCCTTTACGGCTGCATAATATTCCATTGTGTATATATACCACATTTTTTTTATCTAGTCCTCTTTTGATGGGCAGCATGGTTGGTTTCATGGTCTTGCTATTGTGAAAAATGCTACAATAAACATACGTATGTAAGTGTTTTTTTCACAGAGTTATTTGAGTTCCTTCAGGTATATTCCTAGTAGGGGGATTGCAGGGTTGTATGGAAGGTCAACTTTTAGATCTTTTAGGAAACAAAACACCGTTTTCCACAGAGATTGTACTAGTTCACCCTCCCACCAACAGTATAGAAGTGTTAACTTTTTGTTGCATCCTTTCCAGCATCTGTTGTTTTTTATTTTTTTGAGTTATCGATGATGGTTATCCTGACTGGAATTAGGTGGTATCTCAGTGTAGTTTTAATTTGCATTTCTTTGACGACTAGTGAGGCTGTGCATTTTTCATGTTATCTGTTGGCTGCTTGTATGTCTTCTTTCGAGAATTGTCTGTTCATATCTTTTGCCCACTTTGTAATGGGGCTGTTTATTTTTCTCTTTTCAGCACATTTGAGTTCCTTGTAGATCCTAGATGTTAGGCTTTTGTCAGACATACAGTTGACAAATATTTTTTTCCGTCTGTGGGCTGTCTCCCTGCTCTCTTGATGATTTCTTTTGCTTTGCAGAAGCTTGTCAGTTTGATGAGATACCACTTGTCTATCTTATCTCTTATGGCATGGGCACTTGGGGTTTTGATCAGGAATTGGTTGCCAGTTCCAATTTCCATAAGGGTGTCTTCTGCATTTTCTTTTTCGCCCTTATTTTTGTTTGTTTGTTTGTTTTGAGTTGGAGTCTAACTCTGTCACCCAGGCTAGAGTGCCATAGCACACTCACCGGCCACCCCAGCGTCAACCTGCTGGGCTCCGACGATCCTTTCACCTCAGCCTTCCAAATAGCAGGAACTAGAGGTGTGTGCTACCATGTCCAGCTAATTTTTGATTTATTGTAGAGATGAGGGCTCATCAAGTTGCCAGGGCTGGTCTCAAACACACAGCCTTAGGCAATCACCTCACCTTGGCCTCCCAAAGTGCTGGGATGGGATTACAGGCTTAGCCACCAAGCCCGGTCCTGCATTTTCTAAGGTTCTTAATAGTTTGTATTTAGGTTTTATATTAAGGTTTTATATTTAGGTCTTTGATCCATTTAGAGTTGAATTTGTGTATGGCGACAGGTAGGGGTCTTGTTCTGATCTTCTGCACGTGGTTAATCAGTTTTCCCAGCACCATTTGTTGAATAGGTTCTCCTCTCCCCAGTGGTTGGTAGTGGAGACTTTGTCAAAGATGAGTTGGTTGAGAAACTGAGGTTTTGCTTCTAGACTCTCTATCCTGTTCCATTGGTCTATATGCCTGTTTTCATACCAATACCAGGCTATTTTGGGTATTGTAGTTTTATAATAAAGTTTAAAGTCTGGGACTGTGATACCTCCTGCTTTGTTTTTTGTGTTTTTGTGTGTTTTGTTTGTTTGTTTGTTTTTATTTGTTTTGTTTGGCTGAGAACTGTTTTAGTGATTCGTGGTCACTTGTGTTTCCATATGGATTCCTGTATTGTCTTTTTCAGGTCTGATAAGAATGATGCTGGTAATTTAATGGGTATTTCATTAAATCTGTAGATTGCCTTGGGTAGGATGGACCTCTTAACATTGTTGATTCTTCTAATCCATGAGCATGGAATATTTTCCTATTTGTTTGTGCCATCTTTGATTTCTTTGAGCAGTGTTTTGTAGTTTTCATTATAAAGGTTTTTCATGTCTCTGGATAGAAAGATGACAAGGTATTTGATTTTTTGTGTGGCTATTTTGAATGGGATTGTGCTTTTTATTTGGGTTTCTGTTTGTTTATTGTTGGTATATAGAAATATGACTGTCTTTTGCACAATTATTTAATACACTGAGACTTTGCCAAAGTGCTTTATCAGTGCAATGAGGTTTTTGACAGATTTTCTTGGGTTTTTGAAGTATAGCATCATGTTGTCTGCAAAGAGGGATAACTTGACTTCCTCTTTTACTACATGGAAACCCTTGATCTTCTTCTCTTGTCTGATTGCTCTAGCAAGGACTTCCAAAACTATGTCACAAAGGAGAGGTGAGAGTGAGCATCCTTGTCTTGATCTGGTTTTTAGGAGAAATAGTTCCTATTTCTTTCTGTTTAGCAATATGCTGGCTATGGGTTCTCGTAGTTGGCTCTTACCATTTTGAGGTATGTTCCATTTATGCCTAAATGCTCCAGGATTTTTATCAAGAAGGCGTGCTGGATTTTATCAAAAGTTTTTTCTGCATTTAATGATATAATCATGTGGTTTTTGTTTTTACATCTGTTGATGTATTTAATTATGTGTATGATCTTACAAATGTTAAACCAGTCCTACATCCCAAGGATGGAGTCTACTTGGTCATGTGGATGATTTTTAAGATGTGTTGTTGGTTCCAGTTTACTAGAATCTTGTTGAGAATTTTAGCATCTATGTTCATCCAGGATATTGGCCTGTAGTTCTCTTTGTTGGATCTTTACCTGGTTTGGGTATCAATGTGATGTTAGCTCCGTAAAATGATTCAGGGAGAGTTCCATCTTTCTCAATTGCCTGGAATACTCTCAATAGGATTGATATCAGTTCCTTCTTGTACGCTTTGTAGAATTCTGCTGATAAGTCATCTGGTCTGGGGTCTTTCTTTTTTTTTTTTTTTGGTAGTTTTTTTTTTTACATAGTAAATTTCCTGGGTTGTTCTTGGTCTATTTAGTGTCTCAATTTCTTCTTGTTTCAACCTTTGGAGGTTGAGTGATGTAAGAAAGTCCTCCATTTCATTTAGATTTTTGAGTTTGTTTCCTTGCAAAATAGTAGTCTCTCATAGTGTACATAGTGTACATAGTAGTCTCTGATAATCTTTTGTATTTCTTTGGGGTCAGTTGTGACTTGATCTTTTGCATTTCTGATTGTGTTTATTTAGGCTTCTTCTTGGTAGGTCTAGCTAAGGGTCCATCAATCTTGTTTATCCTTTCAAAGAACCAGCTTTTTGTTTCATTGATTTTTTTGTGTTGTCTTTTTGTCTTCTATGTCCCAAAAATTGTGGCTTTTATTTTGATGATCTGGATTCTTCTGCTGAAATTAGGGTTTTGGTGGTCTTACTTTTCCAGCTTCCTTAGGTGACTTGTTAGGCTGTTAACTTGTGATATTTCCATTGTCTTCATGTGTGTTCATAGACATATGAATTCCCCTCTTACTATTAATTTCATAGCATCCCAGAGGTTTTGGTAAGATGTTTCTTCATTTTCATTTGTTTCTAGGTATCTTTTAATCTCTGTTTTGATTTCCATGTCTACCCAGGAGTTGTTTAGCATGTTGCTGTTTAGTGTCCATGTTTTTGTGGGTTTTGGGGGAACTTATGTTGGTGTTGATGTTTATTTATTCCACTCTGGTCTGAGAAGGTTCATGGTAGTGTTGCAATCTTATGGAATTTGTTTATGCTCGATTTATGGCCAAGGGTGTGGTCAATCTTAGAGTACAATGATGAGTAGAAAATATATTCCGTGGTTGTTGGATGGAGTGTTCTGTAGGTATCAATTAAGTCTAGTTGGTCAAGCGTCACATTGAGGTTCTGGATCTCCTTATTGATTTTTTGTTTTGATGATCTGTCTAGGATTGTGAGTGGATTATTTAAGTCCCCAGGTATGATAGTGTTGGAGTAAATATCTTTTTTTAGTTTACCTAGAAGCTGCCTTATGAAAGTTGGTGCTCCTATGTTGGGTGCATCTATGTTTAAGATGAATATTTCTTGTTGATGGATTGTACCTTTTAACATTATCATTCCAGATCTTTTTAAATTTTGATTGCTTAAAGGGTATTTTGTCGAGTATTAAGATTGCAACTCCTACATTTTTGTGTGTTCTATTTGCCTGAAATTTTGTTTCCCATCCTCTGACTTTGAGTCTGTGAGTGTCCTTTCTGGTGAGATGAATTTCTTGGGTACAAAATATTATTACCTCATGATATTATATCCATTTTGTCATTCTATGTCTTTTTGGTGATGCATTTACTCCATTTGCATTCAAGCTAAGTATTGAGATGTGAGAGTTTATCCCTGTCATGAGGTTCTTATACAGTTTGTTATTGTTGCTGTTGTTTATTTGTTGTCTTTCTTTGGTTTTGAGGGTTGATTCATGTGTGTCTTCAATTTTTTTCCTGCATTCTTGTGAAGGGTATTGTCATTCTTTTGTTCCTTCCTTCTGTGTTTAATACTTTCTTAAGTTTGTCTTGTAGAGTTGGTCTGGAAACAGCATAAGCTCATAGGGATTGAATGTCTGGGAAGGATTTTAATTCTCCATCACTGATGAAGCTTAGCTTAGCTGGATAGGTAATTCTTCATTGAAATTGTTTAACACTGAGAACTTTAAAGATTGGACTCCAAGCTTTCCTAGCCTGAACTGTTTCTGTGGATGAGTCTGTTGCTATTCTAATTGGTCTTCTCCTGTAGGCTATCTGACCCTTCTCTCTTGCTACCTTTAAGATTTTTTTATTTTATACTTACTTTGTGTAGGTGAATTATTATGTGTCTAGGAGTTAGTCTTCTCATTTGTTGCCTTGCAGGGGTTCTCTGAACTCTGAATCTCTTGTTTGAATGGTCACGTCACTGATGAGATGAGGAAAGTTTTCTTGGATAATTTCATGGATTGTTTGTTCCAGGGTGGTCTCTGTCCCTCTATCTGCCTCAGGAATTCCAATTAATCTTAAGTTCAGCCTCTTGAAAAAATCATTCATCTCTCGAAGTTTCTGTTCTCTTTTTAATCTTCTTTTCGATGATTTTAGCATTTTGGGTTAGTTCCATATTTTGGTCCTCATGCTCTGAGATTCTTCTGCTTGGCTAATTCTCTTTCCACATTTATCAGTTTGCTATTTATTTAATTCACTATATTCTTTATTGCTTTCATCTCAGTTATCAACTCCTTTATTCTTTCTTCTTATCTCTCCTCAATTCTATTTATTCTCTCTATTAATGTCTTGATATCTGAGTTTGTGGTTTGAGACCAGTCATTCTGGGGGCTCTTCATTGTTTGCATTCAAAGTCTGTATTCTCGGTGTCTGACCTCCCAGGGGTCTGTGTGAGACCTTTATTCTTCTTTTGGTTTTTCTTCATTTGTATAGATCCTCCCCCGCTTTTCTGACCTCTTCTTTAATTCTGTTAATCAGGGATGGAGGGGGTAGCTTTTGCTTCTGTTTGCCCAATCTCCTATTCTTCCTTATGTGGATCCTCTGGCTTTGTTCACTTCTGAAGCTGGACTGGGGGGGGGGCTGTACTTTTTGCAGTTTTGTGATTTAATTGAGGGGGGAGTTGTGATTCAGAAACGATCTGAAAATCCCAGTATCCCTGACAGGTGTATGGGCCCTGGAACCTACTTCCCACTACTTTACCATCTTTCCATGCAGTGGGGGTATAGGCTTTCCCCCTGAAAGTAAATGAGGTAAGAAAAAGGAAAAGAATGGAAAAAGGAAGGAGGGGAACAAGAGGAAGGGGAGAGAGAGAAGAATAAGAAGGAAAACAGGTATACCAACTAACAAATGAGAAGAGACACAAACAAAGAAAAGACCATAAAAACACAAAAGCATACAGGCAATTATACAAATACACAAACCAACAAAATCCCCCCTATTGATGTTCTCTCCATCAAAAATACCCATACAGAAATAGGAAATCTAAAAAAATAGCAATAAAATGACAGAAACAAAGCAGTATGAAAATGTAATCAAAACAGAAAGAAAGCAAGAAGGGAATAAGACAAAAAAGCATAAAACTAAAACAGAAAACAAACAAAGAATGAAACCAAGCATAGCAAACAAACAAAAACAGCAAAACTCACTCTGAGGCAGTTCCTATAACTTCAACTTCCTTTCAACTCTGGTCTCCAGTCCCTCCCTTATGCTCTCAGTGCAGGCTGATAGGGTTGATCTCAGCATGGGTCAGATGCCCAATGGACTGCCATGGCAGGAGGGTGAATCAGATCTGGATTCACCAGGCTTGCTGCCTGTCAAGTCTCCCACTCAGATTTGACATCAAGTTGGAGACTGAGTAGAGCTGGGCAATGCAATGCCGGTCTCTGCCTGGTCCTGTGACAGAGAAAATGGCTCCAGTTGGCGTTTCCTCACCAGTGGTGTGGCTCTTCTCCAGTTTTCCGCATGTTCTCTCTCCACAGATATGGCCACTCTACTGTCACATGTGATGGTGTGGACTGGGCACCAGGTGATGAGAATCAGCTGTATTTGGCAGGCTTTTCTTAGGAGAGTCCCGAAAACAGCAAGCAATCCTGTTTACCAGCAGCTCCAATCTCAAGGCGGTGGGGAGTGGCAGTCACCTCCAGAGGAGAGCCACAGCTGCATGCACCCGAGTCTCCCCTCAGATGGACTTTCACTCACTCACTGGCACACACCCACTCATGCAGAGAGTCTTTATGGACACTTGCTTTTGCAATGTTTCATAGTTTGACCTGTCCCATTGCCATCTTACCAGAAATCTGATTTCAATTTTTTTTTTTTTGAGTTGGAGTCTCACTCTGTCGCCCAGACTGGAGGGCAGCGGCTGCTCCCGGTCACCGCAGCCTCTACCTGCTGGGCTCCAGTGATCCTTCCACCTCAGCCTTCTAAGTAACTGGAACTACAGGCGTGTGCTACCACACCTGGCTAATTTTTTTTTATTCATTGTAGAGATGAGGTCTCATCAAGTTGCCCAGGCGGGTCAGGCAATCCACTCACCTCAGCCTCCCAAGGCGTGGGATTACAGGCTGAGCCACCGAGCTCGACTTGATTTCAATTTTTAACTAGCTTTCCACTTTTATGTTTTCAACAGTTTTGGAGTGATCATGAGTTATTTGCTTTTGATCTTTCTTCAGTGGGTATTAGGGATATCAGCTTACGTTTGCTGTTATGCATAGTCCAGAAGTCAGGGGAAAAAAGTTATGCCTTCTCTACCGAGCTACTAATTTCAAAATAACAGAAATTGTTATAAAACTCAGGGTCAAATGTGGAGAGCTAATAATGAAGCAAATGAAACAATCTAGGAATTAGAATATTTGAGATGTTAAATAGTGAAAAAGAAACTGAATAAAAGAAGGTGTGGTATGTACATGGTCAAAGTCAATTAGGATATTACTGTTCAGGTTCATGGGCATAAAGAAGTAGAGAAGAAAAGGAGCGAGGCTAATAGTAGAGAGAGTATTATTGAGTTAGTCCTGTGAATCAGATTTTATCTGTCTGTCTTCTCCATCAAGCCATGGCTTATACTCAGTTCTCTTATACAGTAAAATTATTTGATAATGTCCATGCTTATCTGGCTGGAATTTGACTATGATTTCCTCTTAAAAGAGCTTACTAAATACTTAGTGGAAATAATATTTCTTTTCTGAATATCTCTGACTATTCCCAACACTCAGTTGAAAACATTATTAAAAAGTTAAAAATAAAAATTCCCATTAGTAGATACAACAACTTAAAATGCCATTATATATTTTGATGATTTTATAGCTCTGGGCAATATGATTATCACTTACAATGTATAAGATTTAATAAGGCAATTATAAATATAACATATGTTGCAAAACACTACGACAACAGCAAATAAATGGAGCCTTTTTAATCTTAGCCTGAGAAAGAAGTTAATGTACCATTTCCCTAATTTATAATCAAAATACTAAATAAAATTCAGTTTAACAGTTATAGGATATCTAAGGTGTTTCATATCATAAATTTCATAAAGCTGAAGGCAACCCTGTCTTTTTAATTGAAAGATTAGATATGAAATGAATTTTAATATGTATATACACTACTATAAGATACTAGAAAACTAAGATTTTAAACAGTGCTGAAGCTTGGTCAATGTTATTTTCTTCTCTTCTAGGTCTCAGCACAGAATTACAAATAAAGCTACTAAGAAACCAAAGGAAAATTAAAAGAGATAAAAATAGATGAGATATTGTATGCAATTTTTAAAGGAATCAAGGAAACGGCTTTTTTTAAAAGAGTTTCTTGAAAGAACAAGATCACTCACCACGTTACCTTTCATAACTGAAAATGACCAGATGCGAATCACAGGTAGGATAATCAACTTTTTTTTTAATTAAAGAGATCTTAATTGGCCTTTAGTCTACAGAAAGGTACAACAAATAAATTGCAGTATTGAGGGAGTCTTGATGAGTAGCAGTAGCTGTTGTGGTAGTAATAGTAATGATAAGAATAACAATGTTAAAATTATTGCTGTTCTAGAACTTACATAAACCCACTTCCTCTATATCTAGCCTTATAATTAAGCCCATTTCTTTCCTTCCTTCTTTCCTTCCTTATTTTTTCTTTCTTTTTTTAATTTACAAATTAAGTTGTATATATTTATGGTGTACAACATGATGTTTTGAAACATGTATTTATTGTGGAATGTCTAAGCAAGCTAATCACATCATGCAAGAGTTCACATGTTTATTTGTGGAGAGAACACTTACAATTACTTTCTTAGTACTTTTGAAGTATGAGTACAATATATTGTTATTAACTGTAGTCACCATGTTGTACAATAGATCTCTTGAACTTATTTTTTCCATCTAATTGGAATTCTGTATCCTTTGACAAACATCTTCATGACTTCCCTAACCCATTCCCTCCCCATTGCTTTTGGTAACTCCTGTTCCACTCTATGCTTCTAGAATTTCAGCTGTTTCAGATTCTATATATCAATGAGATTACTTGTGTGTGGTATTTTTATTTTTGTTTTTGTTTTCTGTTCCTAGATCACTTCACTTAATATAATGTCCTTCAGATTTATTGTGTTATTACAAATGACAGGATATTAAAATTGATATCTAAAAGCCAGTAAGTTAAACTTGCTAATATATGCTCTGACCTCTCTATTTCCCAATTTTTATTACATTGTCTTTTGATCTTGGGAGTAGAAAACAGCATACCTCACTTGGAATAATAGACCATGAGATCATTTAAATGGTGATAGAGGGAGGAAAGATTAGACATCTAAGGTCCATTTCCACCCAGTGCTTCCACTGTTAAATGATCCTACACAAGTCTAATAATTGCTACATAAAAGCATGTCACAAAGTGTCCAATAAGAAGTCTGGGGGGAACATGTGCATTCTTTGTCCCCTACATCCAGCTTAAATTTTCCAAAGCTACAACCAGCAGTAACCTCAGAGCTGTTAAAAGCATACAACAAGCTATGCACATTGAAAAACGTAAGTTATGGGTTGGGCACATTGATGCACACCTATATTCCCAGCACCTTGGAAGGCCAAAGCAGGATCACTTGAGCCCAGTTGTTCAAGATCAGCATAGGCAACACAGAGAGACCTCATCTCTCAAAAAAATAAAAAATAAAAAAAATTAGAAGGACACGGTGGCACATGCCTATAGTCTAGGCTACTGGGGAGGGATTCCCTGAGCCCAGGAGGTAGAGGTTGCAGTGAGTCATGATCATGCCACTGCACTCCAGCATGGGTAACAAAGTGAGATTCTGACTCAATAAAAAAAAAGAAAAGAAAAGTAATGAGGAAAAAAAAATGAGTTATGATGTCATTTTCTCAGTCCCAAATAAAATCTGCATTTTTTCCAAGATATTAGAAATGTAAAGTATATAAAAACTAGAGTTCTACACGTTCATGCCCAAGTAATGTTTTCTCCCAGGCCGTTTAACTGTGTTGTGCTTATGCATTTAGGAATAGAAAACAAACCACTTAGAAGACCCTACATTTCAATTTTCCTGTGAGTAGGGGGAAGGGGTTATGTGGTAACAGGGAGACACTAGACAGCATACATCTGCAGGAAACATCTGATCACTAGGAACTGATTCCAGTGGATTGACACTTCCTTTTCTAGATTAGTGAAGTTAATAACTGTAATCCCAAAGAAAAACTCTAAATTATGCTCATGTAATATGCATGAAATCTGGTATTTCCACAGGCAAAACAAATTGGTCATTTCAATAGCCTTCTTAGGTGAGAAACAAAGATGCCTGCTTTTTCCACTTTTGTAGTTAAGAGTGAAGGTCACTGTCTCTTCACTGAAGAAGAAAAAATTGGTGGTATATAAAATTTAACTCAGATTAGTTTGATGACCAAAGCAGGAAAGCAGCATGAGGAAATCATTCTCCAAACCATCCTTGTAAGTTTGGGGCCTTAAAATGTGGTTGCAAATCCTTTGACATCACTTTCATCAAAAAATAGGGTCTATGCCCTTGTGATAGAGTAAGATTGCAACCATATGAGAGTAGAGGGCTGTGGAAATGATGGTCTGCCCAAGTCGTGAAAGACCATGTAGCTTCTGTTTTGTTCAGTGAAGCATTCACTTTCAGAACCCTGAACTGCTATGTAGAAAGACTGACTACTCTGATACCACCATGAGGCTGTAGTGTCATGTGTCGTTGCCCAGGTCAGTTGAACATGGACTTCCAGTACTTCACCACAGCACTGGTCTGCTGCCGTTTGGTTATCTCCTGATGTTGAGGTCTTTTCAGTGGAGGCCCAAGTCATCAGGAAGCAGAGAGAAGCCATCCATCCCCACTGCGTTCTGTCCAAATTTTTACTTTTTTCATAATCCTTGGTCAGAGTAAACCAGTTGTTGTTTTATGCCCATACATTTTATTTTATTACAGGGAAATAGATATCTAGAAAAATGCTTGAAGTAGTTATTTGAAAATCAGCATTTGTGGGGATGTTATTTTTACCAAGATTAATTCAACAAGTACTTATTAGGATCAGCCGGTTTTCACTCTATAGTAGAATAATAGACAGATGAGGGATGTTCTTAGTGAGTTCTGGTGGATGGTTGGAGGAAGTAAAGGACTATTTTTGTTAGACCAACTCTATTTTTATCCATTCTATTCATTAGTGTAAGACTTAAAATTAAAAAAAAACAATGGAAAATCATATCTGCATTTTATGCACAGCTGCTTTGAGCCCTTTGCTGATGTCTTTACCAACAATTTTCATCTAGTTCTAACTCCTTTTCTTTTCCTTTTTTCCCATACTATCAACTCTAAAGTAAAATTAATATTAGTTGACTATTAATGACTAAGCATAACACAAGTACCAGAAGTGAACAAAATCTAGTGACTTTGAAAAAAATTGTATGTGGTCAAATGACAATGCCAGAACACACTTTATCTTGGATCCCACAGCCATTCAGTCAATAAACCTTCACTGAGTTTTTAAAACACTGAATTGAGCAGAATGGGTAAGTGCTACTCTACCTTCAGAAATTGAGTGCAAATGCAAGCACACAAAAAAACAGCCATCAAAGTATGTATTATAGAATATCACAAAGTAAAGCAAGGAGTTATAAATAATATCTCATGAACATACAATAAAGATAGAGAGCATGCTTGGCATATAGCTGCAGATTACTTCAAATAAGTAAAAAGTATCAAAAATAGTTTGAATGGAAAGTAAGTAAACGAGAGACATCTTCAGAGAACTAGTTCATAAACTATCTCCTACATTTCAGTCCCAGTTTTGTTTCTAGTGTCACTTTGTGCTCTATTCTAGAAACCTGGTGATCTTTGTCCTGTTGGTTGTAAGCCCTACTCTTCACTTATCTTAGTCTCATGTAAGGGCAAGTTTCTCTAGGCTCCCCATACCTCATTCACAAATATCTCTTCCGTAATTTTGTCATGTGTTGTTTCTATCACTAAAATAGTAACTCTTTCATGTTATTTTGTATTATCATTCATACTTACCTTCTTCTGTGTTTTCGTCTAGAAGGTTATATCTCTTAGAGAGAAAACTATATAACTTGTATTACTTTGTATAAATTGTATACATAGGTTTTCTTAATAGGGGAAATATGGAAATTTTTAACAGGATAAGTATTTGTTCTGGGAGACTGTCCTGTGTATTTTAGGATGTTTAGCTAGTAGTATCTGTAGCCTCTGCTATTAAAAGTTAATAGTGTTCTTCATCCACCAGTGACAGCCAAAACTCTTCCCAGTCACTTTAAAATCTCTATGTCTTAGAACCACCAGTGTAGAACAGGTCTGTACACACAGGTGTTTACAGTATATGTGATGATGGTGGTTTGATGATATGTAGACAAATCCCATGGTCAATAACAGAGATATGGTTTTTAAAAAGTCCTACCTTAGGACTTTTCCAGCAATGCTCACACCATTACAGGTTTAAGCTGTTAAAGGTAAAGATAATATTGATTAATTTTTACTTCTCCAAATTTATAAAGTTATTTGGTAGGAGCAAAATGTAGCTATAGGTATTTAAAATCACATATAAACCTCTATGTGAACCAATTTGTTCTCCTTCTCTTGAAATAATCTAAAATATATTCACAGTAGAATTAAACTGATAATTTTCAGAGGGCCCAATTATTCTTAGACCCATACTATTTCTGAGTGTCAGGAGCCAAGGAAAGATATTAACTCTTTCAGTTAACTGGAGAACATTTTAATGAGTTACTATTATAAGGAGTTGTTCTCTCAAAGCCTAAGGCAGAACTGTTACAGGGCATAACATGGTACCTTAGTGGCCAACAGATGACTATGTCTCTGTGAACAATCAACTTTTAACCAAGGAGTGACAGGCACTCAGGGGATTCTATCTTGTTAACATATATTTCTTTTTCACACACAAAAAAGGAATTATACTGGCACTTATGTGCCTAAATGTACTCATATTCTTTCCTTTTTAATCTTTTAAAAAATCACATGGGTTTATCCTACTTTAGAAGAACTCTACCCACTGTGCTAGCTTCCCTCATCTAACCGTATCCAAGTCTCACATTTAAAATGACCTTGACGATATTTGGAGGAACAATACATGCTTACTCCATGATAGACAAGGTTACAGCTTGTAAAATTCTCAAAACTGGAGCACAAAATGGACAATTCTATTAAAATCCATATTACTTCCTATTTATAAAATAGTGAATGTGCTTGTAATAAAATTTACCAAATTATTTTCAGATCACAACCCAGTAGTGTGTGTGTGTGTGTGTGTGTGTGTGTGTGTGTGTTATGTGGCATAGGCTATTAAAAAATCAAAAAATTATTTCATTGTGTGTTTGTATTTTAAAACTAAATGCCTTTCTTGACTAGCAGTTAGAGAAATAAGAGAAAGTGATAAGAAAATAAATAAGTAGAAACAATGAGACACCATCACTGCTGTCTTACAATTATGGAGTTGTCAAATAAATGTGGTGGTAAATTGGTGCAGATTTTCATTTTTATGGAGATAGGTTGAGGGTCCTTCTCACTCCTTTTCAGTTTAAAACAAAATGGACTCAGGCAGTTTTTTACTTCAGAAGAAGACAAATTCTACCCCATGCAAATAAAAAAAATTCTTGTTCAACTTTACTCCAAATAATTTTTCAAGCATCGTGGAGACCTGAATGCATGCATGCAAACACACACAAGACACTTACACATGTCTATAAGCTTCTGAAGAGAAATATCTGAATATTCAAATTTTAGCTAATAAACTTGTGTTAACATCATTCAGCATAATACATTCCTGTGAAAGAAAGAAAGAAGTAAAGTGAAAGAAAGATAAAATGTCCATAGCCACTGCTGTCACATCTGTCATTTATGAGATTTGGCATCATTCTCCCTCCCCTTTTTATACCCGTGTATCAGAACAACATTCATCACTTGCTGCATAGAGTCCAAGCCCACCCAAACTGGACCCATACAGGGTATAGTTTCTTCCAAACTCTTCTGGGCTTATAAGAAGTAAAGTCCTGAGGGGCCACCTGGGGGAAAGCCAACTAGTAACTGGAAGAATGAATGCCCAATGGGGTAAATTTCAACCAATATCAGCCAGGAGGGACATTGTTTCTACAAAACCTGTCTGGAAAATATTCCATATGACCAGATACCTGCTTTTATTTTTTTCTTTTTTTCTAAAGATGTGGTCAAATTGATGACATACCATCCTGCACTTGCTTTTCCTTTTCTGCTCCCTTTTCCTTCTCTTGAATTGCATCACCCACTGGGGTTTTTCCTGGTCTCTGTTCACTGGACAACCCAAGTTAAGACAGTTAAAACTTAAGAGTCAGAGAGTTTAAATAAATTGCCAGGGTCATAAATCTTTTAATCAGTGAAACTAAGATGTCAACCGAGTCTATCTAACTCCAAAACATTTATTATTCTCTTTATGAGCAATTGACTCCTATTTCCTGTGAAGGGAAGAAGGGTTCTAAAACAATACTGTTTAATTTTGTTTTAATAATAAATAATGCACTATAGCATCTTTTATAACTTTACTGTTTCTCTTGAGACTGTATTTGTTATTATACTAAACAAGTAATGAATATCTAACAAGAAACAAAATTAATCCCTAAATATCAGATAACTAAGAGTTTATTTGGCAATAAAAGTTAGCTACAATGTTGTTGTTATAATAATATTTATTATTATTATTGTTATTAGGACGTTATGATGAAACATGGTGGCCATGAATTATAAAACTATCTGATCTCTAAATTTATGTTCTGTATGTATTCAGACTTAGCATAGATATACTTATTGAATTCCTCACAATAATATTTTAAGTGATATAGAAAGTGGACAATGATATGGAGGAAAATGATAAGCTCTCAATAGACTTTATCAATGATCTACAAGTATGAGAAGCAAAGTGTACAGATTCTTGATAGAATAATAATGTCTCCATATCTCCAAGAGTTAGCATGCTTAGACATTATTTTCTTCTTTGTTTGAAGCAGAACATGTTGTTCACCTAGCTATCCCCACATCTGTATGCATTTTTTTTTTGAGTTGGAGTCTCACTCTGTCACCCAGACTGGAGTGCAGTGTCTGTTCCCGGCCACCACAGCCTCGACCTACTGGGGTCCCGCGATCCTTCCGCCTCAGCCTTCCAAGTTGCCGGAATTACAGGCATGCGCTACCAGGTCCGGCTGATTTTTTGATTTATTGTAGAGATGAGGTCTCACCTGACCAGGCGGGTCTCGAACCCGCAGGCTCAGGCAGTCCACTCACCTCAGCCTCCCAAAGCCACGGGATTACAGGCTGAGCCACCAAGCCTGGCTTGTATGCATATTTTAAACTTTAAAATTGCTTCCTTCATATTACATGGAAGCGAACATATTTTCATCAAATTCAGAAGTTAAAATATTAGTAGTGAAAATTTTCATAAAAGTGATGTTTTAGTTTGTATGACAACTCTGGAATAGATATTATATGGCATTTTTCCTAATTCATACATTATCAGATGCATTAGAGTTTTTAATAACAGTAATTTGGCCCATTCCTTTGCTTCTCATTTGAACACAAACTTTTAATATCAATCTCCATTATCAATAGTTTATCACTCCTTTTTGTGGTATATCAATTAAGTGTGATTACTTATTATGTATTTAAAAAATACTTAGTGCAATATAACTTAAACTAAGATGGATGAGAAAATATTAGTATTTGCTACAATTATAAGGCAGGGTAAAGGACATTCAATTAAGCTCCAGGTTCTATGGGAACACATATAAAGAGTACGCTGCCTTGGAATTAGGAAAGACTTAGCCTGAATAACATTGGCAAAGAGTTAAGGACAAGAGAGGGTAATTTGGGTTGGCAATGGCAAGTCATTCAGAAAGGTCTAGGCAAAATAAAAAGGCAAGGCAACAAGAGGAAAGTCAGGATACAAAATGTTTTAAGGTTCAACATAAATTTAGGCTCTATTTTGAGAATGAAAGGAAGCCATTGATATTTGTAACAAAGTATACCCAAATTTATATTTAAAAAATAACAGGCCGGGCTTGGTGGCTCAGCCTGTAATCCTGCGATTTAGAAGGCCGAGGTGAGTGAATTGCCTGAGCCTGAGGGTTCGAGACTCACCTGGGCAACTTGGCGAGACCGCATCTCTACAATAAACCACATAAATTAGCCAGGCTTGGTAGCACGTGCCTGTAGTTCCAGCTACATGGAAGGCTGAGGCGGAAGGATCGCTGGATCCCAGCAGGTCGAGGCTGCAGTGGCCGGGAACGTGCCACTGCACTCCAGTCTGGGTGACAGAGTGAGATTCCAACTCAAATATATATATATATATGTAAAAAATAAAAAAAATTGTTTATTGTAGCAAAGAAGAGTGATTATTAAGAAACTGTAAGAGAAGGAGGGGACCTAGCAGTAGGAAGATCAGAAACAATACTATGATTGTTACCAGGTTGAGAGATCATGTTCTGAACTAAAGTAATTCCAGTAAGGACAGTATGGGCAGCCCCAACAATGGGATTCTTAGCTCTCCTACTGCAAGGAGTGTCAATGACTGAGGCCCCTAGTGACTGCATTCGAAGTCCATCTTTGCATTTTCACTGAGACTACATATCTCGTGGGTTCCCACAAGCTAAAAACTAAGTACATCAGAGTTAATGAAGCAGGCCAACACCTATGAGATGCGAGTGTCATACCTCTTATGAGTTAGATTCTCTGGTGACCTTGTGGTCTTGCCAAAGTTTCCTTAGGACTGTACTATTGTCTAAAATGCTTCCTATTCAAACTTTATTCCTTTCTGCCTTCTTTCTGTCTTTTCATTCCCCCCTTCTCCCCTTGCATTCTTAGCTGAATGGAGGTGTGATAAATTTTACATGCTCCAAACCCCCTTCACATTTTCTATTAGATACTTTCTTGGTTTCTTGAATGTTTCATCCTGTTTGGTGTTAGTATTTTGGAGAAACTGGACTAACACAGGTAGAAAGAAAGACACGGAGAAATTAAAGATTTGGCACACATATTTCTAAATGACTGGTTAGAACTTTCATTCACAGAGATAAAAAATACACAAAAAAATCTGGGCCATTGATAATGATTTCTATTTCATATGGAATGAATTTCTTGAAAATCTTGTGAGACTCCAGTTTCTCTCTCTCTCTCTCTCTCTCTCTCTCTCTCTCTCTCATAATTGCCTACTACTTTATGAATATCAATAGGAACAACTTACCAACCAATTGGTCTTTGAATATTCAAGTTAGTTTTTTTCTTCTTCTGAACTCACACTTTTCAACTGTTACCTCTGAATTCCCAGTACCTAACCCATAATCACTATACTCCTCAGATTATGAATAAATATTCTCACTTGAGGAATACAGTTCCTTCTAGATGAGTAAAGTTTTACAAGGGGCACAATTTAAAGGATACGCAAACCTTAAGCAAATTAATTTCAACTTTTGCCTCTCTTACTTAGTAGAGAGGAAAAGATAAGATTTCATTCAGAAGAGAGTTGAAGTTTGAAAATTGAGAAAATGGGAGCATCCTCCCCAATGCTGATAAAGGGTATTATACAAATTTTCTAGGAATCCATTCTTTTTAAGGCCAAAGGAAGATGACTTTTCCAACAGAAGATCCCAGAGTCTGTTTTAGTAAGAGCATGGCTGTATCTACTTGTTTCAAATTATTTTAGAGAACTGGTAATTGATCATCCTGAATATTACTAGGGCTAGCCAGGAAAGTAGAGATCAGGCAAGTGGTCATTTTGTGAGCAAGGTAATTAGGCTTTGGTATATTTGAGCACATTGAGGGTAATTATGCAGAAAACTATCACTTGTCCTTTAAAAACATATGCCTAAAACCCAATCATATCTTTTCATTATAAACGTAACCTTGATGTCTACATTGAAATTATAGCATCATAAATAAGAAGCATATGTTACCTTTATATTTGATATCTGTAAGCATTAACTCATTATTTTGGAAACAACAATTCGTTGTTACAAAGCAATGTTTTACTTGATAGGTCTCAACCTCAAAGTGGTCATTAACCCAAGAAATACCTAAAAAATAGCATAGTGTTTAGGACAATATTTGTGGAAATATTGTGGAAGATGTGACAACTATTGAGCTATGATTAGGATATACAATGTGGAACACTCAGGCATTATTCTTGTTTTCATTGAGATTAGAGTTTACTAAAACTAGATGTAAAATAAGTAAACTCAACAAAATTAATAATTATATTTGTGAAAATTTCTATGAAATTAAAGAACAGAATATTGTATAAGAGACTAGTGGGGGAAATTAATTTATGTTGATAAAGTATTAGAAGAAAAAGCTGAAATTAAATACTCAAACCTAGATTTAAAAGTTAAACGGGAGCTTATTAAGTAAAGAGTACACTAAATATTTTTAGACAAGGATACAACATGTGCAACGTTTGTGTTAGGAAGAATTGCATCACTTTGAATATGTTATATGTGTCTAATTTTGCTGTAGTTTAGGGAGAGAGACTAGGTATATGAGATGATATGAAGTCTGATTGATATGCAGAGACAGCATCATGCTGTCATTATACGCAAACATTATAGGCAATATTAAGGAGTTTGATTTTTATTTTAAGGCCCATGGAAGCTTTTGAAGGTTGTCATTTTTTTTGTAGGGAACTTACATGATTTAACTTACATTTAAAAGTTATAACTGTTTCTGTTCATGAAGAATAGATAGGAATAAAACCAGGAAAGGCTATTGAAGTACAAGCAGAAGGTAGTGATCTGTACTAAAGCATTGGCAGCAGAGATGGAAGAGAGTAGTCTCATTTTAGATCTGTAAGGTAGAATTGATAGGAGGTATTCACAGAGATAGAAAACAGAACAAAGAAACCTAGGGCATTGATGATGATAGATAATTCATAAAGAAGGACAATTGAAGGAGGAAGAGGTGTCAAAAATGCATGAAAGGCCTCAGACTCAAAATTTCTGTGCTCATAAAATGTATTGTCTAAATAGTGACACTTTTGAGGGTGAAAGGTGATAAAAGTAATATGGGGACAACAGGCACAAGCCGTGAAAATGCTGACCAATCTGGGAGAGTGAACTGTTCTTAGACTAGACTCTCGGGTCCACTCCAGTTTGCCTTCTATGCCTCCCACTGATCTAGAAGTGTTCACTAAACAATTAGTTCCATGAAGCACAATTCAATGGTTGTCTTTTTAGGCTTCTTTGCACTTGGTATTTCTGTAGAGGTGATGCACACTTTGTCTTTTTTTAAATAATGTAATTTTCTGACAGCACACATTCCTGAAGCTTTCTTTCTCTCTTTGATTAACCCTCAGTTTCCTTTAGCTAACCAATAAATACTGGTATTCCTAGTTATTCTTCTATTTCTTTCTTTCCTTTTCTTTTTTCTTTTTCTTTTCTACATTTTATCTCAATGACTTTGTTGGAGTTATTTATGCAAAATATCTTTTTTAAAACTTCAATGGTTTTAGGTGGTACAGATGGTTTTTCGCTACATGGATGCATTATATAGTGGTGAAGAAGTGTAAGCTTTAAATGTACCCTCTTCCCCCACCTGAGTACATTGTATCCGACTGGTGATTTTTCATTACTACCTTCTCCCACCTCTGCCCTTCTGAGTCTTCAGTGTTCATTATGCTATTCTATATGTCTTTTCAATTCCTTAGTTTAGCACTCACTTATCTATTTATTTTACTTAATGTCACCAATTTCCTTTGGTATCAAATGCCACCAATGCACAGGTAATTCACATGTCTTCATGCTTGTCCTCTTATCTGAGCAAAATTACTATTCAACACCTATATACTTGACACTTTGAAGTTTAAAATTTCAAAGGCAAATTATAAGGCATGTCCTGAGCCATATTCAAACATTGCCTCCTCCAAAACTGACCTTCCCCCTGTGTTCCTCTAACTTATAAAACGAGGCCACTATTCATTCATTTTGCAAATCAGAAACCTAGAAATTACCTTTGGAACCTCAGTCTCCCTGACATGTGATTACTAGCACCTGCAAACTTACCTACCACTTATCTCTTAGTATTGTCCACTTCTCTCCTGCTTCTTTGTCATCCAGGTTCACCCTACCATTATTTCCCACTGGAGCTCTGCAAAATTTCCCTAGATATGTTTGTGCTTCCTCTCTTGTGCTCTTCCAATTTATTCTCCACACTGAAATGAAAGTGACTTCTTATTAATGAGAATTGGATTATACAACCCTTCACATCCTCAAAACTTAAGAATTAAAACCTTTCACCAGTATAAATTTATTCAATGCTTTTGGGATAAAGGACAAAACCTTTGATAACAAGACCTCCTAGGTTATGTGAGCTCTGAGCCCTACCTCTCCAAGAGAACTTTGCAATAGCTGCCTCCTTGATATTTGTGCTTTAACCACATACTGTTTTCTTAAAAACACCACCTTGTTTCTTCCAGAGGGCTTCTTACATGTGTACCTTCATATCCCTTCAACATATATGTACAAAAATAGCTTAACTTAGTTAACTCCCATGATTTCTTCAGATGTCAAGTCTACCACTACTTCCTCAGGGAAGTCTAATTTAATTCTCCAAACTGGCTCAGATCCTCCTAATAAAGACTTACACTAAACTGTATCACTTCCTTCCAGCAATGTCTGTTCCTTCCACTAAATCAAAACTTTCACAAAAGCAGATATAATGGCAATTTTCACTTTTCATTTTTTTAACCTTGAGCTTAATACATGAAATAGCACGTAGTTAAGTGAAAGAAAAAAAAAGGACTCAGTGAATATTTACTGAATGAGTGAATGATTGTTAAGTGAAAGAATTTCTGTTAACACCAGGTTATTGGATAGGTCAATCAAAAGAGGTGGAATGCAATGTTTTTCTCAGCTTCTGTTGCTGATTTGCTATATCATCTTTTTTTTTTGAGTTGGAGTCTCAATCTATCGCCCAGACTGGAGTGCAGTCACCACTTCCGGCCACTGCAGCCTCGACCCACTGGGCTCCGGCATTCCTTCCGCCTCAACCTTCTGAGTAGCCGGAATTACAGCCACGCGCTACCATACCTGGCTGATTTTTTGATTTATTGTAGAGATGAGGTCTCGCCAAGTTGCCCAGGCGGGTCTCGAACCCACAGGTTCAGGCAATCCACTCACCTCAGCCTCCCATAGCACGGAATTACAGGCTGAGCCACTGAGCCCAGCTTGCTATATCATCTTAAGTCAACTCTCTCTATTATGCTGTTAGAAATTCCATCTATAAAATGGGGGCATGGTAGATACTTCCTGTATCATCACTCACAATAAATAATGCAAAACATCTTGAGCATTAACTAGATCCATTAGACATAAACATAAATTTTCAGTACTAATTAGGTGCTGCCATGACACCGCAGCCTGACTGTTATGATTGCTAATCTGTGTTTAATTTATTATTGATGTAAACATAACAGGTAATTAAGAATGAAGAATGTTTTGTTGTAAACACTCTCCCCATCTTGCATACATACCTC
The DNA here is from genome assembly GCA_027257055.1 of Cephalopachus bancanus. Taxonomy (NCBI): domain Eukaryota; kingdom Metazoa; phylum Chordata; class Mammalia; order Primates; family Tarsiidae; genus Cephalopachus; species Cephalopachus bancanus. The sequence goes on from JAPVLO010000012.1 coordinate 2,928,218, forward strand.
AAACACACACACTGCCCCCACACACAGACATACACAGAGACACAAACTCACTATCTTTTTTTTAATTTTAAAGTTATTTTATTTTACAAGGAGTATATATGCAGGTTTATTACATAGGTATACTGCATTATGGTGAGGTTTGGGCTTCTATTAAGCCAGTCACACCATGTGGTGGTAATATCTTTATCACCACCATCACAATCTATGTTATTTCCACTTTGTAGTCAAATCCCTTTCTCTAGAAGGTATACATATTTAAAGTATTCATTAAAATACATAATTCAATGCTGATTTTCTCTTGTAACAAATATGGTTCTTTAAAATTGAATGGCACAATTTCCAATCTGCCCTGCAATGTATACACATTGCATGTTATATATTGTAGGTAATTATACAAAGCCTTGTATATAAGCTTTCCCAAATGAAAGTTTCATGCAAATGAGTAATGTAAATGTACTTCCAAAATGGGTATGTTGATACTGAATATGATTCTTCCTAATAGGATGGAAGTATGCCCCAGTGGCATTGATTTAGCCCTTCTTTTTTGGCTTCCCCCCACCCTTCAAACCCCCAGTGAAGTAGCACAGTGGCTTTTCACCTCTCTGCCTGGTTCATCTGGCCCAGTAGGGCTCCTTCTCCCAATTTGCCCACACTGAGCCATGAGCACTAAATGAAGCGAATAATTTGGTGCATTGTTGGGGGGGTGGCAGTGGGGGTGGGAAGGGGAGGGGACAGCTGACAGTGAATGGTGTCAGCTGCAGAGGCAGCAGAAAAAGCCGACATCTTAATAAAACAGCCTCAGGCGAAATCCCATTAAAGCCTTCAGAAGCTTGTTTCCCTGAAGTTGAGCAGGTAGGCGTTGAGCAGTACGAGGCAGCCCTGAGTGCTCTCAGGGAGCCCAGTTCAAAAAAAAATTTTTTGAGTGCTTTTTTTCTTAATATAAATCATCCACCAGCATAGCTCCTCAGAGTCATTTGCAAGGCAGAGAAAGAGAGAGCCAGCACGGGAGAGAGAAAAGGAGGGAGGAAGGGAAAGAGCTAGGGAGAAAGAGGTATAAAGGGATGGAGTTCCTCTGCCACAGCAGGAGCGGTGAGCAGGCTGTGTGTGCACCCATTAGCGTTGGAGTGAAGACCTCGGGCTGACCTTTGGAGAGGCGAGGGAGCAAGGAGAGCTCGGGCAGAATGACAATGAGGATGGGGCATCCGAGAGGTGCATTGTCTAGCTAGCTCCTAGGCCAGAAGGGTGATGGTACATCCCTTACAAGTAATACTGTCTTGAGAAGAGGATGATGGGCAGACCATCAGTGCACAGCATAATGATTGCCCTTGAAAAACATGGCAAGGCGTGTCATTGATTCTACAGCAAAAGGAGTGAACATGTATGTGCACGTATTTCTCCCTCCGACTTACATACAGTACATGCAACACAGATCAGAATAACCGTCCAAAAATAAATTTTGAGTTCACATAGTATACATTTAAAGTGCTACACTTACAGAATATTTGTTAATGAGCATGAATTCAACGTTTAAAAGCTTTTGAGAGAGAGAATGCAGCTGACCTCGTACCTCACTCAGTGCTTTAAGGGTCTCTGTGTCATGAAGTTTACTGTCATATCTAACAAACGTTTCTCATGATACAGCTACAGACTATTTCCAATGAGAATGTGTATATTTTGTTGATGAGCACTGAAAATTAACTTGAACACAAAATTTTAATACCATGCAGTTGGATATCCTTTAGTTGATAAAAATTAATGTTCTTCCTAAATCATGACCATCTGTTCAATGTGCACAATTAAATGAAAGCATTAAGTTCACAACATTTCTAGTTCTTTTTAGTTAAATGCAGGTTTATTTCACTAATCTTCGTGGTCCAAAAACATTTTGTAAATTAAGACTTGTTATAAATTGAATTGCATTTGAAGAATATGAAGTCTTGACATTAAAATAATATATAATGTGAAATGAATCGTTAGTAAGGTCAATGAACTTTGGTGGTTTTCTCTTTATTTTAATACAGGTTTTGCTTATCAGGTTTGGGACGTTCTTTGATAAGTTAAACCTATTTGTACTTCAGTTTCACAAGTCTGGTCTTTTACACCAGAGAACCATGCTCAACAAATCTCAATTTACTTGCTAAGGAAAGTAATAACAGTGGTAGAAGTTTTAAGAGGGAAAACTAAACTTGAGTTAAAGTTAGACATTTTTTAATTAGTCAAGTTCCACATTCAATCTTTGGACAAGCCTTAAATAAGTACAAAATAAAGATGCAGATATTTAATCAAGTCAACTGACATGAGACTGTTGATTTCTAGGTGAAATTCAAGGCTGCTCACCAGCCCAATCCCACTCAATGCTGCCATTCCCCACCTCTTCCTGTCTGTCTTCAACTCTAAGAAAGAAAAATGGGAAGGATCGAGCCTAAGGGAATTTAATGGGAATATAAGTAATATAATTCTGCACAGAGAGCAATATGGCTTTTGTTATCTCAAGAATTCTTCTGTTTTTCTCTTTTCCTTTCTTTTCTTTTTCTATAACATACTCTAGCATTTTTTTCTAATTGATGGAAGTACCTCTTTTTTCTAATTGATGGAAGATCACTGTAAAATAGGCTAGAAGTAGATGCATTAGGCTTAATGCTCTAGTCTAGGCCCTGGATTAAAAAATCTCTTGTCAATTTTATTTTTTAGAGGGTTTGTTTTTCACTCTATCAGAAGGTAAAACACCTAAGATGGAGATTTGGGTGAACCCAGGCCAGGATGCACATCTCTGTGAGTCGTTCATCACACACCTCAAAGAAATACTATTAACATAATAGATTATGGCATAAGAGCCAAGGTGGTCACTCAGTCTGCTGTTATTCTAGGTACGTAATCTTCAGGTGAAAGAGGTCTTTGTGACTCCACAGGGTCCAACCAACCTTATTGATTCTTTTTTTGGATGAGGATGTGGCATATTTATAAAGTGGTAGTTTGTTGTATATAAAATGTTATTTTTGTGTGTCTACCATGGAATGAGGCATGACATTAGGAAGCAGATCAAGAATTCAGGGTTTCAAAACTCTATCTTGGACAGTTTTCAATCTTAGCATGGTTAACACTTGGTATAGATATAGCAGATTAGGGTAGATATCAGCAAAGCAGGTCAGGGTGTGAGAGGCAAAGCCTTGTCTGCAGGGAGACAAGGCTCATGAGTAGTGAGAGACCTCTAGTGTTAATACCTCAAACTGCAAGTGCAACTGCAAACTGGGCAAGAAAATAAACTCGGGAGCTTAAAGACTTGTATCTTGGATCTAGAAAGACCCATGTCTAGAAAGACTCATGTCCCAGATGACTTGTCAATGAAGTTTCCGATCTTGGGAGGAATATTGTTTGTGGAAGACTCAAGAACAGCCCTCAATATCCTGGGTTGTGTTCCTTTAACCAACTTCTTGCCACACTGAATGATATGGCTATGTCTTTCAAAGACCCAAACTATGAGTTTAACTACAGAGATTATGAAATTCATAAACTAACAGTTTTTTAATGGCTAGAGAAAAAGGCATCTTCCATTTCATTCCATTTCATTTCATTCTAGGCAAAAACTTAAATTGGTCACTTTGTACCACAAACTTACTGCAGACCAGTCACGGCTCAGTGGCTAAAAGAAGCAGTTCCATCATCAGTCCCAGGTAAGTCCGTGTCCACTCTGAGCAGGAATTAGAGGAGGGCATGAGGTATTATGGGTCACGGCACTTCTTTTTTTTTTTAAGATTTTCATTTTTTATTTTGAATATGTGGGGTGCAATTCAGGGTTAGGTATACAAATGTTCATTATGCAGGTACCCTTGTTGATGAGGTGTGACCCCTTCCCCTGGCAGTTTCCCACTACTGCCAATTCCGCTTTCCTGCTCCGCTCCCAGAAGTTTCATTGCTACTGCCAATCCTTTTCTTATAGTATTATGATAATTGTTCAAGGTTCACTTATGAATGAGAACATGTGACACACAGTTCTTTGTTTCTGTAAAAGATCACTCAGTATTATAGACTCTAAGTCCATCCAAGTTGCTGTGAAGTTTATGATATTGTTCTTTATGGCTGCATAATAGTCTATCGTGTATACATACCACTTTTTTTTTAATCAATATTTTTTATTATGGTTTTGTGGGGTACAGTTAAGGGTTAGGTGTACAATTACGTTTCATTCAGGCACCCTGTTGATAAGAGGTGTTTCCCCATCCCCAGACAGATATTTGCTACTGTTAATCCCATCCCCCTCCCCCCCATAGTCTCCCAGTACCATCAGTCATTTTCTTATAGTATTACATTGGATGTTCAAGGTTCATTATATGAGTGAGAACATGTGATACTTGGATCTTTGTTTCTGTGAGAGGTCACTCAGTATTATAGACTCTAGTTCCATCCAGGTTGCTGTGAAATTCATGATTTTGTTCTTTTTTATGGCTGTGTAGTATTCCATCGTATATATATGTACCACATTTTTTTAATCCAGTCCTCTTTTGATGGGCAGCATGGTTGGTTCCATGTTCTTGCTATTGTGAACAATGCTGCGATAAACATACGTGTGTAGGTATCTTTTTTATAAAGTGATTTGAGTTCTTCAGGGTATATTCCCAGTAGGGGATTTGCGGGGTCATATGGAAGGTCAATTTTTAGAGCTTTTAGGAATCGCCACACTGCTTTCCACAGAGGTTGCACTAGTTTACACTCCCACCAACAGTGTAGAAGTGTTCCCTTTTCAACACACCCTCTCCAGCAGCTGTTATTTTTTGAGTTGTTGATAATTGCCATTCTGACTGGAGTTAGGTGGTATCTCAGTGTGGTTTTGATTTGCATCTCCCTGATGATTAATAAGGTTGAGCATTTCTTCATGTGTTTGTTGGCTGCTCGGATGTCTTCTTTTGTGAAGTGTCTGTTCATATCTTTTGCCCATTTTATAATGGGGTTGTTTGTTTTTTTCTTTTCAGCACGTTTGAGTTCTTTGTATATCCAGGATGTTAAGCCTTTGTCAGACCTGGAGTTGGCAAATCCTTTTTCCCAGTCTGTAGGCTGTCTCTCTGCTCTCTTGATGGTTTCTTTGGCTTTGCAGAAGCTTGTCAGTTTAATAAGGTCCCTCTTGTCTATCTTCTCTCTTATGACCTGTGGGTTTCGGGTTTTGTTCAGGAATTGGATGCCAGTTCCGATTTCCATGAGAGTATTTCCTTCCTTTTCTAAGGTTCTTATGATTTGAGGTTTTACATTTAGGTCTAGCAGGTGGTATCACATTACCAGACTTCAAACTTTACTATAAAGCTACAATCATCAAAAGAGCTTGGTATTGGTACAGGAACAGGCATATAGATCAATGGAATAGAATTGAAATTCCAGAAGCAAAACCTCAATTTCTCAACCAACTCATCTTCAATAAAGCCCCCACCACCTACCACTGGGGAGAGGAGAGTCTATTCAGTAAATGGTGCTGGGAAAACTGGCTGACCACATGCAGAAGATTGAAACAGGACCCCTATCTATCCCCATGCACAAAGATTAACTCCAAATGGATCAGAGACCTAAATGTAAAACCTCATACCACTTTTTTTTTATCCAGTCCTCTTTTGAAGGGCAGCATGGTTAGTTCCATGTTCTTGCTACTGTGAATAATGATACAATAAACATACGTGTGCAGGTATCCTTTTTATAGAGTGATTTGAGTTCTTCTGGGTATATTCCCAGTAGGGGGATTGCGGAGTCATATGGAAGGTCGATTTTTAGATCTTTTAGGAATCACCACACTGTTTTCTACAGAGGCTGTACTAGTTCACACTCCCACCGACAGTGTAGAAGTGTTCCCTTTTCACCGCATCCTCTCCAGCATCTCTTGTTTTTTGAGTTATTGATGATAGCCATCCTGACTGGAGTTAGGTGGTATATCAGTGTAGTTTTAATCTGCATTTCTTTGATGACTAGTGAGGCTGAGCATTTTTAAAAAAATTTTTATTATAAAGATGTGGGGTACATTTCAGGGTCAGGTATACAAACATTGATCATGCAGGTACCCTTGTTGACAAGGTATGCCCCTTCCTCCCCTAGCAGTTTCCCTCAACTAACAATCCCACCCCCCCTCCACTGATAGTCTCCCACCACTGCCAGTCGCTTTCTTATAGCATTATAATTGTTCAAGGTCCTTTTACGAGTGAGAGCATATGGAACTCTGTTCTTTGTTTCTGTGATAAATCACTGATTATGATTGACTCCAAATCCATCCAAGTTGCTGCAAAGTCCATATATTTGTCCTTCTTTATGGCTGCATAATATTCCACCTTGTATATGTACCACATATTTTTATCCAGTCCAGTTTCGATGGGCAACACGGTTGGTTCCATGTTTTTGTTATTGTGAAAAGAGCTGCAACAAACACATGTGTGCAGGTATCTTTTTTGTAGAATGATTTGAGTTCCTCCGGGTATATTCCCAATAGGGGAACTGCTGGGTCATATAGAAGGTCAATTTCTAGTTCTTTCAGGAATCACCACACTGTCTTCAAAAGAGGCGGTACCAGTTTGCATTCCCACCAGCAGTGTAGAAGTGTTCCTTTTTCTCCACATCCTCACCAGCATCTGTTGTTGTTTGTTTTATTAAGGGTCACAGCACTTCTGAAACAACATGGTTGTAATGGAAGAATATTAATGCCCCTCCCTAAAAAAGAGGAATATTATCCAAGGATGTCACCCTAATAAATGTTCACTATAACCACTTTTCCGTCTTCGCTCCTATTTCTCTAGGTTCATCGTTTCCTTTCATAAAGGTATTACATTTTACATGAAGTTGTCTATTTGGTCAATCATCATCATCATCATCATCATCATCTCTCTTTTTTAACTCTCATCTAACCACACGCTTGTGAGGTAATGTGGTAGATATAATATGCCACCCAGTTCTCCTTTCTAGGAAGAACTTTTTGTCCCAGGGTAAAAGGAATGTAGTAGGTAGAAGTCTTCAGTCATCAGCTCCTGCAGGAATCACCTCAGCCACAGACAACTTCCTGAACAAGGTCATGCCTCTTCTCAAAGTTGCTCATATCTAATGACTGCATTAAAAGTTCTGGCCATTCTAGTCCAACTCTGGACAGTCATGAGACACCATTCTAGCTCCAGAGCTCCCTATGGGGTTGGCTAAATTTAACTCTAGGTCTGTATCTCATGTCTTTTTTCCTGCTGCTCTCTCCTGCCTCCTCTGCCCTTTTGTAGGTGTTGATTCCAAGGGCATTCTCCAATAAATCTCCTGCATGGTAAATTCCTGAAAGTCTCTTTCCCAGGGAAGAAACTGTTATATATGGGTCCATTATTAGCCCCAGTTTGGAAATGTGGAAACAGAGATAAAGAGGACTAAGCTCTTTTCCAAAAAGCATACATCTAGGTAAGTGACAGTTCTAGTAATGTGATTCTAGACCCTGTGCCATAACCATCATGCACCACTGCCAGAAGATGCTTTCATGGCTAGGCTCTGGTTCATCACAAGAATCCACACTGTAGGTATATGACATGGCTGGCTGGGGGCATAACTGAAGACCCCAGTACAGATAGCTGACAATGTGTGATGAAATTTATACCTATGGGCTTTTCATGCAGACAAGGAGCCATAGCGAGTATAAAGTCATAACATGTTTTCTTCTCCTATATAAGTAGAAAAAAGTTTTGTACTTAAAATAGTCATGAAATCTGAAAGCATGGAAGTGATCCTTTCATTTAACCTAAAGAGGACATAAGATAATTCTTATAATGGCATTGCTATCATTACCTTGCATTTTAGTATATGAAATAAAACTACATTTTGTTTTCCTTTAAAAAACCACCTTTAAATATGATTAAATATAATTTCAGGAAACCATATCTTACAGTTTTATCTAAGGGTAAAACACTTCACATGGAGCATAAGTTCCACAAATGATATCTTCTTCTCCCAGATACAAGTTTCTCAAAGCTGGCATGTGAGTTTGCTACTGCTTTAACATTTCTCTTATTATTAACATATATATATATATATATATATAATATATATATATATAAAATGTCTGTGTGTGTGTGATAAACATACATACATACATGTATGTATGGACACAGACGCATACATATGCACAATGCAAACAAAATATTGTTTCATTTGCTTTTTGCTATTTTTGTTGTTTTTCTTCCAAATTGCTGCTTATATTCTTTGATCAATATTCTGTGGGTTTATTGATTTGTTGAAATTGTTTAAATATTCTGTATAGTAAGTCTCTGAAAACTATTTAGATTGCAAATACCTGTTTCTTCCTGTGATTTGTTTTTTTCACTTTGCTTTGAATATCATTTAGTGTGCAAAGCTTTCTGAATTTAATGTGGTCAAATTAAGCACATTTTTCTTCATGATGTGTGCTTTGGTGACTAAGCTAAGAAATAATTTACTAATATGACATCATAACATTCTTCTCCATTTTCTTATAAATATTATAAAGTTTTGCTTGTTTACATTTATGTACTTAATCCACTTTATCTTCATCTCTGGGAAATCCAGTTTTATTTGGACTTCTTTTTTTTTTTTTTGTGTTGGAGTCTCACTCTGTCGCCCAGACTGGAGTGCGGTGGCCGCTCCCGGCCACTGCAGCCTCGACCTGCTGGGCTCCGGCGATCCTTCCGCCTCAGCCTTCCAAGTAGCTGGAATTACAGGCATGCGCTACCACGCCCGGCTGATTTTTTGATTTATTGTAGAGATGAGGTCTCGCTGCCCAGGCGGGTCTCGAATCCGCGGGCTCAGGCAATTCACTCACCTCAGCCTCCCAAAGGCGTGGGATTACAGGCTGAGCCACCGAGCCCGGCTTGGACTTCTTATTATTCCATATAGACAACCAATTTTCCCAGCAATATTTATTGAAAAGCACATAGTGCTCACTGAGTTGAAATACTATCCTCATTATATAACAAGTATTCAAATATTTTTAGGTCCATACATTGTTGGAATTTAAATTGTGCTCCATATTTAAAATTTAAACATTAATACTTTATCAGCATATTAATTTTAAAATTGAACAAAAATCAGAATTTACATTGTGATAAATATGTAAATATTCTCTACAGAGCAAATAATGCATACTGAATACATATTCTTTTCCTCATTTCTAATTTAAACATCCCCATTTTACTCAAAATACATTCATCTTTTTAAAAAATAACTTTACAATGTTTAAAATAATGCCATATTTTAGTGCATTTTTGTATTATAATCACACCTTTACTAGAGTTTCTACTTGTATTTCTAACTTCCACGTAAAAAGTATTTGAAATTTAACTAGACTCTTAGGTTTTAATGATAATTTACCCATTTGCTGGTTGTGTGATTTTCAACAAGTTATTCAAGATATCTGTTTCTTCATATTTAAAATTGGATTGATAATGAAAAATATTCCTTAGGATTATTGTGATGAGAAATGAGTTAATAATTATAAATAACTTACAATAGTGGAATGGAAATTTTTAATTAATATATGTTAAATTTTAAAAAATTTATATCTTTTCCTGTAACTTCCAACTTTCTACTCATTCTATCTATTGCTAGATTTTATGGATTCTTATCTCTGGAATACCTGACTTTCCTTTAAGAGCTAGAGCCCCTGAGCCATCTTTGAATTCTGATTTGCATAGTTTCTTGGGGCAAAGAGGGATGAGTGGGTAGTATACCTGTAACTCTCCCCTATTTTTTTTTTTTTTTTGAGTTGGAGTCTCAGTCTGTCACCCAGGCTGAAGTGCAGTGGCACGCTCACAGCCACCCCAGCGTCGACCTGCTGGGTGCATGCTACCACACCCACTAATTTTTGATTTATTGTAGAGATGAGGGCTTGTCAGGTTTTCTGGGCTGGTCTCGAACCCATGAGCTCAGGTAATGCACTCACCCTGATCTCCCAAAGTGCTGGGATTCCAGGATGAGCCACCAAGCCCAACCTCTCCCCTATTTTTTAGCACATTTTTTTCTTTGTCATATTTCTGAGGTCTTTAATATTTCAATAATATTATGTTTTGTATAGCATTCTCTTTTCCCAGATTCTTCCTTTCTTTTGCTCTTGTTCTGTCCATGCTGAGACTTCCTTTCTTTATTTTGATGGGATGAAGTCACATTTTCCTAGATACATCATCCTCTTTCTTGATTTACTTCTCATTTTCTTGGAGTCTATTTTCTGTTTCCTTTTTTTAAGGTATAAAGATGTGAAGTACAGTTGAGGACTAGGTATACAAGTGGTCATCATATAAGTAAAGTTGGAACCTCCCTTTGGTCCTCACTTCGCCTAGTTTGAGATCAGCATCCTTTTTGATATTATATGCTTCCCTGCCCCGAGTGGTTTCTGACTATGATCAATCCCTTTCTTTTATATATATGTATAAAATCTTACATCATACAGGTAAAATTTGGCCTCCCCTTGGTCTACACTTCACCTGGTTTGAGATCAGGTACCCTTGTGGATGCTATGTGTCCCCCCACCACTCCGGCAGTATGCCGCTATTGCCAATCTCTTTCTTGTAGTATTATGGTGAAAGTTCAGGATCTGTTTGTGGGTGAGAACATGCAGTACTCAGTTCTTTATTTCTTTGAGAGATCACTGAGTATGATAAACTGTAGATCCATTCACATTGCTGCAAAATCCATAAGTTTGTCCTTTTTAATGGCTGCATAATAGGCCCATTGTGTATATGTACCACATTTTTTAAATCCAGTCCAGTTTTGATGGGCAGTACGGTTGTTCCATGTTTTTGCTATTGTGAATAGTGCTGCAATAAATATGTATGCGTGCATATCCTTTTTGTAGAGTGATTTAAGTTCCTCCGGGTATATTCCCAGAAGAGGACTTGCTGGGTCATATGGAAGGTCAATTTCTAGCTCTTTTAGGAATCACCACACTGTTTACCATAGAGGTTGAACTAGTTTGAATTCCCACCAACAGTACAGAAGTATTCCCTTTTTCCTCTACATCCTTGTCAGTATCTGTTGTTTTTTGTCTTATTTTATTTTATTTTTTTGAGCAGGAGTCTCACTCTGTCGCCCAGACTGGAGTGCAGTGGCCACTCCCGGCCACCGCAGCCTCAACCTGCTGGGCTCCGGCGATCCTTCCGCCTCAGCCTTCCAAGTAGCCGGAATTACAGGCATGTGCTACCACGCCCAGCTGATTTTTTTTTATTTATTGTAGAGATGAGGTCTCGCTGCCCAGGCGGGTCTCGAACCCGCGGGCTCAGGCAATCCACTCACCTCATCCTCCCAAAGGCACAGAATTACAGGCTGAGCCACCGAGTCTGGCTGTTTTTTGTTTTATTAATCATAGCCATTCTTACTGGTGTTAGGTGATATCTCACTGTGGTTTTGATTTGCACTTCTCTGATGATTAGTGGGGCTGAATATTTTTTCACGTGTCTGCTGGTTGCTTGTATGTCTTCTTTTAAGACATGTCTGTTCATGTCTTTTGCCCACTTTTTAATGGAGCTGTTTGTTTTTTTTCCTTTTGGCATTTTTGAGTTCCTTGTAGATCCTGGATGTTAGGCCTTTGTCAGATATACAGTTGGTAAATATTTTTCCCATTCTGTGGGCTTTCTCCTTGCTCTCTTGATGGTTTCTTTTGCTTTGCAGAAGATTTTCAGTTTGATGAGGTCTCACTTGTCTATCTTATCTCTCATGGCATGGGCTTTTGGGGTTTTGATCAGGAATTGGTTGCCTACTCTGATTTCTGTAAGGGTGTCTCCTGTGTTTTCTAAGATTCTTAACATTTGAGCCTATACATTTAGGTCTTTGATCCATCTGGAGTTGATTTTTGTGTATGGTGGGGGTCCTTTTTCATTCTGGATTTTCAATATCCTCAAAACAGATGCATAGGAAATAAAATAGCTGAGGCACTGTGAGTGCAAAACATGTCTTCCCCCTCCCTTAAGTAATAGTTGTATCAGTCTGAATAGATTAGTTTTTCCTGTGGTAACAAGCAACACCAAGCATCATTGTCTTTAAACAACATAGGTTTATTCTGCCTCATACTTTGTGTCCATTGTGGGTTAGTCACAGAAGAAAGTGGCTCTGTCTTTTGTTGTCACAGACAGTCAGAACAAGACTGCTGGAGCAGTCACCATCATAAACTTGGCCAGTTAGTATGCTTAGGGAGGAAAAAAGAACTCACTGGATGATCTTCACCATAATTAAATGTGTGGCAATAACTCTTTTCACTTCTGAACTGGCTGCATTCCCCACTCAACTAAAAGGAGGCCAAAAAAAAAAAAAAAGGCTAAAAGGAAGTGAAATTCTAACATGTCCTTGGAAAGCTGAATGCCTGAAATATCTCTTAATTAGCATTAATGTCTATCACAATAATTTGGCCGATTTTCTTTCTGGAAATTCTGAATTGAATGGTAAGATTTAGGAATTGGTTCTCGATGCCTTTTGTCTCTCTCTCCATATATTTGTTTATTTAGTTTCTATACATTTACATACACTTCCTATTTGGCCCCTTGATTGTCTAATAGTTATATCCCACTTAATAAATCCAATATAAAACTCATTATTTCTGCAAGTAAAGTTTATTTCAACTCTCCCCCCATTACAAACAGGTACATCAATTTTACACCATTGCTTAATTCACAAGCACAAAGATTGCTCTTTGTTTTCTCTTTTTTCTCACATCCCATATCTGACCCATGTTATCCCTGCATTTTAAAGGCCTATGTCAGTTGTCCAACTTTGCCACACTAATCCTCTAACACCCAAACCATAGCCATATTAGTTGACAGTGAAAGTACTACAGTAACTGCCTACACAGTCTTAACACTTCAGATCTTGCTCATCTACTGCCAATTCCACATACTCATCATCTTTAAACACAAACCAGCCATGACTCTCCCATCGCCTGGAATGCTCCAGTGATTTCCCACCACACTAGAAAGAAAATATAACTCTTCGAATAGTCTACCTTGCTTTCTGTGATTCTTTTCTACCATTGTCTCCTTAAGTAATTCTGTTCCAACCACATTCACCTGGTTAGCTTAGAGACATATCATACATTTTTTTCTTCTTGAAATGTGACAATAGCTCAAAAAACACTTTCTCTTCACCTTACAGGCCTCATGCTTTCCTTCATTGAGCTTTCTTTTTATATATTAGTTCACAAAAAAGAGTTTCTTTGCTTAGCCCTCTCATCTTGTTCTATGTCCTTTTCCTGCTTTAGTTTTCTTCATAACACTTATCACTTCTTAACATTAAATTCTCTATTACTTTGTTTCTGTTTAGTTGTAGGTCCCATATGGACAGCATAATGGTTTATATATTTCAGTACATTATCTATAGTTCTAAGTTAAGACCAGTGAATAGTAGGTTTCCAGCATATATTAAATAAATACATGACTAAATGAATAAAAGTTGAGAGACATCATTGTATACATATTTCAACCTTTAATTTAAATTTTTATTTGACTTTGTTTTTAAAATTGTCATGAGCTCTTTCTTGTGGTTTGATTGTGCCTTTTACATAGTACATTATTCTATGTTGGTTAATGAAGCATGTTCCTGAATATCTCTCAATTTTAATTTTAATTGGAATGTGTTTTAAAATTACAATTGCAATTGGAATGATTTTCATTTACTCAGTTTTTTTCTGTTTTTTTTTTTTTTACTTTAATCTATAAACTGTTTAATCTTTAAGGCAAGCTAACAGATTCATGGTTAGGCATAAAAAATTATGGGTGGCATTTCCAAATATTTTATTAATGTAGCCATTGATATGTTTATAAATGTACATTTATATTTGAAAATTTTGCCTTTTTGGAAAATTATTTATAAATTTTCAAGACATTTGGAAATTTATAAATGTGTACTTGTATAAGTTAACTTATATATTTGTATTAGCATGTGTTTATTTACATTCTATGGCAAATCTGGTACCACAAAAGATAAACTTTAACCCATGGATAGAATTCAAGTCTCATTACATTTTAAAAAAATTCCATTAGCTGCTTTTAGGTCCTTTCTCTTTTTTCTTTCCTTGTTTTTCTCTGACATTTGGCAAATTTTTCTCAAATGTTTGACAATTTTGGTTGTTTATCCAATTGCTTACTAATTTTTTTCCTTTATTCAGAAACTTTACTGAGCTGAGTGGAACTTCCTTGGAATGTTAGTAAGGACCAAAGTAAGAAATAAAGGTAGCATACTTTCATATATCTAGGAATTCAAAATCAATTCAAAAGCCACCACAAGGAAAGGTTTGACCTACTCCTTGTGCTGGAGTTTCCGGTAATAGGTTCCCTGTAGAACAGATGAAATGGCGTAGTTTCATTTAATGTATATATGCTGATTATGACCATATCACTGAAAGTTGTAACTGTCTGTGACACCAGAGGAGTTGACAACTGCACAGGCATATTGTAGTGTTTTTATTGTTTTCTTGTTACTTGATTGGCCTCCTGATTTTTAAAAATTAAAACGTATTGAGGTAAGCTGTACAAAATGAAATGTAGCCATTTAAAATGCATACTTTGATGAGTTTTGACCACAGTTTGCACCTATTTAATCACTGTCATGATCAATATTGTATTAACATACAATCAATAAGATATTTCTGTTATTATCAAAGGTCTTCTCATACCTCTTTGTAATCAGCTCCAGGAAATTGCAATCTGTTGTTATCATTAGTTTATTTTTCCTATTCTAGAATATAACATAGATGAACTCATATAGTATTATTCTCTTTTTTCTGCCTCCTTTTCCACAACTTGTTTTTGAGATTGATCAAAGTCATTATATGTATCAAGAGTGCATTCCTCTGTTGCCAAGCAGTATTCCATTGTAGGGGTATGCTAAAATTGGTTTATTCTTCACCTATTGATGGGCATTTGGCATGTTTCCAGTTTAAGGCTATCACAAATAAAGCTGTTGTAAACACTTGTGCCAAGATTTGTTTTTATTTCCTTAGGGTAAATACTTCAGAATGGGATTGTTGGATTACGTGGTATGTGTGTGTCTAATTTTGTAAGAAACTTTCAAACTGTTTTCAAAAAGTGTTATGCCATTTTACTTTAGTATAACCATTTCTATTGCTCTATATCTTCACAAACACTTGATATTGGTGCTCTAACACTCTGTAGATTGTGTAGTAATATCTAATTTTGGTTTTAATTTGCTTACACATGATTACCAGTGATGTTGAGCATGATTTCATGTGCTTATTTGCCAAATCTATGTTGACTTTTGTGAAGTGTCTGTTCAAATCTCTTGACCATTTAAAAAAATGGGTTATTTGTCTTTATATTATTGAATTCTAAGAAATCCTTTATATATTTTGGCTACTAGTGATATATATATATATATATATCTCCAATATTTTTTTTAGTCCATGGATTGACTTAATTTATTTAATGAGGTATTTTAAAAGGCAGAAGTTTTTAATTTTGATTAAGTACAATGTTATATTTTTACAATATGGCTTGTGTGTTTGTTGTTCTATGCAGCATATCTCTACCTACTCAATTTTATGCAGCTTTTTTCCTATATTTTTTCTAGAAGATTTTTTCTTTTAGCTTTTACCTGTAGAGTTAGGATTGATTTTGAGTTAACTTTTAAGCATGATTTGAAAGAAAAAAAAAATCTCCCTTTTTTCCCAAAATGTTGTCCTGTTTTTCCAGCTCCATTTATTTTTTAAAAAGTTATCTTTCTTTTCATTAAATACATTGACATGTTTGTTGAAGTCAGTTGACATTATATGTGTGGGTTTATTTCTGCACTCTATTTTCTGCTCTGTTTTAGTGGTGTATATAGCTATCACGAAGCATATTTCATGCTTATAGTAATCTTGAAATCAAATCATGAGAATCCTTCACATTTTTCTTCTTTTTCAAAATGATTTTAGTTAGTCTAGGACCTTTATATTTTCTGAATAGTTTTAGAATCTGCTTGGAATTTCTATAAAAAATAGTCTGCTTGTGCTTCCATTGGGATTGTGTTGAAAAATTGTTATCTTAATATTGAGGTTTCTAATTCATTAACATGTCATATTTTCTACATATTTAGATCATATATAATTTATGTCAGTAGTGTTCTGTGTTTGTTTGAAAGTGTTGCACATCCTTTTTTGATCAATTTATTCCTAAATATTTTGAACTTTTTGTCACTACTGAAAATATTTTATTTCATTTTACAGTTGTGTTTTTTAATATATAGACAAGTAGTTGATTTTTATGTTGAAATTGCATCCTGTGCCCACTATTAAATTTACTTAGTCAGTTTAGTAGATTTTTGTAGCATCCTTAGAATTTTATACATATGTGATATCTGAAAAACAAATCCTGATGTTTTCATCTCTTTCTCTCCACTACATATTCTTTTTATTTTTTTATCACAGGTTTAGGAGCTAGGGTAGAATATTTAATATAACTGATAGCAGAGAGTATCCTTGCCTTTGTTTCTAATCTTGGGTCAGGGAAATCATACTGATATTCACCATTTCTCACACTTGTAGGTCTTCTGTAAGTACTGTTTAGCAGGCTCAGGAAGTCTTCTGATAATACTAGTGTGCTGAAAGTTTTCATTAACAATTGATGTTGAATTTTGTCAAATTCCTATTCTGTATCAATTGAGACAATCATATGATCTTATTTTTAAAACTATGAATATGGTTAATTACATTTTTTGAATTTTGAATTTTAGTTTGATCTTGTACTCCTGTGATAAATAGTATCTTATCTTTTGTGTACATTATTAGATTAGATTTGCTAATATTGAAGATGATTGCAAGTGTTCCATATAGTTCTTCTTTAATAACGATTATAACTATTTTATCCTTTCTTCTTCTTTTTCTTGTATTGGTTAAGTTTTGTGTCTTTTAAAGCTATTTTCAGAAAAAAGAAGCAAAAAAGTGAAGAAAAAAGAAAATAACACAGAAATAGAAAGTGTTGTTTCATATAAGTTGATGAGTACCATTCTACATTTCTTCATTTGCTTATTTATTTACTATATTTTTGTTTGTATATGTGTGGTGAGAATACTTAGGATCTACTTACCATCTTAGGAAATTTCAAATATACAGTACAAAATTACAACCTGGAGTCAGCATACTATACTTATTAGCGGCCTCCAACCTTTTTGGCATCAGGGATGGATTTTGTGGAAGACAATTTTTCCATGGATGGAATCGGGGGAGGGAAAGGGGGTGGAGGGAGGATGTTCAGTCAAACCATACTACTAATGTTATTCTGTATTTGCAGCCACTCCCCAGTAGTAGCATCACCACCTCAGCTCCACCTTAAAACTTCAGGCATTAGATTCTCATAAGAAGTGCGCAACCAAGATCTCTCGCATGCACAGTTCACGATAAGGTTCGTGCTTTTACGAGAATCTAGTGCCACTGCTGATCTGACCAAAAGTGGAACTGCACTGGGCTGCTGCTCTGCTCTTGCAGTGCAGCCTCGTTCCTGACAGGCCAAGTCTGCAGCCTGGGAGTAGGAGACTCTTGCTTTAGATCTCCAGACCTTACTCATTTTGCAAAACTGAAACATGTCCTTTGACTGGCATCTCTCAATTTGCCCGTTCCCTCAGCCCCAATAACCATCATACTAGACTCTACTTCCATGAGTTTGCTTATTTTAGGTTCCACATATGAGTGAGAAAATATAGTAGTATTTGTCTTTCCATGTCTGCCTTATTTCACTTAAAATTGTGTCATCCCAGTCCAGTCACGTTGTTGCAAAGTACAAGATTTTCTTCTTTTTCAAAGCTGAATAATTATTCTATTGGATGTCTATATCTCACTTTATTGATTTATTTATCCATGGATATTGAGGTTGCTTCCATATTTTCATTATTGTGGAAAAATGCTGCAATGAACATAGGAGTGCAGGTATCTCTTCAAGATCCTGATTTAAATTCCTTCAGATAAATACTCAGAAGTGGGATCATCGAGTCATATCATAGTTCTATCTTCAGTGTTTTTGAGGAAACTTACATATTGGTTTTCATAATAACTTTACCACTTTACATTGCAGCTAACAGTGAACAAATATTCCCTTTTCTCTACATATTTGCGAACACTTGTGATGTTTTTGCTTTTTAAATAATAGCCATCTGAATAGATGTGAGGTAACATCTCATCATGGTTTTGATTGGCATTTCCTTAAAGATTAATTATGTTGGCACTTTTTATATACTTGTTGCTTAGTAGTGTCCCTTCTTTGGAAAAATCCCTATTCATGCCCTTTTGGCCCATTTTAAAATTGGTTATTTGTTCTTGTGCTGAGTTCTATGTTTTCCTTTACAGGTTTCCTTTTGTCAGACATGATTTGAAAATATTTTCTTCCATTCTATAGGTTGTCTTTTTATTGTATTGATTGCTTCCCTTGCTGTATGAAAGCGTGTTAGTTCAGTTTATTTATTGAATTAAATTTGTTTTTACTTTTGTAGCCTGTGATTTTGACATAAAATGTTTTTTTAAAATGTTGAATAGACCAACTAATGTCGAGGAGCTTTCTCCCTATGTTTTCTTCTAGATGTTTTATTGTTTCAGGTCTTATGTTTAAGTCTTTAAATTATTTTGAGTTGATTTTTGTATATGGTGTAAGATAAAGCTCCTGTTTAATTGTTTTGCACAAGGATATCAAACTTTCTAACATTACTTATTGAAGAGACCCTCTTTTCCCCCACTGTGTATTCTTTGCACCCTTGCCAAAGATTAGTAGGCTCTATGTGTGTACGTTTGTTTCTGGGCTCTCTTTGCTGTTCCATTGGTCTACATGTCTGCTTTTAGACAAATATTATGCTGTTTTGATTACAACAGCTTTGTAATATCATTAGAAGTTAGAAAGTGTGATGGCTCCAGCTTTGACTTTCTATCTCAAGATTTCTTAGGCTTTTCTGGTTCTTTTGAAAGTAACATATGAATTTTGGGATTTTTTTTCGACTTCTTTGAAAGTGCTATTGAAAATTTGTCAGGGATTACGCTGAATCTGTAGATTGCTTTGGAGATTATGGACATTTTAACAATATTAATTTTTCAAGTCCATAAACACAAGATATATTTCCATGTATTTGTGTCTTCTTCAATTACTTTAATCAATGTTTTGTAGTTTTGAGTATTAAATCTTTATTTTATTGGTTAAGTTTATTCCTAAATATTTTATTTGTTTTGCTATACTAAACAAAATTATTTTCTTAATTTTTTTGGATAGTTTATCATAGTGCTTGGAAATGACTCTGACTTTTGTATGCTGATTTTATATCTTGCAACTTTACTGAATTCACTTGTTAGTTCTAACTTATTCATTTTTTGGATGGAGTCTTTAGGGTTTTCTAGACATAAAAACCTAGACTTTGCAGGTCATCTGCAAACAAAAACGATTTTTCTTTTTTCTTGCTAATATAGTTGCCTTTTCTTTCTTTTCCTTGACTAATTGCTGACTAGGACTTTCAGAATTATGAATAGAGGCGGTGAGAGTGAGGTTCCTTGATTTCTAATCTTAGAGGAAATGCTTTAAGTGTTTCACCATTGAATATAATGTTGGCTGTGAGCTTGTCATTTATAGTCTTGATTATGTTGAGGTATATTCTTTTGCTACCTAATTTATTGAGAGGTTTTATCATGAAGGATGTTGAATTTTGTCAAATGCTTTTTCTGAGTATATTGCAATAATCATATTTTCTGTCCTTCATTTTTCTGCTGATGCGGTGTATCACATTTAATGATTTGCATAGTTTAAGCCATCCTTGCATTCCAGGGATAAATCTATGATTGTGGCATGTGATTTCTTTAATGTGCTGATTTGGTTTGCTAGTATTTTGTTGAGAATTTTTGTATCTGTTTTCATTAAGAATATTGGCCTGTAATTGTATTTTCTTGCAGTCTTTGTCTGGGTTTGGTATCAAAATTATGCTATCATTATAAAATGAATTTAGAAGTGTTCCCTCTTTTTTAATACTTTGTACAAGTTTAAGAGTGATTCTAATTGGTTCTTCTTTAAATGTTTGCTAGAATTCATCAAGGAAACCATCTGGTCCCGGGCATTTTTCAGTCAAGATGTCTTTAATTACCATCAATCCTTTACTTCTTATTGATCTGTTCAGATATTCAATTTCCTTATTACTCATACTTACTGCATTTTTGTTGGAAAATAAACACATTGGCAAAAAACACACCAGACAAATATATAGACTATTGAATTATTATAAGGCAAACAAACACCCTTGTAAACATAATCAGATTCCAATTACTACCAATCCCACCCCTGCCCCTGGCAGTTTCCCACTACTGCCAATCCTTTTCTTATAGTATTACGATAATTATTCAAGGTTCACTTATAAGTGAGAACCCATGATATTCAGTTCTTTGTTTTTGTGATAGATCACTCAGTATTATAGAATTTAAATCCATCCAAGTTGCTGCAAAGTTCATAATTTTGTCCTTCTTTATGGCTCTGTAATATTCCATTATGTATATGTACCACATTGTTTTATCCAGTTCTTTTTCGATGAGCAGCATGGTTGGCTCCATGTTTTTGCTATTATGAACAATGCTGCAATAAACATGTATGTGCAGATATCTTTTTCATAGAGTGATTTGAGTTCCTTTGGGTATATTCCTGGTACAGGGATTGCAGGGTAGTATGGAAGGTATCTTTTTATTCTCTTTTTCTTTTTTTTTTTTTGAGTTGGCGTCTCACTCTGTCGCCCAGACTGGAGTGCAGTGGCCTCTCCCGGCCACCGCAGCCTCAACCTGCTGGGCTCCGGCGATCCTTCTGCCGCAGCCTTCCAAGTAGCCGGAATTACAGGCATGTGCTATCATGCCCAGCTGATTTTTGGATTTATTGTAGAGATGAGGTCTCGCTGCACAGGCGGATCTCGAACCCACGGTCTCAGGCAATCCACTCACCTCAGCCTCCCAAAGGTGCGGGATTATAGGCTGAGCCACTGAGCCTGGCTTAATTCTCTTTCAATCTCAAATTTTATCTCCAGCCTTTTCTTTCCATTTTTGTAAAACCTATGTTGATTTTCCTGTAAAGATTCCCATAACTTGCATTTTGATGATTATATACTCAAAATGCAATTTAACATGTTCCTCTGTCTCTGTATTTTTATCAGTTTGGTAGTGGGATCCTGAAACTGTGTTAGACTCAGGTTCAATCTTTTGGACACAACTATAGGTGACTCTTGGAAAAAATATGAGTGATAAGGTTTCTAGTTTTATCTTTTTTATGATGTCAGTAACCATTGATGCCTAATATCTATGTCTATTCCCTGGGGATATTACTGGAGCTCAAAATTTCTTATATTTGATCAGTAAAAGGTTTTTCAAGTTGGTTTCTAAGTTCTCAAACAGTCTTCAATAGTGTTTTTACTATTTTATGAGATAAAATATTCCAGGCTCAAATTGTACATTTGTTTCCTAGACTAGAAATCAATCTTTTCTCTAAAAAGTATTTTTATTTTATATTGATACTTCCTAACCACAGTCAGTCTTGAGGGAAACTATTAGGGGAGGGAGGAGCACACTTCATTAACAAGGGTACCTGCATAATCAACGTTCGTATACCTAACCCTGAATTGTACCCCATATCTTTAAAATAAAATAAAATAAATTTTTAAAAAAGATCTTTTTTTCTTTTCTTCTCTCCTTCATCTGTATCAGCCTTCTTCTACACTAAGAATCTTAGTTCTCAATTACAGGGAGATGATAAAATTATAGAATTCCATAAATTACTTGTTCTTCTACTTCATATTGTAGTGTATATGCAAGTATCTCAGAATCACAAATAACACTACCACCAACATGGTTACTGAAATCACATTATGCTTATGCACTTCATATTCTTCTTTATTTTTTTTTAGTTTTTCTATATCTGTCAGAGTTATAGTTGTTGTACTCTCTACTCTTACTCCCCTTACTCTCTTAGCTCTTAGGTAGCTGTATCTATATGTTTGCAGGCAACAATATATTTAATGCTCATAGCTAGTCCTGTGTTAACATCACTCTAATTGTTTGGTTGTCTTAAGTATTTTCTCTAGTATCAGGAAAGATGTGAATTCTCTGAGTTATTGCATTGAGATAGCAGTTTGTCTGTTCCCCCTTTTTGTTTAGAAATCTGTTTTACTGGCTGTAAAATTATTTTCTACACTTTATTTTCTTAAATATCTTAATATGTTAATTAATTTTCTTCTGAGATAAAATGTTGTAGAAAGTCTGATGATAATTTAATTTTTTTCCTTACAAATTACTCACTTTCTAACTTAAATGCACAAATAAACTTTTTTTAAGTTCAGTAATTTTATTAGAATATATCTAGCTGATGCTTGGTCTAGATTAATATTATTAGGTATACAATATAGTCTTTCAACATGCAGTTTCAAATATTATTATTATTTATTTGTTTTTAAATTTTATTTATCTTTATCTTTTAATTCTCTTAAAATGTTGTCTGTCATATTTATTAAGACATGTATCCTTTATAGTTTGGTCTCTCTGTCTGAAAATACTTTCTTTTATTTGTTATTTTGACCTTTGTTGTATATTCTCATTTTTAAAAATTTCTCTAATTATGATTTATGTATCCTTTTGTCTATATTATTATTTTATGTTATCATTTTCTAAGTCTCTTAATTAAAAAAATAGAATTTCTTCAGCTTATAAGCAGATCTCAGTGGTATAATTTTGTTGTCTCTTGGAGTGTTGATCTGTTTATTTTTTATTAATATAAAATTGCATGAAGTTTGACCTTGATCAATTTATGTTACTAATTTTTATATGGAGTTAGACTTTTGGGGTTCCTAAAATGAGGGAGAGTTTAGGAAAACTTTTCCTGCTTCACAGAACTCCACCTTCTATTGTTTATCTCCTAATGCTGTTCTCCTCCATTTTCACCTTCTTTTCCTTTATCTTGCTCAATTTTGATTCCACTCTCAGAAATTCCTTTTTATTGTGTACCTCTGTTTTTAAAGGGACACTGATTTTGAAAGTTCATAGGGACGAGACTATTCCAATTCTTTTTGTTCTTATGATGGACACTTTGCATTCATATGTGTAGGAGAGGGTAAACACCTGTCTAGTTCCAGCTGCTGTTCTCAAATTGGTTAGGCTACTTTTCAATTATTACTTGGCTATTTAACTGTTCTTTTATTCTCAAGTCATCAGTCTTTGCAGCCATTATTTCCTTCTTCCCTACAAAATTGTGGCTTAGATGTTTTTTCTCCCACCTCTAATTTTATTTTAAATTTTGTCTTATGGTTTTTCTATAAAGTTGCTTTGTCAGTTTTATGTGGAAATTTGGAAAGATTGAAAGACTATGCTGTCACACTACCATCTCCCTAAAATCTCTTAATTTAATTTTGGGTTTAAACAAATTCTATTCCCTTTTGTTTTAACCCTTATCTACTTCCAAACTCTCATAAAATGCTATTTTGATATACCTTAGAATGGAGCCAGACTATGTGACATTCACCCTTAATAATTCTTTATGTTTTTTTGCATATGATTTTACAGAATCATCAACATGAGGAATATTTGTATAATGAAGGTGACCAGAAAGTTATTGATATGGTTAATACTGAGGCATATTTCTTGTATACTTGCCAGAAATTAAACTGAACTGGCTCACTTCCTCCTTTCAGTCACAATATGCACTCAGTGTCCATTCATCTTTGTAGATTTTACCTAAAATCTTTTCTCAATTCACTGATCTATAACACATTTTAGACCAACCAAATAAGTATAATTATTTGTTTCATTCAATTTATTTTCATTCAAGTATTATTTGTCTTCCAATCTATTTTATGGAGAGTTTTGGTAGATAAAGAGAATAAATAAATATCAGCACTCCAATAACTGGTTGTCATCTTGAGTTAAAAACAGCTAATTTGTTTTTTAGATTACATGAAAATATTTCAACCATATATGTAAATTATTAGTAATATCATACTGATAGTTTATTAAACTGACAATTTAGAATGTTTTCCTAAGTATAGTCAACAATTTTAACATGGTACTTTCCTTTTTTTCCCCTCATCACAGAAAAACTGGGTTTTTTTTGTTTTTTGTTTTTGTTTTTGTTTTTTTGAGTTGGAGTCTCACTCTGTCGCCCAGACTGGAGTGCAGTGGCTGCTCCCGGCCACCGCAGCCTCGACCTGCTGGGCTCCGGTGATCCTTCTGCCTCAGCCTTGCGAGTAGCTGGAATTACAGGCATGCGCTACCATGACCGGCTGATTTTTTTATTTACTGTAGAGATGAGGTCTCGCTGTCCAGGCAGGTCTCGAACCCGCGGGCTCAGGCAATTCACTCACCTCAGCCTCCCAAAGGCGCGGGATTACAGGCTGAGCTGCCAAGCCCGGCTAAAAAACTGTTTAAAAGAACTGAACAACTTGGAAGATTGGCAACTTGTTGATATAACCTAAGATGTTCTCCATGTCTATATATTTTCTTTGCTTCACACTTGACTTTAGGTTTCTTCTTTGGTTTCGTTATTTGTATTGTTTGTAGTGGACTGTGAGATGAAATAAAGTGAGATCCATATATATTGCTGGAAATTCAGAATTGAATATAGCATGAGAACCTATGTAGTCTCAACTGTTAACTTTTTAAAAAGATGAAACTGGTGAATGGAAAGATAGAGTTATTGGCTCAGTTTCACTTATTCTATTGATAGCTTTTTGTTTTTTATTTGTTTATTGCTATCTTGCTTTTTATTTTTTTATTTAATTAATTTATTTATTACTACATAGTACACTGAAATCTCTGTCTACCTATGTGAGCATGTGTAATATGATCTGTGAAGCTTTATACTTTTTTCAGAATAAAAATTCTATGTGTCAAGATGTACCAATATTGTTCCCATATATAATTTTATGTTATAAAATTCATACTCCAATTATTTTTTCAACTGAATCATTTGGATTGTTCATATTTTCTAACAGGGCACTTATTCTTTCATTGAATCTATCCTTAATTTTTTAAACATTAAATTTGCTTGTTGCTCTATTTTAGCCTTAGTGTATAAAAAGAAGCATGCCATATAAATAGTATATTCATGGAAAGCATTACATTTTTGGAAATTAAAAAAAGCATAGTTAAATCCTTATGGGTAAATGTAACAGATTAGAGAATCTTGGGGTTATCACGAAGGCTACAAATAAACAAGTAGAAATGTGTTGTAATTCATAAAAGTGTTTCACTTTGCTTCTTCCCAGCTGCTCTAATTCCTTTTTGATTTTCTGTTCCTTCATGACTTTCCCTCAGCATTCCTGTTTCATTTGCATCTCAAGCTGCAAATACCCACAGAAAGCACTGGAATTCCTGCTGTTGTGACTGGCAGTACCTTGAATCTCTGTTGACATACTTGGCAGATTGGTAGTGTGAGGGTCACTGGCAGGATGTTTTGTCTAAGTGGGACAACCACGTTTTAGGTTGCATGATGTGCAACTCCTAATTAAATGTGCATGTTGGATAGTTGTGCATTATAGCATAAAAACAAGTGTGGTGTTGTACAAACATCTATTTCCGTTTATTATTTCTATGCTACAAAATGCATTTGTTTCTCCAAGTGGATTAGCCAGTCTAGACATCCTACCAAACGTCAATGCAAGTATGGATCTTCCATGTACAGGTCTCAGGAGATCAGGGCTTGTCTGCAATGCTCCTCTTTCACAGTCAGATCAATAGTCACATTTTATTTTATTTTTTGCACTTTGCTAACAGAAAATGTTATCAGAACACAGAATTTCTTTTTTTTTTTCTAAGCAGGAAGTAACATATGACCAGAACTCAAGGGGGAAAAGTTAGCTGATGAATAAATGCCCAAGAACTTGGGAAAGAAGTATATATTTTTTATTACCCACTAAGCCACAATAAGGGTTATTATCATGAGATAATCATTCCTCTGGAGCAATACAAGACAGGGGACACAGCTGAGTGCTATCATGCCCATGGGATGTGATTAGCTCATGATAACAGCATTCCCTGGACTCATTGCTATTATGAAATGTCTATTTTCCCCTCATTTTCTATATATAAATAAATGATTTTGGCGGACAGATTCAATTCCCACAAACTGCAAGTTTGCATTAAAATGCTTCAGCTGTGAGATTCACAGATATTAATCTACCCTTTTGGAATGTTGAACAGTCAATCAGAATCTTTCTTCATCTCAAGCTGTTTTATGATATTATTACAATGTATTTTGCGATGGAATGGCGGGTAAAGCAAGTTTCAGAGAAATAGGCTTGTTTGGGCTCGATTTAGTTGCTGGAGGGAAACCTCTACATAAAATGACTTTGCCTGCTCACTAAGGCATCCTAACTTTCTCATTATTTTTTTTTCCTGCCTGACTCAATTTCTTTGTTGCATTTTAGAAGTCTGAAGTTCATTCCTCTAACTAGATTAATAAAAGCAGATTTCTCATTCATATTTCAGAATTGACAGAGGAAAATGCTGCCTTGGTAATGTCAGAATGAAGTGAGAAAATAATACTGGTTTAGAATCTGGGATTTTAAAATTAACTTTGAAATAGAATTGATTTTTGGATTTAGAAATAAGTGGGAAGCTTTTGATAAGATAACAGACTGATGGGCATGCTTTCTTATGAATTTAAGTGATGTTTGTGAAAATAGCGCAATTTATAACAATTCAAAAGCCAATGTCATTTCAATAAGCTCAAGAATTTTGGGTAATAATATTGCTGGGATAGAACCATCATCTTGGCTGTACTTAGGAAAAACAAAAACATAATTAGATTATCATAATATCCTAAAGTGAAATTTTCTCTCCATTTAAAAAATTATTTGTGGCACACATATCAATAATATTAGAATGAATTACTTGGTATAAATAAAATTAGAATTTAATCTACAATATAAGAAAAGTAAAAAATGATACCCTCCTTGTCACCAAATATATTTTGTTATTTTGAGCACACAGTGTTTTTCTCATATCTTTATTGCCCTGAATTGCTAAGAAGGCCATACAAGCAGTCATCATTCAATTAAGGAGTGTTCTTAACTAAGAAATACAAAATTTGTTACTTTTAATAATTCTTCTTTATCAGTGTTACCACTTTTATGGTGTTATTGGTAAAAGAAGCTTGCTTCACACCACAACAGGGCAGAAAAAGAAACAGGAAGCTGTGTACTAACATACAGAATATCTAGTACAAAAATACAAATTCAATTATCAACTTTAAATTATCAAGTGGACATGAATAGTGTTATTATATGATATTAAACTATAGATTTGATGATGTTTAATGAGTAATTAAACTTGCATTTTTCTTTTTTGAAATTCTAGCCTGTGCTGTTCTAGAAAAGGGATTTTCCATTGTGGTCGTCAGTTTTATGTGTGAACTTGACTAGACTATGGTATCAAGTTATTCAATCTAACACTAATCTAGGTGTTGCTGTGAAAGTAGCTTGTAAATGTAATTTAAATCTATAATCAGTTGACTTTGTGTAGAAGAGATTATCCTTCATAATCTCTTGGGCCTGATCCAATCGGTAAAAAGGTCTTAGAACAGAACTGAGGCTTCCCTGAAGAAGCAGGAATTCTGCCTGGTAACATTAGCGTCAGCTCCAGCCTAACTTTATAGCCTGCCCTTCCTAACAACCTTCGTTATGAATTTCAGGCTTGCCTTTCTTGTCCTCACAATCATGTAGGCTAATTACTTGCAAACATCCCTGTATCTATTAATATATGTATCTTACTGTTTCTATTTATCTGGTGGGACCCCTACTGATGCTGATATAGTTACAAAAATAGAATGGTGGGTCTTATCTACTCCAACTTATTCTCTCACTTTGATTGATTTCATGAGCAGCTTAGGAAAATAAAGAATCTGAGGTGGGCTTAGAAATAAGAGGTATAAGGTTATCTCACATATTCATAAAATTGGATAAAATTCCAATCGAATACTATATAAAAATGACTTATTAGAGAATATCAGGATATATTTTTATTGAAAAAAGAAATTAGAAAAAGAAAATTACCTGTATAAATGGATGAAACTATTAAGACAAAAGTTTTAAAACCAGCCAGGCTCGGTGGCTCAGCCTGTAATCCCGCGCCTTTGGGAGGCTGAGGTGAGTGGATTGCCTGAGCCCGCGGGTTCAAGACCCGCCTGGGCAGCAAGAACTCATCTCTACAATAAATCAAAAAATCAGCCGGGCGTGGTAGCGCATGCCTGTAATTCTGGCTACTGGGAAGGCTGAGGCGAAAGGATCGCCGGAGCCCAGCAGGTCGAGGCTGAGGTAGCCGGGAGCCGCCACTGCACTCCAGTCTGGGTGACAGAGTGAGACTCCAATTCAAAAAAAAAAAAAAAAAGTTTTAAAACCAAATATGTTTTTATTTTCATACTCCATTTGCATGGCATTCTGTTTCCTTTCTAGTTGTCAGATATTGAACTAGACTCTGGACATATCTGCTGTCAAGGAATTCATGAAAAAGCAAATATAAAATGTACTGTTTTCAAACAGTATGATAATCACTATATTAAATGTATTTATGAAGTTCAGCATTTCTACAAAGAATAGATTAATCAACTTTCTTTGGGTTACAAGAGACAGAATGATATTTAGGGTGCCTTTGAAATCTTGATGAAGAGGGAGAATATTAAGCTGAGACATAAAATATAAAGAATTCCTATGAGAAGAAGAGGGCATTTTTTTTCATGGAATCATTATCATATTTAATGAATGTTTAGTATAATATGTTGTAGGAAATATAAGGAGTGGGCATTGCTCGAGCATGGTTAAGAAGATTTGTGGTAAGAGTTGGGTCATAAAAAACCTTGTCTGATGGGCTGAAGTTTGTGGTGTTTTTTGTTTGTTTGTTTTTTGTGGTTTTGTTTGTTTGGTTTTTTGTAGTCATCAAGAAGCTGTAAAAGTTTGGAGTGGGGGATTAGCTAAGAGTTTTAGACATTGCACTGAAGCAACAGAATAGAGGTTGTTCTTGAGGGAGCTGAGTCAGATTAAGGTAATATCTGGATATTATTGTGAAATCCACTGGAAAATAAGAGTCTTTAGTGACAAGAGAAATGGAGAAAAGATCAGGTAGTCTAGTTATATGAGACAGAATCAAATTCTAGTTTCTGGTTTGAGTGATAGGTTACCTCATGTAGGTGCTTACCAGAATTAGGACCTTGAGGCAAAAAATAGTTTTATGGGAAACTGCTGGTGATAAAAACAGCAAAAAAGTTTATATTGAGTGGTAAGACTATATCCTTCTACATTTTCACATTTAATGTTTTCAAATAATCTATGAGGAAGCAACATTGTTTCCTTCACTTTACAAATGTAAAAACTGAGATTTGAAGAGGTAAGTAACTTCATTAAAATCCACACAAGCCGAGCTGGATGGCTCAGCCTGTAATCCCGCGCTTTGGGAGGCTGAGGTGAATGGATTGCCTGAGCCTGAGGGTTCGAGACCCGCCCGGGAAACTTGGCGAGTCCTCATCTCCACAATAAATTAAAAAAAAAAATTAGCTGAGCGTGGTAGTGCGCGCCTGTAGTTCAAGCCACTTGGAAGGCTGAGGCGGAAGATCGCAGAGCCCAGCAGGTCGAGGCTGCGGTGGCTGGGAGCGGCCACTGCACTCCAGTCTGGGCGACTGAGTAAGACTCCAACTCTAAAAAACAACAAAAATAAAATAAAATAAAATAAAATCCACACCGCTGGTAAACAGGAAGCTAGGATAGTGAATTTGAGGCAACTGAGTTGGAAATATGTCTAGAAGAAAATGTTCTTTAATGGAGAGATAATTATAGTCTCTTGGAGTTGGAGCCATTTTAGTTCATGAAATTCAGCATCCAAATTATTACCAATGACAAAGTCATGTTTTTGTTAGTGAGTGCTTTTAAAAACTGAAAATATTAGATCCAGAGATTATCCAGGTCTTTGATGGGACCTCAAAAACACAATGTTGTAATTATTTAAGCAGGACATTAACTCCATGCTTATGTAATTTTATACATTTCTATTAATTAATTCTTTCACAATCTTGACTTAGACTTTTGTAGCAAGGAATGGGAAGCTAGGATTTTAAAACAATTGAGTTTTCTTTTTCAGTGATGTAACTGTCAAACTGGTGAATATATTTAAGGATAACTTGGATTATTTAATTTTCCTTTCTACCTTTCACTTTGCTCTTTCAAGCTTTATTGGAACATTGTGCAAAGTAATTTTTTGAGATTTGTGAGTCAGTATTTCTGAGCTCTCATCAAAACATGAGGTTGAAAAGCCTGGTTAAAATAGTTGGGCACTAAAAAGATATGTTAAATACCATCTTCTTACCCTAAAGAATAGCTTTTTTCTATTCTTTTGAAGACAAGAGTTTAGGAACTTTTAAAAGACTGTGCCAACATCTGTAAAGAAGAAAATATATGGGAAGTTAGGTTAAACATAGAGCGTTTAATTATTTAGAAAGGTGCCAAGAACATTCTGTAATCATAGTTCTAGGATTCTAGATACCCTTGAGTCCAATCTCCTGATTCGAGGAATGTTACATGTTAATTCAGCAGTCATTGGTTAGAGAGTTTGTTTTTAAAAATCTGTAAGGTTAATTATTAGACAAACTTCTTCATGCTGGTTTTGCGTGCATTTAATCTATAAGTTTTTACCATTTACCTAAAGTGTTCTGATATTTATGTCATGTGGAACAAAGTATGAACATGCACGCATTAATATGTATGTCTAGATAGATATCTACAATAAATCAAAAACTTAGCCGGGCTTGGTAGCACGCGCCTGTAATTCCGGCTACTCAGAAGGCTAAGGCAGAAGGATCGCCAGAGCCCAGCAGGTCGAGGCTGCGGTGGCCGGGAGCAGCCACTGCACTACAGTCTGGGCGACAGAGTGAGACTCCAACTCAAAAAGAAAAAAAAAAAGGAAAATGTAGAATGTGGTAATTAACACAGCCCTCTACTTCAGAAACCCAATATTAGTGTGGGGTTTGAAAGCCAATAATTTTTAAACAAAGCTGATCAACAGCTGATCAACAGAAAACATTCATTCAAGTTGCAGCAGGCAGCTGAGAACTGGAAAAGGAAACAATTCATCAGCTATCTTCTTTTAGTTACAGTGATATTTTCTGTGCTGTTGAATGCAGTCCTTTCACCTCACAGAATTACTAACAGAGGCTAGAAGTAGATAGATTAAAATATTACCTCTAACAGTGTGAGAAAACTAATTTATGATTAAAAAACCAAGTAACTATTTTCATTAATCAGCATGTTTCTGTTCTTTCATCACACATTTGTCTCAGATTTGAGCATCAATGTTAAAAAGTTAATGTTAAAAGAAAAATGACTCTTGGAAATCTAAATAAGTTCTGAATTAGAGGTTTTATTTTTCATGCATAGATATAACCATAACCATGAATATATATTTTATAAATATAACTATAACCATGAATATATATAATACAGATTACATATATAACTATAACCATGAATACAAATATGTATATTGAAAACCATGGAAAGATGTCAACCTAACTATTTCTGAGAAAACAGGATTAATATGAAATTTGTATCAGTGGGCTAACAATAAATTTATCATACCATTCTTTAACCTTTGATATAATTTCCTCCTTATTTTCAAGGAATGTGTTTAAGCAAACTTTCACGGACACTAGCCCTATAAAACAAAACTTTCATGACAGTAAGATTGAGAAACAGTATTTTGCTGTGTATTCTTACTTTTAGAGACTCAAAATGCATGTTAGTATACTATTAATAGCATACTAAGACATACCACAATAACAAAATTGGATAACTTTGTTAAACTCAGGATTTCTTAAATTTATTTGATTGCAGATTGCCACACTATCCTCTTGCCCCCCCCCCACAATATGTCAACACTGTTAGTTTCTAAGACTCACTATAGAAAATCTAGTGTTAGTATGAATCATTGGTAGAATTAGAGCAAGGGTCAGAACTCTTTTATATGTAAAGGGTCAGATAGTAAATATTTCAGGATTTGTAGACCACATGTGGTCTGTGTAGTATATTCCTTTTTGCTATTTTTTTTACAATACTTGAAAATTATAAGAAATAAAATAAGCTTGAGGCCCATTTAAAAGTGGAATGCAGTTCAGATCTACCATGTGAGCCCTAGGGGACTGGATTAGAGAATACAAATAAAAAATAACTAAGAAGAGGAAAGTATCATTAATTAATAAAGGATCAAAATAAAAATGTGGTCAATTTGTCATAAATATTGATACATAAGACAGGAAAAAACAATTAATGCTGTTATTTCATAGTTATGGAATTAGGAACTAGGTGTAGATATGCTTTAACTAGATCTTATAAAAAAGATGTGTTGATTAAAGGTTTCTGAACATCAAATGTCAATTTTAAGAAGACTTTATTAGAATGCTCTGTGTTTCTTAAAATTTTAGTCTTTCCTCACCTCTTTGAGTGAAGACAAAGTTATATACAAGTTTTTCTCACCCTTAACATTCGCCTATGAGAAAATTATGACTTAGTGTGCAACTTGGGATATACTTCTTAGAGCCAATTGGAAATAAATAAAAATTTAAAATATAAATCAAGATTTATAATTCTTTAGTTCTAAATTCTTTAGAATTTGTTAGTGGAACATCACCTGAAGAAAAACAGATTAAGTATATTTATAGGGAAAATTGGGCAGCAAGAAAAATGAGCATGTACTAAGGATGCCTATTTTTTTGCACTCACTAAATCAGAGGGCACATGTTTTTTAAACAAACTATATTCAGCATATCATGTGTTTATAATAATAAAGAATTGGGGGAAATATAAACTTTCAATTATTGGAAATCTTTTATTACTAAAATGAAATTATTCATACTTTTTTCATAAAATGTGTTCACAAAATGATGCATAGAAAAAGAAAGCAATAAAATGAACTATTTCCTTTTGCTTATGAATATACATTTGTACATATATGTATAGATGTATCCACACATATAACGACATATTGTTGTTGATATGTCCACATATGTTCATATGAAAATGATAGGAACAGATTTAGAAAGACATGTAAAACTGATTAACTTTGGCTGGTGGTTTGTTGTTTGTAGATTTTTTATTTTCTACATATTTTATACAACATAGATTTTTTTTTCTTTTGCAAAAGCAGTACATGACAGTGCTATTGGATTGCTTATCTGCTTACTTTTGAGATCTATTCCTTGGATTCAAAAAGCTTAAATTTCTGGGCTTGAGGTTAGAAAATTCAAAAATACACTGGATGGAAAGTAGAAATTTCAATTCATTATTTATAAGTTATATTTCAAAATATCTGGGTGGAAATGAAGAATTTCTGGCAATAATGAATAATGAGCTATCTCTCTCTCTCTCTCTCTTCAGATGAGAGTGTGGCCCTGTGCATTCAGATGTATTGCCATCATGAAGTCAGCAGACAGGTGTTGCTCATGCTCTCATTGCATAACTGTAGCAATTCACACCTCCCTGGGCTTGGCCAGATGGGGTTGCCTCTGCTAATTTACCCAAATATCTCTATTGCATTTTTTTCCCTTTTTTGGACAGACCAGATAGCTTCATTGAGCTGCCCACGATGCTGCCAGGATCTCCACCCTGCAGGCACATGTCAGTCGGTTAGCATAGAAAGACCGTGGATGAGGGTCTACCATTCCTTCTGATGTACCTGCTTTAGGACTGGCACTGCCTAGCTTGCATCTGATCTGTCATATGATTGCCTGATTACTTTTGCCTTCTCCTTCTCAGTTACCCTTTACTTCTAACTGAAGTTGTGTCAATGTCATTGTTGAACAGAAAACAGTTTTGTTTTGTTTGTTTTTTTAACATAGTTTACTTTTTCTTCTGAGGGTATAAAACATGGCAATCCTGTACAGCAGAATGTGGCCCTCTGTGGATAGCTCAGGTCTTTGTGCCTAAGGACTCTCTCATTGTACACCTGTCTTGACAGATTGAGGCCCTACAACAACATCGCTTAGTCACACACTAACCAGCAGGGAGAAAGTCTGTGCCTTTTATTAAAGCCTACCTACTGGCTTAGTGTTTGGAATTCAGTTCTACCTATAAATCAACATCAGAGCATACAACCCAGCATGTTCAAGAGCTTTGCTTAAACATCAAAGAAAGAACACAGACAGGCACTATGATAGAAATATAACTAATCACTTGCAAATACATCTTTCCTGTCAGTAGGAGCTTAACCTTTCTGTTTAATGTGACTGGGAAATAAATTCTGTTATCTCCATCCTATATGTTTTCTTTAAAGAGGTATAGAAGTTGTCTATGAAAAAGAATATTTGTTCTTAATGTAACACAGACCGGAGTGTGGCATTTCAGATGCTTGCAATTGAAGAGAGCAGTAAGAAACTGAATTCTGTTTGAGTCTAAAAGCTGTTTATCACCTAATGAAGGACAAATTAATCCTGTGAATCTTGTATCTTCTAGGAAAAACTAAGTTTTGATCAAGTGGCCTAGGATAAAAAAGTAAAGCATAATACAAAAAAGATTTACTTAAAAAATGGGGAGAACAGATTTCTATTTGTTTGTTGGCTGGCAGTGAATGCGGTTTGATGCTTTGTGGTACATTGATTGGTATCAATTTAACTTCATCCTCTGCTCATGGTTTTATCCATTCATGAGGGGCCTAGGAAGGATTTATTTGAGGTGCTCAGAAAATCCTAGAATCTATAAACCCTTCCTTTAATTTGAATGCTACAGATTATGGATGAAAGTTTGGTCACCTGCATGGATCAACAGGATTAGAGACATCAAAGCAAGTGAAAATAAGAAAGACAAGCAGAGAAACAACAAACAAAAAGAACTCCATCATTGCAAACCAAGGTAGTGTCAGGGGGATTGGAAGGTTCGGCTAGAAATATAGTATTCCAAAATGGATTTGTTCCAGTGATGTTGTCGTTTCTAAGTCTGGAATAAATCATAGAGTCATGAAGTGTCAGAGTCAGCATCTCTGAGAAGACAATCTTCTATTAATTTTTGGTTTGATCTCTATACAGTATTGGTAATCTTTATTTTCAAATGTTTGTGTGTAATAAAAGTGTTTGTATGGAGGTTGTAGAATTGTATATATTTTAATGTATTTATATTTGTGGGGCTCAATATATATATATATATATATATATATATATATATATATATCCATATATGTGCAGCTGTGATTGTGTTTGTGAGAGATGGTCTATTCTTGTGATATTAGGAGTGATATTAACTTTATATTAAAGTAAAGAGAGTAGAAATGTTGAGTTTGATGAAACTAAGAAAGAATCCTGAATCCATTAGTACAAGTTGTAAAATTTGGGTAATATTAAAACTTTAGAGTTGTTATGAGAATTAAATGGATTCTTCCATAGAAAAAATGTCAAATGCATTTTAACAATTCTATAGTTAGTAGCAGCAACAGCAGTATTATTATCAAAACATAACATGGAGGTTAGTACTTTTATGCCATATAACTGAATATTTCAAGAAAAAAATTTACTATATTGTAATTGACTCTCAGTATGTCCTTATCTAGTATTCAGTTATAGTATGCCAAAATTTAAAGAGCAGCACCATTTTAGTTGTTGTTGTCATTTTTATATTGAATATAATTTGAACAAGAGTTGTTACTTTCACCTATTCCTGGGACCTGGAATCACCTTTTCACTCTTCTCTAGTTTCACAGATGCCAACTGTAAGTAGAACATGGACATGGTCTCCCCTCACTCACTACCCTCCTCTTCCCATGTGTTTTACCTTAGAAATTGTACCCTATTTGGAGACTTGGACACTATATGTGGGTACATTCACATATATCAAGGTTAATAGTGACTTCCCACTGGCAAATGCTAATCCATATTGCCATGAGTCTTCATTAGAATAAAATATAACTGTTGTTGCCATTTAAATAAAACATTTCTAACAACATCACAGAATTATTGCACTATTAAGATGCTAATGCACATCGAGTGTTTTGAGTGAGATCGTAAGATCCTTGAGGGCAAGAATTTGTTCTATCCTTAGGATATGTACTATATAGACAAGAGTGAAACACTTAATGATTTTGTTTTTAACAGCAAGCTAATTCTCTTTGTTTCAAGAAAAAAATTAAGAGTGAAAATAACTTCCTGAGGCATGCTTCTCAGAAGGAGAAAATGGATTAGCAATTTTCGGAAATCAGGTCTGCAAGATCTTAAGGCCATTACAAACTTCTGTGACATTCAGTTCAGAGTTTCTCAAGAAAACAGGAAACTGACAGATCTCAAAGGACACCCTTTTGCATGTGTGCTCTGGAAAGGAGGGCAGGAAATCCCCTTGCTAAGTAATTCTGTCTAGAACAATTTCCCTCACTCTTAGTTTCCCAAGAGCTGGCCTTCTCTTTCATCACTTCATTCCTTCAGGTTTAGAACCACCATTTTAGTATTGAGGTTTGTTCCATGCTTATGTAAAGCATAGATTGAAAGCAATATTTTGAACCTCACAAGCTTGTGGAAAGAATCACAGTAGAGTGTTTGGAGAGGGTAGTGGGAGCTATAATCAAATGTCTGTTGATAATAGCTATTCTGATTAAGTATTATTTCTATTGGAACAATACAGGTAAGGGGTAAGGTGGGGTGGGTAGATGGAGGATAGGAAGAAAATTTGAGAACAACAGGCGAGCATTATCGTGTGCTAAAGAACAGTTCCTTTATGTCCACTCAACATATAACAAGATAAAATAAGACACTAAATGGGATATTCTGATTCTTTTCAGACTCTAAAGAAACTAAGTTGACTTAGTAATATTTATTATATGCAAACTAAACATATATTCAGATTTCATTAATATTTTTAGAACTTGCTCTTATGATGTTACCTGGGCATTCTTTTACTGCTGTTCAGACTCTATTTTTTAGTTAAAGATATATGCATATTTTAATATTTTATTACAAATATGTCTTAATTGACCCATGAATGATTTTTGAATATGTACAGGACACATATTTGTTTTTGAGCATCAGTTTCCTCAAATGATATTTATTTTACCCTTGGGTTTTGTGAGGAGTGATGCTAAGTTTCTGTGGTTACTAAATCATTTTATATGAAACTGGATTATACTACTAGGGTAGCTACTCTTCCTGGGTGTTACAGTGTCACAGAAATGAGGTGAAGCAATGTAGTAGGGACACAAAACACTTGAACCACACTTAAATGGAGATTTGAATCTTTTCCCTTTTTGAAGGCATTGTCACATTTAGGCAACAGATGTTAGAAAACTTAATCCTGCCCTACTTCTCCAAAGCTTCAAATCTACATTCATCCAGACATGTGCCAAGTTGCTAGACAAGTGCAAGTTCCACATTAACTTCACAAAAGCTAAACTACTACAGAGAAATAGGCAAAAAGCTGCTCCAATCTTTCTGCTTTGCTCAAGTAGAACAATCTACAAAAAAATACATTTGACTGTTGTAAGGTGCACACATGTTCTTGAGCTAATGTCTATTGCTATTGTAGCAGGGAGAAAAGATATAGAAAGTTATCTTTATGAATCTTGTGCTAGGGGAGTTGTCTGCTTGTTTGTGCTCCAGTTAACTAAGCATGAGTACCTCTTCAGTCTCTGGTCATCAGGAAGTGACAACTCACCTAGATATTTCCCAAACTCTCAAAAAAACACATTGAACTCTGTCAGAGTTTATAACAGTTATTTTACAAGTGATGATACCTCTCAATTTTTCCTTTTTTTGGTTTTTTCCACAACTTACTTTAGTTCATCTTATTTCCAGTGTCTGGTAACTACAATCTTCTCCTTTGTGGAACTCCAGACTCTTCAATATGAAAAGTAGTCCTGGTCCTTAGCCTGACCTTCTTCCATGTTATGGAACCCCAGCCTTAGAAAGCTAATGGTAGCTCTCTTACTCATGATTTACTGGCCCGCAAGGGTGGGTGGGGGACAAAATGAAAGAAAGACTCTGGTATTAACAGTGGTAGCAGTATGGCAGATACCTTTCTTTTAGTTCAGTTTACTAACAGTGAAGATAATAGCCAGTTTTCTCATAAGTTACCTACCCATAGCAAAGGCAATTTGACAAAGTAAGTCATACTTTCTGTCTGGATCACATAGCAATGTTAGTTGAAGAACGTGAATTTTCTTCTTTCTTTTACAAGTTATTAACTCTGGCATTATTTTTCCAAGCCTATTTTTATGATGATATGTAGCATGTAACCATGGACTATCTCCACCTGAGTCACCTGAGGCATATAGTTCTAGGCTGAAGTAGATTCTGTTTTCCAAATCCATCCTTTAATAAAAGCGGGAAAGCTGTGTGTTAGCTGTACATACAAACATCTTCCAGCAGTTTTATGAGCAAGCGGAGTGGAAACCATTTGAGAGGCATGAAAAGGACCCTCTGTAAACATCTCTGTGCCTCCTGTCGTCTCCCCTCTTCCCTGCACCATGTAGCTGAGGAAATGCATCACCTGAGTCAGTATCAGCTAAAGGCTGTTGGAAACTATTCTCCTGTTGGGTAGGCTGTAAAACAAACAAACAAAACTTTCATGGTCAATCCAGGGCCTTAAAACATCAATCCAAGCTTTTCTTTTCAAAACCCGATGATTACAGCAAAGCTGCTGACCCTTTGTTTGGCACTTATTCTTGCTCTGCTTCTTGAATTTGATGTTTAGGAATTTTCCAAAATATCCTAAAGCACCCTAGGTGCCCTGCCTAGACACCTCCTTTTAGATCTCAGCTAGTTCTATCACTCTGACAAGTCTATGTGTTACTCATGGGAATTCCAGGGAACTATGGCAAATGCCTATTATTTCTATTAGAAAATACTAGAATATTTGAGTTCATATAATTAGTTTGAGTCTCCTCACTAGTAACTACTTTACTACATCAAAATTTCATTATTTCTTACCCATTTTCTATAGTAGTTATTATTTAGGTCCCCACAAAATCTTGACATGCATGAAGAACTAGTTAGACTTTATTATCTGAACAGTCCTTACACCTTCTAAAAATCTCACTTTGGATGATTCTTCGTCTTCCTGTGCACAATCTACTAATGATTTATTTATTTATTTTTTTTAGTTTTAACTAGTACTTTTCTTTTTTATCTTTTAAAGATGTGGGGTACAATTCAGGGTTAGGTATACAAATATTCATTATGCAGGTACCCTTGTTGATGAGGCATGTCCCTCCCTCCCCTGGCAGTTTCCCTCAACTGCCAACGCCCCGCCCAATCTACTAATGACTTAATTCAGTCTCAGATTTCTCTGGATCACATTTTAGGTTTAGGTCTCAGGCTTTATGACCTAAACCAGCATCAAGAATAGAAATTTGAATTTGTTGGCTTTCAACCAGATTTCTAAAAACATGCTGAATTTCTAAAACTTAAAGAAATCAGAGAGACTCTCTAATTTGCTTACCTTGGTGAGCAAAGATGTTTATGCTCTGTTATATCTTGGGGATAAATCAATAAAATTCAAAAAATAAAAGTGGGAAAAATAGGTCATATTGGTTAGATGTAGAGAGCATCTCTTTTTTCCCCCTTCTGTCTACTTAGGGACAGATGGTGAGCCAATGGAGAGTGAAGCAGAGTTGAGATGACCATGTATTTTAGGTATAATCCTGGCATTAGCTATGTTATTGTAACTAATTCACCCCATTTATTAGTGTCTAGCTTTATATTTTTGGAGCGAGGATAATAAAATCTATATTTTAAAAGCAAGCTGAAAATTATGAAGTTGTTGAAAAAGTTCTATATGCTTTTTGACCTACATCTCTATTTCCCAAGTTTTGATTTTCTCACCAAAATTGGGAGGGGGAGAAACAAAAAATGATCCTATGGAAAAGACTATTGTCTGTCTTATTTGATGTTAAACTTCAAAGGTGATGCACATGTGACATATTCAAAGCAGATGACAAATGTCCGTTTTCATGGATCTGCAAGAGGCTCATCAGGCAAAATACTTGATAAGGTGAGTAGATCAAGAAGCCTGGAATTAAACACCTGTGGACAACAAACCCTTCCTGACCCTTCTTCATTTAGGTATCTGCTTACATAGCTGTGAACAGGTCATTTCTACCCATCATTTACTAATAAGGACTTTTAACTAAAGTGGCCAAGTGATGATATGTTAATCTTTAGTAACATATTACTAAATAATTTGTATCTAATATTAATATTTAACAATATGATCTTCACAGTCTAAATTTTTACATCAGACCCTGTCATGAGACCAATTGGAAACCTTTTCTCACCACAGTTGAGAATTCTTCTGATATTTGAATAAGATCCATACAGAAAAGTATTCCCCTCAAAAATGTGGTTTGGGGGCAACATCCTCAAGTTCCCTCCCACTGTGGGAGCTTTTCTGTCCTCTCAATGAATCCTGCTTTCTCGGAAAAAAATGTGGTTTTGTCTAATATATCAAAGAACTTACAAGTTTTTAAAAAGTTAATGACAGTGTGAAGGACATAGAAAAAAATTATTGGCTCAGAAATGGAAATTCTGAAATTATAATCAACATATGCTTAGCTAAATGTCTTTAAAATGTAATATTATGCCAACTAATGATAACATTTTATACACACAATATATATGTATAATGTGAAATATGAATACGTTTTAATATCTGATGAAGTCTCTAAAAGTAAGAGGGTTTAGGGCAAAGAGAGATGTTAAAATGGTTCTGCCTCAAAATCCTACTTACGTCGGGCTCGGTGGCTCAGCCTGTAATCCCGAGCCTTTGGGAGGCTGAGGTGAGTGGATTGCCTGAGCCCGCGGGTTCGAGACCCGCCTGGGCAGGAGACCTCATCTCTATAATAAATCAAAACATCAGCCGGGCGTGGTAGCGCACGCCTGTAGTTCTGGCTACTTGGAAGGCTGAGGTGAAAGAATCGCCGGAGCCCAGCAGGTCGAGGCTGCGGTGGCCGGGAGTCGCCACTGCACTCCAGTCTGGGCGACAGAGACTCCAACTCAAAAAAAAAAAAAAAAAAATCCTACTTACTGAGGGCAAAACAATAAGATTGTTTATGGAGGATAGGTGACATATTTTTAGCTTTTTTCCTTCTAAAGATGTTTGATAAGCAAACTTTTAAAAAGTTTTTGTTTTCTTTATTTATTCTACTTAGTCTTTTTATCACCAGAGCAGACCTAGACTGACCCCCGCCCCCAAACCCCGATTAGTATTAGGTGCTACTGATGTATAATTCCACTAAGGGACATTCAAGTTTGCAGGCTGTCACATCTTTAAACTTATTCCTTTTCTTCTTCTTCTACTTTTTTTTTTTTTTAAGTATTAAACAAAATGCATCTCCTCCTAGTGGTAGCACAAGGGAAATCACAAGCTCACTGTATTATACCACTGTGACAGAATGTCATTTCAATTGCCTTATTAACCATATGAAAAAATATATCACAACAGTGAGAAAACTTCTCAGTTATCTATATCTTCCCCCTCAGGCTATTGTCATGAGCCACTGGCATACTAAGGAGAGTGTACTAATTCAGTTGTCAGTGCTTCACCTATTAAAAAAGGGGGAAATACCAGCAAAAAATATGAAACCCATAATAAGGGTGCTGAAGAGGTCTGGATAGCTCTGTCCACTTGTAGTTCTGAATTAAGCACTTTCTCAAAAATGTGCCATTTGTACTGTCAAAGAGAACGCTGCTGTCACCCACATCTGGCTTGGTAATGAAACATTAACAGTGTTGTGAAAGCAGCTTCCCCTGGCTGTGTTTGGGGAACATGAGACTGGACGCTCATGCTTGAAGTTTTCAAGTGGAGTGTAAATATCATTTACCTCACAGTCTTTTTCTACGAATGGGGAACTCATGAGAAAGTTATGGAAGTGTACAAGTCTGGAAGTCAGATCAAAGGTCTTAGGGAAGACAAAACCAACAGATTTTATGAGACCTCAACCAGCACCAAGAGCACAAATTTGAATTTGTTAGCTTTTGATCAGATTTCTAAAAATATGCTGAATTTCTAAAACCGATTTCTGAAAGCACTTGCTATGTCACTCTAGGAAAATACTAAGTTTATTTCACTGATGTTCAGTCCAACCATACATCAGATTTATAAATCATTGACTATGAGAAATGTGGCAACTTATGTCCTAAGCATATGTAAGACCTGCTTTTTTCATAAACTGCTAAAGCCATATCCTATATGTAATAAAAATGATGTTTAAACCCTAGGAGATATATATTAAAGCAATATGCCGTATGAGGGGGACCCAAAGAGACCCACAGTTTATTAAAAAGTGTGTATTTGTTCTTACATGTTTAAACTTTAGTCACCTTCAACATACTCTTTGTTTAATGCAAGACGTCTATTGAGATGCTTTCTCTACTTCTCAAAACAGTTTTGAATATGTCAATTTTGATGCCTTTTGGAGTTTCTGCTGTTTTGTTTCACCTCTTCCATGTCAGTAAAATGCAGTCCTTTGAAGACTTCTTTCATCTGGGGAAACAAACAAAAAGAAGTTGCTCAGGGTGAGATCAGCTGAATAGGGAGGTTGGGGCACAGGGGCATGCCGGGTTTGGTTATAAACAGTTAGATACTTGGCTTGGTGTATGCAGATGCATTATCATGGTGGAAGAACCAGTCATCTGTTTGCCACAACCCAGGATGTTTCTTTCACAAATCATGAAGAAAACTTCTCAAAACATAGGTTGACCATTTGATCCGGAGAAATAAATTTCTGAGTGTACTGCAAGGGGCCCACCCTCCAAAAAAAGATAATCCCAGGTTTTTTGGGTCCCCTCTCATATAATAAAACATGAGGCCACCAAAACAACATCATACTATTCGTCATACTGTGGCCTAACAGGCACTCCGCAGAATGCATTCTGGTTTATCTCTTTTAACCCAAACAATATGAGGTTAAATATATATTAGCACAGCTTATCTTTTACAAAGGACTAAAATATTGCACAGTATATGTTCCTCAGTAGTCATCTCGCTAATGACTTCAATTCAGGACCAACTCCAGAATCCCTGGATTTCCTCTGTGCCACAATTGGGAGTAGAGCAGCACAGTGGGTTTTGACCTGGAATTCACGAAAAGAATCAGAAACTAACAAAGCAAGTGTGTTTCCACATGTAATTTAAAATCTATCTTATATTTTAAAATTAATTTTTAATTATAGTACATTGAAAACACATATTTTTCTTTTTCCTAATTTTAAAAGTTTTTTATCACTTAAGTGTAAATATTACTGATAACTCTCTGTACTTGTTGCCATTAATTTCTATTAATTTAACAAAGATTCTTAAAGGATGCCAGCTGAGAAAACATGCTGAAGCCACAATTAACAGCTTCAATATGGCCTTTAAAATTCATTTTCTAAATACGGAAAGAATATAATTGACTGATCTGAAAGTATACAGTGGAGAACATGTAATGTACATTATTTCATACCCAGAGTGTTCAATCACGGAATTCTCAGGTGAGGGTTTTACACCAGATGTAGTTTGTCTCCAGGGCTCTGAATTTTTGGTTTTTGTTTTTGTTTTTTTTGGAATTGGAGTCTCATTCTGCCACGCAGGTCAGAGTGCAGTGGCACGCTCACAGCCACCCCAGCGTCGACCTGCTGGGCTCAGGCGATCCTTCCACCTCAACCTTCCAAATGGCGGAAACTACAGGAGCACTACCACACCTGGCTAATTCTTTGAGTTTATTGTAGAGATGAGGTCTCGCCAAGTTGCCCAGACTGTTCTTGAACCCATGAGTTCAGGTAATTCCTTCACCTCGGCCTTCCAAAGTGCTGGGATTACAGGCTTGAGCCACTGCGCCCGGTGGCTCTGATCTTATCTACGTTCTATGTCAGAACTTTATAAGGTTTTCTGTCCCTATCCTTATTGCTATTTTGTATCTTTTCTCTGTTCCTCAGTTCAAATGGGAAAAAGAAAAGAAAAGAAATGAGATTGGCCCAACCCTCAGAATCCAAAGTAAAGGTTGCTATAAAGCCTGTGGATTGGTGGCTTTTTCATCAAATGCACATTCTTCATTCAATCAGCTGAGCAGGGGTATGACCTGTGGGCGGACAAGTTCCTTCAGATGTAGGATGTGGGCTGGCAGGCACAGGAAAATCTATGAACGGGCTTAACAGAGCATACAAAGAGACTTCATACTAATTCTTTGGTAAAAAGAGGACACTAAACCATTTAGTATATCATATATCACAATTATGGTTTAAGATGACTCACTACAGTGCAAGTTCTGGCACAAGACACATTCATTGGTCCACATGGGGTAAATTATTTCTGCTAGACCCTAATTTCTAGGGATACCTACAAATGAAGAAAACTACATTAGAAGGAGTGAGATGAATAAAATCTCGGTCTTTGTAGTCATACAGACTGTATTTGAATACTTCATC
The DNA here is from genome assembly GCA_027257055.1 of Cephalopachus bancanus. Lineage (NCBI taxonomy): Eukaryota > Metazoa > Chordata > Mammalia > Primates > Tarsiidae > Cephalopachus > Cephalopachus bancanus. The sequence continues at coordinate 2,972,551 of JAPVLO010000012.1, forward strand.
TGCCATTTAAATAGATGCCTTTCCCCAACGTACTTGATGCCTCCGTTTTCACGAGCTTAAATCATACACACACACACATACAAACAGTTCTTCATAATGTTTTTGTGGGGGTATATAAAAATAGTTAAAATGATGTTTGTGAAGTGGTTTTTATTATTGAAAATTGCATTAGAAAATAGGATTTTCTGTGCACTTTGATTCTTCTAGCTTCCGAAAAATCTAAATAGTAATAATAACAATTACGACTTTCATTGACTTTTTTATAATCAATATTTTTATTATGATATTGTGGGGTACAGTTAAGGGTTAGGTATGCAAATATGCTTCATTCAAGCACCCTTGTTGATAAGAGGTGTCTCCCCATCCCCAGACAGATATTTACTACCGTTAATCCCATCTCCCTTCCCCTCCTCCCCATAGTTTCCCACCACTGTCAGTTATTTTCTTATAGTTCAATGACATATTTGATCTCAGTTTTAAGTAATCATGGACAATTATTTAAGGACAATTATTGAGATCTGTATTGCTTAATTTCATCTTTGCCATTACTTGAGGGATTTAGGGTGAAGTTCCCCCTGAATATAGTATCTTCATATCTGTAAAATGGTGATGAAAATTATCTTTAAAGAATATTGTGAAAATAAAGGTAAAAGGTAAAGTAAGAAAACATCTAGTATTCCAAAAATCAGAGCACTAAGCAAGTCCCTTCTAGTATGTAGCGAATCTTGGGTCTTGGGTCTCTCTGGGAAAGTGACTTATCTTTTGAAATTCATTAATCTTAGGTCTCTCTGGGAACGTGACTTATCTCTGAAATCCATTACCAACACCTTGTTCTGAATTATTTTCTTGCTTTCTCATAGAGTCCATAATGGCTTTTTCTGGAGTACTTATTGAGAGGATTTCGATCTCTCTCTCTCCCCCCCCCACCCGTGTGTGTGTGTGTGTGTGTGTGTGTGTGTGTGTGTGTGTATTGTGTTTAGGGGTTGGTTAGTTTTCACAGATTATGCAGTGTCTGGAGTGAATATCCCCTCTCAATATTACTTAATGCTTGCATCCTTAGAGATATCAAAAATAATCATTGGTTGGCATTCCTTTCAAACAGAAAGCAGGGGGCATGTCCTAGTGAAGAACTTGTAGTCTCTGGGTGCTTGAGTTAGTCTTTTTTTCTTTTTTTGAGTTGGAGTCTTACTCTGTACCTCAGGCTGGAGTGCAGTAGCACGCCCACAGCCACCCCAGTGTCGACCTGCTGGGTTCAGCCTTCCAAGTAGCCAGAACTACAGGCACGTGCTACAACGCACGGCTAATTTTTTATTTATTGTAGATACCAGATATAGCCAAGTTGCCCAGGCTGATCTCCATCCCGTGGCATTGTGTTTTTATATCCCCACCATGTGAGCATGTTGCCTCCTCAAAATCTGTGGTTTAATAGCCCAGGTCACAGCATCATGTTCCATTGATATTTCTACTTACTCAGTTTTGTATGTGTTACCCAGTGTTGGTACAACTGTTTTTTTTCCATTACTTATGTACACTTTCACTTCTCATCTCCTGATTTTCTCTGACTTGATGCTTTGCTCCTGCATTCCATTTGATTTGGGGTACCTTATATGTTCTGTGGCTACCAGCTAGCTTACTATGACATTTTACAGATCTGATCCTGAAACATCCTCATCCAAGGTTCTTATATCGCATCTGTGATCCACAAATACTATGTTAATATCATTGCTATCATAATATATGATGATATGTGTAATGCTAATGTCATTTAAACAATCACATTATTATTTGACCCAGTGAACAGCCTAGGCCGCTGATTCTCAAAATGGTCAACTGACTCATCAAAAGTATTAGCATCATCAATAAATTTGAATCAGAATTTCTAGGTGTGAGACCCAATGATCTGTGTTTTAACAAGCCTTTCAAGTGATCTTGATCACTATCATGTTGGAGTACCACTGGTCCAGGCTATGAGTTGGCGGATATACTATGGCAGTCACTTTGTAGCATGAGTTGAAGGGTGTGTCTACTGGCATCAATTCCTTTTCTTTCTAGAACCCAATCATTATAGTTCTCTTCCTTTGGCTAAAGGCTTGCTTTAGTAAGATTAAGCTACTAACAATAATTTTTAATTTTGTGTAAATTTGCTTATATTGTCTTTTCTTCACAACAGCTTTCAGAGTAACTAGTTTGAAAAACCATTAAAATAATGACTAATCCAAAACAGACAGATCTTTCATTTCAATGAAATTTGTTATATCATTGATTTTTAAAAGCTAATATTAAAAATGGAGAGATAACTTATACAATATAATATAACAACTTGAAATTTATTTGAATTTATGTTAAATTTAATGTGTAGACCCTATATAATTGTAATTAAATATTACTAAATTCTACAGTTCAGAGAAATACTAGTCATCATTTAGACTAAACAGAAACAACTGGTATTATTTCTGTAATATGTTCTCAGCTAGCAGCAATAATCAAGAAATATAACTGAAGTTAGCTACAGTTTTTGGTTGCACTCGGAATATTCAGTTTAGTGTACCTAACAGCTCAAATTGTGGAAATGTTTTAGTGGAAAACATATTTAAAAACCAAGTATGATGTAAGTTTAAACATAAATGTCTCAAAAATTGAACAGAGAGTTCTAATTGCTAAAGTATCAGAAGATAGACTGCTACAGCAGAAAACACAATATATTATGATGATGTGGCAAACAGGCCGTACATCAGCTCTGCAGATAATGCTATATGTGACCTTGGGAAAACCTGTTAAATCTGTAGTCTTAGACCTATCACCTATTAAATGAAGAGTCGGACTGAATGATCCAGAAATGCTTTTCTAGGTCAATAATTCTATTAATAACTACCACTTAATTTTTGCAAGAAGTTGATAACTTATGTAGAGAAAAGCTAAGGCTCTAAGAAGTTAGACAACTTCCCCAAGGTCAAACAGTTAGAAAAAAGCAGAACTAGGATTCAAACTAAGAGTTTGATCACATGGGTAGCCCATTTAACCCATTTATGACTTAGGTTTGTGCTTTTCTTTTCATAATTAAATGAAAGTATCATTGACTATCCTTTGTACAGTCTTATAAAACTTATAACACTTATACTTCACAAGATAGTCACACTCTGTGAACTTGATTTGAGTAGCTAAGCTAATCTTGCACCTCATTTATTAATTATCCAGAACATAGCTGATTATCCAGAACACTTGACTAAACAAACACAATATATTTCAAATTTACAGAAAATATTTTGAGTCACTGGTGCCTATATGCATTGTCCTTTATGAGTACATGTACTCAAGAAGTCGTTGCTTCAATGGTCTTTAATTAAATATTTAACATACATGTATTTATTTTCTCTTTCTTTTACTATTTTTGACTTTGTTGCTTGTTGAAAACTCTTTAGATAGTTTATTAAGGCATGAACTCACTACTATTGCCAGATAAGACCTTTCTTTATCCAACCCTCTAAAAAGCCAAATTCGGTTTTCCCTCCAAAGTTTAATGTATTATGCATTGGCCACGGAGTTTCATGTCAGAAATCTGGTCTTTAAATATCTACAAGCAATTAGCCCTTTAAAAACTATGTCTGCAGGTGGACGTTTGAAGAAAGAAAAGTATTTGAAACTGAATTTTTCCCCCTCGTCTAATCACCTTTGGGATTTTTATTTCCTCGTTAGGCTGCTTGAAAAATTAAGTCATTTTTTAAGGCTGTGAACTGGCCTCATCAAACCTGATAGTTTTGTATGACTGGGACATTTTTGCATAACTAGCCTGTATCCATTCCTTGGTCCTTGCTCATGATCTACAAGGAGAGGGAAGCTGCTTTGGGACACACAGACATAAGTACACACACACACACACACACACACACACACACACACACACACACAATGTCTCCATTTGCTTCCTTTTCATCTATCGAAGTGGGTTATGGCTTCTTACAGCACATTACAAAGCACTAAAACTTAAAGGCAACATTTCCTTTTGATTGAATGACTGCTTTAAGCTGAACCCGCATGTAATCCAAGAAGAACTTTTCTTTCTGATACGTACAAGCAAGGCTAAGGCTTGCTTGTCACATTAATGAAAGTGGAGAAAACTTAGAAAATGGATAGTAATCCCTTATTGGAAAACCTGGGCCTAACTAGAAGACTAAATATGATTTATATTTTCTTTCTTCCAATGTCCCTGCTGCATAACTCTATATTTTTAGAAGAAGAATTTTCAAACTTTTTTTTCTCCCAAAACACAATTTAAAATGATATAGTGTTTCCATCAAAAACAAATTTAAAAGTTCACTATTGCTTGTTAGAGAGGGGGGAGTCTTAGGACAGGATGATAGAAGGAAATTCTGCCTGCCTTTCAACACTGTAATGTGTTTTAAAAATCAATAAATATTGCATTCTTATGATATTAAAAGGGAATTATATAGACATGTCTTTGAGTTTCATAGGTATACTACAGTTTTTTTCTAGGAGCTTAGGCTGGATAAAGTGAGGACAGAAGTGACATGGGAGGGAAGCTAGGCATAATGTTGAGGAGAATGGCATCTAAGTTACCAACTTATCATTTTCTTTAGACTTCTCTTATTTCTGAGAGTGAAGGAGTTTTAGGGGAAAAAAACAGTGACCTATTGTCTCCTGGAATTCAAATTTCAGAACATTTTCCGCAACTCTTTATTCTGTAATGGTAGTAAAACCCAGGCCAAATAAATCCTTAGGTCCTACCTTATTAGTACCCATTCCCTTTGCTTTATTCTTTATAAACTGCCTGTGTCCTCAACTCTACCAGGGAGCTTTTGTTCACACTAATGCATGGTGAAACCAAGATTAAGTCCAGAAGCACAGCTCCTGTTCTGAATCACTGGTTAATTACCATCAAGTTTAAGTGACTTACCTAGGTTGCCCAGCTACGTTTAGAGAAAGATTAAAAACTGTCAATAATGGACCGTATCTTAGTTTGTTTGAGACAATCTCATTTTATAATTATTATCCCTGCATATTAACACCATCCTTTTCCATTCTCAAAATTATACCAGCTTCAACAAAATTATATGGTCATTTTAATATTACATTTAATTAAAACACTATTTTGCTCATACTTGTATTTCACCCAAATTTGTTTGATTCAAGCAAGTTTATTAGGTAGTTATGGTGTTTGTTTGCTTGTCTTCCTACACTCAGCCTATGTATAAAACATTTGATCTTCAAATCAGCTCATCTCTATCTATGGTATTTGACTCAAGTCAAGTAAAAAGCTATTTCCTGTAATAAAAAAAGAAGGAGGAGGAGGAGGAGGAGGAGAAATAAAAGAAGAAGAAGATGACAAACAGGCCCCAGAGAGGAAGATAGTAATGCACTCTTTAAAAGTGCATGGTCAAATAATAAAGAAAAACAGTTGGCTAGAAGAAAAATGGGGGAAGCAGACACATTTTTAGACATGTCAAATTTACAGTGATTTTGGGTGAAAAGAGCAGTAAATTCCAATAGACAGAAAATTTGCAGCACAGCCGGTTTAGGGGAAAAAAAAATCTGTCTTTCACCAAGATCTTGAAAACTTCTGTTGTAAAAGGCTCCTTGAAATGTGAAGATGCTGTGTATTGTCTTCAGAATTCTACATTTGTCCTGTTGCTATTTTAGCATTTTCAAATAAATACTGAATCATCTAGGGGACCCTTGAGAGTAGTGTAGCTTTATAAAGGTGTCTTCAATAAAGGTGCTATCACTAGTGAATATTGGGCCTGATTGCTGTCACGAGTAAGTGTCATGCCTACTTTTTTTTTTTTTTTTGAGTTGGGTCTCAGTCTGTCGTCCAGACTGGAGTGCAGTGACCGCTCCCAGCCACCGCAGCCTCAACCTGCTGGGATCTGGCGATCCTTCCGCCTCAGCCTTCCAAGTAGCTGGAACTACAGGCACGCACTACCACACCCGGCTGATTTTTTGATTTGTTGTAGAGATGAGGTCTCACCAAATTGCCCAGGTGGGTCTTGCACCCGCAGGCTCAGACAATTCACTCACCTCAGCCTCCCAAGGCGTGGGATTACAGGCTGAGCCACCGAGTCCGGCTGTCACGCCTACATAAATGAAGGTCTGGCTAATGGTGAGGATGGTCAAAGGGAGGAGCTCCCTGTTATGAGTATCATCTCCCCTCTTCTTACCTTCTCAATGCCCTTCTTTATAAGTAAATGTGCTAGCTCCAGCCATTTCTGAGACATAATACTTCCATCTTTTTTAACTTTTTTCTAAAATGGCCTATGTTTTACTCCTCTGCTTCAAAACTCTGCTCAGACTCAGCTTCAGGCATGACTCTCACATCTTCATATGGTGCTGGAAAACTTTTGATGTAATTATGCTAGAGACAGGTACAGAAAACAAACTGACCTAAGACAAAAGGAAACAGACTTATTAATTGGGATTCTTCTCCTCCATTTTAAAGTTCTAATGCATACATATGCATACACCGCCCCTCTGAAATCTGCAATGATGAATACATCCATATACACCAAACACATACATTTCAGAGCCCATTCTATTCATGAGGGTTGCTTGTTTGAGTGCCCTCTACTATGACTTCCATTCATTACAAAAAGTTTTGTTTTTCTCATTCTTCTTTCATCTTGAGGTCTAACTAAGATGGCAACACATCACTGACAATGGGGAGAATTATCAGTTTTTTATATCCTCTCAAATATTTACTTTGTTAGCTGTCACTGCTATCCTTCTAGTGGGTTACAGGTTAGACAAATATTCATTAACTTTTTTTGGAGAGGCTTGGAGTATCCAGAGTTCCCAGAGCAATTGCCCGTCCCTGGAGCTGCCTTATTTGTAAAGCTCAGGGGGCTTTATCAACAATATTTTTTTAAAAAAATGTGCTATTGCTTTAGAAAGTTTGGAAACTTTTCTAAAACTAATTCATTAGAAACCTCAATAATGAAGAAATCTGGGATTATTGGAATCTTAAACTCATTCAAGACTGGCTCTGTGCAGAACCAGTCAGCCAAATTTCTCGAATATTCTTTTTAATTTCAGGTACTCATAAATAGACTTCTGCACCCACAAGTGGCAAACTTTTCATAATCTTTATGTTCCTATTTATTAATAAAACAATAGCAAACTCTTATAATTATATATTATATAACAGTTTATTTAAAAAGTCATGTACATTTACCCATTAACATATTTCCTGGAAGACTTTCCTAAAGTCACCTCTGAAAAAAATGTCATGTACTGTATTCTCTAATAAAACTGAGATGTGCTATTAAAGCAAAGGTAAAAGGTAAAAAAAAGGCAGCTCTTTAGACAATGAAAAATGTATTCTTTTCTCCCCAACTGCAGATTCAGATGATACCAACAGCTTTTGGACCTTCTCCCCAGGGCAGAGCAACATGACCCATCAACCTTTGTGGTCAGAATTGACCCATACGAAATAAATATTAACTATGTAAATTCACTTTGGGCACATTCATTTTAAAAAGGAGAATTGTGACCTTTCTCCCCAGCAACTTTCTTGCCCATGGAATACAGAGTTTGCTTAGCGGACTTTGTGCAAGATGTTCTTTGCTGACTAGTGTAAACTAGAGCAGGGAAAGAATTCAAGGAAAAAAAATAACAGGGTCTTGACTTGGATTGAAAATTTTTCTTTCTTTATCCAGAGAGAATATCATCCCAGGAGAGAAGGGGAATAATCAGACAGAGTGCTTTGAACACATCAACAGCTTAATGAGTGTAAACTAATAGACTCTCAGCTACAGGAGAGAGCACCAGAGGTCACCTGCTTTTTATCCTGACTTCCTCGCAGGACTGCAATGAAACCTACTCTTAAAAACTGGACATACGCTGATTTCTAAGCCCAAATATGAAATATCCAGAACTGAACTCAAATTCTTATTAAACTCATTTGTTTGTCTTTTGCTAAACTTTAAAAACAAAAAAGAGTTAAGACCATTAAATTACACTTAAATATGGAGGTTGTATATTTCTGAAAATGAACAAAATAGAAATATGTACCCCACATCTTTAAAGTAAAAATTATATATATATGCTTTCTGAAACAGGCCTGAGTTGATCCTGTATTTATGTTTCAAGAACAACTATAGAGACTTTGAAATAAAATAATTTCATGGACTTCAACAGTACTAGTTACTAGGGTTCCACATATGGAATAATATTTTTTTGTGTTTAAATTAAATCCCTCATGCTGCGTTTTGAGTGTATTTTCTATTTTTTCATAAAAATGATTATTTTTTACATAATCTATTATTTTACATTATCCCCTTTTATGCTATATCCCCTTTTATGCTATAAAACTAATTTTTTCTGACATTTTATATTCTTTGTATCGAGTCACAAAATTATTGCCAAATGTGTTTGTATTTTTTAATAGTATATTTTAATTAAATTTTTTGTATATTAAGGAAAAGTGTAAGGTAGGTTTATAATTCATAAAAAAAGCTTTCCCTGCCATTAACACCCCAACCACAACTCCCGCAATTAATTCTGTCATGTTAGAAATGAGGAAACTTAGGTTTATAGAGGTAAAGTTGTGGAGATAAAAGACATAGAAATAGACGATTTGTCACTGGTTTCTACCACTATTTATCTCAATAAATAATACTGTCTTTAAATGCTCCATATATTTTCGTGCCTTTTTAATTTTAACAATGTGAATTTATTATGTCATCAAAATTAAATTAAATAAGCAAAAGCATAATGTGTAGTTTCAAGATGTCCAAATCAAAATAAGGCTCTGAAGTCTAGGGAAAAAAATGCAAAAGCAACAAAATGACAATACAATTCATATCTCTTTATGATATAAACGATTGTCGTTCTGAATATTTCTAAGCTTTCAGTCTCGTAGGACATTTATATAATTTCTACAGTGTTACAATAGAATTACTCCTCTGAGAAATCCCATACTGTGAGAATGTATTCGAGTAATTGAGCTGGCAGATGGTCTTAATATAAGAAATATATTGATACAACAACCACTTACTTTCTTGACCGATGAAGCTGATAAAAGATGGAGTAGAACAGAGAATATATGAGGGGGAAGCATTCAGGCTGCTTAGACACATGCTGTGGGAGTTGGACTCAAAATAACTTAACCTATCTCATTCACTTTGATTAATTTTTTCCTCTGGTGGCATTATTTTATTCTCATCTTATTGTTCAAGTCTTTATTGCACTGCATTAGTTATTTTCCATTCTTGTTGATATGAAGTTCAGGACCCACATGTTCATTCTTAGAGTGAACAAAGCACCTGTAAGCCTCCTTGTCACAAGTTTACAGGTCCTTCGTTTCTCATTCATCTGTAAACTCTGCCTCACCAAAACCAGTTTCAGTTGTTTTCTTGCAGATCCCTCATGCAGTACCTGGCATTTAGTAGATATCCAGCGAATAAATGCTAAATAAGCTGAGGCCTCTTATTAGTGTGAGCTCTCTCTGTAACTTTGGTAAACATGAGGTACTGTCTGTCTTAGGCAGGTCAACTAAATAACTTATTTCCTCCCAGAAATTGCTCTTTATTTACTAAATTAGCTATACCATCCAATGTTGTCATGCCAAACATATGTGACCTCAGCTACCTTAATACATTGTTCTCCTATGGAGACATAATTACTTTCAGCAAACACCTCTAGTGATACATGAAATGGTGAGAAAAGTATAGATTTTAAAGTCAGAAATATTTGAATTTAAATTCCAGCTTCCATATTAATTAGCCATGGGGCCATAAAGAAGTGACTTAACCTCCCTGAACCTCGGTGTCCTTATTTGTAGTAATATATGACTTTCAGGACATTTGAAACATTGTATATATCAGGAAGTCAATATATTGCTCAAAGCATAGACGGCTTCACTCAGCAGCACCTATCAGTGTTCTTAAATTTTGCATAGGGCACAGTACTTCAAACATGCTTTTCTAAGGGAAGGTATTAAAGCTTTTATAATGTAGTTTATTTACGTTGAAAACATATTGCATGAAAATAAATCCCTGCTGGATTAAAAATGAGATGAAATATTCAATTCAAATATACAAATTAGAACAGCAGATGTTAACAGTAAGTGATAAAAATACATGGTTTAAATTGCCCCAATGCATCTTCTATTTCATTTGGGACAATTTCATATTATTTAGCTAGTCCTGAAGGTCAGAAGAGTAAAACCCTCTGGGGTCTTCTGGGGAATGGTGAAGCAGCACAAATAAGTATGAATCTGAATGGCTTTTCCTTAATCTATTTAGTCTCAGAATGTCATCTGTTGAAGATCCACAGGTTATAGTGATACCAGATAAGACATGAGAAGTCATTTTGATCACAAATGCCAGGAAGAACTTTTTAAAAAAGTGACTTCATTATGATTCAACTGATAGAATATTTGAATTTTTTTTCATTCATGTGCTCATTCTTAAGAAAGATTACTCAAGATTACTCAAGTGCCTGCTATGTGCAGATGTTGAGATCAATGCTGAGAATATGAAACCAGTCTTTACCATCATGCAGTTGTTAGTATAATGAAGAAAGGGAAGACATAATTAGGTATGTTTAATAAAATAGTATATTTAATAAAAAGTTTAAAACAAAACAGTTTAGATTATCCTCTTTTTTCCCCCTTTCTTTCCCACAGAACTGAAGTTTGGAATAGATTCTCTTTTAATTTGGTACATATGATTTACAAAGAAAATTTTAATTTGGTCAAAATATAACACTTGCTTATGTAGAGTGGGATCAGAAAATTATAATGTTATATTCAGATTTGAAGTCATAACATTCCTACATTTCAAAATATTTTTTAACTAAAATTATTGTAATTCTCCTAAATTCCTTTGATAGCAATCATTTTCTTCCAGGGTTAGTGAAGAGGTCAGCAAAGAAGTATATTATTGGAATCTTTAAATGCTTTTCCAGGTTGAAGAAGATGAAAGGGTAGAAAAATCTCTCACAGACTAAGGAATCACAAGTGGATCATCTGTGGCAGTCGGGGTGGTGGTGGCAGTGGTGGTAACCATAAAAACTTATATATACTGAGAACTCCTTTTGCATTTATTATAGTGAAAAATGTATATGAACATTCTCCCAAAACCTCCTTTGAGGTGAAGTTCACTGTTTTTATTTTACAGGTGAGAAAATTGAGATTCAGAGAGACTATTCAATTTTTCAAAGTTTCTGTAGTCGGTGAGGGTATAGAATCAAAGGTGGACTGCAAAACCAAAGTTCATAAGCCTCTGAACAATGGGTTTGCTCCCTGCATACCACAGTCTCTTTTGGATCTGATTGCTGATGTCTGCTGGCAGCATGTTACCAAGGATGTGGCACCACCTATGCAAACCCAGAACTCTGTTAATAGTAGCCACCCTACACCACCACCGCCGCCACTGCCACTACCACTAACACCACCACCCCAAATAAGACCCATAATGTACATTGCATACATTTTCTAACTTTGGTCTAAGTCATCTCAAAAGAATATCATTACCCCAATTTCTAGATTTAAAGAATTAAGATTTCAAAGTTTAATAAATGGTCCAGTGTACCAGAATTCAAATAGCGGCACATTCACTCAAGACCTGTAGTCTCACCCACTGAACTAAACTGCAACTCTGGATGAAGGGCTGACATATATTGTATCTTGTGAGCAAGTGAGCCTACTGAGTGTTCAGAGCATTCCAGCAAATCTTCCTCTTTACATGGCCCCCTCCCACATACACAGCCTAAACTCAGATTAAGCAGAGAGAAGTTCCTGTTCACTTTGATACTTGGTAGACATGCTACTGCATTCTATTGGTCCTGTTAAGAACCCCGTTTTATCTCCATTTCTCTTTCTCATGCCTTTATTTGAAATTTTCAAATTCATTTTCAAAATTAACTACCTTTCCTCTCTCTGACAGTTTTTCTCCTTTTCCCTATATTCCCACTTTCTTGTTTCCAAACAAACATATGAACTGATGTTTTTGAGATCCACTTATTTTCTCCCCTTATTTTTACTGAAGAATAAGAATATTTTCTAAAATTATTCCTTTAATCATTAGAAAAAAGATAGAATCTGTGATTATTAAGCATCCAATTAAACTTCAGGCAATCTTATGCAGAAAGGAATTAAAAAAACTATTTTGATATAGCATTGCTGCATTAAGCAAAGCAATAGAGATTTTGAACAAATAAAATAGAATATTTATTCATAATAGCTACTTCTCTTTTATGCAAATACTTTTAAACTCTAGAATTTAGAGAATACTTCCTTAAAAATTTATCATGGCTCACACCTCTTAGCGAATAGCAGATGTTGACAATGAATTTTAATTTCTTTATTTTATGTTTATTACATATATATTTTAATCACACTGGAAAAGTGAAAGCAATACTGAAGTCTTAAGAGCTTTAAAAAGGTTCTTATTTCTAGAATGTGAAGTAGATGAATGCAGTTTTTCATTGTGACAACAGTGCCACCTAGTGTTTTATTTAATATTATAAAATAAAGTAAAATCAATTTACATTTCAGTTCCAAATCCTAAAACTCTATTCTTACATAGGCTAATATTAGACATCTTAAAGTGAGTAAAGCTAAGAACATACATAACTTGCTTTCAAATTAAAAGTAATTGCAATTTATATATAATTTCAGTATAGAGAAAGGTTAATTTCTCCCTCATCTACATTTTTATTATAATTATTTTTTAAAATAAGAGGCTTTTCAAATTAATCTAGTGTCATGAAAATTTGTTTTTGTAAATTAGAATTTATGAAAATTATATCACTGTGAACTAATGAAATATTAGAATTCTAATTTTTAATTATATTTTAAAAATATAGATTCTTATATAGTATATATAGTTCTTGGGTTGCATTGACACACAACAGTGTTTACTAAATATCCAGAAATGACAGGTATTTATTTATAGTCAGTTTTTTAGATGCAGGTCCAGATATTTAAGGTGACCAAGAATTATCAGTTTCCTCATGTGGTTCAAACCCATACAAGCTCTTATTTTTACTAATTTGCCAAAGTAATACAAATATAAACTTCAATTTATTTTTTGTCAAAATTTCAAGAAGTATAGATTAATAATATCAAAATAGATACTCTTATCTGTATTTAAATAAACCTTGAATCTCTCCTACATTCTTAATATTTCTAAAGTAATTTTAAAATAGACTGTATTACAAAATATACTCAACTAGTCACAAATACATACTTACAATGCAAGCCTTTAACGTTTATTAATACACTTAGTGTTTGAAAGGGAACTACTTCACTCTGAAAGGAATCTGAAGTCAGATTTAAATAGGATTTTGTTTTCTGAACACTTCAAAATTCTCCCTGGAATAACTCAGTTCTCCTTTTTGCATTACATATGAAACCACTTTTACACTTTTAATGAATAAGAGCGGGAAATTGTCTATAATTCTTTAATAGTTCCCTGCTTCATTGGACATGAATTGCTTTGATCCTGAAAAGATAGGGTAATAGTAAACACTAGCTCCTTTTCCTTCTCTTTGCACACAGTATGTGCTCAACAAAACTTTACTTGCATTTCCACTCCCTGATTAACTGAGTGCTACTTTATATTCCACTTATCTGAGATTTCATACCCCAATTTCGTAGATAATGAATGGGATGCTATTTTATTTTGATCCTGAACACTCGACAACTTCAGCCTCTTCTCACATAATGTGCTGTCAGTCTTATGCCGAGTGTATGGCCAGATAAACTGAGGTATACAAGGCATATTCGTGAAGGAGTTTGGGCAGATATTGTTAGTTAACCCAATCAATATATTACCAACCTCATGTCCACTTGCTCACCTGTCATAGAGAAATGTGCCAGGTGTTGGGTGCTTCTTGGAAAGCTTTGGCTTCTTTTATAAGGGACAGAATGAATGGCTGGCTCTATCCTTCCTTTTTATTCCTCTTGTTCCCTTAAAAATGAACTTGATGCCCATAGTCTTAGCAGTCATTTTATGCCTGTGACAGAAAGACCAAGATATTTTAAGAAATTATGTTCCTTATACCATTGAGCTAGTGAATTAAATTTAGTAGCCATCTATTCCAGACTTTCTGGTATGCGAAAGAATAAACAAAACAATTTAAGTCATTATTCACTAGAATTTTTAATACCGGCAGCTGAAAATCATGCCAAGTTGTCTAGAAGTAGAAGTTTAGATTTCAGTCATCAAACCCATAGGCACAGTGACCTGCATAGGTGCCAGGAATGAAATCAGTGACTGGTATGTATTATAAAGAGCTAGCATCATGGGAGATATGAAATCACCAGGAATTAGTCCATCAATCAACCAATACCTGAGTACCCATTTCACAGTGAACTATGATCAATACTGTAGGTTACAATTAATATAGAGCCTGTGCTCAAAGAGAACTCACAGTTATATTTTAAAAGACTGATATGACAAAACATCTGCTGTGTGTCATATAGGTGGACAGGAAATATTTGCTTAAAGGCATGCTTGTAAATATGAACTTTGGTGTCTATGTAGAAACTAAGAGAGAGAAAGTGAACACATTCTAACTGGAGAAAAAGTAGGGCGAAAAGTCTGAAGATTGATATGTGTGTTTGTACTTGCTGTAAAGTGGTCAGTAAGAAGCTAGGCTTATATTAAAATAGTGGAATCTTTTTCTTAGGCATATGCTCACTGGGTTATATAGGTGTGACTTGATTTATTTTATCTGGGAATGTGATGAGCAATCAAAAGGAAGTGAACTTAGCAGTTAAAGAAAACAATGATGTTGGTAAGTTGAGCAAAATTATATCATCTGAACTCATGGGGCAAAACACAAGAAATTATTCAGAACTAAAGACTTCAGAAAATAATAATCAATGCTAGTTTGAAAGTACATATAAGCTATATCCGAAAGCCTATGTAAGACTAAATGCCAGTCACTGGGACAAGAATAACTAGAAACTTCAAGTAGTGGAAAGTGATGGCCTGATGGTAGAGGGGTGCAGTGGTCTCTAGGTACATCTGCTAGTGCTTTAATTGTCCTTCACTTAAAAGATGAACATGCAACTCAGGCTCAGCAGCATCTGAACACTTGGCATTTAAAGATGTTTTTTAAAAAAATCTGAATTGCTCAGTATTTGAATTCACATATAAACTTATTCTTTCAGCAAATATTAAGTGCTTATTCTGTGTCAGGAACTGTAAAGGTGATGGGTATACTGAGACCTTCACATTCCTTTTCACTCATACCATTCATGCATCTGATCACATGAGTGCCTACAACTAATGGATTATAAATAAAATGTGAAAGACACTAAGGTTGACAATGCGTCAATGCAGGGCATAATCAGACATTTGCTACACAACATTGTCTGAAGAAGTTCTAATTGTTGGAAGAAAGTGGAGAGGAATGGTTTCTGTAATTTGCAGTTAGTAGATTTAGTTAAGTCATCGTCCCTAGGAGAAGGTTAAAAAGAGTCATCTTTCTTCATTTAAAAAAAAAAATTATTTTAAAGACGTGGGGTACAATTCAAGGCTGGTATACAATGTTTTTTATGAAGGTACCTTTGTTGATGAGGTGTACTCCCACTTCCTCTGGCAGTTTTCCACTACTGCCAATCCCTTTCTTATAGTATTATGATAATTGTTCAAGGTCCGCTTATGAGTGAGAACATCTGGTACTCAGATCTTTGTTTCTGTGATAGATCATTCAGTATTAAAGATTCTAAGTTCATCCAAGTTCTTGCAAAGTTCATTATTTTGTCCTTATTTATGGGTGCATAATATTCCATCATATATATATATACCACATTTTTTAATCCACTTCTCTTTCGATGGGCAGCACGGTTGGTTCCATGTTTTTGCCCTTGTGAATAATGCTGCAATAAACATGCGTGTGCAAGAATCTTTTTCAGAAAGTGATTTGAGTTCCTCCAGTTATATTCCCAGTAGGGAGATTGAGGGATCATATAGAAGATAAATTTTTAGATCTGTTAGGAGTCGCCACACTGTTTTCCACAGGGGTTGTACTAGTTTACATTCCCACCAACAGTGTAGAAATGTTCCCTTTTCGCAGCGTCCTCTCCAGCATCTGTTGTTTTTTGAGTTATTGATGATGGTCACCCTGACTGGAGTTCGGTGGTATCTCAGTGTGGTTTTAATTCGCATTTCTTTGATGACTAGTGAGGCTGAGCATTTTTTAATGTATCTGTTGGCTGCTCATATGTCTTCTTTTGAGAAGTTGTATTCATACCTTTTACCCAATTTGTGATGGGGCTGTTTGTTTTTTTCTCTTTGGTGCATTTGAGTTTCTTGTAGATGTTAGGCCTTTGTCAGATATACAGTTTGCAAATATTTTTTTTCCCAGTCTATGGACTGACTGTCTCCCCGCTCTCCTGATGGTTTGTTTGGCTTTACAGATACTTGTCAGTTTGTTGAGGTCCTTGATGTGCATAGATATTTCATTAATTGTAATTTTTATCCACATGCAATTTTAAGAAATGTTATTTATGCAACCCTCAAACATTCCTTGTTTGTTTTGCCTTTCACTTATCTTTCCTAGTCTCATTACTTGTGTATTTCAACACTTTTTAAAAATTCAGTCTTAATCTGATTCTTATTTTAAATTATATTTTACTTAGGTTTGTTTTATTAGTTTCTTGTTATATATTTTATGCATCCTAAAGTGGTGTGTGTGTGTGTGTGTGTGTGTGTGTGTGTGTGTGTGTGTGTTCATGTATGTTACCTATTCAGGGGGACTGAGGTGACAGAGTAGGGTATCAAGCACATAAAATATAAATAATCTTTACAAAAGAGAGAAAGAAAGATTTTGAAGGAGGGAATATCAGATTTAAGAGATCAAGAGAGACAAAAATATGACGAAGCAAGAGAGGCTAAAATTAACTCTAGAAGTCATGAAACTGTGTTTTCTTTAAAAGTAAATAAATAGAAACTAGGTCTCAGTGAACTTGTACTTTTCTACTTTGGGTCTGCTTGACTTCCTCTCATTATTAGACTGAATAGAATAGCAGTCCTTTGTGGAGTTATGGAGGAAGGAAACTCCTCTAGCTGTACATAGGCCAAATTATCATCCTACTCCATGGGTTTTATGCTCAGTGTCTGCACAGAAACACTGGACCACAAACAGCAGTCTCACCTCTGCTTTCACTGGAACACTGTTTTGATTTCTAAAAATGCTGAAAACCATTTTGAGATGAGTTCCCAGTCCCGAGTTGATGCCTCCATGCCCCTAGCTCTATTACTGCACCAGCATCAAAAGGATGCAGAGGCACACATTAGTGACATAGCATGCTCAGAGTGGTGGGATTGAGGAAATGTGTTTCAGTTGTTGGATTATTCTAAAGCTTTTTTCTCTTTAAATTTGTTTTAAGCTTCAATTGAAAAAAATATTGTTTTTCAGATCATTGGAATCAAACTTGATGCATAATGAAAATGTTTCTTGATACATTCAGAGTATATTAAGAGGCACAAATCAATAAGGGTTTGACTATAGCTGAGTTTATATATTTTTTTTCACAAATATTTGGCCAATACTGCAACAATGTATATACAATGTTACTGATTGGATATATGGAAAATGAATACAACATAACATTTTATGATTTCGCAAGCTCATGATATATCATATAGCTTGCCCCCTTGCCATATAGACACTTATAAAGAAATAGCTATTTCTACTCATGGGCCTTTTTACTTATGAACAAGTAAAATATTGTTTTGTGCTCTGGCTGTCATTAGATAGTTGACAGATTTGGGAATGGGATGTAACAAGATGTCCATAGTTATCCTAGGCAGGTTTTCCCTCTTGTACAAAATATAAATCAGTCATTCCGTGGATGCTTATCAAACTGTGTACCTGGTAAAACAAACTGGTGAGTGAATGGCATGAGCTACCTATTTCTATAATTGGACCAGATACGCAACATGCATTTTAAAAACTTGGGTCATTTTATAAAACATGGCATCAATTTTTTCTAGGGAAAAATAAAATAAAATATATATTCTTGAAAACTATTTCTTCTACACTCTGGAAAGCTTGCCCTGATGCAAGGAGGTAACCCACTAAAGTATTAAGAGTAACTTACTACTTTCTCCATCAGATGTCACTTTAAGTAGGAGCTGAAAATGACAAAATGAGATTCCATTTGGAGAAAAAGCAAACTTGCACATTTGGCATGTGGACAGTTGAGAAGAAGAATAAAATTCAAGAAAGCTGTATTGCTAAGAACTTGGTAGCAGGAAGGTGCATAGTTTATGGGATGATACTGCAATCAGTTAGACATGTAATATTGAGTCTGAAAAGGCCAAGGTTATTTGGAGATGCAGATATAAAGCCATCAGGCTGTGTATCAGGAAGATGGTAGTTTTCACTCTAATGATAGAGAAATTCCACGTACGGAAACCTACTTGGCTATGGACAACTCATTTGGAAAACAATGTAGACAAATTGAGAAGTAGTCAAAAGAAATGAAATACTCTGATTGAGAGACTGATGAACAGAAATCCTAGACTAGTCAAGCAATTAAACCTGAATGCAAAACTCTCCCTAAGCAACAGCACAGAATGAATGTAACTTCTGTAAAAGATTAAAAGCTGAAGAAATAATCTTATTGAAAAATAGGATAAATGGGACAATAATAGACAATTTCAGATAATCTGTTTATTTTATTTTTAAATGACAATGCCATTATGTATTCATTTTGCCAGAGAAATGGTACAATATGCAGAATTTGATTCTATCCAGGAAACCTATTCTGCTTTCAAAGGTAGTAAAGAAGAAGTCCTTTTATGTGTCTAAGATCTGTCAAAATTCCTGGAAGATAGAGGACAGTTGCCAGCATAATCTCACAACCAAGAGAGTAATAGTAATAATAATAATAATAATAATAATAATAATAATAAATAAAAATCCCTCTATATCTGCCAGGTACTATTTTTAAACACCTATATTAATTTATTTAATCCTTGCAACACTTTTATGTGCTACTCATTAATGTTATTCTCTTCTTGCAAATGAGAAAACTGAGGCATAGTGATAGTAAGTTTCAGAGCTGAGATTCAGGCCCCAGTGGTCATCCACAGCCAGAGTCCTCAACTCTAAGCTATGCTGCTGTTCTATAGACACACGTTCTTCTCCTTCAAAAGACTATCCCTTCCTCCTTTACCCCACACAAATAATTATGCTCTTACCCTGAAGTTTGTGGAGGTCCATCACATATTCTTTCCTTAGTATTAGGTCCATCTAAGACAGAACTGGCCGGTGCAACATCAGAACATGGTGAGATTCACAGGAAGTCTCCCTAGAGAGGCTTCAACGAGGCTAAGTCAAGTAGGCACGAACTGGTTTTGATTAGTTAAGAGCAAACTTTGATGGATTCAGTTGTATAGAAACGAAGCAATTCTGTAACAAGTCAGGTTAGTGTGGTGAAAAGTTAGGTGTTAGAAGTGATTTTGAATACTGACTTTTCCATATTTTCATAACGTTACTCATCTTCTCATAGTCTGAATTTTCTCATCTATAATTTGAAGATAGTGATATTTGCCTGGTCAAATGTTTGTAAAAGTTTCAGTAATCTTTATTAAAATAACTTAGTACTGTGCCCAAGGCATAGGCTGCCATAGAAATAGTATCTATTAAAAAAAAAAAAGAAATAGAATCTATTAGTATTGCTAGCAAACCTATCAAGGCACAGGGAACCAGACGAGACCTCAGCAGAACAATGAGCAAAGCAGGCAAAGAAGCAATAGTTTAGTGATCAGTAACCAGACTGCATAGTGTCTGGGCTGGAAAGAGAGTAAACCATACTGGAATGGTCTGTGGAAAAATGGAATTTTGAAACTGGGAGGACCAGGAACATAACTAATATTGTCCCCAGAAAGGGGAGTTAGGGCAAGCTCCATTTCTAGCAATCACCGCTTTTAAAATGGCAAATTTTTTGATGGTCTAAGCAGCATCACTCTTGTGTTATGTCGGTTTTCAAAACCTTGGTTCATCAATGCTTTTTTTGTGTGTGGTTTTATTTAGAAGAAGCCCTATCTTCATCTAGGGTTTCTGACATAGCACATAGTTAAATATAGACTTGGACAGAACAAGTTTTTAATACTTATTATTAGCGTTATACAATTATGGAGGCTTGTTAACTATGGTATGCCTAAAAACAAAGCCTCAAAAGGGTTTAGGAAGATTAAATTAGATAATGTAGATGTCAAAATTTTCATGCCATCATTTTGAAAATCAAACACACTGACTGTTCTTTAATTGCATCCTGGATTCTTATTACTCTAACCTAATGAGCTTTAGGAGGAATCAGGAAATAAGTGAGAAGGATTTTAAACTGAATTATCATATAAACTTAATAAACATAAGGTTATTTTAATTAACCTCAGCATCACTTGGGTAAATATTTCAATTCAGGACTCTTTCACCAACTCCTAATGGTCTTTCTTCACTCCTTTCTAAGATGTGGGATGGGGAGTGCTTTAATTTTCTACCAGAGGAGAGAGGACAGATCTGGATTGCCTTGCTAACTTTTGAGTTTGCTCAAGATTCCAAACAAATATGGCTGCTTTCAACTAGTTTCAAAATGTGCAGCAGCAGTATGGATTGTCCTAGCTTGTTCTTACCTACACAATGATAGAGATTGAATCTCTCTCTCTCTCTCTCTCTCTCTCTCTCTCCATTGTAAATTTTCCTTCATTACTTCATAATTCCCATCAATGAGTTTTTCTTAAGCAAGCAAGCACATAACTCTTTTGATCTCACGTATTCATTTGGCTAATACCCTATTTCTCTCCCTCCCTTTACAGCAAAGCATCTGCAAATATTTGCATTTTTTTCTGTTTCCTCTCTTGCATCCCATCCAGCTAGACTTTGTTCCCTATCACTTCAATGACTGCTCTTATTAAGGTCACCAATGGTGTCTGTGTAGCTAAATCCAATGACTAACTCTTAATGCTTTTCTTACTTTATCCATCAGTGGCATTGAGCAATGATGAACTTCCCTCCTCCCTGAAATACTCTTTTTTAATATGCTTCCAGGGTACCTCATTATTTTATTATAGATCACTATTTCTCCTCTTGGTTTCTCTTTATCGTTCCACTTTTGAAGTATTGAATGACATTTGGTTTTGTCTTCAGCCCTCTTCTTTTCTCTCTTCATTCTCATATGTTGGTGATTTCATCCAGTCTCATAGCTTCAAAACGATCTTTTGTTGATGACTCAGATATTCGCCCAGAGCTCACTTCTGAAGAATAATTTCATAAGTGTGTCTCCTTGATAGCACTTCCTCAATGTCTAGTAAACATCTCAAATACAACAGATTTGAAATGAATTACTACTTTTCTCTCCATCACAACAATTTCTCTTCCAGTTTTCTTCTCAGCAAGTATAATTCTGTTTCTTCCAGTTCTTCAAGTCAGGCACTTTGAAGTCAATTTTCTCTCCTCCCTTTCTACTATACCTCATACCCTAATTCATCAGCAAATTCTGTGCATTCTAACTTTAACTGCTTATCTAAAATTGACCTGCTAATTTTTTAAACTATTTGTGTAGAAAATTAAGAGTTTATGTTTTGCATTTGGTATATATTTTCTGATTAAAATGGAGACAGTACATTTTGCACTTTAAAGATAAACTAGTAACTATGAAAGTGCTTCAATTCATTTAGCATAATTCTTAAAATCATCTAAAAATAAGCCCCAGGGACAAAAAATATATATAAGTTTTTAATAAATATTGACAACTGTTTTCATTTTTAGAAAAATCTACAAATTTTTATGTGTAATAAGTGATTTGGGAAACCTTTCCCTCATATGCATTATATAAACAATTTTACAGAAAATGAGCTATCATAATCAAAGGAATCAATTAATCAGAACATCTGTGCAGGTAACGTCAGCCTTCCAGAGATGCCTGGTATACTTAGGAAAAGGGCAGACAGAGACAGAATGAATAAGGTGCACTTGAAGAACACACCTCATAGAGTGTTCAGAAACACATTTGAGAAAGGTGTTATTTATGGCAAAAAATAGAAAACAGGCTGGAGAAAGCAAAAAGGGAGACTAGTCAGACTTTCCTATAGCACAGCAAAATTAAATGATTATATCTTGGACAAGGGTTATAATAGCATAGGGTCAGAAGGGAGTTTTTGGAAAGCTATTTAGCACACTTACTTTTCAGGGTCTAATGTGGGAGGGTGAAAGAGTTTTGTAGGGTGACTTTTCAGTGCCTGGTGATGTCATCCCTGAGATAGAATCAGTGGAAGAAGATATGGGTGGGAGGAGAACATAAGCTTTTTCTTTGACATTGAAGTACTTTAGAGATATCCCAGTGGAACTTACAAGCAGGAAGGCAATCATATTTTTGTGGGTCAGGAAATCAGAGACATGCAGGCTTGATTTAGTATTTATTATTCTGTAGCTTGTACTTCAGGCTGCATGGATGAGGCCTCCTGAGGAGTGAGCTCAGTATGGGAGGTAAGAAGGGCTAGGATTCAACCCCAAGGAACAGCATTATATGGACAGATCAGGAGATGAAAGGTCAAATGAATCTCCAATTCTTGGGCTCAAACCATACTCTCACCTCAGCCTCCCAAGTAGCTGGGACTATGGGTATGTGCGGCTGCACCTGGTCCATCTGTTCTTTTAATATGGGAGTGACTGAGTTACGTTTTACAGCAACAAAATGGTACAGTTGGCTGACTGGGGAAATAGGATCATGAAAGAATCTTGAAGAGGTTCTAGGACGTAGGATCTAAAGGGTCAGTAGGGGATTGGGTCTGCAAAGGGTAAGTGCCACCACACAGAGAGAAGGGGAAAAGGACAGGAGCAGGCGTAGGAGGTCAATGGCTTCTTTTATTTATTTATTTATTTATTCATTCATTTATTTTTATTTTTTGTTATTTATTGTAGATATGAGTTCCCAGACTGCTCTCAAACCCATGGGCTCAAGATATCCTCACATCTTGGTCACCAAAATATTGGGAACACAGTCCTGAGTCACCATGCCTCACTCCTCACTGTTTTTAGGTGTTTTTCTCCTTTGTGGTATTATGCAGTTGGTCAATGGCTTCTAATCGATGCTTTGAGGTAGTATATTTCCAGGGAACCTAGTCAGTACAAAAAGTATAATCACATTCATAGTTATTTCAAGTTCAAATATAGTAAAGAGAAATACAGGAAAGTTAAGAAGAAAAGACAGGGGAAAGTCAGGTAGAACAATTCTTAGAAACTGAATCCTGGAAGTCAAGTGTTGAAATGGGAGTCAGAAGGCCTCCTTCCTTACTTATCTTTCAGCTCTTCTCTCTGTTCCACAAACTGCTTATCGTTTCACAAATCCTCTATCATGCCTAGGCAGAGTATAAATATTTTAAATCCATTAAAGGTGAAAAAGTAATTCCTTGTAATAGAAAAAAACTCCTGAGACTAACCTAGGCTAGAAAGTGATGTTCTCTCAGTGTAACTGGGGTTACAATTGGGTTTCTCTGGTTTTTTCTTACACTTGTGTGAAGTTTCAAGATAGTGCCCTGCAGGCTGCTTGGTGAATTACAAGTCGATTTTTTTCCTTCAACTCTATCTCACTGGTTCCTGGGAATAGTATTCCAGACCACATTTATCCAACAGAACAAAATCAGCTTACCTTAATATATTGACTACCTTTATCACCTCAGAGAGAAGAGGGCAGATAATCATTATAAAAGTGTTTTTGTGTTTGTGCCAGGCACCTTGGATATTTTTTGTTTATTATTCTTATAGCAAACTTATAAGATACATGTTGTGAATATCATTTTATAGAAAAAAAAATTATTTTTTCAAGCTTAAATGGATTTCTTGAAGAAGGCCAAAGAAGAGGAAGCAGAATAGAAGGAGTGACATACTGAAAACCAATTGGCTGGGATTCAAGCTCAGGGTTTTGCAGCTTTAGCTCTGAAGCCTGTACTTCTTCCAGAGGCACTTATATAATGAGAACAGCCTGGGACTACTGGACACTGTGGCTTTCCCACTCTGGGTAGGGAGGTAAGGGGAAAAAAATTCTGAAGGAGACATTGAAGGAGCAGCCACGTAGAGAACAGTCCAGTCTATGGCAGCTCACACCGGATCCCCTGCTTACTATAAAGGAGGCGTTGACATCAGCATGGTTTTCAAAACAAGCTATTGACTTAATGTCATGTTCTCTAAAACCATCACCTCGACTTCTGTCATCAGAGTCCACACAAAAGATAGTTCTTAGTTCAAACTTGAAATCAGAATTCCTTTAAGGATGTTGAGATTTGAATCACTCAGTATCTGGGAAAAAGAAAAAAAAGGTCTCTCAAGGCCTCTTCTCAAATATAATATAGTCACAAACATCTGCTTTTGTTTTGTTGATATGCTTTCCTTCTGTAAGAACTAAAGAGAGCATTCTTTAGATCCCAGGAGTAGCTGTCCTTTCAGAGAAAGAGACATAAAAATTTGACACTTTGTGGAATAAGGTTAGAAACAGTGTACAAGAGTTTAAAAATAGGCAATACTCACTTTTCTCTCTGAACCACCTGCATGTCTATAAAATTCCTTATTTGATTTTCGTATGTGGTAGTCGAAGTTCTTAGCTTTGTTTATTTAAAAAGTACCTAAAGTTCATTTTAGCTGAATTTCAAAGATCACTCGCCAACTTAACAAAGACAGGGTGCAATTCCCATGTAGATGTTTCCTCTATCTACTTGCCATATTAATTAATTCAACAAATATTTACCTAACATCTACCAGTCCCACATACTAGGCTTGTTAATAAGGTAGAGGAGATGGTCAGCTTAAAAAGGGATTGCACACAATGTGCTCCTCGCCGTGGTAGCACTATGCCTAAGCTACTGGGCTTGCAGAGAATTTTTGACACCCAGCCCGGTGAAGAATGCCAAGGTGAGGAAGGTTAAAGAGGTGTCAAGGACAACTTCCTTAAATAGTTAAGGTCAGAGTCATACTTTGAATGATGAGTTAGCCAGGCATCGAAGGGCTAAAGAATGCTCCAGATAAAGATGGACTCTGGAACTAGACTCCCTCAGTTTGAATTCTGAACTAGTAGTATTAGCTTGTGGCCATCCTGTGCACTCCAGTTATCTACCATTCTGTGCCCCAGTTTTTATCTGCAAAATAGCGGTAATAGTACCTATTGCAATGGATGATTATAAGAATAAAATAATATATTAAAGCACTTAGAGCATTGCATAGCGTGCCCAAAGCGCCACGTTTCATCATATTTTCTAGAGGTGAGCAATCAGGGTGCATTTGGGTTACTACAAAAATCTGTGTGTGGGTCAGAGAATTTGGTGCCATGAGGCTAGAAGTGGTAGGCAGAAGTCAGTCTGATCCAGAAAGACCCATGTGAGGACAAAAATCTGCATTTGTTTATTCATTTAGTATTGTATTTTCTAATGCTTATATCAAATGAGAGGAGATGCTGCAAGTTAGATAAGATAATATTCTCCCTAGTGAGCTCCATGACTGAGTTCCTAGAGAGACAGCATTATTTAGTGGAAATCTGGTTCACTGACACCCTGCATTGTCACAGCTACGTCCCTAGGGCTGAACATAAGTTAGGAGAATAAAACAAAACAAAACAAAACACAAAAGTCTTCTCAGGTTGAAAATGGTTACTACTCAGAAACACAGAGTCCAGAGTCTTGCTCTTTCTATAAAGCATGATGATCCTTGCCTCATGTGCTGCTTCCTAAAGCAAGCTGAGACCCTGAATAATCCAAGAGAGGCTTGTGATTGAGGAATTATCACTTTCTCTTCACATTCCTTTTTAGCCCAATACTAAAGGATAGGAACTCTCCCCAACTCCTGTCACATTATATCAGTTTTGTTAAAATAACTCTTCCTGAATGGAGTGTTGATTGAGCCATTGCTGCATTCCCTGCCCTGCTAGTTGATCCCTTCCAGTCCATGCACTTTTCTAAAGCAGAAGGTCTATCTGGAGAGGCTGATGAGGATGTTTGCTATGCAGTGGAACTAGCAACATTAAACTCATATTTTTAATATACCTTACTCTACTTTTATGACTGAGGATCCAAGTTCAAATTTTGCTTTGGGTGTGAAAACCGAGATAATAAATATTTTGTTAAACTTAAAATGAAATAATCATCCCCAAATAGACTACATAGATAGAGATGATGCTAACTAGATAAAACTTTCCCTTTTTTACCATCAGAAAATCTAGAAGATAACTTAAAATTTTACAAAAATCACTGAATAAAATCTTACTTTTCTCTTAAGCTAGTTCATCCACAGATAGACTTCTCCTAGGGACACAGGGACCTAATATTTGACTCATTTGTACTATAAAATCCTTTCGAATGTGCATCACATGAAGATGCTGTACATGGAGTCAGGTAGATCAAATTCCAGGTTATGTAACTTCTGTTAAGTATTGCTTCTCCATCTGTAAAATTGAGACAAAAGTACCTTTCAGAGTTTTCAGAATTGCATGAAAAACCATTTAAAAATAAGTTGTTTTTAAAAAAAAAATCTATACATGTTCAATGGATATTTTTCAGTCCTTGATAAAATATTGTACTGATAAGAAACAAATAAGTAAATATAAGCTTTTTTGTTCAAATTGTTCTTTTATTAAGAATGCCAAACTCTAGTAAGTAGATCATTAGTATCTTGTAGTATATTGCTACTACTATTAATAAATATAATAAAAAGTAATGGGGGCATTAATATTTTTCACTAGATAACAATCATGTAGTTCTTTCTCATTCCCTGCCACCATTGTTATTAAATGGGACCAAGTATCCGGCTTCTGGAAAATGAGATGTGAGCAAAAGTGATGTGCATCTTTCCGAGCAAGGATATTTAAATGTTAACTCAAGATCCTTCTGAGTTCTCTTTTCTCTGGAACATCAGCCATCAACTTCTAAGATGGTGGTTGCTATATCAATCAGTGTCCATGGATGACTCTGGTGAATATAGCTTCTCTGTAAATGGAAATAAAGCATGAGTGAGAAATAAACCTTTCTTTTTTAATGCTTGAGATATTGGGAATGAATGTTATTTAGCTTAATATATCTGACTGATGTAATTATAACAATAAGCAACAGCAGCAGAGTTTATAAAGTGTTTTTATGTGCCACTTTGTATTGGTACTTCGTATTTCCTCAATAAGCCTACAATGTTGCCAGATTATTATCTTCATTTCACTTTTATTGATGAGCAAACAGATACAAAGAGAGGCTAAAATAAATTGTCAAAGGTGACAAAAACTTGTGAGTGTCAGAGCCATGATTTGAACCCAGACAATGAAGCTCTGGAGCCTATGCTGTTAACACTGAACCTTACTTCCTCTTGTACAACTTTCAAAAATGATTAAATTAGAATCATGAAGTGGTTTGGCAAAGATTTTAATAAATGTCTCTTCTCTGGTGAGGTTTGACTCCAAGGTCAGTGCACTTTGTATTTTATTAAGAGGAGAGGTCCCCAGTGCTTCCAAGGATCTGAGTTGCTTTTCCGGGACCAAGAATAGTAGGTACACATCTTTTAATTTCCATGGTTTTGTAAACTCCATCAGTAACAAGGGGTGTTTTCTGCCTGTGAACTTTATTGGTTTGGTTACATGTATGAATCCCAACCCTTTTGGAAGATGTAGTTGCCACATTTGACACTGTCTATCTCACTGATTGTGCAATTCATGAGTTCCATTATATTCTCTTACAAACTAGCTTAGACTGATATTCAGCTGTTCTATTTTTACCTCTTCCCTGCTTTTTGCTATTGGTGGTGGGTTCCTCTTTGTTTGGCTTCTGCTGTTGTGAAGGGAGAGGAGGGGCTCTGCCCACCTGTGCTAATGTCCTTAGGAGGCCACCCTGAGGTTCCCCTGTCACCACAGCCTCAGGCTTGCACTCGCATAATAATAGACAGTCCTGGTACAGGACCAGCAAAAGCACTCCAATTCTCCTGTCAACGGTGTCTGAATTTCTTTTTTAAAACAGAAATCTCTGACAGATCTCACCATGGACCACTGATTAGCTAGATGACATGTAGATAAGGTTTCAAGACCTACTACAGGGAATGCAATTGCAGGGTCTGTCACCAATCCTCTTTTTGTGCTGCAACTTCTTCATTCAGAGGTGTCAAGAGGGCAAATCTCTAACAAAGGAACTGCAGCGAGAGCAATTGCGGAGCCCACCACAAGGCAGAAGAGACAGAGTCAGAAATAGATGTGATAATGACAACAGCAGAACCGAGGCTGCAGCCTGAAAGCCCTCCATAGCCTACTAAGTCATCACAGAGCCAAAGCTGGAAGCCCCCTACCCCCATTACCAAACCCCAGTGGCTCTCAGGTCCAGATCTTTGTTTCCAAATAAGCAAAAATATGTTCTGATTTTTCACAAACAGCCAGGGAGAGAAATCCAGTCTCTCCATATGCCTTCTCACTGTACTAGTTAGGAAGTTATTACTTATGTATTACTCATATCTCTCTAGATGTCACTTAAGCAGTCATCCTTTTTATGACACCTGAGATATAAGGAGAATAAACCATTGTGATTTTTTTTCCTGTTGCTTGCTGAGGTCAATTCTCCCATTTAAATATTTCAGATGAAATGAAGCCTTAGCATGTCCAGGTTCCTTACTAGACATTTTCTTCAAGAGCTTCCCTCATCTCTCCCTACTACTTTTGCTTCTCTTATCATAACAGAAAGTTATTATGCAAGATTGTGACAAACTAGCTGTTCTACACCTCTGCAAAGGACAGATCGAGAGAAACCGGATTTTAATTATTACCAAATTTAGGTGAGGCACAAGGAAATCGAGATGAATTTCCTGTTATATGACATGGGAATCAGCTAACAGTAGAGATTATAAAGTTTGCTTAACTTAGTTTCATAGAATCACAGACATTGGGAGCAGCAAGATCCTCTAATCGAATCTTATTTGTCCAGATGAGGACACTGAGGCCAGGAAGTGCAAATGACTGACTGGCTAATTAGTTACATAAGCATAGAATAACACACCAACTTTGGAGTCAGGACGGCCTCAGTTCAAACATTGACTTTGCTGCTAATTTGTAGCAGGTGCACAATCTCCTTGAGCTTGTTTTCTCGTCTAAAAAAATGTGCATTATGGTACTTACCATGTGGGACTTTGAGAGACTGGAATAGCACTGAGTATGAAAAAGCTCTAAAAAGAGACCCTCTATCAGACTCTGATCATGTTTGTATGATACAACATGATGACTTTTTTTCTGTAGAGCAGAAACTTCCAACCTCCAGGTAATGACCTTTTTCAACTTAAAGATGATATGCTTTGCAATCAAGGAACCAATCTTTCTTTGCAAAAATTAGTATCACCTGAGCACATTCATATTCTGTCTGTAGAATGTCAGTGAAAAACTAAAAATGCATTAACATAGATTATTCTAAAAAAGACTTCATTTATCCTTTTAACTTATGCCCATTAATAATGGAGAATGAAGTAAAGACAAAACTTCTTTCGTTTACCATCTGCTCTCTACTGAGAAGAGGGGCAGAGACAGGCTCTATGGGACTTGAATCCTTAACAATTATGAAATCTGTTTTAAAAGAAAAATATAAAATATAGAATGAAATATTCGGCATAAAACAATCATTTATTTGGAATGAGAAAAAATCACAATAGACTGTACAATTTTTTACAAAACTGACTAATACCACATGCAGAAATACAGAAGTTCTGATAAATTAAATTTTACATGATTCTTATGAAAGAGAAAAAGTTGTGTTTATAATTGCATGTCTGCATTACTGAGAATATTCTTCTTGTTTTGACTAGGCACCAATAAGAATGGATGTCTCTACTTAAAGTGTGTTTTGCCTTCTTTATATATTCTATATTTTATATAGCTAGAATGGGACATTTATGGCTATTTATGAAGATATATATCAGATAGATACATGATAGATGATAGATAGACAGACAGATAGATCGACAATACCTGTTTCTATAAGACATTATCACAGAGTGATGTGATTTCAAGCCCCGTCCCTTCATTGTACGGTGATGAATCAGCACAAAGAAGTATTCCTGGAAGCCATGCCTCTTTCTGGGAATGGAGCAATAACTTCTCTAGATATGGAAGAAACTGTAAATCAACACGTATGCCCTGCTAACTTAACCTACTTTATTGCTAAACTTAGTTTCTGTGTGCATGATTCCCAAAATGGCTGTAGTCATTTATTGCCAGATATTAGGGGATGGTTGGTTAAGGGGATAGAGAATTTTGACCAATTGTGGTCAAAATTTCTTACCTGTCCAGACTTTATGAAAGCATGATAAAGAAATAAAGGACATGAAAAAGGGAAAGAAAAAAATGTTGCATGGAAATAACGTTCATGTAGCTCTACTTTGAGAAAAAGGAGTGGATAAGTGGTATTGTATAATTCCCCACCCGCTCTATATTTGCACATAAATGTCTATATATGCAATTTAAGTGCAATCATTTTTTTTTTTTGAGTTGGAGTCTCACTCTGTCGCCCAGACTGGAGTGCAGTGGCCGCTCCCGGCCACCGCAGCCTCGACCTGCCGGGCTCCGGCGATCCTTTCGCCTCAGCCTTCCGAGTAGCCGGAATTACAGGCATGTGCTACCACTTCCGGCTGATTTTTTTGATTTATTGTAGACATGAGGTCTCGCTGCCCAGGCGGGTCTCGAACCCGCGGGCTCAGGCAATCCACTCACCTCAGCCTCCCAAAGGCGCGGGATTACAGGCTGAGCCACCGAGCCCGGCTCTGCAATCATTTTTAAAATAGACTGGAAGTTGTTCACTTAAATAAAAGTTTTTTCCTTAAAAGTGGTTACCAAATTATATTATATATTTATTTGAACAACGGTAATATTACTCGCACATTTGCAGAACTCTTTTGAAATTGTATTTAAACAATTAGTAGTGAGTTATGCAAAAATACAGAGTCATTATTCCAGTCTACTTGCTAACCTCAAAAATGTAACACAGCTTTACTTAAATTTCTTTAACATATGAGACTTTTGATTAAAAAATAAAGATACAAAAAGTAACACCAAATAATTCTCTAGTTAAAAATTATTATATACATTTTATATTATTAAAACATTATGTATATATCTTGTACATAATTTAAGATGGACACTTTTGAAACCATCACTCAGATAAAGAAATAAAACTTTTCCAGCCGCCCCACAACCCCTTGGCACCTCCAATCATAATAGCAACTTACTCCTTCCTTCCCAAATTAAACTACTTCTCTGACTTTTATTCACTCCCTGTGTCTCTTTATATTTCATCCTCATGTTCATACTTTGACACCATAGTTTATATTATATCCATTTTGGGTATCTCTTCAGTCTTTTTGAAATCTACAGATTTTATCTCCAAACTTTAATTTCCTTGCAATCTCTCTCTCATAGAACCTGCACCATTTGATCTGTAGTTTCTACATTTTGCTGATTGCTAAAACTTACGATGAAAATCAGCTTATCTCTCTGTCCTCTGTATTTTATCCAGATTAGAATCCAGAGACTGGCCAAATTCACATTAGATCTCTTTGGTAATACAACACGTGTAGTGTATTCTTTTATCAGGAAGTATACATTGTGTGGTTTTCTCTCTTTTTGTAATGTTTGCAGCTATTCAGCAGCTTATTCTTCTCCACCTATTAATCATTGAGTATTGCAAAATGGTGATATTTTGATTGTCATTTCTTTTTTTCTTTATTAGTTTGAACTCTCCATTCAATAAATTCTTCCCTTCATTTATTATTTGGTCGCCCGGTGTTACAATTCCTATGGAAAGACAGGATATATTCTTGATTCCTTAACTTGATTTATTATTCTCAAGAAAACAAACTGTTTACTGTATCAACTTCTGAAGGCGGCTTTTTTTTTTTTTGAGTTAGAGTCTCACTCTGTCACCCAGACTGGAGTGCAGTGGCCACTCCTGGCCACTGCAGTCTCGACCTCTAGGCTCTGGCGATCCTTTCGCCTCAGCCTTCCAAGTAGCTGGAACTATAGGCGTGAACTACCACGCCTGGCTAATTTTTGATTTATTGTAGAGATGAGGTCTCACCAAGTTGCCCAGGTGGGTCTCGAACCCGCGGGCTCAGGCAATGCACTCACCTCAGCCTCCCAAAGCGCTGGGATTATAGTCTGAGCCATAGAACCTGGTTTGAAGGTGGCTTTTTAAAAAAGTTATATCACATGGTCTTAAGCATAACTTATAAGTTGCAATCTAGTGCAGTGATTATCCTTGTTGAAGTGCTAACGGCCCCATATTTGACCAGTGGAAGCCTCTTCAAGTTGGCTTTCAACAATTCCTAATACACTTTTAGAAGTTCCTTGCTATTTGGTATGACAGATCTTGTTTATTTCTCACATCAAATCTGGAATCAGTCATTCATCTATGGAGCTCTGATTTCTTTCAGTGAGGAAAGTTATTTTGAGACCACTAATTAAGTGCTAGTAATGCTCAATGTTCTCTGCATAATTGGGTTGACCACTAATTCTAAACCTTTTCAATGGGAAGAATTGCGATGTGTTTATGGATAAAATAAGTCATGTATTTATACTGATACTTTCCATTCAAATTCGGAATTCATAATATATCTTTTTTCCTTCATTTAAGAAATGTTGGTTTTAAAGAACAAAAGGGATGATAGAATATCTCATACTTATTATCAATTTTCTTTATTTTACATTATGCCTGGAACAACCTAAAATAACTATAGTAATACTAGAATCCCAATACAATTGCAGAAGAGAAGTATATTCCCCTAATACCCTCTATTTCCCATTCTCCTCCATGTTTACGGTTGTGCCATTTCTTTATTATCAGAGCATATACTGATTACATGATATCTCATTTGGTCAAGTTTTGTAAATAACTATATATTTTGTAAATAACTATATACTGAACCCTCACCCCCAGTCCTTATATCAGTGTCTCCCTAGTTATGTTGGTTGTTGATTACTTGTTTTCTAGTACAGTCTCAGAAACATTGAATCTGATTCACTGAGTCCTTACATAACAGTTTATGCTTAAGATAAGATTTATGCTTCAAGGTCAGATTTGTTGGATATATAATTCTTGGTACATTTTCTTTCTTTTAGTAACTCAAATACATTATTTCAATTTTTCTGTCCTTAAGCACTGCAGTCCAGAAAAATCGAATGGTATTCCATTTCATTCTTTTTTATTAGTACTTCCTCTTTTTATCAAGGTAGTCAAAGAATTTTTTCCCTATCTTTAAAATTCAAAAATTTTATTAAAATAGATATTAGCATTGATCACCTTGGCAGGATTTTTTTTGGAGTGTAGTATTCTCTCCAATATGTAGTTTCCGCTTTTCCTTTTTTTTCTTCAGTCAAGTGTTCTTAGATTGTATGTTCCAATATTGTTTCTATTTTGTGCTTTTTTTGTTTTTTTTAAGTATCCCCGTTACCAGTATCTTTGATATTTCCTATGTTCAATGTGTGTCACTTTGTTCTCCAAGATATTTTTTTATTTAGTTATCATCTATTTTTTCCTTTTAATCTTATATTTCATTAGGGCATTAGCTGTTATAGTTAGTCATTCTTATGATCTTTCTACACTTAGTTATTATTTCTAAATTTTCTTTAAAAATTCTATTTTTTCCTAAGTTTGGTCACCTCATTATTGAATGCTTTTCATATATTTATGAACATTTCTTTCTTTCTTTCTTTTTTTGAGTTAGAGTCTCACTCTGTTGCCCAGACTGGAAGGCAGTGGCCGCTCCCGGCCACTGCAGCCTCGACCTGCTGGGCTCCGGCAATCCTTCTGCCTCAACCGTCCGAGTAGCTGGAATTACAGGTGCGCGCTACCACCCCCGGCTAATTTTTTTTTTTTGATTATAGAGATGAGGTCTCTCCTGCCCAGGCGGGTCTCGAACCCTCAGGCTCAGGCAATCCACTCACCTCAGCCTCCCAACAGCGCGGGATTACAGGCTGAGCCACCAAGCCCGGCAGACATGTATTTTTTTAACCGCTTTTACTGTTTGTCTATTATTATTATTTAAACCTTAAAATAGCTGAGCATTTATTTCAACACTTTTTTTGCTCACTTGTATTATTATTATTATTATTTTAAATCAGAAGATTAGAAGAAATGAGTTTCAGGAAACTTTTTCTGACTTTACAGAGCTGTCTTTTCTACTGTTTTAAGATAATGTTCAAAAATATGGTCCATTTTTAAAAAAGATATCCTGGCTCCTTTTCTTCTCCACACTTATTGTGGACCTTATTTGTCCTTAATCTTTTTTGATCCAGTCAATTTTGATGACACTCTGCAGTTGCTCTTCCATACAGGACCCTGTTCTGCCTGCGGTATTTCGAAAGCTCACGGCTGCCATATTGCTCCAACCACCTTCCGATCTTCCTACCGTGGGTCCCCTGCATTTGCTCAATATTGGAGAAGGTAAAAACCTCTTCCAGTTTCAGATTATATCCTCATAGTGGTCCACAGTTCTATCCAGGAAATATCTTTTGTCTATTTAGAGATTCTCTTTTCTTAGTATTGTCAAATGCTTCTTGCTTCCCTCTGCTTCTTCCAGCACAGACATTGATATTATACCAACAGTTCTTGTGACTTTTAGTGCTTTTTCTCTTCTGTACTATTTTTGTTTCTGAAGATGCTTAGTTACCTTTATTTTTTTGTAAATCTTATAGTATGTTTTTGACTTTGCTAACTAGTTTATCTGTTTTGATGTAGGAATCTGCTGAGTTAAAAGCATTGTACCTCTGCTGCCATTTCCTAGACTCTCCCACACTTAAAATTTTGATTTAAATAACTTGCTTGTTATAAAATTTAAATACATCCTCTTTTGAAAATATTGGTAATTTCGGAGTATGCAAAAGTAACCGGCATGGCAATGGCTTTTTAAAAT
This sequence comes from Cephalopachus bancanus, assembly GCA_027257055.1. Taxonomy (NCBI): domain Eukaryota; kingdom Metazoa; phylum Chordata; class Mammalia; order Primates; family Tarsiidae; genus Cephalopachus; species Cephalopachus bancanus. Next base: position 3,007,426 of record JAPVLO010000012.1, read on the forward strand.
TATTACACATTGCTTTTGAAAGATCTTTGAAAAAAACATCATTTCTTTCTTTCTTTCTTTCTTTCTTTTTTTTTTTGAGTTGGAGTCTCACTGTGTCACCCAGACTGGAGTGCAGTGCCCGCTCCTGGCCTCGACCTGCTGGGCTCCAGCGATTCTTTCGCTTCAGCCTTCCAAGTAGCTGGAACTACAGGCGCATGCTATCACATCCGGCTAATTTTTTTGATTTATTGTAGAGATGAGGTCTCATCAAGTTGCCCGGGCGGGTCTCCCACCCGCGGGGTCAGGCAATCCACTTACCTCAGTCTCCCAAAGCGTGGAATTACAGGCTGAGCCACCGAGCCCGGCTACATCATTTAAATCTACAAGTTTTGATAGATTTATTTTTTAATGAAGAAACCTGTTTCATTTTTCATAGTCCTATATTTAGAACAACTCAATTATAATTAAGAGTACATATTGAACAAATTCTGGAATAGAACCAATACTTATGTTGTAGTCTTTGTGGAAAAGAAAAACCTTTTAATTCAAATAACTTCTCAATTGAGAAGCAATGGTTTTCACAAAAATTATGATATGCATGGTTTCCCCTGGGCTTGTAAACTAACCCACCTCTGCTTAGATGAGGAGGGAATAATAAAACAGATTGTAACTTTTTTTAAGGAGATGGTCTCGCAACAGTCTTCTCACATGATCAAATATGATCCTTAGTATCCCAATTTTTAGTTATCATATATGTTTTTCTTGTGTCACCAACAAACTTTTTGTTTGTTTTTGAGGACTTTTCCAAGCTTTTTTTTCTTAATTGCTTTATTCATATTTGGTATGTGAGAGAAGGTAAGTATAAACATCTATCTTTAGCTTTCTATGAACACGTCTAACCATAAGAGACTGACTCTTGGGGGGTTTCTGTCCCTTGGCAGATATCCTGAGCATTTGAGAGGAGATAATCTCTTACTTTGAAGTATACCCCGAGACGAGCTGTGATTATCAGGCTTGTGGTACTGGTAGTTACTTTGGCTTATTGAAAGATAGATGCTGTTACTGGTTTATGGTTCTAAAATCAAGCCCTAATCGCTACCATAAATACTTAAAATTATCGATCTATTTTCTGGATATGTACATGAGTTCATATTTAACTTAAGATTTGCCTATGAAACTGTTTTCCTGACAAGGAGTCACTTATTGCCAGAGCATCTTTTCACTTGATTATTAAGATTCCCTCTTGCTGTTCTCCCTTGAGCTTTAATTACAGGATTGCAGCATGTTCAAAACATGCTGCCAGATTTCTCACTTGTACAGGAGACAGAACACATATTTCACATCCCCTGCACGTCCTTTATCCCTCTTATTGATTTCCTAGGCAATTCTGTATTGATTTTATCTTCATATTTCAACGCCTTCTTGGTCTTTTCCCTTCTTATTTCTCTGAGCTCTTAGAACTCTGGATTTTTCCTTGTTCAGTCAGGTCATCCAATTAAGATTTATGTGTGATCCTCTTTTGCCACTCTGACGGCTCTCTGTGATCCAGGCTGGAGCCCAAGTACTCTTAACAGGATGACTTTTATCTCAAACCCAAACTGTCGGTCTAAGCTCTGGTACCCCCACCAGTGTTTGTCTAAAAGTATGAAAATAAATTGTGGCAAAAGCCCTTCTGCCTGAAAGTATCACTCTCTGGCCTCCCACAGTCAGACCATTCCTGCTATTTGTGTTAACTACCCTTGTGCTTACTACTGGCACTGTAGCTTTGTCTCTGGGGCTTTGTTTCAACAAAGCACCTGCAATAGTGTTAGCAACCAGGAAGAATACAGGGTCCCTCCTCACTCACAGTTCTCTTTTTATTATTGTGGCTTGGGAGTATACTGGCTCCTCATGGTAAAATTTAAAAAACAAAAACAAAACACTTTGTTAACTTTTGGTCCCAAGAACAGTTTCATTTCAGTAAAAATCTAATCTTAAGTAAAAAGTGAAAATCTTGAACTTCTCTTTTCATTCAACTTGGGCCTGGAGACCAGAGACCATGTTAGAAGTAGATAAATTAGAAGATGGGCATCTTACTCAAAAGAGTGGCTCACCTGAAAGCTGCAATTCAAGGAACTTGAAAGTGGCAAAACTTGAATTTGGTGTGGAAGGCTAGGGCATCATACTCTGTGAAATATTTTATTTTGCTACTTTTATTGATTACAAATCTGAAACCTATAAAAGGCAAACAGATGGGTTTTAGCTTAATCCATCCTCCTCATACAAAAAAATCAGATTTTGAGATATTAAGTTCATTTTCATGACTTCCATGATGGTGTCTTTTTTCTTTACTCTGTCTTCTTTCTACTCTGCTTGTGTTTCTTCATCCTCTCTAGTGGCTGTTGGACCTAGTTAATCTTCTGATCCTCCCAGGGTTGAAGCCAAAAAGACAGACGAGACTAAAGAATAGGAAGTCTTATTCAGCTGACCCAGATGTCATCTCTCATTGTTTTTCTTTGACTATTGCAGTTGTCTAAAACTGATTATCTATTTTTTGATTGTCTTTTGCTAACTCCTTAGACACGCACCTATACGAATCTTTTAATAACTGGTAGGGACTTTCTCAGCTACTGCTTCTGATTCCTCTATTAGGCCCTGGGTTCACTTTCTTCAGTCTCTTTCTTTTGGGACTCCAGCACCACCTCAGGCAGTCTTCTTGGGCTGAATCTCACTTGAAATGAACCTACACCTACCCTTGAGATCTACACCTCAGTATAGTTCCCACAATGGGCCTGCAAATACTCTGGACCAGTATTGGGTGGAAAAACAGCTACTTGGCATTTGAGACCTCTTTATTCACCAACTAAAAGGCAGTTCCACTCATACTTTCATCTGTAGAAATTTTAGACATAATTCTGACACCAGATGGCTGTGTTCATCATACTCAAGGAGGACACAGATCAAGCTCTTCTGATAAGGTTCTAAAAACTCTATTCACTAACTGGAGATAAGGGGGAAGCACATCATATCCTTACTCTATGAAGAAAAAGACTTTCTAATATATTGGTAATACTTTCTCTCTAAAAAAAATTCCTCTCTTCAACTTCAACACACCCAAGGCATAAGAAGTGCTAAAAACTGAAAGACTAGTTTTAAAATTCCTTTTTGAAAGTTCAGTGTCTTTTCCTTAGCTTCGGATTATGGAGGTGGTTGGCATCTGTCATCTTTGGATCAAATAAAAACTATGACAAAAGGAGTACCATTTAAATACCTTTGCAAAAGATCATTTATAGACAAACCAATATTCGTGGTCAAGAGGCAAAGGTTAGCCAGAACTAAAGAGGCTGGATACGATACATTGAAAATTGGAAACTGACATTTTTTTCTAGCCTTTTGATGTGCATTTGTGTTGTTTCATTTTTCTATCTCCTTATGAATACTTGCCATTCCCATTTTTGCCTCAGTGACTCATGACTCCTGCTTTTAATGGTTCCTGCTTGCATAGAGTTTTGGCTTATCATCACCTCCACTCAAACTCTGCCAGTAAAGGAACAATAACCTCTTTTTGAGTTACTTGAATTACTTTAAATAATTTTACCTCAGTTTGATTACGGAGAATGAAAATCTGATTTGTCAATAATTATTCAATGGCATGGATACTGGGTGTCATTTGTCTACTGAATCAATCAGCTGTTTCTACCTAATTCAAGGAGGATGCAGGTCATATGGTCATTAAAAAATGGCTCCTGATGGATGCCCCTTTTATAAGGGTTATAGATCTGGGCTGTTGCCAAAAAGGGGAACATCTACACACACACACACACACACACACACACACACACACACACACACACACACTCACACACACATTCACTTTTTTTAGAGCACAAACTTCAAACTTTATTATTATTATTAAATAGTTTGTTGTTCATATATTTATAATAAAAATGAACATTTATCATATGCTTACATTGGATTAAATGCTTTTCATAGATTAATTCATTTAGTTCTCATAATAATCCTTGAAGCATATATATACTTAAAATTATCTCCATCTCCATTTTAAACAAGGGAACCTGAAGTGCAAATAGGTTAAACAGCTTGTGCAAGGTTGCATGACTGATAAATGGTTGAACTGAGATTCAAAACCAAATAGTCTGATCCCAGAGGCTTCTATACAAATATTTCAAAACCTTTCAAGAAATGTAATTTTATAACTTTTCATACCTTCCATTTTTGTGTTTTACTACTCAGTGTAGTTTCTTTGGGCTGTATAAAAAAATCTGTATTTACTCTGATAAATATGATATTTATCAAATATTTATTATGATGTTTACTCTGGAGCTAAATCTCAGGTTACTTTAGTCCTTTGCCTATGACTCATTCCTTAAGATCCAGCTCAAAAAAATCATGTCTTTCAGAAAATATATTTCAAACCTTCACAATGGGCTCTTCCTCTGAGTTTTTAAAATACCCTAAAGATGTCTTTAACTTATCAATATACATTACCACCAGTAAAGTGACTTTACATAGTTAAGACACTGTTTTTCCTTGATAGACACTTCGAGGTCAATAGAGACTGTATTGTTTTCCCTATTGTATCTTCAGACTCAGAATGAATAAAGAGAACAAGCAATAGAGACAGTGTAATTTTATATAGGGAATTCAGGCAAGCATCTCTTACCAGCTGATAATTGAGAAGACAACATTGTAGGGGATGATCTAGGTGGATACTTAGAAAAGCTCTCCAGGTAAAAGAAAAAAAAAAATTCAAAGAAGAAAGTGCTAGGTGGCCTTATGATCAGAATGGAAATGTGCTGTATCTAGAAAAGCATATTGAAGCAACATTAGTTCTTTTACTAACTGTAACACAATATTAACTCAAAAGAAGCTCACACTGTGGTGGAGGTGGATGTGCTCCAGAGCCCATTTAGGAGATGAATTCTAATGATCTCGTCCTGAGACATTGATAGAATAAGTTTAGGAAATCCAACTTAATTGATATTAACTCTGGGCCCCCTAAGAGTTTGTATTTATCAATAAGTGCTGCTTTTGTTGTTGAATGCAACTTTTTGTTATTGAGGGCACAAAATAATGTGATTATTTAGAAGTCCTTGACTTTTCATTAAAGCAAACTTAAAATCAGAGAACCCAGTCTGTTTATAGAAAATTGCAAAGATCTAGGAAAATCATGAAATTTATCTTTTAATATTTTTGATTCCTAAATTAAAATTTTGGTGGTTTCCCATTTTGTGCTTTACTATTTATCAATTAATTTTCTTACCTCAAAAGAACTTTGAAATAATATGAATATAGGAAAGTAATAATTTTATAATCCATCTACTACCAGTCAACCTTATTTAGCATTTTTCAAATAATAGTAAGTCTATAGCTCAGGTTAAATTCATGAGTCTTAGGAACTATAAGTAATCTACATAAATTTTTATATTTTGTAGTTTTTAAAATGATAGTCTAGAAAATGATTTTTTAAAAGATTATTTCAATGGCCTCTTCATAATTTACTACTGCCATGCAATTTCAGTATCTATGTTTGCATTTGCATTTATGACCATAAAGAGGAAAATAATACTTTTCAATGGCCTTGGTTTAATGAGAGAAGGACAGGTTAGAAGGTGTTTAATATGCCAATAATGGGTTTATAATAAACTAAGATGAAATAATGTAGAGACACAAAACAAGAACTAAGTCTTTTTGTTGCTATTGTTGTTTTTAAGTAATTGGAAAAGAGAAAGTGGTAGGAGAATTGCATCATCACATAGAACTCACTGCATAATCTTATGTGATATTTGTGTCATCTTCATGTTATAGGCAGTAGTTTATTTATAGATAATGACTTCTTCAACCATGTGAAATAAATGATCTTATTTTCATTTATAAATTACATTACATTAATCATATAAATTTGATTGTCTTTTAGAATTAGTATAATAACTTTGATAATAAAAGAATTTGTACCAGTCATATGTTTCTGCAAATTTAATTAAGATAAAATGGTTTGTTTTAAAATTGGACATTTGTGAGAATTAGTCATTTTTTTAAAAAATGGTAAAGGTTTTATTTGGGTTTGATAAATACTACAGCATCGTAATATGCATATGATATGAAAATGAAATTATTTGTGAATATATATTAGCCATTGTGAACAAAAATGATTCTGCAAGTATCATGAAAATAAGTTCAAGGTCTCTTGTGTTCTATACCAAAGAATATTTAACAGCTAGTATTTCACAGTCATCTGAAAGTCATTTAAACAACAACAAAAATGTCAGGTGAATTAACTAATCCCTTTGAGACATCACATATTTTGGGGCAATGTTCATACTTTCAAATTTGGAAAGCACTGTGGAAAATGAATAAAATATACCATGATCTGTTAATAGTTCATTCTTTTTATATGTGGTTTATTTACATTGTAAAATTAAACATAACTGATCATTTCACATTGATTTAAAGGTACAACATTGTATTATGCCTCTTAATAGTAAAAATAAAAGATAAAAATATTTTAACAGACTTCTACCAATGTAAATATTCCTTAATTTTCTCATTTTTAAGATTAAATTTGAAAACTGGTGACAATAAGTGATGGGAAAAAAGGGAAGATGCAGAGAAAACAGAACAGAAAGGACAAATTTGTGGTGCTGGAAGTACTTCCCAGCTTTCAAGGTTCCTGAAGTTGAAGTGTGTGTAGCGGCCTAGCTTTCCCTCCTATCTCTGGAAACTTCAGTCTCTTGTGAGAACAGAAAGACAGCCAATGGGTGTGGAGCCCAAACAAAAGCTATTGTGCTGTTCTGAATAAAGGTGACTTAGAAGTTCTCCCCTGAAGCACAGTAAAACACAGCATGTTTGTGGTGGCCCAAATTTTATCTGTTCTGACCCAGAAATCTGGGAGTGAAAAGACGCTAAAGCAATCCGTGAGAATGTATGTACCTAGGATGAGAATGTCAAGATATTTTGTAAAAGAATTCTCTAAGATTTATTTGAATTTCTGTGGTCTGTTATTCGTTCTAGTAATTGCAGATAGTAAGTTATTGAACATTAAGGTCACGTGCCAGAGAGTTGAAATCTCAGTACTGAAAATAACTAATTAGAAATAAACTGTGGGGAAAAAAAGTCAAAACATATGATAGAAATATAAAATAAAAACACATGACAGGTAACTTTTAGAAAGACACACTAAGACATATGAATTTGTAGGCACAATCTAAGAGAAATAAAGTAAAAAGTAAAATGTTTCAGATAACTAGTATGTACATGAATTTAAATCATTAATCTTTTACATTAGTAGCAATATCTTAAAAAACAAATCAAATCAAATACATTTATGTCTAGAACTTTTTCAAATTAGTCATGTAATAAATTATTATTAAATAAATAAAACATACTTTTAAATATTAACAAAGTATTTTTAAAAAATCTTTTTTGCTAAATTACATTATCATGTTCCCAATCTCCAAAGCTGCATAACTAGAATTTTGGTCCATTATTTATTTTCTTCATAATCACCGAGTCATTAACTATTATTTACATCTATTTTCATTAATATATAGATTTTTAGTTTTGGTGCAATCACCCATGGGAGGCTTTAATCTATGTATCAAAGTATATTTAGTAGACATAATCCAGTATCGAAGAATTTATATTTCAGCATATCTGCAGGAGCAAATGAAGATGGAGTATCAATCCCCCAAACCATTCCCTCTACTCAAATCCCATTATAATGTCTTTGGCATTTCAAGGACTAGATGCAACATAGCAAGTGATTCAGTAGGTAAATCTTTGCTTATTTCTGTCTCTTCTTTCTTGGTTTGTGTTCTTCATTTTATATTTCAGTTTGAATAATAATCACATTTTAATTCTTCATCCTCCACTAAACAGTCCATTTGCCCTCGCCTCAGTCGTGCTAACTGACTCTCACCCTGCATTGATTACAAGTTCCCAGAGATAACAGAGTGTGCAGGAGCATGAATAATCTCCTGGCTTCTCGAGTCAAATCTTGTGCATCTCCACAGTCTGGCGATAACACCCACAATTTGAGTAATGAGGGGCTAGCTGTGAACTCTCAAATAGCATATGTATGACCTTCTGTTGAAAAAATAAAAATAGAAAAAAAATTAATATTAATATAATGAATTCTTTCCCAAGAAGAAGAAAACACTTAAACATTTCTCTCTTTTGCTCCAGCTCTTCCTTGGTGACAGAGAATTATGTTTAACAATCAAATTGAGCAGTTACCAGCAGGTTTAGGGCCTAAATCTAATGAAAGGAAAGCTGTTATCATTGTTAGAAAACCAGAGGAAATTGCAAAGAAGTGAAGTATTTTTGATATGCTACCAACCGGGGCTGGCCATAATGAAACTTTTATCTCTGCAATCTACTGTCACAGTCTCAGCTCACTCATCATTCCTGTCATTGAAATGGTCCCAATACTGGTTTCTCTGTCACCAAATTTTTACTTCCATTCTTGCTTCGTTCTGTTGTTACAGTTATCCTAATTCATGAATCTGATCACATCTTAGTGAGGCTTAAGAGTCAAATTCTCATTAGCTACAGAAAAGAATGTAAGTTCTTTAGTCTGGTAAGAAAGAGACTCCTTTATCTTGTCCTAACCTGGTTTTCCAAAATTATTTCCCAACATACTCTTCCCTCCACAATCTCTTTGATAGCATTCACCCTATGCTCTAGATGCATGTGATAATTTGATACGTTCATTCTTCTATATTCAGGCTGATGCTATTCTGTTACCTTAAGTGTTCTCTCTATCTCAGTCAGTGTAATCACTTACCAGGGCCAAACACAAATGAAGCCTCCTCTAAAATATTGCTAGGACAATCGCTAAACTAGATTCCCACAGAACATTATACTGTGTGTATTAAACATCGTTTTAGAGTTATTTGTGTGTTTTTTTTCCTAATAGAGTCAGAGATCCAAAATGTCAAGGACTTTGTTTTATTCTTTTATGTTTCTTTTTCTACCTTCCTAAATTTGATTTATGAACAGGATTAGTGTCCAATTTCTTTCTTATCTCATAGGTTGAACATCTGCAGATTATAAGATTTTTGTTGTGTATTGATGACATGAGAATAATATTGTTAAAATAAATGTTGGTACCCATGTATAAAGTTACACAACACTACTAATTTCTTATTCATAATTTTTTTTCTCCAGGAATGCTTGCATTCAAGTGGAAAACTATTGTTATGCTAATACTTATAAGAATAATATTATTTTTTTAGAAAGTCAGGTGTAATGAAAGGAGCTCAGGTTTTGAATTCATAAAGATCTCAATTGAAATTTTATTTTGCCATACATGAGATGCCAGTATGTTAGGGAAAATTACTTAGCTTCCTACGTGTCACATGTGCAAAATGAGGATGAAACATTTACCTCTCAAGAATGTTTTAAATATCCAAATCAAATTGGGCTAAGTGTTAAGAAATCACAAATATTCTCCATATTTATCTACTGATGAAGAATAGTTTTCAGTATGGAAGACAGTATTGCCTTGAAACTTATCAACTGAATGGTTAACAAGTCATAGGTATAGAAACTATTCTCTACAGAATAGAAATTTATCAGTGATCAACCTTAGGTGGATGATGACTTAGAATGATAGGGTGATATAATAATAATAATGACTAGGACATGCATTGCTCTACTCATCATTGCACATCCAGTATAGTAACCAAAGCACATACTTTAACTTTGTTCAGTTTATTCTTGAGAAATACAGCAACTCCGACTAACTTAGTCATTACTTGAGCCCTAGGGACTAACCAATTGTGTGGTTAACCTGCCATGGGTATGAGAGTTAATGGCTACAAAGCCAGGTGAAATCGTGCATTAAATTCAACGTCTGTTTATTGAGTGCCTTTATTATAAGTTGATATTGTTGGTGCAGGAGTAAAAAGACAAGTGAGATGCAGCACCTGCCTTTAAAGGGCTTATAGTTAGCTGTTTCACGAGACAGGCAGCAATGTGCTTGAAAAGAAATACAACGGAGTAACCATCAGAATGTGAAAAAAGGGGAGAGAGGAAGACTTGTCTTATTGTTGGGATCAACACACCTCTCTAGTCTTTAGAAATGTTCTGGTTTCTGTATAGATGCCTTGGTACTGGTGGATTTTCTTATGTAATTCAAACCATTCATTTTAATAAAATTCGAACAATTTATGGACATACTATAACAGCGTTGTTGCTTATTCTTTTTCTCTCAGTATCTCTGCACCTTGAACACTCTTTTCTCTCTTTTTCCCCCCTCTCTTAATATGTAAATGAAGTGCCAGACTCCATTCCAAATCAGGGAAAATGAGCAGATTGTATGCAATCCTTTGGTTTCTTGAAAGCATTCTATACCTAATAAGAGATGGAGACAAATATTTCACCAGTATGTTATGACTGCTGGTTTGCAGGGTCATTTGGGTGTTTAGGAAGTTTGAAACGTGTATGAGGTGCTAAAGAACAATTCAGTATAAACAACATTATTCCTTTATTTCCTTAATGACATGGTTTTTAAATGTTCCTTACACAACATTACTCTTTGATGACATGGTTTAAAAGATATTAAATGATATTTAAAAAAAAGATTTTAAAAGATGTTTGAAGTCAATTATTTTTTTATTTATGGAAAGTGCCTTTAAATATTGAACAAAAGATTCAGATCTGTGAAGATTAAGGAAATTTGCTCTAAAGTAATCAATGAGGCTATATTTCTATAAACTACATGCAAAAAACAACAGAAAAATAACTTCAATATTCACATCTTAAGTGATTTTTATTTAAGTTTTTATGTTCTCTGCTTATTAGCTACTATATAATACACTGGAAAGAAAATTAGCTAATTTGAAAAAGTGTCTCAAAAAACATTCTGTTTTAAAACTGACAACACACGGAAGAAAAACTATTTTAAGAAACATGCCTATATCCTCCTTGCTATTTAAGTTCAAATTTCAGTTACTTAAACTGCAGAGTTTAATAAGAAAATAATGACAGCAGTAAGTTCCACTGAATTATATGATATTTTCTAGACATTCCTATGAGTGTTGTGGTGAGTTGTCTTTTTGTTTTAGTGATGACATACTTTTAAAAAATGTTTTAAGAATTTATCTCTTTAGCTTACAGTGATCCTAGGGGTATACTTTCAAAATTAACACTTCCAGAATTCAGTTTAATTCAGTAACAATTGCTATTAGGTTTTCTTCTTTAAAAATTGTGTCTTAATACATAGTTTAGAAAAAACAAAATTTGCAAAGTTAGGGGAGTTGTTACTTCAAAATTTATTTACAATACATTCTCAAATTTCAATTCTAATTATTTTTTAAAAAACACATAACTTCCTCTAGACCTTGTGAAAATACAGTGCATTAATATTGTGGCATAAATGGGATAATTTAAAAGTGAAATAAATTTCAATAAAAAGTATAAAGGCTGGTGAAAGCTGAGGACATGGGGAAAAAATTAAAAGTCCTGACCAGACTCCAAGCATAAATGTTCAATTAAAGAAGCAAATATTTCAAAGTTTTTACTTTCCTTACTTAAAGAATTACTTTATTGCGGCACTTTGTATTCATCATTTCTTTCTCTAAAATGGAAAATTAGAAGGGAACTAAAAATTTGAATAGTAGAAGTGTAAGTTATATAAGGACTTCAATTATTTAAAAAAACAAATTTCCTTAAACATTAAACAAACTCGTCAGGAACATTTCCATTTCCACTCATGTCTATTAAAAATTCATAATGTTTCTAATGAAACTAACATGTATTTATTCATTTCTAATTTGGGATGTAGTTTATAAAGCTTTTATAATTTCTTCCTTTAACTTCTGTTTAAACTTTCCAAGTATGTACAGTTAGAATACATTTTAGAATTGTATACTAAGCATATCTTATTCCAGTAAAGCAAAAATATATATATTAGTACAGTTGAAAAATGAAACAGAAAGGAAGGGTTACTACATTAGGTAAGACATTCTCAGTCACACTGTATGTGTGCTGCAGATTTTGTCATCAGTGTAGACTGAGTGACAAATATAGAGCTTCAAAATGTACATTGTTAGGTTTTAATCTACTGAAAGTATTTATAGCCATCATTGATTTAATGTTCATTCTCAGTTTGTAGACGATCCATTACCCAAATTTTAAAAATACACTTAAAGTTTTGGTTTGGGTTAATATACCTTCACTATAAGCTTCAATTTATAGTGAAATAATTGCCTACTCTTAGTATTTCAAGTCTGAAACAGATTTGAGGTATTATTTCGATTTGAAAGAAAAAAAATCTCTCATTTCACACTACAGATAAAGACATGTCACTCTAATAACAAATGGTTTGCTTTTAAAGTGCATGTGTATGTGTTACGTTGTATATATGCAACATACACATACACAGCATGCAGCACACAGAAAATATTGGTGAAGCTTCCAAATTGGAAAATATTATGAAGAGTTGATCCCAATAGGGTAGAAGCTATAGAATATCATGGCCAAACTGGAAGCCTGAGACTAACAGTTTATTTATTTAAAAAAAATTAGAAAATTAGCACTGTAACTGACACACAAGCATATATTAGACCTTGGATAAGGATAATAAGTAAATAGATATGTGGAGGACCTCAAGATGGAGAGTAAATTTAGGTTGATGCTTTAAATGCTTGAAACTAAACAATGTACAATTCAAAATTCCAAAGGCATATTTGCACAGACATTCTAATTATTAGCTCACTTTATCTCTGCTGGCTCAACGTGGTTCTCAGCTTTTTAATCACTTTTCTACTGGCACAGCTAATGTGCCCACAAGTTGTTGAGAATTTTAATATTGCTAAATTTAGTGATGCAAGTTGTGATTAAATTGTGAAAACTTGTTTAATGCAAACCCTGATTGAAAAGAATACATGCTTATTTAAGGAAAATGTACAACTTTGCAAAAATTATATAGCGCTATATATAGCCCCACATTTAACAGCTTTACCAACCTGCAAAAAAGTTGGTTCTTGTAGAAAACTGCCAGGCTATGTAGTCTGAAATCTGGAGTCGTAATACCAGAGAGCTGTCAGTCAGCCATCCATCCATCTAATTGGCTTCTTACCATCTTTCCATCATGTTTTTTTTATAACTGGTCGCCTCTGGCTAAAATGCAAATCATGAGGAAGAGCCGTCTAGAAAAAGCTGCTGCTTTCTTAATTATCTGTCAGAGTATGGACCAGTGGACCCAGGGCCGCACTGTAGAGTTATGCTAAGCAGCAAGGCATCATGGGAATTGGAGTGACAGCTCATTTTCCTCCTGTGTTTTCTGTGTTCGAATGACAATGCAGAAATATGGATTTTCCCACACTTTCTCTGAACACCTGGGCTATTGCTCAGGGGAGCACAAAGCCAAAACTGTCACATTTCCAGACATGGTCTTATTGCTGTCACTATGACAGGATTGTTGACAAATGCCAGCAGTCATCTCGGCATCTTGGGAAATGTCTGCCATGATTGTGTCAACAGCCTGACAGAAATTGTTAATGTTTAAACTTCTTCCACTGACAGAATCCTGTCTTGCTGACAATATTTGTCATATGAAACTCAATCTTTGTCAAACTTGCTTAAAAATTAACACTTTCTCAATTTCTTTTTTTTTCTAGTTTACTGTCTAGCAATGCAAAATTTTAGCAATAAGATTTCAACAAGGTAATGTAACAGAGTAATTTAGGTCCACATTCCTTTCAAATTCTTCAACCTATTATAACTTATGGCCATCTCGTCCTTTTGACCTCTGCTACCAGAATAATTAGGCAAATACATAATACACACATATATCATATATGTATGCCTTAGGATTCAAACTTGTGAATTATTCAAGAGGTACAAAATACGATTTCTCAGTATACAATGTAGGAAATCAATTAAACCTTGTTGATTTTCTACTTATTTGAAAATCAGTCAAAAATTTGTAGTTATGTCTTAAGCAGGCTTTTACCTTTAAATTTTTATGATTTTGAATTTGTTTTAAAATATAATCTAACTGGTTAAAAATTATTTTTTGCAACAATTCAGCAAGAGGGTTATTTTTCTTTTTCACATGTGATTTTTTTTTTGTCAAAACTGGACTATTTTAAGAATAGCCTTAATTTTCTAATTCTGATATATGTGTTAAAAAGTATTTATGTGAATGGTCTAAAATGTATTAGTTTTGCTTTAAAAGTAACATTCTTTTTAAAATCCACAGGTGGTTCATTTTTGGAATATTTTTGATGAGCAACACAATGCTCAGATTACTAGAAGGCAGCTAAATTGTATTTGGCTGTACTAGAAATACCCAGTCAGTCCTCCACAGGATGCTACATTTCTTAGGCACAGTATAAAAAGGAAGAGCAATTGGTTAGTGGAATAATATTGTCCATCTGTCTCTGACAGAATAATCCTCATCAAACTAGAATGACAACTTGTTAATAATGATATAACTATTATTTGTTATACTATTATTAGATAGTATGTCATAACACACAAGTGGTATACATACATAAGTGGTATACATTATACCAGTAGGAACATATTAAAATAATTTATTATTGGAATAGATATCTCCTAGAATACAGGAATGTATCTAGTAGTACTATTTGCTTGAATTGCTGCCAAATATTATTTCCAGTTACTCTATAGAAAGTGAATATACCAAGTACTGCCTAACTTACTGAAATAAGTAGACATTTAATATGCTTTTGAGGTTCATTTTTATTTGTCTTTAGAGCTTTATATTATTTTTCATATTATTTTAAAGTTCAAACATTATCATAAGTAATTCAAACAACAGACTGTGATGTTTTGGACCAGGAGCTGGACTGAGTTTTGGACCACTGCAATAAAGTACATATTACGATAAAGCAAGTCAAACTTTTTGTTTGTTGGTTTCCAAGTGCATATAGAAGTTATGTTTGCACTATACTGTAGTCTACTGAGTGTGCAATAGCATTATGCCCCCCAAAATGTACATACCTTAATTTTAAAATACTTCATTGATTTAAAAAATACTAATAATCTGAGCCTTCAGTAAGTTATAAACTTTTTGCTGGTTTGGGTCTTGCCTCAGTGTTGATGACTGCTGACTAATAGGGTTGTGGTTGCTGAAGGTTGAGATGGGTGTGGCAATTTCTTAAAATAAGACAACAATGAAGTTTGACACATGGAGTGACTTCCTTCATGAAAGATTTCTCTGCAGCATACCCTGCTGTTTGATAGCACTTTACTCTCAGTAGAATTTCTTTCAAAATTGGAGTCAATCCTCACAAACCCTACCGCAATTTTATCAACTAAGTTTATGGAATATTTTCAATCCTTTGTTGTCATTTCAACAATGTTTACAGCATCTTCACCAAGAGTAAATTCCATACTGGGAAAGCACTTTCTATGCTTATCTCTAAGAAACAACTCCTTATGTGTTTGTTTTATCATACCATTTCATCAATTCAGTCAGATATTCACTTCCAATTTCAAACGAATTAGAAGATTACACTTGATATTTCCACCACATCTGTGAATACTTCTTCCACTGAAGTTTCGAACCCTTCAAAATCATCTATGAGTGCTGCAAACAACTTCTACACTGACGTTAATGTTGATATTTTGACCTCCTCCCATGAATCATGAATGTTCTTAATGGCATTTAAAATGATGAATCCTTTCCAGAAGGTTTGAAGTTTATTTGCCCTTATCTCCAGATAAATTACTATTTATTGCAGATAGAGCCTTGCAAAATGTATTTTTAAAATAAGACTTGAAGTAAAAAATTACCCCTTGATCCATGGGCTTTAGAATGGATGTTGTGTCAGCAGTCATGAAAACAATATTCACCTCTTTGTATATCTTTCTTTTTTTTTTTTTTTTTTTGAGTCGGAGTCTCACTCTGTCGCCCAGACTGGAGTACAGTGGCCACTCCCGGCCACTGCAGCCTCGACCTGCTGGGCTCCGGCGATCCTTCCTCCTCAGCCCTTCCGAGTAGCTGGAACTACAGGCGTGCGCTACCACGTCCGGCTAATTTTTTTTATTTATTGTAGAGATGAGGTCTCGCCTGCCCAGGCGGGTCTCGGACCTGTGGGCTCAGGCAATCCACTCACCTCAGCCTCCCAAAGGCACGGGATTACAGGCTGAGCCACCGAGCCTGGCTCTCTTTGTATATCTTTTTTTTTTTTTTTTTTTTGAGTTGGAGTCTCACTCTGTCGCCCAGACTGGAGTGCAGTGGCCGCTCCCGGCCACCGCAGCCTCGACCTGCTGGGCTCCGGCCATCCTTCCGCCTCAGCCTTCCGAGTAGCCGGAATTACAGGCATGCGCCACCACGCCCAGCTGATTTTTTTGATTTATTGTAGAGATGAGGTCTCGCTGCCCAGGCGGGTCTCGAACCCGCGGGCTCAGGCAATTCACTCACCTCAGCCTCCCAAAGGCGCGGGATTACAGGCTGAGCCACCGAGCCCGGCTGTATATCTTAATTAGAGCTCAGTTGGTGATCAGGTAGGATTGTCAATAAGCAGTAATATTTTGAAGGGGAACTTTTTTTTTTTCTGTGCAGTCAGTCTCAACAGTGGGCTTAAAATATTCAGTAAACCATGCAGTAAAGAGATGTGCAAGAATTATAATATTTAAGGGGCCTAGGATTTTTGGAATGGTAAATAAGCCTTGGCTTCTACTTAAAATTATCAGTTGCATTAACTCCTAACAATAGAGTCAGTCTGTTTTTTGAAGCTTTGAAACCAGGCATTGGCTCTCTTCTCTAGCCATGAAAGTCCTCGGTGGCGACTTTTTCCTATATGAAACTGTTTTGTATACATTGAAAACCCATTGTTTTTTGTAGCCACTATCAATGATCTTAGCTAGATCTTCTCGATAACTTGCTACAAATTCTACATTGGCACTTGTCACTTTACCTTACATTTTATGTTATAAAAACTGTTTCTTTTCTTAAACCTCATGAACCAAACTCAGCTAGCTTCAAATTTTCTTCTGCAACTTCCTCACCTCTCTCAGTCTTCTCAAAATTGAAAAGAGCCAGGGCTTTGCTCTGGGTTAAACTTTGGCTTAAAGAAATGTGGCTGATTTGATCTTCCATACAGACCACTCAAACTTTCTCCATATTAGTAGTAAGCTTTACTTCCTTATCATTTATGTGTTCACACAGCTCTTTAAATTTCCTTCAAAAACTTTTCCTTTTCATTTATAATTTGACTAATTGGCACAAGAAGTGGCCTAACTTTCAGCCTATCTTGGCTTTCAACATGTCTTTCTCACAAAGCTTAGTAATTTATTGCTCTTGATTTAAAGTAAGAAACATGTGATTCTTTATTTTACTTAAATACTTAGAGGTCATCGTAATATTACTAACTGGTTATTAATTCAATACTGATTGGTTATTAATAGGGTTAGCAATTTAATAATTTGCTCATGATCTTCCAAGGCAATAAGGTGTGTGTATACACACACACATGCATGTATTCATCTATCTATATATCTATCTATCTATATATTTTTTAGAAACTTTAACCTTTGAAGAATCTAGGTTTTGAGCCACTTACATTGTGACTATATTATTTTCCAAACCCCAGATAAATACATACCTTTGTGAAGTATGAGTGAAACTATGGGTACAGTGGAGCTGAATACCTGTAATCAGAACTGGTAAGCACTTCTGGGGTGCATGTCTCTGCGTAGATGCATCCGTGACCTGGTTACCAATGGTTATTACCCAAGCACTCAAAAAAAAAAAAAAATCATTCTCTGTATAGACTATAAATGTTGAAAAACCCAAAGTGCCCACTTAAGGTTGGCTGGGCAAGCTTTAATTCAAAGTAGAGGATAGTGGTTATATTTCCATAGGCCAGCTACAGCAGTAGAAAAATAACTACGCTGTTCACGTATTCTTTGGTCAATGAATCTTATCTTTCTTCCACTTTTCAGTTACCATATAAAGCACTAAATAGGAAAATCACATTTAAAAAAATATAAATCTACTAATCATTTTTAAAATATGACAATCTGAGAAACAAACCTGTGAGAAGTCAATGAGGAGAGTTAAACATCTTTTTTTATAACAGCCTCTAAAGGAAAGATGTTTCTAAACACAGAACATTGTTTTATATAGATAAAACAAATACTAAGGGAAATGACAGAAATGAGGCCAGAAGAACAAATGCAAAATAAGACCCTTAACTTTATCCCAAACATTATAGAAATATCTATGTAAATTTATAAAGTAATTTGGTATTCATGCAAAGCAAAGAGAAGAAAAAGAACCCTCTGTTTGAGAGGTCAAAAAGAGCTTACAAAACCCCAAATTACATTTAAAGAATCTGTAGAAGAAAAAATAAGGCTAGATTTTACTTTAGTAACGATATTGATAAATATCTTCACAAGCTACAACAAGTTTATAAATTAGTATTGCTGATATAAGAAAACTGTGTGATGAAGGGTTTAGAAAAGAGATGATGAACTGAGTTAATAAGCTGACAAGTGAAACTTGATAAATTATTATTCTAGTTTTCATATAATTGGCATCATTTGGGAGTAGAAAGAAAAAGGAATGAAGTTTGAGAGAGATGAGCTACAGTAGTAGAGCACTTTTACAAATGATCCATTTAACACCAATTATCATGCTATTTTGCCATTACTCTCAGGTTTTGCTAAATATCTTGATATCCTTTGGGAAAACGTGTCATGCAAATGACAAAATGAAGTTAATTATAATAAATTCAAAACAACACTTTTGAAGCCAAGACTCACTTTCTAGGGCTTTATTTTGAATAAACCTAGCAGTTTGGGGTTTATGGTTAGACAAACTTTGGCAAAGCATCACATTTCTCAGGAAGTCCTACTTCCTTTTTACTTTTCAAATTTATACCTGAATGACAATTTCGATGTTTATTTTTAGTATACAATTCTCTTTATTCAAATAAGGCTTTGATTTGGCTTCTGTGTAATGCTTCTATAGGTGATCCCTCTAGCCAAGAATAGTACTGTCATGAACCTTGTTCTAATAATTTACTAATTGTAGATATAAATTTAAATGCACTATAAAAAGTCTAGCTCTGGAGTCAGCCCCTTCCCAAAAAGGATAATTTTTAAACTTTAAAATACAATGATGTCATCCTTGAATCTTTCCTTATTCTTATACTCAAGTAAAGTGATCTAACTTTCCAGTGAACTAGATCTCAGCTTTCTATCTCAGTAAATAAGGCTATTGAAAAAGCCTGGGACACAATCTTATCAACATGCACAAGGCACAGGGATTGAATACAGGCCAACAATCTATTTCTACACTTTCTTCCAAGTAAGAGTTGATGTAGCAAATATTATTCCTTATCAAACTGGAAACTCTGAGTAGTTGGTTTTGTCTTTGAATATACACATCTAGCTTTTATGACTTGAAGAATAAGCATTTGAAGAAACTTCAAGAAAAAAAAATCTGGAATCACATCAACTGAAGAGGTTTGTAAAAATATATCATATTAAATTCTCATTTCAACTAAATAGTACAATTCCATAGAATATGAGGATTTTTTGAGGTTAAATAAATTATCATTTGAGGTAAATTATCCTTGGGGCTCTGAACTCTAGCGACTACTTAATGATCCCCATGAGCTGAATTTTTCTCCCTGTGGGCTCTGAGGGACTCCACTCTTAGGAAAGTGTCCTTCAGAAGGTAGAAAGGGCATATATTGAGTTGATATTCAATAAGTATATATGAATTATAAAGATATTGAAAAACCCAAAGAGGACATTTTGAAAGTTCATTATGATGGAATGCCAGAGGAGAATTCCTATTCCAGACAAATGTTTTCTGTTTGAGGGCTCACTAGGTTGCTTTTGTTGTTGGTGTCAATATATGCGAACTGATTTCTTTCTTTAAGTTAGGACTAGGAATACTTTAAGAGCAGAAATTGTGCATCCTTTTATATAATCTCCCAAGCTTATAACAGTGCTTTATACATAGCAGTAGCTAAATCAAACGTAGAGGATAATGATCATGATAAATAATGTTTGAGTGATTTCTATTTGCCAGTTGATGCTGATGAGAATTGGCAATGACAACGATGAGACTAGGACAAGTTGCATAAATAACTATGATAATAATTACTGTTTTGCTATAGATATAATAACCATTCACGCTATGAGAGGTGTTACCTTTAAGATGAGAATAATTTAAAAAGAAATGAATTGTTTCCCCACCACCGGACCCACTACAATGTCAAATAACTAAATGACCATGGAGTTTGTGTGTGTGTGTGTGTGTGTGTGTGTGTGTGGTGGGAAGAGAGATAAGTAAATCCAAGAAGTCTCAAAATCTTCTTCAGCATCCAGATTCCCAAGTTCTCAAGTTTTCTACATTTATATAACTTTCCAGTGATAACAGATCACCGTTTATTTTTGCCAATGTATATCTTCTTTTTCTCTAGAAATTTCATAAAGGAATTTATTTTGGTGTTACAAGGAGAAATAAAATAATACTAAAAAGAACAAAGAGAAATATGAATTAAATTGATACATATATGTAGTCAAAGCTAATGTCCCTTTAAAAGAATGTCTTTCAATTACATTTGGCAAAACTAGCTTCTGCACTTTGACATGAAGGTTTGGATATAACACATGTCTGTCTGGCCACTCCATTACAGGAATGACTTTCAATTGTGCAGCAGATGGTAATCAAAATTAACTTGAGGCTTTTGAAGATATATGTCATGATTAACCAGACGTGGACTGCACAACTCAGAAATTAAGGAATGTCAGAAATTCTACAAGAGGAATCTGATGATAATTTGGGGTGTTAAGATCAGGTGGCAACATGAGCCACTTCCAGAACAGCATGGAATGTGACAAGACGTGTGGTGGGGTGATGGAAGTTGTTACCAAAGTCATGTATGAATGACACTTCCTGACTTCTCATGTTAGCCCTGTGGCATATTAACATAAATCTAAAATAGTATAACATCTGAATATGTACTTGTGACAGCTCCCAAACATTTGCATACATGAAGGGCATTTGCAGCTTCTGAGTGAGTGTGCTATGGGAAGGAGGATTCATGAGCCCCACCCACGTGCCATATGGCTGCCAAAACGTCCTCATTGTGATCAGGATGTGAATTAATGACAGGCATCAATCACACAGTTCTTACAGAACTTCGACAACAATGGTTTGTCGGGAATTTATCTATATAATTATTCTTTCCACACTGAATGTCCTGCAGCATTCAGAAGAGTAAACAGAGGAGGACAATAGGGAAATGAAAATAAGTGAAGAATCTTCATTAGCATAATTCTTGTCTCCAGTTCCTGATATTTCAACTAGGAATTCGTGAAACAAAAGCATTTTGGGTGTTATTATCATTAGTATTAAATACGCTTGCTCTCTCTGAAAATCAGAGAAAATTTTTGGCAATTTACTTAAATAATAGATTTAAGATGTCAGAACTCTCTCTATTCTAATCTCTCCACTAATTTCATTTATTTCCTTCCTCCCCATCCATCCCAGTTGGCTTTTTTAAAGAAGGTGCTGGTGTTCAACCACAAGCCTCGTACATAAACATTTGGATAACAACCACAGACATTCATTGGGGCCGTAGTACATGCCATGAACTTTTCTAAGTGCTTTGCAATCACTGCCTCATTTAAACCTCACACAAATCCTGTGAATTAAATACCAATATTTTTATCTCCATTTTTCAGATAAGGAAACTGAAGCTCAAATCAGCCTGGACCACACAACTATTAAGTCATAGAACTGGATTAAACTAGGTCAAAATCATTCCTATATCCAAATCATTTGACTACTATGCTTTCCTGCAATTCCCTTATGATATATGTTATTAACCTACATTTGCCCCAAGAGGAATACTGGCTGAAAAGTCCCCCAAACCAATCATCTTTACTGTAGTGTCAAAATTTATTGAACTCACAAGTTGGCTACCAAAAAACATTTGCAGAATTGTGTTTGAGAACAAAGAGAAAGAGTGTGCAGTGGTGCATAGGCATGTACTGAATTAGATCTAGTCCCAAATATTTCCCAAATACTGGGGGAAACTTAAGCAAATAATTTCTCCTCTGCGGGCTCCAATTATTTTTGTCTACAAAGTGAGAAAGATGACTAGATAATTTACATGGTTACCTATAACTCTAATATTCATATGAACATAATCTTTTCAAGTATAGTTAATTATATTTGTGATCCTTATTTAGGCCTTGTCTACCAAAGTTTCCTTAGATACATTATCTTCGGCACTATATGTCAATAGGCATCATTCTCATCCTTTCATTTTTTACACCTGGACCCTGTTGTTTTTGTCATACAGTTTCAGTCCCTGTTGATGGGAGGTATGCTTTTATTTCTTTATTTTAACTATATCACTAGACTATATAACATAGAATGCAGATTGGGACTGTTTTGTTTAGCATTTTAGACTCAGTGTTAAGTACAGAATATGAAATATGCTGGACATATGTAAATTATTTACTTCATTTATTCAGTATTGCCATAAAAGTAATTGTGCCATGTTTACTGATTTTGGATGATAATATTTCCAGCTACTATTGGTGAATATTATGTAACAAAGAATTGTTAGATTCATTCATTTCATACTAAATATAGCAATAGGTAAGCTATTCTTTAAGTCCAGTGTTATCTGTTAGCATATATCTTTCTTAAGAAATACATGTAAATAGTTTTGTTATGACCAGATAGTGAGATTGTGCCAATTTTAAGCCTAAATTTAAGAGACTTTGCAGCTTTTTGTTGTTGTTGTTGTTGTTGTTGCTGTTGAAAAAAAAATCACCATTTCAATAAACAGAAAACAGCCTGGTCCAATCACCCTTGTTTTTTCAACTGATGGTCAGCTAACTACCAGATATAGGAATTAGGTCATCTGAGATCTGTCAGTCCTGGAAAACATACCAGCTTCCTCAGTCTCATGAACTAGTCAGGTTAAGATTGGCCAAACCTGAAGAACTGCCCAGTTCAACCATCATGTTTTGGGAATGTTTATCATACAACAAAAACTAACAGATAAACTCCAATACAATGGTATTCCAAAAGCTTGCCATAATTTTTTTTGTCATATATCTCAATCCAATAAAGATGAGAACTCCACATTATTTTTAATTCTTGGGACTGTGTTTCATAGATTTTTTTTCTTTATCAGAGTTGGTGTGAGGTCAGTGGGCCTCTCTCCAGAAGCCACAGCTTTATAAAGTACATTTTTAATATGTATCACAATACACCTTTGTCACAATTACATATTTTATAAAATACAAATTACCTTTAACTGTCTTTGAATGCCTCTCTTACAATTAAGTTTAATTTTAAAATAGATATCTTTTATGTCATTGCTTTTGTATAATTTTATATTTATTTGCTTGCATTTTCTTTCTTCTAGATCCTTTTATTTATTCAGTATGTTGGGATTACATTAAAAATGACATCCATGTATGTAAGTTGTTACTTTAGTTAGTATCAGATTCTCTGTACTCAGATTTCATCAGACTAATTCCTTTATTTCATGCACCTCACTCTCCAATGGATAAGAAGGCAGAATAAACTTAATTTTGTTTACCATTGGGACAAAGAAACTTGCTAATTGATTTTCCCTTGACTTGGAAAGAATGCTATATAATGCATCAGCCCTAAGACTCTAGTAGATTAAAGACAGAAATGCACAGACCTAGAGAAACAATAACTGAAATGAATAAATTAAAATTGAGCCAATGAATGTATAGTTCTTCATAGATGATGATATTAACTCTGATGTCATTCTTCCCCAGTGTCTAATACTTCCGAAGTGAACATTTGGTCCACACAAAAGACTGATGCAGACAGATGCTAAGATACATTAGTAATATCATCTGCATTACATAACATTTTAAATGCAGGTCTCAGCAGGCTCACAGCTTTTCAAATTCTGTGACAGGTACCTAGGTTGACACTAGACTGCACGATAAACCCAAGAAAGTGACAGGAACTTTATTAATACCTGGATACAGAACTCATAAGAGAGCACAGTAGGTCAGGAAGAAATTTCCTAAAGTGAGAAACTTTGTCCAGAAATAGACTAGATTAGTTTGATTTAATCAAAACTGAAGGAGGAGTTCGAAAGAGGAAGTGAAAGTGTTGGGCAGGAAAAACTAACACAGCAGTTTTGAGACGTTAGCTGAAAAAGGAATAAACTAAAAAAACCCAAAAAAAACCAACCCCCCCCAAAAAAACTCCAAAAGAACAACAACAAAAAAACTAGTGATTCTATTTGTAAGTCTTAAGAGAGGAGCATCAAATCAGGGGATAAGGAGGTATAGATCAAGTCAGGGTTTATGAGACAACAGGTGAGGAGCAGCATACAAGAAAGTGAAGAATTGGTGGCAGAATATGATTTGGCCAGAACTGTTTAGAACCTGGAATTTTTTCACTTCCTACTAATTATATTACAATATTGATTTATTTTTCTCTCAATTTGGACGTCTCAACTTGCTTGCCATTATGATTGTGATTAACTCTCTTACATCATAAGGCTGTCATAGCATAAGGCAATAAATATAACTGAATATGGGAAATATAAACTGCTAAATGAATTTTGTAATTATCATGGTGAAAATAAGTATTTTTATGGGCATTTGGCTTTGAAAATAAAGGGCCAGGCAGATAGCTTCTGCATATGTAAAAGAAAGCAAATAAACACTGCAGGAACCAACAGCCACAGTGACCACTGTGCCCAAGTGACCCATTGTCATTCTCCTGAGAAGTTCTCTAACCTCTCAGTAAGGAAGGTCTTGCCAAGAACACATGTTCAGGTATGGAACATTACATTTTTGTGTATATGGCTGAATTTTGTGAGGTCTTCCTTCAAACAATCTTCACAAACAGACACTAGAGAGATGGATGCTTTAAAAAAAATTAAAACATGTTTATTGCTCTAGGCATCTTTTACATTGTTATTCTATCTCTCTCAGTTTGGTGGTTCATGTTTAGTGGTTGCTCAGCCAAGTCTATTGCTAAAAATAAATTATGAACTGGGGGAAGATGAGCTATCCTAATATGATTCTGGTTTATGTTTTTGATGCTATATTTAATGACAACTTACTTTTTGGTTTTTAAACTCCTGGGAATAGAGACAGCACATAATGAAACTTGGTGATAACTAGTCTATTCATTAGTGTCTTTGACATTGTTTTGAAATTGATTGTAAGCATTATTTCCATTGTAAAGAAAAGTATATCAGCCATAGACTTAGTAAAGGCCACATAATAGGTACATTGAGATGCATGACCCATTTTAATTTCAACATTGCATCTGTGATCTAGGTTGTTAGGTAATAAGTTTAGATTCCCTTGGAGTTCCCTAGTAAGCAGTCATTAAGTGGTAACCTAGCCAGTTTTAGGCTGTGGTGCCTCCATGTACCTACATTATGAATTAATCCTTTGTTGACCTTAAATTTTAATGGTGAGCCAATCATAAGAGCCAATAATAAGCTAAAAATCTAGCTCAGATGTAATCATATCTAGATATACATGTAGTTCTATTATACATGTGTATTATATTTGCATACAATAGAAAAACTATCATTGTGCTCCTCATATGGCACAGGACTAGGTATACCCCTTTTGGAAAACTTTGTCCCCTTGAATAGTTTTTGTCTATTTTTCTTCATACACTTCAAATCATTTATTCTTTCCAACATTTTCCACCTTTCCCCAGTACATGCCTCCAATCAGCCTATACAATTATTGGCTATCACAGGTATTTTTTTAATTCTAAAAAGTAGAATATATACCCGGAGCTTTATTTCTTAAAACAAAATAAATGTTTTCCATTTATTTTGATCCTATTACATATTGCCTTACTATTCTGTACATAATGATTTCTACAAATATTTTATTAATACACCTATACTTTTTGTTTCAAACAGACAGCAAAATTGCATAGTAAGAAGTGTGCTTTCTAAGTCCATATCTCTCTTCTTTTCTATACTCTTTTTCAATACTCCTCTCATGCTTTCAAGCTTTCTCATGCTTTCAAAAAAAAATCACAAGCAGTTCAAAGTAAATTAATTTAATTCATTATTTCCTGCAGAATAAAAACGTTAAAAGAAGGTTAAATGACTCTATAGAATATAGACCCTAAAAAGACAAAACCAAACCAAAACAGTCACTGCCTTTCAGGCATTCTTTGAAATTTCACAGGGCTAGTTGGTCTTCTTAGATGTGTCGCATGTCATTCCCAAATCTTTCTTTTTTTTGTGCTTTTTCCTCTTCCAAGAATATCTTTCTCCCTTCTATTCTCACTTAGTGAAAGCCCAATAAAACTTTATTTACAAAAACAGGTGACTAGTCCATGGTCCATGACTAGCCAACTTGGTTGTTTTAAATATCTTATTAAAATATTATTTATTTTGCTTAATTAGTTATTTGGTACAACCTTCATTTTGCATTCAGAGAGATTGTCTCAATAATTTCACTCTAGTCCTCTGCCCATCACTTATCTTTCAAAGTATCCTATATTAAATCTTTCTCAATATCACAGATGGAATTATTCCTTCTCCTAAAATCTGATAGATTTTGCTATACTTTTCTCAAAATGTTTACCATACTACAGTGTGATTATTTGATTATTTATCTACATTCCTTGCCGTATAGGGAAATAATGTTACTTATTCTACACACCAACGTGTAGCACGTCACTTAGACCACAGTATGAGCTTAATATGTTGGCTGAGTGAATGAATGAATGACCAAGTCAAGGTGAATAAACTCAATATGGTAGGGTGTTTTTTCTGGTGCCATTTAATGTACAATTATAGAAACTGTTTAATTTACTTTCTAAGGTTTTTCTCAGAGCATTGCATTCTAAAATTAAGGATATTTTAAGTAACTTTAGGGAAATGATCATTTATTTTATTTATTTATGTTTGTTTTTTACAACACATAGCACAGAAACTTTAAGGTTTAGATTAAGCATAAAGCTATGAAATAATAATACCAAATGGAACAAACTGCAGCCATTTTTAATCCCAGTTGTTTAAAAAATTTGTAGTATGAGTAAAATATCAGTGCTTAGATAATAGGACCCATATCCCTCTTCAACTTTTCAGTGCCTGATATATGACTTAGTTGTGATAAATATGATCGAATGATGCTTATGTAAATGAGTTACAAATTAGAAATTAAACAGTCTGAATAATGGGAGTTTCTTATAGGTATTTGCTCACCCAGAAATTTGTTTTTGTTTTTTTGTTTGTTTGCTGTTTCATGTGCTAACTTATTTGTTTAGTATAAAAATACAGTAATAGTCTCAAATTTCTTACTGCTATATTTGCAAAACACACATTTTACCAAAGATTAATTTGCCTTACACATTTAGAGAGGTTTAAATTTTAAATGTTGACACATTTTAAAAATAACGGCATTATACAGGTAATAAACACAGCATTTCTTCACAGATATTTTCATATTAAAAAGAGAGAGAAAAAGAGAGAAACAATTCCAGTGTTTTATTTCTCCAGTTGATATGTACAGAGCCCTCAATGCACAAAAGAGCTGATGCAAGATACAACAGTTTACTACAAAAAAGGTCAAACCCTTTCTTTAAAGGTTTTTTTTTTGTTTGTTTGTTTGTCTTTATTTTTTTTTTCTAAGCAGGATTTGTTAAGAGGACAGAAAAGTTCCCACAGCAGGAGGGGACCCGAAAGGGTTGCCTCTTTAAAGGTATTGTTAGAACACTAAGAAATGTGACATTTCAAAAGATTGGTTATATAATCCAGTACTTCAATGTGATTATAAATAACAATTATGTATATATATAATCAAATATATTTTTGAAATTTACTTTTATATGCTAATGTTTAACATTAGATGCTTTGCATAGAGAACATTGTTAAACATGAATTTTCTCATCATTTTCTGCTGAAAATTTAACATACGTATTACTGTTCTGAATTAAAATGCTACCTTTTAAAGTGTTAGGAACATCTGAAGCCAGATAATTCAACCATTTTGTATGTCTATACTGTCACTGCCAAATTGGGCAGACCAGTCTAATAGTTCCCCACACAGAAGGTAACCTCAGCTTACTGTTAAGTTTTGACTATTTCATTTGCAAAGAACCTCGATAAATGTGAAATGAATTGTTGAGTGTTGCATATTCACTACAAACTGATTCTATGTGAGTTAATATTTACTTAAGTAGTTCTGAAGATTTGAGAGTGAGGTGATGAGGTGAAGAAATTCATTAGAGATGGAAAAAATGAAAGAAAGTAGAAACATGGTAGAATAAAGGTGATAGGAAGAACATTATATATAAACTTGATCTAATGTGCCACTATTCCTAGTTTGGATAGTAGCATTAACTGGCTATCCTGAAACAGAAACAAAAGGGTGGTTTAAACATTTAGGTTTTTTCTGAACTTACCATCATCTCAAGGATAAGGCTACTTGGTACTTTCTGAAGACCATTCTGTGCTATACTACATTTGCTAATAGACTTAAGACAAAAATGAGATGAGAAAATTGTCTATAAGCTTACCTAAATCATTTATGTAGAGGAAAAAACAAACATATAACTGAAGAAAAATGGCAAGTTATAATTAGTTTTTAGCAATTGCATACCCACTTTGTGCCAAATATATAATTTTTTTAACCCTGACAAGTACAAAAGTTAGGTATTACTTTTCTTGTTTTTCAAATTAAAAAAACAAACAAACAAGATCTAATTGGTGATGACAGTATTATAGTTTAGTAAGGGATTTAGCAAGAATTCAAATTTAACTCCACATATAAAGTCTGTGATCTTTACATTCCAACACCCCCGTCCATAATAAATGCATACTCTTATCTCCATTTTGCAAAAGAGGAAACTCAAGTATAAAGAAAGTACTGAATTGCTGAAAATCACTGTGCAAGACAAAGGCAGAGTCTGGATTTGAAACCATGAAACTGCCGGTCTCGGTGGCTCAGCCTGTCATCCGCGCCTTTGGGAGGCTGAGGTGAGTGGATTGCCAGAGCCTGCGGGTTCGAGACCCACCTGGGCAGCGAGACCTCATCTCTACAATAAATCAAAAAATCAGCTGGGCGTGGTAGCGCATGCCTGTAATTCCGGCTACTTGGAAGGCTGAGGCGGAAGGATCTCCAGAGCCCAGCAGGTCGAGGCTGCGGTGGCTGGGAGCGGCTACTGCACTCCAGTCTGGGCGACGGAGTGAGACTCCAACTCAAAAAAAAAAAAAAAAAGAAAGAAAGAAAGAAAAAGAAACCATGAAACTGAATCCAGTGTCCGTACACTGATCCATTACCAATTTTATCTCAATTGTGCCTTAATTCACTACTTTTTCATATTTTAAGATGTTTTCACCTTGCTTACAACACTTTTAATTTTCTACAGAATTGTGCTATAAGCAAAGTACTAAAAGGCAGGATTTGGCTTAATTCGTACGTTTTTATAAAAGCCTGTTTCACCTACAGCAAGTGCCCACAGTGGGCCAAACCCAAAACACTGGAGTCTTCTTTGACCTCTGTCTTCCTCTTTACATCCATATCAAATATGACAGTAGACCCTGTTGACTCTACCTTTAAAATAGATGTTAGAATTCTTCTACTGTTATTTACATTCCGATCTGAATCAAAATTATGTCTTGCCCTCATTACAATAATAGCCTTCTAACTCTTATATTTAGTTATTTTTTAGTTATAACACATCCTTAGACACAAACAATATTCATTCATCAAACACACACACATCCCAGCTACCTCAACTAAAGATTGACTGACAGCTTAGGTGCTACAGTTGCCAGATTAAGGGTGTGAACAGATGGATGGTAATATAAGAAGGATAATATAACACTAACACACAATTAGTCGGTGAACTATTATAAAAACATATGGTAATTTTTATTGGTGATAGGGATTTTTACTAAGATAACATTAAATTTAAAAGCCTAGCACTGTAAGCTTTAAAAATGTTTTGATTTAGTTGATGTTCGTATTTTCTTTACTAGGGTAAAGAGGTTAAGCATTGGCTACTGAATTAGAAAGACTTTAATTGACAATTGTTCTTCGATATATGTGCCATACTGTTGAAATAACATATATAGACAAGGACCTGATAATTTTATAACTGTACAAAAAGAAAAAATAAGAAGAATCCAAATCAGCTCTTACACACAGTGCTCAAATTAATCTATGAAGCCTTTTTCCTTTGGCAATGATGTCATCATAACAATTTATTTGGTTAATTCATTTATTTATTTTTTTAATTGACACATAAAATTTTTCATAGCATGCTGTTTTAACATGTGTATACATTGTGAAATGGCTAAATCTAGCTGACTAATATATGCAGTATCCCACGTACTTACCAATTTTTTGTGGTAAGAACAATTAAAGTCTATCATTTTAACAATTGTCTAGGATAAAATACTGTTAACTATAGTCACCATGTTGTACATCCATCTCTTAAAATTATTTTTCCCATCTAATTGATTATCCTTTGACCAACATTACCCAATCTCCCCTTTCCCTAGACTCTGGAAACTTTTATAGGTTCTACACATAAGTGAGATCATGAAGTATTTACCTTACTGCACATTCACTTAACATACATGTAATGTCCTCTAGATTTATTCATGTTGTTGATAAATGACAGAATTACATTCTTTTTTAAAGATGGAACAATATTCCCATATATTATATATATATATATGCATACATATATGATATATATGTTTATATATGATTGATAAATACTTAGATTGATTCAATATTTTGGCTACTGTGAATAGTGCTACAGTAAACAGAAGAATGCAGATATCTCTTAGATATACTGATTTCATTTCCACTAGATGTATACCTAGTACTAGAATTGCTAGATCCTACGGTAGTTCTATTTTTAATTTTTTGAAAGACCTTCATACTATTTTCCAAATGGCTGTACTAATTTACATTCCCACCAACAGTGTACAATAATCCTTATCTCCACATCCTCTCCAATAATTAATGTTCTGTCTTTTTGATAATTGCCATTCTAACAGATGTAGGATGATATCTCATTGTGACTTTAATTTGTATTTCTCTAATGAGTAGTGATGTTGAGCATTTTTTTCATATAGCTATTGGCCATTTATTTTTCAAGTTATTCATTCAGATTCTTCGCCCATTTTTAAAACCTGGTTGTTTTTGTACTATTGAGTTGCTTGAATTTAGCCCCTTATCAGAAGCATGGTTCACAAATATTTTCTGTCTTTCTGCAGGCTGTATCTTCACTCTGTCTATTGTTTCCTTTGCTATGCAGAAGTTTTTTAATTTAATGTAAATCCATTCCTCTATTTTTGTTTTTGTTTTAAATATATTTGGGTTTATATGAAAGAAATCACTGCCCAGACTGATGTCATTAAGTTTTCTCCTATGCTTTGTTCTAGTTGTTTTACTTTTTCAGGCATTACATTTCTTTAATTTACTGTATATTGATTTTTGTGTATGGTATAACATGAGGCTCTAATTTCTTTCTTTTGCCTGTGAATATCTTATTGAGAAGATTGTCCTTTTCCCCTTATAGGTTCTAGGAATCTTTGTCAAAAATCATTCTACCGTAAATAAGTGGATATAGTTCTGGACTTGCAATTATGCTCCATTGATCTATGTGACTGCTTTTAAGCCAGTACCATACTGTTTTGATTACTAGACCTTTATAGTATATTTTGAAGTCAAGTAGTGTGATTTCTCCAGCTTTGTTCTTTTTGTACATGATTTCTTTGGTTACTTTGACTCTTTTGCATTTATCTATGACTTTTAGTATTTTATTTCTGTGAAAATGTCATTAAAATTTGGATAGTGATTACAATGAATATGTAGATTCTTTGGGTAGTATGGACATTTTAACATGATTAATTCTTCCACTTCATGAACATGGGTTATCTTTCCATTTATTTGTGTCTTTTTAAATTCTTTCATCAATATCTATAATTTTTAGTGTATTGAACATTTGCCTCCTTGGTTAAATTTACTCTAAGTTTTTTTTGTAGCTATTGTGAATGAAATTGTTATCTTGATTTATCTTTCAAATAATTTTTTGCTAAAATGTTACTGATTTTTGTGTGTTGATTTTATATGTTGTAACTCTACTGAATTTGTGTACTAATTCTAACAGTATTGAGGGGGAAGAAAGATAACAACAAACAGGTGGGAGTGTGAGAGTCACTGCAAGGGTAAGTGTCCATAAAGATAGTCTCATGACTGGGTGCATGCCGTTGGGTGAGTGAAAGTCTGTCTGAGGGAAGACTTGGGATCAAGCTCCTGGGCTCCCTTCTGGAGGTGGCTGCAACCCACCACTGCTGAGATCAGAGCCCATGGTGCACAGGATTGTCTGCCATTCTCGGGACCTGGCAGCTGGCACCTCAGTGTCTGGCACTTGGTCCACACAACCACCTGAGGCAGTGGGCCAGACACTGGAAGTGGGAATGATGGAGAAGGTTTGGCAAGGAAATCTGGGCATAAGCCCTGCTGCCAGTGAGAAGATGCCAACTGCCAGCATTTTCTCTGTCCCAGGACCAGGCAGAGACCTGCGTTGGCCTGTCCACCTCTGTCCAGCCTCCAATCTGAGATCCAGAGCTAATCTCCACACCCTTCTGGGATTGACCATCACTGCCCCAGAGAGAAAACTTCAGGAGTGGACATGGGAGACAAATGCCCCACACCCCATGCTGGACCAGGCACAGACATGTTTGATCTGAGTGGGAGACAGTTCCCTACTGCGGTGGCAGCCAAAAGCAGGGTGCTTGAAAAAGGAACCTGACGTTCCAGAAATAGCCACAGAGGGAACTGTTTCTTTGTTTTCTTTCTTTCTGTTTTTGTTTATGTTTCTGTAACGTTTTTGTTTTTGTTTAGTTTTTCTGTTTGCATATGAGTATTTTTGAGGGAAAGTGCATTATTAGGTATTTATTATTTGTATGTTTGTTTGTTGCTTTTTTTGTTTTGCTTTTGTTCGTTTCTTTGTTTATTCATTAGTTGGTGTGCCTAGCTATCTTTCTTCTTATTCTTCTGTCTTTTCATTTTCCTTTCATTACCCTTCTTCCTTTTTCTGTTCTTTTTCTTATCTCATATTGTTTTCAGCATGCATACATACACTCCCACTACAAGGATAGATTTTAAGGTGGTAGGAAGTGGATTCCGGGGGCCTCATACACCTGTCAGCATATACTGTGATCTGCAGATAGCTTCTGAACCACAGCTCCCCCATCATCTTAATGAAATCTCAAAACTGCAAAAAACACAGCCCCTCCATCCCCAGTCTGGCTTCAAAATTGAACAAATTCAGAGGATCAACATAAGAAAGAATAAGGGATTGAGCAAAGAGAAGTGAAATCTATCACCACTATCACTGAGCAATGGAATTAAAGAAGGGGGAAAATGGGGAGGAAAACAATGATAAATGAAGAAGAATCAAAGAAGGACCACAGGCCCCATCCAGACTCCTGAGAAGATAGCACCAGGGAATACAGACTTCAAAACTTAAACAATGAAGAACCCTCAGAACGACTGGTCTCAAAACAAAAACTCAGATATCAAGATATTAATAGCAAGAATAAATAAAAATGAGGAAAGATAAGATGAAAGAATGAAGAAGTTGATAGCTGAGATTAAGGCAGTAAAGAAAACAGTAAACAAAATGAATAACAAACTGACAAACATGGAAAGTAGAATTGACCAAGCAGAAGAAAGAATCTCAGAGCTTGATAACTAAAACATGGAACTAACCCAAATTATTAAAACATAGAAAGAAGCTTAAAAAGACAAAACAGCCAGGCTCGGTGGCTCAGCCTGTAATCCCGCTTCTTTGGGAGGCTGAGGTGAGTGGATTGCCTAAGTCCATGGGTTCGAGACCCACCTGGGCAGCAAGACCTCATCTCTACAATAAATCAAAAAATCAACCGGGCGTGGTAGCGCATGCCTGTAATTCCAGCTACTCGGAAGGCTGAGGCAGAAGGATCACCGGAGCCCAGCAGGTCGAGGCTGCGGTGGCCGGGAGCAGCCACTGCACTCTAGTCTGGGCGACAGAGTGAGACTCCAACTCAAAAAAAAAAGACAGAACAAATCCTCCAAAAGATGTGTGATTATATCAAGAGGCCAAACCTATGATTAATTGACATCCCTGAGGCACATGAAGAGACAGAGATCACCCTGGAACAAACATTCCATAAAATTATCCAAAAAAAAAACCCTTCCCTCATCTCCTCAGAGACATAATCATTCAAACACAAGGAATTCAGTGAACCGCTGCAAGATAGCAAATGAGAAGATCAATTCCTAGACACATAGTAATCTGCTTACACAAAGTAGGTATAAAAGAAAAAACCCTAAAGGCAGTAAGAGAGAAAGGTCAGATCATCTGCCAGGGAAGACCAATTAGATTAGCAGCAGAGTATCTATAGAAACACTACAGGGTAGAAGAGACTAGAGTCTAATCTTTAAAGTTCCCAAAGATAAACAATTTCTTTTTTTTTTCTGAGTTGGAGTCTCACTCTGTCGCCCAGACTGGAGTGCAGTGGCAGCTCCCGGGCACCGCAGCCTCCACCTGCTGGGCTCTGGCAATCCTTCCATCTCAGCCTATCAAGTAGCTGGAATTACAGGCATGCGCTACCACACCTGGCTGATTTTTTTATTTATTGTAGAGATGAAGTCTTGCTGCCCAGGTGGGTCTCGAATGCGCGGGCTCAGGCAATCCACTCACCTCATCCTCCCAAAGGCGCGGGATTACAGGCTGAGCCCCCGAGCCCAGCTTAGATAAACAATTTCAACCAAGAATTTCCTACCCAGCTAAGCTAAGCTTCATCAGTGATAGAGAATTAAAATTCTTCCTAGATATTCAGTTTCTAAGAGTTTACACTGCCTCCAGACTAACTCTTCAAGAAACACTTAAGTATTACAAGAGAAAGAAAAAAAAAGAAAAACCATGCTTTTCCCAAGAATGCAGGAAAAAGATTGAAAACACACACATATATCAATCCCCAAATTAAAAGAAAACCAACCAACCAACAAACAAATAACAACAGTAAACTGTATAAGAACCTCGTGACAGGAATAAACTTTCACATCTCAGTAATTATCCTGAATGTGAATGGACTAAATGCACCACTGAAAAGACATAGAATGGCAAACTGGATTTTTTTTTTAAATTACACAACAATATGTCTGTCTCCAGAAGATTCATCTCACCAGAGTGGACACTCATCAAAGTAAGAGGAGGGAGAACAAAATTTTAGGTGAATGGAACACAGAAGAAAGCTATCAAAAATTTCATAAGATATAGAAGTTCACTACATAATGATAAAAGGTTCAATCCATGAACAAGAAATATCCATCTTAAATATATATGCACCCAGCATAGGAGCACCAACTTTTATAAAGCAGTTTCTAGGTAAACTAAAAAACTTACTGACTTTAACACTATCTTAGCTGGTTTAAATACCCCACTATCAATTCTGGATAAATCATCAAGGCAAAAAATCAATGAGGAGATCTGAAACCTCAACTTGATGCTTTATCAAATGGACTTAATATATACCTACAAAACACTCTACCCAACAACCACACAATATATATTCTACTCATCACCACATGGAACATACTCCAAGATTGACCATATCTCAGCCATAAATCAAGCATAAACAAGTGTAATAAGATAGAAATACTATTATGCAACTTCTCAGACCACAATGGAATAAAAATAAATTTCAACACCATCACAGTTTCCCCAAAACCCACAAAGACATGAACACTAAACATGATGCCGAACAACTCCTGTGTCAATACAGAAATCAAAGCAGAAATTAAAAGATTTTTGAGCCGGGCTCGGTGGCTCAGCCTGTAATTCTATGCTTTGGGAGACTGAGGTGAGTGGATTGCCTGAGCCCACGGGTTTGAGACCTGCCTGGGCAACTTGGCAAGACCTTATCTCTCCAGTAAATCAAAAAAATTAGCTGGGTGTGGTTGTATGCACCTGTAGTTCCAGCTACTTGGAAGGCTGAGGTGGAAGGATCACCAGAGTCCACCAGATTGAGGCTGCAGTGGCCAGGAGCAGCCACTGCACTCCAGTCTGGGTGACAGAGTGAGACTCCAACTTAAAAAAAAAAAAAGATTTTTGGATAGAAATGAAAAGAAAGACACATCCTACCAAAATGTCTGGGATGCCATTAAAACAGTACTGAGAGGGGAATTCATTTCTTTGTGAACACACATTAAGAAAATTGAAATAACATAAGTTAACAGCCTAACAAACCACCTAAGGGAGCTGGAAAGACAAGACCACCAAAACCTTAACTTTGGCAGAAGAAATTAGGTCACTAAAATAAAAACCCCAATACAGGACACAGTAGACAAAAATATAATAGAAAAAAATTAATGTGACAAAAAAACAGGTTCTTTGAAAGGATAAACAACACTGATGAACCCATAACCAGATTGACCAAGAAAAAGAGACAAAAAGCCTAAACAAACACAATCAGAAATCTAAGAGATCAAATCACAATGGATCCTGAAGAAATATAAAATATAATTAGAGATTACTATGCACACCTGTATGGAAACAAACTTGACAACTTATATGAAATGGAGGACTTTCTGAAATTGCACAATCTCCCAAGGTTGAAACAAGAAGAAATTGAGACATTAAATAGACCAATAACAACCCAGGAAATCAACTCCATTATAAGAAAATTATCTACAAAAACAAACAAACAAACTCCTGGACCAGACTGCTTTCCAGTGAAGTTCTATAAAACATACAAGGAGGAGTTGATACCAATCCTATTGAAAGTATTCCAGGCAATTGAGAAAGACAGAACTCTCCCCAAATCATTTTATGACACTAACATCACTGATACCCAAACCAGGTAAAGATCCAGCAAAGAAAGAGAACTGCGGGCCAATATCCCCAATGAATACAGATGCAAAAATACTCAACAAGATTCTAGCAAATTAAATCCAACAACACATCTCAAAAATTATCCACTAAGTATGCTTCATCTCCCAGATGCAAGGCTGGTTCAACATCTGCAAGACCATAACTGTAATTAAATACATCAGCAGGTATAAAAACAGGGATCACATGATTATATCATTAGATGCAGAAAAAGTTTTTGATAAAACCCAGCATCCCTTCTTTATAGAAACCCTTCAACCCCTGGGCATAGAAGGCGTATACCTCAAAATATTAACAGTCATCTACAATAAACCCACAGTCAACATATTGCTAAATGAACAGAAGTTGAAAGCATTTCCCCTGAAAACCGGAATAAGGCTGTCCACTTTTATCCCTCCTGTTCAACATTGTGTTGAAAGTTCTAGCTAGAGCAATCAGGCAGTAGAAGGAAATCAGGTGTATCCAAATAGGAAAAGAGGAAGTCAAATTGTCCCTCTTTGCTGACAATATGATTTTAAACCTTGAAAATTCAAGAGAATCTGTCAAAACCTTCTTGCACTGATAAAGGACTTTGGTAAAGTCTCAGGATTCAAAATCAAAGTGCAAAAGACAGTCACATTGTTATAAACCAACAATACACAGGCAGAGAACCAAATAAAAAGCACAATCCCATTAACAATAGTTAAAAAAAAAAAATAGAAATACCTCAGCATCTTCTTTGCCAGAGAAATGAAAGATCTTTACAACAAAAACTAAAAAAACACTACTCAAAGAAATCAAAGATGACATAAACAAATGGAAAAATATTCCATACTCATGGATTAGAAGAATCAACATTGCTAAGATGTCCATACTACTAAAGGCAATCTACAGATTTAATGAAATACCCATTAAAGTACCAACTTTACTCTTCACAGACCTGGAAATGACTATACAGAAATTCATAGGAAACATTAACAACCACAAATAGTCAAAAAAAGTCCTCAGCAACAAAACAAAACAAAGCATAGTGGGAGGTATCACACGTCCAGACATTAAACTTTATTATAAGGCTACAATAATCAAAACAACCTGGTATTGGTACAAGAATAGGCATATAGACCAATGGAACAAGACAGAGATTCCATAAGCAAAACCTCAATTTCTCAACCAACTCGTCTTCAACAAAGCTTCCACTAACAATCTTGGGGAGAGGAGAACTTATTCAGCAAATAGTGCTGGGAAAACTGGTTGATCACATGCAGAAGATTAAAACAAGAACACTACCTATCACTATACACAAAGATCAACTCTGAAAGGATTAAAGAACTAAACATAAAACCTCAAACTGTAAGAACCTCAGAAATTGCAGGACAACCAATTCCTGATCAAAACCCCAAATGCTCATGTCTTAAAAGATAATACAGACAAGTGGGACATTATCTAGCTGCAAAGCTTTTGCATAGCAAAAGAAACCATCAAGAGAGCTGGGAGACAGTCCACAGACTGGGAAAAAAACATTTGCCAACTATATATCTGACAAAAGCCTAACATCTGTAATCTACAAGGAGCTTACACGTGCCAAAAAGAAAAAAACAAACAGCCCTATTGAAAAGTGGACAAAAGATATCAATAGACACTTCTCAAAAGAAGACATACAAGCAGCCAACAATTACATAATAATATCATTTGCCTCACTAATCATTAAAGAAATGCAAATTAAAACCACACTGAGATACCACCTAACTCCAGTCAGGATGGCCATCATCAATAATTCAAAAAACAATAGATGCTGGAGAGGTTGTGGGGAAAAGGAACACATCTACACTGTTGGTGGGAGTGTAAACAAGTACAACTTCTGTGGAAAACAGTTTGGTGATTTCTAAAAGATCTAAAAATTCCCTTTGGGAATGTATCCATCTTGAAGCATTCTACAAAATAGATACCTGTGCATGTATGCTTATTGCAACACTATTCACAATAGCAAAAACATACAACCAACCGTACTGTCCATTGAAAGAAGACTGGATTAAAAAGTGGTACATATCTATGGTGGAATATTACACAGCCCTAAAAGAAGGAAGAATTGAGAACTTTGCAGCAACCTGGATGGTTTTAGAGTCTATAATACCCAGTTGTCTATCACAGAAACAAAAAACTGAGTACCACATGTTCTCACTCAGAAGCAAACCTGTACAATTATCTTAACACAATAAGAAAGGGATTCGCAGTAGTGGGACACTGCCAGGGGTGGGGGGAGGAACACTCCATAAATAATGGTTTCTGGTCTCAAACTAGGCAAAGTAGTTACCAAAGTCAGGCCCAAACTTTACCTGTGCAATGACCATTTGAATACCTAATCCTGAATTGTACCCTATATCTTTAAAATAAAAAAGAAAGTTTTTTGGTGTAGTCTTCAAGATTTTCTATAATGATGATTAAATTACAAAGTAAAAGTTATTTTCTGAGAGATCTTGAAGACAAACTAGCACATTTAGAAGGTCAGGTGAAACTAAATAGAAAGTGATAAATGCAAGGATTTCTGAAGGCTACACATTTTTCAGAGAGACTATCTTGGATTGTAATTTTGTTTTGGTTTCTTAGTATAGCAATTTAAAAAGGTGACTATTAACTTTGCTATTTTGTCTTCTAACACTTTTCAAACTACACTTAAACATGTTAATTTATTAATTTTTACATGTTAAAAATTCCACATAATGGCTATTTTATACTAAGGAAAATTTTTTTTTGCTGTTTTCCAAGAAAAGTGAAAGAATCTGTAAAACAAGGTAACTTTACCTAGGAAATAGTAGTACTTTCAGGAAGAATGTGAAATTTTGATATGAGAAACATATCATGACAAACAAAAACGAGAGGCCGTTATACACAAAGTGTTTACTTATGAGTAATTATTTAAGATTCCCAGTCAAGCAGAGGTCTGGGACAAATCAGTGTTTTGCTGTGTTTGTGGAAACTCTCTATTAAAATTTAAAATCCTAACAAAACTAACATACTGATAAAAAAATCACATTAAAATATTTATAGCAGCACTATTTATAATACCCATACGCTTTAAAATCTCAATTTTTCTTCTAGATTAAAATAGATAAATAAGTGGTGCCATATCCATACCTAAGATAATTTGAATGAACAATTTATTGCCAAATACAACCACATAGTTGAATCTCACAAACATGGTGTTGGATGAAAGATGTCAAAATCTACATATTGCATACTGTATTTTTCTCCTGAAACTACTGTGAATTTCAACAACCACAAAGTTAATCTATGGCAATTGAAGTCAATTAATTGTTGCCTTTTAAAAATGGATACCTTTTGAATTGGGTAATGACAGGGATGCCAGTAATTTCCTTCTTTTGATCAGGGGCTAGTTACCTGGGTGCATTTATTAAAGTGCACACATGAAATTTATGAATTTTTAAAATATTTATTACTACAAAAACAACAACAAAACAAAAACTATATATTTACTTCTGCTAAATTATAAAATAAAACAACTCTTTCAAACGCCTCTACCACACACATATCTTTCTTTGAGACCTCTACCTTTTGTATTACATAGAAGCGTGCATGCCCATTTTACTCTTCCCATATGAGACAATCATCCTTTCTTACAGGAAACTAGTACTCATACTTTATAAATAGATGATCCTGAATGACTTACTACTAGTAACTTAATTTTCTGTCACTCACTATTTTGTCTCCTGTTTCTTCTTCTAGTTCTGCCCACTCTCTCTAACACAAAGACACATATACAAGCACAATATAACATTATAACATTCTTAGATATTTGAAATTTGAAAGAGAAAAAATTTTCTTAATCCCTTTATTCATGTTTAGTCACTGCATACATCTGAAAATAGTGGCATGTATTACTCGACACATACATGATTTAGAAAAAATTAAAATGTGTCATCAATTTCAGAATAATACTTTCTGCTGATACTACAAAATTATTTTAATGCCAATCTGAGATATCCTTTCTCAAGTCCCAGGTAAAGCTAGAAGGGTCCAAAGTTGAGTACTATGTAAAAATGTGGTAGCAGGAAGAAAAGCAGGGAAAAGATGGAAGGAGAGTTTAGCATTGACTGATTATTTTGTGCCTCCAAAATTATTCTAATGCCATTTAATTTTCATTCAGGGTGAAGATTCAGGTCAGTTGTTCATTATCCCAATCTGGCGTTTGCTTTTAGGCTACTATTATTAACTCGTTTATTCAGATGTTATTCAAATGAGTCTCTCTATTAAAAGAAGCTAACCGATGCAGGCAAAACATATTGTTAGTAAATCATTCCCAGTTTGGGATAGATCTGGCATTCTCGGTGTCAAAAACTCTATCGGCATCTGTTACAATAGAATCAATATAAAATGAGTGAAATTAAAACAAGTGGAGGCAGGGAAGAGGAGGCACTATAATATATTTGAAATGTTTTGCAGATTCTTTGTCGCTGACTACTCTCTCAACTTTCATCAGTTTGGTCAATAATTTAATATCATATCCTCCTGTACATAACTTTCCTGCATTTTTTTTCTATCTCTTCCATTAAACCATATTCTGTTTAAGAGCATGGGTCTATTTTAAATTTATGTTTAAACTAAATTATCCACTTTAGTATCTTTGCATAGTATATATTGTTGAACTTTAAAAAGCAGAATGGAAGATCATCCACTTATAATGTTAATTGAAGTGATCCACAGTTCATGCTGGACTACTATGTAGTCCTCAAAACATCCTTTTCAGTTGTCTATCTTTCTCTCATCAAAGTTCACTCCTGAAATACCTTTTTCAAGGCAACACCACTTTCAAATACTCTTCTTTCATTTGAATCACCTTCTCCCTCCCTGAATTCCTATTCCATAGCCGGTAACCCTGTGGAACTAGATCTCTGAGGGCTTGAGTTTTAGGGAGATGGCCCTTGTCATATGAGAACAAACAACATCCCAAAAGAGATACACCTCTTTAAAGGTAATACTTCCATTCATTGTGGCTTCTTCTTGTATCTATGATCAAAGATTTTGGCGTGGGGTACCATAATTATCTGAGAAGACAATCCTTTTTCAACTATCTGGCAAGCCTCCTGAATAGCTATAGCAGCTCTTTCTTTCTAATAAAATATTCTTACATAGAGTTTATTCTAAAGTTTTAACTTCAGAATTTAGAGTTGCTAGGCATCCTTAGAAAAAAGAAAATAGATCGCGGAGAGAAAAAAAATTGCATTTCTCCAAAATTCATAATAAATCATTATTTTCCTCTGTATCTATAAAATACTTCTCTGTAAGTTTAGCATATTTTCATGCTCAATTTCACATGAGATACTTTCAGCTCTCTGAGTGTGAGATGACACAGAAAGTCAATATACTGCTGAAGAGTAGAACGCTTTTCAGTCTCCTATACATTTTGGAGGATATATGTTATCTGAATCTGGACTCTTCCTTTCATAGCAAAGAAAAAAACATGCTTCTTCAAAGACTGGATATTACGGGGAGGACTCTGTGTCTGCCATGGGCATATCTTAATGGGTGGGCTCTTTAGACAACTCATTATCCAACTGACAAACTCTAGGAAAGCTTGGATAGATAGCATTTATTCCTTTTTTGAGATAGTGTGAAAAACAATAATTATAAATGCAATATTCAACATCTGTTGAGCATTTGGAATGTGCCAACTACTACACAACATGTTTTATAGGGTTTCCTCCGCACAGTGTAGGTTGGGACATCGAGGCTCAGAAATGCTCATAAACTTCTCCAAGTTCAAACCACAAAGGAGTGTTAACATCATATTGAAACTCACTTAATTGTATTCCAAAGTTCACCTACTATGTCTCCAACTCTACAGTGTCCTCTTCATGGTATAGATATAATATTCCTATAAGGTGAATATAAGTTTCTGAATAGTAATGATGACATACTTACTACTATGTTTCTCTAGTACTGAGCCCAGAACCCGTGATGTTTAATTACATTTTCATATCATAAGTGAAAGAATCAATTATAAATGCTTTAAGGTAAGTTTTGTCATATATTCTTCACCTCACCTAGTGCATGACATAGTCAATTAAAAAAAATTAGACTTTTTAAAGCTTATTGGAAAAAAGTTCAAAGAAAAACATCTAAAGAAGGTATTTATTAACCACAACTTTGAAAAGACTATTATGCCCTCAATGAGGCAGTACATTATAAGAACATTATTATAAGGATAACTAATATTTTTTAAATGCCTAATATAAGCCAGAATGTCCATGAATTATCTCATGTAATTATTACAATAACCCTAAGAAGCAGTTACTGCCATTACGCCCAATGCCATAGATGGAAAATTGAGTCTAATTGTTTCTAGGCATCTTGCTAGTTTACAAAGCTGTCAAGTAGTAGAGGGCGGATTGAACCAAAGTTGTCTGTTGCCAGTCTGTTTTCTTCATCACTTACCAAAATACAGTGTGTATAAAGTCCACCCCTCTTCTATACTGAATAATTTACAATTTTAAAACTTATGATGAGGTTTATATACTCTACATATTAAAATAATTCCTACTTATCTGGTTCATAAAGACAGGATTCTGGTCCTTTCTTGGCACTCAATGTGCATACTCTCTGTCGACCACAGGAGGGCAACAGTCATGTTTTCAGGGTGAGCTAATTCCAACTAGAAATGCTTACTCTCAACCATTTTTAAATTTGAAAGAAAAATATAAAACCAATTTAATTAGTCATGAATTCAACATATATATTTATGTGCCATATTGAAAACAAAGACAGAGATATTCTACATTAAGAGTTTATAATATATTTGGGAAGAGCCATGAATGTGTAGCTAGTGTGAATAATAAGATTTTTAAATTTAGAATAAGAAAAGCACTGTAAACAAAACAAATATATTGCATGATTATAGAGAGCTTTTAAAGTTTCAAACTCTTTATTTTTACTTACTTGATTCTCACACTTTTATAAAAGAATATGTAATTATCTCCACCTCACAGATGAGAGATTTGAGTTTTGAAAGTTAAGTGACTTTACCCAATCAGTGGTTTACTATTTATTAAATTGATGAGATTTTATTAGATTCCATAGGTACAAGTTAGGGTGGTAGGTACACTTAAAGCCCAGACTTCTTCACCACTACACAATGCAACCATGTAACCCAAAGCTGTTTGTACCCCTAAAGCTATTGAAACAAAGGAAAAAAATTAAGATAAAGTAAAGAAAAACAAATAAATAGAATGAAAACAAAATTGATGAGATTTCCACCTATGTCTTTAAACTTACTTCCAAATCATTGTTCTTTTCACTATCACAAGAACTTAATTGATAAAAAATGACCATTTCCCTCAAGTGAGTGATCTTAGAAATAGTTTCTTTCCACAAATTTACATAAATTTGATGTATTTTTTGTTGTTTTTTACAGAGTTAATGCATAAAATGGCTGAATGGATCAAACATGTATGTGTGTTTTTAATTTCAGAAAAAAAAAAAAATTCAGTTCCGTGCTTCAGATCTTGTTTGCCAAGTTTCTATAAGGAGAGAATTTTTATGGTCAAATTATAAAACCCTGAAAATAGGGCTTTATAATGGAAATGCTGATACAACCATAACTATGGTATTGCAATTGAATCACTATAAGAAAATTGGTTTAGATAATATACCCTTCTGGAATGAATGCCATTCTAAATGACTATGCATCTCTATAAATCTAAGCTAACTCAGTAATTCAAAATTACTAAGATTTAAGTTTAGTACCAATAAGCAATAAACTTATGGCTACTGCTATAATAACTGTTGGTCGCTACCCCCTTATTTCACAGCAGGTGGTCTGCTCCATGCTGGTAGCAGACTGAATGAAAGCAGGCAACACTTTGAAACTAACTCTTG
Organism: Cephalopachus bancanus; assembly: GCA_027257055.1. Taxonomy (NCBI): domain Eukaryota; kingdom Metazoa; phylum Chordata; class Mammalia; order Primates; family Tarsiidae; genus Cephalopachus; species Cephalopachus bancanus. The sequence continues at coordinate 3,052,178 of JAPVLO010000012.1, forward strand.
AAGTTGATGGAAGACTCCAGAGCCATTTCAACTGGTGAAATAGTGTTGTTGTGTTTTGTGGATTTTTTTTTTCTTTTTAAATCAAATCCTCTGAGACACTTGACCTTTCTTACAAAGGAAGGGCAAACACAGTTTACTCTCATTTCATGTAACGATTATGAGTCTCTAGTATTTAAAATTGTCTTGAACAGATTGTTTCTAGTGTGTAAGTCATTATTAGCACACTACTGCTATTAATAAGGCAAAGTAACTCATTTGTCATTAAATGTATTTCCTTAGAGAGAGCTTTATTTAGTCTATTTGTGTTTGACGCTACACAAGAAATCCAGTAAATCTTGCTCCCACCTAATCTCTTTATAAAGCCATCATACAATTTGTTTAAAAATATGTGGTCAGGGTCTCACAAATTTTAATGTCCAGTTTTCAATGGTGAGGTTAACATTTGAAAATCCTTTCTTTTCAGTTTATTAAACATGGGAGGTAAGTAATAGTTCCAGCAGTGATTGATGGAATTCAGCCCTACTGGTTTTAGAATCTGTGGCTTTTTCATGAATATCGATAAGCAATGTTCTCAATTATTTTAAAATTCATCAATAATTTTTTAACATTATTAGTTTAGATGTAGGGTTTGGCCTAGGTATGTATGATTTGAATCTCAAAATCCACTCTCCACTCTCCTTTTTTCTCAAACCCATTTTTACCATAAGATACAAAAAAAGTATTGTTTATTTGTGTAAAATTTCATAAAGTAGAAATTAGCACAAATCTTTTTTGGGACACTCTCTTTTTTTCTGTACTTCTAGAATAGAATCTTCCAAAGAATTGTCACTAAATAGATCTTTTTTTTCTTTTCCTTACTTTGAAGAAAATAGGTACACTGAAAGGAGAAAATGACATTAAAGTCTTTAATGTCATTTTAAGAGAGAGCAGATGATTAGTGAAACCAAAATCTAATGATAATTAATGAAAATAGTAAAGAACATAGGCGAAAGTACTAAATGAGAAAACAATATTGAATATGAAATAAAAGTAAATTATGTAAACATCGTGATTTTCACAGAAGCATTAGTACAGTGGAAAATAGTTTTACATAATTGGTGGTAGAAAATGATCTTCCCTTCAGCTAGGGCTTTTTACTCTAACTACAAATTATTATATATTTAAGTCAGTTTTAGTATAAAATATAAAATAAAGTATATAATGGCTATATTCTTGGAATAGGAAGCATATTTTTATTTTGAAAAATGTAAACCAATTCTTTGAATATAGCCATCATAGTAGGTTTTAACATGTGAAACCTCATAAACTTTTGGGCTATGTGTGGCTCTAAGGCAATTTTCAGAAAGTTTTAGAATTTTTGAGCTTTGATTAAGTACACTGATCTGCTTGCTATTGTCTTATAAATCCAACAATTATTCACAAAGCACTGAGATGTACAAATATACATTTTTCTTCCTATTTTACATAACAAATATTATAAGTATCGTTCTACTGAATAATAGAAAACTCCATTCTCCACCAGGCCATTTGGTAACTCAGCCCAGATAATAATTTAGAAAGTCTCTTTCAACAAATGCTTAGGCTTTCAGAGTGGCACTTGTTTCCTGCTCAACTTTGAGATTAATTCTGAGTGTATGGAGAAAGGGAGCTTGTGATCACATGTTAGAAAAGGAGTGGCCATGGGATTCACAGTACCATCTTCTCGTCCTTCCAGTCTCCATAGTGATGGCACCGTTACTACTATTGAAGTAGTGATTTATTTTTTTCAGTTGGAGGCGAGTGGTCCTTCCCACTTACTAGGTCCAATCTCAGATCTCACTGGCACTATGGACCCTCTAAAATACACTGCAACTTTCCTTTAACCTCAGGTGTAAGTCTAGCCTTCAGGATCAATTTACTCCTGCAAGTGCCACATTTTCTAGCAACATCACATTCAGGTTATCAGCTAGCTTCTGTGTCCCTCTCCACACACCCAAGTATATATGGAAAATTCTGGGTCTCATTCCCGCTGAGATTTGCATGGCACCTGAGATGTCTGTGGAGAGCTACGTCTAGTTCCTCCTTTACCTAGCTAGCTTATGTGGTATTTTTTTTCTTTATGGTTGCCCCAGGTTGGAATGAAGATAAATTTAGTGGGCTCTCTTCATTAAATACTGAAGTGGGAGTAAAACTTCCATGCTACGATCTCATCAATCCACTTTGCCCATGTTCTTTCTATCCATATTGGGAGCTTTGGACAACAGTTTGTGATTCAAGCATCTCTCTCCTAACTCCCCTTTTATTGACCCTTTCCACTTTTGGGGTGGGAGGTGGAGGTAAGTAGGAGGAAACTGGCTTGTTTCTTTTCTTGCCAGTATGGGATACTTCCCATACTGTGAATGGTTTTTTTTTTTTTTTTCCTTCCTTAGGTGGAAAACATTGTATTCTTTCATGGGAGTTATAATTGTAAGTTGTGTTCAAAGAAGAAAATATTGCATACTGTTAAGAAAATACCATAGAAGTTATTTTTTTCTTCTTTATTTTCTGCTTCTCACCTGAAACTTCTTACACTAATAAAGTGCCAAGTGGCTATATTCCACTGGTATACATAGATATGATAATTGTAGTTGTTAAAATATTGAAACTGTTTTTATATTGTTAGTAAATAACCACTGTCCTAGTTATCGAAGTACTCTTACTGGCACCTTGGATACTACCCCCTTCCCTTGAGATGTCCAAACTTTCCCAAGAACTAGTAACAAAATGGGTATATACATTCAGTACCCTGTTTTAGCATCATAGATGGAATTCGTTTTGATTGGTCAATGCTTTGGCAAGACATATAAAGTATGGTGAACATTATCTTTGAATAGTCCTATATGTAATTACTCAACTGCTTCAGATATACTCCGAGCTAAACTGCCAAACAATCAGTATAACCCACATTTTCTATGGACTTTACTTATCCAGCCACGATCTTATTAAACTTAGTCTACACTCCATTTCCATAGTCTGGGTAGAGTCCACAGCCTATCCTGAGATAGATACGTGTTTCTATAATCGGCATTCCATTTGTCTCTTTACTTTTGCACTCCCTCGTCTGCACCTCTGCATTTGATTGAAGTTTAAAACTGACTCCCTGCTTTGGTTACACAAATTCTCCACTTGTCTTTCAATACTATTTAGACTAGGAAGTTTACTTAAGATTTAGTGGTCATGGGGGTTTACATCGTGGCACGTGCAGCCTGCCACCTACTTTCTAGCTGCTCATACCTCAGCTCCCCAGAGCAATAAATTATTTCTTCTTTCATGTAATGATACCTCCAAATACATGTGTCTAGAGAATCAGTTTTCACTCAAAATGAGCTTTTCAGAGAAGGTACTCATCAAAAACAAGATGTTTCTTTTTAGGAAGTACTTATACTAGCTGGCAAGAAAATATAATTGTATTATTATTGTTATGCAAATGTGCTAAAATTATTCACACTAGTCACATACTTTCTACTATTATTCGATATTTTTGAATGAAGCTAGACTTAATTCATTTTCACTGTGAATTTGCCATTATTTGAATATACCACACTTTATTCATCCTCTTTTGTGAACATTTGTTTTCAGTGATATGACACTTTCAACATGACAATTACAAACAATTGTGATTATTAAGCAATTGTGATTATTCTTATACATATCTCTTAAAGATCACATTCTTCGATGCATCATATTATCCAGACCCAGACCCAAAATCCGTATCCAGATCTGAGAAGAAGAAACGCACAAAATCATATTCTTTTTATTTATTTATTTTTATTTTAAAGATGTGGGCTAAAATTCAGGATTAGGAACATAAGTGCTCGTCATACAGATGAAGTTTGGTCTCCCTTTGGTCCCCACTTCACCTGGCTTGAGATCAGGTACCCTTACTGATGTTATGTGCTCTTCCTCCTTCCTTCCTCCCCTGGCAGTGTTCTGCTGCTGCCAGTCCCTTTCTTATAGTATTAGGACAAATGTTCAGGGTCCACTTATGAGTAAGAACATGTGGTACTCAGTTTTATGTTTCTGTGGTAGATCACTGAGTATTATAGACTCTAAATCCCACCGAGTTGCTGCAAAGTCCTTAATTTTGTCCTTCTTTATGGCTGTGTAATATTCTACTGTGTATATGTACCACATTTTAAAAATTCAGTCCACTTTCAATAGGCAGTACAGTTGGGTCCATGTGTTTGCTATTGTGAATAATGCTGCAATAAACATACATGCACAGGCATCATTTTTGTAGAATGATTTGAGTTCCTCTGGATATATTCCCAGATGGGGATTGTTGGGTGATATGGAAGGTCGATTTTGTAATTCTTTTAGAAATCACCAAACTGTTTTCCACAGATTTTGTACTAATTTATGCTCCATCCAACAGTGTAGAAGTGTTCTTTTTCTCCTCATCCTCTCCAGCATCTGTTGTTTTTTGAGCTATTGATGATAGCCTTCCTGACTGGAGCTAAGTGGTATCTTAATGTGGTTTTGATTTGCATTTCCTTGATAAATAGTGAGACTGAGCATTTTTTCATGTATCTGTTGACTGCTGATATGTCTTCTTTTGAAAAGTGTCTATTCATATCTTTTGTGCACTTTTTAATAAGGCTATTTGTTTTTTTTCTTTTGCCATGTCGAGTTCCTTGTAGATCTTGGATAAGGGCTTTGGCAGATATAGAGTTGGCAAACATTTTTTGCCAGTCCGTGGGCTGTCTCCCTGCTGTCTTGATGGTTTCTTTGACTTTGCAGAAGCTTGTCAGTTTGATGAGGTCCCACTTGTCTATCTTATCTCTTATGGCATGGGCACCTGGGGGTCTTGATCAGCAATTGGTTGCCAGTTCCAATTTCCATAAGGTTGTCACCTGCATTTTCTAAGGTTCTTATAGTTTGAGGTTTTACATTTAGGTCTTTGATCCATTTAGAGTTGATTTTTGTGTGTGGTGATAGGTAGGGGTCCTGTTTCAATCTTCTGCATGTGGTCAGCCAGTTTTCCCAGCACCATCTGCTGAATAAGTTCTCCTCCCACCAGTGGTTGTTGGCAGAGGCTTTGTCAAAGATGAGTTGGTTGAGAAATTGAGGTTTTGCTTCCAGAATTTCTATCTTGCTCCATTGATCTATATGCCTCTTCTTGTACTGATACAAGACTGTTTTGATTATTGTTTGATTATTGTAGCCTTATAACAAAGTTTAAAGTATAAAACCATACTCTTAGATGCTTTGTTGGAATGAGATTTTGAGCTGTCTCCTTTGGCGAGGGAAAGAGGTTGTTCAACACATAGCACAAAAATTAAAATGAATATTTGGTGAGCAGAAAAGTTGATTGTGCATAAGACAGGCTGGCTGTTTGAAAAACGTTTTTCTGTTTCTTCTGAGAGCACAAACTCTACTACATTTTCTAGCCTACTTTATAGGTAAGAATGGTCTTATGACTGAGCAAAAAGTATGCTGGTAGAAGTGATGTATACATTTTCAAACCTATAAAAGCCTTCTTTACATGATTCTGTTTTGCTCCCCCTTTCTTCAGTGACTTTGAAAACCGTGTGTTGAAGGTGATAGAATCCTAAGACAGAACAGAACTTGGATCCCTGAATTAATGCTTGGAGAAGAGACTCCTACAGATAAGTTTTACCCATCTTGGTGTTACGGGAGTAACAAATGCTCTTTTATCATGTTTAAAACATTATATATGGTTTGGTTGCTTTGATATAGCATTCATTATTACCTAAATAACTTGCCTCTCTGAACCCAGGTTATCCCTTCTTTAAAATGGGGATAGCAGTGTCCATTTGGCAAGGCTGTTATGAGAAATAAATAGACCGAATGAATAGTGTCTCACATAATACCAGATATAGTGGTGCTTAAAAAGTGCTTATGTCTCTCTCTTTTTTTTAATTTTAGAAAGCTTTTGAGCATGGAAGGGACATGCTTCCATGGAAGACATGCTTCTTCCTAGGCCATTTTTCTTCTTTCAATGAGAGCTTCAAGATATATAAAGGATTATTATGCTTTCAACAGTTTTGTGTTCCAGAAACCACAATTATTCAGTAGAACACTAATTGTGATATAAATAAGAGGAAAATATACTTTTCATCAAGGTTTTTAATTATCCTCCTGAACGTAGTCTGCATTAGGTGAAAAAAGAAAATACTTTATTGAATATCTTTCTTTTACAAGATTAAAGAGGCCACTTCCCTAGCCCTACTGATATAGTTCAAGGGAAAGGGGAAAAAAAGCTTGATATTTGCTGTGCCTCTTCTGCTTCTGTCCTAACATTTTGGGGTCTTTTACTGCAGAAAGTTCCAGCACTGCTTCCTACCTTACTCTAAAGCCAAATTCCTCTAAACCTTAAAATAAATATTAGTGAAACATGTAAGTTGGAAAATGTTTAATAACCAAGAGTTTCAAGTCAATTTTTTTGTATTTTCTAACTTCCTCTTTGCCTTTCTAAACTAATTGCTTTCATTTTTTTTCTTTATGGAATATACAAAGACATAGCTTTCATTATTCTCACTATATAATAAAATTTTATCACTAATCTAGTGACCACCACTACTTAGAATATCAGTGGAGCATAGATTTGGATCAAAGGGAATGCGGCATTTTAATGGACAATTTATTCTGAAATAGCCTTGTGGTTGGGTTGAGCTGTTACATGCTGTTCAGTAAGAACTTTTCGTCATTAATTTATTAATTTTATTTTCTGTGCTTGATCTTACAGAGTGTTCTAGGGACTTCAACCTTATCAATTTCACTATATACTCTGTGTGAACCTAGTTTCCAATTTGGAGATCAAAGGAAAGTATTATTGCTTCAGAGTTACCTAATTTATACCTCTTTCTGCTGCATCAATTGTGAGTAAAATTTCCTTCACCTTGAATTTCTCATTTGGTTACCTTTTCCCTGGATTATCTTACTATTGTAATATATTTTTTCTCTTCTCCAGCTGACACCATAATTATTCTAGCTTCTATTCAAGGAAAGCTCTTTTTCCATCATTTGCATTTTCTATCACGTTAAATAGAAGTTGCAAGTATCTTCTATTCATTTGAGATGTTTACTTGCGATCACCTTATAATAGATCATATTCCTTGTCATCTACTTCCTTGAAAATACTCTCTTTTCCATTCAAATCACAAAATCTGGGTCATATTATTTTTCCACTTTCTAATGCCGTTGACCTAAAAGGCTACCAAATTCTGCCTATCATCCGTTCTTTAAAAAGGTCTTTAAGAAAGACATTCTTGGGTTGCAAAGCTGGCAAGTGCTTGTGAGAACATTTACTTCTCAAAGGGACAGAAAAATCGTTTGTGATTCCATTTTTTTAAAGTAAATGCTCTAAAAAAAGGGAGGTTAGGGGCCTAGAGTTTTTAAAAAAACCTATATAGATTTTAATCAAGAGTCTTAATCAAGAGTCTTTGAGCAGGAAAAGCAGAACCTCTGTCTGCTAGGTCAAAGGCAAATATGATATGGTTTTTTGTCTCTAAAGTGACCTAAATAATGTGCTCAAGTAAAGACTTTATAGCCTCTGAACTACCTAGTGAGTGACTAGAACAAAAATGACCTATAAACCTTAGTTTCTCCCCAATAGCTCAGCAGATTTTATTTATAAAATTCTTTACTAGATTTATAAATTTCTTTGGTAAAAATAGGTTTTGAATGGAAAATGTAGAGGAACCTTGTAGAAGGGATATGAATGAGCTCCAAAAGAAATTCCAGTATAGTAGTTTTCAAATGGGTTTTCCATAAGAGTCAAAATTACTGCAACATTGTTTCCAGACGACCACAAGGAAAGGAAGATTAGAGTCTTACACCTTCTCCTTCTGCAGCTTAATTTTTATAAGTCAATGTTGTATAAATAATTTTATTTTAAAAAATGCATAATTTGCAAAGTTTGAAAATTGCTCCAAATTCCCAACTTTGTAACTTACATATGAGAAAAAATAAATACAAAGAAATAAAGTGACTTGAAGAAATTCCAGTAATTATTACTGTAACTCAAGATTATACATACCAGGATAAGGATTCTAGGTTTTTGATGACTTATGTGATTTTGGGCAGTTATCTATCATTTCTAATTCTAATTCTGTAAAATAAAGAAAATATTTACATTATAAAGTTGTTGTAAATAGTAAATGAGATTACATTTTGAAAGTATAACACAACTCAAAATAAACTTTTAAGAGATGGTGGAGATTATGATAATTTTGACATTTACCATTTAAGTGACAAAATCTGAATTAGAGATTGTGCTTGTTATCTCAAAAAAAAAGGATAGATATTGCAGGGTTGCAGATCACATCCTCAAATTTAATTCTATGACAAGTCTTACACTCATATTCAGTTTAGAAAATAATTTTAATCAGTTTAAGCCTACTCCACAGTCTTCTAATAAATCAGCGCTATAATTTTCTTCTTGACACATGAAAAATTTAGGTTCAAAGCAGATATTCTAATTGGCTTCAGGCCTCAAGTAAAGGATACATTTCATATTTGTTATCTCTTTGGAAAGAAATAGGAGAAAAGAAATTCATTTAATTTTTTTTCTCTACTTTTCTTGCAAGGAGCTCTACCTGCAAAAGTATGTTTTAGTTGATTTGTCTGTGGGTTTGGTGATTCAAACTGACAATTGTTCTTATTCATAAAATTCAATTCTCTGCATTGCTTATTCTTAACAGGCCCAGGTACATGAATTTTACTGAGACAGGCTGTAATTGTCTCTACCATGTCAACTGATGGGAAAATTCTTTTATTCCCAGCAAGAACGCATGTCATAATCAAGTTCCTAGCACTCAATTTAATTAGTATAATTTTAATTCCTATATTACATGGGGAAAAATAATTTAGGAGGGAATCAATTCCTGGATAATCACTTCATCATTCTAGTTATCAGGGGATCTGCCTGGAATATTTATACATCCTAAAATTACTTATGAGAATGTGATTAATTCTATTAATTCACAATTTAATAATCTTGCTGCTCTGAGGAGCCAACTTGAATGAAGATTACTGAGAGTCCTCTGGTTTATTTTACTTATCCACACATTCCAGCACTTTTGGCATGTTGTACAAAAGAACTAATTGATCTCTGTTTTCACCATCAGAATCTGAAGAATAAATATTTTTATATAATAACCTATATAACATGCTGGATTATAAATAACTGAGTTTTTTAAAATTCAAAATCATGGAGTTGTTTTCAAAAATTAAAAGTTTCTGAATTGTAATAAGTCCTGTTTTAGAAATTTGTATCAAAATAGTCCGAGGTTGGCTAGAAAGAATTAGAAAACCATTGGTAAGCCTATCTTTAAAAAATTATAAATAGATGAGTTGGTTGAGAAGTTGAGGTTTTCCTTCTGGAATCTCTATCCTGTTTCGTTGGTCTATATGCCAGATTTTGTACCAATATCAGACTGTTTTGATTATTGTAGCTTTATAATAAAGTTCAAAATCTGGGAGTGTGATATCTCCCTCTTTCTTTATTTTGCTGAGGATTGTTTTGGCTACTCATGGTCATTTATGTTTGCATATGAAATCCTGTATTGTTGTTTCCAGGTCTGAGAAGAATGCTGCTGGCAATTAATTTAATTTAATTTTATTTTTTTAATCAGTATTTTTTATTTTGCTATTGTGGGGTACAGTTAAGGGTTAGGTATATAAATATGCTTCGTTCAGGAACCTTTGTTGATAAGGGGTGTTTCCTCATCTTAGACAGATACTACTACCGTTAATCCCACCTCCCTTCCCCTCCCAGCACCATAGTTTCCCACCACTGTCAGTCCTTTTCTTATAGTATTACGATGGATGTTCAAGGTCCACTATATGAGTGAGAACATGTGATACTCAGATTTTTGTTTCTGTGAGAGGTCACTCAGTATTATAGACTCTAGTTCCATCCAGGTTGTTGCAAAATTCATGATTTTGTTCTTTTTTATGGCTGCATAGTATTCCATTGTGTATATGTACCACATTTTTTTAATCCAATCCTCTTTTGATGGACAACATGGTTGATTCCAGGTTCTTGCTATTGTGAACAATGCTGCGATAAACATATGTGTGCAGGTATCTTTTTCATAGAGTGATTTGAGTTCTTCAGGGTATATTCCCAGTAGAGGGATTGCGGTGTCGTATGGGAGATCGATATTTAGAGCTTTTAGGAATCGCCACACTGTTTTCCACAGAGGTTACACTAGTTCGCACTCCCACCAATAGTGTAGGAGTGTTCCCTTTTCACCACACCCTCTCCAGCAACTGTTATTTTTTGAGTTATTGATAATTGCCATTCTGACTGGAGTTAGGTGATATCTCAGTGTGGTCTTGATTTGTATCTCCTTGATGATTAGTGAAGTTGAACATTTCTTTATGTGTCTGTTGGCTGCTCGGATCTCTTCCTTTGAGAAGTGTCTGTTCATATATTTGCCAACTTTATAATGGGGTTGTTTGTTTTCTTCTTTTCAGCACGTTTGAGTTCCTTGTAGATCCAAGTTGTTAAGCCTTTGTCGGACCTGGAGTTGGCAAATACTTTTTCCCAGTCTGTGGGCTGTCTCCCTGCTCTCTTGATGGTTTCTTTGGCTTTGCAGAAGCTTATCAGTTTCATGAGTTCCCACTTGTCTACCTTATCTCTTATGGCCTGTGGGTTTCGGGTTTTGTTCAGGAATTGGATGCCAGTTCAAATTTCCATAAGGTTATGTCCTACATTTTCTAAGGTTCTTATGGTTTGAGGTTTTACATTTAGGTCTCTAATCCATTTAGAGTTAATTTTTGTATATGGGGATAGATAGGGGTCTTGTTTGAGTCTTCTGCATGCGGTCAGCCAGTTTTCCCAGCGCAACTTACTGAATAGGTTCTCCTCTCCCCAGTGGTAGGTCCTGGAGTCTTTGTCGAAGATGAGTTGGTTGAGAAATTGAGGTTTTGCTTCTGGAATCTCAATTCTATTCCATCGGTCTATCTGTCTGTTCCTGTACCAATACCAAGCTGTTTTGATTATTGTAGCTTTATAGTAAAGTTTGAAGTCTGGTAATGTGATAACAACTGCTTTGTTTTTTGTTGTTGTTGTTGTTGTTGAGGATTGTTCTGGCTATTCTTGGTCGTTTGTGTTTCCATATGAATTCCTGTATTGTTTTTTCTAGGTCTGAGAAGAATGTTGCTGGTAATTTGATGGATATTGCATTAAATCTGTAGATTGCCTTAGGTAGGATGGACATCTTCACAGCTGCTGGTAATTTAATGGTTATTGCATTAATTCTGTAGATTGCTTCGAATAGGATGAACATCTTAAAAATGTTCATTCTTCCAAACTATGGAGCATGGAATATTTTTCCATTTGTTTGTGCCATCTTTGATTTCTCTGAACAGTGCTTTGTATTTTTTTTGTAAAGGTCTTTCGTGTCTCTGGTTAGGAAGACACTGAGGTATTTGATTTTTTTGTGTGTGGCTATTTTGAATGGGATTGTGCTTTTTAATTGGATTACTGTTTGTTTATTGCTGGTGCATAAAAATGTGACTGTCTTTTGCATATTTATTTTATATCATGAGACTTTGCCAAAGTCCTTTCTCAGTGCAAGGAAGTTTATGACAGAGTCTTTTGGGATTTCGAGGTATATTCTTGACAAAATCTTCACCACCAACCACTGAGAAGAGGAGAGCCTATTCAGTAAATGACGCTGGAAAAACTGGCTGAACACATGCAGAAGATTAAAACAAGACCCCTATGTATCCACATACACAAAAATCAACTTTAAATGGATCAAAAGACCTAAATGTAAAACCTCAAACTATAAGAACCTTAAAAAATGCAGCGGACACCCTTATGGAAATTGGAACTGGCAACCAATTCCTGATCAAGACCCCAAGTGCCTGTGCCATAAGAGATAAGACAGACAAGTAGGACCTCATCAAACTGACAAGCTTCTGCAAAGCCAAAGAAACCAACAAGAGAGCAGGGAAACAGTCCACAGATTGGGGAAAAAATATTTATCAACTGTATGTCTGACAAAGGTCTAGCATCTGGGATCTACAAGGACTCAAATGTGCTGAAAAGAAAAAAAAGCCTCATTACAAAGTGGGCAAAAGATATGAATAGATAATTCTCAAAAGAAGTATATCAGCATATCAGCAGCCAACAGATTCATGAAAAATGCTCAGCTTCACTAGTTATCAAAGGAATGCAAATTAAAACCACAAGGAGATATCACCTAACTCCAATCAGGATGACCATCATCTATTACTCAAAAAGCAACAGATGCTGGAGAGGATGCAGGGAAAAGGGAACACTTCTACACTGTTGGTGGGAGTGTAAACTAGTACAACCTCTGTGGAAAACAGTTCGGCAAATCCTAAAAGATCTAAAAATTGACCTTCCATATGACTCAGCAATCCCCCTCTTGGGAATATACCCGGGAGAACTCAAATCACTCTATGAAAAAGATACCTTCACACGTATATTTATTATAGCGCTGTTTACAACAGCAAAAACATTGAACCAATTGTGCTGCACATCGAAAGAGGACTGGATTTAAAAAATGTGGTACATATACATGATGGAATATTATGCAGTCATAAAGGACAAAATTTTGAACTTCACAGCAACTTGGATGGACTTAGAGTCTATAATACTGACTGATCTATCACAAAAACAAAGAACTGAGCATCACATGTTCTCACTCATAAGTGGAGCTTGAACAATTATTGTAATACTATAAGAAAAGGATTGGCAGTAGGGGGATACTGGTTGGGGGGTAAGGAGGGGCGGAATTGGCAGTACTGGGAATCTGCCGGGGGAGGGGGGCACACCTAATCAACAAAGGTACCTGCATGATGAATTTTTGTATACCTAACCTTGAATTGTACCCCACATACTTAAAATTAAAAAATTTCAAAAATTATAAATAATATATGCTATAATACATCACTTAATCTCTTTGGGTTTCAGTGTCTTCATGTATAAGATTCAGTATTCTTTACAATACGTTGTTTAAATTTGCTATAGATCAATTATCTCTACACACTAAGATTCAACATTCTGACATTAAGAATAGATTTTAAAATTTCAGAGATGAATCAAATTGCTATAACATAATTTTAAAAATCAGTTCTTAAAAATGTAAACATAAGCTGGGCTCGGTGGCTCAGCCTGTAATCCCGTGCCTTTGGGAGGCTGAGGTGAGTGGATTGCCTGAGCCCGTGGGTTCGAGACCCGCCTGGGCAGCGAGACCTCATCTCTACAATAAATTAAAAAAAAAAAAATCAGCCAGGCGTGGTAGTGCATGCCTGTAATTCTGGCCGCTTGGAAGGCTGAGGTGGAAGGATCGCCAGAGCCCAGCAGGTGGAGGCTGCGGTGGCCGGGAGTGGCCACTGCACTCCAGTCTGGGTGACAGAGTGAGACTCCAACTCAAAAAAAAAAAAAAATGTAAACATATATTCCTTGTAACTTTAAAGTTTGTCCCCAAGGTAGTCTTTCTGAGGTTATAATAAACAGATGGTATATTTTGTGGGACAATGCAGTTTTTCTTTTCTGACCGTTAGGGCTTTGAATGTGGTATTATTCAACACAGCACAGTCTGTTCTTGGAGAAAACTTCAGAAGTCAAGAATTCCAAAATTCTATAAATGAAAAAAGTTGTTTCTGTCCTTATTGAAGTAAGACCTGAACTAAAAAAAAATAATATTTATGGACTCTTTACATCTGATAAATTGCATACAGTCAAACATATTATCTTTTTTCTTTTTCTCAGTTCCTACAGTTATTAAATACAGAAACTCCATTCTAAAACTTTTAATTTTTATTCTTATTTCTTAAGAAAATGTTTAATCTGATGTCTCCAAAAACCCTAAACTGAACATGTAATTTTTTAAAAAGTCTATAAAAGTGCATTTCGCAGTGATAAATGTGGTATATATTCATTACTATAATATAAAATCAGGTTAACAGATTCAACTACTCTCAAAAATATGAGTCTATAAACAACCAATTTCTATTTAATATATAGGTTAGGATTAATATTCAAGATATAACAAAACATTTAATATATAGGTGAGTACGGATAGTTTAAATATAGGAAAAAGATATTTAGCATGTAGACAATCTGCCATTCCTTTTGTTCTGATATTTTAGAGATATATTCTATTTGTCATAAAATTAACTGCAATAAATAATATTGTACCTGTAAGTTGATCCAAGTATGGGAGAAGACATAATTTTGAAATGCAGGTCTCATTAGAGCTCTTTGTCATTTTGTCTTAAGAAAGTTGCTACATAAAACAATCTGGATCCACCAGACATGGAGTAGTAGACATGGTGTCCACATCTTTCTCCTCATGAATGGGACAGAGCTGAAGTAGCAGAAAGACTGGTATATGGGAACTGAAGAGCCAAATACAACCATTGGCAGTTTGAAGCTTTATTTTGATAACAACTTGTCAAACCTAATGTGGGACAGGGAACAGGAGAGAAAGTAAAAAGTGAGGTACAAGTGATGGATATTTGGGTAGTTTCCACCTTTTGGCTATTATAAAAATGCGGCTATAAACATTCATCAACAACTTTTTTAGTGGACATATGTTTTCTTTTCTCTTTTGCTGTTACCTAGCAATAGAAGTGTTGAATTTTTTGGTAATTGTATATTTAAATGCTCGAGGAAATGACAGATTGTTTTTCAAAGTGGCTGCATTATTTTACAATTCCACTGCATTCTCACTGTCACATTTTATTGTATAAATGTTTAAGTTAAAATCATCCTGGTGGCTATGAAGAGATATCTCATTTTGATTTTAACTTGCATCTCACTGAAGACTAATAATATTGAACAACTTTTTATGCGTTTACTGCCATTTGCACAACTTCCTTGAAGAAATGTCTATTTAGACTGTTTACTCATTTTCTAATTTTTTTTTATTACTGAGGTATATGAGGCCTTTATATATTCTGGATACAAGTATTTTATTAGGTACATGATTTGCAAATATTTTCTCTCACTCTGTGAGCTATCCTTTGAGGCACAAAAGTCTTAATCTGACTGAATCCAAATTATTATTAGCCAATCACTTTACTGAGGTGTGATGAACATATACAAAGCTGTATACGTTCTTTGTTCACAACACAATTTTAAGAACAAACGAAGCTACCTATTACAAATATAATTGTAGAAATTCCTTGGAATAACCAATATTTTTTCACTGTTAGTGCCTTTTAGAGTTTAAATAGTACAACCATTTAAGATGTCAATATAAAAATAGTCATTCTTACCCTTGTGTCTCACAAAATAAATGATTACAATTAGTCTGAAACTGGACCACTTCTGAGATAGGACTGAAGATACCAATCATGACAAGTGTAATAGGCTATTTTAGTAGTATGCAAGTTTTTATTTTTCTTTGCCAGACAAATAGTTCGAAATAAATTTAAATGCCATGGTAATGAAGATCCTTTCAGAAACATATTTTTAAAAGGTTACATATAAAAATCAATTTTTAATTGTTCACAGATTGAAATACGTATTTCTTGAGGGTTTCAATTCCAGGGTATTATATACAATTATTTTTCATCGTTGTTGTTTATGCTTTTGGTTTCTAAGAAACCTTTGCCAAATCTGAGATTATAAAGACTTACCGCTATATTTTCTCCTATGAGTTTTATGGTTTTAGTTTTTACATTTAGATCTTTGCACCATTTTGAGTTAATTTTATATAGGATGAGAGATGACAGTCTTACATCATTATTTTGAAGTTGTCCCAGCAATATTTATTAAAGACATTATTATCTCCCCATTGACTGGTCTTGAAAGATTCACTGAAAATCAGTTAACCATATATGTATAAGTTTATTTCTGAACCAAGCTCTATTCCTTTGATCACTGTCTATCCTTGTGACGGCACCAAACTATTTTGATCACTGTAGCTTTCTAGTAAGTTTGAAAATCAGGAAGTGTTAGTCTTCCAACTTTATTTTTTCCCCAGGATTGTTTTGGCTAGAGTTCCTAGCAATTTCATATAAATTTTAGGATAGTCTTTTCCACTTCTGCAAAAAATGTCACTGAAATCGAATAATAATTACTTTGAATCTGTAGACTGCCATCCCGACAATATTAAGTTTTCTAATTAATGAACATGGGATTTTTTTACATTTCTGTAGATATTTTTCTTTTTTTATTTATAATAGTATTTTAATTTGAAATGATCTAAAATGTCTTCTTATATAAAGGTAAATTATGTGATATTTTTCAATAATATCTTCTAATTTCCAGAGTATAAGTTTTACACTTTTTTGTTAAAGTTATTTCTAATTATTTTATTCATCTTGATGTGATTTTAAATAGAGTGGTTTTCTCAATTTTATTGTCATATTGTTCATTGCAAGTTTGTAGAGATACAATTAATTTTAATATAGTGACATTGTATTCTGCAAACTTGCTGAACTTCCTTGTTTTTTAGCACACTCGTTAGGGTTTTCTATGTCATCATGTCATCTGTGGATAGAGATGAGATAGATATAGTTTTATTTTTCCTTTTCCAATCTAGATTTTTAAAAATTTCTTTTTCTTTTCCTTGCTAGAATGTCTTAATACTTTGCTGAATAAAAGCAGTAAGACCAGATATATTATATCTAATTTTGGGAAGAAATCATGTAGTCTTTCACCATAAAGTATGATATTATTTGTGGCTTTTTTGAAGATGCTTTTATCAGGTTGAGGAAGTCCACTTTTATTTCTTATTTATTTATTGAGCGTTTTTACTATGAAACTATTAGATTTTATCAAATGAATTTTCTGCATCTAATAAGATGATTATGTAACCTTTTTATTTTTAATCCTATGATATTATGTATAGTATTAATGAGTTGATAATTATTCCCTTCACTACATCATCACATAAGAAAAAATTTTTTGGAAGAGTTTGTAAAGAATAGGTAGGTATTAATTTTTCTTTAATTGGCGAATTCACGAGCAAAGCTGTCTGAGAAAGGGTCTTCCTTTCTGGGAAGTTTTTTCATTAGTAATTCAGTCTCTTCACTTACTATAGATCTATTCAGATTTTCTTTTTCTTCTTCTGGTCAAGTTGTGTGCCAGTTTTTCTTCTGGATAGCCAATGTCTAATTGATTTTTAGAATTTCTTTTTACATTCTGAATTTCAAGTCTTTGCTAAATATATGAATTTCAGATATCTTCTGAATATGTGACTTTCTTTTAATGTTCTTAATTGTGTCTTTGCTAAACAAGGTTTTTAATATCAATTTACTCCAAATTATTTTCTATTTTATTTCACAATTAGTACTTTTTTCTTATTATAAAAATTTTGCTTTTCCAAGGTCATATATTCTTATATGTTATATTCTGGAATTTTTTGTGTTCTATTTCACTTTTATATCTACATTGACTTGGTATTAGTATATATGTATGATGTGACATAAGAGTCAAGAGTCCTTTTTTCCATATGGATATCCAATTGGTTTAAGCCAGCTTACTGAAAAGACTATTCTGTCCTTTCTGCTTTGCAATATCACTTTTGCCAAAAAGTGATATATTTTTGTAGTATACTTTTAGATTATCTAGCTGGCTTTGTTTATCTGTTTGTCTATCCTTACACAAATAGCACACTGTCTTACTGTGTCTTCATAAAACTGTTCATATCAGTATCTATTCTCCAATGGTGGTGTATTTCTTGGAGAGTGATTTGTCTATTCTTAAGTCTATTTACTTTCATATAACTTTTAATATCAAATAGTAAATTACTACAAAAAAAATTTACAAACCTCATCAAATTTGTTGGGATTATGTTGAATCCGTAGGTCATATTAGAGAGAACTAGTGTCTTTACAATATTGCATTTTTCAGTCTGTTAAACAGTATAACCAATTCATTAATTTCTTTATGTCATCCCAATAGTATTTTTTAGCTTTCTGTTCAGACATATTGCACATATTTTAAAATTTTTTCTTATGTGATGCTGTAGTAAAAAGTATGTGTTAAAAATTATTTCTTTTTTCTAGTATATTAAAATAGATTTTTGCTTATTCATTGTTTTCAAACTTTCTGCTGAATTTGCTAATTAATTCTAATATCTTGTAAATTTTTTTGATTTTTTCATATGTTATCATAGAAAGACTAGGTACCCTTGTATTTACCCAGTTTAAGAAAAGTTTTCACTATATTGCCAATTAAATACAATTGTGATAGTAACTTTATTTTGGTAGAAACTCTTTGCCAGATTAAACAAATTCTTCTTTATTTTTAATTTTCTGAAAGTCTTTTCATGAATGACTACTACATTTTATCAAATACTATTTCTACATTAACGGAGATGGTCAGATAATTTTTGTTGTTGTTCATATTAGTAACTTGAGTGGTTTATTTTTGAATGATAAAGTGAACCTACCTTTCTAGAAATAAATAATTGCTGTTTAGGTACCATCATTTTAATATGTCCATATTGAATTTTTAATATCTATATTTACAATTTTATGCTAGTTTTTGTTGACTGTAATTTTCAGATTTGAGGATCAAGTTTATGCTGACATTATAAAAGGAATTAAGCTCTGAAAAGTTAGAGAGCACATTCCACTTAAACTGTAAGTTCAGAGGTTCTCAAGACCACCTTTAGGTTGCATAATTCACTAGAATGTGTACTGTTATAGTCCTATAAAAGGGAAAGAATATAGGTTAAAATGAGTCAAGAGACAGAGTCCAAGAAAATAACATACATATATTGTCTTGTTTTATTTCTCCATGAGTCTTGGATACTGTTATATTTCTGGCATTGACATATAGCAATATACAGAATATTGCCAAACAGAAAGGCACACTCAAACTTTGGTGTACAGAATTTTTATTGGGTCTCTATGGGTTATTGCCAATACGGCTAACCTTTAGTTTCTAGTCTCTATAGAGATAGAGTTGATACTGCATGGGTTACCTTTGGCCCTCAACCACTCTAAATATAGAACAAATATGTCATGGCTCAAAACCTCTTATTATATATCACATTTACTGACTGTCCATAGACCAAGTGCCCAGATTAAAACAAACAAGCAAACAAAAATCTCTAATTAGGAAAGTGATTCCAAAGGTCTAGAGATCACCTCTCACACTTCAAGGTCAAAGGCCAGACCTCTCATTGGGTAAGAATAATTCTACATTACAATGATATCTTTTTCTTCTCATCTCCAGTTAAGTTGTCAAAAGATATTATTATTTCTTTCTTAACTGTTTCTAAGATGGTAAGGTTTTTATCCATGCTGTAATAATTAGAAATGTATAAATTAAAGGAAATAAGATTTTAGAATATTAGAGAGCTGTTGAAGAAACAAGGACTATATAAGTACATTTCCGGACAGAGAAGACACTTTTTTAAATGAGCTAACATTTTTACCAGATTTCCAATCTGGGCGCATATGCTCAGTTTTGACATGAAGTCATAATTGAATTTAGCCTATGCAGAAGAAATGAAAGTGAGTAGAACACTTGAAAGGTTGGTATAAGTGATCAGAGTCTGAAGAACCCCAAACACATAAAAAAAGTTTTTCCAAGAAACAGTTGCTGAATAGTGGGAGAATAAAAACAACTTCAGAACTGTATTAAAAGTACAGAGTGAGAGCTCCCACTGCTTCTTAATGTGAAGAAGGAGCAATAATCTGACTTTGAGGCAATTTAAATTAGAGTAGAACTGAATTTAACAAAATGTCAAACTAAAGCTGATCCATCTGAATTCTGTATGAATTTTAAGCAGATCGAGTAAAAATTATTTACTTGATCTGTTTGAGGGAAAAGAAAGCATTAATTTCCCATAAAGTTCCTTTTAAAAACTATATTAAATAACAATAATAATAGACTAAATATCTTAATTAAATGTTAGGTTTTCATGGTAAAGAAAAAAGATACAAGTATATCTCATCTACAAAAATCACACTATAAATATTAGGGGGCAAATATGTTAAAAGAAAATAATAGAAAAAGATCTAAAATGAGAATATTACTTTATTAAAGTGTTAGTGACTGCTTACATTTTAGGGCAAAGAATAACACCGCAGATAAAGACGATTATTTCACAAGGATAAAAGAAAATTTTCTAAAAGGACATAACAATCTTCAATTTTGTGCTCTTAATAAAGGCTAAAGAATGCTTCTACACTGCTGGTGGAAATGCAAACTATTACAACCTCTTTGGAAGACAGTGTGGCAATTCCTGAAGAAACTAGAAGTTGACCTTCCATATGACCCAGCAATTTCCCTATTAGGAATATACCCGGAGGAACTCAGATGATTCTACAAAAAGATACCTGCACACGTATGTTTGTTGCAGTTCTCTTCACCATAACAAAAATATGGATCCAACTGTGTTGCCCATCGAAGCTGGACTGGAAAAAAAATGTGGTAAATATACACAATAGGATATTAGGTAGTCATAAAGTACAAATATATGGACTTTGCAGCAACTTGGATGAATTTGGAGTCGATTATACTCAGTGATTTTTCACAGAAATAAAGAACAGAGTTCCATATGTTCTCACTCATAAACGATCCTTGAACAATTATAATGCTATAAGAAAGTAATTGGCGGTACCGGGAAACTATGGGAGGGTAGGATTGGCAGTTGAGGAAAACTGCAAGGCAGGGAGGGACATACCTCATCAACAAGGGTACCTGCATGATCAATGTCTGTATACCTAACCCTGAAATGTACCCCACAACTTTATAATAACATTTTTTATATACCTAAAAAATCAGACATCGTTAAACCATAAAAGAAAAAACCTGTAGAGAATATCAGCAAAACATAAAACGTATACATTGATGTCATAGCAGTGTTATTCACAATAGCCAAAAAGTGGAAGCAACCCAAATGTCTATTGAAAACTAAGTGTGTGTGTGTGTGTGTGCGCGCATGTATTGTGTGTGTGTGTGTGTGTGTGTGTGTGTGTGTAAAACACCCTGGTATATTCATAAAATGGAATATAACTCAGCCATAAAAAAAATGAGGTTTACATATAACATGAATGAACTTTCAAAACGTCATGACAAATAAAAAAACCAGAACAAAAACTGCATATTATATTATTTTATTTATATGGTATGTCCTTAATAGAGAACACATAGAGACAAAATGTATATTAGCAATTTTCAGGGCCTAGCAGGGAGAAAAATAAATAGACTGCAAATTAGTACAGGGTTTTATTTGGGAATGATGACAATATTCTAAAATTAGTTAATGGTAACACTTGCAAATCCACATGAATATACAGAAAATGACTTAATTGTACACTATTAAAGACGTGAATTCCCTGGCATGTGAATTACATCTCAGATTTTTTAAAGTAGGAATATTAATCAATGTAATTTACCTAATAAATTTACGTTACTTTTTATTTGGTTCTCTGCGTGTGTGTAGTTGGTGTTTAGAAATGCGACTGTCTTTTGCATGTTGATTTTACACCCTGAGACTTTGCTAAAGTCCTTTATCAGTGCAAGAAGGTTTTTGACAGATTTCCTTGAGTTTTCCAAGTATAGGATCATATTGTCCACAAAGAGGAATAGCTTAATTTCCTCTTTTTCTATTTGGATACCCCGATATCCTTCTCTTATCTGATTGCTTTAGCTAGGACTCCCAACACTATGTTGAACAGGAGGAGTAAGAGTGGACAATCCTCTCTTGTTTCAGTTATCAGGGGACATCCTTCCAATTTCTGTCCATTTAGTAATATATTGGCCATGTGTTTATCATGAATGGCTCTTAATAATTTGAGGCATGTTCCTTCTATACCTAGGTGTTCAAGGGTTTTTATCCAAAATGGATGCTGGATTTTGTCTAAAGCCTTTTCTGAGTCTAATGATATAATCATATGGTTCTTGTTTTTATATCAGTTAATGTATTTAATTACATTTATGGTCTTGCAGATGTTAAAGGAGCCCTGCATCCTGGGGATGAATCCTACTTGGTCATGGTGGATAATTTTTAAGATGTGTTGTTGGATATGATTTGCTAGAATCTTGTTGAGAATTTTTGCTTCTGTGTTCATCAGGGATACTGGCCTGTTGTTCTGTGTCTTTGGTGGATTTTTGCCCAGTATGGGTATCATTGTATGAAGATGTTAGCTTCATAAAATAATTTGGGGAGAATTCCATCTTTATGAATTGTCCAGAATACTTTCATTAGGATTGATATCAGCTCCTCCTTGTATGTTTTGTAGAATCCCACTGGAAAGCTGTGTGGTCTATGGCTTTTTTTATTTTGGGTTTTTTTTTTTTTTTAGGTAGTTTTCTTATAATGGAGTCGATTTGGGGGTTGTTGTTGGTCTATTTAGGGGATCTATTACTTCTTGTTTCAACCTTGGGAGGTTACCTGATGTCATAAAGTCCTCCACTTCATGTAGGTTTTTGAATTTGTTTCCGTAGAGGTGTCCAGAGTAATCTCTGATAATCTTCAGTGGTGATTTGACCTTTTGCATTTCTGACTGTGTTTATTTGGACTTTTTGTCTATTTTTCTTGGTCAATCTGGCTACGTGTCCATTAGTCTTGTTTATCCTTTCAAGAAAACAGCTTTTTGTTTTACTGATATTTTTCTATAATATTTTTGTGTTCTATGTCCTGTATTTAGGTTTTTACTTTGGTGATCTGGATTATTCTGTTGAAGTAAGAGTTTTGGTGATTATCTATTAAATTTTAAAAATATGATTATCTAAGTAATACAGGAAAATACTGACAAAATCCAATATCTATTGAAGATAAAAGATCTCACTAAACTAGAAGTATAAGGGAAAATCTACAACTCCAAAGGGCAGCTATGAAAAACTCATG
Source organism: Cephalopachus bancanus (assembly GCA_027257055.1). NCBI lineage: Eukaryota > Metazoa > Chordata > Mammalia > Primates > Tarsiidae > Cephalopachus > Cephalopachus bancanus. Next base: position 3,074,968 of record JAPVLO010000012.1, read on the forward strand.
TATAATATTGTAAGTACTGATGAAAGAGTGAATATTTTGCTCCTAAGACAACAAAAAGACACTTTTTCTATTAAACATTTCTATTAAGATTCAACAGGTATGAGACTAAAAGACATTCAAATTGGTAATGAAGAAGAAACACTAATTATTTCTGTAAAAAAATCTAATGAAGATCTAATAAATAAGGTTAAAAAAGTGTCAGAGTAAAATATTACTATAAAATAATTGTATTTCTCTATACTAACAAAAATAATGAGACAATTGAAAATAAAAGTACAAAACTAAAAACAATAACTTAAAAATATAAAATACATGGGAGTAAATCAGAATGTGGAAGACTTGTATTTTGGTAACTACAAAACATTGTTGGGAGGAATTTTTGAAAAAATAAAATATATGTTAGTGTATTTGACAACAATGTTGTTAAGGTAGCATTTCTTCCAAAGTGTGTCTATAGGGTCAATATAACTCCTATAAAAATCCCGGAGTATTTGCTTTAAAAACTAAGAAACAGTTTCTAAAATTTATTTTGAAATGCGAAGAGCCTAGAATAGACAAACTTGAAAAGGACAAAGATAAAGAATTAATTATAGTTGGCTTTAAGACTTACTATGAAGTTACAGCAATGAAGATGTTTTGGTGTTAGTGTAAAGTTAAAAACTTAGATGGAGAAACAGAATAGAAAGTCTAGTAATAGACAACTAATTTTTGACAGTGGTACAAAAAACAATTTAGTGATTAAAAAATGATTTTTTTTTAAAGAAAAGAGAAGGCACTGGAAAAATTGGATCCCACATACATAAGAAGACAAATAAATAGAACTTTGATCTCTTTAAAAATTAACTTAAATATATTGTAAATATAGCATCAAATTGCCCGCTATAGAAGAAAAATAAATTACAATTTATATAAAATAAGTATATCAATTCTTCAAAAGACATTGTGAAAGACAATATTTTAAAAATGCCACAGGGTAGGCTTGGTGACTTAGCCTGTAATCCCAGCACTTTGGAAGGCCGAAGTGAGTGGATTGTCTGAGCCCCCAGGTTCAAGACCAGACAGGGGGACTTGGCAAGACCTCATCTCTACAATAATAATAATAATAAAAAGCCACAGTTGCAGTAAAAATGTTTCAAATAATATGTCAGATAAAGTACTTGTATCAAAATATATAAAGTATATTTACAACTCAGCAACAAGAAAAGAACTAACTAAAAAATGAACAAAAGAGTTTAGCAGACACTTTACCAAGGAAGAAGTATGAACAGTAAATAAGCACATGAAAAGATGCTCAACATCATAAGCAACTGTCGAAATGCAAACATAACTATGAGATTCTACTACATATCTATTAAAGTAACAGGAAATGTTCAAATCTGAGTATACTGGATATTGGTTAGAATGGAGAGGTACTAGTAATCTCATACACTGCTAGTAAAATTATAAAATGATACAATCATTTTAGAAAGTGTGGTAGTTCTTAAAAATTGGAGCATATGTCTACCATATGATTCATTCCTAAATATGAAAGACAGCATGTATGTATACAAAGATTTATACACAACTGATCATAATAGATTTATTTGTAATATTTTAAACTGGACACAATAGTAAATTCTTTTCACATGTGAAAGGATTAAAACATTTTATTATAGGAGTAACTAAATGCTACTTATTCATAAAAAGATATAAACTATCAATTCAAATAACAGAAATGAAACTCAAAATACTCTGTGTGAAATAAGACACATTAACCTAATAAAGAAGAAAAATATATGTGATAATCTCAATATTTCCTTTTTTTGTTGTTGTTGAGATGGAGTCTCACTCTGTCTCCCAGACTGGAGTGCAGTGGCCACTCCCGGCCACCGCAGCCTCGACCTGCTGGGCTCCGGCGATCCTTCTGCCTCAGCCTTGCAGGTAGCCGGAATTACAGGCATGTGCTACCCTGCCCAACTGATATTTTGATTTATTGTAGAGATGAGGTCTCGCTGCCCAGGGGGGTCTCGAACCCACAGGCTCAGGCAATCCACTCACCTCAGCCTCCCAAAGGCCCGGGATTACAGGCTGTGCCACCGAGCCTGGCTAATATTTTCAATAACATTTAATAAAATAGTTTCTGTTCTGATTGGTCCCTGACACACACACACACACACACACACACACACACACACACACACACATTTATATAAATAAAAAAATTCTGGCACAACCTATATCTTTTCAAAATGTTATCACTGATTTTGGCTAAACTTTACATTTTGGGTGGATGAGAGATCTGTCATCCCATTAACTATACATTGCCCTACACAAACAGATGCAAACACAGGTACCAAACCTGCTAAAAACAATGACCCAGAGAATGCCATCACTGAAAAGAATGCTAGAAAAATTCTGGTTCAATATCCTACTTTTTTTGCAAGTAAGGAATCTTGAACTAGTGCAGTTAAGAAACTTGCCAAAGTTAAAGAAACTGAGCTCGATTTATCAGAGTATTCTCTGATTCCTAGTCCAATTTGCTTTCATTTGCCTGCTCTTTCGTGGACTATTCTAACTAAAAGATAAATTGAAGAGTCAAGACCAACAGTTGTCAATGACAGAGTAATTTTAAAATATTTATTATTTACGTAAGAATGATATAACTTCTGATGAGGATCCAAGATAGCCACAGAGCAGCAGACTGGTGTCATTCTCACTGAGTAAGGCAGAGGGTAGGGACCCAGCCACTGATAGACAGAGACATCCCAAACACTTTTGGATGGGTAAAATTCCCTGCATCCAGTAAATCGGGGTGCCTCATCCCCTGCCATGTGTCTGACACACACAGGAACCAAAAATATGCCTGGTGATCCTAAGGTGCTATGGGTCAATTTACCCCCTCCCAGTCATGAGAGAGTTGCTGGTTCCATGCAGGAAGAGTCTGGGTCAGGGCATAGAGGTTGACAACCAGAGTTCAAGTGGAACAGCAAACAAAATCTATGCTATGTTGCCTGCTGTGAGAGTGACTTTTGCCAGTGAGTCAGGCAGCCTGTTTCCTGGTAGAGAAAGTTCACTTACTGAGTGAACCTGGCTGGTGCCCATTGCCAACAGCAGGTGACCATCTTCCAAGTCACATAAGAATCGCCTCCAAAACTACATGCCTACAAGGTGCATACTCCATGGCAGGGAACCTGCTCTTTTTCAAGATCAGAATGTGGATTTGAACAGGGAGGCAGTAACACAAAAGACACCTGAAGGCTTTCTAAGTGGGTAGGCTTCTGGGCTGAATGTTGCAGACAACAGATGGGGAGAGGGGATTATCTCCCCACCTGTTCTCTGAAGAGTGCTAGCAGCAGGGACTGAAAAATATCCCAACTAGATTAACAGTGGGAGACAAAGTCTTCAGTAGAAAAACATGCCAGAGGGTGGAGCAAAGAGAAGTGAATGCCCCTCCCTCTCTCACTGAATGACCTATATTGAACCACAAAAGAACCCCGGAACATAGGGTCTTTGACTAGCTTAAGAGCAACAAAATCAAAGAGGAATTATAGAGAGGGAAGAGAGGCCTGCAACACATGTGGAAAAATCAACAACAACAACAAATAGGCAACCCTCAGAGTCCTAAAGAGACAGCTCCCCAATAAAGCAGATACCAGAGCAAAAAAAGGTAGTTCCTGAAAATGATCTGCCCCAAATGACAGCCACTGAAATCAGGGAGTGAAAGGCTAAAATGTACAAAGAGGACCAAGAGAAACTAGAAGCAAAGCTGAAGTCATACAAGAAAAAAAAAAAAATGGAGTTGGCCAATTTTAGAAAAGCCCATTCTGAAATAATGGAAGTGAAGAACTTTATATTTGAAATTATAAACACAGTAACAGCCGGGCTCGGTGGCTCAGCCTGTAATCCCACGCCTTTGGGAGGCTGAGGTGAGTGGATTGCCTGAGCCCGCGGGTTCGAGACCCGCCTGGGCGGCGAGACCTCATCTCTACAATAAATCAAAAAATCAGCCGGGCGTGGTAGCACGCGCCTGTAATTCCGGCTACTCGGAAGGCTGAGGCGGAAGGATCGCCGGAGCCCAGCAGGTCGAGGCTGCGGTGGCCGGGAGCGGCCACTGCACTCCAGTCCGGGCAACAGAGTGAGACTCCAACTCAAAAAAAAAAAAAAAAAAAAAAAAAACACACAGTAACAAGCATAGAGAGCAGGATAAACTAGGCAGAGTGCAGAATCTCAGAACTTGAAGACCAAAATATGGAATCAACCTAATCTGTCAAAATCCTATACAGAAGTTTCAAAAAGAAGGAGTAAAGCCTCTGAGTGATCTAGGACTATGTCAAAAAAACATATCTATTTGTTTGGTATCCCTGAAGCAGAAAGGGAAACTGAGAACACCACAGAACAAACATTCCATAAGGTCATCCAAGAAAACTACCTATATGTCACTGGATCATTCAAACACAAGAGATTCAGAGAATGCCTGCAAGGTATCATATGAGAATACCATCCTCAAGACACATAATAATCTGCCTCCACAAAGTAAGCATGAAAAAAAAATCCTAAAGGCAGCAAGAGGCAAAAGTCAGACTACTTACTGGAGAAGACTTATCTGCTGAAACACTACAAGTCAGAAGGAATGGGAGTCCAATTTTCAAGTTTTTAAAGACAAGCAATTCCAGCCAAGAATTTCCTACCCTATTAAGCTAAACTTCATTAGTGATGGAGAATTAAAATCCTTCTCAGGCATCCTACCCCTAAGAGAATATGCTGCCTCTAGATCAGCCTTTCAGGAGACACTTAAGAATACAGAAAAAAAACACAGAAGAAAAAAATGGTCATACCCAACACAAAAGCAAGTAGAGTCAACAGAGTATACAAAGCACTCACAAAAGTGAAAATACACACATGTGTAAATAAAAAAGTAAATAGGAAACAAATAATTCCCCTAAGAGCCCTATGACAGAATAAGTCTCACATTTCAATAATCAATTTAAACATGAATAAACTAAATGCACCACTGATGAGACAGAGTGGCAAATCAGATAAAGAAGCAAGATCCAACAGTTGGTTGCCTCCAGGAAACTTATATCATTGCAAAAGGACACCTACAGACTCAAAGTTGAGAGCAGAAAAAGGGTACTTTAGGCAAATGGAAGACAGAAAATTGCAGGTGTAGCTATTCTGACATCAAACAAAGCAAACTTGAAACCATTAAATATTATAAAGGACATGGAAGGACACTACATAATGACAAAGGCCCAATCCACCAGCAAGAAATATTCATCTTAAATATATATACACCCAACACAGAAGCATCAGGTTTTATAAACCAACTACCAAGTAATATAAGAGAGGACTCTCACACAATCATAGTAGGATACTTAATACCACACTAACAGCTTTAGATAGATCATCAAGTCAAAAAACCAACAAGGAGATTCAGAAACTTTCCTCCATTCTCAATCAAATGGATTTAATATACATCAAAGAACACTCCATCCAGCATCTACAGAACATACATTCTACTCATCAGTACATGGAACATACTCCAAGATTGATCACATATTAGGACATAAATCAAGCATGAACACGTTTTAAAAGATCAAAATAATACCATGTATCTTCTTGGTTCACAGTTGAATAAAAATAAATAATGCCACCAACGAGATACCCCCAAACAGAGAAAGACATGGACACTAAACAACTTGTTACTGAACAACTTCTAGATCAACATGGAAATCAAGACAGAAATAAAAAGATTTATGGGAACAAAACAGCAACAACAAAAACAAAGACATTTATCAGAACTTCTGGGATGCCATGAAATCTGTGTTCAGAGGAAAATTTATAGCATTTCTTGCATAAAATAAAAAAAAACAGAAATATCACAAGTAAACAGCTTAACATCATACATAAAGGAGCTGAAAAGGCAAGGTCATCTAAAATCTAACTTAAGCAGAAGAATCCAGATCACCAAGATAGAAATCACAATTGCAAGGAATAGAAGACAAAAATATCACAGAAGAATAGACACATAGACCAATGAAACAGGACAGAAAGTCCAGAAGCAAAATCTCAGACTGCCAACCAACTCGTTTTGACAAAGTCACCAAAAACAATCACTGGGGGAAAAGAGACTATATTTGGCAAATGGTGCTGGGAAAACTGACTGAACAGATGCAGAAGAATGAAACTGGACCCCTACCTATCACCATATACAAAAATAAATTCAAAATGGATCAAAGATGTAAATGTAAAACCTCAAACTATAAGAATCCTAGAGGAAAATTCAGGCAACACCCTTATGCACATCAGAATAGGCAAGGAATTATTGACCAAGTCCCCAGTGCTATAAGAGCTAATGCTCACATCTGGAAATGAATACAAAAATTCAAAGATGTAAATGTAAAACCTCAAAATATAAGAATCCTAGAAGAAAATTCAGGGAACACCCTTATGCACATCACAGAAACAAAGAACTGAATACTGCACGCTTTCACTCATAAGTGAGCCCTAAACATTAGTTACATTAACACAAGGGAGTGATTGGCAGTCTCTGGAAACTGCTGTGGAAAGGAGGGAGACAAAATGTGGGGGACACATGACAACACAAATGTGCCTGATCCACTACCAGGGGGATTGAAGTCCAAACTTAGAAGCCCTAACTTTACCTGCATGGAGCCTACTTATGTAGTCAATCCTCATTTGAACCCCACATTTCTATAATAAAATAAAATATTTGTAAAAATAATGATATAACTTCTGTGTCCTCCTGGGGTCTGAAGTTTAAAATAAAATAATATGACTTTAGCTTTGATTGTGTATCTTAATGGTCAGAATTTAATTAACACAGTTCACTGGTCAAGGGATTTCTCTACATGCAATGTTCCTTCCTGGGATAACAATTGTGCAACTTTGAGCACAGGTAGTTCTCTGTTTCAGTTCAATGAGCCATAGTGCAGGACAATGAGACACAAATAATGATGCATATATTAAAATTTCCTCTGTACTTGATCTTTCAAGGCTTCCTGGGCTGCAAATTTTCATATCTGCCTTGACATCAGCAGTTCAGAAAGTTACAGAAGACAGTGTTCAGACACCCTACAGACCAGTGTGTATTAATGCAAATATAGGGGATAGGTTATGACTTCAGACTCCTGTTTTCAAATTGCAATATTTACTATCTGGGTGACTTTAAGTGTTTTAATGTACTCTTTAATGCCTCAGTGGATTTATCTGTGTTAATGAAAGACTTACAGCATTTACTTCATGATACAGAGATATCTTTTAAAACAATACTTGGCATATGGTGTGTGTCCTGTAATGTTGGGAGCCAACATCTATAGCTACATGGCTGAGGCCTGTAAAGGCCCATCTGGAAGATCGCCTCTGACATAGGATATCAGTTATACCTATAATATTGGTGTGTGATTAGTGACCAGTGTGCATACATGGCAGTAAAGCTTATAAGTAAATCTCTATACACCTGATGGAAAGTTGCACAGCAGAATTGTTTTATATGACCTTGTCCCCTCTAAGTTGTACTTCTTTCTAGAGATTTTCAAACTTCTATTTCCTGGTAGACTGGTTAGTCAGCTCTTGTTCCCGAAAACAGTTTCACCTAGAGCTAGGATTAGAAACTAAATTACCATAATAGTTTTATCGCCCTGCCTCTAGCCAGGCAGAACGTTTTTTCTAGTTTCGTTACATACCGAAACTCCGTTTGCTTCAGCCTGTGGCCATCAACATGGCGGCCATGCATTTCCTTGTTTAAGAGTGTGACAGCTACTATTTGATTTTTAGAATAGACTTGTTTGGATAAAACATTCATTTAAGATGATACAATTTCCATCGGAAAGATTTAAACAGTAATACGCATTCATAGAAAACTTTTAGGTTTTGTTTAAGCTTTTTAAGTTTCCTTTTCTCAGATTATGACTTTAGTTCCTGTTCCTATAGGCCAATTTTAAGATCCTTTGATTAGTATACCGAAACTTTCCCAATGGTGTTGTTTTTGCTTCTAATATGACAACAGGAAATTTTACACGCAGCCATGTATTAATATACTAGGAAAAAAGATTTAAGTTTTGGGTTAAAGTCGTAGTTTTATTAGAATAGAATGAGAATTATAGTGTTATGATTCTAAAATCATACATCAATGATAATTATAAGATTTAATGATAAGGTATTAGCTTAATGAGATATAGCATAGTATTAAAGTCCAAACACTAGATCATGAAACTCATATAAGTCATGGTAAGGAATAAGTTTTGAATTAATTGTTATAGAATTACAGGCCACTATGTTGAATCATAATAGGTTAATGGAATAAATAAAAATTAAGTCATTTGAGTAAACTTATAGATTATAGTATAGTGTTAAGTTGATAATATCAATCATTAAAAAATATTAGGAGTCAGTGAACTTGGATTGAACCTAAAGTTAACTAAGAAAGTTTTTGTATTAATCAGAGTTTAGAACAAAGAGTATAATATGAATGATTTGTTGAACACTATGGAAGACACTTTTGAACGAACTGTATTGAAATTGTGCACCTGTGACCTTGATGTGAGATTTGTGAAGCACGTCGGGCATCATGGAGTTCAAACTGTCTGCTTGGAGCTTGCAAGTCTCGTAATGGGCTTGTGATGCATAGTTTGTAAAGTGCAGTATACATCATGGAGTTTGTACGCCCCCAGCAAGTGATTATCACACTGCTGGAGGGTATGGAAAATGGTATATAAGTTGGAAGGAGTCCGAATAAAATTTGGCTTCAGTCCTGATCAGACTGTTCCCAGAAGAACTGCCTCCAAGTGGTCTCTTCTCGCCGTCCAGATTCTCTGGTGCGGGTCCTAACCCACCCTCGGTCGGTGCGGGTTGCCGACACTATAAAATTATTATTATGAGCAGGCCTATGCCTGAAGTTATAAAGGTCTATGGTTTTTTCAGGTATATAGAAGGCAGAGTTTTCATTGCTATTTTCATGTTGAGACTTTAGTAGCATATAGGTCCACTAAATGTTACAGTCAATTAAGGAGAACATCAAACAGAAAAAGAAGAGGAATTATGCCTTGTGAATTTATATTTTATGGAGATGATATTCTTCACAGTGATCACTAAAATTAGGCTAAAATGAAAAAGAGTATTTGATGATTGCCAAGATATTTTTTTAACACAGAATTACGATCTTACTGATGTTTAGGTGGTAAATAACAAGGAAGTAAAATGGCCAAGTACTTAATGAAGAAGACGTTTGATTATAAGCATAAGTATACTCAATCACTCTATATATCTTCCTCTACAGTATTCAGGAAGACTGAAAGTTTCTTTATTAAGTAGTGAAAAATAACAAAGCAATTTCCTAGGAACAAAGGCAAACTTAATTCGGGAGATTTTGCTCATACAGAGGCACTCTCTGTGGTTCAATGGAAATTATTTTCTTGTTCTTTGACCAGAAGAGGGTAAATACATTTTGTGTATTTTTATTGTTCAAGGTATTGAGGTTTTGGATACACATAAATATTATACACCCCAAACCGCTAATTTTAGTAACTAAATGTAGAATTAGGGAGTGAAGATAAAGTAAAGTAGGATAAAATATTTTATTCAGTGTAATAGTTTTTACTTTGATTTCTATGGTCAAGCTCTCATTATATTATATCCAAAAAAAAAATTCCAGTCCAAAAATTTCATAATATGCAAGCATCAATGTCTGGCTTTGTTTTTGACTTTGTAGGAAAATACTACACTGAGTAAATACATGAGAACTATTTTCATCAAACACTTATAACATGTATTCGATGAATTTGTTACATATTTACTTGCATTTTCTTCTCAAAAATAATTTGAGTTTCATAAGGCAGTTATATAAATATCTGGAATGACTAGGAGGTGATAATGTAATTGGTGAATCCAAGCATTTCTGAATAATCCAATTGTTTATGATTTAAAATTCTATTATATTTGGAACACAGAACAATTTAAATGATATATATTCTTTTTAACATTTTTTTCTTTTGAAGTGTGGGGTACAATTCAAGGTTAGGTATACAAATGTTCAATATACAGTTACCCTTGTTGATGAGGTGTGCCACCCTTCCCCTGGCAACTTCCCACTACAACCAATCTCACCCCCTGTCCCCTGGCAGTTTCCAACTACTGCCAATCCCTTTCTCATAGTATTATGATAATTGTTCATGGTCTGCTTTTGAGTGAGAACATGTGGTACTCAGTTCTTTGTTTCTGTGATAGGTCACTCAGTATTATAGACTCTAAGTCTATCGAAGTTGCTGCAAAGTTCATAATTTTGCCCTTCTTTATAGCTGCATAATATTCCATCGTGTATATATGTACCACAGTTTTTTAATTCAGTTTTCTTTCAAAGGGCAGCACGATAAGTAAAATGTTTTTGCTATTGTAAATAATGCTGCAATAAACATGTGTGTGCAGGTATCTTTTTCATAGAGTTATTTGAGTTCTTCTGGGTATACTTCCAGTAGAGGGATTGCGGGGTCATACGGGAGGTCAATTTTTAGAACTTTTAGGAATTGCCAAACTGTGTTCTACAGAGGTTGTACTAGTTTACACTTCCAACAACAGTGTAGAAGTGTTCCCTTTTCTCCGCATCCTCTCTAGCATCTGTTGTTTTTTTTATGATAGCCATCCTGACGAGTTAGGTGGTATCTCTGTGGTTTTAATTTGCATTTCTTTGATGACTCGTGAGGCTGAACATATTTTCATGAATCTGTTGGCTGCTCGAATATCTTCTTTTGTGAAGTGTCTCTTCATATCTTTTGCCTATTTTGTAATGGGACTGTTTGCTATTTTCATTTATCTGGTTAGGAAGATGCCAAGATGTTTCATTTTTTTGTGGCTATTGTGAATGGGGTTGTGCTTTTTATTTGAGTTTCTGTTTGTTTATTGTTGAGTTCCTTGTAGATCCTAGATGTTAGGCCTTTGTCAGATATACAGTTGGCAAATATCATTTCCCATTCTGTGGACTATCTTGATGGTTTCTTTTGCATTGCAGAAGCTTGTCAGTTTGATGAGGTCCCCATTTGTCTATCTTATCTCTTATGGCATGGACACTTGGGGTTTTGGTCAGGAACTGGTTGCCAGTTCCAATTTCCATAAATGTGTCTCTTGCCTTTTCTAAGGTTCTTATAGTTTGAGGTTGTACGTTTAGGTCTTTGATCCATTTAGAGTTGATTTTTGTATATGGTGATAGGTAGGAGTCTTGTTTCATTCTTCCACAAGTGGTCAGTCAATTTTCCCAGCACCATTTACTGAATAAGTTCTCCTCTCCCCAGTGGTTGGTTGTGGAGGCTTTGTCGAAGATAAGTTGGTTGAGAAATTGAGGTTTTGCTTCTGGAGTCTCTATCCTGTTCCATTTGTCTATATGCCTGTTCTTATACAAATACTAGACTGTTTTGATTACTGTAGCTTTACAATAAAGTTTAAAGTCTGGGAGTGTGATATTTCCCTTTTTTTCTGAGGATTGTTTTGGCTATTCGTGGTCATTTATGCTTCCATATGAATTCCTGTATTGTTGTTGCCAGGTCTGAGAAGAATGCCGCTGGTAATTTAAAGGATATTGCACTAAATCTGTAGATTGCCTTGGGTAGGATGTACATCTTAACAATGTTGATTCTTCTAGTCCATGAGCATGGAGTATTTTTCCATTTGTTTGTGTCATCTTTGATTTCTTTGAGCAGTGTTTTGTAGTTTTCATTGTTAAAGTCTTTCATTTCTCTGGTTAGGAAGATACCAGGATGTTTCATTTCTTTTGTGGCTATTGTGAATGGGATTGTAATTTTTATTTGAGCTTCTGTTTGTTTATTGTCGGTATATAGGTATACGATTGTCTTTTGCACATTTATTTTATATCCTATGACTTTGCCAAAGTCCTTTATCAGTGCAAGGAGGTTTTTGACAGATCCTCTTTGGTTTTGGAGGTATAGAATCATGTCATCTACAAAAACGGATAACTTGACTTCTTCTTTTCTTATTTGGATGCCCCCAATTTTCTTCTCTTAGCTGATTGCTCTAGCTAGGACTTCCAATACTATGTTGAACAGCAGGGGTGAGAGTGGGTATCCTTGTCTTGTTCCAGTTTTCTTGGGAAATGGTTCTAATTTCTGACTGTTTAGCAGTATGTTGGCTGTGCATTTCTCATAGATAGTGCTTACTATTTTGAGGTATGTTTCATCTTTGACTAGGTGTTCAAGGGTTTTTATGAAGAAGCAGTGCTGAATTTTATCAAAAGCTTTTTCTAAGTCTAATGATATAATCATGTGGTTTTTGTTTTTGTATCTGTTGATGTATTTAATTGCATTTATGGTCTTATGGATATTGAACCAGCCCTGCATCCTGGGGATGAAGCCTACTTGGTCATGTGGATGATTTTTGACGTGTTGTGATATGTATTCTTATATGAAATTAACAATTGCTGAAAGACATAGTCAAGGTCTGTTACATGGTGTAGATTCTCTAGCATGTGTTTAATATGCTTGACAGTCAGAAGAAAAGATTGATGCCAGCCTGTTCAAAAAGAAAAAAAAAGAGCAATGTCCTTGTACTCCATGAGATTAGACCTGGGTCACAAATTGTCCTAAGTGTAATGTTTTCATGTTGCTATTTTTCTCTCATTTGGATTACCAAATTAAATACTCAAAATTCAATTTCTGAATAACTTCAGTTCTTACATCAATATTGCATCCCTGCCACATCTTAGGAAAGAACTAAAACAGAATATCAACATGATATTTTAACCTTCTGTTCTCTTCTTGCATTTATTCACAGTTCAAGTAACAGAGAAGACACATTAATAAATAGATTATTTTTAATTAACTTTGAATTTTGGTTTTAGTTACCAACTAGTACTTTCTGTCATGCACAAGAATGAAATGTCTTACTTTCTTCACAGTTGTGTCACAGCCATCAGAACAGTAACAGAAACATGATAGGTTTTAACTAATATGTGTTGAATTAATCTTGCATGGATATGAGATTAGATAATCTTTAGATAGTCACATGACAATGAAATTCTCAATCAAGTGTTTTCCTGTATGTTCTTAGCTTTTAATACAGCTCCTTTACTTTTTATTTATATTTTATACAGTGAAGAAATTGGTTGTTGAAGGAAAAAATTATTGGTTATATCTTTTTATTGCTATGCTTGGGAAGCCTTGCAAGGTTATGAATATTTGTATGTTTTAATTTCAACAGCTTTGTAAATAAACTTTTTATAAATATAAAATAAGGTTGTCAAGTACTCACTAGGAGGCCTTTGCACATAGTAAGAGAATCAATGGCTCATTGCTCCTATAGGTCTGAGGAACAATTTTATCTCTTCTTCATATAACTACTATGGTAGGCTTTGAGAAACTTACAAATTAGCTCAGAAATAATCCTCACTACATAGGAAAACAAAAACAACAAAAACAAAAGGAGAAATACATTCTGAGTTTGTAAAATAAAATTTTTAGGAATTAGCATTCATTAGTCCTACTTAAGGGAATAGACTTTTCTTCAAAGTACAACTAAACTAGATAGGTAATATCCATAAACATTAGTATACTGTCATGATTTGTGTTCATATTTATTTTAAATAAAAAATATATAGGTTATAAAATTATCTGACCAATCTAGATCTTAATACTTTTATGTGTAAATAATTAACTCTTCTCAATGATAATTTTATTCTAAAATTCTATGGTTTGGGCCTCCATCTGGTTCTCATTTCCCCTCCTATCAGAAAAAAGAGGGAGGGGGCACAAAAATGTGCAGATATCTTCTTCAAAAATGAGAATTAAAAAAAAATTTATCCAATAAAATAACACATTATTATTTTTAAATGTTATGATTTAGATTTCTCATTACATTAACATTAATTGTTAATACTAGGGACATTAAAATACTAAATGTGATTATATAAAACAAGTACTTCTGGAATATCAAGTGAATTGCCGCAGGACTATTTCTGACCTTGGTCACTCAGCAATTTATAACCATATTCTTGTAACTGTCAAAATTTCTTAAAGAAACTAATCACTAGAGGAATCAGCAGATGAAATTTTTGTATGACAATGCAGCAGACTTTTCTAGCCACTGTCTCATTAAATGTGGCACTATTCAACCAAGCATAGAAATGTTCTTGCTCTCATAAGCCTTAGTAATCAAGACTATGCAGAAGAGTTCTATAACTGAACAAGCTTGCTTTTTTCCCTATTTCAACGACACCTGAGTTAAGACAGATGGTCTGCATGCTGTTTTCTTCTTTGAAATCATTTACAATGAAGATCTTTCTCTTTTTCACTATTTTGCTCTTCTTTGGTGCCCTCATTCCACCAGGTAATATGAATACTGTTGTCACAGGTATCAAGGAGTCAGAATTAAAGTGGAGGAGATGGGATTTTAAAAACTATCATCAGCATCATAAAATCATTATATTAATACCATTGTCATATCAAGTACTTTTATTTACAGTCTACAGATATAAAATATTTGAATAACTTTTCAAGCACAATATACTAATAAAACTGTAATTCACTTTGATTACATAATTACATGAGAATATGCATTAGTATGTGCATGTTTAGAAGAATTTAATGCTATATTGATTTTATCAATGCATGAAATGTATGTTTATTCAACATTCAAATTTGACTGAATTTAATTTATTAATATATTTGAAAAAATTGGGAATGGAATGAATTATGCTTGGAATTCATTTATACACACATTCATAGTATTGATAGAAGAGGTTAAGTCAGGTAAAATGCCTTTATAAAAATTTCAAATTTTATTATATTCATATTTGGAACTAGCTGTACATCTATTCATTTCTAATTAAATTATCCTTCCTTGTCTTGATGTTTTTTTCTGGATTACCAAGACAGCTGTCTTTTTTTTAGGTCAAAGGAGGTAACCTAATCTTTCAGAGCTACTGTGCCCTAACATTCAAACAAAAATCATTTTTTAGCTGACAATTTCTCATCAAAAGATGACAAGTGGGTTAATTTCAATTAATAATGTAAATCATGAAGTGGAAGTTAATTTAAAAAACAAAATAACTTTCTCCTTTGTCTTTATAAAACTAATTAGAACATATTCATTTCAATTTCCTCAATTTTGATAATTTCTGAGATATATAGAATTATATATATTTCATGAATCGACACTTTTTCCTTTTAATAATGATTTTAATAGCTAACATTTGTTCTGCATTTGCCTGTATTTTTTCTTTTTTTTGAGTTGGAGTCTCACTCTGTCTCCCAAACTGGAGTGCAGTGGCCATTCCCGGCCACTGCAGCCTTGACCTGCTGGGCTCCGGTGGTCCTTCTGCCTCAGCCTTCCAAGTAGCTGGAATTACAGGCATGCACTACCATGCCCGGCTGATTTTTTATTTATTATAGAGATGAGGTCTCGCTGCCCAGGTGGGTCTCGAACGCTTGGGCTCAGGCAATCCACTCACCTCAGCCTCCCAAAGGCGCCGGATTACAGGCTGAGCCACTGAGCCCAGCTTGCCTGGGAGACTGCCTGTATTAATTTATTATCTCTTACAATAGCCATGCAGGTAATCTTATTAATAGCCAAGTCATTTATTCATTTATCCAACTGGATTTTGAACATGTGTACTAAAGTTTTTTTTTTTTTTTTCCTTTTCAGTGGTCTCTCACCAACCTGTGCAAAATCATTGACAACCATATGCAGACTGAAGTTGGAAACATTAAACTCAATGAAAAATTATCCTTCCACAATATTAGAAGAGACATAACAGGGGACAGAAGAGAACAGTGCAGGTAAAATAAAATAAATAGATTTGTATCTTGCACATTTTAATAAATATCTGTCAACTGAGATGAAGTAAATAATATAAGTATATTCTCTCAGTTCATGTTTATGTATCTGTTCTTGCCTTTCATGTTCTAGCTTTATGAAGAATGAATTTCTTTTTTGTCTAATGCTTGAAATAAGAAAAAAGTCTTATTTTAAAGTCATTGGGTTTTGTTTTTAATGATGATGGCTACACAAATTTCCTTATTATCTACATAAGGAAAATACTTGCAGCATTGTTTTCAGCAAACTTATATAACCCATTTAAATGTTGTTAGTGCTATTATAATTAGGAGTGTGATTATTGTCTCAGTTTTCCTCCCACCTGACAGCTGGAAATTTTTTTTTTTTTTTTAGTTCATCACTATTCAAAATCCTGGCATTTTTGGAATTTAAAGTAAATTGTTATATCAAAAAAGATATTAAGATGTCACAATTAATTCAAAGTATGGTGTAGTTGAGATAACTTGAAAGGGCAATTGAGCAACAGAAGACTAGACTGGGTTCTGGAGACTTAGTTTGTAAAGAATTCTTTTTGACTAAGTTAAACCAGATCTTAGCAAGATGATGAAATAGGATGTTCCAGTGATCCTCCCACCACAGAATTATCAAAATGAGCAGTTATCCATGCATGAAAATGCCTTCTCAAGAGGGAAAGAAACCAGATGAAAGATTATAGCACTGGGTTAGAGCACAGAAATAAGAAAAGACAAATTGAAGATGGTAGGAAGGACAATGTCATGTTACTCATGTCACCCCTACCTAAACCTAAGCAACAGAGAATGAAGAAATCCTCCACATGAAGGAAGGTCAGGGAAGTGAACATTAAACTGTGCCTTGGATACCAACACTAAGCCCATGTAAGTAAATCCAAGCACCAAGCAGACCCCTATGGCCCCAGACTCCAAATCAAGTGAACTAATCTTTCAGGTTTGCCCCAACACCAGACTGTATCTGATAGCCCATGGCTCCAGAATCCAGGAGATCACCCATAATCCCAGGATCTAGGACAGTTTCAATGGCTCCAGCCTACAGTGGATTCAGAATCCAGGGCTGCTTTAGCACACTGTGTCTAGGTCCACCCCAATGAACCTTGGTGCAGGTTAGCCAACATGAACTGAGACTCCAGACGCCATTTTAGACCTAGGCTTCAGGTAACTCCCCATACACCCAGAATCCAGGTCTACCCCTGTGGACTCAGATGCTAGGAATATCCCAGTTGATAAAGGTACCAGGTCCTTTCCAGTATCTCACTAGATCTTGTAGACTCAAGCTCAAGGCCCACCCCAGCACCAGATACATCCCTGTGGATTCAAGCTTCTACAGATCATGGATACAAGATCTAGGCCTAAACTCATAAACCCTGAGTCTAGGCTCACCCCAACAGACCCAGTCAAGGCTCACCTACATGATCAGGGCTGTAGGCACAACTCAAAAGACCTAGGTGCCAGGCCTGTCTACCTGCTAACCCAGACACCAGGACAAACTGCCTGAGAATGCTAACCACAAGCTCATCTGCAGATCAATGCCCTGCCAAGAATCTCTGAATAGGTGGACTCATAAAGGGCTTTCCCAAAGTCAGTCTGAACCAGTATAAATTTCTATTTCTTTAAATGTGTAGCTATCAACCCATAGTAATAAAGATCAAGAACAACAAGAGAAACATGCCACCACCACCAAAAAAAGAAAAAAATACCAGGCACAGTGGAGCACACCTGTAATCTCATTACTGTTGGAAGCTGAGGTAGGATGATCACTTGAACCCAGGAGTTTGAAACTAACCTGAGCAACATAGGAAATCTTTGTCTCAAAAATTTAAAAAATCAACTGGGTGTGGTGGCACATGCCTGTAGTCCCAGTTACTCAAGAGGCTAAGGCAGGAGAATCACTTCAGCTCAGGAGTTTGAGGCTATGGTGAGTCATGATTATGCCACTGAATTCCAACCTGGGTGACAGAGTAAGACTCTAACTCAAAATAAAGAAATAAAATAAAATAAATCTAGCAACTAATTCTAAATACCTGACAAGAAACAAGAAATCCAAAGTAATTGTTTTAGGGAAGTTCAATGAAATTCAAAAAAATACAAATAATTCAACAAAATTAGAGAAAATAACAAATGATTAAAATTAAATTTTAGGGGGCAACCTGAAGATGGCAACTGCATAGGTGGATCCGTGAGACTCCTAGAGCGTGAGTTCCCAAAAAGACTATTACTTTTCTTCCTGCACCCCCCAGCCCACCGCCAGCTGCACTGGTACGAGGCCTGGGGACTTTTGGTCCCACGCAGGGCCAGACATTGCGGCCGGACCGCGGCTGCTCCACTATATGTGATTTCAGCCAACTAGAGAATCCCAAATCCCAGTTCCCAGCTCCATCCCTGGCTACATCGTCACGACCAGCACCCAGTGCCAAGCTGCTGGTCACCCAGGGAGGCTCTGAGTGCCCACCCCACAGAGATACCAGTCCCATTTCTGGCTAAAGTGCCCTGTGAAGGACCCAGAGCCACCACCTGCCCCCTGGAGCTTTGGAGATCTGAAGCCCCAGGCCCACCCTGACTGAGGCACTCTGTGTGCAACCACAAGCCTGTGTAAGGGGGCAGAACCCCAAGCTGGTGTAAGGTGCCCATCGCAGGCTTCCAGCTCCAGAGGAGGAAATGCCCGACCCTCTCTCCAACCCCAGCCTGCTGGAGGCACCTCAGACCCAGTGCCCAGCTGTGCAGCTGGTCCCGCCTAGAGATCCACAGAAGCATACCTAAAAGTGAAAGTAAAACTACCACCTCAGTCATTTTCAAGGCATATTTACATCGCATCACCCCACCCACCTATCAGACCCTCCACCTTGGTTCCCACAGTGATGTAATTAAACAGGAGACAAAGCCCCTCCTCTACACTGAATAGAGAACAGTGTCACAGATCTCCCAGGCAACAAGCTAACTGCCTGCCTGCCTGCAACAAAAACAGAGGGGAGAGGCTAGAGATTAGAACTCAAGGGGATTTTATCCAATAAGGGACGAGAGAGAAAAATCTACACAAATGAAGAAAAACCAAAAGAAGAATATGGGTCTCTCCCAGACTCCTGGGAGGGCAGACGCTGAGAAAACTGACTTTGGAATGCAAACAATGAAGACCCCCCAGAATGACTGGTCTCAAAATACAAACCTAGACATCAAGACATTAATGGAGAGATTAAAAAGAATTGAGGAGACTCAAGAAGAAACTAGAAAGGAGCTGATATCAGAGATAACAGTAATAAGGAATACTGTGAATGAAATAAACAATAAACTGATAAGCATGGAAAGCAGAATTACCCAAGCAGAAGAAAGAATCTCAGAGCTTGAGGACCAAAATATAGAGCTAACCCAAACTCTCAAAAACACAGAAAACAAGCTCAAAAACACAGAAAAATACCTTCAAGAGATGAGCAATTACCTCAAGAGGCATAACCTCAGAGTAATTGGCATGCCTGAGCCAGAAAGAGAGACAGAGACCACATTGGAACAAACCTTCCATGAGATCATTCAAGAAAACTTCCCTTATCTAATCAATGATGCAAAAATTCAAACACAAGAGATCCAGAGAACCACTGCAAGACAACAAATGAGATAAACAACTCCTAGACACATAATAATTCGCCTAAACAAAGTAGGCATAAAAGAAAAAATTCTAAAGGCAGCAAGAGAAAAAGGCCAGATCCCCTACCATGGAAAACCAATTCGAATAGCAGCAGATTTATCTACAGAAACCCTGCAGGCTAGAAGAGCTGGAGCCCTATCTTCAAAGTCCTAAAAGATAAACAATTTCAACCAAGAATAACCTACCTGCCAGATTAAGTTTCATTGGTGAGGGAGAATTAAAATCTTTCCCAGATATCCAATCCCTAAGAACTTATGCTTCCAACAAACCACCACTACATGAAATACTTAAGAAAGTACTAAACACAGAAGAAAAGGGGAAAAAAGGAGCAACGTTCTTCGCAAGAGTACAAGAAAAAGAATAAAATACACATGAACCAACCCCCAAAACCAAAGAAAGACAATAAACCAAGTGGAAGAACAACTCTTATAAGAACTCTATGATAGGGATGAACTCTCACATTTCAATAATTAGCCTGAATGTGAATGGACTAAATGCACCACTGAAAAGACATAGAATGGCAAAATGGATAATATATCACCAGGCAACAATATACTGCCTTCAAGAGACCCATCTCACTAGAAAGGACATGCACAGACTCAAAGTAAGAGGATGGGAAACAAATTTCCAGGCGAATAGAATAGAAAAAAAAGGAGGAGTCGCAATCCTAATTTCAGACAAAATACCATTTAAGTTTCAAAAATTAAAAAAGATACAGAGGGCCACTACATAATGATAAAAGGTTCACTCCATCAACAAGAAATATCTATCCTAAACATGTATGTACCTAATATAGGTGCACCAACTTTTATAAAGCAACTCCTAGAAAAACTAAAGAAGGATATTGACCCTAACACCATCATAACTGGGGACTTTAAACCCCACTCACAACCCTCGATATATCATCGGGACAAAAAATCAGCAATGAGATCTGGAACCTCAATGTGACTCTGGACCAAATGGACTTAATTGATACCTACAGAACACTCCATCCAAGGACCAGAGAATACATATTCTACTCATCACCGCCCGGGACGTATTCCAAGATTGGACACATTATTGGCCATAAATAAAGCATAAGCAAATTTAAAAGGACTGAAATTCTACCAAGCACCTTCTCGAACCACAGTGGAATAAAAATAAACATTAACACCAACAAGGTCCCCAAAAAACCCACAAAGACATGGTCACTAAACAGCATGATGCTAAACAACTCTTGGATCAATGATGAAATCAAAACAGAGATTAAAAGATACCTGGAAAAATGAAAATGAAGAAACATCTTACCAAAATCTCTGGGACACCTTATAAGCTATACTAAGAGGGGAATTTATAACCCTACAAGCACACATGAAGAAAATGGAAGGAACACAAATTAATAGCCTAACAAGCCACCTAAGGAAGTTGGAAAAGCAAGACCACAAAAACCCTAATTTCAGCAGAAGAATCCAGATCACCAAAATAAAATCCCAAATCCAGGACATAAAGACAAAAAAGACAATACAAAAAAATCAATGAAACAAAAAGCTGGTTATTCGAAAGGATAAACAAGATCGATGGTCCCCTAGCTAAACTGACCAAGAAAAAGCAAGAAAAAACCCAAATAAGCACAATCAGAAACACAAAAGATGAAGTCACATCTGACCCTGAAGAAATACAAAAGATATCAGAGACTACTATGTACACTTCTATGGACACAAGCTTGAAAACCTCAAGGAAATGGAGGACTTTCTGTCATCACACAACCTGCCTAGGTTGAAACAAGAAGAAATTGAGACCCTAAATAGACCAATAACAATCAAAGAAATTGACTATGTAATAAGAAAACTACCTACAAAAAAAAAACCCGTGGACCAGAAGGCTTTCCAGCAGAATTCTACAAGACATTTAAGGAGGAACTGGTTCCAATCCTACTGAAGATATTTCAGGTGATTGAAAGGTGGAACCCTCCCCAAATCATTTTATGAAGCTAACATCACACTGATGCCCAAGCCAGGTAAAGATCCAACAAAAAAAGAGAACTACAAGCCAATATCTTTGATGAACATAGACGCTAAAATTCTCAACAAGATCCTAGCAAACCAGATTCAACAACGCATCTCAAAAATCATCCATTATGACCAAGTAGGCTTCATCCCTGGGACACAAGGCTGGTTCAACATTCGCAAAACAATAAATGTAATTAAATACATCAACAGATGTCAAAACAAAAACCACATGATTTTATCATTAGATGCAGAAAAAGCTTTTGATAAAATCCAGCACCCCTTCTTGATAAAAACCCTCGAACATCTAGGCATACAGGGAACATACCTCAAAGTAGTAAAAGCCATCTACGAGAAATCCACAGTCAGCATACTCCTAAACAGACAAAAATTGGAACTATTTCCCCTGAAAACTGGAACAAGACAAGGATGCCCACTCTCACCCCTCCTGTTCAATATAGTATTGGAAGTCCTGGCTAGAGCAACCAGAGAAGAGAAGGCAATCAGGGGTATCCAAATAGGAAAAGAGGAAGTCAAATTATCTCTCTTTGCAGATGACATGATCGTATACCTTGAAACCCCAAGAGAATCTGTCAAAAACCTCCTTACACTGATAAAGGCCTTCAGCAAAGTCTCAGGATATAAAATAAATGTGCAAAAGACAATCACATTTCTTTACACCAATAATAAACAAACAGAAACCCAAATAAGATGCATAATTCCATTCACAATAGCCACAAAAAAATGAAATACCTTGGCATCTTCCTAACCAGAGATGTGAAAGACCTTTACAATGAAAACTACAGAACTCTGCTCAGAGAAATAAAAAATGACACAAACAAGTGGAAAAATATCCCATGCTCATGGATTGGAAAAATCAACATTGTGAAGATGTCCATCTTACCTAAGGCAATCTACAGATTCAATGCAATACCTATCAAATTACCAGCAACATTCTTCTCAGACCTAGAAAAAACAACACAGGAATTCATATGGAAACACAAACGACCAAGAATAGCCAGAACAATCCTCAGCAAAAAAACAAAGCAGGTGGTATCACATTACCAGACTTCAAACTTTACTATAAAGCTACAATCATCAAAACAGCTTGGTATTGGTATAGGAACAGGTATATAGACCAATGGAATAGAATTGAGATTCCAGAGGCAAGACCTCAATTTCTCAACCAAATCATCTTCGACAAAGCTTCCACCACCTACCACTGGGGAGAGGAGAACCTATTCACTAAATGGTGCTGGGAAAACTGGCTGACCACATGCAGAAGATTGAAACAGGACCCCTATTTATCCCCATACACAAAAATTAACTCCAAATGGATCAGAGACCTAAATGTAAAACCTCAAACCATAAGAACCTTAGAAAATGAAGGACATACCCTCATGGAAATTGGAACTGGCATCCATTTCCTGAACAAGACTCAAAACCCACAGGG
This sequence comes from Cephalopachus bancanus, assembly GCA_027257055.1. Taxonomy (NCBI): domain Eukaryota; kingdom Metazoa; phylum Chordata; class Mammalia; order Primates; family Tarsiidae; genus Cephalopachus; species Cephalopachus bancanus. The sequence goes on from JAPVLO010000012.1 coordinate 3,097,849, forward strand.
CATAAGGGATAAGATAGACAAGTGGGACCTCATTAAACTGACAAGCTTCTGCAAAGCCAAAGAAACCATGAAGAGAGCATGAAGACAGCCTACAGACTGGGAAAAAGTATTTGCCAACTCCAGGTCTGACAAAGGCTTAACATCTTGGATCTACAAGGTACTCAAATGTGCTTTAAATTAAAAAACAAACAACCCCATTATAAAGTGGGCAAAAGATATGAACAGACACGTCACAAAGGAAGACATCCAAGCAGCCAACAGACAAATGAAGAAATGATCAACCTCATTAATCACCAGGGAGATGCAAATCAAAACCACACTGAGCTACCACCTAACTCCAGTCAGAATGGCAATTATCAACAACCCAAAAAATAACAGTTGCTGAAGAGGGTGTGGCGAAAACGGAACACTTCTACGCTGTTGGTGGGAGTGTAAACTAGTGCAACCTCTGTGGAAAACAGAGGTTGTCGCGATTCCTAAAAGCTCTAAAAATCAACCTTCCATATGATCCTGCAATCCCCCTACTGAGAATATACCCTGAAGAACTCGAGTCACTCAATTAAAAATATACCTGCATGCGAATGTTTATTGCAGCATTGTTCACAATAGCAAGAACCTGGAACCAACCACGCCGTCCATCAAAAGAGGACTGGATTAAAAAAATGTGGTACATATACACGATGGAATACTATGCAGCCATAAAGAAGAATAAAATCATGAATTTTGCAGCAACCTGGATGGAGCTAGAGTCTATAATACTAAGTGACCTCTCACAGAAACAAAGATGTGAGTATCACATATTCTCACTCATATAGTGGACCTTGATCATCCAATGCACTACTATAAGAAGACGACTGTCAGTGTTGGGAAACTATGGGGGGGGATGGGACTAATGGTAGTAAACATCTGTCTGGAGATGGGGAGGCACCTGTTATCAACAAGGGGGCCTGAATGAAGCATATTTGTATACCTAACCCTTAACTGTATCCCACAATATCAAAATTAAAAATATTGATTAAAAAAATTAAATTTTAACAAAGATATTGAAATTATAAGACAAAAAACAGAAACTCTGGTGCTGAAAAATACAATGAATGAAAGGAAAATGCACCAGAGAGCAGCATCAACAGAATGGAACAAGTAGTAACAACAATCTGTAAATGTGATGACTGTTTGTAAACATCATTCTGGGGTCACTTCCTGGGATATGCATCCTGAACCCCCATGTTCTGCCCAATTCCCATACCTTTTGGATGTTGAAGGCATCCCAATGTATAACAGTGAGTTTTAGTGGGTTACAAGTTTTAGGTTGGTTGCAAGGGGAAACAGGCTTTTGCCTGCAAAACCTTCGTAGGGGTCTCTGTTTTTCCAGGGGGCAATTGTTTCACAGCCCCAAGAAGCACAATGAAACTGCTGTGGCTTGTGGCACTGGGCAGGGCCGGTAGCCGGGCAGGCATAGAAGTTAATACCTGCAAGCTGATTCTCGTCCTTTGTGTTGTTAGAATTGCATCCCCAACCCTTTGGGGCATGGCCTCCCCAACCTGCTGCAATGAAAGATAGACTAGGCCACAATTTACAAAGGTCAAAATTAAAAACCGGCTGCTCACTCCTGTGATAAGTGGAGACTATAGTTCCAGTGACGGTGTCTGTTAAGTCCCAAGAGTAGTTTCCCAGGGCATAGTAATGCCGTGGGTGGGGCTGATAGGCCTCGTACCAGGGGAGACCCATGAGAATTAGAATTAGGAGACAGGGGCCCACAAAATCTTACCTTTAGAGGATCTTCTCTGGCAAGTGGTTTGATGATTTCCATTTCATTGGCGAATGTGTCTCTTCGCTGGCTTGGGTATCTGCTTTTATTAGTTGCGAATGATGGATCTAGGGACGAGCACCGCTGACCTTTACTGCCACTGGGGTTGTTAAGATTACCACGTGCGGGCTTTCCATCTCGGGGTTAGAGTCTCGGTTTTGTGCCTTCTTACCCACGCTTGGTCTCCGGGCTAGAATGGGTGTGGGTTTACTGGACTTGGCTCCTGGAAGGTGACCCGCACAGTTTCAGCCACAGCTTTTTGTACTTTTTGGAGTGCCTGTAGTGACTGAAGTAAATTATGGTTAGATAATTCTAATGCATTTTCCAGACCAACTTTTGGGAGTAGTGGCGGGGGCCGCTCCAAAAGAATTTCAAAGGGGGTTAGGCCTTTGATGTAGGGGGTGCATCTTGCTCTTAGTAGCGCATAGGGAAGGAGTGTTACCCACCCCTCGCCGGTCTCTAGGGTTAATTTGGTTGAAATCGCCTTAAGCGTTCGATTCATTCTTTCTACTTGCCCTGAACTTTGGGGATGGTAAGCACAATGCAATTTCCAATTTATCCCCAGAGGTTTTTTTTTTTTTTTTTTTTGAGTTGGAGTCTCACTCTGTCGCCCAGGCTGGAGGGCAGTGGCATGCTCCTGACCATCGCAGCCTCAACCTGTAGGGCTCCGGTGATCCTTCTGCTTCAGCCTTCCAAGTAGCTGGAACTACAGGTGAGTACTACCACGCCCGGCTAATTTTTTGATTTATTGTAGAGATGAGGTCTCGCCAAGTTGCCCAGGTGGGTCTCGAACCCGTGGGCTCAGGCAATCCACTCACCTCAGCCTCCCAAAGGCATGGGATTACAGGCTGAGCCACCAAGCCCCCAGAGTTTTTACTATGCCCTCCGTGAGTTTGGAGACAAAGGCTTGTCCATTGTCTGATCCTATTGAAATAGGCAGACCATATCTTGGGATGATGTCGTTTAGGAGTTTTTTAATTGTTACAGATGCAGTTTCAGTTTTCGTGGGAAATGCCTCGACCCATCTCAAGAAGGTGTCTACCAAAACCAATAGGTATTTATACTCATATTGCCCAGGCTTTACATCTGTGAAATCTATTTCCCAATGCCTCCCAGGGGTTAATCCCCGGTGTCGGGTCCCTTGGGTGGGTACCCTGACCTTAATGACATTAGTCTTTTGGCAGGGTATGCAGCTTTGGACGGGTTCTTGGGTCACCTGGTCCAGGTGAGGCAAGTAGAACTCCTTTCTTATAAGTTCAGTTAGTTTAGTTTTCCCTAAGTGAGTACCTTCATGGAGATGTTGCAAGAGTTTTCGCCCCAGGACTTGGGGAAGGAAGGTCCTATCATCTTGGAGCTGTATCCATTCGTTTGGATTCTTAGTTGCATTTAACTTCTGTGCTGCACAGAGATCCTCTTCTGTGTAGACTGGAGGCTCCCATAGGACCAGAGGAGGAAGTGCCAGCAGACAGGTGGCAGGCACTATGGTAAGCGGCCTGCTTGGCCGCGTGGTCTGATTTTCTATTACCGAGTACCTCATTGGAATTTCCCTTTTGGTGACCCGGGCAATGAATGATGGCCGCCTTTTTGGGCACCCAGATGGCTGCCAGGAGGTTTAGAATTTCAGTTTTATTTTTGATGCCTTTGCCTTCCACCATAAGTAATCTTCTTTCTTTGCAAACAGCCCCATGCACATGCGCAGTTGCAAAGGCATATCTGCTGTCCATATATATGTTAACAGTTTTTCCCATGCCTGCTTTTAGGGCTTCTGTTAAGGCGATTAATTCTGCCATTTGAGCTGAAGTTCCCTGGGAGAAAGGTTCGGCCCACGTGGTTTCCTGCAGTGTAACTACCACCGCACCTGTGTACCTGATTCCGTTTTGCATGAAGCTGCTGCCATATGAGAAGAGAGTTAGGTCAGCTTTTGCCCATGGCACATCTGTAAGGTCTGGTCGCAGTTTCTGGAGAGATTCAGTGATCTCAAGGCAGCTATGGGGATTTGCGGTGGGGTCTTCTTCCAGCAACAAGGTGGCAGGGTTCAGTCCTGCTACTTGTTGGAATTTGATGCATGGCTGGTCCAGGTGCAGTGTTTGATAATGGGTTATCTGAACATTGGATATCCATTTATCAGGAGCCCCTCGGAGAAGGGCCTCCCCTGCATGTGTGGCTGTGACAATTAGATTCTGTCCTAAGGTTAGTTTGTCTGAGTCTTTTACCAGCATGGCTATAGCTGCAATGGCCCGCAAACAGACTAGCCATCCTGATGCTACTGGATCTAATTTTTTTGACAAGTAAGCCACTGGCCTACTCCATGGGCCTAACTTTTGAGTTAGGACTCCCCAGGTAATTCTCTTCTTCTCATCAATGAAAAGATGGAAGGGTTTTCCAATGTCCTGTAGGGTCGAGGCCGGGGAGGATATTAAGGCACTTTTTAATGCCTGGAAGGCTTGCTCCCCTTCTTGAGTCCGTCGGAACTTTTCCTCTGGCCCTTTTATAATGTTATATAGAGGTTTAGCAAGCTCAGCAAACTTTGGGATCCATAGCCAACAATACTCCACAGCCCCCAGGAATTTCCTAGTTTGCCTTTTGTTTTTTGGGACAGAGATACTAACTATGGCCTGGATGCGTTGGCTGGACAGAGTTCTTTTACCTCTCTGGATAATGTACCCGAGGTAGTCCGCTGTGGACACACAGAGCTAGGCTTTCTTTGCTGATATTCAGTAGCCCAAGGTTTGGAGTTCTCCCAGCAAATGCTTAGTGGCACGCAGGCAGTTTTCTTTCAAATCGGCTGCTATGAGCAGGTCATCCACGTATTGCAGCAGAGTTACTTCAGGATGATGATGCTGGTAAGCCTGGAGATCTTGATGAAGGGCTTCAATGAATAACGTGGGGGAGTTTTTGAACCCTTGTGGGAGGTGAGTCCAGGTTAACTGGCCACTTTCCCCTTTGTCAAGGTCTGTCCATTTGAATGCAAACAAGGGTTGGCTCTGTGTGGCTAGCGGGATGCTAAAGAATACATTCTTGAGATCCAGGATGGTGTAGACCTGCCTCTCTGGGGGAAGCCTGCTTAGGAGGGTGTACAGGTTTGGGACTGTTGGGTGGATGTCCCCCACCCGCCTGTTGACTTCCCTTAGGTCTTGGTCTGGGCGGTAGTCCCCTGTACCCGCTTTTCTAACTGGGACCAGCAGGGTATTCCAAGGTGAATGACACAGCACTAAGATTCTGGCTTGCCGGAGGTGCTGGACATGAACCGCTATGCCTTTTCGCGCCTCCTGGGATATGGGATATTGTCATACCCTTATAGGGGTTGCCTGACTTTTGAGCTACACAAAAACTGGCGACTGGTGACTTGCTAACCCTGGTGGATTTGATTCAACCCAAACCCCAGGGAATTCAGCTTGCAGCTGGGACAGGAGATTCGGGTCCGGATTCGGTGAGGGTATCTTACCTTCAACCAGCAGGTACTCATCTCGTAGGGGAACAGTGATGAGAAGTTTGGCTGGGTTTTCTGGCTGGTTCAGGTTTACTGCTGCCGTGGCTTCTTGGAACTCTATATTAGCTTTGAGTTTATGTAAGAGATCCTGTCCCAAGAGTGGGTATGGACAGTCAGGCATTACTAGAAATGAGTGGGTTACCTTTCTCCTTTTCCTATATTTACTGTTCTTTCAGTGGTCCAGGGGCATAGTTGAGTCCCAGTTGCTCCCTGAACCAGAGTTCGTTTATTTTGGAGAGGACCACAATATTTTTGATGGATCGAATGCACTGCCCCTGTATCCACTAAGAAATGGATAGGTTTACCCCCTACCATAAGTTTGACCCTGGGCTTCGGTGGGGGGGAGGTGTTAACACAGTCCTGGCCCCATCAGTCAGTTTTTAACTGGAGTACTGGAGTTGGTTGCGGCTGCCTCAGTGGGTGTAAGCACCCTTGTGGGCCAGAGGGGCACTCTCGGCTGTGGTGGCTTGTCTAGACAGTCCTTTTTCCAATGTCCCAGTTTCCTGCAGTATGCACAGTGGTCTCTGCCTAAGGGGGGCCTTCTCCCAATACCTTTTCCTTTGCTTTCCCCTGTTTGCTGTGTTGGCCTAGCTTCCTCCATAACCACAATCACTTCTTTAGCCATTTTCTTTGCCTGTCTATCCTCAAGAGAATCTCTGCTATTATATACCTTTTGAGCTACCTCTGTTAGTTCTGAAAAGCTTTTCCCTTCAAATTCTTTAATTTTCTGCAATTTCTTTCTTATATCAAGGGCCGACTGAGAGACAGAGACTATGACTAATGCTCTCTGATTTTCTAGAGCCTCTAGGTCTGTCGGGGTATACGTCCAATAGGCCTCCATGAGGCATTCCAGAAAAGCCATGGAGATGCCTGTGGGCCTTGAGTAACTTCACTTACCTTAGACAAATCTGTGGGGCACCTAGTGGCGGCCCAGAAACCCCACAACAGAATCCGGTGACAGGTGGTCAGATGCTCCCTACTGTGATCAGTGTTAGGGTCCCAGTTCAGCCTGTCAGAGGGGAAGACATGCTCCAAGCATGCATGCTCTGTTGGCCTGCCGTCAGGTCCCAGGATCAACTTTTTTGCTTCCTACCAGATTTGTTCCCTTTCTTCTGTGGTGAAAAGGACCTGGAGGAGCTGTTGGTAATCATCCCATGTGGGTTGGAGTATGAAGAAAATCATTTCTATGAGAGATATGAGACCCTGGGATCTTTTGGAGAATGGTGAGTTCTGATTTTTCCAGTTGTAAAGGTCACTGGTAGAAAAAGGGACATAGACCATAAAGGGCTGGGCTCCCATTTTACCCACATCCAACCCCAGGGCTTGTCGCAGAGGGAGGATTGCTGGTGTTCCTAAGGTTCCAGAGGTTGAGTCTGGACTCGTCAGCTGGTGGGAAACTGTTGGGCCTTCCATGGGAGACAGAGGGAGAGTGGGGTAGAGGGAAGGAAGAACCATTTCTGATATGTGCTGGACTAAGAATTTCCTGTGCCTCTTGCCCTCGACCCACCACAGGATATGGTGGAGGAGTCTCATAATCCTCCGGCGGGTGTTGGAAGACTAGAGGCTTAGCTGTGGGAGTCTCCTGTAGGGCTAAAACATGAGAGATGTTAGTTTTCTTTTCAGTATTTTTCATCCATGGTGTTTTTTTTATGCATGACGAGAAGGTACCAGGCAGTGATGTATGGGATCTGATTCAGGTGGAGCCAATAGACTATCCGCTGGACCTTTTCCACTACTGTGAGGTCAAAGGTTCCCTCCAATGGCCAGTTACAGTTAGAGAAAGTCAGCCACTCGAGGGAGCAAAAAAGTGGTTAATTTACCTTTATTTACCTGGTTGCCTGATTGCTGCGCAGCATTCTGAAAATCCTTAAAATGGCATAAGACCAGTTGTAAAGGGGTGTTAAGCTTCGAACTTTGCTGCCCCATGACACTGATTGCAATAACAGAAATGACAGTTACAAGCAAAAAGCACAGCAAAACAAGAACAAAGACTGGACAACAGATCTGATTGCCTGAGGATAAAACCGGGGAAAACAGTGACGTCTCACCGGGACCCTGGACTCAAAAATTAGCACTGTGTCCAGTTTTCCTGGAGGTCCAAATAGAAGTGCTCACAAACAGAACAGGAACCTGACTTACCTCTCTGAGGGCTCCAGAGGCATTGTGAGTCTGCCAGGGACGGCGAACACTGAGCCTGCCTGGCACTTGGCCACCTGAGAGTTCATAGGGCACCAGGCCCATCCAACAGCCAGCCACTCTAGTGCTAATGAGCACCGAGCCCATCTGGAACCTGGCCGCCTGATAGTCCATGGGACATCAGGCCCATCCAGCAGTCAGCCACTTGGGTGCTCATGAGTTTACAGGCTAACAGGCTCACAAGGCCAGTCGGTTTAAAGGACAGTGAATTAAGTGCTGGGGATCCCGGGCGAGCCCCCAAATGAAGTAGGGTTCGAGGGCTTAATTCATGACACCGACGTGCAATTGAATGAGGGAGAAGTTTATTAGCTGAGGTTCAGCTGGCCGATGGCCACTTGTCAGACATGCAAGTCCTAAGATGAGGGCCCCGCCCTGCAGCAGATGTTGCCTTTAAATAGGCCAAAGCCGCCAAAACTACAAGCCCGCCAAAATTCAAACAGGACAAAGCCTGCCAAAATTCAAACAGGACAAAGCCCACCAAAATTTAAACAGGACAAAGCCCATCAAAATTTTTAAGTCTTTGGTATTTCTTAAAAAGCACACCAACTCTTTGAGATAGAGTGGCACCCACCAGCAACATCCTGGTGGTCTATATAACAAGACAATCACGCAACACCAACAGGGTTTACAGAAGCAGAGAAAGCTAGTTAGGCAATTAAGCATAGCCAGCAGGAGCTACTTTCAGTTTCTCTGAGGAATGGCAAGCTAACTATGTGAAAGGTCAGAGAACATTTTCGTTAAATGGTTATTACACACATATACACGTTTTCCCATTTCACAGTACAGAGTTTACAGACCATAAATATCAACCTCCAAACCTAAAAAGTAAAGCAACCTCTTAGTTGCAATATGACAGGAACAAACTCTCAGATATCAATAATTAACTTAAATGACTGAAAAGGCCATTCAAAGGCATAGAGAGGCAAATTCGATAAGGAAGTATGAGCCATCCTCCTTAAGGAAACCCATTTCACTGCAAATGACACCCACAGGCTCAAGGTAAAGGACTACAGAAAGATATTTCAGGCAAATGGAAATCAAAGAGGAGCAATAATAGCTATTCTTATATCAGACAAAACAGACTTTAGACAAATAAAAGAAAGGATACACATAATTACAAAAGGCTCAATATACCATCAAGAAATATCCACCTTGAATATACACACTCCTATATAAAAGCAACCAGATTTATAAAACAATTGCTAATCAAACAAAAAGAGGGCATAAACAGATATGCAATTATAGTCAGAGAATTTAATACCATGTTATCAGCATTAGACAGATCATTAAGGAAGAAAGGAAAAAAAAAACTGCAAGGAAATCCAGAACCTTAACTTGACACTTGGCCAGCTGGATTGAATACACATCCACAGAACACTTTACCTGATAACCACAGAATATACAATATTCATTCTTCTCATCAGCACATGGAACATCAAACACTTACTCAACATAAATCAAGCATACACAAATTTCATTTGAAATCACACCAAGCATCTTCTCAAACTAGAGTAGAATAAAAGTAAATATAATTACCAATAGAAACCCCTCAAAATACATAAATATATGGAAATAAACAATGTGTTTCTGAATTATTTTTGGATTAGCACAAAAATCAAGACAGAAATAAAAAGCTTCCTAGAACCAAATGAAAATAAAGATAGAACACACCGAAATTTCTGGGTTACCATGGAATCAGTGCTGAGAGGAAAGTTTATAGCATTGCATACACATATCAAGAAAGAAGATGGATCTCAAGTGAACAGTATAATGTTGTATCTAAGAGAGCTGGAAAGACAAGAGAGCAAACCAATCCTAGAATTAGTAGAAAATTGAAAATCATTAAAATAAAGTTACATCTAAAATAGAGACAAACATTATAAGAAATATCAAAGAGATGAAGTTATTTTTTTTGAAATGATACATAAGATTGACATATCCCTGGCTAGATGAGAGAGAGACCGAAAAAGAGAGAGAGAGAGAGAATAAATTGGAATAAACACAATTAGAAATGAAAAAGGTGATGTTACAAGTGACCCAGAAGAAATACAAAAGATTATCAGAGATTACTACAAACATTTGTATGTGAGCAAAATAGAATATCTAGAGGACATGGAATTATTCCTGGTATCACACATTCTCCCCAGGTTGAAACAGGAAGAAATTGAAACCCTAAACAGACCAATAACAATCTAAGAAATTGACTCCATAATAAGAAATCACCTCATCAAAAATAGTCCTGGGCCAGATGGCTTCCCAGCTGAATTACACAAGATGTTGTGGAGCTGGTAGAAACCCAACTGAAAGTATTCAGCTGGGAGAAACCCAACTGAAGCAAAAAGGAATTCTCCCTAGCTCATTCAATGAAGACGACCTCTTCCTGATACCCCAAAATGGCAAAGACCAACAAACAAAACGTCAGACCAGTGTCCCTCATGAACATAGAAGCATAGATTCTCAATAAGATTCCAGAAAATTGCATCCAAAGCACATTTCAAGAATTATTCATCATGACCAGGTGAGCTTCATTCCTGAGATGCATGTCTGTTCAACATATGCAAATTCACAAATGCAATACACATAAACAAGTGTAACATCCAAGAACCCATGATTATCCCAATAGATGCAGAAAAAGCATTTGATAACATCCATCATCCCTTCTTGATTAAAACCCTCAAACACCTAGGTATCAAAGAAACATTTCTCAAAATAATAATAGCCATCTATGACAAACCTGCAGCTAACGTCATACTTAATGGGCAGAAACTGGAAACATTTCTCCTTGGAACAAGACAAAGATGTCCAGTCTCACCCTTCCAATGTAATGTAGAACTATAATACTAACCAGAGCAGTCAGGCAGGAGAAGGAAATTAGATGTATCTGAATATAGGAAAAGGGGAAGTTAAATTATGCCTTTTTGCAGATGATATGATTCTTTATCTAGAAAACCCTAGAGGGTCTGTAAAAAATCTCCTTGCTGATAAACATCTTCAGCAAAGTTTTAAGATATGAAAATCAAAACACAAAAAGTTGCATTTCTATATATCAATAACAAACAGGCTGAGAACAGAGTAAAAAAGACAATCCCATTCCCAATAGCAACACACACGCACAAATATCTCAGCATCCATCTAACCAAAAAGGTTAAAAAAACTTTACAATAAGAATTACAAAACATTGCTCAGAGAAATCAAGGATGACATAAACAAATCAAAGAACATCCTATTCTAATTAATTGGAAGAATCAATATTGGCAAAATAGTCATTCTACCCAAGACATTCTACAGATTAAGCACAATCTCTATTAAATTACCAGCATTATTTTTCACAGACCTAGAAGAGACAATATAGATTCATATGAAAGCTAAAACGAAGATTACTAGCTAAGACAATCCTTGACAAAACAAAACAAAAAAACCAAACAGAACTAGAGGTGTGATAATACTTACAGACTTCAAAATTTACTACACTACAGTAATTAAAACAATTGGCACAAAATAGACCTATAGACCAATGAACAGGACAGAGAATTCAGAAATGAGACCATAGACTTTCAATCAACTCATCTTCAAAAAAGCCAAATGTTGAGATGTTCCCCCTAAAATTGAGATATTACCCAATAAATTAGACTTTACTGAGATGTATGACACAAAGAAGATTAAAAGTGGGTTTGATTCCAAGATGTACAAGAATTCAATCATAGTGTTAAGTGCTGATAATTAATATTTAATGCATAAAATATGTAGGGAGTTAATGTTTTTTATTCTATTTGCATTTGTTATTTACTACTATTCATTTATGGTTTAAAGAAAGTCAATATTAAAGAAAAAGTATATTTTATTTATATCTAGTAATAATTTTTGTTTCGATCCTTTTTCCAAATAGGGGTGAGTAGTCACTACTATATGTATAAATGGAAAGACTTGCATTTATGGTACAAAACAATTTTTAAAATCTGCAATTACTATCATTTGTATGCAAAAATTGGATAAAAAAGTTTCTCTTGGTTTGTAGTTTACAATTCTGTATCTTTTATTCCTCAGAATGAAAATAAACTTGGTTATGATATATATTTATAGATACACTATAAATATATATTTCTCTATGTCTATATTTCTTTACATATCTATCAATATTTATCTATCTATATCTATATTTAGATTAACACACATAGTTATATTATGTCTTACCTTTGAATTATTTGATTTACATTAATTATGTAGTTACATTAATGTACAGAGATAAAGTTCGTAGTCTCTGGTCACTTTCATTCTAAATGTGTGCTTCAGGATCCACAGCCTTTCAAGGTTTTTTTCCTCTTCGGCATCATATCACTTGATATCACTTGACCCATAATTTTAATGTGAAAAATTTTCTTCAGTTCTTAAATATCAGCTTGGCAAAATCAGAGTAGAACACAAAAATCACTACATACATAACCAGCAAAGGGCTTTAAACCATAGGTATATTAAAACTTTATGTGAAATCAATAAAAAGATAATAGGTCATTCAGTCAAAATATGGGAAAAAAGACTTAAACAGGTAATGTGAAAGAGAGGCTACCCGACCTCTTTAAAGTTCTTGATCTGTAATCAAGAAAATGCAAATTTAAACCATGGTAAAAATACTACACATTCAAGAGAATATTTAAAATTTGAAATTTACCCAACAGAAGACTATTACATATACTTTTTCATAAATTTGCATTTGAGTCTTGAACCATATTTTATTGTTGTGTCTTTTTCTTGCTAATTTTTAGGAGTTACTTGACTTTAGTTCACAATAAAAAGATCAGCACAATGAGGATAGAGAGATCATTTAAAACTGATGAAGTTTGGCTATACCAAAACCTACATCAATGTCACATTTACAATGAATTATTGAACAATTTCCTCAAAGTTCAGAAATAAATCAAGAATGTTAATTTATCAGTACTTTCATACAACAGAATACTGGAGACTGCACCTGTGTATAAGCTATGAATAAGACAAAATAGAGTGAAAATTAAAAAACTAAGCTGTAATTATTCACACACAACATGATGAGATATCAAGAAAGTATTTTAAAATATACTAACTGACAGACTTCTCATATCAATTCAGTAAGATTATTAAAAGGGTCAATATATAAAAAGTAAATTACATTTCTATGAACCAGAAGCAAAATGAAAACAAAATTTAAAAGTATTATTAATTTTTTTGAAATAATTCAAATAAAAATACCTGAAATTACAAAATATTATAGATAGAAATTAAAGACATAAATAATTACAGAGATATTGCCTATAACAATACATATATAAATTTCTCTAAAATTTTCAATGTCTTTTGTAACTTTGAGGCTATTACTCTTTGAAAAGTGAAAAAAAATATATAAAGAAAAGTACAATAGTTGTCTCTGTTCTCTGTTTTGTTTTTTTGTAAACATTTCCCCAAACTCTGGGCATGTTTTCTGAACTTCTGAAAAGTGACTCTAACATCAGTAGTGAGTACTAAAACTTTGGAATTTATTTCTGGTAGCTCCAAGAAATAAACATTGATAGAGAACTTTGGTGAGAACCTGTTGTTCTCCTTGAACCTATTCTTGAACCTAGATAGAGCCATGTGGGAAGACAGAATACTTGATGTCCCATGGCTCTGTTTGATTTAAAGTAAAAGTTTTCTCCTCTGTCACAATGAGATCGATATTGAAAGAGAAAAACCAAAACAAAATTATCACTGAAGGCCTTCATCTTTTTTTAAAAAATATGTATACCTATACTTTTTCAGGTGATCTATCTGGTATAAACTTGCTAGATTTATCTTGCTACTTTCCCCTAGAAAATTTGCAAAGCATTTTTTATAAAGATAAGGAATAATGATTTTTAATGAATAAAGTAAAAAACTGAATAAACAAAATTCATCTGCTACTCTGAATGAGACTTTTTAATTTATTTGACCATATGCAGTACAAAAATATATATTTTTACTATGTATTAGAAATCTAGGATGGTGAGGTTTTTTGATAGGTTCAAAAGAATTGAATGCCACACTTTTAATCCAAAAGATAATTTATCTCATAAGTGGTGAAGAGAATCCCATTTGTGTGATATCAAACACAATGTTTAAAAAAAAGACTAAGAATTTTAAAAAGGTAAGGGAGAAATTTATTTTTAACCTGATATTTGACATTATCAAACAGTTTCTAAGTCTTATATAGTTTTAAATTAAATAGCCATATTCCCAGGGCAAGGCTTATCCATTGCACTCTGGATGTGCTGATGCCTGCAATTTCCCCAAATATGGGAAACTTGACTGCATAATTAGTGGTAGTGGGGGACTGCATTTGCACTCTCCCCTAAAAAAAAAAAAAGATAGAGATTTGATCTGGAGTTAGACAGACAAGGATTAAAATCCCATAACTGTCTATATTATATTTCCTCAAATTTCCAGAAGTTACTTATTCTATAAGTCCCATATTTTTATAGATTAAAAAAATTTTAATGAGCTATTTCTTAATTAAAAGAATGTGCATAAACCTACATTGCTGCATGAAATTGTTTTAGTACTCACTGAAATTGTAGGTAATCTTTACTGAACTTTACATTTTGGTCAAATCACAAGTGATCAGATCAAATAATTATTTCCTAGAACAATTGGCTCAGAGAAAGTTTGGCGTGGAATAATTATTAGCATTATTATAACCAAAATTCTCATTCTAAAAGAATAATGTTACATACAAAGTGGTGAATAAAGTTATAAAGTTGTACAATATTAAGCAGTTGAAGAGTTGATAGACACATTCAGATTCTCACCAGTTCACAAATTGTTAAGACTGAAAACAACTCAAATGCACAATTCTAATAGATGGCAATGACAGTGTTATTTTAAAAATTACACAATTATTTGGAACAGTGGAAGAGCAGATACTAAGAGCTCTTGTAATCAGATTAATAAGACTTGTGTCATGTTTTTTCTTTCAATAACAATGGACTACAATCTTAGGGAACACAAGTTCCCTGGTCAAGGCATTTTTATGCCATATTTTTTTCCTTTTTGATAAAAATTATTCAGTTTCATTACAGGTACCACCCATGCTTCAGTTCAGAGAAGATTAGCTGCTAGAAAATCACATAAAAATGATTGATAAACTTGGATCTAATGTTTTTACAATAACTACATTAAAACTTCCTTTATTTCCAAGTCTTCAACCTTTGATATTTATTATACCATTCTCAGAATTTTTCATTAATTTGTATTAAAATTAATCTGGAGTTCAGTGGCTCAGAAATCACCAATTTACAACACAATATTATCTATCCCTGGTATTTGGACTACCTGAGCACAATGTCCTCAGTGTTCAAAGATGAGCAATCACTTCAGAAACTCAGTTTTAAAATTCTGACTTTGCCTTTTCCAGCTGTTTAATATTTGAGAAATCACATAAACTTTCTGTGTTTGGATATCTTTAACTATAAAAATAATAATTCTTTAAAATTAAAAATGTGGCATAGTATTCTTCTCTGCATCTGACTTTGTATTCCAAGGAGCTTATATTATTCACAGAGAGAATTTGGTAAGATTAAATATGGGAAAATAATAGTCTCAATTTTGTCTATTCATTCCTTTATGCAAGATTGTTAACTTACAAATACTTTAGTAATAAATATATGAGGCAAAAGAGTGAGCATGACGTTTTCTATTAACCTATTTTTATGGAAGAAATAATTTAAATGGAGCATTACATACAAACATACATGCAAGCTCACAAACAGGAAGACACCAAATGAAGAAGCATTAACTCCACACAAAGTTATCAACTATTACAGGATCTAGTTTATTCTACCCATGTATTTCTTTACTCCTTCATTCATTATTTATCTATTGTTATCTATTTTTGTGTCTGTTATTATCTCTGAGCCATTAACTAGGTATTATGAAAAACACAAAGATAAATGAAATGAAAGCCCAAATATTGCAGAACTTATAAACAATCATAGAAAATATCTCAAAACAGATAGAGACATCATCAAGATAGCAGAATAGAAAGCTCATGACCTTGTTTGTTCACAGAGACAGCAACTTTACAATATACAGTCCAAAAACCCATTATGAGATCTAGAAACCAGTAAAGAAGTCTCAATATCCTTGGAAGTTTCAAAGTCAAGGACAGCCTCATTGAAATAGCTAAGAAAAGCTGCTTCATGTCAGTTGTACCAACCCTTTCTCAAAGTCAGCACAGCTCAATGCAACTGAGAGAAAAATCCAAACTCACACCTCTCTTATAATGAAAAATGAAGTGTGGCATATACATCCAACACTCTAACTTTTCAGAGAACTTCCTCAGAGACTGGTTTCTTTCTTGATTTATTTGGAACACTGGAGGCACTGGCATACCTTAAAATGCTTGGAGTCTCTGAGAACAAAAGAAAACTCAGTGGCTTGTTGCAGTGCCAGAGAAAAATTGTGGTACTATAGACAGATACCAGAGTGAACAAGATATTACAAGCTCCTGTGAAAGAAACTGACAAACCTCTAGATGGAAAATTATACAGGCAATCTCAGAGAAGACACATCCTCATACAAGATCTAAAATGATCCTAAAATCAATAGGTGGGCTGATTGCTGAAGGTATTTCCCTGTGTTAAGCTAGCCTGAAAGAACTCATAGAAGTAGTTGCTTTTTTAGATGCATGAATCAAGTAAAAAACAAAAACAAAAAACAAATTAACAAACAAGCAAAAACAAGGTGTTCTAAAGAAACAGGGAAAATACTCAATCAAAGGAACATAATAAATACCCCAAAAGTATACTTGAATAGAGATTTATAAATTATCTGATAAAAATTTAAGATAATTGTCTTAAATAAGCTAAATACATTCCAAGAAAACACAAACAAATAAAATTAAAAAGTTATGTGTTGACAAAATGAGAAAACCAACAGAAATAAAAACTATATAAAAACACCAAATGGAAACTCTAGAGCTGAAAAATATCATAGGTGAATTTTTAGAATTCACTATGAATTAACAGTAGAATAAATCATCAGGAAAAAAAGTAAACAAACTCAAATACAAGTTATATGAAATTACTGAATCAGAGGAAAAAGAAAGAAAGAAAGAAAGAAAGGAAGGAAGGAAGGAAGGAAGGAAGGAAGGAAGGAAGGAAGAAAAGTAAAGAAAAACTGAGGAATTTGTGAGACACAAGCAAGCTAACCAATATGCACATTATGGAAATTATAGAAGAAGAATAAAGAGGAAAGGGAGCATAGAGCTTATTTGAAGAAAGCATATCTGAAAATGGGCATTCAAATTTAAGAAACTTAAAATACACTAACTGGGATGAAGTCAAAGAGGCCCACACTGAGATACATTATAATCAAACTATCCAAAGTCAGGAACAAAGAGAGAATCTAAGAAGCAGCAACAGAAAAACAATTCACCATATACAAAGGAACTCTCATAAGATTATCAACAGAGTTCTATTAGAAACATTACAGGCATGGAGAGAGTCAGATAGTATATTCACAGTAGTAGGAAAAAAAATGTTAACCAAGAATACTATTTCTAAGAAAACTGTTCTGAAAAAATAAGAATAAATAAAGACTTCCCCAAATAAATAAAAACTGATGGAGTTCATCACTACTAGACCTACCTTACAAGAATTAGCAAAGGGAGTCTCTCAATTGAAAGAAAAAGATAGCAGACACCAACATGTAAAGCATGTAAAGCTCTTTAGTAAAGGTAAATATATAAACAAATACAGAATACTGTAACATTGTATTGGTGGTGCATAAAGCACTTTTAATTCAGATGTAGAATTTTAAAAATAAATCCACAAAAACTATACATATAATACTACATTAGTAGATACAAATATAAAAAGATGTGACTTCAGACATAATAATTTGAATACGGGAAACATAAAAATAGAACTTGTATATGTTTTTGAGGTTATTATTTTCTTTTCTTTTTTTTTTTTTTTTTTTTTGAGTTGGAGTCTCACACTGTCACTCAGACTGGAGTGCAGAGGCCGCTCCCGGCCACCGCAGCCTCGACCTGCTGGGCTCCGGCGATCCTTCCGTCTCAGCCTTCCAAGTAGCCAGAATTACAGGCATGCGCTACCACGCCCGGCTGATTTTTTGATTTATTGTAGAGATGAGGTCTCGCTGCCCAGGCGGGTCTCGAACCTGCAGGCTCAGGCAATCCACTCACCTCAGCCTCCCAAAGGTGCGGGATTACAGGCTGAGCCACCGAGCCCGGCTGAGGTTATTATTTTCAAATAGAATCATTACAGATATGGGTTACATTTTTTATCCCACAGTCACTTCAAATAAAATATCTATTGAAGATGCACAAAGGAAAATGAGAAGGAATCAAAGAAGTCTACTACAAAAAACAATCAATGAAAATGAAGAAAGGCAACAAGAGAGAAAATAGGGACCAAAAACTATAACACACACATAAAACAATTACTAAAATAGAAATGGTAAGTCTTTTCTTATTACCAATTACTTCAAAGATGAATAAATTGAATTTTCCAACAAAAAGACATACGGTGGATCAGTTAAGAACAAATAAACAAAAATGATGCAATCACTTTGAAAATCTAACTCTTCTAAATTTAACATCCATACTTAACATACAATCTTATGTTTTTGCCTTTGAGAAATGGAAATATATGCTGTCATAAACACACATACATGAACATTTATAGTAGGTTTTTTTAAGCCAATAATTGAAAACAAGATTGCAGTCCAATTAATGAATAAGAATTGTGTAGACATACAGTGCAATGCTACTTAGCAATAAGAAGGAACTCGTAACATGAACAGAATAAGACATACACAAAAGTGTACAAACAAAGACAATATTAGTGTGAAATGAAGAATTCTGTTACAGTATATAGGAATTGTAGGGATGGATGGATGGATGGATGGATGGGTCTATCTACCTACCTACCTATCCACTAAACGGATCTAAAAGCAGTGAAGTCCAAGTAGTATATTTGGTCTTTAAATGCCATTTTTCTCTAAAAGAAATGAAAACTCTATAGCGAACAATGGTTGATTTCAGGTCTAAGAGGAAAGAATACAGTAAACCTGGAATATTTTGTTGTATAAAAAAAAGTGCTAACGTCTACGAGAAATCCACAGCCAGTATACTGCTAAACAGACAGAATTGGAACCCTTTCCCTAAAAACTGGAAAAAGGCAAGGATGCCACTCTCACCCTCCCTGTTCAATATAGTTTATGAAGTCCTAGCTAAGCAATCAGATAAGAAAGGGAGATCAGAGGTATACAAATAGGAAAAGAGAAAGTCAAGTTATCCCTCTTTGCAGATGACATGATTCCATACATCAAAAACTCAAGAGAAGCCAGGCTCAGTGGCTCATCCTGTAATCCCGCGCTTTGGTAGGCTGAGGTGAGTGGATTGCCTGAGCCCATAGGTTCAACACCCACCTGGGCAGCATGGTGAGACCTCATCTCTACAATAAATCAAAAATCAGCCAGGTGTGGTAGCGTGCGCCTGTAGTTCCAGCTACTTGGAAGGCTGAGGTGGAAGGATCACCGGAACCCAGCAGGTTGAGGCTGCAGTGGCCGGGAACGGCCACTGCACTCAAGTCTGGGTGGCAGAGTGATACTCCAACTCAAAAACAAAACAAAACAAAACAAAACTCAAGAGAATGTGTCAAAAATCTTCTTGCACCGAAAAAGAACTTTGGCAAAGTCTCAGGGTATAAAATAAATGTAAAAAAGACAGTCATATTTCTATACATCAATAATATACCACAGAAACTCAAATAAAAAGCACAATTCCATTCACAATAGCCACAAAAATATGATATACCTTGACATCTTTCTAGCCAGAGACATGAAAGACCTTTACAACGAAAATTACAAAACACTGCTCAAAGAAATTAAAGATGACACAAACAAATGGAACAATATTCCATGCTCATGGATTAGAAGAATCAACATTGTTAAGCTGTCCATCCTACCTAAGGAAATCTACAGATTTAACACAATACCCATTAAATTACCAGCAGCATTCTTCTCAGACCTGGAAACAACAATACAGCAATTCATATGGAAACATAGATGACCACAAATAGCCAAAACAATCCTCAGTGAAAAAAACAAAGCATGAGTTATCACACTCCCAGACTTTAAACTTTATTATAAAGCTGCAATAATCAAAACAGCCTGGTATTGGTACAAAAACAGGCATATAGACCAATGAAACATGATTGAGATTCCAGAAAAAAAACCTCAATTTCTCAACCAACTCAACTTCGGCAAAGACTCCGCTACCAACCACTGGGGAGAGGAGAACCTCTTCAGTAAATGGTGCTGGGAAAACTGACTGATCACATGCAGAAGATTAAAACAAGACCCCTGCCAATCACCATACACAAAAGTCAACTCTAATGCATCAAAGACCTAAATGTAAAACCTCAAACTATAAGAACGTTAGAAAACTCAGGAGACACCCTTATGGAAATTGGAACTGGCAACCAATTCTGTATCAAAATCCCAAGAGCCCATGCCATAAGAGATAAGATAGACAAGTGGGACCTCATCAAACTGTCAAGTTTCTGCAAAGCAAAAGGAACATCAAGAGAGCAGGGAGACACTCCACAGATTGGGAAAAAATATTTGCCAACTGTATGTCTGACAAAGGCCTAACATCTAGGATCTACAAGGAACTCAAATGGGCCAAAAAGAAAAAAACACACAGTCCCATTATAAAGTGGGCAAAAGATATAAACAGACACTTCTCAAAAGAAGACATAAGAGCAGCCAACAGATACATGAAAAAAATGCTCAGCCTTACTAGTCATCAAAGAAATGCAAATTAAAGTTACACTGAGCTACCACCTAACTCCTGTCAGGATGGCCATCATCAATAACTCAAAAAGCAGATGCTGGAGAGGATGTGGCGAAAAGCAAACAATTCTACACTGCTGGTGGGAGTGTAAACTAGTACAGCCTTTGTGGAAAAAAGTGTGGCAATTCTGAAAAGATCTAAAAATTGACCTTCCATATGACCCTGCATTCTCCCTACTGGGTATATACCCGGAAGAACTCAAATCACTCTATGAAAAAGATACCTACACACGTATGTTTATCGCAGTATTGTTCACAATAGCAAGAACATTGAACCAACCGTGCTGCCCATCAAAAGAGGACTGGATAAAAAAGTGTGGTACACATACATGATGGAATATTACTGCAGCCATAAAGAAGGACAAAATCATGAACTTCACAGCAACCTGAACAGACTTAGAGTCTATAATACTGAGTGATGTATCACAGAAACAAAGAACTGAGTATCACATGTTCTCACTCATAAGCGGACCTTTAACAATTATCATAATACTGTAAGAAAAAGATTGGTAGTAGTGGGAAACTGCTGGGTGGGTAGGGGGTGGGTTAGCAGTAGTTGGTATCTTCCAGGGGATATGGGGCACACTTCATCAAAAGAGTACCTGTATAATGGACATTTGTATATCTAACCCTGAATTGTACCTCACATCTTTAAAATAACTTTTTTTAAAGTGCTAAAAACAGACAGGACTTGTCAAACAGAGCACAGCTACAAGCGTATTCTACTGCCAAATACTGGTACAATTTTTACATCAAATCAATAATGACTCAAAGAGTATAACGCATTTAATAAGTGAGACGGTCTTAATTATACAGTGATCCTAAAACAAAACAAACATCTCCAAAAAATAGTTTCTAAAGAAAAAGAGAAGCAACCTCAATTTATTAAATAGAAAAATGCCAACTAATTAATGAGGAAAGACTGATCAAAATGAAAAAGTGTCATTTTACTACTCTATAGTAATGATTGGTACAAGTAATAATCATCAATTCATTCTAAAATATTTGAACGAAAAATTGTTGGAAATAAGATATTCACACATTTTAAAAATTACTCCTTAACGGATCTCTTATTAACTCAAAGAGTAAAGCAGCTCTTTTTTGTATAGAAATCTGATTATTACTAGTTAACTAAGTTTAACAATTAAACAGCTGATCAAATTTGATGTCCCCACTTATAGAGTAAACTGGTTCTATCAGCCTCTTGGCATGATGCTGTGGGTTGAACTTAACATTGCCTAGGTAATAATCCCATAAAATTATTTAATGTGAATCCAATCATTAGGGAACTAAATCAAGCAAATGAAAAATAAAAAATATTCTGAAATACCGGTCTGAAATTTTCAAAAGTATCAACATAATGTATGGCAATGCAAGTCTGGGAAGAGAAACCATTCTAAATTAATAAAAATGAAGGAGACATGAAAACCATATGACTTACAATCATTATTAAATAGTAAGTCAAATAAACCAGGACATTATTATGACCACTTTGAAATTTGAATATGGACTGCATATCGCAAAATATATACAAGATTTACCTGAGCAGGATAATTACATTGAAGTTATGTGGGAAAGTGTTGGGAGCCGTCCACAGAGGCCCTGAGCGTTAGGGATCAGGGAGGGCCGTGGACCCCGAGACCGCTAGGATGTGTTCGGGAGCCGTTGTCCCCATTTTCCTCCTCCTTTTACCATGCAGCACCAGTAACCTAAAGGAATTCTGCTAATCTAAGCTGAAGGCTCTGTGACTGTGACAGGCATGGCTCACTCTAGAAATTCATTGTTCCTGTTTCCCATAAACTGCAGTTTCGGTTTAGGTATTAGATATAATTCAAACTCGGGTCACATTTGGGAGCCTTTTACATGGTACAAGCCTCTTTATAAGATTTTAAAGTATATTTGTAGAATTAGTATATACTTAAGGAGAGTTGTTTTCAGCTTTTCAATGGTATACATGATTATCAAGAGTTATCAGAAATGGACCAGCACAAAGCTTGGGCTGGGCCACATTCCTGAGGGCCCAGCATATACTTTGGACGGGGCTGCATTCTTTTAGGCCAGCTTTAGCTACAGTTAGTGTTGGGTTTTTTCTATCTATTATAGAAATTGAATTTATTTTATTCATAGAAAGTATTGTAGAATAGGTCATGCTAACGTTAGGGAATCATGTTAGTTCAAGCATGACCAATTATGATATTTTGAGGTTTAATAAGAATACAGTTAACTTTAGAAATTTCATTGTCTCCATTTTCTACTATTGTGGTTTTGGCCTTAGTACATTTTACAGTTTATATTTGGGTTTTATTTTTAGAAGTTTTGCTGCTGATGATCAGCTTTATATATTAGGATTAGGAATTAGAAACTTTCATAGAAATTAGGATAGATATATAGGACTTTAGAATAGCCATTTTGTTAAGAGATTGTAGTCTATTATTCCAAAATGTGGCCCACTGTGAACCTTGGACTGGGCCACATCCTATAGAGCCCAGCGTGATCTTTGGACTGGGCCACATTCTTTAGGAATTAGTTTAAGCTATAATTAAGAGCTTCCATAGCATTGTGTAAGTAGTATTAGCATAAAATAGAAAGGTAATAAGTTGAAGTTAGGCATCATGGGTATTGCGTGAGATTTAGAAGTTACTGATTATCAGAACATCATTAGGCTAGTAGGGATTGTTGCACTGCTTTTGAAGAGCATTAACTAGCAAAGGGAACAATAAGACAATCTTGGGGTTTGTCCTTCCTCATACCTGAGAAAACATCTGGTGGGTGGGGGATGACCCTCCTGCACCTGGCTTTGTGTTCATGTGAAAGACTTGTGAGACTGTCTGTGTAAAATTTGGGGATAAATACCTGCTGTAACTTTCAATAAATGACTTCTGTTAATTTCACTGAACAGTGGTCCACTTTCTTTCTTTCTCTTTCTTCCTCTTTATATCTATCCTTCTATCTTTCTTTCTTTTAATATCTGTCCCTACAGATTCACCGACGCCACCACATCTTCCAAGGAACTCCCCAAAACTTGCAGGAGCTGGCCCCCCACAGGAAAGTATTTGTGTTCTTAGGAGATACATGCTGAATTATTTACTATAGATGTGGGAATTTTTATAATTTCTGCAACTAAGTCTTGAATAGTTCAGTAAAAAAAAAGTAAATATATACATGGGTGAAAACACACACATATGTGTGTATATATGTGTAAATATATATAAGCATATAGATGTATATAAATAGAGAAAAAATATGTAAATTGTAAATGTGTAAAAAGTGAGCAGTTACTGAATTAAGGTGAAGGGTATATAGGAGTTAATCATAATATTCTGGTGACTGTTCTGTGAGTTATAATTTTCAAAAATTTAGTAAGATAATAGTAAGTTCAAAAGTCTCCATATATTTAAAAAGAAAAAGTAATGTGATTTAAAATTACTTAAATGTTAATTTGCTACATATCAATATTGAAAGAAAAATATTTTTTAGAAAAAAATGAATAGATTTAGATGTGTATATGAGGAAAACATAAAAGATGAAAAATAATGACTTAGATGTTTTAACTAAGACCTTAGGAAAGCACCAGAACATAGACAAGAAATGAGGAGGAATGAAACAGTAAAGATATCAGAAAAAAATAAATAAATGGAAAAACAACAACAAAAAAGAATCTATAGAAAAAAATGTTAAATATTGTTTATTTGAAGACATTATTAAAATTGGTGACTATTAGGACTATTCAAACAAAATAAAATCATAGATAAATAATAGTATGAATGAAAAATAAAAACTATAGTTGTGACTGAAGCAATCCTCTATTTGTTTCTAATGCTGCTCTAACACATTACTGCAAATTTAGTGACTTAAAACAACCAAATTTGTTATTTTATAGTTCTGGAACTCAAAAGTCCAAAATAGGTCTCAAGGGGCTAAATGGAGGTGTCAGTAGGACTGTGTTCCTTCTGGAGGCTCTAGGGAAAACTCTGCTTCTTGACTTTTCCAGCTTCTAGAGGCCATCTGACTTTTTTGGCTCATGGATCCTTCTATCTTCAAAACCTTACAATCTTGTCTTCCTTTTATAAAGCCTTTTGTGATTACATTATGCCCAACTGGCTAATTCTGGATAATCTATCCATTTTAAGATCTTTAATTTATTTATATCAGCAATGTCCCATTTGTCATATAAAATAGCATAGTTACTGGT
Organism: Cephalopachus bancanus; assembly: GCA_027257055.1. Classification (NCBI taxonomy): domain Eukaryota; kingdom Metazoa; phylum Chordata; class Mammalia; order Primates; family Tarsiidae; genus Cephalopachus; species Cephalopachus bancanus. Next base: position 3,122,401 of record JAPVLO010000012.1, read on the forward strand.
TCCAGGATCAAGAGGTGGACATTTTGGGAGCGGAAAGGGACATTATTCTGCTTACTACAATTTCATCTGCAGTAATACGGAAAATTTATATGAAATAGATGAATTACTAATAAATATAATTCTACAGGTCTGACTTTAAAAGAGCTATTAAAAAGCATAATTGCTTCCTTAAAAGACTATATATGGCTTTTCCTAATTCAGTGTTTAACATTTCTTTATCCTATAAGTATTAGTTTAATATTATTTGTAGCTGGGCTCGGTGGCTCAGCCAGTAATCCCGCATCTTTGGGAGGCTGAGGTGAGTGGATTGCCTGAGCCCGCGGGTTCAAGACCCTCCTGGGCAACTTGGCGAGACCTCATCTCTACAATAAATCAAAAATTAGCTGGGCATGGTAGTGCGGGCCTGTAGTTCCAGCAACTAGGAAGGCTGAGGCGGAAGGATCGCCAGAGCCCAGCAGGTTGCGGCTGCGGTGGCCAGGAGCAGCCACTGCACTCCAGTCTGGGTGATAGAGTGAGACTCCAACTCAAAAAAAAAAAAGAAAAGAAAAAAGAAAAAAATTATTTGTTAATATACTAGCTAATATCTTTGTTTATTTACTATATAATGTTGAAACATTTTTTCGAGTTTTTAAAAGTTACTTTGTTTAAACAAAATTTATATTAATGTAGCAAAATACTGCTTATTATCAAATAACTAAAATAATTAATGCTAAAAAAGTACTTCAAAGAGTACATTCCAGGGAATGCTATGTACATTTGACTCATAGCAAACATCCATGAATCAGGGTTGATTCATTTATACCCAAGATAATCTACTGAATGTTGGTGAAGTTTTTAGAAAGGCTACTAATTGAAGGCAAATATGAATGTCAATTACACCATTCATCAAAGACCAGAATAGTTTGTTTCTTCCTCTATACACCTTTAAGAACATTCATAGTTGGAATATTTGACATAATATAAAAAACATTCTGTTTTTTCCATAACTCTTTGTTTACAAGTCTGTTATAACTCCTAGAGCATATTTTATTATGGATAAAATTTATTGTGTCTGCCATTTCTATTAATTAGATGTGTTTGGAGCCATGCATGATAAATTATTTATTTTTATGTACCTAGAGAATTCAAAGTACCTAGAAAATTACTCTATGCAAAACAAATATTAAAAAATTCTTTTTCAAATATTGATAAATTTTCTTCAAATTATACATTTAGATGCATTCCCTTGTCTTTCATCATTCATAGACTGTCACGTAATTTCTTGCTGAGAATAAGCAAAATGAATTTTTGAAAAGTGTCATAAAAATAAGGACAAGACAATCATTGAGCTCATAGAAATGATCTATTTCTACTACATGCTGAAGAATTATCTATAAATAAAAATATATTTTTCATCAGATTACAGTTTTTTCTATTTTTATTAATTTGACCTTATGCTATATTGCCTTATAATAAATGGCTATGTTACTGGTTTATGTATTTACTATACTATACTTTTTATTGCTATGTTGGAGCTTATTACTTCTACTTATTAAAAAATTTAACTGTAAAACAGCCCTAGACAGGTCTTTCAGGATGTAGTTCGGACAAAGGAATTTTTGTTATGGGAGATGACAGCTCCATGCCTGTTATTGCCCCTAAAGACATTCCAATGGGACGAGATCTGGAGGTGGAAGATAGTGATATTGATGACCTGTTGCTGTGTAGGCCTATGCTAATGCATGTTTCTTTCTTAGCTATGAACTAAGTTTAAAAGTAAAAAAAGAGACAGAGAATAAAAGCTTATAGAATAAGGACACAGAGAGAAAGTATTTTTGTATAGCTGTAGAATGTTTATGTTTTAAACAGTTTTATTGAAAGAGTCGGAAATTTCCTTTAATTAAAATATTTATTAGGTAAAAAAGTTACAGTGAGCTAAGGGTAGTTTAATATTTAAGAAGAAATGATTGTCAATACATTTAGTGTTGCCTAAGTGTACATTATTTATAGAGTCTACAGTAGTGTACAGTAAATGTCCTAGGCCTTCACATTCCCTTACTCCTTACTCACTGACTCACTCAGGGCAACTTCTAGTCCTGAAAACTCCATTTACGGTAAGTGCCCTAAACAGATTTACTATTTTTAAAATCTTTTATAATGTTTTATTGTACCTCTGTATGTTTAGAGACACAAATATCTACCATTGTATTACAATTGCCTACAGCACTCAGTACACTAACATGTTGTACATGTTTGCAACCTAGGCTATATATTATATATATTATTATAGCCTAGGTGTGTAGTAAGCTGTACTATCAAGGTTTGTATAAGTACACTTTATAATGTTTGTAGGATGATAAAGTTACCTAATGACTCATTTCTCAGAAAATATTCCTGTCGTTAAGAGATGCATCCCAGCTGTACACAGTGGCTCAAGTCTGTAATCCCAGCACTTTGGGAGACTGAGGTGAGGGGATTTCCAGAGCCCATGAGTTTGAGAACAGCCTGGGCAACTTGTTGAGACCTCATCTCAAAAAATTAGCCAGGCATGGTAGTGTGTGCCTGTAGTTCCAGCTACTTGGAAGGCTGAAGCAGAAGGATCACCTGAGTCCAGCAAGTCGATGCTGGGCTGACCGTGAGCATGCATGACACTGCACTCCAGACTGGGAGACTCCAACTCAAAAAAGAAAAAAAAAGAGAGAGAGAAGCATGCCTTTGTGTGTGTATGGGTACACACACACTCACACAGATGTATTATGGGAATTGGCTCATGTGAGTATGCAGGCTGGGAAGATTCACAATATGCCCTCTGCAAACTGGAGAATCAAGAAATCTAGGGGTGTAAGTTAGTCTTAGGTCAAAGGTTTGAGAACCAGAGGGGTCACTGGTGTAAGTCCTAGAGTCAAATGGTCCAAGAACTAAGAATCCTAATGTCCCAGAGAAGTAGATGTCCTTGCTTAGGAAGAGAGATAGGAGATTTGCTATCCTTTACATTCTGATTTTACCTGAGCTCTCAGGAGATTGGTTGCTGCTCATCCACATTAGTGAGAGCAGATCTTTACTCATTCTCCCAATTAAAATGCCAATCTCTTCTGGAAACACCCTCACAGACACATCCAGAAATAATGTTTGTTACCTCTTTGAACATTCCTTAACCCAATCAAGTTGACATATAAACTTAACCATCACAAACATAATATCTTTTTAGGGAAATACTAATTAAAACAACGAGCTATCACTATGCACCTATTAAAATTGCCAAAATTAAAAACACTGATCACATGCTTTCATGATGTGAAGCAATGTCTCTTGCCCATTTTGATGAAAATGCAAAATGATACTGCCACTTTTTTGGCAGTTTGATAGTTTCATACAAAACTAAACATATTTTCAACATATAATCAGCAGTAGTGCCCCTTGTCTTTACCCAAATGAATTAAAAACTGATGTCTAAATTAAAATCTACACATGGAGGTTTATAGAAGCCTTATTCATAATTCTTAAAACTTGGTAGTAACCAAGATTGCGATTTCCTTCAGTTTGTGAATGGGCAAGTAAACTGTAAATAAATGATGATACATATATACCATTCAGCACCAGAAAAAACAAAAAGCTACAATCAATTCACATAGAGAAAACTTAGATGTGTACAGATGAATATTACTAAGTGAAAGAATAGAATCTGAAATAGAAGCACAGAGGATCTTCAAAGCAGTCTAACTATTCTAAATGATACCGTAACAGAGGATACCTGTCATTACATATTTGTCAAAATCTACAACACCAAGAGAACTCGAATATAAATGATGAATGTTGGGAAACAATGAAATATCAATTAAGGTATGTTGGTTGTAAGAAATATACCATTCTAGTGTGAGGTGTTGGTGGGGGAAGCTGCACATGTGTGGCAACTGAAGGTATGTAGGAACTCTGTGCATTTCCCTCAATTTTTCTGAGAACTTAAGAGTGGTCTAAAAATAAAGTCTATTAAAAATAAACAAATGTAATCATAAGTTTCTACACAAATGTCTTTATAATGCTGATTTTTACAATCGCAATCTCATACTAATCATACAGTGAGGAGTTTCATTTATCCAAGGAATATATAACCAAGTAGTTGAAAGCATGAGCTTTTGTAGCAGAAAGACTTAATTCAAATTTTGACTTTCTCATTAACATTTGTATAGCCTTAAGGACCATATTACACAGATGTATTATGGGAATTTTCTCAACCACAAATAAAAATAACAATACCAGTATATTATACCCTCAATAAATATTTTAAGTCATTTATACATGAATAAATAAATGAAGCAAAATCTGTATAACAAATTTCTAACACAAACTCTATGACCAATTAAGGGTGGTTAGTTTTGTTAGTATAATTTGTACTACTGTTAGTATCATCATTGTTATGCTGAATAGCATTAGGCTTCACATATTTTACCAACCAATAGTAAAAAAGGTGAATAGAATTCTTAACTCTTCTGGTTTGGGGAACAAGATATAAATAGAGGCCAACATATTGTATTCCTTGATATTTAAAAGTGATAAATAAAATGAAACCAAAAAGAAAATAAAATTAAAACCACAACTCAGCACCAAGACTCATTTTCTTGGAAATCACCCTTACCCAAGCCCTCACAATTGGTTCTCAATATCCTCCAGCCAGTTCAGAATAATTATTTTCTGAATTAAAAAAAAAAAAACTGAACTGGAGCAAACAAACAAATAAGAAAGATCTTTGTGCTTCAGTGTGATAGCCTGAGCCTCTAAGTCCTGGGCACTAGGTCAGGAATTTTCAGAGTGAACAAGAACAAATTGCTCTCATAAACAAGAAGCTATAGGAGTCATATTATCCCCCCTGACAACGCTTTCAACTCATAGTCTAACGCTAAAACAAACCGGTTGGTATAGGGGCTGGATAAAGTCAAATTCATGCACAGGACTCCCTGGAGGGGAGGGACTGGACTTGCTTAAATCTGATATGAATACTGACCCAAACTCCTGAGAAGCTGTAGTGGGCAAATGACCCACCTCCATGCCTCACATTTTGTCTCAGGAATTTCATTCAGTCCCTCTCATAACCCTTTCACAACCTCTCTCATAACCTTAACAAGAACTAGAAGAACTCAAGGATGCCTAGACATCCTTGTTAGATAATTTGGGAGAGTCAACTGAGAGAAGAGCAACTACTATTTCTGTACTTTCCTGGGGTGGAAGAGTTACCCTCACTCTTGGTTCTTAATATCCTCCAGCCAGTTCAGCATAATCATTTTTTCTAACTTTCAAAAAAAATTGAGCAAGTCCAAGAAAACAAATAAATAAGAAACCCTCAAAATATCCTTGTCTTTCAGCATGATATGCTGAGCCTCCAAATCCTAGAATCTAATTCTGCAATTTCTAGCATCTAGGATTACTGCTGAGTGAATAAAATATAATCCCTGTCTGGAACACCAGAGCTCACTGATAAATGATACACAAAGTAATGCAATGAATTTTTCAACAGTCCAAAGGATGGTCAAGGAGAAATCTACCTTCCATATGATCCTGCAATCCCCTTTCTGGGAATATACACAGAAGAACTCAAATCACTCTATGAAAAAGATACCTGAACGCATGTTTATTGCAGCATTATTTACAATAGCAAAAACATGGAACCAACTGTGTTGCCCACCAAAAGAAGACTGGATTTTTTAAAATGTGGTACATATACACATGGAATATTATGCAGCCATAAAGAAGGACAAAATCATGAACTTGGCAGCAAATTATGGACTTAGAGTCTATAATACTGAGTGATCTATTACAGAAATGATGAGTGGACCTTGAGCAATTATCATAATACTATAAGAAAGGAATTGACTATAGTTGGAAACTGCCGGAAGGGAGGGGGGCACACCTCATCAACAAGGGTAGTATAATGACCATTTGTATACCTGGCCCTGAATTGTACCCCACATTTTAAAAAATTAAAAAAGAACAATTTCCCATGTAAAGGGCTATTTATGTTTAAGCACTACTGATGGTGAGTGTGGTTCTTTGATAGAGAAAACTCTGAGAAACAAGTATTTACTAAAGCAAAGAAATATAAAAAAAGACAATGAATTTTCAGGAACCAGTAAGTAGTGCGCTTCATACTGCAGCAAGGGATGTAGAGGGTAGACCGACAGGCAGCAGAATTTATGTTGCTAGAGGCCTTAGCCTAGTTACCAAACTTTATTTTAGGGTAAACTGTATAATATAAGAAATGCGTGATAATTTCTGCAATAAGTTCTCATAAATATTCATCAAAACTTTAAAAAATTTATTCAAATTCTGTGACTGATATTCTTGAACACAGTAAAGAAAGAACCAATGAATGATATAAAAATATTGTGAATATGGCAATCCTCAAGAATTGACCAAAATTATAGAATTAGTTATTGCTTTTAATAACAAAACATGAGCCTTCTTAATTCTAATATTTATCTTAATGAAATAAGATTATCAAAACAAAGATAATTTTAAAAAATTTACTAAATTTAAAAAAAGCCCACTGTGTCAATTATGTTTATGAGAACATTTGAGTTAATCTAATATTTAAAAATATTTTTATTGAAGTTTTACTACATTCCACAAACTATAGGAAATAGAAATAAATGTAAGAACAAGTTGCTACATTTTTATAACTTATAATTGGTCTATGGAGACAATAGCTTCTCCCTGTGGTAACATGGTATTAGGCTTCATAAACTCAGGGCCCAGGAGTTCTACAGTAACATGCATCTCAGAAAGCACACACTCGTTCTGTGACTTCTTGCTTTCTTTCATTTGCTCACCTACCAAAGTCTATCCCCAGATTCTTTAAATTTGCCTCATCATTCAAGCTCTACTTGGAGATATGTATATATATATATATACATGCATATATATATATATCTCCATATATATAAACTCTACTATGACTATATATAATAACTCTACTATGACTATATACAATATATAATATTGTATATAAACATATACAATATACATATATACATGTACATATATATAAACATATATGTTTATATATGTAACAAATAAAACCATAGTGTGTGTGTGTGTGTGTGTGTGTGTGTGTGTGTGTGTGTGTGTGTACACATTCAGAATCTTTTGCAGGAAGACCAAGAGGTTGTTTTTCTCACAATGCAAGGGCAATAGACATTTTAGACTTTTTGGCACCTAATTTGATTAAATAATATATTGAGAATAAAAAGAAGTTTCTTGATCTCACTGAACTTCCTGTGAAGCAGATAGACTTTAAGGGTCTCCTGTACCATAGTTTGTTTTCCAAGAATATTGTGTCCATCCATGAAGCTGCATAATTGTGAATATAAAGTCAGGCTTTTACCGAAAAAAAAAAAATGGTGAGAATTTATAGATTTGGAAAAGCTACATCATTCCTCATAGAATTTCCAATTATTTTTACATTGTGTCTCTCCTCAATGCCCAAGGGTACTGCTGAGTTGCTTCCCTGAACACTATAGTTTTTAATATTTGAAAATAAATTATCTAGGACAATGACTTCATTTATATTACAGATCAGATAACAAATATATAAAAAAGAAGTCATTTGTTCAAAGTCTAGTGATTTCCATCTCTATTTCTATATAACATTGGGAAAGTTATCTATGCCTTTTTTGTTTCTTAATCTGTAGGGGGAGAAAATGATACCACTTTATAAAGGTTGTTTTAAATTTTAGAAGAGATAGTATATGTAATTACTATACCATCTAGTTCAGAGTAAACACTCAACAATTGATACTTTTAATAATTATTACTTATAACCAACTGACATTAAAACCCATGCTAATTGCCTAAATAATGTGTGGCTGGAGAGTGATACAGTAGAACATGTCAACTTCACTGGTGAAGCAGCAATCTTTTCATATAATTGGGAGCAATGTCTAAGTTCTCTGTGGATTTTGGCCTTTATCAAAAAGTTGCCTAAGACTAGTAGTATAAATTATGTTCTTTTTGATAATTCTTTTGCCAGGTTCAGTACTTAGTTTATAAAATGTCAGTTGTTCTTTGAAGCAGTAGCCCTTAGAGAAAGAGTTTTACTACTGCCATGTGTTACAAAAGCAAGGAGCATAGATATACTAGGCCTTTATATACTCATTCCTTCTGAGAATAGTGGGTTTTTTTTTTCAGTATGCTTATTCTTCCTTTACAATTCTGATATAATTCATGTAACTATTTAAAATTGTACAATTCAGTAGATTTCAATATATTAACTGTGTTACGCTAGCATCATCACTATGTAATTCCAAAACATTTCCATCACTCCAAAATAAACCTCATCTTGGTAGTCACTACCAAATTTCTCCTCCTGTCAATTTCCGGAAACCATGAATCTACTTTCTGTTTATATGGATTTCACCTTTGAGGCTATTTCATATAAATAATTCCAGACAATTTATGGCCTTTTGTATGATTTAATTCATTTTTCATAATGCTTTCAAGATTCATCTATGCTGTACCTTGTTTCGGTGCTTTGTTCCTTTTCATGGCTGAACAGTATTCCATTGTATGGATCTGAATGTTTTATATTCACTTGAGAAAAATGTGTATTTTGCTTTTGATGGGCAATACTACAGGTGTCTGCAGGCTTAGTTTGTTTATAGTGTCGTCCAATTTTTCTGTTTATTGCTGACCTAATTGTTGTAACTATTATTAAAAACAGGATATTATTTATTTTCTTCAACTATTTTTATTGTTTATTTTTCTCTTTTCTGTATGTTTTGCTTTATGCATTTTATAACTCTTAAATTAGGTATTTGAATATTTATAATTACTGTATCTTCTTGATGGATTGAACATTTTACCAGAATACAATGATCTTCTCTGTTTTTAAGAAAAATTTTGTATTAAAGTTTTTTCTCTTATATTGCTATTGTCACTCCAATTTCTATTGATTAAGATTTGCATGGAATTTTTTTCATACTTTTAACATAACTAATTAGTAAGGAATGACTCTGTTAAAGATCTAATATTCCCCCTTTTTAAACTTATGCCAGTAGATTATTTGCCATTAGTAGGAGTACCTTCTTAGTATTCAGTGTGTTCTCTGACTACAATAGAATAAATTAGAAATCAATAACGAAATTTTGAACTTTTATTCTCTAATGATACATAGTGATATATTGAAGGGATCGTCTTTTATTAGCTATGCTGAATTCTCAACTTTTTTCTTTCCCAGAAAGAAAATATAGATAAATCAATATCTTCACATTTAATTTAATTCCAAAGTTTCCATTTGCATTTTATAATATGAGGCATTAGTTTTAAAAGGTAACAACTGTTTGACGAGCAAGTTCATCTCTCTTGATTTTATTTTTCTTACCAATAATATGAATGTTTTTTATTAGAATCTCTAAGCAGTCTCAAATTATTTTTATTAATAAATTAATCTATTTAATTATGTATTTATTATGCCAGTGACTCTATAACTTTGTCATTCACTTTTCTTACATTTTGTAGAGCGAGTGAGTCAGGTTTTGTAGAGTAAATATGCGCTCCCTTCAGCACCATTAACATTCCAGGATCTTGTTAGGAAAGCAAATTTTAGTGCCCATTTCAAACCTACTAAGCTAGAAATGCTGGAGGTGGGGCCCTGTAATCTGATTTTAACAAACCCTTTGGAGGATTCTGATATGGATAAAGTTTAAGGAATCACTGTCATAGAGATTCTCTTAACTCTGTGGTAGGAGAGATTTGATTAGTTTTTTGTTTTGTTTTGTTTTGTTTTACAGCATCAGTCTTTGGGTACTGGGCAAAACTTCCACCTCTTCTTCATGTATCTGAAATAGTAGACTTAAAAAGTATGCAAATTTGATCAGATATGGAACTCTCAGTTCCATAAGCAGAATCTAAAATATTGGTCTTAGAATTGTGCCATTAGATGGTTTATTATAAGAAATTTACAAATCATGATAAAAAGACATATTGTACAGAATATTTCCCAGACTCATTTGTGAATCCAGAATTAACTAATCATTTAAATAATGTATATTTTATTGATTGAAATAAAATTACCTAATCTACGCTGGGCTCGGTGGCTCAGCCTGTAATCCCAGCACTTTGGGAGGCCAAGGTGAGTGGTTTGTCTGAGCCCGCGGGTTCGAGACCAGCCTGGGCAACTTGATGAGACTGCATCTCTACAATAAAGTAAAAAATATTCAGACGTGGTAGCACTGTCTGCAGTTGATGCTGAGGTGACCGCACTGCACTCCAGCCTGGGCCAAGGAGTAAGACTCCAACTCAAAAAAAAAAAAAAAGAAAAACCTAATCTCCTTGGTTCTCATAATTTCATCTGCAAAATGAAAGTGAATTCAGAGAAGACTTTTAGCTATAAAATCATATGATTCAGGCATTCAACAATCTAATAGCAGAGCATTTGCATACTTAGTACTACCTATAACATATAATAAAAGATCAGATCACTGTAACATTTCACCTTGATGTTGTAACAATCCAAACACATATCTATTATAAATAAATACTTGTATAAGAAAAATTCAATATTACTTTATGAGACTACATTCTTGGAGTGTGGCACTGTTCAACCAAGCATACAAATGTTCTTGCTCTTGATAAGCCTGAGTAGTTAAAAGTACTTCCCAGGAGAGCTTATAAATAAAAGGGATCTCTGTTTCCTTATTTCAAAATAGCTGACTTAAAAAGAAGATCTGCTGACTTTTTTTAAATAAGAAATACTCTACTATGAAGATTCATCTTTTTTTCTTTATTCTACTATTTTGGGTCACAGTTTTACCAGGTAATATGCAAATATTAATGGGCGTTTGTACTAATGAATTTAAAAAGATGTTAGATGTTTCTTGCTAAAAGTAGGATAATAACATAAGGATTAAAACATTACACAAAAATGTCAGGTGATATTTTAGACAGTTTCCCCAGAAAAAAAAAGTCTAACCCAAAAGGTCAATATTACTTAGCATGAGAAATCCTGCCCTCAGTCCTGGTATAGAGTTTGATAAGAAGTATGTTTAGCAGACACTAGTTGAATTGATGGATAGATTATTGCAAAGCTGAATATCAACAATCTAAAGCATAAGCTTAGGAATACATGTAAAGGTCAGGATGAGAAAAAAGAAGACAATAATGTTTTAGAAAGGTGAAATAAAGACAAAAAAACAACAAATAATAGATGGGGTGAGGTCAATTCAAGATGGAACATTGGAGAAATGTGTCAAATGGGAAAGAACTTTTGTCAAAAGTGAGTATAATTCAGGTTTCTTTCACTGACAAATCACATATGTGTTTGATAATTACTCCTCAGAATATGTAGAATAAGTAATGATATTTAGAATTGAAAATTTAAACTGTGTAGATTAACTGTATTTTCTCTATACTTTGTTTATGTTGCATCATATTATGCACCACTTCTGTTATAGTGAGAAAAAGCTAATATTAATAAACGTATATATATATATATAAAATATATCCACTATTTTTACCAATGACACTGGTAATGTAGTTCTGAGTCTATGTATTTACTAATAGGGATTACTATGCACCATCACTTCTCAGCTGCTGGAAAGGCTGACAGAATGTTTAGGCAGAAAAGCCTGGCCTTTAAAACCAGCTTATTGGGTCACCAAACCAATCCTTATTAATGGCAAGAAATAGTGGCAAAATTTATTTACTATCATAAATAAAAAATTGAGTTTCCCTTTTATCAGCTATTTGTAAAACAGAATTCTCCCACACCAGTTCTCCTCAATCTTATCATCTGAATACTGTGATAAATTATAGAAAATGATATGTACATTTAAAAATACTCTGAACCAAAAGACTTCTGAAAACACATGGACCAGCATGCAATTTAAAACATAATATCAAAAAATATTTGACTTTGCATAGATCATAGCCTCTAAGACCAATGTCCCCAATCCCACCTCTAAGTATATTCAATTCTCCTAAATAATAAAATTCTATTGAGAGTCCATTTCCAAGCTACAAAACAAAGCATATACTTTTTCTTACAGTTTTTACTGTTACAAAGTAATTTTTATATTATGCCAAATTTTGTATTTCTTATAATGTGCAAATTTTAGTTATAGTTTAGCTCTTCTGACCGTGAAAAAGACAAATGTCTTCCATATGAAAGTCTATCACCATGTCCTGTGACCCCAGCTACTAATTTCATTTAATCTTTCATGATTAATGAGAAAAAGAATCAGGAGCAGGAATTTAAAAACTTCTAGGAATACGACAAACAATACATATTATAGATTTTATGATCCCTATGATCTTGACTGAGTTGTTTTAATGCAAAAGAAGTTGTAAGCAATGTGTTAGCAAATGGGCATGGTTATATGTTAATAAAACGATTTATAAAAACAGGTGTCAGGTTGTATTTGGCTCCCAACCATAGTTTATTCCCAGTCAAGAGACTAATGGCATAAACAATAATTGAGGAAATTTTTTTTAAGTTACTATTTCAGATACTTTGTGGTAAAAGAAGAAAAAAATAGCAGTGGTAACTTTAGAAATCGTATAATATACAACAATGGCTGCATCCTCTGGTTGCTTTCATTTTTAAAAAATGAATGGTGTTATTAAACAGATGTCTGAATTATGTCATTTATTTATGGAAATAAATTTCCAAATATTCAGAAAACTTACGGAAATTTAGACAAATTGCCCAGCATTACCTAGCTCTCAAAACTGTGGAGAAGTAAAATCAAGCTGCAGTAGAAATTCTTTGAAGAGTCATAAAACACATCAACATTATTCAATCTAAATAATGTTTGTGAGAGCAGAAAATGGGCAGCTCAAATGCAATTAGACGATTGTAGAGATGAAGCCTGGCAGAATATAAATTATGATCACTTTTTTACTGTTGTCTTTGGGTGCATTCCTTGGGTCACTGTCTGGTCGCTTGTAAGGCAGTAAATTGAAACATCCAAATTAGGTCCAAGACACTCTTCTATTTCTAGGATGTACCTTCCATGAAGGAACAGAAAATTCACTAAAACTTTCTTGGGTAAGTGAAGATTTTCATTCTATGATCTTTTGCCTCTTAAAAGTTCTCCTTTTAAAGCATAGATGTGTCATAGTTAGATTGCTAATTTCAGTCATTCTTTCCTTCTTACAGCCAAAAAGAGATATCCTGAGTACGGTAGCTTGGACTTGAGCACAGAGTGCTATAAAGCTAATGGCAGGTGTAGAACTGTGTGTCGTGAATATGAAGTTAGGATTGCTTACTGCATAAGACCCGGTACTCGTTGCTGCTTGCAGAAGTAAGAATGACAGAAGAAAAGAGATACATGCTCCAGGAAGAAAACACCAATGTTACTAAGTCCTCTCAGTATATCCCTCAAGACCTGAGTGTCTCTGTATTACAGAAATAATTGAATAAAATTTAATGTTGAACCATTTGGAAGTGGTTCTATGTCATTTCTATATCCGGTGCCTTTACATTGCATTTCTGTCTTGATTTCTTGGTACCAGAAATAGCAGAGCTTATTGTATGGAAATTTAAGAAAAACTCAAATATGTATGTGTCTTGTGTTAGTGGACATAAGTAATGTTGCAGGAAACTCGAAGTCAAATAATTGGAGAAGTTTATTTCTGAGATACAAGCTTTCAATAGAAATGTGTTCTTGTTTTATTAGATACTATTCTAACAAAAGACTACTCCATAATAAATAAATAATTCCACTGGGCTTGGGAGAGTGCAGAGATCTGCACATTGAGAGGGCAGAACATTTTGTGAGAGATAGAGCTGAAATGGGAGAATCACCAGAGTGTAAGGATGAAAAAGCAGAGGAAAATTACAACAAAAAATGAGCTCCAATGTCTACTCATATTTATTATCTAGTAGAGAAAAATACATGGTAAGAAATAGGAGGGGGGTTAAAGGGAAGAGAAGAATTTCATGAAAAAGAACTGTATATAACTAAATATTTAAACTAAGGAAGTCAGAAACAATAGCTAATAGTTTTGAGAGATGGCCCTGTCTGAGGAGATACGTAAGAAAGGAGCAAGATCCTTACTTTCAGCTGTACTCTGCCTCAGTTCCTCTCTTACTGCCTCTGAGGGCCCACAGTAATCCCTACTACAACATTCCAATGACACCTCTGTACCCTTCGGTTTACATTCAAAAATGCTAATTCTGTTCTTTTATGAGTTTAGAAACGCAATTTAGCAATTTGTATTCATTCAGAATTCTGAAGAAACAGCACCAACAACACAACATAATAATAAAACAGAAATCTCCTTCAAGATGAAATTAAATAATATTTTGGCAAATTAACTTAAAAATGAAATTTATGAAATGTATACATGTGAACCATACTTGGACTCAAAAGGAGTTGATACGTGATTCCAGAGACCAGCTACTTTCTTGGTATTTGTATTATGGCATCTCTATGAATCCATTCTATTTTTTTTTAAAGCAGGACTTATTAAGAGTACAGAAAAGCTCCCACAGTGGGAGGGAACATAAAGGGGTTGCCCCATTCTATTTTTAAATGCAGATATGAGATCTAAATATGCTCATAGTAAACATTATCTATAAAAGTGATGTGTATGGGAAAATTAATATTTAGATAAAATTGCTATATATATTTCTATCTCAAGGGACTGATTTATTTTTAGTGGTTTATTTTAATAAATATATATGTTCTATTATAAAATAATTCTTTGTTAAGAACATATTGGAATCTAATGTGTTATCTTTCACAGTTTTTATAATTTAACATAGTATGTGATTATCCAATGTGTTCTATTCTTTGCAACATAAATATTTTCAAAAGTATTTTTGCAATATTCATTTATAACAGGATTTTTCAACCTCAGGACTACTAATATTTTGGTCCAGATAATTATTTGCTGTGGGAGTTATCCTGCTCATTGTGCTTTACAGCATCCCTCATCTCTACTCACTAGATGCCAATAACACTCCTTCTCCTAATTGTGATAATCAAAAATGTCTACCTATATTGCCAAATATCTCCTTTGAGGGAGGGGACAAAATTATACCTGACTGAGAACTACTGATTTGCAAAGCCAAATACCCGTTCTAATAAAACTTTAAAAATAAAAATGGAAACAATAAAAAATTAATAATTTCTCAGGTTTCCAATAATATTTTCTCCATGAGAAGAATTATCTATCCAAATTCTTTGTGTATTATTTTAATATATATATTTATTTATATTAATGGCCCCGGGAAAAAAAAAGGAGCCTCACTTTTAGATAATGAACGTATTAACTTTGTTGAGAAAGAGATTAGTAAAATTAAATGCTTGAATGAAAGTTTGATTATTATTTCTTACCTAACCAGAGACTGAGTCATCAGTACAAGACCTCTAAAGCAGAAATGAGAAGCTTCTTCATTGTTTGACAGAGAGGAACACAACCATCTTAATTCCTGAGATGGTCTCTTTTTTGTGTAGTCTGTTGTGCACATAAGCCACCAGCCTCTGCCTTCAGCTCAAGGAACAAACATAAGAAACTTGAAGAAGAATGTGAACCTATGTACCTCAACTATGAAATGAATATCCTTTCCTGAGGAAATATTTTAAGTGTTTTCTATGTGAGACATCAAGACTGGAAACTCTAGAAACCGCTCTGATAAATTTCTACAACCTGCTTTTTTAAAAAGATAAATGTGTTACTAATTATCCTGCCCCTAGAATTTATATGTCTGACTTTATAGGTTATTAACAAAAGAAAGGCAAAAAAAGATAAATAGGAAGTGGGAAGATTTCTGGCACTATTCTTGCTAATACAAGTAGTTTTCACTGTGTGAACTGACAAATGAGCTAGATAATCTTAAACTAGTTAGTTCTAAAAAACTGAAAGTTTTGCATTTTTCCTTCCTTTGGTCCAGAATATAAATTTTCATGACACTATGTATTCGCCTTCACTTTTAGTTTTCTGTGAGTCTTGAGCAGTGACCCTGATAAAATAGATACCAACAAGTGTTGGATATTTTGCTGTTATTTGCTAGTTCAATGCCCACATGAATCAATTAAAAACATTATATTGAAACGAGATTTATCACCATCAAATTCCCATACAGACAAGAGAAGAGAAATTAGAATCCTTCCTAATATCATGCATTCAAACACAACTTACTTCAGTATTTATTTTACCTCAATGTCCTTAGGCAAGAACCAAATCTAACTCTAATTAGCAGTTTATTTATTCAGGCAACATTGTGTAAATGACTTACTTCTTTCCAGGCACAATGTCATGGGTTTTGAATTGGGAGATAAAAAATTACAGCTCCTGACTTAAGGAACTGATATTGATTGATTACAAACTGAGTTTTAAGTAATATCCAATTTGAAAGAGTTTTAAAATGTGTAAGATTTAAGACTTTTCCTTAAAAAGATAAAAGTCAACTCATAACATGAATAATACCTAACTTAGATACTGCATTCAACAAATAAATTCTCTTTCATTTATTTACCCATTCAATAAATATTCATAAAGAGCCTACTGTGTATCAGAGTAAAATAAGATTGGGACACATCAATTAAAATAATCAGCAAAAACAATATTTTCTATCCTTGTGGAGCTCATATTTAGTGGGTTACGACAAATATAAACAGTAAATATAATAAATAAGCAAATTATCTAGCATGTTAGAAGGTGATAAGTGTTACTGATAAGGAAGCAAAACAGGGTGGATGTGCCCAAAATGCCTGGGCGCTATAGTAATTTTAAATATGATTTTTCATGGGGTGCTATTGAGAAGGTACATTTGAGCAAAAAGTTGGAAGTGGTCAAGAGAGCACACTTGAAATTTGTGGTGAATGCCTAGGAGCCAAGTTTGCTGAAAAACAGGGACCCAGTACAAGAATCCAGAGAGAAAAGGTCAATGAGAAAATGTGTTGACAGATTACTCAGGTATTTTTAGAAACTAGAAAGAATCTTGACTTTTATTCTGAGAGGAAACCCAAGAGTTTTCGCAAAAGGAGAGACGTGATTTGAATTTTGTTTTAAAAAGGTTGCTCTGAAGTCCTTTAATGAGTTAGGAAACTATTAAAATAATATAGGAAATAAATAATACAGGTAGTAAATTATAGTAGTTCAGCCTATGATAACAAAAACAGTGCAGAATGATAGGATTCTGGAGATATTAAAGGTAGAATTAGCTAGATTTCATAAGATGTTAAATTTTGGTTGTTGGAAAGAAAGATGGGTCAAGAATGATGCCAATATTTCTTGCCTGAGCAACTGGAAAGATTGAGTTGTGCCATTGACTAAGATAAGGAGGATATTAAGTGGAACACGTTTGGATTGGAAGATTAGTTCTATTTTGGAGATGTACAGTTTGACAAATCTACTAGATTTGACAACTGGTTATGTAAAAAAGACCGTTGGAAAACCAGAGTGGATACAGCAATCCTTTGAGTTGGCAGGAAGGATTGGCATCTAATGCAGGGATCAAGGTATTAGCTTTGCATTTGAGCTTGGAGACGTTGTCTTCATTAATAAGAAGGAGGGGTAGAAAACACAGATGTAGACACTGACTGGTGGGTTAATTTTGTCATAAAAGCCTCTCAGGAATCTTCAAATGTATCACTGAAAAGGAACTGAGATCATTACCCAAGAGTGAAGATGGGAAAGATGTGTTGGAACTGTGAGGAGAGGTGAGAATTTGTAACAGTCTTAAAGGAAAGTAGAAGATTGACTCGATTATTGATATTCTTTACAACTGTCCTACTTTCTGCATCGTCATCCCCTCATTTGTTGTTTATTTTGTTTCCTCTTATTTATTGATCCATATGACTTTGCCATTTTTGTGATTAAAAATTAAAATTAATCACATTAAAATGTCAACCATTTGTAAATACAAATATCCTCAAGTCTCTTTCATGATAAAAATACTCTATTTTTTCTTGAAGCTACTTTCTAATCTGCCTTGTTCTATTGTTAACCAAACTTCATGAAAAGCAATGCAGAGTTGCAGTCTCCACTTTATTAACTTTTATGCTCCTCTGTCTATACATTTACCCACATCAGCATTCTTGATAATATTATAAAGGTTTTCTTTAAAGCAAATCCAAAGGGCTATTTTAATTTTTTCCTTTTTTTTCTTTGAATTGAGACTCACTCCTACGCCCAGGCTAGAGTGCAGTGGCACACTCACGGCCATCTCAGTGTCGACCTGCTAGGCTCCGGGGATCCTTCTGCTTCAGCCTTCCAAGTGGCCGGAACTACAGGAGCTCGCTGCCACACCTGTATAATTTTTTGATTTATTGTAGAGATGAAGTCTTGCCAAGCTGCCCAGGTTGTTCTCAAACCCATGGGCTCAAGCAATCTTCTCACCTGGGCCTCCCAAACTATTTTAATTCTTTATTTGGTTAGACTTCTCCTGAACACATGCTGGAGTTGCTGGCTATTTTGACAATTATTAATTTAATTGCCAGTTTTTTGTAGTCTCCTAAATGTCAGGTGTCTCCAGTGTTTTGTCCTTGAAACTTTTTTCCTCTTGTTTTTATACACTTTCTCCTGATTATCTTGTTAACTCTCTAATAACATCTGCTATCCAAAGGCATTTCTCAACCTCCTCAAACCACAAAGCTGTATTTATTAATACTTGTGGAACTTACTTACATGGGTAGCCTCCAAATTCTTTACTTTTTATTCGATCAAAGTAAACTCATTATTTACAAAAGCTAAACTCTTTTTCATCTCTATTAGTCTCGGTTTCATTATCAACCATACAATCCTAAGTCCTAAAATATTGTCATCATCATTAGCAATCAGTTTTAAAAACTAAAACATTTCGTATCATTGCTACTCTACTACCCAATTCCATTTCTCCCAAATCTAAAATGTACCAAATTGGGATGCTTCTTATTCAGTAATACCTGCTAGATTCACTTTCTTTTTTATTTCCAGGCCCCATTCGCCTATTATTTTTCTCATCATTTCTCATTTAGACTTTTTAATAAACTTCTACATAAATTTCCTGCTATAAAATTTTCTCTATGCCCTCACTTAAATAGAAAAATAACACTTAATACCTCTTTAGCTTTATCACTTCATTCATGGTAATATTCAACTTCTCTGCTTGGTAAAGCCTTTTGCCACCTGTGCCCAGTTTAACTTTCTTGTATTTTTATAAGTTCACGTCCATATAATTTCAATCATGTTAAAAAGTTACACTATTCTTCAAGGATCACATATTCTTTGACAACACAATATCTGTATTTAGTATATTTATTTTTTTGTTTGTAAAACCTTCCCCACAGTCTCTTGATTATATGCTAGCAGTTTTTCAAGATCCAACCAACAGTTACCTTCTCAGTGAAACAATGAAGCATGTACTAGCTTTGGAGTCCAGCAAATCTGGCTTTGTATCCTACTTCCCATCCTACTCCTTCTGAAATCCTGTGCAATATGTAACTTTAGTTGTTCTTATGGGAGAAATGGGAAGGATTATACTTATTTAATATGGTTATTAAAATATTAAATCAGATGCTAAATATAACTTGCTTAGTAAAGACTCTGAAGCCCAGAAAACAATAAAACTTAGTTGTCAGTAATGGTTGTAGTAGATCAACTATAGTAGTAATCATAAAATAGACATTTCCAAGAAGAGTTTACAGCTTTTTGTATGTGATTTGAGGACATTTTATTTATGTCTCAGAATTTACTTGACAAGTTATATTGTATGTTTTCTGTATCTATGTCACCATCCCTCTACAAACATCTACTGTCTCCTGAGAGTAAAGGGTTTAAATATTTTACTTATTTTTGTCTCCAGCTAACATAGGACCAAGCACTACATAGTTGCTTATTAAATGTGTCCTGTATAAATCACAATAGGGCATTCTCTCCATTTAATAGTGAACAGGAGAACAATTGTCATATTAAGAATGGTCATTTTAACCTGTCACAAATCTATAAATCACTAATACTAATGAAAACTTACTTTATGAATAATGAATTGCACATTTTCTTATCTCATTTAATGCACACAACCCTTTTAAATATTATTAAACACATTTTGCAGTTAAGCAAATTAATATAGGACTTAAGTCTTTTGCTCCGTTGACACATGAAATAATTGATGACAAGCTTATAATAAAGCACAAGGAGATTTTCCTTATATAATATGAATTAGATTTCTATCTATAATAGCATATGATTTACTCAGTCATTTTTTTCAGTGATCTAACACATTAACTCAGCAATTTTTTCAGTTATTTAACACATTTATTGAGTATGCCATTTTCAGCATTTTGATGTGTGACAAAATAAGTCAGTGAATAAGAAAGACAGTGGGAGCCCACGGGTTCAAGATCCGCCTGGGCAGCGAGACCTCATCTCTACAATAAATCAAAAAATCAGCCAGGCGTGGTAGCGCGCGCCTGTAATTCCGGCTACTCGAAAGGCTGAGGCGGAAGGATCGCCAGAGCCCACCAGGCGGGGCTGCGGCGGCCGGGAGCGGCCACTGCACTCCAGTCTGGGCGACCAAGTGAGACTCCAACTCAAAAAAACAAAAATTAAAAAAAAAAGAAAGAAAGACAGTGGGCCCAGCCTTCTGTAGCTTTAAGACCAGAGGATTGTTTGTGTGTGTGTGTGTGTGTGTGTGTGTGTGTGTGTGTGTGTGTGTGTGTGTGTCATAAACACTAGTAACATTGCTATAGCAGTGCATAAGCTTTGAAAGCAGTGCTTCACATACGGTCAGATTTTAGCATGAATCCAAAAGGGAACTAAAGACAAAAAAGAGAGTAACCTGATTTTCAAGGCTTATTAATTTTTTAACACTACAAGAGAAGTTTGCATATTTTATCACACTATACCTTTTGAAATTTCACAAAATCTCAATTTAATGAGGAAACTAAAATCCAATGAGCTAAAATATTTGTCTTATCAACACAACTAATAAATAAAATATCCAGGATTGAAATTTAGTATTACATGCTTTTGAAAGATCATAACCTCTCAGACTTTCAATGACCCATGGCCGTATCTTGATCTCAACATGTACCCAGAAAGAATAAACATCCTCCAAAACCTACATCATTATTTAAACTCTGCCTCTCTGTTTTTAGGGAGCATCATGTAGTAGGGGTAGAAGTCACCTTTGGAAAAGTTATTTGCTAGGAGGTGGGGAGATATATGTCAGACATTTCTTCTGGGAAAGTAAAGAACCCTTACAAAGCTTTAAAAATTTTAAGAAAATATTAGTAGATTTTTAGTAACACTAACAATTACTATAAATCTATACATCTCTTTTTTATTTTAATGCATCTTTAAAATCACCAAAGATTTGATGACAAAATATAATGGCTCAGGAATGTTGATTAGCTTAAAAAGTACCTATCCTAGCAACACTTAAGAAAAAATGGACTGCAACCATGCATGACACTCTTCCCTACTTTAAATGATAGCAAATATGGCTCAGAAAAGACTTGAGATTTTATCAAAATTCACCAGTGGCCAAGGATTCTGTCATCATAAATTAGATTACCATTCTCTAAAAAGATACATGTATTAACATGTCAAAATCCACCTGACAGTCTCTCCCACTTTATATTTAAGTTCCTTCTCCTTCCAACCAACTTCATTAAGGATAATACAGTCAGTGTATTAGAAGTTTTTTCTATTTTCTTTCCACTTCTTAAACTAATGACTGGAGAATACTAGGTACTACAATATTGAATTGAAATAAAACACCTTTCTAAATTTAACTACATCCTATGCAGACAATTATGTTCTGTGAATAGACATTATATAATTAAATCTAAATGTAAATAAATTTATTCTCCAAATTTTAATGAAATTTGTTTTACTTCATTTTTTCCCAAACAAATATAAAATTTAATACTTAAAATATACGTGATAAATGACTGAGTGTGGTGGCTCATTCCTGTAATCCTAGTACTTTGGGGAGCAGAAGTGGGAAGATTATTTGAGCCTAGGAGTTCAAGACTAGCCTGGGCAGCATAGTTAGTCTCTCTACAAAAAAATTTTTAAAACCAAAAAATTAGCCAGATATGGTGGTGCATGCCTATATTCCCAGTTACTCAGGAGACTCAGGCAGAAGGATTGCCTGAGCCCAGGTTGAGTCCGCAGTGAGTTGTGATTATGCCACCATACTCCATACTGGGCAACAGAGTAAGGCCCTGACTCAAAGAATAAAAAGTAAATAAATAAATAAAATTTAAATATATATTGTGATAAGTATGTTTAATATTTTGTGTTGTGCAAGTAGATGAAATGACTGACTCAAGATACTAAGTATATTGATACAATTAGAAAATAAAAATGTCTAGCCCCAAAGTCTCTTTTCTATTTTCTAGGCATTACTATAGTACAATTAAATCATTAAAAACAATAAAACCCTAAAATAAAACTATTTATTCTATTTACTTTAGTTTAATATATGAATACAAAGCTGTGATATTGGCATCTCACACCTTTCTTTTTACTGTCTTAAATGATTCACAAGAAACTAAAATACTAATGTGGGTTCCTGTTTTTACTAGATATGTAGTATACAACAAAATTGTGTTTATGTATATCTAAAGTACTTTAGTTTCCTCAACAAATGACTCTATAAGTATTTGCATGATAACTGTATTCCAACTGGACTACAGTGGGTAAGAGATAAAAAATCAGAACAAATTATAACTGCATAGGGTGTTTATATTTTAGGTTCAAGAACAAAAGTCACATAAAAACATTTGAGAAAAATACATATAATTATGTATGTCATGCTATTTAAGCGTTACTGTAGACTGATGAAAGAGATCCATTTGTTTTAGAATAATGAAATTTCTAAGAGAAAGATCTAGAATGTGCAACAAGTGATAGATACTGTTAAAAGGCAATAGCATAATTGGTTTAAAATTGAGAAAACATTAAAATGAAAATTGCAGTATTTTAAGGAACTACAAACATTATCTTGACAAAAGCATGGGAGAATAACTCTGGACTTAATAAATTGAGAAAAAAAAAATGTAGGGTGTCAAGAGCCCCTTGGGACCAGCAAAAGTTTATTATTGATGTGAACTGCAAGATATGGTTATACACATTTTGTGCAAGTAAAATGTTTGGAGCTCTGTCATTTTCTGAAATTGTTGATATTGTACTACAAAACAACTTGACATTCCATTCTCTCCATCATGCATCTCTAGTCATGATCTTATGACTAGAAGACTTTTTGTCTTTCCTTAGTAAGTCTTCCAAATTGTTAATAGATTGGTAACTTTTGATATCTTTCTTGATTACAGCCAAAAGTGACTTTTCACCAAAGTATAGATTTGAGAGATGCCAAAAAGTGAGAGGAATATGCAAAACATTTTGTGATGATGATGAGTATGATTATGGATACTGCATTAAATGGAGAAATCAATGCTGCATTTAAACTCTGGAAAAACAAAATACTGTTGTGCACCAAATCTGGAACAGAGATGCATCTTATTTACTCAAGAGTAGGCAAAAAAAAGTTTGTAAAATTTAATAGAAATATGCACTTTTAAATTCTAAATATATCTACTTACATACAGAAAAATCAGACTCGACTTTATTCATTGGGGATGTTTGTATTTCAGATAAATGAAGACGTCACTCAAGCAAGGGAACAGTCTCTAATTAGGCTTATAATTTCATTGATACTTTGCCATCCAGGCTATAGTACCACTTATCTGAGTTGCTCTGCTCTTTCTCTAAGTATATGTATGTGACCTTATTGTCACCTGTATTATGAGGATCATGGTTATCTTCATATATCCTTGTTTTCACACCAAAATTTCTCTATATATGTAGCCATTGAATGTTTTTTCTCTCTTTCAAATGCAAGACCCACCAATCTTGAGTTATCTGAAGATTTTTTGTATATACTTAACGAATTACTGAACTTTTGAGATGCCATAAGTTTGTGTTCTATCAGTAGGGTAGTTAAGTACTATTTATAGCTCAGCAATAGATAAATAAATACATATCAAGGTTTGAGAGATAAAACTCTTTAGAGCCATGCAATTTTTTATTCAAAGAAAATTCCTTAAAGAAGCTTTGAAATAGGTAGTCTTGTCC
The DNA here is from genome assembly GCA_027257055.1 of Cephalopachus bancanus. Classification (NCBI taxonomy): domain Eukaryota; kingdom Metazoa; phylum Chordata; class Mammalia; order Primates; family Tarsiidae; genus Cephalopachus; species Cephalopachus bancanus. The sequence goes on from JAPVLO010000012.1 coordinate 3,146,443, forward strand.
CAGTAATATAGGACAGGTATATGGTTAGCACAATCTTCTGCCCTTAGAAAATGTGTCTAACGAAGGAATGGTCAATTCAGTTGGGTTAAGTATTGGAATTGCGTAGTTATGTAGAGTTTTGGTAATGCAGCTCAATTACTCAATGAGTAAACCTGACCCACTACTTAGAACTCATGTCTCCAAGATCCATCATGAACTCTAACAGTTAGTTGTGGCTAAGAGGGAAATTTTAGATCTATTTGTAGGCATGACTTCAATTTTCAGAAAAGCTTTCACGATTGTGCAGCTGATGCCCATATGGAGAATTTGGGAAATGTCATGGTGAGACTAGGAAAAATAAAGTCACCTGAAAAGCAAAGATCTTGTGGCAGCAAAGCCAAGGATTCCCTTGGATTATTATCTACCCTAAAAATTGTCACTGAGGAAAGATGTTTTTTGCATTTCCAGAAGCTGTGTTACTGTACGGATCAGGGATGGGGGAATGGCATTTAGTTTAACAAAACATTATTGTTATTATAACATATAGCCATGTGCTTGAAAGTATTTAGACTATTTTACCCAAAGTATTTATGTTGAATATCTTACACAGATATTGGAAGATAAAATTCCATATAATCAAGACAAGAAATGAATTTCTAGACTAATAGGTCTAGAGAAAAATATTATATTGAAAATACAATGATCTTTCTCTATCAGCCCTTTGAAGATAACACTATTTAACCAAGCATAGAGCTCTTTTTAATCCCTAATAATTCCCAGAGAGTCTTCTGTTCCCTCTTTTCGACACCACATTACATGAAAAGAAATAGCTTTAAGCCGGGCTCGGTGGCTCAGCCTGTAATCCCGCGCCTTTGGGAGGCTGAGGTGAGTGGATTGCCTGAGCCCGCGGGTTCGAGACCCGCCTAGGCAGCGAGACCTCATCTCTACAATAAATCAAAAAAATCAGCTGGGCGTGGTAGCGCATGCCTGTAATTCCGGCTACTTGGAAGGCTGAGGCGGAAGGATCGCCGGAGCCCAGCAAGTAGAGGCTGCAGTGGCCGGGAGCGGCCACTGCACTCCAGTCTGGGCAACAGAGTGAGACTCCAACTCAAAAAAAAAAAAAAAAAAGGAAAAGAAAAGAAAAGAAATAGCTTTTAATTTCTCTCTATTAAGAAATTTTTTGCCACAAAGTTTCTTTTTTCTTTTTTTAAATTTATTCTGTTCTCTTTTAAGATCAGAATTCCACCAGATTATACAAACTTTTTTTATAGGGTTACTTATATTGCTGAATTTTTAAAAAATCACTTTTTGTTTTGTGACAAGATAATGTTAACACGGTAGGCATTAAAGGATCATTGCATTAATCATTTCACCCTCCTTTATATGAATAAAACTGTGGAATTATTTAGAGTGTAATCTTGCTGGACACTGTACACTTTTGGAGAAATATTTGAATAGTTTTCAGAAACATAAACTTATCCATGGTGATAGTTTATGGTTAGAGAAAGATCTATTTACTTTCTTCTTCTCTTTAGACTTATCATCAATGAACTAATTCCCATTAAGATATGACCTTATCCAGTCCACTGCTGATGGGCAACAGGATTGGTTCCATGTTTTTGCTATTGTCATTACTGTGATAAACATATGAGTACAGATGTCTTTTTGGTAGAGTGATTTGTGCTCCTTTGGGTATACACTCAGTAGCTGGATCGCTGGGCTGAAGAGTAAATCCATTCTTAGTTCTTTGGTTAATTTACAATCTATTTCCACATGACTGAGCTTCCTTACAATCCCACCAGCAGCAACATGAATGCAGCTGGAGAACATCATCTTATCCTAATCGAATTATCACAGGCACAAAAACCAGAATACCTCATGTTCTCCCTAATAAGTTCAGTGTTCAGCTAAACACTGAACACAGGTGGGCACAAGGATGGGAACAACAGATACTGGGATACTCCTAAAGTGGTGGGAGGAGGGATGGGGACAAAGGCTGAAAAACTCCCCACTGAGTACCATGCTCACCACCTGAATGATGGGATCAGAAAGAAGCCCAAGCTTCACCATCATGCAATATAGCTATGTAATAAACCTGTACAGGTACCCCTTGAATCTAAAAATTTTTTTAATTAAAAAAAAAAAAAAAGAATACGACCTTAGGATTCTCTTCTCAGTACTGCAAGCATGTCATATTCATTTAAGTATGACTTGTATTACCTTTTCAACTATAAGGGAAACTGAATATTGAGTGTACTATATTGTATAAGAGCTATTCTTTAGTAAGATTTCTTTACCTAGAAAGTGTAATCAAATGACTGGAAATGGTAGCTCACACTCGTAATCCCGGCATTTAGGGAAGCGGAGGTGAGAGGATTGCCTGAGCCCAGGGGTTTGAGAGAAGACTGAAAAACTTGGCAAGACCTCATCATTACAATAAATCAAAAAATTAGCCAAGCCTGCGGTGCACACCTGTAGTTCAAGCTCTTTGGAAGGCTGAAGTGGAAGGATCACCTGAGCCCAGCAGGTCGAGGCTGCAGTGGCCCTGAGCATGCTACTACACTCCAGCCTGGGTAGCAAAGTGAGACTCTGACTTGAAAGAAAGAAAGAAAGAAAGAAAGAAAGAAAGAAAGAAAGAAAGAAAGAAAGACAGACAGACAGAAAGAAAGAAAGAAAGAAAGAAAGAAAGAAAGAAAGAAAGAAAGAAAGAAAGAAAGCGAAAGAAAGAAAGAAAGCGAAAGAAAGAAAGAAAGAAAGAAAGAAAGAAAGAAAGAAAGAAAGCGAAAGAAAGAAAGAAGAAAGAAAGAAAGAAAGCGAAAGAAAGAAAGAAAGAAAGAAAGGATCATTAAATGAATTACGAATGATGTTGCTAGATATGCTTTTCAAGAATCAATGCTTAGATACTGAAGTAACTTTTTACTTAATTTTTTTTGCTGAAATTGATTACACATACTCCCTGATGTGTGCCTATAATAACACTTGCTTCTTGAAAAATCCCTGAAACATGGTATATACCCAATAAATAACTGTTAAATAATTTTACTAAGGGATATATTGATTTTCCTCCAACTGGTCTTAAATTCTGTCTTTTTCTTTATCAGCAAATATATATAATTAATAAAACTCTTCACATTTGCCAAAGTATTATTTGCTTTTCATTTTTATTTTTTAGTTTACAGATCTGTGGTTAAAAAATCCTTAGGCAAGTTATTTCATCACTTTAGAGCTTACTTTATTAACCTATAACTTGAGGATTAGATTTGATTTCATAAGTATTCTCTTATGTTTAATCATCAATGACTGTGATTTTTAAAAAATGTTACTGTGTAGCAGTGATCAGTAAACTAAAATCCACAAGACAAATTTGGTTCTCCTTCTATATTAACTGTTAAGAATGGTAAAAATGGTATTCACAAATAATTTGTAATTGATTTGATTATAGAAAGCAGTAAATTTGAACCTTAATTAAGCAAATTATTAAATGCAAATTGTTCTCACTAATAGGCCATTATTTAAAAAACGAAAATAAAAACATGCGAACCATCATTATTACTATATACTAATTTTTGTCAATTAAAATTTTGCAGAAATTTATCTTCTTCCTTTTATTTAAAACCCTATGTAGCATCCTCAATATTTCATCTTGGATGGCAAAGCCTGAAATAATTGCCCTAGACAGAAAACATTTGCTGATCTCTATATAGATAGAATAAGTCAAGTTTTTAAGAGCAAAATGTGATCACTGAAACAGCATCTTTCACATTACCTGAGAACTTGTTAGAAATGGAAATTCTCAGAGCTCAGATTCACTGAATCTAAACCTCTGAAGGTGGGTTTCAGCAATCTATGTTTTGCCTGTCCTCCAGTTGATTAAAATACACAGAAGTTTGCTAAACATTGCCTAGAACAACTCTTAGCCTTTGAATTTTTTGAAGCAAATTCTTTGATTTTTTAAAGAACTTGAACCTAACTACTAAAGATCCCTTGGCATTACCAACAAAATATACTCAACTAGTAAAAGAAAGATGCCAAGTCCCATGCATCTTTCTTTGGAAAAGATAAGTACTTAAGAAAGATGTTAAAAGACATTTATAAATAAAGCAATTAGAATTTTGTCTTGGATATTAGAGTTCATCAACAGGTGTTCTTGGAACTAAATCAAGTAAAAATTAAGACCACCATTATGTATCTTTTCTTCTGATTCCTCAGTTAGTTTTATGCCTTATCTTCTAATGCTCTGAAATATGAAAGTTCCAGTTCAAAATTCAGAAATAAATCTCATTTTAATATTAAATGGAGAGTTATATTACAACAATATGGCTATATAACTGTTTATATTTTTTTGATTTTTTACTCCTCTGTCCCTGTCTCTCTGTTTCTGTCTGTCTCAGTCCCTCTGTCTCCCTTTCTCTCTCTCTCTCTCATACTCTTTCTGGAGCTTTAAGTGTCAAAATGTGTAGAAGTGGCAGAAAGACATGTTCTAATAACCCATTTTCTTAAACTATAACACATAGTTTGGAAACAGAACAGAACTGATTTCCTGCTGCTTTCAAGATTGGTTTAATGCTACCCTCACTTTTGACTAAACTTTAAACACATTTCTTCTTGACCATAGGGCCCCTGACCTCACTTCTCTTATTGCATATAGTTTAGAAAACTTGCAAATATAAGTTATTTCCCTACTCCCTTAAAATATATGTAAAACTTCTCCATGCCTCTTGCCAGTTTTACAAGCAAAGAAATGGACCCTGAGGATCACTATTTTGAAATATATGCTTCAAAGTTTATATTGAAATAGGGACCGAGCGTTTAATTCACAGACACCAACACCAAAAGTATAAGTTATAAAAAGGAGAGGTTTATTAGCCAAGAGCCAGGCCGGAGGCCACTTGCCTGCTGGACATGACAGTCCCACAGTAAGGGGCCCCTATTAGCTGTAGGGGCTTGCTTAAATGGGGCAAAACCACACTGGAACTTTTCAAGTGGGCCAAACTGCAATATCCTGGAGGTACTTTTTAAATAATGCTAGTGGGGTTCACAGAAGTGAAAAAAAAGCTGTTAAACAGTTTAACCTCGCCAGCAGGTTCTATTGCCAGTTTCCAGGAAGGGAACTTTTTTAATTGTGCAAAGGTTGAGTACATGCTTAGTTTAATTTTTGACATTATAGATGTTTTTTAAAGCCTCCTTTCACATTCCCCCCTTTCAGTTGTTCCTGGAGTCAAAACATTGACTTTTCATATAGGGGATTATATTGAGTTTTGAGGACCATTAATTTTTTTGATGACACACTATTTTTAACATAACCAAGGAGGCTTTTAATTATGCAAGGCCCTACTGTTATACCAATTAGGAGCAGGAGGAGAGGCCCCGCCACTGCCGAGATTAGGGTTGTGAGCCAGTGAGACCAAGAGAAGTGGGACTGATACCAATTTCCTGAGGCTTGTCTTTGCAGCTCTCTTTGTTTTAGATTGTCTTTTACCAGGGAAAGAGTGTCTTGGATGACCCCAAATTGGTTTGCGTAGAACCAGCACATTTCTCTCAGGGCCATATATAGCCCTCCCTGCTTCATGAAGAGGAGATCAAATCTCCTCCTGTTTTGGAGCACAACCTTGGCTAAGGAATTAACTTGCTGCTTCAGGTGGGATATGCTCAACTCCAGGAGTTCTAGGTCCTTATCAACATGATTACTTAATTCTTTGAGATTTTGGTCCCAACGACCAGAGAAACTGTACTTATTGCTATGGATCCTGTAATTCCTAGGTTAATGAGGAGGGGCACTAATATGGGGACCTGTTTGGATCGCCCGAGGTGTGAGAGTCCAAGGTGTTCTCGTCCCTCTGTTCCTTCACAGATATACACCTGGGGTAGTATATGCACTAAGACACAGATTTCTGCAGTGCCCCTGAAGTATTCTAAAGCAATACAGGGTGTTATACCTTGTGTACAAGCAAACCAGGTGGTGGGGGTGCAACAGTCATGTGGAGATTTTTAGAGGTTTTTGGATTGGGGATCCTTATTACAGAGCTGGTATCACATGACATTTGGTAGGGAGATTTACTTATATTATAAGAGGGAGAATAAAGGCAAGATCCATGTCCTTGAAGATCTGCCAGGGTAAGGGCCGAGTTCTGTCCCCAGGGACATAGTCCTAAGGACTGAGCTGTAGTGAGGTTAAGAACGTGTACATGCTTTTCGGTGTTGGCTATTGAGGAGTTCACTGCAATTTTTATGTAATAAGGGGGTCGAGGGTCTAGGCATAGCCAGCAGTCTTTTGTTACTTCAGGACGAGTGGCATTTGCAAACCAGTAAACGGCAGATAGCATAGGGAGGAAATGGTTTTCATTTCTGGGTGCTAATGTGGTGGGTAGGGGAATGAAAACTGCCCCCGAAATTGTAGCGTAGGTAGAACCAGATGCCTGGGGTGGTTGGGTTAGAGGGCTTTCAGAAGGTTCAGGTTTTTGGAGAATCAAGTTGCTGTTGGGGTCCATAGGATTTAGGGCGTGGGGGATGGCCTGCCTTTGAATAGTAAACAGCATGCCAGGATCGGGTCCTTCAGCATACATTCTGAGCCCCCATGTTTTATCCGTTTCCCATATCTGGTGGATGCTGAGGGCAACCCGAAGTATTATAGTGAGTCTACATGGGTTGCATGTTTGTATTAGGCTGTATTGGGGAGCAGGCTTTCTCCTGTGTAGATTTATGTATGAGTCTTGGTTTTTCCAAGGATCAATTTTTTCGCACCCCCATGCAGCACAGTGATATTGTCCTGCTTTGTGGCAATGGGCTGGTCCCAATACCGGGCAAGTATAAAACCTAACAGATTTAAGTCCTTTTTCATAAGTTAAGGTGCCGCATTCATCAGTGTGTGTGTCCCTGAGGGTTAGACCTGGCCATAATTTACAAAGGTCAAAATTAAAGACAGGTTGCCTGCTTCCTCTGTAGGTGGTAATTACGGTCCTTGTGATGGTATTTCTCAGTTTCCAGGAATAGTTCTCTGGAGTATAGGGATTATGTGGGTTAGGTCAATAGGCCTTAAGCTGGGGAAAGGATGTAAGGAATATGATTAAGATACTGGGGACTGCAAAAGTCTTATTTTTAGAGGATCTTCTCCAGTAGCTGGTTTGATGACTTTCCATGTTTCTGGAGGTTCAGTGGTGGCTGCCTTTACTTGTGAATGATGAATCCAGGGGTGGACACCACTGACTTTGATGGCCATAAGAGTAGTAAGAATTACTATGTGGAGCCCTTTCCACCTTGTGGTGAGAGTCTCAGCTTTGAGCCATTTTATCCAGACCTGGTCACTGGGCTGGAACAGGTGTGGATGTTCCGGAACCAGTTTCCAGAAGGCTGCCTGCATGGTCTCAGTGACAGCTTGCTGAACTCTTTGAAGAACCTGTAGTGACTGAAGCAAATTATGGTTAGACAGTTCTAGTGCTTTTTCCAGTCCAGTTTTTGGAAGTAATGATGGGGGCTGTCCAAACAGAATTCCGAAGGGAGTTAGATCCTTGATGTAGGGGATACACCTGGCCTTTAAGAGGGCATAGGGAAGGAGTGTTACCCAACCTTCGCCGGTCTCCAGGGTTAATTTGGTCAAGGTTTCTTTAAGTGTCTGGTTCATTCTTTCTACCTGTCCTGAACTCTGGGGATGAAAAGCACAATGTAAGTACCAATATAGTCTCAAGATTTTTGCAATACCTTGAGTAAGTTTAGAAATAAATGCTGGGGGGACTCCTGAAGATGGCGATGGCATAGGTGGATACAGTAGACTCTCCGAACGTGAGTTCCCAAAAACACTCTTACTTTTCTCCCTGCAGCCCCCTGCCCATCGCCAGCCACATTGGTACATGGCTGGGAGACATCTGGTCCCATGCAGGGCCAGATATTGCGGCCCAGCTGCCACTGCTCCACTATATATGTGATTCCCACTGGCTGGGGAATCTCAAATCCCGGATCTCTGCCCCCTCCCTGGCTACATTGTCACAAACAGCACCCAGCACCAAGCTGCCAGTCACCCAGGGAGGCTCTGGCACCCGCCCCTCAGAGATACCAGTCCCATTTCTCACTGAAGTGCCCCGTGAGGGACCCAGGACTACCACCTGCCCTTGGGAGCTTTGAAGATCTGGAGCCCCAGGCCTACCCTGGCTGAAGCAATCAGAGTGCCACCTCAAGCCTGTGTAAGGGAGCAGAACCCCAAGCTTGTGTAAGGTCCTTATCAGAGGCTCCAAGCTCCAGAGGAGGGAACACTTGACCCACTCCTCCACTCCAGCCTGCTGGTGGCACCCTGGATCCAGCGCCCAGCTGTGCAGCTGGTCCCAACTAGAGACCCACATGAGCATCTCTAAAAGTGAAAGTAAAACTACCACCTCCGTCATTTTCAAGGCAGACTTGCATCACCCCGCCCACCTATCAGAGCCTCCACCTCAGTTCCCATGGTGACATCATTAAACAGGAGACAAAGCCCCTCCCCTACACTGAACAGACTGAGACAACTAAGAGTTACAGACCTCCAAGGCAACAGGCTAGCTGCCTGCAACAAAAACAGAAGGGAGAGGCAGGAGATCAGAGCTCAAGGGACTTTAGCCACTACAGGATGAGAGAAAAATCTACACAAATGAAGAAAAACCAAAAGAGGATTGTGGGTCTCTCCCAGACTCCTGGGAGAGCAGACACTGAGAAAACTGACTTTGGAATGCAAACAATGAAGAGTCCCCAGAATGAAGGGTCTCAAAATATAAACCTAGACATCAAGACATTAATGGAGAGATTAAAAAGAATTGAGGAGACTCAAGAAGAAACTAGAAAGGAGCTGATATGTGAGATAACAGTAATAAAGAATACTGTGAATGAAACAAATAACAAACTGATAAGCATGGAAAGCAGAATTACCCAAGCAGAAGAAAGAATCTCAGAGCTTGAGGACCAAAATATAGAGCTAACCCAAACTCTCAAAAACACAGAAAACAAGCTCAAAAAGATAGAAAAAAACCTTCAAGAGGTGAGCAATTACCTCAAGAAGCATAACCTAAAGTAATTGGCCTTCCAGAGGCAGAAAGAGACACAAAGACCACAACGGAACAAACCTTCCATGAGATCATTCAAGAAAACTCCTTATCTAATCAATGATGCAAAAACTCAAACACAAGAGATTCAGAGAACCCCTGCAAGACAACAAATGAGAAAACCAACTCCTAGACACATAATAATTCACCTAAACAAAGTAGGCAGAAAAAATCCTAAAAGAAAAAATCCTAAATCCAGCAAGAGAAAAAGGCCAGATCCCCTACCATGGAAAACCAATTAGAATAGCAGCAGATTTATCTACAGAAACCCTGCAGGCTAGGAGAGCTTAGAACCCTATCTTCAAAGTCCTAAAAGATAAACAATTTCAACCAAGAATAACCTATCCAGCCAGATTAAGCTTCACCAGAGAGGGAGAATTAAAATCTTTCCCAGATATCCAATCCTTAAGAACTTATGCTGCCACCAAACTACCTATACATGAAACACTTAAGAAAGTAGTAAACACAGAAGAAAAGGGGGGAAAAGAGCAACATTCTTCACAAGAGTACAGGAAAAGAATAAAATACACATGAATCAACCCCCAAAACAAAAGAAAGACAATAAACCAAGTGGAAGAACAACTCTATAAGAACTCTATGATAGGGATGAACTCTCACATTTCAATAATTAGCCTGAATGTGAATAGACTAAATGCACCACTGAAAAGACATAGAATGGCAAAATGGATAAAATATCACAAGGCAACAATATACTGCCTTCAAGAGACCCATCTCACTAGAAAGGGCATACACAGACTCAAAGAAGAGGATGGGAAACAAATTTTCAGGTGAATGGAACACAAAACAAAGGAGGAGTCGCAATCCTAATTTCAGACAAAATACCATTTAAGCTATCAAAAATTAAAAAAGATACAGAGAGCCACTACATGATGATAAAAGGTTCACTCCATCAACAAGAAATATCTATCCTAAATATATATGCACCTAACATACGTGCACCAACTTTTATAAAGCAACTTCTAGGAAAACTAAAGAAAGATATTGACTCTAACACCATCATAACTGGGGACTTTAATACCCCCCTCACAACCCTCGACAGATCATCGGGACAAAAAAATCAGCAATTAGATCCGGAACCTCAATGTGACTCTGGACCAAATGGACTTAATTGATACCTACAGAGCACTCCATCCAAAGACCAGAGAATAAACATTCTATTCATCACCGCATGGAATGTATTCCAAGATCGACCACATAATTGGCCATAAATCAAGCATAAGCAAATTTAAAAGGACTGAAATTCTACCATGCACCTTCTTGGACCACAGTGGAATAAAATATACATTAACACCAACAAGGTCCCCCCCAAACCCACAAAGACATAGTCACTAAACAGCATGATACTAAACAACTCCTGGATCAATGATGAAATCAAAACAGAGATCAAAAGATACCTGGAAAGAAATGAAAATGAAGAAACATCTTACCAAAATCTCTGGGACGCCTTGAAAGCTGTAGTAAGAGGAGAATTTATTTCCCTACAAACACACATGAAGAAAATGGAAGGAACACAAATTAATAGCCTAACAAGCCACCTAAGGAAGCTGGAAAAGCAAGACTACAAAAACCCTAATTTCAGCAGAAGAATTGAGGTCACCAAAATAAAAGTCCAAATCCAGGACATAGAAGAAAAAAAGACAATACAAAAAAATCAATGAAACAAAAAAGCTTGTTCTTTGAAAGGATAAACAAGATCGATGGTCCCCTAGCTAGACTGACCAAGAAAAAGAAAGAAAAAACCCAGATAAGTACAATCAGAAACACAAAAGGTGAAGCCACATCTGACCCTAAAGAAATACAAAAGATCATCAGAGACTACTATGTACACTTGTATGGAAACAAACTTGAAAACCTCAAGGAAGTGGAGAACTTTCTGTCATCACCCAACTTACCTAGGTTGAAACAAGAAGAAATTGAGACCCTAAATAGACCAATAACAATCAAGGAAATTGACTATGTAATAAGAAAACTACCTACAAAAAAAAAAAAAACCTCGACCAGATAGCTTTCCTGCAGAATTCTACAAGACTTTTAAGGAGGAACTGATTCCAATCCTACTGAAGCTATTTCAGGTGATTGAGAAAGATGGAACCTCCTCAAATCATTTTATGAAGCTAACATCACATTGATACCCAAGCCAGGTAAAGATCCAACAAAAAAAGAGAACTACAGCCAATATCTTTGATGAACATAGACGCTAAAATTCTCAATAAGACCCTAGCAAACTGGATTCAACAACACATCTCAAAAATCATCCGTTATGACCTAGTAGGCTTCATCCCTGGGATGCAAGGCTGGTTCAACATATTTAAAACAAGAAATATAATTAAATACATCAACAGATGTCAAAACAAAAACCACATGATTATATCATTAGGTGCAGAAAAAGCTTTTGATAAAATCCAGCACACCTTCTTGATAAAAACCCTCGAACATCTAGGCATACAGGGAACATACCTCAAAATAGTAAAAGCCATCTATGAGAAACCCACAGCTGGCATACTCATAAACGGACAAAAATTGGAACCATTTCCCTTGAAAACTGGAAAAAGACAAGGATGCCCACTCTCACCGTTCCTGTTCAATATAGAGCAATCAGAGAAGAGAAGGCAATCAGGGGTATCCAAATAGGAAAAGAGGAAGTCAAATTATCTCTCTTTGCAGATGACACGATCGTGTACCTTGAAAACCCAAGAGAATCTGTCAAAAACCTCCTTACACTGATAAAGGCCTTTGGCAAAGTCTCGGGATATAGAATAAATGTGCAAAAGACAGTCACATTTCTTTACACCAATAATAAACAAACAGAAACCCAAATAAGACGCACAATTTCATTCACAATAGCCACAAAAAAAATGAAATACCTTGGCATCTTCCTACCCAGAGACGTGAAAGTCCTTTACAATGAAAACTACAAAACTCTGCTTAAAGAAATCAAAGATGACACAAACAAGTGGAAAAATATCCCATGCTCATGGATTGGAAGAATCAACATTGTGAAGATGTCCATCTTACCTAAGGCAATCAACAGATTCAATGCAATACCCATCAAATTACCAGCAACATTCTTCTCAGACCTAGAAAAGACAACACAGGAATTCATATGGAAACACAAATGACCAAGAATAACCAGAACAATCCTCAGCAAAAAAAAAAAAACAAAGCAGGTGGTATCACATTACCAGACTTCAAACTTTACTATAAAGCTACAATCATCAAAACAACTTGGTATTGGTATAGGAACAGGCATACAGATCAATGGAATAGAATTGAGATTCCAGCAGCAAAACCTCAATTTCTCAACCAACTCGTCTTCGACTAACCTTCCACCACCTATCACTGGGGAGAGGAGAACCTATTCACTAAATGGTGCTGGGAAAACTGGCTAACCACATGCAGAAGATTGAAACAGGACCCCTATCTATCCCCATACACAAAAATTAACTCAAAATGGATCAGAGACCTAAATGTAAAACCTCAAACCATAAGAACCTTAGAAAATGAAGGACATACCCTCATAGAAATCGGAACTGGCATCCAATTCCTGAACAAAACTCGAAACTCACAGACCATAAGGGATAAGATAGACAAGTGGGACCTCATTAAACTGACAAGCTTCTGCAAAGCCAAAGAAACCATCAAGAGAGCAGGAAGACAGCCTACAGACTGGGAAAAAGTATTTGCTATCTCCAGGTCTGACAAAGGCTTAACATCTTGGATCTACAAGGAACTCAAACGTGCTGAAAAGAAAAAAACAAACAACCCCATTATAAAATGGGCAAAAGATATGAACAGACACTTCACAAAGGAAGATATCCGAGCAGCCAACAAACACATGAAGAAATGCTTAACTTCACTAATCATCAGGGAGATGCAAATCAACCACACTGAGATATCACCTAACTGCAGTCAGAATGGCAATTATCAATAACTCAAAAAATAATTACTGTTGGAGAGGGTGTGGCAAAAGGGAACACTTCTACACTGTTGGTGGGGGTGTAAACTAGTGCAACCTCTGTGGAAAGCAGTGTGGTGATTCCTAAAAGCTCTAAACATCAACCTCCCATATGACCCTGCAATCCCCCTACTGGAAATATACCCTGAAGAACTCAAATCACTCTATAAAAAAGATACCTACAAATACATGTTTATCACAGCATTGTTCACAATAGCAAGAACCTGGAACCAACCACGCTGTCCATCAAAAGAGGACTGGATTTAAAAAATATGGTACTTATACATGATAGAATACTATGCAGCCATAAAAAAGAACAAAATCATGAATTTTGCAGTAACCTGGATGGAGCTAGAGTCTATAATACTGAGTTACCTCTCACAGAAACAAAGATCTGAGTACCACATATTCTCACTCATATAGTGGACCTTGATCATCCAACGCACTACTATAAGAAAATGACTGAGAGTGGTGGGAAACCATGGGGGAGGATGGGACTAATAGCAGTAAACATCTGTCTGGGGACGGGGAGACACCTGTTATCAACAAGGGGGCCTAAATGAAGCATATTTGTATACCTAACCCTTAACCATACCCCACAATATCAAAATAAAAAATATTGATAAAAAAAAGAAAGAAATACTGGGCCATTATCTGAGCCTATTGAATAGGTAGACCATATCTTGGTATGATGTCATTTAAGAGTTTCTCTACTCTTACAGAAGCAGTTCAGTTTTTGTAGGAGATTTCTCAACCCATCCTGAGAAGTGTCTACCAAGACCAATAGGTATTTATATCCATATTGCCTGGATTTGACTTCTGTAAAGTTGATTTCCCAATGTCTCCCAGGGATTAGTCCCCTATCTCGGACCCCTTGAATGGATACACTGACCTTAGCATTATTAGTGTGCTGACATGACACACAGCCTTGAATGAGTTCCTGGGTGAGCTGGTCCAGATGAGGGAGATAGAATTGTTTTCTTACAAGTTCAATTAGTTTTGTTCTTCCCAAATGAGTACCTTCGTGAAGCTGCCTTAGGACTTGTCCCAGGACTCGAGGAAGGAAGGTTCTACCATCCTGAATTTGAAGCCATCCGTCTGGGTTTGAGGTTGTCTTCAATTTTTGTGCAGCGAGGAAGTCCTCTTCTGTATATTTTGATGGCTTACATAGAACTAGAGGAGGCAGCACCAGCAGGTAGGTGGTTCTGCAGTAAGCAGCTTCTCTGGCTGCTTGATCTGCTTTTCTATTTCTTATTGCTTCTTTTGAGTTTCCTTTTTGGTGGCCCAAGCAATGGATGATGGCAACTTGTTTGAGGGCCCATATTGCTGCCAGGAAGTCTAAGACCTCCATTTTATTTTTTATAGTTTTCCCCTCTGCGGTGAGCAATCCCCGCTCCCTGTAAATTGTCCCATGAATGTGTGTAGTTGCAAACGTGTACCTGCTGTCAGTGCAGATGTTGACAACTTTTTCTTCACCTGCTTTTAGGGCCTCAGGGCAATCAGTTCTGCTTTTTGGGCCAATGTTCCCTGCAGAAGAGATTCAACCCAAATAGTTCCCTGTAGAGTGACCACTGCTGCTCCTGCATACCTTACCCCATTCTGGATGAAACTGCTGCCATCTGAGAAAAGTGTCAGGTCGGGGTTTGTTCTCAGGACATCGGCTAGGTTCCAGCACAGTTTCTGGAACTCAGTTGTTTCATAACAAAAATGTGGCAGCCCTGTGGGACTTTTTTCTGGTAGAAAAGTTGTGGGGTTTAAGCTGGGGGTATGCTGGAACTTGATGCGGGGTTGATCTAAAAGCAATGCTTGATAATGAGTTATTCGGACATTTGAAATCCATTTGTCAGGGGCCCCTCAGAGTGAAGACTCCACTGCATGCATGGCCATGACAGTCAGATTCTGCCTCAGTGTTAGTTTGTCTGAGTCCTTTACTAGCATGGCAATTGTTGCTATAACCCGCAAGCAAGGCGGCCAACCCGAGGCTACTGGTTCCAGTTTTTTTGACAGGTAGGTGACCGGCCTGTTCCATGGGCTGAGCTTTTGGGTTAGGACCCCCTGGGTGATGCCTCGTCTTTCATCCACATAAAAGTGGAAAGGTTTTTCAATATCCGGCAAGGCCAGGGATGGAGCTAAGACCAGGGTTTTTTAAGGGCTTGGAAAGTTTTGGCCCTCTCTGGTATCCATTTAAAATTAGCCTCTGGTCCCTTGGTTATTTTATAGAGGGTTTTTGTGAGTTCATCAAACTCAGGGATTCATAGTCAGCAGTATCCTACAGCTCCCAAGAATTCCCGAACCTGCCTTTTGCTTCCTGGGGCCAGGATCCCTGCTATAGCCCGAATGTGCTGGGAAGTCAGGGATTTTTTTACCTCTCTCAAGGTTATACCCAAGGTATGTGGCTACAGCCACACAGAGCTGAGCGTTTTTTGCTAACACCCTATACCCCAGAGTCTGAAGTTCTTTAAGCATGTGCCTGGTGGCACGCAGGCACTCACTTTCTGATGTGGCTGTGATTAACAGATCATCTACACACTGTAGCAGAGTCACTTTGGGGTGCTGTTGCCGGAAAGCTTGGAGGTTTTGGCGGAGAGCTTCATCGAACAGCGTGGGAGAGTTTTTAAATCCTTGTGGCAGTTGTGTTCAGGTTAACTGGCCATTTTCCCCTTTTTCAGGATCCGTCCATTCAAAAGCAAACAAGGGTTGGCTCTGCTTAGTCAATAGGATGCTGAAGAAGGCATCCTTAAGGTCCAGGACAGTGTGTACCTGCCTCTGGAGTTAACTTACTGAGGAGGGTGTACGGGTTGGGGACTGTGGGATGGATATCCTCGACTCACCTGTTGACCTCGCTGAGGTCCTGGACAGGACGGTAGTCTCCTGTGCCTGCCTTTTTGACAGGAAGAAGTGGAGTGTTCCAGAATGAGTGACATGGCACTAGGATTTCAGCTTCCCGGAGATGCTGGATGTGGATTGCTATGCCTTTTCGGGCCTCTGGGAATATAGGGTACTGTTTTACCTCAATGGGCATTGCCTGACATTTGAAATGTACAACGACGGGCGGTTGATGGGATGCCAGTCCAGGGGAGTTTAATTCGGCCCAGATTTGGGGGAAACTCATTCTGTAGCCAGGCCAGCAGTATGGCATTTGAAAAGTCAAGAGGGGCCCCAACTTCTGTTAATAGGTATTCCTCACTTAGGGGAACAGTAACAAGAATTTTTGATGCCCCAGATGGGTTTAGGCTTATTGTTGCCATGGTTTCCTTAAAACCTATGTTGGCCTTAAGCTTGTGTAAGAGGTCCCATCCCAGGAGCAGGTACGGGCAGTCTGGCATTACTAGGAATGAATGAGTTACTTCCCCTTCCCAAATTTATTGTTCTTTTGGTGGTCCAGGGGAATAATTGAGTCCCAGTTGCCCCCTGGACCAAGGAATGCTTATTCTGAAGTAGGCTGTTGTACTTTTAGAGAACTGAATACTCAGCCCCTGTGTCCACTAAGAAGTGGACAGAGCTTCCCCCCACCGTAAGTTTCACCCTGAGCTCCGGGGGGGGAATTGACAGAGCCCTGACTCCATTAATCAGTTTGTAATTGAAGCACAGGAGTAGATTTCAGTGGGCACCCTCCCAGAGGGCACTCTTGTGGTTGGGGTGGCCTGTCTGGGCAGTCTTTTACCCAGTGCCCAATTTTTTTACAGTAGGCACATTGATTTTTTGCTAGTGGAGTTTTTTGCCCAGTGCAGGTTCCTCTTTTCCCTGTTGGCTTCTTGGGTTTAACTTCCTGTAAAGCTGCTACAACTACTTTGGCCATTTTTTTTGGTTTGTTGGTCTTCAAGTGAGTTCCTGCTATTATAGACCTTCTGGGCTATCTCAGTTAATTCTGATAAACTATTCCCTTCAAATCCTTCAATTTTCTGCAATTTCTCTTATATCAGGGGTCACCTGGGAGACAAAGGCTATAACTAAAACCCTCCGATTTTCTGGAGCCTCTGGGTCTATGGGAGTATACGTCCAATAGGCCTCCATAAGACATTCCAGAAAAGCAATGGGAGATTCCTATGGGCCCTGAGTTACCTTACTTACCTTAGACAAATTTGTGGGCTGCCTGGTGGCGGCCCAGAGACCCTCATTAGAGTCCAGAGATAGGTGGTGAGACACTCCCTACCATGATCGGTGTTCGGGTTCCAATAAGGCCTCTCAGCGGGGAAGACACGGTCCACACGGTCCTGCTCTGCCAATCTGCCATCCAGTCCTAGGACCAATTTCCTTGCCTCCTGACAGATTTGTTCTCTTTCCTCCGCAGTAAAAAGGGCTTGGAGGAGCTGTTGGCAATCATCCCAAGTGGGCTGGTGGGTGAAGAAAATAGAGATGCTGGATTTTCTTGCTTCCAATTGTAGAGATCACTAGTAGAGAAAGGGACACAAACCATAAAGGGCTGGCCTCCCAAACCTCCCGCGTCTTATCCCGGGACCTGTCTCAGGGGGAGGACTGTGAAAGTTTGTGGTTCTGAATTCCCTGAAGACTAGTCAGGGCTAGTCGGATTATTGGGGGCGGTTGGGCCCTCAGGAAATGCATGGGGAAGAGGGGGATAAAGGGGCTGATATGAGGACTTACTCCTGGTGAGTGACAGGCTGAGAACCTTGTAGACCCCCTGCTCCCCCTCAGATGTAGAGTAGGGCAGGGGAATTTCATCATCCTCCGGTGGGCTCTGGAGGACTGGAGGTTTGGCTTTTGGAGTTTCCTGTAGGGCTAAAACATGAGAAGAATTATCTTTCTTTTTGGCTTTCTTCATCCATGATGGCTGCTGCATTACCAGGAGGTACCAGGCAGTGATGTACGGGATCTGGTCTGGGTGGCACTGACAGATGAACTGTTGGACCCTCCCCACTATGGCAGGGTTGAAGGTCCCCTCCGGTGGCCAGCTGCAATTAGGAAATGTGGGCCATTCGAGGGAACAAAAGGTGGTTAGGTTTCCTTGGTTTACCTGATAACCTGACTGCTGTGCCATTCCTTGGAAATTCTTGAAGTGGCAAAAAACCAGTTGCAGAGGAGTGTCAGGCTTAGAGCACTGCTGCCCCATAATATCGATAGCAATGACAGACACAACAGTGACTAACACTGAACAAATAAAGACAATAATGCAAACTGAACAGACAGGCCTAACTGCCTGAGGGCAATACCAGAGGGCCCAGTGACATCTCACTGGGACCTCGGACCCAGGAATTAGTGCTGCATCCAGCTTTCCTGCGGGTCCAACCAGAAGTGCGTACAAACAGAACAGGAACTTGACTCACCTCTCAGAGGGCTCTAGGGACGTTGTGAGTCTGCCAGAGATGACAATCAACCATTTGCGAGTCCACAGACTCACCAGGCTTGACAAACACTGAGGTTCGCGGGTATGCAGACCCACAAAGTCAGCTGGTGATTGGGGCTGGGGATTAAGTTCTCGTATATACCAGATGAGCCCCCAAATGAAATAGGGACCAAGCACTTAATTCACAGATACCAACACCAAAAGTACACTATTAGCTGTAGGGGCTTGCTTAAATGGTGCAAAACCACATTGGGACTTTCCAAGTGGGCCAAACCACAACATCCTGGAGGCTTAGGTACTTTTTAAATAATGCTAGTGGGATTCACAGAAGTGAAAAAAAAAGCTGTTAAGCGGTTTAGCCTAGCCAGCAGGTGTTGTTGCCAGTTTCCAGGAAGGGAACTTTTTTAATTGTGCAAAGGTTGAGTATATGCTTAGTTTAATTTTTGACATTGTAGATGTTTTTTAAAGCCCCCTTCCACATTATCACTACCATCTCCCAGTCTCTGTGAGAGGCTGAGTCTAACTGCAGCGAACATTAACTTCAATCACCACTTAGATGGTCTAATCACAAAGAGAAGCATTTGAAAACTCAGGGATAACTCAATGTGTTCAGTGTAACCCAGTGATCAACCACTTTTTCTCAATGTCCTCCAGTACTTTTCCAGTAGCTTGCCCAGCTGTGAAAAGACCTCCTGTCTTTTATTTCAAAGGAATTGAGTTCAGCATGCCTCCCCTATTGCAATACTCATGAAATCTTGTTTGACTGTTCTCTTTTGTTTAATGTAGTTTTTACTTTAACAAATAAAATGATAGAAATTGGACTTGTGAACTGAAAATGTTTATATAGAAAATATGAAGGATGCCTGAATGGAGCATATTTGTATACCTAACCCTTAACTGTACCCCATAATATCATTTAAAAAATTGATTAAAATAAAAAAAGAAAAAAAAGAAAATATGATCCTCAATAGGTTCTGATATCAATCGGAACTAGTAATATTTTTTGGAGAAAATCACTTTACAGTTATACATACAAATGCTGCGAAAGGGCAATCAAGATTAATACCACTTTTCTTAGAATGATCAGGGAAGATTTCAGAGAGGAGATGGTATTTCAGGGTATGGACTACCACAGGTATTTGGTTAATTAGACATCCCTAAAGCCTGGCACAGAGCTTAACCAAGAATTGAAGCTCAATACATTTTTATTGAATGAGTAGATTGATAAATGGATACATACATAAAAAATGAAGATCCAAAGACTTCATCTTGAGGAATACTCAAGAGTTCAGGGCATAACATGGAAAAAAGTAATCAAAGGGTTTTCATAGTGTTATTATTGAGATAAGTTTAGAATTTGAAAAGGTATTTTCAGGAGGATGGGCATAGGTAATGCTAAACATAGAGTATCTTGAGAGATGGGTTTTGTTTGTTTGATGGTTTAAAATGAGCATTCTTCAGGTTTTTTCAGAGAGAAGATTCCCGGTTGGATTGATTGTACTGCCTTCTGGAATGAAGTTGTAGGGTGAACAAAGACATTTAATAGTTAAAATTTAAACTGAACTATATTTGACTTTTTTCTTTTGTAATGTATTCTATCTCTTTAGTTATAGTTAGAGAAAGTCAATGTGTGTAAATGTGTGTTCATCTGCTATTTATGCCAAGTGGCGGCCTGAGTTTTATTTTTATTTATTTTATATATACAAATGACGCATAATAATTGTACTTAATTATGAGGTACAAGGTTATGTCTCAATGCACATATGCATGAATAATTACCACATTGGGGTAATTGCCATATCCATCAATTTAAATATTTATCATTTCATTGTGACAACATTCAAAGTTTCCTTTTTTCTTTTTGACTATCGTAAAATATACATTACATTGCTATTTTCTATAGTCACCCTACAGTGTAATAGAACACCAAAATTTATTCTTTCCATCTAACAGTAACATTTCCTGGGGATTCCCTCTTTTTTTCTCTTCTCTCCAGCCTCTGATAACCATTATTCTACTTTGTACTTCTCAAAAATTAACTTATTGCTTGCATTTCATATATGAACGAGATTATGTGGTGTTTGTCTTTCTGTACCTGGCTTGTTTCATTTAACATAATGTCCTCTAGGTTCATCTATGTTGCCACAAATGACAGGATTTCATTCTGTTTTGTGGCTGAATAGTATTCTACTGGTATCTGCACCACATTTATTTATCCATTCATTCATTGATGGACACTAGGTTGTTTCTATATCTTAGCTATTGTGAATAATGCTGCAATAAACATGTGTGTGTAAATGTGTTTTTGACATACTGATTTTATTTCCTTTGAATATATACCCAGTAGTGAAATTGCCATATTATATGGTAGTTTTATTTTAAGTTTTTAAAGAAATCTCCATATTGTTTTTTAATAATGGCTGCATAATTTAAACTTCTACCAACAATCCTCTGAGTTCTTATGTACTCATCTCATTGAAAGACTACACTCTTCTCTGTTGGAGATGCTGACAAAGTTATAAAAGGAATGATCTGGATTTCGTAGGGATAAATTAAAAACCACAAATTTAGGTAAGGACAGGAAAAAAAAGAAACATTCACTAGTGTATGATGACAGATATAAAAACAATGCATATCTGTCTTTGATCAGCAGCCTGAAAATCTTGAATTATTCCATACCAATTCCCTTTAATGTCAACATTTAAACATTAATAAAACAGCAACTACAACAATCACCTTGGATCCTCTTGATATTTTAGTACAACCTTCTGACTGCATTATATGCCCATCTTTACCAGGCTATTTGTCCTCTGTCACAGTTATATCTAAAAAATATCCCCTTAAAAATGCTGTTAAGAGGAATGTTTTTAGTCCTTCTTGGTTTCCTTAAAACCTTTGACTGAAGGATAAAGCTTTATGTCATATTACTGAGGTTCCTGAGATGCTTTTACTTTTAAAAATTCCATTAATTGTTATTTCATTGAATATTTGTCTGTGTTTTGCCATAAGTGATTAGTGAAAGAACCTTATGTCTAGACAGAAAATTCAAAATTTAACATATTTCAAAAATGTTTTAAAATCTTTATAGAGATATAATTGACATCAAATGAAAAGGATATGTTTAAGTTGCAAAAATTGATATTTTGGCTTATGTATTCACCTATGAAATTATCACTGCAGTAAATGTAGGGAACATAACACAACCAACAGCTTCTTCCTGGTTCTCTACATTTCTTCCTTCCATTCCTTCTGGCAACCCTTCCCTTCCTTCCCCCCAAGCAAAATTTGGTCTTGCTTTCATAGAGTTTGTGCTTATAAAATGTTGTTTCTATTATTCAGCATACTTTTAAAGTTTACCCATGACATTAATGGAACCTATATTTTATTCCCTTTTTATTGCTTGGTAGTGAGCTTTTGTATAAGCATACTGCAGCTTATTTTCCATTCACTCTTTTTTCATGAGAATTAAATTTTATTATTATTAGTTTATTTATTTGTTATAAAGATGTGGGGTACAATTCAGGGTTAGGTATATAAACATTGATCATGCAGGTACCCTTGTTGATGAGGTATGCCCTTCCTTCCTCTAGCAGTTTCCCTCAACTGCCAGTCCCATCACTCCCCTGACAGTTTTCCACTACTGCCAATCGTTTTCTTATAGCATTATAATTGTTCAAGGTCACCTTATGAGTGAGAACATATGGAACTCAGTTATTTGTTTCTGTGATAAATCACTGATTATTGATCGACTCCAAATTTAAATGGAAAATAATCTTTGTGGGCACATAGGAGTAAAGTTGTTGAGACATGGGGTAAATCTATGCATAACTTTTAAAAGAAATTGCCAAATGATTTTCCAGGGTATAAAGTTTTTCATCCCCACTCTTAGGTATGAGAATTACAGTTCCTCTAAATCCTTGCCAACACTTAATATGATCAGTTTTTAATTTTGAACATTTTAATAGGTATGTCAAAGTATATCACTGTTGTTTTAATTTGACAGCACTAAATGAACAATTAATTGAGCATTTTAGTATGCTTATTTGATACTACTCATATATTGCCAAGTATTTGTTTAAATCTCTTGCACATTATATTGGATGTTATTTTTATTACTGTTTTATAAATGTTTATGTCTAAATATCCTTTATAGGATACATAAAGTGCAAATATTTTCTCCTCATCTGTGATCTGCTTTTCATTCTCTTAATAATGAAAGAAAAACAGGAGTTCCTTATTTTAAAGACACACATTATTTTTATTTTTCTTTAATGACTTGTGATCTTAGTATTGTATCTAAAAAATGTTTGTAATGCAAGCTTGCAAAGACTTCTCCTATGTTTTCGTGTAGACATTTTATGTAATTTTTAGGTTTTACACTTAACACTAGCATAAACTTGACTTAATTTTTGTGCATGGTGTGAGATCTAGCTGAAAAGTGAATGAATATATGAATGTGAAATGGTTCCAATACCATTTGTTGAGAACATTCCATTCTCCCCCGAATTGCCCTGTCAACTTTTTCAAAAGTCAATTGACCAGGTATGCATAGTTTATTGGTTTATGTGTTTATCTAAGTGCCATTGACACACTGTCTTGATTATGAAAGACTTACAGTAAGTCTTGAAACAGTATAAATCTTTCTACTTTGTTCTTTACCAAAGTCGGGGTTTTTTTTCTTCCTATTTTTAAAGTTTACTTTGGCTATACTAGGTCCTCAATACCTCTCTATAAATGTAATGATCAACTGACCAATTTCTCCAAAAATCTTGCAGAACTTTTGATTAGGAGTTCATTGAGTCTATAAATCAGTTTAGGAAGAATTGACATCTTACAAATAATGAGTCTTGCAATTCATAAACCTTGTGTAACTTTTGATGTACTTATGTCTTTAAAATTTATCTCAGTAATTATGTATACTTTTTTAGTGTGTAAGTCATACACATTATTTTTTATATTTATCTCTATTTCATATGGTGATGCTACTGTAAATGTTCTTTTAAAATTTTAATTTCTGATAGTTTGCTCTTAGCACATAAAAATAAAATTGTTTTTGGCACACTAATCTTGTGTCCTGCAACCATGCTATACTAAATTAAATGTTCTAGTTACTTTCTGATAAACATCATAGGATTTCCTAAATATTTGATTATGTAATATGCAAATAAAGACAGTCTTACTTCTTCAGTTACAGTCTGAATAGGTTTTGGGTCTTTTTTCCCTCTATTGCCCTGAAATCCTCCAGTAAAATGTTGAATGGGAGTGATCAAAGCGAGCATCCTGGCCTGGTTCCTCATCTTAGGAAGAAAGTGTTTCATTTTTTTTGCCACTTAGTGGGATGTTAACTGTTGTTTTATTATAAATGTATTATGGTGGTAGAAAAACCTTAGCTTTTTAAATAGAAAGGACTCTGATCTCTTAAGTAATCAAAAACCTAATAAAGATAACATTAAGCACAGAAAATTATCTTGGTAAACACAGAATCTTTGTTTCATAGGCCAATTACATAAAAGGTAAATAAGATCTTTTACAATTTTCTGTTACAAACAAATCAACACTTCAAGAAAATCTTGTTTTAACAGAGAGGGCCAAATTTTAGTTTTGTATCAGTAAAATTTTGATTTAAGTCTCAGTTTATAAAAAATAAAACTCATAAGTAATTCCCTTCTAATCTTAATCATCTTAATCACATATAAAATTTCTTTTTAAAATTTTTTATTATAAAGATGTGGGGTACAATTCAGGTTTAAGTATACAAACATTGATTGTTCAGGTGCCCTTGTTGATAAGGTTTGTCCCTTATCAGTTTCCCTTAGCAGTTTCCTCAATTGCCAATCCCACTCCCCTCCCCTGACAGTTTCCCACTACTGCCAATCCCTTTCTTATGGCATTAAAATTGTTCAAGTTTCGCTTATGAGTGAGAACATATGGTATTCTATTCTTTGTTTCTGTGATAGATCACTGAGTATGATCAACTCCAAATCCATCCAAGTTGCAAAGTTCATAAAATTTCTTTTTCCAAGATTCCTGTTCTACAAACTTTCTACAACTTTTTATAATGTCCATTCAGTTTATATCCCATATTTTTATTTTTTTCATTTTGGAACAACCAGTTATTCTACTTTAGGGCAAAAATTACTCCTTTTTTCCCCCACAAAACCAAACACATCCTCATACATTACAGCTTTGCCTATCAAAGGCATATCTTACCTTCCTTGAACACTTAAAAACAAGTTATTTTCCTTAATATTTTTTAGCAATTTTACTTACATGTGTTTATTATATTTCTTAAACCTAAACAACCTTAATTTTTAGAAAATAATAGGAAGCAAGCAATTGTAAACTGTATTTGACTCTAGTAATCCATACATTGTCAACTCTATGAATCATAATATAATTTTTCAATGTGTCACAGAACATGTTTACTAATAGTCACACCTCTGTTTATTTTATCTATGAAGAGAAACTGCAGAAATGACATAATTTTATCTTATCTTCAGGTTTTCTGACAAGGCCTAAGAATTAGATTTTCCCTGACACAGATTTTTCTCAGCCTTGACTTCCTATATTTATGATAAAAATATTAAAACTGTTTAGTATAGAAAGGACATATTTCAAATGTAAAATTTATATTATTTAGGTCACTTATTCTTAGCAACTATGCTTGAAATCCTTATGAAGATGAGATATTAAATAACTACCTACCCGTCAGTTTAAGTTATTTTTTTCATGTTGACAAGTCTTGTAATGTAGAGGTAATAAAAACTTATTTTACCAATAAACTTAGGTAGAGAAAGTTGTACACATGTGTTATACTTAATGTTGAAAACTCTGAAGGCATGCCTGTTTTAATCAGACAGACACACTTTTATTTATGAAAGGTTATGCCAGAGCATATGAGCTGAAAAAGCATTTGGGGTTAGTTTATCTTTCTAAAAGTGTAGGGCATACTTAATTTATATGAATGCTCTTTTTATGTTAATTAAATAAATATTTTTTAAAATTTGATTTTGCCAACACCATAAGGAGACAGAGAAATACCAAAATACCACATAAACACACACGCACACACACGCACACACACATGCACACACACAGTACAGACATATATAAACATAAATAGAAACAGATATAATAGCGTTTATTTAAATATTTTAGACATGAACTAGATATAATAACACAAAGGTCACTAATGTATTAAAAAATAACTGAAGCCAATTTTTTTCTGGCCAATGGAACAAGATTACAATTTTTTTCTGGCCAATGGAACGAATAAAATTTTTGACTACTCTTTTTGGAAAATACTTTAGAGGTAATCTTTGGTTTGTTTTATATTTTAGATGTTTCTGAATATCAGTAAAAGAATGCATCTTAATTTTTGGCAGTTTAGATTCTTTATTTTCTACTGTGCATTGCACAGTGAAAATTTTATTTTATTATCTAAGTTAAAAGTTATGTACTGTGACCACTGTTAATGTAAGTTGTACTTTGTAATGTTAACCTACTTTCCAAAAAAGCCCACATTTTGGGCACACACTTTTTTGTACATAAAATTGTTTGGCCCATCAGAAAGTGAAGTCCCAGACTTCTGGTATCCCAGTCTCTCAGATTTGCAGAAACTCATTTCAAATTACCTAAGGCCTCTCATTGGATCCAGTTCAGCTAATTATCAGATCCAATGCAATCTTGGGCTAAGTCCAGTGAAATCGTTGCTAAATAAATTTGGAGACTTCAAAACACAATTTTTTGCAGTTCAAATTGGAGAAGGAAATCATTCACAACTTCTAGTTGTTCCAAGAGAACAACAGGCACAATAAATCCTAGTGGTTACCATTGCCTGGTCACTCAGTGCTCCTGTCAGTCACTGGAGGTCTTCTTTGAATTCCACTTTTAATGCTAAACTGTGGGGAAAAAAAGTTAAACTAATTAAATGTAGTAGAATTTATTTAAGGAAAGAGCAATTCATGAATTGAGGAGTACCCTGAACCAGTGGGAGATGTAGAGAGAACTCACCCAGCAATGTGAGTGGTGAACTTTTAGAGGCCAGGCACAGATGCAAAGTAGAGAAATCATCTGATTGACTATATCTAGGCATCTGCCTTATTTAGGTGTGATGTGATGAGTTGGCTACCTGTAACTGGCCAAATACCTGGCTGGCTGTGACTGACAGAAACTCAGCTATTTATTGTACACCTAAGGTTGGATTTGGTTGTTTACATACTAATTTAGGTTGTAGATGGTGGCAGAAGGACTTGATACAGAGTCATCAGCTTTAGGTCAAATGTATTTAACATGTCCAACTTAAATAGACTCATGACAAATTTAGTAATGCTTTGCCTTTGGCTGCTAAGAGAACTATTGTCATGAAGACCTATAGGTGAATTCCATTGTGTTCTTAAAAAGAAACCATTGTCTTCTACAATATCACCATGGTTTTCTCTGAATTTCTGCTGTATCACAAAGCTTATTATAACATTATCAGATTTAGGATGTTTATAGACAATTTGAGCCTAAATAGTTTAGTACAGGAGACCAGTTTCATAACTATAATAATAAGTAATATTTTGGCCATATTAATCATTTGTGATGACTTGAATAATGTATATTTTTTCTTTAAGCAAATTGCATGGGAAACTAAGTTATAAAAATGTTTTCTAGTAAGAATAGACTAAGAATTGGAGTTAGAGGAGGAGATTGAATGCTGAATAGAATCAAAATAAATGTCTGCTGCACCCCAATAAAAAACAAAATTCAGAAAAAAAATAAAAATAAAGGTCTGGTGCATCCATATCCAAAATAAGTTTATTGCTGCCAGATATAAACAACATGTACATGAATGTATTTATTTATTTAGGAAGTTGTTTTCCCCAAAATTTATTTGACAGACATGATTAGTTTTTGTCATATGACTTTGCTTCTTCTGTATTTTCACCTTTAAGCATACACTTTTTGATTAGTATTGTCTTGCTTTAACTGTATTGCTGTAGAGAGATAGCAGGCAAAATATTTGGAATATCGGCATTGATATCACACTGCTTATAATAAGATGGTTTGGGAGCTAGTTGAGACCTATTCTTACTAGGTGTGTAACCTCGAGCAAGTTACTTAACTTGTCTACATTTTGGTTTTCTTATACATAAAAAAGAGGTGGCAACAACTAATTTTCCAGTTTATACCACAATGCCTGGTACAATAACTTAACATATGTATGACAATATTTATATTCAATTAGCTTTTCATCACATATTTCTCACCAGAAATAAATTTTACTTCTTTAATATATTTGCATATGTTTTATTTGACTAAAGGTGTGTGATTCGTGTACTTTATATTTCAAGAGAAAGACAGTTATTGCAATCAATGTTGAACATATGAGTTGAGAGTTGATGTCGAGTCATGCTGGGGATAACATGATAATGTTACATATGCATGAAGAATAAAAGGGAGCTAGTTGTGAGACTGAGGATAAGGGAACAGATGAACCAGCAGAAGAGAGCAGCCAGGAAAAGAAAGCAACTGAGATGAGTCACAAGTCCACCATGCCAGATCCTTCTTCCTCAAATCAGCTTTTGCTGAATTTGCACCAAACTTATTTTTAGCCTTAAGATAAACTATTTTTATTTAAGCTACGTCTAGTGACTTATTTTTACTTGCAAATGAAAATTCTGACCAGAACAGAGAAAAATTTTGATGACTTATTTCTCAATATTTGTGTGTGTGTGTGTGTGTGTGTGTGTGTGTGTGTGTGTGTGTGTGTGTTAGCAGATGGACTACATATATCAGATGTTACATTCTATTGCCACCCATGGTAATAAGATCAATCAACAGCATGCTAGCTATACTTAAGAGGTGAAATACACCAGCTCAAAGAACAAAGCATATAATCTTCCAAATTTTGTTTGAAAATTAAAGAAACATTAATATTCAGATTGTTATAAAAAAAAGACAGGAAAGAATATTGACTTTATTGCTTTGGTTATTGGTTCATATATTAGTTGACAAGAGAATGTAGGTTCTCTTCCTTGTCTCTTTTAGGATTTTTAACATGCATGTCCTGTTTTGAATACATTTTCTTCCCACATTCATGTTGAGATATCATTTTATTGGGCAAAATCACACTTCAAAAAAAAAAAAAAACTTCAGAAATTGTTTTATCCTGATATGTGGCAGAGAAAGATAAGTTATGGCCCTTACTACTATAAATGGCCAGAAGTTTTAAATATAATTAAAACTTAAAAGTGCTAATTATGTAGTTATGATCACTAGAATGAGGCAGCTCTGCATAACAGACAAAAGCAAAAGTGATAAGGGCAAGAGGTGAGGGAGCCCAATGTGAAGTAAGGAAAGGGAAAGCAAAACTAACCCCAGCTAAAGTTTTGAGGTTTTAAACTCAGGCAATTAGAGATATAGTCATAGTTCCATGTAAGGCTGAGAACTGGAAAAACAAAATTAGAATAGTGACTTAAAATCATATAGCTGTCACACTATGGATGTGTACAAAAATAAGAGTGCATGGATATCCCATTGGAGGATCTTGAAATTAACTTGAAATTAAACCAGTCATTAAACTACTCAGGAGAGGGAGTTCAGATTTCAGCATAAAACAGATATGACCAGTTTTATGAGGTAAGAAAAGCAAAATCACTAAAATAGTAGTGAAACTTAGGGCTATGAACTATTGACAAGATAGCTGACTCACAAGGTGGGCAAAGTCACAAGGTGGGGGTGATTGACTAGCCACTTCAAAGGAGAACACACTGGCCATCAAGAAGAACACAGAAGTCACAGCAGGACCCTGAAGGAAATCAGTAGAACTTTGGGCAACGTGTCCAAAAGTAGAATGTCCATAACTCAGAAACAAATTTCACTCACATTTTTTTGTTATATTCCCACAGATAACTGTAGAAACTGGAGAGAAACTTTAAAAGCAAGATTAATAAAGTTTTCTAAATGAAAACTGGAAATTCAGAGTGGACTTCCAGGGAATCATTAACAAATTTAACATTCTTGAAAACTACCAAGCTTTGAATGATAGCATACAGATAATTTTTAATTTTATTTAAGGCACACTTCTAAAGTTTTTTTTGTTTTGTTTTGTTTTGTTTTGTTTTTTTGGCTATAGGCCTCCTCAATAAGCCTTGGATTAAGTGAGCTTCTAAGATTCAGGGAACTAAAGTATGTGCCACACAGGTGAACTATAAATATGAATATATAACTAATCCAAACTCTAGAGAGCTTCATATGTACAATAGCATTGTTTCTTATTTTAAGAAAGTCCATCAGGTATGGAAATTGGTATTTCTAATGTGTATTTTTTTGGTACACATTTCTTCAAATAAGTGGAACATATTTGTTGACATTTGTTTGAATGCTATAGAAGTTCTTTTCAGATTATCATGTAAGATCCAAGAAAATATAGAGTTGGTGAAGTAGTACTGATAAAGAATTAATGAAGAATTCAACAGAAATCCACAAACTTGTGGCTGAGAACTTAAGGTTGAAATAATTGAAAAGAGTGCCATGGGTAGAACAGTAATTTTAAAAATAATTTCATATTTTTAACTCTATCCTGAAACTTACACCTAAATTTAAATCACCCCGTTTTATTTATACCGGTAGTATCTCTTTTCTAACACATATCTTTTTTAAGAATTTTTTTTATCTTACATGAGAAAAAACTGGAGAGAGTTGTGTCATTCCCTAATTGATTTTGTTTTTAATTTTAGCTGCTACTTACTTCACTGATTGGATGAAAGACTAGCTGCAGAATTTCATTTTTTTAAAAAACTGTATAATCGAAACTCATGTTCATATTCCTGCCCTTTATTCCAACTTCTACCATAACAAAAGCATATATTGAAGATTGATGAAAGAAAAATTATCATTGCAACAATGCAGTTTTTTTTTTTTTTTTTTTTTTGAGTTGGAGTCTCACTCTGTCGCCCAGACTGGAGTGCAGTGGCTGCTCCCGGCCACTGCACCCTCGACTTAGCTGGGCTCCGGCAATCCTTCTGCCTCAGCCTTCCAAGTAACTGGAACTACAGGCGCACGCTACCACACCCGGCTAATTTTTTGATTTATTGTAGAGATGAGGTCTCACCAAGTTGCCCAGGCGGGTCTCGAACCCACGGCCTCAGGCAATCCACTCACTTCAGCCTCCCAAAAGCACGGGATTACAGGCTGAGCCACCAAGCCCAGCTGTGTTCTCATCACCACACCCTGCATATCTCCCTTCCAGATGGTGATGCTTGTAAGAGGAACGATAGCACAACTGTAACAAAATTACCAGCTTAGATGATGTGTTCTAGAGCCTTGTTACATGAAGTGTGCTTCACAGACCAGAAACATTTACATTAAAAGAGATCTTGTAAAAAATGAAGCAAAGCATCTCTGCCCGGCCCCAGACTTACTGAGCAAGGATATGCATTTTAACAAGAACCAGATAATTCACATGCACATCAGCATTCAGGAAGCACTGTTTTAGAGACACATCCAGATTTGCACCCATCTACTAATCAATCTCTCTCTCCTCCTTTTCTCCCTCCTTCTTTTTTTCTTCTCTTTCTCTCCCACCATCTTTTTTTCTTCTCCCCATATCTTTTTTCCAAAGCCTTTACTCTCATCATATTTCTCTCTTGAATTTACTAATTCCCTCAACTAACCAACAGTTTTTCCTGTGAGAACTTGTTTCTTTTTGTTAGGTGGCAACAAATGTCCTCTAAAATGCACATGCATCATGAGATAAAATAAAAACGCACAGCTCTTAACTCCCCCAGGTCTCAGTATGTTCTATTGTGGAATCATTCCCTTGGAAGGCACAGAAAATTCAATGAAGACTGACCAGAAAGTGGGAGGGAAACACCAGATATATATCAATGATCAACTATCTGGCAATGAGTCAGAACATCAAGGCAGCCTCTGCTCAGTTGTGGTCAGACCTGAGAGGCAAAAGTTTGGGCGGATTCACAATTAAGAGAAACTAGCAAATCCATAGGAAGAGTAAGAGCAAAAAGAGAAATGAATAATCAGCTCAGAGATACTACTTATGCAAGCCACCATTTTTTCTTTCATAGAATACTGTAGTGGTCTTCAGAGTTACTTGCTTCTCTCTTTCTGTTTTGACTCCTCCAGGGTAAACTTATAACCCTCAAATGATATCCATCAAATTTATAATCAAATCTATCACTCCACCATTGTGAAATGCCCTGTTAGATGCACTCTCTGTCATCTCCTGACGTCCCCCCTACTACTTGCCCTTTTGCTCACTAAACATCCTCATCTCATTGCCTGATTTTTGTTTTTCACACGCATTATGCTCTTAGAAATATTGATCCGTGTATGAGACACCCCTTGTTGGCAACCCCTTTCTCAGGATTGTAGAGACTATCCTTAATTACTTATCACTATCTTTTATGAACATTCACTGTTTTCTAGTTATAAATTACGGGACTATTTTCCTATTAGAGGCTATTTTCTCAGATATTCAACAAATTGTAATCTTTTGTTAACAAAATAGGGTATTTGAAGTAGAATCCTTGCATAATGGAGAAGTAAAGAAAAATTAGTCTTCACATGTTAAATTGTCGAGAGACATGTTTCTACAAAGGCTGTGGAAAATATAAACAAGCATTTTCAAATACTTTTGTTTAATTTTTTTAGTTGATTAATTTCTTTTTTCTCTTTTGTTTTTTCCTCTCCAACTGAATGTAGGTTCAGTATATATTATTATATATGCATCTATCTGTATACAAATATATATGCAATTTTCTTTCATAAGTAGTCTCCTGACTGATGAGGCATATCAAAGGAAAGAAGTCTGACAGAAGACTGGCTTGTGACTCCTGGAGCTATTGGTGCAATCAAAATGTAGAGGGTAGAGATTTAAAGGGAAGAAGCATTAATTTAGGTGCCAACTACTCATTTAATATAATTTAATCTTCATGTCTGCAAATTGATTAATTTTATTCCCGGTCCCTCTAAAGAAGCTGATGCTCAGAAAGAAAATGTACCTTATCTAAAGTGCACACAACCAGAAAGATGTAAAACGTCCTTCACTCAAGTTGGTTTGTCCACAATTATACTACCTTAACAGAGGGTTTGGATATACACATACAGGGGTATTCATGTTCTCTTGGGCTTGGTGGAAAGAACAAAATGGTTCATTCTCCATTTTGGCATCACTTAATTAGAGCAAGGAAGGTGATGATACTTAAAAGGAAGAAACTATTTAGATGCATTTACACCTAAAAAAAGTAAAGAGCATGACTAAATTGGCAGTATCAGAGCTAGTTAAGTATCAGAATGATTGGTGGGTATTTACTTTAAAAATGCAATTTTCTGGACCAACATCTCTGAATAACTTTGAGACTATTAGGGGTGTTGGATAGGATATATGTTTTTAATCATTACAACTGATTCTAAAAATTATCAAGTTCAAAGAGACATTAAGTTAATCTTAGTCATGTCTAGGCATCAATTCACCTTTTATTTTAGAGTTTAACAATTGTCTACCATTTACTAAAGCTTAAATTATAGCTGTAGTGCTGTGCTATAAACAGGTATATAAAGAAATTAGATAGTCTCATTGTTGTCTTTCAGAAAATTGTTCATGCACAAATGTCTTGATTCTAGTGTGTTGGAATAAGAACATAGATTCAAGAATCAGACTGCTTTGGAATCCAATATCTAATATCAGCAATAATAATTGCTAATAAAGAGATTTTGAACAAGTTATCAAATGAATGCCTCCAAGTCTCAATTACCCCATTGCACAGTTATGACAATAAAACTATTATCTACATCATAAGGTTGTTTTATGTTTAATTGAGATAATACATTTAAAATGCTAAGGCAGTAACCAATATATAGTAAATATTCAATAAATGTCCATTTTTATCTATTGAGAATCAAGCTTTGTGCTAAATATAAGATGTAAAAAGAGAAAGTAGGTTTATAAAGAGTATCCTGCGGGAATGGTTTTTACATTCTTTTAAGACATTTATCTTACCATTCTCCCTTATAAAGCTATATATAAAGAGGTAAATTACAATTATTTTTTAGAACATTAGTTCCCCCTCAGCAACTTCCACACCCCCCAAAAGAGAAATACATTAATAACAATTTCTAATGAATTGGTCTCTGATCTCTTAGGGTTAGAAACTTAATGAAGTATCCTGGCATATATTTTTATTAAAATGCCATTTTAAAAAAAATTCTAGATAGATAAAGGGTGGGTTTTACAACTGTTACTCAAACTCTATTTTCATCTCTATTCAGTAAATATTATTAAATGTCTACTCTGTCTTAGGTTTTATTGTAAGCTGTCATAATGCCTGCCCTTATGGGGTATACATTAAAGTGATATGTGACAATTAAAAATAATAACAGTAGTAGTAGCAAAAATAACAACAACAATTATACTAAACAATACTGATGTCTAAGGAAACAAAAAGTCAGTAATTGACCAAGATAATTTCAAATAAAAACAAATTAGAAAAACTAAAAAAGATAATTTGAAAAAAAAAAGGTTACTATTAGAGTTATTAGTCACACACATATACACAAAAGTCTTCAAAATTTTCTCTAATAAGATAATCTGTAAGAGCAGAGACAAGAATAATCAGGAAAAATCAACTTTGTGATTCTGGGTAAATAAAAGAAATGATATAGTCAAAATGATTGATATAAATATCACATATCATACACATACACATACTCAAAATCCTTCTGAAGAAAAGAAAAGATTACAACTGAGCGAGGTTTAAAAAAAACAGATTTCATGAGGAAATGAGTTTTCCTATGGGTAAAATTTGAATTGACACACAGAAGAGGATCATATGCAAAATGCGTGAAATGGATATTTAATTATGATTCTGAATTATAATTCATAATATTAAAATTCAAAAGTAAGAAGAGAAGGCAAATAATAATAAGATGCACCACAACAGATAACCAGTACTCTATTTTCAGAATTAAAATTTAAAGCTATAATTACCACATTAATTTCTTTAGTTTGATATTGCTTGCTGATTATAAAATACCAAAAAGTATTCCTATTTTAAGAATTAGAGAATACCAATTTTCTTCAAACTACCAATTAAGTGATGGTTTAATAAATACAGATATTAGGAAGAGGCATAAGTAACAACATAATATATTTTTATTAAAAACCATTGTTTAAGTGTCTACTTAATAATGGTTACTGGAGATCGTTTCAGATAGCATTTTGAAATCACTATAAAAAAAATAAAGGTATAATGGCCCTGCTCCTACTTTGCTATAGCTTTCATACACACACACACACACACACACACACACACACACACACACACACATATATATATATTTCTCACCATATATTAATCTGTGAATTTAAGTCCTTATTCCTTTATCCTCCCCTCCTATTTCCTACCATTTACCCTTCGTGTATACACTAAATCTACATCTCTGAGCTTATGGACACTTTTGAAAGCATAGAAAGCAGACACCTCCCTACACATTGGAAGAGGTAATTACTGGAACTGAATAACTCAGATAAACATATTTGGTGTGCTGAGATTTTATTATTATTATTACTATCATTATTATTAATTAGGCAGTTAAGTTTGTCTCTGCAATAACAGTGTAGTATGACTCTAGGAAAATTATTCAGTATCAATACTTTCATGTGTGTTTCTTTTTTCTTTTTTTGAGTTGGAGTCTCACTCTGTCGCCCAGACTGGAGTGCAGTGGCCGCTCCTGGCCACCGCAGCCTCGACCTGCTGGGCTCCGGCAATCCTTCCGCCTCAACCTTCCAAGTAGCTGGAATTACAGGCATGCGCTACAACGCCCGGCTGATTTTTTGATTTATTGTAGAGATGAGGTCTCGCTGCCCAGGCGGATCTCGAACCCGCGGGCTCAGGCAATCCCAAAGGCGCGGGATTACAGGCTGAGCCACCGAGCCCGGCTGTGTGTTTCTTTAAAAAGAAAACATCTGTAATAAGATAATACAAGAAAATGATTTGGTAAACTAAAATGTATCATTAAAAAGGAAAGAATTCACAAGTCCACAGATGTTGAACAATATATTCATACCAGACCATACATTATAATGGTTCTCTTCAAAGTTGATTTAAGATTCAAGGTTTATGTCACTGCACTTAACAACCATTTATGACTTAACACAGGGCATAAGCAACCATTCAGGCTAAAGTTCCACATGAGAAATTATTTTTCTCTTGAACTTAGTGGCAATACATAATATGCAATAGTTTCCTCATTTACTGCAATATCAAAGAAGATTCAGGCTAAATTAGAAAAAGGTTTGGTTGGGATGAAAGGAAGAGTTAGAGACTACTGTTCTTCAAGATGTCTCTAAATACTCCTAAAAACAGAAACTCACAGAAGTGATTTATTTTCAAAGTTTTTGCATTTTTAAGTGTTTCTTAGCTATATAAAAAAGGATAAGACAATAAAATATTATTCAGCTATAAAAATAACAAAATACTATCAATTACAGCAACATGGTTATAACTGGAGGACATTGGGTTAAGTAAAATAGGCCAGATAGAGAAAAACAAATATTGCATATTTTCATGCATACCTGGGAGTTAAAAAATATTAACTCAGGGAAATAGTAAAATGATGGCTACTGTTGCAGGAGTTTTGAGCTCCACTGTCAGCTTAAACCATCAACCTCGGATTTTTGTCTCACAACCAAGATTAAGGAACATGGACACCAAAAAAATAAGTGAAAGAAGGAGTTATTAAGCAACAAAGCTCTCTAGAAAACAAGAGGGGGCCCGAAGTGGGTTATCCACTGTTAGGAGTTTTGTGTATTGTGTGTGGTTTTTAATCTTATCTTATTTCTCTCATTTACATCCCATTCGCCCCTTATTTCCTGAGACCCAGTCCTTATTGGGCAAGCAGGTCCTTGACCAAAGTTACTCCCTCTTGAATATTACCCATAAGTACCACAGCAAAGCCCACGCAAGGGGGTAAAACTGCAACACAATGTTAATGATATTATAACAAGCTAAGGTCAAGATAAAATATCTAGTTAAGCTACTGCGCCTGTGTTTAAGCAGCAAAAAGTCCCTTTTAGCAGTACAACCTAGGTTGGCAGAATGTTCTTAACCACACTAACCACATTTTCAACCACCAATTATATAATGGGGATGGTACAGGGGGCATTTCTACAGGTGTTAAGTCTCTTTGAGACCCTCCCTTTCAGTCTGCCTAACCAGTTTCTGACTATCTCCTCTCTCACTACCAGATGCCAGGAAGAGTAGTGGGGAGGGGGAAATAAAGGGAACGGTTAAAAATAGAAGAAATAAAGTCTAGTGTTTGGTAGCACAACAGGGTGACTATAGTTAACAATAATTTACCATATATTTACAAATAACTATAAAAATAGAACCAGAATGTTCATAATACAATGACAGAGAGTTAGGATGTAAATCATAAAGTTTTAGATATATCTTTTTGGATTAAACATCCATCCTTTGGTTTACAAACATGGGCCAAATTGTTTCAGTTAATGTGTCAATTAATTATAAATACTTTTTTCTGGAGCTATCTATTTGATTCTTATTATTAAAACTCTAAGCCGGGCTCGGTAGCTCAGTCTGTAATCCCGCGCTTTGGGAGGCTGAGGTGAGTGGATTGCCTGAGCCCGCGGGTTCAAGACCCGCCTGGGCAACTTGGCGAGACCTCATCTCTACAATAAATAAAAAATTAGCCGGGCGTGGTAGCGAGTTCCTGTAATTCCGGCTACTCGGAAGGCTGAGGCGGAAGGATCGCCGGAGCCCAGCAGGTCGAGGCTGCGGTGGCTGGGAGCGGCCACTGCACTCCAGTCTGGGCGACAGAGTGAGACTCCAACTCAAAAAAAAAAAAAAAAAAAAACTCTAAACATGGCTGGTTCTGCCAATATGGCCTTCAAGGAAAGAATCCTTAAAGCTTAACTAGGTGAATACTTGTATCTATTTCAAAAATATAGCAGGTAAACCGAAAGTCAGGTGTCAATATTAGTTTTCTCTACATAAATCCAGTGATTTTTAGATTCTTAACACATTGCTTTCTTCTCTGACTGTCATAATCTCATGACTTAGTCATCATTACGTGGTATACAAAATGATACTGATTATTCTTACAGTTTAACGATAAAAAAATTTAATGTAACAGTACTAAAACTATTGTAGAAATATTTTCTGTTTGTAGAAAAATAGAATTCCAGAAGCAGTATCGGGCTTAGGCCATATGTGCAGACAGTAACTACTTATGATGCAAACACATTACTCAGTTGTGAGAGACTAGAGAATGGAGGTGGAGCGTATAAGCTTTGTCACCATATAGTTTTACAGTTAAACTCAGCTCTACCAATGATCACATGTATAATTTGGGAACAATTACATAATCTTTCTGTGCTACATTTTTCTTCTCGAACTGCTGGGCTCCAGCGATCCTTCCGCCTCAGCCTTCCAAGTAGCTGGAACTACAGGCGCGCACTACCAAGCCCGGCTAATTTTTTTTTTAGATTTATTGTAGAGATGAGGTCTCACCAACTTGCCCAGGCGGGTCTGGAACTCAGGGGCTCAGGCAATCCACTAATCGCAGCCTCCCAAAGCGCTGGGATTACAGGCTGAGCCACCGAACCCGGGTTGTCATGAGTATTATAGTTGACTCTCATAAAGTGCTTAGAATAGTGTCTGGCACATAAAAAAAGGTTTTAAAAAGTAGTCGAGATCTGCCTGGGGAGGGGCATACATCATCAACAAAGGTACCTGCACAATGAATATTTGTATACTTAACTCTGAATTGTATCCCACAATTTAAAAATAAAATATTTTAAAAAGCATAAAGTGATGTTGATTATATGCTTTCAATTAATTAGTAACCAAGACTATTAAGCCTCATTGTTTGCTTATGAAAATAACTTCATTTTTGGCTCACTGGCATCATAACAGAGCTAAGATCTCTATTATACTTGTTTGCTATTTCACAATATTTGCATAAATATGCCCTCAATCTGGAAAGGTAGCATTAATCAGAATTGTCATCGCTCTGAGAAAGATATAAAAACAAGAGTTCATCATTCTTTTACCAAAGAGTAGCACAACTCTCAGACTTTTTGAGCTCTGTCCCAACTTTACTCAAGTCTAACTACATCAAAAATGAAGATATTTTGTATTTTCCTGATCTTTGTCTTCACTGTGTCTTGCGGTCCATCAGGTAATATGTGTTAATAAAGAAAAGATGTAAAGGGTAAAATGTTTTTACAAATGTTTTATTTTTAAAAAGTTATTGTTAGGAGACTCCATATGAACTTTATTTTTTTCATGGAAGAAGAAATGAGTAGAACTGATAGATGACAAAACAATGAAAAAATTTTTCCTCAAGATGTAGAATTCAGTCTGGTTAGCATTTTTAAGTATTCTTTTTTAAAAAAAATTATTTAAAAGATGTGGGGTACAATTCAGGGTTAGGTTTACAAATGTTCATTATGCAGGTACCCTTGCTGATGAGATGTACCCCCGCTCCCGTCCCCTGGCAGTTTCCCACTACTGCCAGTCCCTTTCTTATAGTATTATGATATTTGTTCAGGGTTAGCTTATGAGTGAGAACATGTGGTACTCAGTTTTCTGTTTCTGTGATAGATCACTGAGTATGATAGATTTGGAGGTGGATGGTTATTTAGAACACAAAACATGTAGACTATACTTTTCTTTTATTCTTGAGAAAACATACAAATTATAGATTTTAAAACGTTCTCTTTACAAAAAAAGATTTTTAAAAAGCTAGTGGCAAATGAACTATTGTTGTATAAATGAGTATTTATATTGTACCACCATATAGGAGGAAACATCACAAGAAAGTTGCCTGGCATGGTTTCAGAAACAAAATGGATGAACTTTATACTTTAAATAGCTTACTTTATCATCTCTCTATCTAATGAGATTAAATCTAGATTTATGATCGTAGCTACTTTTTCCTAGTTTTACAGAAAAACAACGTTGCACCGAGAAAAACAGGCGTTGCACAGAGAAAAAGAGAATGTCAGCTTGTCCAAGGTGCTTGCAAGCCTGAATGTAACTCATGGGAATACATATATAATTATTGTGATGATAATCCCTGCTGTGTAATACGAGAATACCAAAAGCCTGGCGCTAAAGGAATCACTACTACAAATAAGACCAATGCAAAGTTTAATTTTGACCTATTTAACAATGTATTGTTACATGATTAATAAAATGAATTTTTGCTTTCTATCAATCTACTTTTAAGTGGGTGTCCTCTGGCCCCCTGGGTTACACAGCTATATCATAGCTAGTGAGTTCAATGCTGGGTTAGTGCATGAGAAATAAAGAAGAAAGGGTGGTATCATCTCTACTAAATTGACAAAATTTTTCTCCACCCATGGGACAAAAGAATTTGATCTTTTTCCCTTCACCTCTGACCTACTTATTTGCCTTGTGCAGAAGAATAGTTATTTTTATATGATCTTTGATTTATCAACCATAAATCCTGATTTATACATCTTCCCATGGTTTTCATATAAATGGGTTTGTTTCTTGGACAAAGTTATATACATGTTAATCATATAATAGCAAAGTATTGATAAAAATAATGGTAAGAAAGCACAAACAAACAAAACTGAAAATGAGTAAAATGGAACATCTTAAGGTTTTACTCATGCAAAAATATATCAAAGTGAAATCAGAGTGAATATATTAAACTAAAAATAAATGTGTTGAAGACATTTGTTTGTGGCTGATTTATTTTCTTCTTTATAATGTGATGCTGTTTTTACATGTATATACTTATGATTTCATGATCAGAATAAAAGCAAGTTAAAAACACTTTAAAGTCATGTATTTTTCTTTTTATAAAATAATACGCAAATTTAGATAAATACAGAAATGTCCAGAGATAAAAAGTCTAAAAAGATAAAAAGTCTAACAGCCAGAGTTGACTATTAAAATCAATCTTGAACATGGGCAGCCAATTCAACAGTCTTATTTCTTAACCCTTAAGAAATGTGTTTTACTTCTGTCATCTTAAAATTTAAATTAATACTTCTGTTTTTGTTATCACTGAACTCATGTTTCCAGGTTTCCAATTCCACATTAAATTCTATCATAATATTAAAACAATTTCAGCATAAACTTTCTAATAAATTATAGAACATCAGTAAAAGTTTGGAATTCAGAATTTAAAGTATCCACTGAATGTGTTTCCAGGTTTCCAATTCCACATTAAATTCTATCATAATATTAAAATAATTTCAGCATAAATTTTCTAATAAATTATAAAACATCAGTAAAAGTTTGGAATTCAGAATTTAAAGTATCCACTGAATGCATTTCTTACTTATACCTACAGCAATGATCTGAAAAGTATAAAAATTTAGGGCAGAATTCTGACTTAGAGGAAATTAAAGAAATTCAGTTAATTTGAAGTTTAAGAGAAATAGATAATTTCCGGTTTTCTTATTTGAATAATTTGCCTAGCAACGTGATCATTCATTAGGAAATATGAAAAAGGAATATTTGTGACATATTAAGTTTAGACTTTTCTGCTGTATACATGTGTAAAACTCAAGAAAGAAAAATGTGCTTCAAATATATAAATAAATCAAATATAGATTTGGGAGCCATTAACCAAAGCAATGAGATAAGATTGCCCAAAGAACGGTTACAGATTGACAAAACAGTTTGATATCTCAAAGAATGACATGTAAAC
Organism: Cephalopachus bancanus; assembly: GCA_027257055.1. Classification (NCBI taxonomy): domain Eukaryota; kingdom Metazoa; phylum Chordata; class Mammalia; order Primates; family Tarsiidae; genus Cephalopachus; species Cephalopachus bancanus. The sequence goes on from JAPVLO010000012.1 coordinate 3,187,478, forward strand.
TATATAAAGAAGAATTGAATCCACAAAGGTGCTAGCCAATGAGAATTCACTCTCAGGCTGTGTCTTCTCAAGTGAGTTTCCAGATACAAAAGAAAATAAGTAACCCCATTCTCCATTATGCTCTATGTTAGCTTTTGTCCTACACAAAAAATGTTTATATTTAATTTTATGCCTTCAAGTTTCCAAGTAGTTTATTGCACAACAATATAGATCAGAGTACAGGAGCTTTTTTTAAAAGTAACAATAAATAATAAATGATAGGCAGGATATCTAGAAAATGAAGTTAAAAAATCCTGAAAATTAGCTACTTTGTGAAAGCAACAGCACTGGCATAAAATTTTCCAAATTCACTTTATAAGAGATCTGCATAAAGTGAATTTGGAAAATTTCCAAAATTTCCAAAATTAACCAGACTTGCACACACACAAAAAAAAATCCAAAGAAACTTTATTTAAAATAAGCATGTTGAATCTTGGTAAGAACAAAAAATTTGTGATATTTTGGCTTACTTTCTTTCCTCTCTTCCCAGCTCCACAGTACCGTTGTATTCCAGCAGCTTCCCAGACGATGGTTAACTGTGAATGTACAAAGACAATGTACCTGCAACTCAGTAACAAAAGGACACATAACCCAACTTTAAATATGAGCAAAAGATTTGAATAGGTATTTTACTAAGGATGATTTACAAATGTTCAGCAAGCATGTGAAAAGATTTTTAATTTCTGAATAGAGATCAATAAAATGCAAATTCATACCTCTGTGAGATAAAACTTTCTACCCACTAGGAAGGCTATAATCAGAACAACAGATAATAACAAATGTTGGCTAGTATGTGAAGGGGAAATCAAAACTCTCACACACTGCTGATGAGAATGTAAATTGATACAAATACTTTGAAAAAAACTTCAAAAAGTTAAGCATGGGGTTTCCATTTGACCCTGTAATTTCACTCTAAGGTATACATACAAGGGAAATAAAAATACATGCTGTCACAAAAACTGGTATACACAAATGTTCCCTGTAGCATTATTCATAATAGCTAAAAGGTGGTAACAACGCAGGTGTCTGAAATAATGGATGGGTAAACATTATGTGGTAAATCTATACAATAAAATAGTATTTGGCAACAAAGTAAAATAAATAAAATAAAATATTATTTGGCAAAAAAAACAGAATGATGACATGCTACAACATAGATAGACTTTGAAAAAACGTCAGGTGAAAGTAGCCAGTCACAAATTGTAGCATATTATATTGTTCCATTTATATGAAATATTCAAGAAAGAAAAATCTATAGAAACATAGATTACTGGTTGCTTAGGGTTCAGGAAAGAGGAATCTAGGGGGTGTGATAATTAAAGCATATGGGGTTTCTTTTGATGGTGATGGAGTTCAGGAGACACTACTTCAAAAATAGTGCCTTGGAATTTGAGAAAACACCTTCCCCTTGGTCCTAACCCCTGAAGTAGGCCATAAAATCTAGATGGCACTTCTTTAACATAGGTCATAAAACCTTCATTCCAGAGATACCCTTACTAAACTCCAGAGGAAAGGAACATCCTTATCATTGAAGGCACAGAAACACCAAGAAGAATCTGAACAAATTACGCTTGCCAAATTCCCCTTATTTTATTACTATTAAATGATACCACTTTTGTCCTATCATATGTCTGCATAACTGTCTACTCTTCATCAAAGCTGAGCATAAAAAGTCACAAATTTACCTGTTTCTTTGGGTCTTTATTTCTGAAAGCTCTTTTGCCATGCACAATTTATATTAATTTTGGAGGGCTTTTTTCTTTTTAATTTGTATTCTGTTAAATGGGTCTCAGCCATGAACCTAGCAATGGCTGAGGAAATAAATCTTTTCTCTTCTGCGGGGTAATAAAAAAAATCTAAAATTGATTGTGATTATGTTGACTATTGGGGCTTAGAAATGGATATTCCAAAAGAAGGTGCTTTAACACGCTGACCTGAAGAAGCTTCAACATCTCTCTGACCTTCCCCCTCTCCTCCTTTCAATCCTCTGTCTGTCCCAAAGCACAGGATGAAGTTGTTCTTTCAAGTTCCCTTATCTGCCTAAAGTCTAAGCCTGCCAAAGAAAGAAACAGTTACTTCTGTTTTTCTTTTTTCTTGTTTGTCATTAACTAAACTCATGTTGCAAGAATAAAGATTGAAATCTGTCAATGCAGGCAGAATGACCCAATCAGTACAGTTCAGTCAGTTATTTCTTTTCCTCCCCTCCCTCCCTTTCCTTTCTCCACCCTCCTCTCCCCTTCTCTTCCTTGGTAGTTAAAGCCTAATCAGGTGCTTGCTTAAGAATTCTGACCTGCATGTAGCCTGAACCCAGCCTGCACATAGCCATCCTTACACAGTTTTCCTACTTTTTCTTTCAAAGAAAAACTTTTAACAAGTATTAGTCTCTTTACCTATATGCACAGCTGCTTAAGGAAGTCAGATAGTCCAACCTAAATACCAGATACCTGAGATCTAGACCTCCTGCAGCACCAGTGCAGACGCACGCATTCAGAGCATGTGATTTTCTAGTTCCCCTTAGTTCATTAGCATATCATTCTAATGCTAAAAGTCCCTGTAGAAAAAAAATTGCTACCATTTTTTTGTACATACGACATAAGTACCTTTGGTACTACACCTGTGTGTCTGAAACTTTATCATGTTCATGCTTGCATACCTTCCCTGCCCTGGGCACAACTCTGTAAAACTCCCATAGCTCCCATTGCCCAGGGAGGAAGCATCTATGAAGCAGAACTCCCGTTTTCCATCTTCCATCACTGAATAAAACCTGATTGCCTCTCTTTGTGGCCAATGCAAACTAGGGAAAGAACACAGTTAATGGCATCAACATATCTCTAGAGACTTGTGTCACGAGTTGTCTGCTCAGTGGGCTTTGTTCCAGGATATTTTATGCACTTCATTTCCACTGAATTTTCCTAAAATAATTTACAACACCCCTAACAACACCCACACTTTCCTATCTTTCTTCTCCTAAAAAGAGGAGTATATAACCATCTGAGTCCCATTAATGGTAGGGCAATCACTGTGTGATTTTCCCCCTGTGCACATTAATAAATTGTATGCTTTTTCTCCTATTAATCTGCCTTTTGTCAGTTGACTTTGAGCAAATCTTCAGAGAGCAAACAGGAGGTTTCTCATGGCCTCCACATTACAAAACTCCATGACTATATTAAGAACCATTACATTTTACACAATAAACTGGTAAATTGTTTGGTATGTGAACTAGATCTCAATAATATTGTTATGAAAAAATATATAGACAAACTTCCTTCAGAAATTATGCAAGCCAAAAGAAAATGCATCAATACATTTAAATACTGGAAAATACTATCAACCTAGAATTCTACTTTGTAGAAAAAGAAGTACAAAAAGCAAAATAAAGACATTTTTAAGCAAAAGTAAATAAATAAAAACTGAAAGAACGCATTGCCAGTCACCATTTCTTAAAGAAAATTTAAACAAAATTAATCCAGAAAAAGTTTACAAGCTAGAAATTAGTATTCACACAAAACAACAAATAGAATTGAAATTCATTATTTTGTGGGTAAATTAAAACAAGTTTTCCTCCAATTTTTAATTTTATGAAAGATAATTGATTGCATAACGCAAAAGTAATAGTATATTGTGCAGTTTATAACACTGAAGAAGTAACTGCAAGATAGTAACCCAAGGCATGAGAAGGGAGTATAGAAGTATAGGGTTGCAAGGCTCTTATATATGAAAATTAAAGACCTATTATAAACCATAGATATTAAACCATGGAGCAAGAAGAGATATATAGATATATCCAATGAGATAAACTGTAATAATAAATAATCCCTAGACAGAAAAAGATGAAAAAAGCAAGAAAACAAAGGCAAGAAAAATAGAAGACAAACAATAGAGCAAGTTGAAACACTGCATATTTAAATTTAATTAAATATAAATTCTGTGATATAGCAATTAAAAGGCAGAGAATGTAAGCTAGAGTATCATATTAGTTTCTATTTCTATGGAACAAATTCCCACTATAAGTAACATCTTTATTATCTCATAGATTATATGCATCAGGATTCAGAAACAACTTAACATGTTGCCTCTGATGAGATTTCATTCAAGCAGGTAACCTGTGCTGCAGTCATCTCAAGACTCAACTGAGTTGAAGGTTCTGCTTCTTGGCAGTCTTCAGTTCTTAGGGACTATTAGACTTAAGACTCCAGTTTTTCAGTTGTTAAATGGAGGGTTCATATTTTCCCCACATCACTTGGACCTCTACAAAATTCTCACAGCACAGCACCTTACTTCCGCTAGCATAAGTAGTCTGGGTGAGAGAGCCATAGAGATTGAAAAAATAGAGGAACAAAGAGAGGCAGACCCATACAGAGACAGAGACACAGCGCTCAAGACTGTAACCATAGTCTTTTAAAATGGTTATATCAGAAAATAAGAAATGTCTCAAGTCAATGACTTAAGTTTCTTTTCTAAGAATCTAAAAACAATAGTATAAAGTAAACCCAACTTTATTATATTCATTTTATATCATGGAACTTTTAACTGAAAGAAGAAAATGATAAAATAAAAGCTATCAACTAAGTAAAATGTGAGCAAACAATAGAAAAAACATGAAAAATATTGCTGATTCTTTAAAGGTAAATTTTTTTTCAAAAATCTCTCTCTAAAAGAGAAAGGGAGAGGGAAACACAAATTACCAATATTAGAAATGAAATAGGAGAAATAACTACATATGCAACAGATATTAAAAGAACAATAAGGAAATATAACAAACAACATTTTGCCAATGCTTTTACAACTTACATGAAATGAAAAATTTCCTTAGATAACACAAACTACTCATATACAGCCAGAAGATATTTGCAACTTGAATAGTTTTAAGTCAAATAAAAAAATTATTTATATTTAAAAACTTTTCCACATAGAACATTATAGGTACAGATGGCTTCACTGTTGAATTCCACCAAATATTTAATAATGAAGTTATATATAAACAATTCAGTACATAAAATAGAACATTTCCCAAATTATTTTAGGATGCCATCATTACCTTAATATCAATATTTGAAAAAGGAATTACAAGAAAACTACAGATTAATAGTCCTCATGAACATAGAGCTTTTTAATAAAATCCTGTCAAATAAAATGCAAATTTAGTTTCACAGTCAGAAATCAATAACCATAATTCCTTATATTAAAAGAAATAAGCAAACACTGATTATCTTAATATATAAAAACAAGTATTTAAAGTGGTATTCATAATAACAAACTGGTTTATAATTTTTAAAAAATCTTTGTATAAGAGTTCAAGTCTAGCTTGGGCAATATAGTAAGACCCTATCTCTAAAAAAGAAATGACAATAATTAGCCAGATGTGGTGGTGCATGTCTATAGTTCCATTTACTTGGAAGACTGAGACAGGAGTAGTCCTGAAGCCCAGGAATTTGAGATTGCAGTGAGCTCTGGTCACACAACTGCACTCCGGCCTCAGCAACAGAATGAGAACCTGTCTCTAAATAAGTAAGTAAATAAAATTAAACATATTTTAAAAATCTTGGCAAGTAGAAATAGAGGGGGTCTTCCTCAGCCTTATAAGATATAGTTCTCAAAAACCTAGAGTTAGCCTAATTCTTTTTTGTTTAGACTGGAAAATATAGTTTATTTAGAAAGTAAATTGGGGAGAGAGAAAGAGAGAGAGAGAGAGAGAGAGAGGAGATTTACTCCCCAAGGTAAAGTAGGGGACTAAAGCTAAGAAACATGGTGACCATAGCTCAAGGAGCCATGTGAACACACTGGAGTTTAACAAAGCAATGGCAAGTGGGGGGTGAGGGGAGAGAGAGAGAGAGAGAGAGAGAGAGAGAGAGAGAGAGGAGATTCACCTTCTCGAGGTAGGGAGGGGCCGAAGGGTAGCCCATGCAAATATGACTGAAGGAGCTTCAGGGCTCCAGGAACAAAGCAATGGTGAATGGAGAGAGAAAGAGAGAGAGAGAGAGAGAGGAGATTACCCCCCTCCCAAGGTAGAGGAAGGAGTCAAAGCTAGGAAACATGGAGATCATGGCTCAAGGAGCCACAGGGTCAGACCATAGCGTCGCAAAACATGGCCTAGAGCTAGTCTAATTCTTATGGTCAAAGACCAAAATGAATATACAAAGCAGGATATTCATTCTCCCCACTTTGATTCAGCATTCAAAGAGAATCCTAGAATGTGCAACAAGAAGAATAAATAAGGGTGTATGTATAGGAAAGAAATAAGAAAGAAAGTATATTTACTTAGAACAACATGATTATCTCTGTAGCAAATCCTAAAAATCTAAAAATAAAGATATTAGGACTAATAATTGAATTTGCAAGATTATTGATACAAGATCAGTATAAAACCAATTATATTTCTGCACATTAGCAATAAATACTTAGAAATGAAATTTTAAAAATCTATATATAAAAGCATTCAAAATAATAACATAGTTAAAAGGATACACACACAAACACGCACGCCCTCTCTACACACTGAAAATGACATTGCTGAGAAAAATTAAAGAAACCTAAATAATGAAGGGATAAAACTTAGTTATATATTGGAAATGTTGTTAAAATGTCGAATCTCATCAAACTTATCTACATATTCAACCAAAATTCAGCAAGCTTTTTAAATAGTTATTGACAATTTTACTCAAAATGTATATGGATATTAAGTAAGAACTAAAAATAACCACAACAATTTGAAGGTTTTAGAACTAAGTTGTAAAGTATACAGTACTTGAATTCAGATTTTAGCATAAAATTATAGTAATAAATAGAATTTTGCATTCGCATAATGAAGAAAAATGTAGATCAATGAAACACAATACAGAGTTCAGAAACAGACCATAATATATATCAACGTAAGTAGTAAAGAGTAACATAAATTAATGACAAGATGGTCAGGCAAAGTGGTTCACACCTATAATCCCAGCACTTTGGTAGGCCAAGGCAAGACAATTCCTTGAGTCCAGGAATTCAAAACCTGTCTGGGCAACACAGCAAGACCATGTATCTATAAAAAATTAGCTGGGCATGGTGTCATGTGCTTGTAGTCCCAGTTTCTTGGGAGGCTGAAGCAGAAGGATTGCATAAACCCAGGAGGTGAAGTCTGTGGTGAGCCGTGATCGTGTCACTGCACTCCTTCAGCCTGGGAGACAAACTGAGACCATGACTCAAATAATAATAATCAATAATAACAATAATAATAACAACAACAATAATAAGTGATAAAAGTGAGGTTCAACATTTGGGTCTTGTACATGAATAATTTGGGAGAAGTTCATGAAATAATAACTTGGGAGGAAAGTAATGGGATTATAGATATAACTAGGGATTTTAAAAATATGGACAATTTCATAAATTTACGTACCACTTTAGTAACTAAAATAAATGTTGAAAAGTAATCAGTATTTCAACAAACAATGATCATTGTTTTGTATCTGAAATGGCAAATTAATATTTTTTTAAAACACATTCCATACATACCCCTTCGTGTTGCTCACTACTGATATGATGATGCCATGTTTACGCTATCATTCACATAAGATTCCTTCCTAAACCTCAATTACTTTCAAGTGTTTTCAATTTGGGTAATTCTGCCCACAGTCCTAGTCATTGGAGCAGAGACAGGTACACAAAATTAAAACAATTTCCACATAAAGAGAGTTTCTCTTCTGTTAGGAAACTATAAATAGTAAGCATCTCTTGGTTTTTTGGAAAGTGTTCTAGTCTCTAGATTCTTTTACCAAACATTTCAACAGCTTCTTTCTACAGAATGAAGACCTTTTACTATTTCCTTCGTTTTCTGTGTTTTGTGACCCTCATTCTACCAGGTAAAAATGGATGTTTCTGGTCTATTTGTAACATATAGCTTTTAACTAGAGACAGAAATTCTAGATTATTAATTGAAAAATGCAGCTTTTTTAAACTATTTTATCGATTAAAGAAATGTCTTGATTATATTGAATCTTGATTTCCTCATTGAGAATCTTATTATACTACAGTATTTTACCCACCTCATTTTCAAAATTAATATGCAGATAAATGAGATAATGAAGCTAAGATACTTATCTTTTTTGAACTTTAAGTTTGCATTTCAGATATATAAATGATTGAGAAAACCATTAATTTTTTTTAGATTGGAAAATATAGTTTATTTAGAAAGTAGATTAGAGAAAGAGAGAAAAGAGGCATCTACCTCCCCAGATTGGGGAGGGGACTAGAGCTTACAGAGAAGCTAGGCAGCCCGTATTAAATTTATTGATACGATTCAGAAGTGAAAGTCTTAATAATAATTCATCCAGGAAAGATGAATGGACTGAGGAAAACCAGTGTATATCTCTTGGAATATCAATAAAAGAATCTATAAAATAATCCAAGATGAAGCCTCAAAGTATGTTGCGCAATGAGGTAATGTAGGAATAAAAGGGCTCAAACATCCTTGTCAAGCTATTCATTGTACTGGTAAAAGAATGCACCAATGCCCTTAAGATATGATCAAAAAAAGAAAAATATGTACCATGAGCCCCTTGGGGGTCGTCATATTATATTAATGAAAGGTATAGCCACTGAAGCAATCTGGACTCTCCCACAGTGACAATGTAAATTTGTATCTATTTGACTTACAGTTTGGCTCAAGAAAGAAATAAAACTACACTCAAACTCAGAAGATCTAGATTTTACTACAAGTTCACTACTTAATGGCTTTATGAACCTTGCCACTCAGAGAATTTAGCTGATTTGTCAATGTTCTTAAAAGAAAACATAAGCACACTCAGTAATAATACACTTTTTAAAAATTAAAAACTGCTCTATAATTGATTGTCTGTTTGTAACCTCAAGACTCCTCTTAGGATTTAGTGACATATTGTGTTGGAAAGTAGCCTTACAAACTAAAAATTATATTACCAATTTAGGTTTTATTAGGAAAAACAAGTAATTCTTTAAGCATACTTGCAAGCTACTTGAATAAACTCAGATAAATTACTGAAAGGATCTAATTTAGAAGGTTTATGTAAGTATGTTTAAATGGTAAGAATAGTGAAATTATAGCAATAATTGAGGTTTGGGGAAATGTCTTAAATTCTCTGATGAAGAGCTTTGAAATTTAGAGTAAGAGACTTGTATTTGGGCCTTGGAAAGTAAAAGAAAGCAAGACAAGAAATAAATATGAATGTCTGGCATATGCCAAACACCATTCCATAGTTTTTCATGTAGGTATGCAATCTGACCTCCCAAATAACATTGGAAAATGACTGTTATGGCCTCTTTTAATAGAAAAGGAAAGTTACATTAAAGGAGAAAAATTTTCAGTGCCACGCCTATATTACGATTTGTCATAAGTGGAATACAAATACAAGATTTTAAGATCTCAGCATATTTGTTATTTCTACTTTATCGTAATGCTTTCTATAGATGACACTAAGTTTAACAAACCTACTGAATAGATATATTGGTCAAAAGCAGCAAGGTCACTCAAGAAGGAAACCACCCACATCAGATGTATACAGTCTGTACATCATCAAACTCTACATTTGCTGAGCACTGCAGAAAGCTTTAAATAAGGCTTTGAAGACGCCTGGGCTAAGAAAAGTTAACCACAGGCTTTATTTTACCCTTTGATCATCCAAAAGATACTAAGTTATAATGTCCACTGGAAGGGACAAAGTGCTCTATATTTGGCCTTTGAATAGACTGAGAAAACAAAAAGGGTAGTATTAGGTATCAGAGTGGCTGGTTTTGAAGAAATTCATAGAGTAGTATATATAAGTAGGACAAAATACCCACTCTAAGTATATGCCTTGTGAGAATTTAAGAGAAGTGTTTGATTCAAACAGGGAATATCATGCTGGAGAGTCCAATTGTAGAAAATGTACTGAAGCTAATGCTGATAATGCATAAAACATGGAGAAATGAGCAGTCATTTAAAAGAAATACAAACGTAATATAATTCATATAGTGAAGACAGCATACTATCCTTTATGGAGTGAGCTTGCCATCCCAGAGATCACAGTGTATTTTGAGGAACTGTGTCTTCTTTGTAGCTATGAAGAAAGCTTTAGTTCTCTTAACTGTACAATGGATGATGTTATTAATTTCATAAAGTTTTGTAAAGATTAAAAAAAGTGTTTCTCACATTGAATATCATATTTCAATATTTCAAGAAATGAGGAAGAATGAATAGAAGTATAGAGAATAGAAGAAGAGGAGAGAAAGTAACAGAGATATGGTAGTCCAGGTATAACAACTTCTTAAGATATCTCACAATAGGCTATGAATTTCAAATAGCAGAACCATGGTGGCTTGAGTAACTGTACAGGATATTATGTTGCTTGGTGAATGGAAGGCTAAATTGAGAATAGCTTAGAAGAGATATTCACCTATGATGAAATGTTGGCAAGAGGCCAATATTGGTTTTTGTCTTGTAGAGTTTACTAAGATTAAAATTACAGTAACTAAGGTGATAAAATTTCCTTCACTCATCAAGGAAATTTGGTTACTTGGGAAACACATATAAAAAATTACCAAAAAACTTACTAAAAAAATAAAGAACTCCATAATAATAGTGGGAGATGATAATAACATTACTCAGTTACAGAGAAAACAGAGCAAAAGAAACAACACAAAAGTAAGAACACAGAATATTTAAACAAGATCATTAATAAAACATTAACTCCAAGAAGAAATCTCAATAAATATTGAAAAAATTTGGAACTAAATGGTAATAAAAAAGAGATGAATCAAAGTTTATAGTAATGTTTTCAAGGAAATTCATAGTTATATCCATATATCTAAAATGAGTTAAGTTTAAAAATGTAACTAAAAATTTAACTGATAAAGTTAGAAAAATAAAATCAAATTAAACCCACAGTAACAAGTATATAATAAGACATAACTAGAAACAGACACAAGAGAAAATCACAAGGACCACATTTTGCTTTTGAAAAAGATTAATAAATTTAAAAAGCTTTAACAAAACTGTAAAGAAAAAACAGCAGTGACAAAAGAAACTTTATCAGAGATATTAGCATATATGCTACAGATATCAAAATGATCTTGTAGGAATGTTATTAACAACTTCAGGATGATAAACTCAAAAATTTATATGCATTAAATAATTTCTGAGAAAATGCATCATAACAAATCAGAACAACTACAAAAAGTAGAAATAGAAATCTAAATGCTTCTAAATCCACAACGGGAATAAAATTCATAATAACTAAGTTCCTATAAAGAAAACACCTAGTAAAGATAGTTTCTCTGTTTAATTCTAAACATAAAAGGAACAAAACCAATTATACACTAATTTTTCTAGAGAATAGGACATGAAAGAATGCTTCTAACTTATTTTATGAGATCAACAATACCTGGTATTAAAACTGATCAGTAGTTTAAATACAACAAGAAAGAAAACTAAAGGTGAGTTTCACTAGTTAATATAGATGCAAAAATACTTAAAAGCAAAACAAAGCAAACACAAAACTAGAATTAAAGCTCAATAATAACAGAAGTTTGTTTTAATTACTACCTTTCAAGTTTAGCATAATATTCTAAAATCAATGCTACTTCATGAACACATTACAGAAAGTATATGTAATCAATTCAATAGATAAATATTATTTTGGTAATTTTTTTATTTTTAAAAATTCTCAAAAAATTAATAATAAATAGAATTAAATTATTGCATCTAATTAAATTTATCTTTAAAAAACTATCCATTACACATGCTAATAAAGGACAACGTAATTTAAATATTCACTTAGAGATCAGAAATAAAATAAGAGTGCATAGTATCACTAATTTCAATTAACATTGCAATAGAATCCTAACCAGTGCATTAAGAAAATAAGTTATGTTTTTAAAATATGTAAATAGGAGAAAAACTATCATTATTCAGTTTTCATGATAGAGTATGTAGAAAAAGCAAAAGAATTCTCAGTTAAGTTAAAATAATTAGTGAGTTAGCAAGATTGTTGAATACAAAATCAATATAAAGATCAATTAGAATTCTATGTATTAAGACCTAGAAGAAAATTATATTATATATTCATTACCTTTTAGAATAGCATTAAAATATCAACTCTAAAGGAATAATTCTAAAGAAAAATGTATAAGATGACTACCCACAGAGTTAAAAAATACTGAGAGACTAAAAAAGACAAATACAAAGAAGGCTATGTTATATTAATGGATTGGAGGATACATTGCTGTAAAGCTGTCCATGTCAATATCAATATTTCTTAAATTGATTCATAATTACATCATAAAAGGTATTGCTTTATTTGTGAAGACTGACATAGTGATTTTGGAATTTGTATGGAAATCTAAAGCACTGAATAATAATCAAAATATTATCAAAGGAAAATTAATGTGGAAGAACTTGCACAAGACAGTGTTATATTGAAAGGGAAAAAATGTATCAATGGAGCAGAATAGAGAATTCAGAAACAAAGATGACACTGTAGTACTGCAAAACAATGTGGCAAATAAACTTCTAAATAAACAGAGTGGGTTTATTCAATAGCCATAAGAAGAAAACATGAAATTTGCAATTGAAATATTGCCTTTTATCATGAAAAAAAACTCAATTCCAAATGACCTGTAGATGCAAACATGGAAAGGCAAAACAATAAAACATGTAAGTTGATGTTCGAGAATTTACTAATGATCTTGGCATACAAAAAGTAGTATTTCATTTTGAGTAGAAAACAACAGTATTGAATGTATTAAAATTAGAAAAGTTTTGTAAATCAAAAACATCATTAAGTAAAAAAGGCAATCTCCATATTGAGAAAACATATTTGCAATATATTTATCTTATAAAGCAATCATAACTCGAGTGTGAAAAGAACATATATAAGATACATAAAAAAGATACATTATAGAATAAAGGCAAAGATTGATTACTTTCTAAACAATAGACATCTATTGGGTCAGAAATCATAAGAAAAGATGTTATACTTCCTCAGTAATCAGAAAAATTTTATTATTAAATATAAAATGAGATGATACGTACAAGGTAGCATTATATTTCATTAAAATTACTATATTAAAAATTCAAGCATTGATTAGGTTTTACATGTCTGAAACTGTTATATATTGCTGCTATAAGTTAAAATTAGTACAGTGATTTGAAAAGATGTTTGTCATTATCTACTGAAGTTAAAGAAATGCAGACGTATTGCCGATGTATTTCATCCTTATGGATTTGCTCAACAGAAATATCTAGGCATGTGCCTTAAGAGTCAGACACAGTTTATACACTGAAAGCAATTTAAATATTCATCAGTATATAAATCTAAAATGTAACACATGTATATAACATTATTATATGATAATTAAAATGGAGAAATTTCAAGTTCATAAAATATGGACAAATTCAAAAACAACAAAGTTTTGTGTGAATAAAATAAGGTGTAAAAAAAAATGACCTGAACTGTTGCATTCACATAAAGTTTCAAAATGAGCAGAAAAAAAATAAGTCCCAATAATGGTTTATTTTGGAAATGAAGGCGTGATAAGGGATAGTGATTGTGAGGGGGCACAAATACCGTGATAGCAATGTACTATTTCTTGACTTGGGCAATGTTTACATGTGCTTAATGTTTTTTTTGTGTGTTTTTTTTGTTTTTTTTGAGTTGGAGTCTCACTCTGTCGCCCAGACTGGAGTGCAGTGGCCGCTCCCGGCCACCGCGGCCTCTACCTGCTGGGCTCCGGCGATCCTTCCGCCTCAGCCTTCCAAGTAGCCGGAATTACAGGCATGTGCTACCATGCCCGGCTGATTTTTTGATTTTTATTGTAGAGATGAGGTCTCGCTGCCCAGGCGGGTCTCGAACCCACGGGCTCAGGCAATCCACTCACTTCAGCCTCCCAAAGGCGCGGGATTACAGGCTGAGCCGCCAAGCCCGGCTGTGTTTAATGTTTAATAATGCTCTTAACTAAGTACTTATGTTGGGATATTCTTCCTCAAGTTTATTTTCTTTTTTTTAAGTTAATGTATGAAGAAATAAAAAATGTAACATTTTTCTATTATACACTTTGCTAATTTAAGCTGTTTGCTTCTGTTTCTAAAATCTATAGCTATATTTGCAAAATGCTTGATAGAAAAAGATAGAGTTTGTGAGATTTAGAATATAACATTAATTAACAATACCATGAAAATTATTTCAAAGCATGAATAATTTTTAAATAAATATTATAGAATAATTATTTAATCATTTAGAAGAAATGAAATGAAGTTACTACATATCTGACAATTGCAATTAATATAAAGAGAAAAATATTATAATAAACAAAATATTATAATGAAAAAATTATATGCAAGAGTATCTTGTAAAGATCGAATACTGCATGGTGACTTTATACATTTCTGCATATCAAAATTATGACTGTTTACATTTTTTAAAATTGAATATGTATTTATATTGTAAAACTGTTACTGCCTAAAATCTAAAACTAACAAAACAAAAAACAACCAAGGAAGAATAATCTGTAATAAATATGACACATAAAAATTATTATCCATAAAATAGTTTAAAATTCTTCTGGGTTTATTATATTAAAAAAATTATCTCAATAACATGCTCAACAAAATATATAAACAATTAATTTAACAAAAGGAAATAAAGTAAACATAAATAAAGACAAAAATTAAAATTGCAATTAATTTCATTTTATTTAGGGCAAAAAGTTACATACATTGTTGGTGGCAGTACTAGAACTCTGGAATCAAATTCTTTTTCAACTTTTCCAATCATATATCATGTAAATATTAAAAGAAATAAGATCTATTTGTTTATCAAAATCCTAAGTATTAAAATTTTAGATCTGACTTGATTGTCCAGAAATAGGTGAAAGCCTGCATAAATTGTCATGTAACTCTAAAAAATCTTGAATCTTATTGAGGTGGATAATATATGGCATAAAACTGTATATGAATTAAAAACAAATTTCAATTATATATATATATACATAGAGGTATGGAATATTTTTAGTGTATTTATATTTTTTGGGTATGTTCTAAACTGGATATCATGTACATAATGTACTTTACATAATCAGAAGTCATATATGCTTAAATAAGAGATCGGTAATTTCAGTAACTCTTCTTTTACTATAGTCACATGTACCTTGATGGATGCTGATCGTTGCATAAAACTTAATGGTCGCTGTAAAAAAGACTGTCATAGAAGTGAAAGGCGAATTGACTCATGTTTCTTACCAAATAAAGTTTGCTGCATCAAGAGGCTGCTTGACAAATATTGAAAAGGAAGACATACCTCTGAACAAAGAAGTTACCTGTGCACCACTGCAGAGAGGTATAGAAGTAGAACTAGGACCTATGAAACTTTGAAATAAATAATTAAACATATAAGCTAACATTTCTATCTTTCTTTAGAGCTATAACTTACATGTATAATAAAATGAGGTCAAATTTTTTTTATTATCTCTGACCTAGAGGCTTTGATATAAGCATATCTGGAGCTAATTTTCTAACATATGGATGCCATGTTTGCTTTAATTTATGTCCACTTTAAATCTATCTTGGGTCACCTAAACTCAAACAATTGAACATTTCCCAATTTAGCCATGATTTCATTAGAAACTTGAATTATGCAAATCAATATCCATGGGCTTATCATTTGTCTAAATATCATCATCAGGTTATAGGAGTAAAGACACAGAAACCCTAAGCAAGAGATAAAAATGTAAGTTCCAGCAAGGCATGGATATAGTAACTAGCCCTTTCTCTATCTCCTTGCAAGGTTCTGTTCATTCAAAAGGGGTATTAATCTAATAATACCTGACCCATTAAAAACTAGGTTTAAATGCAATCTGAACTTTTGCTAAAGCATTTAGACTAATAAAACAATGCTTGAGTTTATTATTAGTATTTTCATACTTAGCACTGCATGAGATGGAACAATTCATTAAGATCTGTTCTTTCAACCTCAATGTAAATACTATACAGTACAAGTAGTTTTTATAATACTAAAATATGAAGGAAAATATGAAGAACTTGTTTACCAGTTAAAAACAAAGGACAACTTTACCTTGTATCACAATTTTACCAGGCACCAAAACTTACTTGTTTTTAAAAAATTAACTGGCCATTGTCTTGCTAAGCTATGATCTGGCCATGTGTTCTTTGAGCTATGGCTGCCCCCATGTTTTACTAAACTTTGCCCTGTGCCCCCACCTTGGGGAGGTGAATTCTCTCTCTAATTTACTTTCTAAATAAACTATATTTTCTAATCTAAAAAAAATTAACTACTGATTTTGTATTATTGGTTTTCTGTTGTTGGTGCTGTTGTTTTTAATTGGAGTTCTTGTGAACTTAATGAAATGTCTACCATATTAATTAAAACAGGAATCAACAAGGAATACTGTACTAGGGCAGGAATAAAAGAGCCATTAAGAATTTGAGTGATTTGTAGTGTAACCCCGCCCTTATTTGTGGTTTCAGTTTCCACAGTTTCAGTTACCTGTAGTTAACCACAGTCTGAAAATATTATATAGAAAATTCTAGAAACAAAAAACTTCTAAGTTTTAAATTTTGTGCCATTCTGAGTAGCATGATAAAAATCTTGTGCCATCCTGCTTCTTCCCTCTGGAGATATGAATCATCCTTTTGTCCAGTGTATCCATGCTGTCTCCATTACCTATCCATCAGTCACCAAGTAACCATCTCAGTTATCAGGTCAACTGTCACAGAATAGCAGCGCTTGCATTCAGGTAAATGTGATTTTACTTAATAATGGCACCAAAGCTCAAGACAGTGGTGTTGGCAATCCATATATGCTGAAGAGAAGTTGTAAAGTTCTTCAAGTGAAAATATAAAAGTTTTTGACTTAATAATAAAATAAGATTGTAGACGGAGTTTGCTAAAACCTAGAGAAAGAACAAACCCTATCTGAGACATTGTGCAGAGGTAAGACTAAAATTGCACTTATTTTTGCTGTCGCATCTCAAACTCCAAAAGTTAGTCACAGTGCATGAGTACTTAAGTTAAAATAGAAAAGGTATTACATTCGTGGGTGAAAGACATAAACAAAAATGTGTTGTACCAGAAAGCATTGAACCTATAGAAAACTTCAGCAAAGGATCCTCTGAAATGAGCAACAACCAATTTACTGCAAGTAAAGTATGGTTACACAGGGATATAGAAGATCAGGGGTAGCTTAAGGTTATGTCACCATGACTATGTTGTCATTCACCACACTTTATCTCATCATGTAGGTGCTGTATCATCTCATACCATCATTAGAAGAGTGAATACAGTACAGTAAGATATTTTGAGACAGAGGAAGAGAAAGACCACATTTCCACATTTGTTAACTTTAATTATAGCATATTAATAATTACTATATTTTATTATTAGTTATTATTGTTCATCTCTTACTAGTCCTAATTTATAAATTAAATTTTTTCATAAGTATTTGTATGTAGGATAAAATATAGTGTATATAGGGTTTGGTACTATCTGAGGTTTAAGGCTCCTATCAGTGGCCTTGGAATGTATCCCCTGTCAATTTAGAGAGCCTCCTGTACCTCAAAAAATGAGTTTAAGTTAGCAGAATGCTAACAGAGGTAAAGAGGAAGCCAAAATCTGTTCCAGTGTCAGATCAGGAGCCAACTATGAGAATTAGATTTGAGGTTTTGAGGAGAGAGGATGAAATGTGTAAGGAGCTCCAGAGAAAAGAAGCAAATTTAAAAAGTTTAATGCTGCTGAGTATTTTTTCATGTATTTGTAGGCTGCTCATATGTCTTCTTTTGAGAAGTGCCTGTTCATATCTTTTGCCCACGTTGCAATGGGGCTGTTTGTTTTTTTCTTTTTGGCACATTTGAGTTCCTTGTAGATCCTAGATATTAGGCATTTGTCAGATATACAATTGGCAAATATTTTTTCCCAGCCCGGGGTCTGTCTCCCTGCTCTCTTGATGGTTTCTTTGGCTTTGCAGAAGCTAGTCAGTTTGATGAGGTCCCACTTGTCTATCTTATCTCTTATGGCATGAGCACTTGGCTTTTGATAAGGAATTGGTTGCCAGTCCCAATTTCCATAAGGGTGTTTCCCATATTTTCTAAGGTTCTTAGAGTTTGAGGTTTTATGTTTAGGTCTTTGTTCCATTTAGAGTTAACTTTTGTGTATGGTGATAGCTATGGGTCTTGTTTTACTCTTCTGCATGTATTCAGCCAGTTTTCCCAGTATCATTTACTGAATAGGTTCTCCTCTCCCCAGTAGTTGGTGGTGATAAGTTGGTTGAGAAATTGAAGTTTTGCTCCTGGAATCTCTATACTGTTCCATTGGTCTACATGCCTGTTCTTGTACCAATATTAGCCTGTTTTGTTTTGATTATTGTAAATTTATAATTAAGTTTAAAGTCTGGGAGTGTGATACCTCCAACTTTTTTTTTTTTTTTGCTTAGGATTGTTTTGACTATTCTAATCATTAAAAAATGCATATTAAAACTACACTGAGATTCCACCTAACTTGAGTCAGGATGGCCATGATCAATAACTCAAAAAACAACAGATGCTGGAGAGGATGAAGGGAAAAGGGAACACTTCTACACTGTTGGTGGGAGTGTAAACTAGTACAACCTCTGTGGAAAACAGTTTGGCGATTCCTAAAAGGTCTGAAAATCTACCTTCCATATGATCCTGCAATCCCCCTGCTGGGAATATACCCAGAGGAACTCAAATCACTCTATGAAAAAGATACCTGCACAAGCATATTTATTGCAGCATTGTTCACAATAGCAAAAACATGGAAACAACTGTGCTGCCCATTGAAAGAAGACTGGGTTTTTAAAAATGTGGTACCATATACACTGTGGAATATTATGCAACCATAAAGAAGGACAAAATTATGAACTTCACAGTGACTTGGAGGGACTTAGAGTCTACAATATGGAGTGTTCTATCACAGAAACAAAAAATTGAGTACCACATGTTCTCACTTGTAAGTGCATCTTGAACAATTATCATAATACTCTAAGAAAAAGATTATCAGTAGTGGAAAATTGTCAGGGATGTAGGGAGTGGGATTGGCAGTAGTGGGATTCTGCCAGAGGAAGAGAGCACACCTAATCAACAAGGATAGCTGCATAATGAACATTTGTATACTTAACCCTGAAGTGTACTCCACATCTTTAAAATAAAAAAAAAAATTAAAGTTTAAAGCAACAAGAAATAATGCAAAATTTACAATAAAACTTTGAGGAAAGTTATTCTAAGAATATTGTGCCAGCAATCTTTTTTAAAAACAAAGCGGAGCCGGGCTCGATGGCTCAGCCTGTAATCCCGCGCCTTTGGGAGGCTGAGGTGAGTGGATTGCCTGAGCCCGCGGGTTCGAGACCCGCCTGGGCAGCGAGACTTCATCTCTACAGTAAATCAAAAAATCAGCCGGGCGTGGTAGCACGCGCCTGTAGTTCCAGCTACTCGAAAGACTGAGGCGGAAGGATCGCTGGAGCCCAGCAGGCGAGGCTGCGGTGGCTGGGAGCGGCCACTCCACTCCAGTCTGGGCGACAGAGTGAGACTCCAATTAAAAAAAAAAACAAAAAAAAACACAAAGTGGGCTTTGACCCCTTTCCCTACCTCGGGGAGGTGAATCTCCTCTCTCTCTCTCTCTCTCTCTCTCTCTCTCTCTCTCTCTCTGTCTGTCTCTCTCTCTCATTAACTTACTTTTTAAATAAACTATATTTTCTAGTCCAAAAAAAAAAAAAAAACACAACAAAGTGACAAGATAGGAAAATCAAAACCTATGGAAAAATTTAAAACAAGTTAGTTTACATGATGTCCCCACATAACCTAAATGGGGTGCGAACAAATGAACACACAAAAACAAAACAAAATAAAAGACAAATCAAAATGAAAACTACAAAGTCTATGTGGAATCTTTGTCTGTATAGGAGAACTTGGATGGAAAAAACTGGACCGTATGATGGACCTGAGAATACAAGTGTCCCATAGTGGGCATAGTGATTATAGCAACTATAAGTAAGAGATATTTACCAATACTATAGTGGGCAAATGAATTGGTGCTTGGCAATGACTGGAGACATTGGGAAAGTTTGTACTATAAACTCTTAAAAGTAACCAGACAGGGCTTATTTCCAAGAGATCCCCTAATATTAAGGAAAAAAATGCTGGAAAGAGAAACAAATATTGTGCAGAACTAGTAATACTAGAATTGGGAAACTGAGTTTTGCCCATGCCCACAATCAGCAATGGGTCCATTTCCAGAATTTAGTGGCTCAGCCTGTAATCCCGCGCCTTGGGAACTTGAGGTGAGTGGATTGCCTAAGCCCGCGGGTTCGAGACCCACCTGGGCAACTTGGCGAGACCTCATTTCTATAATAAATTCTATAATAAATCAAAAATCAGCCGGGTGTGGTAGTGCGTGCCTGTAATTTCGGCTACTCGGAAGGCTGAGGCACAAGGATCGCCGGAGCCCAGCAGGTCGAGGCTGCGGTGGCCGGGAGTGGCCACTGCACTCCTGTCTGGGTGACAGAGTGAGACTCCAACTCAAAAAAAGAAAAAAAAAGAAAAGAAAAAAAAAGAATGATGTAAAAAATACCCAGTCCTAAGTTACAAATGAGATCACATACTGGCTTATTATATTTCCTTGTGCTCTGGCTCCTATAGATGACTTTCTTTTGGATCCCCAGCTAGATTACAAGCAGACTGTGAGGGGTTAGATAAAATTTTTTTTATCATTTTCCTTTGTCTAGGTTCAAACCTAAAACAGGCTTGTAATCATAGTAGATGTTAATCAATAAAAGTTGGAAAATAATAAAACATTTATCTTGGACATTCTGATTTATTTCCTATCTTCTTAAGCAGAAAACAGTTCATTAAAAAATCTTATGGCTTTTAGTTTCCTTTGAGTACTGATCTGGAAAACTTTAAGGATTTTAGAAAGAATTTCTGCATTTAACTCAAGAGTACTTACTATTGACTCATGTAATCTTGGACAAGTTATTAAACCAGCTCTGTTTGCCCATTCATAAACAATAATGAAAATATATGGAAATACAAATAACGGTATGATCTAGGTTATTTAGTCCTCCAAATGAAAATTTCAATCTTATCTCATATATATCTCAACTATTTAAAGTAGTCCTTATGTGCAGCCCATAATAGCACTTATTAAAATCTCTTTTCCACTTTTAATTTCTAACATTATGATACGCCTAGGAGACTTCCCTCTCCATGGTGGTGAGAGTGGGTGTGGTGAAAAATATTCAAGTTCTTGATACATTTTGAAGGTAGAACCAAAGATTTACTGAGGGGCAGAAAATCATGGTGTGATTTGCATTCTTGAAGGCCATGAATGATGCAAGATTTTTTGTTTAAGTAATTGTGAGAATAGAGTTGCCATTAAATGAGCTATGAAGTCCATAATTCTGTCATTTTTATAGCTGCATAATACTCCATCATGTGTATGTACCACTTTTTTTAAATCCAGGCCACCTTTGATGGGCATCACAGTTGGTTCCATGTTTTTGCTATCATAAATAGTGCTGCAATAAACATGTGTATGCAAGTAACTTTTTTGTAGAATGATTTGAGTTCCTACTAGTATATTCTAAGAAGGGGAGTTGCTAGGTCATATGGAAGGTTCAATGATCTAAACAAATAATTAATCATCACATGTTCTCACTCATGAGTGGGTCCTAAACATTAATAACAATACTACAAGAAAGGGATCAACAGTAGCAAGACACTGCCATGGGTGGGAGAGGGGGCACATAACATCATTAAGGGTATCTGATCCTAAACCAGGGTAAGTGGGGACCAGTGAGAGACTCAAATTTCACCTGTATATAGACCACTTATGTACCTAATTCTTACTTGTACCCCACATCTTTAAAATAAAATACAGATAGTTCTTCAAGTTCCACTTATGAGTGAGAACACGTGATACTCAGTTCTTTGTTTCTGTGAAAGACCCTAACCCTACAATTTTGAAATTAAAAATTAAAAATAAATAAATAAAATAAAGAGGAAAAATAATAAAGAAATTCAAAAAGCTGAATTTTACAAATAAAAAAATGAGTTATGGAAACTGTGAGAGGCACAACTTTAGTAAGGTTGTGCCTGTCTATCAAGAGCTCAATTTGACTGCCTAAGGTTAGAAGGAAGTTTAGAAAGATCAAACAACGGGTTGGATATTTGCCTAAAGCTCAAGAGAAAATGTTCAGGCTAGAGAAGAAAAATTTGGAATCATCAACTTCTAAAGCATTTAAAACCATAAGACTGAATAAGATCTTCTTAGTAATGAGTACAGATAAAATTTCTAGAATTAAACCCTGGAATTCGCCAAAATTTAAAGGCTGCTGAGATGAAAATCAGTATAAGAGACTAATAAGAAGTGGTCAGAAAATTAGGAGACAACCAGGTAAATATGGAATACTGAAACTCCACTTAAGAACAAGCGTCAGCAATTGCTAACAAACCAAGAAAAATAAAGACAAAGAAATGGCCCATGAATTTAGCATATGAAAGCCTTTGAAGGGCATGACTAAAACAATTTCAAAAGAGCAAAAGAAGCAAAATCCTGATTCAAGAGAGAATTAGAAGATGGAATTTAGAGAGAAAATACAAAAAAATTATTTTAAAGAGTTTATCAGTAAATTGAACAAAGAAAATTGTGTAGTCAGTAAAGGTCAAATAAGATTGAGAGAGATTGTTGTTTCAGTATTTACAATCTAAAAATGCAAGGCATTTTATTTTATTTTATTTTATTATTATTTTTTTTTTTGAGTTGGGGTCTCACTCTGTCGCCCAGACTGGAGTGCAGTGGCCGCTCCCGGCCACCGCAGCCTCAACCTGCTGGACTCCAGTGATTCTTCCACCTCAGCCTTCCAAGTAGCTGGAACTACAGGCACGCGCTACCACACCTGGCTGATTTTTTGGTTTATTGTAGAGATGAGGTCTCGCTGCCCAGGTGGGTCTTGCTCAGGCAATCCACTCACCTCAGCCTCCCAAAGGCAAGGGATTACAGGCTGAGCCACCGAGCCCGGCTTAATGCAAAGCATTTTAAAGGAATGAAAATATTTGTTGGAAAAGAAAATGATAATGCAAGAGAAAAGGATGAGGGCTGCTAAAGTGACATCAATGAGTAGGTAAAAATAATAGATATAAAACAAAAGTGGAGATGCTGAGATGTTATCATTAGTTAGGGTCATGGTAACACGGAGAGTTCACTCAGAATAGTAGGAGAGAACTGAGGTAGTTCCCACTGATAAATAGAGGATAGCAATTGTCATGAAAATTAATAAAGTTCTCTACATAGGAACTTGCTTCAATTTTCTCAGTGAACTGGAAAGCTGGGTCATGTCAACAAGGGATTAGAAAATGAGAGAAGGCTCTAGTGGTTTCAGAAATGAGGAGAGAACTTGATATAATTCACTGAAGGAGTGGAAGAGTGAAAGAACCAAGAAATGTGACGATTTACAGAGAGCGCTAAGAACCATGCTTTCACTCACCTCTGAAATTAGTAACAGCGAACTTATAGCAAGAACAACCAGTGTGTTTTCGTGGTTTTCTTCAAACAATTTCATTTGTGGGTGTGTAGTCAAGATATAGGCTGAGATGAGAGTTACTCATTTTTAGACCTGGAAGTTGGTCACTGATCAATGACGCTTTAGGCTTAAAGCATGAATAAAATAAAGCTATAATGATACTAGGGAGAAGTAGCTGAGGAGGTCTTCAAATAGTACTCATTTTGTAAATATCCAGCTACAATAGCTTTATTGATTATTTCATCCTTTATTAATTGTTTTCCTAGTCATTCATCCATTCATTAAAACATTGTTGAAAGTAGCTGGAAACTATGGGGAGGGGAGTGGGGGTGATAGCTGGGACTGATGGCAGTCGATATCCACCTGGGGAAGGGGGGCACAACTCATCAATAAGTGTCCTTGCACAATGAACATTTGTATACCTAACCCTGAATTGTACCCCACAATTTCAAAATAAAAATTAAGAGGGTAAAAAAAGAATCATGGAATTAAAAATAAGAACCCAAATATGGGATATAGAAGACAAATAAATTATAGAAAACATCAATAAAACAAAAAGCTGATTCTTTGAAAGAATTAACAAGATTGATGGACTCCCTAGCCAGAATAACCAAGAGAAAAAGCCCAAATAAACACACAATCAGAAATACAAAAGATCAAATCACAACTGACCCCCAAAACTAAAAAGATTACTAAAGATTATTATGGAAACAAACTTGATAACCTAAATGAAATGGAGGACTTTTTGACATCACACAACCTTCCCAGGTTGAAACAAGAAGACATTGAGATACTAAATAGACCAATAACAACCCAGGAAATTGATTCTGTCATAAGAAAACTACCTACAAAAAGAAAAAAAAGCCCTGGACTGGATGGCTTTCCAGCAGAATTCTACAAAATGCAGAAGAAAGAGATGATACCAGTCCTATTGAAAATATTCCAGGCAATTGAGAAAGATGGAATTCTCCCCAAATCATTTTATGAAGTTAACATCACACTGATATACCAACTGGGTAAAGATCCAACAAAAAAGAACTACAGGCCAATATCCTTTATGAACATAGATGAGAAAATTCTCAACAAGATTCTAGCAAATAGGATCCAAAAACACATCTCAAAAATCATCTGCCATGACCAATCAGGCTTCATTCCCAGGATGCAGGGCTGGTTCAGCATTTGCAAGACCATAAATGTAATTAAATACATCAGCAGAACCACATGACTATCTCATTAGATGCAGAAAAAGTTTTTGATAAAATCCAGCATCGTTTCTTGATAAAAACCCACAAACACCTAGGTATAGAAGGAACATACCTCAAAGTAGTAAGTGCGATGTGTGATAAACCCACCACTAACATATTGCTAAATAGAAACTGGAAATATTTCCCCTGAAAGTTAGAACAAGACAAGACTACCCACTCTCACCCCTCTTGTTTGACATTGCATTGAAAGTCCTAGCTAGGGCCATTAGACAAAAGAAGGAAATCAGGGGTATCCAAATAGGAAAAGAGGAAGTAAAATTATTCCTCTTTGTTGATGATATGATTCTATACCTTGAAAATCCAAAAGAACCTGTCTGAAACCTTCTTGCACTGATAAAGGACTCTGGCAAAGTCTCAGGGTACAAAATAAATGTGCAAAAGATAGTTGCATTCGTATGCACCAACATCAAGCAGCAGAGACCCAAATAAAAAGCACAATTCCATTCACAATAGCCACCAAAAAAATGAAAAACCTTGGCATCTTCCTAACCAGAGAAGTGAAAGACTTTTACAATGAAAACTACAAAACACTGCTCAAAGAAATCCAAAAAGACACAAACAAATGGAAAAATATTCCATGCTCATGGATAGGAATAATCAACATTGTTAAGATGCTATCCTACCAAAGGTAATCTATAGATTCAACGCAATATCCATTAGATTACCAACATCACTCTTCTCAGACCTGGAAATGACAATACAGAAATTCACGTGGAATCATAAAAAATCATGAAGAGCCAAAGCAATCCTTAGCAAAAGAAACAAAGCAGGAGTTATCACACTTCCAGACTTCAAACTTTACTATAAGCCTACAGTAATATAAGCAGCCTGATATTGGTACAAGAACAAACATATAGACCAACGGAACAGAATAGAGATTCCAGAAGCAAAACCTCAATTTCTCAACCAACTCGTGATCAACAAAGACTCCATCAACTGGGAAGAAGAGAACCTACTCAGTAAATGGTGCTGGAAAAACTGAATGATCACATGCAGAAGACTGAAACAGGACCCCTACCTATTTTGTGTATGGTAACATACACAAAAATTAACTCTAAATGAATCAAAGACCTAAACGTAAAACCTCAAACTATAAGAATCTTAGAAAATGCAGGAGACAGCCTTATGAAAATTGGACCTGGCAACCAATTCCTGATCAAAACCCTAAGTGCCCATACCATAAGACATAAGATAGACAAGTGGGACTTCATCAAACTGACAAGCTTCCACAAAGCAAAAGAAACCATCAAGAGAGTAGGGAGACAGTTCACAGAATGGGAAAAAAATATTTGCCAACTGTATATCTGACAAAGGCCTAACATCTAAGATCTACAAGGAACTCAAATGTGCCAAAAAGAAAAAAAAAAAAAAACAGCCCCATTAAAAAGTGGGCAAAAGACATGAATAGACACTTCTCAAAAGAAGATATACAGGCAGCCAACAGGCACATGAAAAAGTGCTCAACCTCACTCATCATCAGAGAAATGCAAATCAAAACCACTTTGAGATCCCACCTAAACCCAGTAAGAATGGTCATCATTAATAAAACAAACAACAGGTGCTGGCAAGGATGCAAAGAAAAAGGAATGTTTCTGCAGTGCTGGTGGGAATGCAAACTAGTGCAACCTCTTTGGAAGACAGTATGGTGGTTTCTGAAAGAACTAGAAATTGATCTTCCATATTAACCAGCAATCCCCCTACTGAGAATATACCTGGAGGAACTCAAATCATTCTACAAAAAAGATACCTGCACATGCATGTTTGTTGCAGCTCTATTCACAGTAGGAAAAACATGGAACCAACCTCAATGCCCATCAAATCTGAACTGGATAAAAAAAATTTGGTACATTGACACAATTGGATATTATGCAGCCATAAAGAAGGACAAACATATGGACTTCAAAGCACCTTGGACGGATTTGAGTCGATCATACTCAGTGATCTATCACAGAAATAAAGAAGAGTACCATATGTTCTCACTCATAAGCAGACCTTGAACAAGTATCATAATACTGTAAGAAAGGGATGGATAGTAGTGGAAAACTGCTAGGAAAAGAGGGCGTGGGATTGACAGTTGAGGGAAACTGCCAGGAGAGGGAGTGGCACACCACATCAACAAGGGTACCTGCATAATGAATATTTGTATACCTAATCCTTAATTATACCCCACATCTTTAAAAAAAGAAAAAGAAAGAAATACAAGAATCATGGAATTAAATATTTAATTTCAATTGAATGAAATAATATTCAAGGGAATTAGCTGCCATGATGGGAAAATAGAGTGCAGAAAATATTAGCCTGGTAGGGCTGCCATAGTAAAATACCACAGACTGGATGGCCTACACAACAGAAATTTATTAGTCACATTTCTGGAGGCTGAAAACCCAAGATCAAAGTGTTGGTAGGTTTAACTTTTCCTGAGGCATGTTGTCTCGGCTTGCAGAGGGCTCTCTTCTTTCTTTGTCCTCACATGGACTTTTCTCCATTTGTGGGCATCCTTACTGTCTCTTCTTATTATTATAAGATTGCAAATCCTATTGAATTAGAGTCCTACCCTTAAGAACTCATTTAACTTTACCTCTTTAAAGAACCTAACTCCAAATATAGTCATATTGAGAATCAGGGCCTCAACATAAGAATGAATACATGTTTATTGTTTAGTCAAAATACAGATTATTAAATTTTAAAATCCACATGGAATAAACAAATAATTTTCTGAAAAAAACAAAGTTTAAGCTGTGCTCTAAAGAATGAGGGTAGAAGAAGACAGATGTTACATTCCTGGTGCAAATCAAAAGGACAATCTTTAAGACCAACCTCAAGTCTGACACCACTTGCAAGTTCGGGGATATCAAAGACAATCCTCAGTTTTGATAATTCACTGGAAGGGCTTACAACTGAAAGTTGTTATGCTCACTATTGTGGTTTATTATAGTAAAAAAAAATGTAGTTTAAAGTCAGTGAATGGAAGAGACACCCAAGGCAGGGAAATTTCCAGTGTAAAGCTTCCAATTGTCCTCTCCTACGGCAGTTAGGGAAAATGCGACTTTTCCCAGTATCATGGATAATACACATGGAGTACTACACTAGAAATTTTATAAAAATTCCATGATGGACTGTTCATGTGGTTGAGCTCAGTCCAGTCTCTAAGGAATTTGAATTGACACTGCACGACCCAAAGCCCCCACCTTAAATCACATTGTTTAACTCCGGATGCCCAGGCAAACAAAGACACTTCTATCAGGCATGACTTTTTAAGGACTTAGGGATTACCTCTCAGAAGTGGAGAGCAAAGACCAGACCTCTCTTGAAACAAGGTTAAATTATTTTCAATACACCTGAGTTACAAAATTCTTATATTACATTAAGGCAACTGCGAAACAAAGAATGACAAAACAATGAAACACAGCTGTGGCAAAGTCTGGAAAAGAATTAGCATCCCTAAGCCATTCTCCCTTGCTTTTTCTTCATAATATTTCCATCTTTCTAGAGAAATAAAAAGAAGAAATGTACCAGACACATTGGGAGGCTGAGGCAGGAAAATTGCTTCAGGCCAGGAATTCAAGACATGCCTGGGTTACATAGTGAGACTCTATCTCTACAAAAAAAAATTAAAAATTAGGCAAGCATGGTTTTAAGCACCCGGTGTCCTAGCTACTTGGGAGGATGAGACAGGAGAATTGATTAAACCCAGAAGTTCAGGGTTGCAGTAAGCTATGATCAGGCCACTGCATTCCAGTCTGGGTGACAGAGTAAGACTGTCTCAGAAAATAACCACAAGGAATTTATCAAGGGAAATCAGACCTAGTTGGCAAAAAACAATACAAAACAAAACAAAAAACAAAAAAAACTATAGTTATGAACAGATTCATATTTTGAAAGAAAAATCAGGAAAATTATATAGCATTACTGTAAAATCCATTCTCATAGCTTCAAATCAGTGGAAAGACTGATTTTTTTGTTAAAGATTAAGTGCTGGAGCAAAGAGCTGGAAATTAAAATTAAGAAGTTTTATTGTGAGTTTATAAATCTGAGAAACTAGAAAATGCCTTTTATGAATTAAAAGGAAGAGAACTTGGTTTTGAGGTAGAGGTGTTCAACTGAGGTTGATCTGGACAAAATGTAGCAGGATAGAAGATGTGGCAATAATGCATAAATTTGACTTTTGCTCTCAAAAATATTTGCTTTCTGTTTGGCAACTCTTGGCATCTAATTTTAAGAGAAGAAAACATCTCAAATGCAGAAATGGCAGTCTAGTAGAACTACCCTCTGGATGTGCAGCATCGTAGGAAAATATCTTTTACAGGACACTTATTTACGCAAAGAATTTGATTTGAAAATGCAACACAAGTCTGTGGGTCCATTCGAGGTCTGTTTATGTGTCAATGAAGATTTAGAATGAGTAGAGAAGAGGTACACTGCATATTTGTTTATTGACCTGTCAATGTGTGTGTGAAGATTCTCCATAGAGCCTGGAAATATCTCTTCATGTCCTTTATTGTCAAATGCCTGCTCCTCACAAATTTCAGGTCTCCCTACTACAGAGAACAAAAACCAGGAATTATTTTATTATTCATAAGGCCATGATTCTTCAGAACCTGTTCTAACTAACATAATATATCTTTTTACCTCTGCAGTCCCCTAATGCTACTTTAAAAAAATTAGATTCGAGGGTACACAAGCATATTTGTTACATGGACATATTGTATAGTGGGTATTGGGTCTCAGGTGACCCATTCCCCTGATAGTGAACATCGTGCCCCATAGGTAGTTTCTAAATCCTAGGCCTCCTCCCCTCTCTCCCCTTATTGGTGTCCCCAGTATCTATTACTTCCATCTTTTTGTGACCATCTAGCTCCCACAAATGAGTGAGAACATGTGGTGTTTGGTTTTCTGTTTCTGGGTCAATTTACTTAGGATAATCATCTTCAGTTCCATCCATGTTGCTACAAAGGACACGATTTCATTCTTTTTCTTTTTCTTTTTTTTAACATATTTTTTATTTTGAAATTGTGGTGTACAGCTAAGGGTTAGGTATACAAATATGCATCGTTCAGACACCCTTGTTGATAAGGGGTGTCTCCCAGTCCTGAGACAAATATTGACTACCATTAATCCCACCTCCCTTCCCCTCCGTAGCCCCCCATAGTTTCCCACCACTGTCAATCCTTTTCTTATATTATTTGATAGATATTCAAGGTGCACTATATGAGTGAGAACATGTGATACTCAGATCTTTGTTTCTGTAAGAGATCACTCAGTATTATAGACTCTAGTTCCATCCAGGTTGCTGCAAAATTCATGATTTTGTTCTTTTATGGCTGCATAGTATTCCATCATGTATATGTACCACATTTTTTTATCCAGTCCTCTTTTGATGGACAGCATGGTTGGTTCCAGGTTCTTGCTATTGTGAACAATGCTGCGATAAACATACGTGTGCAGGTATCTTTTTGATAGAGTGATTTGAGTTTTTCAGGGTATATTCCCAGTAGGGGGATTGCGGGTCATATGGGAGGTCGATATTTACAGCTTTTAGTAATTGCCACACTGCTTTCCATAGAGGTTGCACTAGTTTATACTCTCATCAACAGTGTAGAAGTGTTCTCTTTTCACCACATCCTCTCCAGCATCTGTTATTTTCTGAGTTATTGATAATTACCATTCTGACTGGAGTTAGGTGGTATCTCAGTGTAGCAAAAAAAAAAAAACAACAACAACAACACACACACACACAAAAACAAAGTAGGAAGGATCACACTACCAGACTTCAAACTTTACTATAAAGCTACAATAATCAAACAGGTTGATATTGGTACAGGAACAGGCATATAGACCAATGAAATAGAATTGAGATTCCAGAAGTAAAACCTCAATTTCTCAACCAACTCATCTTCGACAAAGCTTCCACCACCTACCACTGGGGAGATGCTGGGAAAACTGGCTGACTACATGCAGAAGATTCAAACAAGATCCTTATCTATCCCCATACATAAAAATTAACTCTAAATGGATCAGAGACTAAATGTAAAACCTCAAACCATAAGAACCTTAGAAAATGCAGGGCACACCCTTATGGAAATTGGAACTGGCATCCAATTCCTGAACAAAACCCAAAATGCATGGGCATAAGAGATAAGATAGACAAGTGGGACCTCATTAAACTGACAAGCTTCTGCAAAACCAAATAAACCATCAAGAGAGCAGGGAGACAGCCCACACACTGGGAAAAAGTATTTGCCAACTCCAGGTCTGACAAAGGCCTAACATCTTGGATTTACAAGAAACTCAAATGTGCTGAAAAGAAAAAAAAAAAATAAACAACCTCATTATAAAGTGGGCAAAAGATATGAACAGACACTTCTCAAAGGAAGACATCCGAGCAACCAACAGACACAAGAAGAAATGTTCAATCTCACTAATCATCAAGGAGATTTCATTCTTTTTATGGCTTCATAGTAGTCCATGCTGTATATATTCCTTTCTATGGAAAGCGGTATGGAAATTATTCAAAGAACTAAAAATAGATCCACCATTTGATCCAGCAATCTCACTACTAGGTATCTACCCTAAAGAACAGAGTCATTGTATTAAAAAGACACTTGCACCCGCATGTTCATTGAAGCACAATTCACAATTGCAAAGATATGAAATCATCTTAATGCTAATTTTTAAATTACTGCTTCTATCATTATTAATAATGTTGCATCATTCTGCTACCATGAAGAATGGTTTCAAATGTTACTGCTAGTTTTTAGTGATGACCGTAAATGTAAATCTTATTCAGAATATGACAGGGAATATGCATGGTAATTTTTTTCTGGTCATGCTAAATTTGTATTTGGGAATTTTATGGAATAAAGGTTGAACAACACATTTTCTAACCATTTCTTGAACTCTTAGGCATTAAACATTGCCTTCCTAGAATGTGATCTGTTTCAGTTTGACTGTTTATCTCCCTATCATGTACTACCACAAGACTGGAGAATAAAAGTACATTACAAAGTAAGGATAGTTTAGAGGACCCAATTCCATTTTTGAAAATTTGTTCCTGAGTCTGGTTCTAGGAATTCAACAGTTTTGTACATAACAGTCAGTGAATAATTTGCAAAGTTCTGGGTTGCTTGGTTCATCACTTAAACATAATGAGGCATATTACATTTCTTGTTTTTAATAGAATAACTTTCCTTAACATCTAAAAATCTGAGAAATTTAATGCTTATGAACTGGGAGTTTTATTTTAATGTATCTTTACTGGATCATCATAACCAATACTCCTAACAATTCCGTTACTTCCAGATCTTAAAAAAGAATACACAAAACAAAGCAAAGAAAAATATGTCTAGATCCTTTGCTAAACATCTCTATTTTATAACTATAGCTAAAATATCTTCTTATAGAAACATTCAAATAATTCATTATCTTATTAAAATGGCTTACTTTTTTTGTTTTTGAGTTGGAGTCTCACTCTGTCACGCCACCGCAGCCTTGACTTGCTGGGCTCCGGCGATCCTTCCACCTCAGCCTTCCAAGTAGCTGGAACTACAGGCGGGCGCCACCACGCTCGGCTAATTTTTGATTTATTGTAGAGATGGAGTCTCGCCAAGTTGGCCAGACGGGTCTCGAACCCGCGGGCTCAGGCAATCCACTCACCTCAGCCTCCCAAGGCACGGGATTACAGGCTGAGCCACCGAGCCCGGCTGGCTTACTTCTTACTGTCAGTGTAATCACTTGGCATCTTGCAAATACACATTGTTTATCTGGCTATGTATGTTTTTGTGTGTATGTGTATTTATTGTAAAATTTTCTTATACCTCAGTGTTTCTAAAATCTTCACTGCACATAAAACAGCAAAAAAATTATTTATTTCAGCAATGATGAAGAGGGTATTAGAAAAAACCATAAATCACAGGGAGAAATATGGTCTAATGACTGAAAATAATAGATCAGGAGACCTGAATTTCTGTTGCTTTTTACATTCAGAAGTTTTTTTTTTTGGGGGGGGGTTGTTTGTTTGTTTGTTTGTTTTGCATAGCTGCTTAAGAAACAGGAACAAAGAAAGCAACAGCAAAGATTAACTTCTCATATTTTCACTCCACAGACCTCCAGTAGGAAATTCCCAGCGGCAAGACATTTCTTAGATAACTAGTCATTAAAAAGATAATAATCTTCTAGGGATATTATAATCCTTTATATTCCCAAGTTGAAAGAGAGGGAATGCCCAGCACTTTTGCCCCAGGCACTGCTAAACAGGAGTTTTAACTTTTGATAAACATAAAAGATTAAATTCATATCACTCATGGAGAGAAATATAAAAAGATACACCCTCTACCTTTCTCTTATTCAAGGAATCCAGAATTGCTGCGTTGGCTAACGATTTTCAATCATGAAGATTCCTGTTCTTTTTGTTTTATGTTCCTTTCTGTCCCCTTTGCCACCAGGTAAAATGTAAATATTAATTGAGAGGG
Organism: Cephalopachus bancanus; assembly: GCA_027257055.1. Classification (NCBI taxonomy): domain Eukaryota; kingdom Metazoa; phylum Chordata; class Mammalia; order Primates; family Tarsiidae; genus Cephalopachus; species Cephalopachus bancanus. Next base: position 3,220,787 of record JAPVLO010000012.1, read on the forward strand.
GGGTCACATCTTTAAGGAGAGTTAAATCTTGGTTGATATCAACAAGAGACAGAAAGGTGACCAAATTGTTGAGAGAAGTTTGTTACAGTCCCAAGAGTACATAACAAGTAAAGAACTTGTGATCTAACAAAAATATAAGGCTCCTGATGAGTCATATTTTTGTGGGAGACAATTTAAGGACTTGATCAAATGTTATAGGCTGCTTGTCTAGATTGACAATTTGGATAAAATATTGAAGTATAATTACCTGGATACTTGAGAAATGAAAAATAGTGTTGTACAGTAACAGTGAGTTTTTTACTAACTTGATAGATGGCTATATTATGTTGCATGACTTACTTTGAGAATGCTTAACATAAAATAGTATTTTCAACTGATATATAATTGAAAATCACTTTAATGGCTCTATTATCTCATGTCCAGTTATGTAGTAATTAATATTAATCAGTTAACAAAATGAGTATGACCTTTGGGGTTATGAATAACTAGGTTCAGATTTTGTTTCTGCAATATGTTGATAGTATCTATCTATCAGGCTATTTAACTCCTTTAGCATAAATTTTCTCATTTGTGAATTAAATATAATATTTAAGTCTCTACCTCAGTACTATTATGAAGATTAATTATATATAAACATGCAAAATGCCTAAAGTATAATACATATTATGTTCCTCTTAAATGGTATTATAAATACTTTTATATTGTACCGAAACATATCAGAAAGTGGCCTCTAGATACCTCGTAGAGAAAGAAACTCTTCTTTGATATCTATTGTAAGAGAGAATGAGGGCAACATTTACCATGTTGGGCTTCACATGCTTAAACTGAGTACCTCCTTTTTAAACTTTCGTTGTACTCATTACTCTTAGGTTGGATCAATAGTCAAAATAAGCATCTTGATAGAGATAATTGAAAGATCTGTTTTGACACATTTCAGGCTACTTGAGCTTTAGATAAAGCACATTTTTGCGTGCATGCAAGATACTGCAAATAATTACTTCACACACAACCAGGAAAATAATTTCACTTACCTAAAGAAAATAAAACAATCAAACAAAGAATGGTGACACTAGGGTCTTCTGATTTAGGAGTGGTCTAGAACTTTAGTAGTTTACTCTTTGAATTCCAACTCTGTTACTTAGTAGCACAGATGAACTAAAGGCTATAACAGTAAGACTAGCGGTGAATACATTAAAAAAAACTTAAACACCAAAATATTTTTGATAAAGATTCAAATGTTTTAAATTCATTTATGATTAGAATACATTGTATCAAATGTTAATTATGAAGATTGTTGTATTACATCATTCTCGACTCTGGACAAATTAAATTAAAATCAAGATTTGTTTTTACTAGAACAAAGCAGGAATGATCTTAGTATAGAAAAGACTGGTATTTAGTATAAACACCTTTGAATAATAAAATACTAACTCCAATAATGTTATCATGAGTTACATGTGTCCCTCATGTTATTACTTTTAAAATGTGAAAACCTCATGACATTTTCAGTATCTTTAGAAACCCAAGAGACATTGTGCATTTGTGTGCATAGTTTCATCTAAAAGTTGAAGATTTTGTGATTTCTTCTTGTGCATAATTATGAATTTTTATATGCTATAATAGCTATTATCTAGAGAGAAGCTATTTGTTGTTTCTGTTACTAGTGGAAAAAATGCTAATTTAGAATTCCCACATAAATAATGCTATTCTTTTTCTCATACTGGTGCTTGACAGCTGTCATCTTTTATTATTTGTAAATTCCAATTAAGTCAACATACATTCTTCACAGTCCTCATGTAGGACAGTGTAATTTAAGGATGTATTTTTAAACTGGTGAGATAATATCTTTTCCCTCTGGCATCAAAGGCAATAAACAGCATGTCTCTAGACAATGCAAATAAGGAGGCATCATTAATTTATACAGTGTAAAACTGTTACCACGTGGCCTACATATGGCACAATTTTTTTCATATAAATTAGGCTTAATTATTTTTCTAAAATGCCTTTTACCCAAAGTAACAGAGAGATTACATGCTAGTACAATTTCATTGAAAGCAGAGGGCAAGAATATATCGAGTTATCAGTACCATCTTGGTTGGATCCTATATGTTAGGATCCTAGAGAAAGAGAAAAGAAGACAGTTCACATGCCTTCTCTACTGATGTTTGTTAATTCGTCATTATGCTTGATGTTTTTATTTTGGGAGTCTCCCTCTCTATGTAACCTCTTAAAAATGCAAATATTTCTTGAAAAGATGGAAGAGTATACCTTACACAAAGATGTGAATGAGTCCATCAGTTGGTACATGCTATGATAATGCAGGCTTGAGTACTTTATGTTGGAGAGGACTCTGAAAGAAGGAAACATAAGGAGATGCTGACTAATTTTGCTTCCTTCTTCTCTGTGTATATAAGGCTGGTCATTCAAGACAACACTAGTACTCCCTGCAAGCCAGTCTTCCCTGTCCAGGCTCAAATCTTTGTGCATAGTCAAAGAATCTCTTTTATCCCGGTCTCTTCTAGGGTTTTCTTCAATCTTCCCAGACAAGGGATATCTAAAAGTATTCAAGTAATTTAAGCAACATTAACTGATCTTCCCACTTTGAATTTTAGAACCAAAAACGTTTAATTTTTTAACTTATTTTGAAATTGAAGGGAAAAAAAGTCTTTGTGAGTGGGTATTAGATATGTCTACTACCTTGAATGCCATGATGGAATCATGGATGTTTGCATATGCCCAAACACATCAAATTGTACACATTAAATATGTGCAGTTTTTGGCTGTCAGTCACATGGCAATAAATCTTTTTCCAAAAAAGCAAGTTAGGTAGATAAGTAGGTAGTTATAGAATTATGTGGTATCCATCCCAGAGCTATTTGAGCACTAACAAGGTTTGGTTATGTGGCATCATTTGAGGAACTAGGTTCTCATCTAAGGACATGAACATATAGAAATTCTCATGGAAAACTAAGCTTTAACAACTAGTGGAACCAATCAGAAGTTGAAGAAAAAACTGACAATTAAACAAAAAGAGTCACAAAATAATCATTGCCAGAAAAACAACAAAACAAATGACTTCCCAAATTTCTAAACCAAGATGCAGGAAAAACTTGTTTTTCCTCAACAACGAATTTATACCAAGTCAGAGTCTTAAGATGTATATAATGACTCCATGGTTTTTATGTTTATGTGTTTTTGTTTTTGTTTACTTTTGGCAGTGAAATGTGCAATGAAAGACACCTATAGTTGCTTTATCATGAAAGGCAAATGCAGACATGAGTGCCATGATTTTGAAAAGCCAATTGGTTTCTGCACACAACTAAATGCCAACTGCTGTATGTAGAAAGTTTAAAATAAAAGTCAGCATCCTGAAATGTAAAGCACAGTGAGTACAAGGATTAAAAATAAATGAAACTGAATTAACAACTACTCCTATTTAGTCCGAGTTGTTTTCTTGGTTACTTGGTAGAATCATTTGAGGGACTAGATTCTTGTCTATGGATCTGAACATAGTGGGAGACATCCAACACACAGGGAAGATCTGTAGAAACATTTCATCATTTTTTACAACAATTTTCTACCAGTTGGCTGAAGAATGCTAAATGACACAAAGAAATTCTTATTACTAGGAGTCCTCAAGGTCAAAGATATTCAAACTAATAGAAACATATTTCCACATGAGGGAGAAGTTGAGAGCAAGCAGATGAAAGAAGCAAATAGAATTTTCATCTGGTCATGAATCAAGAGTTCTGATTTACTGCAAACAGAGAGTCATGGCATTAGTTTACTCCTTCACGTTTGTTTGGTTTTTGTATTTGCTCTCTCTAACAGAAAGTTTTTTTAAAAGAGGTCATATCTAGAAGTAAGGCATAGATGTATAGCATCTGAAACAGGAAACTGGAGAGGTAAGATGAAAGAGGAAGGTATCTTGTAGCTAATATCTAGAGAATAGGAAACAGAATTCAGTGTGATGAGTATAAAAATCACTAAATTACTAAAATGGTTAGGAACTTTATAGTCATAGCATTCTTATAGCTTATACTAGTATATGGCTTTCAAATCACTTTGAGATACAGAAATGTCTTTGGATTTTCACAAAATTTATATAAGTTAATACTATGTCCATGAAACATAGAAGTTAACTTAGGGGCACAGACTTTGCAATCAAATTTCTAGACTTCTAGTTTTGCAGAGCAAACACTGTGTGAATATTTATTAAATTAATCTGATGTGTTAAATAATGTTTAGAGAGTTTATGAGGTCATACAACCAATTAATAAATTAATTAGAACTACAAAATTAAGCTCTGTCTTACAATGAACACAATAAACTCAATTCTGAACACTTCCTTATTCTGAAATTACTGTAGGGAGCTAGAGGAATGGGGCAAGGTAAATAATGAGTTGAAAGAAGAGGTCATATCTGAAACTAAAGAGAAGACCTAACAAAATGGGGACAGGCAACCAATGAAGTTTAATTGCCTATATATTCGCATTTGACAACTATCACAGGTTAATAAGCCTGTGAGTTATACTTCTAATTAAATTGTTCTGGCATTCAAGTTATAGGTGATTAAAGTTTTATTTCTATTCTCTTTTATCATATTTTCTCACAAGCAAAACTTTCCAGATTAATTCTAGCAACTGAGAATTTTATGAGATAGAAATATCTCCTCAAGTTTGTATAATTAGCTTTCAAACCAATTTTTTCTTTGAGTTTATAATCCATAGTATAAAAACCTTACTCTCCTGTAGCCTGTAGCATTAATTCCTAAATCTTTCATAAATAAAGACCACTTTTACTCAAAATGTCATAGTTCTTCCATAAGAGAGTAATTGCAATTGTGGGTTCTAAAGAGTTTAAGAAACTACATTGTGGCCAGAAAATAATCTACATGTGTACACACATACGAGGGGGGAACCAAAAAAACTCAAAATTATCTTTTGGAGTGTGGGCTCTTTGTAGTACACTCAGAATTTGTTTCTCTGGATCAAATGGTCAACCAAACTTTTTTTTTCTTTTTTTATAATTAATCAGTATTTTTTATTATGGTTTTGTGGGGTACAGTTAAGGGTTAGGTGTACAATTACGTTTCATTCAGGCACCCTTGTTGATAAGAGAACCAAACTTTTTATGTAGAAATTTTGAGAAGGTTGCATAACTATTTGCAGAAGAAGCATTCCAAGTTATAGGAAAGAGGTAACTGGTTTTTCCATTATGAAAACGCACCTGTCCATATTGCGTAAGTGTTCAGCAGTTTTTGACTGAAAACAGCATTACATCTGTGCCCCACCCTCCCTCTTCACCCAATCTTTCTTACCTTAGCAACACTTTTGTTTGTGTGTTGCACCAGATGAAAAAAGCTCTCAAAGAACTTTACTGATATGGAAGAGGTGAAACAAAATAAAACAAAAAATGGCAGAGGCACCAAAAGGCATCAAACTTGACAAGCAAAAACTGCTTTGAGCAGTAGAAAAAGCATCTCAATAAATGTACTGCATCAAATGGAGAGTACTTTGAAGATGACTGACGTCTAAATATGTAAGGATAAATACACAACTTTATAAATAAATTTCAGGTTTTTGGGGGTCCCCCCCTTACACACCCATACATATGTGTGTGCATATCAAAAGACAGGTATGTATATATGTGTGTAGATAGATAAATATATACATACATAGATACACATTAGATTTATTAATTATTTATACTACAATATTTTGCACATCTGTACTCACCAACCACTTCCAATCAGCTTCCTACTGGATCCTAACCAAACAGGTTGGGAACCACTGACATAGATAATTTTGTAAATTGTACATAAACTCAATACCTCTCAACACCACAGTCACTGGGGTATATAAGAGTCAAAAGTGTTGCTTTCTTAATCCTTATTATAAAATAATTCATATTCACTAAAGTTCATCAGCACTATGTCTTGTTCGACTAATCAGCCAAGGTTGCTTTATTCCAGTTCTGATGTAATAATACATGCACATTATCATAAAGTTGGAGAAAGTCACCACTTAACTCAGAAACTGACTATCTTGCTGTGGCTGCTGTGGGTCCAGAAAATTCTTGTCATAGTGTTTATTACTAATACTTGATTAACACATCATCTACTTAACCCTAAGACAGCTGCTGAAGAATATCACCAATGTCAAAAGTAACAAACTGATATATTAATAACTAGTAGTGATTATTCTGTTTTAGTCAGATTGTCCCAGCTCTCTCTACCCCAAATAAAAATTTTTTTCTGGACATCTGATTTTTGTTCCTTGCTAGTAGAAACTTTAGCCAGTTGCAATAAATATGATTCTCAGGTGAAAAAGGTATTGAGATTTTAGTCTCTACTCTCTCCAAAGGTCCCAGGTTCCTTTTGTTATCTTTGGCAAGACTATCTTAATCAGTATTTAAGGTCAATTATTCTTCTTTAAAAAAAGAAAAACAAAATTAAAAGATTGCTATTATATTACCCAGAAACATATTCATAGGCCACAATTATGATCATAAGATAGAATCATAAGATAGATAAATAAAACAAGGCAAGATACTTTGGTCTTGCCAAATATCCAACCTGGCAATTTATTAAACTATTAGGTGACCAGGTTGACAAGTCAGAAGTTGGGAAAACTTGATCTTATAGATCAAGAACTACTATTCCTAGACAATGAGAGATGTAAATAAATAAAAAATATTCACCACATTTAGGGGGAAGAGAAGCCAGAAGTTACCTGAGCCCCTCTTCATCATGAATACTTTAGTTTCATCCTACTTTAGTTTTAACTACTTATAGAGAATAGGAATATAAACTCTAATTCTCCTTACATATTATGTTTTGCCATTTCCATTTAATCACATTTCAACTTTCATAAAAGATATAAAACTGCAATTGAACATCAAAATGTAATATTAAACTTTTGCTTGCCAAGACAAAAAGAAACAATGATTGTATAGCTCCTATTTTTAAATTTAAAAATAAACATAATTTTTTATCCTTCTAAATTGCATTCAATTTTATAAAAGTGAGAAGTTGAAAGATTGGGTAATTACCATAGAATGAAAGAATACCTTAAAAAATTACAAGTTTGAGAGACAGGGCAATGATGAATCAGAGACACTTTCTTAAGGTTCAGAAAGGTATACAGCCGAGGCCTCATTTCACAGCCTATGGGAAGAAAGGACAAGGTTAGACTTTGAGTCTCATTTAAGTATTTTAGTCTTCCCTGCCCAGAAGGGTATTTTCTATCTTACAACATCTTTAGTCATCAAGAATCTTATTTTAGGTGTTTTTCTCTAGGATCTTTTGTTTGTGAGAAGCAGAGAAGACAGAGTTGGAAGGTAAATCTCATCAAGTATTAAAGACTGTTTGGGGGCAGGACTCCAGCTTTCACAACTGGGACTTAAAGTACAGACTGATAGCCAAGTCATTCTTCTTGGTGAGAGTGGGATTAAATTAACTCCGGCAGCTCGATGGTAACTATTCTCAAGTTTGAAAAGCACTCATATTAAATTGCAAGTATATAAGCTTCTCATCTAATGAAAGAAAAAAGTTCATAAAGGAGCTTCAATTGGCTTTTTATTTTCCACAGAGTAAAAAGAAAGACTACCATATAGGCAAATAAATTCCATAAATCTACATGGAATGTAAAACACTTAGCAGTCACAAGCATAGAGGGGAGCTAATGTGAGACCATTGCTATGATCTGGATTATAGAGGTAAAGACTTGCTCTAAGGGGGATAGTAGACCAGGTGCGAGATATTCCAACAATACAAATTTGAGATTTGTACTCAAGTCACACTCCAGATATTGAATAACACAAACACTAATACAACTCCAAGGGAAACTCATATGTTATGTTATTAGATTATGTTTCCACTTTTTAATGTTTACTTGGAATTGTATAAGAATAGATATCCTCCTTGAAGCATGGCAGAGAAAAGAGCTTTTGACTTTGTCTCACTTTACTGATACTTCATAGTTTACAAGAGTAAAGGTGAAGCCACAGACTATATGATTTTTATGTGAACTTGGCCACTTTAAGAACTGAGTATAAAAGAAGCCCTAAAACCTTGCTTTAAACATTTTAGAAATTTTCTATTGTCCTCAGGATATAATATAGGTTCCTTCATCAGGTTCAAAAGATCAAGTCTTCATCGTGTATTCTTAAGCTCAGTTATACTCCATTTTTTTCACAGTTACATGTTGTCAATTGCTTCTAAACCTTTGTATATGTAGTTTTCTCTCCCTAGGGGATTCTTTGCCTTTCATGACTGGGCTAACCAATTTTCCAAGACTTATCTTAGGAACCATCACCTAGGAGAAAAATTTATGAATCCTCCCTGCCAAGTGACTCACCTAATTATTCTATAACATCACTTTATCACCCAGAAGTGTAGTTGCCTATTTAGGTATCCATACTCTTGAGTGTCCCTTTAGGCTATAAGCTTCATAGAGATTAAGATGCAGTTTTCTTATTTACTGTATTATTCTCAATACTTAAGATAGTGTCTCTCTTCTATAATAATTTCTCAATTCAACTATATGAGATAAATAAATAAAAGAGAGAGTGCGACATATTGTGAGAGGGAAAAATAATGGCAAAAAACTGTAAATGCAACATTTACTCCAAGTTTCAAATGCCAAATACATCTCCAGGTTCAAAGTTACCAACAATGATTCAACTCTTTTTTACAGCCCCTTGCTATATGCAAAGGATGCAATTGCTTCCTCGGCAAGAATATGAACAAACTCAAGTGTCTAATCAAGATATGAATATTATCTTGCCTCCTGGTATATCTTCTCTACAGACAAAGTGTGACCATGTGTGAAAGGTAACAAACTTATTGAGAAAGAAAGAAAAAAATAAACATTTTTTATGATCATAGCTCATGTACTTTCTCAACATTTCAATGAATAAAATCACACCCACCAACAGTGAACTGCAATACCTCTCTGCATATGTGTTGAGAATTTAAGCATTAATTAAAGAACTGCTATTTTCATTTTGTTCCGAAAGCAGTGGGAAGTAGTGACTAAGTAGCTAGAGGTTTCTCTAGGTAAGAGATTTCTGTAGCAGTAGGTAAGTCAGAAACGTGGGAAATGATATATAGTAGTGAATTTTTCATGTTTTAAAATCAGAATGCCTAGGTTTGAATCCTAGCTTTACTATGTTGTTAGGTATGGGAACTGAACAAAAATCATCACGAGCCCGCTAAGCCTCAGAGTTCTCATCCATAAAATAAGAATAGCTCTTGCTGCATGTTTGGTATGAAGGTTAAATGAGAGAATCCAAATAAAATTTATATGCAGCATTTGGTATATAATAAATGTGATCAGTAATGCTAATATAAGGGTCATAAATATTACTATAATTACATCAATAATACTATGATTTCATGTTCTAAACTTGATTTGGTATAAATTGTATGTGTGTGTACGTGTGTGTGTGTGTGTGTGTGTGTGTGTGTGTGTGAGTGTGTATTCAGAGGTCACGTTGTGCTAACAAGAATCCAATTCACCTGCAGAAGATAAAAAAGAGTGAAATATCTTCAAATGTGGATAGGTTTGAAACATCTCAAGAAAGATTTCCTAAGGCAAGAAAACTACCCTGGGATAATTCAACCTTTCAGCTTCTGCTTTGTTTCTTGTCTATGACCTGGGAAAGAAGGTAAGCTAGGACTAGCACAAGCTGCTCGGATGACCCAGAAGCATTAGACAACTTGGCATAGTAGTAAAAAGTTTATGAATTGTTTAATAAGACTAGGATAACTTAGTTATAAAACTCAAAGCCACACAATTTTAACTATGAGTTACTAGGTGCTTCCTAAATCATAATCTCTCTGCCTCTTAGAGAAGAAAGGACAATAAACCAAACATAAAAACTACTATAGTAACTGTGTCTATATATACAAATCTTTAAAATATGTTCACTTCTTCCTTTATTTTTTTCTTCTTAAAACTCAAAGTAATAAGTAATTTAAAAAACCCAAAGCATTGTCCCATACTTCACTGAAGGCTATGGGTCAAACTCTGTACTCCTTTTCTCTCCACACGCTTATAGCTGTTTGGAGTTAGGGATATGGAATGCCATGTAATAGAAAGAGCACTTTGCTATTAGCTTGCTCTTATCAAATAATTGTTCTGTTACATTAAAGATGTTAAACCCTGTCTCTGTATGTTAGGCTTCTTATCTCCAAAATGAGTGGATTGCCTGGATAAAGTATTTTCCAGACCTAAAACCCTATGATGCTGTAGAACAGATTCTCACATCTCCCCATGTATAAGCAAGAAGTGAGAATGGAGGTAAAGATGTTTAAACTAAAGTAGAAAGCAAAGTAGAACAACTACAGAACAGAATAGGTAATGAAAGTGTGATAGAGAATAGTAATTTGTTACAGATTCTAATGGACCTACAGAAAAAAAGGATTTAATTAGATATTCTAAGTGTAGAAGTGGGAATGAGTTTGAGAACTATTGTAATACCTAGTGTTGAATGAACATATCTATATGCCAAGAGCCATGTTCATAATCTTACTTTGTCCTCACTTTGAAGTTAGCTTTATTATTATCTTCCACAAATATATGAATTAAAGCTTAATGACATTAGTATTTCAACCAATATCATATAACTAATAAATGGTAAAACTTGAACTAAAATCTATTTCTAGATGTTTGGAGTAAAGTAACATAGAGAGAGATAGAAAAAGAAAGGAAAAATAAGAGAAGGATGTGCAATATGATAAACCCACTGATTTAAGTTAACTATGTCTATAAACCTTTGTATATGCATTATACCTGGTAAAAACCTGCTGTTGATTAGGCACTCAAGAAAGAGTTGTGGGTTGGCTCTTTCTAGCACATACACACACACAGACAGAGATGAGAGAGAGAGAGAAATAGGAGCTTACAAAGAAGAACTAAATAACATTTAAATTTTTCATAACTAATGACTCTAACACTAACCATAGAATTCATTTAAGAGATCCAGGTGTTCCAGTACGCTTCAATAGCTGTACAAAATGCGTCTTTCATGTTCTTTGGACATTGGCATATAAATAGACTAATCAGGGACAGAAAATTCTTTGTAAGGAGTTAATGGTCCAGGTCTCATGCTCAGGCATTTTCCAAACAGCATTTGAGATTAAAAGATATTGCACTTTTCTTTTAAAAAAATTCCATATTTCCATTTGGTTCTTGAATTCTTTGTAATATATTTTTGCCAAGTAGTTACCCAACTTGCTCTTGAATAAACACAGAAACAGTAAATTTACAACTCCCTAGAGCAACTAATTTCAGTTTTAGATAGCTGATCTGTGGACCATCCTCCTCTTGATCAGCATAAATCACTCTCTTTGTGGCTTTCATATCCTTGTTAAACACTTTGGGGTCATATTTAATTAGTTTAATTCCATTTTACACACACATTCAACCTTCAAATTTTTGAAGACATCGCTGAGGTCCCTCATTATATTATTTTAAATCTTTTTATTTTTGCTAAACATTCCCATTTTCTTTCTCATGTTGATGTGGTTTTACATACTCATACAATTCTGACACTGCCATATAAAAATTGCTACAGGATTTTCACAGTATTTCATTTTCTTTTCTAGAACCAAATGCAAGATTCAGGTGGTGTTCAACTAGTGGTAAAACATCTCTCTCATTTTAAGATATTTTCATTCATTCATGCAGTCTAAACTAACTATCACAATCAAAAGTGTGTCTCTTTCTAGGGACAGCTATGTACTCTAGTTTCATCAGGTTAGCAAAACTAACATTTTTTTATCATTTTTTTCTTCCAGACACTACAGAGCCCAGAGCTAAGGCAAACTGTTGTACCTTTTCTAAAAACTGTATCTGTTTCAGACATAAATTCTGCTCATATCCATGTTGTGAATTGTTTTCTTGAAATATATATGTGTAATATGTATGTGTTACAGTCTGGTATATTTGAGAACTGTGCATGTTTTCTAATACCTAGTTGTTCTAAATGTTTGGTAAAGCTTATTAACTCAGATTTAGACACCTACCACTACCTGGCAACTACATCACTCTAAGAAGTTCAAAGTGCTTCTACGTGCCACTGATGTGAACTATTTCAGCTAATGATCGATTTGATAAAGGTCATATCACTCAGGTTATCTTTCTTCTACCTAATGTCGGCTTTCTTCCTTTATAACTTCCCACACTTTCTCTTCTTTTCTGGCTTGGTGAAACTTTTGATAACCATCAATATTGCTCAAGACAAAAGAAAGTAAAGACTGCTGTAGAGCAGAGAGGGCATTGTGTATTTAACTGGTTTGACTTCAGGGAAGACTAGAGAGCAACTTACTTCCCGTGGATCAGACTGGGTAAAGAACTGGAATGAGTGTGTTTGGTGGAGGCATCCCCAATCTATAGCAAAAGCATAGATGTGTTTATATACAGTTAAACCGTGTTTATATATCACATTGTACGATAGTAGACATGAGGTCATAACTTTTCCAGTGAGTTAAAAATAGTCCTGACATGTTTTTTAATTTCTATATCAAAATAATTTAGGAATCAACCTCTAGAGAAGTTACCTTTGTCTTTTCCTTGAGCACTCTTCTCCATGCCTACTAAAATCATATTTTCCTAGCTCTCTGAAGAAGCAAGTTAGTCATAGCTTCAAGATCATACTGAAAGTTAATCATATTGAAATATAATTCCAGAAAATAAAAATAACACAATATCTAATTCAAGCAGTCACAGATAAGACAAATGGAAAAACTAGAAATGTTCAAATGCTAATTTTGCAGTCTCATGCATTTGGAAGAGGATAGTAAAAGTTTAGGATTCTTCAAGGTAATTTTTGTTCATTTCAACTCTTCTACAGGGGAAGGAAATGAGGTAGAATAGAAAGAGTAGTTGACATCTTAATTATTCAGGACCTGTGCTTTAAGAAATTTTCTCTCAAACCATATTGGTAAACATATGCAAGTGGCAAACCATTTAACCCTTTGGCTCTCCATTTTCCCATCCATAAGATAAAGAGTTAAATCCAGTTACTTAGGCAGTTCTAATTCTAAAATGTATAATTCTAAGAAAGTCATTCCAAAGGACAATTCTGTAACAACTTTGATATATGCATTTTAATCTCTGTAGTTTCTGAGATGTACGTTTTTAGGGGTGCCTGGAAATGTAGATGAATTATTGCAAGTACTAATATGGTTTAGTGCATGTAAAAATAAATAGTTTTTTCAGTAATTGAACTGTTAGTTCCTCGAGATTATCAAGGGCTTTTCACAATTATCAATAAAGGGATTCTATTCACACATTTATTAAGTTAAAATTGTTTTGATTACCCCATATGGGGTAGTCTCTAAATTACCTGAGGCCATGGACTCTATTATTCACATTACTATGTTCCAAGTGACTTCCCTATATACTAGCCACTCAATAAAAGGCTGCCACATTAAATCTTATAAAGACTCATCATTCTAAAATTCAAGACCTCTTTACTAAACGCAAAAGCAGAAAAATAATTTTCTACGTTGCTACAACTGAAATCAATTTTATACATATATCCGAATTTTCTACTTTAGATATTTCATTTGGCTAATAAATTGATACTGAACTGACTGAGTATCTACCAAGTTCAAAGTGCTAAGGTGAAATAAAGGTAAAATAACACATGGTGTTTCCCTCTGAGAAGTTCAAAAAGAACAAATAATGATTTTTTTAAAAAATAGGGAAATGATTGCATAAAAAGTCTTGTTAAATTTTTTTTTTTAAATCCAAAGGACCTAAAACAATGGCAATACTCATATCTGCTGTAAAAACACTCTAATTTTCTATAGTATCGGTATTGTGGAGTTACGTGTCCCAAGTCTAATATCTGAAAGCTAAGGAGAAGACATAACTCAATATTCCAAGCTTATCAGGAGTACAGCAAGACATTTAGAGAGGTAGAAATGCAAGATTAGTGTGCTACAGAAATGGAAAGGTGGCAGAGCCCGTATTTGGGGATAGCTGAACTAGAGTGAAATGCCCTACGTATAATTTAGAAAGACATTTCTGTATGTAGAAAATAAGTTAATATTGGCTGAAGAATAAAACAATAGCATCATATGAATAATATAAGCTGTAGGGATTAGGGTTTGTCATAAACCACACTATTAGGTGAGATCAGGTAAGAAATCTTTGGACAGAAAAACATGTGTTTATGCCACTCCCCACTGCCAATTCAAACGATATGCAGTTATATGATAATTAAGAATTTTTGTGAAATATGGAATTCATGCCTCCTACCTATAGCTTCTATTGTAGCAAGACACAGTTTGGCAGACAGTACCTATATTGTTCATTATCGTCTAGTTCCTTACCTTGGTATCATGGGACATGACTTTATGTGGTTGTGTTCAGTTTATGATGGTCCATTGAGGGAAACTTTATTTGGTTTGTATGTATTTCTGTCTGCATGTCATATTTGGACAAGCTTTGTCTAAACCAACTTTCTGTATCAGATATTTTTTCAAAATCTTATTTGAAGATCTCTCTCACATTCCTAGTAAAGTCTCATCCTTATAACACACAAAGACCTACATGATATGCTTTGCGTTACACAAGGCCATTACTCTCCCTTTTACCACTTCTCTTCCAATCATGCTGGCTAATCATTGAATTTTAACACAATTCGTATTAGCGATTTTTCTCTAACTGTTCATTCTAGTTGGAAAGTAATGCCTAAGACAGATGGTTGGCTAACACCCTCACTTCCTCAGGTCATTGCTCAAATTTTTGCTTCTCAATTAGGCCTTTGCTAGCCAGCCTATTTATTGTTATAATCTGCTGTCCACAACATCACCAGTGTCCCTCAGTCTTCAATCACACTCTACAATTTACTATTTGTTATTTATTTGCTAGCTGCTTCTACTAGTATACAAATTCCTTGAACAGAAGTATTTGTCTACTTTGTTTCAAGAAGCCTCAGCAAATTTCAGTGAATTATTCCCCCATCTCCACTTCGAACAATGCAAAATATAGTTAAGTTCTATGAAAACACCAAGCATCATAAAATACAAACGTTCAGAAAAGAATAAGAGAGTAGAAAAGTATTAAAAGGTTCAGATACTAGGCAGTTTTTTAAAACCCCAACAGTTACTGCATAAAACTGAAAATTTAAAGATTGTGTAACATTGGAAAATCTAAAGATGTAATTTATTTGAACAAAACAAAGAAGTATAGCAATCCTCTTCATTATTTCGCTAACTACACACCAGATCCCCACAACCACATCCTTACCCAATCTTCCTATGTATCCTTGATAGATTGATCTTCTGAAAATTCCCATTATTGCTTTGTTTATTCTCTTTGAACTAGCATTACAGTGCATGATTGCAATTCTTTATTTTTCCTTTTTACTCTTTTTTACTATGTCCCATGGCCACTTGGCCTCTTCCAAGGATGTTTGTGATTTTTAGAATGCCATGTATTCAGAACCTAGTTTTCTCTTTGTTCTCTTCCTCAACTGTGGACCATTAGTGATATTTTTCAAGTTCAAGCTCTGCTTTTCCAACTTCCTGAGATATTGTAAAGAAAATTACATCCAGGTGTGGTGACTCACACCTGTAATCCCCAGAGTTTGGGGAGGTCAAGGTGGAAGTACAGCAAGAATCCAGGAGTTCAAGACCAGCCTGTGCAAAATAGTGAGGTCCCATCTATAAAATAAGTAAATTAGCCAGACCTGATGGCACACACCTGTAGTCCCAGCTATGCAGGAGGCTAAGGCAGGTATTCTGGGCTGCAGTGGGCTATATCAATCGAGTGCCTATACTAAATTCAGCATCAGTATGGTAATCTCCCGGGAGTAGGGAACTACCTAGCTGCCTAAGGAGGAGTATATCGGCCCAGGATGGAAATGGAGTAGGTCAAACTCTAGTACCAAGCAGTGGTGGGATCACACTTATGAATAGCCACTGTACTCCAGCCTGGGTAACATAGTATGACCCTGTCACTTATAAAAGTAAAAATTAGACCGGGCTCAGTGACTCAACCTGTAATCCTAGCCATCTGGGACACCAAGGGGAATGGATTGCCCGAGTCCACGGTTTTGAAACCAGCCCGAGCAACTTGATGAGACCTCATCTTTACAATAAATCAAAAATTAGCCGGACTTGGTAGTGTGTGCCTGTAGTTCCAGCTACTTGTACGGTTGAGAAGGGGAGGGATCTCCAGAGCCCAGCAGGTCAATGCTGGGGTAGCCATGAGTGTGCCACTGCACTCCAGCCTGGGCAATGGAGTGAGACTCCAACTCAAAAACAAGAAAAAAAGTAAAAATTGAAAGAAAAGGAAGGATTAAAGTTTACTTCATGTTTTTCAGCATTAGAAAGAGATTGGATAAGTGATGAGACTAAGTATAGTACTGTAGAAGATCTAAAGAAGAGTCTCTTTTCAAGAAAATGTGATGATATCATCTTCGGATTAAATTATTCTGCTTTATTTATTCTTACATAGGAAAGTCCTTGAGTAGTATTGTAAGATACATATATTAGGCAAGAGGTTATGAATGGCAACAAAATTTGGAAATCATCCATTTAGGGATAATGAGACATTGAAGAGGTGAATCCATCAACTGTGCCAGGGGCAGAGTGATGGAGACACTGAGAAAGAGGGCAAAAGAAGGAATAGGGAAAAGGAAAAGTGCACCAGAAGAACACAGTTATAGATGCCAATGCAGTTAATTTGCAAAGAAGCTCTGTTTATATGTCAAGAAACCCTGGAAGGAAATTTCAAGAAAGACTGGATGTATCCCTTTTATTAAAAGTATCATTAATATGATAACTGAAAAGAGAATTTTAAATTTACAGAATTTGAGTAGCCACTGTAATTGCCCATTATATATTAAATGCAAAGCAGAAATTATTTTGAGGATTACATACAGAAAAACAAATTAGAAAAATACCAGATTTCTTTTGTGAATGAGTGCAAAAATATTATTTTTACTATTTATCTTAAAATAAAATCTCTTAACTTGACTGTTACACTAAAAAGAAGCCATTGGTTAGAAAAACAAGCAACAGGTTTCTATAATTTTCATATTTTAAAAAACGGATAATTTTCAATTCTATAATTTTCTCCTGTATGTTAATCACTTGAGTTTTAGGGGAAAAGATTTTACTAAAATTAGTTTTATCTTAAAAAAATTAAAATGAGCAATGTTTTCCTATCATATATGTAATAAAATTCATTTATAAAACCTCTCTTCAGTTTTATTTTTTAATTGGAAAGAAAATTAAATTGGGAAACAAATTACCAAAAAACAAATAATTCTTACGTGTGGGAGAAGATTGTCTTTATATCTAAAATAGCAACTGATTAAGCAGCCTACAAAACAGAAAAGATAGCCTTTCAGTCTAGTCTTAAGGATGAGAGTCCAGAAGAATGGACTGACACTAAAAATGAGATTCCAGCTGTGAAGTTCTATGGATAAGAAACTCCTTTTTGCTTCTCAATTACAGTAGGCCTGGCAGAGATGTAACCAGAGCTCCGTCTGGTGTCACAGGGAAGGTTCGCAGCAGCAGCATTTGTCTTTCCCCGATCCAGCAGACTAGAACCTGCGACCTATGCACAAGTCATAACAGGTCTTCAGATCAGAGTTATGGTGTCTGGACGTGCGTGTATGCACACCCACACACACACATGCATGCACTCTTTATTTCTTACTACAGTTTACAAATTTGCATATGTAAAATTATATGAAAACAATTTTAAATAATACTACATTATGATTATGATTATACCTTGCTTCAAAAATACTTCATATTTTAGGAAAGAAACAATGGTCAATGCATGTCGGGCTTAATAGTTTTGATTTTCACCATATCGTCTATATTCTGTGATTACATCTAACTTCTAGGCGAAAACAATGTTGATTATGTCGGCACCTGTAATAGACCTAGTTTGCCTCTTCTACCAAGGGGAAGATATATCACAAATACCCTATCTATTTCCAGTGCAGCTCTATAACTACTGGCAATATATTTCAACCACTCTCTTGTCAGTATTTTCAATCACCTTGTCCAATAAACTCTGAAAATCTCTAGCTTTGGGTTGATTCAATTCCCAGTGGCTCCAAAAATAGACCACATTTTAGGAAAGGAGCAGTGGCCGACACATGATGTGTGTGCGTGCTCTGTTGCTGCATGCTGCTGAGGAAGATGTCTTATCCCTGATCATTCTGCAGCCATCATTCAAACCATCTCTGCCTAGCTTCCTTTTCACTATCTAACATGGGACCTCAAACTTTCGCTACATTTCTCAGGGTCTCAAGCCCTCCTCACTCCACTATTGCTTCCACCACTTTGCAAGAAAACACAAAGATCGACCAAACATGGCTAATCTAGTCATACTGCAGAGCTGTTGCATTCAATCTTTGTCCTCTTAGTACTGCCTTTCTTATTGTCTCAGACAGGGAGAGAATTCTCCTGCCTGAGATAAGCCCACTGCCTCTAAAAAAAAGTCAATCCCCTAGTTCTCTTCTGACATCTCAACAATTATTTCTCCTTTCCCTTTCCTTTGATTTCCTCTTCTCAACCTATGAACCCATTTTAATTCTTCCTGTTTTCTAAAATTTATTCCTTAATCCTGTATTTTCATCTAATCCCTTTCCTACCTGTCTTTCTCAAAGAAATAGAGCATTTAAAATGTTTTATTCAGATGAGGAATCCACTTTCTTAACTTTCATTTACTTCTTTTCTTAATGCTACTATCTCCTGGTTCTCTTCCTGATAATATATATGGCCTTGTTAACTTTTTTATTGATGTATCTTCCTTACACATTACTAAAAATTTATTATTTCTAAATTCTCTGTTGTAGATCCTTGAGAGACATAGTTCTCCATCTCATAGGACCAGCCTCAAGCAGTCATGCTGTGTTTCAACTCCCATCTCCCATTATCAATGTTTTTGTCGACAATGTGTTCTCTCTTTTCCATTTCTGATAAAACATTCATGAACATCAAGAAGAAAGAATCCTGTGGTAGCCCATGCCTGTTTTCTGGGAATTGTCTGAGCTAGGAGACAAAGGGTTCAACCAGGAAAGAGATCCAAGTATATATATGTAGGTATCCTTTGCTTATCTCAGTGCCTACAACATAACAAATTGCCAAGTAAATATTTGTTGAATGAGTGAGGTGGATTAAGTAGCGTTTGTACTTGGTATAAAAGTTGGTTGAAAATCTGACAAACATGATTTTGAGTTACTATTTCAGTCCTATTATGTGATCTTGGTAAGTTATTTAATTCTTAAGATTCTCTTTTCTTGGACGGGCATGG
The DNA here is from genome assembly GCA_027257055.1 of Cephalopachus bancanus. NCBI lineage: Eukaryota > Metazoa > Chordata > Mammalia > Primates > Tarsiidae > Cephalopachus > Cephalopachus bancanus. The sequence goes on from JAPVLO010000012.1 coordinate 3,240,088, forward strand.
TGGCTCACACCTGCAATCCTAGCACTTTGGGAGGCGGAAGCGAGAAGATTGCCTGGGTCTAAAGGTTTCAGATGAGCCTGGGCAATTTGATGAGAACTGCTCTGTACAATAAAAGAAAAATTTAGCTAAATGTGGCAACTGTAGTCTAGGCTACCTGAAAAGGTTAGGCTGAAGCATTGCCAGAGCCCAGGATCGTGCTGTTGCACTCCAGAGTAAAATTCCAACTCAATAAATAAATAATCCTTTCTTGTATGTGAGGAATACAAAAAGATAATAAATACTAATAAATTGCTTTGAGTTTTAAATTTTACAATTCATGCAAATCTACTCGTACTAGGTTTTGTATATATTAAGTTCTTAATCATTTTAAATATTTATTTTTGTTTCATTTTTTTGTGACTATTGGACTTAGTTTTAGTCTTGATTATTGTTCAAGTGGTAGATAAGCTGGTTTTAAAAGCCCAAACAGATTTTCAATGAAAAATAGCAACCCCTGCTCCACCATTACTCACTTCTAAATTCCATGACCCACAGTATTTTTAGTTTGTTCTGTTATTACCTCTATATTTCTAGAGAAATATATTATTTTTAATTTAATATTCAATGTTATGAACTCTAGGAGGATTTAGTACTCTAAACAATGTCACCATCCATTCATTTACTTGTTATCCTCTCAAAAAAAGTTATTTCATAGTTTCTTAAATTTCATTCTTCAGTTTTCTTCAACCTTTTTCAATATCCTTTCAAATTCTAACTCTGTAAGTCTTTTATGACTTTTTTTCTTGTAGCTGGAGTCTCACTCTGTTGTCCAGACTGGAGTGCAGTGGCACACTCTTAGCTACTGCAGCTTCAACCTGTTTGACTCAGGTGAGCCTCCTGCTTTACCCTTTAAATAGGCTAATTTTTCTTTTAATTGTAGAGACGAGGTTTTGCCAAGTTGCTCAGAGTGATCTAGAACCGCTGAGCTCAGGCAATCCTCTCACATGGCCTTCCAAAGTGCTGGGATTACAGAGTGAGCCAATCTACTTGGCAATGAAAAGGCTAAGACTTTCAGTATGCGAGAACACTGAATTAGATAATTTTTTAGGATATGATTCTTTTATTCTTAAAAATTAAACCTATTTGAGTTTTGGGCTTCTTTTCAAATAAAAACTAATAAAAAAGATGCCATTAAGGATGCAATGATTACCTGTAGTATGTTTTCTGATGAGACATCACATATTTCTTTTTTACATTTTACATTTTATTTTGAAAAAAAAAACCATACATAAAGTTATAAGAGTATGATGAATTTCTAAATATCCCTCACTTTTCACTAAATCTACTATATATACTTTTTCTCTCTTTCACTTTCTCTCAATAGAGGTACAATGTATACATACATGCATACATACAATATATACATACTGTATATATATATATATATATATATATATATTCAGTCAATAGGTAAATGCATATATGTGGGTATGTATTTACCTATTGACTGAATCATTTGAGAGTCAGTTGAGGATCTAATGACCCTTCACCTGTAAATATTTAAGCATAGATCCCCATAGAACAAAGACGTGTTACATAGTCATAGCACAATTATAAAATTAAAAACATTTAAAATTGATCCAATACTATTTTCTAACATAAAATTCATATTCAAATGTTACCAGTTGTTTCAATATCTTTTACAGCAATTTTCATTGACAAGGATCCAATACTAAATCATACGTTGCATTAGTTTTCATGTCTCTTTATTCTGCTTTAACATGACATTGTTCCTAAATATTTTTTGCCTTTCTTGACACTGCCATATTTGAAAGAATATGTCAAAATTATTAAAAATAGTTGTTTTATGGAGTTTTCCTCAATTTCTCTCATTTCTTTCTGAGGAGTATCTCGTTATTTGAATATTTAATTTTGGGCAGCAATACTACTTAAATAATACTAGGCCCTCTCTAGTGCATCCCACCAAGAAACACATAATGTCAGTTTACCCCATCATTTGGGTCCTCCAGATTTTTCTTGTATATGAGTTTTTTTTCCCACTTTTCTTTCTTCCTTTAAAAATAGAAAAAACAAACATATAACTGATCTTCCTTTGGAAATACAGGATAAATGAAGAAAAGCAACAGGTATCGTTCAGGGATGTCAGAAGCCTAGCTTTCAGTATAGTCAGTTTTTCTGAATTGATTATAAATTCTCATACTGAATATAAAAGATTTGTGTTTAGAGTGAAAATAAGATAAGGGAAACTCATTATAGTAAGTTTAATGTTTATGTGCCAAACTGCTAAACTTGGGGTTTTCTTAAAGAAGTTTGCTCCCTGTGTTGTCAAAAAGTTATATACATAGCTTGTTTAAGCAAAGAGCCTTCATATAAGTATGGTGTCTTCTATTTGTTGCTTAAAAAACAGGTATGACTTTTCCCTCTATAGCCCGCAGTGAAAGACACTATGACTGACAGCTACTCTTAAAGATGTGCACATATTTCTTTCTTGAGAGTCTCTTTTCAAGGAATTGCCACATAATTTTAATACAATTTAATCAGAAAGGGATTCTCTGGGTTGACTTCATTATACATTCACACATTCAATCACACCAACATCACTTTTCAAATATCATCTCTTACAAATGGATGCTGTTAACTTTCTCAACAGTAAAGGCAGGCATGTGATTTCTAGCCACTGGTGGAGACTTAATAAATCACCCAACATATTACAGTTTCACGCCAAGTTAGCACCTTCATCAAAGAATGAAATTAGCAGAGCAAATCCTGGCTAATTGTGAGAGATGCTAATTACCCACTCACCCTGTAAAATAAGGCATGAGTGATGTGTAGTAAGCCCTGCACAAAGTCATGAACACTTGGAAATGCAACACTTAAATAAAGCCTAAAACTGCTTATGCAGAGAGAAATGGAGACCAGATAGCGAGCAAAAATATACAGCTAGTAAAAGGGGGGATACTGCAGGAATTTTAAAAAATCTCATTTTAAAATAGTAAGTAGCAAGGCTAGAGGGGACTTGGATGACTTTGGGGATTCATTATGGGGACTTTACTTCTAGGTCTCCAATGCAAAGCCCCGCATGATCATTACTGGGAACAAGTTCTCACTGGGTAATAGCTGTTCACAGCTGGGCATGGGATAGCAATAAAAGAAATGACCTCTGTTCAGATAATCCTGGAGGGAAGGGGGTCCACGTTACAGACTGGCAGTAATTAGCTCCCCTGCTGGTGGTCTCTGCAGAGAATCCAATAGCCAAACAGGTCACAGAATGTGAATCCTGAACAGGCATTTCGGAGACTGCCAGATCCTTCTGATCTTGGCTAAGATGAGCTGGTGGAGGTGTGATGGGAGAAATTAGCCCTGCCACTGTCAATCTGGTACCCAGTCTTTAGGTGGGAGACTCTTTTCCCTGAACTTGTCAGTTTGTCACCTTTGTGCAGCATGAAGCTCACGTCAAGAGAAGTATGCCCATTTCTAATAACGCTGTTTAGATGTGATTTTAAAAAAACAACTGTGCTACAATATGTACTACATTTCTCTACTCTTTCCAGCTCCTCTGAAGAGCTGAGCAATCACTTAAAATGTCAGTATTACCAAAATGCAACCAAATAAGTAAAATCAACACTCTTTCAGTTTGCCTCTTAGGTCCTACATAATAAATTTGCTTATGAAAGGCAATTATCACTTTACATTCAATGTATGGTTTGTTCAAGCCACAAAAGCAATTATACCATTTACAATTGCAAAGGTAACCCAGAAAAAGGTCTTGTATTGTGGTTAATTTGTGTAATGATGCAAAGGTGATAAATTATCAAATCCCCAGAGAGGCAATATGGGAATTCCCCAAAAGATGAGTTTTGTGGCAAAATTTAAGTCAATATCAATGGGGGGGGGGAATGAAGAGAAAGGAATAGAGAAAAAAGGAAAAAAGAAAAAGAAAAGGGACAAACAATATTCAACAATTTCCAAGTTATCTTTTTTTTATTAATCAATATTTTTTATTTTGGTATTGTGGGGTACAGTTAAGGGTTAGGTATACGAATATGTTTCATTCAGGCACCCTTGTTGATAACAGAAAAAAAATGATTTAATAATAAAAATGTGCTTGCAGCATCACTTATAGAATTTCTATATAATCTGCTTAATTGCAGAAAAATAAAACAGAAACCTTCTGTTTTTAAAGTTTTTTTAAATTTTATTAATCATAAATAACAAGAAATTCATGGTAAGTTAAAGGTGCCTGCTCGCTACATTCCACGACTATTGTTTCCAGAATGGTTTAAATGTTCTGATCTATTGTTATATACTGAGGTCAGTTGTTGAAAACAGATTTCAAGCCTGAACGTTTGTTTCCCAGCAGAAAAAAAAAAATCACACAGAAGTGCTAATAAAAATATAGAAAGATCCCCTCATCTATTACCTTGCATAAAAATTTAATTTGAGCCCTTAATAATGAGGCAGGGATAGCTAACATAGAAATTAATGCAGGAATAGTTAATATAGTTTAGAAGTAGTTAAGCAGGATTTGTAAGGAAGATCTAAATTAAAATAGGATAAGCATTCAGACATCTTTCTTATTTGTAAAGAACCTTTTCCTACTGGCCAGACATTTCAGACCTGATCACCTTGCAGGTTGGAATGTGAAATTACCAGCATAGTAAATCACAGAAATAATAGAGAATTGCTCAAAACACAGACATGATGTCTTAACAAAAGCTCAAATCTAGTTAGACAGTAACTTTCATTATTTAGAAGGTCCTTGTAACCTTAAGTAATAAGCGATAGTAATCAAAACTTATGAGATATCTACAGCTCTCCACTCTCAGCTCATGGTTTGCTTTGCTTAATTTTCATTGTAAAAGTTTACAAAGCTTTTTGTCAAAGGCAAGCATGTGCCTTTTCTCTTAAGGCATTCATACTTCTCGAGTGTGCCCTATCCTTTCTCACAAGTTCTTTCTTACACTACATTTTGGACTTGCTCTGAAATTCATTTCTGTGGTGAACTCAAAAAACCCACAGAGCAATACAAGACACCCCACACGACATCAATAATATAGAAGTGAAGATTACGCTCTCCTTTATGTTTTGTCTGTTTTTCTCTATAACACTAGAAATTTAAAAAAATAGTTTTAAAATTGTAATTCCTTTGAAATAAATGAAAGCTTTATCTACATACCTCAACATTCAAGACACACTCTTTACATTCTACGCGAACTGAACTTTCTCTCTAAAATGACCTGTGCTTTATTATTTTATTTTTTAATTTTTGTATTTCTTTTTTAATTTTTTTAATTTTAAAGATGTAGGCTACAATTCAGGATATACAGGTATATATACAGGATATACCTGTGGTCATCATACAGGTAAAGTTTGGGCCTCCTTTTGGTCCCCACATATCCTAGTTTGAGATCAGGTACTCTTACAGATGTGTTCTCCCTGCTATTCCTACCCTAGTAGTCTCCTGCTATTGCCAATCCCTTTCTTAGAGTATTATGGTAATTGTTCAGGGTCTGCTTATGAGTGAGAACATATGGTACTCTACTCTTTGTTTCTGTGATAGATCACTGAGTATGATAAATCCATTCAAGTTGCTGCAAAGTCCATGTTTATCCTTCTTTATGACTGTACAATATTCCATTGTGTATATATACCACATTTTTTATACAGTCCAGTTTTGATAGGCAATATGCTTGGTTCCATGTTTTTGTTAGTGTGAATAGTGCTTCAAAGAGGTTGAACTAGTTTGCATTCCCACCAGCAGTGTAGAAGTGTTCCTTTTTCTCCGCATCCTCCCCAGTATCTGTTGTTGATTGTTTTATTAATGACGGCCTAAAATTACCTGTGTTTTATAAACTGTTATGCTGTCAATATTTTACTGTATTGAAAACTTTACCTCCCCAAATTTTCCACTTGTCAAAATGTTCCTACTGTTTTTGTTTTTGTTTTTGAGTTGGAGTCTCACTCTGTCGCCCAGACTGGAGTGCAGTGACCGCTCCCGGCCACCGCAGTCTCGACCTGCTGGGCTCCGGCGATCCTTCCGCTTCAGCCTTCTAAGTAGCTGAATTACAGGCGCGCGCTACCACGCCCAGCTAATTTTTTGATTTTATTGTAGAGATGAGGTCTCGCTGCCCAGGCGGGTCTCGAACCCGCGGGCTCAGGCAATCCGCTCACCTCAGCCTCCCAAAGCACGTGATTGCAGGCTGAGCCACAGAGCCCGGCTTACTCTTTATTTTCAAAGAATTACTCACTTCTATATTTTAATTGAAGTTTTGTTGTTTCTCTGTTTCTTTAGCCTCTTGTAAAGATTTTTACCTTGGAAGTTTAAAGTTCCACAATGCCTCACAAGTAGTGGGTACTAAACATTGTAGAATAAACATGCTCTGTGAATTTATTGAGATTAATCTCATATCAAAAAAGCATCTCAGTATTTTTACAAACACTATGATGTGCTTGCTGATTATAAAAAGAAACTCAAAACCATAAAACTTATAAAGTAAGGATGGTGGAATCATGGATATCAGGACAGAATGGTGATTGATCATCAATTACAGTGACTTCATTTTGTATGTGAGGAAAAAAAAGACTCAGAAAAGATGAAACAATTGAAATTATGCAGATGGTAAACGGCAAACCAAGGACTTGAATCTGAGTTTTTATATTTAATTCAAATTTTTTTTGGCTGTCTCAAATTTAAAATGATGTATTATTTCTAAAAGTCAAAGATCCTGGAGAAGAAAGCATAAGATCAAAAGTCAATTCACATGCATTCTAATTTTCAATGGGAGTCTTTATGACAAAGTTTTAGGTACATACACACTCAGACTCAGGCACACAGATACATACTCCCTGCACAGATACTTCAAGACCATCAGAATTCAGTGTGAGTGAGAGATTTCCAAATTAATAAAAGGGGAGGTATTGTCAGCTTCTGGTTATAAGTTAAATGGAATTTTTTTACTTTTAGGGTTTTTTTATACAAACTCCAAGAAACTTGCTTACTATACTTTCTTCCCATTCCCTATTTGGCAAGGTCATGGTAAAATTTAATTCATCATTCTTAATTTCTCTTTTGAGGCTTTCCTGAAATGAATCTCTCTTCTCTTTGGGGCCAGTTTGGTCTACATAAGATACAGGAATCAAGTCGTCAGTTCCTCAGTCATGTTTGTCTAAAAGTAAATAAATATAAATACAAGTTGTCCAACACTTTAATAAATGTAAATACAAGTTGTCCAACACTTTAATATATGAGATTTTAGTCATCTAAGTACTAAATTTATTGCTGAGATCTAGACACATAATGCCTTTCATGCTTTTTTTCACAGTGCAAATGAAACCTGATCATATTTGGACTCTGAGGGCTTTACTTGGCATCTCAGTCACCTAAAGATATTGTAGAAGAAACCAATACATAGGTTTCTTCTATCATTCCAACCCTAACATTCCCCACAAAAACAAACAAACAAAAAAGAATAACTGAAGACTCTTTACAAGCCCACTTTTTCTTAAGGGAGAAATGAGATTCTGCATTAGGCAATGTTGATGCTACTGATTCATGAACCACCTTTTAAATAACAATGCTATAGGACTTGAGACTAGTAATTTCACATAACAGAAATATATGTAAGTCTTCCTTGAGAATTAACAAGCCTCCCTTAGTCATCCTCAGGTACCTTTTGGTGCAACTTGCTAAGCACACACCAACATATAACTCTTTCTTCATCCATTTTGAATTTTTTCTATCTACAAGTAATTACATTAGCATAACTTAGCTATGCAAAGATGAATATGATAATTGTGTATCTTGATAATCTTTATTCATGTGGTCAAAAGGCATCTAAAGCTCAAATCAAACATTTTCAAATTTTAAAAAAATCAAAATTTTTAAAGTATTTTTCACTTTACTGTAGAGAATTTCTTGTTAGTTAAAATCCAGCTATTCTTCTTATTATAATTGATAGGCCACTGTAAAATTCTTACTATCAGAATACACTATTAGACACTTTTCATGTAGGTCAATGTTTTTTATGGTGTTTTGTTTTGCTTTCTTGATATATATGAATAGGAATTTAATTCCTATTTTCTGCAATAAAATTCGGTCTTTCAGGTTGACATTCATACCTCACATCTACTAGAAGAGTCAATCTTCAGTGGCCAAATACAAGTTAAAAATCAAATTTTTTATAAAGGAACTACAAGACTAAAAGAACTCAGTAGTAAAAGAAATGGTTATATTTATATATTTATATATTAAACATATATAGGTAATTAATATAATATATATTATTAGTTATTAATAGTACATAGTATGTATTAATATAATTAAGTATAGTGGATGTAATATAATTAAATATATTAAAATTAAATGTATAAATTTAACTGTATATATAGCAATTAATTTCCATGAGCACATTTCGGTATCAAAACACTTTAGTGATATTCCACTATATATAAAGTGGGATTACACATATACTTATAGCAAATATTTGAGTGCTTTAAAGCATCAGAAATTGTCTTAAGGAATTTTTTGTTTTTTAAAGGTTTTGTTTTGGTTTTTTTGACTCAAAATTTCATTCTGTTGCCCAGGCTGGAGTGTAGTGGCACGCTCATGACCACCACAGCCTCCACCTGCTGGGCTTAGGTGATCCATCTGCCTCAGTCTTCCAAGTAGCTGGAACTACAGGCATGTGCCACAATGCCCGACTAATTTTTTTAAATTTATTGTATAGAAGAGATTTTGCCATGGGCTCAGGCAATCCTCTTGCCTCCACCTCCCAAAGTGCTTGGATTATAGGCATGAGCCACCACGCCCGGCTGTCCTAAGGAATTTATGTCATTTTCTTATCAAGCTTGACAACAATCTATGTGACAGGCAATACTATCCCAGTTTGCTGATAAGGCAACTAATGGAGAGAGAGGCTAAAAATTTTGCTAATGGCCAACCAGTTAATACTGTGTTTAGAGTCAATATTAGAACTCTAACAACCAGACTCCAAATCCCATATCCTACATGCTGTGATTTATCACTTGTTTGTTTCTAGACAAGTTCGGGTGAGCTCCGAATCTTGTGGATGGGTAATGTCATGAGACACATGTTTAGGTTTCCAGACAAGTGAGAATCTACATTATTAAAAATCAAACACTGTCTAAACAAATATAACAACATTAAGATTAATGGAGCATAAAGATAGGATTTAAGAATACACATAAAGAATGCAAGAATAGATAGTCTATATGCCAAGCGAGTAGATATTTAAAAAATGCTAAAAGAGTTCTCTGAAGAAAGCTATTAGTTAACAATTTTGTTTAGACTCTTTATGTCAGAGATGAATTGAGTTGAATGATGGACAGGCAGCAATTAGAAAAATATATGTGGGTGGTAGAGAAGGGTGAAGGTGTCAAGTATCGCGAATTCCAAGAATTAAATATAAAATCATTGGCACTCATGGTATGTTTCCATGAAAAATCTGTTGATCAAACTGGATTGTAAAATTTTTAGTAGTAGAGATATTTGCTTTATGTTCTTCATAATATCTCAGAATACAGTAAGTTCTCATAAAATTTTTATGAATATGTTATTAAACCTGTTAGGATGGTAAGCATTAAAAACATTCCTTTACAAAATCTTTTTTTTAATGTTGATAGTTTTAATACTCCTTAAATTTTTTTTAAAAAGGCCCTTGCTTTAATGATGGAAGGCACATTGTGGGCGTGTCATATCATCACTCATTTCCCTCAGTCTACCAGGCGCACCCCTCAGGAACTCAGGCTGTCACATGCATGAATTCATACTTTCTCATGTAGAACTGTTGCTTTGCCTGAGATATGTTAGGGGTGGCACACACTTTGCTTTGAAGTTAAAAAATTATACAATCTTACAACCTTTTTTAATACCATGATTTATTTGCCCTCCAAAAAGAAGGCCATTGCAACATGCAATAAAACAATAGCAAATATTACCTAAACTACAAGTTTAATATGAAAATGAGATTGCAAAATATATCCCTGTGGTGTTATACAGACGATATTATATTAAAAGTAAGAATGTCAACTATAATCTGTGATAATTTTTGTAATTGATCACTGAATAATTATTTACAGTGTTGCTGAAATATCTGTCTTGACAGAATATTATAAATTTTAATATAGCAGATTGTACCAGATTTGGCCAGTGCCTTAATTACTCTTTATTTATTTTTTTTTCTTTTTCATTTATTGTAAAAACTGAATACTCACATAAATTCCAAAGTTATATGACTATATATTTTCTCTGGGTAGCTATGGCAAATACTTAGTGATACAATTGAAAATATAATTTAGGGAATTAGGTAGAAGGATGAAATAACTTCCTACTAATCATAATTATTATTCGACATAAATATAGCTGTAAAAGAGAAAACATTTTATCTACCATTCATAGCTGGGGCCTTCAGCCTGCCTCTGCTCTCCTTCTACCTTACACAAACTAGAAATGCTTTGTATTTGGCTCCTAGAAGACACTGGTGGTTATTTGTAGATCTCCTTGTGATTTCTGGTTCTGACAAGCAGTAGTAGTGTCCTTCTCACCATCAGTATCCCTGTCAGGGAAAGAAGGATGCCAGCAGGGAGCAGTCTGCTCAGGCCTCTCTTGGCACCAGCCATCCTGGTGCTGACAGCTTCTTGGCTCACTGAACATTTCAACACTCACCACACAATCCAGACCCCGAGGGCCTAACTGGGCTGCACCTACATTTTCCTTCTGATTTAGCATTAAATAGAGTCATGTATGCATAAAATAATTTAACACGTCTTATAGACATTTAAGCTACTACAATGCATATACTCTTTAATATAAAATACTATTTCAATAATCATCTGACAAACAACTTTTTTCCTTGAAATGCTGCCTGGATGGAGTAGCAGTGGTGCACTAGGCATGGTAGATGCAACTGTAAGTAATCAGACTTAGGCAGATCATAACTTAAACTAAGATCCATGCCTATTTCAAGTACATGACTATTGGAGACCTAGATACATAGCAAGTTTACTTAATTTTCAAATAGATGCTTGAGACACAGCCTCCTCTTTTTCGTTCTAGCTTTGATCTTCACAAGGCAGCTCATAACAATGTAGGCCCTTCAGAGCATTCATAGGTTAAGGGCTGTTAGTCTGTGTCAAAGAAAGATTCTTCATTGACTCACTAAGCCTGGACACTTAATCTTAATGCTTTGTATTTTTCTGCCAAGGATATTTAGGGTTGTACTTAGAGATATTCAAATATGGAGCTGTTTAGTAAATAATAACCCTGTGAGATCCCAGGCTTTTGCATGGCAAAATCATCTGTCATTCATTCAACCTTGAAGGAGCTAAAGACTCCTTCTCCAACTAAAGGGTAATACACTTGAATAACTACATATAGTTACTGTGTATGTATGTGTGTGTATGTATATCTATCTATCTATCTATCTATCTATCTATCTAATCTATCTATCTATCTATCTAGGTTCTGAGTTCAGTAATGTGCTCTTTTGCTATATCTGACAGGCCTTGATACATATCCAACTGATTTTGTTTCCGAGCCTTCTGTTTATTTTGGAATGCTAGTTATATTTCTTGAGGAGCTTATTCAGTCTTTTTAAAATTTCTTTTCAGATTACTCTTTTGTTTCTGTTATCTGAAGAGTGCTCTCTTGGAATTCTTCCATGACATTAATATATTTTATGGTAACCATATTTTAGGATGGAACTTATTGGCTGACTGGTTGTTTAATCTTCTGGCTCACTTCTCCATATTTGTTTGGTTTGTGCTTGCTTTTCTAGACCCCAGATTTCTCAGGTGAGAATTAGTTCTTATGTTTCTGATTCTGTATTGTTGTGTTAAGAAAATATAACCAATACATTTTTAGAATTATTATGTAACTTGACCCAGGCTCTAGTTGAGGGATTGTCAATGCACTTCCCTGATACTCTTCAGATATTGCTCATTATAGGCTACATTACCTAGCCAGAGTCAAAGCTGTTTCCACATACTCTTTACAAATAGATGGTCTCTACCCTGATCCCTCATGGTGGGTGGGGCACTGATAGGGCCACTTCCCCTGGGAGTTGAACTCAAGAGATGCTACTAATCATTTCCAGTAGTGAAATCCAATAAGCTTGTTTCTTCAAGTGGCTATCTTGTTTGTTTTCATTACATTTCTGTTCCTCACATAAATTTAATCTGTTTTTGAGCATGAGCATGTTTTTATAAATATGTACTAATAATGTTTTGCCTGTCATGCTGTGTGTTTTGAGTATGGGGATACAGTGTGAACTAACTGTAACATATTTAACAGAAGACCTCCCAAAAGCGCTTTTTAAAATTTATATTTTATGTGACATTGGACAGCTTCACAATAAGTTATGTCTTTTACAAAGTCCAAAGATAAGGAGTAATATAGTCTCTATTAGCTCACCAAAAAAGTATAAGATATTTATCTGAGCATGAGGTTTCTGGATTCAAGTGTGGAGAGCACAGAAAGTTAATTTTGAAGATTTATAGCAGTATTTTTACAGTTGAGAGAGAGAATGACCATAGTTTAAGAGACTTTGAGCTTTGAATATGTAATTCTTGGGTATATATTTTATCAACAAACATGCTAAGAATTTTATCAACTAAGTGCAATTAACTTTATCCTCTAAAATATCTTGCTTTACAAAATATTTTACTCCATATAATAGTTCACCCTATAAAAATATTTTAAAGAATCATCAGTTAATATTTAACACAAAAGATTGAATTTTTAAAAAGCTAATATTACATTAAAATACATTATTGCTTCAAGTGAAAAAATAAGTCTAACTTAGTAATATTAACATTCATAAAAAGCAATAGCTTGAGTCATATTACTTGCTAGTTTATTCAATTTAAAATAGCAGAAGCCAAGTGAGAAATTAAATAAGCCATTCAGTAACATGTAAAATTGTTTCCTCATTGGAAAGAATTCATTTTTTATACTTATATATTAATTTTATTAGTGCTAGAGATAGTATATAAGCCAAAATTTCACCATGACCAAATTCTCAAAATTGTTGATGCTAGTTTCCCAATGAGAATGTGGTGATGTACAGAAAACTAAATTTGAATCATTATTTTAGGTAACCAGCAAATATTTTACGGCATCTGCTCTGTATAAAACATAGCTAAGTTTTAACACAAAGTAAGCCACATTTTTTGCTATAGTAGTCATTTGTATTTTTATCTACACAGCATCTTTTCCTTGAGGATTTTTTAAAATTCCACATAGCATCTGCTATATAAACTTTTAATGAGTAGAGCAACTCTCACATGAAACAAATTGTTTTTATATATGTAATCCAGTGGTAAAAATTTGCCCAGCACCCAATAGATCCTTGCTGAATTTAAGTCACTAGAGTAAGCCCACATCATTATGAGTTACTGCATTTTAAGGAATATCAGCATTCTATTTTAGTACGTTCTACCACTGAGTCCTCACTGCTCCCTTTACTCTCCACTCTTAAACTTCTGTGTTTTACCCTTAACAACTCCTTGGGAATGTGTGGGTAACTTAAAGATATACGCTTTGTGTGTTTGGTGGATCATATGACATCCACCATCATGTAAAGGTAGTGTCCTTCCAAGATTGACTCTGACAAAAAAAAGCCACAGCAATTTTATGTGTTAATCTTTCTTCTAGTCCTTTTTGAGTCCTCTTTTTCTCTTTTAAGACATCTTCTCAGAGTACAGTCGTCTTCAATAGCCAACAAAATGCTATTGTAGTTCCCAATTCTATCCAATGTTCAGTTTGCTCTCAATTTTCTTTGCTTGTTTAAAATGAAAACAGATTTTATAAAGGGAAATTATGCTAAATTTTCCAACTATATCTTTATTAAAAGCCCTTTCTACCAAGATTTACATGTCCATATTCAGTTTAATCTCCTTACTTTAACTATTTCAAACTTTTATATATCAGGAAAGCTGATTACTGCTTTGGGTTAAAGAGTAAGTGAGGGTGATAAGAATAAAAGCAATCTTTTAAGTTGACAATAGTAGCATTTTGTTGACTATTGACGACTACTCTACTTTGAGTAGATGTCTCAAAGGAGACAAAAGAAGACTCAGAAGTTGGACTGAATTCATTTCCAAATGCAACACAAGATTATATCTTCTTTTAATTATTCATCTTTCTCAGTTATCACTTCTAATAAATACTTTCTATCCCCAAATTCTTACTAATTTATTACCCTGCCATTTCTCTTTTTTCTAGTTGCCATGCTGAAGAAAATGAGTCAAAATCACGTGCAAATGTGTCACTACAGTAACCAAATTTCAAATTCTCTCCTGAGAAATAATGTGACTTGATGAGTACATTAATAGTAAAAACTCAAATTAAAGAACAGTAAGTGCTTTCTGTTCAATCAAATGTACAAAATGATGTAAAATGATGTTGCAGCCTCACGTGGTCAATCTGGCCACTCTTGATTACCAATATCACTACTGAGGGATTAAATATCACAAGTATTATAGTGTTTTATAAAGTGACTATATAACGAAAGGGTAAATTTTGTTAGATAGAAAAAATTTAGCATGTTTTCAGTGAACATAATAAACCATGCATCTCTTGTTTTTTTGTATTTAGTTTACACATCAATTCCTTTTTTATTAACTATAAACATTAGGTCTTTGACCTCCATCAAAGTGTTGGGTGTCTAGCCTGAAAAATGTTTACTATTGAGAAATACAAATCTATAAGGTCAGTGTTATGCAGAAAAAGATCATGAGCAGAAAAATTGAGGGCAAAAAACTACTGGGTTTGAATTCTATCTCAAGAATTTCACAGCTATGCGATCCTGGGTATTTAAACTCCTTGTCATTTGTAAAGTACAGAGTTGTTATAAGAATAAAATGACGGCCGGGCTCGGTGGCTCAGCCTGTAATCCCAGGACTTTGGGAAGCCGAGGCTGAGCCCTTGGGTTCGAAACAGCTGAGCGCAGTAGCCTGCGTCTGTAGTTCCGGCTACTTGGAAGGCTGAGACAGAAGGATCGCTGGAGAACAAAACAAATGACGCTGGTGTGGCCGTGAGTGTGTGTGCCACTGCACTCCAGCCTGGGTGAAGGAATGAGACTCCAGCTCAAAAAAAAAGACTAGCTGAGGATCTAGCACCAAAGGAAACAAAATGATAGATTGTACCATATTCATTATCATTCCCATAAAAATTATTCAGTGTTTCCTATTTATCTAACCCTTTAATCAAAGCTCAACTACTGAGATATTCCAAATATATACTTTTCTCACAAAACATTTTGCTAGACTGTTACATATCAAGACCAGAGGGCAAAACTTTAACTGTAGGTATCCTTATGAAGAGATATCTTAACTCTAAATGTAAACAAGTGAGTCTTCATCTTACCATCTAAATTTATACATGGTACATGAAGAGGCAAATGCATGTTAGAAAGTCGGTAATTAGGCAAATCCCTCTGAACGTACAGAAGAAAGCTTGGTTAGAGAAGAGAAGAATTAAAGTCATTTTTTTATAGCTTTCTTAAAAACAAACCTGCAATGTCATTTTGGGACTGTCTACTTATTAAATGTGAATATATTCGTTTCAATCCTTTTGCAATTTTGAGACAAGTATCTATACATTTATAAACAAAAAATTGATGTGTTAAAATGGTAAATTAAATCTGTTTTGTATACATTTAAAAAAAACCTCATCTTTAAGGAAAGGTGTTTCAGAATTAGTTCCTCTAAAATAAGTGGGTTTTCTATAACTATGCTTGTATGTCTATAAGCAAAAGATAATTAGAAACAAGTTCTAGGTTAACTGGTCATAATAATAGCATAGATCCCCATAGGCATGAAGAGACTATGACAAATTACAAGTTGAATATCCTTCTGTCTAGAATAAACTTCACCTTCACCAAGTATGATGGCTCCTCTTGGACCATAAATCCTCTGAAGAGGCAGTTTACACATAACATAGGTGTTAAACACAGCCTGGTCCTTTGAGTATTTACCTTTAGGATCAGATATGCTCATTAGCCTAAGAAGAGAACAGAAGCCTTGGCTGCTATGTGTTAGTGAGGGAAAAAAAAGATTTTTAGGAAGGTATTCTAGCTCCAGTCAAGTTTAACATGCTTTGGCTTCTATTACTCTAAGGACTGCCAAGTCTAGTGGGCGATATGACCTGCCACTGTGTCATCACCTCACATCTGCTAGATGCTGACAATAACCCATTTTGGGGCTAAGTATCCTGACAAATAGCACTTCCTCGTGATTTTTTTTTGGCATATCTTCAAGTGCTCATGAACACTGCCAGAAAAATATCAGCTGTTCCTATAGGAATTCTTAGATGGAAATTAATTATTTCCTTAGTTATGGCTATTGTGTATTGACAGAAGGTAACGAAGCAGGAAATTTTTCAGGCCAAAAAATTCTAGTGGTTGAATATATGTAAAACATTAACCATGATTTCATAATGTACTCTTGAAATCATGAGACAAGAAACACTCAGAAGAATTACAACAAAAAAGAGGCAACAGAAAAAATGCTCTTGCATGACTGTGTATTATGTAGAAAGTTTATAATATTTTAAATAGAGAGTGAGTGCTTTGTTATATTCTTTATCTAGACATTGAATAAAACAGAATTCTGGTGGCATTTTGCTATTATGAGTTGTAATGTGCCTGAAACCTTATTCTTAAAGAGAAAAGGTAACAGAAACTTCTGGTCTCTAATTTGGCCAGTTCAATTGTTCAAATTTTAAAATCAGAAATATAAAATATCACTACTTTTTGTGAGAATCAGAATAAATTTCACATATAAAATAAAATAGAGTCATATAAATGTCAGAATTCATTCTTTAAAAATCTGTTATTTGAGGACTGTTTATAAAGGAAGAATTATTTAAAAACTAAATTAGATTGTCAAAGGTTGAATTATATTAGCTAACCTATCTGTAAAATTGAGTTGACTGTTTCCCCTTAACTTTAAATTCCAAGAATTATATTTATCTTTGAGGTCAAATTAAGATTTATATCATGACAATCCTTTCTTGAAATCAAAACATAATTTTGTTGTTGATCGTGTATATCTGAATGACAGTGGAGCTCATCAAATATTTCATCTGCTTCCCCATATCTCTCACCTTCTCCCCTGCTGTTAGTGAAGCCACAAAACTCTCTAACCATTAAACTGTGAGCAAATAATATATGAGTTGCCTCTGATCTACAGATAAAGATAAACCAGAAAGTAATACTATAGCCCTTTCTCTCAAAGCCATAGTGATCCAAGAGCCCTCATACTCCAAATTATGAACCTAAATTATTACTTTAGTTGCTTGTGTGTGTGTGTGTGTGTGTGTGTGTGTGTGTGTGTGTTTCATTTAACATGCTCAGGTATCCTGTGGGGCAATATTCCCTTATTCATTTTATAAATTAGAAAACTGAGGATAAAGCCAGTTAAGTCACTGGCATGACGTACATAGTGGTTAAGAATATTTGCCCTGAAATCAGACAGAAAATCATACAAGTCTTATCTCTACCACTTATTCTCATGTGATCTTGGCTTTGTTATTTAGTGTCTTAAAGTCTCAGATCCTTTAGTCAAGAAAAGGAGAATTGTTACAGTACCTCCTTGTAGAATTATAGTGAAAATCAGGTTACAAAATACATGTTGTCGAGCTCTTAGCATGTTATAGAGAATCAATATTGATTACAAACACACAAGCTTTTGATATCTTTTGTTATTTAGCATTTTAATGATTAAATCAGGAGAAATGGAACATCTGTTTTAAGGTGGGGCATTTTCATATTACAGAGACACAAGTGCAAATAAATTTGCCAGCATGACACAAAAATATAAGTTCCTTACCTGTATAGCATTCTTTCTATGGTTCTTTTTGTTTTAATGTGGGCAATAAACTTTACCACTCTTATCCTAAAATTAAAGCATTGCAGAATCATAACTTCTGGGTTCCATAGTAAGTTATTTAGAAAATGTTTGGTTTTTATCCCTTTGCCAATTTTAAAATAAACACATTTTGAGGCAGGAAGATGGAGGTATGAGAGGCATCTCATTGTTAAAATGATTTAAATCTCAGAAAGTCTTTAAACAATTTGTTCCTGAGAATTAGATGAATGACAAAGATGATTTTCTGAAATGATTTCTAAAACTGCAAATTGCCTGAGTATATCTTTCAATGTTTTTTTAGCTTCCTCAAATTCTTTCACATATGAGTATTTTCTCTCTTTTTTTAGGATCACCTCTGTCATGCCCTAGTTTGATTTTTATTAAACTATTACCAATTTCCCGAATATTTATGTTCACTTATTCCCCATGTTATGGTCTTTACGCTTCTTGGCTATGATAAAATTTCCCATTATGGGCTTAAAAATTATTGTTTCCTAGTATGGGAATAAAACCCATTTAAGAACAGAGCCATTTTCAGGGACAAGGAGATGAGTTATTTGGAAGTTGTACCTTCTTACTCTATAGACAAAGGCCCAGCAGAAACAAATGGATCTGAGAGATGAATAATAAAGAGAAAGAGCATTTGAGCATCTGGACCTAGCCATCTATGAAGTTGAAATCATTCCATCTGAACGCTCATATATATAACTTTAAAATATTGTTTTCATTTGCAACTGTACTTATAAAATAAAATATTGCATTTATGAAATGAGTACAGTTGCAGATCAAAAATGTATTTGGCTATATTTGTATATAAATATCCATATGTAAATAAAATATTATATTATACATATATAATAATATGTATACATATGCTCCTGATATTCTAGGAGCAGAGTGGAGGATGAGAACATATTTTATAATTTTTTAATTTTTCTCTATATATCCTTAGGATGGAAACTTAATTTAGTGTGCACAAAATTTCCTAGAGAAGCTTATTAATGACAGATTTATGGCTTTACTCCTAGAATTTCTGATTTAACGGTTTTAGGACAGAATCCAGGGTTTTTTATTTTTCAAGTAATACCCTATGTGTCTCTTATGCATCTGAAGGTTTCATACCATAAGCAAAACCAGCAAAAAGGATTAAGAAATTATATGTTTTGGTAGTGCTTGAAAAACATTAATCATAATGCCTAATGCAAATATTAGATTTTCTTCTTATATCTGTAAGTATAGACCCAATGAATACTATTTGTTTCACTCAGATTAGTGAAAATATGAAATGAATGACTGCATTCTTATAGAAGCATCATCCTATTCAATAATCATCAATTGTCTTTACCCAACACTCAGTACCAATGCATACTAACAAATGATCATTGAAATTAATGGTCTCATATTGTACTAGGCTCAGGACAGCTGTTCCAGAATCTTCTAACATGAACTTATAATACTTCTCACTGCTGATGGCTGCCATGGCCTATGCTATTGCACCATCTGCTCAGCTCTCACTCACCAGCAGCTGCTATTCTTGCTTTGGCACCATCTGCCTGGCTATCTCTGCATCCCATCTGTACTACTCAATTGGCAGTGCTAAAATTACAACACATTTCATTCTCTATTCCTAAACAGAGGAATTCCTGAGTCATTTCTCCTTTTAGATTTAGGGAAGCCCTTTGTGGAACATCTATAGAGCTCACTTTAAAAATCTCTCCCTTATCACAATTAAAAATTTCACACTATTAATGATTTCTTTTAATTTAGGGGGAACTCTGTCTTGATTGACATGGTAGAGGTACAGAGCTTTACACGTGCAATAAATAAATAGTGATGCTTGTTTAGATAATGCCTTTCCTTTTTACAAACTTGTTGTGTATTAAAAAAGAGATCAAACTCTTAGAGATTTTAGCAATCTAGATGTATAAACCAATCTGGTGACTATAAGTTTGTCATATATTTGGTCAACAAAGCATGTATGAAAAAATATTATATTCTACCAATGAAAAATATAAGCTTAACATACATGAATTTATAACCTAGGGTGAAAAATATAAATGCATATAAATGATTAAAATATAAGACCTAACATGATTGATTAAAAGTCCTTTTTTAGAAGAGTTAAACTTTCCCCATCACCACCATCCTTCTTCAATGTCTTCCTTTACTTACACACATAGATAACTCCTTCCCTGAAGAAAATAGGAGGGTTATAAGTTGGATAAATTAAACAAGAAGAGCTTTGAAATTAGATAACAAAAATGAAGAACAAGCCAATTACAGGGCAAAAAAAGAGCATTTACTACATGATCATCTCCACATGCTGAATCAGAATTATCAACTCTAACCTTCCACTCTGCTTCTTGAATACCAGAAGCCAGGTCAGTAACTCTCCCCTAACTTAAAGGATTTGGGGGGGAGGGAGCAAGGGACTCTACGTTTTGGAATTTAAGGTGCTTAAGCAATTTTTTAAAGAGAAAAACGTCATTTTTATACAACTATAATATGAACATGTGTCAAACATGTCAAATAAAAGGCAAACCCTGATTTAGTAAACCCAGACTTACTTGAAAGAATTATTGCAAAGAAGGAAAAAGGCTAAGATAGTGGGAGAGAGAGACCAGAACTAAGTCTGAACTCAATTATGCTGAAGCAGAAGGCTATTGGGTTTGTAAAGCCTGGTGTGAGCTGGTGGGAAAGTATCCAAAAATGTTCTGGGCAGTAACAGGGCATCCGCATTTGCTAGTTGGCTCTATCCAAAGAAAAAATAAACTTCTCATATCTTTATGACAAGCGGTAGTTTTACAACTTGGAGTAATGTACCTGTAAAAGTTAGATTCCTATTCTCCCACAGAAACTGGAAAATAAGGTTGCGTCATCCTGGTAAGGCAGGAGACTTTTGCTATGTAGGAGCAAGCCCATGAGAACTGAGCAAACTTTATAAAAAGTTTAATATGGTCATGGCTTCTATTCAGACTTAGCTAAAATAAAATTGTGTTGTACTTCTCTATATGTTAATTGGTATATATACATTCATACTCTATAAAAATACTGATACTCTGTGATAAAATAATTCTATATCTCTTTGAGAAAAAAATGACATACATATATATTTCTGTTACTGCTGCCACTCAAGTAGTCTCCATATATATATATATATATATATGTATATATATACATATATATATATGTACTCCAGTCTTGGAGACAGACTGAGACTCCTACTCAAAGTCTTTCTCCCAGAGAGGAGTGCGGTGACACGATCATGGCTTGCCACAGCCTTGAATTCTTGGGCTGAAGGGATACACCCCCCTCAGCCTCCAGAGTAGTTGAAACTACAGGCATGCGCCACCACACCCAGCTTCTACTAACAATATTAACAGTTAACTTTTAACCAAAATAAGCAAGATACAGTGGCTCACACCTGTAATCCCAGCACTTTGAAAGGCCGAGACGAATGGATTGTTTGAGCCCCGGATTTCAAGCCGAGGCAAAATAGCAAGATCTCAACGCTACAAAAAAAATTTAAAAAAAAAAAAAAATAGCTGAGCATGGTGATGCACACCTGTAGTCCCAGTTTCTCATAACGCTGAGGTGGACGGATTGGCTAACACCAGAAGGCCGATGCTGAAGGAAAGCCTGTGCCTAAGGTCGAGGCTGCCATGAACTATGATTGTTGTGATCATGCCGCTGCACTCCCAGCCCAGGTAACAGAAATAATCTAACATATTGCACAGAGAAAAAAATATGACAAATAGATAAATGAGACTTG
Organism: Cephalopachus bancanus; assembly: GCA_027257055.1. NCBI lineage: Eukaryota > Metazoa > Chordata > Mammalia > Primates > Tarsiidae > Cephalopachus > Cephalopachus bancanus. Next base: position 3,261,749 of record JAPVLO010000012.1, read on the forward strand.
ACCATCACGTGCAAATGTTAACTAGTACATGTAATTGAAAATGTTTAATTTTATCTGAGCATGGTGTTCCCAGAAAACAGTAGCAATCACATGCACATGTATCCCAAAGAAGTGTCCGATAATCTGTAATGCTACTACCAAAAAATGTAGAATTGTTAAAAATTCGTAAAAACTAATAAAGATGTTCATATGTAGTTAGTCAAATAAACATAGATGCGTTTGTAAAATGAAATTATCCAAACATGAAAATATAAACGGTATAAAGCAACATAAATAAATTTTACAAATGTAATATTGATCCAAAGAAACAAGGCATGAAAATAAATACTATATTACTTCACTCATATAGAATTTAAAAGCATCCACAAAGAACCTGTGCCATTAGGAAGAAGAATATAAGAAAGAGTTCTTAAGTGCTAGTAAGGTCTACATCTTGACCTTGGTGGCTATGTGTTATATTATTATCCTAGGGCTGCCAGAGCAAATTACCACAGACTAAGTAAATTACAACAGAAATTTTTTCTCCTCACAGTTCTGGAGGCCAGGCGTCTGAAATCGAGATGTCAGTAGTGCCATGCTCCCTCTGAAAGCTCTTTTACTTGACATCAGTTGTTTCTTGGCTGGTGGGTGCACAGCTCCAATCTTTTCTCTGTGTCTGTGTCTTCTCCTCTTTTATAAAGACTTGCCATTGAACTTAAGGCCCATTCAGATATTGATGATAACATCTCAAAATCCTTTGCTTAATTACATTTTTAAGGACTCTTTTTCTGAATAAGGTCACAGTTAGTTTCCAGGGATTAGGATGTGGCCTTTTCTTTTTGAGGCCACCATTCAACTCGCTACATGTAGGTATGTTTATTTTGTAAATATTCATTGAACCGTATATTTATGATTGTGTGCTTTTCTCTTTATGATTCTACTTCGTTAAAAAAATTAAATGATGAATCCCCTACATTTTATAAGCTTTCCAATTATACAAATCTCATTTGATTTGGCATATATTGGACATTGTAATTGGGAGATGATATTTTTCCTTATGATCCCAAAGTTTTAGCCATAGACTGCCAGAAAATCCACAAGCAGATTTACAATATAACATACATGTGCATTATGGTCAGTAGAGAAATTTTTTAAATAGGCTCACAAAAATTAATACTGCAGGAATCAACAGAAAAAAAAAGAATTACCATACAAATAAAAATGATATTGCTGAACATAATAATAATAGTATAATATTTTTGAAAATATTTTTGCATTTTGACAGTGATATTTTAATGTACTCAGTTTTAAATAGATGCATCAACTAGCTTCCCCCAAACACACACACTTCAGAACACTAGCATAGAAAAGGCAACAGTGAAATCCCTTGCTTTGTGTGAGAGTAACTATAAGCACAAATATGAGAATATGAATAAGAATATCAAATCAAAAACTGGACAGATAAGGAGACCTCCTGAAGCAGAGAGCCTTATCAATAAGCTAATCCAAGTATATGCCACCAAGTACTTATTATGTTTTTATGACCATAAAATGTACCGAACACTTTGTAACTTGTTTTGGTATACAGATTGAGCATCCCTAATATGAAGTTCTGAAATCTAAATTGCTTCAAAATCTGAAACTTTTGGAAGTTTCAAATGGAACATTCCATTTCTGACCTCATATGACAGGTCACAATGAAAACACAAGCACACAACAAATTATTCAGCATTCTCAATAGAAAAATAAAACTCTTCCAGCCCTAATGTATGTTTTCTGTGCATGCCCAGATTCCCTAATACAAGCGTGCCCACAAAGGGTAACAAAATGTCATGTGTGCAGGTTGAATGCACCAACAACAGATTACCCAAAATGTCCTACATGGGGCCAAAACCCACATATATTAATCATTGTGATTGTTTGCTTATTCTCTATTTGTAGTTTAAAGATATTGTTGAATTTTTTTAAGGTCCGTTAGATATCCCTAGGAATTGCCATGATAAGAAAAATAAAGTATTTATGTCTACCTGTAACACAGAAAATTCAAGGTGTTGGAGAAACTGGACATCAGTTTAAGTGTGAAATGTGTTACAGAAGACTATGATGTTGGAATGACCATCATACATAAACTGTAGAAACAGAAAGATAAACAGTGGATGTTTTATGCTGAAAATGATTAACATAAGTTACTGAAAAATAATTTTTAAAAATAATGCAATTAAATAATAATTAAAACAATGAAAACTAATAATATAATAAAATAATAATGAAAATAATGAAAAAATTGTAGTGAATACTCATGTGTACCTCTGAATCTAAAATATATCAGTAAATAAGTAAAATGTAACAATAATAACGTAAATAAATAAGAATAATAGACCTAGAAAAAACAGCACAGGAATTCATATGGAAACACAAATGTCCAAGAATAGCCAGAACAATCCTCAGCAAAAAAAAACAAAGCAGATGGTATCACATTACCAGACTTCAAACTTTACTATAAAGCTACAATAATCAAAACAGCTTGGTATTGGTATAGGAACAGGCATATAGATCAATGAAATAGAATTGAGATTCCAGAAGCAAAGCCTCAATTTCTCAACCAACTCATCTTTGACAAAACCTCCACCACCTACCACTGGGGAGAGGAGAACCTATTCAGTAAATGGTGCTGGGAAAACTGGCTGACCACATGCAGAATATTGAAACAGGACCCCTATCTATCCCCATGCACAAAGGTTAACTCCAAATGGATCAGAGACCTAAATGTAAAACCTCAAACCATAAGAACCTTAGAAAATGAAGGACATACCCTCATGGAAATCAGAACTGGTATCCAATTCCTGAACAAAACCCGAAACCCACAGGTCAGAAGAGAGAAGATAGACAAGTGGGACCTTATTAAACTGACAAGCTTCTGCAAAGCCAAAGAAACCATCAAGAGAGCAGGGAGACAGCCTACAGACTGGGAAAACGTATTTGCCAACACCAGGTCTGACAAAGGCTTAACATCTTGGATCTACAAGGAACACAAACGTGCTGAAAAGAAAAAAACAAACAACCCCATTATAAAATGGGCAAAAGATATGAACAGACACTTCACAAAGGAAGACATCCGAGCAGCCAACAGACACATGAAGAAATGTTCAATCTCACTAATCATCAGGGAGATGCAAATCAAAACCACACTGAGATACCACTTAACTCCAGTCAGAATGGCAATTATCAATAACTCAAAAAACAACAGCTGCTGGAGAGGGTGTGGCAAAAATGGAACACTTCTACACTGTTGGTGGGAGTATAAACTAGTGCAACCTCTGTGGAAAGCAGTGTGGAGATTCCTAAAAGCTCTAAATATCAACCTCCCATATGACCCCACAATCCCCCTACTGGGAATATATCCTAAAGAACTCAAATCACTCTATAAAAAAGATACCTGCACATGTATGCTTATCTCAACATTGTTCACAATAGCAAGAACCTGGAACCAACCATGCTGCCCATCAAAAGAGGACTGGATTAAAAAATGTGGTACATATACATGATGGAATACTACGCAGCCATAAAAAAGAACAAAATCAGCTGGGCTCAGTGGCTCAGCCTGTAATCCTGCACCTTTGGGAGGCTGAGGTGAGTGGATTGCCTGAGCCCGCGGGTTCGAGACCCGCCTGGGCAGGCGAGACCTCATCTCTACAATAAATAAAAAAATTAGCCGGGCATGGTAGCATGCACCTGTAATTCCGGCTACTCGGAAGGCTGAGGTGGAAGGATCGCCAGAGCCCAGCAGGTCGAGGCTGCAGTAGCAGGGAGCGCCCACTGCACTCCAGTCTGGGCGACAGAGTGAGACTCCAACTCAAAAAAAAAAAAAAAGAACAAAATCATGAATTTCGCAGAAACCTGGATGGAACTAGAGTCTATAATACTGAGTGACCTCTCACAGAAACAAAGATCCAAGTATCACATGTTCTCACTCATATAATGGACCTTGAACATCCAATGTAATACTATAAGAAAATGACTGACAGTAGTGGGAAACTATGGGGGGGGGAGGGAGATGGGATTAACGGTAGCAAATATCTGTCTGGGGACAGGGAAACACCTCTTATCAACAGGGTGCCTGAATGAAACGTATTTGTATACCTAACCCTTAACTGTACCCCACAACATCATAATAAAAAATATTGATAAAAAAGAAATAGATAAAAAATAAATAAAATAAAAAATAAAAATAGAGAAACACTGCACAAAGCTAAAAATGAAGATTATGATTATGTATTAAAAGAGTAGATCCAACAGTTTTACAATGAACACATTTCCTGAAAAGATCATGAAGCAAGTAAATTTATCATAATGAACTAAACATTGAAGGGAACTGGGAATATTAGACAGGCAGGTTTCAGAAATTTTATAAAGACATCATGGTGTTACATTTGTAATGACATGGTGATAGCTGCACCCGCATGTTCAGACGTGGTAATATCTGCACCCGCATGTTCATCGCAGCACAATTCACAGTTGCAAAGATTTGAAATCAATCTAAATGCCCACCAACTGATCAGTGGGTAATGAAAATGTGGTGTATATATATATGCACTATGGAAAACTATTCAGCTATCAAAAAGAATGAAATAACGTCTTTTGCAGCAACTTGGATGGAATTGGAGAACATCATCCTAAGTCAACTTACTCAGGAACAGAAAACCAAACACTGCATGTTCTCACTTATAAGTGGCAGCTAAACTAAGGATATACAAAGACATAGAGAATGGTATAATGGAAAATGGAGTCACAGAAGGGGTGGGGGAAAGGAAGAGAGACAAAGGGACAAATAAATTGCCTGTTGGGTACAATGTGCACTGGTGGGGATGGTAGGTTATCTTAAAGCCCAGACCAAAAACTGTTTGTATTCCCCAAAGATATTGAAATGTAAATAAAATTGTGTGATAATGTATCACCTCCTGATCACAAGACAGTAGAGAAATTTATTGACAAGTTTGCCAAAAATCTGACACCAGAACAAATCTGCAATGCAGATGGAACATTTCTATTTTTGGTGTTATTGCCCCAAATGACATTGACTACAGTCCAACAGGAATTAATGATGCCAAAGAATGAATAACTGCTGGGATGTGCTAATGCAGCAGGCATGCTGTTGACAGGCAAAGGCTTGCATCCTCACTGTTTTCAAAGAGTGAATTTCTTGCCAGTTTACTGGTATACTGACAAAGAGACATAGATCACCAGCATATCTTTTCTGATTGTTTTCACAAGACATTTTGTACCAGCAGTTCATGCTTACTGCTGGACTGGCTGACAACTGCAAGATTTTGTTATTTCTTGACAACTATTCTGTTTATGCTACAGCAGAAATTCTCATCAAAAATAATGTTTATGCCATGTGATTTCCCCAAATGTGGCCTCATTAATTCAGTCATGTGACCAGGGTATCCTTAGATCAGCGAAAAGTAAATATAAAAAACACATTCCTAAACAGCATGCTGATGGCAGCGAACAGAGGCCTGTGTGTGGAAGGTCTTCCAAAGGAGTTTAGCATGAAGTATGGTGTGTATGTTATCGCCAACACTTAGAACCCAGTGACTAAAGACACAGTTGTTCTTGCCTGGCACAATCTCTGGCCTGTAACTATGTTCAGTGATGACAATGTACAAAGTACATTGAAGGATTCTGTATGCCAAGTGAGAAAAATGATGTCTGATCTCCTTACATATGCAAAAAATACAACTTGAAAGTCTCTCATAAACTGGAAAAAGTGGACATCAAATAACTTTTTTTTGTTTGTTTTGAGTCGGAGTCTCACTCTGTCGCCCAGACTGGAGTGCAGTGACCGCTCCCGGCCATCGCAGCCTCGACCTGCTGGGCTCCGGCGATCCTTCCGCCTCAGCCTTCCGAGTAGCCGGAATTATAGGCATGCGCTACCACGCCTGGCTGATTTTTATATTTATTGTAGAGATGAGGTCTCGCTGCCCAGGCGGGTCTCGAACCCGCGGGCTCAGGCAATCCACTCCCCTCAGTCTCCCAAAGGCGTGGGGTTACAGGCTGAGGCACCGATCCCGGCAAAATTTATTCCCCTCTTGATTTTTTTGTTTGTTCGGTTTTGTTTGTTTGTTTGTTTTTGTTTTGAGTTGGAGTCTCACTCTGTCGCCCAGACTGGAGCACAGTGGCCGCTCCCGGCCACCGCAGCCTCGACCTGCTGGGCTCCAGCGATCCTTCCGCCTCAGCTTTCCAAGCAGCTGGAACTACGGGCGCGTGCTACCACGCCCGGCTGATTTTTGATTTATTGTGGAGATGAGGTCTTGCTTGCCCAAGCCGGTCTCGAACCCTCAGGCTCAGGCAATCCACTCATCTCAGCCTCCAAAGGCGCGGGATTACAGGCTGAGCCACCGAGCCCAGTTTTTAACAGCAACAACAAGGCTCCAGTTGCTTATTCCTTGACCAATTGTGAAATAGCAGAAATGGTTCTGGATCAAGGTGGTCATGATAATAGTGATGATGAAGATGATGTTAATTAACAATGCAGAAAACGTTCCTATAGATGACATTGTGAAAATGTGCTATAGGCTTATTGAAGGCCTAGACCAGCATGCATTCATAACAAAACAGGAAATCGTTTGTTTGGAAAATAAAGGAGAGACTTAGATTTATAAGAAATACAAAACACATACTACCCTATAAGTACCGCATGCCAACTGATTATGCCACTAAAGTTATTATGCAGCCACAGAGGACAAAATTGCAAACTTCACAGCAACTGGGATGGACTAAGAGTCTATTATATTGAGTGATCTATCACAGAAACAAAGAACTGAATATCACATGTTCTCACATATAAGCGGACCTTGAACAATTAGCGCAGTACTATAAGAAAAGGATTGGCAGTTGCAGGAACCTGCAGGGAGTGGGGGCAAACAGGGATTGGCAGTAGTGGGAATGGGGTGGGGGAGCGAGGGTATACCTAATCAACAAGGGTACCTGCATAATGACCATTTGTATACCTAACCCTGAATTATACACCACATCTTTAAAATTAAATTTTTAAAAAAATTAGGAAAAAGAAAAAGAATAAGTAATACAAAACAAAGCATTGTTATTGAGACAGATGGCTTTGGAGGAGACATTTTAAGAGCCATTCCACAAAATATCGCCTCGTCCCTATAAGACTTGATCCCTGGTCCCACAACTCATGTTTCTTAGCTTAAAAATAAATTAAAATACTGGGTAAAGTAATCTTTTAATCAAAATACAAAGTTTTTAGTGGAGACTAAAAGCCTGCTTTCCCCTTTCCCTCCCAATCCCCCATGGTTTAACCGTTGATTCAGGCATGCTGGTGACTGTTACTGTGCTTAAAAAACCTAAACACATTATTTTTTCACTATACCAATGGTATATCATATTTTTTTACTAAGTACTTATGTGTAAATAAGTGTAAGAAAATGATTATTTATCAATAGTATATAAATGTAAAGTCAGAATGATAGTAATGCCAAACAGCCACAGATTGTTCAATTGGGTGGCTGTGAGCGAGACAGCTTTGCTTCCTGATGGTTCAGTGTACACAAACTTTGGTTCATGCGCAAAAGTACTTTCAAATATTGCATGAAACTATCTTCAGGCTATGTGTATAGGGTGTATACAAAACATAAATCAATTTATTGTTTAAACTTGGGTCTCATCCCCAGGACATCTCATTATGTGTATACGATATTCCAATTTTTTTAATTGCAATACAAACCACTTACAGTCCTAAGCATTTCACCCTGTATTTCATTAATGTAGCCACAACTAACACATTGAGCAACACTGAATTAAGTTGTCAGTACTCTGGATTATTTCATTAAGTTTTTCACCATAGATTTATTTCTCTGTGCAAAAGGTCTTCCTGGTCTGCTGCAGTTACTATTAAACCCATTGTTTGTTCTTGGTGACCAGTTTGTGAATTAGCTAGAAATACTACCCTCAGTAAAAGTATTCAAGAGAAAAATGGCACTTTAGTTTTTGTTTCATTTTACTTATCTGTTTTAAAATCATGGGAAGCAGGAGAGAGTGGAGTTTAAAAATCTGGACTCTGGGCCAGGCTTGGTGGCTCAGCCTGTAATCCCAGCACTTTGGGAGGCCGAGGCTAGTGGATTTCCTGAGTCCGTGGGTTCGAGACCCACCTGGGAACTTGGTGAGACCTTGTCTCTACAATAAATCAACAATTAGCTGGGTGTGGTAGCACGTGCCTGTAGTTCCGGCTACTTGGAAGGCTGAGGTGGAAGGATCGCTGGAGCCCAGGAGGTCGAGGCTGCAGTGACCAGGAGCGTGCCACTGCACTCCAGTCTGGGCGACAGAGTGAAACTCCAACTAAAAAAAAAAAAAAAAAAATCTGGACTCTGAGGATGAAGGGCCTGGATTTCAGTTCTGAGATTTTGCTTAAGTTGCTTCTCAGGACCACAGTCTATCTATTCACCTTTAAAACAGAGGTAATAATAGCTTCTTCTACCCAGGAACATTTTCACTTTCCTACCTGGATTAATAAATAATTGTAACTGAATTAAGAAAATTCTTCCTCATCTTATATTAGCAGAGAAAATATTCCTTTAGTTGATAAGAGGGTGGACAAGCAGCAAAACCTGGCAACAGGTGAAATTAAACATATCCCTTCATGAGAGACAGAAGTAGCATCCTTGTTTTTGCTTGCTTTTTAAAAATATTTGAGTAATATGTAGCATGCCCTGGCAGATATATGCATCATTCTATTTGTTTGGGTAATGAGATTACTAGGGATCAATGATTTTTGACTATGAATTTTGATTATTGAGGTTTTTCTCCAGGCAGTGTTGATGAAAATGTCTTTAAAGTGATATCATGCAGAACACTTTCTGTTGGTGGTCGGAATTAAAAATTGATTTTCAAAGTTATTCATGACCATAACCCTTCATCTGTATTGTTAATAAACATCCCATTCTAGAGAGTAATTTGTGAGACTACTATAAATCCAATATCATGATTCACTCTTTCTTGTCTGCTATCTCTGCTTCTGACCTGCTTGGAGCTTCTGGATCAGAAAAATTCACGGACCTATTGCTTGTAATAAGAAACAGGTACATAACACGAGAGTGGAATTATACTAATTGTCTTAAATAAATCTGCAAAGGCAAGAGGTAAGTTAAAAGGGCTAAACTTTGTTTAAAGTAGAAAAAACTTGGAAAGTTATTTTTAACATTTACATTTAAAGTCATATGCTATTACTATTAGCAGGTTATCAGTTATTATTTCAACTTCTCTGGCAGAACATAAGGAAAAAAAAATCACAATTCCGAGTGTTTCCAGTTATCTGAAATTAATTGGGCCCATCTTAAAAAAAGGTTTTATAGCATCAGGCATCTGTACTTGCCCTAACAAACTATATAATATTTTTAGTTTTGCTATTATTCAGAATTATCAAGTTTATTATTCAATAGCTACAGAAAGATGATCCATCATTGATAGTAAAACATCTATGTTAATTTCTGGCTTGCTAAACTTCTATCATAGACTGTAAATGCCTCTCCCTCGTTTACTTATTTTTTTTTTTCTGACTTCTGAACTGCAGGAAAATACCAAAAACTCAATATTGCATGTTAATTTAAGAAGAAGACTTGGGGAGCAGATATTCTGATTCCTTTATTTTAAAAATAAAGGGAAATTGAAGGATACATTTAAGCTAATCAGTTTATTAGGAATTTTAAGTAATAAGCAGACTACCTTCTTGTGTTTATCAGGACTTTTTAACATATATTAGTAACTCACTTTACAGGCTCAGATTTACTAAAATGAAACTAGAGAAGTAAAATCTGGAGATTAAATGGGTTGCAAAATTTTTTTTTTTTTTCCAAGTATATATACTAAGCTTTAAAAACAACTTTAAATCTTCCATCTATTATTACTATAATTTTACTTAAGAGAATTTTTAGCACTAACAACATAAGCAAGGTATAATTTTGGAAAAACACTCTTAAGTAGGATATAACTAGTTTTATGAAGAACTCAGTACATTTTCCTTATTTCTCTTTAATTTTGCTGGTGAACAGTGTAAACTTCATCTTAATCAAAAGTCTGAACATGCACAATGAAGAACACATTTCAAGTATTTTGTTCTCTAGGTAGAAAAAATAGCTTAACATGATGATATAGATAGAAGCTTTGTTTGTTTGCTTGTTTTGAGCTGGAGTCTCACTGTGTCGTCCAGAGTGCATGCTCACGCCCCCGCAGCCTCGACCTGCTAGGCTCAGGCCATCCTTTCACCTCAGCCTTCCAAGTAGCTGGAACTTCAGGCACACGCTACCACACCTGGCTATTTTTTTTTTATTTATTGTAGAGATGAGGTCTTGCCAAGTTGCCCAGGCTGATCCTGATAGATGGAAGTTTGAAGTTGGTTGCTTTAGGCCAGGGCCTGGCTGCCAAAATGTAGGCTAAAAATTTATGAAGACTGTTAAATATTGATTCATCAATCCAACTAATGGCATATACTTAAAAAATTAAGTAATATATTCTGAGATCTACTATTTTGTTTGTTGTTATTTTTTCCTAACTTCTTCTAGACAAATATTTTGTGAATTTTTCCGAACATAAATATTCAAAAAGTTGTGCTGTATCCTTGAACATATACACTTTTCTGGCCTGTCCCTTCTTTCACTGTGCGATCGTTCACACAGTTCTTACCTACTTCTACATATTCTTCAAATATGTTGTGGGTAGGACTTAGAAGAATTTGACTTTGACTTTGTCTGAGTTTATGTTCTGTTTATATCTTATGTGAACCTCTTCATTTCCTCCAAAGCTACACTTTGCCTCCCACTAATACTTGCAAGATTTCCTGGTAATCTAATTTCAGTTCATCACTCTACATGGATTATTGTCCTGTTTTTTTGTTTGTTTGTTTGTTTTTATTTTTGAGTTGGAGTCTCACTCTGTCGCCCAGACTGGAGTGCAGTGGCTGCTCCCGGCAACTGCAGTCTTGACCTGCTGGGCTCCGGTGATCCTTCCGCCTCAGCCTTCCAAGGAGCTGGAACTACAGGCGCGCGCTACCACGTCCAGCTAATTTTTTGATTTATTGTAGAGGTCTCACCAAGTTGCCCAGGCGGGTCTCAAACCCACAAAGGCTCAGGCAATCCACTCATCTCAGCTCCCAAGGCATGGGATTACAGGCTGAGCCACCGAGCCCGGCTTATTGCCCTGTTTTATTCACCTTTTTAAAAGCATCCATCTTTTTGTCCTTAATAGTCATATCTATTTCCTTAAGGCATGCAGTCATTATAATTTAGCCTCCGTACCAATAAGGTAATTGTTTTTTCCAAACTGTATCTTCATCATCTTGTTTCCCACCTGGCACAGAATTGGCACTTAAGTCAATATTTGTTGAAAAAATGAGTGCATCCATGCATGTTTGTTGCAGCTCTATTCACAATACCAAAAATATAGAACCAACCATGCTGCCCATGAAAGATGGACTGGATTTTTAAAATATGGTATATATACACAGTGGAATATTATGCAGCCATAAAGAAGGACAAACATAAGAACTTCGCAGCAACTTGGATGGAATTAGAATCTATCATACTCAGTGATGTATCACAGAAACAAAGAACAGAGTACCATATGTTCTCACTCATAAGCGGACCTTGAATAATTATCATAATACTATAAGAAAGGGAATGGCAATAGTGGGAAACTGCCAGGGAGAGGGTGGGATTGGCAGTTGAGGGAAACTGCCAAGGGAGGGAGGAGCACACCTCATTAACAAGGGTACCTGCATAATGAACATTTGTATACCTAACCCTGAATTGTACTCTTCTTTTTTAAAATAAAAAAGAAAAAGAAAAAATGATTGCATTATATTGGAAGAAAAACCCACACACACTTTTTTCTACATGAATACATGTTTTTTTCCTAATTAATGCATATTCCTTGATTTATGATATTTGATCATCATTTCAAACTAAACTTTCCTGTGTTCCTTTTTATTTTGTTTAAATGTATTTATTATAAAGTTGTGGAGTACAAATGAGGACTTACTATATAAGTATGCTGCCTGCCTGTGAAGTTTGGACTTCTAAGTGGCCCTCATTCCCCATGGTAGTGAACCAGGGGCCTTTTGTGGTGTCATCTACCTCCCTCCCTCCCTCTCCTAGCAGTGCCTATCCCACCCTTGTGCTAATGTGACTATTGATCAGGGCCCGCTTAAGAGTGAGAACATGTGGTATTCAGTTCTTTGTTTCTGTGATAGTTCACTTAGTAGGATGGTCTTCAACTTCATCCAAGTTGCTGCAAAGGCCATGGTTTTGTTCTTCTTTTTATGCAGCCTATACTCTTTTTGATATATTTCTTCTATTAGAGTATATCTTCCTCTAACAGATGTTAGATTTATAGCAGTAATGATGATGAAAATGACCAATGCTTAGTCTCAAAACTATCTTACATGCTTCAGATATTTTAACATCATCTAGTCATTAAAGTGATGCTGATAGTCAACATTATTATTACTTACTCTGCAGATGAGGAAATTAAAAGATAGAGACGTTAAGTGGCAATCATCTTGGTAACCAGAAACCACAAGATTTGGACCTAGAATTTCTGACTCTGTAAGTCTACACTCCTAACCACTCTGCTGCATAGGTTTTCAGGACCTATACCTACTCCAGACAACTGTTTAATCTATAGTTCAGCTACTGTTTTTCACTATTCCTCTCCCAAACTTTTGGTCTTTAGCAGAATTAAATTCTTTTCCTCGTGGATACTAATATAGCCTTACTGACTTGCCATGCATCTGGTAAGCCTTGCAACGTCCTTCAACTGGTAATGTTATTGTTTCTGTCCTGTTTCAGCCCTTGTTCTATGTTAGCAAAATATTCATTTGTAAATAGTTTGGGATCATCAAAAAAGAATGGAGATTGGCACATGTTTTAGCCAGAGATTTTTTTTGATAAGAAGTCCTAACTCCAGTCTATACAAACGACGTAATCAAATATTTCTATAATCATTTTTGAAAAAGATATATATGTTTGTTATACTTGACATTGGCTACAATATTTTTTGCATGGGTGTATTTTATTTATCTGTCCTCTGTTTTAAGCTGTTTGGGATGTAGTAATGAAAATACCTAAGACTGAGTCATTTATAAACAACAAAAATTTATTTCTCATAGTTCTAGAGACCGTGAGATCAAGGTGCTGGCACATTTAAAATTTGATGGTAACCCTGCTTCTCATAGATGAAGCTTCCAAGCTACATTCTCACATGGTGGATAGAACACAGGCACTCCCTTCAACCTCTTTCTTTTTATAAGAGCACATTTATGAAGGTGGAGCTGTCTTGCCTCAGTTACTTCCAAAAAGACCTCCACTTCTTAAAACTATGTCGTTGGGTTTTAGGTTCCAACATATGAACTCTGGGGGAGCACCAACATTTATACCATAATACCTTCCTTTACCATTTAAGTTTTTGGCATAATGTTTAAACACTTTTATTCCTGAGAAATAAAGGACACATTTTTTTATAATCCCAGCTTTATACTGACGTCCTCCTAATAACTATAGAAGAATTGCTAACTTTTCTCAAGTTGGAAATAGAAAAAACTGAATGTAAAAGTGTATAAGAGTTTGGATTGGATTTTCTAGAATCTTATTTAAATTTTTTCTATGTCATCATGTTAAGCTATATTTTTCTACCTGAGAACAAAACATTTGAAATGTGTTCCTCATTGTACATGTTCAGATTTTTGATAGTGCCTTGATTTTTTTTTTTTTTTTAGGGGGAAAAAGTCATTGTAGATCATTTCCTACTATGCTTAAAGCTTAAGCAGAAAGAGAATAATCTATGAAAATAAGAGACAGAGATATGAACAGAAGCAGCCAACTGGTATCCATGTTTGGGGCTCACATGCAAATCAAGTTATTCTTTGCTTTCCAACACTTTCCAAATTCTTTTAAAACCATATTTGAATCTGGATAGCAACTCTATATGAAGACATCAGTGATATAAATACAGACAGCATTGTGTTGGGTAAAGCAGTGCCAGAAATTGACAGAACCAACAGATAAAACCAAAGCAATTAAGTTTCCATAAACATTTGACTTGGTGTTGAATCAACACTCTTCTTTATAAGCAGCAGTGTAGCAAGAAATAAATGACAATCATACATTTTCAATATATAAACCATGCTGGTTTGGTTAAGTAAATAATTCTTTCCAGCTTTCTATTTACAATGTGAGGGGGGCAGTATTTCCTCAATAATTTGTGAGTTTTACTTCCAAGATCATGTAAAATTTCCTGCCTGAAAATGTTATAGAATTTACAGATATATTTTGGTATGTTTTCAGTCTGCTTTTAGAGAAAACATTCTGTGGTTATAAATGAGCAATTTTGAGTACTATTTAGTTCTCCTTTCTTGCAGACTGTTTTCTGGTAATTCATTATAAACTCTTCAGCAAGGCCAAAAAACTACTGTCTTAAGAGCTTCCAATCTTACTGTTAATTTTTATTTTCTAACCACCATTCCAAAACTAACACACACAAAAAACTCATGACTACACAGGTCTTACCTCATTTTTATTGTTTCTTTTAGATAATTCAATTGACCTTTGTCTCAGGAAAGATCTGAGGAAAATATTTTTATTAAATAATGTCTTCTTCCTTCCAATGAACAAAGTCTTAGTGCACAATTTGTAAAAAAAAGATACCAACAAGTCTTGTAAACAGATACTTCAGTATGTGGCCATGTACTCACATGTACAAACATTTCTCAAGTTTTCAAAACAATAAGTTAAACCAAAAACATCTTATATAACTAATTTCAGAGTAATATTTCTACTCTCATATATGATTTCTATGTGATATGTTCTTCTTTGTTTTAAATGCTATATTTATTTATCATCTAAGTTAAAAGGTATCTAGAATATTTAGTATTAATTTACTATTTAGTATTTAGTATAATAGTGTTTAGTATTTCCAGACTCTTCAAAGTAGTTACTTTCACATCACTTCTGGGCAAATCTGTATTAAAATGCTCCCATATTGCAGATTATTTTTCTGTTAAACAGACAGTTCCTTAGGAAAAGTGACTATTTATCTTGTCATTCCCAGAACCTCTCCAAGTGTGTGACACTTGATAGCACAATTGCCATACATGCCCTGCATGTACTACGTGACAGGTGCTCGGTTGCAAAATCCATGAGATTGTGCAATTTACATGTTTGGCTATTCTGTGTATTCTCAGCATCTAGAAGAGGGCATGAATTGTATTCACACCTTAATAAGTATTTATTGAATGAACAAATGAATTTAGTAAAGCTGATAGTCTGCTGTTTTTTTCTCTAAAGTCACTTTCCATTTCAGTGTTCTTGTTGTCTGGTTGTGACTCTGCTGAATCATGCAGTTAATCTTTGCAGCTTGTTCCCAAGTTTAAGATTGGTGAGGTCATTGATGATATTACCTGGGTTATAAACTAGAGATGTACCCATAATCATGATTTGTAATCTTCACAAGACTAGATTTGTTCTGATTATCATGTATTCATGCCCAATGCTTGCTGTAAATTTCTTGATTTGTTGTAAGCAATTTTTTTGTACTGACTGCCTCATTGAGCAAATCTCCCCTACGGAGGGTCATTTAAAGGCAAGAGTACACTATATACACTATAAAGATCTGGTTCTCATCAGGACACAAATTTACAAGCTGAGTGGATTTGGGTAAGTAATACAGTGTCTTTGTCAGTTTCCCTACTTGAAAATGATATTAATAAGTGACTAGCTAATAGCATTGTTATAAAGTTAAGTAAGAACCTGCATACAAAGCTTTATTCTAATACTATTTTAATCTAAAAGTAAATACCATTTTTCTCACTTTTAATAAAGGGATTTATAAACTAAGATATACTATACAAATGCAAAGTAATATTTGTTGAGTTCTTTCTCATAAACTTCTTTGGGCAGAACTTGAAAGAATCATTTTTCATGTTGGGCCAATTACCATGTTTATATAGATCTGAAAGTGCCAAAGTAAGCATCTTTTATTTCATGACTATTAAAAATGCTGCCAAAAACAACCAGTCAGTAGAAGGTTCATTTTCAAAGAGGTAGTGGCCCTCTGTTTCTCTTATAACTGAAGGCAGTCCAATTTTAAATTTTATTTTGGGGGCATTGCTAGACATTTCTTGGATAATGGGGATAAAATATTTTGCTTTACAAGGATTGTAAGTCCGCCTCTATAAGAGCCAGGGCAGCTTGAAGGATAAATTGAGAACTCAATGGGGTGAGTGTAGGGGGCATTTTAAGCTATCCTAATTCCTTTCTGCAAGCTTTCCACTTGTCAGTCTTCAGTCTTGTTGCATGTCTTCACGCTAGGTTCCAGACTCCATAAATCACACAGTGTTGTGCTCCACCTGATCCCAGTCTTCCTCAACAACTTTCTTTTGGGCCTTGTCTTCTCCCTCATGCTCATCCCAATTTTTTTCTCCACCCAATTAATTCCCCTTATTCTGTGAACAATTCTCCCGGTCTCTGCTTTCGGAAAATATTGCTTTTAGTAATATAAACCAAAGCTACCACCAGTAGCCTTCCTCTCATTTTCACAGGGACCTTTTACATAAAATGTAATGGATCAAATTGACTCTAATGAGAGAAATTAATTAGACAAGAGAAGTGTTTGGAAGAAATGTGACTTCCCCTTTTATCAGATCGTCATCAAACAGTTAGAATCTGTGATACAAATATAAAATAGTTTTCACATTTAGATCTGTGATAAATAAGGTAGTACTTGCATTAAAATCTGTGGCTCACATAAAGATAATTTTTTGCTTATAGTGAGAAGTTGAGATCAAAATCCATATTTTTCCTCTGTTAGATATTTCATTGACCTCATGCATTTTATAAAAATAAGCATCCTTTTCCCATTCAGTTGCATTCAAGACTTTGTCATAAGTTAGGCAGTTGTGTATGTGAATCTGTTACGATATTACAGAATATTCCCCTGGTCCATTTATATATACTTGTGTCACTAGTATTCTGTTTAATTGCTTCAGCATTCTAATAAGTTTTGATATTTGGTAGTGAAAATTCTCCAACTTTGTTCTTCTTCAACATTTTATCAGTGTTGAATCTATGTTCTAGAAGGAAACACCTTTATGATCCATCAATTTGGAATAATCAAATTTCTCATATAGAACACACACACACACACACACACACACACACACACACACACACACACACACACAAGCATTAACCAGACATTTGAATTAAGAACTTTTATTCAACAAAAGATACAATTAACAGAGTAGTTCAAAGAACAAACTACAGACTAAGAGATGGTGGTTGTAATACATTTGACAAATGGCTCATCCAGAACATAGAGAATTCATACAAACCAATAAGAAAAAGACAGTCAACCTAATTACAACAATGGACAAAAGATTGAGCAGAGACTACACACGAGATGGTATCAAAGTGGCTGATAAACATATGAAAATGTACCTAATGTTATTAGTCATTAAGCAAATATAAATTTAAAACTGCAATGAAATAGTATTACCCAAACATAATGAGAATAATGGGTGAGGAAGCTGGTGGAAGCCTGAATTCATAAAACTCTTTTGGAAAAACATTTGACAATTTTTATTAAAAGAAAACACATGAATACCATATGACCCAGTAATTCCACCTTAAGGTAATATTTTTAAAAGTGAATAACAACACTGTCTGTTAAAAGGTATATAGAGAGAATGTTCACAGAAGTTTTATTCATAATAGCTCCAAACAAAATAACTAAAATGCTATGAACAACAGAATGTGTAAATAAATTATACCATGTGTATACAGTGGAATAGTACACAGCTTTTAATAAACACAAACTTATTCACATACAACATGGATAAAACTCATAGACATATTAACTGAAATAGATTACATGCTAAAATACACATTTTACTTATCCAAATCTAACCTGTAGTTATGAAAATCAGGGAAGATATTACATTTGGGGACTTTAGACAGAAAGGATGCACAAGGGATCTTCTTGGGTATTGGAAATGCAGTCTATATACTGATTTTGGTAGTGGTTGCACTGGTATGCATATAATTACAAATTAATTAAACTGTACCCTTAATATTTGTATGCTTTATTACATGTAAGTTAGACCTTAGCAACTTTTTAAATTAACAATTAGTAGATTCACTGAAGTGAAAAAGATAGAAGATATATTACTTGTAGAGTTCATTCTTATCAATTCTTTGATTAAAGCAAAGAAGGGACTGTTCTTCATGTAAGTGTTTTCTGAGAAGGTCATGGTCTAACAATTTGATATATGAGAGTGTATTCCCCAGGCATGCCCGTAGGGCTGTTCCCAATTCTCCTCAGTCTTTTCCCTCATCTTTGATCTTTCCTTTCACACAATATTAACTTTTAGGTCTTCATGGTTTGCTAATTTGTCAGTAAGAAACACAATCTGAAACCAAGGGTAAATTAATAAATTTAAGTAGTCCAGTATTTCACGTTTCTGGAATTAGTATCTAAAAATGATTTAAGAGGAGTGGTTTAAAATTGCTGTTTGTGTGTAAGGTAATTGTGTTAAGAATGAACTGATGCTGAAACCAATGAGGTGATGATTTCTTCTTTCTTCTATAATACTTCTGTTCACAAGAGCTACTTTTATTTGAGTTTAAACAACTGTGCAATTCTTTGATTGGCCTACTTAATTCCTAGACTTGCAGCCCTCCATTCAGTGGAGAATTATTTAACCCACCTGGAGGCATAGCCCTTGTCTTACCCTAAGACTTATCTTGTCCGAATGCTCCAGTGAATAAGCCTCAGTCTGAACCCACAGGGTCTCTTACCCTGGGCCCATTTGTATTTCCACCTCCACAACCTCAATTCAACCTCTGAACCATACTTTCAAATTCTAATTTTTATGTTTGCATCTTTGTTACATCAGCAGGATTTACTGTTTGCCAAAATCTCTGCCAATTGCCTCAAGTTTTCCATTCCTTCATTCCCCACTCTCTGACTTGCAATTTTGAGTTGTACTTCCTAGGACTCGACTAGATTCCAAAGTCTGCACTATCATAATTCTGGGCCAAAAAAGAAACCTTCATGATGGCTTGGATTCAATCCTCATTCTAAAATGTTTAATATGCTTATGTCTAATTATTAACTTGTACCTTCATATTTTGACTCAGTTGCCCCTAAAGGCTATTTAAACCTTAAGCAAACAAAAGCAATCTTTCTATTCTCTTTGTAGCATCTGTTTCCTGAGACGTTTTAGCTTGAGGGTACACAGTCTATCTAATCGTAACCTGCAAGTTAAAACTTGGCCTCAAAAATTTAAGAGTCCTTTCTTAGCAGTTTCCCTTCGGTTTAGTTGCCCTAAACTTTAATGAATCAGAATTATTTGGACAAGATAAAACATGCTAAGATAATCATAATACCGATTGACATCAATTGTCTCATAATCACTCTAAAGAGTTCATGATAAATTTTCTTGTGTTTATCTTTAATACTTGCACAAAATATAGATCCTGGCATTAAATAATCTACACAAAGTATTGTAGCAAATGCCTCATGCATTTTATATCATAAAACAAGGATTTTTCACACATTTGTGAGAAGAAAATTATTAACTGTGTTATGTAAGAGATCCAGATTTTATATATATATATACTTCCCTTTTTTTTTTTTTTTGAGTTGGATTCCCACTGTGTCACCCAGACTGGAGTGCAGTGGCACGCTCCTGGAAACCACAGCCTCCACTTGCTGGGCTCCGGTGATCCTTCCGCCTCAGCCTTCCAAGTAGCCAGAACTACAGGTGTGCGCTACCATGCCTGGCTAATTTTTGATTTATTGTAGAGATGTGTTCTCGCCAAGTTGCCTGGATGGGTCTCGAACCCGCGGGCTAAGGCAATCCACTCGCCTTGGTCTCCCAAAGTGCTGGGATTACAGGCTGAGCCACTGAGCCCAGCCATGTGTGTATATATATTTATAATATAGGTGACATTATATGTTTTCAAAGGCCTTCTGTTATAATTAATTAGAGTATTTATAAAATATATTATGCTTTCATATTTGGATTTGTAAGCAAATTGCAACATTCTGAAAAGAATAATAATGCTTAGCTTTAAAGAATTGGTTGTTTCACGTAGTCCTATGAATTTGATCTTTACATCCAACATATTGGATTTCATTGTAAACATAATAAAGTTGATTTTCAGAGAATATGTGGGTTTAGCAATGTCATAGATAATACTATAATCTAGGACAAAATTATTTTAAGTTTAGGATCAGTATGACTTTTATTATAGTACACGCCATTGAATTAACAGGTTGTGTATGAGGTGGAGATGTGGATGTGTGTTTTGGCTCCTAATATTGGAAGTAGCTAATTTTTTTAATTGCACAAAAATAAATTCATTTATTAAATATCTATTAAGCATCTATTTTGTATTATATGTGCTTACAAGTAAAATTAAATTTATAGTACTCTATTGAAATATACGCATATTTCAATTAATTTTCAGTTCTAGGACTCAAACTCTATAGTAATTTATTTTTTAAAAGACTAAAAATAATATGGGCATTTGTGCCAATATAGTCACAATAGCATTTCTTTGGAAAAAAAAAATCAGTAGGTTAAAAATCAAACTACAGCCAAAAATCTTAAGTAAATTACAAGTTATTCACATTTTCAAAATAATGTATATGTAATAACAATCAAAACTCTGGGAAAAATAGCACACAACATTTTATATAAATTATATTTCATATATGAATTCAACTAAGTACTGTATTTGTATGTAAGATTAAAGAAAGATCTGAAAGACAAAAATCTAAATTACCAAGATCAGTTTTTGGCTCGTGTAAAACGGTAAAAATTTTGGGGTATTTTTTAAACATTTTATAATAGTTATTTTTGTTAATGTATAATGAAAGCACACGTAAGTATACACCCATTAAACATTATAACAACCAAGATGATAAGTACACATTACATCCCCAAAAAAAGTCCTTCAGAAAATGCAACAGAAGAAATTATAAACAGCCTCATAATGAGGACAAATGTGAATAATAACATTTTCACTATGTGTATACATATATATATTTATGCATACATATACTATACATATGTAGCTAGAGATAATGTATATGTATAATAGCATACATGTGTCTGTGTGTGTGTGTATATATATATATGAAAATGTATGTGGGCATATATGCTAATGTGTGGGTACATATCAATACACTGTGTGTCAGAAACTCCTTTTTTTACTGATACACAATATTTGTACATATTAATAGAACATATGTGATACTTTTGTTATATCTAAAGACTGTGTAATGATCAAGTCAGGGTATTTGGGGTGTCCATCACCTCAAGTATTTATCATTTCCATATGCTGAGAACATGTCAAGTCCTCTCTTCTACCAAGTTTGAAATATGCAATACACTGTTGTTAACTTTAGTCACCCTACTCTGCTACTGAGCATTAGAACTTACTCCTTTTATGTAACTGTACAATTCTATTTATTAATCAACATCTCTTTTCTGCCCCCTCTGTCTCACACACTCCCTTCGCTGACTCTTGTTTTTAATCATTCTACTCTCAACCTCTATGAGATCAACTTTTTCAGCTTCCATATATGAGTGAGAACATGCAATATTTGTCTGCCTATGCCTAATTTATTTCACTTAACACAAATGAACTTTCAGCTCCATCCATATTGCTACAAATGGCACTATTTCATTCTTTTTTATGACCAGATAATATTTCATTGTGTATATATATACCACATTTTTTTAATCCATTCATCTACTGGTGGACACTTAGGTTGATTCCATATACTTGCTTTTGTGAATAATGCTGCAATAAAAATGAAAGTGTAGATGTTCCTTTAATTTACTGATTTCCTTCTTTTGGATCAATACCTAGAAGTAGGATTGGTCAATCATATGATAGTTCTACTTTTAGTTTTTTTTAGAAATATCCATATGTTTTCCATAGTGGCTGTACTAATTTACATTCCCACCTACAGTGTCCAAGGGTTCTTCTTTCTCCACATCTTCTCCAGCATTGTTTATTGCCTGCTTTTGAATAAAAGTCATTCTAAGTGGAGTAAGATGATAACTCATTGTTGTTTTGATTTGTGTTTCCCTGATGATGGTGATGTTGAGCTTTTTTTCATATACCTGGTGGCCATTTGGAAGTCTTCTTTTGAGAAATGTCAATTGATGCCCTTTGCCTACTTTTTAATGAGATTATTTGTTTTTTACACTTTAGCTGTTTGAGTTCTTTGCATATTTTGGACATTAGTTTCTTTTCAGATGAATAGTTTGGAAATATTAACTCCCATATAATAGATTATCTTTCACTCTGTTGATAGTTTCCTTTGATGTGCAAAAGCCTTTAGTTTAATATAGTCCCGTTCGCCTATCTTCTTTGTTCCCTGTGGTTTTGAGATCTTAGTTATAAAATCTTTGCCTAGATTAATGTCCTGAGGTGCTTCCTCTATTTTTTCTTCCAGTAGTTTTATAGATTTGGGTCTTATATTTAGGTCTTTAATCAATCTCGATTGGCTTTTGGACATTGTAGGAGATAGAAGTTCACTTTTTTTTTTTTTTTTTGCATATGGGTATCCAATTTTTCCAGCGCCATTTAATGAAAAGAATGCCCTTTTCTTAATGTATACTCTTGGCACCTTTGTTGAAAATAGTTGGCTGTAAATATAAGGATTTACTCTGGGTTTTCTATTCTGTTCTATTGGTCTATGTATCTGTTTTGTTGTTGTTGTTGTTGTTGTTTTACCAGTATCATGCTGTTTAGTTCATCACTGTTCACAACCAAGTGATGCTAACCAAGTAATGTGATGTCTCCAGCTATGTCCGATTTGCCCAAGATCGCTTTAGCTATTTGCATGATTTTTTTGTTCCATATTTAGAAATTTTTTCTGTTTCTGTGAAAAAATGACATTGGTATTTTGATTGAGTTTGCATTGAATCTGTAGATTTATTTGGACACTATGATCATATTAATGATATTAATTCTTATGATTCATGAGCGTTGGGTCTTTCCATTTGTTTGTGTCCTCTTTGATTTCTTTTATCAGTATTTTGTCATTTTTCTTTTAGAGGCTTTTCACCTCTTAGGTTAAACTTGCTCCTAGTATTTTATTTGAATCACTACTGGATTTCATATGTTGATTTTATATTTCATATGTTGATTTTATATCCTCCAGAGTTATTGAATTTACTTATCAAATCTAAGGATTTTTTGGTGGCAAAAAAATCTTTAGATTTGTTTAGATATAAGACAATATCTATACAAAGACATAGAGAATGATATCATAGACACTGGAGACACAGAAGGGGTAGGGGAAAGTGGCGGAGGGTCAAAAACTCACCTATCAGGTACATTGTGCACACTGATGGGTGGGAATGTGGGGGTGGGGCACACATAAAGCCCAGACCAAAGCTATTTGTAAACTTCAAAGCTATTGAAAAAAACAGACCATATAATCTGCAAATAGGGAAAATTGTCATTTTTTTCTCATTTGAATGCCTTTTTTTAAAATATTGCATGATTGCTCTGGCTAGGGTGTTCAATGCTACATAGAAGTGGTGAATGTGGGCATACTTTTCAAGTCCCAGTTCTTAGAAGAAAGGTTTTTAGCTTTTCCCCCATTCATATAGTGGTGAATTTGATTTGTTCTTGTTTCTAGTGCTTGAGATGCATTTTGAAGTTGCTTATCTAAAATGTTTCTGCTTATTTCCTGTTTTTTTATTGCTATGAATTTCCCTCTAAGCACTATTTTTTGCTATATCCTAAGGGTTTGGTATGTTGCATTTTAATTTTTATTTGTTTCAAGACTTTGTTTTATTTCCTCCTTACTTTCTTCTTTAATCTGATGATCATTCAGGAACATGTTCAATTTACATGTAATCATACAATTCCAAAGTTTTTTTGTTATTGATGTTTACTTTTATTACATTGTGGCATGAAAAGATACTTAATATGACCTTAATTTTAAAAATTTGTTGAGACTTGTTTTGTGTCCTAACATGTGATCTATTCCAGAAAATATTTCATGTTCTGATGAAAGGAATGTGTATTCTGTATCTGTTGCATAAAATATTCTGTAAAGTCTGTTAGGTGCATTTGATCCACTATGATGCTGGAGAAGATATAGCGAAAAGGGAATACTTCTACACTGTTGGTAGGAGTGTAAACAAGTACAGCCTCTGTGCAATTTAAATTCAATGTTTCTTTATTTTCTGTCTAGATGATGGGTCTAATGCTAACAGTGGAATGTTGAAGTCCTCAGCTATTATTGTATGAGGGTTCATATCATTTTTTAGATAAAATATTATTTCTTTTGTATATCTGGATACTCTAGTTTGGGGTGCATATGTTTAGAATTATTACATCCTCCTGCTGAATTGATTCTTTTGTCATTAGATAATGACTTTATTTGTCTCTTTTTATTGTTTTTTACTTAAAGTCTATTTTAGCTGAGGTAAGTATAGTGATTCCAGCTTGTTTTTTGTTTTGTTTTTGTTTTCATGCAGTATCTTTTTTATTTCCTTTACTTTCAGTCTTTATAGGTGAGAGGAATTTCTTATAGATAGCAAAATGTTGGGTGATGTTTTTAATCCTGTTAGCATGTCTTGTATTTATTTGTTTGTTTGTTTGTTTATAATCTTTTGAGTCAGTGTCTCACTCTGTCACCCAGGCTGGAATGCAGCGGCATGCTCAACCTGCTGGGCTCAGGCAATCCTTCTGCCTCAGCCTTCCAAGTAGCTGAAACTACAGGTGGGGGTCACCACACCAGGCTAATTTTTTTTATTATTGCAGACATGAAGTCTCATCAAGTTGCCCAGGCTGGTCTTGAACTCGGCTCAAGCAATCCTCTCAACTCCACCTGCCAAATTGCTGAGATTACAGGCGTGAGCCACCACACCTAGCTCAGTCTATATATTTTAAGTGGAAAGTATAATCCATTTATACTCAAGTTTATAACTAATATGTGAGGTTTTTTTCTGTCATTTTGTTGATTGATTTCTGACTGTTTTGTACATTTTTGTTGTCTTTTTTCTTTCTTATTGTTTATCATAGAAAGTTGGTGGTTTTATGCAGTGATGCCATTTAAGTTCTTTCTTATCCTCATGTGCATGTTTGCTTTAGCAGTTGGTTTACTTTTTGTGTTTTTATTATAGTAAATATTTTCCTTTTGTTTCCATGTGCAGGACTCCCTTAAGTATTTTTCATAGGGCCAGCCTAATGACAATAAATTCCCTCAGTTTTTGTTTGTCAGGATAAAACTTTATTTTTTTCCTTCATTTATGAAGGATAACTTTGCTGGTATAGTATTCTTGGCTGACAGATATTTTTGTTTTCCTTTCAGCACTTTGAATATATCATACCCTTTTCTACTGGTCTGTTACCTTTCTTCTGAGAAGCATGCTGTTCATCTGATAGAGGTTCCCTTATAAGTGATTAGATGCTTTTCTCTTGCTGTTTTTTTAAAATTCTTTCTTTGGTTTTGACTTTTGAAAGTTTGTAATGCACTGTGAAGAAAATCTTTTCAAATTGTTTCTGTTTGAGGATCTCTAAGCTACTTCTATATAAATGTCTACCTCTCTTGTAAGATTTACAAATTTTTCAGCTATTATTTCATTAAATACATTTCTTCCTTTGTTTCCTCTTTTGCAACACCAATAACTTGAATATTTGGCTGCTTTATGATATCACATATGTCATAAGGGCTTTGTTCATTTTAAAAAATTTTGTGTGGTATATATTCTTTTAAAAACTTACCTTCATTATCTGAAATTTTTGTACATTGATATCTGGTGTAATCATCCCTTCTTTCAATTTCTTGAATTTGCTTTTATTGAGAAGTTTTTCTGAAGATATATCTATGATGTTGGTTGTGTAGGGCACTTCGGTTTTGATTCTGGGTGCATCTACTGTATGGTCTTCATATGATTTATTTGACTCCAAATAGCCTGAAGCGTATCTATGATTTCCTCAGTGTCTTAAGGTACAGGTGTTAGTGGATACTGCAGTAAAGTTTTACTGGGTCTGTCCTCAGGTGTTAGTGATGGCAGAGTAGGCCAAGCATGCTTGTTTTGGGACCCTAGAGTAGCATACGAGGCACTTAGGTTAGCAGGTCCAAGTGGGCTGATTCTTGAACCTTCCGCCTTCTTTCTTTGGTGCTAGTGGCAGTAGCAGTGGTCAAAGAAAGCAGGCATGTTCTTGGGATCCTGGGCAGCTAATGTGGTGTAGGCAATGGCAGTAGTAATACTGGAACAAACTTCTGTCTCCTGAGCAATTTGCACTGGTGTTGGCAATGGCTGTAGTGAGTTGAGCATGTGAGTGTTTGCCAGCTGTAGTGGTAGTGACAGGTTAGGTAAGCTTGATCTCAGGTCCCTGAGAGGAGTGCTAAGGTATCAACAGACTGGACAGGGTGGTCCTCAGGTCACCAAACTATATGTTCAAGTACTAAGGGTGGAGAGCTGAGCTGAGTGGACCTTTTCTCAAGACACTCAGTGGTTTACAAAAGCACTGACTATGGTAGGCAGGGGTGAATTTATCCCCAGACCTGCAACTAGTAAGGGCAACATTGATTTCAGTGGCAGCAGCCATATGGAAGTGTCTAAGGAGTGTGTACTTTACTTGTGACTCAATCTAGTGGCAGCATCCCACAGAGGTGGTTGCTGCAAGCAGGGGAGTTTGTCCTCAAGCTTAGTGAAAATGTATGGAAGTTTTGCTTCTAGGAGATGTAGGGTCTTTGCCTATGGCTTGTGCTTCAGCTCTGGTGGCAGCAGCCAATTGCAGCAGTGGCTGCAGATAGGGAATGTTAATGCTTCCAGAGATGTGGAGATGCATGGATGGTCAAGATGCAGTCTGATGAAGACTAGGCTCTCAATAAGTTACATTGCTATAGCTGTCAAAGCTGGAGGTGGGTATGGTATCCAGCATGAACTCTCTCGTAGAGCAATGTCTTTGTATGGTCTCCAGGCAGCAACTTGCTGGTCTCAAGATCTGTGAGAATCTAAAGCTTTTCCATGGTTAGCATGCAGAAGTTCATAACGGAAATGTGGGCCACTGGGTTTCACTCACTTACACTTTCTATACATTGAGGAGCTGCTCCAGGGTTCCAGGCAATCCTGACCAAGCAGGTTGCCTTTCTTCCTTCTCCTTTCTTGCTTTAAGTGTTTCCTGTCACCTCTTTGTTGAACTCTCATGTTGTCTCCTTGATAATCTATCTGAAGTGTGATTATCTACCCCCTTTTTTCATTTTTCTTTGTGGAGAAGGTGAGTACCATATGCCTCTAATCAGCCATCTTGAAACTCTTCCCCTCAGAAGCTCCTTATTATTGTATATTTCTTTCAGTTAACTTGAGATTAAAATTTGCTTTATTAGATTTTTGAGGATTAAGTAAGACAATAGGATGCATATTTTATAATCTACATCATTGAAAAATCTTGGGGTGTGAGGTTATGTGAACACTTGAAGAAAGAGAGAAAGGGAAGGGAAAAGATGTAGATGAAAATGAAAAAGAATGATAAAGGTGAGATTGTTTGCAAGTGTATGTTCCCTGAAATAACTGATTTACATGGTTCCCCTCATATTTAACATGTCTGGCATTGGACAGGGGAAACTTGAGAACAATGCCAAACTAAATCATTGAGAAAAAAATAATAAATAGTGTTCACTGTACATTCTGTACAAATTGCTTTAACGTGCTTTTTTAAAGTGTTTACTTTATGAAAATGTTAGCCTTCTCTAGTTCCCACACAATAGAATGGATTCAGAATTAAACTTGTCAACCACATTTAATAACCTACAATAATTAATGTCTTAGGGTTAGCTAGCTATATCTACTAAAAATAAAAGGAAGGGTACATTAACTCTGATTTGCTTGAGTCACAATGGCAATCAAGCTTAGCAGACTGATCACATATTACAGTATATCTCTAAATTACTATTACCAAATCACTTCTCTGTAGGCAATAAAGAGTTCAAACCTAATCTTGCTGTGTTTTTATATTAGTTTTCTCTTACTACTATAACAAATTATCACCAACTCAATGTCTGAAAATAACATATTTATCTTACAGTTCTAGAGATTATGAGAAGTTGAAATGTGTCTCATCGGGCTAAAAGCAAGGCTTCAATAGGAAAACTCTAGGGAACAATCTGTTTCCCACCTACTTCTAGAAGTTGTCAATATTCTTTAGCTTGGGGTCCCTTCCTCTGTTTTCAAACTAAGTATGGCTAATTAAGTCTTTCTCATGCTGCATCACTGACAATGACTTTTCTGACTTCCTCTTCCACATTTAAGTACCCTTGTGGTTACGTTGGGCCCACCTGGATATGCCAGGAAATCTTCCTACTTTAATATCAGCTGATTAGCAGATTTGAAATTTATTTTCTACCTTGATTTTCTTTCATCACACATTATTGCATATTTAAATGTTCTGAGGATTTAAACATTTGCAAGTTTGAGAGTCCACTATTCATCCTTTATTCTTCTCTGAGTCCCAATAACTAACATATTATATTGTTCTGCTCTTGCTGGTCTCTTTTTGCAAAAATTCAAGTACATGTAAAGGTGGTTCAAATAAGTTTATTACAAAATATTATCCCATGAGTTAAATAACCTAAGATGGTGTTTTGTTTTGTTTTTTCTTTTCAGGAATGGCAGTTAAATATCTCTTGCTTTTGGTTGCTGCTGCTGGCTTACTGCCTGTATTGGCCATAAGAGTATGTGAGGATTGTATGTTTCAAAATTACTTTCTAAATAAAAATAAGAGCTAGCCCTTTAATAGAACTCATACGTTATGGTACTATTGTAAGGGCACTACACCCATTGGTACTACTCACCTTGGTCTCACAATAGCTCTGTTAAACAAGTACTTATCTTAATACCATCTTATAAAAGGGAGAAGCAACAAATAGAAAGGCTGTGTCATATGACCAAGGTCAAATGACTAGGCTGCAGCAGGGCCTGAAATTAACCTTAATTAGTTTAACTCCATGAGCCTATATCTGTTTCATTGTAGCCCTCTGGATAATACGAAAAAAAGCCAAAGCTGTGGGACAGAAACTACTTCTTTACAACTAATTCATGCATTTTCCATGAGTAAATAGGGGGAGGAAAGACACTGTTGTTGTTTTTTTCCAGACAAGGTAAATATTTTATCAATATCCCACTTGAACTATATAATTTGTGACTAAAACAAGAATTTAACACATTAGAATTAAATATAAAATGGAAAGGTGCCAACAGCAAAGAGAGAGATGTGAGGAACTGTTAGCGATGGAATCAGCATATGAAGCTTGAATCTCTTTACTTATCAAAAACAAGAATGTCAACAATCACAAAATAAACAAAACACTGAATAGTATAATAAGTAGTGGATCCCTAATATTTTATGATCAGCCAATAATATTTACCTTTAAATAACCTCAATGACATAAAGAAAACAATATATATTTTAAAAATAACTTTATGATAAGCTGAATTCAGTAGCTTGAGTAGAAAATGAGTGCTTTTTATATTTTTGTAAGCCAGGTAAGAGAATTAAAAAATGGAAAGCATTAATTCTATTGATAAAAGAAATGTATCTGCATTAAGCTATTAGGGTGGTGATTTGGTGTTTGTATACTATCACTCACCCTGGTCTTCAAAGAGAGACTAGGTAGAGTTCTTGTCCAATACCTAATAATCCCCCAGCAAACTGAAATCAGAGTCTTGAAGACCTCTTTACTTCCTCTGATTCTCTAAGCACTTTACTTCCACAACGTGAAAAGGTAATCTTTACACTTTACAATAAGTAAAAACTAACCTGAAGCATAACCAACATTTCAGAGAAACAAGAGAAAAGCAGACAATCAGAAACATGCATTTGTCTTCAAAATCCAGCACTAAGCGATCTAGATCACTTAGTCCAAGTTCTGGAAGACAGCCTAGACTGGGTTGCCATGTGAAAGGAGAAATTAGCACCAGAGCAAAATGTAGATAGGTAGGACTCTTCTCATCTAAGGAACCAAAACCTAATCCACTTATTGACCAAGTATCCAAAAGAGAAATAGAAGGTACTGATAGAAGCAACATGTTTACATTCTATAACAGAGAATTATTGAAACATTTGCATACATTCTATAAACAGTTTGCTCATAAAATGAATGCTTGAAATTTTTAATTTAAAACAATAAAACAAATTAATCCCCAAAACTGATGTATTACATAAACTTTAAACATGAATCCCAGTTAAAGTAAATAATAAAGTGTTTCAAGCTCAACAAAGATAGCATTATGCTTTCTTTAGTCAGACTTCAGGTAGAAAATAAATAGATTACCATCAGGCCTGAATCTTATTTTAAACTTTCTCCAGTATTAGAGTTGCTGGGATACTAGACATCTAATCGAACAGAAATTGCTCTCCTACTGAGATATATAATTTTACACGAGAATCTGGTAGTCATTACAGAAAAAAAAAACCTTTGACAGAAAAGTACAGGGAATCGTGATCAGAAAATAACCAGGCCCCATCTGGTCTAAGGTAATTAGAGACTTCTCTGAGTATATGATAGACCTGAGATCTGAAAGATAAGTTGGCCTTGCAAGCTAGCAGAATACACTATCAAAGGGACAAGTATGGGTAAATATTCTAAAGCAGGATGGAAACTGGCACATTGGGATAACTAAAAGAGAAAATCAGTGTGACTACAGCAGAGAAAAGTAGGAGCGCATATCCTTAATAGAGGCTGAGAAATAAGCATGACCTTCAAAGGCCTTGGTAAACACTTAGCTCATCTTTCTATAAATTGTAAACTGTTGAAGACTTTTAGCAGGAAAGTGACTTCATTGTGTCTGTGTTTTGAAATTTTTATTCCAGTTATTGGCTAGAGAATGAAGAAGGGATCAGGGAGTGGGAGAGAGAATATAAGAGTAGTAAAGCATTAGCGGATTCTGGGAACCCAGTGGAAGACCAGGTGGTAGCCTCAGTCACTTGAGGTGAAAGAACAGGAGATGTCTGAGAGGCAAGAGGAAAATGGAGAGGATGCGTTGTCCTCTTTACACTGAGAGAAAGAGTATTTCTACACTGAAAGCTTAGTCAAAGGAGTCGGCTACTAATAGACCAAGTAATTACGATAAAGTCATTAAAACAAAATTGGTTATAAAATCAGGCTTGTCACAGATCTTAATAGGAATTGTTTCAATGTGAGGTTTCTCCAGCTGTATTGACATTTTATGCAGGATAATTATATGTTGTGGGAAGCTGCCCTCTGCCTGTCCTCTATCCACAAAATGGCAGGAGCATTCCCCCCACCATTATGCCTGTTGTGACAATCCCAAATTTATCCAGACATGCCAGAAGGGAGGGGAGAATCATTTCTGATGTAGAACAACAGTTTTATTGGAAACATGAAGGTAGGGTGAATCCAAGACTACATTACTTGGGCAATTGTAGACAGAGTTGGCAAAATTTTCCAGAATTTTGATAGGGTAGGAGAATAAAGAGAACAATAGTTGGATGAGGATGTGAATAAATAAACAGGTGTTTGCTTCTTTACTTTAAGATACAAGTAGCATAATCATGAATAAACACCATTGGGAAGGGCCAAGGAGAAAGACTGACTTAAGATACACAAAAATAATTGAAAAGAAATAATGTGAAATTTTTAGGAAAGATGGAAGAAAATGGACTAAATAACACGAGTGGAGAGTTGTGTCTTAGAAAGAATGAGTCATTCTCTAGGATCACAAAGAAGAAAAAGAAGGAGGAGGAGGAGGAGAGGGAAAAAGAGAGGGAGGGACGGAGGGAGGGGGAAAGAAAAGGGAGGAGAAACGGGACAGAAACAGGTAGATTGGCAGACTGGACATGAGAGTTGAAGAGTCCTCTGATCGCTTCTCTTTACTGAACTAAACAGGATATTTCACAAACTATTAACAGAAGGTATTTGTGAGTAGGGTAGAGTGTAAAAGTTTGATAATACTGTTGATAGTGTGTTAGATAATTGTTTAGAATTAAAGAGCAGAATTAAGGGACACTGAAGTCACTCATACTGACTTAGGACAATACCAATATTTGTCATTTTGTGGGATATTTTTCTGACAATCTTCAGCTGGCAGTACAGGCAGGGGAACTGTTAGTCTCATTCAAGTTTGGGTTATTTTCAGGCAGGTATTTCTAGATTACAATGTGTAGACAAATGATTCAATGTTTTATAAAGAAAATTGTTGAAATGAGAGAACACAGATAAAAAAGAAAGAAAAGACAAGAGAAGGATAGTAGAGAAAATGTAGAATGAGTCTGAAGTCTAGATTATTTTGAAGAATAATCAGAGTTGTTGACCTCAGCAACTTGAAAGAACAGGAAATCCTGGTCAGGCGAAGAAATGCTTGACCAGGTAATCTGGGAAGTATGGTGCTTTGGGATGGTCATGAGACATAGTTGGTGACCATCAAAGTGGGTAGCTAAAGAGGACTGAAGGACAGGTTTAAAGGAGGAAGGTTTCAAGTGCCTAAGATATCATAGGGTTGGGGTCATCCATGTTAAAGTTTAATAACAGATTAGAAATCTGGGTGTATAGGATCTACCTAAAAATAAAAAAAAAATGTTTCCTTGAAGGAGAGGAGAGGAAGTGAGAAGAAAATCCACGATAGGATATTAAACAAATGTTTGGGAATGACGTGGTAGAGGCAAATGCCATGAGTTTCACTAGTGCAGAGGTTTTCAGAGGCGTAAGGAGAGTTATAATGTAAAAACCATGCAGAATCTCGTGGGTCCTCAACCTCACTCCAGTCCAAACCAGAGTGGCTTGCAATGTAAGAAAAAAAATGGTACCACATGAGTATGTCCACAGGGACAGTCTCTAGAAGAGTCTTCTGGATTCCATATTTATGCCTTCTTTCCACTCCGTAAAACTGTTGATACAAAATAAATGACAACAAAGCCTTCTATATTTGGCCAGGGTATAGTACTGGATTCTGCACATTCATAAATTATGCTGACAGTCATATAGTAGTTGAGGAAGAAACAGACACCACTCAAATTATAGTACATTTAGTTTTTCACATTTTTAAAAAAAGTATGAAGTACATGTGATACATGTATATTACACACACACACACACACACACATGCTCTTTCTAGAAATTAATGCTAACATAAAATATTTCAGTCATGCATTTTTTTCTTAGTGAGCTGCAGGACAAAAGGTGAGACTATTAAAAGAACAGTCACAAATTCCAGATTGTAAATTGATTTTGAACTCTCTTTTATACTTCCTTACACATACACTTGCAAGCATCAATGTTTTCTCATTTGAACAAAAAAAAATACAGAATTTGAGTTGATAGCACTTTAGACATTGTACCCACTGATGAATCTCTTAATATGTGTGTGTGTTCTCTCAGACACACACCACTAGGCAAGGATTCAAATACAAGCAGTTCATTTGGAAAGCTAAGAGAACACTTGTTGGAGGATAGGGGTTGGAGAATGAGTCTAGGAAGGGAGGTCACTCAGTAAAAAGTGTGATTTCAAGACATCCCCATTGTAGCTCTTATTGCCCAATAAAAAGTGCTTCAACATGGTCCAAACTAAGAGTCATAAATATGAAAAATCTAATCACAGAATAACCAGTGCACTATTCTAAGGTCTAATGTAATGTCAGCCCAACCTTCAGAAATCCTCAAAACTAGCACTGGAGAAATGGAATCTAATATGCTGAGGTATTTAAAATTCAAAAAATGATATAGAGCCCTGTCTATTTAATATAAACTGTAAATTCACCATGCCTATAGATCTGCATAATATGTGACAAGTCCCACTTGAAATAAGTAACACTAATTAATAACTTTCTGGCAACAGATAAAACCGGCTAAAGTCCAATTTGATAAACTCCTCACTGAGATGGAAAATGTACAAGAAGAAATTGTTAATGTACACAACACCCTCAGGAGAGGAGTGGTTCCCTCAGCCAGCAACATGCAGAAGATGGTAAGATCAAACAACAGCAGTGATCGAAATAATAGTAAAGTTGTTTACTGAGATTTCATTGGGTTGTGTAATCTTTCAGTATACTATGAGTATGGCCTTCAGAGCAAACCTATGATATAGTAAAAGAAAGAACAAAGGCCCAGAGGAGGCAAGTAACTTTCTGACAATCATACAGTCAATGATAGGGCAAAATTTCCAACAGTCACGTCTTCTCATTTCTATGTACCTTAGGACAGTGTTTCCCAAACTTTAATGTGCTTAAGAATCACCTGAAAAACTCAACAAAGCACAGTTTCCTGAGTCCTTTTCTCTGATATTCTGATTCAGAAGGTCTGACATGGAGACCATCACAATCTCCCAATGGATGTTGCTTCTGCTAATACACATACCAAACAATGTTATTGTACATGAGTTACAATGTTATTGACAGGCATTCTTGTAGTACCTTGTCACATTAACTCATTTAATTCTCCCAATACCATCATCTCAATTTTAAAGATTATGTATGGTACTGAGCTTCAGGGAAATTCAAGTCACTTACTGAAATTATGAGTGCTGAAGCCCAGATTCTAATGCAAATTGACCAGCTCCAGGGATCTAGTTCTTTTTTATTATTGTTGTTGTTGTTGTTAAGATGTGGGGAACAATTCAGGGTTAGGTATACAAACTTTGATTATGCGGGCACCCTTGTTGATGAGGTACACCTCGCCCTCCCCTAGCAGTTTCCCTTAACTGCCAATCCCACTCCCACTCCCCTGACAGTTTCCCACTACTGCCAATCCCCTTCTTATAGTATTATAATTGTTCAAGGTCTGCTTATGATTGAGAACATATGGTACCCTGTTCTTTGCTTCTGTGATAGATCATTGAGTATGATAGACTCTAAATCCATCCAAGTTGCTTTGAAGTTCATATGTTTGTCCTTCTTTATGGCTGCATGATATTCCATTCTGTATATGTATCACATTTTTTATCCAGTTCAGCTTTAATGGGCAGCATGGTTGCTTACATGTTTTTGCTATTGTGAATAGAGTTGCAACAAACATACGTGTGCAGGTATCTTTTTTGTAGAATGATTTGAGTTCCTCTGGGTATATTCCCAATAGGGGAATTGCTGGGTCATATGGAAGGTCAATTTGTAGTTCTTTCAGAAATTGCCACACTGTCTTCCAGAGAGGTTACATTCTGTCTTCCAGAGAGGTTAGTTTGCATTCCTACCAGCAGTGTACAAGTGTTCCTTTTTCTCCGCATCCTCGCCAGGGATCTAGTTCTTAATCATGTACCTTCCTTAGAACAGACTCTAAATTTCTTGGTTTCCAGATAAGCAAAGGAATACAACTAAGAGTTATAAAAGAGGTTAAAGAAAAAAATTTAAAAATCATCTTATTGTGGAGATCTTATTATTGAAGATGAATGGCAAATGCAAAGGAAAAATTGGAAAATAATACAGGAATGAATATATCCAAGTTCTAAGGAATAACATTATAAAATATCACCAAGATGAAAAATTAAGTATACCAGCAAAACTGATCAATATTTCAAAGGAAATACAGGGCCTAGCTCTTCCGTAAACAATGCATAAGATATGAATAGGATTGACCTAATAGAATTAGCAGCAGCAAATTTAAAGAACAATAAGACTGAAGAGTTAAACAAAATTACAGTGATTTTCTAAAAAATAAAAAAGTGTCTTACATAATATTAGGACCTAGTTAAGTAGAGTCACTTACTAAAGTCAGAATTTATGACTTTGATATGACTATAAATACTCATTTTAATTGTAATCTTGAATATATAATAAAGAGTATCTAACTGACATTAATCAGAGGTAATGTTCCAGACAGCTCTCCAAAGTAGTCTGAACTGTAGACTGAATATAACGAGTGTTTCAGGTAAGTTCCCCAAATAAGATAAGCAGACTCTGAGATGGGGATAGCATGCAGGATGTCCACTGAGGAACAATCCACCGATTTGGAAGTGGCCTGCCAAGGCAAGGAATTTGCTCATGGAAGATGACAATTTTCAGAAAGAGCAATAGTAGAGTTATCCCCAGGTGAGATTCCAAGATTCTGGGGGAGTGAGTTCTTCAGTGCAGAAAGAGACCTGGGGAGCACATCACAGCACCCACATCACAGCATCCACTACAAGCAGTCAGCTATGTTTTAGCCAGATAAATTTCACTTCTAGGTAAGTTTTCTTTACTACTGAGTACAATGGTATTCCCTCTTCCCAGAGATCCTATGCACTGTGGTATCTCTATCCCTTCACTTAGACATACTAAGACTAAAATACATCTTTTCTTATATGAAACAATCAGAACTTGCAAAGTCATGTTTCTACTCAATACTAGGCTAAGGAGTTATTTAATTCACCTGATTGCCTAGTAAATGCTTCAGTGTGAAGGGTAATTCTAGAAAATTACCACGAGATGGCAGCATATACATATGATAGTTAAACTTCCCATGCCTGAGACATTATTGAAAATATCAGTGTCATTCAAACATTCTAGAGTCTCTGGATGATTTACATAAAAGCCTATGGTAAAAACAAACTCTACAATTCTGTTGGCCATGTGTTATATGTAGATATATGGACAGTATTTTGAGTGGATGTATATACACTGTGATGACCAGAGTGTTAGAGAGATAATTTGTCACATTGTCAAACCTATGGCTGACTTTTCACCTTACTTGGAGAACAGCTGCTACTGTCATAACTGAAAAAAATGCTTCAACTCAATACAGTTGACCCACGTGAGAGTGAGAACACACACTCTGAAGCCAGCCTAATTGAATTCATATTTTCTTCACTTATTGTTATATCCCTAAAAGTTATTTAAAACCCCTATGCTTTAACTCTGTTGTTTGCAAATGGATATAATAATATTATCACCTTTGCAGAATTGCTGTGAAGTTAAATTGAGGTAAAAATACATATAGAATTGATGACAGATTCTGACATGTGGCGTTAGCTATTATTTGTACTATTATTCATAATTTTAGATGGAGTATGTGACTCTATACTTGCTTCCAATCATAGCTATCATTTTTTATTGGTCATATAGCATAAGATTTCACACATTACAGTTGTATTGCTTGGAGTATCACATTTGATTTTTTAACAAATCTTTGGGTATTAGCTATAGGTCACATTTTACAGAGAGAAAAAAATAATGTGTCTGAGGTAAACCTACTAATAAATGACTGGGCTGAGTTTATAACTTTGATCTGTTTTACCGAGCACTTGCTTAACTTCTATACTATATCGGAGAGGGAAGTTCCATCCAAACATTATTCCCAAGTTTTGAATTTATGAATTCAAGGACCAATGCAATGAATTGAAATGTATATTTCTCTCTTCCTACCAGAATATTTAAGAGTAATCTCATTATTTAAATTTTAGTTTATACGGTTGAAGAAATTGCAAATCTTGGATTTTTAGAAATAATAGCTAAAATCAAATCATGGAAATGTTAATTGTTGAATCATGTGCTCCCCTCCCCCACTATAGAGCTGGAGTGAAGAAGCAGCGCAAAATGCCAGGATTTATTCAAAGTATTGTGATGCAACAGAGAGCAATCCACTTGAGAGGAGACTTGCAAGTAAGTTATGTCTGTACGACCCACCTTTTTACTCAAAACACAATAATAAGCAGGGATTGTTAAGTAAGCTGGCGAGAGTAAGTGACCTCATCTAGTCTATATTTGCATTTGCTCATGCATGATATTGAATGGTGGCTTTAGTACACCATTTAATTATTTTTAAAACTTAGATATTCAAACTTTCACATTCCAAGTTATGACCATCAGGAGAAAAGAATCAAAGCTTTCAGTATTGTGGAAGAGTTGAGTGCAGCTAGAAACCTAGAAGGTTTCCATTCTATGCGGTTATCTCAGCTACCGAACAATAGCACCATGGGGGTTCATTTAGCTTTGGAACAATAACACAGTTGAGAAATGAGTTATTGTTGGGCTGCCAATAAGACAAATTTAGGTACTCAAAATTGAGCCTATCTTAAAGCACATAAAATAGATAATGTACTACTAGTTTCCTGGAAACGAATACTTTTTTTTTTTTGTACTTTCTATGTACGTAGTCATTAATAACATGTATGAGAATTTCTTTTATTAAAAAGAACTTAAAAGTACTAATGCAATTTTTGTGTCTATAGATTATTGGGAATCTTAGCCCCGTGCTGTTGATCAGCGAATTAGCAACATGGGTCTTCCCTGTCCCAGATATAAGCAGATTGCTCCTGAATATTATATTCAACCAAAAGCACCGACCATGGATGACTAGCTAAATATCCAAATGTTTAATCAAAGTCTTTGTATGATGAATCCTGTGTGGGACTGCTTTTAAGCCGTGAACATTGTTACACCTCATAGGCTTCTTCTATTTGGTTAACCTGTCTCCATCAGCCTGGAAGAGGCAGAGACTGAAGTGTTTGCTGATAGGATTTCGAAGCTTGTTCATCATCTGCTGTCAACTTCTCACCATATCTGAGCACTTCATGCTCATTCGTCAATGAGAGAGAAGACTTCTGGCAGGGATACCACTGAGTTCACCCCCTTTTATAAGATGTGGCCTAGATAATCAGTGAACTATTTATAAAACAAAAACAAGGACACTCTCGTTGCATAATATTTTCAATTTGTTAAGAGTATGACTCATCCCTATGTCTTCTTTCAGATACTTTTTGTGGAGAAAATATGCATGTGGCATCTTATCCTGTTTCGTGGTCACACGTAATTGGAGTCTGGCACAGTGAGTCTAAAAATTTCAAATACGGGCAATGGACATCGGATGATGACATAATTACTGACCATTACACTCAGGTACCCTATGTGTTGGGAAATACACTCATTGGTCAAGAAATTATAAGCATGTGTGGGAAAGGAAAGTGAATAAGAAAAAACTGAAAATCACTCTGCCTGCTTATTGCAGTCTTTGATCAACCTACTGAGTTCCTTTTGTAATTTGGAACAGAAGGAAATGTGATACCCTCAAAACATGGCTTAGAGAAGAGGCTTAACCTCCCTGCTTTCTTCTTTACTCGATAGGTTTTCCAGGAAGTCACAAAATCATAAAACATCAACCTTATTTCCATCTTTATTTTTATTGTGGTAAAAAATACATAACAAAACATTACCATTTTTAAGTCTTGTGGCATTAATGTTCAGAGGCATTAAGTACATCCAAATTGTTGTGTAACCACCACCAGAATATTTTCATTTTCCCAAACTGAAACTCTGTACCCATTAAAAAACTATCTGTTCCTCCCTACCCCCAAGCCACTGGCAACCACCACTCTACTTTCTCAGTGAATTTGACTATTTAAAGTACCTCGTAAAATTGGAATCATACTTTATTTGTCCTTTTCTGTCTGCCTTAATTCACTTATCATATATTAAACCCATGTTCATCCACATTGTAGTATGGAAGAATTTTATCCTTTTCAAAGTCTAATATTTCACTGTCTGTGTAGATTGTCTTTTGTGTGTCTATTCATGGATAGAGACATTCTTTATATCAAATGATTGTCCAGCCATACCCTTAGTGCTCTCTTCATAACACTAAGGCATTTGGGTTGGTTTTATTTTTGGACTTTTGTGAATAATGCTGCTATGAATACAAGTACACAGATATCAGTTTAAGCGTCTGCTTTCAACTCTTTTGGAAATATACCCAGTGGAGGAATTGCTGGATCACATGTGAATTCTATGTTTATTAGTTGAGGAACTGCCACACTACATTCTACTACAGCTGCATCATTTCACATTCCCACCAGCAATTCGCAACATTTTCTATTTCTTGACATTCTTACAATATTGGTCTGCTTGGAATGTCATAACAAAATACTGCAAGCTGGGTGGATTAAAATTTATTTTTTTCCCACATTCTGGACCCTGGAAATCTAAGATCTTGATAGAGCATGGTCAATTTCAATAAAAGCTCTCTTCCTCACTTGTAGACAGCCTCCCACTCATCATGTCCTAACATGGTCCTTTCTTAGTGCATAGAGAGAGAGAGAGAGAGAGAGAGAGAGAGACAAGAGTGTGAAAAAGAGTTTTCTAGCATCTCTTTGTATAAGGGCAGCAATCCTATTGGAAAAGGGCCCCACAGTCTTAGAACTTTATTCAAACTTAATTACTTTTTTTAGAAACCTCATCTGTTTTTTTTTTTTTTTGGAGCCTCACTCTTGTTGCCCAGGCTGGAGTGCAGTGGCATGCTCATGGCTACCGCAGCTCGACCTGCTGGCTTTAGGCGATCCTTCCGCCTCCGCTTTCCAAGTGGCTGGAATTACAGACGCATTCCACCACATCCGGCTAGCTATTGTGATTTATTGTAGAGACTAGGTCTCAGCAAGTTGCCCAGGCTCTAGTCTCAAATCCACATGCTCAGGCAATCTTCTCACCTCAGTCTTTCAAAGTGCTGGAATCACAGACTAAATCACCGTGCCCGGCCGAGAAACCTCATCTCCAAATACAGGTATATTGTGGGTTAGAACTACAGACTATGAATTTTGTGGGACCATAAATGTTATGAGCTGGATAGCTCATAACATTGTACCATTGCCTCTCCTACCCCCAAATTTTCTTCTCATGTGCAAATACATTAATTCAATCCCAAGAACCCCCAGATTCTTAACTTATTCTAGCATCAACTCTAAAGTCTAAAACCCAAAGTGTCATCTAAATATTATCTGAATATGATCTAAATGCATGAGATACAAAGTATGAGTCATCCTGTGGTAAACTTCCTTTCCAGCAGTCAACCTATGAAACAAGAAAAGTTATATGCTTTCAAAATGAAACGATAGAATAAGCATAGAAAAAGTATCTTAATCCAAAAGAGAGATGTAGGAAAGAAGGAAGTCGTGATGGGTCCCAAGCAAGTCCAAAATCCAGCAAGAGAAATTCCCCATTAGGGCTTAAGGCTGGAGAATAATTGTTCGGCTTGATGCTCTGCCTTCCAGGACCGCTTGGGGGCAGCATCACTCGTGGTTCTGTGTGCAGCCTTTTCCATTCAGCTCAATGGGGCAGCCTCATGAAATGACTCTGCAGAGGTCCTGCTAACATGGCTGTCTTCAGAGGTCACCTGAAGAGACCCTAGACCTGTAGTGGGAATGACAGTCCTTATAATCTTTTAATCATTTTGGAGGTTGCTCGTTCTTTTCCTTGGAAGATAAAGCATGCTTGCAGTCAAATATCACTGTTATTCCATTCTGTAGATTCTAAGAAGTCTGACAGCCTTCCTTCATTTTGTTCTGCTTTCTTCTGTCCCGTTTAGTTCGAGCTGGTAGTATCTCTGCTGGTATAAACTCATCTCTACTTCTGGTCTTTCTGAGATGGATGATTTAATGCATAAAACACATCCATAATATGTCTATCAAATGGTTGTTTAGCCACACCCTTAGTGCTCTCTTCAGAAAATGCTTTCTCATTTTTTGCAATATGGATACACTGATAATTTAGTAAATCTTCAAGTTCTGGTTCTTCTTTGCTTAAGAATTTCTTCAATTTATCACTCCCCTCTTGCATTTTAACATTACTGGTAAGGAGAAACCAAGCCACTCCTTTTCTTTGAAATCTTGTCAACTAAATATCTAAGTTTATTGTTCAAAATTTCTACCTTCCACAAAACAGTAGACCACAATGCAGCCAAGTTCTTTGGTTCTTTATAACAGACTGCATTTCCTCCAGTTTCTAACAACATGTCCTTTATTTCTGTCTGAAATTATAATACAACTCACCATTTTTTTAAAAAGAGACATGAATAGAAGTGGTAAATAAAAGAATAGGAGGGCTATGCACAGACTGAAATGTGTCAGATTCTGACTTAAAGCCTGACACTAGATGCCACTGTACAATGAAATACATCAACTTGCTTGCCAC
This sequence comes from Cephalopachus bancanus, assembly GCA_027257055.1. Taxonomy (NCBI): domain Eukaryota; kingdom Metazoa; phylum Chordata; class Mammalia; order Primates; family Tarsiidae; genus Cephalopachus; species Cephalopachus bancanus. Next base: position 3,303,664 of record JAPVLO010000012.1, read on the forward strand.
TCACTGATAGGGTTTTCATCTGAGTCTGCAAGCAATTGATTTAGCAACTGACTGCTAATGCCAATCTTGGTTTGCAGCCAGTCTCCAGTGCTAGCATCACCATCTCAACTCCACCTCAGATCATCAGGCATTAAATTCTCAGAAGTTGTGGGCAATCTAGATTCCTTCACATGTTCAGTTCACGATAGAGTTCACACTCCTATGAAAATCTAATGCTACTGCTGATCTGACAGAAGGTGGAGCTCAGGTGGTAATGTGAGTGATGAGGATCGGCCATAAATACAGATGAAACTTTGCTGGTTCAGTTCACCACTCAGCTCCTGCTGTGCAGACTGGTTCCTAACAGGTCACAGTCCATGGCCTGGGGACTGGGGATCCCTGACGTAAAGGATAGCATTATTAATCCTGTTTTACAGATAGGAAATGAAATCCCCAGATATAAAATAAATTGCTTAAGTACCACCAAACTGAGAAGTGACAGAGAAAGAATTTAAGCCACCTCAGAACTCTACACTAGACCTGTTCTCTGACCAATAAGAAAAGTTCCTTCCATGCTTTGATTTTTATTTAATCACCAAGTAGCCTTCATCATATTAAGTAATGTTCCATATAGGTTTGACAAAAAAGAGAGAATGAGCCAGGGTTGATGATACCCACTCATGTTTCTTAGTAACAATTAATAAACCTTTGGTTCCAATAAGAATGAGTTAGGGAGTGTTGATGCAGGACTCTGATTATCCCTGAACACACTAGATAATTTAATCTGAGAAATGAGTCCAGTGCATAGTCATGTACCACCAAGGTACAGAAGGGCAGCATTTAAGTACATTTTTGAACACCAGTCTATTCATTAAAAAGGGCTCAATACCACTTAAAAAAAACTGGACCCTCTCTCTACCCATTTCTCATATCTCAGAAAAAATGAACATTGAGGTTCTTCTCTAAATATGTTGCAAATCCCAACATATTTCCAAAGAAAAATAAACTACAATAAATAAATAAAATGCCAACCATCAAGTCACTGCCCCCTGTCAACTTGATTTTCTCTACCTGGTTTAAATTTTCTGCAGCCCTGTTTTGTGTGTGTGTGTGTGTCTACATGTGTTATCTAGAAAAGTTGGAATCTTTTTGGTTCTTTGACTACTCATTAAACCATACCCAAAGTAAACCTAAAAGTAATCATAGATAATAATATTGATATTATAGTCATTTAGTAAAATATCAAATTGGTAGTAAAATAACTATCTTTGCAGATTGTTTGGGCCACTTCTTACCTTATTGGCTGTGGCATTGCATCATGTCGTCAGAAAGGATTACCTCGATATCTCTACATCTGTCATTACTGTCATGAGTATGTATTACTATTTTTTACAGATTTTAAAAATGTGTCCAACTAAAGTAACGTGATTTAGGTTTTCAAACATTATTTTTTAAAAACTCAAAAAAAATTAATAACAATTTACCAGTAGTCTTCCTATGTGTCATTGATTCGTCAAATAGTTGTTAGGGAAACAAATTTGCTTAAGCAAAAACACCAAGAATATTTTGAGTTAATTTAAGGAAAGAAACAAGGATATTTACTTCAACAAAACAGGAATGTTTTTAGAACACAAGGACAGAAATGCAGTGGCATCTCAAAGTAGAAAAAGCCAAGTGTTTTTCCTATATTTAGCTTTCTAGTTCAAATATTGATGTGTGTCTTCTCTTTAGAAATTAAATTTACATTTTATAGATTCTATCACAGGTACTACTCACAAATCCTAGAAAAATTAATCTGATTCTTTCAGTGAGGGTCAAGTGTACTTTCTTGTATCATCAACTATGGTCATGGAGCAAGATCAAGTTAGACAAGGATGACTGCAGGGCCCAGGTTCCAGTGATGGAAAAGGGAAGAAAAGGGAAGAAAAGGAAAGATTATTCAGAGTTGGATATAACCACCTGATATTTGACAACAAATGCCAATTTAACATCATTTCTGCTCATGAAAGTCGGTGACAGGTCTTTACATGTCTCCTACAGCTACATGTATTTTCTAGATTAACTCGAATACCTTTCCACCACAATATAAGCTCCAAGCATGGTGTTTAATCACTTCTCCTATGTATGTAGCACAATAAAAGATGTTCAATATAAATCAATGAACATGATTTGATAGCACACTACCATATTTACATTATAAATGAGATCTCCAATATCACTATGGGCTCACTAGAATGTAATATATTTACATATTAACTCTATGTGACTTATTATCTGGCCTTACTATGTCTTGATTTCAATAGTTAAAATTTGTTGGTATTTTATTTATATAATTTGTGCTGGAGATAATAAGATCACTTTGTATTTATAAAAAATCATTTGCACTACATATTTGTAAAAGCTGGTGGTCTGTAGTGAACTTCAGCTGATACAAAAAGCATAACACATAGAGAACTGTGATAGGGGAATTTTCTTGGCTGAAGATTAGTTCAAGCCTTTCTTACTAAATGCTTTACTAAATTTAGTAATAACTTTCTTTCATAAAGTGAGATTTTAGCAGTTCAGATATCAAAGGAAGAAATCAAATAACTAATGGTGCAGTAAGTTTTACACATTCTGTTTTCTTGAGGTTAATCCATTGATCTGATATTATCTTCATTTTGTTTTCAGATTTATGCAGGCTAGAATTGTCTTTGCTAAAATTTTTAATTAATCCATAACTGGAGATTATTATCTACTCTCCCTTTTCCACACCCTAACAGTTTAGTTTTATCCATGCTGAAGTACTTTCCTCTTTTATATATACCATGTGTTTCAAAAAAAGACACTAACGTGCATCAAGTTTCTCATGACATAATGAAAGATTAAATGAAAATATCAATTTGCCTCATTTAAGATTTTTTCTTAACATTGGTAAAAAGCATGTCCTTTTACATGATGGTTTACCAAGTTTTTATGGGTGTTAATAAGGAATAGCATTCTTTTGTAATAGGCCCTAAAGCCCTGTTCTTCTTCTTAGGCTTTGACTATTCAAAAGTCTCAAGTACCATTAGCATGTGACATTCCAAAAACATGTACATTGCTTGAATATTCTTATGACATTCATATTTGCTGACTGTACATGCTGAAAATATAATCACATCTGTAAGACTAGAAAGCTCATACCCATCTTGAAACCTGTCATTGGCTCTTTATAAGAATGTTTATACATTTTGTCCTTAAAACAGGTAGTACATAGTAAATAAAGTTTCATATAAATTTTCCAAAGATGGATTTTATTAAATCAATTTTTCTTTTTTCTTCTTTAAGGGGAAATGATCCTGAAACAAAAAATCAACCTTATAAGACGGGCACCCCATGTGAAGAGTGTCCACATGACTGTGAAGATAAGCTTTGTAGTAAGTTATATACATTTAGTTTGCTTAAAGTTAACCAATTTACCTCGGAGCCATATGTCCTTTAAATTAAGCCGTGAACAATATTCCACTTTTCTAGCATTGTCATATGAATTTTACTACAGAAGATATCAATAGTATTTCTGCTTACTCTCCATCCTCAGAGTGACCAAAGACCATTGATTTAAACTACAGCCATGGAAATTAGAGTGTCTAGGTCTGAGAACCTGAGTTCCCACTCAAAAGATTAAAATACTTAATTTGGGTCTACCTAGGTAAAATGTTAATATAATATAATATAAATTTTTCTCTGCTCTCTGAGAAGTTCCTGACCTCCCTTATTGCAAGTCATAAATTAGGCACATAGCTTTCAGTTGGCCAGGGTCCTCAGATTGCTTGCTGCTCCTTGACTTCCTGGTTTGCCTGACCACTTATCATGGCATGCAATTTTTTACTAAGTGATCTTTTTTCTTCTGTGTTTCTTCTAAAACATCTAAGAAGTAAGCTGATAGTCACATTATTCCTTATAGACTTTTTTAAAATTTCTTAAGGAAATATGACCAAAATTGAAGTATTATCCAAATGATGCCATCTGTATGTTTATTTCCTTACCTAGCAAAATTCCTTTTTTCAGAGTCTGTCTGCAAACGTGATTTGTAAATCCACATGAATAATATTAATTGAGGTAAACTTCAATAAGTCTGTGGGGAAATAACAAAACCAAGAAAAATATCCTGTGACTTCAGACTTGAAAGACCGAAAGACTTATTTCCTTTCCCCTTGCCCGGTTACTCTATTAGCTTTTAAAGAAGGAAAAATGGATTCTTCTTTCTCTGCTTTTTCTCCTTTCTTATTTCTTCTTCTTTTTTCTTCTTTTTGCACTCTTTTCTTGCATTCTCATTTACCTCTCTCTCTCTCTTTCACTTTTTATATTCCATTTTTAAAAATGAGGTTGGAGACACATTCTCTCCCCCTTGAAGAAAAAAATCAACTAATTATCTGTGCCTTGCAGAGAGGAAGGATGATGAGTGAGTCGAGTTTTTGAATCTAGACGAGAAAAGCAATGTCTCTAGTGGTATGAACAATGTAATAGAAGTAAAAGGAAAGTAAGAAAGAAAGAAATGTTACTAAAGGCAATTGAACTTACCACACAAAAGATATATATCATAAGCTTTTTATTTACTTATAAATGTATAAGACAATAAATATTAAATGCATATAGAAACTAAAGAATGAGGCATATTGGGCAAAAGCAATGCTAACAATGCAAAACCTGAATATGCAAATAAAATTAATTTACCATAATTCAAATAAAAATTATGAAAACAACAAATATGATTTATAATATTGGAAAAATTATATAAATTAAGAATAAAAGATAAAAGAAAAAGCCGGACTAAAACAACATACAGACTCAAAGAAAAAAGCATGTTACCTCTAAAGAAAAACATCCACTGATATGTATTCTCCCAGAACATACATAAAAGAATACATTGGAAATGATGTGCAATTGATTTTTAAAGTGGTAATGACCTTTGCAAATTATTGAATATAGAAAAAAAAAGCAAAGATACAGAATCAAAGATTGTTCAGGCAGTAATATGACATCCACACTTAATCTTGCTGTTGTACTTTAAAAAATCTACTGCAGTCATCCTCCAAGTTACTGAATAGTGAATCAATTTAACAATTTAGGAAGGTGAAAAGCATATAATGTAGAAGGATATTGATTAAAATAAACAGTAGAACATAAACGTAAATGCAAATGTATAAGATTGTTATTAAATTATGCAATGACCAGACTGTAAGTGAAAGGTATAACAGGAAAACTTAAATTGACCTCCAAATTATCAAGATTCAAGACTCGAGTATATACTAAATTAAGAAAATCTCAAAGAAGAGAAAGTACATTATAGTTATTCTTGACTTCATATATAGAATAATATTTGTTTGTACATTTTAACAGAGAAATACAGGCTAAAGAATATCTTAGTAGATTTTTTATAGACATTACCACAATTTTAAAATGTGATATTTTTATACTGATTGGAGAATTTTGTGTGCATTTCTGCATGTGTAAGTACCTAGATGTAGCTGTGTGTATGAATGCTCATGCAACAGAGTAAGATGGGAAAAACAACCATAATGTTAATTGAGATAACAACTGGGTGGAGAAAGATTAAATTGATACCTATTATTATATTTCTTCACTCATTTCAATGCGATATTTAGGGGGAATAAAAGATTATGTATTTTTCAAAAGCAAGCCATGGCTTTCACCCCTTCTGCATCATGCAATGGTGCTTGTCCTAGGTGCAAAAATTCTGTATGACTCCAAGAAAAGAAGACAATTTGAGAAAGATGCCCTCTTGATGTGACTGACCCGTGCCTTTCCAACTAGATCCATGGGCACCTTTCCCACATAAATGCTTCAGACCTTTTCTCCCTATTTATTTAGACTGCATACGTTATGTCTATCCAACTAGATTGTATCCAGTTGATTGTATCTATCTTTTAAATAATTGTTGTTAGCACAGTCATCAAACATATTAATATCAGAAGAACAGTGACTCATCCCTGGAACACTGTAAGTAGAGTGGCGCTTTATTGCTGAAATATTTAATAAATGATAATTTACTCCTAGAAAATTTAATGCATGTGCTGTAGGAAATATTTACTCATTTTTGTACTTATATATGCTTTTTATTCAGTTTTTACAATAGCTGTATATAACTTCTAATAACCCAAAGTAAAACTTTATTATTAGAGGGCACAGCATTAGATAATTTGACTAAAAAATGAAACTTTTATCATTTTTTACTTTTGTGTTGCTATTGGCATCATTGATGCTTTCAACATAACAGTGTAATTAGAAAGATGATTCATCTCCAATCTACATATATCAGATTTAAAAATTTGTGATAAAAAACTTATTTTATTCCAAGACAAGAATTTTTACTTTTTGCTTTCTTATGTGATCTTAATTCATTACCTGTTTTGCATTCAGGTTTAGTTAACTCATACAAATCAAATTTAATTAGCTATTGTTAGTAAGATTTTTCTTTATATCTTTAAGAAGATTGTCTCTTTTCTCAGTATATGTGATTTTTTAAAGACAATGTGTTAAAACCATGCCATTTTATTTCAGCTAACCCCTGCCTCTACTATGATGAATACACAAACTGTGATGAACAAATCCAAAGTCTTGGATGCAACCATTCATCATCTGCACTATTCTGCAAAGCTTCTTGTCTGTGTGACACTGAGATAAAATAGCCCTTTGTCATTTGCAACTATATTGTACCGTGAAGATGAGGATGTCTCTGCTGGATCATATCTTTTATAATAGTTTACTTCAGTAGCTTCTGCTAACTTTCATTTGGTTTTAATTGTATTGATGATCCTAACTCCTGTCCTAATACATCCTGAAGTAACATTGTTTTAAACTTTTTTAGTGCTGGAGTAAAGTTTTGAGTTCAACCGCTGCCTTAAATTTAAATCATATGATTTTTAGTTCTTAGATTGACATAATTAAACTGATGGTATAACTGGGTGCCTCAACAGTAGCAAATGCTAAAGTAGTGTCTTGCCTTGTTGAACTTCACTCCTGCTTTCCTCATGTCTCCAGTTATCCTGATGTTTGTTTTCCCAACAGCTAATTCCAGTAATAAATCTTCACTTTTAAATTTTACCTCTACTTTAAATCACCCATTAAAATAATCCACAAATCAAACAAAGAGTCCAGTCTCTACTTGCAAGATAAATATTACTTAGCTGGAAGTGGATTAAATGTCTCATTGTTTTATTTCCACATCTATAGAAACATTTGTGAAGCAAAAAAAATTTTTAACTTAGTGTGCCATTATTTAACAAATATTTATTTAGTATTGATTACATACAAGGTATATATCTGAGTAGATAGATACCATTGTCTCATTTATTTCAAAGGAATTATAAAAGATATTCAAGAAACGTGACATAAGCTATAAATAAGTCTCTAAAGACATGCTGTGTCAGATGAACATAAACAGCTTCTGTTTGGAGATTAAGACAGTGGAACAGCAGAGGTTAGGTTCTACTAATTTAAAATACATTGAAACCTTAGATAATATTGATGGGTCTGATATGAGGAAAGGGAAGGTTAGAAATATTGGCTTTAATTCTCATATTTTGAGATTAAATTGATACCTACTATTATATTTCTTCACTCATTTCAATACAATGTTTAGGGGGAATAAAAGATTATGTACTTTTCAAAAGCAAGCCATGGCTATCACCCCTTCTGCATCGTACAGTGGTGCTTGTCCCAGGTGCAAAAATTCTGTATGGCTCCAAAAAAAGAAGACAATTTGAGAAAGATGCCCTCTTGATGTGACCCGTGCCTTTCCATCTAGATCCTTGGGCGCCTTTCCCACATAAATGCTTCAGACCTTTTCTCCCTATTTATTTAGTGTTGGGAGCCAGCCTTGGAGGCCTGCCAATGTTATGATTCATTTTTCCATTTTCCCACTATGCCGCTTGGGCTTTTCTAACATATGCAAGGGTTAAACTCTGAAGCACATCAAGAATGCTTTCTTTCACTTGGTTATAAGTTACTAGATATTGCTTAAGTAATAAATGGTATAAGTATACTCACTCCTTATTTGATTTAGAATTATGTAGTTTAGTGTTTAGACATAAGGCTCTTTAGAGGCACAAGTTTATAGTAAGTTTATTATGAGCTCATTATAAGTTCTAACACTTATCTAGGAGTTATGTAGGTGATTTTTAACACTGTTTTCACTGACTTAGGATAAAGATTAATCATTAAGGTTTTTACTTAATTCAATAGTTAAAACTCTAAGTTAACATTTATAGAGTGGGTTTTCACTGAACTCATAATATACTAATCAGACACTTTTATGATAACTTAACTAAAGACAGAAAGCAACCTTGGGGGCCTGGGAAACATTACTAAAAGCTTCTTTTGAGTTTTCTTTAGAAACAAGCACTGAAGGATAAGAGAAAAGTAACGAAGACACCTGGACAAGAAAGGCGATTACAGAACTCTGAAGGCCATAAAGCCCCAGAAGGAAGACTACTGCTAAACTTTCTGGAGACAGTTCAAGGACTGTAATTTGGGACTTTGGACTAAAACTATCATCTTTGGCCTTATGAATAAGACTCATTATCTGAATGTTTACAGGGTTCTTGGCTTGTTTATTGCTAAGACCACTAGATGGTGGTAACTTGTAGAGGATATGTACGTGAAGGAATTTTCTTTGTCTTGCCCCTTTACAAATAGTATAAAAGCTTTCCCTTAGCTAACATTAAATTGTCATCTGTTCAAGAAGCAGGTGTCCGGTATAATGTTTTCGTCTTTCGCCTATCCGTCTCTCCTTCAGGAAATCTCATGACCCTTGCGGGGCGGGATCCCCGCAATTTAGACTGCGTATGTTATGTCTATCCAAGTAGATTGTGTCCAGTTGATTGTATCTGTCTTTTAAATAATTGTTGTTAGCACAGTCATCAAATATATTAATATCAGAAGAACAGTGACTCATCCCTGGAACACTGTAAGTAGAGTGGCACTTTATTGCTGAAATATTTAATAAATGATAATTCACTCCTAGAAAATTAAATGCATGTGCTGTAGAAAATATTTACTCATTTTTGTATCATCACATATTATTATTTGGCCAACCAAGCTAGATTTAGGTTTTAGAGTGATTAAATATGAGCTCTGATTTCTGAGTTTTGGGTGTTAGATAACCAACTAATCTTACAGTTACCATAACATATTAATCAACACCGATTCTGTGTTCTTATAATATGCTCCCTCTAGATGTCTATGTGTGATGCTTCTCAAAATGTGTATTCCAATTACATCTCTTCTTACTTTTCGGGAGTCTAAGCATAGGCACATATTTCTTGGGGTTTGGGAGGAAGGTGGGAAGATACATCTATGTCTAAGGAAAATTCAGATAAGCAAGTAACACAACTATGACTTTGTCTACATTCTCCAATTTTAAATAATGTACTAACTTATTTTATGATAGATACATGCTATTTGTTAGATGTAAGAAGTATCCCTCGCCCCCAAAAAAAACCTCTGTGCGTATTGCACGAAAAATACCCTGTAATGAGGAAGGAGAAGAATGGTATTTCCTCATGTGTAACAATCTTCTACTATCTCAAAGGCTTTCAGAATCACACAAATCATTCAGAGGATCATAAAAGACCTATTTTTAATATCATATTACATCGGAAAGAATTGTTATTTACTCTGTAACACTTTTCTAAGAAATGAAAACAGTCTTTTCTCTCTTTTCCAATTACTGAATATAGAAAAAATATTAACAAATGATTTTAAAGCAGAGACAATCTTCAGTGGCAGTCTGTACTATCACAATAGTAAATAAATCAATTCTAAATGTCTAATACAGAGAATGAGAGCATAAGCAGAGATGCTGCCCAGTCACTATGAACTCAGGGCACAATGAATTCAAGTATTCAAGGTCAATGTAACCTTGAAAAAATGATTTTTTCTTGTCCTCATCTGTAAGTTATACTAAGGGATAGTTATTGTACCTACTTCATGGGTTTGGTGTAAGGATTAAATAATTAATATGTAAAAAGCTTAGAAAAATATTTGTTGCTTAAAATGTGCTCAATTACGCATTTATATTAATTCTTTTACACCTTAATCTTTAAGCTCTATCCTTTAGACACAGGTGTGAGGTGTACTCTGGACTTTTATTCTTTGGGAACTCAGCACTGAACACCATTATGATGATAAATAAAAAATTTTGTTTCCATTCCAAATACAATAAAAAATATGGAAAAATTTCTTAATACAATAAAAGGACTTTTCAGAAATCTATAGTATAAAAGTATCTTTGATTAAATAAAACATTCAACTTAGTAGAGACATATGATTTTACCACATTATTTAATAGTTAAATGCAATAACAATGGAAATACCAAGACTAGCTTTTATGGAATTTATAAGTTTATTCTAAATTAATTTGGAAAACAATTATTCAGTAATGACCCACCCAAAAAGAAAATTAAAGTAAAAATTAAGCAAATTAGATTTGTTTTTTTTTCTAAAAAAAGAAATTTGAACAAAATTTCAAAGGCCTCTGTTTGAAGACTAGCAATTTTTTTTTTTTTTTAATTTGAGTTGGAGTCTCACTCTGTCGCCCAGACTGGAGTGCAGTGGCCGCTCCCGGCCACCGCAGCCTCGCCTGCTGGGCTCCGGTGATCCTTCCGCCTCAGCCTTCCAAGTAGCCGGAATTACAGGCATGCGCTACCACGCCTGGCTGATTTTTTGATTTATTGTAGAGATGCGGTCTCGCTGCCCAGGCGGGTCTCGAACCCGCGGGCTCAGGCAATCCACTCACCTCAGCCTCCCAAAGGCGGGGGATTACAGACTGAGCCACCGAGCCCGGCTAAGACTAGCAATTTTATTGAAAAAAGATTTTAAAATATAAGCAGAAATAACACAAGCAAAGGAAGTCAAGATTAATTTTTAAATATTTTGCTTTAAAAAGTCAACACACAGTTGATATATGTGACTTATGAACATATTACATAAGTATATTAAAAAGAAGCTATAGATAAATAGTAATGAAAAGTGGTGCATTAGATATAAAGATAATTACTAAATAGATGCAGCAATGCTTGTCATTAAACATAGAAAAGATAATCTTTAATAATGAGAAAAATTAATCCAAAATGCAGTTAAAATCCTATTTTTGTCCAGAAAGTAATAAACTAATATATGACAAAACATACCATCAAATGTGTGTGGGACTAAATATTTGTAGAAAATTCCTTATCTAATGATATCACATGATATTAAATATGAACGTGTTTTTAATCTATCAGTGTCTCATCATTCTGAAATACCCACATGCAAAAATATGTCTCTATTTAAAGATTTTGACTCCAGCAATATTTTCAATAAAGGAAAATCAAAAGCAATAAAATAACTTAAGTGGACAAATGGTTAAGTAAATTAGGAATGCTCCGTGATATTCAATACTATGCAAGTAGTCTGAAAAATGATAAATATTTTATATTCTGGTGATAAGAGATACAGTTTTTAAAAGGTCAAAATCATGATTAAACATATCACATAATCTAGTCTTCCCCTTCCCTCTCTACTTCTGATGCTGCTCTCCTATTTCCTTTTACTCTGAGCATTTTCAAATTTTTACATTATAACGTCATAACTAGAAACATTTCATGCTGCTGAGTTACTTGAAATATCTGATCCTTTGATTTCATTTTACTAAATTACATAATTTGAAAAACGATGGGTAAATTCTTTTATACACAAAGATTTAAATGAAAAAAGAAATGGAAGTGGAAGAAAAATAATATGTAATGTGTCTTTTTTAACTTTTTTTTTTTTATTTTAAAGATGTGGAGTACAATTCAGCATTACTTATACAAATGTTCATTACACAAGTACCCTTGTTGATGAGGTGTGCCCCCCTTCCGCAGGCAGATTCCCACTACTGCCAATCCTGCCTCCCGCTCCCCCCTTCCCAAGCAGTTTCCCGACTGCCAGTCCTTTTCTTGTAGTTTTATGATAATTTTTCATGTTCCGCTTATGAGTGAGAATATGTGATACTCAGTTCTTTGTTTCTGTGAAAGATCACTCAGTATTATAGACTTTAAGTCCATACAATGAGTCTTTCATGTTGCAAAATGTTCTTAATATATTCAATAATTAAGAAGCACAAATTCTTGCCCTTTTCAAATAAGAACATAAACATTTGTGGATCTGAACATTAAAAAAGCATGACAAATAGTATAACTACAAACAAAGTCCAAAATCTTTGATATTTGTTTTTGGTTTCAGTGTTTGTTTTTTTCTCTTCTCAAAATGCTCTTTCCTTCCACAAGTTTATACAAAAGAAAGTACCCCAGGTTTCCATCATTTGTCATATCCCCTATGAGAGAGTAGAAACCATGTTTGTTTCAAAGATGAAAACTGGTTAAGTGAACTAAATATTCTTTGTAGACTAAATATCTCCAAGAAAATGTGAGACACACTATGGTGTAATTTTTTTTTAATCTCCCCAGCATCACCCCCATGGCCACAACTTATCAAGAGTGTTTATAGGCTAGGCATAGTGGCTCATGCTTGTAATCCCAGCATTTGGGAGGCCAAGGCAGGATAATTGCTTGAAGCCAGGAGTTTGAGATAAACCTGGGTAACACAGCAATACTTTGTTCCAGTAATAATAATAACAATAATAATAATAATAATAAATGTTGCACACACCTGTAGTCTCAGCTACTCAGGAGGCTGAAGCCTGAGCCCAGGAGGTTGAGGCTGCAATGAACCATGTCCATGCCACTGCACTCATGCCTGGGCAGTGGAGTAAGACACCAACTCAAAAAAAGAGTATTTATGAACCCAGTAGCACACACTTTCTCATAGTATGAAAACTCTTACCACCCCTGTTTATCATAGTATAATAGGAAATCCTAGCCAGTGCAATCAGGCAAGAGAAATAAAATATATTCAAATAGAAAAACAAGAAATCAAATAATCTCTCTCCATAGATGATGCGATTCTTATCTATAAAGCCTAAAGATTCTGCCAAAATAGTCCTAGACCTGTATGTGACTTCAGTAAAGTTTCAAGATGCAAAGAGAAAGTTCAGAAAATTAGTAGCCTTTTCATACACCAATGCTCAAGCTAAGAGCTAAATCAAAAATGCAATCTCACTTACAATAGCCGCAAAAAAATAAAAATACCTTAGAATACATCTAACCAAGGAGGTAAAAGTTCTCTACAACAAAACTACCAAGCATTTCTGGAAAAAATCAAAGACGACAAAAGTAAATGAAAAAATATTTTAAGTTCATGGACTGGAAAAATCAATATTATTAAAATGTCCACAATGCCCAAAGCAATCTAAAGAGTAAGTGATACTCCAGTGGCCAGGGACTACCTCTTAATCTCTACTGGGGTAACCAAGATTGTACTTTTGTGGTGTGCTCAAGCTCCTTCCCCCTATCCCTTGCACTCCCCTCCAAGGCTCAAAATAGAGGACTTGAATAATCTCCAGAGTCTTGACCTTTGCCAAGGTTAACTGGGCACACAAGTCCCACCTCCTGGCTGGAGGTCAACCCAACAGCCCACCACATGGGATATAATATTTCATCTTTAGGGAAGGACTAAAAAAACTGAACTTTAGCTAACACCACTTTCCAAGCCACTCTAGCCACTCAGGAAGCCATGGGCCAGTGCATGTACTCAACACAGGACTTCCACAGCTGGCAATTGAGAAACTTATCACACCAAGGTTATATACAACCACGGAAATCCTGTAGTACCTATGTCAGTCCCCTGCCAAACTGAAATAAGAAATAGTCTACTCAAATAAAAAGAAACCAGAAAAATAATTCTGACAATATGAAACACAGAGTTCTCCAAAGACCACACAAACTCTTCAGCAACTAACCCTAACCAAAATAAAATTTTTGAAATTCCAGACACAGAATTCAAAAGGTTGATTATAAAATTGATCAATAAACTTCAGGAGAAAATTGAAAATCAACATAAATTTTAAAAACTATTCAGGACATGAATGAAAAATTCTCTAAAGAGAGAGACACCCTAATATAAACCAAGCTGAAATTCTGGAAACAAAATAATTAAGAGAATTACAAGATGCAGAAGAACATTTTTAACAGTAGACCGCAGAAGCAGAAGAAAGGATCTCAGAACTTGAAGACAAGGCTTTGGAATTAACCTAATCAGACAACAATAAAGAAAACAGGATCATGAGAATGGAACAGTTTCCAAGAAACGTAAGATTATATAGCACATCTAAATTTAAGCTTCATAGGTGTTCCTGACAAAGAAGAGAAAGCAACAGGTTTTGGAAAAACCGTTTGAGGGAATAAAAGAGGAAAACTTTCCTTGCCTTGCCAGATATCTAAACGTTCAGACACAAGAGGCCTAAAGAACCTACAGAAAGTTCATTGCAAAGAGCTCATCCTCAAGGCATATAACCATCCAGTTATGCAAACTTAATATGAAGGAAAGATTTTTAAGAGTAATTAGGAAAAAAAAAACAACAAAGATAAACCTATTAAACTAAAGGAGACTCCTCAAAAGAAACCCTACAAGTCAGAAGGGATTGAAGCACTATCTTCAGTCTTCTCAAATAGAATAATAATCAACCAAGGATTTTTGTACCCCACAAAACTAAGTTTCACAAATGAAGGAAAAATGAAGTTTTTCCTAGGCAAGCAACTGATGAGGGAATTTGTCACACTTGACTGACTGTACAAGAAATACTCAAAGGAGTTCTAGATACTGAAAATATAGGTCAAAAGACACCAGTAGATGAACACTTGAAGTCATAAAGCCCACAAGCCTTATAGAACAGAAACACAATGGAGAAAATAAATAAATAAATAAATAAAGCAAGCACTACTTAACAATCAGTATGATAACAGAATGGTGCCTTACATATCATTATTAACTCAATGTAAATGGTTTCAATGTCCCCATTAAAAAATATAGAGAGACTGGTAGAATGAATTTAAAAAAAAAAAAAAAACCATAACCTAAATTTCTGCTGTCTTTAAGAGACCCACTTAACTCACAGACTCCTATAGATTCAAGGTAAAGGGGTAGGGGAAAATATTCCATGCAAACAGAAACCAAAAATGGGCAGGTGTAGACATTCTCATGTCAGATAAAACAGACTTTAAACTAACAGCGGTAATAAAAAATAAGATGATTGTTATATAAAGATAAGAGATCAATCCAATGAGAAGACATAACAATTTTTAATATATGTGCACCTAATGTCAGAACCCCCAAATTTCTAAAACAAATTCTACTAGACCTAAAAAAAAGAGATAGACAGCAATACAATAATAAGAGGAGACATCAACACTCCACTGACAGCAATAGACATTATCAAGGCAGAAAGTTAACAAAGAAACAGTGTAGTTAAACTAAACCTAGAGTAGATTGAACAGACACCTACAGAACATTTCATCCCCAAACTATAGAATATACATTTTTCTCATCAGCATATGGAACATTTGCTAAGATAGACCATATCATAGGCTACTAATCAAGTCTCAATAAATTTTAAAAAATAAAAATCATATCAGGCATTATGTCAGACCACAGTGGAATAAAATAAGAAATTAACTCCAAGAAGAACTTGTGAAACCAAACAAAAACAAGGAAGTTAAGCAATCTGCTCCTGAATGACACTTGGATCAAAAAATAAATCAAGATGGATTTTAAAAATTCCTCAGAATGAATGACTACAATGAAACAAGTTACCAAAACCTCTGAAACACAACCAAAACTGTACTCAGAGGAAAATTTATAGTGCTTAAGGCCTACATACATAAGACTAAAAGGTTGCTTATTCACAACCTAACATCACACCTCCAGGACCCAGAAAATCACAAACAAATCTAACCCAAAGTTAGTAGAAGACAAAAAATAACAAAGACCAGAGCAGAACTAAATGTAGTTTAAATAAAATAAAAAAATACAAAGGATCATTGAAGCAATAAGTTGGGTTCTTGGAAAGATAAACAAAATTGATTTGTTGCTAGCTAGATTAATTAAGAAACAAAGAAAGAAGATTCAAATGAGCTCAACCAGAAATGAAATGGAGACATCACAATTGATATGATGAAAAGTCAAAAGATCACTCAAAACTATTATGAACACCTTTATGCAAACAGATTTGACAATCTAGAGGAAATTAATAAACTCTTACAACTCCCCCCCCCCAATGTTGAGCCAGGAAGAAATAGAAACCTTGAACTGACCAATAACAAGCAGTGAGATTGAAACAGTAATTAGAAATCTCCACTAAAAAAAAAAAGTACAGGACTTGACGGATTAACAGCTGAATTCTACCAGACTATCAAAAAAGGACTAGTACCAATTTTACTGATGCTATTCCACAATATTGAAGAGGAGGGAATCCTCTCTAACTCCTTCTAGAAGACCAGCCTTTATCACTGTGATATCAAAGTCAGGAAAAGACACAACAAAAATAGACAACTATAGACCCAAATCCCTTGTGAACATAGATGTGAACATCCTTAACAAAATATTAGAAAACCAAATTCAACAGCAAAATAATTTTATTATTTTATTTTAAAAATAATAATATTACACCATGACCAAGTGGGTATTATTCCAGAGAAGCAAGGGTGGTTCAACATGCATAAGTCAATAAACATGATCCACTACATAAACAAAATTAAAAACAGAAATTATATGATTATTTCAAGTGATGTAGAAAAAGCATTTGATAAAATCCAGCATCCCCTTGTGATAAAAACCCCCAGCAAAATAGGCATAGAGAAAACATTCCTCAAAATAATAAAAGCCATCTATGACAAACCCACAACCAATGACATCCTGAACAGAGAAAAGTTGAATGCATTCTTAAATAAATAGAGTAAAAAAAATCCTTATCTAATTACCGGTGTCATTTTTCACAGAATTACAAGAAACAATCATAGTATTTTTTGAAATTTGAATTTTATCTTATGCTCATGGATCATAAAATATAATATTCTTTTTTTGTGTAACCTTTGTTCAAAAGTGTAAAAACTATCCTTGGCTTGTAGGCCACAAAAAAAAAAATCAGGTAACATGATGAATTTAGCCCCTGGGACATAGTTGGTCAACCTCTCTTACATATATAAAGTGTGACTACCCATCATTTTGGGAGAAAACATTTTTCCCCCACCCCAGTTCCTTGGAAGTCAGGTGGGGCTGCACTTAGAGTGGCAGGGATCTCTGGAGATTTTTGGTGAAAAGAACTGACTATAAGTTTGGGCTTTCCAAGTAAGTACTTGCTATGTTTGGAGACAGGAGGCAAAAGAAGAGTCTTTTAGACTCCAGGGTCATTGCAACCCATGGAGGACAGCCAGGCCTAGCCAAGCTAGGACTGCAGTGATCTCATGGGCAGGTGAGGATGCCATACAAGATTAGGAAGCATCGCAGCTGCCACTGGGTGGATTTGTCTCAGCAGAGCAAGGGATGACCTGTAGAAGAACAGATGGCTGTCTGAAGATGAATGTCTGGTTTATACAAAAAGTGACAACCAGAATAGATTTGTGGAACATTTTAAAGTGTCCTGAAAATTCCCAGGAACACTTGCGAAATGTGGTACAAAGTTGAAAAAATAAAACATTTTCTATATTTGAGGAGGTTGAGAGATATTGCTTCTGTAATTTGAACAAAAAAGTGTAGCATCTTTGGTAGTTTGGCTTCTGAGGTTTGAAATGTATGTTATCATAAACACTTCTGGTTGCCAGCAATAATCCATTCCCCCATTCTTTCTCCTTTTTTAAAGAACTGTCAGATATATATGATTTTAAAGATATGTGGTACAAATCAGGGTTAGGTATGCAAGTGGACATTGTACAGGTAAAGTTTGGGCATACTTTTGGTCCCCCTATTGCCAGGTTTGAGATCAGGTACCCTTATTGTTGTTGTGTCCCCACATCCACCCTGGCAGTATCCCACTACTGCCAACCCTTTTCTTATTATGGTAAATGTTCAGGGTCCGCTTATGAGTGAGAACATGTGGTACTCTGTTCTTTGTTTCTGTGATAGATTACTTAGTATAATAGATTCTAAATCCATCCACGTTGCTGAGAAGTCCATATATTTATATTTCTTTATGACTGCATAATATTCCATTATGTATGTGTTCCACATTTTTTTGTCCACTCCAGTTTCAATGGGCAGCACAGTTCCATGTTTTTGCTATTGTGAATAGTGCTGCAATAAATATGCATGTGCAAGTATATTTTTCATAGAGTGACTTGAGTTCTTCCAAGTATATTACCAGTAGGGGTATTGCTGGGTCATATGGAAGGTCAATTTCTAGTTCTCTTAAAAATTACCACACTGTTTTCCATAAAGGTTGTACTAGTTTGCATTCCCACCAGCAGTGTAGAAGCATTCCCTTTTCTCTGCATCCTTGCCAGCATCAGTTGCTGTTTGTTTTATTAGTGATGGCCATTCTTAATGGAGTTAGGAGATATCTCAATGTGATTTTGATTTGCATTTCTCTGATGAGCAGTGAGGTTGAGCACTTTTTCATGTGTCTGCTGGCTGCCCATATAGCATCTTTTGAGAAATGTCTATTCATGTCTTTTGCTCACTTTTAATGGGGCTTTTTTTTTTTCTTTCAGCACATTTGAGCTCCTTATAGATCCTGGATGTTAGGTCTTTGTCAGATTAACAGTTGGGAAACATCTCTTCTCATTCTGTGGGCTGTCTTCCTGCTCCCTTGATGGTTTGTTTCTGGTTTTTTGTTTATGTTTTTGTTTTTTTGCCAAGGCTTTTCAGTTTGGTGAGGTCCCAGCTGTCAATTCTATCTCTTATGGCATGGATATCTGGGGTTTTGATCAGGAAGTGGCTGCCAGTTCCAATTTTCATGAGTGTCTCTTGCATTTTCTGAGGTTCTTATAGTTTGAGGTTTTATGTTTAAGTCTTAGATCTATTTAGAGTTGATTTTTGTGTATGGTGATAGGTGGGGTCCTGTTTCAATCTTCTGCATGTGGTCAGCTAGTTTTCCTGGCACCACTTACTGAATAGGTTCTCCTCTTTCCACAGGTTGTTGTTGGAGGCTTTGTCGAAGATGAGTTGGTTGAGAAATTGAGGTTTGGCTTCCTGAATCTCTATCTTGTTCCACTGGTTTGTATACCTGTTCTTGTACAAATACCAGGCAGTTTTGATTACTGTAGCCTTATAATAAAGTTTAAAGCCTGGAAATGTGATAACTTCTCCTTTGTTTCTTTTGCTAAGGATTGTTTTGACTATACATGACCATTAATGTTTTCACATGAATTTCTGTATTGTCATTTCCAGGTCTGAGAAGAATGATGTTGGTAATTTAATGGGTATTGCGTTGAATCTGTAGATTGTCTTTGGTAGGCTGGATATCTTAACAATATTGATTCTTCCAATCCATGAGCATGGATTATTTTTCCATTTGTTTATGTCTTCTGGGATTTCTTTGAGCAGTTTTGTAATTTTCATTGTAAAGATCTTTCACTTCTTTGGTTAAGAAGATACCAAGGTATTTATTTTTGTATGTGTGTGGCTACTGTGAATGGGATTGTGCTTTTTATTTGGTTCTTTGCCTGTTTGTTTTTGGTATATAAGAATGTGATTGTCTTTTAAACATTTATTTTGTACCCTGAGATTTTTGTGAAAGCTCTTTATCAGTTAAAGCAGGTTTTTGATAGAGTCTCTTGGATTTTTGAGGTATAGGATCATATTATCAGCAAAGGGAGGCAACTTAACTTCCTATTTTCCTATTTGGATCCCGCTGATTTTCTTATCTTGTCTAATTGCTCTAGCTAGGACTTCCAACGCAATGTTGAGCAGGAGGGGTGAGAGTGGGCAGCTTTGTCTTGTTTTGGTTTTCAGGGGAAATGTTTCCAGTGTCCAAACATTTAGCAATATGCTGGCTGTGTGTTTATCATAGATGGCACTTGCTATTTTGAGGTCTGTTCCTTCTATTCATAGATGTTTGGGGGCTTTTATCAGGGAGGGATACTGGATTTTATCAAAAGCTTTTTCTGCTTTTAATGATTAGATCATATGTTTCTTGTTTTTACATCTGTTGATGTGATTATATTATGATCTTGTGGATGTTGAACCAGACCTGCAACCCAGGAATGAAGCCTATTTGGTTGTGGTGTTGATTTTTGAGATATGCTGATGGATCATATTTTCTAGACTCTTTTGAGAATTTTTACGTCTTTGTTCATCAGGAATATTGGCCTGTAGTTTTCTCTTTTTTGTTGTTGGATCTTTACCCACTGAGTATCAGTGTGATGTCAACTTTGTAAAATGATTTGGGAGAATTACATCTTACTCAAGTGCCTGGGATACTTTCAATAGGATTGGTATCAACTCTTCCTTGTATGTTTTGTAGAATTCCACTGAAAAGCCATATGGTCCAGGACTTTGTTTTTTTTTTTGGTAATTTTCTTATGGTAATATACATTTTCTGTGTTGTTATTGGTCTATTTAGTGTCTCAAAGTCTTCTTGTTTTGATCTAGGGGGCATTGTATGATGTCAGAAAGCCCTCCATTTTATTAAGATTATCAAGTTTATTTCCATACAGGTGTGCAAACTAATCTCTGATAATCTTTTGTATTTCTTCAGGATCGGCTGTGATTTGATCTTTTGCATTTCTGATTGTGTTTAATTGTGCTCTTACTCTCTTTTTCTTGGTCAGTCTGGTTAGAGGTCCAGCAATCTTGTTTATTCTTTCAAAGATCCAGCTTTTTGTTTTGTTGATTTTTTTTCCCTATATTATTGTCTTCTGTGTCCTATATTGGAGTTTTTACTTTGGTGGTCTGGAATCTTCTGATAAAGTTAAAGTTATATTGGTCTTTTCTTTCCAGCTCCCTTAGGTGATTTGTTAGGCTTTTAACTTGTGATCTTTCATTATCTTGATGTGTGTTTGTAGAGTTATAAATTCTCCTCTTAGGACTGATTTCATGACTTCTCAGAGGTTTTAGTAAGATGTTTCTCCATTTTCATTTGTTTCCAGGAATCTTTTCATTTCTGTTTTGATTTCTGTTGACCCAGGGGTCATTCAGCATCATGCAGTTTAGTATCCATGTCTTTGTGGTTTGGGGGGGAATTTTGCTGGTAATGATATTTATTTTTATTTCACTGTGGTCTGCAAAAATGCACAGCAGTATTTTGGCCTTATGAAATTTGTTTATGCTTGATTTATCACTAAGGATGTGGTTGATCTTGGAGTACATTCCATGTGATGATGAGTAGAATGTATATTCTGTGGTTGTTGGGTGCAGTATTCTGTAGTTTATCTGTTAAGTCCATTTGGTTAAGCATCAAGTTGAGGTTCTGTATATCTTTGTTGATTTTTTTGCCTCAATGATCCATCTAGCGTTGTTAGTGGGGTATTTAAGACCCCAGTTATAATAGTGCTAGAGTCAATATCTTTTTTTAGTTTACTTAGTAGTTGCTTTATAAATGCTGGTGTTCCTGTGTTGGATGCGAATATGTTTAGGATGGATATTTTCTTGTTGAGGAACTGAATTTTTTATCATTATGTGGTGTCCTTTTGTATCATTTTATTTTTTGGTAGCTTAAATGTTACTTTGTCTGGTATTAGGTTCATGACTTCTGCCTTCTTTTGTGATCCATTCACCTGGAAATTCATTTTCCATCCTCTAACTTTGAATCTGTGTTTATCCCTTGTAGTGAGATGAGTTTTCTAGGTGCAGCAAATGATTGGGTCATGGTTTTTAATCCAGTTTGCCATTCTATGTCTTTTCAGTGATGCATTGAGTTCATTCACATTCAGGCTGATTATTGAAATGTGATTTTTTAAAATCACAGTCATGAAGTTCTTATAAAGTTTTTTCTTTGTTTGTTCTCTTTTAGCTTTTGGGTTGATGTATGTGTTTGTTTTCAATTTGCTGTTACAATGCATTCTCTGTTGATTCTGTGTTCTCTTGTTCTCTTGGGAAGTGTGTGGTCATTCTTTTTTTTTCCCCCCTTCTTCTGTGCTTAATACTTTTTGAATGTCTCCTGTAGAACTGGTCTGGAAACTGCATAATCTCTAAGGACTGAATATCTGGGAAGGATTTTAATTCTCCATCAATGATGAAGCTGAGCTTGTCTGAGTAGGACATTCTTGATTGAAATCGTTATTTTTGAGGACTTTAAATATTGGACTCTAGTCCCCTCTTTCTTGTGGTGTTTCAGATGATAGGCCTGCTGCTGTTCTATTGGTTTTCCCTAGTATGTAGTCTGACCTTTTGCTCTTGCTTCCTTCACATTTTTTCTTTTGTGCCTACTTTGTGTAGGTGAATTACTATGTCTACGTGTTGGTCTTCTCATTTGATGTCTTCTGGGGGTTCTCTGTATATCTTGTGTTTAGATGGTCACATCTCTGGTGAGATGGGAAAAGTTTTCTTCACACAGACATTAAACTAAAAAAAAGAAGAGAACAAAAAAGCAAAAACAAACCAACCAAAAAAATCTGAAAGATGAACACACAATCATTTATGTACACACATAAATAGAAAAAAAAAGGAAAAAGAAAAAAAGAGGGGAATGCAGATCAAATCCTTACATACACATTCATGCACAAAAGAAAAATATGAAAAAAAAACTAAAAACTAACAAGCAAACAGCAAAAACCCTGCCCTCTTGTGGCAGGTTCTTAATTGCCTCTCAGCTGCTTCTCTACTGTCTCCTGCAGAACTTTGGCTTCATTCACAATCTCCTCTGTGTCTGGCCCAGGAAAGGATGATGGGGCTGCAGTCCTTCCCTCCCATTCTAGTATGGTCAAGGAGATCCCCTCCAGTGGGGAGGTGTGGAAATGTCTCTTCCCCAGGTCTTGTGTGTATGGGGTTTCCTACACACACAAGCTTATCCTAGAGTGAAGTACTCCTATTGTGGTTGATATCCAGGCTCCAACTGGTTTCATCTCTCTCAGTCATGTCCCAACCATGTGGGTCTGATTCAGAGGATTGCTGGGGAGGAGAGGATTGGGTCAGCTCTGTACTCACCACTGATCTCTTTGAAGGTCTTCCTAGTACTTTTCTAGTCACATCCTTTGTCCCTTGGCTGAATCAAGGTAGAGGGTGGGGCACCTGAGACTCAGCAGTTCAGACTCAGCAGAGGAGACTCTGTTCCTCCAGAGTTTAGGCTTTCAGGATATTCTTTCTGCATCACATTGAATCTCTGAGTAGTTAATCCATCAGACGCAGAGATCTAGTCTGTTGCTCTATGGTGAGCAAGCCATTTTAAAGATAGTGGCAGGTGCGTCTTTTCATTTTCTCCAGTGGGGATCTGCCTCTGGGCTCCCTCACTGTGCTCCCTCTGCAGCCCTTGATGCCACTGTCTGACCAGATGCTGCAGTGGGGAGGCAGAATCTGGAGCCAGCAGTCTCTCCCACTGCAGTTGTGAAGAGGAGCCTGGAGCTGGCAGTCTCTCCTGGTAGCTTTTTTCTAGGAAGGCCTTTGTTGGTTTTAAAAAATGGTGCTCAGCTTCTGCACCCCAGGAGACAATAGGGAGCAAACAGAGCAGCTGTGGCACCAGCTGCTTCACCAGGGGAGCCCTGGTCATTTGCTCCCAAGCCCCTGTTCAGTCTTTCCTGGCAGCTTCTTCCAGGAAGGAGTTTGTTGATTTAAAAAAATAGTGGCTTCTTTTTCTGTGCCCTGAGAAGTACTAGGGTCCAAGCAGAGCAGCTGCAGCACCAGCCACTTAAGCAGGAGAATCCTAGCCACTTGATCCCAGGTCCCCACTTGGTCAGTCACTTACATGCCCACTTACCAATGTGTATGCAAAATTTTCTATACACTCACCCACTCACACTTAGACTCACATAGTCCAGCTGACTCTGCTGCCATCTTTCTCCAATTCTCTTAAATTTCTTAAAAAATAAAAATTTTTTGGTATATTTGAGAGTCACTGTTAGGAAAGAAGTGTTGTGATAGGACTCACGAGTCCAAAAACAGATATATGTTTCTTTGTCTCTCTCTTTCTCTATGTGTGTATGTGTGTATGCCCATGTGTGTACATATATGAATGAAAGTCAGGATGACTTATGAAACAAGAGTGAAAAAGATGAACACTCAGTATAAAAACCCATTTAAGATATCAGGTAACACTGGAGAGCAGGGAGGCATAACACAGATCCATATTACAGGGAAACTTGAAAATAAAGTGAAAATGATGCCATGGGCAGAGATAACATATTCTTGACTGTCCGTTATAAGAGTATTGCAACATAAACTAATGTTCTTTGTAGATTTACATAGAGAAAAGAAAAAAAAAAAAAAGAATCCTACAATGTGTCCAGACTAACAGCTGCCTTATAATCAAGTTAATAATGAATTTTCAAAATGTGTTCAAAATAGTTGGACCATCATGGCAAAAACTGTGTTCCCTAACATGGAAGGACACCACTGTTCCCTCACTGCTTAGGAAATGGTGTTACCAGAGCAGTTCTGGAATCAAATACAGCAAACCACTTAATAATCGTGGAAATATAGTATGCCCCCTACCCTTAGATCAGCAGTACAGAAATTTTACTACTGTGAAGACACGTAAAAATGAAATAAAAATGTTTTGCTCAATCTTCCCTGAACTTTAAGTTCAGAATTCATTACTGTTTAAAATTTTAAAAATCTTCTAAAAATGCTATTTCAAAACAAGACCACAAGATGGCATGTGTGATAGTCACAGCAATGCATACTGCATTCAGTAATCTTTTTGGAAGGAATCATTTGGACATAAAAAGACTATGTCTGGTCTTTTACTTAATCTGTATATTTCCTTATAAGACTTTTGATGAGTCATTTTTCTATGTGCCTCTGGTGTACGAAAAACTTCACATTTGTTGGTAATATTTTGGAAATATTAAAATGAATTTAAAAACTTGATTTTTTTTAATAGAGGATTTCTCAAAAATGTATGTTATTTAAATAAAGTTCAATTACCTCTGAAATTATTTAATTACTGTAAATCTCAACTGCTTCAGATTTCTGGCTTAAGGTTGTAAATGACAAATCATTATTTCAAATAACAACTATATTCAGGTGTTTAGAATTATGCTAAGAGTAAAAAGTACATCATATTCTTTATATGGTATCACTTCAACTATATAAAAACCCTCTGTGGTGGATTTTATTATCACAATTCTACATATATTGACTCTAAGACTCCAAAATCTTATGTAACTGTCTCATTATTAAATAGCTTGAAAGTAATAGAAAGATCTTGCACACACACAAAAATCAGTTTCTTTCCAACTTTACATTACATGCTATAAAATAGTGAAAAGATAGAACAATAGCAGGAATTTATTAAAAGATTCTGATGTAGAAAGTATAAATATGAAATGCAGATTTTGAAATCCTTTTAACTTTTTCATCCATTTTAACAATTATATAAATGGGATTTTTTTTTTTTAACTGTCACATTGAAGTAATCACTGGCTTACAGTTGTCATACAATTGGAGTCTTTCTACTATGATGGAGAATTTGTCTCTAAATGAGTCATCTTTCAACATAGAAAACAGAACTGATATGGAGGCCCAGTTCGAAAACCACTTTTTGTGTCTGACACCATGCAAATGCTTCTACACAGGTTTTGTTGTTGTTGTTGTTGTTGTTGTTGTTTGTCTCATTTTGACTATCTTTGGACTAACTATAATACCATTCCCACTTCTCCATTATGCCTCGCAGTGGTATTTAGGGAAACTCAATTGCCACTGAAATTTATCTTGCCTGGTGTCCTTTTGATAAACCTTACTGAAAATATTTCTGCATGCATGTCTAAATATATTAAATTATGTTGTCATAACCAAATTCTCATATGAGGCAAAATTCAAATTCAATTCTTTACTGAACTGTGTCATAATCCCTTGTAATGTCTCTGATGCCTTTTTAAAATGGCATTCACGACAATGCACATGGCATTTAGTAATCTTTTTGGAAGGAAACATTTGGACATAAAAGGACTATGTCTGGTCTGTCATAATACCTGTTAATGTCCCTGACACCTTCTCCTTGTTTGCTTTTTAAAATTACTAGTATGTTTAGGCTTACATTGGGCCCTATATTATTAAGTTTTTGTGTGTTTCTCTTTTGTTCCTCTGTTTTTCTTGCTTTCTTGTGAGTTAGTTGAACATTTTAATGTATTCATCTTAAATCTATACTGCTTTTTTGATTGTATCACTTTGTATAATTTTCTAGTAGTTACTTTATGTATTAAAATATATATAAATAATTACAATATACTTGTATTGTTTTGTCTCTTTGAGTGAAGGGTAGACATCTCACTTACATTTAGGTAACTTTCCCTTTTACTTTAATAATAAATTTATAGTCAATATTTCTTTTGTATATACTAAACATCACCACATGTTGTTTCACAATTTTTGCTTCAATAAACAAATATGATTTGAGAATTCACAAGGAAATTGGACTATATTTTACCTTATTTTTAAATCCATTCTAATGCTATTTTTTTCTGAATTTTCCAGACTTCTTTTATCATTTTTGTCTTTTGAAAAAAAATTCTTTAACAGTAGGTTTGCATGTGAAAAATTATCATACTCCCCTTCATGGGAGAATGTCTTTATTTTTTTGTCATTCACTGAATATCAGATTCAGGGTTAATGATTTTCTTTCAGTACTTATAAAAAGATATACCATTCTTTTCTGGCCTCCGTGGTTTCAAATGAGAAATAGACTGTCATTAAAATTGGTATTCTTTATTGATATGTATTCTTTCTTGTTATGTATTATTTATTTCCTCCTATATCAATTTTTTCATTCTCTCTAATTTTTTAGAAGTTTATATGTCATGGGCTCTCTGCTGAGATCCACTGAAATCATTGGTGAGTAGGCAGTCTTTTCACTGGTGTTTGTCTAGACAGGCAGTTATTTCTGATCATTTGGCTGAGTTGAGTAGGGTTTTTTGATTGTTTTGCTTGTTTGTTTGCCTATTGGTTTTCTTGGGTTGAGGCTTCTGTAGTGTCCTGTCTAGTACGTATGGGAAGCAATAAGGAAACTCAAAGAAGTCATCTCCATGCTGATACTCAAGTCCAGGGTGCTTTCTTCTTTCTGAGTCTTCTTATGCTTGGTATATATGCTCAAGTTTTTCAGCTGTAAGAAGGACTTGAGAGAATGTGGCTACTCTGTCTTGGCCACAGCACTACCATTACATCCACTTGAACTTTTTGAAACCTAAACAAGACTTTGTCTAAGCTTACTGTGTAGAGTCAAGGAAACAGATGTAACCTAATCTGCTATATATACAGCAATCAATACTTCTTCTAAATGATCCGTTAAATCTAACTACTCAAAATGAAAACATCTTCTGATGGGGAGAGAGTTTAAAATCTGCGCAAAAAATTCTCCACTGTAGTAATACATGTTAAATATTTCAGTATTATTAAAGCATTTGTAAAATGACAAATCAGTATGGTTAGTATATGATATATGAAAACACTCAGTAGAAATTATTCACTCAAGAAGTTTTTAACTGAACAATGAAGAACTAAGTGTCTGAGATTACTTTCACCAGTCACTGTTTTATTTGTTGTGAATCCTTTTCTTAAAAATTATATCCTGCTGAATAGATTTACAAATTACTCACATGGAATGTTACAGCACAGCATGTATACTATATAAAAATGGAAGGAATACTGAGAGAAAGCTCCTGCAGTATACAATCATTGCCAAGTCAAGCTCTATGTGCTTTTCAATCGCTTTCAGAAAATACTAAAACACTGAAGCTAAATAGTAACTATCTAACAAACTGTAATAAAGACTGTATTACAAGTAAATAAGCAGCTACACAGCAGTGTGAGGGGAAGAAAAGAAGGAATCTAAATAATGCTGAAAAGCAGTATTTGACCACATGTTGACAAGCTAAAGACAGCATGAACTTATACACAAATATTGTACTCTAGTTAGAGATCTACTGTACAACATAGTGACTATGGTTGATAACAATGTACTGTACACTTGACAATTTCTAAGAGAGTAGATTTTAGAATAGTAGATAAAGCAAGCACTTTGAAATGTATACATGGTATATTTATCCTCAATGTGATAGATTATGAATTTTTTTAACTTTTAAAAAGAGTGTTTCTAGCTCAGGCATGGTAGCTGAGGCCTGTAATCTCAGTGTTTTGGAAGCCAAGGCAAAGGATCACCTTGAGGCCAGGAGTTCAGGATCATCCTGGACAATACAGAGGATTAAGCCTTCACAAAAAAAAAAATGTGTTTTAATTAGCTGAACACAGTGAGACTCACTTGTAGTCCCAGCTGCTAGGGAGAGTTGAGACTGGAGGATGGCTTAAGCCCAGGAAGATGATGCTCCAGTGAGCTATGATCGTGCCAAGGCACTTCAGGCAGGGTGACAGAGTGAGACTCTGTCTCAAAAAAAAAAAAAATGTTCTGCATTGAATAACAGGTAAATTGTACTGACACTTTTTTTTTTAACCTTTGAGAACAATGTTAAGCACTCATGGAAAGTTTTTAACAATACAAGCCTACCGGCTCATTACTGGTTTTAAAATGGAGGTTGTCACTTCATAAAAAGTAAATATTAATATTTAATGAAAGATTGCTTTATGTTGTTTATGATACAGGTTATTAAATCTGTTTGTAGAAATATGCATAATGGGTCAACTCAGCACCCAGACTCTGCACAAGTACAGTGAAATGGATGTTTCAAATACATTGTCAACAGAAAGATGAATTGAGTTTCACAAATTTTTCAGTCTGTTAGTTATAGAATAAATAATAGATTATTTCTATTTCTTGTGACACATTTCAAAGTTGATTTCTGTTTTCCATCTCTTGAATTTCACAGTCTGTACTGACATCTTCTCCCTTTGAGTTTAATCATCACTCTAGGAAAATTGACCTAGGCCAGCGGTCATTAAAGGATTTCCTAGATAATTAGGCAGTGAATGTCTGCACAAACAAAACTTAGAAAACTCACCCAAGAGCAACAGCAGGATGTATCAGGATATAAAATTTTCCTAACAGTAAACATAGGTGAAAACTTGTTTCAATAACATGCGTATTTCAGGATGACCTAGATGTAGTCTGATACGGTACCATCAAGATTCATACTTGTGAGAGACGAGTGGCAGGAAAAAGGTGGAGAAAGTGGCAGGATAAGGTGGAGAAAGTGGCAGGAAAGTCTCCCCAGCTTGCAAATCCTGGCTAGAATTCTGTCTCCTTACAAACATGTATGAATCACGTGACTTGCTCCTAAAAAACATGCATATCCTACAACTGAATCTCTATCACCTTCTTCTATCACCAATATTACAATGAGAAATAAGGTTTTAATGTATCGAGAGACGAAGAGTGTTAACCTAGGAATGAATATTAATATTTTAAAGTACTTTATCTAATGGAAGATGCCATCACTTGTGAAACACACAATTATTCTGTAAGTCATCCTGAAAGGAATTAAAATACTATGGAGGTAGAACTTTATTGTAAATGAATAAGCCTGAGAAAATACCAACTGACTGAATAAGTCTTCATCCTCCATTTTCCCCCTTTATTTGAACCACTCTAAAGCATAGGCTGGAGCCTGATGCTTCAAATCTTTCTAAAGAAAACATCATCGCTTCCAGATGAAAATGGAATAGACAAAGTAGAGACTGAATTTTATTCCTGAGGTTAAATGTAAGGAGCACCAACTCTGTGTCCTCTCCTCAATCTATTTTTTAAAACCATATGTGAGGAATATAATTATGTAAAATACACATATTTATAACTGGGATTAAGCATGACTATAGAAAACTATAATCTTCAAATATAAATACTAGCATGACTTCTAAAAATTTTTAGAGCAGTCTCAAATGTTTTCTTGATATGCAGCATTTTTATTTTCTACCCATTATTTCTTTGTGTTTTTATTTTTTCAACATTAGGTTTGAATCTCTAATATATTTTAATTTGATTGTTGTATACAATGAAAGAGAAGGGTCTAATTTGGTTATTGACATTTTCCCTTTTTAAAAAACCTTTGTATTTTTTGTCTGCTCACTTGTCTTTTTCTTCCATCTGCATGTTTCAAATTAAATTTGAGGTTTAATGTGCTTGTGTGAGTCGTTGAACTGATCAGCTTTTCTAATGTAAAAATTTGATGTCATAAATATCTTCTCAAGTACTTTTCTAGTGGTATCTCACAAATTTTGATGTCATTTTCTTTTCTCTCAATTCACATTACTTTTAATTCCCTTTTTTATAGTTTATGTTTAATGAGGAATAGTTTTACTTTTCTTCTCACCACTAAGCATTATTAATTGAAAAATAAGCAACTTGGTATAGCAGAAATGTGCTAGCCAATTGTAGTGACATATTCTTATTAATATCTCAGAAATCCCACCTTTATCAAAAATGGGGAAAGGATTACTCTGGTTTGCTTCTACTTTCAGAGTAGAAGACTATCTACTTTCAGAGTAGAAGACAGAGATTGAAGACTATCTCAGTTTTGTAAGGATAAGTTAGTAGAATCTACAGGATATATTTCGATTGTCTACACTTGGCATTTGCTACTATTAACTTAGGTGATCGCTGTGATATTAGATGTTTCATTTAAGGTCGTATGATAAAAATTCTGTGATCCTGGACATAAAAGTAGATGATTTAAAGAGTAACCTTGTGAATGCAAACATTATGAAAGAAACTACAATAACTGAAATCTTCATTTTATGTATGGGAAGGTATATTTAAACCATAGGCAAGTATTCTTGAATGGATTTAGGACTCTATTACAAGTTCCATTATATTTTCACATTGTTTTTATTTAAATAGACTAACAAAAAACCGATGAGACCAGTAAAGTTGACTAGATGGTTATAGAAAAAATTAAAATAATACATAATTTATCATATGATAAATATATAAAAATGCATTCTCTAATAACACTGGTACTTAAATAATTCCCTGAAGTTTTTTTTAAAACTTTAAATGAAATCTAGGACAACACTTATAATTATTTCATCATTATTCGCCAATTATATGTCAATACTTTCCTTATTTATTACTGATATGCAATATGCATAGAAACTCTGGAGACTTATAAATATATAATTAATTTAGAAAATTCAAATAAGGTTCTACCACTGTTAAATGAGTTACTGTATAAGGTGATGAGCAATTTCAAAGTGCAACACTATGCCAAAAACACTGATAGGACACATCAAATTTATTAGCATGTTGGCTTGATATACTGTTCCGCTGACATCGATATGCTGCCTAGATAATTGAAAAAAATAATTTTTCACACTTTTAAATAATTTAAGAGAAAATGGACTATTTCTTAAAAGTATCTATCACGAGTATTAAATCCATATCAGACAACGGAATTTCTTGCTGTGTTCTGTGTATCACCCTCAATATCAATGAAGTACTTGCTCTGTGGGTCTCCTTTTGCAGAAAATGCAAACATCTATCAGAGTAGATCAGAAAAGGTATTTTTCAAAACATAGTCTCACAAATTGAAAATAACTCTAAAAACATGTGCAAATTCTTTCAGGTTGGCAGTGAAAACCTTTCGGATGTTGGCTGCTGCAGCTGATTTCCTGCCTGTCTTGATGGTAAGAAAATGTGAAGATTTTGTACTTCATAACTACTTTCAAGATAAGGAAAAGAGCTAACGCTTAAAAAGACCTCACTATGTTACTGGCATCGCTTGAGGTTGTGTATATTACTCATCTAATTCTAACAATATCACTGTTGGGCAACTACTATACTAAATCCTCTAAAACAGATGAAGGAACATTAACAGGAAAGTTGTCATGTAACCAAGGTCATATAACTAGAAAGAAAGAAGACTGAGAGTAAACTTAAGCAGTTTGGCTACATAGAACAATTGTCTATTTAATTCAGCCCCCACTGGCTAATATAAAAATCCTGAGAACATAGGACAGGAACTACTTAATTACAACTGGTCTATTAATTCATACATTCTCCAGGAATAAATGGGGAAAATTACTTCGTTTTTCTTCTCTGAGGAGGTAAGTACTTAGTCAAATATACATATGTTCCTAGTTAGATACCTGAATTGTAATGATTACAAGAACTTACAAGAAATTTAAATATAAGATGGAAAGATGTCCCAGAAGAGAGAGATGTGAGCAGCTGTTAACAGCGAGATAAGCAAATGGATCCTGGATCTCACTACTCTAAAAGACAAGAACATCAACAATTACAAAGCAGTAACAAAATGCTAAATAGTATTCTAACAAGTATACCCCTAGCAATTTATTACAATTCAATAATATTCACTTTATATAATCTTAAATCTAAAGAAATTTTTTTCCATTGACACAAAATATTTTTATCTGTAGTATTTATTTATTTATTTAATTTATTTGTTTTTTATTTATTTGCTTTTTAATTTTTACTTGTGACAAGAAACATAATATGAAGTTGACCATTTTAACCATTTTCAGTGTACAAGTCAATAGTGTTAATTATAGTCACATTGCTATGCAACAGTTCTCTAGAACTATTTGCAAAACTGAAGGTCTGTACCTATTAAGTAGCAACTCCTACTTTTTATAACCAGTTTTAAATAATCAATATACATTAATTTTTACATTTAGAATGCAAACAAATATTTGTAAAAGAAGTAAAAGTGTTAACTTTAAAGAGAAAATGTGTGCTGTTTATATTTTCAAATGCCAAAAAAAAAAAAAAAAGAAGTCAAAGTGGAAGAGAGTAGTCTAGGTAAAATAAATTTCACACTGTGTTAGACTGCTTGAAGGAGTTTGGGTACCTGGATTCCATCACTCGTCTCCCTTTCCTTAAGGGATGTCTAATGGAAATGGCCAATACTTCGTAATCCTGTAGTAAGTAGGAACAAGATTCCTTGGTGAAGTCTCTTGCTTTTTTTTCTGCACATCTCACTATCAATGTGAAGCTGAGATTTTCCCACTTTTACTTTTTTTAAAATTTATTTTAAAGATGTGGGGTACAATTCAGGGCTAGGATACAAATGTTCATTATGCACGTACCCTTGTTGATGAGGTGTGCCCCCCCCAGCAGATTCCCACTACTGCCAATCCCCCACCACCACCCCCTCCCCAAAAGTTTTCCTCTATTGCCAAACCTTTTCTTATAGTATTACGATAATTGTTCAAGGTCCACTTATGAGTGAGAGTATGTGATGCTCAATTATCTGTTTCTGTGATACGTCACTCAGTATCATAGACTCTAAGTCCCTCCAAGTCACTGTGAAGTTCATAATTTCATCCATCTTTATGGCTGCATAATATTCCATTGTGTATATATACCACATTTTTTAATACAGTCCTTTTTCAATGGGCAGCATGACTGGTTCCATGTTTTTGCTGTTGTGAACAATGCTGCAATAAACGTACATGTGCAGGTATCTTTTATATAGAGTGATTTTAGTTCCTCTGGGTATATTTCCACTAGGGGGATTGTGAGGTAGAATGGAAGGTTGATTATTTTAGGAATCACCAAACTGCTTTCCAAAAAGGTTGTATTAGTTTACACTCCCACCAACAGTGTAGAAGTGTTCCGTTTTCCCTGCATCCTCTCCAGCATCTGTTGTTTTTTGGGTTATTGTTGATGGCCATCCTTAATGGAGTTAGGTGGTATCTCAATGTGTTTTTAATTTACATTTCTTTGATGACTAGTGAGGCTGAGCATTTTTTCATGTTTCTGTTGGCTGCTCATATGTCTTCTCTTGAGAAGTGTCTATTCATATCATTTGCCCACTTTATATTGGGGCTGGGTTTTTTTTCTTTTTGATATATTTGGGGTCCTTGTAGATCCTAGATGTTAGGCCTTGTCAGACATACAGTTGGCAAATATTTTTTCCCAGTCTGTAAGCTGCCATCCTGCTCTCTTGACGGCTTCTTGTCAGTTTGATGAGGTCCCACTTGTCTATCTTATCTCTTATGGCATGGGCACTTGGGATTTTGATCAGGAATTGGTTGCCAGTTCCAATTTCCATAAGGGTGTCTCCTGCATTTTCTAAGGTTCTTATAGTTTGAGGTTTTACATTCAGGTTTTTGATGCATTTAGAGTTGACTTTTGTGTACAGTGATAAGTAGGGGTCCTTGTTTTAATCTTCTGCATGTAGTCAGTCAGTTTTCCCAGCACCATTTACTGAATAGGTTCTCCTCTCCTTAGTGGTTGCTGGTGGAGGCGTTGTTGAAGACGAGTTGGTTGAGAAATTGAGGTTTTTCTTCTAGAATCTCTATCCTGTTCTTTGGTGTATATACCTGTTCTTGTACCAATACCTGGCTATTTTGATTACTGTAGCTTTATAATAAAGTTTAAAGTCTAGGAGTGTGATACCTCCTGCTTTGTTTTTTTTGTGTGTGTGCTTTGTTTTGCTTTGTTTGCTGAGGATTGTTTTGGCTATTCATGGTTGTTTATGTTTCCGTATGAATTCCTGTATTGTGGTTTCCATTCATCTCAGCATTCTTGAGAAGAATACTGCTGGTAAATTAATGGGTATTGTGTTAAATCTGTAGATTGCTTTGGGTAAGATGAACATCTTAATATTGTAGATTCTTCCTATTCATGAGCATGGAATAATTTTCCATTTGTTTGTGTCATCTATGATTTCTTTGAGCAGTGTTTTGTTGTTTTTATTGTAAAGGTGTTTCACGTCTCTGGTTAGGAAGAGGCCAAAGTATTTCATTTTTTGTATTTGGCTATTGGGAATGGGATTGTGCTTTTTATTTGGGTTTCTGTTTGTTTATTGTTGGTGTACAGAAATACGACTGTCTTTTGAACATTTGTTTTATACCCTGAGACTTGTCAAAATCCTTTACTAGTGCAAGGAGGTTTTGACACATTCTCTTGGGTTTTCGAGGTATAGAATCATGTCATCTGCAAAGAGGGATAACTTACCTTCCTCCTTTCCTATCTGCATAACCCTGATCTCCTTCTCTTGTCTGATTGCTCTAACTAGGACTTCAAAACTATGCTGAAAAGGAGGGATGAGAGTGGATATCCTTATCTTGTTGCAATTTTCAGGGGAAATGGTTTCAATTTCGGTCTGTTTAGCAGTATGCTGACTGTGTGTTTCTCATAAATGGGTCTATTTTGAGGTATATTCCATCTTTGTCTATGCGTTAGAAGGTTTTTTTCAAGAAATGATATGGATCTTTCAGGTCAGCCTGGACTTCAAGAGTGTCAACTCAATGGGTCGACCTGCCATGCCCCAAAGAGGGTCTTCACAAGGGGCAGGTAAGCCTAGTCCCAGAAACGTTGACTCTAATAAGCTGACACGCAGCTTCTGAGAGTGTTGCTGGTGCGGTGGGCTGGCAAGTATAGCCCCTGGGATATCTCAGCTTCGGAGTCTTGCCTTCTTCCAGCAGCTCAGAATGAGAGACACAGACAGCTAGAAAGTGAGAACACAGGATTTTTTGAGAAGACAGAAAAGCTCCCACAGTGGGAGGGAACCAGAAGAGGTGTCCAGTCTGGGGCCGAAACCTGGTGTTATATAGCCCTAAATCCAAGCCAATTGGCTAGCACTAGCTGTGAGCTGATCAGTCCTCATTTAGCTGTTAGGATTGGTCAGTACTAAGGACCAATCGTCAGGAAGTAGGTGCCTAATGGTGAACTGATTGGTTGCTTTTCGATTCCAGCAGTGAGTACTTAAGCTCTAGCTTGAGAGACTAGCAGGGAGCTTGTTTACCAACTCTAAGCCTAAGAGACCTGCTGGGAGTTTGCTGCACTGTTACCAGAGAACCCTCCTGTCTGCCCAGCCTTTCTCTAGCTATTTCCTGTCTCAGAAGGGGTGCTGGCAATGGAACAGGTCAGACTGTGAGAGTCTCTGCAAAAGCAAGTATCCATAAAGACTTTCTGCCTGAATGAGTGTGGGCTGAGTGAAAGTCCATCTGAGGGAAGACTCAGGTTCATGCACTCAGGGCACCTCTCCAGAGGTGACTGCAACCCACCACCCTGAGATTGGAGTCCCCTGCATGCAGGTTCGACTGCTGTTCTCAGGGCTCTCCTGAGAAGAGACAGGGGAAAGCAGTTGATCCTCACTACCTGGCGCTGGGCCCACACCATCGCCTGTGACAGCAGAGCAGCATGATCCCCAAGATCCATGGAAAGAGCAGGGGAGAGCTAGAAAGGAGCCCTGCCACCAGCGAGGAAACACTGGTGCCATTTTTGCTGTTCCACTTTTCAATAAAGAACATGACATCCTGATTAAAGACAGAGGTGAGAAGAGAGCAAATAAATCAGTTATTAGCAAAAGAGTTGTTAAAATGATAGAGTGAGCAAGAGAGGACTGAATAAAAGAAAGAATGCAGGAGGACCTAAGAGTGCTAAATTGAGTAGGAGTGAGTGACCCCAGCAACCCAGGAACACAGGAGACCCTGATCAGGCAAGAAAATAATCAACCTAGTGACCATAGAAGTTTGGCAGTGGGTGAGAAAGTATGGCAGAGGATTAGAGAAAGCTTAAAAGAGGAGCAATTCAAGGATCTGAAATATAAAATGGTTAGAGTCATCCAGGTGAATATTAAAGTCCTTTGAGTAGACTGCAGAAATCTGAGTGTACAAGGTAAATTTGTCACAGAAGACCCAATTTTCATGAATAAGAGGAAGTGACAAGAAAGTGACTAGAGAAAGTAAACGTTTGGAGAAAGGTGGTAGAGATAGTTATTATATTATATTGAAACAAGGTTTTTCAGGGAATCATGGAGAATTATAATCTGAAAATGGTAGGCGAGTTCTTGTGGGTCCCCAACCTCTCCTTTAGTTTAGATCAGAACTACCTGTGGTATAAGAGGAAAATGGCACTACCTTAATATGCCCTTGAAAAATAGTACCCATGAGTGTTGGGAGCCAGCCATGGAGGCCTGCCTGCTGACAAATTCCAGGGGGCTGAAGATCCCAGGTCGCAAAGCGAACCTGGGCAGAAGAAGAACCTTGCTTCTTCTATTTTTGTTATTGATGCAGCCGGAAAATTCTGTACAGTCTGAAGACAAAAAACAATACTCCACTCACGTCATTCATTGTCTCATACATAGGAACCAGAGAATAACTTCGAGAATTGTCTTTGCTTCCCCCTAAATTGCCACATCCCTGACCTTCTAGTGTTAGGCCACGTTAGCCCATGATTTAATACTATGATTGGGTAAAGAACAAGAAGTGCTCATTTTGATGTTCATTAAGAAACTCGCCAAAGAATTATAAGTAAAAGGTTTTAAACATCATGTGTGGGTAGGTAATTGTTTGATAGATTTTGTTCCTTTTGCGTGGCGATTAACTCAGAGAAATTCAGAGATGTTGTTTTACCCCAGCAAATTACGATTTGCATTGTGGCTTGTAAAGAAGAATGCTTATTCACAATTGTGTTTATTTGAGTTTTAAATGTGGAATTCCATGCACACCTGAATGGTCATTTTAATGTCATGTCACTTCTTGCTATTTAGCGCTTATAGGATTAAGAATATAAGATAGAGTTATTGTAGCAGTGTAGCATAAATTTGATAAAATGAATATGTAATGTGAATTATTAATTGTAGCTAATAGGTTTCAGATTCCAACAATCACTGTAAGAGTGAATTATAGATTTGTTTTTGTAGCTTAAGGATTCATAGAAAGTAAAGTAGTTAGATAAGTAATGTATTACAGAAATAATTAGAATAAATTTTGTAGATTGAGAAATATAATATGCTTAGTATAACAAGATTTTTTTTCGATTTATTTCATGATTTTTTAACTGAAAGTTGTGGGTTTTTTGAGACCCAGTAATCATCATAGAACAGCCAAGGGGCTTTAGAAGATAACAGATTAAGCATTGTGGACTGCATGCCTTGAGGATCACAAGTCAGTGACACTCTCAAGAAGGCATCTGTACATGAGGAAATGCATAGTGATTTCCTGGAGAACATTATGCTTGAATTACTTGCTCTGCTTTTTGTCTTAGATAAAGTTATTGATTAGTTACTGATTATATCACACTTTAAGAATTTTTTGTAAAACGTCTTCCCTGTAAAAAGGATATATAAGCTCATTGTTAAGTGACAATAAATGGCATCTGTCCTGCTCACAACAGAGTCAGTTGTCTGAAGTGTTTCCTTCAATACTGATGCCGTTCCTCTTTCTGGCGACCCTGAACCCAGCTGGAGCAGGACTCCGGCACATGAGGGAAAGTCTATAGAGGCATCTTCTGGATTCAATATTTAAACCCTTTCCCCATACCTTAAAACTGTTCATAGGAAAAAATGACAATAACTATTTCTACATTCGAGCAAGTATAGTGCTAGATTCTATCCATTTAGAAGCTTTGCTGATAGTCCCATGGTAGTTGAGGAAAAAAAATAGATATCACTGATATTACATAGTGCATAATTTTCATACATTTTTAAAAGTAGAAAGCACATATAATATCATACACACACACACACACATACAAGCTGCTTATTAGAGCAATTAATGATAGTCCTAATTATTAAACCCATTTATTTTTTCTTAGTAACTTAAGTATACTAAATAAATTAGAAGAACAGTCACAAATTCTAGGTTATAGTCTGAATTTGAATTACCTCTGTTTTACAATTTCTTACATACAAATATATGGATGCAAACCTTAGTGTTTGTTTTATATGAATGAAACAAGATGCAGACTCTGAGTTAATGACACTTGAGGCTTTGTACCCAATAATGAATCTCATAGATTGGGTTCTTCCAGAAATACCTGATATAATATGAATTCTTGTGCCCCCTCAAAATTCATATATTAAAATTCTAACCCTCAAGAGTATTACCAGGTGAGATTTGGGGACGGTGATTAAATCATGAGGGTGTAGTCCTCATGAACGGGATTATTGTTTCTATAAAAGAGGTTACAGGGAGTTTGTTTGCCCCTTTCACCATGTGAGAATGTAGCAAGAAGGCACCACTTATGAGGAAGAGAGAATCTGATGGCGTCTTGATCTTGGACTTTCCAGTGTTCAGAACTTCAAGAAAAAAAATGTGTTGTTTATAAACCACCAGTTTATGGCATTTTGCCTAGCAGTCACAACTGAGACACTTTTACCAAGTACTCAAGTGCAAAGCATTTATTTGCAAAATGAAGAGAACACTTTGTAGAAAAGAGGGAAATTAGCTGAGGAAGGAAAGTCATTTAGTAAAAGGTGGGATATTGATGTCAGGTGGCATAGGGTGTAATTGTTCTGTGGATTCTAGACTTCATTGCAGATAGGAATTTTGGAACAAGAACACAGTGTAGTTTAAAGAAAAGTTTATTAGAGAGGAAAATATAACCAAAAAAGAATGCAAGTGCCTTAAAGGAAAGAACACACACTTGTTTTTAAAAGGAAGCCTTATATAATCTTTACAATGATGATTAAGTAAACTATTCCATAAGCTAACAGTGAAGGGCTGCAGGTATCTCTTCACAAGTTTTGATTACTACTTCCTAACCTTTTAGGGTCACAAGGACCCTAAATAATGAAAGTTGCTGCCTTACTAGACTTAGGGTTTTATTTTAAAGAACATCATGTTTTTGCTCTTTGAATAATTCCTCATTGTTTCTGTGATTTACTGCACTGGTAATTCTACATTCCAGCCCTGCAAGGTGGTCAGGTCTGACATACCTGTCACATACTGATAAGAAAAGACACCAGAACACTAAACCACCCTGTTTTTTCAGTTATCTAAATTAGACTTGCCTAAGAAAACTTGCCTAACTATGTCTAAATTATGTGCTATGTTAACTATGCCTGCCTCAATATCAGGACATCTTCCTGATGGTGCTTCTTGCTCATAAAAGGCGAATTTTCTTTACTAGTGAATACAATAATGTTTTCACTGCCGGGAGATTCTATGCACTGACTGAATGTGTTGTATCTATGCTTCTTCAGTTGGTCATAACCATGATATAAATGTATCTTTTCTAGTTTGAAAAAATTAAAACCTGGAAACTATGTTTTTACTCAGTGCCTGGTTGAGCTATTTATTCATCTCATGGCTTAGTAAATTTATTAACACGAAATGTAACTCTAGAGAGTCATCATCAGATGGCAGCACATACATATAATAGTAAAACTTTCACTGGCAAGAAAAATACTGAAAATCTGGATTCAGTTGTCATTTTAATATTATTCTAAATTGCAACTAAATAATTTACATAAAAGCCTATTTTTAGAAATCCTCTACAAGTTTTGAGTAATGTGTTGCATGCAGACATAGTGACTTTCCTGTAAATGAATATAAAGAATGAGAAGATAAAAGAATGTTATGGAGAATATATATTCCAAGCCTTCTAATAAAAAGGCTCTACCTTACACCTTATTTGTAAAACAGCTATTGCTGACATGTATCTGAGAGCATATATTTGCCTCAGGGTCCCAATTTGTAAGTGGTGGTAATGGTACTACCTTCATTGTAGAATTGCTATGAAAATAAAGTAAGAAAAAAATATATCCAACCTAGTAACCAATCCTGGAATGCTGTGTTATTTTTTTTTATTACTTACAGTTTTAAATATAGATACCCAGCAATATACTTGTTTCTAATCACAGTTATTATTTATTAATTGAGCACATGGTACAAGATTTAGCATATGATAATTATGTGGTTTGGCTTATCACATTGAACCTTTTCAACAAGATTTTAGATATAAATAATGAGTCACATGTACAAATTAAGAAACTGAAATACCAAGAAATGAAATGACAAGTTGGAAATGAAATGACATGACATGTAAAACAACATGCAGCTGGAAGTAGTTGAAATGTACCATATCTATTCATTCTCATTTCTCTCTACAAAATATTTTCTTAGCAGTAACTACAAACAAAATGTAATATATATCAACTTATATAAATCAATATGCATTATATTTTGTTTATAACATCTTTCATTTCGAGTAATTATATAAGGTATATAAACAACATAACATAGTATTAGAAATTAATGTGTTTCAAAAGGCATATAAATAATATATTATTATTTGCAGAGGAGCATCAGATTTCTTCTGTTTGGAGAGTTGGGAAAAGTCTAATAAGTAGCATATGGAGTGCTGGAGAAGTGATTGTTTCAGGGATGTGAGGATAATTCTGTGTGTAAGAAAGTTCAAATAAGAATGTAATGAAGTAATAACCTTGTTTACAATCTCCTATTTTAGATTTTGTGATGACTTACATCACATAGTTAAAAATACAATATATTTTAAATATAAAAATTATTTTTAAAAATCTGTGTAAATTGAAAGAAAGGTCATGATAAGCACCCCCATAATGAGGAAGGTGGGGCATTCCCTCGTGTGTGGGCATTGCAGCCTTATATTACATCAACTGCATTCAAAACAAGAATATTGTTTGGGAAATCATAAAAGGAATCTTTTTAATTTATAGATAAAAAATTATCTAGGGTGGGAATAATTTGGAGTGGGAAGAACTTTTGTTTATTATGCCTTTCACAGTTCTAAAAAAATACAAATTTAGCAATATAAAATACATATATATATATTTTTAAGTTGGAGTCTCACTGTCTCCCAGGCTGGAGTGCAGTGGCATGCTCACAGCCACTACAGCCTCTACCTGCTGGACTCAGGCAATCCTTCTGTCTCAGTCTTCCAAGTAACCGGAACTACAGGCATATGCCACCATGCCTGGCAATATTTTTTATTTATTGTGGACATGAAGTCTCGCCAAGTTGCCCAGGCTGGTCTCGAACCTGTGGGTTCAGGCAGTTCTCTCACCTCTGCCTCCCAAAGTGCTGGGATTATAGGCATGAGCCACCAAGTCTGGCCCTAAAATACATATTAACAAGTGATTGTAGATAGAAAAAAATGTCCAGTGGTAGTCTGTGCTCTCATCATAGCAAATAAATTAGTTGTAATTCAGAAGTTAAGAGCACAAGCAGTGATATCACCCAGCAGGTTTGAGTTTAAACTACATCATATATTTGCTTTATGACTGCAAAGAAGACAACTGACCCTTCTGTGTCCTCATTAGTAAAGTGGAGGTAATTACAGTACATACTTAACAGGTATACAATAAAGATTAAATGAGTTAGTATGTGCAGTCTTAGAAAAATGGTGCAGAAAATATATTTAATACTAATATATTAAATAATAGTCAGTCTTTATATCTATCCTTTTTTAACCTCAGAGTGCTGCACTGGTGAGAGGTGTGTTCTGAACTGTTTCCTTTTAAGAACTGAGCACTAGCCGGGCTCGGTGGCTCAACCTGTAATCCCGCGCCTTTGGGAGGTTGAGGTGAGTGGATTGCCTGAGCCCGTGGGTTCCAGACCTGCTTGGGCAGGCGAGACCTCAACTCTACAATAAAGCAAAAAAAATTAGCCGGGTGTGGTAGCGCGCTCCTGTAGTTCCAGCTACTTGGAAGGCTGAGGCGGAAAGATCGCTGGAGCCCAGCAGGTCGAGGCTGCGGTGGCCGAGAGCGGCCACTGCACTCCAGTCTGGGTGACAGTGAGACTCCAAATCAAAAAAAAAAAAAAAAAACAGACAATACATGAGGCACACGTATAGATCAATTTTTATAAAAGTCTGAGAATGAGCATGGCCTGAGCCCAGGGATTCAAGACCAGCCTGGGCAACTTTGTGAGCCCTCATCTCTACAATATATCAAAATAAAAATTAGATGGGCATGGTAGCATGTACCTGTAGTTTCAGCTTCCTGGAAGACTGAGGAGGAAGGATCACCTGAGCCCAGCAGGTTGATGCTGGGGTGGCCATGAGTATGCCACTGCACTCCAACCTGTGTGACAGAATGAGACTCTGACAAAAACAAAACAAAACA
Source organism: Cephalopachus bancanus (assembly GCA_027257055.1). Lineage (NCBI taxonomy): Eukaryota > Metazoa > Chordata > Mammalia > Primates > Tarsiidae > Cephalopachus > Cephalopachus bancanus. The sequence goes on from JAPVLO010000012.1 coordinate 3,346,374, forward strand.
AGGAATACAAATGCCATTGAACATTTGTTATTAACCTCTTTAATAACAAAGAAAATTCATTTCAAATTTTTATATATTTTTCCAGTTAGTACTACATTAACAGTATGATAAAATTTGCCTACCAGAGAAATGTGGAAGTATAACTATTCAGGCATTTTTAGTGAGACTGTAAATTAAAAGAGAAAACTCTTATAACTCAACTAGACAATAACTACCAAACATGAGCTTTAATTTAACAATGTGTCTTTACAGCATCTATAAAACTAGATGCTCACATTAAAAAATGCATGCATTTAGAAAATAATTTGCTTCAGCATTCTCTGAAATAAAGAAATATCAAAAGTAATAAAAATATTTCTAAGTAGAGAAATGGTTAAAAAATTATAAATGACCCATAATACAAAGTACTAATTAGGTACTGAGAGAATAATAAAAATCACATACCCTGATTAGATGACATAATGATAATTTGTTTTAAATATATCAAAAGTATGTTGTATATACACATCATATAATCTTGTCTCTCCCCCTTTCCCTTTTTTGACTCCAAGTATCATTTTTAATATTATAACTGTAATATTTTATGTTGTTATTTGTGATTTTAGATGTCTGACCCTTTGATTTTATTTTTTAAATTACAAAATTGAAAAATTACAATATAGATCCTCCTAACACAAACTCATACTTTTTAGAAAGAAAAGAAATGAATGTGGGAAAAAAATGTGTCTTCCATATTATATTGTTAGGCAGGAAATTATATTTAAATAATCAGAAACCAAAATTTCTGCCAATTTCATATAGGTAGATATGAAATAAATATCTAGTAGCTAAATATTTTTGAATCTGAACACAAAGAAACATGGAAAGTAAATATAGCTACATACAGAGTCCACTACATACAGAGTCCACAAATTATTAAATTGTCTTTAGTTTTCATTTTTTTATAAATGCATTCTTTCTTTTTGAAAATTTATATAAAAGTTATAAGAAAAAAATGGTGATTCATTTTCAAAATGGCAATTAGCTATTTCATTTCCTGGTCCTTCCTTCTTTCCTGGCAGACTTTCTTTTTTGGCAGACTTCTTTTGATGAGCATTGAGACCCAATCAGACTCTAGAAACATGTATTTTACCTTATTTGTTTAGAAACTGCTTGTGTTTTATCTTATTTATACAAAATTATTGCTTAGACGACACCCAGAAAAGTGATGTAACCTCTGAAGTACTCAGCCAATGAGGAACCAGGGGATGAGCTTGCGCTTTAGGACATAAATATACTGGTTGTGACTGCCTCGGCATGCTTGCTCACCCAAGAGGTGCCCATTCTTGCAAGAGATTTAAAAACTGCTTCACTCCCCCGAACTCTAAGTCTTCATGCAGTGCTTTGATGACAAAACTAAGGGTCAATTTCACCTCCCACAAAAAGTTCCCCAAATTTCCATCATTTGTCATATTTCTTATAAGAAAAAGGGACTACTAAAATCCAAGTTTACTTTAAGAAAGAAAATAATTTGTATGAACTCAAGTTTGACTGATATGTTACATATCTCAAAAAATTTGAGACAAACATGTGTCCCACTTCCTTATGACCACAGTCTATGAAGCATGGAGTGTTCATCTACTTACTGTGTGTAGAATTTCATGGCCTATGACAGTTTCACTATCAGGAAAGGAGTGTTGTGATTGGATGTAGAAGCCAGATTGCACTGTTCCATAAAAAAGGGGTGTGTGTGTGTGTGTGTGTGTGTGTGTGTGTGTGTACATATATCAGTGAAGGTCAAATGACAAGTGGAACAAAGATAGTAAAACACAGCACTGAAAACAAAAACTTGATGAACTTATCAAGTTCACAATGGAGAGCAGTTAGGCACAAAAATGGATCCAGATTACAGGGAACTTGAAAGAACACCAAAATGGATAACTTAGATTTGATTCCACCCTTGATTCTCAATTATAAAAGCACACAATAAGCCAGGCTCGGTGGCTCAGCTGCAATCCCGTGCTTTGGGAGACCGAAGTGAGTGAATTTCCTGAGCGCATGGATTTGAGACCTGCCTGGGCAACTTCGCGAGACCTCATCTCTACAATAAATCAAAAAAACTAGCTAGGCGTGCTAGCCTGCGCCTGTAGTTCCAGCTACGTGGAAGGCTGAGGCAGAAGGATTGCCGGAGCCCAGCAGGTTGAGACTGCAGCCAGGAGCATGCCACTGCACTCTAGTCTGGATGACAGAGTGAGACTACAAATCAAAAAAAAAGAAGCACACAATAAAACCTATGTTCTATATAGATAAATTTGGAGGCATACAAGGGGGGGCCAAAAAATGAAATTTATTTATTCAGAATCACATATTTATTCTTACATGTTTATACTTCAATTACCTTAAACATACTCTCCATTTGATGCAATACACCTGTTTTTCCATTGCTAAAAACAGTTTTCAAATTCATCAATTTAATGCCTTCTGCTGTTTTTTGTTTCATCTCTTCCACATAGGTAAAACGATTCGCTTTGAGGACTTTTTTTACCTTGGAAAACAAAAATTGTTCTGGATGAGATTGGGTGAATGGGGAGAATGGGGCATCGGGCCCATGCCGTTTTTGGTTAAAAACTGGTAAACACTCAGAACATTGTGGGCAGGCGTACTGATAAACCACACATCATGAAATGGGCAAAAGCATTGAAAGAATCTCCAAAAGACACTCACTGAAGCCAAAGGCAGCCTCTCACAGCACTAGCTGGTACACTTATGCCAATTAGTTCCTGGAACACTTACCTAGCCTGAGAGGCATGTACTGCAAAGGGCCTGCCCTTCAAAAAATAATTCCAGGTGTTTTTGGATCCCCTCTCATACACACTAGAATATTCAAAGTGTCCAGGCTGACAACTGTCCTATGTTAGGGCCTATTGTGAATTTTCAAAATGTGTTCAAAGATTAAGCAGCTGGGGCAGCATTATCATGACTATGTTTTCTCTAACTAGAGAAGTGCTGCTATTGTTTCACTGCTAAGGGAACAGTGATCCCAGAGCTCATCTGGGATCATTGAGACCATTTGCTCAGAATATTTTTTATTAGAGAGAGAATGGGGTGTGTTGTAAACAGATCACTCAGTAGGTAGGTCAACTATCTGCTGGTAAAAATAATAATAATAATAATAATAGGGCAAAAGTTTACTAGTCTTCTATTTATAAGACAAGTAACTCTCAATCTGATTAGTTGATTAAGTCTGGTTACTACAGTTGAAACCATCTTCTGAGGGAGGGATGAAATTTGCGGTGTGAAGTTCACTGCTGTGGTAAGATTACCTGTTATATATTTGGAGAAGATTTAAACATGTTTATAAAGGGAAAAGACATTGTGAAATATGACATGTGCAAAACCTCTCCACAGGAAAAATGTTATCAAGTAGTTGTTTTCAACTAAACAATAAATAATTGATTGTCTAAAATCTTCATCGGTTATATCTATTTTCATTTACTGTGATTCTTTGTTTTGTTTTGTTTTTTTAACATGGATATTCTGCTAAATGTATTTGCAGTCTACTAGTATGACATGTTATAGCCCAGCTTCTATACTACATAAAAAATTGCAGGTACACTAAAATGAATTTTCCACAGTTTGTAAACATTTGAAAAATCAAGATTTTTTTCTGCTTTTCAGTAGCTTTCAGAAAATTTTAAGACACCAAAGCGCAACAGAAACTTTACTGATGTTACCAGTAGAATGAGTAAGGTCAAAATGTGTTGGAGAGGATAATTCACAAGTGGCAAGAGATTTCTTCTTTACATACAACAATACCAAGATATTATTTTCTACAAATAATAATGCAACAAACAATATATAATCATAATCCTCAAAATGCAAACCATATCTATGGGATCAGATATAGATAATTTGCAAATTTCTTAAATATGAAAAAAGTTTCCCATTTGCTGCTATTAACTGCACACTAATCTTTGTATTCCAGTTTTTTACCTGCCTTAGCAGGTGTCATCTACTTGTCATAAATTATAGTTTACATTTAAGCAATGGCTTTGAAATACCTGGTCTACTCATATGCATATTTTTTCCAATTAATACAATTGACCTTCTGAATCTGCTGGGTCTATATCCTTAACCAAATATGGGTCAAAAATGCAGAAGTCTTGGATGTGACACTCACAAATATAGAGGGCCAGCTTCACATAACTACAGTGTTACTGCATTTTTTTTTTTTAGGTTTTTAAAACTAGTTCTGTACATCATGCAATTGCCCTTTGTTTATTTTCTGTTACAATTATGGGTGTCCATTGAAAATTTTTTAAATTTAAAAAAAAATTTTTAGAGTTTTGTAGTTCATTAATAGTTTTGAAAGGGAGATTAATGATTTCTTAAAAACTAATTCATTAAAAGTATTAATATTTACCAAAATAATAGTCAATTTTGTTGCTAAAACATGATGAAATTTGCTTCTATTTTAGGTTATGTCATGTCAGCACTCAGAATTCTATGCATAGGATAGTAAAACATATATTTCACGTATTTTGCCAACAGAAATGTGAAAAAAGCCAAACTGAACAAAAATTTTAATGGTTTCTTACTAGAATAAATAATAGGTCTATTTAAATCTTGTGACTAATTTCATTGCCAGAAACACACTGATCTTAGAGAAGCTAAATTTTGAAGAAAAAAAAAGTGTACCTGAAATATGCCTTATATCACTGCAAGTATTCAAAAGATAGATTCCTTGTCCAAAACAATTCAATTATATAAACTATCAGAAGAAAAAAGATGATTTAATTATGTAGAGATTAAATGACCACATATGTTCTTTGTGTATTGTTTCTTTTGAGTTTGTATTTAAGACTCATGAGATGTGAGGAAAAGGGAGCATGCTACACTGTTGGTGGGAGTGTATAGTATAACCTTTGTGGAAAACAGTTTGGCATCCTAAAAGATCTAAAAATTAACCTTCCATATGACCCTGCAATCACCCTACTGGGAATATACCCAGAGGAACTCTAATCACTCTATGAAAAAGATACCTGCGCACACATATTTATTGCAACATTGTTCACAATAGCAAAAACATGGAATCGACTGTGCTGCCCATCAAAAGAGGACTGGATAAAAAATGTGGTACATATACACAATGGAATATTATATAGCCATAAAGAAGGACAAATTATGAATTTCACTGCAACTTGAACGGACATAGAGTCTATAATACTGAGTGATCTATGACAGAAACAAAGAACTGAGAATCACATGTTCTCACCCATAAGTGAGACTTGAATAATTATCATGATACTATAAAAAAGGGATTGGTAGTAGTGGGAAACTGCCAGGAGATGGGGAGGCACAACCTTATCAACAAGGGTACCTGCCTAATGAACATTTGTTTACCTAACCCTGAATTGTACCTCACATCTTTAAAATAAAAAAAAGATTCATAAGAAACCTCAGCAAGGAAGCCGTATTTAAGATTGATCTATCAACAAAAACAGTGTTTTTATATATTGTCAAAACTGTAGGACAATATTATAGAAAGTCAAGTTACCATTTACAATGATAAAAACTCTAAAAACTGTCATTATTACTTATTCAGACAATGAATTTTACTGAATTTTTAGTCATCCTTTGTTTCCCAGACATATCGATTTGTCTGAATTTAAATTTCCCTGTATTTGAATAAAACTACCCAGAGGTGGTTTTTTTGCTTTTTATTCATTTCTTAAGACAGCCACAGTGAGATAAAAATTCTGATTTATGATTGAAAATGCATATGTTTAACTCTCTCCTTTGAATTACATGTTTGTAAAATATAAAGATTTTGATAACGATTTGTTTTTGTTAATTTTGATAAATGGGATCTCAGTCTGAAACTTTTCCCTTTCAGGTTATCTGCTTTTCCATCCTGAAAACTTAAAAATATACATTTTCTTTGTGTTATTGTTCTTAAATTTTATTATCTTGTTTCTAGAATGTAAGTTTGTTTTAAATCATGGCTATTCTGCATACCATATTATAAACTCCTTGAACCTGAGATCTGTGTTTTTACTGTATTTTAAGGTGTTGTTTTAAGAAATCTTTACCACATCCACTTTATATTTTCTCCCCTTTTATAATTTCTCTGTGATAGATATTTATTCTGTTTTTAGCTTCCTCACACATTAATTTTGTCCTCACTTTTTTCCTCTTGGTCCTTTCCTAGTGTGCTATGTAAGAGATCCTCCACAAATTATCTGACCACTAATTAATTATTTTGTTACTTTAATTGTGTTTTACCAAGCATTCTATCCTTTGACTTAAATATTTTATCATTTTTTATCTAATATGTTAAAGTGGTCATGCTTTATGACTGTTTCATTATCTTTTATATTTCCATTCTATTTACTTATTTAAGATAAATTTTAGTTAATAAAATCTTGTGTTAAGTATCTATTAATTTGGCTTCCTTACATATATTGTGATATTTTTTGGCATCCCCTCACAATGCTGAAACTGCCCAGATATGCTGAGTTTTTCCTCATATAAACACCTTATTGCCTTCGTTACTAATGTTTCCAGAGTAAGTCCATCCTCAAGCGTGTGTGTGTGTGTGGTGTGTGTGTGTGTGTGTGTGTGTGTATGTGTGTGTGTGTGTTGAAACAGGAAGAAAATAAAATTAAGAGAGCTTTTCATGCGACAGTGAATGGTTTTCCGCTTCCTGTTCCTGTTTCCAGTATGAGTGTCATCTGTCCTTTAGGAAATAGAGTTCATCTACTTCAATAACTTCTTTCTTGGATCATCATCTGAGAGCTAGAGTCTTCCAGACCTAAGCACAATTGTTCTTGGCTCTCCACCACAGCCTGGCTCCAGTATTATCCAGATATATATATATATATATATATATAATTTTTTTTTTTGAGTTGGAGTCTCACTCTGTCACCCAGACTGGAGTGCAGTGGCCGCTCCGGCCACCGCAGCTTCGACCTGCTGGGCTCTGGCGATCCTTTCACCTCAGTCTTCCAAGTAGCTGGAACTACAGGCGTGCACTACCACGCCCGGCTAATTTTTTGATTTATTGTAGAGATGAGGTCTCGCCAAGTTGCCCAGGCGGGTCTCGAACCCGCGGGCCCAGGCAATCCACTCACCTCAGCCTCCCAAAGTGCTGGGATTACAGGCTGAGCCACCGAGCCCGGCCTATTATCCTTATATTACCCTACAATCGGTACAAGGAAGGAGATGCTTTGAACAGGTCCGTAAAGCTCTGGTGTCATGCTTCTGGTCAAGTTTCTTTCTCCTTTCTTTTTTGTCTTTCACTTTTTCTTATTTTTTTCCTTTTTACTTGACACTTTATTTTGCTGAGTTCTGAGACCAAAATTTTAACACTACCAGCACTTATCCCATTAAATTTCACAAGATATACCATTTTCAATTGCTGTTCCAAATAAGTCTATCCTGATCACACTTAATTGCTTCAGCTTAACAGGATACAAGAGAGAGAAAAAAGGTGACAAAATCTTCTACAGCAATGCGGCCTATCTCCTTGGTTTTTGAACTTCCACTGAAGGCCACTTTCTGCCTCCCAGGAAATGCAAGAATTCAAAAACCTTAGGTTCTCATGGACCTCCCGTAGATTTTGTGGTTGCTAAAAGGAACTCTAATTCCCTGTGTCCCACTATTGGTATTTCCAAAACTAGGTAAGCTTCCAAAACCGAAAACTAGAATCTATTACACAGATCTTTATCTTATACAAAAATTGGCATATATTCCCATATTTGGGGAATGTATATATTCTTCAAGCATGTTTTTTATTGAGTGTGTTTATCAAAATCAATAATTCTTGTCCCCTGTAGTGAGTCTATTTAATAACTCCCCCAATTCCCCTAGCTAATGCTGTAGATGCAGGAACACATTTTTATTATTTGTCTTACTTTTAGCTAGAGCTATACAGACTACAGTCATCTCCTTCCCCACCTGTACCTTTTCTCTATAGCAGTATTATATTCAATGTGTTATAAGAATAAAATAGACCAGGGAAAATATTTTGAATATAACAAAAATTAATTAACTAATATAACTGCTTAAATTATAAATGTTTTGTAGCATACAGGCCACTATTAGATGCATCACAACTATAATTAAGTAGTGGCCTTAAGAAAAAAATATATTTAATTTTTATTGAAAATTCAGTAGATGGTTGTTTAAGAAGTATCACATACTTTTATTTTTCACTGAAATTGTTAAGCTCAGAGGGAATAAAAATTTATATAATAAAGTGAATCTCCTGAGTGTGTGTATTAGAAGCCTGATACTTACAATTTTTTTCAGTTTTAATTAATTCATTATTTTATATTAGAATAACAAAATATACTTAAAGCTAAATTTAAAAGGGATTGGCAGTTGAGGGAAATTTCTGGGAGGGGAAGGGGCACACCTCATCAATAAGGGCACCTACATAATCAACGTTTGTATACCTAACCCTGAATTGTACCCCACATCTTTATAGTAATAAAAAATAAAATTAAAAAATGATCGAAGTGTCTTTAGAAAAGACATAGACAATTAATTAAATTGTTAATTTAAAAAGCTCTAAAATAACTTATCACTGTGAATTTAAACTCTCTAGCTTCCAATCACTTTTATTAAAATTTTAATTTAAGTGTTTCCTTTTGAAATACTCTTTTAAAGTATAACTCTTAGAATATAATTTTCTTGTTCAGGGTGACTGTATCTACAACTTGAATTTTTTAGGGAAAAATAAAATCTAATCTTAACAACACATCAGTTCTTTCCTGGAATGAGTTTGAAATGGTGATGCTTTATTATATATTATAACAGAACTCTATTAAAAGAATAGATAAATCGACGATAGGACAAATGGGATAATATACCAAAAATAGTATACTTTAAAATAAATACACTGGCTGATCTGTATATAATGTTACTATATGAATTATTTAGCTGTGTATAAAGTTATATAATATCACTCTGCCCTTAGTTTACCATTTAGAATGATCCTAAAGGCTCATGCAAAATTTTTAGAATGCAAAAATTGCAGTTTGTTGCTATCATCAATAGAAACATATATCAATTCATAAATAATTAGAAACTGTTTAAAAATTATTAAAAGAGAGATTGGTTTATTTTAAATCATAAAAACGGGTGACTAAAATGATACAACTGTATACATAACTACAGATTGTTGTTCATTTCAGTACCCAGAACTCTGCATAGCATAGTGGAATATATATTTGTATTTTATATTCACTATCAACAGAAAGGTAAATTGAAGCTAAACTGCTCTAAATTTTTCAAAGGCTTCCTTCCTAATAGAAATGATAGTGGATTATACACATGACGTCAATTTTCAAAGAATTTTTTTAACATCTCCAGGTTTAATAACCTGTAAGAACATCTTCCCCCCAGAGTTTGATCTGTCACCACTATTAACAAATACTAGTAACCCGCAAGCAGCCAGTAAAGGACCTTGAGAGAAACAGAGTATATTTGCATAAGCAGAAGCTAGAAAGCCTACCCAAGAACAGCAGGATGTAGAGGTGTTTACACTGTAAACATAGATGAAAACTGGATTCAGTTAAGGAGGCTTTTCAGGTAAACCTATGTGTGGGGTGATACATAGCATCAGGATATTAAATTTTGAAAGACAGGATCTCCAGAGCTTAATTATGTTATGTGGGGACAAGGATGGGGGACTAGTAATAAGAGGCCCTTGTGGTTTAGCTTAGCACAGGGTACACTGCAAGTCTTCCTAATAAGATGACGCCAAAGTGTTTTCATCTGGTCTGACAAATCAGCTGCTATCCCTCGCAGTCAGTCAGGCACAGGAGACAAAGAAGGCTGGTAGAAAACGAGCATTTATTTTGAAACTGAGGAATCTAAGAACAGGCTCATATATATTCACCAAGGACCTATTTGAGCAAGTTTCATCCAGTATTTATAGTTAAAGCAGGCAATGTCTTATCTTAACTATTGATTAATAATGGCTACATGGGCTTGACTTGGTGGCTTAGTCTGTAATCCCAGCACTTTGGGAGACCTAGGTGAGTGGATTACCTGAGCGCACTCCCCCACCCCCACCCTGCCCCTCTCCCGGTTTCAAGACCAGCCCGGGCAACTTGGTGAGCCCTCATCTCTACAGTAAATCAAAAATTAGCTGGCCTGTAGTTTCGGCTACTTGGAAGGCTGAGGCCCAGTAGGTCAACGATGGGGTGGCCATAAGAGTGTCACTGCACTCCAGCCTGGGCGATGGAGTGAGACACCAACTCAAAAATAAATAATGACTACATGTCTTGTGCTCATTACTCAGAATTTTCCTAATCAGTGTTCAGACCTTTAAGTCACTGCTGACATAAAAGTGTTCAGATTACATCAATCTTGCTTTTCCTTTAAGTTACAAATTCTTTTGAACAATTTGGGGCTGCATGCTTTTTAACCAATCATAATCTATTACTTACACAGAGAGCTCTGGTTCACAGTAATCAGCTAATGATTAACTTCTAAAGAAATCGATAAACTCTTGGGATTTTAGGGAGTTTCAACAGAGCCTGTTTCTTATCTAAATCTGCTAGAGGCTTCTTCAGGGACATGAAGTTCTCTTTGCCTAGGCAGTTTGTTGGTTTGTTTGTTTTTATTTTTCCTCTTAATGGTGAAAATTGATTTTGTGTATCTGGAAAGAACAAAAAGACCTCATATCATAAATGTTCATTCTTCAGTAGTCAAAATTATCACATATTACTTTTATTTTACTCTCTTACTCTTGATAAGCTCTATCTCATATAAATTCTTGACAATTCATCCTCTGTATTATTTTCTACACCAAGTAATGTATATAAAACACCAGCACATCCACAATATCACCCTTCTAGGATGCACACTCTTTATATCCTTATGATAGCTGGGTCTTTTTAGAAATTATCTTTGATTTGCATTCTTTCATTTTATGTTTAGCACATTGATGCTACAAACATATACAATTACAAAATTTTGTGTGTAAAGTTGAAGTAAATAAAATTTTATGCTAACGGGAAGGAAAACAAACAATTGAAAAAGTAATAACTCGTTATCCTTCTAATACGGTAACACTTTAAATTCTTTAACTCTCTTATATTTTTGGACCCCTGTGAATAGATATTTAAAATATTTAGGATATTATCCCTATTTTTCATCAGCAGATTAGCAATTTTGATCTCATGTGCAACTTTATATACCCATTGCCATGACAGTAACTTCCATGCCTAGGTGGTTTCACATAAATAATGGCTGCTTTTCTTTCAGCATTAACAAGGTGTTTTGTTTTGTTTTATTTTGTTTTGATTTGTTTTGATTTGATAAGATTGGTCTCCCAAACCAGTCGTACAAGACTGGGCTAAAAAAGGAGCACCACATTCCGAGGGTAGAGTGGGGAAGAAAAGAAAGGAAAAAGGTGCACTTTCAAATATAAATGGCCTGTGAGGCTAATTTAGTAATCAGAAGAAATCCCTTGTAAGGATTAATTTTAAGGATTAATCTACAATGACTTTTCAGGCTACAGCAAAAGCAAACAGTACATTTTCTTTTGAGATCTTTCATATCTAATATATATAAATCATGGCAAATAATAGTTTGAATATTCAGAACTTATTTATCACTGCATTCAAGCAGTGGACTATTTAAGCTCCACCTCCAGTAGGGGAGAGTATTTGTACACATTATTTGGAATTCTTCTATAGGAAAGATTTGCTCCTTCTCCACTGTTTCTGTGCTCTCTTATGAACAGAGTTGAAAAATGTATGTATACAAATCATGTTTTGGTAGGAAGAATAATGGTCCACCAAATATGTCGACGTTCTATTCCCCAGAAGTTGTTATTATGTTACATGACAAAAGGGACTTTACAGATAGAATCAATTTACCAAAATTAATTACAGAGTTTATCCTGTGTTATCTAGTTTGACCCAACTTAATCAAATGAGTCCTTAACCTGGAGAATTTTCTCTAACTGAAAGCAGAAGACAAATGGAGCAGATGTGCAATTAAGAGAGATACCAATGTAAGAAGGATTCAGTGCACCATTGCTGGCCCTGAGATACAGGAACCCATGACAGAAGCCTGAGATGGTCTTCAGGGGCTTGTTAGCAACCAGCAGAGAAAGTAGGTACTTCGGTCCTATAACTGCAAAGAACTGAATTCTGTCAAAACCCTAAATGGGCTAAGAAGCAAATTCTTTCTGGAGCCTCATAATGAAAACCCAGCCACCAACACCTTGAGCTAGTTTTGTAAAACCCAAGAGGAGACACCAGTGGAATCAACCTGCACCTCTGACCCACAGAATTGTTTGAGAACAAAATTGTGTTGTTTTAAGTAACTAAATATATAATAACTTGCTACAGTAGCAATAGAAAACTAGCATATACACACACACACACACACACACACACACAAACACACAAACACAAACATATCTAAAATCATTTCCATATCAATGTGTGTATGTATACTGAACTTAGTATGAGTTCATATTAATATCTCTGACTTTAAATCCAATACCACAAAGTTCATCCTACTTTTTGTTTTTGTTTATTTCTTTGCAGCTTCTTTTTCTGACAGGGAGAAACCACACTTCCATTATCTGCTATTATTTATTTATTGGCTCATCTCTAATATACATGTAAAGTAGTTTAAGAATTGGTACTCCATATGCCTGTGATATATAAATTTGCAAACTAGAGTATTATATTTATATACAGTTATTTTTGTCTTTCATTTTACAAACTGGAAATCTCTTTGCCAACATTATTTAAGTTATCTTCCTTTTTCCACATCACCTAGAGTGAGATTTACCATTTGTAATACAGTTAGGTTTATTTTTCACAGCTACATTTTATACTGAGATTCTGCAACATCTTGGTCCATTTTTTATTTGAATTCATTGATATTTACTCTCTATACTGTACAATTTTGTTGATGTTGACAAGAACACAAAATCTTGTATCCACCAGTTCCATACCATATAGAAAAGTTTCACCACACCTATAATCCTCCTGTGTATTCCCATTATAGTTGATCACCCCTTCTTCCTCTAACACATAGGAACCACTGACATGTTTTCCATCCATAGAGTTTTTGTCGGGGTTTCCGTCTTTTTTCAAATGTTGTATGAATGGAATTATACAATAACTGCATAATTTTTTGGCCTGACTTCTTTTAGTTAGCAAGATACATTTAAGTTTCATGCAGGACTTTTGTGTATGTAAATAACTTTCTTTTTATTTTAGAATATTCCATTTTATGTATGTATCAGACTTTATCCATTCACCAGTTGAAGGATATTCAATTTTGGGTAATTATAAATAAAGCTGCTCTAAACATTTGTATATGGAATTTTGAGGGAATATAGGTTTTTGACATACTTGGATAAATATCTAGACATAGGATTGATGACTTGTATAGTGTCTATTTACATTAAAAAAAAAAACCTGCCAAGCTGTTTTCCAAAGTGATCATAGCATATTTCATTCCCAACAGCAATAAATGATGGTTTCTGTTATTATGCATCTTTGACAGCATTTGTTATCGTCAGATATTTTTGAGGTTAGCCACTATAACAAGAGCTTAGTGATATTACTATAGCAAATATCTAGGAATGAAACTTTGAGATCATCTGGAAATCTCATATTTTAACATTTTGAGAAACTGCCAAAGTTTGTTTTCTAAAGTGGCTGCATCATTTTATGTTCCTATCGGAAATATATAAGGATTCCCAATTTGTCCTCGTCCTTGACAGCACTTGTTTTGCCTTTTTTATTATAGTCATCTAAGTAGGTGAAGCCTCAAATATGTTTATGTGAAAGCCTTTATACTACATCTTTAGTTCTTTCAACTTATGGAAAAAGTTGAATGGAAAAACTGCAAAGCCAGTTTTTATTACTAAACCAACCATCCCTGTATATTGCTTTCTCTAAAATTAAAATCCCTCCCTCACATTCAATTCCAATAGACATTTTAATTTTCATGAAACCATGTCTCTTTTCGGTTCAATTTCTATGTTATAAAGAAGCAAAGAAAGAGCAGAGAAAAGATAAGAAGACTCATCATAAGTCTGTAGCTTGAAATAAATGTCATCATTACTTTCAGCACCTGTTACTGATACTCTCTTTACTATAATCATGAGATTCCCCTTGCAGAAGCCACCAAATATTCTTTCACTGTAGTCTGAGAATGAAAGAAGCAAGACAATAAAAATATGATACCGTTCCTGCCCATCCTAAAATATACCTAAAGTCAAACAGTAAGCTACCCTTTCCTCAATAGAAATAGTTATGGAGACAAAAAGAAAGAAAGAAATACATGAATAAAGAAAGTTTCGGGCCCATTATTTTGAATTCCCCCCCCCTTTTTTGGGGCACTGCAGAGTCTTTTACATATCAATATCGTTAAGATTTGACATGAATGAGTGGTAAGCAGGTTTTAGGGGGGCTTTTGTTTTCTATTTTTTGTATTTGTTGTGTTTTTTAAAAGGAGAACAACTGTTAAAGGGGTTGTGAGGGAAACAAAGAGCCGTCAGGAGTCTCAGACTTTAAGATCATTATTCCTCCTGAGTTTCTTCACCTTCCCGAGTCTTATCCCAAGCCAGATACCACAACTCCACTATATAACCTTCTGCCAGGCAGTTTGAAATAGCACCTAGCAACATACTTCACACAAAGATTGACAAGACCATGGGCCAATCGCAGAGCTAGATTTCTTTTGCCCATCTAACAAAGGCTGGCGCTCTGGAGACAGTGTTGAGGAGGAAGGGGCGGGAGCAAGGAGAAATGCGTTAGAAATCGCCACCCACCCAGCCTCCCACCAGCAAGTGGTTTTTCAGCTTTAACATCCAGGTGTCAGCCTTTGTCTTTGTATTGTCAAGATGTCTCTCTCTAATAAGTTGACTTTAGACAAACTGGATGTTAGAGAGAAGCGAGTCATCATGAGAGTAGACTTCAATGTTCCCATGAAGAATAATCAGATTACAAACAACCAGAGAATCAAGGCTTCCATCCCAAGCATCAAGTACTGCCTGGATAATGGCGCTCAGGCAGTAGTTCTTATGAGTCATCTAGGTCGGCCTGATGGTATCCCCATGCCTGATAAATACTCGCTAGAGCCTGTTGCTGCTGAACTCAAATCCTTGTTGGGAAAGGATGTTGTATTCCTGAAGGACTGTGTAGGCTCAGACGTAGAGAAAACCTGTGCCAGCCCAGCTACTGGTTCAGTCATCCTGCTGGAGAACCTGCGCTTTCATGTAGAGGAAGAAGGGAAAGGCCAAGATCCTTCTGGAAAGAAGTTTAAAGCTGAGCCAGATAAAATAGAAGCCTTCCGAGCATCACTCTCCAAACTAGGGGATGTCTATGTCAATGATGCTTTTGGCACTGCACACCGGGCTCACAGTTCCATGGTGGGAGTGAATCTGCCCCAGAAGGCATCTGGATTCCTGATGAAGAAGGAGCTAGATTACTTTGCCAAAGCCTTGGAAAACCCAGTGAGACCCTTTCTGGCTATACTTGGTGGAGCCAAAGTAGCAGACAAGATTCAACTCATCAAAAACATGCTAGATAAAGTCAACGAGATGATTATTGGTGGTGGAATGGCTTATACCTTCCTTAAAGTACTCAATAACATGGAGATTGGTGCATCCCTGTTTGATGAAGAGGGAGCCAAGATCGTCAAAGATATCATGGCTAAAGCACAAAAGAATAATGTAAAAATTACTTTTCCTGTTGACTTTGTCACTGCTGACAAGTTTGATGAGAATGCTCAAGTTGGACAAGCCACTGTATCATCTGGCATACCTTCTGGCTGGATGGGTTTGGACTGTGGTCCTGAGAGCAACAAAAAGCATGCTCAAGTTGTGACCCAAGCAAAGCTAATTGTTTGGAATGGACCTTTAGGAGTATTTGAGTGGGATGCCTTTGCTAAGGGAACCAAAGTCCTCATGGATGAAATTGTGAAAGCCACTTCCAAGGGCTGCATCACCATTATAGGTGGTGGAGACACTGCTACTTGCTGTGCCAAGTGGAACACTGAAGACAAAGTCAGCCATGTGAGCACTGGAGGCGGTGCCAGTCTAGAGCTTCTGGAAGGTAAAACCCTTCCTGGAGTAGATGCCCTCAGCAACTTGTAGTTGAAATGGTATTACTTCCTCCTGCTTTCTGTCCACAGCCTTCAAGTCAGTTTAGTTCTTTTACATCTCCATTTGGCTTTTGTGAAAACCTGCCCCATAGATCAAGACCTATGTAACAGACCAACAGTGGGCCATCAGGAACTCTTAACATCAGCCCACCAATTCATTTCCATTCAGTCATGCATTTTCCTATTCTTTGCATGATCTCGTTTGAATTTCAACATTGTGCTTTTTAGGGAGGATATGTAAGTGCCTATTAAAGTGAGTTGAATAAGCTGAATCTCTCTTTTTATTTCAGTCTAGCTTTGTTATTGTATAACTATTTGAAGCATGAAAACAAGACAAAGCCCAAGTTGTTGGGAAAGGGTGGAGTAAAAATTGACAAACTGCGAAACAATGAAAGTGGCTAAATAAAGTGAAAAGTAAATACATATAAGAGCTCATGAATACCATTAAAGCTCAACTAAGTGGACTTTTTTGATAAACAGGAAAAAAAGACAAATGACTGACACTTTAAAATCTAATAATTTTTTTAAAAGATAAGAAATTAATCCCAAGGAAAGAATTATGTCTGTGTGTATGTAGATGCACAAAAGTACACACACATGCCTGTTAGAAAAAGAGTTACAAATTAAACTCAGGTTGTAAATTGAAAAGTAATTGTTTCATTTTAAAACAGATATTATTTAATACATAGATAGTATAACTGACAAGTCCTAAAACTGGATTTTCTAGGTAAATTAAAAATATATATGTAACTAGTTTAGTCATCAGAAAAATAAAGATATAATTTTTTTCTATATTAGAAAACAAAAAGTGATTTTCAAAAAGCATAGAAAAAACAATACTTATTGGAAAATATATTGCCTTGTTCTGTGGACAAAAAGTTAGTTCAGGACAACGCTTTCACCAAAGTAAGAGTAAAAATGCAGAATAACTTTTCTCCATTATAATATCCTATGTTCCATAATTCCAGATTACTGTATATATTCAATATCCTGAATAATTGAGTTTCAAGTGCAAATTTTGATACACCTCAAACTTCAATGTGTTTTTAAAGAGAATGTCAATAATGCTATGGTAATCCCAGGAGAGATGTGTGAGTTAAGGTACAGGGTTAACAAAGAGAACTAAAATGTCCAGAGTTAAAACAAAATTAAAGCATATTACTCTCTCACATGAAAGTGGCCTTTCTTTTGTGAGGTCATCTAGGCAACCAAACTGGTAAAACAAATCTGCTACTTGCTATAAGTAGGTTCAGTCTGTGTATGAGGTGTCTGACCAAGCTTGTGATACTTGATTGCCAACCTCCAGAGGGAAGTTATTGAAAGGCAATTAGTTTTCTTATAAATACATGATTCAAAAATTCAGAAATTTGTTTTCACTTATTCTACTAGCTATTGGTTGTAATATAAGGCCAATTTTTCAAGGGACAATTAAGAATGTATTCTCTCTAGCTGGATACCTTGTACCAAACTAAAAATAGAATTTATTACTAAAAGGAAGTAGAAGGGAATAAATACTGGGGAAAAATAATGGTTTCTGACAGACTGTTGCTGGGGCCACCCAAGTTTTCATGTTTTTGTTTTTGTTTTTGAGTTGGCGTCTCACTCCATCGCCCAGGCTGGAGTGCAGTAGCACGCTTACGGCCACCCCAGAGTCAACCTGTTGGTCTCTGGCAATCCTTCTGCCTCAGCCTTCCAAGTAGCCGAAACTACAGACGCACACCACCATGCCTGGCTAATTTTTTATTTATTACAGAGACAAGGTCTAGGCAAGTTGCCCGGACTGGTCTTGAACCCGCGGGCTCAGGCAATCCACTTGCCTCGGCCTCCCAAAGTGCTAGGATTACAGGCTGAGCCACCGAGCCCAGCCCATGTATTTTTTTTTTTTAACACAGAGAAAACATCCTTTCTCCAAGAGGTACTACACAATAAAATGTCTTTTCCAGTTACTGCAACCCACTCAAAACTGGGTATCTCTGAATGATGCACAATTTTTTTCTAGGTGATCCAGTGGGAGCCCAATGATCTGGCACATTCAAAAGCATGATCATTTTTCTCATATTTCCCACTCCCTCAACTCCATGCCCAATATACAATGGTGGAAAAGAATAGGATAACTGCCATAAAAATGCTTTTCTAAAACAGTCACTGGTTCATTACTGTTGTGAAATAAACCATGCTGGGTCAGAATTTTAAGAACACCCTGACCTGACAATAGAAAATTTCCTTGGTTTAATTGGTTCTGTTCTCTGGGAGGAAATTTCTTATTCATTGTCCTTTTCTGGCCTTTAGTTTGACCAGCTGGAAAATTTTCCTTGTTTTCTTAACTTCCACAGCATTTTCTGAAGCAGACGCTGGAGAGTTGGGCCACAACACAGGTTTTCTAGCTGCCTTTTTGCTGGTACAGTTTTAAGAAACCAAGGGTGTATTTTTATATCAAACAATTTAAAACAATTCGAAGGCCAAACTATTGGTTTTTCAACTTTCTCAAGAATCAGTGTTTCTGGTCTATTTAATTCTATGCAAAAGAACTTCATCAAAAATATCTTTCAGTTAATATTTCTTAACTTTCTGACTCTTGTTTTTAATTAATTAAAAACAACTTTCTAGGCCCACTTTTCTTTAAGTATGACTAACATCTGGCCAGTTGAAAAAGTAGGCAGTGATAGGAAGGCAACATCTGTAATGTGATTTTTGCCTGTAGCTTTCTTGTATTTTTAGCTGGAAAGTCCAAATTGGAGGTCTTTAGGACAAGCCATAAGTGAAAATCTTTCTCCTCTTGTTTGTGTTATTAGGCAGTTGGCTTTTTCAACTCTGAGAGAACTTATTTTTCTAGCCTACTAGCCAATTGTAGATTGTCTCTCTTAAAAAGTTCTGTCGCCTATATTTCTGATTGCAACTATTCAGTTTTTCCTGGGTGTGCTCACTTTTTGTTATAGTATTTTACTAAAAACAGCATGTAACAGCAAAATCCACGATATTCTGCCTCTTTTTAAGCATTTCCCCTGTAGCTTTAGTCTCTTGTAGGAATTTGTTCTGCCTCCTACAATACCACAGGCAACAGTTTTAGCCAATGACACAGCAAAAAAATTATCACCACCTTCCAGATTTCCATGCCTCTTTATTTCTTCTCAAATGACTCTTAAGTGAATGCAATTATGTTTTATTTAGGCATCACTCACTACAGGAAGAAATTTCTGCATTAGTTAGTCTGCAGACTAATTTTTCTCAAGCAGGGACAAATTTGTCCCGTAGAAAACATTTGCTAAAATCTGGAGGCATTTTTGCTTATTATAACCGAAGAGATGCAATAGACATCTAGAAGTCATGGCTATGAATGCTGCTAAACACTCAGTAATACACAGGACAGCCTTCTACAGCAAAGAATTATTTAGCCCCAAATGCCAATAATACTGAGGTTGAGAAAATTTGGTCTGGACTGAATGACTATAATAAAAAGATTTTAAAATATAGCTTCTCATGTAACATTCACTGGTGATTATGGATAAGTAGTCACCTCTTGAGCTTATTCAAGGGCCTAGTCTAACAAAAATGTCTCTGTCATCTGTCATTGATTTCCATTTCTAGAAAAAGGACAATTAATTCAGTTGTTGACATTTTCCAGCCTACTTGGTAAGGAAAGTGAAATATAGAGCAAGCATCCTGTCTTTAGGGAAGCACACTAGAATCACACAAATCAATTTCATTTACGTTGCCTCAGCCTGAACTTAGTAATATGATCACTCATATCTAACTGACTAGTGACTAAGCAATATATTCTCTGACTGGGTCAAATTGGGTCCCATTAAAACTGTTACTAAAAGGAAGAATGATAAAAGACGAATTTAAGAAAACAACAAAAAGAGAAACCCGTGATAATTTCACAATACTGGCAGATCCATGGAGAAAATGCTTTTGTAGATGATTTACTCTAAGAGAAAGGAGAATATATAAAAACCAAGTACACTTTATTATTTAACATATGAGAGGAGAAAAATGAATATAGAAGAAAATCACATGAGATGGAAAAAAACTGACAAAAAGTATAAAAATAGATGACAAATTCACATATTGTGAGGACAGAATATTAAATGAGTTAGAAAAAGTAAATAAAAGAATTGAAAGTGAAGAAAAAAATACGTGAATTAGAATACTGAAAAAAATGAATTAATGAAGATTTAGAAAAGAAAATGATATTTGTTTGTGGATATCTGCATATATGCATATATACATACATGCAGTGGGCCCATAAGATCATAATTGAACTAAAAATATATACTGTCTAATGATGTCTTGTTGATCCTGCCGCTGTGTATGCCTAAGCTTATGAGTATGTATGTGTCTTAATTTTTAACAAAAAAGTTTAGAAGAAAAATAAATAATTTTAAAAATGTGAAAAGCTTATAGAATAAAGTAATTAAAAATATATTTTTCATACAGCTTTAGATTGTTTCAAGCTGTTATTACAAAAAGTCAAAAAGTTAAAAAATAAAAAGTTTATAAAGTAAAAAATTATAGTAAGATAATGTTAACTTGTTATTGAAGAAAAAATAATATTTTTAATTAATTGACTGCAGCCTCAATGTACAGTGTCTCTTAAGTCTATAGTAGTACAACATCTTAAGCCTTCTCATTCACTTACCATTCACTCTCTGACTCACCCAGAGCAACTTCCAGACCTGCAAATTTCATTCATGTTAAGTGCCCTATATAGTGTACTGTTTTTTATCTTTTATGCTATATTTTTAGATAATATATGTTTAGATATACAAATGGTTACTTTTTTATTACAATTCAGTATTTAGTACAGTTGCATACTGTACAGGTTTGCAGCCTAAAAACAATAGGCCATACAATATAACCTAGGTGTGTAATAGGCTGCACTACCTAGATTTATGTCAGCACAAATGATGTTCACACAATGAAATTGCCTAACAAGGCATTTCTCAGAACATATCCTAGTTGTTATACAACACATCACTGTATATAAATACATGTATATACATATATCTATCATAGATGTATATATATGATACAGATGTATGTGGTTATAGATAATATTTTGTATGGTTGTAATGGTTTTATAGTTATGTATTATAATTTTATACATTAAATTATTTTTATTTGTTAAAACAAATTTTTAAAAAACTTAAAATTAGGGTGTTACCACAAGATTGGGATATTTCCAAGGTTGCAATGCGAGTTATTTAATTCATATGCTTAGAAATTGTTATTCATTTATTTTCTGTGCATTCTTAATTAAAAATATGATTGAAATAGCTTATCCCAGATAATATATCTTAATAAAACTGTGATAAGCTAAATTTAAAAAAATAAAAGTAGGTATTATTTTTATAGCTTTATGCTCCCATTAACTTTGCTTTTAGGTAATTTCAAATCTTAATTAGTTATTGGAAGCCTCCTAGGCATAGTAGCAAGACAGGTGTTTCCTAAATCAATGTGCATTAATAATAAACCCAGAAAGGTGGGGATAGCTGATAAAAAGTAAGAGTGAAATATTTGAAAAATGACAAATTGGAAGGGCGTATGAACGTATATATAACAAGAGAATGTTTTAGTTGCCATGTCCTCACCCCAGAACCCAACAGGCTCCACCTGGGGATCCCCTCTCTTCTCTATGGCCTGCAAATTTTTTCTATCAAGGTACTTCTCACTCATGTCATATATATCATCTAATAAGTTTGATTTACCACAATCTACAAATACATGCTCCAAGTACTTGCAAACCCTTACCTCTTTCTAAGTTTCTGCTCTGAATTCCCTCACTCTTTTTTTATTTCATTTTTTTAAAAATTTTTAATTTTAAAGATGTGGAGTACAATTCAGGGTTAGGTATACAAATGTTCATTATGCAGGCACCCTTGTTGAAGTATGCACCCCTCCTCTGGCAGTTTCCCACTACTGCTAATCCCACCCCCCTCCCCTGGCCGTTTCCCTCTATTACTGATCCCTTTCTTATAGTATTATGATAATTGTTCAAATCGGCTGTAGTAGGAAACATATAGTACTCTGTTCTTTGTTTCTGTGATAGATCACTGAGTATGATAGACTTTAAACCCATCCAAGTTGCTGCGAAGTCTGTATGTTTGTCCTTCTTTATGGCTGCATAATATTCTATTGTGTATATGTTCCATATTTTTTTTATCTAGTCCAGTTTCAATGGGCAGCACAGTTGGTTCCATGTTTTTGCTATTGTGAATAATGCTGCAATAAACATGTGTGTGCAGGTATCTTTTTTGTAGAATGATTTGAGTTCCTTCAGGTATATTCCAAATAGGAAGATTGCTGGATCATATGGAAGATCAATTTCTAGTTCTTTCAGAAATCACCACACTGTCTTCCAAAGAAGTTGCACCGTCTTCCAAAGAAGTTGCATTCCCACCAGCAGTGTAGAAGCGTTCCTTTTACTCCACATTCTCGCCAGCATTTGTTGTTGTTTGTTTTATTAATGATGGCCATTCTTACAGGGGTTAGGTGATATCTCAATTTGGTTTTGATTTGCATTTATCTGATGATTAGTGAGACAGCACTTTTTCATGTGTTCCTAGACTGTTTTTCTATGCAGATGAACTGAGCTTTGCAGCCTAGAAGAAAACCTGAAGGTAGAGTTTTCTTCACGGACCTGTGACCTGTGAAGTCACGGAGGACCTCACTCTCAGACGAGTGCTACATATGGTTTAATGCTCTACTGTTTCCATCTTGAAATTGTTAATGGCTTTGAACATGAATCCTAGCATTTTTATTTTGTTCTGAACACTTCCTTGAAAAGATTATGTAGCTAGTCTTGCTGAAGGCTTCTCCACTAAGCCCAGAGTTAATGAGACTAAGATGAGTCTTCTATTTCTTCCTTTGAATGACCTCAGTTTTCTGTAACTCTTTAGACTCATACAGAAGCCCTACAGACTATCTGAAAAATTAAGACTCTCTAAAACGCTTCAAAAGATGCAACCTCCCATCTCCATTCCAAAGAAACCTCATTTGGAAACAAATCTCTACCCAAATGTAACCTCTGCATGTGTGTGTTTAAATGCTCCAAAAAAATCTATTTTAGCTTTCATAATGTCCTATGTATGCTCTAAAAAGTGTATGGCCTTTTTTTTTTCTATCTTTGCCACAAATGAAGAAAGATAGTTTAAAGAGAACATGATGCCTTTTAGTGTCCCTGAAGTGGAGTACCGTATTGTCTCATGATAAATCTTCATTTTCTGTGAGGGCCTTCATGTCTATCCAAAGGTAAGAAGAATAAATAATAGATGAAGAATATTTCTGTCAAAAATCCTCGTTAAATTCTGTCTAAGAAAAGTTTTGTTTTTCAAAAAACATGCATAATCCCTTTAGGAGAAAGCAGTGGACATGCAAATTAAGTGTTAATTTATAGTTGATCAGTTAGAAAATTGCAATTTTAGAAAAGAAAAATTATCTAGTGATAATATATATATATTAAATAAGGTAGTTCTATTCCCATCAAAGCATTTATTTTCTTAATATACTTATAGAAACTTGAAATTGTTTAGACACTGTGATTTCTATGAAAGAATGCTTTTTATCAGTGTCAGTGAACGATGAGAAGGGTAAAAATACTCGTATAACAATCATTGCAGGTTAGTACTTCTAGCATGAACACCTGAACTCAGATAGTGAATGGGGAAGGAAAAGAAGAGGTAGACAGAAGTCAGGGGTCAGCAGGGGGATTAGAAATTGTGACAGAGACCTGGCTCGGTGACTCAGCCTGTAATCCCAGCACTTTGGGAGGCCAAGCTGAGTGGATTACCTGAGCCTGCGAGTTTGAGACCAGCCTGGGCAACTTGACAAGACTTCATCTCTACAATTAAAACCAAAAAAGAAATTGTGACAGAATAATTACAGACTTTGTTGACTAATTAGATAGAATTTGTTGACTAATTAAATCTTGAATGGATAAATTCAGGTTGAGTAAACCAAAAATCATGAATGGTGATGGAAGGTAGTTTAGATTAATGAAAAAAGGACAAGTAATATAATAAAATATTTTATTATTTGGTAGTTTAGGAAGCATGCATGCATACATTAACTGGCTTTAGGTTAGATAAATAATTGCCCAGAAGAAATATTTAGGTCCCAGACCAAGCCATTAGCAGATCAAACTTTCAAGTGTACTGCAGAGACATGATGTGTCTTATCAGGAGGGAAAGGGCCATGTGCATTTTAGAGTCATACATTTCTTGCATTAAGTTATTATCAGAAGCTTGAGTTTAAAAATACTTGCTAAAGGCCTCAAGATTTATGCTGTATGTTGAAGAAAGTTCTCAATGTATTCTTCCCAGAGCAGCAGCAGCTGCCGCAGCAGCAGCAGCCAGAAACTTGTTAGAAATGCAGATTACTGGGCCATCCACAGGAACTACTACTGAATTACAAAAGCTGTAGGTGGGAATCCAGCAATATGTGCTTTAGCCAGCTTTCCAGTGTCTCTATTTCAGCTAAAGTTTGAGTGCAACATATCGGATTGAGACTACTTTAAAGGTAAAGAGGAATTAGTCCTAGTGACAGTCATGCCACTATCTAGTTGTTCTGAGGCAAATCATTTCACTTCGCTGAGCTCCTTTAGCTACAAAATTTTATGTTATATATATTTTATATATTTTATATGTCATTTGAGGTTCCTTCTAGTTCTCAAATCGTATGGCTCTGAAACCTGGTTGGGATGCCTGAGACTGTTGACTGCCATTTTCACCTATTAAGACCTCTTAATAAAAAGGAAATAATGACCTGGGAGCTAAGGGACACATGACATAGGTGTCTAAATTTTAGAGGAAGAAAGAAAAAGAAAATCAAAACCGTGGTTCTCCAACTATAAATTCCTTTTACCACTTGACTTTTACTTCCTACATTTGAATACAAATTTTCCCAAACTACAGTGTCTGAGAAGTTAAAGAAATATAGATAGAATAAAATACAGTGAAATAGCCGGGCTCGGTGGCTCAGCCTGTAATCCCGCGCCTTTGGGAGGCTGAGGTGAGTGGATTGCCTGAGCCCGCGGGTTCGAGACCCGCCTGGGCAGCGAGACCTCATCTCTACAATAAATAAAAAAATCAGCCGGGCGTGATAGCGCGTGCCTGTAATTCCGGCTACTCGGAAGGCTGAGGCAGAAGGATCGCCGGAGCCCAGCAGGTCAAGGCTGCAGTGGCCAGGAGCGGCCACTGCACTCCAGTCTGGGAGACCGAGTGAGACTCCAACTCAAAAAAATAAAATAAAATAAAATACAGTGAAATAGATTCAACTATTCTTTGCCTTATTAGAGCTCTTTAGATAAAAAAGAAGGTGAAAAATTCCTCATGTAGGAAAAAGGAAATATTTATAGGAAGTCCAAAGTTGGTGTCTGCTGAAGAAAATTTATTGTTAATAAAATACATGCACATTTAAGTGTTTGCTTTGTTTTTATTGCTTGTTTGTTTAATTTTGGTTGTTTGCTTAAAGTTGTGATTTGGCTGTTTGTGTAGATAGAAAAAAATATGTAAAGTGAGAAAGAGGCTTAGTTTTTATTGTATACTCTCTTATACAGTATAGATTAGCACCTTTTAATCGGGTCAAATTATTTACAATTGAGAAGAAAATGAACTGAACTGAGTAAATTTGGATATTATACCAATAAGAAGTTTTACCTCAATCTGCCCCCTTGCCTAATCCACACCATCCAGATGAGTGAATCATACCTTGGTGTATTTTGTTCTTTATACAAACCTCTTGTTTTACTCTTTAACATTACTACAATTGTTTTGTTTACATATCCATCTCCCACAACTTTTGAAAATCAGAGACTACATCTTATTTAACCCCAGGGCCTAGCACAGTATTTGGCTCATAGGGGGTTCACAGATACTGATTTATTGTCGTTGATGATGCTGTTGCTATATCAACACGCGATATTGGGAGATATGTGGAAAATATAAACTTCACAATGACAGCAAAAATTATAAAAATGTCCACATTGCTACATAACAGGAACCACATTTTTACAATCCTGAAGTTATTTTTTTCCCTGTCAAAAGAAAGGAAATGTTTCATTTAGCAAAACATATTACAGAAAACAAAGTAGGATAGGATAATCAATAGGGGGAAAAAAGGAAGTTGAATTCTTATACAAACAGTGAAAATTCATTACTGAAAGTCACCAAATGTTAGTAATAAGTAGTCATACCAGGAGACTATTATCTTACACATTTGTTTCTGTTTCTTCTGATCCTTCTCCAAACTTTTTACATTTTTTTGAGGAACCCAAGAAACTCAAAAAGCTATACTTGCTGTAAAAGAAGCATTCACCATATTTTATGTATCCCTACCTCACGTTCATTGTATTTTGTATATCCCTACCTCATGTTCATTGTATTTTGTGTATTCCTACCTCACGTTCATTGTATTTTATGAATTCTTAGTACTTTAAATCCTACCTCAGACCCCATAGAATTAGGCACATGTCGGGTGCCGGGTAGTGACTGATTGTATAGTTATACAATGTCTTAAGCAGTGTTTGTACTTAGAACTCTTGTTAAGCTCTGTTCGTCCCAATTGCCATGCTGACTTCTTCTGCTTACCAAGAATGGCAAGCCCCCGGAAGACAAGGCGTCGACCAAACCTCCGCTCTACCCGGTCCTGCCGGACTCCTAGCCAGAAGATCTGTTTTCCCCCCCTTACCCAAGGGTCCCCTCGGCACCCCTGGCCCCCGAAGGGGGTGCCGCAGAGGGGGCCTCTGGGGAACCGGCTCCTGTGCCCCGAGCAGAGGGACCCCAGTGTGGACTGGCAGTAGGGACGTGGGGACGCACTGGCCGGGGAGCCCCAGCACCAGAGGAGGTACCCACCAACTCCACCATGCTCCCCCTCCGTGACTTCAGGCCTCCAGATGAAACTGGAGAACAGCCCCTACACTGTTGGCCATTCTCCACCACTGATTTATATAACTGGAGGACGCAAACAGCTAAGTTCTCTGAAAATCCAAAAGATTTAACTCACCTGTTAGAAAGCATTCTTTTTACCCACCAGCCTACCTGGGATAATTGTCAAATGCTTTTAAAGGTTCTCTTCACAATGGAGGAAAGGGAACGCATTCAGACAGAAGCCGGAAATTGGTTCTAGGAGAAGACAGGCAGCCAACCCAAAATCCAGACATCATCAATGCAGCATTTCCCTTGTCTCGTCATGCATGGGACTTCAACACGGCTGAAGGTAAGGAGAGGCTCCGGGTCTACCACCAGACACTAATGGCAGGTCTCAGGGTTGCGGCACGCAAGCCCACTAATTTGACCAGGGTATATGTTGTTAGGTAAGATAAGAATGAAAGCCCGGCTGCCTTCCTGGAAAGGGTTACGGAGGCCTTCAGGCAGTATACTCCCATGGACCCGGAGGCACCAGAGAATATGGCAGCAGTCATGATGGCTTTTATTAACCAGGCTGCCCCAGACATTAGAAAAAAATTGCAGAAAGTAGAAAGGTTAGGTGAGAAAAGCCTCCAAGATTTATTAATAGTGGCAGAAAGGGTATTCAATAACCAAGAAAGTCCAGAGGACCAGCAGGCCAGGGTAAACCATCGCCAGACCTGCAACTTGGCTAAAATCCTGCTAGCCACTGCCGCCACTGACCCTCAGGAAAAGCAGAGGTGCCTCAAGCAACTCGCCGGAGAGCCAGGTAAGAAAAACGGTTTCCAAAGGGGACGCTCCGGATTCGGTAGAAACCAGTGTGCATACTGCAAGAAAGAAGGACACTGGGTAAAAGACTGTCCAGAAAGACCTCCGGAGCCTACCTTGAATGAGCAAAAAGTCCTAACCCTAGAAAATTAGGGGAGTCAGTGTTCGGAACCCCTCCCCGAGCCCAGGGTAACGTTGAAGGTGGAGGGGAAACCCATGCAATTCCATGTGGACACGGGCGCACAACATTCCATTCTGTTAAAGCCACATGGAAACGTAGCAAATAAAGTCTCATGGGTGCAAGGGGCCACAGGCACCAAGCCATATCCGTGGACCACCCAAAGAACGGTGGACCTTGGTGTAGGCCAGGTGTCGCACTCCTTCATAGTTATTCCGGACTGCCTGTACCCCCTACTAGGCCGGGACTTGCTTACCAAGGTGGGTGCCTGAATACACTTCCACTCGAAAGGCACCAAAGTCTTAAACAGAGATGGGTACCCTATCCAGGTGCTTACAGTCAACCTAGAGGATGAGTATCGCCTCCACCAGGGCCCACCACCACCAGCAGAAGATATAAACCAATGGTTGCAGGACTTTCCCCAGGCATGGGCAGAGACGGGGGAGCGGGACTAGTCAAACGCCAGCCGGCAGTGTTCATTGAACTCAAAGTGGGAGCCAATCTGGTCAGGGTCTGACAGTACCCAATGCCCCTAACCATGCGAGAGGACATAACTCCTCACATCCAGCAGTTACTAGATGCAGGAATACTGCGGCCCTGTCAGTCAGCCTGGAACACTCCCTTCTTGCCGGTGAAAAAGCCGAATTCCATCGACTACAGGCCTGTGCAGGACCTGAGTGAGGTCAACCGGCGGGTGATGGACATACACCCTACAGTCCCAAATCCCTACACTCTACTTACTGCTCTGCCCCCAACCAGAACATGGTACACTGTGTTGGATTTAAAAGATGCCTTTTTCAGCCTGCTCTTGGCCCCACGGAGTCAGGACATTTTCGCCTTCAAGTGGACAGACCTGGAGAGAGGCATCAGTGGCCAGCTCACCTGGACGCGACTGCCCCAAGGGTTCAAGAACTCGCCCACCATCTTCGATGAGGCACTACATGAGGACTTGGGTGAGTTCTGCACAAGAAACCCCAACCTGACTTTGTTACAGTATGTAGATGATATCCTACTAGCGGCAGAGGACCAAGACACATGCCTACGAGGCACCAAGGACTTGCTGCAGACTCTGGGCACCTTGGGTACCACGCCTCAGCCAAAAAGGCACAAATCTGCAGAACAGAGGTGAGCTACCTGGGGTACAAAATAAAAGAAGGGCAGAGATGGCTGATGGATGCCAGAAAAGAGACAGTCCTAAAAATTCCCCCACCGCAGAATGTCCAACAAGTACGCGAGTTTCTGGGGTCAGCGGGATTCTGTCACTTGTGGATACCTGGGTTCACTGAGTTGGCTAGGCCACTATATGAGGCCACTAAAAACAAACAGGACTTTGTTTGGACGGAGGCTATGAACCAAGCCTTTAGCAACCTCAAACAAGCATTACTCTCAGCCCCAGCCCTTGGGTTACCTGATTTGACAAAGCCATTTTATCTATATGTGGATGAGCTAAAAGGAATTGCAAAAGGAGTCCTAGTACAGAAGCTGGGTCCCTGGAAAAGGCCCATAGCCTACCTTTCAAAAAAGTTAGATCCAGTAGCGGCAGGATGGCCCCCATGTTTAAAAGTCATTGCAGCGGTTGCCACCATAGTCAAGGACGCTGACAAGATAACCATGGGGCAAGAACTGTATTTCACTGCCCCCCATGCCATCTAAGGGGTGCTCAGGCAACCGCCAGATCAGTGGATAAGTAATGCTCGGTTAACACACTACCAGGGCTTACTTTTAAACCCCGCTAGAATCTTGTTCCAGACTCCCACCTCCTTGAACCAGGCTACGCTGCTCCCCAACCTGGACTGGGAGATGCCCCTCCATGACTGTCAGGAAATCCTGGCCCAGGTACCCAGAGTGAGGCCCGATCTCCAAGACCAGCCCTTGCCCAACGTCGAAGCCACCTGGTACACTGACGGTAGTAGCTATGTCCAAGACGGGGCCAGGTATGCAGGGGTTGCCGTAACCACAGAGATGGAGACAGTTTGGGTGGAGCCGCTGGCATCCGGGACTTCAGCACAACGAGCCAAGTTAGTTGTGCTAACCAAGGTGCTGACTCTGGGAGCAGGAAAGCAGGTGAACATCTACACCAACAGCAGGTATGCGTTCGCCATGGCACACATATATGGGGCCATCTACAGAGAAAGAGGTCTACTGATGGCAGAAGGAAAAATTATTAAAAATAAGACTGAGATCCTTAAGTTACTACAGACCCTCTGGTTACCTAAGGCAGTAGCCATCATTCATTGCCCAGGGCACCAGACTGCAGACACGCCAGTAGCCAGGGGCAATCGCTTGGCAGATTTAAAAGCAAAGGAGGCAGCTATTTCTGTGGACCGTGTCTTAGTGACCACACTGCCAGACCCAGAGCCACCAGCATTGCCAAGCAGCCCAGAGTACAGAGGGAAGATTTAAACTGGATCAAGCAACAACCAATGGAGTGATGTTTGCACGATTGGTGGAGGGCGGCAGACTGCAGCATAATTTTACCAGAAAAATTAGGACAACGGCTCCTCACAAAAATGCACAGAAGCACGCACATGGGAGTAAAAAAATTAAAAGACCTATATGCCATGCAAAAATAACCATCAAAGACTCACACCACAAAATTGCACAAATCGTGGGCAAGTGCCACACTTGCCGGATAACTAACGCCTCTACACACAAATCTAACCCAGGAACCAGACTTAGAGGAGACCGGCCAGGAGCATACTGGGAAGTAGACTTCACAGAGGTAAAGCCTGAAAACTATGGTTACAGGTATTTACTGGTGTTTATAGATACTTTTTCAGGTTGGACTGAGGCGTTTCCTACAAAACATGAAACGGCTCAAACAGTGGCCAAGAAGCTCCTAGAGAACATCATGCCGAGGTATGGATTCCCCATCCGAATAGGTTCGGACAATGGACCAGGCTTTGTCTCTAAGGTAACACAGGGAATAACTCAGCTTCTTGGGGCTGATTGGAAATTACATTGTGCATATAGAACTCAAAGTTCAGGACAGGTAGAACATATGAATAGAACATTAAAAGAGACCCTAACCAAACTAGCCCTGGAGACTGGCGGTGACTGGGTGGCTCTCCTCCCCTTCACCCTCTATAGGGTGCATAACTCCTCCTATAAAATGGGCCTCACCCCTTTTGAAATCATGTTTGGCATTCCACCACCTATTGTTCCGAACCTGAAATCTGAAATACTTGCTGAAGTCGATGACCAACAACTTCTTTTTTCTTTGCGGGCACTGCAAAGGGCACGTGAACAGGTGTGGCCCATTCTAAAGGCTCTCTATGAGACCGGGCCACCCCCGGACCCGCACTGTTATAGACCAGGAGACTGGGTGTACGTCCGCCGCCACCAGCACAAGATGCTGCAGCCACGCTGGAAAGGGCCCTACGTTGTTGTCTTAACCACACCCACCGCACTCAAGGTAGACGGCATCGTCCTGTGGATCCACTACATCCACATCTGACCGGCTGAGCCTTTTGCAATGCAGCAAGACTACGTGCCAAAATGGAAAGCAAGCAGGACAAGGACAATCCCCTAAAGCTAAGATTGCGTCGTTCTCATGTATTTCCAGAAAACTAATACCGTTTATAACATGCTTTTTATACAATGCCGTGGTACTAACATCCGAGGCCTCATACAACCCCCATCTACCTCCAAATTTAACATGGCAGGTTCTAACCATCAGGTCAGGAGTTAACAAAATTATTTTTCAGACTTCCAACCTCGCTCCCCTCAATACTTGGTTCCCAACCCTAACCTGTGACCTAAAAGAAATGTACTCCTATTCTGACTGGGCTGGCGCAGTGACTAAAGTAATTTCAAAGCTAGGCTCTGATACTTCAGACAGTATCAATTCTGTATATGTCCCGCCCATGACCAGGACAAGGAGTGTGCAGACCCCGGTCAATACTATTGCCCAGCATGGTCCTGTGTCTCCACAGGTACCATACCCTGGACCCCTGCCAAAACCAATGACTTAATTACTGTGCAGAGAAACCCCTCAGGTTACAGGAAAGGGCCTTGTCAAATACACGGTGGGTTTATAACACCCGCTAT
The DNA here is from genome assembly GCA_027257055.1 of Cephalopachus bancanus. Taxonomy (NCBI): domain Eukaryota; kingdom Metazoa; phylum Chordata; class Mammalia; order Primates; family Tarsiidae; genus Cephalopachus; species Cephalopachus bancanus. The sequence goes on from JAPVLO010000012.1 coordinate 3,378,408, forward strand.
CTCCTACTGTGACCCCCTCATAATAAACTTCACCCCAATTGGGCGACAAGTTACAGACTGGACGGTTGGAAAAATATGGGGAATCAGGTTATATGACAACCCTAGGGCAGGATGGCGTGTCCTAGGAGGTCTCTTCATGATGAGACTAATAATCCAAAACCCCAGCATCATTATAGGACCCAACCGAGCCATTATAAACAAACCTTGGAAACAGCCCCCTAGGCCTAAGCCTAGGCCAAAGCCCAAACCTAAATCTACAACTAAGTCAACTACTAGGTCGGTTCCTAAACCCAAGCCAAGTAGCGCACCAACCTCCACTATAACCCACACCCCGCGCCACGGAGACACTGCAGTTATTCCCTCTACAGAGGATGCCCTGTGCTTGATGCCTCCTCACATCCTCTCTGGAATGTACTGAGCCAAGCCTATCTATTTCTCAATAGCACCAGGCCAGATCTCACCCAGTCGTGCTTGTTATGCTATGACATCCAACCCCCTTATTATGAGGGAACTGCTATAACAAGGAACTATACTATCCAAAAAAAATCCAGCTATTGTAGATGGCAACCAGCAACCCAAGGACTTACTTTACAGTCAATAACAGGCAGCGGGTTGTGCATAGGCCGCCCTCCACCGGAGTTCCAGGCCCTTTGTAATAGTACCCACCAGATGTCCAGCTCAGACTACTACATATCCCCAAAGAACAGTTGGTGGGCATGTTCTACTGGCTTAACACCGTGTTTTCACGGGCAGGTCCTTAACCAGTCTGCAACTGATTTTTGTGTAATGGTTCAATTGTTACCAAAAATCCTCTACCACTCAGAGGAAGACGTGCTCCGGGTCTATGCTACAGACTACCTCTGGAGAAACAAAAGAGAGCCATTCACTGCCATGTCGCTGGCAGTCATTCTTGGGCTGGGGTTAGCAGGAACCAGGAAAGGTACTGCCGCCCTGATTACCCAAAAACAACAATATCACGGCCTCAGGGCTGCCATAGACATAGATATTGAAAGAATCGAAACCTCCATCTCTCATCTCCAGGAATCCCTAACCTCATTGTCTGAGGTGGTCCTGCAAAACAGAAGGGGGCTAGACTTATTGTTCCTACAACAAGGAGGAACATGCGCGGCCCTAGGAGAAGAATGTTGTTTCTATACGGACCACTCAGGAATTGTCAGGGATTCCATGGCAGAGGTGAGAGAAGGACTAGCAGAACGAAAAAAACAATGAGAAAAGCAATACAATTGGTTTGAAGCCTGGTTCAGCCACACCCCCAGGTTTACTACGTTGATTTCTACCATAGCTGGCCCCTTAATTGTCCTATTTCTCATACTCATTTTCGGGCCTTGTGTCATCAATAAACTTATAGCCTTTGTTAAGAATCGAGTCAGCATCGTTCAGCTTATGGTACTCAAACAGCAGTACCAACCACTTGGCACCCACCCATGTTGTCTCAGCTCTCCTACCCATTTTCAGAAAGGCCTTAAAGAAACCTATGTAGACCCGTGATTGGGTCTTATCTTTAGGTTCCTCTGAGAGGGGGGAATGAGGGACCCAAGAAACACAGAAAGCTATACTTGCCGTAAAAGAAGCGTTCACCATATTTTATATATCCCTACCTCACGTTCATTGTATTTTGTATATCCCTACCTCATGTTCATTGTATTTTATGAATTCTTAGTACTTTAAATCCTACCTCAGACCCCGTAGAATTAGGCACATGTCGGGTGCCAGGTAGTGACCGATTGTATAGTCATACAATGTTTTAAGCAGTGTTTGTACTTAGAACTCTTGTTAAGCTCTGTTCATCCCAATTGCCATGCTGACTTCTTATGCTTCTGCAACGGGATGTAAATGTTAAGCGATAAGCCCCTTCCTGACATTCCTTTACTTAGATTGCAGTAGACTCTGAGGCGCCAGCCACTCTCCTGGTGGGCTCTATGTTGGTTCAAACCTCCAGTTCCCATGCCAAAGTTAATTTACATGCAGTGACTGTGTAAACCTAGCTTATCTGACATTCCACTCTGCCCGTTTAGCCGTTTCCCGTCAGTCACAGGCAACTGAGCTAGAGCCCGCGCAAACCAAAAAAATAAACCAACCAATCTCAAGCACCCCTGTCCCTTGACATCACCGCGGTCTTTATTGAGAGCTAATTATGCAAGGTCCGTGGACTCCAGTTTCTACGTCATGACCTCTTCTGATTGGTTAATGTTGCAAGCCTAGGAAAAACCAGCCCCTCCTTCTGTAATTGTGCATAAAAACTGCTTGCCATACTGGATCAGGGCTCTCTCAAGCCCGAGCTGCTGCAACGGTTTCAGTTTGTGAGTCCAGACTCGAGCCTGAATAAAGACCCTCGTGTGTTTGCATCGGAGCTGGCTCTTGGTGGTCTCTCGGATTTAAAATCTTGGGTTCAACATTTTTGCCATAAAATAAGTCAACTATTTTGAAGCAAAACTTAACTTCTCTCTTTCCAATTTAATATCTCAATATCTTTTAATTAATAGCATATTTTTACTAGATGTTTTGCTATTTTACTCATCTATATCAAACAAGTTTCTGTCAGGAAGCAGAGGGTAACCAACTGTTCCGGTGTGCTTAGGGCTGAGAACATGAGATTTTCAATGTTAAAATAAAGTCATGAATACCATGCAAACCAGGATGGTTAATCACCCTAGGAGGCACACTCAAAAACGTCATTTTAGGCAGTTTGCTGAAAGAACGATTTAAATGTGGGTAGGCTTAAGGATTAAGATGAAGCGAAGCACCTGAGGGCCAGTAACTGGGGAAACCCTAGACCTGTAGTTATACGGAAAAGAACTGTTGCCAAAGCTATAATTGGAGCGAGGAGCTGAATGGAAGGTACAGAGCACTGCCAAATTTTAACTTGGGGTTGGGGGGTGGAAAGGAGGGTCAGATTAAATGTGTTGCCTCTTTTTTTCACATTCATACCTCCTAGAGGTGTCTCCCAGTGACAGAAACAAACAGGAGGCCAGAAAACAGGATAACTTCTGAGGAATCAGACTCCAGGGACAGGAAACTGGGTAGAGGCAGTCTGAGATTGGTTTTGGAAGAGCAAACATCTAGCCTCTAAGGCTACCCTGAACAAACTTCAGTTTTTGGAATGACTTTTTAAAAAATGTTGCACCCTAGCCGGTCTCAGTGGCTCAGCCTGTAATCTTGCGCCTTGGGGGGCTGAGGTGAGTGAATTGCCTGAGGTCGCGGGTTCGAGACCTGCCTGGGCAACTTGGCGAGACCTCATCTCTACAATAAATCAAAAAATTAGCTGGGTGTGGTAGCACGCACCTGTAGTTCCGGCTACTCAGAAGGCTGAGGCAGAAGGATTGCCAGAGCCCAGCAGGTCGAGACTGCGGTGGCCAGGAGCAGCCACTGCACTCCAGTCTGCGCGACAGTGAGACTCCAACTCAAAAAAAAAAAAAAAAAAAAAAAAAGTTGCACCCCACACACTCAGAAGTAATCCAGCAAGTTCCAAAATGTAGAGACATCTCTAATTAAATCATACAAAAAGTATCAATCATCTCGCTATTTCTAAGCATTATATATTGCCTCACTGTATGCAAATAATGTAAAGTGTTTGCTGGAAACCATTTGTATCAAGTCAGGTCAGTCTCATTAAATAGTTGTCAAGTGCTTTGCTCACCTGGAGTCTTTCAATGTCTTTGGGAGGATGGGCTGACCTTGTTCCGAAATATGCTAAAGCATACTCCTCCTTCAGCATTAGTCATTTTCTTGCTGTTTAAGGCCTTCTTTGACTTTTGAAGTTGTAATGCATTCTGCTCCTCAGTGATGAAACAGGCCAACATAGTACTACTGTTGTGTATTTGACATACACATTATTTTTCTTCTTTTACATGCTAACTTGAAGAAAAACTGTAACTTTCATTGTTTTGTAGCCATAGGAAGAGCAAGGACTACTGTTGTTCACTAAATAACTGCTTCAGTGATATCTAACAGTGCCCTTTACCTAGTTTTGTATATATTCCACAGTATACTTTTGGAAAAGGAGAACTGTGTCTTAATCATTTTAGCAGTTAAAGCACTTAAAAGATTTCCTGATATATTACAGGATATCGAAAAGTTTTTATTAATGAATCAATTAATTAAATGGTAAAATAAAACTACTCTTCTTTCTTTTCACATGAGTAAATAATATATTCCATTTATTGAGAGCGTACTTTAATCCCTGGACTAAGCACTTTATCAATGGTATATCATGTAATCACTAGAACTATTCTACAAGGTGCAGGTATCTCATTTTCTGAATAAAAAACCTAAAGCGAATAGAGAATTAGTACCTTATTCAAGATTGAGTAATGAAGTCATTTTACAGTTAGTGCTTTAACTAATAGGGAGTACTGTTCCATGGGATATTTTTCTGAATTCAAGCAGGTTATGATAACAATTCAGAAAATATTTCAGAGACTTTATGAGAAAGAAAATTAAGAAGCTGTATTCTTAGATATACACACTTTGTTTTTCAAATACTGTGCTATTAGTTTTGGTAATACTTGATTTTTTTTTGTAGAGACCCAGGGAAGACTGGCCTTATTTTGTATTCTGAAGGAAAAAAAATTCTACAGTTTAGAGATTGCTGGCACATAAATAATTTTTTAAGGTGGAGGTTTTCATTTTTTTACTTAAAAAAATGTGTCCCTTGTTAAAAGAAAAATCACAGCTAGACTTGTTTTTTTTTGCTGTTTTTTTTGTTTTTGTTTTTTTTTTGAGTTGGAGTCTCACTCTGTCACCCAGACTGGAGTGCAGTGGCCGCTCCCGGCCACCACAGCCTCGACCTGCTGGGCTCCAGCGATCCTTCCGCCTCAGCCTTCTGAAAAGCCGGAATTACAGCGCGTGCTACCACGCCAGGCTGATTTTTTGATTTATTGTCGAGATGAGGTCTTGCTGCCCAGGCGGGTCTCGAACCCGCGGGCTCAGGCAATCCACTCACCTCAGCCTCCCAAAGGCGCGGGATTACAGGCTGAGCCACCGAGCCCGGCTATTTAACATGACCATATAACTATGAGCAAAAACTTGTGCCCATGTTTTTAAAAATTTGCAGGTATAGTTTTTAATAATAAAATACAAATATTCAAGAAAATCCCAAACTCTTCCTACTTACATCTTTCCTTAGATCAAAAATATAAATATAGAACTTTTCACCACTTCCTCAATAAAGCCATGCCAACTACTCCAATAAATGAGAGTGTCCACAAAGCTATTTCTCCTGAAAGTGGTAAAAATGGAGATGAGACATATTCATTGCAAATTTACAGTAGTTTTTTATTTATTTATTTATTTATTTATTTATTTATTTATTTATTTTTGAGTTGGAGTCTCACTCTGTCACCCAGACTGGAGTGCAGTGGCCGCTCCCGACCACCGCAGCCTCGACCTGCTGGGCTCCGGCAATCCTTCCGCCTCAGCCTTCCAAGTAGCCGGAATTACAGGCATGCACTACCACACCCGGCTGATTTTTTTGATTTATTGTAGAGATGAGGTCTCGCTGCCCAGGCGGGTCTCGAACCCGCGGGCTCAGGCAATCCACTCACCTCAGCCTCCCAAAGGCGCGGGATTACAGGCTGAGCCACCGAGCCCGGCTTACAGTAGTTTTTTAAAAATAAATATCTTATATTTAATTCTAAGATTGCTATGTAGATAAGTATATAAAATTAGGAGACTTGCTATATTTTATCACCTAGATTTTCATATTTCTTACGAAAACGTTCTTTCATTGTTTGCAAAGGAATGTCCTTCAAGAACAATGTGTTATTTGGCAATAGCTAGAGGATAGAAAGTGTACAAAATTATTTGAAAATTGTCATTATTCCCACCGCCTCCGCTCCACAGTATATCAAAACATTGCAGCCCAGTCTTAATATCTGTTTCTAATATCATGACACTTTAAACAGAGTATGCATATGACAAGGACAGACTTAAATATCCACCATGGGTTTTTGGTGTTTTATTAAAGGTGGCTTCCTCTTATATTAATAATTCAGATTGTCCCTTTATTGAGAGTTTGGCATCTTGAGGCAACTCATGATTCAAGTTGTGTGAGAAGTGATTTTCTTTTGTAAAAGGAGAAGTGTATAATTATCAATAGAATGATAAGAAAGAAAAATCAGCACAAAATGTCAATCAACACAAAATCTGAAAAAAACAAACCATAGGTACATAATCTGACTGAACAATTTTAGAAAAGAGTACAGACATAGAATTGGAGGATTCCCATAAAATTATCTGGGCCCACATATTTCTCAAAACTGTTCATGTAACCCTGAGTAACGCTCCAATTTGAAAAAAAACACTTTAAATGACACCAAATGATCTTATTTCTATTTCATACATGTGATTATACTCACATGTGTAGTATTAGAGAAAGTTAGCATACTACTTATTTAGCTTTAAGAACTTGGATGCGGAAATGACTGTGGGATGGTTCAGAAAAGAACTGTTTAGCAAACAATCTTAGTGCTAGCCTGAAGAGACTAAAAATCTATAGAGCATGTTTAAGTGGAACTAACTAAAGAAAACATTGTGTTTATTTCTCAGATTACATTTATAATAAAGAAAAAGATTGAAGGAAGTACCGTTAGTAAAACTGGCCTAAAACTGACAATCAAAGAAAAAGTATAAGGTTTTCTAAAAGAGAAGGCAGAAGTCTCCTGAGAAATTTGGATGATTTCCTACAAATTGATTTAAATTATTACTTCATTTTTATTTTGCATAAAATATTCCAAACAAAAATCCATACTCACTCCTTGTCCTACTCAGGGAGGATGATCAAGCGGAGGAAGTGAACCAGACTTTACAAGATATACAGGTATACTGCAGACAGAGCAAAGATGTCCATGGAAGCAACATACAAAATATATGAAAAACTTGAATAGTACGACTAATAATGAAGTCAGAACATTTATCTCTAACTTTTTAATATTTTAGTTGTGACTGTCTTGGAGGCACTAGTGGTGTTTTGAAGACTATTCTGACAGTAGCTTATAATAATATATTCAATTGCTTCCTCATTTGTATTTCAAACTCTTGTAGTCATGGCTTTCATACTGTATTGACATAACTACATAGGTACAAAGTCATAATTGCTGGTTTTGTTTAATTCTATTTCTTACACAAGGAGACAGGATACATTTCAGTAGAATCCAACTGGAACTAAAGAGAACATTGTGTTCCTTCCTGAATCAACCACATTGCTTGCTTAATGATTTTGAAGGACCACAATATTACCCAAATCCAAAAACATTATTAACCAAGGAAATGCCATTTACACATCTTATCCTGCTTTCAGTATAATTTGTATTATACTTGCAAGGCTGAAGGGAAATAAATGGCATAATATCAGTCCCATTGAATCAATATTTCCGTTGAGCCAACATTTCTTTCTGAAGAAATGCAACTTATTTGCAACTGTAGATATTTGTACCTTCCTTATTTGTATCTCAATATAAACAAAATCATCTAAAGAAGCCCTATGGTTATTTAGAGTGCACAAATCAAACTTGATCAATATAAAAACCACTATAAAATTCCTCCAGATTTACTAACAAATGGAAAAAAATCAGAGAATTTATAATATTGATTTTTTGCAAGAATATGATAAACTGTTTTGCATGGTCAATAATTTATGATGGGGATTACATCAAATCTGTAGATGTCTTTTGGCATTATGAACATTTTAGCAATATTGAGTCTTCCAATTCATGAACATGGAATATCTTTTCTTTTTTTGTGTCTGCTTCAGTTTCTTTCATCAATATTTTATAGTTTTCATTGTAGCGATCTTTCACTTCTTTGCAGAAATTTATTCTGAGGTATTTTATTTCATTTGTAACTCTTGTAAAAGAGATTGCTTTCTTGGTTTCTTTTCTGGATTTTCAATGTTGACAAACAAAAATGCTACTGATTTTTATATGTTGATTTTGTACCCTGAATATTTTTTCATTAGTACGAGTAGGCTTTTGGTGGAATCTTTAGGTTTTTCTAAATATATGATCTTATCATCTGCAAATAGGGATAATTTAGTTTCTTCCTTTCCAATGTCGATGCCCTTTATTTATTTCTCTTGCCTTTTCGCCCTGGATAGGACTTTCAGTACTATGTTGAATGAAATGGGCATCCTTGTCTTGTTCCAGAACTTAGAGGAAAGATTTTCAGTTTTTGCCCATTTGGTATGATACCTAAAATAATGAAAACAGTGGGACTGGAATGCTCCTAGCACAAAGAAATGATAAATGCTTGAAATGATGGATATTCCATTACAGCTACTCTGGTTTGACCATTACACATTGTTTGCTTGTATAAAAATATCACATACACCCAATTAATACTGTATGTACAAGCAATAAGCATATGTAGTAATAAAATATAAAATTAAAAATTGTAAATAAAATAATAAAGATAAATAGAAATGTAAAAGTCATTATAATTTATTATTGTGGTCCAAAGAAACATGAGGCTTTCAGATTGAAAAGCATTCTCAACGAGTGGAGTGAAAAAATGAAAGTAGGATCATATTAATCTGATATAGAAAAACAAGCCACAAAATATGTATTCAGAGCTTTAGATTGACATGCACAAACTAATTTTTTGAAATTTATTTCTCCACAAAATTTTCAATAACCAGAAATACCTATAAATTATAATTATTCAATAGAGAATTAGTGTTACAAAAATATCCTGAAGACATAAAAACTGATTTCTCTTTTGTGTGCTCTCCCATTGTTTCTTTAGGTATTTGAGTTAAAAACAAGTTATGCAAACAAAACCACTTTTTTCTGACTATAAGTATAGTGCACACTGCTTTTCAAATATGCAGTGAGTAGTATACATGCTACTAATTAAACAATTCACAGGACAGCTCAGAGTTTTAAAGCAAAATGTGAAAACGGTTTAGTAGAAAAACTCCGAATCAGGCAATCCTGTACTGAATCTCTGATTCTAATATCCACATAGGGACAGATTAAGCAAGGAGAGTGGGAGATATTTGTAAACTTATATCATACTGCCTCTTCTTTGAAGTCATCAGCCCTTTCTTACTTCCTTGTCATACAACACAGGCAGTCTTTCTGGAGTCAAGGACCATTTTCAATTTTACTTGGATACTGTCCTCAAGAGAGTATAACACAGTTCCCCTAAAACCTCTTAAATTACTGTTTATTTTTCTAATATGTCCTATAGTCCCCATCAGAATATGGTCTCTACAGTTATTTTAAATGCTAGAGATCAAAAGTGTGCCTCAACATGTGCTAATATTTCAAGTAGCAGATATAATTACTGTGATCCTCCAGTAATTTCACCCCATGTGTTCAGGGTTGAAAAGCAACCAAAAAGGAAAAAAATGGGTACGGGGGCCCATGTACATTCAAGTCTAAGCATGGGTAACATTTTCTGAATGGCACTGTGGACCCAGTTGGTCCCAGCCAAAGAAAGCAGACTTAGAAATTATCTTAACAGTGCACGTATAGATAACGCTGACCTCATTTACAAGAAGTTCTTACTTCCTTATTTCTTCACCTTGTCAATCTTTAATTTGCTTCGCCATGTAATCTCAAATTCATTTAGGTTATTTCCCTCTTTCTCTTATATACAAATATGTCTGGTGTCTAATTAACTATTTTTATTCTATTTGGGTGTATACACCCATATTTATATGTTCCTATACTTCTTGTACAAAATGGCATGGCTTACAGTGTTTTTATTAAATACTAATCTGTTTATTAAGAGAGGCTGTAAGTATCTGACAATTTTATTAAATTTTCTGGTGTAGTTGAACATCAAAATTTTTCAGTTGAAAGATATATAATATATTATGAAATACTCATTTTGTTTCTCTGTTATACGTTGGACATTATTAATATCAATTTTTTAAATGTTCAATACTTTCTTAGACATGAACAAGCAGGGCCCCCTGCCTATCTATTTCAATCTCAGGGAGCTCCTGTTCTTTGGAGTATGTTTCTTGAAAATGCATAAGTCTCATTTCCGTGGCTGGAATAGCCTAGGGCCAGGGTGCTATCCCAGAAGTGTGTTCCAAGCCAAGAGCAGGACTTAAGTCTTAGTCTTCATTCTTCCCTTTAGGCTTCTCTTCAAGTCTCTACTCCATACACGGAGTCTAGATACCCCTAAAAGTATCATGATTGAATCCATAGGGTGTCTTGGGTTCTGTCGCAGGGCCTCAATTCCACGTGTGTTGCCTGTAAATGAATCACTTCCAATGCTCAGTGTTATTTTGTTTACAGGATCAAATAACATTGGGCCACTAGAATGGTGCTGATTTTAGATGAGTTATATAACTTAAATAAAATAAAGTTTCATAAAAAGTATTTTCTCAGGGTTTTGCATACTCTAGGAGAAGTAAATACCCAGGATATTTTATCTTTCAATTTAGTTCCAGAATAGTAGAGGGAGGCTAAAATTTTTGTGTTAAGAAGAAAGCTTTTTCCTGACTTGTGCCCCCACATCTATAAAATAAAATAAAAAGACAAAACCTTTGGATCAGAGTTGAGAACCACTTTATTAGCTAAGCACAGAAAGACTTTACTTCTTAATTCTGCAATCTTACTACAGATTGCAAGAGAGGTCATAGAGTGGAAAGGACATCTCTAAGGATAACATAATCACGGTTCTCTTTATATTAGGAACCCTAGCTATTCTCTTACAAATAGAAATTGACCAATTCTTCTCTGTTAGGTACAATATTGGCATCTGCCATTAGACTTTAATCTCCTGGTAGAGGAACCATATATTCAAAACATAATTTGCAGTTAAGTGAAATCCACAAGCAAGATCTACTTGAAACAATGTAGAAAGAGAAAAAACAAACATATCCCTATTAAAACAAATTATTAAGAGTTTTACACACACACTCGCTCACACACACACACACACACACACACACACACACACACACCACAGAGTATCAGATCATTCCAAGTGCGGGAAGCTGTTAGTGTCAGTAATTTATTATTGCAAGAGGGGTGAAGGGTTGGGTTTTTATTCATGTTAAAGGATAAATTAGAAAACAGGTCATATTTAATGTTATTTTAAGATTTGAAATATTATGATTCTACTTAAGTTCTGATGTATTTCACAGAAAGAACTTGCACTTTTGAACTTAGAGCTACACGTCAAATCCAGGATCAATCAGATACATCTACTTTAGAAATTTCTATTTAAAGCTAGCTAGAACCTCAGAAGAAACGTGTCAAGGACTAAGTCACAGTCAATCAAAGGTGTAAAGATGAAAAGGAAGAGACCCTCCTTGCGTGCAATAAACTACAGAAGTTTTGGAAAATTAATTACACATAAAACAGTCACATATTTCGTGTTTAATTGTTCACTTGAAGAGTGAGCAGATCTTTAGTAAGCATGTTAAGTAATGCTAATAATAACAATGACAATAATCATAGCAATTTTCGCATATTAAGTAATACTTTGTGTTGGACAACAGTCTAAAATTTGCATATACAAATGAATTTAATTTCTTTCTCATAACTCCTGTGTGAAATATGTACTATAAATATCCTCATATGTAGAAGAAAAAAACTAAAGCAGAAAGCTAATAATTGATAATACAATTAGGAAGAAGCAGCTGGGCTCGGTGGCTCAACCTGTAATCCCGCGCCTTGGGAGGCTAAGGTGAGTGAATTGCCTGAGCCCGCGGGTTCGAGACCCGCCTGGGCAACTTGGAGAGACCTCATCTCTACAATAAATCAAAAATTAGCCGGGCGTGGTAGCATGCACCTGTAGTTCCAGCTACTTGGAAGGCTGAGGTGGAAGGATCGCTAGAGCCCAGAAACACTTTTCTCTAACAGATGTAAAAATTCAACCAATGTAACATATGCAAAGTTGCTTTATATACTGTAAAGTGCTAAGCAAATGCTAATAGTATCTATTTCTGACTTTCCATTTCATTCATACCTTTCGAGTCCTTTCAACATCTTTATATTTCCTCAAATATGACGTGTGATATCAGATTCCTCCAATCTTCTATTAAACAAATTTGTATTAAAAGTCTTTATGTGTAACACAAGATAGGAGAGTCAGAAAGGTCTTTCTGAAAAAAGTAATATTTGAGCCAGAATTCGAGGGAATTTAGAGAAAGCCAAAATGATATGAAGAAGCTAGCCGTGAACGTGAAACTATGAGGTTGGAGGGTGAGAGACAGAGTGACATAGGCAGAGTCCAGAAAGTATGAGGTCTACAGTGGGAATGAGCTTTCACTGAGAAATATTTGTAAGTCCAGTGTGGTTGGATCATCAAGGATGAGAAGTGAGATTTGCTTGAAAAACACAAAGTGCAATTAGTAAAACATAACCTTTCTGGAGAGTGGAGCTTGTAGAAAGAAAGAATAAAAAATAAACCAGCTGGGCTCGGTGGCTCAGCCTGTAATCCCGTGCCTTTGGGAGACTGAGGTGAGTGGATTGCCTGAGCCCACGGGTTCGAGACCCGCCTGGGCAGCGAGACCTCATCTCTACAATAAATCAAAAAATCAGCTGGGCGTGGTAGCCCATGCCTGTAATTCCGGCTACTTGGAAGGCTGAGGCGGAAGGATCGCCGGAGCCCAGCAGGCGAGGCTGCGGTGGCTGGGAGCGGCCACTGCACTCCAGTCTGGGCGACAGAGTGAGACTCCAACTCAAAAAAATAAATAAATAAAAATAAACCAGGCAATAAAATGAAAAAGAGCAATGGACTTGAAGGCTGGCTGACAGCCAATCTTGAGAACCATGCATAAAAACATAGTATTTTTCTCTCAAGAGTCTCCCAGGGCTGAGAAGTACCCTTCTAGCAGTAGAAACAAGTAGATAAATTACCAAGAATATACAGGACCCCCAACCCAAGACAAAAGAAAGTTTTGAAACCTGGAAGACAGCATGTGGCAAGTATATGTAAAAAAAAAACTAGCAGGCAGAAGTTTCTTTACCCCATAAAGAAAGAAATCTAAGGCCAATGTCACTTGAGTAAATACCGTGACCTGATATGACACAGAAGGATAAAGTCTGATGATTCATGTGTACAAATCTATAATCATAATTTGTTTGTAAACCCAAGCAAATTAAAAAAAACTTTTGGTTTTGCTTAAGATTACAATAATATAAACATGGGTCACTTCCATTTTTGTATAACCTGGAAGAAATAAAATCTTGTTCTAGAAGTTATTTAACCATGAAGGTTAGATTGTTCTCATTGTGACTGTGAGTATTCTAGAGATAACATTAGCCTTTAAAAAGTAGAAATAAACAATTTCAGTTAATGTACAAGTTTCACATTAAAGGCAGATGAGATGTTACAAATATTTTTGTAAGGGGCAAAAAATAGTTTTAAAGCCACAAGTATTGTCTTCTCATAAATCATAAATAAACTTTGGATATCAGTGAAGTATTAAAGCAAACATAAAAAGGTCACATATCAAAGAGCAAAAGCCCAGAGCCAGCTGTACCAACTTCCAGATAAATCACTAAATGGAGTTCTTTATTCCTTGTACCTTAATTTAACAGGAATTAACATTTGGCAAAGCACTACATGCTTAAGGGACAATGAATCATCAGGCCAAAGCAGCCATTAGTTGACCTTTGAGAGAAAAGCAAGATGAGCTCAAAGAAGGTACATGCACAGGAAGATTAGTGAGTGCTCACCATTGATTTGCATTATTCTAGGACACAGATGGTGATATTATATAGAGTTGGAACCAAGCCTAGGGAAGAACAAACTGTCAATTGTTGCAAACACAAGGTTATTGTGCAGGAAATAAAGCTTTGGATTTAGTGTCTCTAGTAGTGTAGCTCTAAACTCCCCATATAGGTATAAAAGAATAAAGGCTGCAAGAACAATTCTCTTTCTTCTATCTTATTCACTTACTGACCCAAAATTGACATCCTCTTATCACCAATGTATTCATGTTTAACTTTTCTTTTTGTGTTTTGCTATTTAATATTGTCCTCACTGAGAATGAAAAGCAGTCTCATCTCTATTCTATCATGTCCATAATTTCCTTCAAAGTACAGCTCATAATTGATTACATGTATGAATCCCTATCTGATTAATCTTAACCAATCTTTTTTTTAAATGTACTCTTTCAAGTAAGCATTCTTTATTCAATGAAAATATGTACAGAAAAAGTATTAAGAACTGGGAATAAAAATAAATGAAAACACATGGGTCCAGAGGTTAAGAATATCACTGTTTAGTGGGGAGATGAGCATATAAATAAAAAGCCACATTTTAAAAAAATCCATGAATATACAAAATAAAGTGTCAGTGCAGAAAAAGCATTCAAATCTGCCCAGGGGATCTAGGGAAGATGTCATGAAAAAAATATTAATTAAGCTGAGTTGCAAGCAATAAGTATGAGTGAAGGAGGAAGAAAGGTAGAAAAACAGAGTGATTCAGGAAGCATGTGCAAAAGCATGGAGACACAGAAGATGTCATTTTTTGCAGCCACGAAGCATACAGCAGTAGGAGTTGGACCACAGAATAGAAAAGGTATAAAGGAGCCAACCCATGAAGCATCTTGTATCCTGACAAGATTATTTATTCTCAGGATATTAAAAATGTTTTCATAGCCAATATAATATAGGTACTGATCTAGTAGAACATTTTCAAGTCATGGTACTGGAGCTGAGTCTAGCAGGGTATTGCTGTGCCAAGCTTCAACTTAACTGCTGCCAGCTTGTGGGGAAACCCATGTGAGTTCTGAAGGCAGGAGCCAAGGTGGTTCAGGAGTAGGGAAGGGAGAACTTCAAGGGACAAAAGCAGCAATAATTTGCCAACTGGTGTCTGGTATATTCTGGTTAAATAAGAATCTGTTTATTTTTGTTGTTGTTGTTTGAGTTGGAGTCTTACTCTGTTGCCCAGGCTGGAGGACAGTGGCACACTCACGGCCACTGTAGCCTCAACCCCTGCTGGGCTCAGGCAATCCTTCTACTTCAGCCTTCCAAGTAGCTGGAACTACAGGCATGTGCCACCACGCCCAGCTAATTTTTCTTGGTTTATTGTAGAGATGAGCTTTCGCCAAGTTGCTGAAGGTGGTCTCAAAACTGTGGGCTCAGGCAATACTCTCTTTCACCTTAGTCTCCCAAAGTGCTGGGATTATAGACATGAGCCACTGCTCCCAGCCCTGTTCTTTTTTTAAGCATATATATTTTATTACTTATGTTAGTGTCATTATAGTGCATATTTTGTCTTTTGTGTTATAGTTTAAATCATGTTGAAACAGTAATCAATTTTAAGCATGATAATAGAATGATCATTTATACATCATTGCTGTGGCATCAACGAGGAAGAATAAATGGAAGAAAGACAAAAACTGGAAAGAGTAAGAAGAGTTTGTAAGGCCAACACTATAACCTGGAGATTAAATGATGAGGGTCTGGTCTAGCCTAGGACAGTAGTGCTTTGAGTGTAAAACATGAGCTGATATTATCAATAACTTGGAGAAACAATATGCAGTCCTAATTGGAAACTAATAGGGATAACGTGGAGCTTACAGTCTAGAATACAGACAACACATTTAGTGTGTCCTGGATTTTATATTTAAAAGCATATACGCCGGGCTCGGTGGCTCAGCCTGTAATCCCGCGCCTTTGGGTGGCTGAGGTGAGTGGATTGCCTGAGTCCGCGGGTTCAAGACCCACCTGGGCAGCGAGACCTCATCTCTACAATAAATCAAAAAATCAGCCGGGCATGGTAGTGCATGCCTATAATTCCGGCTACTTGGAAGGCTGAGGCGGAAGGATCGCCGAAGCCCAGCAGGTCGAGGCTGCGGTGGCCAGAAGCGGCCACTGCACTCCAGTCTGGGCGACAGAGTGAGACTTCAACTCAAAAAAAAAAAGCATATACTAGTATTCCACTATCACTAAAATGAAAGTACTCCTTGTTTTATCTTGGAAGTCCCTGGTATAAGCAGGTTGTCCTGCAATAATTTTTTAATAGTATCTTCTTTCACTTTCAAAGTTCCACAGATAAACATTCTAACCAGCTTTAGAAAACTTTTCCAGTGATTCCATTTGTTTTGCTTTCAAAAGAGTTCCCCAAATATAAAAATCATTTGAGAAGCTTATTGAAAATGCCAAAATCTGAGCTCTACATCCAGAGATTCTGATTCAGTGGGTTTAGGATGAAACAAAACAAAACAACATAAAACAAGACAAAAATTCAGATGCTTAAAAAAAGTTGAGCACTTTGCTATTTTTATTATATCATTAGGTTTTCTACATTAATATATTCAAGTGAGTTGCATACCCTATCTTTTTTCTACAAAAGACAAAATAATTTATACACGTTACAAGTGCTCAGCTAATGCTATATGGCTTTTACAGATGATCCCTGACTTATGATGGTTCAGCTTGTGATTTTTTTTACTTTAGAGTGGTGCAAAAGTGATATGCATTCAGTAGAAACCATACTTCAAATTTTGACTTTCAATGCTTTCCTAAGCTAGCAGTATGTGGCAAGATACTCTTTCTCTTGTGATGCTGGGTAGCAGTAGTAAGTCTAAACTCCCAATCAGTCATGCAATCATTCAAAAGTAGACAACCATTCTGTTTATCACTTTCAATATAGTATTTAACAGAGTATATAAGATAGTCAATGCTTTATCATAAAATATGCTTTATGTTAGATGCTCTTGCTCTACTGTAAGCTAACGTAAAATTTCAGAACATGTTTAAAGTCGGTTAGATTAAGCTATTATGCATTGATTTGAATGTTTGTCCCCGACAAACCTCATATTGAAATGTGATTCCCAGTGTTTTAGGTGATCCTAATGGGAGGTCATGGGGATGAATCCTTCATGAATAGATTAATTCCCTCTTTCAGAGGTGAGTGAATTCTCATTCTATTTGTTCCCTAGAGAGTAGACTGTTAAAAAGAGCCTGGTACTTCCCCTACCTGTCTCTCACTTCCTCTCTTGCTGTGTGATCTCCGCACCTACCAGCAACCCTTTGCGTTCTGCCATGAGTGAAAGCATTCTAGAACCCTCACCAGGGTTGATGCCCAAACTTGGATTTTCCAGCCATGAGAATTGTGAGCCAAATACACTTTTTTAAAAAATAAGTTATCCACTCTTGGATGTTTTACTATTGCAACACAATATGAACTAAGACAAAATTGGTACTGAAGAGTAGAGTGTTGCTATAAAGAAGATGAAAATGTGGAAGCAGCTTCAAAACTGGGTAATGGGCAGAGATTGGAAGAGTTTGAAGGACTCAGAGGAACTAAGAAAGAAGAAGGGAAACTTGGAACTTGCTAGAGATTGGTTGAGTGGTTATAACCAAAATACCAATAGAAATACAGATTGCAACATGAGAACAGCTAGAGACCATCTTTCTGAGAAATTATCACAGAAACAGAAATCTGAATACCATATGTTCTCCCTAATAAGTGGTAGAAAAACACTGTACATACACGGGCACAAGGATAGGAACAACATACACTGGGGTACTCCTAAAGAGAGAATGGGGGGCGGGGGGTAAAGGCTGAAAACTAGTGGATGCCATGTACACCACCTGGGTGATGGGCTCAATAGAAGCCCAACCTTCACCATCACACAATATTCCTAGGTAATAAACCTACACATGTACCCATTGAATCAAAATAGAGAAGAAAAAAAGAAAGAAATACAGATAGTAAAGGTCATGCAGAAGAGGTTTTAGAAATCAGGAACTTACTAGAAAATGGAGCAATGTTCACCTTTGTTACATCATAGTAAAGAACTTAGCTGCACTGAGTGTATGCCCTAGGGTTTTGTGGGAGGCCAAACTTAAAAGTGTTAACCTAGGGTATCTGGCAGAAAAATTTTTTAAACAGAAAAGCTTTCAGAAGATGTATTGTAAAACTTGAATGTCCGGGAAGAAACCTGCCACAGGGACAGAGCTGCCACCAAGAGCACCCACTTGGGCAATACCTAGTAAAATTGCAGTGTTGGGTCCACTGTCAGGACCTCAAAATGGTAGAGTCACTGGCAATGAGCCACCTCAACCTGAAAAAAGCCATGGGCATTTGACTCCAACCTGTGAAGCAGTCATGGGAGTTGCATGCTAGAAAAGCCATGGGAGCAGGACTGCTCGAGGATTTGGAAGCCTACTCCTTGTTCCAGTATGCCCCAGATGCAGGGCATGGAGTCAAAAGAGTTTACTTTCAAGCTTTAAGATTTAATGTCTGTCCTGCTGGGTCTTAAACTTGAATGGGGCCTGTTATTTCTTTCTTTTGGTTGAATTCTCCCATTTGGGATGTACCCAGTTCCTGTACAACCATTGTATATAGGAAGTAAATAACTTGCTTTTGATTATACAGGCTTATAGCTGGAAGGAAATTTCCGTGAGTTCCACCTGAGACTTTGGGCTTTGAACTTCTGAACTGAAGCTGAAACAAGTTAAGACTTATGGGAACTGGGATAGAATACTTGCATTTTACCTGTGATAAAAACATGAGGTTTGGGAGGTCAGGAGCAGAATGCTATGGTTTGGAGGCTTGTTCCCTCCTAACTTCATGGTGAAATTTGATCCTCAAAGTTGGAGATGGGGCCTAATGGGAGGTTATTTGTGTCAAAGTGGTGGATTCTTCATGAATAAATTAATCCCCTCCCTCAACGGTGAGTGAGTTTTTATTCTATTAGTTTCATGATTCTATTTATCAACCAGTGATAGCTGGTTGTTAAGATGTCCCTGGCACCATCATCTTTGCTTCCCATCTTACCATGTGATCCCTGTACACACTAGCTTCTCTTTGCCTTCTGCCAGAAGTAGAAGCAGCCTGAGGCTTTTACCAGATATGAATGCCCAATCTTGAAATTTCCAACCATGGAATTTTCCATGAAATTCAAATTGTAAGCCAAATAAACCTTTTTTCTTTATAAATCATCCAGCCTTAGATATTCATTTATAGAAACACAAAATGAACTAAGACAGTGCATTAAATGCATTTTTTACTTACAATATTTTCAACTTATAGAAACACAAAATGAACTTAGACTGTATTAAAACATTTTTTACTTACAATATTTTCAACTTATGATGGGTTTATTGGAACAATATCATTGTAAGTTGAGAAGCATTTATGTTTGTGTGTGTGTGTGTGTGTGTGTGTGTGTGTGTGTGTGTGTGTGTGTGCGCGTGTGCATTGAGCAAAATAGAGTAGCACCGTAGAGTTTCCATAGGAACTACTATGACCCCGCAGCTCAAGCAACCAAATAGCTCCACACAGATAACCTTATTAATTCCAGTTTTTCTCTTCTTATAGTCTGGAAAGATAAATAAGGACAATAGAAACAGTGACAAGATGGAATGAGGGAAGATCCAGGAGATGAAGAGATATATAATAGTGTGCGAATTGCAAGCAATTCCATATGCATGTCCTTTTTAACTGACTTGGGACAATTGGCTTGGGACAAAAGAAAGTTTCCTTTGAGAAAAGAGAAGTCTACACTCAGCAAGTGAACACATGTATGTTAATAAAGAGGACAGAAAATGGAAAAATTATTTTCTTTTTCTTCCTTGCTCTTTTTTTTATGTAAACAAAACTTTTTTGATACTCAGCTTGATTATCTCTGTTTTTCTCAAAATCTTCTAGGATAAAGGAAAAAGTCAGGAATATAGTGATCGGTATACTCATACATTGCTGATGGAGTGAAAACTAGTACCCCCACTTTAGAAAACTGACAATGTTTTCTAAAACTACTCCGTGACTCAGAAATTACACTTTTAGGTCTACATCAAAAGAAATGAAGCAAACAAATAAGAAGAACCTCAAATAGTTTTGTCACATGTAGGTAACATTTGCAAGTTAATAAATCAGTGGGTAGCATCCCATCAGCAGCTATCATTTGTGACTATTTACCTGTCTTCTCATGGCTTTGTTTTTTGTTTTGTTTGTTTTTCTGCTTTACTATATAGATTCAGTTTTATAACCCAGGTTAAAGAAGTTTTATAATGAAACGGATTACCAGTTAATAGCAAATATGAAAACCCACATTGACAAAGATGATAAAGGGAGACAAAGATTAATTCTCGGTTCATTTGCTGCCTCTAACCTGCTGACCTACTGTTCCTGCCACTTTCTAGGCCACTGTTCCTACAGGGGATGGCTCACCATAGGGAGAACATCTGTGCTTTCAGAAGTCAAAAAAGAAAGTCTGAGCTGCTTCCCAGAGAGTGAAAAACAGAAATGAAAGTATCTGTGACTGCTAAAAACTAGGTCACAAATAGTTTTGGTCTTTTTAAAAAAAAATCTCCAAATTTCTCGACTGTCATGAGAAGGTGTTAGTAGGGGATTGAGGAGAAAAACTATTTGCAGAGTCAAGACCTACACAGTGGATGAGGGGAAAGCAAAGCTTAAGGATGAGGAAAAGGAGACCAGTTCCAAGGAGACCACAAAAGATAAAGGACCGTGAGTATATGCAAATGAAAGAGGGCATAAAAGTCTATTTGATGAAAATTTACAGAAATTGTTTCTAGGTAAAGTAACATAGTTTATATTGGAGAGAAGTAAACCTCTGTTTACCTCTTGCCCTTGCAAAGATTGCTACAGGAGGGAAAAGGAAAAGCCAGAAGCTTCCAACTTCTGCCAGAACTGTAGGTTGGTTGGGTACATTGTGACGTAACCAGACAAGTTTGAATCCAAGCATTTCACTTGAGTGAGTTGAAATGCTCGTCATTATAAAGAGAAGATATTCTTAGAGTTTCTAAAAAGTAGCAAAAGAGGAAAGAGAGAAATCTCTAGGCCAGTGAAGCCACAAGCAGAAGCCAAGGTGATCAAAAAAACAAACAAGCTTTTAAGTCTGAAGATTTTAAAACTTTGAGACTTTGCCCCAGAATTCTTTGAGACTCCACCCATTAAGAGGTGAGATCTATGTCTCCGTTCTTGGATCTGGGGCCTGTGACTGCTTGATTAATAGAACATAATAGAAGTGACACTGTTCCAGTTTCCAAGCCCAAGCCTTTGGACACAGGCTGCCAGCCAGTCATGTGATATGCCATATTGGAAGTAGATCCTCCAGCCCCATCGTGCTGCCAAGAGATATCCACATAGAGCAAAGAAAAGTCATTTCTGGCCTGGTTCGGTGGTTCAGCCTGTAATCGCAGCGCTTTGGGAGGCCGAGGTGAGTGGATTGCCCGAGCCTGAGGGTTCGAGACCCGCCTGGACAACTTGGAGAGACCTCATCTCTACAATAAATCAAAAATTAGCCGGGCGTGGTAGTGCGCACCTGTAGTTCCAGCTACTTGGAAAGTTGAGGCAGAACGATCGCCGGAGCCCAGCAGGTGGAGGTTTAGGTGGTCGGGATCGGCCACTGCACTCCAATCTGGGTGATAGAGTGAGGCTCCAACTCAAAAAAAAAAAAAAAAAAGAAAAGAAAAGAAAAGTCATTTCCACTGAGCTCTGCCCAAGCTGCAAGTGCATAGAAAAGTAAATGATTTTTGTTGCTTTAAGTCATAAAAAGAAAAAAAAAGAAATAAGTGATTTCCCTGGTTTATTGGTGAGATATTAAGAGCAGTTTCCTAACTAGAGCTAGAGAAATTCTGTAGCTTGAAGCCCAGCAAATGAATAGTGATAATTACATCAGCATGTTTTTCTGAGATTTTTATGACATCTTTATAACAATAACCTTCGGTGGAAGAAGATGATGCTATTTTGAAAACAGATGTCCTTGTAACATGTATGTGTGCACATTTATATGTGAATATATAACTAAAGTTCTTTTTGGTTATCAATCATTCTTATATTGATCCCAGCAAAACTTCCTGTTGAAAGCGTTAAGAAAGTGAAGTAAAGGAAGTATAGCTGACCGACTAAGAGATGAAGTATAATTTGTAGCTTAAGGAACAGAAAGAAATTACAGAGATAAAGGATTGAAAGAAATTAAATAAGCCATAAAGAAAATAGTCTTGGCTAAGATGTGTCTACCCTTTATATTAGGAAACAATATGGCTTTTCTTTTTTTTTTTAACCTTTAAATTTTTTATTTTAAAATTGTGGGGTACAATTCAGGGTTAGGTATACAAATAGTCATTGTGCAGGTACCCTTGTTGATGAGGTGTGCCCCCCTTCCCCAGGCAGTCTTCCACTACTGCCAATACCACCTCCCCTTCTCCCCATGTCCCTGCAGGTTCCTGCTATTGTCAATCCTTTTCTTATAGTATTACCATAGTTGTTCAAGGTCCACTTGTGAGTGAAAACATGTGATACTCAGTTCTTTGTTTCTGTGAAAGATCACTCAGTATTATAGACTCTAAGTCCATTCAGGTTGCTGCGAAGTTCATGATTTTGTTCTTCTTTGTGGCTGTGTAATATTCCATTGTGTATATGTACCACATTTTTTTTACAATTTGACTTTTCACAATTGTTCTCAAGAAATAAACATCAGTTTATGCCATCAAGGTTGACTCAAATAAATTATCTATTCCCATGTACATACAATACCATCAATACTTAAAGATTTGTAATATAATCGATTTAAAAAATTGTAGCAGTATGTAATGGCTGGAAAAGTGCTTGACTTTTTTTTTTTTATAGAAACTAGTCATGAGCAATTGGGATGTGTGAAATGGCATAAACCCAGGTGAATTGCATCAAATGTTCTAATTTAAATACTGCTAATAATTACAACA
This sequence comes from Cephalopachus bancanus, assembly GCA_027257055.1. Classification (NCBI taxonomy): domain Eukaryota; kingdom Metazoa; phylum Chordata; class Mammalia; order Primates; family Tarsiidae; genus Cephalopachus; species Cephalopachus bancanus. The sequence goes on from JAPVLO010000012.1 coordinate 3,401,039, forward strand.
ATTTTAATTTGTGGAAGTCAACTGGTCAAGAGTTAAACTAATACAACACATATAAAAGTTGAGAGTAGGGCAATCCCTTCAGGTTCCCTCCCACCGTGGTAACTTCTCTGTCCTCCCAATAAATCCTGCCTACTCACTAAAAAAAAAAAAGTTGAGAGTAATACTTAACTTACTTTTCATAAAAAATGTATCCTGAAATGTCAAATAAGGAAGCAAAGATTAACGAGAACAGAAAGCAAATATTATTTCACTTTCATTGTTAAAATGAAGAGTTCTTATCATTTCTGGGGTACAATGCATTTTTATGATCAAGGATACTAAGCATTTCTTGTAAGGTAATATTAATCAAAGATCGCTTTCATAACTTAAAGCCTGGACTTAAAGAGAACAGCAATAATACAAATACCCGTACATGTTAGCTGAACAATCACAGACATCTTCATTGGAAAATATTGCCGGTCAATCTCAGTGGCTCAGCTTGTAATCCCTGCACCTTGGGAGGCCGAGGCAAGTGGATTGCTTGAGCCTGTGGGTTCAAGACCAGTCCAGGCAACTTGGTTAGACCTCGCCTCTACAATAATTTTTTTTTAAAGAAAGAAAAGAAAATATTGCCAAGATTAATAGGAAAACACCACCAAAATTATTTGCAAACTATTCGCTATTAATTTCTGATTTCCTAGTGTTTTCTTCATGTTTAAGCACTGCTCTGCTTATTTGACAAAAGTAAAATATGTCACCAGTATAAATGATGCCTCTCACAGGGTAAATTATTCCACTGCCTACAGTGTGCTCAAACTTTCTCCTTAAGTAGCAAAAGATATATCTTCTGCATAATTTTTCAGGAACAATGAAGATTTAAACTCTGCCAATTATACACAAACACAAATAAATTGTCCTATATTTAACCATTTGTTGTATAGCTAATTCTAGTTATACTTATATCCATACTCAGGTTATGGACACAGTCCCTTCACACATGTCAAAGTTTACAGAGTAGCCGGGCTTGGTGGCTCAGTCTGTAATCCCGCACCTTTGGGAGGCTGAGGTGAGTGGATTGCCTGAGTCCGCGGGTTCGAGACCCTCCTGGGCAACTTGGCGAGCCCACATCTCTACAATAAATCAAAAAATTAGCCAGGTGTGGTAGCAGGCGCCTATAGTTCCAGCTATTTGGGAGGCTGAGGTGGAAGGATCACCAGAGCCCAGCAGGTCGAGGCTGTGGTGGCCGGGAGCAGCCACTGCACTCCAGTCTGGGAAACAGAGTGAGACTCCAACTCAAAAAAAAAAAAAAAAAGTTTACAGAGTAATGATCAAATTAATTTTCATTAGTCAGAAATTATGACTTTAGTTTTGTATTGCCCTTCGGATGTCTTACATCCCAAGACCTTATTGCTTCCCGCAATGGTTTGGTGCTAAGATTTTTAAACTTTTTTCTAAAACATTGAACATAAACACAACTTCAGTTTTTAAAATGTATGAAATAAATGATGGTGTTTATGCATAGCCCTATACAAAATAAGCTATTTCAAAGAAGTTTGTAACTAATTAAATATTTTATTGAAGAGGGAAATTGTCACAGATTGATTACGCCAAATACACATATAAACAGAATTATGTAATACTGAAAATAAGCAAAGAGATAAGCTTAAGATGCATTGAAATTTACTAATTATATATGCAGTCACATTTTTCATCTCAATTGATCTATTATTTAACAAAATCTAATATATGCCTCCATGCACCAGAGCCCATCTCTCTTCCAAGTATAACTGTAAATAAGCTGAAAACAAAGAATAACCTTTTTATTGACAATAGACACCTCTCCAGGAGAAAGCAATATATAAAATTCAAGTTGGTTTGGCTAGTGACACTGTAAATTGGTACAGCCTTTATGAAGATTCCTCAAAAAATTAAAAATAGAAGTACCATATGGTTCAACTGGGTATGTATCCAAAGGAAATTAAATCAGTTTGTTGAAGAGTTATCTTCACTCCCATGTTTACTGCAACATTATTTACAGTAGCCAAGGTAAGGAAGCAAACTAATATTTATAAACATATGAGTGAACAAAGAAAATATGGTATATATACACAATGAAATATTGTTCATCCGTTAAAAAGGAATTTCTACCATTTGTGACAACATGGATGAATATGGAAGACATTATATCAAGCAAAATAAACCAAACATAGAAAGACAAATGCTGCATGACCTCATTTATATGTGGATTTTTAAAAAATTGATCTCATAGAAATAGAGGGTGGAATGGTGATTATTAAAGGTCATGAGTAGGGGAGGATAAGGGAAGAGGAAGGGTTGCTGTTGATGAGGAAAAAAACTTGTTTTGTTATAAACTGTTTCCAAGACCTATTGATGACATTATGTGAGGACTTACTATACTTCAAAACATCGTATTGTATGTGATACATATATTTTTATATGTCAATTTTTAAAATAAATAAATACATTTGAAAAAATCCAAGGTGAATTTGTTAACTTTATTAGGGTCCCAAATCTATCCATTTATTAATACCAACTCATTTTCAACTTTCTGTATGTAGACATCTTTTATGTACACACAAAATGTGGTTTTTTTCTTGAATTTTTATAGCCCTTGCAATGGGCACTATACATACTATCACCAATCATGTAGATTTATATAGTCTACCTTTTTTTTCACATGCCAGTCTGACCTATTCAATAACCCTGGGACAGAATTTTTCACTTTTCTCATAGTGCTGAAGTTAGTACTGGGTGTGTCATTGACATTCAACAAATACTTGCTGACTAACTGATTTAGTTTACCAGTGATTCTACTATAAAAACTGTTTCTGAATCTTAATTTTAGTTATAACAATCTGAGAGCCTTTAAAAATAACTATATCCAGAATATACCCCCAATCAATTAAAATATAATCTCTATGGGTGGGAGTGTGAAGCCAAGTCATCAGTATTCCTTAAGATAAAAATATAGATTTGCTATTTTTAAAAATTACACTAAATTCCAATGTTGACAGAATTTTAGGGGAAAAGAAGCATGCCTTAAAACAATTATTTCAGGCAATATTATTTTTAATGAGGACATAAAAAGAGAGCCTCAGGTAGGTAAGAGCTTGTATGCCATTTCTTTTCATTTTTGAAAACCTTCTTTAGTAATGGACTCGAGCCAGAAAAATAAGATTAAGAAATCATAATGTATTTTCATTTGTGAGGTTCTCTTTCTTCTGTGGGTCTCAAATATATTATTTTGATTATGGTATTTAGATTTTGCCAATTCGTATGCCAGCTATTCTTCTGCTTCTGTTCCTTGCCAGGATACGTGTTATGCCAGATTCTTTAAGACTAGAGGTCATAGGAAAACTACTTCTGTATCTCTACTGTATCTTCTAACAATGTCAAGGTTAGTTTTTTATTTTGTGCAATGTTAGGAAATAACTAGCTAAAGTTTCTTTTTATTTCCTCCCGTGAGCTTCAAAAGCAGAACTGCAAAGAGCACATAATGTCCATTATTATTGCCAGATAAATTTAAGTCATGAGTTTCTGTATCTTTAAAATTCATCCTGGACAATTTGAGTAACTGTTACTTATTAAGAAAATGAAATTGATTTTAAAAACCGTTCAGTGGCAGGTGGTTTTCACAATGTTTGTCTTTTTATCATCTTCTAAACAGGTCATGTAATATTTCTGTGTTAATATTAGAGAAAAAAATCTGAATTCTACATTGTAATAAAAAATATTAAGACACAAATACCAAAAAACGACAAGAAACCGTCCCAAATAATTATGATTTTTATCTCTGAGTAGCAAGAGAGTAGGTGAATTTTTTTAATGTCTGTTTCAAATTCATAGTGTGCCCTGTATGGTCATAATTATGAAAGCCACAACCATGAAATTAACTTCCAGCTTTTATAACTGAGGAGTGTTAGCAATTTTAAGGAGTATTTGTCAGGGGAAAACATGTTTCTGTCTATTCTATTGATCCGGCTTTATACTTAGAAGTTGTTCAACAAATATTTATTAAATCTCTGTTTTATACCTACAATTATAAGAATTGAAATACATGATTCAGTTGTTGCCATGAAGAAAGATAGTCTAGTTTTCTCTTTGTGAAAAGTTGTGTTTTCTATATTTTTTTTTGTTGACACTAAATATGAAAGCATCAAAATTAAGAGTTGCTTAACAAAATCTAGCAATTCTCCTCAGCTTTGGATATTCCTTTAGTAGCTTTCCTTCTATAGAGTTGTTAGTTCAGTTATATAACAGAAAATGCATACAACATACCGCGTAGTCCTCAACAAGTTATTTATTCGTTTTATGAACTTTACAATCAGAAAGAGCGGTTTTAATATATTAAAAGTGAATTTTACAAAATCAGAAATGTAGGGCTGAATAGGCCTTTTAAACATATTCATTATACTTTTATCACTTTGCATATATTCATAATTCCTAGTATTTATGGGGCACTTACTGTGTGTAAGATACTATTAAAAAATGTTTTTCATACCTAAAATGTTTTGATCCCTACAAGACTAGATATTATTTTTATTCCTAGGCAAAAAAACTGATAACTCAGTTAAAATTAAGACTAGCAAGAGTGACTTAGTAAATAAATCATTGAGAAAATCAAGACAGAAGTTTGTTTTCTCTTTTCCTAAAACAGAGACATAAGAATTCTATGTGTGGAAGAGTTTTTCAGTAATTTACTCTCCCCCCTCATTTTTTTAGGTGAGATAGATGAGTCACGTAGAGGATAAATGCCTTTACTATTTTTCCTATCACATTTATAATATGCACAATCATGATTACGCAAATACTGTCCTATAGTATGGTAGATACTGTTCAGGTATCACGCAGAGATCCCATCCTAGTGGCAATGCCTCTGTTCCCCAGTGCTGTGGATGTTAGCTACTAAGTCCACATTTGCCTTCTCTTCCCCAGAGAGCTGTCCTTGGCACATAGGAGCCATTTTGCCAGGGAAGTCTCTTCTGCCCACCACCACTAATCACTGACTAATCATAGGTTTTAAAAAGCTATCTGGAGCACAACTCTTAGTAATCAGAAGAAGCTAGGTTTTACCTGAGAGAGACCGCCCTTCCCTATCCTGCTTCATTCTCTTCCTTACAGTTTTTTTTTTCCCTGTAGTACATTTCCTCAATAAATCACAGGAGCAAACTATTTGCCCTTTTAACTTAGACTTTAGATACTCAAATAAAATTGAGCTAAAAGATATTCACTACTAAAATTGGGAGACATGGATCATGAAACACCAGCAATGACCATGGGAGATATAAATGCAGAAAAGACCACCTAATCATGGGAGATGCGAGAACAGAGGTTACTGGAAACAATCATTTTGGAAAATTAAGATCAGATTAAGGTCAATCCATCAGTCCAATATGTATTCTATACCATTAAGTAGAGAAGAGGATGGGTTATGGGTGTTTCTGGATGGGTTATGGGTGTTTCTGGGTCTGCTATTGCCTGTAAAATACATTCTTCCACAGAAAAATAATTGCATAGAAGGCAGTTCCAAGGTGACTTTATCTAGGTGACTGATTCAGTTTACTGAGAGCTTCCATTTCACAATTACATGGAATAAACACATTTTAAGAGTTTATTGGAGATATGGCAACATCTGGTAAAATCTATCCTGAGTTCTTCACTCTCTTATAAAGAATATCTAGCGCTCTAACTCTTGAACTTATAATTAATGAAACAATATACCTGCTGAGTAGGCACTGATCTGTGGTTGTACATTTTTGCCACATAAATCAATAAGGCTAAGTATAAACAGGAAAATAAACTGAGATTATTTAATTATGCATCATATAATACAACCTGCATACCAACACAAGCACACAGAAATGCCTGCTAATGTTATGTATGTGTCATTTGTGAATTACTAATTTATACTCTTTTGTTTACAAAAATTAGAATTTAAGATTATTGTATTTTAGAGGTAAAGGGAATCTGAAATTGTTAGTCCACTCCACTTAATTTGTGATATGGAAGCAAGTCTCTAGTGATTGAAGCATTTCACAGAAGAACAAAATCAAATGATAACAATTTAGCATGTAGATCGATCTTATGTTTAATTTCATATAACCAAAAAATAAAAGTCAATACAGGATATATTAGAACTCGGAAATACAAATGAGTTACAAAGTCTTTTGCCATTGTATTCTGAAAGACACCGTGGACTTGGACTTATATTTACAAAGATAACAGATCAAATTATTCTCCAAAATGATAAGGTTCAATAGATTACTAATATACATTTCAGGTCTCTGTAAGAAAACACTGTGTTCTGTAGAGTTCACAAAAGTTATAAGCATAGGTTTAATCCTAGAAAAGAAATTAGAAAACCTTCAATGTTGTGATGAAAATAATTTGGTTAAGAATCATTGAAATATTCATCAGCAAAAATATGGATAAATTATTATAATATATGAGTTTTCAAGAATAAATGCACTATTAAAAGATTTAACATAGCAATTTGTTTTTGAAAGCCATGCCAGGAATCTCATCAACTCATGTCAGGATAGTGATGAGACAACAAGCAATGAGACTTGAGACCATTGACATGACAAATCCTGTATCAGACTTTGTTGACTTAGTTTTACTTGCACAACCAGAGTTTGCCAAAGCAGGAAATAGGCGTCTCATATATATGGCTCTAACCTTCTCTTTTTCCACCTTTCTTCCTCCAACAGATAAAGCAAATATACTTCATCCTGCCCTGAGTACCAACGGTAAGTGATAACTCCTTTATTTCAAGTTGAATATTTTATTACGCCAATACATTTATACTTTGACAGTGGTAAAATAATACATTCAGTAAATTTATCTATGATTTGCAAAATTCTATTGATAATTTTGAGAGTAATTGTCTTAGGTTAAAATACTCTTTTTAAGCTAAGAAGCTAGCATATAGATAGCTTTATTATTCCAAAATCACTTTTATCCAATTAAATATTTAAATAATTTTTTTTTTACCTTTCATTCTAAAGTAAGTAATATAATTATCATGTCCATGACTTTTGGAAACAATTATACTAGAACTACATTTAATAGAAAAATGAAAAACTATGGTCATATTTGTGTGCATACTTTCCTATCAGTAATCTTTACTAATATTAGCAAATATGGTTATGTGTTAGTGCTGACATTATTAAAATAAAGATGGGAAGCCGTAGCTAGTATTTTTTAATTGGTCTAAACAAAGTTATAGCACTAACCTTGAGATTAAAAAGTATTTTATATTGAAGATCATAAACATAAAATACAATTTGCCTTGTGAAATCCACTAAAAGAAAAAAGAAAAACAAAGTACTTTTTAGAAGTTTTCTAGTCAAAAGTCAGTCTATCAGGCAGCAATATTTTTGTAGGTAGTTTAAATATAATTTATTGTGTATTTTATCTAAGTAATTTCCACATAGAACTTCATATTCTTTGGCAAACAAAAAATTATTCTGGAGAATCAGATATAAGAAGACCACAGAATTAACTAATGACAACATGAAGGGAGTTATTTGCCACTAGAGGGAAGATTTTACTTTCAAACAGTATTTTATTAATGCTTTTCTTCCCTGTGGCTAAATGCCATCCAGGAAGCTCTAAGAGTATTTATGCTATTGCCAGAAAAGATCCAGTATTACCTCTTCGGCTAGTTAAAACCAAACCAAGAATGTCTGCCTGTATGACTAAACCTTTGAAGCCAGATCAAAAGCAATTAAGGTGATTACAAGTTTCAAGCCTGGGAGCTGGAAGCTACCATGTAATGATGCGTGGAAAGGTAAATTGAGGCCCCTGAATTGAACTCTGATTTGTAAGAAGCAGGGGTAAATTTAGAAGAAGAGTGTCAGAATTCTCAAGTCATGTAAATCCAATGCTGCTAAGAATTCCAATGATGTTGATTGAAGTAAAAGGGAGGGATATCATCCTTGGGGGGGGGGGGAAATACTTTTCAGGAATTGTCAAGGCAGCTCTTATTTAGCTATCTTTGCAGATTTTCTATATAATGAAGTCTAGCAGTTATACAAACTGCTTTCTGTCTCACAGATACCTAGTGAGATGAAAGAAAGTGATCAGAATAAAGAGTAAATATTACATTTTAAGTAAGAAAATATTGCATCAGATACTTTTCTGTACTGTTATTAGTATATAAATGTATCTATACCTAAAGTGCACACATCATACACATGTGTGTTAATGCTTTTGGTGATGACTTTTCTGATCTGTATATCTTTAAAAGATTTTTATCCTCCCTCCCCTTTAGGAGCGAGGGCTTTGAAGCCAAACAATCTGGTCTTATCCTCCAATTCTATTTGCAAGTGTATGGCATTTCATTATTAAATCTCTGATCCCAGGATTGCCCATCTTTAAATTGGGGTATTGAGTAACATCATCTACTACCTACGTTGTTAGGAGTTTTAAGTGAGGAGCACAAAGGGTGACACAGTGCCTGTCAGAACACGTGATCACCATATCTATGGCATTATTATGTGTGGCTCACTTAGCGAAAACAGGTATGGCTCTGAAAATGTGCATGTAAGTTTTTTTTAATTGTATTTTTTTAACTGACAGAATTGTATATATTAATGGGGTACATGGTGATGGTTTGATATATATAATTTATAGTGATCAGATCAGGATAATTTGCATATTCCTCATCTCAAATATTTAACATTTATTGTGTTGGAAGCATTCAATAGCCCCCTTCTAGCTATTTGAAGCTGTATAATATATTATAGTTAACTATAGTCATCCCATAGTGCTATAGAACACTACAACTTATTCCACCTGTCTAGGTGTAATTTTGTATTCTTTAACAAACCTCTCCTTACCTTTCCCTTTCCCTGTACTTCCCAGCCTGCAAATTATTTTTGTTTGTAAATGTAATCCACCTTCATTTACCTTCACAGGTAATGCTTTAAAAAGTTCAGATTTTGTTTTTCTTCCATATGGTACACCAGTTCTCCCAATACCATATGCTAGATAATCTGTTCTACGTCCAATGTTTTTTAGTGCCACCTCGATTGGTCTGTGTCTTAAATTTTCTGTTCACTTTTGTCAGTCTATTTATTCATTCCTATAATAATACCAAATTTTCATAAGCAAAGCTTTGAAGTCTATTTTAATAGCCAATATGGAAAAATACCCTAATTACGTCTTCTTTTAAATGGTTACTTAGTTGTCTACAAGCCAATAAAAATTGGCATTGGAATTGTAAATCATTATCAGATTAGTTTACCTAGGATTGATATCTTTATGTTAACACATTGCATTTAAGAGCATGAAAAACTGTCAATTTATTCAGCTCTTCCATTGCATTCTTTATTAGCATTTTCAAGTTTTCTCTAAAAAGAATATTTTTAAATTTTTGATTGTTTCATAGATATTTGATAGGTTTTTTTCTTTTTGTTATTTATAAATGAGTATTTAAACCTTGTTTTCTAGTTGAGTATAACCAAAATATAGCAATGATATTTTTGTAATCTGACAATGCATATAGCAAGCTTGTTGAATATGAAGTATTCTCTAGATAAATGATTGTATCATTTGGAAGCTCTTCCCTTACACATTTTGACAATGTGTGTGTGTGTGTGTGTGTGTGTGTGTGTGTGTGTGGTTTTCTTAAGGCTTTGATCATGATCTCGCCAATACAACGTTAAACAATAATATTAGTCATTCTTTTCTTGTTCCCATTATTAAATAGAATGCACCTAGAGTTTCTTCAATAACCATTTTATTTGCTGTCGATATATAGTATTTGATTGCTACCGAATTAATGATCTCTCCTATTCTCCTTTGTTCTTTAAAGCTATATTTAGGAATTGAATTAATTACTTATTTTTATCATGTGATTTTTATTTAGTCTACTGTGATAAATTTCACCAATGAATTTTCTGATTTTGAATCATTCTTGTAGTCCTGATATAACTTTAACTTGATTGATATATTTAATGTATGCTTGGAATTGGTGAGTTAATATTTGGTTAGGATTTTTGTATTTCATCTATTAAGTGGGCCTATGTATTATTTGCTATTATCCTTATCTGTTTTAGGAATCCATCTCAGAATTATTTTCATTCACTGTCGCTCCTCAGGGTGCACTTTTGGAAGAAACAGCATTGGGAAGAAGTAGCCAAACTAATTTATGATCCCAAAACTCTAGGGGATGGGGAGGAACAAAGGTATGACCGTAGTAGCACTAGGAATGCTGTCACACATAACTTTGTTTTCATCAGTTCTTCATGCCGGGTGGTTTTTATATTTCCCTGATGCTGGCTTGCTGACATAAAGCACCAAAATAAGTGTTTGCTCTGCTGTTGCAGAATTTTGCAATACAGGGGAATTGATGATTGTCTTGATGCAAGAGCAGGAACTAAAAAGCATTACCTTCACCACATCCTTAGGTCAGCAATTGCCTTCAGACATAACACTTCCTTCTACTCCATATTCACCACACACACACACACACACACACACACACACACACACACACACACACACACACACACACGCATATATTCTAGAAGTTATGAGAGACTATTTTCTCACTATTTTTTAATATCTTCTTGGATTCCCTGTTTCCCTCTTACTGCTATAATTTTGTCAGAGTTAATTTTGAGTTGGCAGCAAGAAGCCTACCTATTTGGACATCCTACTTGGAATAGCTTTCTCTTGTAAATGAACAATTTGGTGACTTCTCCTTTTAGCAGCTAAGCAGATTTTTTTTTACATTATAATTTCTACAAAATGGAAAGTTCAGGTCAAGTATAGCTGTTGAATTTTTGAGAGAAATAAGGTCCTGCACATCAATCTGAAAAGTTAAATATTGTATAATTAAAACCTTACTTTGATCTATCTGGAGACGGGGGTGGGGCACACCTCATCAACAAGGGTACCTGCACAATGCATATTTGTATACCTAACCCTAAACTATACCCCACAATTTTAAAGTAAAAATATGTTAAAAAAATAAAAAATAAAACCTTACTTTGTATACTTTAGATGCTTGTATCCAGGGACATGATCAATGTTTTGAGAGTTAGCTCATGAGTTTCTTTGCTGAGAGGGACTTAGAAATGTTCTTGGAGGATGTGGCTACAATACGGGTTTGAGGATTAACATGATCAAATGCATGAGGAGTATACGATCAAAAGATAATGAAGGTATAAAGAATCTGTTCTGACAAGAGTTATAAAAAAAGATTGTTTAATGAATGATGTCACCCATCTAGTTCCCCAGATAATAGTAGCCAAATCTGAAACATAGGAAGTTTGTTAAGAAAAGCAGATGGGATCAATTCCCAAAGAAAGGAGGAGAAGGAAAAAGATTAGGCAGAGGAAGAAATAGAGTTGTTATGTAATGGTCACCTCAGCCAATTCCACAAGTATCTCCAAAGGTAGGATGATGTTTGAGCATTGTCTTCCCTTGGGGCTAAGAGGTCAGATCCTTTTACTCACATCCACCAGGCATAGGATGAGAGTGACCTTCAGCCAAAAGACTCTTTTCAGCAAAGGCAGTCCCTGAAGGGCCTAACCAGCTGAGGGAATTCTGCTGGCAGCACTCCCAGCTGAGGGAGTGAGCGGATGTTGGTGTTTTCAAACTGCTTTTGTTTGCTTATTTCCTCCAACCTCACAAGAACCCTAGGTAGTGATCCTCTGTCGCCATTATTCTAATTTCACAAATGAAGATGTTTCCATTTCAATACAGCTAGTTAGAGATAATCTGGGTAAAACAGCATAATCAACAACAAATACTCCTGATTCTTAACACAGTGCTCTTTCTTTAAGATATTACCGGGTGCCAAAGGGTTAGGTTTACTCAGTGTGGAGCCAGGAATCTCTAAGACCTAAAAATGTTGCTTTGTAACATTAAACATATGTGTCTGCTTTGTACAAAATAAATTCATTTTTTCTCCATGTTTTTTCTTTTCTGTCTTCCAAATTTTTATCCTGTTCTCATTTCTAAAACATTGTAGAAATACTTACATAATTTGTATCCCTCAATTTTGGGATTCCCATTCTAATTTCCTCTCTTCTCATTCTAGTTACTAAGTAGGCAAAAATACTTAATTAAAATGCCCTCCAGCTGACAGTTTTCTGTTCTATTAACAGTTACATAAAAAGGTAAACATAACGGAGTATATTTTTAATTCAAAATGGGTATTCTGAGAAAATGTTATTTGAATCGTCTGTGCCTTAGGAGTACTGTTATTTATTTGAAAAGCAAAAGAAAAGGATAAATATCACTGTTAAGATTGTATTTATTTTTTTCTAATTTTCCCAAATATGTGTTCAGTAATCTTCCAGCTGTATGCCATCCATTGCGACAGACAGGGGGTGGGGGAGGGGAGAGGGAGAGAGGCGGGGAGTCAGAGATAATGCGATAATATGTCTCTTCTTTAATTACACTAATCCTACAGGATCAAGGTCCCACTCTTATAACTTCATTGATCCTTAATTACTTCCTTTGAGGGTCCACCTCCAAACACAGTCACTCTAAGGACATCGACATATAAATTTGGAGGGAGAAGGAGGGAGGGATTAAGCATTCAGTGTCCTATAACAGAAGGCTAAGGATCTGCCTTTTTTTTTTTTTTTTTTTTTTTGAGTTGGAGTCTCACTCTGTTGCCCAGACTGGAGTTCAGTGGCCGCTCCCGGCCACCGCAGCCTCGACCTGCTGGGCTCCGGCAATCCTTCCGCCTTAGCCTTCCGAGTAGCTGGAATTACAGGCATGCGCTACCGCGCCCGGCTAAGATCTGCCTTTTTTAAACCTAACTTTGAAACAGCATAATTTTCCCTGAGGTTACAAAACCACCACAAATGTACAGTGATTTTTATGTCTATAATAAACTACAGCTAAAAGATGTATTATAATTTATCTAAACACTTCGTCTCTCTATTGTTGGGCATGTCATTAATTTATAATATTTTACCTTTATAAATAATAATTCTATGAAAATTTTATATATAAAGCTTTTCCAGTATAGCTTGTTATTTCATTAGGATTTCAAGAAGTTGAATTAGTGAGACAAAGGATGTAAATATATTAAGAATACTAATACAGGTGGAGTTAGTGATTCCTTAAAGGTGATAATTCAAATTGTTACCTTAAAACAGAAGAAGAATGTTGCCTTTTTGTAATTTGAGAAATGGTACTAAAGATAAAAGTATGAGAAGAAATTAGTTACAACATGGCTGTGTGAAGAAAGTTGAGGAGAGTGGTTTAGAAGAATCAACAAAAGCGTTTATCTAGGTTCTAAGAATGGCAAGTATGTGAGCTAGAGTCCTGACAGAGAACAAATGGCACGTGCTAACTTCTAATTGGAAGAGATGTTTAATAAGAAGATGCTTGTAGAATTTTAGGCAAAATTTAAGAAACCCAGCAAGAGCTAATGCAGCAGTACTCTAGTGAGAGTGATAGTTGGGAACTGCTGCTACTATTGAATGGACAATATGAAGAAGTCATTCCTAGAACCTCAAGAGAGTAGTTACATATGTGAGACTATGAAACGGAAGGAAGGAGGTAGTATGTCTTCAGCATTTACAGGTGTACTTCAAGGAGTTCAGTCAAGTATTTGTTTGTTCTTTACTGTCTCGACTGGAGGTGTGCTTCTAAAGAAGAATCCACTATCATTCTGCTAGCACCATGTGACAATTGTCTTCTTGTTATATTACTAATGAATTTGGAATAATGGAAATGATTACTCCTCCCATTCCACTGTTACTCAGACGTTCATGTACTAACCATTTTAATGAAAGTCTTTGTTCCATTTGTTTTGTTTTTCCAGCAATGGCATTGTTCCCAGTGTTACTATTCCTGGTTGCTGGGTTGATTCCATCCTTTCCTGCAAATGGAAGGAAGGTACTGTTGAGGTTGGAAATCTTTAGAAAAATTCAGGCAACCATGAGGGGTAGCAAGCTACTACATCAATCTTCAAAAGTAAAAAGGGCTAGGGTGTCTAGTACATCATAAAGTGCTCATAAGCTGCTCAAGATAGTTAGCATAATTATGTTTAAAACTGTGGTGACCAATATGTAGCCCCTAGCCACACAACAATAGTAGACACTGGATATATGGTCAGTTGAAATTAAGATGGATGTACATTTGTAATATGTAGCATACTTCAAAGACTTAGTGAAAAATACAGCACTAAAATAGAAACAAAAACACCTAAGTCTGATTTTGTACCTTACCAGTTATATTTCTGTTCATAATAAGACAAAGTCAGCAGTAGTTCATTAATTGAATGACTTTGCTCCCCCAAATGCTTCAAATGTGGTAATATTATCATTTGAGTGACCCTATAAAATATGCTACGCAATACAAAAAACTATTTTACTAGACTACTGAATGCACACATGCACTTGGACTGAGCCTAAGTATCTGTTCTTTAAATACCAAATACAGACGTTCCCACCCCGCCCCCCAAGTTTTGGGTGAATCATATACCCTGACTCTTAACCACTCCTTTGCTGCAGCCTAATTGGGTATGAATGTCTTAATGGTTCCTATCATGTACCTTTGTCATTATAAGATGTTATCACTCATGTGCCTAGAAAAAACACATTAAGACTTCTCTTATTACATAAATTGGCTTTTGTAGCCTCAGGAGAATTTTTGGTTTGTCATGCCCTGAATTATATCCCATTCTCAAAACCCCACTACTTGTCTATTAAAAAGTCATAGTTTTGGCTTAGAGTCATTGGCAATGCTTATTAACTAATATTGGCTTGAATTGAACATTTTTAAAAAATAGTCTTTGCTCTTTTGAACTAACTTGTATACTATTATTTATACTTTAAAAACATTAATAAATAAATAATTCATCTTATTTTTTTTTTAGAATCCAGCTTTTACCTCTTTGTTAACCAACCAAATACATGTGCAAAGGGAGATTGTAAATAAACACAATGAACTAAGGAAAACAGTTTCTCCGTCTGCCAGAAACATGCTAAAGATGGTAAGAGACAGTCAAGTAAGGAAAGGGCTGTGGACCAATTGTGCAAGAAGCGGGTAGCTGGCCACTTGCATCTCTTAAGAAATTTGTGGTTTACAAGCTTTTGTCTCTATTTTGCTATTTCATTTGAATTGTGTTATGGGCAGGATAGAATTTCTCATTATCCTTTTATAATAGTTAAATACCTTTTCATGTTTGTAGGGCTATTTAAGTTATGGAGGCAAAATTAAAACCAAATCTTTGGACATCTAGTGAAAGATCATCATGTTTTTCTTCTCACTAGTCTATTGCTAGTTATCTAGAATCAAGAAGAATCTTTTCCTTTTAAGGTCAATGTCATTTATGGTAAATAACATTCCTCTTTTCTGGACCCAGTACAAAAGATTGCATGTCTCTCAAATGTATTGAGAAAAAAAAAAAAGAAGAAAGAAACTGGAAATGAAGTAAGCCAGCTAATTACTATTAGAAAAATAATCTCAATCCATCCACATGCTTATCAATATTTAGAGTAGGAGTATTACTCAAAATCTTCAGGTATTTCTACTTTGCTATTATAAATTATTAGACCATAAACTATCTTAAAATTTTCAATTAGTTAGGGTAGATATATTATCTATATTTCTTTGTGGAGAATAAAAGGGCACATCAAAACTATATCTTCAATTACTATGAAAATTAGAAGGTGCCTGTACAAAAATTTTATGATATAAATCAACCCATGAACTTGATTATACAGCTTGTGCTTCTTTAAGGTTTGAGTTATTACATGGATTTTTTTTTTCCCCTCTCTCATTTTAGGAATGGAGCAATGCATCTGCAGTAAATGCTCAAAAGTGGGCAAACCAATGCACATATGAACATAGTGACTCAGAGGAACGAGTAACCAGTATGTAAATTAATAAACATGTGTTGAATAAATGAATGAGTAAAGTAATAAGGAACCATTTTTTGATGCTGCATTAGAAAAACATTACAAATAAATATTGCTTCTAATGTTGTCTTTTTCAAGTTAAAATATCTCTATATGTATAGATGACACTAACCACCTTGTACTTATCTAGTATTTTTATTTTACAAAACCTATCACATTTACACCTGTCAACCAGCTCATAAATAACGCAGGTCGTTGATCATCTCTTTCCCTATTTTAAAGATAAAAAGACAACTTTCCAGAGGAAAATGTTAACTAGTATTATATAAAGAAAATTTAAAATGAGAATTTCTGACTGTTAAGTAACAAGCATAGTCTTTCTGTCTTTTTAAAACTACTTACTTTTTTTTAAGATGTGGGGTACAATTCAGGGTTAGGTATACAAATGTTCATTATGCAGGTACCCTTGTTGATGAGATGTGCCCCTCCATCCCCTGGCAGATTCCCTCATCTGCCAATACCACACCCCCTCCCCTGGCAGTTTCTCACTACTGCCAATCTCTGTCTTATAGTATTATAATAATTGTTCAAGGTCCGGTTATGAGTGAGAACATATGGTACTCTGTTCTTTGTTTCTGTGCTAGATCACAGAAACAAAGAACAGAGTATTATATGTTGCTGTGAAGTCGATATGTTTGCCCTTCTTTATGGTTGCATAATATTCTATTGTGTATATGTACCACATTTTTATATCTAGTCTAGCTTCAATAGACAGCATAGTTGGTTCCATGTTTTTGCTATTGTGAATAGAGCTGCAACAAACATGCGTGTGCAGGTATCTTTATTTTTCATGTACAAAATACAGTAAATTTTGTCAAACTGTTCCTGAATTTTACTTTAAAATATTTAATATTACTGTTCATTTTTACTATTTCCCTTTAATTTTTGATGACAACAAGCCAAGTCTTTTATATATCCTGAGTACCTACAATGTATACTGTGTTAGACTAAAAAATAACCTATGAGACATGATTTATACATTAAGAAACATAAAAACAATGAGATAAAACATTATACGGATAAACCATTGGATGAAATATTTACTGAATTGTCAAAATGACCATAGATAAAGGCAAGCCCAATTTGAAAGTAGTAAATAGCTGGCCTGTTCTGAAGATAGGACTGCCATTGTTATTTATATTTTTGATGCTATAACTATAATAAAGTTATGAAAAGAAGTGACTATAGTTAGCAGAAGATGGAAATGATTTTAAAGATCACAATTTACTGCTAAAATCTTAGTTACTTTCTTTCTCTTTTAAAGGAGCTTTCCAAGAGTGGTTTACACTCTTTCTAAGCAGCATGTAGACATTACATTTTAAACCATCCCAATATAAGTATTAATTGCAGGGTTTGAATTGAGTATTAAAATAGGTATTGAATTGTTTCTCGGTTGCAAGACATTTTTTTTCCTAATTCTTTGAGGAGTTTTTCCTCTGATGCTATATTTGCTCACTAAGGGAAAACCTATAAACTTTGAAAATATTGCCTTTTAGGGTATCATTTGTTTCATGTTTAAGGCTTGTAAAAATACAAGATTTTTTTAAAGTTCACACAAAATAATTCTGAACATGCATTAAGATTCTTTTATATGAAAATTACTGGTGAATATGATCTACAGAAGGAGAGAAATTACATTGGTGGTCTTAGCCTTCAGCAAGTTTACAATATAACGCTGAGAGTACATGAGGCACATACATGTGAATAGCTCAGTGTATAAATTAATGAGTCCAGAAAGATCAGGTACTAGAGATAAAGGATGTCTCCATCTAATCTGTTTTGCATGTTGACGTCAGCCTTAGTGTGTTGGCCTCAATGTGTTGGAACTGATAAGGATTCTGAGGTGCCTATCTTATATCTCAATCAATAGTTAGTAACTATGATACAGTGATTAAAGAGCAAGGACTCTGGGTTGTGTGTGTGTGTGTGTGTGTGTGTGTTTGTGTGTGTGTGTGTGTGTGTGTTTGTGTGTGTGTGTGCATGCGTGTTGTCATTGCATGCTTTATTGCTTTCTTTATGAGCGTTCTGTTTCTTCTTAGGTCTAAGCTGTGGCGAAAACCTCTATATGTCAAGTAACCCCAATTCATGGTCACAAGCAATACAAAGCTGGTATGATGAGAACTATGATTTTGTCTTTGGTGTAGGGCCAAAGTCTTCCGATGCAAAGGTTGGACATTATACTCAGGTAAGAACAAGCAAGAAATGAAAAACAGTCTGTCATGGGTGCCAAAAACAAAAGTCTCCAAATTTTGACTAATTCCAACATTAACTTTAGGGGAAGATCTCAAGTGAATACAGAATAGCCTGGCATTTGGCAGGTATTTAGACTGTGAACTGTCATTTTCAATAGAAACATTCATTTTTCTAACAGTCTAAATGGATAAAGTAGTGAATGTACCTGAAAATATAATATTTTTTAAATGTTTTAGTTTGATTCAATAATTTGACTAAATATATCCATAAGCCATATGAAAAAGTACATCAGGAACATTCTTTTCCATATTGCATTTCCTACTGTGTGCTTCTTAATATATATATATTTTTTTTTTTTTTTTTTTTTGAGTTGGAGTCTCACTCTGTTGCCCAGACTGGAGTGCAGTTGCACGCTCCCAGCCACCTCAGCCTCGACCTGCTGGGCTCTGGGGATCCTTCCGTCTCAGCCTTCCAAGTAGCTGGAACTACAGGCATACGCTACCACGCCTGGCTAATTTTTTGATTGATTGTAGAGATGAGGTCTCGCCAAGTTCCCCAGGCGGGTCTTGAACCCGCGGGCTCAGGCAATTCACTCACCTCAGTCTCCCAAAGCATGGGATTACAGGCTGAGCCACTGAGCCCGGCTGTTTTTTAATATTTTATTCTTCTCAATTGTACTCATATCTTTGCTTATGGGTTTATAGGTTGCTTGGTACTCATCTCACCTCATTGGATGTGGAATTGCCTACTGTCCTAGTGAACCGATTCTAAAATACTACTATGTTTGCCACTATTGTCCTGCGTAAGTATACAGTTTTGAGTTCATTGTTGATAATGCCAAATACAGTTAATATGTTTAAATTATCACATAAAAACAGACTAAAAAGCATATTTCAGCAAAGGGCAGGACACAAATATTTTTTAAAGTCTTCTAAAGCTGAGATGCCTTCAATCAACTTCTCAGAAAGATCAAGTTTTTCAATTTCAGTTCCAAGTATTATTATTATTATTATTCCAAGTATTATTATTTCTCATGCCTGAAATTACTTTTCTTCTCCTTCAATTACCTTTTCCTAGACTCAGGGTTATTTCATGAGTACATATAGTATCTATTTCTCTTGTTTAGTATTATTATTTCTTGCTAAGTTTATGCACTAGAAAGTAAAACTTGTTAGTTAGGCCAGGGGTGAAAGTGAGATAACAAACAAATAGGGAATGCCACATTTCAGTGAATCCAGCCCTTTCTTCTCAAATGTTCTTACTCCTGCGTTACTAAAAATGCCACTTTTTTTATGCCATTAAGAAATAATTAAATCAGCCGGGCTTGGTGGCTCAGCCTGTAATCCCGCGCCTTTGGGAGGCTGAGGTGAGTGGATTGCCTGAGCCCATGGGTTCGAGACCCGCCTGGGCAGCGAGACATCATCTGTACAATAAATCAAAAAATCAGCTGGGCGTGGTAGCGCATGCCTGTAATTCTGGCTACTCGGAAGGCTGAGGCGGAAGGATCGCCGGAGCCCAGCAGGTCGAGGCTGCGGTGGCCAGGAGCGGCCACTGCACTCCAGTCTGGGCGACAGAGTGAGACTTCAACTCAAAAAAAAAAAAAGAAATGATTAAATCAATAGGTCTCAAAGGCTTTTCAAAAGATCCTTAATATATTTCAAATGGTCAAAAGAAGAGAGATAATATCATAAGTCTTTGCTTCCCAGAGTTTACCACAAAAATAAACCTAAGAAGGAAACATCATGAAGATCTTGATTTCTGAATGATCTTGGATTTTCTGCGAGAAACCCACCCCTTCTTCAATCACTGTGTTTACGCTACTCACAAGAAAATCCTGTAGCTATACTGAAGCTAAAAAACATTGTGTTAGTTTTAATTTCTTTTTAATATTTGAAATTATTCCCCACTAGAGGGAGAGTTTTTCCCCCAAACCAAGCTTTCTGCATGATTTATTTTGAGGCTGTAGATAACCCAGATGATGTAAAATTCCAGTTTAACAAGTGTGATCTTTAAAGTCATTTTTCAGCAAGAATCTGTTAGTGTTCACAGAGAAAACTGAAGGGCCCTAGGAGACTACATCCAAAGGCCTGGTCATTGAGCAGAGGGCATCTGGAGCCAGCATCTGAAGTGCGAGTAAGAATTAATAATGAAAGAAAGCAAGGGAAAGAAAACTTCCAGCATACTTTCATAGCTATTTCACAATTTTTCCAAGTGCTCACACACATAGAGCTATATTATATGCGGGGAGGCTGAGACTCAGCCACACTGCCTTGAAACTTTGACCCATTTGATGCACTTGAGCTTGATCCCATGTTATTCAATGATAATGACCAATAGGATAATAATCATCAATGAAGTATACTAGTCGTAAGATCAACACACCCTGGAGATTGGTGCTGACAAAAACTTTTTTTCTAACATCCTCATTTTTTGGGTAAACATAAAAATCTCACACATACCACCTATAAACATTCCCAAGCCTTTCTAAGCACAGCCCACTTTCACAAATATACATGAAACCCTGTATGAAAATCACCACTCCATCTGGAAGCCAAATATTATGAAGAAACTCTACTCACCCTAGTTCATATTATAGAAATTATGGAATTTTTTCCATAAAAAATTTAATAGTATTTTCTATATTGCAAACTGCTGGGTCCCAGGAACTTTTCCTGTCTCTCCAGAGGAAATGTTTTTACCTTGTGGAATACTATCTTAGCAATTTCACCAAATCTATTGGGAGATGAAGAGGGTGTTGCCACACTGAAATATACTCTAAAATCTTTAGACTTTAGTTATCCTATTTCCACTGATCAGGCTTTGAGGTTACAGTCAAGAATATGAGTGAATGTGAGAATTAGTCTCTTACTTTGCATTGCTGTCTGAGTATACTTCGTGAGTGTTATATTTTTATTTATTGGACAATTTAAATATTTAATAAATACTCATGTATATTTGGTGACTCATGCTAACGTCAGAGCATAAACTAAGCAGAAAAGTAAGAAATAGTTGACATTTTGTATTTCAAATTTCAGTGGCAATATTGTTGATAGACGATATACCCCTTACGAACAAGGAGTACCTTGTGCCAGTTGCCCTAACAACTGTGAAGATGGATTATGCAGTAAGTTTGAAATTATTAACTTGCTAGTACAATCAAATGACCAGATATTTTTTTTAAGAATTAGGAAACCTTCTGAAGGTAACTAATTTAAGCAACACTTTAATGAAAAAGACAAAAAAAGAAGTACTTAGACTGGACTCAGTGGCTCAGCCTGTAATCCCAGTACTTTGGGAGGCTGAGGCGAGTGGATTGCCTGAGCCTGCATGTCCAAGAGCAGCCCAGGCAACTTGGCGAGACTTCGTCTCTACCATTAAAAAAAAAAAAAAAATTAGCTGGGAGTGATAGCACACACCTGTAGTTCCAGCTGGCAGAAGGATCGCTGAAGGCCAGCAGGTCGAAGCTGGGGTGGCCGTGAGTGTGCCACTGCCCTCCAGCCTGGGCAACAGAGTGAGACTCCAACTCAAGAAAAAAAGAAAAAAGAAGTACTTAATAGAGGGTATTTAAGTAAAAATTTTGCAGTGTTTAGTATCTATGTATTATTAGCAATGTCAAATTTGTCCCGTTATTATATGTAACCTAAATAAACATCTGCCATCGATGTTACATATTAACATATATAAAAATCTTTCTATGGAAATAATTCATATATATAATCAATGTAATTCATTATGAAGTTAACATACAACTAAATATAAAGTTTCTTTTCATCAGAGCTAATGTAATTGTACTAACTGTGGCAGTTTTTTTTTCTTTTAAAGAAAACAAATACATATCTCAGGATATGAGACCATATAATATGACCTAGGCCAGACAGGGACACCAAATATTGCATTTTCTCATATGCTACTGAGTTTATAATACCAAATTCCTCATTTTCACCATAGTGTAATTAGAATCATCAAGTTTAGTTTATACTCACTTCTGTTTTTAATAATGTTTTTACATTTTTTAAAGTCAAAATCAAATCTGAATATAGTATTAGCTAACAGAAGTCTGAAAAATATTTTAGCAAAGAGAAGGAGCAAAATAAATATAATATACTACCCCATTTCCTATGGTGTTATGAATAAAGTACAAATAATGGGCATTTTTGTTTAAACAGTTATGCAATTAAAATCATTGTCAACAATACAGTTGACCTATTCACTAAGATTTTTACCTTTCAAATGTATTTGCCTGGCTAGATTGCAGCATTTTTTCTAACTGAAATGTATAGCGATAATTCAGAATATTGATAATAATTAAAGCTATAAATCAACTAAACCAGAAAAAGCCAAATATTCACAGTTCTGCTGAATGCTATTTTCTAAGGAGCTGGGAATTTATCTTAATAGGATACTAATAGTAACAAGCAACCAATTCAATGATATTAAACAGAAGAGTGATAAGATCTGAAATGTGTTTTATACAGAGCTCCTGACAGTAGAAAGAAACAATTGGATGAAAATCAGCTAGGAGACTGTTGAAAAGTATTCAATCAAAAACAAATGAGTACCTTTACTGCATTAGGGCAAAATGAATGAAAATAAATACATGCATATGAGAAATAGAAAGAAAGTAGAATAGTCAATTTTTGTTACCTGGTCTTGTTGAGTACTGATAAAAAATAGAGAAAAATAAGTTCTAGATTACTACTTTCTGGTTTGAATTATTTAGTAGCTGGGAGTGCCATTTTTCTGAGATTGGATAAATTGAAGGAATTTCTAAAAAATGCCAAGCTTGTAGATAAAATGGTGAATTTATTTTGAGATTTATTGGGTTTATTGTCACTAAAGGACATCCAAGTAGAAATTTTCCTCTTTTACATTTTTACATCTGTATCTTCCTATGTTACTTACTCCTGAAATAAAGAAAGACCAATGACATTAGAGTCTAGAAGCTAATGGCACTGTGTGTAATATTACTCTATACAATTATAGAAATGTTCAATATTTTTACTGTCCTATAAAGTAGCCCTTAGACACATTGGTTATTGCCCATTTACATGTAACTGGTGTTGCTGAAGAAGGACCTGAAGTTTTAATTTTAATTAATGAGATTTAAGTTTAATCCACATCACTAGTGGCTACCATCTTGGATAATGCAGTTCTAGGGAGATTCATTTAAATTAGTTTACTCTGCTCGCTCTTTGAGTGAGGAAAGTATGTTAATTCATCTTGGAAACATTTCAAAAACCTCAAACTAAAAAAATAATCCATGGATTAATCAGAGTGTTTACCCAAGAGACCTTATGTGCCCTTCAAGTTATAAAATGGTCTTCATAGCATAGTGATGTCTACTTGTCCTCAATTCCCTAATACCCGTTCACATTGAATGTAGTGTGTGTGATGCTGCTGTAGAAGAAAGTAATAATGAAGTGATCAATTTCTTTGTTTTTATTGCAGCCAACAGTTGCAAGTACCAAAATCAGTATAGTAACTGTGAAGATTTGAAGAAACAATTTACCTGTAAACATAACATAGTCAAGAACAGTTGCAAAGCCTCCTGCAATTGTGAAAACAAAATTTATTAAATGCCCACTACATACTGAGCAGGGATCTACATCATCTACTTAGCTTTGGCGTCTACTTGTCTACTTAGATTTAACATATACTAATACTAATCAAGAATCTGTAGGTATTTTAACTACAAATGTAAATCCAAACAGTAATAAATCTTTTTCTCCTGGATCTGCTTTTTATCTTATAGAAATCTCATTTATACAAAGGGTTAAACAAAATCTATAACAATCTATAAACAAATTTGGATTTTTATATATAAATTTCGTTATTTAAGTTAACTGAGTTTTATTAACAGAGGATTATGAAAGTTGTATTCTCATATGACTAAGTTCACTAAAACCCTGGATTGAAA
This sequence comes from Cephalopachus bancanus, assembly GCA_027257055.1. NCBI lineage: Eukaryota > Metazoa > Chordata > Mammalia > Primates > Tarsiidae > Cephalopachus > Cephalopachus bancanus. Next base: position 3,425,048 of record JAPVLO010000012.1, read on the forward strand.
GTGAAAATCATGTTTCTAGAACAAAATCTACAAAAATCACGGAGTGTAGTATCATTGCCACATGAATACTGGGCTACAGTTGGTTTTCCTAGCTCTACTCTGTAGCTAAATATCTTCAAATTGTCTCACATGCTGTCTTAATACCTTTTTGCCCATTTACCTTTCTTCGCACTCATCTGGCTCCCAACCTTACAATTAAGTTTAAACGTGTGCTTCCAAAAGTAACCTTGACTTTTATTTTGCCCAAATCAATAATAATTTTGATTCTTTACCTGCACAAATTTTACAGTAGAATATGATCACATCTTCATTTTTAAACCTTTCTTCTCTTAGACAAATTTTCCTCAAAAAATAATTTAAAACAACATATGTAAATACTCTCCCCTCAAGGAAGCAGAACAAGGCTCCCTCCCTTGTAAGTCATCACTGAATTTAGCGACTCACTTCCAAAGAGTAGAGTATGGAAAGAGAAAAATAGTAACTTCACAGTGGAGAAAAATAGTAATTGCCATCTTAACCAAGTGATCAAAATTAACATCAGTGGTAACTCATATGGGTTCATATACCTCAACATGTATGTATTCTTTATAAAAACCCATAATTCCAGTCTAAACATGAACTAAAACATCCTGCCATTCCAATTTGAGGGAAATTCTACAAACTATTTCTGAGGTATTTAAGAGTACTCCTCAAAACTGTAAAAATCATGAAAAATAAGGGAATTCTGAGAAACCATCACAGACCACATGAGACTATGGAGACCTGAGAAGTAAATGCAATGTGGTAGCTAGGATCAGGTCTTGGAACAGAAAAAGATCACTAATGAAAAAATTAGTGAAATCTAAATAGAATCTGAATCTTTTTAATAGTAGCATTGATTTTCTTTAATCTTGACAAGTGTTCCAGGGTAATGTCAGATGATAGTATTAGGGAAACTGAAACTGAGAGAGGAGCATATGGGAATTATCTGTACTATCCTAGCAAATTTTCTGAAAATCTAAAAATTACTCCAAAATTAAAATTGTATTTTTAAAAAGCCAAACCAATAATTTTTTTTCTTGACTCCATGACACTTCACACTTTTTCTCCAGGTTATTCTTTCCTAAAATTTTAAACTTCAGCTCCTTTATTCCACTGCTAAATGTTTAATTTGTCGTCTTTTCATGGACTTTCCAGGTAATATAAATGATTGGACTATCATATCAGACTCACATGCTTAACCGCTGTGAACCTTCACTAATAATTTCAAAGCTCTAAGTAGTCATGAGGCAAAGGAAAACAGAGATTCAAGACAATTAATGTAGCTTCCAGATGTTATTTTTGCTCCATCTCAAATTTCTAACTTCTTAATTGGTCTTCATTCAAAATCTTCTCAAGTAATTAGCATAATATTCATTATATTAAACTGATCTCCAAGTAGCTGAATGATCTTTTATATACTTGCCTCTCTGATCTCACTTCTTCCACTCTCCCTCATTTCCTATGCTCCAGAACAATGAGCCCATTAAATTATCTCAAGCTGCTCACAAGCTTTTTTATGTTAGGACTTTTGGGTTTGCTATGGGCTCTGTTTGGAAGAGTTGTCCCTCTATTACTTACTACAATTGCTACTTCACATTAAACATCATTTCTTCCAAGAGATTCATTTGAGGAAATAATCTAGAGAAGCTCCCCACATCTCATTCTCTCTAGTGGCTCCCTGTAGTTCAACTCACAATGATCGTCTCATAGAAATCATCACAACGTGTAGTAATTCATTCTTGCATTTGATAAATATATATTTTTTGTGAGAAAGCAGGATTTATTGAGAGGACAAAAAAGCTCCCACAGTAGGAGGAAACCCAAAGGGGTTTCCCCGATAAGTCTTTATTAAAGACAACTAAGTCTCAGATAGTTAGACACTTTGAAGTAGAGCAATTAACAAGACAGAACAAATTCTGAACCTCATGGAGTTCACACTCTAGTAGAGAAGAGAGAAAGAAAACTACTTTGTGAATGAAATACTAAATATAAAATCAGGATGTGATAAATGTTATGAACTAAAATTGGCAATAGGATAAAGAAAAATGGGCATAGACTAGGAGGGGGAAATGCTAGGTTAAATCAGATTAGAAGGTAAATCATCTCCAAAGTGCTGAATGCTATTTGCTATGAAGTTTGGAATCTATTCTCTTGGCAATGAGCACCAATCAAAAGACTTCAAACAGAAGACTGACAAGATTCAAATTGTGTCGTATGGAACAAGATCACAATAGAAGTGATAGAATAGTCAATTCAGGGATTTGATGGAAAAGATTTTCAGGAAAGAATAGGCATTGCAGTAAATGAACTTGACATATTTGAGGAAAGGCGAATAGCCCAGAATAGCTGGTGCAAATAGAACAAGTAAAGAAGATATTACAAAGAGTTAAGAGAGTTATGCCCTCCAAGATAGGTAAAGAATTGGGATATTATTATAAGTAAGGTGGCATGTCATCTGATTGTTTTAAAGAGGAAAGCAATATGATGAGATCTATATTGTAACAGGACAAAAGTGGAAGCACATAGAGGCTATTCACTAGAGGAGAGATAAAGTTAAATTGTACTAGATTATAGATATATAGTATTATGTATATATAATGTCCAGTATGAATATTGTCCATTTTAATGGAGGCTCTGAGGTTTAATTTCTATTTTAATATATTTTTGTTCATATTATGACAAAAAGCAAGGTAACTATTTCTCAACTCAGGCTAGTATTCCCCTATGCCACTGCCAAAGACATCATAAGAGACAAAAAAAAAAAAAAAAAACCCTACAGACTATTACTCCTCATGAACATACATACATGGAACACATAAAAAAGGATTATACAGTCAAAGAATTATACAGACAAAGTAAGGTTATCTCAGGAGAAAAAAGTTATTATAACATCCAAAACTCTATTAATGTGATACATCATATTAATAAAATAAAGATATCATATCAGTGTTTCAAAAGATGCAAAAAAATGCACTGGACAAAATTCAACACCACTTAACTAAAAATAATTTTCAGAAAACTGGAAATAGAAAGTAACTTCCTCACTCCAATTTTGGAGCATCTATAAAATCAATCTCTGAGCTAACCTTATACTTAATATTGAATGACTGGATGTTTCCCCATTTTATTTCTTCATAGGTGAAAACACTATGGCAATACTTTCAGTCTGTAATTCATCATTAGGAGTCAGGCAAGGATGTCAATTTGCAATACTACTCTTCACATTTTAAGTTACAGCCAGTGCAATAAATAGAGAAAAAAATTAAAGGTACAGACATCAAAAAGGTAGAAACTGTCTAAATTTGCAAATTAAAATGATTTTGCTGTAGAAAATCCAAAGGAATCTACAAGAACAACTATTATAACCAAAAGTAACCTCAATTGTTCGCTGCTCGAAGCCAAGATTTAGTTGGTGAAAGGAAAGTGATTTCATTCTAAAAGTCTCCAGATGGGGAAATGGCTTGTATCCTGTCTCCAACTAGCCATTTTGAGGTTTTCAGACTGATCAGAGGGTCTTTAAATGAAAAGGGAGCTTGGGAAAAACTGCATGCAGTAATTGAGAAGCATCTTTGTCCTTGGTCAGGTCACTGTGGTTTTTAAAACATTTAACAAAACAGTGTTCATATCCCCCTTTTCCCCAGAGTTAGTCTCAACAGATGCATACTTGTCTCTGTGTTATCTTTTTCGTGTTTTCAAATTATTCTAGCCTACTTGCAAGTGTAACAGAGGCCAGTGCCCAACCCATTCCTGTACAACTTAGTCTAAAATGGAGGTAGTTATGTTAGTCTTTTGCCATTGCACTGTTACACTAATAGAATTAATAGGCAAGTTTAGCGCAGTCACATGATTATTAAGGAGTAGGGTATCTTACCTGTAGAGGATTAGGATAAGAGTTACAGTGGACTTCTCATTAGAAACCATGCAAGCAAAAAGAGAATGGAGTGAAATACTTAATGTGATGAAAGTTTAAAAAAATGAAGATAATGAAGAAGAAGATCGCAGAATTACTGCTATATACCAGGGCAGGGACAACAAATATAGAATAGAACTGACTTAAAGACTTGTGACACAGAACATGAATTTTTCTTGCTCTATATTCTCTCTTGCTCCATATAAGAGCCAAACCTCTGTCACCACTTTTATTGATAAGATCTACAATAATGATGATGTACAGCTGAAACTGAACATGAGAAAACAATGATTTCACTGAAAGCTTGGGCTACATTTTTAGGCATTATCTTGGTAAAAAGCCTTCTGATCCAATAGCTTTGGGTGCACAGAAAACAATAATGGCATAAGTAAGAGATATATCTTTGTGTATACATAGGATGTATCTGCAATCATTCACTAGAAGCTGGTGTTGATAATTGCTTTTGGAACTGAAACTAAAAGGCTGGGAAAAAGTGATGTGAGGGACTTTTAAAAAAAATCTTTTATTAGTTCAGAATGTGATAATTTATGAATCCTAAATTGAAGATAATGAAATATAACCTCTGAAAGCAAATAGTGTTGTTTTTTGAGGTTTTGTCTGTTTTTATTTTTGTTTTAAATTGAGATTACTGTTTGTTGTGCTGAGCTTTTTGGTGAAAGATACCTATCTTTATCAGTATATAGTCTCAGTCCTAAGATATGGCTTCTGTCCCTGTGTAGCTAAGAAAAAGCTAGCCTCTCCTTGAATGCCAGCAAAACTTATCCATAATGAAACATCCAAATTGAAAATTTTCCACTTGATCTAAGAAGGTAAATCATTAACATCACATTTTGCTGTATGATTTGGGTTAAGGGTTTTCAATTACTTTGATAAAAGTATAGTGATGAAAAACAGTAAGTATGAAGAGCCTAAGAAACATTTTTTATCTTGGTTTCAACTTAAGTATTTGTTTTCAAAGACTTGCCTGTTTTCTTCTCTTGACTGCTTAACTGACTTTTGCTTTTTGTTCTGAAATAATCTTTAGTTTCTTGTATATATCCCCTTGTTCCTTGATGCTGCTTTTTGATTTTTAATCAGGATACATTTCCTTAATCTAAACTTTCCCCCAATTTTCTGTCATTACTACTTTCTAGCTTGGCTATATCAACGCTAGTCTTTCCAAATCACCTCTGTCCTTATTAAAATTCAATCATATTGGTTATTTAGTTTTTCCTTTATATTACTTTACAGATGAAAACACAATTTCAGTACTGTTTTAGTCTGGGATTTCTTTGGACTCTTTTATTCTTTCTCCTTCGGTGAAAATGCTAAAAGTCTTATTATTATTAAAAAATAGGTTAAATTGTGTCTTCATAGCATACATGGGTATTAAACATGGAAATGTATGAGGTTGGTTATCTGGGTCATTCTATCCTAGTACAGGCTGAGTTTCCCTAATCCAAAAACCCAATATAGAAAATGACCACAAAACCTAAATTTTTTGAGGGTGAATAGAGATACTGAACTGGTAAGTATAATGCACATATTTCAAATTTTTTTTAAATCCAAAATTCTAAACACATCTGGTCTCAAGCATTTTGCTTAGGCATAGTCAGCCTGTGTATTAGTATGATATAACATAATATATAATATGATATTATAGGACATGCTACAACACGACAATTTGCAAGTAAGCAAAAAGATGCTCATAATTTTAAAAGACTGAATCTTTAGCTAGATTAGGATACAATTGAATAAAATTTTGCTCTTCGTTGCAGTCACCACATATACAAAATTTGCATTTTTGAAGTCAAAGGAAACACCTGTGGCTGCATCTATTTCAAATTCAAAAACAAAAAGCTTCAGAAAAGTTAGAAGTTTACTTCCCTGGGTCACACAGTTCATTAGTGAACACAGAGATCAGAACTAAGTTCTCCCAAGCCCAGGCGTTTTCAGTATTGCTCCTTTCACCTTAATACACTGCTAACTTTTGATTTTACATAAATATCTAGAAGTACCTGTACTGTTCCTATCAATAATGGAGATGGGCCTACCATGTGTTCTCTAACACATATAGGCTCAAAACTTATTCCAGATTTGCCCCTCACACAAAATTCATCAGCACTTTTTAAAAAATCTCCTCACATCCCATTTTTTGGTCATATTTCTACTGCTACAAAATTAATCTGGAAAATTGTCACCACACCCTTATTTTTCCTGCTTCTAATTTCTCAGCTCTGCAAATCACTTTGCACAATGCTATCAAATAGCTTTCATAAAATACTATTTTGACCATATAATTTCTCAACCCTCAAAAATGTCAGTGGAATTACTTTCCCATGTTATACAGAGAACCAAACCTCCTTAGACTTCTACTCAAAGTTTTCCCAACATTTTCAACATTCTATCGTTCTAACTTGAAAATGCTTTGTGATACAGTGCTTTGTCTGGTTTTGTTCTTTCAACCAAGTACACCAAACACTTTTTTTCCTTCTAATCAAGTCATACACATTATTCAAAGACAATTTAAATGGCAACCTACCATTTTGTTTTAACTCAAATCATATCAACTCACAGAACTCCCAATTACCTTTTATATTTTTTTGCTCCATCTACTTAGCACTAAATTACACTATCTGATAGTATTATTTACTTATTCATATGTATGTCCCTCAGTGCTATGAATCTTAGAGGAAAGAGATGGTATGTCTTTTTTCTGTATTTCCTAAAAGTCTAGCTCAGGTCAACATTTATTCTCTCAACAAATATTTTCAAACTGCCACTTATATCATTGGTATTTGCTGGGTTTAGGAGACATAGCAATAATAAAGAAAAAGAATAGCCAACTTCTCAAATACATGCTCACTAACAATATATGGCACTGCAACACAAGTTGCTCTCATTCTATTATCATGTGATGATGAAAACAAGAAATAATTACAAGTATGGTGTCCCCAAAAATAAAAAATAAGATATTCATAGTAAATGATAGACTACTACAGAGTTAAGAATTAATTGTTTATACGAGAAAATAATGTACAAAGGAATCCTATTTATAAAAAAAGTGAGCAGCTACTCTTATTTTGTGGATATGGGTATTTGAAATATTACATCATTCATCTAGGCAAAATATGGTAAAAAAACATGAATATAGAAGTGAATGAGAGATTGGGGGACAAATTTTATAAATATTTATAAAAGCCAAGTGTCAGAAATGAACTTTGACTGAAAGAAAAACTGTCTAGAACGACTTCTAAATTCCAAATTTTTAGTCAGTGGTGCACAAACTGAAATAAGCAGTAAAGGAGAACGAAAACAATGTCTTATGTTGATCACTTGAAATTGCTTTGCCAAAAGGAAATGGCACAGAGTAGCAAGAAATGTGATAGTTTATTACATCTGCAGTTGTGCCTCAGTTTCAAGGGTTGGAGAAATTCCAAGCCACTTTTTGCATGGAGTGCAGAGAGCCAGCAGGTGATGGGTGTTAATCCTTGGTTTGACTTGTTTTGACCCAACCTTCTTCATCAGGTAATAAGCTAATTCATTCCTTTTCATTCTGAAATTATCTAAGCATAGCAGAAAACACATCACTATAGACCTTTAGTGAACAGCAACACATTTTCAACCAATGCCTGGTGTAGCTGCTAAACTTGAAGCCAAACCCTTTGGGCGAGACTTCAGGGCATTTTCCTACAGGGGTTGTTCCTTTTACTCTTCTTGAATTTTCTGACCACTAAACTGTTGCCAAGGGAAGACGAGGGGCTAGAACACGAAGTGTTTATGAGTGAACCTGCAAACTGCTGCCATGATATATGTAACCTTGAGAGCATGGTGGGCACCACACTGGCATTGCACTGCAAACTTCAGCCTCTATGGACTTTTCCAATTCTCTCTTTAAATTCTGAAGGACATTAATTCAGATGCTCTTGTCTGAAAGAGAGCACCTCCTTTTTTAGCTACCCCGTGAGCATTCTGAATCCTGATATTATCTTCTGATATTATCTTCTTCCTCCTGCTCCTCCTAGTACAACCCAGATGTACAAATAAACTTTTACTTTTCTAACCAAGTAGCGGTAATGAGGAAAAGAGAACTTCGCTTTTCACGACGGAAAACGTGCAAGATTGTCTCCGAGATCCGGACTGGGGAGGAATGGGAGGAACCCACTTAGCGAGATGTCATAAAACCCCGTGACATCACCCATATGTGACATCACTCGCACGTAGTGCTTGGGGAGGTTACAGTTGGAGTAGGGAGGCCAGCAGTAGCCAGTCTCTGCTTCGGCCCTGTTACAGGAAGATCTGTGCTCTGGAGCCAAGGTAAATATTAGAGCCAGATGGAAACTAGAAATGCCAGTGGTGAGGAGGTGGGGTGAAGATAGGGGAAGGAATGATACATGAGGTGAGGGAGCTTCTGAGCCTTCTTGGTGCCTCTTCTGGCATCCCCAGGGCATATTACCTGGTTCAAGGCAGACTGATGGTTCAGTTTTGTTGCTTAGCACCAGTCTATCAAAGACTTTCCACCTGCTCTAATATGAGCCTATTGAAACCCATTGCCTTCTTTAAAGATTAAATCATTCTATTTATGTAAGACACACTGAATCATAGCTAAAGTTTGAAAGTCACTTCTAAATCTGGTCTTTCATAAGGTGAAATTAACTCTAGTTTTTTTATTAATGTTTTGAATATACAGTCACTAGAAACTGCATGTAATGATTAGAATGGGGTTATTGACTCTTCTGAACTTGTTGCCATCTATTGGCTTGCAGGATAAAAACCATGAAGAGCCAGGTGTGGTGCCTCACGCCTGTAATCCCAGCACTTTGGGAGACTGAGGTGAGAGGATTGCCTGAGACCACGGGTTCGAGACCAGAGTGGGCAACATGGCAAGACCTCATCTCTACAATAATAAATAAAAATTAGCCAGGCGTGGTAGCGTGCACCTGTATTTACGGCTACTTGGAAGGCTGAGACTGAAAGAAGGATCGAGGCTGTGGTGGCCATGAGCATCCCACTGCACTCCAGCCTGGGCGATAGAGTGAGACTCCAACTCAAAAAACAAAATAAAATGAAATAAAATGAAATTTAAAAAAAGATAAAGGTGTAAATTAAAAATCTATGTAGTCAGTGCTCACTGTGTGGGACACTACTTATGAAAGTAATCTTTTTTTTTTTTTTGAGTTGGAGTCTCACTCGGTCGCCCAGACTGGAGTGCAGTGGCCGCTCCCGGCCACTGCAGCCTCCACCTGCTGGGCTCCGGCGATCCTTCCGCCTCAGCCTTCCGAGTAGCTGGAATTACAGGCATGTGCTACCACGCCCGGCTGATTTTTTGATTTATTGTAGAGATGAGGTCTCGCGGCCCAGGTGGGTCTCGAACCCGCGGGCTCAGGCAATCCACTCACCTCAGCCTCCCAAAGGCGCGGGATTACAGACTGAGCCACCAAGCCGGTGCCTGAGCCCGCGGGTTCGAGACCCGCCTGGGCAGCGAGACCTCATCTCTACAATAAATCAAAAAATCAGCCAGGCGTGGTAGCACATGCCTGTAATTCCAGCTACTCGGAAGGCTGAGGCGGAAGGATCGCTGGAGCTCAGCAGGTCGAGGCTGCGGTGGCCACTGCACTCCAGTCTGGGCGACCAAGTGAGACTCCAACTCAAAAAAAAAAAAAAAAGAAAGAAAAGCAATCTGACCTCAGAAGAAAATTATGGTCTTAATCATGAGAAAAAATACAGTAAATTATTGGGAACAGTACTAAATGCTTGTGTCAAGTTTCAAGCTTGTGACAGATTATAGATATCTTTATTTTATATTCTCTGTTTCCCTGTTCTAGGATTATGAAATCATAGACCATGTTCTTCCTGTAGAAACGTGAGAGGACCATGTCATCCTGGTCTTAAAACACAAGAAAGGACACAGTACTTCACCACTAGTAAGTAGCAAGAGCGAAAAAATGGTAGCCAACTTTTCAACTATGTGGGAATGTGGGTTTAAAGGTACAAAATATAATCATAAAGAATAGAGAAGATATTTTTCCTTGAATATGCTTTCACCAAGTGTGCCATTGCTTTCAATGATGCAACAAAGGTGATTATAGGTTAGATGGGCGAGGGTATAGGATAGTAAAGCACAGAGAGAAGTATATGGCATCACGATCTATTGAATTCTAGAATTGTAGGTCATCAAATGCAAATATATTGAGTAACTGAGATAAACAAAATCTTCGGGCTCATGTGTATTGCTCTCAATGACCTGATTAGTATACAACAGCCCAGATTTAGATCATTTTTCTAAAGCTAGTCAGAAAGTCTCTAATAGAACCAGGCCTTGAACATGTGAATTTCTAATTAGATTTTACTGATTTTTTTTTCTGTGACACCTAGAAGGAAAAACAAGTTTCATAAGCACTTCTAAAATTATCAATTCACTCAAACAGCATATATTTATGGAACTATCTCATGAGCTCAGCAAATTGCCAAGCATTGTAAAGGATAATAATACAAGTATTAATAATTACCATGTATTGAGTATTATATGCATAATTTATTTGAGTATTAAATGTTTTACGTATATTATGCCTTCCAGTCTACAAAGCAAACCTATAACAGGATAATCCACATTTTACATAAGAAAAAACTGAAGGTCAGTGTAGATTTCTGAGATGGTGATGGTTTTTAAAGACTGCACTTTTAACCAATAAGCTGCAGGTAGTTGGTAATTAGAAAGTAAAAGTCATAGAAAACAAACCTGGGAAACGTAGTGACACCTCATCTCTAAATAAATTTCTTTTTTTAATTAGCCAGGAGTTCTGGTATGCATCCGTAATCCCAACTACTCAGTAGGTTGAGGCAGAAGGATCACTTGAGTCTGAGAGAGAGAGAATATGAATGAGAAGGAGAGTAAGTATAGAAGGTTGAACTATGAGAGTTTCAGCCACAAGACAGGACCTGTAACCTTCTTAGTAATTAATCAGTCTTGGGTAGTCAATCTAGAAATACTAGGCCAAAAAGGCCTCATCCAGACTTTAATGTGCCTAACAGACTTGTTAGGGAAGGAGGGCATGCTTTATCTCATGTTAAAAGGTATGTAAAAAGCAAATAATGGCAAAATTATTATTCAACACTGGCAATTAAATTTGAGGCTATTGGTATGAAAAGTACCATTTCAGAAACTTGTTGACTTAGATTTACTCGCACAGCTAGAGTTTGCCAAAACAAACAGATATACTATATATTCTGCTCTGAACTGCTCTCTGCGTTTACTCTTCCTACAGATATAGCAGATATTTCATCCTGCTCTGAGCACCAACAGTAAGTGATAACTCATTTATTTTCATGTGAATATTTTATTATGCTAATCATTTTTATGTTGCCACAAAGTGATATATTTAATAAATTTATGACTTTTAAAACTTTGATAATTTTTATTGAGAATAATCTCAAGTTAATTTTACTCTTGTAAAGTTAAGAAAAGTTACAGCACTATAACAAAAATTAATATTAATTTGATACTAATGATGAATTTTAGATAAATTTTCACATTTATTCTATAAATAATATAATTAATACCCATGTTTGTGATTTCAAAACAATCATAATAGAACTGCCTTTAATAGAAAAATGAAAAAGTATGGCTGTTTGGGTACACTGTATTAATATATGTCTCCATAATGAGGATCTCACTACTACTAACAAATACAATTACATATTAATAACGGAATTATTAAAATAAAAATAGAAGATCTCCATTGTGCTGCAATAATGATTGCTTCTTTTCTAATTGAAACTATGTCTCTTTCAATGTGCATTAACTTTGAAGTCATAATTGGATGAAGACTAATTTCTGACATTATCTAAGAACTTACTATTGACATAGGTTAATTAACTCTTAAACCATAATGTTTTCAACTGTTAAATATATATTGTCAAACCCAGTAAGTTGTGAGAGTGAAATTATACATAATATTCTACCATGAATTGTCAATAAATGTTCATTCCTCTCCCTTTCATGAGCCACATCAAGGATAATGAGATACATGGAACAAGTATCAATTATCTACTATTTACAAATCAGTGAAGCCTGAAAATTACCACAGATGAATTGTTTGGAATTATCTTTCTCTCCAAGAATATGAGAATGCCAGTCCCATGCAAAGAAAACAAATTAAGGCAGCCTTACTTTTATATGTAAAGTAAATAATTTACGTGACTAGTGGCAGGAAGATGAGTGTTTCCTAAACTAGGTAATCTTGTTGCTTAATCTAAAGGACCTACAATGTTTTGACATATTGAGAATGGACAACATAGGCAAAAAAAATGTTGAGTTTGTTTTAAAAAGAAAATAATAGCCAGGCGTGGTGACATGTGTCTGTAGTTCCAGATCCTTGGAAGGTGGAAGCAAAAGGATCACCTAAGCCCAGCAGGTCGAGGCTGCAGTGGTCATGAGCGTGCCACTGCACTCCAGCCTGGGCAACAAGAGTGAGACTCCAACTCAAAATAGATAGATAGATAGATAGATAGATAGACAGATAGATAGATAGACAGATATGAAGTAAAAATATTAAACAACATTTGTACCTAATCATGGATTGAGCAAGCCATATTTTCAATACATTAATTTTATCTGTATTTTTTCCATGTAAGGAAATTTGAAAATATATTCAAGTGTAAGAAAGAAAATAACTTTCAATTACTCTGTTAAAAAATAACTACTAATAAAATGTTATGTCTGTGTAATCACAACCTTGAAATCTCAATTAGGGTCTGGTGTTAACAAAAGGAAAAACAGTTCTACTTTTCATAGAGAATAGCAAATCAAGAGTTGGTGCACATTGAAAATAAACTTCCCCTCCAAAACTGAAATGAATAATGAATGCTATTACCATAATTAACTATGAAGGAATCTATTTTCTCCACATTTTCTTTTTGATGAGTATGGGCCACAGAACTAGACAGACAGATAATCCCTAGTCTTTATTAAAGCATCAGTCAAGTTCTTCAACTTATTTTTTTATCGTCCCTATCAGAGGCAAGATTGAATATACTATGATTCTACTGTTACCATAGGGCAATTCTCCTTTTACATTATTATTGAATTTGGAGATCATAGTATCTTTTAGATAACCAAGATCATCACAATGGTTTTCTCCCTCTTAAAGTAGGTCTCGTATTACTTATTTCAACACTGACTTGTGTTTCCTTTGACTTAGTTTTCAACAATGGCTTTATTACCGGTGGTGTTGTTTCTGGTGTTTGTACTGCTTCCATCTTTACCCACTGAAGGAAAGGTAAAGTTAAAATGGAAAATCTTTTCAGAGTTATCTAGCAACCTAGTGGGATAGTAAGTTACTTCCAGATTGGAAGGGGCAAGAGTGTCTGGGATGTCAGAGTTCTCACTGGTGGTTCAGAGCACTTAACGTGATTACTGAGAAGAAAGACCAAGGTCATGAAATATGTATATGTATGTTTATAGCAGCCATCAGTCACATGTGGTTACTGGGCACTTGAAATGAGACTTAAATGGGAAGATGTCTTGCAAGTGTAAGATTTCAAAGATTTAAAATAAAGTAGAAAAGATCTCATTAATTTTTTATATTGAATCCATGATGAAATGATAGCATTTTGGATATTTAATTGAAAAATACATTAGGTTCTTAGGGTTATTGTAACAAATTATCACAAGTTTGGTGACTGTAGAACAACAGAAATTTATTCTCTCACAACTATGGAGGCCAGAAATCTGAAGTCAATTATCTACAGGACAGCCTTCCCACTGCAGGATCTAAGAGAATCTGTTCCATGCCTTTCTCCTAGCTTCTGGTGGCTTCTGCCAAATCTTGGCATTCCTTGACTTGTCTCTGCATCACTCCAATCTCTACCTCAATCTTCCCACTACCTTCTCCTCTCCATATGTCTCTTATAAAGTTACTTGTCATCATTAGATTTTGGACCAACTTGAATAATAGGATAATCTCATCCCCAAAATCCTTAATTACATCTGCAAAGACTTTTTTTCCCAAATAAGATTACATTCACAGATTCTGAGCATTAGAACATGGACATATTTGGGGGAGCAACTATCACTTAACTTATTACATCTAAAATATAGTATTCAAATTATCTGTTTCTTTTTAATTTTTAAATATGTCCACCTAAAAATTAAAATTGCATATCTTTTGAGTCATGTTTCTAATGGACATCACTGTGATTGTGGGTTTAAAAATTAATCTTAGCTCTCCAGTCCCAAGAACTCTTCTGATTTCCTTAATTTTAATCATTTTTCATGTGATCCCCCAGAAAATTAACAATGTATTTATATAATATTACATTAGCACCACTTCTTCATATATATCAACACATTTAATTTCCATAGTTGTATAAAAATAACTAGACTTTTTAAAATTAAGAACAAAACAAAAAAACAACTCTAAAGGTCTTAGTGTTTCATTTATTAATGTTCACAGAGTTAGTGTGTGAAGGGCTCAAGATAACTTTGAATTTAGATCTTCTAGTTCTTTTTTTTTAATTTTTATTTTGAAGATGTGAAGTACAATTCAGGGTTAAGTATACAAATGTCCATTATGCAGGTTGGATCTTCTAGTTATTTCTAACATGCTACTTTGTTTAAATGACCCCAGGACATGGTCAGGCACCTTCAGTGATGGAATGTGTGGCGCTCACATACAATGTAAATCTCCTGGTCAGAAAGCCTCTGTGAGAAGCTTTGGTCATTCTGTTTGTTCTCACCTACTCCTTTAACGCTGCGCACGCTTGACTAGTTAGAACTTCTCAGACTGGAGAACTCTGACACTTAGTTCAGACCTCATTTGGCATTCAGAAATATAGTTGTTGTATTACTATAATCAAATTATCAATGTGCAGACAATTAATTCATCACCTAGAACTTTATTCAAGTGACTTGCTGTTTTGGCAAAAATATTTCCCCAAAATATTTTTTTATGGCCCTTTTCAATCCCTTTTAACCTCTCTTGCCCATCTCCTGTCTTCATTTATAAAATTATTAAATAGTGAGATGTCATTTGGTCTTTGGCATCACTAAATATTTGCTGATCAGATGTTCTACATATACTCTATCCAGAATATTTTTTTTTGTTTCTCAAGTTGCCTAAAAACACTATTAAAATCTTTCAGAATTCCAATCCAGAATTTCCTTTTGTGAAGCCTTTCCTGACCTTGAGCCAGAATTGTTTTCTCCTTCCTCTATGTCGTAGATTACTTAAATCAGTTCTGTTATTAAATGGTATTATAATTATTTATGTAATGTTATCTATCCAATACAAAATAGAACAGATACATATTTATTCATTTTATTCTCAATACTTTTTAATATTATACTCATGCAATAAAGCTTTATTAATATTCATAAAATGCATTTTTTTTTTCATTTGGTTTTGGTTTTTTGTTTTGTTTTGTTTTGTTTTTGAAACCAGGATTTGTTGAGAGGACAGGAAAACTCCCACAGTGGGAGGGGACCCAAGGAGGCTGCTCATATATATTATTAATCTAATTTTTATCTATAAAGCAAGATGAAGTTAAAAAGCAGGAAATAATTGCTTTTTTCTCAGAAACAAATTGTGTATGTGTTTTGAAATGAAATTACTTTAAGCAAATTTTTGAAGTCAATAGGAAATATCCAGGGATGCTATTTTATGCTTTGTATAAAGCAGAGATAGGCCTCTACTGACATTTAACATGCATATCCTTTCTAATGTAGGAGTCAGAAACTGTGCCATTTTTATTGGTACAACGGCATTTGCTATGGGTCCCTGTTCTTAAGAAGATAAAAATAGGAAAGAAAAATGAACATTTGGTAGATATTGGCAATGAAATATAGTCTGACCTATAGTGGCAGTATTTGAAGACTCTTGAGGTATTTCAGTATTGGAAGAAGGAAGAATAACTTTTTTCAAGGTGTCAGATAAAATTAAATAAGGAGCCCTGTCCTTTTAGACTTACATGTCAAAATCTTGCTTATCTCCTTATAACATCATACTCGTGTAAATTTAAGCTATCTTAGACCTTGAACCACAAGTTCTGGTTCACCCTATTCAACTCCTAGGGTTAATCCTCCCTTCCACACTCCCTAACCTTCAACACACACAGTCACAAAGGTAAGTAAAAAAATATCAGCCCCTGATTTAATACCTTATCAGTTACATTTCTGTAACTAAAAGGAACAAAGTCAGAAATAATCCATTTATTAGATGGATTTGCTTCCTCCAAATTGCCTTGAAGATTTTTTTTTTTAGTATCATAAAACTGTCTTTTAAGCAACCCAGTAAAATCTGCTAGAAAATAGGTATAATAATTTTACTAGAGAACTGAATGTGAGGCATGTGCTTTAACTGGGCCTAAATATTCTTTCCTTAACTGCAGAGACCATGTCAATGCAAGCTTCTTAAAGGCTAAGGTGAATCACGGGCTCCACCCTTACCCCACCTTATTGCAACCTATCAAATATAAATGGATATGTCGTGAAGTTCCTAATATGTATCTTTGAGACTATAAAATATTATTACTCATATGCCTGTAAAAATAACATTAAAACCTCCCTTGAAACAAAAAATTGGCATTTGTGACCTCAGATAAATTTTTAGTTTGCATTGCTGTGAATTACTCCCAATTCTCAAAACTCCTACTACTTTCCTATTTAAAAGACATATGCCTGGCTCAGATTCAAAGACAATGCTTAACAGCTAAAATGTATTTTAATATTCATTCAATACAACATGATAACTAAATGTCATGCATTTTTTAGAGTAATCTTTGTTCCCCTGAGTGAATTTTTTTCATTATTATATGCAATTTCCAAAAATGTTAAAAAATAATTCTAAACGTATTTTCTTTTAGGATCCAGCATTTACTGCTTTATTAACCACCCAAACACAAGTGCAAAGGGAGATTGTAAATAAACACAATGAACTAAGGAAGGAAGTCTCTCCACCAGCCAGCAATATGCTAAAGATGGTAAGAACGGTCACCTAAGGAAAGGGCTGTGAAATACTGTGGAAGGAACTTGCAGCTGATCACTGACATCTCTTAAATTTGTGGTGTCCAATTTCTCTCTCTATTTTGCTATTTTACTTTATCTGTTATATAGACAGGACAATATTTTTTATTTTTCTTTTAAAAACGATTAAATGACTTATCAAGGTTGCAGGGTTATTGAGTTAGGAAGGCTAGGAAGTTTGGAAGAATTCAAAGACAATTCTTCTGGCATCCATTATGAAGCCATTACATTTTTTAGTTCACTATATTTCTTAGTATAAAATCCAGAAAATCCCCTTTCCTTCAGGATCAGTATCATTTATTATAAATAAAAGCTCACTTCCCAGAGCACAGTCTCTAAAAGCCATGAATTTTCAATATGAAAGTAGTAGGCTACAAATGGAATTGGTATAATCTAGGCCAGTTTATTGCTATTAAATATAATTAGAATACTTTTAACGCTTATCAATATTTAGACTAGAACTATAACTAAAAATCCTAGGTGTGGCTGCCATGCTATCATAAACAGATAATGTTTTAGATATTTTGCTTTTTAGATGCATTACCTGTGGACATCTCTTCATGTGTAAGCTGGCACTGGAATAGATAAAGACACATACAAAAGAAACCATAACAAAAAGACATTTCAATAGCAATAATAATTAGATAATGCATCTACAGAAGCTTGAAAGTATCACAAATCAATCCTCAAATCATGTTGTGAAGTATGTTTTATTGTGATTAAATCGTTGTGTTTCATTTTCTTGTGATGTTTAGGAATGGAACAAAGAAGCAACAACAAATGCCCAAAAGTGGGCAAATAAGTGCACTTTAGAACACAGTAATGCAGAGGACCGAAAAACCAGTATGTAAATTAGTTAAATACCTGTTGAATAAGTGAAAAAATAAAATAATAAAAGGCCATTGGAAGATATTGCATGAAGAAGACTTTGAGAATAAATGTTACTTATATTACTGTTTTTTAAGTCAAAATATCTTCATATAGAAGGATAATTACAATAAGAATTTTGTACTTGTTCATTATTTATATTATGCAAATAATTTATCATGCAGTATCTCACTTGCTGCTCTCAATCAGTTCATAAGTAAAGCAGGCTATGTATCTTTTGTTTTTGTATTTGTTTTTGTAATTTTAAGGATTAGAAAGCCAGGATTTGAAAAGAACATGACTTATACAAGAACAAAATCTTAAGCGTTATACTAGAAATCCTTAACCAGGCTTTTTGATTTTTAACTTACAGACCTTTTGGGGATATTATGCAACTGTTTGTTGTTTTGAAATCTATTTTTTGTGTTCATAAAATATATTGAATTTATGTTAAATTGTTCCTGAATCTTTGTCTAAAAAATTTTAGCCTTTGAAAACATATTAAATCTATAATATTCAAAATTTATATAAAATCAGTTTTTTTAATATTTAACTTGTATTTTTGTTTATTGTAACCAAATATTTTGTATGGACGGGGTGCCTGCAATGCATAGATTATTATATTAGACTAAAAAAATCCACATCGAGGATTATAAAAGTGAGAGAAAAAAAACGTATACACATGAACTTTACATAAAATATTTACTTACATTGTCAAGAATAACATACTATATTCAATCCCGATTTGAAAGCAGTGAATAATTTATGAAATGTTTTTAGGTTGTAAGGCACTTCTTGCTTAACTTTTCATTGGAATTGTTGATAACTGCCTATAACGCTTTTTTTTTTTCAAATTTCACGCAAAATTATATACTTTTTTAGGGTCCTATATGTGAAAAATTTCTAGTGAATACTGCAAGTACAGAGAAAATATAAGAGTTGGTTGCTGTCTTTAGCAATCTTACAATACAAGATTGTAGGATTGTATTGTATTCTTGTGAAGAATTGAGCATGCAAGTAAATGAATCTTTGACAATTCAAAAGTAGAAACTCAAAGTTTTAATGTTCAGGCCAGACTCAGTGTGTTAGGTGGTTCTGTGTTCTAATCAGCTGTGTAGCTGATGAAGGACTGAGACACTCTCCTTATGTGTTAGTCAAGAGTTGGCAACCATTGGGCCCTGTAGCATCGTTGCGTTTGTGTGATCAATTTCTTTTACCACTGCATATTTTATGAGCTTTCTCAAGTATGATCTGTTCCTTGTGAGGTACAAAGTGTGGTGAGAATCTCTATATGTCAAGTGATCCTACTTCCTGGTCAGATGCAATCCAAAGCTGGTATGATGAGAGCCTAGATTTTACCTATGGTGTAGGACCAAAGAGTTCCAGTGCAGTCGTTGGACATTATACTCAGGTAAGAGTAAGGGATGAAAATATCTCTGTGATAGATGCTCCAATATAAAAAACTTCTCCAAATGATGACAAAGTTCAATGTTTAATTAGGGGAACAACCTGATAGGTATAATACAGTCTTGACATTTGACTGTATTTCATCTAAAGCTGTCATTTTAGTCCAAGGTCTGCCAACCTCTTGGTAGGAAAGCATACTCTCTATTGATACTACATCTCTATTGATACTACATTATAAAGGATAGAGTGGTTAATGTACATGAGCATTTACTATTTTAAAAGTTTATTACTTTTGATTCAGCAATTTATTTTATAAGGTATAAGGTTGCAGACTACAACAGTAACCTTTTTCAGTTTTATATTTGCTACTATTTGTTTTTAAATATTTTTTCCTCTTCTCTAATGTGCTCTCATTTTTATTCCCTTATGGACTTGTAGCTTGTGTGGTACTCATCTTATCGCGTTGGATGTGGAATTGCCTACTGTCCCAATCAAGAGAGTCTAAAATACTACTATGTTTGCCAATATTGTCCTGCGTAAGTATACTCTAGAGTTTAATGGCAATAACTCCACTTGAAAATATTGTTTTAAAATCTCATATCTTAAACCAGATTAAACGATATGTTTCAGAAAAGGAGTGATATAAATGTTTTGGAATTTATTAAGATTGAGACATTTTCAGCTTCTCGGAGAGAAGACCAACTTCTCAGTTCCAAGTAAAAGAACTGAAGTTCTCACATCTTATTTATAAAATGATGTCTTTCTCTCAGTTGGCATTTCCTCAGCTCAGGGTCACTCCACGAGTATGTATAATATGTATTTATCTAGATTTAGTATCATCAGTTCTTGCTAATTTCAAACTCTAGCAGTGTAGGTGTTTTATAGTTAAGCAAGGGGTGCTGGTGAGATTGTAAATATAGGAAAATATACTGTAATTTTGCCCCTTTTTGCTCAAATATACATACTCCTGCTTATACGCGCACGCAACACACACACACACACACACACACACACACACACACACACACACACACAATTACCATTACAAATGATTCATTCATTTGCATCTCAATGGCTTTTCAAGAGACCTTTTATATATTTTAGAATACAGAAAAGTACCATCTTAAATCTATGCTCTTTGGAATTTTTGACAGAAAACTCCATAACCATATTGTAAGGTCTTGACTTGTAGCAGGAAACATGACCTTTCATCAATTAATATGTTAACTTATCTACAAAAAATTGCTTGGATATATTGATGATATCACAGCCTATCTGCTCTAATTTTTTTAATGTTTAAAATTATTTACCACAGAGGTCAGGGGGGGACCCGGGGGCTTTCATAACCAAGCCTCCTACAGTATTTGTTTTTATGCTGTAGGTAACTCAAGGTGATATAGCATTTCAGTTTGAGAAATATGATCTCCAAAAACATTTTCCTTGAAGCACATACTTAAGTCGAGAGAATTGAAAGGCCTTAGGAGAATGTATCCAAACTCATTATCCAGCCTTCAGAATAGAAGCATCTGGAGCAAGATATCAGAAGTGACAGTTAGAGTAAATCATAAGGGAAAGCAGGGAAGATAGAACTTCCAGAATACTATATCTGTTTTATGTTTTTTTCCAAGTGTTTGCACATACTCAGCTACAACTGTGCAGGGAGGCTGAGATTTAGCCACATTGCTTTAAGCCCTTGCCCCACTTGGTACTGTTGAGATTTGAACTTCCATATATTTTTAAATAAATTGAACGAACAGCAGAATAATGATAAGAAGTGAGTCATAGGCTAGTCACTGTATACCCTGGATATTAGTATTTATTAAAAAAAATTTTTAAACTAACATTCCTTTTTTTGGTAAACATCTTATACATGCTACCTCTAGAAACTCATAAACCTTCCTCAGCACAGCCTCCCAAACACATGCACTGACTACACTAACTACTTAAGCATTTCTACCTTCATCTAGAAGAATAATCATTTGCTGGAGCCATATATTTTTGTAGTTCCTGTTAGAAAAATTATGAATTTTTATATTTCAAATATTAAATGATGTTATAATATTGAGTATTTATTTCCCTGTTGCAATCTACTGATCCCAGGATCAACATCTTTGTCTTTAGAGGATATGTTTTACCCCTAACCAGCATGCTTGGGGTGTAATATACTATCGATTTGACTGGGACTACTGGGAGATGAAGAAGGTGCTACCATATTGCAGTATACTCTAAAAACTTTAGACTCTTAACTATCCCATTTCAGTTGTTCAGCCTGTGGAATTATGGTCAAGGAGGTGGGTCAATGTGTGCAGCATTTTCTTAATTTGAATTATTATCTGAATTACACACTGGGAATTTACAATTTTTTCTTGTTTTGTTGACATACAACAAACACTGCATAACTATGTATATTTGACTACTGATGCCTCTCTTAGAGCATAAACTAAACAGAAAAGTGAAAAATATTTGACATTGTTTATTTCAAATTTCAGTGGCAATAATGTGAATAAAAAGAATACTCCTTATCGACAAGGAACACCTTGTTCCAGCTGCCCTGGTAACTGTGACAAAGGACTATGTAGTAAGTTTAAAGTGATTAATTTGCTATTATAAGAACTGATATTTTCTTTTTTAAAAAAATAATTTAAGATATCCTTTAAAGCAACTAATTTAGATCATGTATTTATAGAAAAGTAAAATAAAAGCACTCAACAAAGTATATTTAAGTAAATATTTTATGCACTACAGTAACCTATATATTATTTGTAATAAAAAGAATATTACCGTATGTAATAATGAACCATCTAATATCAATGTGCTTTTATGACCACGTAGAGCCAGTTAATATCAACTATACGCCTTTCTGGTAAACAGTACATTTTATCAGAGCTTAATATCACTATATCAAAAGTATTTTAAAGGAATCAAAATGTATAAATCTAAGGTGTGAGATCACATTATGGTTCAGTCTACACAGTTACAACAAATATTACTGTTTATCTGTGCTAATTAGTTTATCATTGATAATTTCCTCACTTCTTTTCTACAGTGTTGCTAGGATCATGGTGTTTGCCTCAATCAATGATCTTTGCCCTATTATTTTAATAGTTTGTGCACATATTAATGACAAAATCCAATCTATATGTCATATTGGCCCACAGAAACCACAAACATATCTTTGCAAAAGAATAATATAAAATAAATATATCTGATTTTAAACATTGTCATAAATGGAAGTAAAAATAGTTGGCTTTTTATAGTTGGAATACATCTATTAAAATCATTATGAATGATTTAAATGCATTTATCTTTCATTAACATTTTTTCCAAGTCAATTATATAGCTATAAATAAGAATATTAATGACAATAAAGCTACATATCAACTAAAAACAAAAAAGTTGAATATTTATACATCTGCTGAATGCTAGGAAGTTTGGAATTCATTCTATTAGCAATGCGCATTCAATTGAAATACTTTAAACAAAAGAGTGACAAGATGAGAGTCATATTTTATAAAGAACTATTTAGCTATAGTATGCAGAAATGATCAAATAGAAGCCAGCTATAAAACTGCTAAAAGCAAATTTTACTTAAAAAATTGATTAAAGAAGAGCAAGATAGCAAAATAAGACCCTTCCATGATCATCCCTCATGGAAATATCCATTTGAACACCTGTTCGCACAAGAAAAATACTTTCACAAGAGCTAAGAACACAAGATAATAGGTCGCAGTACTGTTTTAGCATAATAATAAGAAAAGAAGCATTGAAGGGGATAGGAAGGACAATCTCATAATGGTTATACTACCCCTTCCCCCAGTCCAGGGAGCACGGAGAGACATTGTTCACTTGGGGTAGAGAGAAGGATCCAGTGTGGATCCTTCATAATAAAGCACAGCACTAGGCAAAATCTGTAGCCCCTGATTTCAGGATGGAGCTCATGGAGAACATTTCTAGATTCACCCCAGCAGTAGAAGGAAGTCTGCTATCTTGGTAGAACAGACTTGAGTCCCAGCCCACATCACCACCAACCAACTGGAGTGACCTTCAACTGTGAATAAATGTCAGCAGGAGGTAGGCATAGCAACTTCCAGCCTCAGGTGCACTGGTCTGGGAAGCTGTGGGTTTCAGGTTACTCAGCATGGTGTTAATTGTTGCAGCCATGGGATTACCTGCATCATCCCTTGCCTAAACCCCAGGCAACACAGTATGATGAACAACATTGTTCACTTGTGAAAAAGAGAGGGAAGTATGTGGGAGACTTTGCCTTGGAATCCAGTACTGAGCCTACTACAACAAAACACAACACCAGGATGAAACCCAGTCTCTGAATTCAGACTACTACACATGGTTGGAGACTACATCTGCCCCAGCAGCAGAAGAAAATTCATTGCCCCAGTGAGACAGATTCAAGTTGCAGCCTGCATCACCACTGACTGACTAAACTGACCTTGAGCCTCAAATAAATATTAGTGACAGGCAGACCATGGTGTGGGTTTTAGGCAGAACATAACGCTGTGTTGGTCTGGGAGGCCATGGGCTTCTGATGCAACAAAGCACAACATTAGCTGTGGAAGATAGCTGTCACCCATCTCCTAACCATACCACTCTTCTATCCAAGATCATAGCAAACTTGGGTTTAGGGCACTCTCTAGAGCTGAGACAACTTCAGTCTTAGGAACCCCAATGGTCAGTCTTCCTCAGATTCTTAGAAGGCTCTCTAAAGAAGAATAGGTACAAAGTAGCTCAGAATGTGAAGAATGGAATACCTAATTCTTTAATGCCTAAATATTGAGATACATCCATAAGCCTTGAAAATATTCAGAAAAATATGATGTACCAAATGAACTAAATAAGACACTAGTGACCAACCCTGGAAGGATGTAAATGTGTGATCTCTAAGGCAGGGAATTCAAAATAGCTGTATTGAGGAACTCAACAATTGTCAGTAAGACACAGAGAAACAATTTAGAAATTTATCAAAGAAATTTTTTTAAAAGATTGAAATAATTTTTTTCAAAAAATCAAACATAAATCCTGAAGCTGAAAAATACAAATAAAAAACTGAAAAATACATTAAAGGATCTAAATAACATATTGATGAAACTGAAATATCAGTGAGGTTGAAGACAGGATATGTGATAATACACAGAGGAGAAAAAAAGAACAAAAAAATGAAGAAAATTTATGAAATCTATAAGCATCGAAAGAGCAAATGTAAGAATCATTGACATTCAAGAATGAGCAGAGAATAAGAAAGCTTACTCAAAGAAACAATAAATCAAACATTCTAAGACTGGAGAAAATATAAATCTAAAATATAGAGAAAAATATAAATCAGTACAGAAAAGTTAAAAGTCACCAATTAGATTCATTTCAAATAAGAGTACCCTAAAGCATATAATAATCAAACTTTCAAAAATAAAAAATGAAGACAGTATCCTGAAAGCATCATGAGAAAAGAAGCAAATAACATGTAAAGAGGTTTAAATACATTTGACAACAGACTTCTCAGTGGAAAACTTACAGGTCAGAATGAAGTAGAGTAACATATGAAAGGGCTAAACAAACAAACAAAAACATGACAAGAGTATTGTATCCAGCAAAGTTATCCTTCAGACATGAAGGAAAGATACAAACTTACTCAAACAAAAACTGAAGAAATTCTACACCACAAGTCATATCTTATAAAGAAATGCTGATGAGATTTCCTCAGTCAAAATAAACAAATACTAAACTGCAACAAGAAAATATCTGTCACTATAAAACTCACTAGTAAAAATAAGTATAAAGATAAATTTAAAGTACTCTGATGCTATAATTGTGTTGTAAACCACTCATATCTTTAGTATAAAGACTAAAATATGACACTAGTAAAAATAATAGTTACAACAATTTGATAAGAGAACAAGCAATAGAAAAATATGAAAACTGAGACATCCAAAAATCAAAATATTGTTCAAGGGAACGGAGTTAAAGTATAGAACTTTTTTTGTTTCGTGTGTGTGTATGTGTGTGTGTTGTGTGTGTGTTGTGTATGTGTGTGTGATCAAAGTTTAAGTCATCATCAGTTTAAAATAACTTGATAATAGGGGTAAGATTTTTTGTAAGCCTCATGGTAACCACAAAGCAAAACTGCTTCTTTATTTTAAAGACGTAGGGTACAATTCAGGGTTAGGTATACAAATGTTCATTATTCAGTGACCCTTGTTGATGATGTGTGCTCCTCCCTCCCCTGGCGGTTTCCCTCAGCTGCCAATCCCACTACTGCTAATCTGTTTCTTATAGTATTATGATAATTGTTCAAGGTCCGCTTATGAGTGAGAACATATGGTACTCTGTTGTTTCTGTGATAGTTTTAACTGAGTATGTTTAAAAAATAAAAATAAAAAGCAACGAATGAAAGTCTACTACCAGAAAATAATCACTTAGCCACAAAGGAAAGCAGCAAGAGATAAGGAAAGGGGGAAAAATTACAAGAGAACAAGTAACAAAATGGCAGCAGTAAGTTTTTCCTATTCATAATAACTCTGAGGGTAAATGGACTAAATTTTTCAACTAAAAAACATAGAGTAGATGAATGAATAAAAAAAGATTCAGTTGTATGCTGCCTGCAAGAATCTCACTTCATCTGTAAAGACATACATAGACTGAAAGTAAAAAGATGGAGAAAGAAATTCCATGCAAATGAAAACCCAGAAAGAAAAAATCAGAAGTAGCTATATTTAGTTCAGATAAAATACACTTTAAGTGAAAAAAATTGTAAAGAAAGACACAAAGGAGGCCATTATGTAATGACAAAGAATTCACTGCAACAGGAGAAAATAATAATTATAATTACTTGCACCCAACACTGGCTCTCCCAGAAATATAACATAACTATTTATAGACTTAAAGGAAGAAATGGACAACAATTTAATAATAGTAGGAAGCCTCAATATCTTACTTTTGGCAGTGGACGGACCATTCAGACAGAAAATTAACAAAGAAATATTAGAATTTAACTACTATCTAACAGCTGCATACTACACATTCTTTCATCAGTACATAGAACATTCTCTAGAAAGACCATGTTAGGCCTCAAAACAAGTCTTACAATTTTTTTTAATTGAAATTTTATCAATATCTTATTTCTGACCACAATAGGATAAAACTAGAAGTCAATAACTAGAGGAACTTTGAAAGTAGTACAAATAGATGGAAATTAAACAATGTGCTCTTGAATTGCCAATAACTCAATAAAGAAATTAAAAAGGAAATTTAAACAGAAACATGACATACCAAAAACTGTGGAATACAGCAAAAGCACTCCCAGGAGGGAAATTTCATAGGAAGAAACTCCTACATCAAAACTGTAGAACGTTTTCAAATAATCTATTTGCACCTCAAAGAACTAGAAAGGCAAGAACAAACCAAACTCAAAATTAGTAGAAGAAAAGAAAATGAACAAAATACCTGAATAGATATTTCTCAAAAGATAACAACAAATGGCCAACATGAATATGAAAAAATGTCCAGCATCCCTAATCATCGGAAAAATGCAAATGAAAACTGCAGTGCGATTTCATCTCAACCTGGTTAGAATGACTATTATCAGAAAGACAAAATATCAAATGCTTGTGGGAATGCAAAGAACGGAAAACTTTTATATGTTGTTGCTGAGATTGTAAATTAGTATGGTCATTATGTGAAACAGTATGGAATTTCCTCAGAAAACTAAATATGAAACTACCATCTGATCACTCAAACCCACTACTAGATACATATGCAAAGGAAAGGAAATCCGTGTGCTGAAGAGATATCTTCACTCCTACAAAATACCACATGATTTTAGTCATATGTGGAATCTAAAAAAGTTAATTTAATAGAAGTATCAAGTATAATAGTGATTACCAGTGACTGTGGAGAGTTAGATGAGTGAAGATGAAGGATGAGGAGATGTGGGTCAGTTAGTACAAAGTAAGAAAAAGAAAAATAAGTTCTGGTATTCTATGACAAAACAGGACTTTAGATAATAATTATATGATTAAAGATAGCTAGAAGAGAGGATTTTGAATATTGTCACCGCACAGAAACAATGTGTTTAAAGTGATAGATGTGCTAATTACCCTGATTAGATCATTGTACAATGTATACATGTATTGAGCCACTACACTGTACTCCAAAAATATGTGCAATTATTATGTGTCATCCGTAAATAAAAACTTTTTTAAAGAAGTGTGTCCTTACTACAGTAGTGGCAAAATAAATGACAAAAAATGGACAGATTTGAGAGACAGAAAGTAGAATAGTCAATGTTTGCAACCTCTGCTGAGTAAGTGCTGGTCAAAAGAGAGAAAAACCTGAATGCCTTTGTTCAGGTTGACTCCACTTTCTGGCTTAATTTAATGGCTTAATGCTGAGTAGTCGGCATTTCAGTTCCCTGAGTTTGAGGAAGCAAAGCAGGGAGATTATACCTGAGAATTGTCCGCCTTGTGGCTAGTATAATGAGTTTGTTTGAGATTTATTGACCTTGGGGCCTTCAAGGGACATCCAAATAGAAACATCAAAAGGAAGGATATATTGCCCTTGTTTTACATCTGTTTCCACCAATAGGATCATTTTTTCCAGATTAAAAAAAAAAAAGCACAACCAAGACACCTCATATGTCCCTTAAGACATGAATGGTCATCCTAGTGTAAGAGATGCTCATTTGTTTGTTCACTCCTGTCCCCTCCTCATGAACTTTGAATGTATGGTTTTGCTCCTACTAAGAAAAAATGCTAATGAAGTAACCAATCTGTTTTTATTACAGCCAATAGTTGTGAGTATGAAGATCTTCTTAGTAACTGTGAGTCCTTGAAGAAAACAGCTGGCTGTGAACATGAATTGCTCCAGGAAAAGTGCAAGGCTACTTGCTTCTGTGAAAACAAAATTTACTAACATGCCTAGTGTGCACTGTGCAGGACTATGTAAAGAAAACCTGAGTCATTAGTTGACATACACCAGAGGAAAATTATAGGGAAAGTTAGGTACAAATTTGATTCCAAACAGCAAGGCATCCTTCCAGATCTTTTTAGAAATCTCTTTCATACAATGATTTACCAAAATAGTCTAGTCTATGATGATAACTTTGGACTTTGACATACATTTGGTGCTTTAAATTCAATGAACTGAATTAAGTTGAAGATTCTGAAAATTGTATAACCACAGGATTTAGGTCACTAGAATTTTGGATCAAAGGGAGCAAACTACATGTTTCCTGAAACAACATGCTAAAAAAGAAAAGGCTAGCATCATTGTCATCTCCACTACATGATCTTTTGCCTGAGTAAAGAACGAATTCAAAGCTTGGCACCTTCATTTGTTTCATGGGCTTTCTTTTAAAGAAAAGTAATCAGCTCTCAGAATAAAGAACTTATAAAAGCAGCCAATTTGATTTTTATGCAATATTTTATAGCATTCATAATTAACACCAGCTAGACTCAGACTGGATAAATGGTAATACAGAGCAAAATTTTCAAAATACTTGCTTATAAAAGTAAATTTTAACCAAAAAGAAATCAGTTCTATTACTTTTATTTCTTTTTGACATTTTGACTTCTTCCCTGTTTGTTTAGTTGATTTAAAAACAAAAACAAAGCCAAAAAAGTGGTCATAATTCAATGGAATACATAAACGTAGCTTTCTAAGAAAACAAATGAAGAAATAAATCAATATTTTAGAGAGATTAACTATTTTATGCCCTTACATACATTTTCAATTAAGATTGATAACAAGAGGATGAAGTAGTCCCATTTTACAGATGAGAACACATGAAAATTCTAAACACACACACACACACACACACACACACACACACACACACATATAATATCTAGTGAAAAGGTAACCGGGCATGATGGTTTACGCCTGTAATCCAAGCACTTTGGGAGGCAGAGACAAGAGGATTACCTGAGTCCAGGGGTTCTAGACCAACCTGGGCAACTTGGCGAGACCTCTTCTCTACAATAAATCAAAAACTTAGCCAGGTGTGGTGGCACTCGCATGTAGTCCCAGCTATTTGGAAAGTTGAAGTGGAAGGATCACCTGAGCCCAGCCAGTAGAGGCTGTGGTGGTCATGAGTAAGCCACTGCCCTCCAATCTGGGCAACAGAGTGAGACTTCTATTCAAAAAAAAAAGTGAAAAGTCTATTGAAAGTCAAAAAGTAGATCTGACCAGGCAGATGGTGAAATAAAATGAGCTACTAGTACCTCCAAGATTAAGTAGAGTATCTGAGTCATCCTATAACCATTAAAGAAATTAAATTTATAATCTTAAAGCTTCCAAAAAGCAAATTTTTAGGTCCAGATGGTATTATTGCATAAATCTGTCAAATACATAAAGAATAGTTAAGTTGCAATTTTATACAATCTCTTCCAGAAAATTGAATGGGAATAAATAATGCTCAATGCAGTCTCCAGCACTAGTATTATCCTAATACTAAAGCTAAAGACATTTCTAGAGGAAAAAAAATAGAAGGACCTGAAGTTATTATGAACACAGGTGACAATTTTTTTAAAAAGCATTTAGCAAACTATTCAGCAATACAGTAAAAAAATATATATATACCCTGAACAAGACTTGGAACAAATTACTGGAATAAACCAAAATTAAACTCTATTATCTAATGATAAATCACCTGTTATGAGTACATTAATTGTATACCAAGCTCCCTATGAATTTCTTTGGAAATTGATTCTTCCACAAGAACAGCATTTCTTGATCTTAACCTTAATAATTCAATTGTCTCTTAAACAGTATTTTGAAATCTCTATTTCAGGGAAGAAAAACGAATATTTTGTGGCCTCAAGAGCATATTGGCACAGGGACAATGTGTGAGAGAAGCATACACAATATTCTGCTTGAGTGGTTTTTATATGAAGGGCATTCCATTTTTGTGGTGGCCTTTGAAAGATTCTAAATGCAGAGCTTTCTTTTGAATTCTGTTTTATGATTATAGTTACCTTTGTGGGTGGAAGATCTAATCTGGTCCTTCTCAGAAATGACTGAAAACTAACCTTTACAAATGCGTTTTGACATTAGGAAAACTTCTGCTATTCCTTATGGCCTTTTTTTTTTTTTTTTTTTTTGAGTTGGAGTCTCACTCTGCCGCCCAGACTGGAGTGCAGTGGCTGCTTCCGGCCACCGCAGCCTCAAACTGCTGGGCTCCGGTGATCCTTCCGCCTCAGCCTCCCAAGTAGCCGGAATTACAGGCATGCCCTACCACGCCCGGCTGATTTTTTTTTTATTTATTGTAGAGATGAGGTCTCGCTGCCCAGGCGGGTCTTGAACCCATGGGCTCAGGCAATCCACTCACCTCAGCCTCCGAAAGGCGCGGGATTACAGGCTGAACCACTAAGCCTGGCTCCTTATGGCCTTCTTAAATTTCATCCAATTCTAGTGGTTGGTAAAAAAAAAATCAAAAATACAATCCCCCTTATTGGAAACCTTAAACTATAATTGCTAATTAACAGTTAAAATTCATTTTTCTCCCACTAAACTGAACAGTTGTTTCAGTAGTATTTTTTCTTATATAATTTGATTTGTATTATTAAGTTTATCTCATTCTATAATAACCGTGGTAAATTCTGAGAAACTGTATAGCTATCCAATTTTTCAAAATGTTGATTATAATGAATTTATTATTTTTTAACAAAAGAAGTCTGAATCTAAACTGGAATATCTTCAGAAGGAGCCTACTGCCAGCATTAGTCCATAATTGCACAGCATTCCAAAAAATCAATCATTTGACTTTATAGACTTTGCTAAATCTTTTCAAAATGAACATTTCCAGTGGACATTATAATTACTCAAGTTCTTCCTTAATTTGATCATATATTAACTATTCATATGTATGTCCTTCTACATCCATGCACCCACAACTTATTTATTTCTGACATTTGATTGTTCCTCAGTCAGGCTGTTTTCATACTTCCTTGATTTTGTTTATTTTGGATTTTCTTTATCTGGTCAGTCAAATGTTTTAAACTCTGTTCAAGATTTCATGTAATGTAACTCCTTCCTCTTGAATCACACAGGGCCTGTTTTAGCTTCCTTTATGTGATATCTGCTTTCTCCATTAAATATTAAATTCTCCCAAGCAAGACCCATGACTATTCCTGTGGCTTACAGTGCATATATAGCATTGTGCACATTTAGTAGGCCATTGTTCAATATTTACTGTATAAATGCAGATATCTTTATAATGAATTTTGTTCTCGACCTGGTATTAAATGGGAGACAAGATACCCAAGAGTTGGCAGTAGTGGGAAGCTGCCAGGGGAGGGAGGGTGGGATTGACCGTTGAGGGAAACTGCCAGGGGAGGGAGGGGCACACCTCATCAACAAGAGTACCTATATAATCAACATTTGTATACTTAACCCTAGGTTGTACCCCACATCTTTAAAATTAAAAAAAAGATACCCAAGAATATCTAATTAGGTAAAGAATATTCAAAATGACTTACTTGATAAGCAAACTATAAAATCCTATGTTCCCAAATGCAAATTATATTTAAATAGTATTTATTTCAAAGGAGCAGATATGAAAATTTCAAGGGCCAAAAATGCTCTTGTAGGCAGCTGAGAATTTTTCTTTTATGTTTTGTTTTCTACTTTAAACATATCCTCACGTTATCCACTAACTTGGTTTCTTTATAGAAGGGTTGATACAGATGAGGGTGAATCTATCACTTTTTTATTAAGGAAGGGGAGGGATTTGATTAGAAGTTATATTAACCCGTGCTGTATAAGAATATAGCATTTATTAAGTGTATACTTTATTTTCTCAAATAACATTTGATAATATTTTAATGTTTCTTCATATAGATTTTAATTTATTTTATGAGATACACTTTAATAAAAAGCTACTGATATTATTTTTAAAATAAATTACTTTTATACCTATCTTGCTTCTAGTCTCATTTAATATATAATTGGTTTTAGTAATATCTTGAATTATTTAGATAGTCTGTCATTTAAAATACTGCTTGACACATAGTTATTAATAAGCAATGTTATTAATTATAATAATAGCACTATAGTTAGTGGTATAACTATAATTTATAATCCAGTACTGTGCTATATTCTAATAAAAAAGATTAATAATTGTGGGTATTTCCATAGCATTAAAAGACATATAAGCAAGGATAATAATAAATAAGTAATTATATTCCAGTATGATAAATACCACACTAGAGGTACATATTAATTATAGTAGCACTCCAAGAATGGAAGTGTTTTATGTCTATAATATGATCTTAAATGTTCTAGCATAATCAGGGTGATCTAAATATATGTGTTGGTTTTAATCTACACTTTGAAAACAGTAATTTTCTTTCATCAGAAATTCATAAACCAGAGTATACAGCTAGTATTTGCTCAGAGCAAGTTATAGAGGTAATTGCTAGAAATATATAAACTACCAATACCTTAATTACTACAAAGGCCTTCATTATCAAAAATAATAAAACTAAAAAATGGATTTTGTGTAAAAGTAATGGCATGTTAATCAGTCATTTTAGAAATGAACTCTCAGTATTGAAATTAGCGGTATTCAAGCTATTCAAAAAAATCAATCTTCATTCATGAGTTAACACTAACATGGTAAGATCTTTTTTCAGAATACTTTCTCATCACAATATAACAGCTTTATGACTTGTCTCTTCAAAGCCCAAGTAGTTAACAGCTAGGTTGCTAATAAATTCTTGGTGAATCACTTATGGCAGAAAATGGTTTAATGCATTTTCCTAATAGAAAAAAATTAATAGGAGCCTCCTATGGATTCCATTTTTGCTTAAATTATATTCTTTTGTAATCATAGAGTTTCAACCATAACACTAGGATAGTAATGGTAATATTTTGAGGCATGGTGAGCTCATATTTATACCATCCACCTAAACACGCCCAAGCTATTAACAATATCTCTTCTCAACATCCTTATCTTAGCTAGTCTGAGTGCAGTTGTGTTTACAACTAATCGATCACAACCAATTACAGATTTCTGTGTTCCTTCTCCTCTCTCATTGTTTCACTTGACTTAGACTTACAAAAAGAAAAAGAAAAAAATCCAAATATCTTAAAGATTTCTAGAGACAAGCATATTTTTCTAAACACAAGAAAAACTGAACCTGTTCAAGCTTCTCCCCAACTATAAATATCCAAGTCATTTAATTTTTCAGGACCATAGTTTTTGTTTGTTTTAAATATATCAAATTAAAAGTGAACAGTAAGAGTCTGCTTGTCTGAGACTGATTCATTATAGGCTGACCTCACAGAGATGGGGCTGATGTCCCTCAAAGTCCCATGACAACAATCTATGGCCTAGTGATCAAGTCAATCAGTACCTCAAAACTTGGATGCAAGTCCCTCAGCATATCAAAGGAATAACTGGTATACTCACAGACGTGAACGCCTGTGTACCTAATACTGTTGTTTTTTTCCTGCCACATGATTTTACCCATAAATCTTGGACCCAGGCCTCTGCTCAAATCAGGGGGGAGTTCACTGTCCTTCAAGCCTACCCCAGTCAAGAAAGCAGAGATAGTACAGTGAGACTGGAACAAGGCTCATTTCATTCCTGAATCCTAGCCTCTGAGAACAAGAAGAGTAAAACCAGTATTGTGTGACTCTGCAACTTAAAGGCAGCAACGCACAAGGATAGAAATCTTGGCCAGGCTCGGTGGCTCAGCCTGTAATCCCAGCAATTTGGGAGGCCGAGCCAACTGGATTGCCTGAGCCCATGGACTCAAGACCCACACCGGCAACTTGGCAAGACCTTGACTCTACAATAAAATAAAAAACAGCTGGGCATGGTAGCGCGCTCCTGTAGTGCCAGCTATTTGGAAGGCTGAGGCAGAAGGATTGACGGAGTCCAGCAGGTCGAGGCTATGGTGGCCGGGAGCGTGCCACTGCAGTCCAGTCTGGGCGACAGAATGAGACTCCAACTCAAAAAAAAAAAAAAAAGAAAGAAAGAAAGAAAGAAAAAGAAAAAGAAAAGAAATCTCTGTAAGAGTCTAATGTCTGAATCGACCACATCTCTTCACCCTGACCAAGATGATGATAACCAATAAGGTGACCATCGCCTGCTGCTGACATTGCCTTATGAATAGTCCCCAGTAATCACAACTTCAACAGCTTCAGCATGTGTGATGTTTGACTATTAGCCTTTGCTACATGACAAAAGTTTTGGACTAGAATGTTGCATTTCAAGACTCTAAGAATGAAGACTTTCTGTATAGAAAATACAGAAGCTCAACATGTAAAAAATTTTTAAAAAGTAACTTTTAGTTCATGTGTAAATAAATTGAAGTCATTAATTATTTCCTCTGATGGCTTCTATTTCTTTACAGAAGTGAAAGCCATTCTGGATGAATGTTCCTCAGAACAATGTCTGAAAACCACTTGAGTAAATAAAGTCATGTTCCTCCAAGATAAAATCATCTAAGTTCTGCGCCATTCTGACTGGAGTTAGGTGGTATCTAGTGTAAGAAGTACACAAATCTGTCTCCCTTCGCGGATTACTTTTTACTACCACATCTGAATCTTATGGGATTAATTTCAATGCATCTATCATAAAAATAATTTTATGAGCCGGGCTCAGTGGCTCAGCCTGTAATCCCATGCCTTTGGGAGGCTGAGGTGAGTGGATTGCCTGAGCCCGTGGGTTCGAGACCTGCCTGGGCAGCGAGATCTCATCTGTACAGAAAATCAAAAAATCAGCCAGGCGTGGTAGCGCATGCCTGTAATCCGGGCTACTCGGAAGGCTGAGGCGGAAGGATCGCCGGAGCCCAGCAGGTCAAGGCTGCGGTGGCCGGGAGCCGCCACTGCACTCCAGTCTGGGCGACTGAGTGAGACTCCAACTCAAAAATAAACAAATTTTAAAAAATAAAAATAAAAAATAATAATAAATTTATGAGTCATACAGCTATTTATTTCAAAAAACCTTATAAGTGATTTGTCATATAAAAATTTAGTGAAGGAGAATCCTTTATTCAGAGTGTCACAAAACACATTTTTATAAAAGTTGAAAATTTAGTTATCAGTCTTAAGTTTTAGAAATGCCTTCAGCTGCTAAAAAGGAAAAGTTTATGCTATTAAATGTCAGCTCACTATTAAATATTTCACAGTTATTAGTAGCATAGACCAAAAAGTGATTTTTCTCAAAAAATAAGATAAAAATACATGATTTCTTTATTTCACAAAGATTTATTGATTCCTCCTTGTTGAAAACACTCTACAAGATGAGATTATACAAGAATATGAACTCCCTGAAGACAAGGATCTTGTCCTGTCATATATTTCCGGGGCCTGACAGTGTTTTATACCTGTAACAAAAAACAACAAAAAAGAGATGGGCTATTTAAATATTGCTCTCTCTTTGGAGGTTTAAAAGCAATGTTTGGTCAAAGAACTTTGCAGACAAAGGCGCCTAGTCTCCATGCAGACTACAGCTGCCTCATAGCATTGTGATACCATGGATGAAAACTGAGATAGAATAAAATGAAGGATAAAGGTAAATGCTAAATTCTAAATTATACTATGAATTTTTTTAATTTAATGGATTAAGTAGGCATATAGTGAGAATATGGTACATACAAATTTAAATCAAAATGTAAGATAGTTTTCCTGACTCAATAAAGTTATTTTTTTATTATCAGTATTTTTTATTTGGATATTGTGGGGTACAGTTAAGGGTTAGGTATACAAATATGCTTCATTCAGGAACCCTTGTTGATAACATGTGTCCCCATCTCCAGACAGATGTTTACTACCATTAGTCCCATCCAACCCCCCATAGTTTCCCAACACTGTCAGTCATTTTCTAATAATAGTGCATTGGATGATCAAGGTCCACTATATGAGTGAGAATATGTGATACTCAGATCTTTGTTTCTGTGAGAGGTCACTTAGTATTATAGATGCTAGCTCCATCCAGGTGCTGCAAAATTCATGATTTTGTTCTTTTTTATGACTGCATAGTATTCCATCATGTATATGTACCACATTTTTTTTAATCCAAACCTCTTTTGATGGACAGAGTGGTTGGTTCCAGGTTCTTGCTATTGTGCACAATGCTGCAATAAACATTAATGTGCAGGTATCTTTTTTATAGAGTGATTTGAGTTCTTCAGGGTATATTCCCAGTACAGGGATTGCAGGGTCATATGGGAGGTTGATGTTTAGAGTTTTTAGGAATCGCCACACTGCTTTCCACAGAGGTTGCACTAGTTTACACTCCCACCAACAGTGTAGAAGTTTCCCTTTTCGCCACAACCTCTCCAGCAGCTATTATTTTTTGAGTTGTTGATAATTGCCATTCTGACTGGAGTTAGGTGGTATCTCAGTGTGGTTTTGATTTGCATCTCCCTGATGATTAATGAGGTTGAGCATTTCTTCATGTGTCTGTTGGCTGCTCGGATGTCTTCTTTTGTGAAGTGTCTGTTCATATCTTTTGCCCATTTTATAATGGGGTTGTTTGTTTTTTTTCTCTTCAGCACGTTTGAGTTCCTTGTAGATCCAAGATGTTAAGCCTTTTTCAGACCCGGAGTTGGCAAATACTTTTTCCCAGTCTGTAGGCTATCTTCCTGCTCTCTTGATGGTTTCTTTGGCTTTGCAGAAGCTTGTCAGTTTAATGAGGTCCCACTTGTCTATCTTATCCCTTATGGCCTGTGAGTTTCGAGTTTTGTTCAGGAATTGGATGCCAGTTCAAAGTTCCATGAGGGTATGTCCTTCATTTTCTAAGGTTCTTATGGTTTGAGGTTTTACATTTAGGTCTCTGATCCATTTGGAGTTAATTTTTGTGTATGGGGATAGATAGGGGTCCTGTTTCAATCTTCTGCATGTGGTCAGTCAGTTTTCCCAGCACCATTTAGTGAATAGGTTCTCCTCTCCCCAGTGGTAGGTGGTGGAGGCTTTGTCAAAAATGAGTTGGTTGAGAAATTGAGATCTTGCCTCTGGAATCTCAATTCTATTCCATTGGTTTATATGCCTGTTCCTATACCAATACCAAGCTGTTCTGATGATTGTAGCTTTATAGTAAAGTTTGAAGTCTGGTAATGTGATACCACCTGCTTTGTTTTTTGGGTTTTTTTTGCTGAGGATTGTTCTGGCTATTCTTGGTCATTTGTGTTTCCATATGAATTCCTGTGCTGTTTTTTCTAGGTCTGAGAAGAATGTTGCGGGTAATTTGATAGGTATTGCATTGAATCTGTAGATTGCCTTAGGTAAGATGGACATCTTCACAATGTTGATTCTTTCAATCCATGAGCATGGGATATTTTTCCACTTGTTTGTGTCATCTTTGATTTCTTGGAGCAGAGTTTTGTAGTTTTCATTGTAAAGGTCTTTCATGTCTCTGGTTAGGAAGATGCCAAGGTATTTCATTTTTTTGTGTGTGGCTACTGTAAATGGAATTGTGCTTATTTGAGTTTCTGTTTGTTTATTATTGGTGTAAAGAAATTCTATTGTCTTTTGCACATTTATTTTATATCCTGAGACTTTGCCAAAGACCTTTATCACTGTAAGGAGGTTTTTGACAGATTCTCTTGGGTTTTCAAGGTATACGATCATATCATCTGCAAAGAGAGATAATTTGACTTCTTCTTTTCCTATTTGGATCCCCTGATTGCCTTCTCTTCTCTGATTGCTCTAGCCAGGACTTCCAATACTGTATTGAACAGGAGGGGTGAGAGTGGGCATCCTTGTCTTGTTCCAGTTTTCAGGGGAAATGGTTCCAATTTTTGTCTGTTTAGGAATATGCTGGCTGTGGGTTTCTCATAGATGGCTTTTACTATTTTGAGGTATGTTCCCTGTATGCCTAGATGTTCAAGGGTTTTTATCAAGAAAGGTTGCTGGATTTTATCAAAAGCTTTTTCTGCATCTAATGATATAATCATGTGGC
This sequence comes from Cephalopachus bancanus, assembly GCA_027257055.1. NCBI lineage: Eukaryota > Metazoa > Chordata > Mammalia > Primates > Tarsiidae > Cephalopachus > Cephalopachus bancanus. The sequence continues at coordinate 3,463,193 of JAPVLO010000012.1, forward strand.
TTTTGTTTTGACATCTGTTGATGTATCTAATTACATTTATTGTTTTACAAATGTTGAACCAGGCTTGCGTCCCAGGGATGAAGCCTACTTGGTCATAATGGATGATTTTTGAGATGCGTTGTTGAATCCGGTTTGCTAGGATCTTGTTGAGAATTTAAGCGTCCATGTTCATCAAAGATATTGGCCTGTAGTTCTCTTTTTTTGTTGGATCTTTACCTGGCTTGAGTATCAATGTGATGTTAGCTTCATAAAATGATTTGGAGAGGGTTCCATCTTTCTCAGTTGCCTGAAATAGCTTCAGTAGGATTGGAATCAGTTCCTCCTTAAATATCTTGTAGAATTCTGCTGGAAAACCATCTGGTCCAGGGCTTTTTTTTGTATGTAGTTTTCTTATTACATAGTCAATTTCCTTGATTGTTATTGGTCTATTTAGGGTCTCAATTTCTTCTTGTTTCAACCTAGGCAGGTTGTGTGATGACAAAAAGTCCTCCACTTCCTTGGGGTTTCAAGTTTGTTTCCATACAAGTGTACATAGTAGTCTCTGATGATCTTTTGTATTTCTTCAGGGTCAGATGTGACTTCATCTTTTGTGTTTCTGATTTTGCTTATTTGGGTTTTTTCTTTCTTTTTCTTGGTCAGTCTAGCTAGGGGACCATCGATCTTGTTTATCCTTTCGAAGAACCAGCTTTTTGTTTCATTGATTTTTTGTATTGTCTTTTTATCTTCTATGTCCTGGATTTGGGCTTTTATTTTGGTGATCTGGATTCTTCTGCTGAAATTAGGGTTTTTGTGGTCTTGCTTTTCCAGCTTCCTTAGGTGACTTGTTAGGCTATTAATTTGTGCTCCTTCCATTTTCTTCATGTGTGTTTGTAGGGATATAAATTCCCCTCTTACTACAGCTTTTAAGGCATCCTAGAGATTTTGGTAAGATGTTTCTTCATTTTTATTTGTTTCCAGGTATTTCTTTTGATCTCTGTTTTGATTTCATCATGATCCAGGAGTTGGTTAGCATCATTCTGTTTAGTGACCATGTCTTTGTGGATTTTGGGGGACCTTGTTGGTGTTAATGTTTATTTTTATTCCACTGTGGTCTGAGAAGGTGCATGGTAGAATTTTGGTCCTTTTAAATTTGCTTATGCTTGATTTATGGCTGATAATGTGGTCGATCTTGGAATGCGTCCCGTGTGGTGATGAGTAGAATGTGTATTCTCTGGGTCTTTGGATGGAGTGTTCTGTAGGTATCAATTAAGTTCATTTGGTCCAGAGTCACATTGAGGTTCCAGATCTCATTGCTGATTTTTTGTCCCGATGATCTGTCGAGGGTTGTGAGGGAGGTATTAAAGTCCCCGGTTATGATGGTGTTAGAGTCAATATCTTTCTTTAGTTTTCCTAGGAGTTGCTTTATAAAAGTTGGTGCACCTATGTTAGGTGCATATATGTTTAGGATAGATATTTCTCATTGATGGAGTGAACCTTTTATCATTATGTAGTGGCTCTGTATATCTTTTTTAATTTTTGATAGCTTAAATGGTATTTTGTCTGAAATTAGGATCACGACTCCTCCTTTCTTTTGTGTTCCATTCGCCTGGAAATTTGTTTCCCATTCTCTTACTTTGAGTCTGTGCATGTCCTTTCTAGTGAGATGGGTCTCTTGAAGGCAGTATATTGTTGCCTGGTGATATTTTATCCATTTTGCCATTCTATGTCTTTTCAGTGGTGCATTTAGTCCATTCACATTCAGGCTAATTATTGAAATGTGAGAGTTCATCCCTATTACAGAGTTCCTATCGAGTTGTTCTTCCACTTGGTTTATTGTCCTTCTTTTGTTTTGGGGGTTGGTTCATGTGTATTTTATTCTTTTTCCCTGTATTTTGTGAAGAACATTGCTCTTTTTTTTCCCCTTTTCTTCTGTGTTTAGTACTTTCTTAAGTGTTTCATGTAGTGGTGGTTTGGTGCCAGCGTAAGTTCTTAAGGATTGGATATTTGGGAAAGATTTTAATTCTTCCTTGCTGATGAAGCTTAATCTGGCAGGGTAGGTTATTCTTGGTTGAGATTGTTTATCTTTTAGAACTTTGAAGATAGGGCTCCAAGCTCTCCTAGCCTGCAGGGTTTCTGTAGATAAATCTGCTGCTATTCTAATTGGTTTTCCATGGTAGGTGATCTGGCTTTTTCTCTTGCTGCCTTTAGGACTGGTATCTCTGAAGGGTGGGTGCTCAGAGCCTCCCTGGGTGACCGGCAGCTTGGTGTTGGGTGCTGGTTGTGACAATGTAGCCAGGGATAGAGCTGGGATCCAGAATTTGGGATTCCCCAAATTATATTCCCCACTATATGTGGCCGGAATCACATATAGTGGAGCAGCCACAGTCCCACTGCAATGTCTGGCCCTGCATGGGACCAAAAGTCCCCAGGCCTCGTACCAATGCAGCTGGCGGTGGGCAGGGGGGTGCAGGAAGAAAAGTAATAGTCTTTTTGGGAACTCACGTTCAGAGAATCTCACGGGTCCACCTATGCCATCGCCATCATCAGGTCGCCCCTCAATAAAGTTATTTAAATGAACAGTTTCCTGCAAAATAAAGCCCACTGAGATTTATTTTTAATTGTTGATAAAACAGATACAATTATATAACTTTATCAAAAAAATACAGTTAGGAATTTGATCCCATATCTTAGAACTAATAGAAAGCAATAAAATAAAATTATTTAGAATAGCAAGAATTTTTTTCTGCAAAAAACCCCACTATTTTCAGTCAAACTAGATCTTGTGGTTTTAAAAGATAGTGAAAAAGAATGGTGGAATCATTATATATTTTGCTGGAGAATCTTAGATCAAAGTTAATTTAAATCATACCTATAGACTTTGAATTCTATACATTTTATATGAATTATATAACTATAAATTTTATAATTTATAGCTTATGTCCAAAGAAGAATAAGAATGAAGATAGATTTAGTGTCTGAAAAAAAAGAAAATCTATACATACACTTGAAGCAAAACTGCACAAATTAGTTTATAAAATATTCAAGATAAGTTACTGAAAAATGCATCATGAGATGTTTCCAGAGATGTAGAGTCAGATAATATTACCTCTGATAGAAAACAACCTAAGAAAAAGAAAAATATTAACGGCATCATAATGATTCATGTTTTTTCAATTTACTGAACACACTAAGTCATATTTATGTATTGAATATGCTAATACATTAATCAACATATTTTATTTAATAATGTATTCAATGTTTTTATTAAATATAAGTTTAAAATAAAAATTTTAGGCTTATAGTCAGTGCTGATAATTGTATTTATAAATTAAATCAAGCCCTTTTTGGTATTTTCATTTTGTTTTTTGTTTGTTTATATATCTTTTGTTTTTTAAATTGGAAAATATAGTTTATTTAGAAAGTAAATTCAAGGGAGAGACAGAGAGAAGATTCACCTATCTAAGGTAGGAGAGGGGGCCAAAGCTTAGGAAACATGACAGCAGCCATAACTCAAATAGCACATGGCCACACTAGAGTTTAGTAAAGCAATGGCTGGTATTTTCATTTTGGAAGCAGGGAGACTCTGATACAGTTTTTATGGAGGGACATTTGACAATATCTATCAAAACTCTATGTGCATTTACCCTTTAATTTATCAGTCCATTGAGAATTCATCAATTCACTTCTATAAATTTTATATTGCTGTTCCAAGTGTATGAAAATACATATGTGTGAAATTACTCATTGAAATATTACTTATATTTGCAAAATATGGAAATACTCTATTGCACATAAACAGAAAGTTGGTTCAATAAACTATGGTGCCCCCTACAATTGATTGTGCAGGTTTTTTTAAATACCAATTTCTTTTAAGCATGGTCTATGCAAACAAAACTTTTAATTGAATCAAAATTTTATATATTTGTGGGGTTTTTTGTTTGTTTATTTGTGTTTGCCTAGTCACCAAACTCAGCGCATGAATATGATTTTGTTTTGAAAACATTTTATCCATCTTATTTTTTAACTTTTTTTCATAAAGTAAGATGAAATATTGTGTCCCACTATTGAGTCAAATAAACCATAATGTAATACTTAGGGTGTTTTTAAAGATGTGGGATACAATTCAGGATTAGGTATACAAGTGTTCATTGTACAGGTCAAGTTTGGGTCTTCCTTTAGTCCCTACTTTGCCTGGATTGAGATCGGGTACCCTTAATGATGTTGTGTGCACCCCCAACACCCCAGCAGTATTCTGCTATTGCTACTACAATCCTGCTACTATAATCCCTTTCTTATAGTATTATGGTAAATGTTCAGGTCTGCTTATGAGTGAGAACATGTGGTACTCTGTTCTTTGTTTCTGTGATAGATCACTGAGTATGATAGGCTCTAAGTTCATCCAAGTTGCTGCAAAGTCCATATGTTTGTGTCCTTCGTTATGGCTGCGTAGTAGTCCGTTGTGTATATGTACCACTTTTTAAAATCCAGTCCAGTTTTAATGGACAGCACAGTTGGTTCCATGTTTTTGCTAGGGTGAATAGTGCTGCAATAAACATGCATGTGCAGGTATCTTTTTTGCAGAATGATTTGAGTTTCTCTAGGTATATTCCCAGAAGGGTGATTGCTGGGTCATATGGAAGGTCAATGTCTAGTTCTTTTGGAAATCGCCACACTGTTTTCCAAAGAGGCTGCAGTAGTTTGCATTCCCACCAGCAATGCAGAAGACACATTCCTTTTACTCCGCATCCTCACCAGCATCTGTTGTTTGTTTTTTTAATGATGGCCGTTCTTACTGGAGTTAGGTGATCTCAAAGTGGTTTTGATTTGCATTTCTCTGATGATGAGTGCGGCTGAGCACTTTTTCAGATGTGTCTGTTGGTTGCCCGTAGATCTTCTTTTGAGAAGTGTTTATTCATGATTTTTGTCCACTTTTTAATGGGGCTGTTTGCTTTTTTTTCTTCCAGCGCATTTGAGTTCCTTGTAGATCCTAGATGTTAGGCCCTTGTTAGATACACAGCTGGTAAATATGTTTTCCCATTCTGTGGTCTGTCTCCCCACTCTCTTGATGGTTTCTTTTGCGCTGCAGAAGCTTTTCAGCTTGATTGGGTCCCACTTATCTATCTTATCTCTTATTGCATGGGCACTTGGGGTTTGATCAGGAATTGGTTGCCAGCTCCAATTTCCATAAGGGTGTCTCCTACATTTTCTAAGGTTCTTATAGTTTGAGGTATTGCATTTAGGTCTTTGATCCATTTAGAGTTGATTTTTGTGCATGGTGACAGGTAGGGGTCCTGTATCAATCTTCTGCATGTGGTCAGTCAGTTTTCCCAGCACCATTTACTGAATAGGTTCTCCTCTACCCAGTGGTTGTTGGTGGAGGCTTTGTCAAAGATGAGTTGGTTGAGAAATTGAGACTTTGCTTCTGGAATCTCTATCCTGTTCCATTGGTCCATATGCATATTTTTGTACCAGTATCAGGTTATTTTGATTATTGTAGCTTTATAATAAAGTTTAAAGTCTGGAAGTGTGATACCTCCCACTTTGTTTCTTTTGCTAAGGATTGTTTTGGCTATTCCTGGTCACTTATGTTTCCATATGAATTTCTGTATTGTTATTTCCAAGTCTGAGAAGAATGATGTTGGTCATTGAATGGGTATTGTATTGAATCTGTAGATTGCCTTTGGTAGGATGGACATCTTAATAATGTTGATTCTTCCTATTCATGAGCATGGAGTATTTTCCCATTTGTTTGTGTCTTGGATTTCTTTGAGCAGTGTCTTGCCGTTTTCATTGTAAAGGTCTTTTACTTCTCTGGTTAGGAAGATGCCGAGATATTTCTTTTTTTTTTTTCTTTCTTTTCTTCTTTTTTTTTTTTTGGTGGCTATTGTGAATGGGATTGTGCTTTTTATGGTTCTCTGCCTGCTTGTTGTTTGTGTACAAGAATTCAACTGTCTTTTGCACATATATTTTGTGCCCCGAGATTTTGCCAAAATCCTTTATCAGTGCAAGGAGGTTTTTAACAGATTATCTTGGGTTTTCAAGGTACTGTGCAGCTTTTAAAAAGAATAAGAAGGATATTTATAAATTTATATGGGCCAATTTCCAGGATATACTGTTAAATAAAAGAGAGCAAAGCGAAAAAGCGTTTTTATTATAGTCTATTTTTTGTGTAAAAAGGATAATAAATATAAAAATAGATGTAAACTTTACATATATATGCAAAATGTACATACAAATAAGAAGGATGTACCAGAAACTAATGGGATTAATTGTATACAGTTGGCAGCTGAGAATAGGTTGGGTAGGATAGACAATGTCAAAGGGGTAGGGAAAAATGGGCCTAGTAACATTTCACTGAGTATTCCTTTTTGGATAGTTTCATCTTGTGAATTATATTAATGTCCTACATACTCACTGTAATAAAAATATTATTGACATAATTAAGAGTGAGAAGAAAGTCCAAAAATGGGATAGAAATTTTTTTTAACTATGTTTCAGATAAGATAATCATAATAAAGGGAGAGGGGGGGAAGAACCAACCCAACAAATATTTAAATACCATATGACTTTAGGATAAAGGTAAAAATAACTGTAAACAAGTATTCACCTCTATTGAATAAGGCTGTATTTGTTTGTTCTTATTATAGACACACGGGTTAGTAGTTTTGAAACTACTGACTTATTCCATGACCAAACAGATAAATTAATATTTTATAAATAACAAGAGTCAGGTTTTTCACTGTTGGAGAAGGGATTTACACATATGAAAAGGAAGAGGGTAGGAATAAACTCCATTATACTGTATTGGAATTGAAGATAGAGGTATGAAAATATAGATATAGGAATTTATGGTTTTTAACATATAGAGATAAATAAAGCTGATTAAAAAATAACAGTGAAAAAGCAATAGTTGTTCCTGCCTTCACTATTGGAGAATTTTGAAACTAGGAGATAGATACATAGAGATTTCCAGTTATGAGGGACACAATTATGCTTTAGGGTGATAAAAATATTCATAAAATGTAACATCAGAAGGAGAAAAGCATCTTACTACTTTTAAATGGAACACAGTGTGGCTTTCAGTTAGTGAAAATTTCAGAAATCACTATTGCATGTTGAACACATAAAATATCCATCTTCATCACCACAGCACTGGTGGCCAACAGCAAAGGCAGTGGAGGTAGTGGAAGCAATCACCAGAGGCTTCAGTGGAGTCCAGAAGACAAACTTGGTTTTGAGACCTGGTACTACGGACAGTGTGCTCACAGAGAGTTCCCAGGCATCAGAATCCTTAAAATCTCAGCTTTGTGAAAGAGGCTGGATTAGAGAGTAGGAAAAGGGCATATGCTATGGAAGAGGTGACACGATCTGTTAGTATATGTGAAATGAAAGTCTCTATTGGCCTAGGGACACCCGGTAGTAATTGAGTGAAAGGTTTAGAGTTTCTGTCCTTTTTAATAGCAGGTAAAGGAAAAATAATACACACACACACATACACACACACACATATATGTAATATATGTGTCTACTATCTTAATAGTAGTTCAATGAAATATGATTGTGTAAGGTACCGTTAACTAATATGTAAAATTTTTAAATGCCATCAGATATTGATCTCTTCACTTCAAATTAAGTTGACCTAACTCTTTTTTAGGGAAATAAGATATGTGAGCTGTTCAAGAGTAAGAGATACTAGTAATGCTCAATAAATTTTGATTTACTTCTGTTTCCCCCTAGTACTACCATGGTTAATTAGAAAATGTACTGCATTTTAGGTGCTATACTGAATATCTTATACATACAGCCTTCCTTATCTGTAGATTCCACATCTGTGGATTCAACTAACTGCAGATCAAAAGTATTCAGAAAAAAAGATGATTGCATCTGTACTAAACATGTACTGACTGTTTAAATTATCATTATTCACTAAACAATATAATTTAACAAATATTTGCATAGTATTTACAGTATATTAATAGTAATTGAGAGATGTTTTAAAGTATTCAAAAAGATGTGTGTCAGTTATAGCAAATACTACACCATTTATATTAAAGAACTTCAGTGGATTTGGGTATCTTCATAGGGTCCTGAAATAAATTCCCTATGGATACCAAGGAATGGCTGCATTAATTTTTGCACGTTATCCTCTCAATAGTTCTTTCTCTGCATTTTGCAAATGAATAAACAGGGGTAGGAGGATTAAGTACTTTGCCCAGATACAATCAAGCAGCAAACCTCAATGCACGAACTCGATCCAGATATAAGCAAGACTCAAAGCCCGATGCTTTTAAGTACTACCATACAGAAACAAATAAAGCTGCTTCCTAATCAGGATTAAAATTAACTGCAGCTTGGATTTAAAATGTATTCATACTGAGCATTTAATGTGAAAAGACATATTTCCTTTATATAAAGCTCCTAGGAAGTCAGGCGCAGTGGCTCACACCTATAATCCCAGCCCTTTGGGAGGCAGAGGCGAGAAAATTAACCCAGGGGTTTGAGACCAGGTTGGGCAACTTGGCAAGACTGTGTCTCTACAATAAATAAAAAAATTAACTGGGCATAGGGGCACACCTGTAATAGTTCCAGCTACTTGGAAGGATAGGCAGAAAGGATCACCTGAGGCCAGCAAGTTGAAGCTGCAGTGGCCATGAGCATGCCACTAGAGTGCACAGCCTGGGCAACAGAGTGAGACTCTTAATAAATAAATAAATAAATCTCTTAAGTAGATTATTTGCTTTATATTCATGGAAATGTGCTTGTTTTTGACAATATGACATTTAAGACCTGTAGTTCAATGGTAGTCAGGTATAGGATAACTCCTTATAGCTAGCTTGGGCAAAAAATTTAAAAAGAAAAAATATATATATTGGAATCTTGATATTAATATGTGGGAAATTGCTTCAATTTAAAGTAATTTTATCATTCTTAAACCATAGTGTCATATATAAAATAGTCATAAACATAATTTTTTTAAAAAACTACCAGTTTCTCTTTTTGATAGCCTATGAATATAAATCAAGATTGATCTTATTTTATAGATCTGCATATGTGATTACCCCATTTCATCTAAAGGTTTAATAGAGTTTTATTAAATTTTTATGCAAACATGGGGACTATTTGCTAGTATTATGGATATTTGAATTCAGTTGAAAAATGTCAAATACAGGGAAAATATCAATCTACAGTTCTCTATATTTATTCAGCACAATATTCTGACCTTGATTAGTTGCTATTACTCAATGCTTGCAATGACTTCTATGCAAATAGGCAATTAGACAATGTGGCAGTGTATTGGGAGAGCAATTAACAACCTTTCAGGAATTTGTGTATATATAGAGAGTATATTTGTGTGTGTGTGTGTGTGTGTGTGTATATATATATATATGTACGTGTATATATATATATGTATGTATATATGTATGTATATATATGTATGTATGTGTATACATATATATACACAATATATTTGTATAAATATACTGTGTTTATGTGTGTGTGTGTGTGTTATATATATATATATATTTTTTTTTGTTGTTGTTGTTAGACTAAATGATGTTATAATGTCTACCATAAATGACGTTGGGAAGTCTCAAAACTTCAGGCAAGGCAACCTAGATTTAATCTCCTTGAGATAAGTGGAATATAATTACAATCTATTAACTAGAAAAGCATTTAGGAAAGACTATGTAATTGCACAGGGTAGGTGAGTCTAAGGCAGTAGTTCTTAAAGAGATGTCTTCAGCCAGCAGCATCAGAATCACCTGGGAACTTGTTAAAACACACTGAATCAGAAACTGGGCTAAGTCCAGCAATGTGTATTTTAACCACTAAAATTTGAGATTGACTGGCCTAAGGCATGGAATAAGGAAGGCAAACACCAAATTTGGCAAACTGCAGTGTCATCATTAGCGTCTGAGAGTATTCCACACAGGACAAAGCTCTTGCATTTGCCTCATCGTGAACTGAATCAAATATCTCTCAAAACCCTTTTTTATTTGTTCTCATTTTATGTTAAAAAGCAACCTTTTGATTACATGTTGAACTTTTAAAATACCCTGCCACTTAAAAACAAAAGTGTTTAGAGGAGAACAACTCATCCTAAACCTGAATAGACGGCTAATACTTTAACTTAACTGATAGAATCAAGGGTAACAAACATCGAAAAGCTGGAATGCAGCAGTAACTAAGATGGAATTTAGATTCAAAAATCAATTGTAAAAGAACAAGTTGGGCAATACTTGGTGTATGAGTATCTTATATGAAAAAGGCAGAGCTTTTCTTTAAGTGCGAAAATGACAAGACATTTGACATAACCGTATGACAAGACTATCCATGTGTTCATGCAAGTCTAGACTGCATTGATAAGAAAATGTTCATTCAAAGCAAATAAAAGTTCCATTCTGCTGTACATTGTGGAGAACAAAAACAAAACATTCTATTCTGATATTAAATTTTATTCAAAATATGATGATTGGGAGAGAAAGTGTATTATAACTATCATCCATTAGGGCATCCCACACCAATCCTGCAGCATCCCACATCTATTAGCATGGCTGCTTATGTCACTCAATGATCATTTTGAGGAGTCAGGGACATTCTTATGCTTGCTTTGGTTTTGGCACTGTGAAATATTAAGTGGCTATGTGATCCCCTTTGCAGGTGACAAACCTTGGTAGGAGGAATTCAAGCAGAAAGGGAATTGACTTGATGCTGCTCTGACTTGGGTGTGGTCCCATGCTGAAATTGGAACACAACACTGCTCATGTGAATTGCTCATGCCTTATCAACCCAATGCTATCCTGAGAGATGAATGATTTTTCTCGTGTCCCCTAAAGCACATTGCACTCTGTAGATCCATATTTGATGTTCAGAAAATATTTGTTGTGTTGGATTGTTTCTGGACACCTCTCTAAGAATTCTATTTTTTATATTATTATTTTTGTTTTTAAATTTTGAATGTTTATTTTTTCGTCAGAAGCATGTGAGCAAAGGCTGGTGCTTGTGGCCGTGACTTTAGACTGGAGATTCTTCTCTCTTACCTCCCTCAATTTAATGTCTGATGCTATCATGTTTACTCCTTCCACAATTACAAATATCCCAACTCCACAGAAGAAATAGTAAGGCAAGAAGTAGAGGAAACTAGTTAAGAGATGAGAGACAGCAAGTTACACTGGTCAAAGTTAACTGTTTTCCTCCACATTTTAGATTTTAAAAATAATATATCAAGATTCTTTTCTGGAAAAAAATGAAGCCAAGCGGAAATTTTTATTTCTTAGGTATTCAGAAGAAAAGCGATCAGAACCTACTAAATTCTCTAGAATTAGAATTACATGTCTTGGAATACGGTCCCATGCTGAAATGGGAACACAATATTGCTCATGTGAGTTGCTCATGCCTTATCAACTCAAAGCTATTCTGAGATGAATGATTTTTCTCGTGTCCCCTAAAGCACATTGCACTCTGTAGATCCATATTTGATGCTCAGAAAATATCTGTTGTGTTGGATTATTTCTGGACACCTCTCCTAAGGTTCTATTTTTTATATTATTATCTTTGTTTTTAAATTTTGAATGCTTTTATTTTATTTTATTTTATTTTTTTGAAAATTTCATCCTGCAAGTATGTCAGAGCTTAAAGGACCTTCAGAGGTTCCTGCACCCTTGAGAGACAGAAACACTGAAATCCCAAAAAAGGAAGTTTCAGAGATAACTAGTGGAAGTTTAAGGTTTTTTGGTTTTTGGTTTTTTTGCTAAAATTGGAGACCTGAACAAATGCAACAAGCCCATATTTATGTATTTTCATTTTATTTATGTATATATTCATTTTGTTATTTTTCACTGATACTTTATTATAAAAGCATAGAATGTTAAATTAAATTATCATGTTTCTAATCCATATGTTTTCCTGCTTACTGCTACTGAAAACCTATCAGTGGGAGATAAGACGTGTTTACAGAAAAGTGTGTAATTGTTTGGTGCTTATAACTTTTTGATATGAAGTTAGAAGTACAGAAACAAACAAACAAAGAAATACAGCCAGGTAGAAAGCTTTAAAATAAAGACAGTGTTTTGGCTTCAAACAACCTAGATGTACTTATCATTAGAAATATCTTTGGAATCTGATTGGAATCTTATTTCACCATATTTAAATGCTTCCCCCTATGATTCTGACAGAGTGACAAATAAAGAAAGAAAATAGTATTTATCACAGTATTATCTTCAGGACAGAGGTGTGCCCTCTGGGAGGAATGGCACCAAATCCACCAGTGTCTGCAACCTCAAGAAATTTAAAGTCTAAAGTTGATTCTTAAAAAAAAAAAAAAGTAAAAAATAAACATAAAAAGTAAAGTTGATGCCAAACTCAGGATCGCTGACTACAATTTTAATGATCATTCCACTAACTTATTCTTTAATACCACCGTTTCTTATTTATCTACTATAATCACATTTGTTTCCATTTCCTATTTCTTTAAAGTATTGATCCATTAAAATATTGTCTTCTAGAATTTTTTTCAGATATCCTCAAGTATATCTTTATTCATTATTGAAACTGGTGTGTATTTAGCTAGTCCTGTTCAGTATCTCCCACCTAGAAATCTGCTTGACATTAGCTATTGGGTAATAATTTAATGACTATATACACAGCAAATAAGGAATGAAAAAAATAACTGAAATAATTGCAGGACTATATTTTTTGAGACTTACATAGATATTATAAGAAGCTACTTTTGTTTTCAAAAAGATCCTTAATGTATTTCCTGCTACAATTATATGTGAAAGAACACTACTTGTTCTTCAGTTTATCAAAAACAAAGAGAAGAGTGGTCATTCTTAACTTTTTGGTAAACATGAAATCTCACTTCTATGGGATGAAGGAATAAGAGCTAACTTCCCTTTGAAATATAACAAACACAAGGAAGAAACATATGTAAAGGAATCATAAAATTTAGTTAATTACCATGTTTCTCCTTATTACTGTGTGTGTTTTTTTTAAATTGCAAAATGGTAAGGTGAAATGCTAGCTTTTTGGAGCACGTAAAATTTTAAAAGAAAATAAAAATTTCTAAATATTTAATGCAACATACCACAGTACATTTGATGGGACAAAAATGAAGCTGTCTTCAAAATAAAACTTTATATAATTGATTAAGGGAAAATATAAAATTCAACTAGGCTTGCAGTCCAATCCGCAGTAATCATTAAGCCAGCTTGCCCTTTGACCCACTTTCTCATCACAGGTCACTGCTTACTGCCCCAGAATCACGTCCCCTTGTCACAAGACTCTTTGCTTCTTTTCTGTTCAATAGATACAATCTAAGATATTGTGAGATGATATTTTCTCCTTTAGGTTCTGCATACCAACAAAACTACCGATAACAGCTAGTCTGAGCAGGAAGTTGACTCACAAAAGAATGCAATTTTCACATTCTGATGATTTCATGCTCCTTACCGTGACCAGTCAGTAAGCCCAATTTTTCTAGCACCTCACCTTCCATGATCTTAAAGACTCTTGGCAAAAACTCCTTGTGACAAGGATTTGAGGCTTGAGAATTCCTCCTATTTCCTCACAATTGTTAAACTCTTTTTCTGCTACAAATCCTGCTATCTCAATGTGTTGTTCTGTTGATGCACAGTGGGCATACAAACCTGGCAGTCTTGTAACAAAAACGTTGAAATTGGAAAAACTACAGACATGGATATATATCAACTTACAGTTATAATGGAACTCACACTGGAAATTCAGCACCATTATTCCTAGCTCTGGTACAAAAGGTAGCCTTTCAATCAAAGATATATTGAGTATATAGAGGATCTCATATGTCCCATAAGTGTTTATTAATTGTATTGGAATATCCTGACTTCATAGAAATTATCGGTCTCCTTAATATGTTAAAATAATGTGTGTAGATTTTATGTTATTTTCTAAAGTGAAGAACTCCACTTACTGGAGGTTATTATTACAATATAGAAGCAAATTTGGTTTAACATTTTTGTTAACTTGGAATGATGAGTAACGGTGCTAACTTGCCAATTTGTTGTTTGTATTACAGCTTGCAGGGATGACAAATAAAGTCAAAATGACTAACAAGGCAGAGTCAGCCCATTCCACCCCCCAGCACAAAAAAAAGCAGAGAAAAAGACCCTGATTTTAGTACACTTTCAGGTCACTGAGTCAAGTTAATAAAGTTGCTGAAAAAACTAAATTAAGTTTTGTTTTCTTTGGTAGAATGAGGTAGGTGCTTGCCCAGCTCTGCCTCCTATGAAACCATTTGGAGAAATTAAAATCTCTAAAGAATAGCAATCTAGCCGGGCTCGGTGGCTCAGCCTGTAATCCCGCGCCTTTAGGAGGCTGAGGTGAGTGGATTGCCTGAGCCCGCGGGTTCGAGATCCGCCTGGTCAGCGAGACCTCATCTCTACAATAAATCAAAAAATCAGCCAGGCGTGGTAGCGCGTGCCTGTAATTCCAGCTACTCGGAAGGCTGAGGCGGAAGGATCGCCGGAGCCCAGCAGGTCGAGGCTGCGGTGGCTGGAAGCGACCACTGCACTCCAGTCTGGGCAACCAAGTGAGACACCCAACTCAAAAAAAAAAGAATAGCAATCTACATCTGCTTCATTCTCTGAAGTCACACTTCATACAATCCCTTACCTCTCTGAGCGCATAGTTTTCTAAGAGTCAAATATTTCTGTCCCATTACTTTGGAGTCTTGTAGTATTACAAGATGATATTTATAATGTTTTCATGATAATAAAACATTATGCAAACATTAGTTATTATTGTGCTTAGACTACAAGAGGAATATTATTTCCACATGTATGATTCTACATGGGAACCTTTAATAAAAGATGACTTAAAGGGAAATTATCTGAACATCATGACTGTATCTTTGTACCCATTAACCAATCACTTTTTATTCCCCCAACACACACTCACTTCTGGGCTTTGGCAACTATCGTACTGCTCTCTGATCTCCTTGAGCTCAACATTTTTAGCTACTGCATATAAGCAGGAATATGGCCATAAATATGCATAATTATGATGTATCAAAAAATGCAATATGCTTGTGCACATTAAAAAAAAGTTGTGAGGTTAGATGAGATTAATGAGTAAGTGTAATATAAAAGGGGAAAAGGTCTAAGGATAACCCCAAAGTACTAAAATATTACAAGAGAAGACCTGGCATAGTTGCTCACACATGTAATCCCAGAACTTTGGGAGGCTGATGTGAGAGGATTGCCTGAGTACAGGAGTTGGAGACCAGCCTGGGCAACTTGTGTTGGGAGCCAACATCTATAGCTACATGGCTGAGGCCTGTAAAGGTCCATCTGGAAGATCGCCTCTAACATAGGATATCAGTTATACCTATAATATTGGCGTGTGATTAGTGACCAGTGTGCATACATGGCAGTAAAACTTATAAGTAAAATCTCTATACACCTGATGAAAGGTTATACAGCAGAATGACCTTGTCCTTTCTAAATCTTACTTCTTTCTAGATATTTTTTAACTTCTATTTCCTGGTAGACTGGTAAATCAGCTCTTGTTCCCAAAGGCAGTTTCTCCTAGGATTAAGATTAGAAACTAAATTATCATAATCGTTTTATTGCCCTGCCTTTAGCCAGGCAGGATGTTTTTCTAGTTTTGTTACATGCCGAAACTCTGTTTGCTTCAGCCCGTGGCCATTGCCATAGTAACTGCGCAGTCCATTATCCAAGAGTGTGACAAATACTATTTGATTTTTAGAATAGACTTGTTTGGATAAAACATTTATTTAAGATGATACAATTTCCATCGGAAAGATTTAAACAGTAATAGGTATTCATAGAAAACTTTTAGGTTTTGTTTAAGCTTTTTAAGTTCTTTTTCTCATATTATGACTTTAGTTCCTGTTCCTGTAGGCCAATTTTAAGATCCTTTGATTAGTATACCAAAACTTTCCCAATGGTGTAGTTTTTGCTTCTAATATGACAACAGGAAATTTTACACGTAGCCATGTATTAATATACTAGGAAAAAAGATTTAAGTTTTGGGTTAAAGTCGTAGTATTATTAGAATAGAATGAGAATTATAGTGTTATGATTCTAAAATCATACGTCAATGATAATTATAAGATTTAATGATAAGGTATTAGCTTAATGAGATATAACATAGTATTAAAGTCCAAACACTAGATCATGAAACTCATATAAGTCATGGTAAGGAATAAGTTTTGAATTAATTGTTATAGAATTACAGGCCACTATGTTGAATCGTAATAGGTTAATGGAATAAATAAAAATTAAGTCATTTAAGTTAACTTATAGTATAGTGTTAAGTTGATAATATCAATCGTTAAAAAATATTAGGAGTCAGTAACTTGGATTGAACCTAGAGTTAACTAAGAAAGTTTTTGTATTAATCAGGGTTTAGAACAAAGAGTATAATATGAATGATTTGTTGAACACTATGGAAGACACTTTTAAATGAACTATATTGAAATTGTGCACCTGTGACCTTGATGTGAGATTTGTGAAGCACGTCAGGCATCATGGAGTTCAAACTGTCTGCTTGGAGCTTGCAAGTCTCGTGATGATCTTGTGATGCACAGTTTGTAAAGCGCAATATACATCATGAAGTTTGTACGCCCCCAGCAAGTGATTATCACACTGCTGGAGGGTATGAAAAATGGTATATAAGTTGGAAGGAGTCCGAATAAAATTTGGCTTCAGTCCTGATCAGACTGTTCCCAGAAGAACTGCCTCAGAGTGGTCTCTTCTCTCCGTCCGGATTCTCTGGAGCGGGTCCTAACCCTACCCTTGGTCGGGGCTGGCCCCCAGCAAACTTGGCAAGATGTCTTCTCTAAATAAATCATAAAATTAGTCAGGCATGGTGGCACATGCCAGTAGTCCCAGTTACTTGAAAGGCTGAGGTGGAAGAATTACCTGATCCCAGCAGGTCAAGGCTCCTGTAACCCAGGAGTGATTGTGCCACTGCACTCCAGTCTAGGTGACAGGGAGTCCAACAACAACAACAAAAAAAAAGTTCTGAAAAAAAATCAAAGAGCAGCCTATAAATTATCAGATTTCCTGGAAGCCAAGTAGAGGAAACAAATGTTTTAAAGAAAAGGACTTTTTAAAAATCCTTTTTCATTTTACTTGTATTTATTTGTTTTTTTAATTAAATTCAGAGGGTACACATGCATATTTGTTACATAAACATGCTATGTAGTGGTAGAGACTGTGTCTCAAGTGTCTCGTTCCCCAGTTAGTGAACATATTGCCCCAAAGGTAATTTCTGAACCCTAAGACCCTTCCCCCTTATTGGTGTCCCCAGTATCTACTATTTCCATCTTTATGATCATTTAGCTCCTACATATGAGTGAGAACATGAGGTGTTTGGTTTTCTGTTTCTTAGTTTAATTAGGATGATGATCTTCAGCTCCATCTCTGCTGCTGCAAAGGACATGATTTCATTCTTTTTTATGACTTTGTAGTATTTTATGGTGTATTATACCACATTTTCATTATCCACTGATGTGTTGATGAACATTTAGTTTGATTTCACATCTTTGCAATTGTGAACTATGCTGCAATGAACATGCGGGTTCAGGTGTCTTTTTTATATAATAACCTCTGTTCCTTAGGATAGATACCTAGTAGTGGGATTGCTTGATCAAATGGTAGATCTACTTTTAATCATCTGAGTAATTTCCATGCCACTTTCCATAGAGGTTATACTAATTTACACTCCCACCAACAGTGTAGAGTGTTCCCTTTTCTTTGCATTCATGCCAGCAGCTATCATTTTTTGATTTTATAATAATAGCCATTCTGACTGGTGTAAGGTGGTACCTCATTGTGGTTTTAACATGTATTTCCTGATAATGAGTGCTGTTGAGCATTTTTTCATATTTTGTTAGCCATTTGTATATATTATTTTGAGAGATGTCTGTTCTTGTTGTTTGCCCACTGTTTAATGGGGTTATTTGCTTTTTTCTTGCTTATTTGAGTTATTTGTAGATTCTAGATATTAGTCCTTTGTCAGATTTATAGTTTGCAAATATCTTCTCCCATTTTATGGGTTGTCTATTTGTCTGTTGATTATTTCTTTAGCTGTGCAGAAACTTTTAAGTTTTAATTACCCACGGATTTATTTTTGTTTCAGTTGCATGTTTTGGGGATTTTAGTCATAATTTCTTCTTGCCTAGGCTAATGTCCAGAAGAGTTTTTTCTAGGATTTTTATTGTTTCAGGTCTTTAATCCATCTTGAGTTAATTTTTTATATGGGGAGAGATAGGGATCAAGTTTCATTTTTTTGCATGTAGCTATCCAGTTTTCTCAGCACCATGTTGAATAGTATATCCTTTCCCAGTGTATGTTTTTGTCTGCTTTATCAAAGATCAGTTGGTTGTAGGTATTTGGGTCTATTTCTGGATTCTTTATTCTGTTCCATTCGTACATGTGTTTGCTCTTGTACCAGTACCATGCTGTTTTGGTTACTACAGCTTTGTACTATAATTTGAAGTTAGATAGTATGATGCCTCTAGCTTTGTTCCTTTTGCTTAGGAATTCTTTGGTTATTCTGGTTCTTTCTTGGTTCCATATGAACTTTAGGATTGTTTTTTCTAATTCTGTGAAAAATGACATCAGTACTTTGATAGGGATTGCATTGAATCTGTAGATTACTTTGGGTAATATGGTCATTTTAATAATGTTGATTCTTCTAATCCATAAGCATTGGATGTTTCTCCATTTGTTAGTGTTCTCTGAAATTTCTTTCATCAGAGTTTTGTAATTCTCCTTGTAGAGATCTTTCAACTCCTTTGTTTAAAAATATTTCTAAGTGTTTTAGCTCCTTGGTTGGTATTGTAAATGGAATTAAGTTATTGATTTGATTCTCAGCTTGGTCACTATTGGTATATAGTAGTGACACTGATTTGTGTGTGTTGATTTTATATTCTGAAACTGCCAAATTCATTTATCAAGTTTAGGAGTCTTTTAGAGGAGTCCTTGGGATTCTCTAGATACAAATTCATATCATCAGCATGCAGAGAAAGCTGACTTTTTTTCCAGTTTGGATTCCCTTTATTCCTTTCTCTTGCCTGATTATTCTGGCTAGGACTTCCAGTACTATGTTGAATAGTAGTGGTGAAAGTGGACGTTCTCGCCTTGTTCCAGTTCTGAGGAGAAATGTATTCAACTTTTCTTCATTAAGGATGACATTGGTGTGGATTTGTCATATATAACTTTTATTATTTTGAGGAATGTTCCCTTTATTCCTATTTTGCTGAGAGTTTTTATCATGAAGGGATGCTGGGGTTTTTTTCTAATTGCTTTTTCTGCATCTATTGAAATGATTCTATGATTTTTTTGGTTTTAATTCTGTCTATGGAGTGGATCACACTTATTGATTTGCATATGTTGAATAACCCTTGCATTCCTGGCATAAAATCCATTTGGTCGTGGTTATTATATTTTTTATGTGCTGTTGAATTTTGTTTGCTAATATTTTGTTGAAGATTTTTACATCTATGTTCATAAGGGATATCGACCTGTAGTTTTCTTTTTTTGTTGTTGTGTTTTTTCCTGACTTGTTATCAGAGTGATACTGCCCCATAGAATGAGTTAGGAAGGATTTCCTTCTCTTCACTCTTATGAAATGGTTTCATTAAAGTTGGTACAAGTTCTTTGAAGGTGTGATAGAATTCCTCTGTGTGTCTACCAGGTTCTGGATTTTTTTTGTTGGGAGATTTCCAATTACTGTTTCAATCTCACTACTTGTTATTGATTTGTTCAGAGTTTCTATTTCTTCCTGATTTAAGGTTGGAAGTATGTTTCCAAGAACTTATCCATCTCCTCTAGATTGTCTAATTTGTTTGTATATAGGTGTTTATAACAGTCTCGGGTGATCTTTTGAATTTCTGTCATATCAGTTGTAATATCTCCTGTTATATTTCTGATTGAGCTAATTTGAATCTTCACTTTGTTTCTTAATCTGGCTAGTGGTCCATCAATTTGTTTGTCTTTTCAAAGAACCAACTTTTTGTTTCAGTGACCTTTTGTATTGTTTTTTATTTCAATTTCATTTAATTCTGCTCTGATCTTTGTTATTTCTTTTATTCTGTTTGCTTTGGTTTTAGTTTGTTTGTGTTTTTCTAGTTCCTTGAGGTGTGATGTTAGGCTGTCTACAGGTAATTTTTCTGTCTTATTAATGTAGACCTAAAGCACTATAAATGTTCCCATGAGCATAGCTTAGGCTGTGTGTCCAGAGGTTTTGATAACTTGTTTCATTATTGTCATTCATTTCAATAATTTTTATAAGTTGCCATCATGATTTCATTGTTGACCCAAGGATGATTCAGGAGTTAATTGTTTTAAGTTCCACGTTTTTGTTTGGTTTTGCAAGTTCTTCTTGAAGTTACTTTCTACTTTTATTCCACTGTGGTCTGAGAAGATGCTTGATATGGTTTTGATTTTTTTAATTTACTGAGATTTGACTTGTGGCCTATTATATAGTCTATCTTGGAGAATGTTCCATGTGCTGATGGGAAAAATGTATATTCTGTAGTGTGGGAATGGAATATTCTGCAGCTGTTTGTTAGTTCCATTTCCTCTAGAGTCCTGTTTAACTCCACTGTTTCTTTGTTGACTTTCTGCCTTGATGATTCATCTATTGCTGTTAGTGAAGTGTTGAAGTTTCCCACTATTATTGTATTGCTGTCTATTATTACTTTTTTTTTAGGTCTAGTAGAATTTGCTTTATAAAGCTGGGGGCTCTGGTGTTAGGTGCATATATATTTAAAATTATGTCATCTTGCTGGAGATGTCTGTCTTATTTTTGTATATTTGTCTTATTTTTACTGTTGTCAACTTAAAGTTTTATATTATTCTCATATCTTATATGAGAATGATGACTCCTACTCATTTTTTATTTCCATTTACATGAAATATTTTCCCCACCCCTTTACCTTGAGTTTAGAGTCTTTTTAAGTTAAGTGGGTCTTTTGAAAGCTGTAGATATTTGGGTTGTGTTTTTTTTTTTAACCATTCTGCTAATGTGTGTGTGTGTGTGTGTGTGTGTGTGTGTGTGTGTGTATTTTTTAGTGTGGCATTGATACCATTTTACATTCAGAGTTAATAATGATATGTAAGATACTCTTCTATTCATCATGCTGGTTGCTATCTGGTTGCTTTAGTTATCTATTTTCTCTATTGTGTTGGTATTCCATAAGGCCTGTGAACTTTATGATTTCCAGAATTATTCTACTGATGTATTTTGACCTTTTGTTTCAGTATTTAATATCCTTTAAGTATTTCTTGTATAGCCAGTCAAGTGACAACTATTTCCCTCAGCATTTTCTTGTCTGTGAAGGACTTAATTTCTCCCTCATTTATGAAACTTAGTTTTATGGGATGCAAAATCCTTCACTGACTGTCATTCTGTTTGAGCAGATTGAAGATGGGGCCCCAATCACTTCTGGTTTGTAAGGTTTCTTCTAAGAAGTCTGTTGTTAGTATGATATGTTTACCTTTAAAGTTATTAGATACTCTTATCTCACTGCTCTTAAAATTTTATTTTCACATTAACTTTGCATAGCTGGGTGATTATATTCATTGGGGATGACCTTTTTACAATAAATTTTCTGGGGATTTGGGGAAGTTTTCTTGTATCTGAATATTTAGATCTCTGGCATGGACAGGAAAATTTTCCTCCTTTATTCTCTAAAATAGGTTTTCCAAACCTGTTGCTTCCTCTTCTTCCTCAAGAATACCTCTGATTCTTAGATTTGAGTGTTTTACATAATTCCACATTTCTTGGAGACCTTGTTTCATTCTATTGATTCTTTTTTATTTACTGTCTGACCAGGTTAATTCAAAAGGCTTGTCTTCAAGTTCCAAAATCCTTCCTTTGCTTATTCTAATCTATTGTTAAAACTCTCCACTGCACATTGTACTTCCTTAAATGCTTCATTCACTTCCAGAATTTTAGGGGTTTTTTTAAGGTGTCTATCTCTTTGGAGAATTTTTCATTTATGTCCTGAATCATTTTTTAAATTACTTTATAGTGGTTTTAAGTTTTCTCCTAAAATTTACTTATCACTGTAGGGTTTCCTTGGTTATATATAGCTTTGGTGTGGTGAATTTCTTAATTGTCAGCCCTGTGCTATGTACCTGCACTGGCCCACAGCATCCTGAATGCAGAGTAGCTTGGAAAGTATTATTAGCTGGCATTTAGGATCAGGCCTTCTCCAAAGCTGAGGTATTGTATCCAATATGATTGGCTGTACTATTGACTTCTGGTCAAGAGGTGGCACTTGTGGGAGAAAGTCAGCTGCTTGGTGGTTGTCAGGTTTCTCTTTGGTGAGTGTTGCTCCGAGGAAATGCTCAGTCAGCCTAGCCTGAGTTTGGGAGTATAGGGATTTTTCAAGTTCTCTGTCTGTTTTGAAACTTCAGGGGGAGTACAGGGGAAAGGAGCTGAAACATCCTGCAAACTCTTAGCTACCTCAGTGTAGATTAGGAGGAAATCCCAGGCCACTGGAGTAATGCTGTTGTACAGGGCAGGCACAGAAAATTTTACATAGGGAGTGAGAGGTTGCTATGGAATAAGTTCCGCTCAGCTGCCACCTTGGCCTCAGGCAATCTGTGATCTGAATATCAGAGTACAACCAGCTTCAAAGCTGAAGGTGTTCTCAGGCAACCTCCCTAGCCAAGAACTGTCTGCAGCCTCAAATTTTACCCTTGGGGCCTGTCTACTGCCAGGCTGGCTGTTTCCTTGGTTACACAGCACAGCTATATAATGTGTGTGTGTGTGTGTGTGTGTGTGTGTGTGTGTGTGTGTGTGTACACACATATATGTATCACAGAACACAGCTGTGAGTAAGGCAGTTTCCCCTGAGGGACTGGGGTCCTACAAGGCTCAGGGAGTGCTGCAAGTTCACAGCAAGAGCGCAGAACTCCTGAATTCCCCTCACTCACCTTCCCCATTGCATCCAGAGGCTATGGTGGACTGTGGTGGTTCAGGCAAGAGTCTGACCAGTTCCAGCCCAGGTGGTGGATTTTTTTCTTCTTCTTTACTCTAAGTGGTTATTATCACTCCCTTGGAGACTTGTGGGGCATGCTGCTGGATCTGTTCTTTTCTGGGTACTGAGGAAACTATCTTGTTTACTCTGTGTGAGGAACTCACTCAAGCTGCCTAATTCCAGCCCTCTCGATCCTCTTTCCAAAGATAAGGACTAATGTTAGTAATACATCAACTAAGAGAAGAGGGCCAACAATTGAGGTCATTAGTGACCCCGAAAAAGGCAGTTTTTGTGAAGTCATAGGGGTAAAGTTTGATTATAGGCAACTCAATAAAGAATTAAAGAGTGTAATTATAATAAAGGCAACTATGATCATAGAAATCCCAGGCTATATATCCAAATAATACACCTTCCATAGGAGGGAAAGGTAAGTAATATGTTTATAGCACCATGCAAACATATCCTGAGGTTCATTTAAACTGGACCTGCTCAAGTCACACACCTGTATTAATCACTATGAAATAGGGTGACCTGAATATGTGGCCTGTTTAGTTAGCTGAATTCACATGTCCTCCTCTCCCTTGTTAAGAATTAAATATGGAGTCGGTTATTCCAGAACAACAAGAATCTCCAAATAAAAATGGGACTGCCAGGAAGAAGGAGGTAAACATGATGTTAAGAGGCCATTGGAAATTGCTCACTAAAATTGGTATTTCACAAATCATTGTTATAGCACTAACTAGACTATATGATAACATTTGTATAACACAGAACTGGACCAGAATATCTATACTATGAACAACTGATGATGCTTGCTTTATCCGTTTATAATTTTGTTTTCTCCAGTTCAGTAAATTAAACATACGAAATGAATTATATTCTCTGGGAGATAAAAGTATATACAGGTGATTGGTAAAATTTTTGAACTCTTTCTGGATATAAATATCATAGGCATTGAATAATGTACCATTCATTCTGTTATTAAAAACTAAAGACTGAATTCAAATAATTAATAACCTAAAGCATTAAAAGTACTTTGTTCTCTGTTACCCATGTCTTATTACATGCTAACTACTAATTTTTTTTCTTTAAAATGTCTTGTGATATAATAAGTTGAAATCATCATAAATAAGTATTTTGAGCATGTACATTTATTTCACTTTGTAATGTGTCATTGGAAAGTTTTCTTATACTTTTAAATTTTTAAAAATTGTAATGACAAACTAGTATCTGACCTTATCTTTTTATCTTTCTACCAAATAAACACAAATTTTTCTGCATTAAGCAACTATGCAAAAAATGAAAAAAAATTTAAAATTTTAAAAAACAATTTTTTCCCAAAAATTTATGAATATTTCTGTTACTTTTTTCTGAATATATTAACTCTTTTGCTTCAGTCTTTCCTCTGCATGTTATCCAAAACATTCCTGACCATAAATGAAAAGCAGGAAGATGAAGAGAAAGGAGGGAGGAAAAAACAGTCATTGTTTCCTATACTGGACACTGGGCATTTACGTCAAAGAACAAACAGAAGCTTTAACAATTTTGATTTTTACTTTTTATGTTCCAAAGTTGATTCTTAGGGCTTTAATGAATAGACATGAATGAATAGAATGAAAAGACATGAATAGACACTTCTCAAAAGGAGATATACGGGCAGCCAACAGACACATGAAAAAGTGCTCAGCCTCACTCATCATCAGAGAAATGCAAATCAAAACCACATTGAGATCTAACTCCTGTAAGAATGGTCATCATTAATAAAACAATAACAGATGCTGGTGAGGATGTGGAGAAAAAGGAATGCTTCTACACTGTTAGTGGGAATGCAAACTTGTACAACCTCTCTGGAAAACAGTGTGGCAATTTCTGAAAGAACTAGAAATTGACCTTCCATATGACCCAGCAATTCCCCTATTGCAAATATACCCAGAGGAACTCAAATAACTCTACAAAGAAGATACCTGCACACGTATGTTTGTTGCAACTCTATTCACAATAGCAAAAACATGGAACCATTCGTGTTGCCCATTGAAGCTGGACTGGATTTTTAAAATGTGGTACATATACACAATGAAATATTATGCAGCCATAAAGAAGGACAAATATATGAACTTTTCAGCAACCTGGACTTGGACTTGGAGTTGATCATACTCAGTGATTTATTACAGAGTTCTATATGTTCTCACTCATAAAAGGACCTTGAACAATTATAATGCTATAAGAAAGCAACTGGCAGTAATGGGAAACTGCCAGGGGAGAGGGGGCGCGTAGGATTGGCAGTTGAGGGAAACTGCTAAGGGAAGGAAGGCCATACCTCATCAACAAGGGTAACTGCATGACCAATGTTTGTATACCTAACCCTGAAGTGTACCCCACATCTTTATAATAAAATTTTTTTAAAAAACAACAAATTTTTCCCAAAAATTTATGAATATTCCTGCTACTTTTTTCTGAACAAATTAACTCTTTTGCTTCAGTCTTTCCTATGCATATTATCCAAGACATTCCTGACCATAAATGAAAAGAAGGAAGATGAAAAGAAGGGAGGGAAGAAAAAATAGTCATTTTTTTCCTATACTGGACACTGGGCATTTACATCAAGAACAAACAGAAGCTTTAAATTACAATTTTGTTTTTTACTTTTTATGTCCCAAAGCTGATTCTTAGGGCTTAATACCAGAGCAAACACCAAAAGTAAATGACTTTGTTTTTTTAATAATAGTCTTGCTGTTTAAATTACACCTTGAGCTTTTATTAAACAAAGGGTTGTATGGTTAAAATCCCAGTGGAGAAAAACAATTAAGGTATTGATTAGACTGTTAAATACTGTTTTCCCTTTCGGAAAAACTCACTACTCCACTCCCTCTACTTCCAAATAGATCTTTGAATCTTCTTCTTCAAAAAGTAATAATCATCCAGAAATTACTGTGTCATTCCCCAAAAATTTATCCCAAATAACTCATGCTTTTGCTCTAACACTGCATTCTAGTTTACAATTATTTAAACATTTTTCATATTGAATTTTAAGGTAAAAGTATATGTATTTAAAATTTTATATTACAAAGAATATTGTTCAAAAGACATAAAGATTTTTAAAATATTTTTTTAAATAATAAAAAAATAGGAATTCAATTCAAAAATTGAAACACCCCAACAAGGGCATAGAGCATTCTTAGGGGTGAGATTCTGAGATCGTAAGTCAAGTTGAAAATATCTGTGAGAAGTCTGTAATAGTTTAGGTTTATGATGCTCTTTTATAGTTATTGGTTGGCAAAGAGACTTCTTGAGCTTAGAAAAAGGTCTCACCAAAAATGCTCAATGTGTAAGATGTTTAAGAAAGCATATGGAAGGGTGTGTGGAAGTAGGCTCAGTGACGGGAAGGGTCAAGTTCAAAAACCTACCTGATTTATGAAGACACCTTCCTGGCTGCAGAATGCTCTACTTGGAATAACATTTAGCCCAGGTTAATGTGTATGATTATTTACAGAAGTATATGTCTTTCTTATGTACTGCAATTGAACCACAATTTGCATTGCCTCTCTCTTATTTTTATGAGATGTAACTGAAAAATACATGTGTGTGCTTATTACATTTTTTACTTGAATAAATGAAATAGCAGAACAGTGACTACAAATCTCACCAGAGTCCTCAAAAGGAAAGCAAATACGGTGAAACATTTTTATCGGGTAATTTCACGTTAATTTCTTACTTTACCCTTGCAATTAAACTGGGACACAGGTAATTTTTTGGCATGTCAGAAAATTAGAAGTTAGGAATTTTTTGTTCTGTATATCTTTTAAGTTGGAGCTAGAACTTGAACCCAGTTCCTTAGATTGTTTCAGTTCCTTCGATTATTTCACTTTGTTACATTGTTTTTGTTTGTTTGTTTTTCACTTTTTTGTTTGCTTTGCTGCTTCTCATATCAGGAAGAAAACTTTAGGACTAGAAATTGCAAAATATATTTTTTCTCTACTCTATGTTCAATTGTGACAATAGTACCTAGAATAAACAATAAAAAAAAAACTTACCTATGTTCATTTATAAAAGATCTCATTTCTATAAACATTCTGTTCACTGATACAAATAATCTGATATGGCTTGGTTTCCTTATTCCTACCTTGTTTTGTCAAATGAAGCAAGTAAGAATATGACATTTAAAGTATCTTTTTCAAATTTTCTCTTAACTGATAATTCATATGCATATTAATGTTATTAATAAATCAAATACTCATCACATAAAATTACTTAAATTTGAATCCCATGGTCTGGAAGGGAAACTTTTTTAATTGTTAACTTTCTTTTTTAAATATTTTAGAATGAGTTCTAACACTAAATTACACTATGGTTTAGAAAATTTCATTAAATATTAACCTGGAGGGGAAAACATGTGTATTGAGTCAGTTTTCCAGGAACGGGAATTCTGATTCAAATAATATACTGAGAAGTGCTTTCAGGAGAAGACTTGTTGAGGGAAACAGGATGGTGAGTGGGATGGGATAAGCAAGAACTTGGTCTCAACTTGGCTGAGACCTCATCTCTACAATAAATCAAAAATCAGCCGGGCGTGGTAGCGCGCACCTGTAGTTCCAGTTACTTGGAAGGCTGAGGCGGAAGGATCACGGAGCCCAGCAGGTCGAGGCTGCGGTGGCAGGAGAGGCCACTGCACTCCAGTCTGGGCGACAGAGTGAGACTCCAACTCAAAAAAACAAACAAACAACAACAAAAAAAGAACTTGGTCTCTACTAGAGTCTAGCTTCATCTTACTATGAGAACACCACACCGTACACATTGTATTGTAAAATAAATTCCACCTTGAAATAAGAAAACTAGATGTGTGTGTGTGTGTGTGTGTGTGTGTGTGTGTGTGTGTGTGTGTGTGTGTGTGTGTTGGTATCATTGACCCCCTAAGTGTTTCTAAATGTTGCAAGTGGAGGCATAACGGAAGTACACAACATCATGGAGCAAGAGTAAAGCTAGCTATGTAGACAAGAGGGCAGCTGAGCCGTTAACTACACATAAGCCAATTCATAGCACCTGGGAGAGAGGGCGCCAGTTGCTGAAGAGTATCTGGGAAGGTTACTGACAGCATCTGCTACTCAAATGACACCTCAACAAATGCAGCTTTTGAAATTAATCCTGGTACAAAAGGAAACGAGTTACAATCTCACCATTTCTGTACCAGTTGACAAATGATGGTAACTGAGAATGCAGCAAAAATGACAGTTTTATTTTTAAGTTATTGAATTTTTGCTTTGTTTTGTTTTTTGAGTTTGCATCTCACTCCGTCGCCCAGGCCGGAGTGCAGAGGCACACTCACTACCACCCCAGCGTCAACCTACTGGGATCTGGCAATCCTTCCTCCTCAGCCCTCCAAGTAGCCAGAACCACAGGCGCACACCACCATGCCTGGCTAAACTTTTAAAAAATTTTTTTTATTGTAGATGAGGTCTCACCATGTTGCCCAGGCTGATCTCGAACCCATGGGCTCAAGCAATCCTCTTGTCTGGGTCTCCCAAAGTGCTGGGATTACAGGCTTGAGCCATCGTGCCTAACCTGAATGTTTTAATGAGGTGGGAAGAAATTTATATCAGAATTCATGTACTCAGATCTCCTGAACCTGGTGAAAAATGATGTGGGTCTGTCAGTAAATGGATGGAAGAACTTCTTCATTTGGAGGAAAAATAAAACACAACCTTTCTTAATACAATAAAGACTGACAATGATGAAAGTCATTGACACTATCTTTTAAAAGATATGTTCTTGTAGTATTTATGAAAATCCCTTGCACAGGTACTTTACATCTATAAATTAAAGATTTGTTTAACGTTATTAAGGAAAAACCCAACAGCATAGGCTTTCATGACCTTTCTATTATAAACCAAAAAAAGCATTACTAAAAAAAACTCCTGAACTTCATATTTCCTTTTTTTTTTTTTCCTTTTCTTCACTCCTTTTTTCTGGTGGGTATTTTTGCTCTTCTTTGGACTTAATCAAATAGGAAAAAATATTTCTTATCTAATAGCACATGCCAACAAATTCACCATTTTTCATTTGATCACACCCTAAAGCCTATCTTGGATGATTACTAGGTTGTCTTTGCTTGTGACTATGTACATATATATTTACAGAATTGTTCAAAAGTTCTGACAAGTAAAAGCTCTGTCAAATGTGTAGTCTCTTTGAAACATGAGGACAGAAAGTTAAGATATATTGTAAAAAACTTGTAGTGAAAGCTACATTATCAAACCATTAAATTATAACAATAGAAACATCTTCAGTATTTTCCAAAAGTTAGATAACAACATCAGTTTTTAAGGGAAATATTAAGCAACTGTGCCCTGACTATCTTAAGATAGTTAACTTTTTTAACATGAGGCAATTTTAATTGCATAGGTTCTGGCAGTCTTATTTTTAAAACATTTGATGAAACTTCTTATAACTCCATTCTTCCATTTCCACTGTCTAACACAAGACTCAACATACCTACCTGACTCATTCTTGATAAGTTATATTTTTAGTCAATAAATATATCAACTTAGGAGACATTATATAACACCTAAATTTTCTTATTTAATAACATAAACATTTTGTTATAAAATTCTTGCTCTGGCCAGGCACAGTGGCTCAAGCCTGTAATTCCAGCATTTTGAGAGACTGAGGTGAGAGGATTGCCTGAACCCAGGGGTTCGAGACCAGCCTGGGCAATGTGGTGAGACCTCATCTCTACAATATATCAAAAAATTAGCCAGGTGTGGTAGCACGCACCTGTATTTCTGGCTACTTGGAAGGTTGAGGCGGAAGGATCACCGGAGCCCAACAGGTCGACTCTAGGGTGGCCGTGAGCATGCCACTGCACTCTAGCCTGGACAACAGAGTGACACTTTGGCTCAAAAAAAAAAGATTTCTTGTTCTGCCAATGCAGTGGCTCACCCCTATATTACCAGCACTTTGGGAGGCTAAGGTGAGAGGATTGCCTGAGTCCAGGGGTTGGAGACCAGCCTGGGCAACTCGGCAAGACCTTGTCTCTACAATAAATCAAAAAATTAGCCAGGTGTGGTGGCACACACCTGTAGTTCCAGCTACTTGGAAGGCAGTGACTGAAGGATCACCTGAGCCTAGCAGGTTGAGGCTGCAGTGGCTGTGAGCATGTCACTACACTTCAGCCTGGACAAAAGAGCAAGACTCCTACTCCAAAAAAAAAAAATCTGTTCTAAACTAATGAAGATATTTTTAAAAACAGGGCAAGAAATCGAAAACATCATATCTTCTGATTCTCACAGAGATAACCCTTGAGCCCTGTTCTGTGGCTACAGCAGCTTTAGACTGTGAAATTGAAAATGTCTAATACAAATAAAGATTAAAAGGGTTTAAAGTGCCAAATTGGAACTTCACTAGAAAATAACTTATTATTGGTATAATTTAATCAGTTGCTGTTACTGTTGTGATTACTCAAGCTACACTTGCAGATGTGCCACAAAATAGCAAGAGACATGAAGAATGAAATAAATTGTCAAGGCCACTAGCAACTGAAATTACATTTTCTAGACAGGGAGGGGACATATCTTTTCATGGCCACCTGTAAAGAGCAGCAGGATAGAGGTTACCTAACACTGAAAATTAAGAATGAGTACCATTCTTCCAAAACTTATATTTAACAAGATCACATTAGAAAAATAGGATTGGGGACGGGGTAATCGTGTGCAATCTTTTATGGAGGCAGAATGCATTGTCAGGTAACATCTCTTTTTGATTAAGAGAAGAAATCTCTCAACTACAATAAGATTTTAATTTCTTCTTAGTATTCCCATTTAAGCAAAGATATCTCATTTCTATTTCAATATTAGAAAACTATACATTAGGAAGTGTAGGCAACATTGTTTCAATTTACTCTCACACATTCAGAAAGTAAGAATAATATTAGAAAAGATAATTGGATATCTCATGTCAAGAGATAGTTCCACATTACCTAATCATGTAATGAATGTAAATGGATTAAAAAACAAGATCCAGTTATAGACTGCCTACAAAAGACTCACTTCAGCTTTAAGAATACACATAGACTAAAAGAAAAGGGATAGAAAAATCCAATGACATTTTTCACAGAATAGAAAAACAACTCTAAAATTTTATGGAACCACAAAAGACTCTGATCAGCAAAAGCAATCTTAAGCAAAACAAATCAAGAGACATCACACGACCTGACTTCAAAATATACTACGAAGCCATGTAATCAAACAGTGGGGTACTGGTATAAAAACAGACACGAAGAACAATGGGACAGAATTGAGAGCTCAGAAATAAATCTATGCATTTATGGTCAATTGATTTTTGACAAATATGCCAACAACATACAATGAGGAAAGGACAGTCTCTTCAACAAATAGTGGGGGGAAATGGATAACCATATGCAAAAGAATAAAAGTAGACTCTTACAATATACACAAAAATCAACTCAAATGGATTAAAGAGTGAAATGTAAGAACTGAAATTGCAAAACTGTAAAAAGAAAACAGACTTTATGATATTGATGTGGGCAATATATTGTGAATATGAACATAAAGCAAGCAAAAGCAAAAACAAAAAGTAAACAATGGGATTACATCAAACTAAAAAGCTTCTGCACAGCTAAAGAAATAGTAAACAGCTTGAAGAGACAATCTATAGAACTGGAAAAAATATTTCCAAACCATACATCTAATAAGGAGTTAATATCCAAAATATATAAGGAGTTCAAATACCTCAGTAACAAGAAACCAAATAACCCATTTAAAATTGAAGAAAGAACCTGAATACATATTTCTTAAAGAAGACATACAAATGATATAGAGGTATATGAAAAAATACATCTCCAATCATCAGAGTAAAACAAATTATATTTAATATTAAATGAGTAAATTTCAAATAAATAAATACAAATGCCTAGTTCAAATGTCTAGTTTAAATGTTATTTAAAGGCATTATTTTGTATCAAGTATCAGGATAAAGACTGGAGGGGCCCCAAGTATAAACCTAAAAGTCATTAGAACACAAACAAAGACAGAGAAAGGTATCATGGGAAAATAGACTAAGACGATATCAGAGCTTATGTCTGAATAGCAAGATTATTTTTTAAAAGACATTTATCTTTCTGAATTTCTATGCTTGTGAAGATTTAATTAAGCTTTAAAGGAAAAATCTAATAGGGAATATTGACTCTTACAAAGAGATAATTTGATTATTTGAAAAGATTTCCGTTGTTATCTATGTGTGTCTGAACTCCATTTATTCCAAATTTATACAAAAATATTTGTTTGCTGAAAGAAAAATGTTCAGCTTATAAGAGATCTTTAATTAAGGAGCTCTAGTTTGAATAGTTTTGCTGAGAAAAACTGGATTGTTAATAGCCATGTAAAGTAAAGGAATTGACTATAACTTCTAACTAGTCTTTCTAGGAGGCAAATAACTACTGTATTCATAGCTTATAAAATTGTTTCATTTATTTTGTAATTACCATGCTTATTTAAGTCATTTGTGCATAATTTGTCTTCTTAGTAAACTATAGTTTTATATGTGCACCAACTCTCATTACTTCTTTATGTCTGATTGTATCTTGATTTGCTCAGTATGTTACAAGTTAATTAAATATGAATAAAATATGATGATAAAAATCACTAAGTACTTATAATATTGAAAGCAGTAACTGTTTCAAATGAACTGGCTTAATTTAACAAAAACTCTAATTCTCCATGGTTATTAATATCAACTCATTTTACAGATTAAAAAACTGAGGGACAAAGAGGATAAAACACTTGCCAAAATGTTCTCAGCTAGAAAGTGGTGATGCTGTAATATGAACCAAAGTGAGGTTCATGCTACAGACTCCTAAATTCACCCTCTAAAACACTTTGTGGCTGCCTTTCCAATCTAGATGAATGCAACCTTGAAGGAAAATTATTTTTAATAAAAGCAAAAGAAGCCGGGCTCAGTGGCTCAGCCTGTAATCCCGCGCTTTGGGAGGCTGAGGTGAGTGGATTGCCAGAGCCTATGGGTTCGAGACCCGCCTGGGCAACTTGGCGAGACTTCATCTCTACAATAAATCAAAAAATTAGCCGGATGTGGTAGCGCACGCCTGTAGTTCCAGCTACTGGAAGGCTGAGGCGGAAGGATTGCCGGAGCCCAGTAGGTCGAGGCTGCACTTCAATCTGGGTGACAGAGGGAGACTCCAACTCAAAAAAAAAAAAAAAAGCAAAAGAAATTAGCAGTCTTAAAAACAAACTTATTGCATATCTAAATCTCATTTTCTCCCTTTTGATGTATTCAGGTGATCTTTTCTTTCAGAAAGTTATGGTTTTCTGAAAAATTATTTGAATATCTTATTTTAATACAGTGGCATTTAATCATGGAAACAAAGTAAAAAATCAATTTTCTATGTTCATTAAATTTTATATTAGATTGCATGATTGATTTTAATGATGGAATATAATGTGAGATTTTGTAATATGTATTATATAATCCTTAGATTACACAAAGGCAATTTACTGAAAACTAATTAGTGAGTGATGCCATGGAATACTACTGAGGGGAAGAAAACACATTAATCTCCACTTAGTTAAGTCATATTACACTCTCTAGACTATTGTAGCAAAGCTTAAGCCTTTCTTAACCCATCATTGCTAACATTGTTAAATCTAATTATAAGAGAAATGTTATCATTAACTGAGTGCCTCTTTAGAATTAAATCATTGCCTATTTAGTACTGAAACAAGTAATAAGAATTTTTAGGGAATTTTCACCATAGCACATTACTACTACCTTTCACAATTCTGGGTAAACAAACAGGAAAAGAAAGTGTTTAATGATCCATATGTTTACTTTTTTGTTTAAGATCAAAATATGTTCATCTTCCTTTGGACATAGAGACATCTTATGCTTCCATCTGCCTATCTCTGGTAAAACATTTGCTGCATTATTTTAAAATAAGAACAATCTATGGTCAGAAAAAAATATTTAAGTCCTTTAACTTTTCCCTCAATTTTACGACTAGTAGGAGATAGTGTATTAATTATTAGAATATATTGGAAATGTTTTTCTCAGCATTATTTTGGTCTAATATACCAATAAACCAAAAGATGAATATTGCATGGAACATTATTTTTGTATTTGGTACTTAACCTTTTGATGAGGTTGTAGATAAACTGGAGTACATTCAGGACAAAATTACTAGGTCACTGAGGACACTCAAAACCATATCATACTTGAATTAATTGAAAGAAAAAAGGTGTTTCAGTATGTAACTTTTAAAATAAAAGAGGGAATTATTACAAAAGTAACACTTTGCAATTGTTTAATCATAATTATAGTAGAGAAATGTATGAACTAAAAGTAGATGCGTAATGGAAGCATAAATCTATCACTCTCTTCGGAATTATCCACTATTATAACTTTGGTGTACACACTTGCAAATCTGTGACTTGCTTTTTCCAGTAGTATATTAAAAATTTTATGACAAGGTCAGAAATTTTTCAAAACAAAAATTTTAAGCAAACTTCCTTACAATTGCAGATGCTCATCAGCGATGAATTATCAAATCAAAATTTCACTATTACCTATTATTGGGTCTCAAATGTTGTCCTTCTAAAGGTGCTAAAAAAATGTTGCTGCTATATTTTGAAATTCCAATGTAGCAATGTATAACACAGGAGCAAAGTCTGCATTTATAGGTAAAAGACAAGACTAATTTTTACTAATAAAAGCAGTCCATATGACCAAGGACTTTTATTCTTACACAAAAATTTTCAACTCTACAAAAAGCTACAAAAGTTTATTCCTTAAAAATATAATTTTTTGGTAAAGTAATTTTATGTATTCATAAATCTCATAAATTCTTTATTTCTTCTCAGAGACAATTATATTCGTGGCCATATGCTTCATGATACTACTACAAGAAACTGAAGGCATGGCATGAATTTGACTTATAAGATAGACTTTAAGCTCTGCTGGTAGGAATGCCTCAACCATAACTCATGGTGGATGTTATATACAAAATGATGATGGTGGAAAACCTCCTGGGTTGGAGAGCCACAGAAGAAAATATCCCCTGGTCACATAATAGACCTTTTACTTTACCTTGTTCTCACCAATGTGCATCTTTAATGATAAAGTGATAGGTAAGAGGTAGGAATAACAGCATGAGTTAATTAGTACTACCTAGAGAGTAATAAGGCAGTGTGTCAGCAATATGAGCACCAGATGTGATGTATAGCATGAATTAGAAGTATAAAAATAAATTTCCACTTGCCTTATAGGAGTAGGTTATCATAAGTAGGTTAATTCAGTAGAAAGATTTAACATATGCTTGATAATTCAGTTTCTAGACCTGCAGAAGTATATATCTAATATTGCGAAGTCCTAACCAGCAGCAGTTTGAAATGAAACTACAATTTTGGCTTCCAAAGTTTAACTCAACACATTTCAATATAGTTCAATTTAACAACTACTTATTCGGTGTTTACTATACCAGACCCTGTGCTAGGTGCTAAGCTTAAAGCAAATTAGATTAACATAGTAAATACCCAGATAACATTCAGATTAGTAGAGGGTTTATGAGTCAACAGGAAACTTTTCAAGTGTGATAAGTGTCATGCAAAGGTAAGTATTAGATTCTAATGAATATTGTTGCTGAATATTTGCTTTCTTAAAAAAACCTAAGCACTTTTTATTCATTATTTCATTTAGTTCTCGTGATAATCTAATTGGTAGAATTTGGATAGTGAAGAAAGTAAAGATAAACAAGGAGCAATATTTGAGGAAGAGGACTGATATAGTTTGGATATTTATTTCTTCCATATCTTGTGTTGAAATGTGATCCCCAATGGTGGATACAGGCCCTAGTGGGAGGTGTTTGGGTGCAGAATCCCTCATGAGTGACTTGATGCCATTCTCGTGGTAATGAGTTCTTGTTCTGTTAATTCACAGGAGAGCTGGTTGTTTAAAAGAACCTGGCACTTCCTTCCCCTCTTTCTTCCACTCTCACCCTATGACATGCCTGCTTCCTCTTCTCCTTCCGCCATGACCGTGAGCTTCCTGAGACATCAGCAGAAGCAGATAATAGTACTATACTTATTGTACAGTCTGCAGAACCGTGAGCCAAAATAAACCTTTTAAATAAATTACCCAGCCCCGGGTATTGTTTTATACAATATAAAATGAAATAACTTAAGCTTACATCAGGTTTGAAGTTTAGCAGACATGAGCATAAGAACATGAGCATAATCCAGTCTGGAATATGAAGCAATAGACATTCGTATTTGGTGGAGTTAAAAGATGATGAGCCATGGTATGATAAAGTAATACTAAGAAGAGGCCAGGTCCCATCAGTCCTAATAAACAATATTAAGTGCAATCAGGAGTGTTGGAATCAGGGAGTGATACTGTCATATTTGCATTTTAGAAAGATTATCTCTGCTATATAGCAGGGGACAAGCGGGCAGATTAGTTGGGAATTGATTCACCAATTTTGGTGATAGACTATGGTAGTTGCCTGTACTCAGTTATAAGAATGAGGATATAATTCCAAAGTAGAAGCTACTGGACTTAGAGACTGATGAGTCATGAGATTCGAGCAGAGGAGGCAATACCTGTTTGTATCACTGGGTGACTGATGATAACATTCACTAAAATAGAGAGCATCTGATGGTGATCAGCAACTGAGAGAAGCCAAGGATAAATTGAGCTAGGTCAGGTAGATTAAAGGTGAGTTGTGAATGAGATCTTAGCTGGAGATAGAGGAGTTTGGGGATCATCAGCATATAAGTGACATTAAACCACAATTGTGGAAGACGTATAAAGTGAGAAGGGAGAGAGACCTAGAAAAAAACACTGTGAAGAACACCAAGATTTAAGGGTAAGCTAGAGAAAAGGAAGCTTGAGGAGGAAGAAAACCAGAGTACCTCTGAGAAAGGGAGGAAAAAACAAGTGCATCACAAAAGCCAAGCAAGGGAAGAAAGTGATTCAAGAAGAGCGTATGCAATATTCACCCAATGCTACAAACAAAAAGTAAGATAAAGAATGAAAGGTTTCCATTATATTTGTCATTTTCAAAGTTGTGACAGTCTCAGAAAATGTCACTTCAGGAAAGTATGCAATTAGAAAAAGATGCAAGTTTTGAGAGAAGTCAGTCATATTCCTCCCTTTGCCAAGAGAAAAAACCCAAATAATGCAAGATCTAGCCTATGAGTTGCTACTTCTTTTTATCCTCCTGCTTCAGTTTGGTGTTTGTTCCCCTCATGTTGAAATATGATCCCCAATATTGCAAGTGGAACTTAATGAAAAGTGTTTGGATCTTGGGAGGAAGGGCATTCATCAAGCTGAGTTTCTCACTCTCTCTCACCTCCCACCCCCACCCCCTCTTCCTTTCTCACCATGTGATCTCTTCATAATGCTGACTTACCTTCCCCTTCTGCCATGAATGAAAGCAGCCTAAGGCTTTCACCAGATGCCCAGTCTTCCAGCTAGCATTATCATGAACCAAAACAAACCAAATAAACCTTTTTGTCTTTTATGTTTAAGTGTGATCTCTGTTTTCTGTGATTTATTTTCAGTTTTAATTCAAGGAGAACATGCACAGGCTTATTACATAGACATATCACATGATGTTGAGACTTGGGCTTCTATTGAACCCATCATCCAGGTGGTAAACGTGGCACCCAGTGGGTAGTTTTCCATCCTTATCCCCTTTCCTTCTTTCCCTCTTTAGTGTCTACTGTTTCCATCCTCATGCCGTATGCATACAGTGTCTAGCTCCTGTTGAATAGGGAGGAAATACAGTATTCTGTTTTCTGTTTCTGTGATAATTCGCTCAGGATCATGGTCTCTAGCTGCATCCATGTTGCTGCAAAGGACATGATTTTGTTCTTTTCATGACTGCATAGTATTCCATGGTGCATATTTACAACATTTTCCTTATCCATTTCACCATCTATAGGTACCTAGGTCAGTTCCATGTTGTTGCTATTATAAACCTGTTTTTCTTTATAAATTATTCAGATGCAGATATTCCTTCATAACCACATAAACAAGGATACGTACTTCGTAGAGAAGCCATGGTAGCTTGCCTATAAAAATAAGTAGAACATGAAAGTTATGCCCCAGGAGAAAGCTAATTTTATACTCTGGAATGATTATTATAATTTGACTTCTGTATTTATTTGATGGGACAGTATGTTTAACTTCTAAAGTGTTTTTACATACTAGAAAGTTATTTGAAGAAACCAAAAAATGAAGTGATTCCCACACTTCTCAAAAGAAGCTAAGGTAAAAGCAAGTTATCCAATAGTTAGTTATCTGCAGAGCTTTTTCTTAGTATCTTTGCCAACCTTATAGCTAGATTACTGTCAACGTATTAGAGAAAAAATTAGAACTAAAGTTTAGAAGTGTTATTTTCTAAAGGGTAGGAGCCAGTGTGTTGATCCAGAAGGACTCGAAGATTTATTTAGTATAAAGAGAATCTGGTTCAAGTCTTGGCTTTGTCTTTTCTGACTTTGTAACTTTCCTAAGACAATTTTCATATGTTTAATTTACAAGGTACTTGTCTGTAAAACAGGCATAAAGTGTTATTCAATATAACCATTTATTCGGAACATTGCTCATTAAGGAGTATTTCAGAAACTTAATTTCCCCATTATTGCAGTGGGAATAATATTTTCCACCTCAGTGAGTTACTTTGAGCATTAAATTATATAATAGTCCAAGACCAACCCAGGCAATTTGGCAAGACCTGGTCTCTACAATAAATCAAAAATTAGCCAAGTGTGGTAGCATACACCTATAGTTCTGGCAACCTGGAAGGCTGAGGCGGAAGGATCGTCAGAGCCCAGCAGGCTGACGCTGGGGTGGCCATGAGTGTGCTGCTGCACTCTAGCCTGAGTGACAGAGTGAGACTCCAACTCAAAAAAAAAAAAAAAAATTACATACTAGTGGTTCTATAGATAGTTGATATTAAAATTATTTTTATCATTTTTTAAGATGTGAAAGAAAACGTGACACTATATTGATGAATGTTAGGAGTATAACCAATAATTATAACAGATGTGACTTAGTACTCATAGTGTTGGCTTATAGGAAACCCACTGCACACATCAGAGATCTCACTTATTTCTTTCGGCTTATTTTCTTAATAGTGTTAGCTCTATCTTTAAAGGCACATTTGGCATTCTGCCTTCTTATCTACATAGCACTTTAAAACATAAATGATTATTTTTTGCTGTTTCATGCTTGGTAATGACATAATTGGAAAGACAATACTAGAATAAATAAGAAGATATATATAAGGTAATATCTGAGTAAAAGGTTGCAGTAAGCAAAGAAATTAGATGTTAAGTTATTGAAACAGTCTTGCCCAGCTTTAATGATAGATTTAACATGTTCAAAAGATTATGCAATCTCTGAAATTATATTTTCAGAATACCTTTAGCTTTTTGGTTATTTTATTTTATTTATTTATTTTTTGCCAAAAGCTTTATTTAGTTTTGACTAGTGAGTCAAAGAGATTGTTAATTTTAAAAAATATTTAATGTAATAAGTTATTTTTTAAGGTATAATGCTAGATTCCATGTGCTGCCTTCATTATTAAAACAGAATCCATAAGCACAAGAGATATGTTACCTGTTTACTAATATGCACTTCTAAATTTAAAGCAATTGGCTTCTGGTTATACACAGAGATTCTCACATAACTCAGGCAACCTTGCTGAATCTCTGTTTTTTCATGAGTAAAATAGGCTTTTTTCATTCAGAGTCTAGACTGGAAAGAGAAATCAACACAGATGTTTTGAATGACTGGGCTTTAATAAAGGGATGTTTACAGAGTTCAGAGCAGGGTTAAAGGAACCAGTCTAAAGGTTATCATCAGTGGAAAGCCTTCACATTCCTAAACCTGAGGGATCAGAGGAGGAAATAATTTTATAGCATTTGGAATCAAGAAAGTAAGGTCAAGAATGGAGGCAGCTATTCCCAGAGATGGGAGGAGGAAGGCAGAAGTAGGATGGGCAAGAAGTGCCCAGATCTCTCCCACTTCCCACCCTTCCTTCTTCTTTCAGTGCATCCCTTTGGCTTAATCCACTCAGAAAGACAGAAAGAAAGCCCAGGTGGTGCAGGCCAGAAGGATCACCCTCAGGGCACAGCACAGGGCAGAAAAGGGTGGATAATGAATGAATTGGGCAGGACAGCAAATAGAGAAGAACCAGCACAGCATTGCAATATATAGTTTTTGAGGTATCAGTCGGCTTTAATAATCTACAATTTTTATATTGGTAATTCTGCCATTTTCAAAAATATGCTGCTTTCTGATTATGCTTTTATTAAGACAGAAAGGAACAACTTTAGAGGTTGAATTAAATATATGTATGCACACAAGTCATATTCTTCATAAGATACTGAATATAATTGGCAGACACACTCTAGAATGCCACTTAAAAATTTTTTCTTTTTTTAAGTCAGAGTCTCCGTCACCCAGACTAGAGTGCAGTGGCACACTCACAGCCACCACAGCTTAGAACTGTTGGGCTCAGGCGATCCTTCCACCTCAGCTTCCAAAGTAGCTGGGACTTCAGGCGCCGGCCACTATGCCCGGCTAATTTTTTGTTTTATTGTAGAGATGAGGTCTTGCCAAGTTGACCAGGCTGGTCTCAAACCCCTGGACTCAGGCAATCCTTTCGTCTCTGCCTCTCAAAGTGCTGGGATTACAGGCATGAGCCACTGCGCCCGGCCACTTATAATTTTTAATCTGTGTAATATCTGAATATAATATATATAATATGGTCTTTCTATGTTTGAGTTTATAAAAACAAAAACTAAAGTGTTTTGCATTTTGAGTAAAAATTTCCTGCTTGATATTGCATGGGTCACATTTTGTTTTTGAAGAATTCCAGAAAACATTTTTTTGTTCTATTGGAATTTTTTTATACCAATTAGGCCACTGAGGAGGATTTGAAATTCTTGCATGTTATGAGATAAGATCATGTGTAGACAAGTCTTATAAATCAAATCAACCTATTGCTCAAGGCAAAAATAATAAGATAATAATATTCAAAAGGACAAACACGTTCCCCAAAAACAATTATCTAATTTAGATCAGTGGTTCCCAAAGCATGGTCCCTAAGAACTTATTAGAAATGCAAATTATCTGGCTCCACCCATGCTTCCTGAATCAGAAACACTGGTGGACTCCAGCAATCTGTATGTTAACAAGCCCTCTAGGTGAGTCTGCTGCATTTTAAAATTTGAGAACACAAATTTAAATATTTTTATTTATTTTCATATTGAAATAAATCAATTGTAGTTCTGTTATTTTCATTTTCAATGTTGGGAACATTATCTTTACTAACTGTTGCTTCCTTTTAAAGACAAATGTCTCAGCTATCTCTTTATTTACCCATCACCCATCAGTCCAAATGGACGTTATTAACAAGCACAATGACCTTAGGACGATGGTGAATCCCAGTGCTCAAAATATGCTTAAAATGGTAAGTCATGTTTTGTCAATGCATCATTATGTCAGCATTTAATCATTTAGCAATGCATATTAAACTAGGATCTGCATATGTGAAACACAGATCTCATCTTTTTTCTTCACAAGTTAATATATTAGTGTCCAGGCTGGTAGTTAAATACAACATACTGCATCTGAACTGAAAAAAAAAGTACTGATTTTATTAATATAGAATGAATGTATAATTAATGGGCAGATAATATGGAGGAAATTTTGTAGACTGTATAACTGAAATAATTACATGCCAAACTGCACACAAACACTTAAACTCTGTAATAAAACATGCTGAAAAGTTCTTTAAAATGGTCTTTTCTGCTATGACCAGATCAGATATTATATGATATGTACATATTTGTATAACATTAACAAAAAAACATACAAAAGATGTTGGTTAGCATGGTGGGGAGCCTGGAAACTAAAACACTATGAAGTAGAAGTTATTTAGACTAAATAAAGACTAAATAAACCTAGGAAGATGAAATTATTGACCAGGCTAGTTACTTTAACTTGAAAGAGCCTTAGCTTTTTTCCTATTAGTGTAAATAATTCAAACTTTGCTGTACCATTGTGAGGATTAATAGAGTTAATAGTAATGTAAATAAAATACCATGAACATATGGGATACTCACTAAAAATTAGTTTTTGTTTCTCTTCTCAATTCACGTATTTTAAAATGTTTTCATATAAAATAAATAAATAAACTAGATTTGTTCTGAATTTTCCCAAAGGGCTAAGCAAGAATCAATAGTTCAAAGAGATTTGGAAGCTTGTGATAACTCAGTAAGTTAAAAAAAAGAAAAAAAAATCATTTAGCAATTAGTACTATAATAATCTGTCTTAAGAGGTATTGAGCATGCTCTTCAATTGTAGGCTAAATAAAGTGTCTAGTAGAGGGGATTTTTATAATAAATACATAACTAAGATCTATTCTCTTTCTGGTTCATCCCAATTCTGAGACTCGACGGCAATTGGTACTTAATCCAGGATGTAAGAAGGAATTGTCCTACTGAGCCTTATGCTTAACTTTATTTCTCAGGTAGGATGTTGTGCCAGATGTACAGGATAAATACCTCAAGAATATGAGTAACTGACATTGCCTTGCCAGAGCCTGCTCTATTCTGAGCATCTCTTATTTTAAACTGAAACACTTTTTCTTCATTAAAAGTAATCTCTGAAAATCTTGGTTTAGCTTGTCTGAATTATGATAATACCAAAATATCTATTTACATTGACTTTTCTTATATTAGAATATGGAGTAAGGTGAGCATTTATTTTTTTCCTTTCATTTCATCCTTTACAATGTTGTATTTCACTTAGTAAAACACAAAATTACTAATGCTTAATATCACTTCTGACAGTATATCAGTCTGTGAAGGATGCTATAAATATAGAAGACATTATGGGGGAAACAGGACATATAGCTCACAGTTCTACTAAATAGCCATTGTCCAAAGTTAACTAAAAAAGGGTTTTATCACTCACTGAGTGTCCAGCTAAAAGATAATAGCTTGGTTTTGAAATATCATTTTTGCTGCTATGAAGCTGAATGGCTATTTTTTTAATCTAAAATATTTTATTCTGTGACTTTCATATAGAAAGACCCTTTCTGGTAAGTAAATCATTTAGAAAAGCAATAAATGTATCTTTTGGGAGAATAATAAAAATGAAAAATGCTAGAAATTGATTTGTCAAAGAGGCATTTGTTTTAAATGTAATTCTGTATTTCATTATTATTATGTGAAAGCTACACATTTTAATTTTCAAATATTTGTCATGTCCTCAGACATGGAATGCCGAAGCTGCAAAGAATGCTGAAGCATGGGCAAATAGGTGTACCTTTTCTAACAGTCCTTGCAATCAACGACAAATTAATTGTAAGTAGAACTCCAACAGATAATATATCATCTTATAAAAAACAAAAATTAACTAAAAATTAGAAAGTAGAGAGATACGAAATTTTTCAAGTGTCAATCTTGTTTTTGTTTTTTGGTTTTAATTTTATCACCTAGCCCTGCACATACATACCTTGTTGTTTTCTTCCTTTTTAAAAAAAAAAGTTCTTGTCCTACAGTCTCATTGCTCCTGCTGCTCCAAGCCAAAAGTTATAATGAGGAAGAAAATGTGTTCAATAATTTTTCTGAACTTAAGTCCATTTGGATAGCCGATATCTGTGTTAACCATTTGCCAAATTTTATTCTCAAAAATTTTCAAAAGCCCCTATTTACAACCTATCAAGACTTAATCCAGAATAAACCGAAAATCTAAGCAGATCAATAATGAGTAACAAAATCGAATCAGTAATAAAAAACCTGCCATCAAAAAAAAAGAAGCCCAGGACCTGGTTCCTTTGCTCTTCAGATATACCTCACATCTGTCAAAATGGCTATTATCAAAAAGACAAAAACAAGAGTTAGCAAGTGTGTAAAGAAAAGTGAACCTTTGCACATTGTTGGTGGGACTGTAAATTAACAAGTCATTTTGGACAGTATTATACACTTTTCTCAAAAAACTAATTATTTACTTCTACTATTAAAAAAGAATTAATACCAACCCTTTTCAAACTCTTCAAAAAAAAAATGAAGACAAAGGAATACTTTCAAACTTATTTTATGAGTCTAGCAGTACCCTGATACCAAAGCCAAACAAGGACACTACAAGAAAGGCAAACTACAGGCCATTATCTCTAACAAACATAAGTGCAAAAATCCCCAATAAAATACTTGCA
Source organism: Cephalopachus bancanus (assembly GCA_027257055.1). NCBI lineage: Eukaryota > Metazoa > Chordata > Mammalia > Primates > Tarsiidae > Cephalopachus > Cephalopachus bancanus. The sequence continues at coordinate 3,507,424 of JAPVLO010000012.1, forward strand.
AATCAAATTCGACAGCACATTAAAAATAATATTCACCATGATAAAAACAGTATTTATTCTAGGACTGCAAGAATGCTTCAACTTTTTTCTTTTTTAAGTAAGAATCTCACTCTGTCACCCAGGTTAGAGTGCAGTGGCACACTCATGGCCACTGCAGCCTCGACTTGCTGAGCTGAGGTGATCCTTCCACCTCAGCCTTCCAAGTAGCTTCCACAAGCGTGCTCCACTATGCCTGGTTAATTTTTTTCTTTATTGTAGAGATGAGGTCTCACCAAGTTACCCAGGCTGACCTCGAACCCCTAGACTCAGGCAATCCTCTCACTACTCCCTCTCAAAGTGCTGGGATTATAGGTGTGAGCCACTGAATCCTGGCATGCCTCAACATTTGTAAGTTAAGAAATGTGGTACACTTTATTATAAAATGAAGGACAAAAGTAGTATGATCATCTTAATAAATGCAGAAAAAGCATTTGAAAAAATTAACATCTGTTCAAGATTTTAAAAAAAACTCAACGAAACAGGTATAGAAGAAATATACCACAACACAATAAAATCTATATGTGATAAGGTCATAGCTAACATAATACTAAAAAATGAAAAGTTGAAATATTTTTCTCTAAGATCAGGAACAAGACAATATGCCAACTCTGGACATTTTTATTCAAGTACTAAAAGTTCTTTTCAGAACAATTAGGAATTAAAAAAAAATACATTCAAGTAGGAAAAAAAAGAAGTAAAATTGTCTCTGTTTGCTGATGACATAATCATATATAGAAAATTCTACAGACTCCACCAAAAAAGTTAGAACTGATAAATTCGTAAACTTTCAATTTGCAAAATCAACATAAAAGTCAGTAGCATTTGTATACATAAATAATAAACTCTCTGAAAAATATTTTTTTAAAAAATTACTTACATTAGCCTAAAAAAATACTTAGGAATAAATTTAACCAAAGAGATCAAAGATTTATACCATGAACACTCTAAAACATGTGAGATATTACCTCACATCTATCAAAATGGCTATTATCAAAAAGACAAAAACAAGAGTTGACAAGTGTGTAAAGAAAAGTGAACCCTTGCACATTGTTGGTGGGAATGTAAATTAACAAAGTCATTTTGGACAGTATTATACACTTTTTTCAAAAAGCTAAAAAATAGACTTATAAAACAAGATGCAAAATGGCCACCATAGAGCAGCAGATTGGCGCCTCTCTTGTTCAGCAAGGCAGAGAGTAGGTACCCAGCTGCTGATAAACGAGACACCTGGAACACTTTTGGATTGGTGAAACACCCTGCACCCAGCAAAGATCTCTTTGAACACATGGAGATTAGAAAACCAAAAGCAAAGGCAGGAATCTGGGCGCCCTATTCCCCACCATGTGCCAGGCTCTCACAAGAACTGAAGCCCTACCCAGCAGATGAAGTGGGTAAGTGAGCCAAAGATGCTTCCGGACAGTTCACACCCTCCCAGATGTGGGTGAGTCCTCAGTACCACATGGAAGGAGTCCCAGGCAGGGCACAGTGGCAGGCAACCACAGCGCAAGCAGAACTGAGGAAAGATCCACGCTGAGTCACCCATGAGTGCAGCTGGTAATACACAGGGTAGGGGAGGCCCACCTACAGAGTGAACTGGGCTGACACGCATTGCCAGCAGCTGGTGGCCTTCTCCCAGCCAGATCAAAAAGAATTCCCTCCAAGGTCTGCCTCCCAGCAGGGAAGACCCTACCCTTTTCTCCATGGCAGAGAACTTGCTCTATTTCAAAAGCAGAACGCAGACCTGAACAAGGAGGGAGCAGCATGAAAGATACTTGAGGACTCTCTCAGTGGGAAGGTTCTCAGGCTCCCGTGTTGTAGGCCACAGGCAGCTGACAACAGTGCTAACAGTGAGGGCTGAAAGCTGGTCTGATACAACACATCTCAAGGATCATCCTCCATGATGAGATGGACTTCATTCCTGGGATATAGGGCAGTTTCAACATTCACAAAAACATAAACATAATTTGACACATTAGCAGATGCAAAACTAAGAACTACATGATTATATCATTAGATACAGAAAAAGCATTTGCCAAAATTCAGCATCCCTTCTTGATAAAAACCCTTGAGCACCTAGGCATAGAAGAAACATTCCTCAAAACGGTAAGAGCAATCTATGATAAACCCACAGCCAACATTTTGCTCAATAGGCAGAAGTTAAAAGCATTTCTCCTAAGAATGGGAACAAAACAAGGATGCCCACTCTCACCTCGCAAGTTCAACATAGTGATGGAATTCCTAGCCAGAACAATCAAGCAATAGAAGGAAATCAAGGGTATCCAAATAAGAAAAGAGGAAGTTAAGCTACCCCTCTTTGCATAACGATATTATCCTATACTGTGAAAATCCTAGGGAGTCTATCAAAAGCCTCCTCACACTGACAACCAACTTTGGTAAAGTTCGGGGTACAAAATCAATGTGCAAAAGACTGTTGCATTTCTATACATCAACAACAAGCAAGCAGAGAACCAAATAAAAAGCACAATCCCATTCACAATAGCCATAAAAAAAGAAAGGAAGAAATACCTTGGCATTCACCCAACCAGAGAAGTGAAAGATCTCTACAACAAGAACTGAAAAACACTGCTCAAAGAAATCAAGGATGACACACAAACAAATGGAAAAATTTTCCATGCTCATGGATCAGAAAAATCAATATTGTCAAGATTTCCATCCTACCTAAGACAATCTACAGATTCAGTGCAATACCCTGCAATACCCATCAAATTGCTAACATCATTTTTCCCAGAAATGGCAATACAAAAAACCAAAACAAAAAAGAGCATAAATAGCCACAACAGTCTTCAGCAAAAGAAGCAAAGCAGGAGATATCACACTTCCAAGCTTTAAAATTTCCTACAAGGCTATAGTAGGAAATTTATAGTAGCCTTTCTATTGAAAGCCTGATATTGGTACAAGAATAGGCACATCGACTTATAGAACATGACAAAGATTCCAGAAATAAAAAGTCAATATCTCAATCAACTTGTCTTTGACAAAACCACCAAAAACAACCACAGGGGAAAAGAGACAATATTTAGCAAAGGGTGCTGGGAAAATTCGCTGACCACATGAAGAAAAATGAAGCTGGACCCCTACCTACCACCATATACAAAAATGGATCAAAGGCCTAAAGTGAAAATGGATCAAAGGCCTAAACATAAAACCTCAAACTATTAGAAGAAAACATAGAAAACACCCTTATGCACATTGGAGTAGGCAACAAATTATTGACAAAGTCCCCAAAAGTGAATGCCATAAAAGCTAAGATAGACAGGTGGGACTTCAGCAAACTGAGAAGGTTTTGCACAACAAAGGAAACCATCAAGAGATAAAGAGACAACCCACAGAATTGGGAAAAAATATTTGCAAATTATGTATCTGACAAAGGCCTAACAGGATTTACAAGAAACTCAAACGAAGTGAAATGATAAAAATAAACAACCTCATTTAAAAGTGAGCAAAGGACATGAACAGACACTTCTTAAAAGAAGACATTCTAGCAGCCAACAGACACATGAAAAAATGCTCAGCCTCACTAATCATCAGAGAAATGCAAATCAAAACTACAATGTGATACCACTAAACTCCAGTAAGGATGGCTATTATTAAGAAGTCAGAAACAACAGATGCTGGCATGGGTGCAGAGAAAAAGGAGCACTTCCACACTGTTGATGGGAGTGCAAGATAATTCAACCTCTATTGAAAGCAGTGTGGTGTTTCCTAAAAGAAGTAAAAATTGATCTTTCATATGCTCCAGTAATCCCTCTCTTGGGAATATGCCTGGAGGAACATAAATCACTCCACAAAAAAGACATCTGCACACGCATGTTTATTGCCACACTATTCACAATAGTAGAAACACAAAACCAATCATACTGCCCATCGAAAGTGGACTGGGTAAAAAAAGTGGTACATATACATGGTAGAGTAATACACAGCCATAAAGAAGAATAAAATCATGGTCTTTGCAGCAAATTGAAATGGAGTTGGAGAGATCATACTAAGTGATCTGTCACAGAAACAAAGACCTGAATACCACATTTTCTCACTCATAAGTGGATCGTGAATATTAATCACATTAGCAAAGGGAGGGATCATAAGTCACTGGGAAGATAGGGAGGAAGGAGGACGGGGGTGTGTGTAACAACACAAAGGGTACCTGGTTCTAGACCTGGGGAATTAAGGGTCAGTTAGAAGCCCAAACAGCACCTGCATGCAGCCTACTCATGTAGTTAATCCTCATTTGTACCCCACACCTCTATAATAAAACATTTTTACTTTAAAAAGTATAATAAAAAATAGAATTACCATATGATCCAGCAATCCTACTACTGAGTATGTATCCGAATGAATTGAATCAATATCACAAAGGAATATCTGTACTGTCGTGTTTATTTCAGCATTATTTGCAATAGCCAAGATATGGATTCAACCTAAGTGTTCATCAACAATGAATGGATAAAGAAAATGTGATATGTATTCTACACAAAGGAATATTATTCAGCCTAAAAATGAAGAAAATTCTGTCATTCTTGACAGCATGAATGGATCTGGAGAGCATTATTCTAAATAAAATAAGCCAGGCACAGAAAGACAAATACTGAATGATCTCACTTATATTTGAAATCTATCATTAAAAAGTCAATTTCATAGAAACAGACAGTAGACCGGCTATTATGGGAAAAGAGGAAAAATTGGGAAAAGTGGAGCTGTCGGTCAAAGTGTACAAAATCTAGTGCACTGCATGTTGACCACAGTTAATAATAATGTATTGTGTATTTAAAAATTGCTAAAAGAATCCTCACCACAAGAAAATGAGAATGTATATGTAATGTATATGTGAGGTAATGTATATGTGAATTAGGTTGAATTACTCTTTCTACAATAAATACATATATTAAAACACCATGTCATAGTATGTCACAATAAAGGCCATATATGACAATCCCACAGTGAACATCAAACTAAATGAGAAAATATTGAAAGTGTTTCCTCTAAGACCAGGAACAAAACAAGGATGCCCACTTTCACCATTTCTACTCAATACAATACCGGAAATCTTAGCCAGAGCATATTAGATGAGAGAAAGGAATAAAAGACATCTTAACTAGAAAGAAGTCAAATTGTTTCTGTTTGGAAATGACATGATCTTATATTCAATAAACACTAAAGACTATACCAAAAAATTATGAGAACTGATTTTGAAAATTTAGTAAATTTGCAGGATACAAAATCATCTTACAAATATCAGCAGCATTTTTTTTTAACCAAAAAAGTGAACCATCTGAAAAAGAAATGAAGAAAACAATCAAATTTACAATAATTACCCCCCAAAATAGCTAGGAATAAATTTAACCAAGAAAGTAAAAACCTACACTGAAAACTATAAAACATGGAAAAACATGAAAGAAATTGAAGATGATTCAAATAAATGGAAAAAGATCCCGTGTTCAAGGATGGAAATAATTAATATTGCTAAAATATTCATACTGCTCAAAGTGATCTACAGAGCCAATGCAATTGCTATCAAAATTCCAATAACATTTTTTACAGAAATAGAAAAAGCAATTTAAAAATTCTAATGGAACTACAAATGAATTTGATTAGCAAGAGCTCTCTTTAGTAGAAAAGAACAAAGCTGGAGGCATTATCCTACCTGACTTCAAAATAAACTAGACTATAGTAATCCAAACAAGATGATGTTGGTATTTTTTTAAAAAGGCACATTCATCAACAAAACAGAATAAAAAGCCCAGAAATAAATTCATATCTCTACAACCAACTGGTTTTCAACAAAGGTGACATAAACACACATTGGGGAAAGAACAGTCTCCTCAATAGATGATGCCATGAAAATTGGATATCCAGCCGGGCTCGGTGGCTCAGCCTGTAATCCCGCGCCTTTGGGAGGCTGAGGTGAGCGGATTGCCTGAGCCCGCGGGTTCGAGACCCGCCTGGGCAGCGCGACCTCATCTCTACAATAAATCAAAAAAAACCAGCCGGGCATGGTAGCGCATGCCTGTAATTCCGGCTACTCGGAAGGCTGAGGCAGAAGGATCGCCGGAGTCCAGCAGGTTGAGGCTGCGGTGGCCGGAAGCGGCCACTGCACTCCAGTCTGGGCGACAGAGTGAGACTCCAACTCAAAAAAAAAAAAAAAAAAAAAAAGGAAATTGGATATCCATATGCAAAAGAATAAATCCGGCTTCATGACACTTAGTGGAACAAAGATCATCTAGACATGACCTCAGTGAAGAGACAATCCACAAAATGGTAGAAAATTGCAAATGGTACATTTGGCAAGGAATTAATGTTTAAAATATATAAGAAATTTAAATAACTCAATAGCAAGAAAAATCCACAAATAATCCAATTAAAAATGAGTAAAAGATCTTATTAGATATTTCTCAAAAGAAGGCATACAAATAGCCACAGGAATATGAAGATAATGCTCAACATCACTAATCATCAGGGAAATGCAAGTCAAAAACCAAAATTAGATATCATCACACCCCAGTTAAAATGATTATTATCAAAAAGACCAAAAAAAAAAAAAAACTCATGCTGACAAGGATTTGGAAAACGACGAACTCTTATGCACAGTTGGTGATAATGCAAATTTGTACAGCCATTATGGAAAGCAATATGGAGATTCCTCAAAAAATTAAAAATAGAGCTACAGTGTGATCCAGCAATCCCAATAATGAGGAGCTAGCAAAAAAACAAATGAAATCAGTATGTCAAAGGATATCCATCCTCCCATGTTTATTGCAGCATGATGCACAATACATAAGCTATGGGATCAATCTAAGTGTTCAGCAATGGATAAATAATTTTAAAAGGAAGTATATATACACAATGGGCTACTTATTCAGCCATTTTAAAAAAATGAGATCTGGTCATTTGTGATCATAAGGGTGGAGCCCAGAGGACAGTATATTAAGTAAAATAAGCTAGACATAGAAAATACGGTATAATTTCACTCATATGCAAAAATCTTTAAAAGGTGATCTAATGGAAGTACTAAATAGAACAGTAGTTAGGGGACTGAGGACTGTAAGGGGGAGGAGGGAATGAAGAGATGTTAATTAATGGGCACGAAGTTAAATTTAAACAGAATAATAAATTCTGGTGTTCTATAGCACAGTGGGGTGACTATAGTACAATATTACATATCTCAAAATAGCTAAAATAGTCAATTTAGAAGGATCCCTCAACAAAGAAATGATAAACGTTTGAGGTGATTACGTATGCTAATTACTCAGATTTGATTGTTGCCCAATGTATATTTGTATGAAAATATCACATTGTATCTCATAAATCCATATAATTATTTGTCAATTAAAAATAAGTTAACAAAAAATTAAATTTTAAAAAATTATAAAGTTCCCACTGAATATATTGTAGCCAAACCTATCAGACCACGAGCTTCTGGTAAAAAATAATTATATTTTTAGAATAAATTTTCAGAACATAAGTGTAAATAAAATTATAGTGAATTAAATCTCTGCTTATCTTCCAAGGTCCTCAGTCTGCTCCATTCTATCTGTTACTCTAAACTGCTTTAAGTTTTACTAAAATCTGATTAGCCTGCTCATTACCACAAACACACTGTTACTTCTGCATTCATGACTCTTAATCATTTTTCCACTGAGTATGCCATCTCGTATCTTACCTATTTGCCGTCTGATTCATGAGCTCCTCTTATTTCACCAGCTTAAAAACCAAAATTCAAAAGTCTTATCTGTAACTTTTTAATACCTCTCATATGCATACTATAAAAACATAGCAGATAATAAATACTTGCTGATTTCTTGACTTAATGAATTTACTGGTGTTAAAGTAATAACTATAACTATTGAGCTACATAATCAATATGAAAGTGAGTCATTTATTTTTTTTAAACTTTTAATATTTTTATTTTAAAGATGTAGGATACAATTCAGGGATAGGTATACAAATGTTCATTATACAGGTACCCTTGCTGATAAGGTGTGCTGCCCCTCCCCCTGCAGATTCCCACTCCTGCCACACCCAACAGTTTCCCACTACCGTCAATCCTTTTTTTTTTTTTTTTTTTTTTTTTTTGAGTTGGAGTCTCACTCTGTCGCCCAGACTGGAGTGCAGTGGCGGCTCCCGGCCACCGCAGCCTCGAGCTGCTGGGCTTCGGCGATCCTTCCGCCTCAGCCTTCCGAGCAGCCGGAATTACAGGAGCGCGCTACCACGCCCAGCTAATTTTTTGATTTATTGTAGAGATGAGGTCTCGTTAATCCTTTTTTATAGTATTATGACAATTGTTCAAGATCCGCTTATGAGTGAGAACATGTGATACTCGGTTCTTTGTTTCTGTGATAGATCACTCAGTATGATAGACTCTAAGTCCATTCAGTTTGAATGAAGTTCCTGATTTGTCCTTTTTTATAGCTGCATAATAGTCCATCGTGTATCTGTACCACATTTTTTTTTTTATCCAGTCCTCTTTTGATGGGCAGCATGGTTGGTTCCAAGTTTTTGCTATTGTGAACAATGCTGCAATAAACATACATGTTCAGGTATCTTTTTCATAAGTGATTTGAGTTCCTCCAGCTATATTCCCAGTAAGGGGATTGTGGGGTCATATGGAAGGTCAATTTCTAGGTCTTTTAGGAATCACAACACTGTTTTCCACAGAGACTGTTTACACTCCCACCAACAGTATAGAAGTGTTCCCTTTTCACGACATCCTCTCCAGCATCTGTTGTTTTTTGAGTTGTTCATGATGGCCATCCTAACTGGAGTTAGGTAGTATCTCAGTGTAAGTTTTAAATTTGCATTTCTTTGATGAATACTGAGGCTAAGCATTTTTTCATGTATGTGTTGGCTGTCTTCTTTTGAGAAGTTTCTATTCATATCTTTTGCCCACTTTGTAATGGGGATGTTTGTTTTTTTTTTCTTTTTGGCACATTTGAGTTCCTTATAGATCCTAGATGTTAGGCCTTTGTCAGACATAAAGTTGGAAAATATTTTTTCACAGTCTGTGGGCTGCCTCCTTGCTCTCTTCATGATTTCTTTAGCTTTGCAGAAGCTTGTCAGTTTGATGAGGTTCTGCTTGTCTATCTTATCTCTTATGGCATTCCAGTTTCCATAAGGGCGACTCCTGCATTTCCTAAGGTTCTTATAGTTTGAGGTTTTACATTTAAGTCTTCGATCCATTTAGAGTTGGCTTTTGTGTATGATGATAGATAGGGCTCTTGTTTTAATCTTCTGCCTGTGGACAGCGAGTTTTCCTAGTACCATTTACTGAATAGGTTCTCTTCTCCCCAGTGGTTGGTGGTGGAGCTATGTCAAAGATGAGTTGGTTGAGTAATTGATGTCTTGCTTCTAGAATCCCTATCCCATTGATCTATATGCTTGTTCTTGTACCAATACCAGACTGTTTTGATTATTGTAGCTTTATAATAAAGTTTAAAATCTGAGAGTATGATACTGCCTGCTTTGTTTTTTTGTTTTGTTTTGTTTTTGTTTTGCTGAGGATTGTTTTGGCTATTTGTGGTTGTTTATGTTTCCATATGAATTCCTATATTGTCATTTCCAGGCCTGAGAAGAATGCTACTGGTAATTTCATGGGTATTGTGTTAAATCTATAGATTGCCTTGGGTAGGATGGACATCTTAACAATGTTGATTCTTCTAGTCCATGAGCATGGAATATTTTTCCATTTGTTTGTGTCATCTTTGACTTCTTTCAGCAGTGTTTTGTATTTTCATTGTAAAGGTCTTTCATATCTCTGGTTAGGAAGATGCCAAGGTATTTGATTTTGTGTGTGTGTGTGTGCCTATGGTGAATGGGATTGTGCTTTTTATTTGGTTCTCTGCCTGCTTGTTGTTGGTGTATAAGAATGCAATTGTCTTTTGCACATTTATTTTATACCCTGAGATTTTACCAAAGTCCTTTATCAGTGTAAGGAGGTTTTTGACAGATTTTCTTGGATTTTCGAGGTATAGAATAAAGTCATCTACAAAGAAGGATAACTTGACTTTCTCTTTTCCTGTTTAGATACACCTGATCTCCTTCTCTTGTCTGATTACTCTAGTTGGGATTTCCAAAACTATGTTGAACAGGAAGGGTGAGAGTTGGCGTCCTTGTCTTGTTTCAGTTTTCAGGGGAAATGGTTCCAATTTCTCTCTGTTTAGCAGTATGCTGACTGTGGGTTTCTCGTAGATGGCTCTTATTGTTTTGACGTATGTTCCATCTATGTCTAGATGTTAGAGGGTTTTTATTAAGAAGGGGTGCTGGATTTTATCAAAAGCTTTTTCTGTGTCTAATGGTATATCATGTGGTTTTTGTTTTTACATCTGTTGATGTATTTCATTACGTTTTTGGTCTTACAAATGTTGAACCAGCCCTGCAAGCCAGGAATGAAGCCTACTTGGTCATGGTGGATGATTTTTGAGATGTGTTGTTGAATCCAGTTTGCTAGGATCTTGTTGAAAATTTTAGCATCTATGTTCACCAAGGATATTGGCCTGTAGTTCTCTTTCTTTGTTGAATCTTTACCTGTTTTGGGTATCAATGTGATGTTAGCTTCCTAAAATGATTTGAGGAGAGTCCCATCTTTCTCAATTGCCTAGGATTGCTATCACTTCCTCCTTGTATGTTTTGTAGAATTCTGCTGGAAAGCCACCTAGTCTGGGGCTTTTTATTTATTTATTGTAGGTAGTTTTCTTATGACATAGTCAACTTCCTGGATTGTTGTTGGTCTATTTAGGTCTTGATTTCTTCTTGTTTCAACCTGGGGAGGTTGTGTGATGTCAGAAAGTCCTCCATTTCCTTTCAGTTTTCAAGTTTGTTTCCATATAAGTGTACAAAGTAGTCTCTGATAATCTTTTGTATTTCTTTGGGGTCAGTTGTGACTTGATCTTTTGCATTTCTGATTATGTTTATTTGGGCTTTTTCTCTCTTTTTCTTAATCAGTCTGGCTAGAGGTCTATCAATCTGGTTTATCCTTTCGAAGAACCAGCTTTCTGTTTCATTGATTTTTTTGTATTATCTTTTTATCTTCTATGTCCCCAATTTGGGCTTTTATTTTGGTTGATCATTTATATTTTTTAAAAAGATCTATTCAGGGGAGTAGGGAGAGAGCAAGTGATTCAATTCACAGAGAAGTGCTTTAGAAATTGAAATTTGATTTATCCCATAGATCGGTCAGTTTAGGAAGACTGTATATTTTTGAAAAATGATATTAATCACAGAACCTAAAATATAATACTTTAATAGTTTTAATAAGAATTCTTCACAAGTACTAATTTAATTATTGGTTCACTGTCATTTTTAATTTTTAGTTGTTGACTGCAAAGAGAATTTATTCTTATTCCATGATCCCCAATCATGGGCCGATGCAATCTAATACTTGTGTGATGAAGTTAAAGACTTTAAATATGGATTTGGAGGTATTCAAGCAGATGTTAAAATTAAGCATTACACTCAGATAAAAAACAAAACAAAACGAGGATTTTTTTCCTCTATCATCCCAGAATTACCCCTTTTCTTCTCAGTTCATCCTGGAGCTATCAAGCATACATCTGAGCTCTGTGATCTAAGTTGTGTGCATGAAAGCTACCTTACTTTATAAAGCATATATTACCCATTAATGTGTAAGCATACTACATTATCTTTTGGATAACCACAAAAACTCATCTGCTAATTGTGGTTTTGACTTACCACAAAAAAATTCTTTGAAATAATAGCCCTAGAAATAAAGTGATAGAATGATCTCAATTATAGTTAAGCAGCATCCAACAAATTACCATTAAACAAAAAAAAAAGCCTAAATTTAAATATTTTCTCTTGGCCTGTCACAAGAAGAAATGTTAAAGAGAAAAAGTGATGGGGAATAATGTACTCTTATACATGCAAATAACTTTTGATATTATTGAATAAATGATATTTGTTTTTGTCATATAAAAATTAAGAGTTATATTGGGAATACTGAGATTATCTGTACAAGAACACAAAGTTGACAACATTTCTTGTTTTTCCTGCAAAAATCAAATTTATATTAGGTTCTTTTCCTATTATTGCCCAATACTCAATTGCCTACATCTTTAAGAACTTGGGGGATAATTCATTGCTAAAACAAATGTATCATGAATGATAAAGCTTCCTGTGCTTCATTCTTTGGCATGTGTTTAGCCAACTCTTCCAATACCATTTGCTAAATAAGGTGTCCCTTCCCCAGAGGTTTTTTTTGTCAGCTTTGTCTAAGATTATATGGTTGTATGCCAGTGGTTTTATTTCTGGATTCTCAATTCTGTTCCATTGGTCTATGTGTCTATTTTTGTACCAGTACCATGCTGTTTTGGTTATTTTTGCCTTGTAGTAAATTTTGAAATATGGTAACTTGATGCCTCCAACTTTGTTCTTTTTGCTGAGGCAGTCCTAAAGTGGGGAGGAAGAAGAGAGTGGTAAGGGTGGAATCCACTAGGTTCCATGTTCGCCATCTGGATGATGGGCTCAATAGTAGCCCAAGCCTCACCATCATTACTCAATATTTCTATGTAACAAACCCGCACATGTACCCCCTGAATCAAAACAGAAAATTAAAAAATAATTTTAAAAAATAAAATTTTAATTAAAAAAATTTTCCTACAGTTTTAAATGAAGTCCCATAATTGCAAAAATATGAAGAGGACCCCCCCCCACACAAAAAAAGCAGAGTTTGTTTATTAAGAAACTGTGTATTTATTCTTACATGTTTAAATCAGTCACCTTCAAAGTACATTCTGTTTGATGCAGTACACCTATTGAGACACTTTTTCCATTACTCAAAACAGTTTTTGAATGCATCAATTTTGATGCATTTTAGTGCAGCTGCCATTTTTTGTTTCAACTCTTGCACATCGGCAAAATGTTTCCTTTTGAGTACCTTTTTCATCTAGGAAATAAAAAAAAGTCACTTGGGGCAAGATTGGGTGAATAGGAAGGGTGGGGCACAGAGGTATGCTGTTCTTTGTCAAATATTGCTGAACACTCAGCACAAAGTGAGCATGAACATTGTCATAGTGGAAGAACCAGTCACCTGTTTGCCACAACTTGGGATGTTTCTTTTGCCAATCGTGATGCAACCTTCTCAAAACCTCCAGATAAAACCTTTTTTTTTTGACCATTTGATCTAGGGGAACAAATTTTGACTGTACTATAGGGGGTCTGCCCTCCAAAAGATAATTCTGGGTTTTTGGGGGCCCTCATCATATTTAAAAAGAATTATACAGAGTTTAGAGGAAATGTTAAAAATCAGAAGACGATATTTTTCAGCTTTTTAAATTCCCTTCGTTTATAATTTCAAAAAGTAATTAGGAAGCAAAAAGCTACGCAGTGTGAAATCTGTAAATTTAATTAAAATGACATAATTTAAAATGATTTACTTGCAGATTTTTTGGGCCACTTCCCACCACCTTGGCTGTGCAGTAGCTCACTGTCATTTTGACACCTACAAATATTACTGTGTCTGCCATTATTGCCCCGGGTAGTACAGCACCAGAAACCATTTGCAATATATAATAGACAAAGTGCCCTGTACTTTGGGCAATTCAACCCCCTTGGGCTATAATCCAACCGCCTTCATCAATCTGAGATTATAGGAGAGTTTCATGATGGATTTGGAAGAATGTGGAGAACTGAGAAAGATAGAAAATGACAAACCGTGCATTCTAAGGAATAATGAAATTGTAAGGATATAAATATCACGTTATTAATAGATAGAGCATGAGCACTGTTGTCCATCAGGCTTAAATACAAACGTTGGCTTTGTCACTGACTTGTGTGGTCTTCAGTTAACCAGTAACTTAATCACTTGGAGGTCCTTTTTATTTATCTATACAGAGGTAATAGCAATATACTTTTTGCAGAGATTTTGTGAGAATTAGATATGATAAGCAATGCTAAGTGCCCAGCATAGTTCACGGCTCTTAATAAAATCTCAATGAAAGCAAATTCATCCGATTGCATGCTTTTTGTCTACTGTTAAAGTTGTGAAACACCTTCTCCTTTCTTCTGAACATATTTGAATCCTACAAATTTACTTTGAAACATTCTCTAAGGCTCCAGCCTTCAGAAATCTTTCTCTTCCTTTTGTGAATGATCCCCTGTGATTCTTGCTGTATGTTCCATTCCCATGGCACGATCTCATATTCCTTAGTGCTGTAACTAATTCTTTTCTCCAAATATTCTGTTGCCAGGGAAAACAACTATGATACAATGAAGACTCCCTATAGAATGGGAATACCATTTGAAGACTGCCCTGGTCATTGTGATAATGGGCTTTGCAGTAAGTAAGATCCATTTTGCATCTTTAAGTGGTGATATCTACATGGACACTGAAGTTACTGTGGGAGACAGGCTCAGATTCTGTTCTATGTGTGTCTCCACTCTGCTTCTGGGTCCCTCTTTTCCCACTTCAGTCTTCCTTCTCTTGGCAACAAACACAGAACTAAAAATTAAGTGGTAAGTTCAGCTGCCATTTGATAGTATTGATGACGAAAATAAGGTAAACATTGATGTAGTAATGCAAAGTAAAGTTAAGCCAAGCCAAAGTGGAGATGAAGTTTCCCTCTGGCTTCCTCTAGTCTCTCTTTAGTTGATTTTTTTTTTTTTTTCTCATTGGAAACTAACCAACTACACAGTCTGGGAATAGGATCAAGCTCAATGTACTCTTTCCCTTCAAGAAAGGCCAGAAAATATATGAAAGAGAAACTTGATGCTGTTCTTCCTAGTATAGCTTCTTCCATACTTTCTCTCTGTCTCTGTCTCTGTCTCTCTCTCTCTCTCTCTCTCTCTCTCTCTCACACACACACACACACACACACACACACACACACAGTCTCTCTCTCTCTCTCTCACCCTCTGCCAACTATGTCTCTTGATTCCTTCCTAACAACTACATGTCATGGGAAGCGGGCACTGAAAAACAACTCTGAGCTATTTTAAGCACATATGTTGAAGATCCCAGCAAGACTTTCATTTATCCCCAGACACTGCAAACACACACAAATACACACAGCAGAATCACTGCTAATATAAGACACTATTACTTTGCATGGTTGCTACTCTGACCGGGATGCACAGTTTGCTGAATGGAGTGTAAGATGGATTCATGTTCCCTTTTTGCTACCCTTGCCCCTTTGTATGATCTACTCATTACACAAGCACATGTGACAGCACACATACACATGCAGACACATATATACACACTGGACTAAATAAGTAGTGCTTGAAATGTAGTGAGAATTAAGACTATTTCTGTTATTTTTGCCTACCTTATTGGAATGGGGTTGGGAAATTTATTTGGTTTCATGAAGCTCTGTGTTGTGAGAATGTTCTCTCTGTTACATCAGGTATGTCTGCTAAACAGTTTAAGCCTATCACTTCTTATTTATGTAGTGAGCATAAAAAATATATAAAGATTAAATTCTACTCATAAGCAGACCCCGAGCAATTATCATAATACTATAAGAAAGGGATTGGCAGTAGCGGGACACACTTCATCAATAAAGGTACTCAAGTCAGGTGAAGTGGGAATCAAAGTCAGGCCCAAACTTTACTTCTACATGACCATTTGTATACCTAATCCTGAATTGTATCCCACATCTTTAAAATTAAAAAAAAATTTAAAGAAAGCAAATGAGTCTTTCTTGAGATAATTTTGGATAACTAATATTTAAATCTAAGAAGCAGCATTTTATTTTACTGTTGCTTCATTTTAGTCAATCCTTGCATGTATATGGATAAGTTGACAAATTGTGCTATTTTGTCAGAAAAAAAAGGATGTGATACAAAAATGGCAAACAAAAACTGCCAAACTACCTGCATATGCCTTTCAGAAACAAAATAGAGCATCTTTAAATAGCGATGTTTCCTTCTCAGGGAACGTGACTCCACTTAAAATGAATCACTACAAAAAATTTGTCTTCTTTTAAATGATCACATAAGTTTTGAAAGTATTTTGTTGAATACATGCTAACAACTTTATCAATTAAAGCTAGTAGTATCTGAGCAAAAACAATTAGGTAATAAAAACAGTAAACTGAATGATTGATAAAAAAATGTAACGCTGAATTTAATAGTATTTAGTTATCATAATCGGTAATGTGCTAAAAGCTTTGTGTAACTCTAATGAATAAATGTTTTGAAACATTTAAAGCATAGGGCTCAGAAATTGCTTTCTTTTCTAAGGAATTTTAAAATTCCTCGGTGAGGGTGAATAACTGTGTCCTGATTGACATGTGTAGTCCAAAGATGATACAAGGAGGTGCTGCAGTGAAACTGGGTCTCCTAATCTCAATGATAATTTAAAATTTACACATATCTATGTCTGTTGGCAGAAATGTGAACGAAGTTGCTATAGTGATGACCCACAAACACTTACAAATTCCTGGACTTAAACCAATTTACAGATTTGGGCTCCTTAATTGAGGGGAAGGCCAAGTTTCTAGGGAAAGGACCCAGCAGTGCAATCATGAATATATTCCATGAGCCTTTCTTCAAGCCTTTCCCCAAAGGTACCTGGGTTGGGGCCTTTTGTCAACCTGGAAAGGGCCCAGCAGTGCAATCATGAATATATTCCATGAGCCTTTTGTCAAGCCTTTGCCCAAAGGAACCTGGGTTGGGGCCTTTTGTCCCCAAAGGAACCTGGGTTGGTGACAAACACTGAAAATTGGGAGAAACTTTTTTAACTTATTTTTTTATTCTAGATTCAAGAAATACGTGTTTGTTACGTGGGCATATTGCACACTGGTGGGGATTGGGCTTCGGGTGTCCCCGTCTCCCAAATAGTGAATATTATGCCTGACAGATGACTTATGAATCCTCGACCTCCTTCCTAAGTCCCCCCTTTTAGTGTCCTCAGTATTTGTTTTTTCTACCTTTTTTTGAGTTGGAGTCTCACTCTGTCACCCAGACTGGAGTGCAGTGGCCGCTCCCAGCCACGGCAGCCTCGACCTACTGGGCTCCAGCGATCCTTCCACCTCAGCCTTCCAAGTAGCCGGAATTACGGGCATGCGCTACCACGCCAGGCTGATTTTTTGATTTATTGTTGAGATGAGGTCTCACTGCCCAGGCGGGTCTGGAACCCACGAGCTCAGGCAATCCCCTCACCTCAGCCTCCCAAAGGTGCGGGATTACGGGCTGAGCCACCGAGCTCCGCTTGTTTTTTTCTATCTTTATGTCAATTTAGTTCTCACATATAAGTGAGAACATGTGGCTTTCTGTTTCTTTTTTTTTTTTTTTTTTGAGTTGGAGTCTCACTCAGTCACCCAGACTGGAGTGCAGTGGCCGCTCCCGGCCACCGCAGCCTCGACCTGCTGGGCTCAGGCGATCCTTCCGCCTCAGCCTTCCAAGTAGCTGGAACTACAGGCATGCACTACCATGCCTGGCTAATTTTTGATTTATTGTAGAGATGAGGTCTCGCCAAGTTGCCCAGGCGGATCTCAAACCCGCGGGCTCAGGCAATCCAGGCTTTTTGTTTCTGAGTTAGCTCACTTAGGATGATGTTCTCCAGCTTTATCCAAGTTGCTGCAAAGGACATGGTTTTGTCTTTTTTTTTATGACTGCATAGTATTCCATATTTTCTTTATTCAGTCAAACATATATGGGCACTTGGCTCAGTTCCTTGACTTTGCTATTGTGAATGGTGCTGTGATGAACATACAATTACAGGTTTCTTTTTTATATAATGATTTTTTTTTTTCTGTGGATAGAAACCAAGTAGTGGGATTGCTGGGTCAAGTGGTAGTTCTATTTTTAATTATTTTAGAAATATATATCATGTTTTCCATAGAGAAAATTTGTTTACATTTTCACCAACAGTGTATGAGCGTTCCCTTTTCTCTGCATCCTCACCGACAGCTGATGTTCTTTGATTTGTTAATAATAGCAATTCTGCCAGGTGTAAGATGATATTTCATTATGGTTTGGGGGGTTTATTATGGTTTGGGGGTATATTTCATTATAGTTAGCTCACTTAAAGCTAATTTTAATCTCTGAAGACCTAAGTCTACTGCCATAGTACACAGGTGAGAGTGGAATGTATAAAGATCAAAACAATGAGCTCTTGACTCAATACATCTCAGATTAGCACTAGTAGAACTGTAGACTGATCCTTTGGTTAATTCTCCAGTCCCAAGCTAGAGAGTAGAAATAAACATACTTAGAAATTCTCAAAAACCCCATATTGGTTCTCCAACATGAAGATTTATAATTATCATGATAAAAAGAGCCATTGGAAGTCTCTGGAACTACCCATGTACCCTTAGCAAGATAGCAAGTCAAGAATAAGTTTTCATGCCTTGGATATTACAGAAATTTGTGTTATAATCAAGACATAAGAATTACAGAGATAATAAGTGTGACCACATCTCTATTTAAATTACCCATTCTCCTAGTGAAAAAAAGCAAAACAGTTTATGGGTGATAGCAATAAACTTGTACAAACTTAATCACATAGTAGCACCATGCACAACCGTAATTATGGTTATTATAACTTTATCAGAGCAAATCAACATAGTTTTTAGACAGAAACATGTCTACTGAATTATAATTACTAGGGCTCTTAAGAATTATGCTAAATGTAGTCTGTCTGAATCCTACACATGAAAAAACAAAATCTCTGTGACACCACATCTGTTTATGGCGTATTTTACTGAACACTTTAAGTCCACTGTTGAGACCCACTGCTCAGAAAAAAAAAAATTCTTTCAAAATATTACTTCTTGTTGACCATGCACCTACTCACTCACGAAAGCTGATGAGGATGTAAAAGAAGATTAATATTGTTTTCATGTCTGCAAACACAACATTCATTCTGCTGCACCTGGATCTGGGAGTAATTTTGACTTTTAAGTCTTATTATCTAAGAAATATATTTCATAAGGCTGTAACTGCCCAAAAGTTGATCCTCCAACAGGCTGTGGGCAAAGTAGATTGAAAACCTCTAAAAATGATTCACCATTCTACATGCCATTAAGAATATTGTGATTTCATGGGATGAGGTCAAATATCAACATTAACAGGAGTTTAGAAGAAGTTGACTACAATCTTTACAGATGACTTTTAAGGGTTCAAGACTTCAGTGAAGGATGTCACTGAAAATATGGTGAAAATAGCAAGAAAACTAGAGTTAGAAGTAGAGCCTGGATATGTGCTTGAATTGCTACAATCTCATGATCAACTTTGAACGGATGAAAAGTTGTTTTTGCTTCTTATGCATGAGCAAAGAAAGTGGTTTCTTGAGATAGTATCTGCTTCTGGGAAAGATGCTGTGAACATTGTTAAAATGACAAAGGATGTAGAATATCACATAAACTTAGGTGATAATGCAGTGGCAGGGATTGAAAAGATTGACTTCAATCTTAAAAGTTCTACTGTGGGTAAATGCTACCAAGCAGCATTGCATGCTAAGGAGAAATATTTCATGAAAAGAAGATTCAATCAGCGTAGCACACTTTATTGTTGTCTTGATTTAAGAAATTACCACAGCCACCTCAATGTTCACAACAACCACACTAATCAGTCAGCAGCCATCAACAATGAGCCAAGAGCCTCCACCAGAAAAAAGATTCCAACTCGCTAAAGGATCAGATGGATCATTAGCATTCTTTAGCAATAAAATATTTTTAACTAAGGTATGTATGTTCCCTTTTTTAGTTATGATGTTATTGCATGCAATAAACTAGAATATGGTGTAAGCATAACTTTTATATGCACTGGGAAACCAAAAAATTCATGTGACTTTATTGAAATATTCACTGTGCTATAGAGTTGAAACTCCCTATACACCTCTCTTATTCTTTCTACCCCATCTTGAATTTGTTATCATGCCCATGAACATCAATATAGTTTTTTCATAGACATATTTCTAGACATATTTGGTAATTTTTAATATCACCAGACTTTATATAAATGCTAACATACTGTACACAATCACAAATAACTTGCTTTATTATCTCAATATTATGTTTTGGAGATTATTTATTTTGACATTATCAGTCTTGTCACATTCATTTTATTCTTTTGTATAAGCATTGAATTGTATTATCCAAAACAATTTATTGATTCATTCTCCAAATGTGGCCATTCAGATTGTCACCAAGTTTTTACTTTTATGATATACATTTCTGTACTTGTCCTTGTATACATGTACCAACATTCTCTCAGACTAAAATTGCTGGGCCAAAGGTAATTTGCATCTTCAACTTTACTGGAAATTGCCTAATTATTCACCAAGCTAGCAGGACCAGTTTACACTCCCAACAGCAAAGAATAGAATTTCCAGTTGCTCTTGAAACACTTGATTGTATTACTTTTTAAAAAATTGTCCAAAATGACACCCCATTATGGCTTATTTATTTATTTATCTATTCATTCATTTATTAGTGATGTGAGATTGCAAATATCTTCATGTGTTACTTGACCTTTTGGAAATTTTCCTTAGTGTACTACCTGTTCTCATGATCTGTGTCTATTTATGGTGACAATGTGTATGTGTATGGGAAAAAGGGAGAGAGTGTTTTCTTCTTAAGAATAAGAGTTATTTGTATTGTTTAAATAATTATCTGTAACTTATAGCCTTTGAAAATATTTTCTTCCTTTTGTGGTTTACCTTTTTCATTCATTTTTTAATAGTGAGTTTTGGTACAAAGAACTTAAAATTTTGATATAATTAAAGTTATTTGTCTTTTCTTCTGTTTTATTATTATTATTTTGCTTTTTTGCCTTCTGTGCTTATTAAGAAATTCTTCCTTACCTCAATTTTGTAAAATACTATTTTATCTTAAAAATATTAAAAGTTTTATTTCTCAAAAAATAGATATAAGTAGAGTATCCCTTATCCAAATTGCTAGAGACATCCAGTTTTTCTTAAATTTTGAAATAGTTGCATATACATAATGACATATTTTAGTGATGGGCCCTAAATCTAAACACAAAATTCACTTACGTTTAAAATGCATCTTACGTACATAGACTGATGATATTTTATATTTTTAAAAAATTTTGTGCATGAAACAAAGTTTGTATACACTGAACCATCAGAAAGTAAAGATGCCACTATCTCATGCAGACACTCATGTCATCCATGTAGACAATCTAAGGTTGTTTGGCATTCCTGAATTCCTATTCAAGCCATATAAACAATCATTTTGTTACACTTATTTATACATAAAAAATACTGTTATACCATTAGTGCAGTAAAATAATAATAATGTGTTTGGGGTACCTAAATAGTGTGGCAGCATCACCAGAGTACACCTATCAGGTGTTAGCAACAACAGACAGACTTTCAGTCTCCACCTATGATGCTGTGTTTTGATTAAAAGGTTACTGTGACTGGGCATAGTCACTCATACCTATAATCTCAGCACTTTGGGAGGCTGAAATGAGAGGATTGCCTGAGCCCACGGGTTTGAGACCAGCCCGGGCAACTTGGTGAGACCTCATCTCTACAATAAATCAAAAAATTAGCCAGGCGTGGTGGCGTGTGCCTGTAGTTCCAGCTACTTGGAAGGCTGAGGCAGAAGGATCACCTGAGCCCAACAGGTTGAGGCTGCTGTGGCTGGGAGTGTGCAACCGCCCTCCTGCCTGGGTGACAGAGTAAGACGCCTACTCAAAAAAAAAAAAAAAGTTACTGTATCTTGTATTTTTTTAAGTGAGAAAAAACATCAGAAATAATTGAGGGACCAGAAATTGAGTCCTCTAGGAATAAGGAGGCTTTCTCCAGAATGGCTTAAAAAGCCATTTTAAAACATGTAAAACATTTTAAAACATGTTTAAAAATCTCATTAACAACAGTTCTTGTCACACAATTTTCTCATTGGTTTTACTGACATGATTTCTTGTTCTGCTATGAATGCATGCTGCTCTAATCCTTCAGTAGGCCTATCACACATTTTCACCATGCCATCTGTGAAAATGTTTTCTACAGTGTTAACCTCAACTATTATCATGATCACCTTGATTCAGGACCATTTTATCTATTTCGCAGTTGAAGAGGGCTGAAAGCATCTTTTTTCCCCTTTGGGACACTGAATAAACTGTGTATTTTGTGCCTCTATTATGATTTCTATCAGTCACATGAAATCAAGTGTGAAATTTTCTATTTGTGGAATTATGTCAGTGCTCAAAAAGTTTTGAATTTTTGAGCATTTTGGATTCTAAATTTTCATATTAATTATGCTCAACCTGTGTTGATAGTTTTTCAAATGTCATGATGATGTGCATTTGTGTAGCTCTTTCTATAATCACTGAATAGCCATCCATGGGGCTTCCTAATCTTGAATTCAAATCTTTCCATTCTGGGAAATTTTAAAAATTACTTATTTGAAAATGTCCTATTCTCTGTTCTTTGTTCTTTCTTTCTTTACATATTCAGATGTTGAACCCATTGGTTGTTTCTCTTATTTTCATCACTTTTACTCCCATTTTACATTTCCTTTGTTACTGGTGTTTTTCTACTTGCAAAGAGTTTTCTTCAACTTTGTCTTTTAAGCTTCTTGCTGATTTTTAAAATGTCTGCTATTATTTTTTAATAATATATCTGTTTTTAACATTTTCTTCCTTTCTTATATTGTCCTTATTTCCTCTGAGTTCCTTTTCTTTTTCATTTTCATCTCAAACAGTACTAAATCCATGATGACTCTGGTTGTTTATTTATATGTAAGAAGGAAACACTAAAACACAGGTCAGAAAGTTAGTGTGCAAGCTTCCTGCTTGACAGGAAAGCATCATACTAGGGTGATAATTAGAAGATTGTTATCTGCATATTTATATAAGTACATTCATTTTGTTGTTCAGTATATCCAAAGAAAAATCTTTCAAGCCCCTGATTCAGTAGTTCAAAACACATTTCTGAATTCTGGTAGTTGATTAAAGGAAGATAAACATATGTCCAGGCATTTATTTAGTCCTCATATTTTTAGTATAGTAACTCTCCTTAAGCTTTGCTTGCGTCCCGGATGCCTGAATATCACCTGGTTTAACCAGTCTGAAGAGTAAATCTTCTGCTGGAAGGAGTAACAGAAGTCACTTTGATGCTCAGAAAAAGAGAGGGATTAGGAATTTGTTGTCTATTCTGATGTGCATAAAGGTGTTTCCTATGTTTTCTTCTTGGATTCTTATAGTTTGAGGTTTTACATTTAGGTCTTTGATCCATTTTTGTATATGTGATAAGCAGGAGTTGACTTTTGTATATGGTGATAGGTAGGGATCCTGTTTCTTTTTTCTGCATGTGATCAACCAGTTTTCCCATCATTTGCTAAGTATGGTTTCCTTTTCCCGGTGATTGTTATTGGTGTCTTGGTCAAAGATGAGCTGGTTGAGAGGCCCGGTTTTTGCTTCTGGAAGCTCTGTCCTATTTCACTGGTCTATTGTGCCCTATTCTTGCACTAATACCAAGCTGTTTTGATTACTGTAGTCTTGTAATAATGTTTAAAGTCTGGAAGTGTGATACCTCCTGCTTTGTTCCTTTTGCTGAGGATTGCTTTGGCTACTCGTGCTCTTTTTTGTTTCCATATGAACTTCTGTATTGTCATTTCCAGGTCTGAGAAAAAATGATGTTGCTAATTTGATGTATATTGAATTAATCTGTAGATTGCCTTGGGTAGGATGGACATTTTGACAATATTGATTCTTCCAATCCATGAGCATGGATTCTTTTAATTTGTTTGTGTCACACTTTATTTCTTTGAGCAGTGTTTTGTAGCTCCCATGTAAGGGTCCTTTACTTCTCTGGTTAGGTGATGCAAAGGTATTTCATTTTTTGGTGTGTGGCTATTGTGAATGGGATTGCAAAGGCCATAAAAGTTAAGAAAGACAAGTGGGACCACATCAAAATGAAAACTTTGTGCAGCAAATGAAACCATCAAGAGAGTAAAGAGACAGAATGGGAAAAAAAAATTGCAAATTATGCATTTGGCAGAGGCCTAATATCCAGAATCTACAAGGAATTCAAACAAAGTGAAAGAAAAAAACATTAAAAAGTGGGCAAAGGACATGAATACATACCTCTCAAAAGATGACATACTAGCAGCCAATAGACGTGAAAAAATGCTCAGCCTCACTAATCATCAGAGAAATGCAAATCAGAATTACAATGAGATACCACCTAACTCCTGTAAGAATGGCTATTATTAGTAAGTTAAAAAAAAACAGATGCTAGTGTGGGTGCAGAGAAAAAGGAACACTTCCATACTATTGGTGAGAGTGTCAGATAGTTCAGCCTCTATGAAAAGCAGTGTGGCAATTCCTAAAAAAATAAAAATTGACCCTCCAGCATCCCGCTTGTGGGAATATACCTGGAGGAACATAAGTCATTCCACAAAAAGGACACCTGCACATGCATGTTTATTGCCGCTCTATTCACAATGGCAAAAACATAGAACCAAACTTACTGTCCATTTAAAGTGGACTGGATAAAGAAAATGGTTCATATACATGATAGAGTATTATGCAGCTATAAAGAAGAACAAAAACATGGACTTCACAGCTAACTGAATGGAGTTAGAGACCATCATACTAAGTGATTTATCATAGAAACAAATAACTGAATACTGCATGTTCTCACTTATAATTTTAACCTGAATAGTCACATCAGTACAAGAGAGGGTTCAGCAGTGGCTGGGCACTGAGCACTGCTGGCAGGGGAGAAAGGAAGGAGAGTGGAGGGCACGTGACAACTCAAAGGGTACCTGTTTCACTACCAAGGGGAATGAGGACAGGTTTAGAAGCCCAAATTTCATTTGCATGCAACCTACTTATGTAGTTAACCCTATATCTCTATAATAAAACAAAATTTTAAAAATATTAGCCAAGCATTGTAATGCATGCCTATAGTCCCAGCTCCTCGGGGGACCGAGGAGTAGGGATCATCTGAGCCCAGGAGGTCGAGGCTGCAGTCAGTGATGATCATGCCACTGAACTCCATCTGAGGTAACAGAGTGAGACTCCAGCCCAGTCAATCAATATAAAGTATACAGGAGAATGTGCATAGGTTACATGCAAATACCACACAGTTTTATGTAAGGGACTTGAGTATCTGAGGATTTTGTTATCTGCAGAAAGTCTTAGAACCAATCCCCCACAGATACTAAGGGACAACTGTGTATAATAGATGCTCAATAAATATTTGTTGAATTGCAAAGAAAGAAAGAAAGAAAGAAGAAAAGAAAAGAAAAGGAATTAATCTAAATGCTTCAAATAGGGGCTTTTGGCTATGACCATACCACCCTGAACATGCCTGATCTACTGTATCAAGCAATTATTTTATTAAAAAATCCATCCACTCCTACAATTCTAGAACACTTTGTCTTGCTATTTCCTGAGACTTCCTTGGGTTTTAGATCACAAACTAGCCACTTCTGAGCTTTCCACTATTAGTCAGTGTTCAAATTTTTCTACTTTGCTAAGTCATTTAATTCTTACCTGATGGCTTTTCAGAATCCAAAGTTTGAATTCGCTTTCCCTTTTATCCCTCTATCCAAATATGAATGGGGTTTTGGGAAGGAATGGTAATAAAAATGTGTTCAAGTCACCATATTAACTACCCATTAGTTCTCACTAGTATAAAAAGTAGATCACCAATGATAATAAAGAATTATAGTCAAAGCAAATTTGTATATATTATCTATTATATGTACTTTGGAAATATTTGAACCTCAAATGCATGTATGTCTTTAATTCTAAGTACTAGTGAATTACAGTCCAACAGCATACAAAATCCAAAAGCATATCCTATAAGATTAACCAAATACACAGCAAAGCACAGTAAAAAATATATATAAAGCAACATTATTAGTTGTATGATATTCCTTAGATGAGATTATGAATTTTAAATTTCTTATGCATTATAAGAAAATGTCTGTTTTCTCTTCAGAAAAAATTTTTGAAAATTAAGATGTAGTCAAATTTGTTGACCTCAACCTCTTATTTTTCTTCCAATGAGAAACTCTAAATATATACACATACGTGTATATATACATAAAAATGAGAAGTTCTATCCACATACATGTCTATAGAAATAATTGTCATTATTATTCAATCAATGCAAATACTGAATAGCCATATGAAAAGAAAATATATCTAAGTCCCACCTCACCTCAACCCACAATAAAAATAAACCAAAAATTTTTTTTTAGTTTATTTTACGTTGTTATTTTCTTTTATTTTTTTAAATTACTATAAAGATGTGTGGTACAATTCAGGGTTAGGTATACTAACGTTGATTATGCAGGTACCCTTGTTGATGAGGTGTGCCCCTCCTTCCCCAGCAGTTTCCCTCAACTGCCAATCCCACCCCCATCCCTGACAGTTTCCCATTACTGCCAATCCCTTTCTTAAAGTATAATTGTTCAAGGTCCACTCATGAGTGAGAACATATGGTACTCTGTTCTTTGTTTCTGTGATAGATCACTGAGTATGATCAATTCTAAATCCATCCAAGTTGCTGCAAAGTTCATATGTTTGTCCTTCTTTAGGGCTGCATAATATTCCATTGTGTATATGTACCACATTTTTTTAATCCAGTTCAGCTTCGATGGGCAACATGGTTGGTTCCATGTTAAACCAAACTTTAAAACCATGAACCAAAAATAATAAAAATAAACCAAAAGAAAAGGGAAATATGGGCTTGGCGCAGTGGCTCAGCCCGTAATCCCAGCACTTTGGAGGCCAAGGCGAGAGGATTGCCTGAGCCTGGGGGTTCAAGACTTGCCTGGACAACTCAGTGAGACCTTGTCTCTACAGTGAATTACACACACACACACACACACACACACACACACACACACACACACCCCAACTGGGTGCAGTGATGTGCATCAGTAGTCCCAGCCACTTGGAAAGCTGAGGCGGAAGTTTCGCCTAAACCCAGCAGGTTGAGACTGCGGTGGTTGTGAATGTGTCACTGCACTCTAGCCTGGGCAACAAGTGGGATTCCAACTCAAAAAAGAAAAAGAAAATATGAAAGAATATTTTAGTAAAATTGATGTGGAGAAAATCCTTTAATTATGTACCAAAACCAAGAAACATAAAGGAACTGAATGATAAATTTAACTACATAAAAATTAGTGACATATCCTAGTATTTTTTAAATGATATGAATAAAAGACAAGGGACATCAAATATTAATAAAATTATATGTTCATCAAAAGGATAATTTCTGCAACAGGCACAGATATTACAAAACAACATAAAGAAGAAAACCCAGTAGAAAAGTGGTAAAAGTCTTTATTAGATAATTAAAAAGTAAATACAATAATCAAAAAAATAGGAAAGGAATCCAATTTTACAGCTAATTACAGATATAGTGAATAAAAGTTATCATTTTAACATATTTTATTGATGAGCACTTAAGTTTAATAATACTCAGGGTTGATCAAAAAAGTCACTCTTATGGAAGTGTAAATTAATAAAAATTTAAGGATGGAAACTTGATATTTTATTTATTTATTTATTTATTTATTTATTTATTTATTTATTTATTTATTTATTTAGAGTTGGAGTCTCACTCTGTTGCCCAGACTGGAGTTCGGTGGCCGCTCCCGGCCACCGCAGCCTCGACCTTCTGGGCTCCGGCGATCCTTCCTCCTCAGCCTTCCAAGTAGCCGGAATTACAGGCATGTGCCACCACGCCCAGCTGATTTTTTGATTTATTGTAGAGATGAGGTCTCGCTGCCCAGGCGGGTCTCAAACCCGCAGACTCAGGCAATCCACTCACCTCAGCCTCCCAAAGGCGCGGGATTACAGGCTGAGCCACCGAACCTGGCTGAAACTTGATATTTTAAAATGTGCACAACCTTTGATCAGCAGCTTCATTTCTAGGAAATTGTTCAATAGATACAAGTTCTTATGTGTGTGGAAATGTTTGTGAAAAGCATGTGATTGCAGTGTTACAAGTATGTGAAATAGCAAAAAAAAATGAAAACAACATTTTATTTTATCTGCTTAAATTTACATAAGTCAATAAGCTTTTTCTGTAAAGATTATGTGGTAAATATTTTAGATTCTATGGATCGCATACAATCTCCTTACACAGTCTTCTTATTTTTCACTTTAATGTAGTATTGACATGGACTCCTGATCTACAGCATGAGGTAATATAGGCAACAAAATCAATAATGTGCAAAGATGGAAAATTTCCTGTGAAATATTGTTTAGTGAAACCAAAAAGAAAATCATCTTGTCTTCATGCTAAGGACCTTTCTTATATTACTGGCAAAATGATATCCATCAGACACATATGTACCATTTACTTGCTATCCTTCCTTTTTATTTAAATGGAGAACCTGTCCTTGCTCAACCCAAATCCAACTATTACACTTCTGCTGTGGATCCCTATGTCTTTTGCTTACACAAAAACTTGTAGCTTAAATTATCTCTATGTTCGTCATCACTTCCTAGGAAAACTCCAGTTGCTATGTTTATTTATTTCTTCACTTCCTCTTTTCCATATTCTCAACCTACTTCATTCCAGCTATCTTCTCTACTCCTCTGAAATCATTCTCAGCAAGGTTGGTAATCCGCTTCTTATTGCCAAAGCCAATGTTCCATTACCATTATCTTACTTTTCTTACTCAGTGTTTGACAGTCTCTAACCTTTCTGGTTCCTCTTCTCAGATTTCTTTGTTATTGAACCCTACTTCTTCCATACTCTAAATATTGGCGTGACCTCAGATGCCAAATCTTTCTTTTCTTCTATGTTCCTTCCCTAGTAAAAGATCACTGTCTATATGCTGATGAGTATCAACATTACATCTTCAATACGGGCCTCTTTGCTTGATACTCTTAACTGCCCACCCAGCATTTACACTTGAATAAATAATAGTCTTCTTATAGTTAACAAATCTCAAAAACTTCTTTTGATATCCCAACCCCACAGCACCCCCCTTTCTAGTGTCTTTCAGGGGTCTTTCAATTGGAAACCCTGCTTCCACCGTTGCAACCTGTAGTCAGTGATTTCTCCATGGAGAAATCAGGGTACAAGCCAGAACACGTCACTCCCCGTAAGACATAATGGCTTTCTAGTGTATTTAGAATCAATTCTGAAGTTCTTAACACTTTCTCCAGGTTTCCACATGACTTGGAGTCCTACTACTCTTCTGCTTCTCTTACCCATTTCACTCTGCTGCAGCCACATTGACCTCCTCTGACTCATCAAGTATAATGCCACCTTAGAGCCTTTGCAACAGTTCTTCGGTATTGAATGCCTTTTCCCCAAATGTCATCATTGTTGACATCCTCTACTTCATATATACTTCTTCAAAGAGAGAGTCTGATCTGCATTATCTAAAAATAGTGCCTTTTGTCATTCCTTATCTCCTTTTTCTTATAGTGCTGACCACCATCTAACATATTACTTCATTCATTCATTCATTCATTGCCAAGCTTCCCAGTAAAATATAAACTACATGAGGACATAAACTTTGTTCATTTTTGTTCACTGCTCTATTCCCAGCACATAGAACAAGACCTGAGACTTAAGAGGCAATTAATGAATATTTGTTGACTGCATAATAAATCCTATTCTATAAAAAGTGTTAGCATTGAGTCCTTTTGAATAAAATATTTTTGTCTTTAGAGTTGATTGTGATTTCCTTTCCCTCAGTTGTGTTTTCACTAACATTCAGTAGAGGGAAAAAGAGGGATAGGAAACAGAAAGGAAGAGAATAAAAGAAGCGTCTGAAACAATAGTCTTATCTTGGATTTTTAACATTATACTGAAATAATGATTAGTTTTAGTTCCAGGGTTAGGCTTGCCATTGCATGTGAGATTGAGATGGCTGAGTTATAATAAAATGTAGCTTTAATTTCAGATTCAGCTACCACCTTGACTTCAAATTAAAGTTGTTGTTCTAAATATTTTTACAGACACATGACAAATATACAAAATTTAAAAGTGGTTACCCTGAGATTTGGAAATAAATTTGGCTGCAGTTTAGGGTAAACCAAGAAGTCTTTTATATTTCATCATTAATAATGCGTAACAATTGACTTTTTTACTGTGTTCAGTTAATAATTTGTGTTAATTTTGTATCGATACCTAATGACTATACATATTTCTGGGGTACATGTGAAAGTTTAAATCACACATACAATGTGTAGTGAGCCAGTCAGGGTAATTGGATATCAATCACTTCAAATATTTTTCTTTTTTGCTGTTGGGTATATTCCAAATATTTCTTCTAGCTATTTTAAAATATACAACAAATTATGGTTAACTATAGTCACCCTACTGTGCTGTTGAACACCAGAACTTATTCCTCCTTTCTAAATGAATTTTTATACCCATTAACCAGCCTTTCTTCATCTCTCCCTTTACCCTACGTTTCCAGTCTCTTGGTAACCACCACCCTACTCTCGAACCCGTGGACTCAGGCAATACTCTCACTTCAGCCTCCCAAAGTGCTGGGATTATAGGCGTGAGCCACCATGCCCAGTGGCCCCATTGTCTTTCTCTAAAAAACCTTTCTCTAAAAAACCAACTTTTTTAACTCCCACACAAGAAGGAGAAGATGGAACATTTATCTTTCTGTGCCTGACTTATTCACTCAGCATAATATTCTCCAGCTCCATCCATGTTGCTTTAAATGACACAATTATATTCTTTTTATGGCTGAATAATATTCTATTGTGTATAAATACCACATTTTCTTTATTCATTCACCTGTCAGAGGACACTTAGGTTGATACCATATCTTGGCTATTGTGAATAGTGCAGATAATTTTCAGACATATTAATTTTCTTTCTTTTATTTATATACCTAGCAGTAGGACTGCTGGATTATATGAAAGTTTTATTTTTAGTTTCTTTGAGAAACTTCCATACTGTCTTTCATAGTTGCTGTACTAATTTGCATTTTCACCAGTAATATGAGTGTTCCTCTTTTTCCACTTTCTTGCCAGCATCTGTTATTTTTGTGTGTGTGTCTTTTTTATAATAACCATTTTAACTGGAGTAAGGTATCTCATTCTAGTTTTGATTTGTGTTCTCCTAATGATTCGTGATGTGAGCAATTTGTAATATACCTGTTGACCATTTGTATCTCTTCCTTTGAGAAATATCTGTTCAGATCCTTTGCCTATTTTAATAGAGTTGTTTGATTCTTTGTTGTTGTTTAATTGTGCACTTTACATATTTTGACTATTAATCTCTTGCTGAATTGATAGTTAGCAAATACTTTCTCCCATTCTGTAGGTTGTCTCTTTACTCGGCTGATTTATTTATTTATTTACTTATTTATTGCTCTACAAAATCTTTTTAGCTTGATGTAATCTATTTGTCATTTTTTGTTTTATTGTCTGTCTATTTAAATTCTTCTCCATAAAAATCTTCAGCCCAATATCCCGAAGCATTTCCATCGTGTTTTCTTCCAGTACTGTCAGTTTCAGCCCTTACATTTAAGTCTTCAATTTATTTTGAGTTGATTTTTTTTAATATGGTGAAAAATAGACGTCTAGTTTTATTGTTTTCCATAAGGATATCCAGTTTTCCCTTCACCAGTAATTGAAGAGATGGTCATTTTCCCAGTGTAAGTTCTTGTGCTTTTGTTGAAACTGAATTGGCTGTAAATTTATGGATTTATTTCTGGGTTCTCTATTCTGTTCCACTGGTTTATGTGTCTGATTTGTTTTCTTTTTTCTGTCTTCTATCTTTTCGTTTTTCAGGGTTGCTTTGGGGTTTTGTTTGTTTGTTTGTTTGTTTTGAGATAGGATCTCACAATGTTTCCCAGACTGGTCGTAAACTTCTGGACTCTAACAATACTTTCACCTCAGTCTCCCAAGTAACTAGGACTATAGGTCTGTACCACCACACATGGTTTCTACACATCTGATTTTATGCTAAAACCATACAGTTTTTGTTATTATAGCTTTTTAGTACAGCTAGATTTAAGTCAAACTCTATTTGATCTGATATAAGAATCAGTAACCTACTCTTTCTTGATTTCCACTTGCACGGAAGATCTTTTTCCATTCCTTTATTTGTGTCTTTATCCACATGCCTTTCTCTTTTTTTTAATTTTTATTCTACACAGCTGTCCACAGTTTATTGATTCTCAGAATAACAATGAACATTTTCCCTGTATCTTCTGTCTTATAGCCCCTGTGTATACTTCTTGATTAAATCTGTACACTTTTTCTCCTATTAATCTGCCTTTTGTGAGCTGATTTTTCAACGAAACTTCAGAAGACAAAGGGTTCTACTTGGCCCCTACAGTGTCTCAGAGACATCCTTTAAGAGGCATTTTTTGAATGAAAGAAAAAGAGAGAAACAAAGTTCATGGAGAACTGGTCAAACTTAAAGCATCACTGTGGGATGAATTTAAAAGTGTTGTCAAACAGACCTCTATGCTAGAATGGGTATTCAACATAAAAGGCTCTAAGTTCTTTTGCTGAAAATCTGCTTATTTGCTCTCAACATTCATTTTTCCATCTGTACCAGTTTCATATCATCTGCTGTTGGGGGCTAATAAACTGGTGAGTCCAGACATCAGAGTAGCCAGGGTTGAATCAATGCTCTATCACATAGGGACTGTATGAACTTCAGTGAGTAAGTTAATCTCCCTTAAGTTAACAGTTTATTAGCTGTAAGGCAGTCTGCTGAAAGAGTTAAATTAGCACCTATAGCGTATTTAACATTATCGGGTATATAGTCATTTCTCCTTATATTGGTAAAGAGCTTTCACCACTAACAAGAGATGAGGCAAACTGTAAATTAATCCATTTATCTCCCAACAAACATTCTGTGAGTGCTGAATGCATGCCAGACGTGTGGAGATCTGTGAAGGTTACACATAATAGCTCACACTTAAGTTGTGACTATTTACTATTTTCCAGCCCCTGTGCAGTTCATTTCATATTTCCTATCTTCTAATCATCATCCGAATCTAACAACCATAACATTATCAAAGTAGGCACATCTGTAGCTCATTAATTTCAATCTTTTTAAAAGATATAATCACTACTTCTTTACCCATGAAGAAAGGGAAGTCATATCACTTGCATGACGGGTACAAATTGAGGAGGTTGCAGCTGCCTCCTCCCAGGCTGAAGAAGCGCCATCTTGCTTAGGGGCTGCCAGCAGGCTCAGCACCTCTCTGATGCTTATTAACTCACATAACCTTCCTACTGCCCTTCACAGAGGCATCTCCTTCTCTCCATCTTCATTGACAGATGGTGAAACAGGTTGCAAAAGTTCAGTGCCTCATTCAAGTCTACATGAGGCAGTCCATAGGGTTGACAGGTGAAGTCAACCCCAGGCAGACAAGTGGAATACAAGGCATCTACCCTTCACATCATTTTCTCAGAATTTCTTCACTTGTAGCTTTTCCACACATGAGCAGCCTCTTAACGTCAGAAAAATCTGTGCATCCCAGGCCTGCCACACAAATCCCTTCCTGTGGACACAGTAGACCTTGTGGGAGATCACCAGCATACCCATTCTGAGAGTCCAGCAGCTCGAATTGGTTGCAAAATCCCGTGAAGTTACCTGCCAGTAACCAGTAACCAGTAACTTTCCTTCCTGGTCCTGATTCAAGAGCAACATGGTGAAAGGTGAACGTCGTCTTCTTTTTCTAACATTTCCACGGCCGACGACAGGGCCCATGGTGAGCACCTCTGTACAAGGTCAGGGAGACCATGGGGCCGCTCTAGATGCCCTCCAATGTGGGAAGAGCCCTGAAGGAAGAGCCAGGAGACTCCACTCACGCACCCTGGACGTCTCACCAACAACCACTCTGAAACCGAAGTAACACTCAGCCCGGGTGAGGAAGGAGGCGGTCACCCCACATACCTTTCTATACTTGAATATTTACACCTTTCCTAGGTTACAAAGTTTTATTATTTCTTTGAATAAATTGTATACCCCTTCTCTCTCTCCAGTCCTTCTTTAAGGTTAATGATGCTTACATTTTTGTCTTTAAAGCTATTTTCTAGATCTTGTGTTGTTTCTTTTCATTCCTTTTTTCTTTTTCTTTTTCTTTTTTTTTTTTTGTTCTTGTTGCCTTTGATCATGTATTTCAAACTGCCTGTACTCCAGTTCACTGATTCCTTCTATTTTATCAACTGTACTACAGAGATTCTCTAATGAGTTTTTCACTTCGTCAATTGTCTCTTTAAGCTCCAGGGATTCTGTTTATTTTGTTTAACTATTTTAATCTTTTTCTTAAATTTATATTATATGATAAATGTTTAAATTGATTATGTTTTCTTGAAGTTTTTTGCATTTCCTCAAATCAGCTACTCTGAATTCCCTGTTTGAGAGGTTGCATATCTCCATCTGTCCAGGGTCAGTCACTGGCACCTTATTTAGTCCATTTGGTGAAGTCTTATTTCCCTGAATATTTTGATACCTGTGGACATTCATCATTGTCTGGACATTGAAGAATTAGGTATTTATGCCAATCTGGCCTTGTTTATACCTATCCTTTTTATGACCATCTTCCAATAATTCTAAGGAGAGACTGTTGAATTCACTGACCCTGTGTCACTGCAGCCACTTCAGCACTAGATGGCACCCTCAGCCTAAATTCACTAATAGCTCTTTAATTCATGGACTTGGGGAAGATCAAGGGCAGTTCCTTTAATTTCCAGGTAATGTCCCTTGCCCACCTCCCTCCGCCAAGTGGAAGGATTCTCTCTTCACTGTGTGCTGTCTGGAGTTATGGGAGGGGTGTGGCAGGCACACCTGTGCCCTTGCAGTTGGTACTGTGCTCAGTAGCACCCCAAATCCCTGATCTCCAAGACCAGTGCAGCACCAGGGCTTCCCGAAGCCCCATGGCCACTGCTGCCTGCCTGTCACTGATGTTTATTCAAAGCCTGAGGCCAGTCCAATCATCTGGTGGTGAAATGGGTCAAGACTTAATCTATTCTGCTGGGGCAGTGGATTATCTTCTGATCCAGGGTAGGTTTAAAAGCACCATTTGGGTTACACTGTTCTACCCTTTGCTGTGTTTTACTATGGTGGGGTTGGTACTAGGTTTCTAAGCATAGTCCCCTGTACTCTTCCCTCTTCTTTCACCAGGTGGAAGGAGTCTCTCTCTGTGCTGCAGTGTTTGGAGTTAGAGTGGTAACATAGGTACTCCTGTGTCCATGATGGCTGAAGTAGGGCTGGGTTGCTTCCTAAGCCCATGGCCTCCCAAACCAGTACAGTACTGAAGCTCACCCAAGGATCACAGATGCAGCAGCTTGGCTGCCACTGAAATTTGCTCAGGGCCCAAGGTCACTTTAGTCAGCTGGTAATTAGTGAGCCAGGACTTGAATTTATTCTGCCTGGGGGCAGAGTCCCATGTGGCCCTGAGCCGGTCTAAATGCTCCCTTCACGGTCTAAATGCTCCCTTCACGGGTGACAGTCTGAAAACAAGGGTTACAGGGACTCTGTCCTGTTTTGTGTTCCACTGTGGTGGAGCCAGAACTGAGTTCCAATGCAATGTTCCATACTCACTTCCTTCCCCTTCCCCAAGCAGGCAGTTTCTCTCTCCTGGGGTTGGCAGAGACGTGGTTTAAACAACACAAGACTGTCCTTCCTGCCCTCTTCAATGTGTCTTTTCTTGTTATTATGCTAAAGTAAGACACTGTGACATCTCATTTGATTTTCTGATCCTTTTGAAGGTGCTTCCTTGAGTGGATAGTTGTCCAATTTGATGTTCCTGTATGGGGAGGATCACTGGAGGGTTCTACTCATCCATCTTACTCCACCTCCTAATTTTTGATACTTCTTAAAAGATTTAATTTTCAACAATATATGACTGGTATTAAAATGATCGTATTTGAAGATAATAAGGTCTAATTTAACACTTGAAAGGGCCCAACTTTGTGGTAGGCCTTTAATGGAAATGGCCTTGGTTAGATGTTTTAAAAAATGAAAGATGTTCAAGTTTTGCATGTCAGTGTCCTGTAATTGCAAATTAAACTATAGCAAGCTCTCACTCTTTTGAGTTCAGATTCCTTCTTGAGTTTTTTTTTTTTTTTTTTTGAGTTGGAGTCTCACTCTGTCGCCCAGACTGGAGTTCAGTGGCCGCTCCTGGCCACCGCAGCCTCGACCTGCTGGGCTCCGGCGATCCTTCCGCCTCAGCCTTCCGAGTAGCCGGAATTACAGGCATGTGCTACCACACCCGGCTGATTTTTTGATTTATTGTAGAGAGATGAGGTCTCGCCAAGTTGCCCAGGCGGCTCTTGAACCCACAGGCTCAGGCAATCCACTCACCTCAGTCTCCCAAAGCACGGGATTACAGGCTGAGCCACCGAGCCCGGCAAGATTTTTTTAAGATTAAATGAGAATCATGGATAACACTGTGTTTCCAGGTCGCAGAACCTAGAGTAAAACCAAGGTGACCATTGGCCGGCATGAAACCTTTATACAAATAAGGAAAAGTGCTCCGTTTTTCAAGGCATTGTTTTCCATCATAATATACACACTTTTCATATGTGTAGCAGCCTTCTAAATCAAGAATTTTAGAATGATGGGAAAATCATCTGCCATGTACAATATTTACTAGTTGGGTAATGGGTACATTAGAAGTCCAGTCCCCACCATTATGCAATATACTCATGTAACGTGCACACACATGCACATGTACTCCTTGAATCTAAAATAAAATATAATTCAAGAAATAATAACAAAAATAAAAACAAGAAAAAAGTATCTGTAAAAAAGAATGAAATCATGTCCTTTGCAGCAACATGGCTGGAGCTGAAGGCCATTATCCTAAGGAAACTAACTCAGAAACAGAACATCAAATACCTCATGTTTCACTTTTAAGAGGAAGCTAAACATGGGTACACATGCTCATAAAGATGGAAACAATAGACACTGGAGGATCCAAAAAGGGAGAGGGTAGTGAAGACGGAAAAATTACATATCGTACAATGGTCACTGTTTGGGATGAGGCGAAAGAGTTTTTGACTTTTCAGTCCTCATCTGGCCGAATTAGAAGGAAGGTTGGCCCCTTCTTCCCTAGTTGCGATGCCTTTCACGTGTTCCTTGGCAGTCTGAAGATTTCCACCTTAACCTTCGCTCAGTCTCACATCTAACCACCACATTCCCACTCCCACTGACTCGTGCACAGCCAGTCAAGGAAGCTCTCGGTTTTCAGAAAGCAAATCTGGGATTGATGCTATAGCTATTACCCAGCAGACGGCAGTCTTTGCGACAGACACAACGCGAGGGTCCAAAAAGAAACCCAGCCGCCCTCTCCGTCTAGGAGGGAGCGGGAGGCTGGCGTGAGAAGACGGCCCGAGCCGGGTCGAGCTCCCGCGGCGTCCGGGTGCCGAGGGGCCGCGGCGGAGGGGGCGGTTTTGACCTTCGGTGGCAGACGTTATGGCCAAGGGTCAGCGCCCCCTCCCGCCGCTGTTGGAGACGTTGGAAGACCTTTCCACATCCCGTGGAGAGCCGACCGACGCTCACCTGCCTCTCACCAGCCGCAGGACTGGAGAAGAAGGAAAAGAAGTGATTTTAGAGACTGAGAATAAAACCTCCTCAGCTGTACAAAATTTTAGAGACTCGCATTTCCAGTCAAAACTTAGAGCTAAGTAGGGCTGCTCTGTAAGCATTGGCGTTTTGACAGTATAATGCCCAAATGACCTCAGAATTATCAGGTAGATAACTTTCAGTTGATATTTTTAGAGAATTAGTAGATAAAAACGTGTAAGTTGACAGTATAGATGGTTTGATGCTGTTAAAAGTACTGTTACCTCCGGATTCGTTTTATAACTTGTGGTTTAGTGGAAAAAAAGAAAAGAAAAGAACCCCTGGGAAATGTAGTACATTTCCACTAAAGGTAATTATAATACATTTCGCCAAACCAACCATCTTTGAATTTCAGGCTTGTTATATTTTTTATCAGTTAAACATTGGCAAATAAATAAAATTATCTCATTTCATCAATACAAATTAAACCTCTAATTAAATATCAATTTCACCAATTTAAGTAAGATATTCATTTCCTTCGCATGCATACATTTCTTATATCAATATAGCTTATCATGATTTAATAATAATGCCACGCATGATATCTCATTACTATCCCAAGGGGGGAAAAACAGTAAGTCATAAGGAGGAGAATGGTCACGATATTATTTTTAAGAACTTCACTATGTTCTGGTTAATTATTTGAATCCATGGATAACTTGGAGCCTGTTCACAAACAAGTTGTATCAGGGGAAGTATATTCTAGGAAAATATTTATTATTCTTTCCTTAGTGTTTTCTCTCATAGATTAATGCACCTGTTGTGTCTACTCGTTGAGCCTGTAACCATTCATGACATTTCTATTTTACATTCACAAATGTACTTTATTTGCTTTTTAACACTCACTCACTACACAACCACCATCACATTTTTTCTGTCAAAAGCCAGATATAATTTCTTATAACTGAATACAGTAAATATTTTCTACTCCTTATTTTACTTGACATTTTTTTCAGTATTTGATATTACTGATCAGTTTCATTAAAAAAAAAAAAAAAAAAAACTTACCCTCGTCGCTTTCAGGGCTTCTTTCTTGGTTTTTCTTCTTTATTTCATGTTTCTACTTCTACTGCCTTGCCCTGTGAATTTGTTTATTTGTTTTAAAAAGTGATACATATATTTGTACATATTTATGGGATACATGTAAAATTTTGTCACATGCATAGAAAATGTAATGATTACATCCGGGTATTTAGGGTATCCATCATTTCTATGTACTGTGTACTGTGTATATTTCAAGTCCTCACTTTTCAACTATTTTGAAACATACAACACATTATTGTTAACTATAGTCACTCTGCTACTAACTGTATACTTTTATCCTTAACCAACTCTCTTCATTACCCCTGTAAATTTTGTTCCTCCCTCTTCTGCTTTTGTCTCTCTCCTCAAAAGATATATGTCTTACTGCTGACTTCACCAACTGTATAACCTCAACTAATACCTTTATGACTTCAAGTTTGTATCTCTCCTTGAAATGCAAACCTGTATATTCATATGACTATTGGACATTTCTACCTGGATTTTACCTAGGCATGTGAGGCCGAAGACCATTGCTTTCCTGCCCCATTGAGAATATGCCTCTTTATCCGTATTGCTTATCTCAGTGCATAGCAGCACTCAAAATAAAATCCTGTTGTCAACCCTGGGTACTTGCTCTCATTACCACTCATTTCCCATATTCAGCAAGGGCCATGTTCAGTTGAATCTCCTTAATGTCTTTTTCCATCCCCTTAGATCCACCCCAATATTACTCAAGCCCTTATATTTTCTAATTAAACTATTTTTTCTAATTAAATATTGAATAGCTTGAATTTTTCTAACATATCTCCCACATTACTATTTCATAGATATATTGTAGTATATCATATCACTTCCCTGATAAAACCCTTATAGCCTCCTTAACATGGTATACAAGTTGTCTGTGAGTTCTGGCTCCTGATTATTTTCCTAGAATGATGTCTTACATCAGTTCATGTCCCATTGTTATTACACACACATATTCAAATACAATTGCATACAAATAATAATTCTACAGCTCACTGAAC
The DNA here is from genome assembly GCA_027257055.1 of Cephalopachus bancanus. NCBI lineage: Eukaryota > Metazoa > Chordata > Mammalia > Primates > Tarsiidae > Cephalopachus > Cephalopachus bancanus. The sequence goes on from JAPVLO010000012.1 coordinate 3,546,997, forward strand.
CACTTAACTATTTTAGTTTCTCAAGCATATTTTTTTATCTCCTAAGCCCTTTATAATGTTCCTTCTTTTTTCCCAGCAAAAAATTCCCTCTACAAAAAAAACTCACTTGTGAATATTAAATCTCAAATAAAATATTACCACATCAGATCAAATAACATATTAAACAATAACACACTGAGAAAGAAGTCGTAAAAGAAAAAAGAATTTATTATTTAAAACCTATTAACATCACAAAGTGGGTCAAAAGAAAAATATACATATAATTCTAAAAATCATGTAATAAGATTAATATGCTTTATTAGCAAACAATTTTACTGTTTTTTGTATATTTTACTCCTATTTATCTTACCAACTAATCTATAACTTAGAGAAAAACAGACAAAAGAATCTCTTGTTTATTATCCCTATTTTTATTCAGCTGATATGAGGCGTGTAATAACATTTGTGAATTGATAAATACTTCACAAAATGATATTGAAATTTATGAGGGACCAATATAGTAGAGAAATAGAAGCATAAGTTTTTAAAAGGCTTATCACATACTTTCCTCATTATATACTAAAATAAATCCAAAGGAAGAATTCAAAATGTCACAATTAAAAAACAAAAATAGGGCAGGGCACCATGGCTCACACCTGTAATCCCTCCCTTTGGGAGGCCAGGGCAAAAGGATTGCCTGAGTTCAGGAGTTCGAGACCAGTCTGGGCAACTTGCTGAGACCTTATCTCTAGACTACATCAAAAAATTAGCTGGATGTGGTGGCATGCAGCTGTAGTTCCAGCTACTTGCAAGGCTGAGGGATCTCCTGAGTCCAGCAGATCAAGGCTATGATGGGCAACAGAGTGAGACTCCAACTAAAAATAAAAATAAAAAAGAATAATACACAAATAAATATCTGTGCTTATAATGGGAAAGTGTTAGTAAGCATAAAATCTATGTGAAAAAACACAAAAGGGAAGAATATTATATTTGACCATATAAAAATTCAAGGTGTAATTTTAAAAAAAGCTACAAGTTAAAAAAGGCAAAAAGCTAAATTAAAAATACTTCCCAACAAATACCAATAAAGTTAAATGCCTTTAATATTCTAATAATTAATTCAAATAAATGATAAAAGTCAAACAAATCAAATAATATCTAAAAATAAGATTCCAAAGTCAGTCATTGGCACCTTATTTAGTCTATTTGTACCATCATATTCCCTGAATGATTTTCATGCTTGTGGATGTTTGTTGATGTTCGAGCATTGAAGGATTAGGTACTTATACCAGTCTGACATTGTGCCTGTTCTTCTGAGAGCCTTTCAGTAATTCAAGGGCTGTTGAGTTCCCTAAGTCTGTGGTCACTGCAGCCACTTCAGCACTAGAGGGCACCTTATGTTCTGGTATACCGTGACTTTTGCAGATTCCTAGATATCCAGCCCTGATGGTCTTGGTGAGGAAAAGGAAAAATTCACTGGGTTCTCATGCAAAATCCTTTGTTTATTTCTTTCTTTTTCCCCCCAAGTATAATTCTCTCTTAGAGTTGAGCCGCCTGGAGTTGAGAGAGGAAATGACACACATATCTGTGACCACTGCAGCTGGTACCATGCTAGGTCATACCTGAAATCCATGGTCTCCCAGACCAGCACATTACCAGGGCTCACCCAAAGCTGCAACTGACTGTCACTGATGTTTATTCAAGGCCTGAGGCCACTTTAGCCAGCCAGTGGTGAAGCAGGCCAAGGCTCAGATACATCCTGTCAAGGTAGCAGATATCCTTCTGGCCCTACGTGATTCTGGAAGTGCTGTCTAGGAGCTACAGCCTGGATACTGGGACTCAGGATTCTGGTAGGTGCTGTGTTTTGCTACACAGGGCTGGTACTAGATTGCAGGCCAAAGTCCCCTATACTCTTCCCTCTCCTTTCCCCAAGCAGAATTCCCTCTCTGTGCTGTACTACCTGGAGCAGGAGAAGGGTTGACACAGCCACTCTCATGGTTGATAGAGCTAGTTCTGCAATTCATCTCACCCTGAGCCCATAATCTCCCAGACAAGCATCGCATCAAGGCGCACCCAAGGGCTGTGGTTGCTGCAGCCTGGTTGCCATTGAAATGTGGGGGGGGCCTGAGGCCACTTTAGTCAGCCGGTGGTGAAGCAGGCCAGGACTCAGTTTCCTTCTGCCAGAATGGTGGATTCCCCCCTGGTCTGAGGCAGATCTTATTATAAATGCCCCCTCCTCGGACTCCGGCCTGGAATCAATGGCTGTGAAATTCTGCCTGATGCTCTGTTCCACTGTGGTCAAGCTGGCACCGAGATCCAATGCAAAGTTTAATCTTCAGGTGGGTGAATACATCATAGTAATCACCTTTTTCAATCATGGTAGGTGGAAACTTGGAAGAATAAACCCCTAGTTTCCATCCTAGTGCTACTTATTAAGTGGCATTAAACACAGGGAACATAACACCTCATTATTCACCCAGTTGTGAGGCAGAAACTGGAGTCACCTTGATTCTTTTCTTTTACTCACATGTCACATCCAGTCTATCATTATGTCCTGTTGGCTTTATCTAAAAAATACTTCCTAATTTAATCAATGTTCCTCCATTTCTACTGTTGCAAACCTAGTCCAAACACCACCATCATCTCTTGACTGAATATAAATAAATGAATAAATATACTTAACTGGTATCTCTGCTTTTATTCTTATTCCCTGCCTCTTCCTCTTGATTCACTCTATACACAACAGTCAAACCTTTTAATGATTCATATCATATAATCAATATAATCATCAATAATTCATACCACATTCAACAGCTTCTCTTTGTTTTTAAGATAAAAATGTACTCTTTTGGTTTTTTTAAGCTCTCTTTCATCTCTTCCTCAATTTACTATGCTCTCTTGTTCTAATATAGGGCTTACAACAGTGACCAAAATCCACAATTAAATAATTTTATTGCAACCCAAGCCAACTGGGCATTTTATTCAACTTATAATGGAACATTTTCTTATGATGTTTTAAAGATTCAAACAACAAAGCTTCATGTGATGAAAAATGTAAGGCACATTTCAAATCCAACAGGTCTTAGGAAAAATAAAAAAGGAATGAAAGACATATTTGAAAATGCTTGTTAAAAATGTTAACCATTATATTTCTAAAAAGTCATATTTCACAGTAAATAATTTATCATTTTAATGAGATATAGTATGTTCAGGGCAGATATCGCTGGGCTAGGAGAGTGATAGGTACTCAAGAGTGAGCTGTGTTCTCTTCTAAAATACCATTTTTTCAGTATATGTCCTTCCCATTTTTCTCTCAAGTTGTTTTTTCTCCAGTATTTTTCATTTGTTATTTAATCACACTACTATTACAATAAAGTTTCAAGCTTGTGTGTCCAAATTTTGTGACTGCAATATTGATGGTATCTCTAATTCTGTGCCAAGTACTCTTCCAGTCACGGGAAATGCTGCAGTTCACATATGGTCTGTAGTCTTTTGAAAGATGACAGGCACATAAAAGACTACAATATTCGTCCTCTCATTTATGAATGAATTTGATCATTCTGCCAGTATTTGGGGAAGAAGTTACTATGTCACAGGCATAGTGCTATGTGCTCAGGGACATAAGAATAGATAAGATAATCTCTGCCCTCCAAGAACACGCAGAGAAAAGAGTCGTGTAAATAAATATTCATGGTATTATCCAATGGAGTATATATAATTGTGCAAGCTTTAAAGGTAAGTATGATTCACTCTGCTTGCCTGGATTAGGAAGGTTTCTTTTAAGAAATGTTTACATTAGGTATTTGTAATTGGGCTCAAATTTGCTTAGTTGATAAGGTGAGAAAGTATATCTCAGGTAGACGGAACAAGTACAAGGGGTCAAATCAAACCACTTGATGGGTTTGGGAAACTGGAGAGTTGTGTATGACTGGAAGAGAGAAATAGGCTCACAGTAAAGCAGTTGGAGACATGTCTTAAACACTAGGCAAAGATCAATTCAAAGAGATTTAGCTTTCTTTAAGTTGGATTTTAATAAAGAAAATAAGTCACATGCTATAATTATTTTTTAAAAGATTAGTTCATCAGCAATGAGAGAAACTGAAAGGAAGGAGAAAGAATAGAAGCTGAGACAATGATGCATTCCAGCTGTAGCTCAAGCCAAACATGATAGGACTGCATCTATGGCAGAACTCACAGAAAAGCTGAGTGGTGATTAATCAGAAAGATGTTGAAGAGAAAGGATTCATAGACTTGATCTTCATACAATCATTCAGATTGTCTGGGTGCCTCTAATGTAGCATTATAAGATATTACCTTAAGTGGCAATAAACCCACAAATAAAAATATGACCCTTATAGGCAAAAAGTAGATGAAGAAGTGTAGTGTTTTGGATCAATTGTATGAATATGAGTTTCTTTTTTAATTCTATATTTATAAATTTTCTTCTTTTTTTTCTACTTCCTGTCTTTATCCACTGGCTCTCTCATCAAAAGTAGCCATAAGAAACCACAATGTCCTTTAGAAACCATTTATCACATACATTCAACATCATCAAATATTGCTTAAAATGTCCTTGTATAAAACTAGATTGCTAGTTCACAATCAGTGATAGTTGAAAAATGATAATAGAATGCCCTTAGTGCAATGACCTTGTAGCTATTGGTCAGTGAGTGGCATTGTCTTCATCAGAACAGAGTTTATGGAGTTGCTGAAGTAAAAGAAATTCAAAATAGAGCAGAGCTAAGAATCAAGAAGTCATGGACAGCTATGAGTTTAAGGCCACAAAAAAGTCCTAATAAATGGGTCAATTAATCCCCAGGAAGTTAGATACTAAATGAGTTCATCTTTAAAGCTGGTAGCTGAGATAAACAAACAAACAAGAAGCAAAACTATATGAACAGTTTTAATCTGAAGTTTCCTTTCAGTAGTTGGAAGGTTGAGTTTGAATTGGATCAAAAGGAAAGAGCCTTAAGCTGATGCATTGTGTCAGGCAGAAATCACTGTAAATAGACAGACTGCTCTAGTCATAAGAATAATCCATTTTGGTTTGACAGGGAATCTCCATAGAAATTCAACTATAAACAGAAATCACCAAGTTATTACACCTGGAAAATACTTGCTGGTTTACTTTTTCTACATACAAAATGATTATGAAGAGAAAGTATTGGTTTCAAAGACATTTTAAAAACATTGATAAACACAATTTGTCAGTTAGCTTAAAATGACCTTTATTCCCAGAAGTGTGGGTTTATAAATAATCTCATAATTCTGACTTGTAAAAACACCCTAAATCAAGTGACAGATTCTATAGTTCACCACAGTTTGGTCAGGGCATCTTAATGTGAATGTATTTTTCCTTAAAACCTCTCTGAATTTGTTAAGGAGTAGCAATATCACATTATTGCTTCGTTTTTTTGTTTCGTTTTTTTTGGTCAACATATAGGAAGTCCTCAATAAATGTTTTGAGTGAATAGTAAGACTAAAGAAGGGTAAGAGGAGATAGATACCAAGTCACCAAGTTCCTTAGTTACAAACTGTAGAAACCAAACCTTCGCTAAGGATAGTTTGGGTTTTGTTGGAGGGGTACTAGGGAGCCCACAAAATCAACTGAGGGCTAAAGATCCAGAAGTCAGGAAACAAGTATTACCAAGGCTAACTAATGTCACAGGCAGAGAACACCACAGGAATATTCTAGTTTAAAAAAGTCACCACTATTGCTGTCACAAACATCCCCCAGGGTTTCAATTCCTGTGCATTTAAGCATAACTGCCTCCAAAATTTGCCGATATAAGAATCCCACTGACCAAGCCAAGGTCACAAACTTTAACAGTCAAAATGGGGAGAAGGATTGGAGCTATCTGCCCATTGTGAGATTCTCTCAGTCACAGAATTTGTGACCTGCCCAAGTTCACACTTCAAGTAACATTATAATTGGGATAGGGAGATGGGCAGTTTGGATTCAGGGTCTTAGGTTCTGAGCATTGACCTATACTGAACATCCCAAAATACTCCCAAACACTTCCTTTCCCTGCTTGTTATAATGTCTGAAATTTCAGTGTGCAGTTTTTATTCTTTGAGTTGTAATTCTTTAATAAAAATTTCAAGTGATCCTCTTCCAAAATATCAGTCCATATGGTTCACTACACTATAAAATATTTTTACCTACTTTAAAAATAAAAATGTAAAACTGATATTTCAAAATACATGTCAAAGTTTTTAATTAAAAAGTGCTGATTATGTCTGAGCTCGGTGGCTCATGACTGTAATGCCAGCACATTAGGAGACCGAGGTAGAAGGCACTGGAGGTAAAGAGTTTCAAACCAGTCTGGCAACAAAGTGATGCCCTGTATCTATTTTTAAAAAATAGAAAAGAAAGAAAAATTAGACAGGTATGGCGGTGTGCATCTGTAGTTCTAGCTGCTCGAGAGACTGAGGCAGGAGGATCACTTGAGCCCAGGAGTTTGAGGTTGCAATGAGACATGATTATGCCACGGTGCTACAGCCAGGGTGACAGACTGAAACCTTGTCTCAAAAAAAATAAAATGAACTATATTGCCATGTTGTTGATATTTAAAATAAGAACATATTTGTGAATAAATGAATAAAATGGAGACCACAAAGACAAATACCAAACTATTGCCACAAGCATAAGAGTGAATGGGTGGATATTATATAGTTCTGTGTGGCACGAATCATTTAAGAACAAAACTGTTTATAGCTTTGTAAATGTAAAAACTATAAATATATATAAACATACATACGTATATATGCAATTGTTTATATTTCTATGAAGAGAAGCATTTTTTTCCAGAAAGACTTATAAGAGCACACAAATAAATTTAGGCAAAGAAAAAGAATGACCTAGTTTTAGAGTCAGATTATTTATTTTAATTTGGGTACAAGAATTTTCTAAATGATATTAGATTTCAGCAGCCATTTAATTTCTCAGTTTTCCCATTTGTAAAATGACAATGAGAAAAAATACCTTCTTGCTGCAGTATTTTAAAGATGATAACATATGTAAAGAGCCTGGCAAGTATCAGTTGTTAAAATGCCACCAAATGCTTACTCTAAATACACATTACTGCCTGAGGCTCGTCAAGCTGAGGCATATTGATAAAATGTAGTGGGGAAGAAGACCAAGTTATAGGAAAAAAAATTAAAACCTGTCATATTTTCGGGGAAGCCCTTCAGTTCCAACCTTATCTTTGAAAAGCAGCTTGCACAAGGCCGTGCCTGACTTAGGCGACTTCCCTTTCACTTAAGCTGTGTACTCCCATGGGCCCAACTGCCTGGACACCAATCAGGTGGCCTTTCTCTTGAACCCAGATGCAAATTTCTGTCCCCTCCCTCTTACTCCATCGTCTCCTCCTCTAGCTCCTCCTCCTCTTTTGTTCGTTGTTTTAATTTCATAAAGAGGCTACTGCAATTTATTGGTAACTTTTGGGGTACACGTTTAGAACATATTTCTTTCTTGGCAAGGCTACGGAGAGATCATTTTAATTAAAAACCTTCTCTACCTTAACCAATTAGCCAAGGTTAATGTCACAGTAGTAATGCGTAGTCACATTATGTACCCTCTGATATGATTTGATAAGAAACGGCATTCTGTAGTATTTAACCCCAAAATTCATAACCTTAGTCTAACTATGGAAAAATATAAGACAAACTCTAGTTGAGGGACATTCTACAAAATATCTAACTAGCATTCTTCAATAGCTTCAACGTTATGAACAACAGGGAAAGACTGAGGAAGTCATAGATGATAGGAGACTACGAAATCATGATGACTAAATGAAATATAGGATCCAGGATTGGACTCTGGAACAGAAAAAGGATTCTAGTGACAAGTCTGGAGTTTAGTTAATAGTATTGTAACACTGTAAATCTCCTGGCCTTTATAATTATACTATGGTTATGTTAGATGTTAACATTAGAGGAAATGGAATGAAGGGGAATAAGACAGTCTTTATCTTTGCAACTCTTCTGTAAATCGGAAATTGTTAAAAATAAAAAATTTAAAACTTATGTCTGATTCCCAACCATTTTGATGACATTATTTCTGTAGTATGACTTCATTTTAGCAGTTCATTGCACTTAAACAGAGATTCTAATTTTTTTCCAAAACACTTCCCCATACATTTGCCATTTTACTACCCTTTAGTAATTTGGATTTCTAATCTCTATGATTTCTAAAGTACCTTCATATATACTTTGTCACCTAGTCTTTACTACAACCGATTCAGATGGACAAAACAAGAGTCTTCACTGCCATACTGAGGATAAGAAAAATAGTGTCAAAGACAGTTCAGGAGATTCACTTTATGGTACATGAGTTAGTGACAAGGACTTAATGATAGCATGTTTTGATGCAATTCAACAATTGTTATTTTTTTTAAAAATAGAGGATACGGGGCCAGGTTCAGTGACTTACCCCTGTAATTCCAGTACTTTGTGAGGCAGAGACGGGAAAATTGCTTGAGCCCAGTAGTTCAAGATCAGCCTAGGCAACATAGCAAAATATCATCTCAACAAAAAATGTTTTTTAAAAATTAGCCGTGTGTAGTGGCACATGCCTGTAGTCCCAACTGCTCAGGAGGCTGAAGCAGAAGGATTGCCTGAGCCTAGGAGGTCCAGACTACGGTGAGCTGTGATCATGCCACTGCCCTCCAACCTGGGTAACAAAAGGAGACTCCAACTCAAAAAAGAAAAAAATCAATATTTTTCAGTTTAACAATACCAGACCAAGATGATAGAAAGAAAAGAAGGAAATATTAGTCATATACTTAATGAAACACTCATTTTCAGGAACAGTCCTGTCACTGTCATGGCTCTGTTACACCCTTGCTACAGTTAAGATCTCTCAGTCTGAAAATTTTTGGAAGTGTTAATAGCAAGAAATAACTCACTAAAAAAGGGGATGCTTTTATAAAATATAAACTGTAACTCAACACTTACACAAGGTGACAATCAGATTTGAAGATTCTTTGTGCCTGATCATTGACTGATGACATTTCTCCATTTAATATGCATGTGGAGGTAAAGATCTTCAATCATTCCAGAAGAAAACTACATTGTATCTATAATGTATGTTTATATATAATTATGTATAATTATAATATGTAACATATAACATATATATATATAATAGTCCCAACAGAATAGAGATATGGCTTAAATATTATCTTTTTTTAAATTGCTTTGTAGAGATGAGGTCTGTCTCTGTTGCCCAGGCTGGTGTCAAACTCCCAGGCTCAAGTGATTCTTCTGACTTGGCCTCCCAAATTGTTGAAATTACAGGCATGAGCCATCATATTTGCCAGTATTTTCTGATTTGAAAAGTGCATAGACATATTTGTTTCTCAGTCTGCAAAGTTTGAAGTTCATATCAATTTTAGAATTCTGCAAGAAAACCAAAGTTTGGGAATATCTATTGAATAAATAAATGCAGATATAAAAGGTTCTCTATGATTTATATGTATTCTAGTTGAGAAAAAGAGTGCTTCAAGTAGGAAATTTGATATCTATCTTAGTTTGATAGCACTTTCCAAACTGAAGCAAAATAAAAAACAATAAACAGAACATAGTGCTAAAATTAAAAATTCTTCTTTTTTTATGTTTCGATAGTTTCTTTCCTATTTTCAGTACTCCAAGATTAGTGTGAGCATAAGTTATCTTACATAGAAAAACAATGCTGCAAGCACATTATACAACCATAGATTTAAAAAATAAAATAAATGAGTAAAAGAAAATACTCCAGTGTGGTGTCTCATACCTGTAATCCTAGCACTCTGAGAGGCCAAGGCAAGAGGATTGCTTGAGCCCAAGAGTTTGAGAACAGCCTAGGCAACATAGCAGGATCTTGTCTCTACAAAAAATAAAAAATAATTAGCTGAATGTGATGACACATGCCTATAGGTCCAGTTATTCAGGAGGTGGAGACAGAAGAATCACCTGAGCCCAGAAGGTTGAGGCTGTGGTCAGCCATAATCGTGAGCCCATCAGCTTCAGTGACAGAGTGAGACTCCCACTCAAAAAAAAAAAAAAAGAAAAGAAAAGAGGCTGGGCTCAGTGGCTCAGCCTGTAATCCCAGCATTTTGGGAGGTCGAGGCGAGTGGATTGCCTGAGCCAGCAGGTTCGAGACCAGTCCCAGCAACTTGGCCAGACCTCATCTCTACAATAAATCAAAAAAATAGCCAGGCGTGGTAGCGCGCATCTATAGTTCCAGCTATTTGGAAGACTGAGGCGGAAGGATCATTGGAGCACAGCAGGTCAACGCTGGGGTGGCTGTGAGTGAGTCACTGCACTCCAGCCTGGGCGACAGAGTGAGACTCTAATTCAAAAAAAAAGAAAAGAAAAGAAAAGAAAAACAATATATTATAGCTGAAAAAAGTTAAATTTAGGAAATTGGACAGACCTATGTTTCTTCTGTTATATCGTTCTACCTGCTGTACAATTTTGAAGAAGTTGCTTAAACTCCCTGAGTCTCAAGGTTAGCAACTATCTATAGAGTTTGTTCTCTTTTAACTTGAAGTTAGTTTTATTGTCTTTGCTAAGGATCACATCAGAGGACCTCTATCTCTTCTTACGCAAAGTTGATCATATTAGAGGTGAAAATTCAACTTGTCTATGGAGTACAGGGTCCTCTGGAAGATTTTGACTGTTATCTCAACTTCTCCCTGGGATTCAGGATTAAGGAAATCAGTGATATAAACTAATGTGCCCATGAAAATTAGAAGTGGCAAAAAAATGATAAGAAGCTTCCTGAAACTAAAGAAAAGGAGAACTCTGTTGACCAGAGTTAAAATAAGCATTTATTTTTTATTATTTAGGTATTTGTTTTTGTGGAGATGAGGTCTCGCTAAGTTGCCAAGGCTGTTCTCGAACTCCTGGGCTTAAGTGATCCCCCTGCTTCAATCTCCCAAAGTACTGGGACTGCAGGTGCGAGCCCCTGAACCTGGCCTGAAATAGGCATTTCTAACCTGGGATTCTATGAGTAGAATTCAAGTGGTCCATGTATTTGAATAGGGGAAAAAGTGCGTTTAACTGAAGTTTAGTGTTTTTTTCTATTGTGATTGTAGCAAATAAACAACAGTATCATTAACGATGTTTATAACTTTGTCACTGATAGAAATCACAAATAATTTTCTCTCCTATTTTACTTATTTCAGATATCTCAAAATATTGTTTATACTCATTACACCTACTTTGAAATTGTACTAGCTATTAGACATGCTACTAGATCTTGTTATTTTATGCATTAGACAGAGGTGCCAATATCAACCATTTAGGTTTTATAATAGTATTTTGATTGGTATATTTCAATATAACTGGTTTTCTTAGTAATCTTATGTATTTTATTTTCTGCACTTAAAATATATTTTGATATGGGATTCACAGGTTTCAACAAACTGCCAAAAGTGTCTGTAACACAAAAATATATATAAGAAGCCTTTACTTAAGACAAGTTCCTAAGCCCCAGACAGCTGCTTCGGAAATGCTGGTGCTGCTCTCTCTGATCCTGTAGCCTTGCTCTGTGTCACTGTTCCGTGGAACAATGCTGAGTGCGACCAGGGATGCTGGAGAGGATGCCTAGGCACTCACAGTGTTTGGGGGAAGGAGGAGGACCTTTTCTGTGTCATCAGATATCATCCAACAGCAATAAATGTTTTTGTCTGTTCCCACTTGGGAAGATTGGACTGATCATCCTATTAGACTAAAAGAGGCCCAGAGCTTCTGATTGGAAGTGAAACAATAAAGCAACATCAAAAAGGAGTCACTGGAGCTGACACCCATATGGTAGTTGGGTGCTTGAGTAACTACATATTTAAACCAGGGAGCAAGTCATGTTTGCAAAATATATCAAGTTTCTATGGGACTAAGCAAGGTAGGTATGTAGACACCTAACACAGTGTCCAGATCATAGAAAATGCTGAAAATCAAAATATTGTAATACTCTCGTTTTCCTAAATACCTCCTACCACACCCTTCCCAACCATTGCAGATACACAAAGGTGAAGAGAGAGATAATTTAAAAGCAGCGGTAATTCTATCTCAATCACTCTTTGCTAATAAAAAGAAACAAACTCAAAGTTCCTAATTTTAACTGTTAGCCACATTTCATATATATTCAGAAATTAAGATAAAGAAATTCTGTCACTTTCCTGAAGCCACACAGCAAGTTAAGACTCAATCTAAGATCCCATGTAACCCACTGGCTCCTGCATTTACCCAGAAATGCCTCACTTGTATCTATGCCTCTAGCTGGGTACTTGGAGGTTAACTTTAAATAATAATATATTTTTTTTTTATTTTTTATTTTTTGCTGAGAACATGGCTTCCCCATTCATGATTCTTTCTGATTTTACCTCACTTATTGACAGCACTAGAAGACAGCTGGCCTTGTGGTTTCAGAGCAGACAACAAAACAGGTAACTCATTTCCACTTTAGAACACCTACACCTTCCAGTCTGCTGTCTTTGTGATTAAGAACTGTCAGGAGAGAAATTTTTAAAAGGCTGTTGGACTCTCTAGGTTCACACTACCATGTGTCTATCTGCCAGATATTTGGTCTTCCCAAGCTTCAAGGTTTGAGCTTGATCCTTACTTTTGTTCCAGGCACAGAGATTCTGGTGATAAGCCCTCACTGAATGAAATAATGAGACCGCAATATGAAAGTTACTGTCAGAATTCTGCATATCTGTAATTTAAAATGCAACTTATTAAGATAAGGCTGTTCCTCTCTCCCTCCCTCATACCACTGAACTGCCTTCTGAGTTTTTCCTCCCTTCAAGTCTGCCCTTAATTCAACTCACTCAAATGATATTTATCAATTATATACTGTTCTAGACATAGTATTGACTCTAGTAGATAACAAATGTGCAAAAGAGACACAACTCCTTTGCTTGTGAAGCTAATGGCAGTAAGGGAAACAGTCATTTTTAGAAACCAAACATAAAAAAAAAACCAGCACATAAATAGAGCACACATAGTCAACTATGCTAAGTGAAAAGAGAAGACCACAATTCAATGAGAGAGAATAGTGAAACTTGTTTAAAATAAGGGGTTTAGACCCCAGTAAGAATGACCATCATTAATAAAACAAACAACGACGGATGTTGGTGAAGAAGCAGAGAAAAAGGAATGCTTCTACACTGCTGGTAGAAATGCAAACTAGTGCAACCTCTTTAGAAAACAGTGTAGCGATTTCTAAAAGAACTAAACATTGATCTGCCATATGACCCAGCAATCCCCCTATTGGGAATATACCCAGAGGAACTCAAATCATTCTACAAAAAAGATACCTGCATATGCATGTTTATTACAGCACTATTCATAATAGCAAAAGAATGGAACCAAACGTGGTGCCCATCGAAACTGGACTGGATTTAAAAAAAATGTGGTACATATACACAATGGAATATTATGCAGCCATAAAGAAGGACAAACATATGGACATCGCAGCAACTTGGATGGATTTAGAGTCTATCTTCTCAGTGACATATCACAGAAACAAAGAACATAGTGCCACATGTTCTCACTCATAAACAGACCCTGAATATTTACCATAATACTATAAGAAAAGGACTGGCTGTAGCGGGATACTGCTGGGGTGGTGGGAGGGGATGGGGAGACAAACATCAATAAGGGTACCTGATCTCAAACCAGGTAAAGTGGGGACCAAAGGAAGGTTCAAACTTTACCTGTACCTGTGCAATGACCACTTGTATGCCTAATCTTGAATTGAACCACACATCTTTAAAATATAATTTTTTAAAAAAAGATAAAACAAACAAACAAAAAATGGGCGTTAAGGAAGGCTTTTCTGAGGAAGTGACAGTTTTACCTGAAAATGAAAGGATGATATGTGCAGAAGGTCGGGAGAAACCTGTAGGAAGAGTGCTCCAATTAGAGTGAACGCTTGTGCAAAGAGCTAAACAAGAGAAATAATAATTTTCCCAAATGATGCATGAGCCCACTTATTTCAGTACAAAGATCTCCATTCATAAGAAGGGCAACCAATCTAAACCCCTCGAAGTGAACTGAAGTCAAGACCTACAGCAGTCCCATCAACTGTATGGAGAAAATCTTCTACTCTCCATGTGTTAAGTAATTGCTGAGCCTCTGGAAATGGCACAGAGCAGAGAGATGCCATGGGTCTTAGGTTATTTAATATATCACTTTATTAAATCGTTTAAAACCTTCGTTGATTTATGATGTTGTTTAGATGTTCTTACAATGTATAATTTATTGTGTGTTCTTCACAAGCTTATGTATAGTTTATTAATGTAAATACTTTTCATTTGGGGTCTTGTTGGAGTTCTTATAAACATTTTTAGACCATTGGAAAACCAAAAACTAGAGCTGTACATGTATGTTCCCATGGCTAAGCATGTGAACCCACTCCTGTTGGGTCATGTTGTAAAACCACGATGGCCACTTTCAAAGTCTTTGAGTTGTATACTTAAAAAATTTCAGAGATCATTTAGTCCTAAGATATCCTGTTCTATCGTTTAAAAGCATACCAGAAAGACCAAAAAACGCTTGCTGCTTTGTTTTATAAACATTTGTTATGATGTGGACTTTGGCCTAGCAATCGATCATTTGTGTTCTCTCTCCTCCATATTTTGAATTTTTTGGAAATGGGTCCTTGTGAGAGGAATTTTATTAAACTGCTAGCTCTTAAGTTCTCAAAAACAGGTCTACTCTGCTGTGAGAACAATTCCAGAATGGAGGCAAAAACTCCTCCCATTTGGTAGCTTTGAATTGCTTAACATCTTTTCTACATCTGTCTGTCAAGAGAGTGGATTAGCTATGTCCTTGTTTAAATTCACTCTCTCCTGTTTTCAGACTAAAACATATATCCCAAAGTAATTGTGTACTTGTAAATTTACATTTGTGTACATCAGAATAAGGAATCAAGAAAAACATCCTAAGTCCACAAAATTTCTTCTTACAGTGCTGTATATTCCCCGCTGCCCATGCGATAATGTTCAACATCTAACATCCTTATAATACTGAACGTGAGGGTCCTTACAACCCAGCTCAGCTACCATAATGGCATCATCTCTACCACTCCCTCTTTTCCTCCCTATCTTTTTTGTATTCCTCCTTTATTTAACTAAGTGTTATTTCCCAAACATGCAATGTTATTCCAAGCCTTATGCTGGTTCCTCTATCTGTTTTACTATTAAAGTCTATTGATTTTTTTTTTTAGTCCCCAAGCCCATATCATTTCACAGGCTAGTGTTCTTGGTCTAAGGCAAAATGTATTGCTGCCTTATGTTCTCTAATACTTTTATAGCCACTATTATATTACCTGCTTGTTTTTATACAATTATTTGCTTACATTTATGTTTTCCCAGCTGGATTCTTAATTTCCTCAAGGAAATTAATAGACCCATTTTATATTTTGTTTGGATTCATGTCTCCTATAAAACTGAGCACAATATCTGCCATACAATAAGTACTCGAGAAGTATCTGCTGAATTAGATTAAATAGGATTCTAGGCACTTATGCAATAGATCATCTCCATCATCTAGCTTCTACAAACTTCATTGTATATTATTCAAATCAACATTTTCAAAAATAGATTACAGAGCATAATTTTCCCCAATGGGTGGAGCATTAAACAGTCTTGCCCATTTTTTTCTTGTGATGTCATTGGAGTGCCTCGAACATGCAGCCTAAATCCACACACAGAGTAGTCCTTTGTTCTTATCAGTATCTCACAGCCTGTGAAGCCCTCAGTGTGCCTCTGTCCTTTGCCACAAACATGAGGTTCAAATTCCCTCTCATGGCCATAGGCCTGGAGTTGGCCATGATTGTTTTATTTGGACTATTTGTTCAGTATGAAACAGATCAGAATATTCTGCAGCAGCTCAACACCACCAAGCCAACAGACATGGGTGGATTCCTTGAGTTATATCCTCGTGAGTAGGCAACTTATTACTTATTATACATTTGGGGGTTCTTCAGGTTCTCAGAATGTCAAATCTTTGAGTACTGTAGGCCCTTGAGCTCCTTGTAATTATATGATAGTTACAAGTGCTAAGGGTATTATATGCTTCTGCTGTGGCAGCTGGTCTTTTTTTCTGTGAAAAGGTATTTGGATAGAATCTGTGTCTACTAAAATATCAGAACAAGAAACTGAAAATTAAAATAATTGATCAGTTTTGCATTTTTTTAACCTACTGCTAAAGGTCCTTCTTTTTTCTTTGAATTGGTCACTAGTTCAGCAAAGACAAGTGTCACACCTCCCTCCCACCCCACTCCCACTCCCCGAAGAGCCAAAGATAACTTTGGAGGACAGAGAGCAGAAACAAAATGGAGTAATAAGAAGGGGAGCCTGGATTTCATGTTGAGTTACAAAAGGAACAAAATGGGGTATGCAAAATAATGCCTGAAGTTATTGGAGTTTTGATTAAAAAGATATACTGAAGCTTTTATAATATTCTGAAAGAAAGGCAATTTGTTCCTTTGAGGTGAAAAGAAAAGTCTGAGCACCTAACATATTTTAAAAGCAGAATCCATCCCTGGGAAGGGTGACTAGGGGGAAAAAGACATTTAGTTTCAAGTTTGGAAGGGTAGGCTATGAATACATATACAACAATCATAACCACCATTTACTGAGTGCTAATTATGAGTTAGACCTATCCATTTACTAAGGACGGTGATAGTAGTATATCACTATTATATAAAGTGTTTACGCTCTTATATAAGGTTCAAAAAATTTTAATATTTAAAGTAGAAATACTTATAGTTCATAGCATAGGTATAAGAGTTTTTTTTTTAATTTGATACTTTTTTTATTTCTACATTTTTTGAAGGATTTAATATGATGAGCGTACTCTCATATAGAAATTATGACTTGAAGCTGTTAAGTGACTTAGCAAAAATACAAAATTGAAAGTCAAGGGCAAAGTTGGGGTATTAAGTCATAGACTCAGACTCCAAGGCTAGTACACAACTTGCTGATGATGGTTAACAATATTTTACTGTATACTTGTAATTTGCTGAGTGGATAGACCTTCAACTAAATCTTACCACCACACACAAAATGTTATCTAAGTAGTAGTAATGATATGTTAATTAGCTTAATTGTAGTAATCATTTCACAATGTATATGTATATGAAAATGTCAAGTTTTACAACATAAATGTGTATAATTTTCATATGTCATTGATATCTCAATAAAACTGTTTTTAAAATATAGCCTAGTGATCACATCACTCTCATACACTACTTGGGAGGAACATGGAAAGTCATTAATTTCATGATTCATTAAGAAAACATTTATTAAGCTTCCAATTACTGTCAGGCAATCTTCAAGACTTTAGGCCCTAAACAGATAATAAAATAGGGAAAATAATATTTAATTGTGTATGTATACCATGTTTTCTTTGTTCATTCACTGATGGATACTTAGGTTGATTCCATATCTTGGTTACTGTGAATACTGCTAAAGAAAGTATGGTAGTAAAAGTGTTCCTTAAATTTCTTTTATTTTGGATACTTGCCCAGTGGTGAGATTGCTGGATTATAATGATAGTGCTATATTTAGTTTTTTGAGAAATCGCCATAATGTTTTCCATAATGGCTGTAATAATTTACATTCTCACCAAGAGTGTGTAAGATTTCTCTTTTCTCCACATGTAGGTAGAGAGTAGAATGATGGTACCAAAAGCTGAAAAGGATTTTAAGGGGAACAGAAGGGTAAAAAGAGGTTGGTTAATGGGGCAAACATACAATTGGATAGAAAGAATAAGTTCTAGCGTTTGATAGCACAGTAGGGCAATTATAAGTTAACAATATATTGTATATTCCAAGATAACTAGGAGAAAAGATTTGAAGTGTTCACAACACAAAGAAATGATAAATATTTAAGATAATAAATATTCTACTTGATCATCACACTTTTTTTTTTTTTTTTTTGAGTTGGAGTCTCACTCTGTCGCCCAGACTGGAGTGCAGTGGCCGCTTCCGGTCACAGCAGCCTCGACCTGCTGGGCTCCGGCGATTCTTCCGCCTCAGCCTTCCAAGTAGCCAGAATTACGGGCATGCGCTACCACGCCTGGCTGATTTTTTGATTTATTGTAGAGATGAGGTCTCACTGCCCAGGCGGGTCTCGAACCCGTGGGCTCAGGCAATCCACTCACCTCAGCCTCCCAAAGGTGCGGGATTACAAGCTGAGCCACCGAGCCCAGCGATCATTACACTTTGTATGCACGAATCAAAATAGCAAACGTACCCTATACATATGTACAAATGTTATGTATCATTTTTTAGAAAAGAAAAACAGACAAAAATGGCAAAGAATATGCCTTCATGAAGTTTTCATTCCAGTGGAAGATGATAGACTATAAACAAAGAGATGTGTTACCATACAGAGCTAAATGTATACAACCTTAGATATTATAAACTAGATAGCAAAAAAAAAAAAAGTGGTGGCTATAAATGAGGCAAAATTAGCAAAAAAATGCATCTGGACAAGGGAGCTTTTTTTAGCCTCCTTCAACCAGAGTTATATGAGAGAACTAAGTCCTCGTAACCCTAGGCATCCATTGCATGCAATTAATTAGCTTCTCTCCTATGCATTTAGAATAAGCCACAAAGAGAAACTTTACATGGATGGTAGTCATCGTTCATTTAAAATGCTGTCCATAACTCAGTCTATGCACAATTAAAATTCTGTCTTCTGTAAGGGAGACTTTCAGGACATAAAATTCTGGCTGGTTCTCATCTTCTGGTTCAGCTATATTATTTCTGGTATAGCTGAACCAGAAAAATAGCTTGTAGAATAACTTGAGAAGCTACATGATTGTGGTTATATTTAATTTTTTCCTACATGTTAAACAATTGACTTACACAAAGTTTATGTAATGGCATAAGTCATTGGAAGCAGATTGCTAATACTCATGAATAGGAAACAATGTTCAAATCAAATCAACAAACATTTTGGGTGCCTACATAATGCCATGCACCGTGCCAAGTGCAGAGATTCAAGGTTAGTTTCTTGAATCTCTTAGGGAAAGCTTAGTTTCTTCCCAAGAAGTTCAGAGTGCGTTATGATTGCTCTCAATTCCAGTGAGGTAAAATGTTTGGGTATTTCAAAAATAAGTAAAGTGGAATAGTAATTTATATTTTAAGTAAATTAAAGCAGATAAAAGTTTATTCTTATCATTTGTATTCTGCTATGCTTTGTTGAATAACAGAGAAAGGAAAGATGTTACACAACCTTAGGATTTACACACACCCCTAAACACAACCATAGAAATGTGCTGCACACCTGAATATCACATCTCATGTCATGAATGACCCCTGAGATACTTCATTGAGAAACAAGTTATACCCTAGAGGTTTTGTCTTCATGGCACCTAAAAAGTGTTTGTTACTCTGTTGAGGCAAATAATTTGACACGGACTGAAGCTTGACCAGGGATGACAGGTGTGCTCCCACACTCAGCTAATTTTTTTTTATTTTTGTCAGCTAACCCTTGCTAACATGTGGACAGACTAAAGGAAATTAGAGTTAAAGAGAAGGTTCTTTGAAAACTGTTTACATTTCATTAAAGATTCTACTGATGCTAGGTGTTTCATATCTAGGGACATTAAAATCATACCAGTGATGCTTTATGTTCTGTGACATTAAAATTTTTTAGTCTATCTTGCACTTTGAGCAGATCATTTATTCATGGATGATTGTGCAGTATCTTACATTGTTCATTTGAAAAGTATTGGTTCACTGAGTTATACAGATTTTCTAAATGTATATACATTTTATTATACAATAGTCTTTAAAGATATTTGTTAATATTACCAAAAATTTATCCAGAAAAGCCTTGAGAAGTACCAGGTCATTGATAAGTTTGTGGTGGCAGACACAAATTTTCTGAAATTCAAACAAAAAAAAACTCAGAATGTACTGTGGCAACATTTTTTTTTAAGAGATAGGATCTGGCTTAGTAGCACAGGCTGGTGCAGTGGCACAATCATAACTCACTGCAGCCTCAAACCTTTGGGCTCAAGCAATCCTCTCACCTCAGCCTCCTAAGTAGTTGGGATGACAGGTGTGCCCCCACACTCAGCTATTTTTTTTTAATTTTTGTAGAGACAAGTTCACACTATGTTGCCCAATCTGGTCTTAAACTCCTGGGCTCAAGTAATCCTCCTGCCTTAGCACCCCAAAGATCTAGGACTACAGGCATGAGCCACCCAGTCCAGCCTGATGTATTTAAATTGAGGTGATAGTTTCACGTCATGCATTTTTTAGAAAATGTCTGCCAAGTACCCAAGTCTGAAACCCACAATCTGTAGGTCAATCTTTCTTTCAAGCAACACTGAACTTCTATTTAAAAGTTGCTGATTCAGTTTACAATCCAAACACAAAAGTGCTTTTTTTCTGAGATACCGTCATGTCTCAGTAGTACAATGTGTGAATTCGCATTTCACCATGGTGATTCATTCATACATATTAAAAAGGTAAGTTTGAGAGGGTCAGTAATCAAATTAATTATTTTAATTACTTTGTCGAGGAATTCTAAGGTCAAACTGGATTTTTTTTTCCCCACAAGTGTGAGCTGTGAAGGATACCAGGACTGCTAGTACAGTTTAGTGCCATTTTCATTCATGCTAAACCACCAGTAGTATTGCACACCATTGTTCTTCACCATCTGTGAAAACACCAACAGTAAGAAAAGAAAAACAACATCTTAGAATTATCATGAAAATAGTTTTAACCTCTCAGATTCTCTGAAAGTATCTGTAAGACACTCAGATATCTGTGGATCCCACTTCAAGAAACACTGAAGATGTACACAGCCCTCAAATTATTTTGTGACTTTCTATACTAGCAGTGAATTAAGTACAATAATTTAGCTTAAAAATCTGCATTTAAGAATTTTCCCCTATATTTATTCAGATAGGCTTCAGTTCATTTTTCGCCAAAAGTTTCAGCAACACTTCATGTAACTGACCTGTGCAGTGTGAAAAATTCCGAGGCAATTGCTTGCTGCCGTTTTGCTATCTGGAATTGTTATGATGCCCGAATGAACGTACTACCTGCAATATATGGCCTAACAGTAAGCTGGCAGTCTCTAGCAGAACCCATACACTGCCTTTGAACTGAATAGTTCTGTCTATTCAAAAGGCCCAAATGCAATGGGCTCAACTAGAATTCAAATTTTGGTTTCTAAATACTATTTCCAATTCATGCTCATTGGAGAAATTGCTGATTCCAGGTCGGAGAAAAGAAAGCACAAGATGAGGCTGAGCACAGTGGCTCACGCCTATAATCCCAGCATTTTGGAAGGCCAAGGTGGGTGGATTTCTTGAACCCAGGTGTTCTAGATCAGCCTAGGCAAGGGTGGATTTCTTGAACCCAGGTGTTCAAGATCAGCCTAGGCAACATAGCAAGACCCCTACCTCTACGATAAATAAATAAATAAATAAATAGACAAAGAAAACTAGCTAGGCATGGTGGTACATGCCATTTGTCCCAACTACTCAGGAGGCTGAAGCAGAAAGATCTCCTGAGCCGGGAAGTAGAGGCTGCAGTGAGCCATGAATGTGCCAGTGCACTCCAGCCTGAGCAACAGAGTGAACCCCTGACTCAAGAAAGAAAGAGAGATAAGGGAGGGAGAGAGGGAGGGAGAGAGGGAGGGAGAGGGGGGAAGGAAAAAGAGAGAGAAAGAGAGAGGAAGGAAGGAAGGGCGCGAGGGAGGGAGGGAGGGAGGGAGGGAGGAAGAGAATGCTTAAAGACAAATGGGGCCATGTCAAAAGACCACAAGATCCTGCTTGAAGGGGCATCAACGGGCCAAATTAGGAATAAATGGAGTGTCAAAAATAATAATGGGCCGGGCTCGGTGGCTCAGCCTGTAATCCCGCACTTTGGGAGGCTGAGGTGAGTGGATTGCCTGAGCATACGGGTTCGAGACCCGCCTGTGCAACTTGGCAAGACCTCATCTCCACAATAAATCAAAAATTAGCCGGGTGTGGTAGCGTGCGCCTGTTGTTCCAGCTACTTGGAAGGCTGAGGCAGAAGGATCACCGGAGCCCAGCAGGTCAAGGCTGCGGTGGCCGGGAGCGGCCACTGCACTCCAGTCTGGGTGACAGAGTGAGACTCTAACTCAAAAAAAAAAAAAAAAAAAAATGATAATGATATGATGGTAATAGAAATTGAACTAAAGAAAAAAAGGATTCAATGAGTCCATAGATATATTCCATAAAAGGGGAGGGGGGAAAGTTCTTCTTTACAGAAGAATGCAAATCAATTAATCTAAAATAAGTAGAGTAACAGATATAAAAAATTACAGTTTTGAAATTATCAATGGAATAATTATTTCAACAAGATTCATCAGAGAAAGCTATGTCACTTGGTGAAAAGTTATTGAAGAACATGGCAACCATACAGTCTAAAAGAATCACCCAGATATTACTTGTCACTTCCAGGTGCATTTATAATAGGGAGATCTGGCAGCACAGTCGTAACCAAGTGATCAAAATGACCATCACCAGTAACAGGAAAAACAAATTATGTGCCTGTTGATGTGATCCAATGGAAAGTACACAATACCACCTGTAAATATTCTTGCTGCAAGTATTTAATCTGATTCTAATCATGGTGAAGCAATTAAACAAATCCAAATATTAGGACATTCTACATAGAAGACAAAACACCACCATCAATAAAAAGCATGTGGGAGAACTGCTCTAAATTAAAGGAGTCTAAATACACATAACAAATAAAGAAAATGTATGAAGCTTGAAAGAATAATAAATCAAGAAATGCTATAAAAGGACAGCTTGAGGGCAATTGGAGTAATTTGAATGCAACTTTGTATCAGATAATATTATCGTATCGATGTTGCATTTCTTTATTTTTTTTCTTTTCTTGGATGTGATGTTGATATTGTGGTATTTAGAATGTTATTTTACTTAGGAGATTCATGTTAGATTGTTTGAGGGAAAATAATCACCTTGCTTTTGTGTGTGTGTGTGTGTGTGTGTGTGTGTGTGTGTGTGTGTGTGTGTGTGTATGTGTACAGAAAGAGATAGAGGTAAAAAGAAGGAAAATATTAAAAATAGTAATAACTATATATCTAAGTGAATAGTACACAAGTGTGCATTGCCCTATCTTTTCTGAGTATTGAAATATGTGAAAATAAAATATTTGGGGAGATAAGGAAGATCCCACCCTAATTATACTATTTTTCAGAAAAAGATGTGCTCAGAATACAACTTCACTGATTCAAAAAACTGGAATTCAGTAAACTTACCTTGTCATCCCTGAGCCACAAAACAAAACAAAATGAACAAAAAAGACATTTTTTGTGAAGAGAGCTCTGCAATTTTCACCACACACAATTTTTTAAAAAAGAAGTCTTGCAGTCCTAGTTATACAAATTATCAGTGGCCCTCATCTGTGATCCATTTGTTCATGAATAACTGAGGAATTTCCTAAAAATTTCAGGTGCCAGACTTTCTGCTAGGGTTAGTCAAAGGTAAGCCACCTGATGATTTCTGCCTTCAGATTTGCATTCACATTCTCCTGAGAGTCTAACTGGTGGTGTTTTGAATAACTGATAAGTGAGCACATGGAGCAACAAAACAGGCAGACCCATAAACAAATGAAATAAAAAAGAAATCCCCAATGGGGTAGTTGTGTTCAGTAACACAGTGCAGAGGATCTGACTCTTAAGGGGTGTCTAGAAGTTTTCCAGATAAAGAAGTGTTGAGCGTGGAATGAAGAAGACACTCTAGATGGCAGACATCTAGATGGCAGAGGGAGAGGAGAGAGCTTTTGTTTCATTTTGTTTCTTTGTGGTAGTGGAGGGTGAGTTAGAATAATCAATTGCATTCAAATATGTTGAGTTATCAGGGTTTATAATCCTATTCCAAGATAAATGTGTAAGTAAAATAGAGCAAAATAACAAAATGGGCTGGGCGTGGTGACTCACACCTATAATCCCAGCACTTTGGAAGGCTGAGGTGAGAAGATTGCCTGAGCTCACTGGTTCGAGACCAGCCCAGGCAATTTGGCAAGACCTCATCTCTACAATAAATCAAAAAATTAGCGGGGCCTGGTGGTGCATGCCTGTAGTTCCGACTACTTGGAAGGCTGAAGCGGAAGGATCGTCTGAGTCCAGCAGGTCAACGCTGGAGTGACCATGAGCGTGTCACTGCACTCCAGCCCGAACAACAGCGTGAGACTCTAACTCAAAAAAATAAATAAATAAAACAAAACAAAATAGCAAAATAAATTAAACCTCACTATACTATTGAAAGGGATAATGATGGTGACAGTGGTAGTGATAATGGTGGTAATGATAATAATTATAAGAATGATAATTGTATCTTGGCAGGTTCTGGTTTGCAATCTCAAGTCTAAATCAGTTTTTAGAAGCAAAGTAGCGCAATTTTTAAATTATAACAACACTGCTGATTATAATGATGCTTAAATTGTCTTAAGCATTGTGCTAACTTACTGTGGGCATTTACTTTCTCGTCCTCAAAACAACCCTTGGCATACACATGTCAAGAAGAATCATATATGATAAAGTTGGAAGTTTAGAA
Organism: Cephalopachus bancanus; assembly: GCA_027257055.1. Lineage (NCBI taxonomy): Eukaryota > Metazoa > Chordata > Mammalia > Primates > Tarsiidae > Cephalopachus > Cephalopachus bancanus. Next base: position 3,571,549 of record JAPVLO010000012.1, read on the forward strand.
TGATTAAACAATTTGCTCAAGGCCAAATGTTTAGTAAATAAAGGAAGCTAGTCAGATTCTAACCCTAGCTATCTGTTGGCCTTCAAAACGTATGCTTTAACCACTACAACATATGGGCAGGATTGTTTATCAAGTAGGAATTTAGGCTACATCCATCTACATAGATGTAACATCTCCAACAGCTTTGCCAAAACATATTTTGGTCTCCACTAACATCAGTCAACTTTTCAAGGGCAATAACATATTCTTTTCAGGAAAATGAGTTCACACAGTGAAAACAACAAGGTTTTTATTTCCCTATATTCCGAACAAATTGTAGAGCTCAAAGCAACTGGCAAAGTTCCTAAGAAAAGACACCGTGGGGTTAAAGTTACCATATGTAAAAACAAAATATTTTTATAACCCTAATAAAATAAGGATTTTCCTGCAACCATCAACTAATAAGCAAAAGAAAAATTGGCTATTTGAAAATGGCTAAGTATGGTGGTCTCCCTTAAGACGGATCCTGAATGTGATAGTCTTCTTAATATATCAAAAATACAAATACCAAAATATAAAAGCTTACTGGGCATTAAATGCACAAGCAGAGTTTTATGTGTTTATTCTGTAAATATTTCAGGAACTCTGTCCCTGGTACTGGTGACATGAGGAGATTAATAAAACAAATTCCATGCCCTCTTTGAGCTTAGGATGACTCCCATTTTATAGATGAGGACACTGAGGCTCAGGGAGATTCGTTGGTTATCCAAGGGCACACAGCTAATAAAAAATTCAAATAGAATATGAACTACTAGCTGTCAGAGAGCGAATGCCGTGTTCTTGACCAGCATAATGTTGCCCCGAAATGTGAAGGACACAACTTACCCCAGTCAGGGAGATGGGAATTCTGAGAACACTGTAGGATTCTGATATCTTGAGATTTTTCCAGTTTTACATTTTTCGTTATACCCATTAATTTTCTCTGAGCAATTTTCAGGGGCATGTTAAATAAAACTGCTGTGTTGCTGTGGTCTCAGTGGACAGCAAGGACTGGGAGAAAGAAGCAAGGAAAAGCTAAGCATCTAGTTCTGCCCCCTACTATCTTGGCCCAAAACAGAGTGCAAAATTTGCTGTGCTACTGGGTAAAAATTCTGAAATTTATCAACAGCATTTTCTCTTTTTGACGAGAATGTTTTTTAAAAGGGAAAGTTTTATAGTATGATGAGTTTTTTTTTTTTTTTTTTTGAGTAGGAGCCTCACTCTGTCGCCCAGACTGGAGTACAGTGGCACACTCATGGCCACCACAGTCTCGACCTGCTGGGCTCGGGGGATCCTTTGGCCTCAGCCTTCCAAGTAGCTGAAACCACAGGTGTGCACCCCCCCTAATTTTTTGATTTATTGTAGAGACAAAGTCTTGCCAAATTGCCCAGGTTGGTCTCAAACCCCTGGACTCAGATAATCCTCTTGCCTCTGCTTCCCAAAGTGCTGGAATTATGAACGTGAGCTACCATACCCGACCAGTCCTATGAATTCTTAAAGGCATAATTTGATTTAGATGACGGTTTCTCAACAGCATCTTTTCTGACCTTTTGAACCGGTCATCCTGTCCATTCTAGGCTGGTCTGCAGCATCCCTAGTCTCTGCTCTCAGGAAATCCACAGCACCATCCCATCCCCTCAAGTTGCAGCAACCAGAAATGTCTCCAAATATTGCCAAATACACTCTGGGGGCTAAAATTGCATCCTATTGAGAATCTCTGATTCAGACAAGTCTTGACAATCCTTAAAATTTGTTGGAAGATTGCCTCAAAGTGCAAACCCTTGAATAAGTTTATTTTCCTCTACAAAATGAATACTTTGTCCTTTAATGGAAGAGTCTTGCACCACAAAACTAAACTTGTGGTACTCTTCCTTAAAACAGGATGAAAGAAAATACATAATACTAGCTCTTGTTTGTTTCTTTTTGAGTAAGAGTCTCACTCTGTCGCCCAGACTGGAGTACAGTAACACTCACAACTGACCACAGCCTCAACCTTCTGGAATCAGGTGATCTTTTGGCTTCTGCTTCCCAAGTATCTGGACCTACAGGCACACACCACAACTCCCACATAATATTTTGACTTTTTTTTTTTTTTTTTTGTAGAGACTAGGTTTCCTTTTTGCTTAGCTGGTCTTGAACTTTTGAGCTCAAGCAATCCTACTGCTTTGTCTTCCCAAAGTGCTGGGATTACTGGCATGAACCACCACACCTGGCCAATCCCGGTTGTTCATACACATTCTTTTCTTTTCTTTTTTCTTCTTATAAAGATGTGGGGTACAATTCAGAGTTAGGTATACAAACTTTGATTATGCAGTTACCCTTGTTGATGAGGTATGTCCCTCCCTCCCCTAGCAGTTTCCCTCAACTCCCATTCCCATCCCCCTCCCCTGACAGTTTCTCACTATTACCCGTCTCTTTCCTTTCTTTCTTTTCTTTCTTTCTTTCTTTCTTTTTCTTTCTTTCTTTCTTTTCTTTTCTTTCTTTCTTTCTTTCTTTTCTTTCTTTCCTTTCTTTCTTTCCCTTCCTTCCTTCCTTCCTTCCTTCTTTCCTTCCTTCCTTCCTTCCTTCCTTCCTTCCTTCCTTCCTTCCTTCCTTCCTTCCTTCCTTCCTTCCTTCCTTCCTTCCTTCCTTCCTTCCTTCCTTCCTTCCTTCCTTCCTTCCTTCCTTCCTTCCTTCCTTCCTTCCTTCCTTCCTTCCTTCCTTCCTTTCTTGTTGGAATCTCACTCTGTCGCCCAGACTGGAGTGCAGTGGCGGCTCCCGGTCACCGCAGCCTTGACCTGCTGGGCTCCGTTGATCCTTCCGCCTCAGACTTCCAAGTAGCCGGAATTACAGGCACGCGCTACCACGCCCGGCTCATTTTTTGATTTATTGCAGAGAAGAGGTCTCGCTTGCCCAGGAGGGTCTCGAACCCGTGGGCTCAGGCAATTCACTCACCTCAGCCTCCCAAAGGCGCGGGATTACAAACTGAGCCACCGAGCCCGGCTCAATCTCTTTCTTACAGTATTATAATTGTTCAAGGTCCACTTATGAGTGAGAACATATGGTACTCTATTCTTTATTTCTGTGATAGTTCACTGAGTAGGATCGACTCCAAATCCATTCAAGTTGCTGCGAAGTCCATATGTTTGTCCTTCTTTATGGCTGCATAATATTCCATTGTGTATATGTACCGCATTTTTTTTAGCCAGTCCAGCTTCTATGGGCAACATGGTTGGTTCCATGTTTTTGCTATTGTGAATAGAGCTGCAACTAACATTTGTGTGCAGGTATATGTTTTGTAGAATGATTTGAGTTCCTCCAGGAATATTCCCAATAGGAGGATTGCTGGGTCATATGGAAGGTCAATTTCTAGTTCTTTCAGAAATCACCACACTGTTTTCCATAGAAGCTGAACTAGTTTTCATTCCCACCAACGGTATAGAAGCGTTCCCTTTTCTCCACATCCTTACCAGCATCTGTTGTTGTTTATTTTATTAATAATGGCCATTCTTACTGGGGTTAGGTACCACATAAACATTCTTATTCACCCTTTCATGCATGGTCATTATTTTCAAGAGACTTTCACTTTTTAAGCTCTTTTGCAATTTGAATAATAGATGAGGGTTTCTCGCCCCCTAGTGGTTAAAAGCAGTAACAAGAATTAGATGAGGAAGAAAAAATACTGAAGACGGTTTAATACGTGAAATTCTTCTTCCTCACATATAAAATATCTGGTTTTTTCATCAAAGGGAGGGATGAAAGAATAACAGTTCTCACTCTGAGACATTACAAAATTAGATTCAAGGGGTACATGCACAATTTTGTTCATGAATATATTAATTAATGCTGGAGTTTGGGCTTCTATTGAACCCATCACCCAAATAGTAAACATAGAAAACGTAGATAGTTTTTCAATCCTTGTGTCTCTTTGTTTCTCCCATATTTTAAAGTCCCCAGTGTCTCTTGTTTCCAGCTTTACATCTGTGTGCATCCATTGTTTAGTTCCCACTTAAAAGTGAGAACATGTGAAACTATTTGATTTTCTATTCCTGCATTGAGATAAAACAATTTTTAAAATTAGTTGGCTACTGCCCACTTTAATATTAGTAAATTGCAGGGGAGACAAGAGTACTCTAAAACAAGCAAGAATGTTTATAAAAATAACTTTCTGTAATTAAAAAAAGAAACAGAGAAGTAAGTAAAACTGGGACCCTTATTTTTATTCTAGCTTTGTGACTCTAAACAACTCATCTAACTTCTCTGTGTCTTAGGCTTCTAATATAAAAGCAAAGTAAAACAAATTGTAGAGTTAGAAGACACTCTGGACATCATCAAACTCAAGCCTTCCTTAAAAGAAGAGAAAACTAAATCCCAGAAAGGTTGAGTAAAATCATAGCAAGAATCATGCATATCCTCTAAGTTCCCCTTCAACTTAGTCTACGATCTAAATCAAATATTTAGGTATAAAAATTAAATGATGGCAAAACAATCTGTAAAGAAAAATGGATATCTACGGTCTTCCATATTTCAAAAATCAAATCATCAGGTTGATGTTGGCTGACAGATACCCACCAGCAGGTGAGGTAAAATTACAGTTCTGAGGCTCCCTCAGTAGGTAGGGGTTGAAAACGACACCTGAAGGGTCAACAACTGAACGAGAAGGATTTGGGCAGGAGGAAACGCCTCAGTGGACCCCACAGGAGGTTCTGAAACTGATTGTCCAGAGACAAGGGGATAGGCTCATGTGAATTGGTCACTGGGTGCAGACTACCCTGGAGAAGGACTGTGACCATAAGCAAAGCAAGAACATTTTCCAGAGATAATTGAGAACTTAGGGCTGCCATCTGGCAGCATTCCTGACAGCCCAGAGGAAGTGTGAGGAATAAGTCCTCCCATCTGACAGGGGAATCTGGGCAGGGCATCACAGCATCCATTATGGTAGACAAGCCCAAGGGGGTAGCATAGTCTCTCAACCTCAAACACAGCTTGATGGCAGCACAGAGGCAGAGAGGAGCCAACATTGGTGATAGGTTTTTGCATGCCTGGGAGACCAGAGGTCTACCTTGGTTATCTTTACACTCCCACAGTGCTCAGTGAATAGAAATCAGTGGAGTCAGGCATGAATTTAAATCTTGACTTCACCCTTTGGACAAATTAATTGATCTCTAATGTCAGTTTCCTCTAGTACATATTTTCTAGGAATGTCCTCCCTCATGTCTATTTCCACTTAAACCTCTAGCCACAATAGTTAACACTAACTCAACACTTAAATGTTTTATTTTCAGCCGGGTGTGGTGGCACACACTTGTATCTCCAGGTAAGGCAGAAGGATCACCTGAGCCCAGCAGGTTGAGGCTATGATGGCTATGAGCATACCACTGCACTCCAGGCTGGGTGACAGAGTGAGATTCCGACTCAAAAAAAAAAGTTTATTTTCTCTCTGGTTTTGCATTTGTTCCCAATTTTATCTCAGTTTGTTTTGTGCATCTATTAAAATGAGCCATAAGAAATGGCCAATAGTTAACCATTTTTAATGTCAGGTATTTTTAATGCAAATATGTCACTTTTATATGGCTCATCTAAATATGTATTTTACCAACTAAGCTGTAAGTTTCTTGAGGGAAGAGCCCGTGTTTTCACTATCTTGCATTTGATCACATGTTTTATTTGTATGGTAATTTACTTACTTTTATTTGAAAATCCTCTCACACAGGTTACTGCACTCAAAGTAATCCTGTGAGTGATCTAGCAGTTGAAAATATTGGAGCTCACAAAGAATAAATAACCTGCTGAAGATCACACAATCACATAATTGAATTGGAGAACTAAGCTCATATCCTGAGACACCAAGTTGAGTGTTGTTGTTTTTTTTTCTCAAGAGGATATAGCCCTATGTCTGCTTAGTGCTTCATGGTGCTAACAAAGACATCATTCCATTTGTAAATAATAATCTGGTAAGATTTCCAGGTGCTATTATACGTATTTGATTACTAGAGACTGCAACTCATTCATTTATTCATTCATCCAACAAACATTTACTGCTTCTTCACCTATATGCATGCTATCATGCGAAGCTCAGGAAGTAAAAGGATGCAGCCATCCTAACCCCTTCAATCAAGAAATTCACAGTCTAGGACAGGAGATGGGCGCCTCCCTGACTATTGCAAGATGATGCAGTCTAAATAAATGCTATTATAATATGACAAATGATAAAGATTAGGTGTGTACAGAAAGCTGTGTAAATGACAAGAGGAAATCTTAATTTTCCCTTGGAGTATTGAAAAAGTCTGCTGGAGGGAGTGATACTTGCTTTGTGCTTTGCAAATGTCCTCAGCTGGAAAATAATGAAAAATTCCTCAGAGACAGAATAAAAAGCACACTGGCATAGCAGTGCATAGTTTTCCAAAAGGGCTCAAATACTGACTAACTTGCCAAGGTCTCATGGCTGGTAAGTAGCCAACCTGGTGTTGGAACCAGCCTCTTGCTTCCCAGTTAAAACACTCCTTTTGCAGTGTTTTATGCAAAGGTGGTAGCACTTAATAAATGGGGTATCTGTGAGGTAACACTTTCCTCATGCTCCCCTAATGCAGACATTTTTTTCTTCTGCTCTTTTCCAGTATTCCAAGATGTGCATGTTATGATATTTGTTGGCTTTGGCTTTCTCATGACCTTCCTGAAGAAATATGGCTTCAGCAGTGTGGGTATCAACCTACTGATTGCTGCTCTGGGTCTCCAGTGGGGCACTATTGCACAGGGGATCCTGCACAGCCATGGACAGAAAATTAACATCGGAATCAAAAAGTGAGCATCCTTGCTGTGATCTGAATGTTTATGTCCCCCTCAAATGTATATGTTAAAGTTCAATGTGATGCTATTAGGAGGTGGGGGCTTTGGGAGGTGATTGGGTCATGAGGGCAGAGAGTTCATGAAGGGAATTAGTGTCCTTGTAAAAGAGCCCAAGAGAGACTCCTCACCCATTCCACTTTGTGAGGACACAGCTAGAAGGCACCATCTATGGACCAGAAAGTGAGTCCATACCAGACACCAAATCTTTCAGCGTCTTGATCTTGAACTTCCCAGCTTCCAGAACTATAAGTCATAGATTCTTGTTATTTATAAGAAGCCCAGTTTATGGTATTTTGTTAGAGAAAGCTAAACAGATTAAGATAACGCTTTATTTTTCAACCATTGTGTTTTCAGTTCAATTATTTCCCTGCTAGTTCATTGCCATTTAGGCTCTGAGCTGGCTGGTAAATTGTCTCCCTTAGGCAACAGAAATTTTTGAAATCTAAGGATCCAAGTTTATGCCTTGCTCTACTGAGCTGGATCATACATTCATGTCTGTAACCTCTCTGGCTTGATGCTAAGGGTACAAGAAATCCTCTTCCATAAAATTATTATTCCTTCCATCTCAGCTACAGGGAGCAAAACTCTCCCACTAGTTATTTTTTGAAGAGTGTCTTTAAAATGTAAACATGTGTTCCTATTGTTGTGAAACAGTAAACACTGTAGGAAATTCATTTATCAGATCAAAATATAGAGTAAAACCCTAAGTGAGATAAAGGACAAGTAAAATAAATAAATATATATATGCGCATATATATATATACACACACACAAATATATATGTGTGTGTGTGTGTGTGTGTGTGTGTGTGTGTGTGTATTAGAGCAAATAGGTATTATATGGTGAAAAGAAGAGGGAGGGAAGATAATAAGTAGGCCCAGGAGAAGCATTGGACGGGCCTGGTGGTGGAAGGGCTTGCACTTTGGTCAGTTTTATTTTGGGTGTGCATTACTTCAGTTTTTTTCTTTCTCTTTTCCTCAGCATGATAAATGCAGACTTTAGTACAGCCACAGTTCTGATTTCTTTTGGAGCTGTCCTGGGAAAAACGAGTCCAGTCCAAATGCTGATCATGACAATTATAGAAATTGCTGTCTTTGCTGGCAATGAATATCTGGTTGGTGAGATATTTATGGTAAGAGTTAGATAACATATACTTACCTAGCTTCAGGCACCCATTCTGGCCACAACACATAAGAGATGCCCTCTACACAGGAGCAAACCTTGGTGAGAGTGATACCAAAGCAAACAGTAATTTTAGCTATCATTTATTGAGTGCCTATTGAAAGCCAGGGCTTTTATAAACATTATCTCATTTCATCTTCCCAGCAACACTGTACAGTAGGTATAGTAGTTGCCATCATTTATACACAGCAAAACTGATTATCACAGAGGCTAAATGACTTATCTGAGTCTGGAGTCACACGCAGTTTTTTCTAACACCACAGTTCTTCTTATACTGTATTGCCTACCAATGATCACAGTTTCTATTTATATTTCAACCACTAGGTGAATAGTAGCTTTATATAAAGCTTTATACAGGTTTTTGTTAAGGCCTAAGTCATATTTCTTACCCTCCTTGATTTTCCCAAGGATAAAAAAATAGAATATTTCTGGGGCACTCTCTAGCAGTTTGTTATTTTGTTTATACTTCTATTGAACATTTAAATCAATAGCAGATTTTTTTTTCTTTTTATTTTAAAGATGTGGGGTACAATTCAGGATTAGGTATACAAATGTTGATTATGCAGGTACCCTTGTTGATGAGGTGTGTTCCTCCCTCCCCTGGCAGCTTCCCTCAACTGTCAATCCCACCCCACCTCCCCTGGCAGTTTCCCACTACTGCCAATCCCTTTCTTATAGTATTATGATAATCATTCTAGGTCCGCTTATGAATGAGAACATATGGTACTCTGTTCTTTGTTTCTGTGATAGATCGCTGAGTATGACAGACTCTAATTCCATCCAAGTTGCTGCAAAGTCCATATGTTTGTCCTTCTTTATGGCTGCATAATATTCCATTGTATATATGTACCACATTTTTTAATTCAGTCCAGCTTCGATGGGCAGCATGATTGGTTCCATATTTTTGCTATTGTGAACACAGCTGCAACAAATGCATGTGCAGGTATCTTTTTTGTAGAATGATTTGAGTTCCTCCTCGTATATTCCCAATATGGGAATTAACAACAGATATTTGTGACAACTTTCTAGGTGTTGGGGACTCAATGACAAACAAAATAATGAAGGTTCCTGAACTTACAGAGTTTACAAATCTAGTGGAGGAGATGGAAATCAAGCAAATAATGACATAGCCACCTACCCACCGAAAGACACAATCATACACACACACATAAATATATTTCTAAATTATAATACATGCTATGAAACATATGCAGAGGAGAGGTATAAGAAAGTGTAACTGGAAGACCTAATTTAGATTGTAGTAGCAAGGAGGGATTTTGTTTGTTTGTTTTTGTTTTTTTTAGTTGGAGTCTCACTCTATTGCCTAAGCTGGAGGGCAGTGGTATGTTCGTGGCCACCGCAGCCTCGACCTGCTGGGCTCAGGTGATCCTTCTGCCTCAGCCTTCCAAATAGCTGGAACCACAGGCATGCACCACCACATCCGGCTAATGTTTTTATTTATTGTAGAGATGAGGTCTTGGCAAATTGCACAGGCTGGTCTTGAACTCAGTCAATCTCTCACCTCGGCCTCCCAAAGTGCTAGGATTATAGGCATGAGCAACCATGCCCCACCAAGGAGGGGTTTTCTGGGGAAGTGACAGTTAAGCTGGATCTGAAAGGTACCTAGGAGTTTCTCGTGTAACTAATGGGGAGAAATGCACTTCTAACCAAGGTAACGGTAAGTACAGAATCTTGAAATGGTAATGAGGAACTAAAGGAAAATCTTTAGTTGGATCAAGGTACAAGGAATTAGCCGGTACAACACGAGACCACAAAGGTAAGTAGCTAAAACTAACTAAGACCCTATGGGCTATGTGTGTTGGATGAATAAAGACTAATCTGCTGGTGCCAGAGGGAGAAACAGGGCAGGTTCTTTTGCCCACAAATTTGTGAGCATTTAAAGAAAGACACAGACTCATGCTATTTGTAAAGTCTAAGCATGATTAGTTACCACCTCTCACCCTCCTAAAACTAGGTGGTGAGGCACAGCACGGCATCTTTAGATGGGAGGAGACTGAGTGTTTTGGGTGGCTAAAGATTGTTAAAAGGGTCAGATATGTGGGAAGGATGCTTGGACTCATTCCAGCCAAGTACGGATCTTCAAGGGGCTACGGAGTCTTCAAGGGGACTGGGTCAATGGCTAATCGAAGAAGGAGCAACAACCAGGAGACTCTTTTTACCTCAATATGAACAATTTGAAAATCTTAAATAAAATAGATTTGTGTCATTTTCCCGCCTTAATAAGTATGAAATAATGTCTAGGCTTTGTTACTCTGAACTTTCCCTTTAGAAGCAGGAAACGTAGACTACTGGGTCAAATACTAAAGAGAGATCTAAAATATGTTTCTTCAAATAAATCTTGGTCCTCAACTAGTTTTCAGGTCATTTAGCAGAGTAAAAATTATGACGGCAAGACCGGGCCCGGTGGTTCAGCCTGTAATCCCAGCACTTTGGGAGAGTGAGGTGGGTGGATTGCCTGAGCCCACGGGTTCGAGATCAGCCCAGGCAATTTGGCGTGACTTCGTCTCTACAATAAATAAAAAAATTAGCCGGGCGTGGTAGTGCGGGCCTGTAGTTCTGGTTACTTGGAACGCTGAGGTGGAAGGATCGCCAGAGCCCAGCAGGTCGACACTGGGGTGGTTGTGAGTGTGCCACTGCACTACTGCCTGGGCAACAGAGTAAGACTCCAACTCAAAAAATAAAAAAAAGGATGAAGACAAACTCTGGGTTTTTCAAACTTCACATCTTGAGTAGCAAATGAGCTTCTAGTACAATGTCAAGTGAATGTAAATCATCTTCATTTTGTATTAAATGCAATACATAATTCACTGAGAATCACCACCACCTAGAGAAGTGACCTAGGATGTATTGTATGTTCACTAAGGACCCGATCCTTATTTTTTGAGCTGGAGTCTCACTCTGTTACTGGTCTTGAACTGGTGGGATCAGCAATCCTCTCTTCTCTGCCTCTCAAACTGCTGGGATTACAGGCATAAGCCACCATGCCCAACTAGGACAAGCACTTTAAAAACCTGGTCTCATCAAAGCCTCACATAACTTTGTTAGGTGGTAATATTTCCCCTTTTCATAGAACCTGGAATTCAAAGAAGTTTAGTAACTTACCTAAAGTCACATTGTAAAGAAGTACTTGACCTAAGATTAAGTCAGTTCTGTGGTGCTCCAAAGTGTGTATTTTTTTTACTTCACTATCTTGTTTTACCCCGCTTTCTCATTATTTCTTTTTTAATTACTTAACCAACATAGCAGTTCTTTGATTGACATTCCTTCCATAACGAGACTCAGGTTCACCTCTGTTTTCATGAATGCCATTTGTCACCTCAGGCTTCTGATATTGGGGCATCAATGACTATCCATGCCTTCGGGGCTTACTTTGGCCTGGCTGTAGCAGGTGTCTTGTATCGATCTGGTCTGAGAAGCGGGCATGAAAATGAAGAGTCTGTGTACCACTCGGACTTGTTTGCAATGATTGGTGAGTACTGATGAACTTGCCAGATTCTTATCTATTTGATCAGGTATGAAGGACAGTTAACTCCAACAAGGGTGTGAAGATGCTCAAAAAAAGAACATCCTAGCTGGGCACAGTGGGACATGCCTTTAGTCCCAGCTACTTGGGAGGCTGAGGCAGGAGGATGGCTTGAGCCCAGGAGTTCAAATTCAGCAAGGTCAACATAGTAAGACTCTAACTCTAAAAAAAAAATAATTAATAAGTAAAACAATTTTTTAAAGAAAGTAATATCCTTTGAATACTACTTTATTTATGCTGGTCTAATGTTCTTCTTTTCTCCTAACTCCAGATAACTAAGCCTGAAAGTAGAGACATTGTCAGGGCCCAAAGCAAACTCCCGCCCCTGGACTGCCTTCCGTGTTCAGAACTAATTTTTCTTCTTGTGGTTTGCTCAGGGACTCTCTTTCTATGGATGTTTTGGCCCAGCTTTAATTCGGCCATTGCTGAAGCTGGAGACAAACAGTACAGAGCCATCGTAAATACATACTTCTCTCTTGCCGCCTGTGTGATCACAGCCTATGCATTCTCCAGCCTTGTGGAACACCGAGGCAAGCTTGATATGGTGAGTGCTGTCTTAGCCTCCATGGAAATTTAACGTAGTGACACTGACATTTGCTCAGATAAGTAGCAGGTCATTTTTACATCACTACTGATCTAGCAGGACAAATCACAAAACTGCAGACCTTGGAGAATGTTTTGAGGAAGAAAATGCATATTTGTGTATTTATTTAGTCATTAAATTTGTACTCTGGCAAATTAAAAAGTGTTCTCAAAAAAATTTACAATCTAGTAGAGAATGAATGTATTCATGTACAAATCAAAGTTTTGATGTATTTTTCTTTAATGTCAGAGCTAACTGCTCCCCAGTTCTTCAGAAATCTCCCTTAAGAAACAAGACTTCGCGAGTGCAGTGGCTCACACCTGTAATCCCAGAACTTTGGGAGGCGGAGGTGAGAGGATTGCCTGAGCCCACGGGTTCGAGACCTGCCTGAACAACATGCTGAGACCTTGTCTCTAAAATAAATCAAAAAAATTAGCTGGGCATGGTAGTACATGCCTGTAGTTACAGCTACTTGGAAGACTGAGGCAGAAGGATCACCTGAGCCCAGCGGGTCAAGGCTACAGTGGCCTGGAGCGTGCCACTGCACTCCAGCCTAGGTGACAGAGTAGACTCATACTCCAAAAAAAAAAAAAAAAAAAGACTTGTCAAAGACTAGAAAAAGAGAGTGGGATGGTTGGTTCTCTTTTCCCACCTGCAAGTATTCCCCTCAAAGAAATAACAATGACATGCAATGGGGAATCCTTGGCAGGATACTGAGAAAGGAAAAGGACATTACTGGGAATAATGGTGAAATTCACATAAGGTCTTTAATAGTATTATATTATATTAATTATAATATATTAATATTATTAATTATATTATTATATTAATTATTATATTAATTATATGATTATATTAATGTTAATTTCTTTTCTATGACCATGATGATGTTAACACTGGGGGAAACTGGATGAGGGATGGAGGAAACTCTCTGTAGTGTTTTTGCAACTATTGCTTATTTAAAATTACTTCAAAACAAAAATTTTTCTATATCCTCTTAAGTCAGTCTCTTGCATTTCTTGCCTGTGAGCTGGAAAAACATCAGTAAAGGAGTAACCTTCAGATTCAGTTACTCTTTTTTAACCTGGGGAAGGGAAAAGATATTGTAATTTATTTTTAAAGCATGGCTGAGGACATGTATTTCAGTTCTCCACAAATTGCCTTACAAGAGATAATTAAAAACAGTGAAAAGAAAATAATTATACATGTACAGTTCAGTAGTTCTCTCTTAAAAGTACTGATAAGGTCGGGCATGGTGGCTCACACCTATAATCCCAGCACTTTGGGAGGCCGAGGTAAGAGGATTGCCTGAGCCCACAGGTTTGAGATCAGCCTGGGCAACCTGGTGAGACTTCATCTCTACAAAAAATCAAGAAAAATTGACTGGGGATGGTGGCACATGCCTATAGTTCCAGCTACTTGGAAGGTTGAGGCGGAAGGATCACCTGAGCCCAACAAGTCAAGGCTGCGGTGACCGTGAGCATGCCACTGCACTCCAGCCTGGGTGACAGAGTAAGACTCCAACTCAAAAAAAAAAAAATTAAATAAATAAAAGTACTGATAACCCCTTCTCCTAAGGCAGAACAGTCAGAATGTAGTTTTTCTGAGGAATTCTAGTAAAGAGAAGTTGATTCTCCCTCCATTCTCAGATGTTCTTAGTTCACCAACCCTTCAAAACCTCTTCTTTGATATGGAATGTATACATTTCAGTGTCTCTACATTTCCTCTTTGAATGTTGGAATACCACAGACTCTACAAGCACATAGTGGTCGTAGTCTTTTGATTCATGATAACCACAAATGTTTTCCAACAACGACATAACTAGACACAATACTGCTAGAAATATTTGTTTTATACCCCCCCCGCAGCCTCCCACTACAACTTTTTTTTATTTTCTCCTATGCATCTCACCACTGGTGTCATTAACCTGACTACTCATCCACTACCAAGTGACACTGGCAAGAAAGATAGAAAATGTCAACTACTTGGATGAAAGACTTTTTGTAGTTACAAAGAACCCGATTTAAAAAAAAAAAAAAAAAGGCCGGGCATGGTGGCTCACGCCTGTAATACAGCACTTTGGGAAGTGGAGGCAAGAGGATTGCCTGAGCCCAAGCTGATCTGAGGGTTTGAGATCAGCCTGGGCCACATGGTGAGACCTCGTCTCTACAATAAATAAAAAAAAGTTAGTTGGGTGTGGTGGCACACACCTGTAATCCCAAAAGGGAGGCAGAGATAAGAGTATTGCCTGAGCCCAGGGGCTCAAGACCAGCCTGCACAACTTGGCAAGACCTCATCTCTACAACAATCAAAAAAATTAGCTGGGTGTGGTGGTGCACACCTGTCATTCCAGCTACCTGGAAGGCTGAGGTGAAAGGACCGCCTAAGCCTAGCAGATCAAGGCTGCCATGGCCATGAGTGTGCCATTGCACCCCAGCCTGGGCGACAGAGTGAGACTCCAACTTAAAAAAAAAAAAAATCAGTAACTCTCTCAACTGTAGAATGTGCCATGAGTCCACTGAACTCTAAATTCTTCCAATCCTTCTGAACTCTGACTTGTTCAATGCATCTCATTCCTGTTTCTGCCTTCCACACAGGTTCACATTCAGAATGCCACCCTTGCTGGAGGAGTTGCTGTGGGCACTTGTGCGGACATGGCAATTCGCCCATTTGGTTCTATGATCATTGGAAGCATTGCGGGAATTCTCTCCGTGTTTGGATACAAATTCCTGACTGTATGTATGACAGATGTTCTCAGTAAACTGTGAATTTATACCATTTTTCTCTCACATCTCACCTGCAGAAAATACCTGGAAGTTTTCTTTCATAAGCTTTTTTTCTTGTTTAGAAGCCATTTGCCTTCATTTCCGAAATACCACCCGCATTTCAGTGGCATGGTGGAACTCTTCCTTTTTTATTACGAATTGTGTGTTCAGTACTTATGTGTTACTTCCCTCCAGAGCAGTTCCATTTTTGTTTTGTTTGTTTGTTTTGTATGATTATGGACTCTGTGCTCTTTTAGGGGATTTAGGATGTCATCAGTAGATAAGAAGTAGAACTCGAAATCACTCTCCTCAAACCCATGCACCAAACACTGAAATTACAGTTTTGCCACCAGTATATTCAAATCCTTTTACTTAAGTGGACTTCAGATATGGATGAGGAACTGAACTGCAGATAAAATTACTTCCTTTGGGCTGGGAAGGAAATAGGGAGAGATAGACCAAAGAATACAAAGTGACAGATTTGTAAGATGGAAAAAATCTAAAGATTTAATGTACAAGTTGAGGGCTATAGGTAATAAAACTGAACTGAATATAGGATTTATGATGAATGTGTCAGTTTTAGCTGTTCTTGCCACACACAAAATATGAGTAACAACTATGCGAGATGAGAGATGTTCATTTTCTTCACTGTAGAACTTTGTACTTTATATGTATACCCATAACATCATAGTGTATACCTTAAATATAAACAACAAAATTTATTTATAAAAAAAAATTTCTGCCTGGTTATTTACTTTAGTTACAGAGCTCTGTATGTATACCAAAATAACAAGAGTTTCTCTTTTTACAATTTTAGCCTCTTTTCGCTACTAAACTGAGGATCCACGATACCTGTGGAGTGCATAATCTGCATGGTTTACCTGGCATGATGGGAGGCCTCGCCGGCATCGTGGCAGTAGCCATGGGAGCGTCTGACACGTGAGTACAAAAATGAGTGTTCCAGCCTCGTGGTCCCAAGATATTTTCTCTCACTCTTTGAGATATTCAATAATGAGAGAGCATTTTTTTCCTAGCAGTTCAGGCCAGTTTGTAAGTATTTATTGGATCCAAAGAGACACAACTGAGAGAAGAGTTAGAATAGAATTATATTGGAAGATATGTCTTCACAAACATTTTTAATGTTTCCTTAAAAAAATAATGGTGTAGCCGGGCTCGGTGGCTCAGCCTGTAATCCCGCGCCTTTGGGAGGCTGAGGTGAGTGGATTGCCTGAGCCCGCGGGTTCGAGACCCGCCTGGGCAGCGAGACCTCATCTCTACAATAAATCAAAAAATCAGCCGGGCATGGTAGCGCATGCCTGTAATTCCGGCTACTCGGAAGGCGGAGGCGGAAGGATCGCCGGAGCCCAGCAGAAGAGGCTGCGGTGGCCGGAAGCGCCCACTGCACTCCAGTCTGGGCGACAGAGTGAGACTCCAACTCAAAAAAAAAAAAAAAAAAAAAATGGTGTTTGCATGTTCTCACTCATATATGGGAGCTAAACAGTCACAAAGATGGAAATAATAGATACGGGAGACACCAATAAAGGGGGCGGTGGATGAGAAGTTAGGGTCCAGAAACTACATGCAAAGTACAATGTTCACCATCTGGGGAATGGGCCACCTAAGACTCAATCCCTACCACTACGCAATACATATATGTGTACACAAACATGCGTGTGTACTCCCTGAATCTAAAATAAATTTTTTTAAAAATTAAGAGTGTTAATTTAAATGTCTCTACCTTAGACAGCTGTATCCTAGCAGATAGGACATTTTTATCATCACAGTCAGATTACAGCAATCTTACTCTTTTTCTTGATCCCTCTAAAATGGAGGAGGGAACACATGTGATGAGTTGAATAGTCACTATCATCCAATCTACATAAAGAAGAAAGAGTTAGAATAGTGTGAAAGCAGTTGGATCTGCAGAATCAATAAGATTGGCATATTTTTCCAACTCTGCTACTAACTAGTTATGTGATGTTTGAGATGTCACTCAGCTTTTCTGATTCCCAATTTCCTCTTCTGCAGAATAAGAACATTGGGCTATTTAATCTCTAAAATCCCTTCCTGCTCTGACAGACCTAGAGTATTCCTTAAGGTGGCCATAAATATTTATTTAAATAACCAGAGGAAAAAACAACTATCAGTCAAACCCAGGAGAATGGAAGGGATACCATAGGCCATCAGTTGTCACTTTTAGGCAGCAAGATTGAAACAATTGGATATGAATATCATTCATGCAAAACAGCTGGAAAGATCATAGAGTCCAGGTCATACAGAGTAAGTAAAGAGGAATCAGACTGCTCAATTTTAAAATCCAATTGAAAGTATGAAGGGGAATGTTTGTCTAGAAATGTCTCACAGTGACCACTGACTGGAGTTGCATAATTTGAAAAGAAAAATCTCCTCTTCAATCTCAGCAGATTAAAATTTAGCCCTGTTGAGATCAATAATAATACATATATCAAAAAATCATTTCATCATATTTTCTAATGAGTAGAAAGTTTTTTTCCTCCTTTGTGTGTATAGTTAACTCATTTGATATGTATTTTTTAACTCTGTCTGTAAATTTGGAGAATGACCCCAGAAATAGTTTGGTTTTTTTTTCAGTTCTCTCCAGGTCAAACACTGTTCAGACCAAACACTGAAATATTTTAATGCAAATCAAGCAATGATAAAACCACAAGTTAATGAGCTCAACTCCTCTAAGTGTTAGAATGTACACACACTGCAAACTTAATAAGAAGTGCCTCAGGATTAGTAATTCTTGAGCATCATGCCTAGACCAGTTCCACAGACGCAATAAAACAAGGGTTTCTGGTTCTCAAAGACCAGGCTCACTGGGGGGCCAGGCATTGAGTAAGTCTTATGATTGAGGGTCTAGTCCTTGGGTATTCATTCAGGCTTAGAAACATCTTCTTGACTTATTTGTTAGCAAAGGAAACAGGCTGAGGAATTTCAGAGGAAGGAAGGGGGCAAGCCTTAAAGGCTCATTCACGTTGGTAAAATTCGCACACCTCACACCAAATAAAATATCTCACGCCAAATATCATGTCTGAGAGCCAAGACTCTTCACATGTGTTTATTTAGAATATTAAAATACAAATCAGGTTTTTGGTAATCATAGAACAAGGGAAAGTTAATATTCATAAGGGACATTTTTTGCAAATTATGGCAGCCTAACTCTAGTAATGCTATTAATTTTGTTTAACTCGGTGTTTTCCAAGACTATTTGATCATAGAACAGTCTTTAACAAATATATCTCCTAAAACCTTGTAAAAGATCTTGGCAAATTCCTGTAAAATTAACAGGCAGTTTACAAAAGAAAAAAATCAAATAAATAAGTATATATAAAATATTCAATCTCGCTAGTAGTCAAAGAAATGCAAATTAAAACAAGTTGCAAGTTTTTCACTTATCAAAGTGATGAAGAATAAATGAATAATAATACTGCATGGTGGCTAAAATATTGCAATGGAGATATAAATTGCACAATTTCTTATTTTAAAAAGTCCTTAAGAAGTATATAAAACCTTTTACTAATAATCTCATTTCTAGATAAGTTTTATATTAGGAAAATAATTGGACAGGTTCATAAGGGTACTCAGAAGAATATATGTTCTCATGGCATTTATAAAAATATGAAACACTGGGAGTACCCTGAATATCATCCTATAAACTATAAATTATAAGTTATAACTCTAGGATATTTGTACAGTATTTCAAGGCAATTCAAATTGTGGTCCAGATCTACCTTTACTGACAAAGACGATACCGAAGACATGTTTAGAGGGAAAATGAATATTATAGCATGATTGAACTTTTATATTTTTTCCCTTGATGCTTTTCCTTTTCTTTTTTTATTTTGTTTCCTTTTCCTTTTTACCCTGATACTTTTCCTTTTCTTTTTTAATTTTCAGTTTCTATTATTTTTACAATGATGAGTATTACTTGTGAAATTTTTATATATTAGAACAATTTAAACCCTTCAAATAAATAGAAAAAAACAAATCTGAGTTTAGCACATTCTCTATCTTGGATGAGGAGGGTTGAACACGAATAAACCCTCATTTTCCAGTTGTTTGCTTTTCTGGATTCACTCATTCAGTCTTTCAACAACTCTTTATTAATGGCCTGCTATGAATGAGGTACTGTGCTAAACAGTTTCCCACATTCCTAATTCATTTGTCACTTATGTAACACCCTTATGAATTTCAATAGCCTTTTAGCACATTATTCCTTTCCCCAAACTATACATATATATGTATGTGTGTATATTTATATATATATATGTATGTGTGTGTGTATATATATATATACCTTTGTACAGTATATATATATATGTTTTACTAATCTCATTTTGAAGTAATGACATCTAAGATGACATAGAGATATGCTTATATATCTTCATTGAGTTGTCTACAATATATGCTGAGATTTGCTTTTCTGACATTAGTGATAGATTTTATAATTTCATTATAACTGTTCTTGAGAATGGCATGAGGAGCAGTGGTAGTCCATATTGGTTTATACATTATTCTGCCCTCAGTGCTTAATAGAGAAGCTGACGCAGAGCGAGTACTCAATAAACATTTACTAAATGAATCAGATCGAGGATCAACTTTGAGAAGGTTAAACCCTTTATAAAAAAAGGCCTTCTTATCATTTCTAAGGATACATTAAAAGGTGATTTTGTTTAAGTGTGTCTGAAAATTTTCCAACATTGCTCAAGAGTTTCAAAAAAATACAAACATAAAAAAAAGTATAACGAATGTATATCCAGCAACCGGTGTGTAATGCTAAACTCTGGCCCCAAGATGGCAGGCACCCACACCTCAGTGAGTGAGATTTGTTTGCTGGTGTCCAGGAAAAACAGAATTCTCTTCATTTGGCTTTCTAGGTCTACAATGGCCATGCAGGCAGCTGCACTGGGTTCGTCCATCGGAACAGCAGTTGTTGGAGGTCTGATTACAGGTCAGCATAAAAAGTGAACACTTCCCTGAACCTCATGCTCTCAGATGATTAATAATAGATGATTTATAAGCAAGTCAATTGGTAAATCCAAAAATGTTCTAAACTTCTGGTAACAAAGTAACTGTGTCAGCTTAAGGGGGTGATTTTATAACAGTATTTTAACTGCTATGCAAGAAGATTTTCCTTTTCAGCATCATATCATGACTTTTTCCCCTTCCCCTTTGCAGGTTTAATTCTAAAGTTACCTGTCTGGAGTCAGCCATCTGATCAGAACTGCTTTGATGATTCTGTCTACTGGGAGGTACTGTACAGTATTCTAAACAAGAATGTAAATGAAAACTCCACTAATGAAAGTTTTGCTCACTTCAGGCTTAGATGTCTGTGTGGCATATGTGTGATGAAACCGGATGAATTCCCTATTTAGAGAGAATTTGAAACAATATGCCCTGCCAGATATAATCAGAAGTTACAATATTTTCCAAAGCAAAAACTAGATGAAGAAAAGACAAAATTTAATTGACAAATGTCCTTTTACTCCTCTGAGAGTAATACAAATCCACTTATAAAAATAATAGGAGGCCAGGTTTATGCCCGTAATCCCAACAATTTGGGAGACTGAGGTCAGAGGATTGCCTGAGCCGAGGAGTTCAAGAACAGCCTGGACAACATAGCGAGATCTCGGCTCTACAAAAAATCTAAAAATTAGCCAGCCATGGTGGCACACACCTGTAGTCCCAGCTACTCGGGAGTCTGAGGTGGAAGAATTGCCATGCCCAGGAAGTCAAGGCTGCAGTAGCCATGATCATGCCACTGCACTCTAGGCTGAGTGTCAGAATGAGACTACAACTTAATAATAATAATAAAGACAATCACAATAATGATAATAATAATAATAAAAAAAGGAATTCTGGACAACAGTGTGAGTTTTTTTCTTTTTTCTTTTTCTTTATTTTAAAGATGTGAGATACGAGCCGGGCTCTGTGGCTCAGCCTGTAATCCCGTGCTTTGGGAGGCTGAGATGAGCAGATTGCCTGAGCCCGCGGGTTTGAGACCTGCCTGGGCAACTTGGCGAGACCTCATCTCTACAATAAATTAAAAAAATTAGCCGGGTGTGGTAGCGCACACCTGTAGTTCCAGCTACTTGGAAGGCTGAGCGGAAGGATCGCCGGAGCCCAGCAGGTCGAGGCTGCGGTGGCCGGGAGCGTGCCACTGCATTCCAGTCTGGGCGACAGAATGAGACTCTGACTCAAAAAAAAAAAAAAATGTGAGATACAATTCAGGGTTAGGTATACAAATGTTCATTATGCAGGTACCCTTGTTGAATTGTGTGAGATTTCATACCATATGTAATCTGCAGGTTTATTTGGTGGTTAAAAAGTTAAAAAAATAAATTAATTAAAAAATATATCATATGTGAAAGTAGACAAGAGCAAGTGGAATATGTAAGGTTGAAGAATTTGAGTACACATTTAGAGGTCCTATGAATAACAAAACATTAGCCTCTTTCTATCCTCTAGTTTCTTTTTACTCTATTGACATTTTCTCCCTAATTATTTCCTGCAAAGCTTGAGAGGGATAGGCATTTGTATGTTTTCAGCAGTATTTCAGAAAGAATTGGTTTGAAAAAGAGGGAATATAGTCATGGTGAATGAGATAAACATTTTATTCTTTTACTTTTCTCTGAGTCAAACAATTTTTATTCCCAGTTCTTTCTAAGTCTGGGTAATGATTACCGAAAATACCTTTGTTTCAATATTAACCTCTGACAAGCCCAGTGAAAGAAACTATTAAGTGCCCAAACTTGTTTTCTTTAAAGGTCCCTAGGTGGAGAGAACATGACAATCACATCCATGGACTTGGTGACCACAATCAGTTGGAACCTGAGATCTAAATATCATTCCTGCACTCCAGTTTCCTTCCCCATTATCAAAAGTCAAGTTTAAATAAACCAAAGAAAATATGGACCAGAGTGAATGAATCCTAATCCCCAAATGGCCATTGTAAAAATGTCCTTAAATATAGTGCTGTCTCTTGCTATTTAATGATTGTTTAGTTGAGAGGTGACTCAGAAAACAGATGGTCAAATAGATACTATCCAGAACTCTCAGAATGCTTTTGCCAGTGGGTAGGTACAAAGTGAGCATTTGATGTATATTTTTGTATTTTTCCCAGTAGGTGTCAATTTACATAGAAGTCAATACTTTCTAATTACGTCAGTTTCTTAATGTAGACACTGTCTTCAATCCTAAGGATTATAAAGTTCAGGCCAATGAAACAAGAAATCTACATAAGGAAAATGTAAGAAATCTACATAAGGAAAATGAAAGAAATGCCTATATGTAAAGCAATAATATGATTGTTTTAAGTAACACTTTTTTTTATTTTAAAAGTGATCTAGTTAGTAGTTATACCTTTGCTTGAATATTCTTATTCTTAATTTCTCTTGTATATTTACTATTTGCAAAAAAGTTCAAATACTATCTGACCAAAACCTATTTTGTATAAAATTTCCAAGAATTAAATGTTGTTATAAAATAAAGCATTAGTCTTTGACTCTCCTTTCTTTGGTGGTTGTAATTCATTTCAGTAACAAGCACACACATACATACACATTCCTCATATTCAGTCCATCTTTATCCAAATATATTCTATTACTCATTATGCATTTGCTACAAAAACTTAGTCTCATGTAAGTTACAAAGAATTTAATTTTAGAAAAGGCAACTGATGATGTCAAATAAAATCATTTTTAAGAAAATCATATAAATTCTTTTTTTCTATCTCAAAGCTTTTAAGAATTTTCTTCTAGCCTCAGAGTTCTAGAATCTTACCAAGATGTGCCTAAGTATCAATAAGAAAATAATTCCCACTGTAATTAACAGAACCTCATTTTCGGAATGCTGGAACTCAAAAATTACAACTAACAGTGAATTATTTTGATATTTAATTCCTTGAAAAAATATATAATTTGTCATAGTTGACTTATTTCAAACATACATCAGGACTTCTTTCAAATAGGTTTTTTGAAGCGTGCTCAGTTATAAAGTCCTCTCCTCTCCCTTCTGATCATTACAAGGAATCATTTTCACTGTCAGGGTGTCTGAGACCCCTTTACCTCCTGATGAACATAAAGTAAATCTTGAAGGGTCTTGGTTGTATACTCAGGTGTAAAAGAAAGTCTATCATTTGAACGTGCTAAGCAACTGGGTCTGACCATCAGTCCCTGGCTGGTGAACACTTCTGCCTTTCTGCAATGCAGGTCTTATAAACAGTAAGTCTCATTTTTCAAATTCTGAGTTGGTGGTCATTTTTTTCACAGCAGTGTATTATCTTTTTTTTTTTTTTAATCTAATCTATCTTGCCTGGAATTTAGTGAAGTATTTTAATCTGATGACTTGAGTCTTCTGTTCAGATAAATTTCCTTCTACTACTTAGTAACATCTTCTCTGTTTTTCGTTGTTAGTTTTTTTTTTTATTTATTTTTTTATTTTAGCACTCCTGTTAGTCATGTGGAAAGTACACTGGGTCTGTTATCCAAATCTATTTTCTTCCCAGACTTTATTTCATTGGCTTAATTCATCTATTTCTTCAACTTACTTTTTGTTTGTTTGAAAATCATGGTTCATTTTTGTAGGTTCAGCGTGTGTGTGTGTGTGTGTGTGTGTGTGTGTGCGCGCGCGCGCGTGTGTGTGTGTGTGTGTGTGTATACACATGCACATATATATGCTGTGCTTGAATCTCTTCAATTATTTTCATGATTTTGTTTATTGGGGGTATGTTTTTGTTCAAGTTTAAAATCTGTCAACACTTAAATAACACTATACCTTATCTGTTCCAAAAAAACTTAAGGTATTAAATAATACTATTTGTGATAATTGGTTTATTTGATTAAAAACCTCAAACTCTATTTAGATGATAGATTTCAGGAAGTTTTTGTTATTCTTTGTTCTTGTCTAAATCTGAAGGATTGGCCCATAATTGCTAACTGCAATTTCAGACAGTTTGGTGAAAACTGAGACCATCAGGCTTTCCCTAGCCCTTGTTTTCATAGTCTTTAACCTATTTATTGCACAAGATGAGAGAACTCTGCTGATCCAGTGGGAGTCAGGGGAGGCTTCTCCAAAAGCTCTATTTTGTTAGAAACCATTTATTTTGTGTGTTTTCTTGATTCTCTTCACCAAGTGCTAGAACCCCAGTAGGTGGATTGTTATTTATTTTGTCTATTTGCTGGGGGTTAAACTCCAACTAATGAGGTACCTTAAGTAGCAAAAATCTTAAAAATAAAGGAAAGTACAACAATCTGTGACTGGATGGATCAAAGATTTCTCCAAATGCCAAAATATAATCCTCCTGAATTGGCACCTAAGGAAAATCTCTTTGTTCCTGTCTTTTCAGCAAGTAAAATTTGGTGTTCTTCTAGAATCAACACCAAATGGGAGCTCGATGTATCTACTACCCTCCTGGAGGTCAGAGGTAACTAGGAAGACTCACTTTCATCCCAGGAACACTCAATTGGGTAGCTACATAAGCATGCCCTGGGAATTCACAGATCTCTGCAAACTAGTGGTACCCAGAACCTCATCACATGGGTCTCTAGCAACTGCCTCCAAACTCTTAGTTAGCACAGAGGAGAAAAGTTTTCTATCAGTTGTTGTTGTTGTTTTCCCAGAATCTAAAGGTCTTAAATCCTTCAGTTTCAGTCACTGCTCCGGTCAGGAGAGGCCTTACAGTTGGGTTAGAATTGTGGGCAGGGTCAGGAGGAACACATTGAAGCTCCCATGTCCTCACTTAAATAAGGTACAAAGATGTCACTCCATGTGTTTTAAAAACAGGTGTTACGTATTCCATTTAAAGATAAAAATGCTGAATTGCACCTCACATTTTTAAAATAAAAACGTAAAATGAAAATTTAATTTCTTAAGAGTTGACACAACTCATTTGTTCTTGGTTATCCTCACAGCTTGAATAGGGCACACGATTTAGGAATGCTTGTTCAGTACATGGATAAACAATTGAATGAATAAATTGAATAAATGAACAAACAAAATCAGCCTCAAGACGCAAAGTGAACCTTTTTAAAAATTGCTCTGATTACTCATTAATTCAATAATAATTCACTGAGTGCCCACTAAGGTCCAGACTCTGTAACAAAGTAATATAAGACAAAGTTTTTTATTTCAAAATGTTTTTTTAAAGTTTCCAGCTTATCCAGAAATATAGCTAGTGGACCAGTGACATACTAAAATGTGAAAGTGCTAGAATAGTTGCAAACATTGGGTGCTATAAATATGGGGAAAATCTAAATCAAATCCAGCCATTCAAGGAAAACATGCCAGAAAAAAAAAATTACTTTAAAAAAACATACAAGACCCAGTGTTACGGCTGTCACCTATAATCCCAGCATTTTAGAAGGCCTAGGTGGAAGGATCTCTTGAGGCCAGGAGTTCAAGACCAGCCTGAGCATCACAGCAAGACTTCATCTCTACAAATTTCATTTTTTGAATTACCTGGGTGGGGTGGCTCAGACCTGTAGTCTTAGCTATCTAAGAGGATGAGGAAGGAGGAAGTCTGGAGCCCAGGAGTTGGAGGCTGAGATGAGTTATGATGGCATCATTGCCCTCTAGTCTGGGTGACAAAGTGAAACCTCATCTTATAGAAAAAAAGAAGAGAAAAAGGAAAAAAAGGAGGAAAAAGGAAACATGCAGCTAAGCAGAGATTGAATTAGGATTCAACTCGACTAAAAATAAAGCCAATACTCTTTTCCCTGGAGACCACCTTGTTCATGAAATGAAAGATTGGAAGTCTGTTCAACCAATTATTTATTCTTCTTTTTTACTAAGATAGGAGTTATTTGTGTGTGAGTGTTAACATGGATGTGGGTAGGTGGGTAGACCAGGTTAGGACATTAGCAAATGGGAAGGGTTTGTTAAAAACCCATGAACTATCAGATCTCTCCACTTCTTACATGATTTCCTGAATCATCCACCTTCATCCCTATCCACCCTCAGACCTAGGTTCACTTTTGTTTTGGAAGTACAAAATTCAGTCTTTTGTAATGAATAAGCTTGACTTTTATCCTGGCCTTATTTTGTTGGGTGTTCATTGAAAATCTCTCAAGAGTAATATCTATTCTAGCTTCATCCAACATAAATGAGAGTAGCTATAGTGTACCCTGACCTTGTTAACCAGACAGTCAATTCCAACGCTTAATTTGATAGCAAAAATAGACCAATCACATTTCTTCTGGATAAAGTCCTTCTCCCTTCTTTTGGTGCCGATTAGTATGCCTTGCCTTAAGCTTAATCCCTGCTTAGTCTTTTACTGTTTAAGTATCTTTAGACAAAAAAACTTTCTGAGTCTATTTATTCAGTTTTTTTAAGGTGATAATTATTTTGCAGCGTTACTTTGAGAATGGGGGCACAATTCAGTACATAGCAATCATCAGATTCTGACACCTCATTCAAATTTCACCAAATCCTCCAGTGATGTCCTCTATAGCAAAAGGATCTAGTTCAGAATCAAATTTTGTATTTACTTGTCTTGTCTCTTTAGTCCTCGGGAACTGTAGTCCTTCTGGAACTTTCCTCAGTATTTCTCTGACATACATGACCTTGTCACTTTTGAAGATTGTAGGCTAGTTATTTTGTAGAATGTTCCCATTTGGATTGTCTGATGTTTCCTTATGATTAGGTTTAGGTTATATAACATTAACAGTGATATCACAAAAGTGAACCTGTATGCTGAATTGTATCCTACCAGGAGGAATATTTTTTTAACTTGTTCCATTATTTATGATTGTTCATTTGAAACATTGATGAAGATGGCATCTTTTTCTCCCTTTAAGATTTTTTGTCTTAATCTTTGTAACTAGTAATTTGTGTGTGTGTGGGAAAGCAATGGGAAACGTTCCATGTCCCTATGTCAGTGTTCCATTCCTCCTCAACCTTTCAATTGATTCACTTACCAACTATATTGCTATAGACTTATGATTTCTAATTTTTTTCATCTTTTTTTTAAAGAGATAGACAGGGTCTTGCTCCATCATCCAGGTTGAAGTGCAATGGTGCATTCTTGGCTCACCACAGCCTCCAACCCCTGAGCTCAAGCAATCCTCCCCTTTTAGCCTCACAACTAGCCAGGACTACACAGGCATGTGTCACCACACCCAGTTAATTTTTTTCCATTATTTTTTGTAGAGATGAGGTCTTGCTATCTTGCCCAGGCTTGTCTCAAACTCCTAACCTCAAGTAATTCTCTCACCACAGCCTCCCCAAATGCTGGAATTACAGATGTGAACCACGCACTAGACCAAGACTCATTATTTCATATTTTATTAAATTATTCAAAATACATTATAAAAATATTTGTTGTGATGACAAAATCGTCCCAGATTTGGCCAGTACAAGACGATTTAGTCTGGCTACTATTTCTTTCTCACATGTGCTTATCTCATGATTTTCTGGTACCAGCTCTTTTCTCTAATTTTTGGTTTCTTTTGCTGGTATTTAGACCCTGCAATCTGCAAGCTAGGAGTGCTCAGTGCTGTTGGGGAGTTGCCTTTCTCCAGTCCTTCTCACTTGTAGCAATAGAGAATATAAATGTGTGTGGATGCATGTATTTGCATTGCTAGTTATTTCTATATCGACCTATGTACTTTTGTATACAATGAGTTCTGCTATAATGCTTGTTTGAAAAATGTGAATTTGTTCCAGTACAATTGACATATTAAGGAACAAAGTGAGCATAGTACAGATATTGTGTTTGTTTATGCATAATTTCATTGGCAAGAAACACAAGATGAACACAGAAAACTGCACCCAGCTGAACCAAGCCTATACACAAAACATGCACATTCATGTGCACACACACAGACACACACACAAACCTCTAACACCTACCAGCTACCCCAGTTTATCTCATGTGTTGTGAACCACACCTATTTCATCTAGTGTCACAACTTATTGCCTGATTTGAAGTAACTCTCTTTTCACCATATTTCAGAATAACTCACAACTTGTAATCCTCAGAAGCTCACTTCCACAAGCAAGCTTTCAAGGTAAAGTGTCATATTTAGTATAATATTTATGTTCTTCTCACCCATCTAACATATGTAAACTACACTACTATTTTTAAGTTCCAGTCTCGTGTGTGCATGTGTGTATGTTTGTGTATTACTGATAAAGTATTTGAGTTGTGTGCTATAATCTCATTTTTCCATAAGTCCTGTGGTTTTTAATTATGTGATTTTTGCATGACACAATAATTTTAAGTAATATGTATGTTGTTATAAAATAACTGACTCTAATCAAAACTGTTAGTTCACACAAATATGTCTAATTCTAATCCAACATCCCAATATTAATTCTAGTTTTCTTCTTTTTTGTTTGGAGCCCCCTTCTCCAACAGTGATCAATCTGACTCCTATCATCTTATTATAACTATTTAATTGATAAAGGTCCTCTATGGAATCAATTTGTCATCACTACTGCTGCACATTCTCCATGCAGCAGGCTTCCTCACCACCCACAGTCAGGCTCCATCTCCAGGGTTCCCCCTGTGGGTGCCACTTCACCCTGCACTAGGTCATGACAACCCTCACCAGACCTTTTTTCCATGCGATCACCCTCCTCACTCTTCTTGGCTTTTATTCTCCCCACTGAGCAGCCCTTACTTATTTGCTCAGGCTCCAACAACATAACATGTCCTGATCTAAATCATCACACCCCCTTCACCACCAAGTATAGACATCTACCTTGTTCTGCCCAACCCAATGGCTGTATAAGTGAATTGTTCATTAAAAGAAAAAATGGGAGCCGAGCTTGGTGGCTCAGCCTATAATCCCACGCTTTGAGAGGCTTAGGTGAGTGAATTGCCTGAGCCCACGGGTTCGAGACCCGTCCGGGCAACCTGGCGAGACCTCATCTCTACAATAAATCAAAAAAATTAGCTGGGGTGGTAGCGCATGCCTGTAGTTCCAGCTACTTGGAAGGCTGAGGTGGAAGAACCGCCGGAGTCCAGGAGGTCGAGGCTGCGGTGGCCGGGAGCGTGCCACTGCACTCCAGTCTGGGCGACTGAGTGAGACTCCAACTCAAAAAAAAACAAACAAAAAAGAAAAAATGGGAACAAGAGGAAGAAGATTTGCAATTTTAGGCAGAGCAATAATAAAAAGTAGAGCCCTATTATTAAAATACCTCTATATTCTGGACTTGCATTGCGAGAATAGCTCTATTCTACTTTGGAAAAGTATTTTAATCTTATTGAAAGAGTAAGCCTGGACAAATGAACGGTCTTACAAAATTCTCATGAAATACACACAAAATGGGCGATTTTGTGATTAAAAAATATTGATCCATAAGTTGCTGGTTCAATGTGGTAGATGTTTAATGTGCTATATACTAAGAAAATTCACTTTATCCTTGATTTTAAGCAAGTGATTTGTAGTCCAAAGAGTTCTACATGCCCATAATGACAACATATAGAACACATCCCTCTTACAGATAAAATACTGCTGAGGATGGAGATTAGGTGTGCAGGAACCAGTGCACTCAGACAGGAAGCTGTGTTAAGATATTACACCTTTAGCCGGGCTTGGGGGTTCAGCCTGTAATCCCAGCAATTTGGGAGGCTGAGGTGAGTGGACTGCCTGAGTCCATGGGCTCGAGACCCACCTGGGCAACTTGGCGAGACCTCATCTCTACGATAAATCAAAAAAATTAGCCGGGCAAGGTAGCACACACCTATAGTTCCAGCTACTTGGAAGTCTGAGGTGGAAGGATCGCTGGAGCCCAGCAGGTCGAGGCTGCGGTGACCAGGAACGTACCACTGCACTCCAGTCTGGGTGATGGAGTGAGATTCCAACTCAAAAAACAAAAAAAAAGATACTCCTCCTTTGAACTTCATCAACAGACAGGCAATCAGGATTTAGTTCATAACAGAGTAAAACAAAACACACATTAACCAAGTGATGAGCTGCTCTCTGCTATTCTCTAAGTAAATGCACAAGCTGCATTTAAAATCTCAGGGCAAAGTATCTTAAAACAAAATAGTGTAAGATGAAACAATTAGGAACCATAGGCGTAAATCTTAGATGTGATCTAAGAAGAATCTAGTTCACGCCAAAACTGTTAGCTTAGAAACACTGTTATTTATCACCAGTTCTTAAGTGAGCTAGACATAAGTTTATATCAGATCCCAAAATGCTTCCCTTTGAGTTTATTGACCTTTAACACAATTGTAAATATTTTGCTTTATGATTTGTAGATTTAGTCATTCTGTACAAGCCCCTTCGACATTTTCCCAGAATCTTGGGTAAAGGAATTTTTTACATACATAATGATTAACTAAAAATTCACATATCTGAAGTGAGCAAAATTAGGCAAAATGGCCTTATCATTTTCTTAACTCACATACAGTAGAAGCTTTTCACTGACATCCACTTTACTTGATTCATAGAATCAAGTGAAACTATCTAGTCCCTTCGTAAAACACACCCAGATGCCCACAGCAAGCTAAAAACTCCTCCAGCATGATGCTCCCTAGCTTGAGTGACCATCAGTTTCCCCTTATGTTCACCATTATCTGTTTATACCGGTTATATATGTTACTATAATCAATATAATTCAAACAATTATATGTTACTAGTTTACTTAATATTTGTTTGAATGATGTAATTTTAGCAATTTTCCTTTATAAGACATCTAATTTAATGGTTGTATATGGTTATAAGTGTACTTGATGAGAGTGATGATTTCTATGGTGAATAGATTAGAAAGGTTTAAAGTTCAGAAGTCCCTAAGATCGCCTTCGAGTTCAATAATTTCTTAGAAAAACTCACAAAATTTAGTCAAGATATTACACTAATGATTACAGTTTATCACAACAAAAGCATAGAAATTAAAATCAGGCAAGGGAAGAGGTGTGCAGGGTAGGATTCAAGAGAATTCCACACACAAGCTTCTGATTGTTCTCTCCCAGTGGAGTTAAGTGAACAGGGCTTACTTCTAACAGAGATATACGGTGTCACACATGGATTATTGCCAACTAGGGAAGAATACCTGATCCTTGGTATCCAAAGATTTTACTAAGCCTGGGTCATGTAGACATGGTTGACCACCTGCATGGCTGAACTTAGTCTCCAGACATTCCAGAGGTCAGAGTGATACCACATGACCTAAGGCCTACACCATAAATCATATTAGCGTAGACTGCCTAGCATAGCCCAAGGTCTCCAAGTAAAAATAAACTTAAAAATACACTCCTAACAGGCAGGATATTTCAAAGGTTTGGAGGTTATCTCCCAAAAGCTGAGAGCTAAAGCTGGATCTCAAATAATTATTATATGTTATCAGTTTACTTCACAGTTGTTGAATGATGCCAAGATAACATCTTGCCTACCTGGAACCTTTCTGAAACATCCAATTCAAAGATTGCTTATGTTTTATAAGTATACTTCATGAGAATGGTAATTTTTATGTTAAATATATTAGAAAGACTATAAAGGCAGATTACTTAAATAACAACAATAAAAAAGAAATTAAAAAGACAAACAAGCTGCTTCTGTATTACGTATAAGCTAGATAACAATGACAGACTGGAAAGTCAACACACGAATGTGGAAAGAATCTTCATTCAAATTGCTTGTTAGGTTTCTTTATGTTATTTAAAGAACCTGAAATTGAATGTCTTAGACAATGAGATTTTGGTGTAGTCTATGACAGGAAAAAGATAGGAAATTTTGGTCAGCAGACTCAAAGGAACGTCTTTGTCTTATAACAAAAGTGTTTTTTTTTTTAATAAGTGCATACATGTGGATCTTAATTCTCCAATTCATTTTTCTTATTTTTAAACAAATTTCCACTAATATGCCAAGTACTAGATAGCAGAGATTTGACAGTTTTGAACTTTACCTAAAGCCTACGCTTCAAGAAAATATTAAAGAAAATACTACCCCCCGCCCCCCACTACACACATACACACACACACACACACACACACACACACACATACACACACACACACACACACACATTCTCTTTTTGTCCTGGAAAATGACTTGCTGCAGAAAAGAAAAATCAACAACAACAACAAAATACCTTTGCCCATATGACTTAGACAAAACTCACAGAGGTAACTTGTTTGCCTATAACAAGTTCAGGCAGAAACCCTCCAAATTCCCATTGTTTACTGCATAAATGATTAACTGAGCTAGCTACTTGTCCTTACTGACCAATCAGACCAAAAATGCATGTTAATTAAACTGGTTAAGCATCTCTCCTTTCTCAAGGCTGCAGAACAATGACCTACCCTCAGCTTGATCCAGCACACTACCACTCCTGAGAATATGCTGGCCCGGTGGTAAAATATTCTCTGATCCACTGTCCAATCATGCCACCATTTCATGCTACTTCCCTACACCCAATTCTTTGTAGCCTTGTTTACTCCCATCTATACTCTTAAGATGCTTGCAGACTTATGATCACAGCACTCTCCCTATTTCAAGAGTCCTTCCTACCCCCATTGCAATAGTCCCTTTTTCTTTCTGGAAATCATCTTTTGGAATTAAAGTCTCTCCTTACTTTGCTGGATTTGCTTTTTATTTGATGGAGTCTATTGAATGTTGAGGCTATATAGATTATGGGTTACACTTGTATTAATAAAATTAGGTTAATATTTTTCCTTCTAACATTCTACCTCTTTTTCTTCTTTTTCTCTCTACCACTTTTTTTGAGTTATAGCCCAGTTGTCGGCAAAATGCTGGCCCCTGGTGCCCATTATCATGCTTCTCAAACCCTTGAAATCTTGGGCTTGGGCAGAATAAACAGAGCCCTTCTTGCTGAGGGAGAGCCCTGAGGCCTAGCTCAACTCTGAGGCACTAATAGGATGTTTTTGGTATGCTGATGCTTTAGTTATTCCAGATCATTTAAAGTAGTAAATAACATAGATGCTCGATGGAGTGCAACATAGTTGCTCTGTGGGTTCTTTGACTTCACCACAGAAAATAATTTCAGAGTACAAAGCATAGTTTAAGACAGTGCTTATTAGAAAGAAGACATGTTCAGGAGAGAACATGGGTGTCTTAAGAGAAAGAACACCCCAACCTGTAGTTAACTAAGTGTTTATTTTTTTTTAGTGATGATTAAGCAAACTATTTCTTAAACTAAGATTTACGTGTTACATGGTAGCTTACAATCAATTGATCACAGATTCCTTTTCGTATCATCTATTTCTAAGCTTATTTGCATCCTATGAAAATCTCGAGATTATGGCAAATTACTATTTAACTGATTAATTAAGTTTCTTCCTGAAAACACCATCACCCAGTGCCTCTGTTCTAGAGAATTATGTCCTGATAAGACAGTGCCCAGCTGGATGCCTGACCACCTGGTTTTGTAATTATCTAAGCTATGCTTGCCTTCAAGAAACTCATCTATCTCTAAGCTAGGCTAGTTACCCTGCCTCAGTATTACCTAGATTGATTGAATACTTTAATTTAAAATCTCAAACTCTACTCAGATAACCTGTTTCTGGAAGTTCTTTTTATTTTTTACTCATATTTAAATCTGAGAGATTAACTTATAATTATTGACTATAGTTACAAACAGATGAAAACTGAGATGTTTTCAGGCTTTACCAGTTTTGTTTCTGCCAACAATCTTCAAGCTATATATTGCACATTTAGATTATGTATTTCTGCTGAATAGAAAAAAACCAAACTGGTTTTCCTATACACTCACAGCGCAGCTGAAAGAACTTAGGCACCAGTAGCAACTCCACACTCTTTAAGGACCAAGAGATTTATTAAGGCGGAGGCTACGGTAAAAAGGAAAAGGGTCTGTAGCCGCAGGGTAGGGGAGGGAGAGAGAGAGAGAGAGAGAGAGAGAGAGAGAGCGCGCGTAAGAGAGGGCTGTATTTATGGGCCTGGCAGGGGCTGGCCAGTGCCATGCTTGGGTTTCATTGGAGGAGACTATGAGGTAGTATTCCTATAGGGAGAAATTATTCCCGCACAGGCTTAAACTTCCCGTGCACGCGAAACTGTGTGGGGAGAAGCCAGAGCTTAAGGACTTTGTAGTCTTTGTTTGGCTCTGCATAGTGTTTAGCGCCATCTCAGGAGACGCCCTTCTGACTGTTCCCTGCGCCTTTCAGCAGCAGTCAACACAGAAGACTTCTATGAGCTCTGGTCACCAGGAAGTGTGTGGAGATTTTTTCTCACCAGCAACCTCTTAGTCAATTCTGCAGTGGACATCAGCTGGGTGTTTTCTAATTCACTTAATTTTGTCATTTTCTACCCAAAGATAACATCACATCTCATAGATAGAGGGCTCAGTCCCACAAGATTGTCCCCACTTCCAATGCCAATTAAAGCCCGGGGTCATCTTACCTGTAACAAACTGACTATCTATCAAAGTTCCCACAGCCCCCTCCTTGGGTTTGATTAATCTGCTAGACCAGCTCACAGAACTCAGAGAAACACTTATGTAAATATATTGGCTTATTATAAAGGATATTACAAAGGATACAGATGAAGAGATGCCTAGGGCAAACAAAGTAGGAGAGACGGGGTGTGAAACTTCCATGCCCTCTCTGGTGCTCCACTCTCCAGGAGCCTCCACATGTTCAGCTATCCAGAAGCTAAATTCAGTTCATTTGGGATTTTAGAGAAGTTTCATTATGTAGGCATAATGGATTAAACCATTGCCCATTGGGTGAACAGTGTAACTTTCAGCTTCTCTCCCTCCACGGAGGTTGGTTGGACGTGTGGGGCTGAAAGTCCTGACCCTCCAGTGCTCGTCTTTCCAGAAACTAACCCCCATTCTGAAGCTACCTAAGGGCAGCCAGTCACTAGTCAACTCATTAGCATATTAAAAGACACTGATTACTTTGAAGACTCCAGGGATTTTAGGAGTTGAATGCCAGGAGATGGGGACAAAGACCAAATATACATTTCACAATATCACAACTGCCTTGGCAGGAGGGGATGTGAGACTACACTGATCTATGGATTTTATCAGAGCTAACTAAATATATACAGGAGGCCAATTTATTGACAAGTTCATCACCTTTGTGAATAAAGGAATATATTTTTGTATATTTACAGATTAATGTATAACCCAAATTCCAATTATATTTGATCCCTGAGAAACAGTCTTGGGAATGTTTGATATTGTGATGTCCTATAGATGGTCTACAGAAGTGACTTCTTAAGTGAAATAATAAGAAAATCATAGCAGACAGTCTTGAAAGTGGAGGAAGATATACAGATTAACATTATAAAATGTATATATCTTAACCCCAGTATCTCAGAATGTTACTGTATTGGTATTTGGAGATAGAGTCTTTAAAAGGTAATCACAGCTAAGTGAGGCCATTTGGATAAGCCCTAATCCAATATAACTGCTGTCCTTATAAGAAGAGAAGATTGGCCAGGCGCAGTGACTCATGCCTATAATTCCAGCACTTTGGGAGGCCGAGGTGAGAGGGTTGCCTAAGCCCACGGGTTGGAGACCGGCCTGGGCAACTTGGCGAGACCTCATCTCTACAATAAATCAAAAAATTAGCCTTGTGTGGTGGCACACGCTTGTAGTTCCAGTGAGACACCGATTTAAAAAAAAATGGAAGAGAAGATTTGGATACAGACATACACAATAGAATGACATGGAGAAGGGGCCATTTAGAAGCCAAAAAAGAGAGGACTTCAGAAGAAACCAACAACGTGAACACCTTGATCTTGAACTTCTTACCTACAGAATAGCATGTTCAAAAAGAACCAACTATTAATACAATAATTTCTATCCACAAGACACCAAGGTAGGTCAAATTTTGGAAGTCAAATTGCCTGTCTTTTAAGTCAAAATTTTGGTAATTTAATGCACTATAATTATAGTAAACATGTCCCAATCATTAACAAAAGTGGACAATCAGCCAACAAATCAGATTGTTTTACATATTTATTTCAGTATTGATGAACTCTTTAGATAAATAATACCACATATTGAGTCATAAAGAGTTTAGATAGTTTACCACAAGCAACATAATAAAAGGCAGAACTTGAATTGTTTGGTTCAAAGGGGTACATTCTTTTAATTATGATGCTGTTTCAGATGCTCCTTAGATCCAAAAATTAATTTGAGGATTAAGGGAGAATAATTTTTACCCATACATCAAGAATCCAGACAATAGGTTATATTTGTAACATTTAAGTTTGTAAAAGTAGTTGTGTTCGAGATATGTCTATAATCATACATTGCATATATTAATATATAATGAGAATGGCATAATTAATATTAAGGCATAATTTTAAGTGAAAAGAAAGTGCAAATAGAGCTTTCGGACCACTTTCACACCCTTTTATGAGAAGAAAAATATTTTAGAAGGCCAATGAGAACAATAAACTGTCTTCTTTCTTAACAACTTCACCCCAGAAAATTTTGGTTTAGTGATTGGTGGCCGGGCAGGTCTGTGACTTCCATCACTGCTTACCTGCTTGTGCCTTAATTTTCAGTAGCCACTTCCTTATGAGCTCAGTTGTGTCCCCAAAATTCATATATTGAAGGCTTAGCCCCTAGTATCTCAGAATGTTACTGTATTTGTATTTGAAGATAGAGTCTTTAAAAGGTAATTACGACTAAGTGAGGTTATTTGGATAAGCCCTAATACAATATGACTGGTGACCTTATAAGAAGAGAAGATTAAGATACAGACACACAGTAGAACGACATGAAGAAAAGGGCCATTTATAAGCCAAAAACAGAGGGCTTCAGAAGAAACTAACAATGTGAACATTTGATCTTGAACTTCTAACCTACAGAATTATAAGAATCTATAATACAGTTCTGTGGCTTTTATTTCAGTTTATTTTGTTTCTTTAACAGCTATAGTTTACAGCATTTCTGTTGTTTAAGCCACCCAGACTCTGGTACTTTGTTAAGGTAGATCCAAGCAATATACACTCTTTGTGCCTTAGGGAATTGCTTCAGGCTCTCCTGACCGTCTCTTACTTTCGATCTTTCATGTTATCAGGTTTACTGTATTTTCAGCCAATTACTATTCCCTCTTACTTTCAATCTTTCATGTTATCAGGTTTACTGTATTTTCAGCCAATTACTATTCCCTTTAACTTCCTCTTACCCTTGGTCATTAAAGTTCATGGTCAGATAACAGTTACTGCTCATTTTACATCCAGACACTGCACCCAAGTCTAGTTTTAGCATTCTAAGTGATTACCACTGAAATTCAAGATAAAATGGACAAGGCCGTTTACACAATTATGAGAGGAGTAACATGTTGTGGTTAAAGTGTATATTCTGGAGCCAGATTCCTAGATTTGGATTAAGAGCTAGATTAGCTCTGTCTCTTACTTGTGCTACCTTAGGCAGCTTTATTTCTCAATGTTCTCACTAAGGATGATGATAGCCATGCTTAATCTCCTAGGCTTATTGTGCTTACACTTAAATACTTACAGTAGGCAGAAGTATCATTTGAGCCCTTATGTTATATATACACATAAGTATTTATAATAGGCAGGCATATGATAAACTCTCATAAATGTTATTCTTATTGCAGTAATATAAACAATAATACTGCATGCTATCAAAATTATATGCCTCAAAGATGACTCTTCACACCCCACCAATCTGCACGCATGGCAAATTATACAATATTTCTCCAGAGTTATCACTCTACTCCTGACCTACAACATTACTCAGACACACACACACACACACACACACACACAGTGAATTAGGAAGAAGAAACTAACAAGTTTTCTCTATGGCTCCTTTAAGTCTGAGACAATTTTTTTAAATTTCTAACTTATTTAAATTGTAAAAATAATACACATGTATAGCAAGTACACAGCAAAAAAAATCTAACAGTAATAATTATTTTTGAAAATGACAAGTGATAGCTTCCCTTCCATAACCATCACCCAGATGATTTATTCTTTCTAGCAGATATTACTACTGCTAGGCTTTTTAAAAAATACACGTAAACAAACAAATGTTTATTTTCCTTTGTGTAATTGATGTCAAACTATATACCCTTTTACCTATGGTTTATAGTTTCACTTTATATATATATTATATATATATTATATATATATATTATATATATATATATTTTTGGAGTTGGAGTCTCACTCTGTCACACAGACTGGAGTGCAGTGACACAACCATGGCTCACCACAGCCCTGACCTCCTGGGCTCAAGAAAGCCTTGCACCTCAGCCTCCCAAGTAGCTGGGACTACAGGCACACGCCACCAGGCTCTGTTAGTTTTTTTTTTTTGTAGAGACGATGTTTCATTATGTCACCTATGTCAATTTCCTGGGCTCAAGCAATCCTTCCACCTCAGTCTCCCAAAGTGCTAGGATTACAGGTCTAAGTCACCACATCTGCCCACTTAATATATTTTATAGACCTTCCAACTTCCACATCTGATTAAAATATTAACAATAATCAAATATATCCTCCCATTTGAACAGGCAAACAAAAACAAATACATATATATTATATGTATTATATATATTATATATATATTATATATATATATAATCTCAAGACATTGGGCATCAAGCAACAAAGCACAATTATCCCTGAAATGTGGGAAAAAATATGAGGTAAGCCCTATTTGTGGTGCCGGGAGTGAGAACACAGGTAGAACCCAGCAGGTTTCTGAAATGAGAAGGTGTCGCTGAGAATCCGGGGAGACAGTGCAACTGGAATATGCAAAACATGTTAGCAGATGACACTGCACAGAGAAAGAACCCTCCTGAACTACAAGTATTCAGCAAAGTACTA
Source organism: Cephalopachus bancanus (assembly GCA_027257055.1). Classification (NCBI taxonomy): domain Eukaryota; kingdom Metazoa; phylum Chordata; class Mammalia; order Primates; family Tarsiidae; genus Cephalopachus; species Cephalopachus bancanus. Next base: position 3,610,234 of record JAPVLO010000012.1, read on the forward strand.
ATTAGTGTACGCATGTGAAAAAAAACTACCTGAGGCCAGAGAAAGGATTTAAAAGAATTAAAGGGAATAGTGTCTGATACTTACACAGGGAAAGGAATAGTGCTTGTCCCCCATCATTCAGATGAAAAATCCATAATTCATGGGGTAGTGAGTAAAATACTCAGAAAGTGGGAAAGTCTCAGAGGTGGGATAATTAGCCCAAGATATGTCTGAAATTAGCCAAGACATATCTGAAAATATCTACAAGTCATAAAAGCAAGACCCAAATTAAATTGTTACCAAATAATTTAATGGCATTTTAGAACAAAGTTCTAGAATAGTTTATAAATATAAAAGTATCCAAAACCTGACAAGGTAAAATTTGCATCTGGCAGCATATCAAGGATTTCCAGGCATACAAAGAGACAAGAAAATGCAGCCAATAATGAGAAGAATAGTATAACAAAACAATCAGAACAGACACAGATGTTAAAAGAACAAAAATTATTTTACCTGTATAAGTTCAAAAATGTTAAGAGATATGGAAGATGTAAAAACAAATGTACTGGGTGAGGTTAAAAGCAGAAAAAAATTTGCAGAAGAAAAAATTATGAATTTGAAGAAATAGCAAATGTCTTCTTCTTAGGTTTAACAAATAAAACACATAGAGAAGAATTAATTTAAAAAAATAAAAAGAATTTTGAGACAATTTAAAGAAGCCTAATATATATGTAATTCCAGTACCTAAGTGAGGTGGGAAGAGAAGAAAATTTAAGGAAAAAAATGACCAAATTTGTTCAAGTTTGATGACAATTATGAACAAACAGATCTAAGAAACTCAGTGAAGCCCAAGCATTATGAAGAAAACTATACCAAGATGATATAATCAAATTGCTCAAAACAAGTGGCAAAGAGAAAATATTAAAAGCAGTCAGAGAAAAACTTGCCTTACAAACAAAGCAACAGACATAGGGATAACAATAAATTTTTCATATGAAACAATGCAGTCAAGATAAATAAACAAACAAGCAAACAATCAATCTAGAGTTCTCTGTCCTGTAAAAATATCTTTCAAGGGAAGGTGTCGCTGAGAATCCGGGGAGACAGTGAAACTGGAATGTGCAAAACATATTACCAGAGGAAACTGCACAGGGAAAGAACCACCCTGAACTACAAGTATTCAGCAAAGTACTAATTAGTGTATGCATGTGAAAAAAATCTGAGAGAAAAATAAAGACATTTTCAGACATAGAAAAGATTAATTTGTCATCAGGCACCACAGTGGTTACCTACAGGTGCTTATAGTCACAGCAACTTCGGAGGCTGAGGCAGCAGAAAGTCTTGATCCCAAGAGTTAGTGACCAGCCTGGGCAACGTAGCAAGGCCCTGCCCTTTTTTATTATTAAAAAAAAGGCTGGGCACGGTGGCTTACGCCTGTAATCCCAGCATTTTGGGAGGCAGAAGTGAAAGGATTCCCTGAATCCAAGGTTTGAAACCAACCTGGGCAATTTGGTGAGTCCTTATCACTTACAATAAATTTTGAAAAATAGCAGAGTGTGGTGGTGCATGACTGTAGTTCCAGCTACGTGGAAGGATTACCTGAGCCCTGCAGGTCAAAGCTGCCGTGCCTGTGAGCTTGCACTCCAGCAGGGACGACAGTGAGATTCCTACTCAAAACAAAAACAACAACAAAAAAACAGGAATAACATCCTTTAAGTATTATAATTAACAATACTGGTCAGACATGGTAGTTCACACCTGTAATTTCAGCACTTTGAGAAACTAAGGTGGAAGAATTACTTCAGGCCAGGAGTTAGAGACCAGCCTGGGCAACATAACAAAACTCCATCTCTATAAAAATAATAAATAAATTAACAAACAAGCAAACAATCAATCTAGAGTTCTCTATCCAGTAAAAATATCTTTCAAGTCTTAGAGAAAAATAAAGACATTTTCAGACATGGAAAAGATGAATTTGTCATCAGAAGACCTACACTAAAAAAAAGTTAGTCTTTCAGGCAGAAAGAAAATTATACCAGGTGGAAATGTAATCATCAAAAGAATGGAGATCACAGGAAATGGTAACTACTTAGGTAAAAAAATAAAATTGTTTTTAAAAGTTTACTATTTAAATATATTTAAAAGGTAAATGACTATATAAAATGAAAAACAATGTATTATGGGGCTTAAAATATATGTATAAGCAAACTGTATGACCATAGTAGTGTAAGACCATGAAGGGAGACATGAAATTATACCATTATAAGATTTTTCTACAATATTGAAGTCATATAAAAACCAGAAGATAGGCTGTGATAAAATAAAGATATATACCAAAACCCTAAAGCAACTGCTAAAGTAATAGAGTTATAATTAATAAGCAAACAAAAGAAATAAAATGAATTTATAAAAAAAAGATAATCCAAAAGAAGGCAGAAAAAAAAGAGCAAAAAAAAAAAGATGTGATAAAAAGGAAACATGTAACTTGACCATTTCACATTCAATATAAATGGTCTTATCACTTTTATTACAAGATAGAGATTGTCAGATCGAATGAAAAAAGACCTATGTTCTGCCTCCAAGAAATGTACTTTAAATATAAAGACAAAAATAAGTTAAAGGTAAAAAGATGAGGCTGGGCTTGGTGGCTCAGTCTGTAATTCCAGCACTTTGGGAGGTCGAGGTGAGTGGATTGCCTGAGCCTGCGGGTTCGAAACCAGCCCAGACAACTTGGTGAGACCTCGTCTCTCCAATAAATCAAAAAAATTAGCCAGGCGGGTAGCGTGCACCTGTAGTTCTGGCTACTTGGAAGTCTGAGGTGGAAGGATTGCTGGAGCCCAGCAAGTGGATGCTGGGGTGACTGTGAGTGTGCCACTGCACTCCAGTCTGGGTGACAGAGTGAGTCTCCAACTCCAAATATATATATATATATAAAGATGAGGTAAAGATATGCCATGTTTATATTAGTTAGATGAAAGCTGAAAGAGTTTATTAATGTCATATCCTAGAAAATAAGAGTGACTATATCAAGCAATGATCTTTACACACACAGAAGCAGAGCAATCGAGAAACATTAGTGACCATATTTTTGAACATGACAACTAGTAAAGAATTGAGGAAAAATCGTTATCAAGAGGGCAATTTATAAAAGACTGCTCAATCAAATCTGTTGATTGTTTCTTATTCATAGTTATTCCAATACAAAAAGGAATGATACACATTTACTTCTTGAACAAGTCAACTAGAATGAGATCTCTCCCAGACACATGGTTAAGAGTCAGGAGCACAAAGAAGTGGAAAATTTTGTGGTAGAGAAGAAAGAAAATTGCCCCCTACAAAAAGAAAATAGACATAAATAAATAAAATCTTGTCAGTGAATAAAAGGAAAAAAATGAGAAATGCCAGGTACTAAGTTTTAAATATACACCAGGAGCAGTGTATCTGATAATTATTCATTTCAACAATTCAACCATTTTTGTATTGTTATTTATTTTCCTCAGTTTAAACTAAAGAGACTAAGGTTTAAAGAGGTTGAGTAACTCATTAAAGGTCTGTGGTAGGATCTATGTCCAGCACCTATTGAGTTCAAAATCTGTGTTTTTTCTGTAGCACTGAGACTCCTCTATGAAAATCTTTTAAGAGGGTGGAAGGGTGAGCATATCATTGTAGACAATGCTTGAAGTTCTTGGTGTGATTCTGTTATTTAATCAACCACACACAGATTATGATATACCTTAGCAAACAATACAATTAGTTGTATTTTTATAGTGTAGATTTCATATTGAGGATTAAACATGCATTATTTATCTGAAACTTTAGACGAATCCTTGTTTTACATGAATAGAAAATTATTCCAGGTTTTGTTGGATAAAATAGATTGAACTAAGAAGTGAAAAGGTAGAAAGAGAAAGTGAGCTCAATCAAAGGCAAGCATACAGGATAGGGCTTAATTCATTTTAATTATAAAACAGATGCTAGACTACATGGTAGAGCAAAGACTAGCAGCATCTTCATACCTTTGATTTGCTATTAATTTTGTCAGGTTGCAATCACAAAGATCTTGTATTAGTAATTCCTTCAACTTAATGATAATGAGTGGGTTTGATTCTTCTGCCATACTTCCAATTCTGGTTCTAATTCTTATTTTTATTTTAAATATTAAAATCTTTATGGCTAAAGCTTCCAAGGAACCTTCTCCTCCAGGACCCAGACCTTTGCCGCTTATTGGAAATCTGCACATCCTTAATCTGAAGAGGCCATATCAAACCATGCTGGAGGTAAAAAAATAAATAAATAAATCAGCAATTGTTCATTTTATACATATTTATAATTTCCTAAATTATTCTTGCCCTTGTGGATTTATTAGCATGGATGTACTATCAAATAATTCACATATGTATAATGAGGTAATTTGTATTCAAAATCAATAGAAGTCCTTTAAATTGAACATTTGACTGCTTGTAAATTTGCATATATAAAGTTTTAGTAAATATGATTCCATTATTTAAAGTATTTTTATTCTAAAATATTTATGATATGATCTCAAACATTTGATCTATATTTTGTTTATATATATCATACTACAAAGGAACTGAATTGTGACCATAGACTTACTCTAGAAGTTTCAAGTCAGCTACTCAAAACTCTATACAAAAGACACAATCAAGAGTGTGGCCCCCAAAATTGGCACCCAGTTCTGGATCTGCCATTAGTTTTCTTTGTGAATTTAGCTTCTGTCTTTGTTTCCTCTTCTGCAAATGTACAGAGCTGGACCAAGTACTAGATCAAATTTCTCTAATTTTTCACTTCAAAGAGCCCACAGTTATTGATTGTAGGGTAAGATAGATAATATTAATATTCATAGAGTGGCATTTGATCATAAATGTTAATTTTTAAGTTCTAAAAGACAACTAATTGAAGATGAGTTCTGACATATTTTATAACTTTTTAGTTTTAAAAACCTAAGGAGACATACTGAAGAGAAGACCATTATTTTACCTCAATGGACAAACTGAGAGTAATAACACTCTTGCACTTTTTCTTTTACAAAGCATTGCAAGAATTTCACTTATTCCTCGTAACCACTCTAGGGAGAAAACAGAGATGATATTTTATCTCCATTTTTCAGAGAAGTGTGACTTAAGGAAACCAAACTTTTAGTAACCTAAAAACAAACTTGGGTATTCTGATCTTCTGGTACTATTTGATGGCTCTTTCCTCTACATTCAAAGGTCACATGACAAGTTGTTTCTTCAGAAGAAAGACCTTTTTTCAATAAAGTCCTTTTTCTAATTTCATGTGCCCAGCCTTACCTGCTTATTCCCATCCTTTGCTTACACATGACCAGTTTAATCTCTTCATGATTCAGTCTTTCATTGTTTCTTTCATTTCCACCTTTGTGCTGTTGTTCTGAACTAATTCTACCCATGAAATGTCCTTTCTCCTCTTTTCCTCAACCTCTGTCTACCCCTTTTTAATCTCTCCGAATATTTTTTTGCATGACCCATGCCATATTCACTTTATATACAGTGGTTCTCACCTGAGAAACTGTTTTTTAGATCCTCAAATCCCCATTTTAATTTTCACTGTTTTATAATATTCATCTTAGTTATATTATCTTCCTAAATAACTGAGCTCTTCTGCAATTTCTGTTGTAATTTTAATGTTATGTTTGAGTGCCAAGTTTTTTTAAAGAAAGGAACACTAGAAGTTGTCATCCCAATCTCTACCTATAGCCAGCAAGCTATAGTGTGTCCCGTGCTGAGTACTACTACTTACTAACTATGTGACATCTTGAAGCCACAGTAACTTGTCTATACAATGAAGATGATAATATCTATCTTGTTGGTTTGTGATGCTCATTGAAGGAGATAATGATGCTGGGAATTCGGTCAAGAGGCAACAAATGTTGGCTCTTGTTATTTTTCAATTAACAAAGAAATGGAATTTCTTTTTCTTTTTTGTTGCAGTAAATGTCACACAGTAACATGGAATTAACTTGAACTTAGTATGGTTGTAACACTGCACAAGGCACAGGGCATCAGTATGGTATTCAGGCAGTCAGTGTCATAGTCAGAAAGTGTTTTGTCTACTGGGTGGGCATTTTCTGAGACTAAACAAAAATATAATGCGATAAACTATGGGTCAATTTTATAATAATACGACATGTTATATAACATTTATATTAATATATAGTATATATTAGTTATTAAATATATACTTATACATGTTATATTATAGTAAAATAAAAGTGTCATAACACTGTTACTATCAAATTTGAAACAAAATGGAGCATAAGGACAATCAAATGATGATCACAATAATAATGCCTCCAACAGGTGTAACACCAGTATCCTTACTGAACCAGTCCAAATTTCTCACTTCTTAAGATATAAAACTGGATAGCCTGTTAAAATTAACTTAATCACCAAAGATCAAGGTTTGGTTCATTTTTTACTATAACATGATGTTTTGGTTGTTCCTCCTCTTCTTATACACCTAAGCTCTCTCAGAAATATGGCTCCATTTACAGCATCCAGATGGGGCCAAAGAAGGTGGTGGTGCTCTCTGGCTACGAGACAGTGAAAGATGCTCTCATCAACTTTGGTGATCAATTTGGGGAACGCTCTCAAGTGCCTATATTTGAAAGACTTTTTGAAGGAAAAGGTAATGAACTCTAAACTTAAAATATGTCACTGTGGTTAGCATTATTATATAAACTGCACTATATTTTCTTTTCCTGGTTTATTTTTTTCTTCATCCATATATGTATATTGTGCAAATAGAATTTATCTAGAAGAAAATTTATAATTTGTGGTTTTTATTCTCATTTTACATGATAATTCCTTCTATTAAACAAATAATTAACTGTCTACTAGGTGAAAAGCACAATATTAGATACCAGGAAAACACAAAGTCAAGGGTGACAGAGGCCATTCACCTAAAGAGGTTACAGTCTAATAGCTGACATAGATCCTTAAGAAATCACTTAAGCTGGGCTCGGTGGCTCAGCCTGTAATCCCGCACCTTTGGGAGGCTGAGGTGAGTGGATTGCCTGAGCCCACGGGTACGAGACCCGCCTGGGCGACTTGGTGAGACCTCATCTCTACAATAAATCAAAAAATTAGCCGGGTGTGGTAGCACGCACCTATAGTTCCAGCTACTTGGGAGGCTGAGGCGGAAGGATCGCCGGAGCCCAGCAGGTCGTGGCTGCGGTGGCTGGGAGAGGCCACTGCACTCCAGTCTAGGCGACAGAGTGAGACTCCAACTCAAAAAAAAACACCCCAAAAACAAAAAACAAACAACAAAAAGAAATCATCTAGTATTACAAATATACTGAACCATATTTTTAACTGGCAAAATTGTTGCTTGCATCTTGCTCATATGAGTTTTTGCTAAAGGCTTTGATGAAATCCAGATACTCTATTTTTATGGCATTATGCTAAGGAATAACTAATTTTAGTAAACACATATTGGTTCCTAGTAAACTTAGTAAACACATATTGGTTCCTAGGCCATTTTATTACTTCAACATTGTTTTTAAAAAGCATGTCCCACACAGTTGCCCTCAAAAAACTAGTTCCACAACTAGTTCCACAAGTTGCCCTCAAAAAAACTAGTTCCACATGTTAGTAGATGTTCTGTGAGAAAAAGCAGTATCAGTGAAGTGAATTTGGGAAATGTGGCGAATCATAGGCCTCTCTTTGATCTCATGTGCTTATTAACATATTAAAACCTCAGAGAAACATCAAAAACCTGTTTATTCAGTTCAGTTTTCCACAAATACTGGTCTTTGAGACGTTTCTTTTTCTTGGAATTCACACTAACATTCTATGAAATCAGCATTGAGGAAATCTTCATTTAAGATCCCCAGTTCGTAGTTTCCAGGATTCATCGTTTTTGTTCTTTCTAGAAAATTGTGACACTTCATCTCTTGCCTCTACTCTTTTTTCCACAATACTTCAACTATAACTAATTTTATGATTATACACAAGTTTATTTTAATTTGTATCTATGTCAAACTAAGGGGAAAAAACACTAGAGAAAATTATCCGTAAATATGTCAAGTTTACTTGGGAAAAAGAAATATGGGTTATAATCAGGAATGCATGGGATGGTAAGCCATCAGTGCATTCAGTGAAAGAGTAAGTGGAACTTTCATTAACAAAAATATATTTGCATAAGCTGCCTAGAAATAGAGTTCATTCGTTCTAGTGGTTCAAAGCCAGAGTTGTCAGTTTATTGGTGGAGATGCTATTACTGGAAAAATGTTCTTTCCAGCACATCTTATCTGAATTACTGCAGTCTTAAAAAATATCTAGTGTAGCCAGGCTCTGTGTCTCAGCCTGTAATCCCAGCACTTCAGGAGGCCGAGTCAAGTGAATTGCTTGAGCTGGCGGGTTCAAGACTAACCCAGGCAACTTGGTGAGATCTTTTCTCTACAATAACTCAAAAATTAGCCAGGCGTGGTAGTGCGTGCCTGTAGTTCCGGCTACTTGGAAGGCTGAGGTGGAAGGATTGAGGAGCCCAGTGGGTCAGGGCTGCAGTGGCCATGAGAGTGCCACTGCACTCCAGCCTGGGTAACAGAGTGAGACTCCGACTCCAAAAAAAAAAAAAAATACTAGTGGTAATCCTTTTCAAAGTAGGAGATGTGTAAAGCAGTGGTCCCAACCTTTTTGGCATCAGTTACCGGTTTTGTGGAAGACAATTTTTCCACAAATGGGTTGGCAGGGGAGACGACTTCAGGATGATTAAAGCACATGACATTTATTGTGCAATTTATTTCCATTATTATTACAGTGTACAACTCACCATTAAAAAGGCATGGATGGAAGTGGTAAATAAAATAATGGGTGGGCCACACATAGACAAAAATAAGTGTCATTCTTACTTAAAGCCTGCCACCAGTGCAGCTATACAACTGAAGTAATCAACTCACTTGCCACTCACTGATAAGGTTTTGATGGGAGTCTATAAGCAGTTGATTTATTATGGTCTCTGCGCAGTTAGACCTCACTGCTAGTGTTAATCTGTATCAGTAGCTGCTCCCCACCACAGCTCCACATCAGATCATCAGGCATTAAATTCTCATAAGGAGCGCACAACCTTGATACCTGACAGGCACAGTTCACAATAGAGTTTGCACTCCTATGAGAATCTAATACCCCGGCTGATCTGTAAGCAAGCAGAGCTTAGGCAATAATGCAAGTGAAGGGAGCAACTGTAAATACAGATGAAACTCTGCTTGATCTCCGCTCACCTCCCGCTGTGTAGCCCAGCTCCTAACAGGCTAAGGACTGGTGTGTGGCCCAGGGTTGGGGACCTCTGGAGTGGAGGATAGGAAAGGGTTTCTGCAAAGTCCTTGGGAACAGTTCTCTTGTGAGAAACATTAGCCTCCTCTCTTGCAGGCCTCTCTGCCTGTAGTTTGTCTGGATCTGATAACAGTGATTTCATTCTAGTATTTGCAACTTTCACATCTATAGCAAATCCAATTTTTTAAAATCAAGCAAATCACTCATTTTTAGGAATCAACTGGTTTTGCTTAGTTTTTTAAAATGTCTTAACTGGTCACAGAAAATATTGTTGAAAGGAGAATGATTGTATTTCCCCTCCTGGTGTCTAGTAATCCATAATTATTCAAATAAGCATACACATTCCTTCAGACTAATGTTGTACAATATCCCCCCTCATCCATAGGGATTATGTTCCAAACCCCCCAGTGGATTCCTGAAACCATGGGTAGTACTGAGTCCTATGATGAAACAAGGATGACTTAAGCACAAGCACTGCAATATCACAGTAGTCTATCTGATAACCAAGATGCTACTAAGTGACTAATGGTCAAGCTGCATATACAGTATGGATATGTTGGACAAAGGGACCATTTGTGTCCTGGGCAGCAGGACCAAGCGATGTGTGATTTCATCACATTACTCAGAATGGTGTGCAACTTAAAACATATTGTTTATTTCTAAAATTTTTCATCAAATATTTTTGGACCACAGTTGACTTTGAGTAGCTGAGACCATGAAATGCAGATAAGGGGAGGACAGTTGCCTAAACAAAAAACAAATTTAACATTTTCTTACCCTTTAGATCATTATAGGGTATTTATTATATCACCTTAATAAATTATTTTGGAGCACAATTTACCCCCTTTGGTAATTATTTATTTTGTTGAAAGGAAAAACATAAGACAAATAAAATTTAACAGTGCTTATTTGAGCAAAGAACAATTCGTAAATAGGACAGCCCTCTCAACCAGATTGGTCCAGAGAGACAGCAGGGTAACCACATGGTGGAAGAGGTTTATGAGCAAAGAGAGGAAAGTGAAATACAGAAAATGGAAGAGATGTATGCAAAGAGCCATATTGGCTACAGCTTCGTGTCTGCCTCATTTGAACCTGGCTTGAACAGTGGACCACATTTTACTGGCACAAGAGTAAGTTACAGTCTGTTTACACATCCAACTAGGTTACAGTTCATCACGTGAAAGAGTACAGAGAAACCTCTAGCTCAAATCCAAAATATGCAAGGGGATAGCTTTGGGATAATTTAACTTAATTTAATAATTTCTAACTTTTTACATGAGTAATCTTATGTCTACTAGACTGAATTTTTCCCTGACAAAAGAGGAAAAGTAACAAAACTTTGCCGTTGTTCATCAATCCCTTACCAACTTGTAACATGATGTAAGCATATGGCAAATAGTCAAGAATTGTTATTGAATTTGTTGAGAAAATATAATTAAAAAGAAAATCTTCTCCCAATTCAGAAATCCTCTCCACAAAGGTAATAAAGAATAAAAACACTTTTATTATTGCTAAGCATTAAACCAGAATAATATGCATCACAATCCACTAGGCGACTGCAAAACCAGAAAAAAATCTCACTCATATTTATTTATTTTAATTTTATTTTATTATTATTTTAAAGTCAGGATCTTACTCTGTCATCCAGGCTGGAGTTTAGTGGCAGAACATTACTCACCACAGCCTCGGTCTCCTGGGCACAGGTGATGTTAACACCTCAACCTCCCAAGAAGCTGGGACTACATGCATGCACCACCATGCCCAGCTAGTGCTTTTATTTTTTGTGGAGATGAGGTCTCACTATGTTGCCCAGGCTGGTTTCGAACTCCTGGGCTCAATCAATCCTCTCATCTCGGCCTCTCAAAGTGCTGGGATTACTGGCAGGAGCCACCATGCCAGGCTGAAATCTTTTTTTTTTTTGAGTTGGAGTCTCACTGTCGCCCAGACTGGAGTGCAGTGGCCGCTCCCGGCCACTGCAGCCTCAACCTGCTGGGCTCTGGTGATCCTTCCACCTCAGCCTTCCAAGTAGCTGGAACTACAGGCGTGCGCTACCATGCCCGGCGAATATTTTTTTTTTTTTTTTAATTGTAGAGATGAGGTCTCACCTGCCCAGGCAGGTCTCGAACCCGCGGGCTCAGGCAATCCACTCACCTCAGCCTCCCAAAGGCGCGGGATTACAGGCTGAGCCACCGAGCCAACCAGGCTGAAATCTTATCCTTTTATATAGTCAATCACATGCAACACAATAGATACATATTCTCAAGGTAAATAATAACTAGTCCTCAAGAAAGAGGACTTGGCGCTATTTGTCACACAGTTTATCCTAGATTCAATTGGGGTGATCATCTGTGCTAATTGGCTTTATAAAGAGAAAAAAATATATTTATCATATGTTTATGACAGAAGGTAGTTGTGCAATTGGAGAAGTGCCCGATGTAGTTGGACTCCCATCTTTACACAGAAGCTGAGAGATAAGGATGCTTTCTCCTTTGATGTTTATGGTTCAAAAAGATTGTTTCCAGGGCCCTAAGAAAGACATTCCTGGTCATAATGCTGACAAATGGATGATATAACTTTTAAAACAATTTATGTACATTTTAAAGATAGGAAAAAGTACTAAAGTAATTGCTCTAAGAAAAGGGAGGAAGAGAGGAAGTTTCATCCCTTATTCTCAGCAGGAAGACTTAAGCTTCTTATTTTTAATTTTTATTTGTACTTGAAAATAAAATTTTAAAAGCTTAGTAACAATTTAAAGACACTTTCTTCATTATAAGGAATTGCCTTCCCTCATGGTGAAACCTGGAGAACCATGAGAAGATTCAGCCTGACCACCTTACGGGATTTGGGGATGGGCAAGCGGATCCTAGAAGACACAATTACAAAGGAATGCCAGCATCTCATACAGAATTTTGAGTTTCACAGAGGTGCGTAGGACAAATAAAACCACGTATTATTTTTTATGAGAAAGAAGTCAACAAAAGGTATATTTTTAATTGTTTATTTTGATATATTTCAGATTTGTAGAAAAATTTCAAAAATATACAAATAATTCCCAATAACTTTCTGCTCTTCTCCAAGATTCGCTGTGTCAGCATTTTACATTTGCCATGTGCTCTCTCTTACTTCTAGCTATCTATAAATTATCAATTTTCTGAACTGTTTGAGAGTATTTTGCAGACATGCTCTGTCTTTATTCTTATATACTTCAGTATTTCCTTACAATAAGCAAAATCATTTTCTTACATCAGTACAATTTTCAAAAATCAGAAATTGACATAGACATATCATCATCTAATCTGCAGAATTTGCCATCAAAACTGTTGATTAAAAAAAATACTAAACTGTTAAGATAAAAAAGGACCAAATCTTTAGATAAACATGAGATGAGTGAGATATAGTGTTCCTTCCTTTTTTGTTTTTGTTTTTTTTTGAGTCGGAGTCTCACTCTCCCAGGCTGGAGTGCAGTGGCACACTCATGTCTACCGCAAATTCTTCCGCCTCAGCATTTCAGGTAGCTTCAACCTGCTGGGCCCTGGAGATCCTTCCCGCCTCAGCCTTCCAGGTAGCTGATGCTTCAGGCATGCCGCCATCTCCCGCTAATCTTCTTGTTGTTGTTGTAAAAAACGATGTCTCGCCATTTTGCCCAGCATGCTCTGGCCCAGCATGCTCTTGAGCTCAGGCAATCCTCTCTGCTTAGCACTCCAAACTGCTGGGAATACAGGCCGGAGCCAACGCACCTGGCTCAACGATGCTCTTTTTTTTTTTGAGTTGGAGTCTCACTCTGGAGTGCAGTGGCCGCTCCTGACCACTGCAGCCTTGACCTGCGGGGCTCCGGCAATCCTTCCGCCTCAGCCTTCCGAGTAGCCGGAAATCTTGGATTATTCATTGATTGCATTCAGTTATATTTTGCCTCCTTTACTCTAGAACAGTTCCTCAGTAATGGGTATGTTTCTGAACCCTTTCAACACTAAATGAGAATTAATTCCGCATTATTTTTATAAATCTATGGGATGAATAATCCAAAAATCTCATTTTCATGTCAAGAGTTTTACTCATTTCTTCATTAAACTGAGATCATTTCTTATTAAAAGTGAGATGAGGCCGGGCTCGGTGGCTCAGCCTGTAATCCCGCGCTTTGGAAGACCCAGGTGAGTGGATTGCCTGAGCCCGCGGGTTCGAGACCTGCCTGGGCAACTTGGCGAGACCTCATCTCTACAATAAATCAAAAAATTAGCCGGGCGTGATAGCGCGCGCCTGTAGTTCCAGCTACTTGGAAGGCTGAGGCGGAAGGATCGCCGGAGCCCAGCAGGTCGAGGCTGCGGTGGCCGGGAGCAGCCACTGCACTCCAGTCTGGGCGACAGAGTGAGACTTCAACTCAAAAAAAAAGGAGGGATAATTTGAATATTATCTATACAGGAATTCATATGAAGCTAAATGGTCAAAGGTAGACAACCCTGAGATGAATGCAGACAAAAAGCAAAGGATTCAACGACTGATGGGCTAACTTAGCACTGCCTATATGTTTAGAAAGACAGGCACTTGGGCAGTTTGGAGAAATTTCATATATGAAAATGACTGTTCCTCTCCCAGTGTTACACACCTAATACACATTAATTTCTCAGGGCTTTGTGTATATAACATCTCTCAAGCTCTCCCATCTATACTGAAAAAAAAAGGTATTTTCCATTAGAAATCCTTAGGATTTCAGCTTCTTTTTTTAAGGTAGGTGTTGGTTTTAAGAGTATATCTTAGCAACTAGCATGCTCTTTACTTAGAAAATGAATGCCCTAGCCAGATGTGGTGACTCACTCCTGTAATCCCAGCACTTTGGGAGGCAGAGGCAAGAAAATTGCCTGAGCCCAGGGGTTCAAGACCAGCCTGGGCAACTTGGTGAGACCTCTTCTCTACAATGAATTAAAAAAAAAAAATGAGGAGGGCATGGTGGCACACCACCTGTAGTTCCAGCTGCTTGGAAGGCTGAGGCGGAAGGATCACCTGAGCCCAGCAGATAGAGGCTGCAGTAGCCGTGAGTGTGCCTCTACACCATCCTGGGCAACAATGAGACTCAGACTGAAAAAAACCAAACAAACAAACAAACAAAAAAACATGAGGCCAGGTGCAGTGGATCACGCCTATAATCTCACTACTTTGGGAGGCCAAGGTGGGAGGATTGCCTGAGCTCATGGGTTCGAGACCAGCTTGAGCAATTTGGTGAAACCTCATCTCTACAATAAATCCAAAATTTAGCTAGGTGTGGTGGCTTGTGCCTGTAGTTCCAGCTACATGGAAGGCTGAGGCAGAAGGATGACCTGAGCCCAGCAGGTTGAGACTGCAGTAGCCGTGAACACACCACTGCACTCCAGCCTGGGCGACAGAGTAAGACTCCGACTAAAAAAGCAAACAAACAAAAAAATGCCCCTCCACGTATATATGATTAACAATCTAAGTAGTGTTCAACAATGTTGAGAAAAACAAGTTTAAGTAGCAGGAGAGAGTGAACCAAGGAACTGTCCTGTGAAAGTTCTTTAAAGCATAATTGAAGCTGGGCGTGGTGGCTCAAGCCTGTAATCCCAGCACTTTGGGAGGCGGAGGTGAGAGGATTGCCTGAGCTCAGGGGTTCGAGACCAGCCTGGGCAACATGAGGAGACTTCGTTATCTACAATAAATCAAAAAACTAGCTGGGTGTGGTGGCACATCCTGTGGTTCCAGCTACCTGGAAGGCTGAGGCGGAAAGATCACCTGAGCCCAGCAGGTCGAGGCTGCGGTGGCCATGACCAGCGTGCCACTGCACTACAGCCTGGGTGACAGAGTGAAACTCTGACTCAAAAAATAAATAAATAAGCCGGGCTCAGTGGCTCAGCCTGTAATCTCGCGCCTTTGGGAGGCTGAGGTGAGTGGATTGCCTGATCCCGCGGGTTCGAGACCCGCCTGGGCAGGCAAGACCTCATTCCTACAATAAATAAAAAAATTAACCGGGCGTGGTAGCGCACGCCTGTAGTTCCAGCTACTTGGAAGGCTGAGGTGGAAGGATCGCCGGAGCCCAGCAGGTGGAGACTGAGGTGGCCCGGAGCGGCCACTGCACTCCAGTCTGGGCGACAGAGTGAGACTCCAACTCAAAAAATAAATAAATAAATAAATAAATAAAGCATAATTGAAGCAGGTTATTCAGTGTAGGTTAGACATAGATAAGTTTCTCGTAGACAGTTTCAAATTAAAATAGGGTAAGCATTCAGACATCTTTCTTATTGGCATACCAGACCTGGCCACCCTATGGACTGGAATGTGAATTTACCAGAAAAGCCCACCCCCTTAGCTCATCAAAAATGCAGAGATCTTAGTTCATGGTTAGCATAACAATCATTGTAAAAGTATACCAAGCTTCCTGTCAAAGGCAGATGCTTGTTCAGAGAAGCCCACCCTATTAGCCCAACAAAGACAGAGAAACGATACCTGCAGCACACCTTCTTAATTTAGGGTTAGCATAAAATCCTTGAAAAAGTATATGAAGCTTCTTGTCAAAGGCAAACGTAAGATCTTGAGATGCCCATGTTTATCTGGCATGCCTCTCTAACAAATTCTGTTTTAAACTATACTTTGATTCGCTCCGAAAATGTTTTATCTGGCACATCAAAGAACCCACAGACCATCACACTCCACACCACCCAGCAACATAATCATTTAAATTATCTAGATGTCCTATTTTAAACTTGAATGCAGACTATTAGATTGAAGTGATATTTTCCCAGATATTATATATTAACACACCTGACACACACACACACAGTAGAAATGCAGGCACTAAAGTGCCCCTCAACTAGCACATTTTTATCTCTCTATCTAAGCCATATTTGCTTTAACATATACTTTTAGTTTTCCTTGTGGCAATCTTCTGAACAAATTCTGGGTATTTTTCAAGAACCATTCAAGTCATACCCTCAGAAGGCATTGACACCAATAATCCTTTTCATCTATGAAATTATTATTATTATTATTATTATTATTATTATTTGAGTTGGGGTCTCACTCCACCCCCCCAGGCTGGGGTGCAGTGGCACGCTCACGGTCACCCTGGCATCAACCTGCTGGGCTCAGGCGGTGCTTCTGCCTCAGCCTTCCAAGTAGCTGGAACTACAGGTGCGTGCTGCCATGCCCTGCTGTTTTGTTTTTTTTTTTTTTAATTGTAGTGATGAGGTCTTGTCAAGCTGCCAGGGCTGGTCTTGAATCCACTGGCTAAGACAATCCACTCGCCTGAGCCTCCCAAAGTGCTGGGATTACAGGCTGAGCTACTGAGTCTGGGCTATGAAATTCTTTACTCAACAGTCTGTCCCAATTACTCTGGAACTGTTTTAATACTGTATATGTGAATATTCCTAATCTGGTTAATGAATTATCTTTTAGGAAAACCCTTTGAAATCAAAACAATAATGAATGCCTCTGTTGCTAATGTCATTGTGTCGGTGTTGCTTGGGAAGCGGTTTGACTACCAGGATGCCCAGTTCCTGAGACTCTTAACCTTGATTAGTGAAAATATAAGACTCATTGGTGGCCCTAGAATTACGGCAACGATATGACTTCTATTCATTTCTAATTTTGCTGAAGTGTGTTTGTTCAGAAGATCATGTAAAAGTATGTATTAGATAATTGCTATTTCAAAACTGTTCACATTCTGGAACATTCTGAATACAGAAATGTGACAAGCCTGCTTGGGTAATATGCTTGATAAGTTTCCCATCATAAAATACTGCATCAAATATGAATATCTCATGATGCAGGGACTGTGAATCACACCAGTATTATATGGCTTTAGTAAATTCTTATCATTCTGGACACCTGCCCTTTACCTACACTGCTATTATGCAAAATGTGGGGAAAATAATGAATGAACACAAAGCATTCAGTGGAATTCATGGAGGTGAGTGAATTTTAAGAAAGTAGAGCTATGTCGGAGCCAAGGGAAAATTTTCCCTTTGCCCTCTGAAGGTTTGCTTAAAAAAAAAAAAAAGGCAGAAAATCTCCAAAAAGGTAGATTAATTAGAGAAAAGACATAAAAAATTAATGACATATATATATATACATATATATATATATATACACACATACATACATACACACACAGAGGAGACTTCAGAATGAAGAACCAAAGATTCAGGGAAAAATTGTCCATTTTTATGCTTAGGTTCAACAAAGTAGGGACGGCAGTGAAGAAATAATTAAATAAAAAAATATAATCTAGACTGAGGGGGAAACACAACAAGGCCTGTTTGTCTAGATTCTTCTTGGCCTCTCAGAGCAGCATTCTTTCCTTCTGGGTATAGGGTAGCACACTTTCCGGAATGGAGTGGCGGGAGGGTTATGCCCTATAGTTAAACAAGAGCATTTCTTTTCTTTTTCTTTTTTTTTTTGAGTTGGAGTCTCACTCTGTCGCCCAGACTGGAGTGCAGTGGCAGCTCCCGGCCACCGCAGCCTCAACCCACTGGGCTCCGGCGATACTTCCACCTTAGCCTTCCAAGTGGCTGGAATTACAGGCGCGCACTACCACACCCGGCTGATTTTTGGTTTATTGTAGAGATGAGGTCTTGCCAAGTTGCCCAGGTGGGTATCGAACCCGCAGGCTCAGGCAATCCACTCACCTCAGCCTCCCAAAGGCGCGGGATTACAGGCTGAGCCACCAAGCCCAGCAAGAGCATTTATTTTCTTCTTCTCCTTCTTCTTCTCTTTCCTCTTCCTTTTTTTTTTTTTTTTTTTTAAGGCAGTGTCTCACTCTGTTGACCAGGCTGGAGTGCAATGGAACTATTACAGCCACTGCTGCCTGTGTTCAGGCAATCCTTCTACCTCTGCCTTCCACGTAGCCGGGACTGCAGACGTGTACTACCATGCCTACCTAATTTTTCTATTTATTATAGAGATGAGGTCTCACCATGTTGTCCAGGCTGGTCTCAAACTCCTGGGCTCAGGCAATCTTCTTCCCTCGGCCTCCCAAAGTGCTGGGATTACAGGCGTAAGCCACAGCACCTCGTCTAGATAATTTCTTTATGGCCAATTTTTACACAGAAAGTGGAAAGAAACCATAATATTTTTAGGTTTTATGGCTAGCTTTGAGGAAAAGGAGTTTCTGTGATTAGCCTCAGGGGACAATGGGACTGAGAAACAGGGTAGGAGTTCAGAGAAAAACTTAGCTTCTGAGGCCTTCATTTTGGAGAATTGTTTTCTGAGCCCCATCACCAAGTATCAAAAAATTAAGTTGCTAAATAAAATTTTAACATTTATTTTGATCCATACAAATTCACAATAGTGCCATAGTACTTTTTTTTAAATCATTGTGAGTGATAAAATCCCTATCTGCTAGAATCTAGGGGGAAAAGAGCCTTCTTAAATAATTCTCATGTCAAATAACATCACTGACATTCATATTACTTTGCTTTGGAATAATTTAGGTCTTGTTATTATAAGTACGAGTTTACTTAAAATACAGGTTCTTGGAAACACTGGAACAGACAATTATCCTGTCTAATTTTAGATATGAACTTTTGTCTGGTAAACACAAGTTCATTTAAGTCATTTGAGGAGTCATGAGAATAGGCTAAATATGACTAAGTATATGCTAAATATGACTAAGTATATAGACTCTATCTCCCTAAAAATGAATGTTCTGACAAACACAAAATTTAGCAAACAAAAAAAATCCTTTCTGAACTTTCTAAGGATCAATGAATGTTAGATCAAGTGGCGCTGCTCCATAGAAACTATAGACAGTAAGTCTATTATAAATTGTAAAATATTGTGATCTTACAAAAAACATTAGTGGTAAATTTATTGTGCTATGTAAAGCTAAACCCGTTTGATTGCTTATCTGCAAGCGCCCAGAATTTTTTAAGAAAAACACTTGAGTTTATGGTTCTGACCATAAAGCCAACATTATTTTCACATCCCATCTATAATTCCTAAGTAGATTGATTGCCACAGGCATAACATACTAAATCCCCTGGGTACATAGAACTTCTTGTAAGCTATATCAATACTCACTATAAGTCACCTGATTCTGAGAAATGAGAACATCTTATCTAATTCAATCTGCCATTGTTAGCTGAGGTAAAATTTAAGGTGCTATTTCTATAATGCTTTTAGAAATAATGTCATTTGCACTATCACGAGCAGTATATATGTATATTTAATTTATTTTTTATTATTCTTTTAGCTTTTCAATATGTTTCCTGTTTTGGGGTTTCTTCTAAAAAGTCATAAGACAGTACTCAGGAACAGAGATGAATTATTTTCTTTTATAAGGATGACCTTCCTACATCACCATCATAAACTTGACAGAAATGATCCAAGAAATTTCATTGATGCTTTTTTGGTCAGACAGCAGAAGGTAATAATGTTTTTTCTTCAGAGGTTTTCATAGCCTATTGTTTATTGTTTACTTTAATGTAATAGCATCTGGAGGAAAAACATTTCTTTCAAAGAAGAAAGGTCACTGAACTCAAGTTAATGGTAAATTTGTACAATTCAAATAATGCTATTTATCACATTTTGCATTCTCAAATATTCTCCACATTTTATAACAGTCTCTGAAAAAATCAAGACGTATAGAAGGTCTCACATATGCGATTGGAATAATTAGCATTCTTTTTTCTCAGTCTTGAGAAACATGTTTCAATTGACAAACTTGAGAAAGATCATTAATTAATTTTTTTAAAGAAACCATGCTGGGAATATTCTAGTCATTCAATAAATTTTCAATCTTCCTAAATGGTAAACAACCTTTCTCATTTTTAGAATTGTTTATGATTATTAGATCTGGGATGTACTTTATCCTAAAATTCTCCATAACACTTGTATAATAAAAAGTTCCATTTGATTGAGCAAAGAATGCAATACTTTTGTTTTTTTAAATTCATGATAGATTATTTGTTATGGTCATCCACTATAAAATTATTTAATCACTAGTAATTCATTTTGCTCTTTCAGGAGCATAATACAACCACTGACTATTTCAGTGATGAAAATATGGTGACACTTGTTAGTAACCTGTTCGTGGCAGGAACAGAAACTACAGCCTCCACGCTGCGCTGGGGAATTCTGCTCATGATGCGATATCCTGAGGTCCAGAGTAAGTCTCCTAAGAGTCAGAGCATTGCCTGAAAGAGAGAATCCAGAAATCTTAGACTGGACAGTGCAGAATTCTATAGTTAACACAGGGCACGTGAAATGTGTACCCTTGAGAATAGTTTGTGTCCTGTGTCTCTATAAGAAAGTAGCTTTTGTTCTTGAGGAATCCTGAGATGGTCTGAAGGCATCACAAGATGCACATCCCCAGGGACGTCTTAGGAATAGAAGTCGAGAGGTTCGGTGGAAGCACTGCAGGGAAAAGATAAGCCAGAGTTGGGAGGACACTTGGATTTGACTTTCACATGAAAAGAAAATGAGAAGACTGTTCCAACACTCACTCCTGTCCCAGACTCTAATTAGTCTATTTCCATTTTCTCCAGAAAAGGTCCATGATGAGATCATCAAAGTTGTGGGATCGGCCCAACCTCGACTTGCACACCGAACTCAAATGCCATACACAGATGCCGTCATTCATGAAGTACAGAGATTTGCTAACATTCTGCCCACAAGCCTGCCCCATGCAACAACCACAGATATTATGTTTAAAAATTACTATATTCCAAAGGTAAAGGCTTAAGAAGGAGAGGACGGGGGAGAGAACATCAGATGCTTAGAACCACGGAAGCCATGAGATACTGTCAAAGAAAATCCTGGCCTGCCCTTCCTCCCTTTCTTTCCCTCTCCCTCTCTCTCTGCCTTCCTTACCATTCAACAAAAGGTAACTGAGAGCCGGGCTCGGTGGCTCAGCCTGTAATCCCGCGCCTTTGGGAGGCTGAGGTGAGTGGATTGCCTGAGCCCGCGGGTTCGAGACCCGCCTGGGCAGCGAGATCTCATCTCTACAATAAATCAAAAAATCAGCTGGTCGTGGTAGCGCATGCCTGTAATTCCGGCTACTTGGAAGGCTGAGGCGGAAGGATCGCCAGAGCCCAGTAGGTCGAGGCTGCGGTGGCCGGGAGTGGCCACTGCACTCCAGTCTGGGTGACAGAGTGAGACTCCAACTCAAAAAAAAAAAGGTAACTGAGTATCTCTGTATGTCTGTGTATTTTTAATAGGTGATCATTGTTCTGTGAAACTTTAAAAGACAGTATTACTTTTTATGTTACAGTTGAGAAAACTGGGGTTTGGCGAGTTTAAGCATTTGCCAAGAATGAAAGGTTGGTCTATAGGAAGTGGGGATTACAGGTCAGGTGTGATGCCTTCAGGGAGGGCCCTGTGCGCTCACCATGCAAACCTCACACAGAAATATGCTTGTACCCTCTGCTTTCCAATATATAGGTGTCTAGATTCACACCTCTGGTTTCTACTAGTAAACAGAGGAAATATGTGTAGATCTTTCCTAAAACTAAACTGAAGGCAGGAATTGGCATATCATGATATGCCAACCAATTCTTTCTTTTTCTTTTTTGAATCAGGGTCTCACACTACAGCCTCCAGCTCCTGGGTTCAGGCGATCCTTCCCTCTCAGGATCCTGAGTAGCTTGGGACTATAGGCATGCGCTATCACACCTGGCTAATTTATTTATTTGTTTATTTATTTTTTAAGAAATGAGGTCTTGGCTGGGCATGGTGGCTCACACCTGTAAACTCAGCACTTTGGGAGTTGGAGGCAAGAGGATTGCCTGAGCTCAGGGGTTCAAGACCAACCTGAGCAACATGGCAAGACCTCATCTCTAAAATAAAAAAATAAAAACAACATTCAGGCATGATGGCGCATGCTTGTGGTTCCAGATACTTGAAGGCTGAGGCGGAAGGATCACCTGAACCTGGCAGATCCAAGCTGTGGTGGCCATGAGCATGCCACTGCACTCCAGCCTGGGTAACAGAGTGAGATTCCAACTCAAAAAAAAAAAAAAAAAAAGAAAGAAAGAAATGAGGTCTTGCTATGTTATCCAGGCTTCTAGTTTTGTTGATTGCTTCTGGGCCTATATCCGCATAAATCCACAGAGCTATTGGTTATGTGGACCCCTTCCTGCATGATCACTGTGGGAACAAGGAGACTACTTGCATCTTTAGAACTTTTCTTCTCAGCACTCATTAACCATATTGATGGACTGAATTAATTGGATCAACAGTGAAATGGAAAGTAAATACAAACTATGCCCCCAAAAAATGTTTTAAAAGAGACCCTCATAGAAACAGTGGTAATAGTGGCAGGATTTTAGTTCCAGCCATCTACCTTGCTGCAAGCTAAGTAGAGCATTGTATTAGAAAGGAATAGGGGAATCTAACTGACCCACCCTACTACAGGGTGCTACATCATCAGTCTCATTGAGCCCCAATTATCTCTGGAATGGAAATGATCTAGCACAATTGCTATGAGAAAGAGAAAGTCTGTGTACAATGCCCAGATACATAAAATCATTCACAGATAGACAGGTAGATGAATAAAGTTTTTTACTTTATTATTTTTTCAAAAATACATGAATCTTGCTATGTTGCCCAGGCTGGCCTTGAACTTCTGGGCTCAAGTTGTCCTCTCACCTCAGCCTCCTGAGTAGCTGGGACCACAGGGACATGTGCCACCACACTTGGCCTAAAGTTTTAAAACAGAACATTTTATAGTAGTCCTTTCCTTTTCATGACTCAAAACTATACATATTCACATGATAATACAGCTAACCCTTAAAATAGTATTCCAAAGCTTTCTTCAAGAAGCAGCTGTGATTTACCAAGTTAAAATAATGAATATTGTCCTTAATTTGGGGGAGGGTGTTTGGCTTTTTTAATCATTTTATTTATCTTCGTTATCAGAATACTCTTTCTTATATCTCAATTAAAATTACTTTCTCTTTTGTAGAAAGTTCACAGTATGTGGCAAGTCATGGAAGCAGCAAGCTTATTTTTGAGAGTTTGTTTGGATGGGCTTGTTTTGAGTCTATCATAATCCCTGGAGATAAAAAAGCAAAAGCAAACCTTTCACATGAAAAGACAATGGAAACTGAGATCCTCAAACTTGCCAGCAACTGTGCCAGGTTCTTTCATGTGTATCCTTTTCTCTAAGGCTCACAGTTCCAAATGAAAACTATTTAACTGTCATCACACAAATTCAGAAAGTTATCAAAAGTTAAATGACATGCTGTTATCACAAAGCAACTACATGACTAAATAAGAATTTGTTCCCAGTTCTTTTTTTTTTTTTTTGAGTCAGAGTTTCACTCTGTCACCCAGGCTGGAGTACAGTGGCACGCTCATGGTCACTGCAGCCTTGACCAGCAACCCTTCCGCTTTGGCCCTCCAAGTAGCTGGAACTACAGGCGTATACCACCATGCCTAGCTAATTTTTTGACTTATTGCAGAGATGAGGTCATGCCAAGTTGCCCAGACTGGTCTCAAACCCGTGGTCTCAGGCAATCCTCTTGCCTTCAACTCTCAAGTACTAAGATTACAGGAGTGAGCACCGTGTCCAGCTGTTCCCAGTTCTGACACTAAAGCTTATGCTTTTCAGTACATACTGAGTGCAAACGTGATCAGGTTAATGAACACTCCACACTGAATCTCCAACCCTTTCTGCCACCTCTCCACTTTCCCCTCTTCCATTTTTTTCCTAGAATACCCTGCTTCTGAAAAATTACCAACACAATACATCTTTAAAGAGACCCCTTTTAGGAAGGAATTTAATCTCTGTCACTAATAAGATTTTTATTTCTAGGACACTGAGGTCATCATCTTGCTGACTTCAGTACTTCGAGATCAAACACAGTGGGAACAACCAGACGCATTTAATCCTGAGCATTTCCTCAACTCTAGGGGAGAGTTTATCAAGAGAGAAGCTTTCATGCCCTTTTCAATGGGTAAAGTATCTTACTGGAGAAAGATAGTTTGAAAAATCTAGGGATATTGACCTTGTTTTAGGGCTGTGCTAAGGTTTTGCACTTTCCATGTGGGACTAAACTCCAGAAATATGGAAGAGTGGAAAGAGTAGGGTCTGTTCTCTCCCTGGATTTAAATTGGTTGTGAGATATTAGGCACTGGAACAAGATTTTTTAGGGGATTCTTGAAGATTCCTTATGGCTAGAGCTAGGGTAGATTGGGAGTTTGAGAAGAAAGTTAAGCACAAACTCAACAGGAACCTACTTCATCTCAACCAGGAAAGCTCTGCTTTGATATGTGGAAATACCAGTGTTTCTCTTAGGATTTCTTTGAGGGACAGGAGGAAAGAGCTTTCTAGTAGTATACATTTTGAGATACAGAGAACTAAATAAACTTTCTCCCAAACTGTCTGGATGCCTAAAGGCCTGAAACGAATTCTCTCTTCCTAGCAGGGTCTTAGCAAAGCTGCACCACAAGCACTTCCTTATCTTGGCCCAGACAGCTTAGCATTCACTCAGATACCTATTCAGTGATGGTGAACAGCAGCCATCCTAATGTTAGGCTTTCTGCACCCACAGGTAACTAAGTAATACAGAGACATAAAGTACAATCGTTCACCTATCTCTCTCTCTCTCTCTCTCTCTCTCACACACACACACATACACACACACACACACAAGAGGAGGGCAGAAAGAGAGGATGATATAGAAGAAAAATGTTACTCATATTGACTTTAAAATTAAAAATATATAGCCAGGCGCGATAGTTCATGCCTGTGAGTGTTAAAGCCTCCACAAAGCTTTACGTTCCTCTAGTGCTTAAGCCACTCTTTTCCTTAATTCTTTCCTTATTATTTATCATTTACTGCATTAAGATATGCATCTTGCTCTCTAGAGGACTTAATCCAAATGTCTTTAACTGGGCTCCAAGATCACTCCTAATTTTGCTTTTAGGATTTCTTTTTTAAAATAAATAAGATTATTCTACTATGTTTTCACGTATTTATCCTTAAAAGTAAACCGTAATGATACATGCTTTTTCTTATTGGATAGCTGGACTCTTCCTATGAAACTGAATAAGGTCTAAACATATGATAGATAATACACAACCTAAGTTGCTTTATTTGTCATCTAGTTGGATGACACAAATCATGTGCTTATTCCTGAGCAGGTGGGAAAATCTAACTCAAAATTAAAAAAAAAGAAAGAAACAAAATCTGAAATTGAACTGAATCACAACCACATTTTGCTGGCCATAAAGCAATCAGCTTGTTTAGGATATATAGACTCTGGGAGCAGAAATGAAAAGACCAAATGCATATCCTGGAGGACTGGAAGTAGAAACTTTTAGTGCTACATTTCAGTCAAATATACTCTCCTTGCTCTACAGGACAACCAGAAAGCTCATTATGTCTTAAGGAATATATACATATAATCATTGAAACCCCAGTTTTAATAAATACCTGTCTAGAAGGCTTCCTTTCTCAATTTTAACTTATTCTATTTTTCAGACATCTTGACATTTTCCCAATGAATTCATGTTTCAAAATAATACTAAGCAAGTGTCTTTTTTCAAAATGTTTCAGCAACTTCTTCACATTGATTTCCAGAGCCCCGTGATCTAGTCCCCACTCATTCCTCTGGGCTCAAGTCTGAACCTAACTCATGTTCTACACTCTACCCAGAGTCAAATTTCTTTCAGCCCTCAAGTGCATCACAACCCCTTCCACATCATCTCCATCTTTGCCTGGCTATCTTCCTCTTACTCTTTGGATAAGAGCTTAAAAATAAAGCTCCTGTACAAAGAATAAGTTCGCCAGAACTTTCAAGAAATATGTACAGAGAATAAGCCCTCCGGGACCCTCCAAGCTACATCAGGTGCCTTTCCCATGTGCTCCCTGATACATTTGGCTTCTTTTTTTTTCAAGTTGGAGTCTCACTTTGTCGCCCAGGCTGGAGTGCAGTGGCACACTCACAGCCACCCCAGCGTCGACCTGCTGGGCTCAGGCAATCCTTCTGCCTCAGCCTTTCACGAAGCTGAAACTACACGCACGCACTACCATGCCTGGCTAATTATTTATTTATTTATTTATTGTAGAGATGAGGTCTCATCAAGTTGCCCAGGCTGTTCTCAAATCTGTGGGCTCAGGCAATTCTCTCACCTCGGCCTTCCAAAGTGCTGGGATTACAGGCTTGAGCCACCACACCCGGCCGATACACTTGGCTTTTACCCATCATAACATTTTTCACATTAAAATATTAATATTTAATTGCTTGTCTCTTTCATGGAGCTCATAGGGTAAAGCTGGCATTTGTACTTCATCTTGTTTAAGTAGGCTTACACAGGGAGGCAGGGCTCATGAGGCTCAAAGGAGGTTAAGTGACTGACCCGGACATTCCAAGATAGAAGATATCACATGTGAACTCTTTTTGCCTTTATCCAGATTGTTTTTCAGATTGTTGTGTTGCTATGTCTTATAACTCTCCGACATATCTGTCTCCAGGTCGCAGGATGTGTGCTGGTGAGTCACTGGCCACGATGGAGCTTATTCTTTTTTTCACCAGTCTCCTGCAGAAGTTCACCTTCCAGCCCGCCCCTGGAGTCTCCCATCTGGACCTGGACCTAACTCCGGACATTGGCTTCACTGCTCGGCCAATGCCTCACAAGATATGTGTTCTGCTCCCGGCCTAGGCTGTGCCTGCATACTGCAGCCCCAGTTCCTGATGTTGTCTTGTGGTCCTTAGGCATGGAATTCCCCTTCTGCATTTTACTAGTAGCAATATTCTGCTGAATACTTCAGGATCATTTAAGCAGTCAGCCACACCCTGACAGAGGGCTCTCACTTCACATCTCATTGAGTTCCTGTGTTAATCGCTGTATTAGATACCTCCCTACTACCACCCCCCCCAAACAGAACAAATGAACAGAATACTTGACACATAGAAGCCTCACTTAGTACACTAGTGTTTTGTCCTTCAAACATAAAACTGCTGCTGTCCTTCAAGGCACATGAGATATCTATCCCCAATCAGTACTCATAACCCAGCCAGGCTCAGTGGCTCACCCTTGATGTGCTATGGTTTACACTGAATCTACTCTTGAAATGTAGGATATAGGGCAACCTCTTTCAGGTCCCCTCCCACTGTGGGAGCTTTACTGTCTTAATAAATCCTAGTGAAAAAAAAAAAAAAAAGAAAGAAATGTAGGATATAAGGGTTGGAGACACTGAGTACACTTGAAGTTAGTGCAAAAGATTCTGAACCCTTAGGAATTTACTCTCAGGATGAATGCATGTAGCTGAATCTGTGTGTGTGGCAGAGACAAAGGGAGAGAGACAGAGACAGAAAGAAACAGAGACAGAAAGAAACAAAGAGATAGCAACAAAGATATTAGGAGGTCAATACTGGGAACCTTTTAAATGATCTTCCACACAGAAAAAAATAGTAAAGGAAAATTTAAAATGTGCTAATTTGAAGTTTACATCTGTTTTATGAACATTCAAATAGCAATCACATGAATTTTTAAAAATTTGGATCAATAGGCTAAGGACATGGTAGTAATAAAAAGTAGACAATTTTAGTCTGGCTTTATCATTGTTTTAAAATCTCTAAAGACAATGCAATGCTTATTATTGTTCACTCTTGAGCAAACCCCACCCACTGCCTAGCCTTGTCAAGCTAAGGTCACAGATCCTTTCTTCCACTCCATCATAATTCCAACTGAGGAGAAATACAACCAGTTTTGATTATAAGAGTATTTCATTTGTAACTTTGTACATTTTTCTACCCAGTTGGGATGGAAAGACTATGTAGCCTTGTAACTTCAAGGATCTGTGTCGACATTGAGGCTGACTCGGGAAGTCCATAGGCATGATGGGCATGCTCAGGGCTTCCCCCTGAAACATGGATACCAGTGAGAGAATCCTTACAGAAGTTGATTGCATTCAGAAGCCTTTCCTGAAAGTTCTCTTGATACAGAGACCTGCTAATGTCTGTCCATATTGCCACAGCACCTAGACAAGGACATGGTAAGGGTTCAAGCAATCCTATACATTCCTGAACAACATTCCTGAGGCTCCTTATCTCCTATGCATTCCCAGTATGTAGTTTCAGGGGATCCTTAACTTCCCTACAGACTATGCCCAATCAACTGAAAGATGCAAATCACCATTTACTCCCTTTTCCTGAGTAGTCATAAGTTTGAATAGTATCGTATCAATGTAAGATGTAATTATAAGCCTTATGATTTGTATAACTTTTATATCAGTGTAATCATAAGTTCTGTGATTTGTATAACTTTTGTATAATGCATGATGTCTTAGGCCTTGTAAATGCCCTTTACTCTATGGTATGCTTTATTAACACTCTGGACTAAAAAATGTCACTATAGATAAATGCAGCTGAAACTCAAGTTCTATACAATGCTCTGCTGGTCATGTAGCTAATGTATAGGTACTAACAATTCTGAACTTATAAAAGTGGATTGTAAGAATCTGGAGAATGAACAGAACCATTTTAGAAAGACCTCAAGTCTGGATCTGTTCCCTGAATTCAAATTCAGAAATAAACTTCTTTCCACCAGTTCCCTGCCACTTTGATTTATTGGGATCAAGGGAGAGCAGCCGGGCATTACTGGGACCATAACACTCTTGGGGGCAAGTTATACAGTCTTAAGACTACGCTTATGTATCCTATAACCTCAGTGACCACTTGGGTAATACATGCCTACATAGACTACACAGGCTTTACCTTGCTTTCAGTAAGGTGGCAGTGATCCATTACAGAGCATTTTGGGTGCCAACAGTGAGGACTAAAATATGCTAAAGCACATTTCACTCCCATAAACAAACTATTTGCAATGCTGCACTGTGGATATTTTTAAGAAATAAGTATAATGTGATAAAATCCTCAAAATAATTCTGTGACTGGGTCTTACAGTTTCTAACTTTGTCTACATGTAGATTGTAGAATGTAGATTGGTCTACCAGATCATATATGGTAAAATATGAAAAACAAGAAAAAAAGTCAGTAAAAACAACTGATTTGGCTTGATATTATTTTTTGTGTTGTATGCCTTCTGTTCTTTGTCATTAAAGGCTAAAGCTTGGTTAAGATGAAAGTGAACTAAAACAATAACAACACTATCACACTAATATTTTGAATAACGATAGTTATTTTGAGTATGTATTATATGCCAGACACTGTTCTAAATATTTTTCATTTAACTTAATGTTAGAAAAAACTCTATGAGGTTGATTCTATTTATTACAGAATGCCAACCTACAAGTTTTGTGACAAGACAGTCACAGCCTGGGAAGCCAAACCACAGCAAGCAGCTCAAAGGGTAAGGACTTGGTCAGTGATTGCCGCCTTTTCTACTTTTTGCATCCTTCCAACTTAGGACTCACCTGAGAAAGCCCTAAGGTGCCTTTCTAGGTAGTCTGCCTCCAGCTTCACCATGCCAACAGACTCCAATCAGAGCATACTTAAAGCCTTTCTTTTTCTACTATTGTCAAGAAAAAAATTGCACAGGGCAGTTAAATCAAGAAAGACTTTTTTCAAGACAACTGCATAAGAGAAGAGACTGGTTTCAACTCCTTTGAATCAAAAGGTGGGAGAGTTTTACATATTGAAGTGAGCAAGTGGAAAAGTATTGGACGATGTTAAAGGGAACTTTGGTCAATGTGATTACACATTCTATGTTTGCTAATTAATATTAGAGAAACTGGGCTCCTATCCTCCTACAGAGACTGGACTTAGAAATCCCTGTCTTTCTTGGGGGTTACATCTCAAAGAGATGCCTCCTAGGTCCTTAAGAAAAACATTCCTTGGCCAGGCATGGTGGCTTCTTCCTGTAATCCCAGAATTTTGGGAGGTCGAGACAGAGGATTACTTGAGCCCAGGAGTCAAGACCAGCCAGGTATAGTGGTGCGTGTCTGTAGTCCCAGCTACTTGGGAGACTGAGGCAGAAGGATTACCTTAGCCCAGAAGGTCAAGGTTGTGGAGAGCGGTAACTGTGCCACAGTACGCCAACCTGGGCGACAGTGAGACTTTGACTCAAAAAAAAAAAAAAAAAGACTATTTCGGGTTGTAAAATCAGCAAGAGGCTGAGGAAAAATTTACATCTCAAAGGAGTACACAAAGAATTTACAATTGCAAGTTTCCTAAGGTAAGCACTCTAAGAAAAGAGAGGTCAAAGACTTACAGTCAGGAAGAAAGTTACGGAAGAAAGTTACCTAAAATTCCCTCAACCTGAGGGAATGTTGCAATCAATACCCTTGGTCACTTTCTCACTGCCCTGCCTGCCTATGCTTCCCTGCCAAGTATAAATGATGTTGGCTGCCCTGCCTGCCTTTGCTACCCTGCCAAGTATAAATGATGTCGGCTGATTTCCTTACTATACAACACACAGACTCTGTTCTATTTTTGTGAAGGATACAAATCTCCTTAAAGTACTCTTATTCTGTTTTAAACTGAGAAACCTGGGTTTAAATTTAATTAATTTTTTGCCTTGAAGGTAACCGAGTCTTAACATTTTGTTGGTAACTGCTAGCTACACAGAACCTAAGATCTGATCATAACTTCTTATACTCCCCAAAGCAATAAGGACTGTTTCTTATCTTCATCTCAAGAAGTAAAATCACAAAGATTTGCCCTTCCTATTTAAAAAGCATAGTACTGATGACAGTTATGGCTATATCAGAGTGTTCAAGAGTCACAGCTCTTTGTTTTCTTATCTGAATCAATGGATTCAAATTCAGGTTACACCTTTTCCCCACCCCTTACAATTTATCACAAGCGCCTGACAAGTCCTGACTCAGTCTGCAGAAGTGTGCAGTTGTGCAATGTGTTAATAACTTCCTGCTTTTTCTCCCCTTCGGGAGTTTTTGAGGATGTATTATTTTACATTCCTAGCTAATGTAAGAACTACACTTATGAAACAGTGTGAAATCTAATAATGAATCAATGGTTCATTAGAAAAAAAACTTTAAAATAATAAAGCTCTTTAAAAAAAACATTAGTAAGTTTCTTAGAGACCTCTTTGCTTATTTAAAAGTCCAAAGGCCGAAATCCCAGCACTTTGGGAGGCTGTGGTGAGGAGACTGCCTGAGCCCGTGGGAATGATACCAGCCTGGGTGACTTGGCGAGACCCCATCTCTACAATAAATCAAAAATTAGCCAGGCGTGATGGCGCGTGTCTGTAGTTCCAGCTACTTGGAAGGCTAAGGCAGAAGAATTGCCTGAGCCCAGCAGGTCGAGGCTGCAGTGGCCACAAGTGTGCCACTGCACTTCAGCCTGGGTGACAGAATGAGACTCTGACTCAATAAATAAATAAATAAACAAATATTAAAAAATAAAAATCCATATATACTATATATCCCCCTGCTGTAATCTCTAGATGTTTTCAAAATTCTCCAGATTATTATTGTCACGGCATTGTTAACAACTAATGGGGAATACAGAAAAATAAACACTTTTTAGTTTTGGTAAGAAGATACAGAACTAATATAGGGTATATGTCAATGTTTCTCAAAATCAGATTATTATTGTCATGGCATTGTTAACAACTAATGGGGAATACAGAAAAATAAACACTTTTTAGTTTTGGTAAGAAGATACAGAACTAATATAGGGTATATGTCAATGTTTCTCAAAATTTAACGTAAATCACCTTGTCAAAATGCATATTCTTATTCAGTAGATCTGGGATGGGGCCTGAGATTCTGCATTTCTAACAACCTTCTTAGAGATACCCATGCTACTGGTTCACAGACCACACCTTGAGGAAAATCATTGTTAGTTTATATAAAGACAATATTCAATATTCAGATAATATTCAATATGCAGAGGTTACACTAATAGTATATAGTTTATGCTTAGAAAAGTATATGTGTTTGTATATGAATATATGCATAAAATAGAATGAAATAAAGCCATCCTTGAAATATAACAAATATTAAGAGAGACTTGGGCGTGATGGGTGATTTTTTTGTCCTTTTATTTTACTTTGTTTTCCTTAAAAAATAATATTTCTCCAAATTTTCCTGCAGTAAGTATAACGTTTTCTTGTAATTAATTTTTCTTTCTTCCTTCTTCTTCTTTTTTTTTTTTTCTTTAAAGAAAAGAACCACATTAAGTTTTATCCCCAAGGGCTGGTGAAGTCCGGAAAGAGTAACAGCAGCAAGTCAAATGTAATGAATTTCAAAGATGATAATGGTTGTGGATAAAGGGTTTTAAGAGAGGGAAGACACTTGCCTGATCCTTGGTGGTTACTTGATGCTGGCATTTGTCTTACTCAGTGGGCAGGTGGCTTCTGGAAGTCTTTGATGTGATTCATCCACTTAACACAATTTTAGATGATCATAGTTTTTCTGTGAGGTAGAAGTAAGATCAAAAAGCCAAGACCCAGTCATTCTCAGAGATTTCAGAGATTTCTTGGTGTTGAGAATGCCCAAGTTTCAGTTTGTTTGCACTCCCAGGACACTTGTGAATGAGAAAAGATTCCTCAGGCTCCTCACATGGCATGGTTCTGCTTAGATGAGAAAAATCTGTGAAGCAAATTCAACAGTACTTCAACTTACTATTTTTTTTTCTAATGAGAAAGAAATCTATTTTAAAGGAAATCTACAAACAGGCAGAGGCAGTTAACAGGGAGGTTGAATAAGTATTTTAAAAAAAATAAATTTTCACAGCTTGAGAAAGAAGAAACAAAAGAAAAAAATTCACTTAAAACTAACCCAAACATATTTAGATTAAAGGATTAAGCTGACTTGAATAGACACATTTCTGGAAGAAAGGAGATAAAATGAAAATTGTGCCTATTCTGCTTTTTCTAGATGACAGGGCATCAGATTTAAAATCCCAGAGGGAAACAAACTTGTCAGGTCAAAGAAAGTATTCAAAGC
Source organism: Cephalopachus bancanus (assembly GCA_027257055.1). Classification (NCBI taxonomy): domain Eukaryota; kingdom Metazoa; phylum Chordata; class Mammalia; order Primates; family Tarsiidae; genus Cephalopachus; species Cephalopachus bancanus. The sequence continues at coordinate 3,643,348 of JAPVLO010000012.1, forward strand.
TCCCATCTGCCAAAAATGAGGTAGTCCGCGAAATCTTCTCAAAGACTGTCACACATAGTGCATCTTGGTCTTTTGAGCCTTAACATGAGTCCTTACATCAGGTGTGGAGGTCATTACCAAGAATTTAAAGAGTGTATGTAATGATTCATTAAATGTTGGGAAAAGCTAGAAATAAGTCCCTCTTTCAGGAGCACAGAAGAGAGTAAAAACCACTTAGTAAGAACCACTGTTTCAGCGTTTGTTAGATTTCTTGTGTTATATACTTTCTGCTCTTTGTTATTACATAAAAGACTAAAGCCTGGTTAGGATGAAAAGTGAACTAGACGATAACAACCACGCGAATAATACTAACAATAGCTAGCTTTGAGCATTTCTTTAATGGCAGGCAGTATTCTAAGTATTCTCATTTGAGCTAATCCAAAAAATTGTGTAGTTGATACTATTTATTATCACCACTTAACAAATCAGGACAGAGACATAGAGATTAGGCACTTTGCCTAAAGTCACAAAGTTAGCAGGATGTGGAGCCAGTTTTGAACCCAAGCAGCTGAACTTCAGAGTTTGCCCCCACAGAGAAAGCAGAGTGGCTCATGCCTGTAATCCCAGGACTTTGGGAGGCAGAGGCAAGGGGACTGCCTGAGCCCACAGATCTTGGCAATTTGGCAAGACCTCATCTCTACAATAAAGAAAAAAATGAATGAGCCGAGCGTGGTGGCATGCGTTTATAGTTCCAGGTACTTGGTACGCTGCGACAGGATAGCCTGAGCCCTCAAGTTGTGGCTACAGTGGCAGTGAGCATACCACGCACTCCAGCTTAGATGACAGAGTGAAACTCCAACCCCGCCCCCCAAGAAGAGGCTTGCGGGGATCTATATTCAATAATTATCACTTGGGGCGTGTGATGATTCAACCAAATTAATAAGCTCCAGTCTGAAACTTATCTGCCAAGAAGAATAACCTCACATTGAAGCCAGGCAGGTTGCGGAAGAAAAGATAATTCATTTTAAGGGGCCATTATTATATTTTCTACCAGTCAAGCAGTTTTGAACACAAATGAGCTCAGGTGCTGAATTCCTGTCTCAAAGTGAGGGTCTCACAGGCCTGAGAACTGCTAGTGGCCTTGCAGGATTCAGGGACATCAAAGTGATTCTAGTACTTCTCATAAACATGAGTTTAAAAACCTAGGGCATTCTCAGTTATCTTTTGGCTCCCAGAAATAAATCCTTCTAGAGGCCATCCCCAAACCTTTAAAAGAGAGATGGTCACATTCTTTGCCCAGTTAGTAAGTATATGCAGTGACTAGCTGTGTGACCTATACAAGTCACATAATCTCTAGGCCAAGGTTGGCTCATCAGTAAAATAGAGAGATTTCTAACCTATCTGGCTTCCAGGAGGCAAGAAGTGGATCAGATGATCTTTTCAGAACATTTGAAGCCCTAAACGAAAAATAAAGGGTAAGGGAAAGGACCAGAGTAGGAGGCACTGTACAACCTTTACTCCTCAAAAGCCAGAGTCCCTCTCATTTTTAAAATTCTTGTAGTAACCAAATATGGTTTCAGCAGTGGTGAGTTAAAGCAGTTCACCTTGAGAAGACTACTTTGCTCCTCAAAGAGCTCCAGCCAGGTCAGCTACTAAAGAATTAATACAGATGGTGTTTAATAATTAAGAGGAATAAATAAAATAAGAAAAATGACTTGTTTTAATAGCATCTAGAGGAATTTTTTTTAAGCACCGGGAGCAAGGTATTCTCAATCCATTCTTGATTAAAAATCTCATTAATAAAGAACTATGTCTTGTCTCTTTGCTCTTTGGGGGTGGGGGGAAGAACTATAGACAAGAATAATACATACAATCATTATGTGTCAAGTTGCATTTCTATCTAATTCAGATCAGAAGACTTAAATGCAGTTTTCTTAACATTAAAATTAAGAGTTCTAGCTGGGCTTGGTGGCTCAGCCTGTAATCCCGCGCCTTTGGGAGGCTGAGGTGAGTGGATTGCCTGAACCCGCTGGTTCGAGACCCGCCTGGGCAGCGAGACCTCATCTCTACAATAAAACAAAAAATCAGCCGGGCGTGGTAGCGCATGCCTGTAATTCCAGCTACTTGGAAGGCTGAGGGGGAAGGATCACCGGAGCCCAGCAGGTCGAGGCTGCGGTGGCCGGGAACGGCCACTGCACTCCAGTCTGGGTGACAGAGTGAGACTCCAACTCAAAAAAAAACACAAAAAACAACCAAAAAAAAAAAATTAAAGAGTTCTAGATAACGACATTTTTACTGGACTAAATTAGATATTCTTTGGGGCAAAGCTTTATTCTTTGGGCCAAAGCTTTTTTCAACAGAACTTCACATTGGAATCTGTCTTCTGTCCCCTATTCCTACTCTCCCTGGCTTCTCTCTTTTTCTTCCTAACACAGAAATGGGGGGATGGAATGAAAACAAATTAAGTTTTTATCTACTTGTTGCTTTGATTTTATTTTCCCATTGCTTTTTGCTTTCTTTTGTGGCTTTTAAAACAGGCCTCTATCCTCACCCATCCCCACCCTCTTTGCAGAGAGTAGACCTCAAACTTCACTTCTGCTTTTAGGACAAAAAGAGAAAGAAAGGAAGGGGCAGAAAAGACGTCAACTGAGAGTTATTGTAAAATGCTAGTCAACAACAGGTTTTCTCATTACAAAAACTCCCACGTTCTGCCAATTTGAAAATACCTTTTCTCCCTGTCTTCAGAATAACTTTAGTCCCCAGACCGTTAAGGTATTTAAGTCACAAAGGAGGTATTATGTTGCTTACAGTTCTTCAAGCTGTGCTGGTGCCCATCTGCCTCCCGGAAGCGCTGCGCCAGTCTCTGAAAAGATTATCTTCCTTTGGTTAACTGGAGGTTGGGGGACAGGGAACAGCATTTTCTTTTAAGGATTAGCGCTCATCCCGCAGACAGGAGCATTCCTCGAGCTCCCCTTTCGTGTTTAATCTCCTCAGGGGTTCAGATCCTTGGGGACGGTGTCTCGACCCTCTCCGCGGCGTGGGCGCCCGGGGTTCACCAGGGGTCCCGGCGCCCCTCACTCCTTACTGGTGCGGAAAGTGACCGCGGTCATGGAGTGCTCCTCGGTCCTCGTGGTCATGCAACCCTTCGTCCACGCGGTCCGCAGCACTTTCTGCGTCACCTCATAGTCCACGACCCGCACGAGCACAGATCTGGGTGGGGCTGCGGGGTCCCGCGGCGCGGCTCCGGAGGGGGCGGCTACACGCCCGCCAGAAATTCGCTTTTCTCGTTGAAATACGGGAGAAGTGCAGTGGGGGGCCTGGTCGTGGTCGTCTCCGCCCGCCCTAGGAAGATCTCCCTCACCGGCCACTTCTTCCCGTGCAGGGTCCCCGCGAGTCCCTAACCACCTCTCCGGGTGCAGGAGAAAGAGCACTTTCTCTCTGACCCAGGACTCACAGCCCAGGTTCTCCCCGGCCGGGCCTGCCGACCCGTCCTCGTGGCCGCTGCCCAGGCTTCCGCTCGTCCTCGCCGTCGCGATATTTGGGGTTCCAGGGGCCAGAGGACCCGAGCGCCCCAGGCCGCGGGAAGAGTCCGTGGAATCCAGGGGCCCTGGGGAACCCATCCTGGCGAAAGGGTCATTCATTCGCTCGTTCTTTGACCAGTGCACGCTGCCAGCTCCTGCTGGGCTCTCGAAAGCGCGGGACGGGCAGGCCCTGGGTGTGGCCTCCGCGGCGGACCCGGGACTCCCCGCCCGCGACAACAGGAGATAAGATCACCCCTCGCTGCCTCTTGCTGAACCCGCCTCCGCGCGCTCCACGCCTCCCCGCCGCGCCCACCTCTTGGCTTTCCAGCCATTGTAGGACAGAAAGCTTGGCAGAAGCCCCAATCGCTCCCCCTTCTCCTTCCTACCCCGTCCCTAACCCCCTAACCCTGTTCCCTTTGTCATTTGTCTGGTTCTGTCCTCTCTTCTCAGTTCGACCACAATTTCCCACCCACCCCTCGTTTTTCTCCCAAGCTGAGGCGCAAGACACCCTCTTAGTGCGCCCCCGAAATGCCCCAGACAGAACCCCTCCCATCCCCCACACGGGTGTGCCTTGACTTGAAGAAATAAGGAAGTTTGTTTTTAAATTATCGAATCGAATTATTCTGAATAAGGCTTTGTGTCCACTCTGAATCTACCCCCGCTGTGCTGCCAAGATTAGGAAATGTAGATCAAAAGTTGGGATTGGAAAAAATTGAAACCTTGGACAAAACAACTTTTGGTTTGTTTGTCCTTCTTCCTTTGGAATGCCAGGATCTGTAGGGCAGAGGTCACACCGGCTTTCATTTTGGTTATAATGGACGCTTATCTTGTTCTGGCTTAACAAACCGGCTGTTCTCTCCCTTGGCGTCAATCAGAGACAAGAGGCACAAGGCTGTGAGAAATGGGTGTTTAATCTGATACTATGGAATGGGGCAGTCGGTGCATTCACCCAAAAAGCTGGCTCCCTGACGACAGAATTTATATTTCATAGCCCCTCACCCACCCCGTGGCTAAATTAACGGCATGACTCAAAATCTCCTAATCCCTTCACCCATCCCCCAGGCTGACCCAAGATCTTCTGATTATGTTGACATTTTAGAGTAGCTTTTGGGATTTGCAACCATGGGGAGTTTAAAGTTTATAGTACCTTAAGGGGTGAGGATGGAAATTACAACCTTCAAAGGAGCTACCTTGGTACAGTTAGATAAACGCTTATCGATTTAAAACAATCTATAAAACAGAAGCAAAACAAAAACAAACTGCTAAGCTAACTTCTATAGCATTTAAAATTCTGTTGATATTTGTATCACTTTCTTAAATGCCCTCTCCATCCACCCCTCCTCCTTAACCCCAGAGGTTAAAAAAAATATGTATCTATGACTGGGTTTTTGGAATCCACCCATTGTCAGGGCCTCTGGCACACTAATCTTTGCTAAAAGTTAATGGGAAAAGCTGGGTCATTTAAAGAGTTTAGTTTATGATTTCCAGTCCATCCTTGTTAATAGGTGCTTGTTATAAAATGCCCACTGTTTCCTTGTGTAATTTAGAAAAATGACTGCAATGATTTTTTTTTAAAAATTGCCCATAGACGAAGGACCAAGGAGTATGGTGAAAGAGCTAGATATCTGGAAAGTAAAGGACTTCTGATGTCTGCCAAATCATACAAAGAAAAAAAGTGTTGGAGGAGTAGTGAGAATCTGGGTCGGATCCAGCTGATTAGACTGACCTTGGGCTGATAAATCACAATTTACTAAAAGTTTTTGATGTTTTAGGCAAGAACTGTTCTAAGCACCCTGTATATTTATACTTATTTATTCTTCACAACAAACTAAGAAAGTAGTACTATTTCTTTGTTCTCCTTGAGAACTTTGAAGCACAGAGAGGTTAAGTATGCACCTAAGGTCAAACATTGATAAAGAGTAGAGCTAGGATTCCTATGTGTTTAAATGCTTGCTCCAAAATGAACTTTGTATGTTATTACTTCTGTATGTTCAGCCTATGACTTCATGTTCTTTGGTGTTCAATTACTTAACCACTAATTACTGACTACATACCACTGTTCTAGGTGATGGAGACATCTGGGAAACACGCCAAATTACTTATCCTCTTGAAGTTTTCATTATTTTGTAGATAGTAACATACATCAACCCCCTGTCCAGAAGTAGGAGATAATAAATTAACTTCAATGTACATGAAAATCACCTATCCTGCTGTCCAACATTCTGTTCTTATGGGTTTGTGGTAGGACTTAGAATACATATTTTTAGCCAGGTCTCCAGTAATTCTGATGCTAGTGGTTCAATGTATTTTATGAGAAGCATTTCAAATAATCTACATAGATAAGCCCTAGTACTTTTCTGCTGTCTTGCAGCGGCAATGAGAATACCATACTTTCTATCTTTGCAGGAAATATTGGGAGAATAACGATCATGCTGTCTGTACTGTGAGGGAAGATTTATTGCTTTCAAGTAGTTTTTTTGCCATTGGGGATTGTATGAGGGATTAGAGTGGGGAATGGGAAAAGACAAATGTTTATTTGCTAAGGAATGAAGCAGACTCACTCATCATATAGCACTTGAATTTCTAGATGTTAAAAAATCGTGTATTTGCTGGGGTACGGTGACTCATGCCTATAATCTCAGTGCTTTGAGAGGCCAAGGTGGGAGGATTGCTTGAGGCCAGGAGTTTGAAAACAGCTTGGGCAACATAGTGAGACTTCATCTCCAATAATAATAATAATAAATCCAGGCATGGTAGTGCACACCTGTAGTCTGAAGTGGGACTCTCTATCTGGAAGGCTGAGGAAGGAGGATCCCTTGAGCTCAGGAATTTGAGGCTGCAGTGAACTATGATCATGCCACTGCACTTCAGCCTGGGTGACAAAGCAAGATCCTATCTCTAAAAGAAAAAAAAAGGAACTTGTGTATTAATGCATACAAGAGCATTAAGGGGAAATACTAAATGAAATCTTCAAAAGATCAAGTCTAACGACAATGTAAACCAGAGAAACCAGTAGCTTGCTTCTAGGATAGTGGTGTCTACTGTGCTCTAGTATCTCAAAGTGCCAAAAAAACATTATAGAGTGCTAAGGTATATAATACTCAGTGATCTATCACAGAAACAAAGAACTGAGTACCACATGATCTTATTCATAAGCAGACCCTGAACATTTACCATAACACCATAAGAAAAGGATTGGCAGTAGTGGGATACTGCCAGGTAGGTAGGGGGCAGGGGACACAACATCAATTAGGGAACTGATCTCAAACCAGGTGAAGTGAGGCCAAAGGGAGGCCCAAACTTTACCTGTACAATGACCACTTATACCTAATTCTGAATTGTACCTTTAAAAAAAAGAGTACTAAAGTGAACCCATTTACTTTTTCTCTCAGTTGCCCATAATAGCTGCAAACATGCTAGTCAGTGAGGGGTAATAAAGCAATCCATATTCCTAGGACTTAATAAGTGAAAAGGGATCATTAGCATACACTATGCCCTGGTAGGATAAAAAGAAGTCTGTCAATGATAGTCAAATCTTCCAAGGATTAGCCCTCTTATTTTGCCTATTAAAACCAGAAGTTGCCGGGCTCGGTGGCTCAGCCTGTAATGCCACACTTTGGGAGGCCGAGGTGAGTGAATTGCCTGAGCCCGCGGGTTCGAGACCCACCTGGGCAACTTGGTGAGTCCTCATCTCTACAATAAATCAGAAAATTAACTGGGCGTGGTAGCATGTGCCTGTAGTTCCAACTTACTTGGAAAGCTGAAGTGGAAGGATCACCAGAGCCCAGTAGTTTGAGGCTGCAGTGGCCGGGAGTGGCCACTGCACTCCAGTCTGGGCAACTGAGTGAGACTCCAACTCAAAAAAAGAAAAAACCCAGAAGTTATTTTATTTTTATTTATTTTGAATCAAGGACTCACTCTGTCACCCAGGCTGGAGTGCAGTGTCATGATCATGGTAATCACAGCTCACGGTAGCCTTGAATTCCTGGGCTCAAATTATCTTTCCTCCTCAGCATCCAGAGTAGCTGGGACTACAGGCGCCCACCACCACACTTGGCCAATTTTTTATATTTTTTCGTAGAAATGAGATTTTGCTATGTTGCTTAGGTTGGTCTCAAACTCCTGAGCTACAGCAATCCACCCACCTCAGTCTCCCAAAGTGCTGGAATTACAGGTGTGAGCCACCATGTCCAGCCTTAGAACTAGAAATTATTTCAAATACTTATACCATAGTATCACTCTCAGTTATTCTAGTTCTTCCTTAGAAGGTTTACCCGGTTGGGCTCGGTGGCTCAACCTGTAATCCCGCGCCTTTGGGAGGCTGAGGTGAGTGGATTGCCTGAGCCCGCGGGTTCGAGACCCGCCTGGGTAACTTGGTGAGACCTCATCTCTACAATAAATCAAAAAATGAGCCGGGCGTGGTGGCGCATGCCTGTAGTTCCGGCTACTTGGAAGGCTGAGGCGGAAGGATTGCCAGAGCCCAGCAGGTCAAGGCTGCGGTGGCCGGGAGCGGCCACTGCACTCCAGTCTGGGCGGCAGAGTGAGACTCCAACTCAAAAAACAAACAAACAAACAAACAAAACCCAGAAGGTTTACCCTCCACTTATAGGCCTCTGGCTTTAATTTGCACCCACAGAGATATTTTATAGCTCTTTTTTTTCCTATCAGATCTAATCTTCTTGAGTTGAAGTAAACTTCTTGAGTCTGGTAAACAGTTTTTAACTTATGAGAAAGTAAAAAGCAGCCCTTCAGGCAGCCAGGCCATAAGGATCCCAACTGAACATAATCAACACTCACAGAATATAAACATTGTCCTTGTAAAACCACTCTGTGACTGTGTTTGGAACAAGAAAGACAAAGCCACTGCAGAACCATAAAGAAGATCAAACAACCCCTTTTAAAGCAAATAGAAGTGACTAGTGCTCCTTTACCAATGATAACTCTGGTTTACATCTACTTTAATCCTTTTGTTTCATAGATAAAAATGACTGATGTACCCTATTATTGAGTTGACCCCACTTCTTGATAATAACTAATGCAGCACAAGCTCCTGCTTCCTTAAATCCTCCTTAGGATCATCAGGTCATGTTCAAATCCTACAAAAAGCCCCTCCCAACTCCACTTAACAAATTGTTCCATAATTACTCAAGGGTGCATTCTTACCTGCTGAAGCAAGAAAAATAAACCTGACTTATTTTTCTTTACTATAGGTTTGTTCCTGCTGGTTTTTGTTTACTGAAATTTAAAACTTATAAATTTAGAAAGCATATAATACGGCATTCCCAAACAAAATAGCATATACATCAGATGTAGGGGGTAGAAAGTGAGGGGAACAAACTGGGGCCAAAATGGACCTGTAGTTGTTTGGCTACAAAAAGCTTAAAGTGGGTCTGCCATTAGGAAATGCAGCAATGCATCAATTGAGTTGTATATTAATCAAATGAAACAATACATTAGTAGGACTTCACTTTGAAAACTTAAGAAATGCAGAGGGTTGTGGAAAGTAGAGTAACAGAGAAGAACCTTTCTATTTCAGTGCATTAGCTACAGTTTGTATTTCCAGATCTGGTTCTAGACATTCTATTCTGTAGGGATCCTTGGAACCTTGGCAGATGAGTTGCCCATTAGTGTTTTTGGCAACAGAATTCCTAATTCAGACAAAGGTCTTTCAGCAAAGACTTTCAGGCCCACTTACTCTTATTGGGCCAGCTGGTAAATGTATTTGTTTATATAATGTTTTCATCTTCAGAGATAAATGAACCTAACATGTTATATCAGGTTGTGTCCACTTGTATATAAGTTTCATCAAATAGGTTAGTGCTAGCTCTCAACTATGGCTGTATGAAGGATATGGCTGATACTAATTGATCAGACTTGGAAGATGGGCGGTACAGGCAAGAATGTTTTTCTAAACCACCCTATTTGAAATAATCAGTGTGTGACTAGAATTAAGGACCACCGCATAAAGTATAGTTCTTTTTAGATAGCTAGATATGCATCTTCCCTGTATAACTATGTTATTCTTGCTAAGTAAAGGGGAAAATTTCTATAACTAGAGTTTATGGTCAGGTTGGAGCTACAAAATATATAGACATGAAACCGCCAAATTTTCCACTTTGTAAATGAGATTGAACTACTTCAGTCATTTTCAAACTTGATTGTACATTGGAATCACATAGGGGAATCTTTCTTTTTATATTTTTATATTTTGGGGTTTTTTTTTTTTGCCACTCAGACTGTGACAAGAATTTTTTTTTTTTTTTTTTTTTTTAGTTGGAGTCTCACTCTGTCACTCAGACTGGGCTCTGGCAATCCTTCCACCTCAGCCTTCCAAGTAGCCGGAATTACCGGCATGCGCTACCATGCCCAGCTGATTTGTTGATTTATTGTAGAGATGAGGTCTCGCTGCCCAGGCGGGTCTCAAACTCGCGGACTCAGGCAATCTAGTCACCTCAGCCTCCCAAAGGTGAGGAATTTTTTTTTTTTTTAATGTTATCTGGCCCGGGGGCTTTGACTTAATTGGACTGGAGTGGAGCTTGGATCACTGAAATTTTTAAAAACTGTTCAGACTCTTCTAAAATGCCACTAAGTTTGAGATCCATTGAATCAGACTATCTTTAATGCTATGATACTAAGTAAGAAAAAAAAGTAAGAATAAAATGTATATTATGGACCACAATTTAATAAAGGGAATCTAAAGTAAAGAAATTTTAGTAAAAGAAAAAAAATGTGTGTGAGAGCTATAGTAATTGAGACAAGCTTCATGGAAAAAGTGGAGTTCTGTCTGTATTGGTTTGGGTACTTTGGATGGAAGCTACAGAAACCAACTGCTATCTACTGAACTATGTTCTTCTACAATTCGTAGACTGAAACTCTAACTCCCAATGTGACTATATCAGGAAATAGGGTCTTTAGGAGGCAATTAAGATGAAATGAGGTCATAAAAATAGTACCTTTAATCTCATGAAACTGTGGCCTTAGAAGAGGAAGAGACCTTTCTTTCTCTTTGCCATGTGAGAACACAGCAAGACGGCGGCCATCTGCCAGCCAGAAAAAAATCTTTCACTGGATCCTCACCATGCTGACACTCTGATCTCGGACTTCTGACTACAAAATTGTGAGAAAATAAATTTCTGTTGCTTAAGTCACCCAATTGATGATGTTTTTTAATGGCCACCTGAGCTGACAATATGTCAACTGTAATTCATTTAAAGAAAATAGGATTTATCTTAAGGATGTTAAGAGCTTACAGATTTGGAAAGCAGAAGTACCAGAATTTAAATTAGATAGAAAGGAAAGTTGTTGCAGAGAGAGAGCAAGTTGTTACTACAGGAGCAGTCTCATAGAAGATTCCATCACTGAGCTGAGTGAACTCCAACTCTCTCATTTGTCCTTGAGGCACTTAGGAATCAAACTCCCACTTAAAAGTATCCAGTTGCTGAGTTTATGCCACCCACCTACCTCCTTTATAATACAGGACAGTGGAAGAAAAGATATAGTCTTATCATACAACTTATCGTAAACAGAATTTGGATATTTGGAGTGACAAATAGGGCACACCCATATCCAAATGAATTTTGAATGAGGCAACATTATGCACCATGTGCAATGGTAAATGTAAGTATGAATAAAACAGTTTTTTCCTTGACTTTTCTCTTATATATAATACTCTATAATTTTATTTATTCCCATGGCTTCAACTGCAACCTGCATACCACACACTGTCACAAATTTATATCTCTATACTAAATCGTGATGCTTACTTCTAGACTTATGGTTGAATATGTCATTGTCTTAAATTATTTGCTTCTTTTTCATGAAGTAGGATTATACTTCTTGGCTTGTTTTCCATGTGACTTGCTATGCCTCCTCCATGGCAGGGGTCCTCAACTCCGAGGCCACCGACTGGTACCAGTCCGTGGCCTGTTAGGAGCCAGGTCAAACAGCAGGAGGTGAGTAGCAAGCAAGCCAGCAAAGCTTCATCTGTATTTACTGCTGCTCCCTATCGCTGGCGTTACCTCCTAAGCTCCACCTCCTGTCAGATCAGCAGCTGTATTAAATTCTCATAGGAGCATGAACCCTATTGTGAACTGTGCATACAAGGAATCTAGATTGCACGTTCCTTCTGAGAATCTGAAGTCTGATGATCTGAAGTGGCGCTCAGGTGGTGATGTTAGCACTGTCTAACCCAGCACTATCACCCCCAGAAGGGACCATCTAGTTGCAGGAAAGTAAGCTCAGGACTCCCACTGATTCTGCATTATGGTGAATTACATATTACATTATATATTACAATGTAATAATAACAGAAATAAAGTACACATCATCCTGAAACCATCCCTCCTTCCTCCCCTGCCCGTGGAAAAGTTATCTTCCATGAAACTGGTCCCTGATACCAAAAAATTTGAGGACCGCTGCTCTATAGGAATACATTTCCCCACCCCATTGTTGTTGATATTGTCAATGTGACTTGGGGCAGCCTACAGGGTGTAACCAGATGTAACATTGGATGCATCTGAACAGAAGTTTAGAGTCATTGGACAGTTGGCTCTGGGCATGCCCTGTATTAGGGCTGCTATCTTGGCTGTGATCCTAGAAGGAAGACAACACAAGAAGCAGAACTGAGTAGAATCCAGCAGAGCTGCAGCAGCTGATACTAATTCTGAGCAAGAAAGAAACTTTTGTTATTGTAAACTGATGAAATTTTTAGGTTGTTTCTTTCCACAATCTATTAATGGTCTAGTGAAATTTTTTTCTGTTCAGTTTTCTACTGAATTTCTTTTCTGAGTGTTCTACATTTACTCTAAACCCCAAATATCTAAAATCAAATTCAGCACTAGTTCTCTTAAATCTGCCTCCTCTTTCTGTGTTCCTTACTTACCTTATCTCAAAGATTAGCATGACTGGCAATTCTGTAATCTTTCCATTCTCTCAGTGGTTAGCTCAACCCCATATTTCTAACATTTAACAAAGTGCTGTAGATCCCACTTTTAAAAAATATATATATTTTTTCTTTCCTGTCCCTTCTTCTCCAATATTTGAAGCAACAAAAATAAAGTCAGACTCTTAGGCATGACATAAAAGATCTTCATAATCCTACCAATCAATCACTACATGTGGTTGAATAAATAAATAAAAGAAGGAAAAAACCAAACGAGCTGAATGAGTACAAGGTACAGGTTTGAGGATGGTGTGAGGTTATTTTATGCAAATAAAATCCAACCTGATTATGAACAAACCTGGAAAATGACAAGTGAAGTTTTAATTATATTTCCTCTTGTAACTAAGGCTCTCATGACCTGGAAAATCCCACACCACTCACTGAAAAACAACACCGGACTAAGAGCCAGGAGACTTGGATTGTTACCTTGGCAAGTCTCCCAGTGTTTCCAAACCTATGTTCTCATCTGTGAGGTATAAATAATACCTGCCTTGCTTACTTCCCAGGATTATTAGGGAATTCAAATGAAACAATTCTTCTGGTAACTCTCATAAACTATAAAGTCTATAAAATATTTGTTAATTTAATCTTAAAAGTTTACTGTTCTTTAGGGCAGGCAAGACCTCATCTCTACAATAAAATTAAAAAATTAGCCAGACGTGGTAGCGCGCGCCTGTAATTCCGGCTACTTGGAAGGCTGAGGCGGAAGGATCGCTGGAGCCCAGCAGGTCGAGGCTGTGGTGGCTGGGAGCGGCCACTGCACTCCAGTCTGGGTGACAGAGTGAGACTCCAACTCAAAAAAAAAAAAAAAAAAGTTTACTGGGAACCCAAAGCATAGTTTTTGATGCGGTCTCCAGAGTAAGATGCAAAAGTGAAGGGCTTGATCATTAATAAGACAAAAACAACAGATGCTGGCAAGGATGTGGAGAAAAGGAACACTTCTATACTGCTGGTGGGAATGCAAACTAGCTCAACTTCTACGGAAAACAGCATGGCAATTTTTAAAAGAACTAGAAATTGACCTTCCATGTAATCCAGCAATCCACCTACTGAGAATAAACCCAGAGGAACTCAAATCATTCTACAAAAAAGATAAGTGTACACACATGTTTATTGCAGCTCTATTCACAATAACAAAAACATGGAACCAACTGTGTTGCCCGTTGAAACTGGCCTGGATTTTAAAAATGTGCTCTGGTCTCCTTCACCAGAGCATAAGCTGACAAGGTCCTTGTGTTCTTGGCTTGTGTTCAAGGAACCAAGCCTATACTCCCTCATCTCAGAGCAGCTGTGATGTGGGGAGCAGACAAGCACTGCCACTGTAGCAGGTCTTGAGTACCCCAGGCTTGTATGCAACGGTCTCGCCTGGAAGCTCTGCATTCTAGCCAAAGGCAGGTGAGGAATGCAGCCTGTTACGTAAAATGTAGTGGGTCTTGAGTACCCCAAGCTGGTAGGCAAGGTCTTGCTTGGAAGCTCTGCATCCTAGCCAAAGGCAGGCTGTGAGGAATGCAGCCTGCTACACGAAGCAGTGTCTTGAATGCCCACACATCCGGGTGCACATAGTACAGATAAAGTCTTAGCTACAATAAAGCCCTAGGTACAAAAAGATAAACACAGAACAGCTCGCCTTCTAGTAACAACATAATTCCACTGTGGTTCGCTCATCTCCCCTAACCTTGATTTGTTACTTTATAATAAAGCAAAGCGACATGACGTCAATCACACCTGGCCCGGATGCCTGGCCCAAAAGCTGATCCTGCTTGTTTTTACAATAATCCCTTGTACGGCTTTGCCCTAGTTTTGTCCTATATAAAAAGCATGCTAAATAATAAACGGGCTCTCACCTATTGAGGGGAGAGACCTCCCAATCCCACTGTCTCTTGTCTTTCTTTTTCATTCCCTCCCCCCACCTCAGGTCCTGCTCTGTGGAGGCTGGACCTCCACAATGTGGTATATATACACAATGGAATATTACACAGCCACAGAAAAGGACAAACATATGGATTTTGCAGCAGCTTGGATGGATTTAGAGTCTATATTACTCCGTGATCTATCATAGAAACAAAGAACTGAGTATCACAAGTTCTCACTCATAAGCAGACCCTGAACATTTACCCTAATACTGTAAGAAAGGGGTTGGCAGTAGCAGGATACTGTGGGGGAGGAAGACACAACATCAATAAGGGTACCTGATCTCAAACCAGGCATAGTGGGGACCAAATTTTACTTGTACAATGACTACTTGTATACCTAATCATGAATTGTACCCCATGTCTTTAAAATAAAAAAAAAGTTAAGGACTTGAGCTAGAAAACAAGGACCAGACTCAAAATCTTGGGATAGAAGAGCAAATGTTAATAGTTATAATATTTATAAATTTGGGAGGGGGAAGAGGAAGAGAGAGGGAGTGGTAGTTCTGTGAGTATCAATCAGCTTAGCCCAGTGGTCTGAGAAAAAATGAAATTTGAGATAATTTTCTTTTTCTTTTTCTTTTTTTGAGTTGGAGTCTCACTCTGTCACCCAGGCTGGAGTGCAGTGGCACACTCACAGCCACCACAGTCATGACCTGCTGGGCTCAGGCAATCCTTCTGCTTCAGCCTTCCAAGAAGTTGGAACTCCAGGGGTATGCCACCACACCCAGTTAATTTTTTTATTTATTGTAGAGTTGAGGCCTCACTATGTTGCCCAGGCTGATCTCAAACCCATGAGCTCAGGCAATCCATGCAGAGATAATTTTTTTTAAGGGGGATCTTTGGCTAAATTTTGAGTGATCAATAGCTTCATTCCCAGGATAAGATAAAAGAGGAGGTAAATTTACTTAGTATGTGCCCCTGAGAATAACTTCACTCACACACTGACACACACACACAAGCACGTGCGCGTGTGCGCACACACACACACACACACACACACACACACACACACACATTCACTTTGTAGAGAGGTAACAACTGCTAGATGGTGTTGGCAAAGCACTTTGAAATTTGGGGCTAAAAGTCAAGAAATCCGAGGTTTGCTGGAAAACTGCAAAGGATGACTCGTAATACTCTGAGTTGTAGCTGCTTAAATGAGATTTTAAAAGTGTAATTCAGTGTCAGCTTCCTGTATTATCCAAAGTTTTAAAGTATATTCATCATTATCATCTTCTCTCAGAGATCAAGACTTAAGACTGGGCTCTCTGACTGAGTCTGAATAAGCAACTTACTAAACAGGAAATTGCATCACCAGTAATTGTCAGCATTTAACGTTGATGCTAAAGAACCAGTCTTAGCAGGCAGTATTATTCCAGAGATAATTTAATCTTTGACTCGATGTACGTTAATATTTATTAATATTTTAAATAAAACAATCACTCATTTTGGTAAAAAAGTCACAATCTTAATATTTAATCCTGATTAGGTTATAATAAAAATTTTAAGGGGGCAAGACAATATTTCTGCCTATTACATTATTATATAATAAATGTACAAGATCAGGTTGGGGTTATAACAACTGTGGGAATCCTTTATAATACCTTTCATTCACAGAGATTTCATTTCCCAAATATTTAGCTCTTGTGAAGATTTATGAATGTGCTACGTTATGTCAACAAAGCAAGAAATGGGAGAAAAATACTGTCTGCCGTTTAGCAAGTTTGCAAATAAGTTGATCTAGAATGTCCATGAACTCAAAGATACTGTTAGTATTAGTCCCCCTTTATCTTATACACACTTCATAACCCACCCCTCAAGGAAAAGGTTTGGGCAAATTGGTACAGCAGGTTGAGTTGGTCATTAGCCAGTCCCACTCTCTAGCTCTATGCCTCCTTCTTGCTTAACCCCTATGTTAAAAACACTCTTGGATTTTTTTTTTTCAGTACCATGATTTTAATAAGAAAGTCATGGAATTTAGCTGTCTCTCAGCTTAATACTTCTGACAGCTCTTCTTTCCTCTAGCCATGATTTGCATCTCTTTTTCTCTGTAATTTCTCACTTTCTCCTTTTTTTTATTTTTTATTTTTGGTTTGTCTCAATCTGTCTTCGTCTGTTTTGTGCTGCTATAACAGCATAGCACATACTGGGTAATTTACAATGAATATAAATTTACCAGCTCATGGTTCTGGAAGCTAGGAAGTCCAAGATTGAGGGGCCAGCATCTGGCAAGGGTCTTCTTCCTGTGTCAAGCCCACAACAGGGCAAAGAAGAGAGGGAGTGGGAGAAGGAGAGAGAAAGTGAGGGAAACAGAGAGAGAGAAGGAGAGAGAGGGATAGGGAGAGGAAGGGAGAAAGAGAGAGAAAGAGAGGGAAACAGAGAGAAGGAGGGTGAGGGGTGGGGTAGAGAGCACAAACTTGCCCTTTTATAACAAACCCACTTTCAAAATAAAGACATTAATCCATTCATAAGGGCAGAGTCTTCATGCCTTAATCACCTCTTATTAAGCCTTACTTCTTAGCACTGTTAGATTGGAAATTAAATTTCCAATAGATGCTTTCTGAGGGGCATATTCAAGCCACAGCACAATCCCTTCTTTGCTTTCTTATATAGTATAGTGCAGAATTGAAGAGTGTGAATTATGGAGCCAAACACCCTATATGTAATTCCTACCTCGATATACTAGCTGTGTGGTCTTGGGCAGGATATTTACCTTCTTCTTGCCATAGTCTCATCATGTGAAAAGTAGGGTAGAAAAGAACCTGTCTCATAGGTTAAGTTAATCTATGAAAAGTCTCTAGAATTGTGCCTGCCACTTAGTAAATGTCATATCCTCTAGCATGAAGGCAGGCATTTTTGTTTCTTTTGTTTATTGCTATATCTTCAATACCTAGAAAAGTCCCGACATCATTGTTGAATTAATCAGTTTGGCTCTTTCTTTTTTTTGAGTTGGAGTTTTACTCCATCGCCCAGACTGGAGTGCAGTGGCCGCTCCCAGCCACCGCAGCCTCTACCCACTGGGCTCTGGCGATCCTTTCACCTCAGCCTTCCGAGTAGCCGGAATTATAGCCGCACTACCGCGCCCGGCTGATTTTGATTTATTGGAGGGAGAGATGAGGTCTCGCTGCCCAGGCAGGTCTCGAACCCGCGGGCTCAGGCAATCCACTCACCTCAGTCTCCCAAAGGCACGGGATTACAGGTTGAGCCACTGAGCCCGGCTTGGCTCTTTCTTTTTTATTTCTATCATATTTTTCTTATTAATAGATTTTTCTTTGGAGCTCTCCTTCCTCTTTCTTTCCTCAGTAATATGTCTTTGTTTTCACTTATGTAGTTTTTCTTTCTCAAGTTTCCATTTTCTATTGCTGACACTCTTGTCTCTTATGTCTGGGTTTAAGGTTTTTGAGTAGAACACTGCGAATTCAATATTTATTAATAATTATTAGTCATAGAGTTACTGATGAAAAGATAGAGAAAAAAGAAATTCTTAGTCAAGGAAAAGTAAAAATAAATAACATTCTAAATGTAATATTTGTGTTACATTTTTATTGACTTCTATTTCAGTCCTTTGTACACAGTTCGAGCTGCCTGTTTATTTCCAATTTTGATCAATAGCTTTATTTTGGTTCAAACGTAACAATAGTTAAACAATGCTGTAATAAACAGCTCTATAGCCTTCACCTGTATTTGTTAAGTATTAATAATTTATTACATTTGCTATATCTCTTTCCCACCCCTGCATGTGTGTGTGTACACATGCACATACACACAAAACCATGTATATATATACCCCTTCACTAAGACCCACTTGAAATTAAGTTACTACATATTTACTACTAAATACTTAAGCATGAATTAAAAAACAAATTCCTATGTAACCACTTTATCCTATCATACTTAATAGAATTAACATTAATTCAGTATCATTGAATATAAAATCTATATTTAATTTTTTCCAGTGGTCTCCAGAATGTACATTTTATTTATTTATTTATTTATTTATTTATTTATTTATTTATTTATTTAGAGTTAGAGTCTCACTTTATCAACCAGGCTGGAGTGCAGCGGCACGCTCACGGCCACCACAGCCTCAACCTACTGGGCTCAGGAGATCCTTCCGCCTCAGTCTTCCAAGTATCTGGAACTACAGACACATGCCCCCACGCCCAGCTGGTTTTTGTGATTTACTTAGAGATGAGGTCTCATCAAATTGCCCAGGCTGGTCTCAAACCCCCAGGCTCAGGCAATCCTCTCACCTCAGCCTCCCAGAGTGCTGGGATTACAGGCTGAGCCACCGCACCTGGCCCAAAATGTCTATTTTAGATTTTGTTTGTTTGTTTGTTAAAATTTATTGGCCTCTTATAGTGTGGTATGAGGCACTCAATTTTTTTTTTTAATGACATCAACTTTTTTGAAAAGTTCAGGTCAGTTGTCTGATAGAATGCTTCACATTTTGGGTTTTTCTGATTCTTTACGATTAGATTCTGGTTAAACACTTTTTACAAGAATTCTACATGGATGATTATGGTACTTCTCATTGTAGCATATCAGAGAGCACATGGTATTGAGTTGTTCCACCATTACTCATGCTAAGTGAATCACTTGGTTAAGATGGCGACCAGTAGACATCGCTTTATAAAGATACATTTTGTCCTTTGAAGCTAATAAGCAATCTGGGACATAAGAATTTGACACTATGTTATTATCCTGTTTCCCAACAATTATTCAGTCATTGTCTTAACATCCATTGATAATTCTTGTCTGAATCAATTATTACGCTGGATGTGCAAAATGGCAATTTTCTAATTTTTGTCATTTGTTCTGCATTCCTTAGTAGGTATTCTTCTGTAGGTATTCTTCTGAAAAGAAGAGCTTGTGCTTGCCACTTCACCCCTGCTTTTATATCACTGAGGACTCAGAGACTCTAAAAAAAAAAAATCAAAGTGTTATTTATTAGTATTATTGCTATTTTTGATGCTTGAACTATACCCAGTTTGGTAAGTAGGAGTTCTGTTGCTCCAGTTGTGTTTCCTTTGGACATGATCCCATTTAATCTTTGCACAGCTTCTTATTTTCTTGCCCAAGATATTCTTTTTCTACCAAAGACCTAGGATCAGTGTTTTCTTGAGGAGCCTTATTCTCTCTGAAAGGTATTTACAATGATCTGGGAAGTAGGAATGGTCATTGCTTCCTGGGTGTTGTTACCTGTAACTCTTTTCAGTGGCCAAAGCTAGGGAGTAAATGTGATCTTTAAATCCCATGTTTATACATTGATCAAATGTATACCATGCTTTTACTGTGACTTATGTAAAAAGGATATATTCAGAAGTCTCGTCCTCAGTCCTGTCTCCACTATTTATAGGTCATGTTTTGTTAAATTTATTTATAGTTTAATTTTCCTGAGTTTCTATCTGCAAAAAGAAGCAGAGATCTATGGTGAAATACACTTTTAAAAATTCTTGCTTACATACTGTAGTGCATCTCACTTTTTTTAACTTAAAAATATGTGAGCCAAGCATAGTGACTCACACCTGTAACCCAGCACTTTGGGAAGCAGAGGCAAGAGAATTGTCTGATCCCACAGGTTCAAGACCAGCCTGGGCAACATGTCGAGACCTCGTCTCTACAATAAATAAAAAAATTTGCTGAATGTGGAAGCTTACACCTGTAGTTCCAGCTACTTGGAAAGCTGAAGCAGAAGGATCACCAGAGCCCAGTAGGTCAAGGCTGTGGTGGCCATAAGTGTGCCACTGCACTCCAGCCTAAGTGACAGAGTGTGACTCCAACTCACATATATATACATGATGGAAATTACTCCATTTTGTATCATGAAGAACTTTCTTACAACTATGCAGTGCACCATTGTGTGTATACATTATAATCTATTCAACTAGATTCTTAAAAATGGGAATTTAGGTTGTTTCCAGAAGTTTGCTATTACAAATAATATCATCATGAATTACGCTGTGCAAACATTTGCCTTATATTTTTATTTTTATTGTTTTTGAGTTGGAGTCTCACTCTGTCGCTCAGGCTGGAGTGCAGTGGTACCCTTATGACCACCGCTGCCTAGACCTGCTGGGCTCTGGTGATTCTTCCGCCTCAGTCTTCCAAGTAGCTGGAACTACAGACACGTGCCACTATGCCTGGCTAATTTTTTGATTTATTGTAGAGATGAGGTCTCGCCAATTTGCACAGGTTGGTCTTGAACTCACGGACTCAGGCATTTCTCTCACTTCGGCCTCCCAAAGTGCCGGGATTATAGGCATGAGCCACCGAGCCCAGCCTTGCTTTATATTTATGGGGGAATCTTCAGGGTAAACTCTTGGAAGTTGAATTGCAGGAGTAAATGCATATTTACTTATCTTATTAGATCTTACTAAATTTCCCTCACTGGGGTTGTAATATTTTGTATGCTCATTACCAGTGTTTGAGTATGCTTATTTTCCACAGATTCATCAACATAGTGTTTTCAAGATTTTTTATTTTTTGCAAATCTGATAGGTGAGAAATGTAAATTATAGTTTAAATAGCATTTTTCTTTTGAGTGAAGTTAAATATTTTTTCACATGTTTAAGGGCCATTTTGTTTATGTTTTTCTGTGAATTAGCTATGTCATTTGCTCGCTTTTATTTTAGGTTTTAAGTATTTTTTTACTTCCCAATTTTAGGAACTGCTTATGTTTTACAGAAAATAGCCTTTTACTGTTGACATACGTTGCAAATAGTTCCACATAGCTTGTCCTTTGTATTTTTGCTGTAGTTACACTACTTTGCAGTTAAGAAATCACACACACACACGCATGTATATATATTTAATTCATTGAATTTAATTTCTTTTATTGCTTCTGAATTTGTAGTTTTGGTTGGAAAAATTGTTTTTATGTTCAGCTTTTTAAAAAATAAAACAAAACTAATCTATGTTTTCTTCTAATAATTGTATAACTTCTTTTCTTACTAAAAGTATTTGTTTATATCTTGAATTAATTTGGAATTTATCCTGATATAGGGTATGAGTTATAAATCAAATTTTGTTTTACTTTTCTCAAATCTCTGTCTAGTTGTCTCATTATCATTTATTTAAAATTACATTTTTACGGTGATTTGAGATGACAATTTTATCTTACTCTTAACTTTCCTAGATAATTGTTAATTCTGAACACTTTTCTTCATCTCATTTTTCTGTATAATCATGTACCGGTACTACATTGTTTAATTATAGAAGTTTTATAGTATTTTTTAATATTCATGAAGTTAACGAACCCATTTACCCTGCTTTTTCAGATTTTGTATTGCTATTCTTACCTATGTATTTAATACTTCGCATATGACCCCAAGAATAAACTTAACTAGTCCTAATAAAACAAGTTTTTTTTATAACTTGTATTTCTCCCCACCTCCAAATTAGTATCTTTTTTGAAAAAGCAAGATGTCTTTTTATCAATAATGGAACACTAAAAGAAAAATCATTTTCCTACTTTTACCTCTAAAACTGGCAAACAAGGCAAAGCAGAACTGCTTCAGTTTAAGATCTTGGATATCTTTTAATAAATAGATGAAAACCAATTATAATGAATTAATTCAACACTTGAACTTATATACTAATAAATCATTGCTATTTAAAAGACCAATGTCTCTTATTTATAAATCTTACTTAGAAAACTTCTTAGTAGTTATAAATAAAATTAAAATTTAGCTCACATCACAAACCAAAATAAACTTCTCATATATAATTAAATGCAAAAGTTCAAACTACAAAATGTCATTACATCTGCATATAATAGTTAAAAGCAAAAAATAAGTAAATAAATAAATAAATAAACCATTATATTTTAGAACAAGACTTAAGTCACTGTTTGAATCTTGAATGGAGTATGCTTTTTACCAAAATCATTTTTAAAAGAAAGAAAAATCAGTACCAAAATAACAGATGACCAAGTTATATTGTTGAGTCAAAAAGTAAGTTTTTAATATAATAATAATCCGTATTATATAATATACATTTTAAATTATATACTATGCACATATATACATATACGCACATACTTTGATATAGATAGAGAATTCTAGATAGATATACAAACTGTCAACAGTTGTTATTCTTGTTAGGTAGCAGGCATGTGAGATAGAAGAACAGAAACTTACTGTTTGCTTTATATGTATATAATTATGTGATGTTCAATATTTATTTTTTCAAAAGGAGATTTTTTGTAATACTTTAAATAACATTTTTTTAAAATTTTTGAGTCAGAGTCTTATTGTCACCCAGCCTGAAGTACAGTGGCACACTCATGGCCACCACAGCCTTGACTTGCTGGACTCAGGCAATCCACCTAAGACTTCCAAGTAGGTGGAACTACAGGTGTGCTCCACCACACCCAGCTAACTTTTTTATTTATTGTAGAGGTGAGGTCTCGCCAAGTTGCCCAGGCTGGTCTCAAACCTCTGGGCCCAGGCAATCCTCTTGTCTCTGCCTCCCAAGTGTTGAGATTACAGGTGTGAACCACTGTGCCCTGCTTAAATAACTTTTTACATTTAAAAGTAATAGCAATATAAAAATAAAAGTAAAAGGTTCACAGATTACTTCAAATGGCTAAAATATATAAAAGTTTTTAAAACATATCTAATATTTTATTACATGTAAAAATCTTCAATTTTGCAGCAAATAACTAAGGGCCTTATAGTCTCATTAGCTATAATTTAGCTAATAAAATAGCTATATTATCTTCTCCTAGCTAATGGTTAAGAAAATACAGCAAGAATCTAGTAGACTTCCAAAAAGAATTTGTATCATTGTAAAAGGATATTAAAAATTATAAAAATAATCTCATTAAAAATCAAAGGCACTTTTTTTTTTTGAGGCAGGGTCTCACTCTATCACCCAGGCTGGAGTACAGTGGCACGATCCCAACTCACTGCAGTCTCGACCCTTGGGAGACCTCCTGGGCTCAAGTGATCCTTAGGTATCAGTCTCCCAAGTAGTTGGTACTAGAGGCATGCACCACTATGCCTGGCTAATTTTTGTATTTTTTTGTAGAGACAAGTTCTCACTATATTGCCCAGGCTGGTCTTGAACTCCTGGGCCCAAGTGATTCTCCTGACTTGGCATCCCAAAGTGCTAGGATTACAGGTGTGAACCCCTGCTCCCAACCAGGCACACACATTTTAATAAACATAAGTGCTCTCCTCTCAATCAAATTAGCAGGTGTTTTTATTTATTGCCTACAATGTAAAACAATTACTCAGCTCTGGGATAGTGAGATCAAATGGGATAAGTTGGCACAACCATTTGAAACAAGAGTTCCACATTATATATTACATTTTTAAATGTTCACATTCTTTGATGTGGTAGTTAAGCTTGTAAGAATCTGCTGAAAGGAAATAGATCAAAATGCACCAAAAAACTAGAAAAAATTCAAGTGCTCCCTCTGTTGGGGAAAAAAATCTAGAACTAAAATCTGACATCTAGTGTTCACTGTAATAACTGCATAGTAGTCACTAACTGGTAGTCTTATCATAAGCTATCCCTTTTAACAGTGTTTAAAACCCAAAGCAGATTTTGCCTCGGAACATGTAGATCTGTTAGTGAAAGAGAAAATTGCACATAAATTAGTAAAAGAAACATCCAGACATTAACTATGCTTTTTGTAACTTTTTAAATGATAAAAGCAGGAATAAGGGGAAGTGAACAAAAGTTCTCTCAAGAAAAGTTTCCTCAATAAGTGAACAAAACTGGGACCAGGCTGGGAAAATATATGACAGTAGCACAGCAGAGGTGGGATGGGGCAAGGAAGAGAAGAGAGACTGAAAGTGGCTATCTTCCCTCTTTTATCCCGTTTCAAGTACAGTGCAGGACCAAGATCAGAAAAGCAAAGAGAGATCAGCAATTGGGTTTGATATTAATAGTTGGAGCTAAGATTGAGAATCTTGGGCTACTAGAAACTTGGAAAATGTGATCTACATTGTTAATTTTAGCTACACTGATAAAGAAAAAAATCTGTTTTATACCTCTACCATTTTCATTTTCCCCACTGAGATAATTTTAATGCAACCATTCCAGGCAAGAAGGAAGAAATCATCTTTGTACTTGGTCCTTGCTAGTCCATCTGTAGCTTTTTTTTTTTTGAGAAATCAGGATTTATTGAGAGGACAGAAAATCTCCCACAGTGGGAGGGGACCTGAGAGGGTTGACCCCCATCTGTTCTTTCACTATAGTTCTTTTCCTTGCCTCCCGTGTTTACTAAGGTTCTGAACAATGGATACAGAACTTTAGGTGTATCGCTGACAACATACGGAAATTTAATATATAGGTATTTTCTGTGCTTTCTGAAAATTAAAATCACTCAACCAAAAGTGATTAAAAATGAAAAATTAATACACTCTAACCTTGTATTGTTAAATGAGATTCTATTCAAGAGGATGTGTAAATGTCTCCCACATTGCACTGACCTATCTTCCTCCCAAAGTTTGAGCAGATTGAATTCTCAGTTGTTGCCCTTTGTATCTCCTCAATGGATCTTAGGCAAAGTGACCACCTATTCTTGCTAAAATACACAGATGTGTACAAAACCTAGTTCAGGTCCATTCAGAACAGACAAGTACACATCTAAGGAGAAATGAGATGTACATGTTATTTGTACTGACGCTTTCATCATTATTTCTAGCCATGGATGCACCATAAAACATGTGCCATCACTTAACAAGAACTCCTATATCTTCCTCTTTAGCTGCCTTCAGAACGATTTACCTATCTGCTTACTCCCTCTTTATTTATTAATTTTTGAGTCAGAGTCTCGCTCTGTCACCCAGGCTGGAAATGCATTGGCAGAATCAAGGTTCACCACAGCCTCGCCCTCCTGGGCTCAGGCAATCCTCTGTCTCAGCCTTTCAAGCAACTGGGGCTACAGGTGTGTGCCACCACATTTAGCGAATTCCTCTTTTTCTTTAAATAGATTGTGTATACCTTTCTGAAATTGTTTTGTACCGATTTGCATTTAGTATTATCATGTACATTGTTCCCATTTCAGCAAACATAGTTTTCAAGTGTTCCATAGAATTCCATCGAATGGTTGTAGTATATTTAATCAATGAGTTACTTAAAATATTTAGATTTTTTGCTTTTAAAAACAATGCTGCAATAAACAACTTTTTATATAAAACTCTGCATACTTCTCTATTATACTAGTAAGACAAATTTTAAGAAGTGGGATTGGTTGGGTCAAAAAATATGTCTTTTTAATTTTTCAGATTCCAGATTTCTTTTTTCCTTTTTTTTTGAGTCAGAGCCTCACTCTGTCACTCAGGCTGAAGTGCAGTGGCACCATCATGACTACCACATCCTTGACCTACTAGGCTCAGATGATCCTTCTGCCTCAACCTTTTAAATAGATGGGATTAGGGACACACCACTGAGCCTGGCTAATTTTCTGATTTATTGTATCGATGAGGTCTTGCCATGTTGTCCAGGCTGATCTCAAATTCCTGGGCTTAGGCAATCGTCCCACCTCAGCCTCTCTAAGTGCTGGCATTACAGTTGTGAGCCACCGTGCCTGGCTAAAAACATTTTGTGATGTGAAGTTTAATAAGTATGGCGTCCTCTTTCTCCCAATTGACCACAAGAGACCACACCAAAGGAGACTACATTTGAAGTCAATAAGCTACAGGATATATACCTCATAGAAACCTTCAAAAAATCGGGGACGGGGTAGGGAAAGAAACTTCAAAGATCAACACACTGCCAACCCACAAATTGTAGAACTCTCACAACCAGATGGGGTGTCCAGGGCACCTTAAATCCAAAGAAGAAATGTTTCAAAATAATATAACATTTAAAAAGTTATTCAAGATTTCTCCACCATTGGCTGATACAAAGCACAATAAGATGGCATTTTTAGAGGCAGCAGTTTCAGACCCCTAAAAGGGTAATGAGCTTCATATGGCTAAATCAGTGACAAAATCATAACTTTTTTCCAAGAAGGCAGGAGAGCAATTAAATGATCACCTGAACATGAGGGGCACATGATTCACGCTCTGAGCAGTTGGGAAGGGGGTAGACATGGGTAAAAAATTTGTTCTCAGAGGTCTCACCATCTTAATTTGGTCACTTCTAATGAAGAAAATAAAAGATAAAGTTGTTCAAAAATACCTTAAAGCTGAAAACCTGAGCCGCACATTTTTGGTGTTGTTTTGACTAACTCCTCCTGGAATCACCTTTCTGGTTTGGTTGGTACTTTGCAAAAAGCAACGAAATTTCCCATAGTAGAGTCTTTCCTGGGGTTCTGTTTGGTTCTCTGTAAAAGAGGCCTATACTTTTCTCTCTCCTCTATGGAGAAGGCAATATGCATTAAGCAGAAAAGTCACCTTTCAAAAGTGAAAAAGGGATTAGACTGCTGCTTCAGAACTGTGGAATTATTTGGAATGTTTTACAAATGGTTGCTACAAAACAACAACAACAACAGAAACAAAAAAAGATGGTAATTACAAAATGTTAACATTACAACATGCTTCTATTTTTATTTTTGTTATTTTTTTGTTTTTGAGTCAGATTCTCACTCTATCGCCCGGGCTGAAGTGCTGTCACACTCACAGCCATCACAGCCTCGACCTGCTGGGCTCAGGTGATCCTTCCACCACAGCCTTCCAAGTAGCTGGAACTAAAGGCAAGTGCCAACAGGCCCAGCTAATTTTTCTTGATTTCTTGTAGAGACGAGGTGTCACCAAGTTGCCCAGGCTGGTCTCAAACCCCTGGGCTCAGGCAATCCTCCCGCCTCCACCCCTCAAAGTGCTGGGATTACAGGCATGAGCCATCACGCTGGGCACAACATGCTTTTAAAGACGTTTTGCATTGTGCTCACATTCCCTTAAACGTCTTTCCTAAAGGTACTCAGCCTCTAGTCCAGCTGGAATCTGTGGGAAAAGGCAGGGACAGTTTGGTGAAAAAGACACAGGGGTGTGAAAGGGATGATGAAAGAAGAAAGAAGCCCTCCGCTGAGAGATCAGCCCTCATGTTAAAGGACGGCTTTTGGGCAGCCTGGCCTCAGGTAGAGTCGTGATCAGAGAGACGAGCAGTGGCAGGGTGGAAATGGGGTGCTCTACGTCTCATTCAGGTCAAGCAGAGGATAGGCCAGCCTCCTTTGTGTACAGAAGCCCTCCTCTTTTGTGCACTTCAGTCTGTCTTCCAAATCATCAATTGTCTTTTCCAGGCTGGCTACTGATCTCTCAACAAACTCAGCACGGGGGTCTGCCTCCTTGAGTTTATCTGTAAGAATTTTGATCTCTTCCTCATATTTGCCTTCTTTTTTAGACTACTTTTCTTCAGCAGCACTCAGACACTTCAGGATCTGGTTCATAGTCTGATCTGCTCACCCATGTCTTGGCAATCGGGTTCTGCCATCTCTGCTGGTTCCTCTGTGCGTTTCGTTCCAAGTGTCCTTTAATAATCATCAACTTAAGAACCACCTCTTATACTGCCTATCTACCTCTTCCACAATGTGTTTGCTTCTTTGAGTGGGATTTCCTGAAGCGCTATCATTTCTTCATCTTTTCAGACCCAGTTTTCAATAACCTTCAAACCTTTCTCACTCTCATCAACAGTTTCCTCTGCTTCTGCCAGCTTTTCAGGGCTGTGGCCAGGCACTCTTGAGCACGTTCCAGCTCCTCTTCAACCAGCTGGATCCTAGGATTAGAGGCCACCTCAGCCTGTTCTCAGGGCCACATTTCTCCCTACACTTCCACGGCATCATCTGCCTGCTGCTGCAGAGCCTGGGTCTTGCGCTTCACAGCCTCTGTGTTGGTGATTCCAGCCATGGTGCCCCCCAGCTGCATCTGGAGCTCCCGTTCCTGCCTCCTCCACTCTGCATTGCAGCCACTTCTCATCCCTACTTCTGCCTGCTCCCTGATTTTTATACTACATTGAAGAATTTCCTTAAATCAGCAAATAAGTCCCTATATTGATCAAGCCCCTTCCTATTTCTTGAGTCTCTTTCTCCTCCCTGTCCTTGTTTCCTTATTCCAGACATTTTTCTGTACATTGCTTAAAAGGATCAGAAACAAGGTTGAAAGTTGAGCAATCATATGCAGCATGGTTAGCTGGAAGATAGAAGTAAGGAAGTGCAAATTGGTAGAAAAAAAGACTTTCAAAATATGGAGTCCATTGTTGGGTGGAGATGGAGGTAGAAATTCAGAAATCAATGAGATGAGGGAAAAAATAAACATTTTCAAAGTGTTCCAAGCAGCTTGAGAGGGCAGTAAGCAAAATGACTTGAAGCTCAGGCTTTGGAATCCAACAAACCCAGGTTCTGATCATGACTTGGCCACTTACAGCTTGCATAACTTTTAGTGAGTCATAAAACCTCTAAGTCAGAATTCACACAATAATATTTTATCCTTCACAAGGATTAAGTCATCTTAATCTAGTATTTGGCACAATTATCAGCACATAGTTAGACATTAATTGTTAGGCAAATTATTATTAGGAAGAAAATAAGGCAATAATAACATTGCCATATATCAGGCAGGAGTAACCCATGCTTAATCAATGTGAAGAATAAGGAGCATCCCTAGGGTGGAAACTAGACCATATTCTCCCAAGAGGTTTATGGACTCTGGTTGCTCTCCTCTCAGGCACCTAGGATACGTTTCCAGGTAACCACAGGTTCAGGATGACCTAAGCATATATTCACTCTCACCGAGTCTTATTTATTTTTTTATCAAAATGTGCTCTACTTCAGCAAGTTTTGTTTCCTTTACTCAGCATAAACACCTAAAATTTGGAGTCCCCCCTACCTCTGTGGTCAGAATTTTGTGATCTCCATGAGGATTAAAAAAACCCAATATTTTCTACATGACTAAGTGAACTTTATCCAAACTCAACAAATCCAACTATTGTGTTTGTGCCTGCTTTTATTGCAAATGGGGAATACAGCTGGTGATGTTCATCTCTTTCTTTACTGTCCTTGAAAGATATACATACACAACCAATTGGAACCCAAATTAAAAAAATAATGACAAGGATAAAAGAATAAAAGTATCATTTTAATTATTTAAGCATTTACATTTTATTTTTAAGAAAGATACATGATTTGGTGAAAAGAACAGATTGAAATAAAAATAACAGTATTCTGATTTGGCCTTCAGCATTGATTATATAGGGTATAATCTTTGAGAAGTTATTTATTTTTCCTATTATATTATTACTAAATCCTATTATTTAATATCTTCAAATTTTTCATATGTAGTGAGAGGGTTGAAATTTATTATCTTATAAAAAGTCTGAATATACATATGCATGTAGAGATATGAGTGAAATATGTATATATGTGTATTATATATGGTAATATATTTATTTGCATACTCACATACAGACCTATATGTGAATCTTGGTTTCATAGAAAAAAGTAGATTACAAATAAGGAGGTTGAAATAGATTATAGGTAAGGTCTAGCCTTATGCTTACATCATCTGTTTACATAATTAAAATGCCCATATCTTCATTCATCTAAGGCAGCAAAGCAGTGGGAAGCTGTTAGAAACGCAAATTATCAGGCCATACTCCATATTTATTTATTTTTTTTTTTTTTTTTTTTTTTTTTTTTTGAGTTGGAGTCTCACTCTGTCGCCCAGACTGGAGTGCAGTGGCCGCTCCCGGCCACGGCAGCCTCGACCTGCTGGACTCCGGCGATCCTTCAGCCTCAGCCTTCCCAGTAGCCGGAATTACAGGCGCGCGCTACCACGCCCAGCTAATTTTTGATTTATTATAGAGATGGGGTCTCGCCTGCCCAGGCGGGTCTCGAACCCGCGGACTCAGGCAATCCACTCACCTCAGCCTCCCAACTCCATATTTATTAAATCTAGAACCGTGGAGAAGGGGCCCAGTGTTTTGTGTTACAAACTGCCTTTACACTAAAACATAAGAACCATTGCATTTGAACATTCCCAGGAAGAACTATAGGCTAAAATCTTACGCAGAAGTGGAAAACAAATAATTCAAGTGAAAATAGCAGGATATTCTACAGAGAACTTCGAGGGGCAGTGGTAAGAACAGAGACATAACAGTGGGAGTCGGGGAACATTATGGCAGTAGAGAATTGGTGTGACTGTGAGAATACAGAGCATAAGACCAAGCAGCAGTAATAAAGCCATACCCACACAGTACTTGGTACTTGTTCTCATGTAGTAATTTCTACTAGGATGCTAAAAGTGTTGGTTTTAGGCCAGGCGCAGTGGCTCATACCTGTAATTCCAGAACTTTAGGAAGCAGAGACTAGAGGATTGCCTAAACCCAGGGGTTCGAGACCAGCCTGCACCATGTAGTGAGACCTTGTCCTTACAATAAATAAAAAGTTAGCTGGGCATGGTGGTGTGCACCTGTGGTTCCAGTTACATGGAAGGCTGAGGCAGAGGGATTGCCTGAGCCCAGCGGGTTGAGGCTGCAGTGGACATGAGCATGCCACTGCATTCCAGCCTGGGTGACAGAGTAAGATTCTGACTCCAAAAAAAAAAAAGTGCTGGCCTTAGAACCTAGTCTCCTGCTGTGGATCCTAAATGAGGACAATCATCCTCTGTTCTCAGGCACCTATCCCTGCCCTACAGTTATTTTACTACAGAAGTTTGAGATGGGAAGAATTAAGTTGTCTCAAGTTGATCCTGCATGTTTTTCTCCAGGCTCTTTTCAACAACTCAAGATTCTCCTGATTGCAGTTTTAATTCCCCCCTCAATGGCAGCCAAGCATGTGTGTATGTTCAGGGAAAGTAAGAAAAGGCCTGGAGTTTCTCGGGGCTAGATGTGAGGCTGGCCAGAGGAAGTCGCAGGGGTAAGAATAAGCCTATGGAAACGACAAGGCAAGAACTGAGCATGGAGACTCTTAAGGAGGCTTATAGATACCGTGTTGTCATCCAGGACATTTCCCTGAGAGGGGAATCCCCGGCTCTGTAACTTCCTTGCCAGTGTGAGGCTCACCAGCCGGCTGTAACCTTTCCTGCGATGCTCTGGCAGGGTATAGCCATGGCACATGGTAGCAAACTGGTCTGTGATAACCCAGGAGACGGGCTTTCCCTTGTCATCACGAAGACACACACTAGGGAAGCAGGAGATGAGGTTGGCAATGTATCGGAGACATTGTTCGTTGCCGCCCCGAGACCACGTCTGGTTGAGTAGATTGGCATCAGCAACACTCAGGTAGGTTAGTTGTGGGGATGACCCCTTTCTAGAAGAAAGAGACATAAGAAGAAACAAGAGCTCAGAATCATGTGACTATAAAAATATACTTCTCTTTTCATATTAAGAAACCATCTTTGAGGCAATGCCTAACATTGTCAGTGAATTAGAATCCACCATTCCCCCCTCACAAGCATCATTCAGGGTTTCATTTCTGATGAATGAACATACACACATGCTTGGCTGCCATTTCTGATGAAACCAAATTTAAGTCTTTCTTTCTAATTTTATGTCCACTTGTCTTTGTCCTCAGTACAGATTAAAGAAAGTGTTTCAGTTGTTAAATAGACTTAAGTTTGGCTGGAAACTGCTGTCCCATACCCTGAGTCCCCTATGTATTCAGCTGCAAACTAATTTACTATATAAACAAGCCAAAGCCAACCTTAGGCTTTGCAACTAAAAACTGAGATTGAGCCAGTGAGTGATCAGAGCATGCCCAAATAAGGCAGTTGCTAATCAACTGATTTCTGTTCTTGTCTTCTGTGTCCTGCCTATAAAATCTGATGCACACCGCTGGATGTAACTCAGTCTCTTCTGACTTGAGTGCTGCCAGATTCATGAACTGTTTTTTGCTCAGATAAACTCTGCTAAATTTAATTTCTCTAAAGTTTTTCTTTTAACACTATCTTTCTGAAAAAAATAAAAATGTTCTTATTAAGTCTTACTCTGCTGAAACACTCTGTGAGTCCTTGGTCAGTCTAGATTCTTGAAGCCCTAATATTTTGTTCAGTAAAATAAATGCTTTCTGATAGAACTTCTGTAATTCCATATTCATGGCTAGAAAAGAAATACAAATTTCTTAATATGCCACGCACACGTGCATGCTTTAGAAATGTTAGTTCTTCTAGACTGTTCCCCAGATCTATTCTTTGCAAGGTTAAGAAGTCTCAGCCTCCAACTTTTCCACTGGCAGTATTTTTATAGGCCATAAGCTTTCACTATATTTATTCTAATGTTATGTACGTTTTAATTAATTTTCTTCATAAAGCTCCTGATATTAAGCTAATGGAAAAATAATTGGTACAATTTTTAAAACCTGATATGAATCACTTAGTTGAAAGCCTATAAGACTCACAGTGCCTCAGAATTTGCTTTTATTCTTAAAGATATCAATATTGTAAGACCATCTCCAGAGACTGGTATTGTTCTTGCCATGATTCTTATAAAGTATTAATTTGTATTTTCTTTTTATTAGTGAAGTAGAGTGTTAGCTCACATTCCAGGCATACTGTCAACTATGGAACTGGACCATTCATTTATCCACTAAACAGAGGAAGAAAAAAAACAAGCAAACATCAATTGGCTTAATAGGATTTTTCAATTCAATTTTTGAAAATGAACCTTAAAGCCAGAGCAAAGAAGCCTGAGGCAGAAATATCACTGCAAGGAAAAACATTGCCAAGGCAAGTGTTTCAGGAATAGTTATGTTTCAGAGATTCTGACCTTGTTTGTTTCTGAAGGACAGGGTGTTCAAAATAGAGTTTATGCATTTGGGTAACGACTTAGGTGTTAATGACAAATAGTCTAACTTTGTAAAAGAGGTCAATTTGAGTTTAAACCCCATTTTAAAGGGCCTGGCTGAAGAAAGAGGAAAATTTTAAATAATGCCTCAGGGAAGCTGAGGTGAAAGAATTGCTGGAGCCCAGGAGTTTGGGACCAGCCTAGGCAACATAGTAAGACCTCAACTCTATAACAACAACAACAAAATTAAATAAATAAAAAAGTTAACCAGGCATGCTGGTGTGCACTTATAGTCCCAGCTACTTAGGAGGCTGAGGTGGAAGGCTCTCTTGAGCCTAGAGGTCGAGGCTGTAGTAAGCGGTGATCATGTTACTATACTCCAGCCTGGATGACAAAGTGAGACCCCGGCTCAAAAAAAAAAAACAAACAAACAAGACAATTTGGGAAATGTGACTACTAACTGGTTATTTTATGAAAATATGGCTAACACAATTTTAAGGGATTGTGCAGAAAAGGGTTAACATAGCAGGCTTAAGGGTGTTGCGCTTAGAAAGGCCTAATTGCTAGGTTGACCCTTAGCTGGTATCTGGGAACTGAGATGTGAAGGAGTGCTCCCATTCCCAGGAATCTCATAAGTGGCTGTGACTCAACTGTATAAACAGTGTGGTATATGCTGCTTTCCTTTTGGAAAGTCTAGGAAATTGCTTTCCTAGACTTGCTTTCCTTATGGAAGTCTAGGAAATTGGTCTGTGCTAGGCAGAGGATGCCTCCAACAAAAATCCTGGGCACTGAGTCTCTGAGCTTCTCTGGTCCACAACATTTTACATGTATTGTCACAACTCATTGCTGAGGGACAGAGTATATCATGTGTGACTCCACTGGGATAGGGCTCTTGAAAGCTTGTGCCTGGTTACTTCTGGACTTTACCCGATGCACCCTTTCCCCTTGTTGATTTTGCATTTTATCCCTTCATTATAATCAATCATAGTCATATTTATATTCACACAATCATGTTTGCTGAGTCCTCCTGTGCTGAGCAAACATACTGAGTCAACACAGTGAATCACAGAGCCTGTGGGTGGTCTAGGACATGAGTGATATTTGTATGGTGTTTTGTTTTTTGTTTTGTAAAGACTTATCTTTTAGAGTTACATCTTAAAATATTTAAGGATAATGTCTAGGATATTTCCTTCAAAATAATCCAGGAGGTAGAAAGAATATATAATGGTGTGGACTGAACAAGATTAGCCATGTACTGGTAGAAGATTCTTTATACTATCTTTTCAACTTTTGTGAATTTTAAATTTTTATAATTAAAAAAAATCCAGTTGCTTTCCTGTGACTTAAAATGTACATTCTTCCTTAGATTTAGCCTTGTTTTGCTTAACAAATCCTTCAGTATTCACTGTAGAAGTGAGGAAAACTAACATTCACTGAGGTGAGTACTTTTCAAGTATCTTTCTTCATTCTTTTATTAAAAAGCATTAAAGAAAATGTTATACTTTAATTTTTGAGAGGACACTGAGGCTCAGAAAGGTTAAGTGGAACAGAAAAAAACTGGTAAATGACAGAACAGAGACTCCAAAGTAAGAGAAAAGAAGAATCAATATAGATACAAACTAACCAATGTTTTAAAAGATTGCATTCTGGCTGGGCTCGGTGGCTCAGCCTGTAATCCCAGCATTTTGGGAGGCTAAGGCGAGTGAATTGCCTGAGCCCATAAGTTTGAGACTAGCCAAGACAACTTGGGAAGACCTCGTCTCTACAAACAAAAATTAGCTGGGCTTGGTAGCGTGGGCCTGTATTTCTGGCTACTTGGAAGGCTGAGGCAGAAGGAAGGATCGCTGGAGCCCAGCAGGTCGAGGCTGTGGTGGCCGGGAGCATGCCACTGTACTCCAGTCTGGGCAACAGAGTGAGACTCCAACTCAAAAAAAGAAAAAAGAAAAAAAAAGATTGCATCCTGGAGTTGGACTTCTTGGGATTAATTTCTGGCACTATAATTTACTCCTGTGTGTCATTTCACCTCTGTTAAAAAAGTAAATAATAGCAGTCCTACTTTATAGGGTTATAGAAAAGATTAAAGGGGTAACGCTTAAACATTTAGTGCCTGACACATAAAAGAACCCAACATAAGTCAGTTTTATTCCCCTACTCCTGAAACAGCAAAATAACAACAACCTTGGAGTCAGATAGTAGAGATTATTTAGATTTATTTGGGGGAGGAGCACAACAAGGAGTGATTTTTGTTTGGCTTGGTTTTTTTGTTTTTGAGTTGGAGTCTCACTCTGTCGCCCAGGCTGGAATGCAGTGGCACATTCACGGCCACCTCAGCATCAACCTGCTGGGCTCCAGCGATCCTTTGGCCTCAGCCTTCCAAGTAGCTGAAACTATAGGAGCGTGCTACCACACCTGGCTAATTTTTTTTTTTTTTATTGTAGAGACGAGGTCTTGCCAAGGTACCTGGGCTAGTCTCGAACCCATGGGCTCAGGCAATCCTCTAGCCTCAGCCTCCCAAAGTGCTGGGATTATAGGCTGGAACCACTGCACGTGGCCACGGAGTGATTTTTCCATGGACACTATAGAAATACAGATATGCTGAGTTCATTTATGACTATGGACAAAAATTCTGCTTTGATATTCAATGAAATCACGATGAGTCAAACACAGGGGAAAGGAAAAGAACAAACAACACGTACATACATACAAATTTAGGTACAATGGCCCAAACTCAAAGTTCCTACATATTCCGTAATGATGCTAAGTACTCTATATTTGTGTACTTCTATAGCAGTAAATCCTGCCCCAAATGCAGAAACATGGTTTACATACAGGAGACTGGTGTCTGGAAGAGTTGAAACAGGAGAAAAATGAACGGCCTTGAAGGAAGTTAGCTTTATGTTCAACTGCTTTGAGTTGGCAACAACTTTGGAAACATCATATAAGTCACTCTGCAGCCCTGTGTATACAAAGACATAATTTAATATGTGGGAATTTTATTTGCAGACTCAAACAGAAAATTTGTTTCAGTGTTTTTATATTGACTATCATCAATACCACCAGTTCTTCTAGAACTTATAGCATGACTCCCTTCTCTACCTTTCCAAATCCTCATTTACTCTGTCCTTTCCAGTCTGTGTCCTGGTTGATTGAATCCTCTGGAAACAGACTTTTCCTCTTCCTCACATCTAATGGCTAATTTACTCTCCTCTAGTGAGCCACTTCTCACTGTGACCCTGAGTCTTCTTGAAGAATGCATGAATGGGACAGTATGGTGGGGCCCTCTCCCCCAAAATCAGAATTATCTTTTGGAGGGTGGGCCTCTTCTAATACACTTGGAATTTGTTCCTCTGGATCACATGGTCAACCAAAGCTTTGATTTGGAAGTTTTGAGAAGATTGTGTCATGATTTGTGGAAAAAATATCTCAGGTTGTGGCAAACAGGTGACTGGCTCTTCTACCATGACAACGCGCCTACCCACACCACACTGAGGGTTAAGCAGTTTTTGAAAAAAATAAAACAAAAGCAAAACAGTATGACTTCCCATGCTTCACCTTCCTTATTCACCCATCTCACCCCTGGTGACTTTTTTTTTGTTTCCCTAGATGAAAAAAACCCTCAAAGGAAAATGTTTTGCCGATGTGGAAGAGGTGAAACAAAAACAAACAGACAAACAAACAAACAAAAACGGCAGAAGCACTAAAAGGTATCAAAATTGATGAGTTCAGAAACTTTTGAGTAGTGGAAAAAGCTTCTCAATAGGTGTATTGAATCAAACAGAGTACTTGGACAGTGACTGAAGTTTAAGCATGTAAGAATACACAATTTTTCATAAATAAGCTGTTTTTTGGGGAACACCCCCTTGTATATTGAACACGGTATGGCATCTTAGCCTTGGCTAAGGGAAGACCCTCAAGAAGTAAAATCTTTGAAAAGTTAAGTAGGTCTTCAAGTTATTAAAATTAGAGAAGATGTGGCTAGCATCCCATCTTATAACACTGAATTACATCTAAGACTATGAGAAAAAGTGTGCAGTGCCAACCAAAGGTGTGGATGGTAGTTCAAGCAGACGTTCTTTTTCCCAAGTTAAACTGAATCAATTATTTTTAAAAGTCAGTTTAACACTCATTTTCAAAACATTTTGAGTTATAAAATGTAATAAAGCTGCATAAAGCAAATGTATAACTTAAATATTATATATTTTAGTTACTACTAAAACCATGAAAGAGAAAATTTATTAGCCACCTAATTTATGACTCTCTCAATCACAATTTACTCTCACCTCCACTAAAGATAACAACTATCATAATTTTTATGGTAAATATTTCTTTATTTTCATCATAGTTTTATCATCCAAGAGTGCATCCTTACATTCTACAGTTTAATTTTGGCATTAAATCTTTAAATCTACATGTTTGGCTTCAGCCCCCACTCTATTTTAATTATTTCAATTTATTTGTTAAATAAGTCAGTTGCTTCTGTAGTTTTTATAGTCTTGTATTTTGTTGGTGAACTCTTCATGGTGTCATTGACTATATCCTTTTGTCTTCTGTATATGTTACTACTTTTAGCAATTGATTTTTTCTTTTTCTTCAAGTGCCTCTGTCCACCTATCTTCTTAGAGGGAGAGGAGTTGCTAATTGGAAAAGTCAGAATTCAGGACATTTATTAGACCACAGTTACCAGTGGGCAGGCAAACTTTCAGGTTAGTACTCATGTAGATAGTCCTTCTCTCGTTCATATAACCAGTAGTGAGCAGGAGAATGTCCTTCTCTCTGGGTCAGTCTTTTTTTTCACTTCCTGCCCTCTCATGGCAAACACAGGGGTTTAGCTCCTCTGGGTAGGTTAGTGGGTCGAACCTGATTTAATATTGTTTATAAGTAGCTCTTAGGTTAAAAATGACAAAGGTGTTCCTGTGCAGGCCATGCTGTTCCTCTGTACACCAAGTGCTACAGCAGTTACCACCTAATGCTTGATCTACCCAGTAGTCTGACTAATATCTGTGACTGAAGCCTGCACTGTGGCAAAAGATCAAAGATGGATCATGTATATGGCCATTAGATAGGCTTTTGGAGTTGTTCGTGATTTGGGGCTGTTATGGAAACAGAAGGTTTATGAAACTTTTCGGTCCTCTGACTAAGAATAGCAAAGGTACTGATGACTTATTAGATGCTATTCAGGGCTGGGCACAGTGGCTCACACCTATAATCCCAGCATTTTGGGAGGCCCATGGGCTCGAGACCAGCCTGGGCAACTTGGTAAGACCTCATCTCTACAATAAATCAAAAAATTAGCCAGGTGTGATGGCGCATGCCTGTAGTTCCAGCTACTTGGAAGGCTGAGGCAGAAGGATCGCTTGAGTCCAGCAGGTCGAGGATGCTGTGGCCATGAGCGTGCCACTGCACTCCAGCCTGGGTGACAGAGTGAGACTCCAACTCAAAAAAAAAAAAAAAGAAAGAAGCATTCAATATTCCAAGAACATTACAGTTATTACCACAGAAGTCTATGTCAAGAGATCACATAAAAAGCCAAGGGTAATTCCTGAACTGGCTTATATGCTAAATGTGGAGCCTTTACCTACTCTATCAGTTGGTACTAATTCACACTTGTCCCCATCAAATCTACAGAAAGAATGCTTGGGTCAATTTAAATGACTACAAATGATTCACAACTATCAGTTCAGGCATCTGGGAAAAAAAAATTGTCAATTATAGGCCTGTTTTCTCTGAAATTGTGAACTGAGGTGATTTAAAGAGAGTAAGGCGTAGAGCATCAAGACCCATTCAATCACTGTCATGATTTTTTACCCCAAGGAGGAGATTTACTTATTTCCACATTAAAGCAGTACATTTTTTTTCCCTAAATTCACTAAGGGAATAGTAGAAGCATGTCTTACTTCTGAGCAGCATCACTGGGGCATATATACAAAGGTAAGATAGTTTAGAGTTTCCTTGATAAGGTCCTTTTGAGCATTTACAAATGAATTTTATATAATATTCTAAGTCTTTAGGTTATGAATGTGCATTAGTCATTATTTATAAATTTTCTGAGTGGACAGAAGCTTTACCTTGTAGGAGGGCTTCAGCTGTCTATAGTTACTAGACTTTATATTTCTAACTTGGGGATCCCTAACTTCCTGTAAAACAATTAAGGAATTCATTTTACCAGAACAGTCATAAAAAACCCAGTGAAACATTGCCTGTATCAACCCCCAAATATTATGGAAGTTTGGAAGAGTAAATGGCACACTGAAGCTGAAAGAGTCCAACTAAACTATCAGACACCCCTACTCTTCCTCGGTTCTGGAATAAACCACTAGTGGTCACACAACTCCTCAGAGCACACACTGACTCTTTCCTTAGAAAATCAATGTAGATGATTTTATGCAGATCAATCTGAATCATCTGCTTCAGAAGGAAGAGAAAGCTTACCTATTGACTCAGATCTAAATTTATAGTTACTTTAAAAGGTGTGATAGAAAATGATTAAAAGCAGATGGGTGTGGTGGCTCACGCCTGTAATCCCAGCACTTTGGGAGGCCAAGGCAGGGTTATTGGTTGAGCCCAGGAGTTCAAGATCAGCTGGGAAATACAGCGAAATCTCATCTCTACCTAAAAAAATAAAAAATTAGCCTGGTGTGGTGGCATGCGCCTGTAGTCCCAGCTATTCCAGATGCTGAGGTAAAAAGATTGCTTGATCTCAGGAGGTTGAGGTGGCTATGAGCCATGATCATCGTGATCGTGCCACTACACTCTAGCCCAGGCGACAGAGTGAGAACCCGACTCAAAAACATAAAATAAACATGAAAAATAATTTTAAAAGTTATTCAAAGCGATAAGAAAAAATATGCTATCATACTCACCAATATCCCTATTATAGTAACTGTAGAAAAATATGTCACCTAGACCAGCTCCATTTAAATGATCTCCTTTTACCCTGCAGGCCATGCCTCATTAGGAGTAACAAATAAGTTTTCTTATAAAACTATAATACAGAAATAGCAAATACATAAAATATATATGTATGTGTTTATGCATATATATTTGTATATAATCTGTATACATATTTTATATATATGAAATATTTATCTATATCCATCTGATATATAAGATAAAGAGGAGAAAACAAATGACTGAATAATGTAGTTATTGCACTTGACCTCACCTTGTATTTGAAAAACTTGGTCCCAGTTAATAACATCACGTTCCTCCAATAGCTGTTGGTAAGCCCTGACATCTTTGTAGAACACAGCATAGGCATTAGTATAATGGTCAAGATTATCTGTTTCAGCCTAGGACAGAGGGCATAATCATAAAAACATAAGCATATTTTCTGGAGAACCCAAACCTTGGATTAGATCCCATTAGTTGGGCAAATGTAGCTAATTTTCCATTAACAAAATTAGCTATCTATAATACAATGGCTAGGTGGGAATGTGGTGAGGGGAAAAGAGGCATTTTGTAACTTTTGCTTGAATCTTTCTTCTGAAATAAGGTTTTCTTAAGGCGTCTGTTTCACATTTTTCTTGGATTTTATTTATGTGTAGAAATAGCAAGAGTATACAGCTCAATGGATTAACCTCCAAGAGTCAAAACTCTCAAGATCTTCCTAATGTGGTCAGGACAGCACCTCTGTCACCATGTGAGCTTTTCCTTGGTCTCAGGGCCAAAATGGAGTGAATATTGTCTTCATCACATGACCAAAGTCAATTGGCATAAGAAATTATCCACCCAGTGGAAAAGCTAGTTATCTACAGATCAGTCACTTGTGCTTCATGCTTCCAGAGATTATGCAACACTAAGAAAACACTTTATTGAACACGTTTTTCATATTCCTGACACTCTGAAGACAATCAAATTAAAAACTAATGGTGAAATTGTAGTGTGTTAAGCTAAAGTACTTGGCTACTATGGTTATACTATCCTTGTTACTTACTAATCTGTCTTTCTAATTCTTCTTATTTTTTTTGCCTTTTAAAAATGTACCTCTCAGCCGGTTTGGTGGCTCAGACTGTAATCCCGCGCCTTTGGGAGGCTGAGGTGGGTGGATTGCCTGAGCCCGCCTGGGCAGGCGAGACCTCATCTCTACAATAAATCAAAAAATCAGCCGGGCCTGGTAGTGCGTGCCTGTAATTCCGGCTACTTGGAAGGCTGAGGCGGAAGGATTGCCGGAGCCCAGCAGGTTGAGGCTGCGGTGGCCGGGAGCGGCCACTGCACTACAATCTAGGCGACAGAATGAGACTCCAACTCAAAAAAAAAAAAAAAAAAAAAAAAAGTACCTCTCAGCCAGGTGCAGTGGCTTATGTCTGTAATCCCGATATCTTGGGAAACAGAAGTGAGAGGATTACCTGAGTCTAGGAGTTTGAGACCAGCCTGGGCAACTTGGTGGGAGCTCATCTCTACAATAAATAAAAAATTAGCTGGGTGTGGTGACATGCAACTATAGTTCCAGTTACATGGAAGGCTGAGGTGGAAGGGTCATCTGAGCCTAGCAGGTCAAGACTGCAGTGGCCGTGAGCATGCTAGTGCACTCCAGCTTGGGTGACAGAGTGAGACTTCTACTCACACACACACAAAAAAAGAAAAGAAAAAATAAAAAAGCATACCTCTCTTTGTCGCCGAGTGATGACAGCTTTGAAGTCTGGCCATGAATCCAGTACTACTTCCTTTTGAAAGGGATTCCCACGATTTATGTTCATCACTGCTCCATAAACCTGAGCCAGAGAACCCAGAGAGACAAGTTAATTACACTATTAGCTGTTTCAGTTGCATATTACCCTCTATAATACATATACATACCACACACACACACACACACACACACACACACACACACACACACACACACACCTTTACTCTTATCAGTGCACATAAAAACTGGTAAAAAGCCTGAATCCTCTGAAAACTTCCCCTAAACCTAGTTTTTCTAATACAACAGTGAGAGGTACCAAATTGATAGGGTTACTAGGTGGGTGCTTGGCACATAAATCAGCAATATTTGCAGAATAAATCAGAAAATGATGTATAGACTTAGGGCTCATACGTATTTAAAAAATTCCACAGATCATTTTGTTGCTCAGCTTTTACCTGAGAAATGCAGCTACTCCTTCAACCCCAAATTACAATTAAATATAATTTGAGGGTGAAACAAACCCAAATTAAAAAAAAACACCCCAAAACCTGCATTTCAGTTGATGGAAAAAGGCTCTATAAGTATTCCCTGAAGGTAATAACTATGTCTCATTCATTATTATATCCATGGAGCCTGACATACCTGAATGAATTCTTGGTGACTAAACAATATTGGAGTAATATTAAAATTCTGTCATGTGACTTTATACAGTTTTCTCTCTATGAAGAAAGATGTCTGTCCTATAAAACAACTTTTCATATGTCACATGTGTGCTTGTAGAGGCTGAAGAAAGTTTTGGTGATAATAAGGACTGTGGAGTTATAGGCCAATGTTCATAGTATTTTCATAATACATAAAAACTGGAACAACCTAAATGTCCATCAACAGTTGAATGAATAAATGGGGCATATTCATACCATGAATTACAAAATAGCAATGAAAATGAATAGAATATGCTACAATGAATCACTGAATCTTATAAACATAATCATGAGCAAAAGAAGCTAGGTACAAAAAGGATACTTATTGTATAATCTAATGGATATTACATAGAAGAACAGATGAAATGAAATTATAGCTTTGGAAATCACGACAGCGATCACTTTTGGGGTGCAGGGAGAGGTATTGGTTGGAAACGACCACTGAATTTTGAGAGGAATGGTATCTAGGTAATGTTTTCTTCTACGTGAGTAGATATTATACAGGTATTTGCCTTGTGAAAATTCAATAAGCTGCATAATTATATTGTTTGTGCTTTCTAACATGTGTTAGACTTCAATGAAAAAATTTACAAGGGCATTAGAACTTACATTTAACCTCCTTTATCACTATATTTTAAATTAAAAAATTATTAGTATTTTTTAAGAGGCAGGTCTTGCTATGTTGCCCAGACTGGCTTTGGATTCCTGGGCTTAAGAGATCTTCCCACCTTGGACTCCCAAGTAACTGGGACTACGGTTGTGCCACTGTACCTGGCTTTACTGCTTCTCTTAATCCAAATCACTCACCTTACTACAATGCCTAGAATATTATACAACTTTTTTCTTTCTTCCCTAACCTGGATCTCACTCAAACATCCTCACAAAATGGCTCTTTCCAAATTGAGTTTTGTTTATATTAATGTGTAACCTGGATCACCCTTAGTGAAAACGCAAGAACTAAAGTAACCTGGAAGGATCATACTTGTTCTATGAGTCATTACATTTTGTGGCTGCTCATCTTACATAAAATGGTTTTATTAAAATGGTTACATGGGGAAATTGTACTTCCTTATTCAAAAGTGTAGTCTAAATATGACTGGAATGTTCAGAAGATTAAAAGAAAAAAACTCAATATTCAGATTCTGAAAAAAATAACTTGTTTGTATAAGATCTGGAGTCAACTGAAAGATCTGACATTGATTAAAAACAAACTCATCCAATAGCTGTTTATTCAAAGGACAAACGTAGTATAGAAGGGGAGTGACTAAAAATAAGTAAAATGCTGGAGGAATGAGCAGTTAGAGTTTATGAAGGAATTGTGAAGGA
Organism: Cephalopachus bancanus; assembly: GCA_027257055.1. Taxonomy (NCBI): domain Eukaryota; kingdom Metazoa; phylum Chordata; class Mammalia; order Primates; family Tarsiidae; genus Cephalopachus; species Cephalopachus bancanus. Next base: position 3,687,027 of record JAPVLO010000012.1, read on the forward strand.
ATATTTAGTCACTTAAACACTAAACTGAGGTTACAAAATACAGATCCATAAGCTTCAAAAAATGGAAGAAGGGTAAAGAAAAAAAACTGTATTTTATTTATTTATTTATTTTTTGGCTCTTGAACATCTTTTATGACCCTATAAATAAACGCCACTGAAACCTTTCTAGTTTCAAGAAACCTTTCGTTTCAAGAGTTAGCCAGACACATGAGTAAGGCAAAGTAGCTCACCATCTTATTCCATTAATCCACCTCAGTGCCAGCATTCAAAATTGGAAAATTCGGGTCAGACTGTCCATTTGGACATTTTTTTTAACCATATCATCCCAAATTACGATTCAGGTTTTCTCCTACAACATATAGTTTAAGCTACGATTAATAAGGCAAGAGGACTGGATTTAATTAACATAGTACAGTATACTAGAGGACTCCCTCTAGATCATTTTTATCCAAATTTTAATAAACATAGGGATTATTCATGGTGTTTGTCAAAAATGCAGGTCTCTAGCTTCAAAAATTCGGATTCCTTATATCTCTCCTGGGTGATTTGCATGCCACATTTGAAAATCACTGTCACAGGGAATTCTCTTTCTCAAGAAACTCAGCTCTCAAAGCCAATTTCATTGCATTCTGCATTTTCTCCCCTAAGTGCTTGCAGCAGTTCTAATCTCTCATTTATTGTAATCTTTGGTTACCGACATCTTCCACAGTAGTGCTGAGTTTTATCATCAGCAAACCCTCCTGGATTTTAAAATAGGAACTTGGTAACCAATAGAGCCACTGAAAAAAACTTAAAAAATAAAGATCTTGAAATAAACTTCAAAATTTCAAACTTCTAAGCTTCAGTTCTATTATTTATTTAGTTCATCTTAACTGCAATGCCATCCAGTCCATAACCTTCTGTCACTTAGAACTCAAATTTACTTAAGAAATAATTTGCTTTTGAAATAATCTAGAAATCACCTAAATTTCCCTGGGAGTCTTCTAGAGGAATCGTCAAAAGTGTAATTCCCTGGGCTTTAGCGAATCAGGCACTAGCAGGAGGGGGCTGGGAAGCTATATGTTTAACAAGTGCTCCTAGAGAATCTTATCATCAGAAAAAACAAGAAATAGCCACAAATTTGACACTATTTTACAGATTAAGACAATCAAGAAATAAAATAAAATTCTGAACTTTATAGTACCTTGAGTGATTCAGGAAAGCAACTCTTCAACATTTTCTCCAGTGTCAGTAATTTGGTAGAACAGTTTAACACCAACATCTTCTCCAGAGTGTTTGCAATTCCGTACCTAATTAGAAACTTAAGGTAGGCATTTGATTTTTGCCGTTAACATTTTAATCTGGCTAGGATATCCTTGTCACCCTGTTTTCACTGGGTATAAATCTGGCTGGTATTGCTCTCTCTGAAGAGGGAAAAAGATGGGGAGGTTCTGGGATCGGTAAACCAGAAAATACAAGAAAATGGAGAGTGATCCTTTTTTTTTTAGTCCTGGACAGATGTGAGAGCCTATACTGGGTTAAATCTTTCCATTATACACATTCATTGTACTCTAAACTCTTCCTTCAGGGCACTTACAACTGTAATTTTATGTTCTTTGGGTTTTCTTTGACTTAAGTCTATGAAGGGCATGGAGGTAGGGCCAGTGTCTGCTTTTTGCTTCACCGTATCCACAGCACTTGGCATATAACGTGAACATTTTTAATAGTTTTTGAATGGATACTATGAAGCTCAGGGTAAGAATCTTGAGCTCAGTAGCATAACTTTTTTCACAATGTGGGGCAAAGACTACAGAAAAGACTTCAGTGGAATAGGTGGATATAAGGAACAACTTGAAAAGAAGCACCTATATTAAAGATGAAGAATCAGATACGGGCAAGGGCTTAGGCTCATTTTAGCCAGATAAAATTAAAGAAATAGATAGGGCCTACAGATAATGTGTGCAAACTCATCCATTCTCATGCGATTACATTTTCTAGATTTGGGGGCTTCATTTCCCCTGCTTTGTTCCCAAGAAAACTTTTTTCCCCAACGTTCCAATGAGGGATTAACTTAAAGAAAAAAAAAATTCCTACAGTCAATGTAGTGGAGCTCATCTGCTTACACTTAGCAGCCAGGTACTAGGATGACAACAATAACTCAGCTAGACATAAGAACCTGGTACTTCTGGAATTGTGGTGCAGAACTTGGATTATTCCACTATAACACATTTTCCTGGTAGAGAAGGTTACTTTATATCCCTGTGTGGCATACCTGTATGACTACAAGTTACCCTAAGTATTCAATTGTGATCTACTTAAATCCATTGTAAAACTTTTACTAGGACTTTTATGTGTCTGAACTTCTACAAAGCATATGATCAAGCACTGTGGGCTCTAGTTCACTGAACGGTTCACTTGAGGTGCTTGTGTTCTCTTCAGGAGTCAGAAGAAATACCAAGGGCCAGGGTAGCACCAGAAAATAAGAAGGCTTTTAGATTCTACTACTCATAGTCTAGACCAATATTAGAAACTTTGAAAAGTTTCAAGATTTCGGGATGGCAAAGAAAGTCGTATATCTCTTCACCCTTTTATTTATTTGACTTTTAACTCTTTTGTGAACTCTAAATAAAAATCATATTTCAACTTTTTCATAGATATTTATTTTAAACATATTTATTTTAATTTAATATCTCTTGATAAAAAAATGGCCAGGCACAGTGGCCAATGCCTGTAATCCCAGCAGTTTGGAAGGTGGAGGCGGGAGGATGGCTTGAGGCCAAGAGTTAAAGATTGCAGTGAATTATGATTGTGCCACTGTATTCAAGCCCAAGTGACAGAATGATACCCTGTCACAAAAAAAAAAAAGAAAAAAAATGAAATAAAACAATTTCAAATGGCAGTGGATCCTAAATTTCTTAATTAGATTTGATGTCTAGAGATCCTTTTATGCCCTAATACTTAACAGAGTAACAAATACAAAAATCAAGGATTACGAGTATTTGTGGATGATTTACTTATTTATTATGCTTTTTCCCCTGAAGAATCTAAAATCATTTATACAAATAGGTTTAAAAAAATGTAATATATGTATATATATGTGTGTGTATATATATGCATATATACTATAGTTTATTGATATTTATTTATGTATTTTGAGTTGGAGTCTCACTCTGTTGCTGAGGTTGGCGTGTAGTGACAGCCATTGCAGCCTCGACCAGCTGGGCTCAGGTGATCCTCCCACCTCAGCCTTCCAAGTAGCTGGACCTACAGCTGTGTGCCACCACACCCAGCTAATTTTTAAATTTATTGTAGAGATGAGGTCTCTACCATGTTGCCCAGGCTAGTCTTGAACCCGCGGGCTCAGGCAATCCTCTAGCCTCCTCCTCCCAAAGTGCTGGGATTAAGCCACCTTGCCTGGCCAATAAATATAGTTTAAATTAAAATTCAGGCAACAGAAAAAATAGAGGGACAAAGAAATACGGAGTCATGAGTGAGGTTAATATGCACAGCATGGAATACAGTCCTCCATCTACAACTGATCCTTTTTATCTGTGGATTCCATATGTGCAAATTCACCTACTCCCTAACATTTATTTGTAACCTCTAAATCAATACTTGCAACATTTGTGCAGTTATTTGCAGACATAAACAGAGCAGCAACATAATTGAGTCTATTAACACACATTTCCAGCTAAGGTTGAACTAGGCATGTTCTGCCTCACAATGAAAACAAGTGTCCTTTTCATGGTCTGTTTAGTGCCACGCTTTTTGTTTGTGATTTTTCTGTTTAAAATGGCCCCCAACCATATTGCTTAAGTGCTATTTTGGTGTTTCCAAGTGCAAAAGGCTCTGATGTGACTTATGGAGCAAATACATGCTTTAGACAAGTTTTGTTCAGGCTTAAGTTATAATGCTTTTGAATTAACTATATATATTAATGTGTCTTTTTACAAAAGTATACATGAAACAAGGTTATTAGGTTATTTATTGGTCTGTTGCTAAAGATATTGTGACCAGAGGGCTTGTAGAAACCTAACTGTATTTCCACTGGGGTAATGTTTCAGTATTGACTAAGTCAGTGTCTGATGTAACTTTATTGAACATAACTCCCACAATGATCTCTCACCTCCTACAGGTACCTGCCTCTCACCTCCTGCAGGTACCCTGCAGATATGGGCAAGGGCTGAGGCAGGTACCCGCAGGAGGTGAGAGGCTACCTCTGACTCTAAGCTTTCTAGCAGCTAACATAAAGAGAAACAAACATGGTTAATTGCATGATTGTTTGCCCCTAAAATTATTCTTACAGTATTTCCTCTAGCATGTTTTTGTTGTTGTTGTTGTTTGTTTGTTTTTTACTTAAACTATCTACAAAGTCCAGTTCTCTAACTTCTTAATAGTCAAAACCATCCTTGTTTAGGCTTTAATTTACCTTTGTAGACTATACTCTTGTAAATCACAAACAAATTACTTAAGGTGACAAATTAAAATCAGAGAGACATTTCCCCCATGGGTTCACACAGAGAAGACATTATAATTAATGTACAACATTTGGCAATACCCTTTCAGTAAACAATGATGAATTTAATAGCATCTTTCATTAAGTATGAGCTTTTAAAAAATTTCACAAAATAGAATGCAAAAATTCTCATAGATACAGAATATATTTTTATACATATTTGAATTATGGTAGAAAGTAATAACAAGAACTATTAACTCTGTAAGTTACAAGATCAGAATGTCATATCCTTTCCACTCAATTACAGATGGTACATAATCAGTACGTGCTCTAGAATTGGAAGGTAAAGGTTTGTAATTCCTTTAACCAAACTATTAAACTCAGTTTCTGAAAGTCTTTGTTAAGATAATAAATTATGGTCATATAAGTTTTAGGAACTGAGGTTTCTTTGGGGCATTTGAGCACAGAGAAACTATTTAAAATATTGTATTGATTAATATTCATCATTCAAAGAAAGCATGACTCTCCTGGAGACGTTTCTTATAAACAAATAATGCTTAAGACTGCTGTTTTTATAATGTAACACACTATTTACAATACAATGGTGGACATTTGCTAACAAGGAAAGAAAACTTTTTTTAAAGCACTTGCAATCCAATACTAGTAATTATTTTCATATTACAGAATTTTTGTTCAGAGAGATACTCTGACCTGTTCCTCTAGTTGTGTCCATATTACAATGCAAAAATGTTTACACTTTGTAATGTTTATTTTACTCATATCAAAATTCAAAGGAATAAAGCAAATTTTTTAAAAAAAATTTAAAAAGCACACCAAGAAACAAAATTTATCATTTTCTCTAAAACTAATTAGAATTTATTCTTTCTGTATAAGTTAGAATTTCATTTCCTCTATTTTTCCCTTCCATTATAAACTGATGACTTGGGATATTTTAATGAATAAATGCTTACCTGCTGTTGAGAGTTCAGTCTGAAGTTGAGAGTTTTCAGCTCTGTATCAGAGAAGTAGCTCCTTCTATATAAATGGTAAGCTTATTCTTCAAGGTGCCTTACCTAGTTAGTCCTTAGTGGAAAGAGGAGAAAGATTAAAAGGCCTACACCTGTAGAAGGGGCGGGGTTATGGTGTTGGTCAGGTGAAAATCATCTCACATACAACACAGGTATTAACACTTTATCTCTTCCTTTTGCCACACTTATTGTTGTAGTGTTAAAGCCAATGAATATCAATCTTTATTTAGAGATGGGAATTTTCTAGACATTAAATCCATCTATGCATCAGAACTGCATAGAAGGGAATAAAAGGGAATTGGATCCAGGCAAATGAGGGTACAATAAAATAATACAGAGTTATTGACCCCTTTGGTATTTTAATCTATTCTGAGGAAAATCCTTTTGCAGCCCTAAGCTTCCAAGGCTGAATGAGGGTAATTTCTAAAGAGGATACTTAATGGCATATGCAGAGTGCCTCAATTTAAATGCAGTCACTTGGGAGGATTCTGTTTACCATCTTTATGTTTCATAAAATGGTTAATTAAGGCATTCATTACTAGAAGACACTGAGGTAAGCAATACAATGGGCAGCTGATAGCTGAAAGTGACTGGAGAAATTGTATTAGATGCCAATTATTAGATGTCAAAATAAGAGTGTTTTTAATCGTGATATATTAATAACATTTTAAAAAATGATGTTACTGAGAGCAGCATACACCTGTTCATAGCTCTGAGAAACCCATATAAATATAGTCTTTTCTAAGTATCAGCTGAATAAAATAGGTTAACAAAAGTTGTACAGAAGCTGTTATTTGAAGGAAAAAACTCTTTTAGATATTAAGTCCAATATCCTAAGGAAAATAAAAAACTGACTCAAGTTTAAATAATTTGGAATCTGAAAGACATGTAAAGGTCTCCCCAAATTTAGATTACATCCTATTTCCAAGTGCTTTCAAAACAGAAACTTGAATTCTTCTTTATAAAATAACAGAACTAGCAGTTGCTCTTAGCCTGAAGAAACAATAGCCATAAAGGCAAAGCGCGTTACATTCCCAGGAAAACTGCATTGGTTGAAAGTAATTAAATTTGAGATATATCGATCAGGCTAAGGTACATTTTTAACTCTGAGATTAAAATGAAAAAGAAAAAGGAGGAAAAAAGGAGGTTGTCAATGTAAGTAATATAAAGAAATTTTCTTCTGTAAACCCTAGTGAACAAATCTATAATACATATTATCATTATAACCAGAAAAATATCTGAATTTGTACTTTGCTGTAATGGAATTTACCCATTGGATTCAGTAGCTTTTTTTTTGTAGCTTACCAGAAAATTCCTAAGAAGTTTCAATTTTTTTTTCACTACCTAGGTCTATCATTTACTATTTGTGTGACCTTAAGAAAGCTACTTAGCATCCCTGTGCATGTTTCTTTATCTGCAGGATAGAGATAATAATTGCTGTTATGAAGTTTAATCCCCTTAGGGTTGTCATTAAGATTAGACATTGGTATAAATACATGATCCATGTATTGGGTTTAATCAGTGCCTGACATGTAACAAGCACTCAAAAAATAACAGCCATTTTTATCATTGTTATTATAGACATAACATCCTATTATTTCATTTGAAAACTTACATTAAGGACTCCCTGGGGGTAAGAAATGTGGTGAAATTAGTTAAGGCATATTAATTCCTGTTGGTTAAAAAATGAACAATTTCGTTTTTAAAATGCACTCTATTAAAGTTTTATTGAATTTAGACAATCTCTCCTTTATCTTCTTCTTTGTCCAATTTTCACAACTATACTGTCATAGGAGATGGTTGCCACAGCAACTTCGCAGCCCTGATAACAGCAAAGGCCATTGTAAAGAAGAGAGCAAACACCTAAGCCAAGGGAAAGTGGTTCTATAGTGTTTAGTAGTGAATACAATAACAGCAAGTCTTACAAAAAAAGCTAATTAGAACTCAGAGATGGCTCAGTCACTTTTTGACATGATAAAGCCCAATTGAGAAATTGGAATTTATTTCTGCTTTCCTTCATTTCTTTTTCAATGCTAAATATTTCTTAACAATGAATGAAACATGAGAGAATTTAGACCTATGCTTAGAAACTAAGCCAAACTGAACAATTCAAATACTAATTTTGACAGGTTCAACTGCATATTTTTAGGTAAACAGAGAATACCGAGAAATTCTATCCAGCCAAAGAAAGTAAATCCTTTAATTTTAGGTTTCAGTGCAGGTGTCTCATATTTAAACAAAACCTGTTTGTTAAACATATGCCCAACTAGAAAAAATGGAAGGGCTCATATAAAGTAAGAATTTTAAATGACTGACATTATGCTAAGGTTCTACAACATACGTGAAGTCTCAGAAAAGTCAGAATTACTGGGAACCCATTTTCCAGTATGTTCAGAGTTTTCTTTTTTAGCTTTTTCCAGTCTTTGTCAACATGATAGGCAAAAACTTGTTCTCATTTGCATTTAAGTGGTTATTATAAGGTTGAAAATATCTTTTAGATACTTACGGAAATCTTTCCATAAGTATTTGGAAGTGTTCAAATATAATTTTGAGACTTGCCTATTTTCCTGATATTTAACCTATTTGTTGCTCATATTTTAGACTTTATTAATAAAGATTTTGTTTTACACGTTGTAGGTATTTTCTAGTCTGAGCTGTCTTTGGCTTGGTTTGGGGTTTTTAAAAATCTTATTTCAAAAAGTTCAGATTTTATGTTCTGATCTTTATTTTCCCTTTGTGGTTTTGTTTTTGCTTATATGCCTAACAGGGCATTTCCCATCTGCTATTCAATCATAATTTTTTTAGTTTCTATTTTCATATTTAACCTTACTTACTTGGAATCCATTTTGGCATAAAGTAGGAATATTAACCATCCTCTTGTCCCTGTCATGTGGTTAGCCAGTTTTTTCAAGACTATTGAATAAGATATATTTTTCTGCATTTCATTTGAATATCTTAATAGGTTACTTCAATACAATATATTCTCCATTCTAAAGTATGTATTTCTTTTAGAATTTAATTCTTGGCAATGACATTTATCAGTCATTAATGAAGAGAGACATCATAGTTGGCACGGCCTGGCCTGTACATGGGAGAAGTTGGGTGGGTAACGATACTACATTGGGCAGTTATCTGAATTATTGGAACCATGTGCACTTTTATTTGAATCCTGCCTTACTCCATTTGTGTTGATATAAAGGAATACTGAAGCTGGGTAATTTACAAAAAAAAAAAACCAAAAAACAGGTTATTTTCTCACAGTTCTGCAGGCTGTAAAAAAGGCATGGTGACAGGATCTGCTTCTGGTGACTTAGGCTGCTTCGATGTAAGTAATATAAAGAAACTTTCTGGTGGAAGGTGAAGGGGAGCTAGTACGTGCAGATCACATGATGAAAGAGGAAATGAGAGGGGAGGTCCTGGGCCATTTTAAACAAGTACTTCTGGTGGGAACTAAGAAAACTCACCTGGTGCTGTGAGAGTGGCACCAAACCATTCATGAAGGACTCACTAGGCAGATCAAATTTCAACAAAACTTGGTGGGACCAAACAAACCATATCTAAACCACAGCAGATCTTTAATTAACTCTTACATTCTTCATAAAGAGTACATCAAAATGTAGCCTCATTTAATGAAAATATTGTGTATAGTTTGGATTGTCTGTTATCTAACAGAAGATACTATAGCTCTCTCCAAATTAGATTATAGATTTTTCAAAGCAAAAGAGGGTAGGGGTAGTATGGCCAATTAGTCCATGGTAAAAAAACATCACTCAGAAATAATGGTAAGTAAAAATTCCAGTTGACTTTCAATGATCAGAAACAGCATGTGAAACTCCTCCTTCCTCACCAACAGCTACTATAAATGACATGATTAATGTTAAAAACCAGTGAGTTCAGGCTCTATTGGCCATTTTAAAAACATAAGCCTCAAGTTTCCAAGTGTAAGGTTTTTACGACACTTTCAGTGTGTTAAAAGTATCTTAAGTTAAGCTGGGCTCGGTGGCTCAGCCTGTAATCCCGCGCCTTTGGGAGGCTGAGGTGAGTGGATTGCCTGAGCCCGCGGGTTCGAGACCCACCTGGGCAACTTGGCGAGACCTCATCTACAATAAATCAGAAATTAGCCAGGCATGGCAATGCACACCTGTTGTTCCAGCTACTTGGAAGGCTGAGGCGGAAGGATTGCCGGACCTCAGCAGGTTGAGGCTGCGGTGGCCGGGAGTGGTCACTGCACTCCAGTCTGGGTTACAGAGTGAAACTCCAACTCAAAAAAAAAAAAAGTATCTTAAGTTTACTTTTAGTTGCTTTGCCGGGTTTCCTTTCCTATAGACTTTCTCTCCCAAATCCATTAACGGTCCTCCTTTACCATTATTTCCTATAAGGATATTGCTTTTGACTCTTTTACTGAAGTGCCCCAGGGTCCCCATGTGTGACCTGACTCATTAACAATAAGTATTAAATCAACTTGTTTAACTACAGGTGTGTTCCTGGTGGTCTTAGCCTGGATAACACGTATCAACAGAATTATGACACCTTACAGATTTTGTTTTGAGTGGGAGTCTCACTCTGTTGCCCACACTGGAATGCAGTGGGATACTCATGGCCACTGCAGCCTTGATCTGCTGGGCTAAGATGATCTTTCCGCTTTAGCCTTCCAAATAGTTGGAACCACAGGTGCATGCCACCATGCCTGGCTAATTTTTTGATTTATGGTGGAGATGAGGTCTTGCCAAATTACCCAGGCTGGTCTCAAACCCCTGGACTCAGGCAATCTCTCACCTCTGCCTCCAAAAATGCTGGGATTACACATGTGAGCCATTGCACCCAGCTGATGTCTTCTAGATTAACTGACAAAATATTCTAGGTCAGACAGAAAAAATAATTAAATTGCAGTCATTTTATTTTAGAGATAAAAGAAGCCAAGACAATACACTGTAGTTGGTTAGAAAGGATTTTTAATATATTAAGCAATGGTTTATTCACATTTATAACCTTATTATCACAAGTGGAAAGAAGAGATGTTTGGTTGGTTTGTCTCAAGGGAACAAGTGTACTAAGGTTCCCTGTTAATAACTGTCCAAAGTAAAAATATGCTTTGATGACCGTAGAAATATTCAATATCTATTCACTAGCCAACCAAAGAAATTAAAGGTTGATGCCTGGCAAATTTAACTTTTTCACAAAAAGACTAGGGAGTTAAGGTAAAAGAGTGAAAACATTTAAGAATTTTTCAAGTTCCAGATGACCAGACTGAAAATGCAAGCCATAGGCTATATGTGACAATAAACACAAGTTTTTAAGCACTAGGCACTATACACAAGTATTTTGCATATAACAATTCCTCTATGAATCAATAAATGAGTTCTATTCAGCCACTATAACTAGTAGATCATAGCTATTCTTATTTTATGATTTTAGACAAATAATTGCAGATACAACAGTATAAATGTTTATTTCCTAGATTTGATAACTGCAAAAAATACAAAGCTTTTTGAACTACATTAGATGCTAATGATGATCCTACAGAGACTAATTTTAAAGTGCATATCAGAAGATAAATCCTGTGGAAGCCTCAGACTCTGTAATATCATCATAGGCTAACAGTTACACAAAGTCATAAAGGTTCAACTAATATGGAGCAATCTAAAAAACAAAAAAAACTTATTTTAAGAGGCATCTAGTTTCTTATAGGCTTCTTCAATGAATACTGACATGTCCTTAATCTGGGACGAATTATGAAGAATATCCAAGTCCTTTAGAAGAGCATCCTGGTTTGGAATTATTGTCAAAATTTCTTTCTGTGGGTAAGACGGTATTATTATTTTTTACAATAGTATTATGAAAAATGTCAAATATATGTTATTTAGAGAGAATAATATCATCAACCTCAAGTAGCCATCACCCATGCTAAATAATCATCAACCCATGGCCATTCTTTCAAATTGATCTTTCCCATTCCTGCTCCCCTCACCATGAGAGATTGAAAATTTTAAATTATCTTTTGGGAAAACATGAAGACTTTCCACTGCTATAAGCCTTTACACTATACTATCTATGGGGCCTTTTGAACAAAGAAAAATTACCAGTGTAGAGTTCACTACATATAAGACAGTGTTATTTTATAAGGAGTTACATATGCCATCATCAGAAGCATAAAACAACTATTTACTTCCAGAAATGTATCCTACAAGTTTTACTATATAAATCTGAAAAGATATAGGTAGAAGAGTGTACCCAGTGTTATCTAAAATACAAAACTTTATTTTCATCGGTAATTTACAAATTATGATACATCCATGTAATGGAATCCTATATAGCTGTCAACAAGAATGAGAGATGCAATCAGGGCCGTGAACTGATAAGAAAAGAGGTTCAAACTTTATAGTAAAATAAGAAATACAATTGGTCAAACAGCTTATATCAAGATTCCGACTGTTTAAAGAAAGAAATAGAATATAATGTTTATATGCAATGCATAACTAGTGATATACAGGCATACCTTGTTTTATTGCAGTTTGTTATATTTTGTTTACCAGATATTGTGTTTTTTATAAATTGAAGACTTGTGGCAACCCTGTATCAAGTAAGTCTATCAGTGCCATTTCTTTCTTTCTTTTTTTTTTTTTTGAGTCAGAGTCTCACTGTCGCCCAGGCTGGAGTGCAGTGGCACACTTACAGTCACTGCAGCCTTGACCAGCTGGGCTCAGGCGATTCTTCTGCCTTAGCCTTCCAAGTAGCTGGAACTACAGGCATACACCATCATGCCTGGCTAATTTTTCTCGATTTATTGTAGAGCTGAGGTCTCGCCAAGTTGCCCAGGCTGGTCTCGAACTCGTGGGCTCAGGCAATCCTCTCACCTCAGCCTCCCAAAGTGCTGGGGTTATAGGCATGAGCCACCATGCCCAGCCGAGTGCCATTTTTCCAACAGCAAGTGCTCACTTCCTGTCTCCATCATTCATTTTGGTAATTCTCACAATATTTCAAACTTTTTAAATAACCCTACAATAACCTCTAAGTGTTCAAGTGAAAGGTAGAGTCACATATCTCTTACTTTTAATCAAAAGCTAGAAATGTCTAGGCTCAGTGAGGAATGTGGAATGTTGAAATAAGCTGAAAGCTAGGACTATTGCTCCATACAATTAGCCAGGTTGTGAATGCAGAGGAAAAGTACTTGAAGGAAATTTAAAGTGCTACTCCAGTGAACACATGAATGATAAAGTGAAACAGCCTTATTGCTGATATGGAGAAAGTTTGAGTGGTCAGAATACAAGATCATGCCAGCTACAATATTCCCTTAAGTAAAAGCCTAATCCACATCAAGGCCCTAACTCTCTTTAATCCTATGAAGGCTGAGGTAGCTATAGAAGAAAAGTTTGAAGCTAGCAGAAGCTGCTTCATGAGGTTTAAGGAAAGACTCTGACTCCATATTATAACACTGGTGAACCAGCAAGTGCTGATGGAGAAGAGAGCAGGTTATCCAGAAGATCTTGCTAAGATCACTGATGAAGATGGTTGCACTAAACAATAGATTTTCAGCGTAGACAAAAAAGCCTTCGATTAGAAGATGCCATCTAGGGCTTTCATAGCTAGAGAGAAGCCAACACCTGGCTTCGAAGTTTCAAAGGAGAGGCTGACTCTCTTGTTAGGGCCTAATGAAGCTGGTGATTTTAAGTTTAAGCCAATACACTTCAAATTCTGAAAATCTGAGAACTCTTAATTCTACCAAATCTACTATGGTCTGTGCTCTGTAAATGGAACAACAAACTTAGGTGAAAGCCCATCTGTTTAAAGCATAGTTGACTGAATATTTTAAGCACACTCTTGGAATCTACTGCTCAGAATAAAAGATTCCTTTCAATATATCTATGCTCACTGACAATGAATCTGGTCACCCAAGAGTTCTGATGGCCATGTACAAGATGAATGTTGTTTTCATGCCTGAGAATACGACATCTGCTGTGCAGCTCATGGATCAATAAGAAATTCCAATTTTCAGGTCTTATTACTTAAGAAATACATTTCATAAGGCTAGCAAGTGATTCCTCTGATGGATCTGGGCAAAGTAAATTGAAAACCTTTGGAAAGGATTTACCATTCTAAACGCCAATAAGAACATTCATGATTCATGGATGAGTTAGAGGGGTTGAAGACTTCAGTGGAGGAAGTCACTACAGATATGATGGAAACAGAGACAGAATTAGAAGTGGAGCCTAAAAATATGACTAAATTGCTGCAATCACATGATAAAACTTGAACAGATGAGGAGTTGGTTCGTAAGAATGAACTGAGTGGTTTCTTGAGATGGTGAAGATGCTATGAACTTTGTTCAACTTTGTTGAAATGACAACAAAGGATTTAGAATATCACATCAACTGAGTTGATAAAGCAGTGGCAGGGTTTGAGAGTACTAACTCAAAAATTTTTTTTTTTTTTTCTTGAGTTGGGGTCTCATTGTCACCCAGGTTGGAGAATACTGGCATGATCACAGCTCACTGCAGCCTCTACCTTCTGGGCTCAGGCAATCCTCCCTCTTCAAACTTCCTAGTAGCTGGGACTATAGGCATGTGCCACCAGGACTGGCTAAGTTTCTGATGTTGCTTCTTAGGCTGATCTTGAACTCCTGGGCTCAAGCAATCCTCCCACCTCGGTGTCCCAGAGTACTGGGATTACAGGTGAAAGTCACTGTGCCCAGCCATAATATCTCTAATTTTGAAAGACGTTCTACTGTAGGTAAAATGCTTTAACACAGCACAGCATGCCATAGAGAAATTTTTTTGTGAACGAGTCAATAGATGGGCATGTACAATGTACACTGATTTTTTTAAGACATAATGCTATTGCATAATAGACCACAGTAAAATATACTACAGTGTAAATATAGTTTTATAAACACTGGGAAACAACAAAAAACATTTGTTGACTTGTTTTATTGTAGTGGTCTGGAACCAAACTTGCAGTATCTCCAAGGTATGCCTGGAACCAGTATAGTAAAGAAGTACTTACCTGAAGGATGGGTGCTTTGAGACTCTTTTGAGAAAGGTCTGGAAGAGCGAGTACCCCACTACTGTCCATGTCAGCCACCTAAAGTAAAAAAACAAAAAAAACTATAGATATTTCAAAAGGTTAATTTCTCTCTTCTGATTATATTTAAGTTGTTGTCACTTAATTTAAGCATTAAAAATTACATCCAGCTGGGTGTGGTGGCTCATGCCTGTAATCCTGGCACTTTGGGAGGTGGAAGCGAGAAGACTGCCTGAGCCCACAGGTTCAGGAGCAGCCTGGGCAACTTGGTAAGATCTCGTCTCTACAATAAATAAAAAATATAGCCAGGTAGGGTTGCGGGCACCTGTGGTTCCAGCTACTTGGAAGGCTAAGGCGAAGGATCCCTTGGACCTGGCAAGTCAAGGCTGCAGCGGCAGTGAGTCTGCCACTGCACTTTCACCTGGGTGACAGATTGATTCAAAACAAACAAAAAATTTCATCCAATTCCCAATAGTCCATTTTTAAGCAATTACCTGTTTTGTCTTCTCCTCCTCTTCTTTTACCTCACTTTCCAGAATCTGAATTTTGCTCTTTAGATTCTGAATATTTTCAGTCATCAACTCTGTGTTCTCTACCATTTTTTCTAGTTCTTCCTGTGTCAGAAAAAATTTAACATTTTAAGTATATTAATAAATTAAACCCTAGCAGATACTGTTATACCTATATAATTTTAAAACATCTCATATAGTAAAATACCTAGAAAACACTGGTAAATTTACTTTTGTTTTTCTTTTGAAAAAGACTTCTTGGAAAGCTGTTTTGCCAATGTAATAATGCATTACAATACATTATTTCCCTGGAATAAGGAGATGTATATAAACACTTCCTCAAAACTTACCAGAGTTGCTAATATAAAAAATCCTGAAAACCCCAAATGTGAATCTAGCAGAGCCCAGGACTGAAGACAGCAAATACAGTAGCCTTCCCTAAGTAGCATATAACTTCATGCAGCAGAGAAACTCTAGCAAGTTTCTAGGTTTCCGAAGAGTATTAAGTACTATATTGTTTTCAAATCTAGTCCTAGCAACAATCAATAATAACATTGCATCTGGGATCAGGGAACAAGTCACAGAGAAAATATACAGAAATAATAGCACTTTCTTTTTTTAGATTAGAAAATATAATTTATTTAGAAAGTAAATGAGAGACAGAGAGGTTTCACCTCCCCAAGATAGGGGAGGAGACCAAAGCTTAGGAAAACATGGCAGCAGCCATAGCTCAAAGAACACATGGCCAGACCATAGCATAGCAACGCAATGGCCAAGTAATAACTCCCAGATCCTGCTCAGCAATAAGGTTGATGCATTATCTTATATCATTCTCCAAATACTGAAAGCAGAATTGTTGTTGGCAACTACGGCAGTCTTCCTTAAGAAATGTATTATGGTTTCTAAATGAACATTTTGTTTTAACTCTTCCAGGAGTTGGCAACTGTCCACTGGATGTTTGTACAGTCTAAGAACTATGAATGGTTTTTACATTTTTAAAGAACAGTCAAAACCAATCCAAGACAATATGCAACACAGACCATTGTGGTTCACAAAGGCTAAACTATTTATTGTCTGGCCCTTTAGAGGGAAGTGTGCTAATCTGTAAGGACTGAGACTTTGGGGCTGTAAGCTCCACTCACCAGAATGCAAACTCCATGGAGGAAGAGACTTTTTTTTAATTATAGAAAATTCAAACATATACAGTAAGAGAGAATGAACACTCAAATACCTGTCACCCAGTTTCAACTAAAAACTCACGACCACCTTGGGTCATCTCTAACTCCATCTACTTCTTTTCTTTTCCTTCTTGTGCACTAACTATTTTGAAGGAAATCCTAGATATCCTATGATTTCATCTATAAATATTTCAGTATATAGCTTTAAAGGCCTTAAAAATATATACAACTACAATATCATTGTCACACTAAAAAAAATCCCCCCTCCCAATTTTTTTTTTTTTTTGAGTTGGATTCTCACTCTGTCACCCAGGCTGGAGTGCAGTAGTACACTCATGGACACCCGCAGCCTCAACTTGCTGGGCTCAGGTGATCCTTCTGCCTTGGCCTTCCAAATAGCTGGAACTACAGGCCCACGCCACCATGCCTGGCTAATTTCTCTTGATTTATTGTACAGATGAGGTCTTGCCAAGTTGCCCAAGCTGGTCTGGAACCTGTGGGCTAAGGCAATCCTCTCACCTTGCACTCCCAAAGTGCTGCAATTATAGGTGTGAGCTACTGTGCCCAACCCAATAAATTTCTTAATATACAATAGATAATGTTCACATTTCCAATTTTCTCATAAATTGGAATATTTTTTACATTTTGTTTTAATCAGATTCCAAATTGGTTGTGACTGATGGATATGTCTTTCAAGTCTCTTTTCATCTATAAGTTTCCACTCAAATTTTTTTTGGTTCCTTGCAGTTTACTCATGGATACCAGATTGTTTGCTCTGTGGAACTTCTTACAAGCTATTTTGTGAACTGCATTCCCTGGTGAAGTTTAACTGCTTCTCAGCCCTGTATTTTTCGAGAATTGGTTGTTGGATCTAAGAAGAGTGCTGTCTAATACAAATATAAAGCAAACCACATATATTAGTTTCCTGTGGGCTGCTGTACCACAGACTTGGCTCAATACAACAGAAATTTATTCTGTCATGATTCTGGAGGGCAGAAGTCCAAAATCAAGGTGCTGGCAGGGCTGTGATCCCACTGAAGACAGTAGAGGAGAATGCCCTTGTCGTTTCTTTCAGTTTTTGGTGGCTATCAGCATTCATTGAAGTTATAGCACTTCAGTTTCTGCCTTTGTCATAGGCTTCTCTCTTCCTTCCTCCCTCTTTTTCTATCCCTTCCTCCATCCCCTTCTTTCTTTTCCTTTTGTTTTTTTGAGTCAGTTTTACTCTGTCACCCAGGCTGGAGTGCAGCTACCACAGATTCGACCTGCTGGGCTCAGGCGATTCTTCTACCTCAGCCTTCCAAATAGCTGGAACTACAGGCATATGCCACCACACTCAGCTAATTTTGTGATTTATTGTAGAACTGAGGTCTTGCCAAGTTGCCCAGGTAGGTCTTGAACTTGTGGGTTCAGACAATCCTTTCACCTGTTTCCCAAAGTGCTAGGATTATAGGCGTGAGCCACTATGCTGAGCTCTTCTTTTTAAAATAGAGACAGGGTGTCACTATGTTACTCAGGCTGCTCTTAAACTCTTAGACAAGTGAGCTTCCTGCTTCAGCCTCCCACAGTGCTGGATTACAGGCATGCGCCACGGCACCTGGCTTCTTCTCTTTGTTTCTGTGCCTTCTCTTTCTCTTATAACAATTTCATTGTATTTAAGACCCACCCTCAATAATCTAGCATGATCTGATCTTGAGATCCTCAATTATATTTACCCAGATCTCTTGACACAGAGACCCATTATTGCCTGTCCATATTGCCACAACCCCTAAAAAAAGGCATGGCAAATGTTCCAGTGGGCCTGCATGTACCCACATTCATGCGAGTTAACAAAGAAAAGCATTTCCCCTTATCTCCTATGCACTCCCAGTAAATAACTTCAAAGAATCTTTAACTTCCTTGAAGATTGTGCCCAATTAACTGAGATAAATGAATCCCCACTTAACTCCCTTTTCTTAGTAGTCATAGGTTTGAATAATATAGTACCAATGTAACCACAAGTCTGTATAACTTTTGCATACTAATAGCAAGATGTAGTAATGAATGGTGTCTTAGACCTTATTACCTCCCTTTACTTTTGTAATGTCACTTTTTCTATAGCAAGCTTGATTAATGGCTCTGCTTGATGTTATTTATAAGAAGCTGTGAGATACCTCTGATAACCAGTGCCAGGAAATGTGTACCACTAATGTCATTACTGACAAAATGAGGCTGTAACTGAAGTTCTATACAATGTCTGCCAGTCATGCAATCAATATATAGGTACTAACAACCCTGAACGTATAAAAGCAGACTGTAAAACCTGAAGGGTGAGCAGACCTATTTCAGAAAGGCCAGCCTCTACTCCCTCAATTCAAATTCAGAAATAAACTTCTTGCAGTATTGTGATAAATGTTTAGGGTCCACTCAATACAATAAGAAATGGACTGGCAGTAGCGGAACACTGCCAGAGGAGGGAGGAGGGGTACATAACATCAATAAGGGTACCGGATCGTAAACCAGGCAAAGTGAGGACCAATGGGAGGCCCAGACTTCACCTGTACATTGACACTTATGTACCTAATCCTGAATTGTATCCTACATCTTTAAAAATAATAATTAAAAAAAAGAAACAAACTTCTTTCTACCAGTTCCCTGCCTCTAGATTTACTGGTGTCAAGGGATGGCAACTAAGTATTACTCGTACTATAACACTCTTTCCCAAATAAGGTTCCATTCACTGTTTCCAGGGGTTAGGACTTAGATGAATCATTTTAGGGGCCACAGTTCAACGTGCTAGAGAATGAAATATATAGCAACATTGAATGAAGAAAAATGTTACATATAAAACAAAAATGTAAATTTTTCATAATAATGCCATTGTTTTGATTATCTTCTTTGGGTTTACTACCAACTTCATCCTGTATCTTATTTGCTGAACTTTTGTAATGTCACTTTTTCTTATTTCCTTTTAAAAATGTCTTTCTTCATAATTCTGAAAATTTTCTCCTCAATTTATCTTTTGTTGATCATAAACATTATTTTTTGTGTTTATTTGCTTCAGTGTTTTTTCTAATTTAGTCTGCATATGTGAAATATCTTTTTTTTTTAAGGTTTTTTTTTTTTTTTTTTTTTTGGGGGTTGGAGTCTCACTCTGTCACGCAAGCTGGAGTGCAGTGGCATACTCTTGACCACTATAGACTCAACCTGCTGGGCTCAGGTGATTCTTCTGCCTCTGCCTTACAAATAGATGGAACTACAGGCATGTGCCACCATGTCCAGCTAACTTTTTGATTTATTGTAGAGATGAGGTATCATCAAGTTGCCCAGTTGGTCTCAAACCCCTGGACTCAGGCAATCCTCTCACCTTGGCCTCCCAAAGAGCTGGGATTATAGACTAATGCTACCATGCCGACCATGTCTAATTCTTTCCTGAATTCTGTAACTTCATGTATTAGTTTTTCTAACAATGATTCATTTTTTCCATAACTTCTATCATTTTTCTGAATTTCTTTCAGCTTACGTGGGAAATTAGATTAGTATTCATGTTGTTGGCATGCTTCTGTAAACACTATGCCTCAGCAGCTCTAATGCTGTCTTCCCAGAATGTTTTGGAGACTTTATTCATCATTGCCTTTGACCCAGCACGTTTCCCCAGAGAGTGAGAGAACACAATTAAAAGGTTGTTGAATGAATAAAACTCTGTTACTATTATAGGTTTTAGAAAATCACCACTAGCAATAACTCTAAGCTGCCGTGCTTTTAAGTAAGGCAATGAGAAGACAATAATGGATATAGACAAAGCTTATAAACTGCTAGTTCAAAGATCCTCTTATGCCAATAAAGAACTCTCCTGCTCCAAATGGCAATGATGCATCCACTGAGATAACTGTCTATCAAGTAAACTACATACTATATTTATGCTTCTGTCTCCATAGTGCTCCGATTTTAGCTGTAAACCAGAAATGCTTCCTATATTACAAAAATCTACTCTATAGCCAGGCGTGGTAGCGTGCGCCTGTAGTTCCAGCTACTTGGAAGGCTGAGACAGAAGGATTGCCGGAGCCCAGCAGGTCGATGCTGCGGTGGCCGGGAGCCACCACTAGACTCCAGTCTGGGTGACAGAGTGAGACTCCAACTCAAAAAAAAAAAAAAAAAAAAAAAAACTACTCCAGAATACTTTAACTGGTTTGTGGAAATATTAAAAAAATTCGCCATATTACACTTTAAAACTTTAAAAAATCTATATTAATGTCATCTAAGTGTTTAGCAAGTGAAGCTTGTGGCAATACTTAAAAGATGCCTTGAAAAAGTAGTAATTGGCATGGAAATTAAGTATCAAATTATAGAGTAGGGCAATCACCAAAAAATACCACCCTAATTAATTTATAATATATATAGATTTGTTACTCAGAAACCTATCCCTTCAATTTATTCTCAGTCCTATGAATAAATGAAAGATTTATTTATGTATCTTGAATTATTAGAAATTCTTAAAAATACATTCCTTGTGGAAACTACCACCACTTTGCACTTAATAAATTGCTAACAAAAACCTAAGCACTCATCCACAAACTACTTCAAAATGTCTAAGGAATATTTGGTCCAATCTGCTTTCCTTTTTATGATTACTAAAAAGCTCCATAAGGTTGCTTTTCTTAGTTGTTCAAACATTTACTAATTAAAAGCCTGAAGTTAATCATGACAGCTAATGTTATCCCTCATTATCTTCTACAGGATGCAATATAGCATGATGATCAAGAATCAAGCTCTAAAGTCAGACTGACTTGGCTGGGTGTGATGGCTCTTGCCAGTAACCCAAGCGCTTTGGGTGGTGGAGGCAGGAGGACTGCCTGAGCCTAGGAGTTCAAGACCAGCCTAGGCAATACAGCAAGACCTTGTCTCTACAAAAAATAAATTAGACAAGGGAGGTAGACTGCCTGAAGTTCCTGCTACTGAGAAGATTGAGGCAGAAAGATCATCTAAGTCCAAGCTGAGACTGTAGTGAGCCATGATCATACCACTGCACGCCAGCCTGGGTGATATTGAGACCCTGACTCAAAAAATAAAATAAAGTCAGACTGGTAAGGTGTGCATCTCAACTTTAAGCAATTTGTCTAAGGCTCAAAAAGAACATTATGTCTTTTCTTCACACTTGTAACATAAAGATAATTTAAGTCAGACTCTTTAAGTCATTGTGAGGATTAAGGGATATAACTATAAAGTACTTATAACAGTGCCTGGAATGTGGAAAATCCTTGATATACATCAAAAATGATAATAATAATAATGACTGTGTCTCTTCTTGCCATACACAGGACAAAAAGCTAATATATCTTAAAACTCCATAGCATTTAGTGATGACTTTCTATAACTTGATAATTAAAAATACGAAGATAGTTAAATGGAATCTGATGGAAAAAACAGGACCACTACTTAACTGTATGTTATAAATACATTATTTTCACTTTTAAAATTTTTTTTTATTTTTTAAGATTCAAGTGGTATTTGTGCAGGTCGTTATGTAAGTATATTGCATGGTGGCGAGGCTAGGGGTTCTACAGAGCCCATCATAAGCTGGGTGCGGTGGCTCACGCTTGTAATCCCAGAACTTTGGGAGGTGGAGGCAAGAGGAATATGTCAGAAATACTTCAACTTTAGAGGCCCAGAGTTCAGACAAAGTTTTTGTTTTGATTAAAAAAAATAAACTTCACAAAATTCCTGGTCCAATATCTAATATTTATTACTGGAAGAATATCATGATAATTTTGAAGAATTTTGTTCTTTCCTCCTTTCTGTTAACTCTGTAATTATGAATTCAAATTTCATACCTGCAGTAATGCCAGACCTTCTTTATTAGCTTTTTCCTGTGCCCTTTCCATATTCAGTAGACTTGACACGTTAGTTAAATCTTTTAGCTTTTTGGGTGGGACTTCCAGGGTTTCACACACTTGTAGCAATCTTAAGGATAGAATAAAAACATGATTAGTTTATTTATTCTTGAGTACTATTAGTATTATTTTTGTTTTGAAAGATTTTTTTTTCTGCTCTCATATTTTTAAGGGCACATTATTCTTTTATTAACAGTGGCTAACTATGGCAGTATATCCTATCAAAAAGCCCTTACAAATTGTCATCTAATCTTTCAATTTATTAAGATTTACCTCAAATTATAGGGCACTGAGGCTACTTTACTAAAGGAAAATTTTCTACAATTTATTTTTATTAATTCCCCCCACCTTTTTTTTTTTTTTTTAAATTTGAAGCCTTACTCTGTCATCCAGATTGGAGTACTGCAGCAAAATCACAGCTTACTGCAGCCTTGAACTCCTGGGCTCAAGCAATCTTCCCTCCTCAACCTCCTGAGTAGCTGGGACTACAAGGGCATATTACCACACCCACATTCAACTAATTTTTTTATTTTTTGTAGCGATGAAGCCTTGCTATGTTGTTCAGGCTGGTCTTGAACTCTTGAGCTCAAGTAATCCTCTTGCCTTGGCCACCCAATGTGCTGGGATTACAGGTATGAGCCAACACACCTGGCCACAATTATTTATATATATTTTAAAATTAGAATTTTCTTGTAACACCCTGAAATGTTTCCTAGATTATTACAGCACATAAGTATATCACTTATTGTGAATTGTTGGGTAAGTGATAGAAGTCTTAACTATGGCCCTGAACCCCAAATCTGTTATTTTAGAGAATGCAACCAAAAACACGGAAGCTTTACATTAGTTACTCTGAATGATTTCAAAGAAAACTGAGTTTACCATAGAGTTGAAAGGAAAGAGAACACTAACATTAATGTGTTTTGCTCTACAATATTATTAACATGAATACTATTAAATACTAAAGTTAAAAAAACTACAAAATTGAGTTGATTGAATCATCAGTAGAAACTGATCTATTTCTACTCACATTCAACAGAGAGCAAGATTTGATTACTGAATTCCCTAGGGGAAGAAAAGCTAAAAGTTGGTTGCTTCTATCTAAAGCAGTATCTCTAGGTTCTAAAACTTTCAGTATTTAAGATCTGAAGAAATTTAATCAGCAGCAAATGCACTATTCTACTTCTAGGATAGTGTTAAAAATCCTACCTTTTATAGAGTAAAGAATAAGCAGCAAAAAGTCTGCAAATCATAATTCTAATTAAATTGTTACAACAAATTCCAGTTACTCAGAAATCTTCATTACGTGATCATAACTTAAGCATAAAAATCTGTCTTTAAGCAGTTTATCATTCCTTCTAGCAGTCTTTAACCTGTTCAACCTCTCTCAACAAACTCCCACTTGCACTCACCCCATCCCACCTCACTCTTTCTTTCTATTTTGCTACTATGGGTTTAAAGCTATACTTAAACAAATGTGAAGTGAAGGAAAAACACAGCAACTGGATAAATATCAGACAGCTAAAAATGGTGACCTGTTAACTTCAAATTGTTAAAAATGAAGTTGAAGAAAGTTGAAGAAATACTTTTAAAATCCCCAAACTGAAGAATGAACTGTGGAAACAGGCACTTTGTGATTTTCACATTTTTTTTAAAACAAATTCTCTGAGATTTATTCTAGAAACACATGCAGCAGCTGCAAAGGGAAGAAAAAATACATATTTTCACATTGTTCACGCGCTTACAAAACAGAAAAACTTATATTCCACAAGTAGTTTTGACATGGGAAGATGTCAGATTTTTAAAATTATGTTTCACCATTTTACATTGCCTAGCTATATTACCTTTTCTTCAGGAAATTCAGATGATACTGTATTTCTTCTTTTCCTTTAATAATGTCACTCAAAATTGTACTAGAAAAGAGATTGAATAAATAGTAGTTTAAAATGTAAATAATAGATTCTGTGTACTTTTTCTCTCTGATTTCTCTCTTTTTTTCTTGAGTTGGAGTCTCACTCTGTTGCCCAGACTGGAGTGCAGTGGCATACTCCTGGCCACGGCAGCATCAACCTGGTGGGCTCTGGCGATCCTTCCACCTCAGCCTTCCAAGTAGCCGGAACTACAGGTGAGTGCTACCATGCCCGGCTAATTTTTGATTTATTGTAGAGACGAGGTCTCGCTAAGTTGCCCAGGTGGGTCTCGAACCCGCGTGCTCAGGCCATCCACTCGCCTCGGCCTCCCAGAGTGCTGGGATTACAGGCTGAGCCACTGAGCCTGGTCTGATTTCTCTTAAGTGTTTCTCCCCACTAGACAGGCAGAATCAATTGCTTTTTCTTTTGTATTTAATACACTTTAAACAGAAGTACAATGGAAAAAAAATTTTTTTTTTACTACATTGTACTGTAATAATTTGTATGCCTCGCTCTTGTGATGGAGTTCAACTCTGTGATAGCAGAATTCTGTCTTATTTTCTATCAGGCCACATAGATTTCTTTTTAATTTCACTAATGAAATCCTGTGTTTATAAAATAAAGATTTTTTTTTGCAGAAGGCTAATACCACTGCAAGACATTTCTATTTCTGAAATAGAAAAAATATGCTATCACCTTAAAATAGACAGTAATATTTAGAAGGGTAATGTCCATAGGGAACACGTAAGTGAAAACCAAGAGAGAAATGAAAAACTTTTATACTCACATTATTACTGATTCCATTATAGTTCCCAAATGCTCTCTGCTACTCTTTGAAACAGGTTGCCAGGTTTTCCTCTTGATGGATGCTACCTTTACTTGTTTTATATTAGTATGCTTTGTTTGTCCTGTCACTGGTAATAAAAGAGACTCTGATTAATCTGGAAGTTTGCATGTTTTTACTTAAAAAGTAATTTTTTTAATCCAAAAAGTTTGCAAAATTAAGATAACAAAATATTGTAAAGCTGTATAAACAATTTACTTTTTATTGCACAGCTATAATATGCCAGGTGTTGAATATGAATATGCTGTATATTGTTATGTAGTGTGAAATACTATTAAGTGATATTGCAACACAAACCCAAAACAAAAATTTTAAATAAAAAACAAAGCTATGATTACTACAAGTATGGCTCTCAGAAATGATTTGAATTCTTTAGAAACTTCATTGGGAAGACTAGAAAACTACTTCCACCAAATGTTGGATGGCATCTGTAACAAAACAGGCTAATCAAGCCACAAATAGATAATCAGTGTCACCTATGTTGTTGGTACTGTCCTACTTATAAGGGATAAACTAGGGAGATATAGTATTGGCTCTCATGACAATCAGTTTTGTAGAAAAGGGATGTTAAACCTATACTTTGTAATGTTTACAAAAGAATAAAAGTACATACTATAAAGCATTACAAAAGAATAAATAAGCTATATTTATACATACTTATACATACTATAAGCTATGGAAACATACTGGCAACAGAGGACCTAAACTTGTCTTGAATGGGGAATAGAGAATCCTTCCATGAAGATGTGATGTTTAAACAAAGATGACTACTCCAAACTAATTTACTCCAAAGTAATCTATACTGGAACAAAAAGTACACATGTCTTGTAGAGAAATTAGTAGGTTTGTTTTTCACATCACAGATTAGTAATAATTCAGACTGTAGGCCACTTTGATTTTCTCTAGTTTCTGTCAACATAGTGGCATAGAAGACTTCACAGTATTTTGCCAGAGGTGCCAGGTAAAATTAAAATTGACCAAATAAATGACTAATCAGTACTACCTATTCTTGCAAAAATGCAAATGTAACTGTGTATCACTATGTTTTGCTCTTGCAGAACTCATAAACAAGATGCTGAGAATTTTTTCATGTATATAGCTCGAGAAAGAAGCATCTTAAATAAAATAGAAAAAAAATACCTTCAGAAGACAGATGCTTTGTATGATTATTTCTTTTCACTGTATTTCTAACCTAGAGGGTAAAACATAAGTATAAACACACACAGAATTAAACATAAGATAAAATGATACTGCTTTTACAATAGATGTGTCATGTATGTTGAAGAGTATTCATATAACTTCTAATAGGTAGAAAAAATATATATGCCACATTTAAAGAAGAAGAGTTATTTATCACAGGCAGAAGATATACTAAAGCAATCTTTGGAAAATGGTGATAACAACAGAATTTTATAGTGTCAAAGAATATTTTAAATAAACCATTTTACTTTGCCTGTGAAACAGTGTTACACATATTAACTGCAAAACAAATGTAAGTACTGCCTAATGAGCTGGGTGGAACAAGGAATAAAGTTTTGACTAATTAATTTAGTCTTTTATAAGAGAGAGGAAAATGATGGTATGAAGCAGGTAATTCCTCCCAATTGCATGATTTTTTCTCTGTTAATAAAAATCTCCCCCACCAAAATGACAGGTTCTCTTGTCTTTAAGCATTTGTACACCTTGTTCCTAATCTTTGCATTTAAACACTTTAGCAATCCCCCTGACACCCTCTTCCTCAAATAATTTTATGAAACTGACCCTTAGTCTTCACATATTCTTCTTTTCATAGAACAGAATATACTTCTTTTTTTCTTTTGAGTTGGAGTTTCACTCCGTCGCCCAGACTGGAGTGCAGTGGCCGCTCTCGGCCACCGCAGCCTCGACCCACTGGGCTCCAGCAATCCTTCCACCTCAGCTTTCCGAGTAGCCAGAATTACAGGCGCGTGCTACCATGCCCGGCTGATTTTTTTTTATTTATTGTAGAGATGAGGTCTCGCCAACTTGCCCAGGCGGGCCTTGAACCCGCGGGCTCAGGCAATCCACTCACCTAAGCCTCCCAAAGGTGCGGGATTACAGGCTGAGCCACCGAGCCCGGCTAGAATATACTTCTAACCAAAAAGTTCTAAATGATATATCTGACATTTTCATTACCTTTTTCTCTGACACCTCTGCTTCCTCATCATCAGTTTTTCTTTTTGGATTTCTTTTCAACTGCTGAGATGTTTTCTTGAAAGTATTTGCTTTACTAGACATCTTGATCTAAACAGGACAATTATAATAGTACTTCCAAAAAATCTGCGAAGATGGAAAAAAAACCAAAAAAATGCTAAAGGCTCTCACAATATTTTGTTAAAAAGACTACCTAAAATGTTCTGAATTCTCCTTTAAAAAAATCATTAATAAAAGTTTAGGGGTAGTATTGTATATTTTTTTAAACATTTAAAAATTTTAAAACAAATAACGTTGGCTCTCATCAAATAGACATTTAATTCTATTTCATTCCTGAAAATCACTTTGACTTGTATGACTCTAAAAAATTATTTATGTATTTATATTTGAGTTGGAATCTTTGTCACCCAGGTTGGAGCACAGTGACATGCTCATGGCCACCGCAGCCTCAACCTGCTGGGCTCAGGTGATCCTTCTGTCACAGCCTTCCAAGTAGCTGGAACTACAGGTGCAAGTCACCACACCTGGCTAATTTTTTGATTTATTATAGAGATGAGGTCTTGCTAAGTTTCCCAGGCTGGTCTTAAACCCCTTGGCTCAGACAATCCTTTAGCCTCCGCCTCCCAAAGTGCTGGGAGTATAGGTGTGAGACACCGCATCTGGCAAAAAATCATTTAAAAATGCTTTTGCATTTCTTATGCTCCCTCATATAATAACATTATCTACATGTTTAAATCCAAGAAATAGAAACATGATTTGATCACAGATACTGTCAATTTGAGGAGTAACACCCAGGTCTTCTAATTTTAAGTAGTGGATTTACCATTACTCAATTTTTTCCAGAGATGAAAGGTGATAATTTTTAGGATTATATCATCAATCTGTGTTGTAGAAATTCATGTGATAGTCTGCCATTCATAGGATCTAAACTGCAATCCTATCAGGGCTATCTGCATTTTAAGAGTACAGAAGTATGTGATTGCTCTGTCCGCCCACACACTACAAAGCAGACATGGGTTAGGGATGGTGATGTCAACATTTAGAATAACTCCTTTTCCCTCTTTAGTAGTCCTTTATTACCATACTCATTTCTAAAATAGGGAATAGAGGTACTGGTAGCTTATTCTTACACTAGACAGTAAGAAGTAGATAGCTTAGAAGTTAGGTACAGCTAGGCATGGTGGCTCATGCCTGTAATCCCAGTACTTTGGGTGGTGGAGGCGAGAGGATTGCCTGAGTCCAAGGATTCGAGACTAGCCTGGGCAACTTGGAGAGAACTCATCTCTACAATAAATCAAAATATTAGCCAGGTGTGGTGGTGCACACCTGTGGTTGCAGTAACTTAGAAGGCTGAGGAGGAAGGATCACCTGAGTGCAGCAGGTTGCGGCTGTGGTGGTGGTGAGCATGCCACTGCACTCCAGCCGGGCGACACAGTGAGATGCCTACTCAAAAAAAAAAAAAAAAAAAAGTTAGGTATAGTATACAAGGAAATATGTAATACATATATACATGTGTGTATATACATTTTTATAGGCATATGTATAGATATATAAATTAGTCACCAATTCTCTCTAAACATTCAGAATTAATTATATTAATAGTTTAAGTATATATGCAAATTTAGAGACAGTAAAGGTGATACTTTAGATAAACCTATTCCTTAAAATTTCAAAAGCTTCAAGCTTTTTTTTTCCAGCAAGACTGAAAAGAAGCAGTGAGAAAGAATTAACTGAAAGATCATAAACTACATTTAGTGACTACATATCAGATCAGTTATAAAAAGCAGTGGAAGTCAAGATATAACTTTACCATGCTCTTGAACAATGTGACAACTTACTCTTTGCCCAGTTCCTATCATGTGCTCTACTTCTAAAATGCCTAAATCCCTCAACTTGATATCTATGTCCTTATACTTCGTCTACTTAAAAACCTATCCTTATGAGACATTTTCACCTGTGGACCTCTCCCTCAAAGGGCTGACAGGTCCAGTAACTTGGGCTGTTAACTGAATAAGAGTATCCAGGTGAGGGGGCAAGTGATGGCTAAGATTTAGATTTAAAATGGTACAAATTCCTTCTCACTAGTATAATGACAGGTAGGGTCTATGTCCACTTGTCTTAAATCTTGGCAGGTGGTAGCTGTTTGAACAGTAAATGGCAGAGGTGATTTTGTTTTAGTTCACTGGCCGAAGCATGAAGGAACTGGCAGCTTCAACTTCCTCTTGCTTGGAAACACTTGTTCTTGGAACCTAGACATATGAGAAGGGCCAACATGCAGAGGAACTGAAACCCCAGGCAAAAAGTACTAGTTGAGATCCCTGCTATTTGCCAACCTGGTACATGTGCCTAAGTCAAAATGCTGCAGCTCACGCTGCATGGACAAGGCAGGAACCAGGCCTGCCAAGTCCCTCCCTACCCCAAAATGTGGCACATAACAAGTGACTAAAAAAATCTATCCTGGCTGTGTGAGGTGGTGCATGTGTGCAATCCCAGCACTTTGGGAGGATGAGACAAGACTGCTTGAGCCCAGGAGTCCGAAATCAGCCTGGGCAACATAGCAACACCCCACCTCAACCAAAACCAAAATCAAAACCAAAACCAAACCCACCCCAATACCTATGTGTAACATCCAAACTGTTTATCAGATCATTTATACTTCTTAAGTCAGACCCTGCCTAGATTTTCATACTTCTCTTCTACTACTCCTTAATTGAATCTCCCTCTCTAGCTAGATTTGATGGTTTCTTGAAGACACTTTGGGTAACTCTGCCTCCCATGCACATACAGTACCCTCTACCCGAGCTGCTCTCTCCCTCTCAAGATCACGAGCTACCTCCTTCACAGTCTTTCTAACCACTCAAACTTGATTTTCTCTCCAAAAGTCGTGGGCTCTTATCGTCTCTCACTTGGCACTTACAGTTTGGTTCTGTTAATCATTTTTTTTTCTTGATCTCCTTTACTCAGTACAACCGAATTCATGTCATTCAGTGCTACTCCAAATCTGGTTCACATACTGGCAATCCTTTCGCGTATAGAATTAGAGAGCAATAACTTAAAAACTTTACGGCAATTTGACAGAGTGAGCACGGCTTTTGGCAAAACACAGATAAACACTAGTCTCTAAGGCTACACTTCGCTCCATTACTGGCTGCGAGAGAGATTGAGGAATGAAGATGAAGATGATTAGGGGGAAGAAAAATGCGTGGCTTCGCTCCTTCCTAGCGAATCAAGTATCTCAATCCGCGGACCCAAACGGCCGGCCTGCTAGGACTTCAGGCATTTCGCTTTCAAAAATCCCACCACACTCCTCGAATACAAACCACGGAGTTTGCCACAAATGAGTTGGACACAAAACTCACCTCCCAACTCGGACCCACCCAGTGGGTGAAATTCACGACCCACCACTGGTTTCTCTCGAACCCTTCTTGGAGCGGGGCTCAGAACCTTTCGCGCCCAAACAACCAAACACCCAGGATAACCGGAAGTGGGCGGAAAAAATCGGAAACGCCGCTACCGGGAGGCGGGTCTCTAGCCGTACTCATACGTCATCAGGAGCGCGCCGCGAGAGTGCGAGCAGATTGGCTGGAGGGAGGGCGGTGTCGGTCTACGCCTCCCATCTCGGCTGGCTGGCGTTGGCATTTGCTCAATGTGTGTGTGTTTGGAGGGGGCTGGTGGACTACCTGTGTAGACCTCTTGACAGGTGAGGAGAGGTGCACGGAAACTCATTCGCCTTCTTTCACAGCGGAGGCCGAAACAGGTCGACCAGTGAGTAGCACTGTGTATCTTTCAGATCCCTCCACTCTTCTAGCTCCTCTCTCCTCTACCCCTGAGCTTTGAGCCTCTGTCCTTTCCCTACTCCTCTGTCCTTTGCTTCGTTATTCTTTCCCATCCTATTGTGAAGGGATCTCACTCTCTTTCTACTGTGAGTTGTCTTTGGGAATTCGGAGGCACCCCTGGAAAGCCATGTCACTGTCTTCTATGGTGACCCAAGCACTCCGAAGTCCCGGAGGCAGAGGTCACTTCTTATACGGTTCCAGAGGGGTGCGCTTGCTCCATGGCTGCCGCCTCTCTAGATTATGTCCGTTGTAACTGTTAGGGTTTTCGTTAAGCATTAGCGGGACTAAACACAATTGTTGTATGAAAATAGGGTTGGGGCTGAAGCTGGAGTAGGAAAGAAAGACAAGGAATCGACATACAAGCTTAAATTATTAATTTGTTCTCAATTTCGTCCAGAAAGAAAGTGGTCTTTCAGAAGATCGAAGCCCCGGATACTGTGTATAAAGTTTTAAACCACTTGATGATGTTTCTCCGATATACTTTTGTATTTATTTACTTATGCTAATATTAAGTAGAATTTGCATGCCTAATGTTTTCATCTCCAACCCAAATTGGTTGAGTATTGAAGTACATTCTTGGAATATAAATATTAATGTGGAACATGTCAAGAGTCAAACTTGAAAGTTATGTGGTTCAGAAATGTTTTCTCTTACAGATTTTTTTTTTTTTGAGATGTAGGGATGGGCTTCATCATTGCTCTTTAACACGTTCTAATTTTAGTAACATATTTGTTTGCATGTTACTTCTTTGGATGTTTGAGCCCTCTCTTAATAGGTCTTCTGAGAAAATTCAGACGTTTTATAGCCATCAGCAGTAGTTGTGTTTTTATCTAACAATGGTGTCTATTTCTAGCCTTCACCACTTTGCATGGGGTTTTCAGGAAATTCCTATTACACAGGGCTCTTCCCTATCGTTTGTTCAGGTTAGGATAGCCCACAAGCATTTTACGTGAAATGAGTGTGATATTTCCTGCCAACAGTTTAGACTCAGGTCATTTTCAAGTTCCTTTTATATATTACTACTGAAATGGTTTAGCTGTAATTTCATTATTTTTTCTCATCTACCTTTTAAGCTAGTAAATGTAGTGGATGACTTGCAAAAAAGGTGGATGACAAGGACCCCTTGGATTTAATAGACTAAAAGTCATAATAGCTTTAAAAAATAATGGAAGTTGTTTTTGTTGTATTTCCATTTAGACTTTGTTGTATGCACTTTTAATGTAGTCGGACGCATTGCATTTACAATTTTGTGTCCCGATTCTTTTACTTAATACTTTTAAAGCCTATCTCCTTTTTTTAAAAAAAGAAACTATGCATAACAAAGTTTTAGCTTTTTACTTATGTGATATACTTATAGAAAACGTACATAAATGTACAGTTTGATGAATTTCTTTTTTTATTGTAAAGATGTGGGGTGCAATTCAGGATTAGGTTTACAAACCTTTATTATGCAGGTACTCTTGTTGATGAGGTGTGCCCCTCCCTCCGCTAGCAGTTTCCCTCAACTGCCAATCCCACCCCCTCTCCCCTGACAGTTTCCCACTACTGCCAATCCCTTTCTTATAGTAGTATAATTGTTCAAGGTCCACTTATGAGTGAGAACATACGACACTGTTCTTTGTTTCTGTGATAGATCAGTGAGTATGATCGACTCTTAATCCATCCAAGTTGCTGTGAAGTCCATATGTTTGTGTTCTTCTTTATGGCTGCATAATATTTCATTGTGTATATGTACCACAATTTTTTTATCCAGTCCAGCTTCAATGGACAGCATGGTTGGTTCCATGTTTTTGCTATTGTGAATAGAGCTGCAACAAACATACATGTGCAGGTATCTTTTTTGTAGAATGATTTGAGTTCCTCTGGGTATATTCCCAATAGGGGAATTGCTGGGTTATATGGAAGGTCAATTTCTAGTTCTTTCAAAAATCTCCACACTGTGATGAATTTCTATAAACAGAACACATCTGTGTCATTCAGATCAAAACCATAATCCCCCAAATCTCCCCTTTTGCTCTTTTTCTGTACTAACCACCATAAGTAATCACTCTTCTGACTTCTGAAATCAGATTAGTTTTGCTTGTTTTCTAAACATATTTTAATAACTACATAAAATTATATTATTTGTGATCAAATAATTCACTATTCTTATGTTAAATATTTATGATTTTTCTAAGTTCCCTCCATTACAAAAAAAAGGATAGGGAACATCTATTTATGTATTGTTGGAGGAGCTTTCCCAGGAGTGTAGTGGCATAAATATTTTTGAAACTTTTAATGTATATTAACAAATTACTTTACAGAGTAGTTAAAGCAGTTAATACTCCCACCAATGGTTTATGTCTTTTGTTTTATGACCCCATGATAAGTGTTCCTTCAAACTACACTAAATTTATAGGTAATAAATGGTGTGGAAAATATAATTTTAAGCTCATTTTACTTATTGGCTTATCCAGTATAAAACAATATGGTATGGTGAATGTACTAATACAATTTGTATCTCGATATTTCTTTTTTTGTAATTTATTGTAGAGACAAGGTCTTGCTATGTTGCCCAGGTTGGTCTCAAACCACTGAGCGCAGGCAATCCTCTTGCCTCCGCCTCCCAAAGTGCTGGAATTATAGGCGTGAGCCACTGCACCCAACTGTATCCCAATATTTCTAAAACAGTAGGCTCCATATGTTTAGGCTCCATATGACAAGTACTTAGTAATTATGATAAGTATTTAGTAATTCTGACAAGTACTTAGTGATTCAAATGAACAATTTACTACCTTTGCTAGGTGAGATTTTGACCAAGCCACTGTATTTTTTTTCTCTGAGTCTCTATTTCTACATGTGTAAAATGGTGAAATTAGACCTAGGCACCTAGTATAAGACTCTGCTAGTTATCTGGAATATACAACTAATGTTGGAACAGTTTATAGACTAGCAGGGAAGTAGATTACTAAACAAGCCATTTAGCTCACCTGGTGATTTCAGGGATTGGTTGTGAGCATATTCCATTACAAATAAAACTATTTGCAGTTTTACTTAATGTAAGAACTTTGAAATGGTCTGTGTAGTTTCAAATGATGACTCTTCTATGCCTCATTTTTCTAATCTATAAAATAGGGATAATATTAGTACCTACCTCTTGGTGGTGTTGAAAGGATTACAGTTGCTACTCTTTGAAATCTTTATAGGCTTCTATGTGCTTGACACATTAAAACCCTACATATTGGAGATAATGCCTTAGCTGAATTAGCCAAAGAAGAACATTCTAGACAGAAGGAAGAACAAGATCAGATTCTCAAAATTTTGATACACGCAGCAAACTATAGGTAATCCAGTATTTCTAGAACACAAATGTGTAGAAAGGACAAAAGGAGAGATGAGTCTGAGAGGTAAACAGATCAGGTCATGAAGGCCTTGAATGCTTGTTTGTTTTGCTTAACACAATGCCTATCATACGGTAGGTATTTAATAAAAGTGTTTTGAATGAAAAAATAAATTGGAAGCATACTGTATCTTTCATCTGATACAGAGCCTTTGAAAAATTTCACAGAATATGATGTAGTCAGATTTGCATTGATGTCATTTTTAGACTGGTCAGTGAGACCAGCTAAGAGGCAACTGAGGAAGAAGGCTGGAACTGGAACACTGATAGTAATTGTGGAAAAGAAGAGCCAAAGTTAGAAAATATGAGGTACAGAAAGCAGAAAAGGGGAAGAAATGAAATCAGGTTAAGATACCCTCTTCCTTTTCCCTTTTCACCTGTAGCTGCTATTTTTCCTCCCTCTTCTATGGTATATACACTGTGTTTCTTTTTCTAGGTCAATTCTTATTCCTATTGGATGTTTCCATGTTTCACCATGTTGAGGGCTAGGAACCAGCTTTTTTTACTTTCACCACATTACCTGAAGCAAGTAAAAGAATCATCCGGCTCCAGGTTCCTATGTCAACGACTTCTACACCAGCAACAACCCCTTCATCCAGAATGGGCTGCCTTGGCTAAAAAGCAGCTGAAAGGCAAAAACCCAGAAGACCTAATATGGCACACCCCAGAAGGGATCTCCATAAAGCCCTTGTATTCCAGGAGGGATACTATGGACTTACCTGAAGAACTTCCAGGAGTGAAACCTTTCACACGTGGGCCATATCCCACCATGTATACCTTTAGGCCCTGGACCATCCGACAGTATGCTGGCTTTAGTACTGTGGAAGAGAGCAATAAGTTCTATAAGGACAATATAAAGGGTGAGATTTTAATGTAAGACATTATTTATGATAAGACATAGACCTCCTAATTTTGGCTTTTTTTTAAGGGAAGCTGGTTAATCTCTGAAAAGGTGATACTCACTGTAATTTTGTAACAGTGATACTCTGAAAAACGGATGTTTTTAACTTCTGTGATCATAAAGATAAGTGAGTCAAAATAAAGTGCTAATTTCTTGAAAGTAAACAGCAATTACATACACATTGTTTAAAAGGAATCGGTTGAGGTGAAATTGCATGAAGAAAAGAGGCATTGGCTTTGCCTTTGAAAAGCTTTTAATTAACACTGTTGGGATAGGATTTGGAGTGAAAGATAGTTTAAATGTTGCCCACAGAAAACAATTAACACACGATAACATAGTACAGATATATTCAGTGCAATCTGCCATTTGTTCTCTGAAAATTATCTTAACTATTATTTCTTCTTTTAATCTATAATAAAGTCATATTGTTTGAATGTTAAACTTGAGGGTTTATAAGTTTATATTGCCCATGGAGGATGAAGTTATATTTAGTGTAGACTATCTTAGTTATTTAAAAATTTTGTATAATTCTGTTTTTCAGAATATTTGAATAGCCAAGACATCCTGTTGTGACCATAGTAGATAAAAGAACAAAAAAGCAAATAAGTATACAAATACTAGATTGTTAACTGTTTATGAAGAACCAGATCTTTTCATGAATTTTAGAAATAATAAAGAATGTCGATGAAAAAAAAGCACCAAACTGTTAAGATAAAAGAGCACCAGGCTGGGTACAGTGGCTCATGCCTGTAATCACAGCACTTTAGGAGGTGAAGGCAAGAGGATTACCTGAGCCCAGAGTTTTGAGACCAGCCTGGGCAACTTGATGAAACCTCATTTCTATGATAAATCAAAAAATTAGCCAGGCATGGTGGCAAGTGCCTATAACTCAAACTACTTGGAAGGCTGAGGCGGAAGGATCGCCTGAGCTCAGCAGGTTGAGACTACAGTAGCCATGAGCATGCCACTGCATTTCAGCCTGGGCGACAGAATGAGACTGACACCAAAATAAATAAATAAATAAATAAATAAATAAATAAAGGCACCAAATCTTTAGATAAACGAGATGAGTGAGATACTGTGTTTTCCTTTTTTATAGTGAGGTCTGAAACTGAATTTGTGCATTTTTGCACATGGGAAGCAGCTGACTCTCTTAGGAAATGAAATCCCTTTATTGAAAAAAAATTTTTTTTTCTGATTTTGCTCTCATTCTGTCACCCAGGCCAGGCTGGAGTACAATGGCACAATAATGGCTTACCACAGCCTCGACCTACTGGGCTCAGGCAATCCTTCCACCTCTGCCTCCAAGTAGCTGGGGCTACAGGCTGAGACACCATGCCAGGCTATTTTTTTTTAATTGTTTGTAGAGATGAGATCTTGCTATGTTTCCTAGGTTGGTTTCAAACTCCTGGTTTAAGCAATCCTTTTGTCTCAGCCTTCCGTAGTGGTGAGATTATAGGTGTGATCCACCAAACCCAGTCTGAAGTTTGTATTGACATGTATGAGCGTAAAAAATTTTGTTATACAAATTACTAGGATGAGGTGAATAAACATTTTTAGAAGTGT
Source organism: Cephalopachus bancanus (assembly GCA_027257055.1). Classification (NCBI taxonomy): domain Eukaryota; kingdom Metazoa; phylum Chordata; class Mammalia; order Primates; family Tarsiidae; genus Cephalopachus; species Cephalopachus bancanus. Next base: position 3,723,670 of record JAPVLO010000012.1, read on the forward strand.
TAAAGTAAATCATTTTACTTTGATATCAGACTCTTCAATCATGTCAGATTCTCTATCTTACATTATTTTTCTTTATATATTTAGCTGGTCAGCAGGGATTATCAGTTGCTTTTGATCTGGCGACACATCGTGGCTATGATTCAGATAATCCTCGAGTTCGTGGTGATGTTGGAATGGCTGGAGTTGCTATTGACACTGTGGAAGATACCAAAATTCTTTTTGATGGAATTCCTTTAGAAAAAATGTCAGTTTCTATGACCATGAATGGAGCAGTTATTCCAGTTCTTGCAAATTTCATAGTAACTGGAGAAGAACAAGGTGTACCTCAAGAGAAACTTACTGGTACCATCCAAAATGACATACTAAAGGAATTTATGGTCAGAAATACTTATATTTTTCCTCCAGAACCATCCATGAAGATTATTGCTGACATCTTCCAATATACAGCAAAGGTATACTTTATGGTTATTATAGGTTTTGCTGTGATTCCTTGAATGTAGGAATTTTTACAACATGCTATCTCCTAATTTGAAAACTGAGTCTAAGTAATGGTTATAGTATAAAGTTAGGGTGTTTTATTGTTACATTTTAGTTTTGTGTTTTTAATGTATTAATGTTTTAGTGCCTTATTACCTGTAGGAATCTGTATAATAGACCTTTTTTGTATTTTCTTTATTCTTAAAATTTAATTGTCTGATAATTGTTAGAATCAGGGATGTCACATAACTTACATTTTTTTTGGTTTCCTCCAAAAGTCAGGTACAGTTGTGAAGTAGACATGTGTCAGACAGGGATCAGAATATCAGCTTTATTTCTGTTAAAACCTGGATTGGAAGCTGTCACTCATATCTGTAATGTTCATGAGGTCCCTAATATTCACCCCTGAATTAGATTCATCTTCCCCAATCAGAGTGGTGGGAAAAGAAGTTTTCTGCAGTGTTCCTATAGTAGGAGCAGTTTCTCCAAAGGGAAACATTTTCCTTCTTTCTTTTGAGCAATTCGTATATATTTCCCTCATTATTTGTACTTTGCTTCTTGCTAGCAATGCTTTCTTTCTCCTTACTGATCTTAAAGTTAGATTGTTATTTCATAGCAAAGGGAAAATAATTTCTCCATTAAACCTTTTGTATCTTTCACCCCTTGTAATTACTATTATCTCAGAACTCTAGCAAGCATTGCCTATGCGCTTTTTGATATTTAGCCTTTATGCTTTGGAAATTTATTTCTTGTCATATATTCCATTTGCTTGAATTAATTGTATTGCCTAAGGTTGTATACTTCTATCACCTTTTTAGATTTAAAGACTATATGCAGGAGAGTTGTGGTTAGCAGCATATGACAAACGTATAACAATAACAGTAGCTTAAACTAAATAGGAGTCAATTCTCTTTCATCTACAGTAAGTCAGAAGGTAGGCTGTCAGGGCTTGCTTTAATGTAGTTCCATAGTAATCAGGATTTCAGGCTCCTTTTATCCACTTCTCTATTGTTAGAGTGCCAGGTCATGGTTAAGGAAGGAGATGGGCCAGGTGTGTGATGGGGGCTAAGCCCAGCTCCTTTGGTTCAAAGTGAAATTTCAGAAACATAAGAAGTAAAATTCCACCAAATTCTCACTTATATGTTAATTGACACAGTAGTAAGAGGGGATTGGAAATGTTCTTGCACATTGGTACTCTGAATTCATGGTTCATCTACTTATAGGAGAATACAACATGCTAGGTGAGAATGGTCATCCGAATAGATAGTAGCAGTCTGTGCTGTTATATACATGGGTATTTCACCTTGTAAAAGCTCTTAATGTCACTTACTAGTACAACATTGCTTTACATAATCTTTTATGTAAGTTAATAAAATGCTAGTTTCAGATACTGATAAATGATGTTACATTGAAGTACCTTGTAAACTGTGAACATTTGTATTTTTTAAAAAAATTTTTGCCAGAAACAGTGGTTCATGCCTGTAATCCCAGCATCTTGGGAAGTGGAGGTGAGAGGATTGCCTGAGCCCAAGATTTCAAGACCAGCCCAGGCAACTTGAGGAGATAGTGTCTCCTTTTGTGATCCATTTACCTGGAAAGTCGTCTTCCATCCTTTAACTTTGAGTCTATGTGCGTGCCTTGTAGTGAGATGAGTCTCCTGGATGCAGCAAATAATTGGGTCATGGTTTCTTATCCAGTTTGCCATTCTGTGTCTTTTCAGTGGTGCATTTAGTCCATTCACATTCAGGCTGATTATTGAAATGTGATTGTTTATTGCTGTCACAAGGTTCTTATAAAGTTTTTTCTTTGCTTGTTTTCTTTTGGCTTTGGGGTTAATGTATCTGTGTTTTCAAGTTTCTTGTTGCACTGTGTTTTCTGTTGATTCTGTGCTCTGCTGTTCTCTTGAGAACTGTGTGGTCATTTTTTTTTTTTTTTTTATTCTGTGCTTAATACCTTTTTAAGTGTCTCCTGTAGAGCTGGTCTGAAAACTGCATAATCGCTTAGGGATTGGCTGTCTGGGAAGGATTTTAATTTTCCATCACTGATGAAGCTGAGCTTGGCTGGATAGGAAATTTTTGGTTGAAATTGTTTATCTTTGAGGACTTTGAATATAGGACTCCAGTCCCTTCTTGCTTGTAGTGTTTCTGCTGATGGATCTGCTGCTATTCTGATTGGTTTTCCCCAGTAGGTAGTCTGACCTTTCTCTCTTGCTGCCTTTAGGAATTTTTCTTTTGTGCCTACTTTGTGTAGGCGAATTATTATGTGTCTAGGGGTTGGTCTTATTTGATGTCTTGTGGGGGTTCTCTGTATCTCTTGTTCTTGGCTGGTCACATCTCTGGTGAGATGGGGAAAGTTTTCTTGGATTACCTCCTGGTATACTTGCTCCAAGTTGTTCTCCATTTTCCTTTCTTCTTCTGGGATACCAAGTGGGCATAGGTTCGGTCTCTTGATATAATTGCACATCTCATGTATGCTTTGTTTTTTCTTTCTGAGTCTTCTTTCTATGTTCTTTACAGATCGGTTTAATTCCATGTTCTGGTCTTCAAGTTCTGAGATTCTTTCTTCAGCTAGATTGATTCTACTTTCCATGCTTATCATCTTGTTATTTATTTCCTGGATGAAATTTTTTATTGTTAAAATCTCTGTTACAAGTTCCTTTAGTGTTGCATCTTGTCTTTCTTGAGTCTTATTCACTCTTTCCATCCATTCCCTAATCCCTGTTGTATTCTGGGGCCAGTCGTTGTTGGTGACTTCCATTGTTTGGGCACCAAGCTCTGATTTTTCAGGAGTTTTGTCTTTGGTACACTTGAAATTTCCTGAGGTCTTCCTCTGGTTTTCCTCATTTGTGACAGATCTCTTGCTTTTCTCTTTAGTAGTTCTGTTATTCAGTGTCAGTTGGAGAGGATTTCCTTTCTGATGTTTGCTCAGTCTTCTGTTCTTCCCTGATCTGGCCTCTGGATTTGTTCTATTTTGAAATAGGATGTTGGATGGGAAGCTTTGCGGTCTCTTATAGTTTTTGAAATTCGAATAAAGTAGGGGATGGGGTGCTAGGATTCAGAAACTACTTGCAAATTACAGTGTTCACTTATTGTGGTATGTGTTCCCTGAGACCCACTCCCCACCACTGCTCTATATGATGATGCAAAGCAGAAACCAATGCAAAAAACATTGAACACACACACAGACATACACACACATCCCAAAACAAACTGGATGACAATAAAGTGAAACAAAAACAACAACAACAACAACAACAACAACAAAATCCAAGAAAACTAAATACACATACACATGCCTAGCACAAAGTGAATAGAGAAGAAAAACAGGAAGACTGGAGGGAAAACAAAAAAAAAAAGGAATTCAGATCGAACCTGCACACATATATTGACACACACCTTAAGCTATAAAAAATGAAAATAATAAACCCCAGAAGAACAAAAGAGCAAAAACAAACCAACAACAACAACAAAATTGAAAGATGAACATTTAATCATTCACATACACACATAAACAGATAATGACAAATAAAAGATGAAAGAAACAGAAAAAGGAAAGAAAAACTATTTGGGGGGGAGCAGATCAAACCCTTACATACACATGCATGCACAAAGGAAAAATATTTAAAAAAATAGATAAACAGTTAAAAATTAAAAAAAAAAATTTTAAATTGAAAAACAAAAAACAACCTGCCCTCTTGTGGCAGACTCTGTAATTGTTCCTCCAATCAGGTATCTCCTGCAGAGTCACCTACCTATTTTACTCTCCAGTATCTGAAGCAGGGAAAGAGGGGCAGTGGAGATGGGTGGGGCTGCAGTCCTCCCCTCCCACTCTTGTAGATCAGGGAGATCTCTGATGAAGAGGTGCAGGATTGTCTCTTCTTCAGGTAAGTACTCTCACCTGGGGTGTCCCCGCCAGGCCTATCCTGGAATGGAGTTATTCTATTGTGACTGACGTCCAGGTTCTGCCTGGGTTTGTCTTTCTCAGTCATGGCCCAGCTGTGTAGGTCTGACTTTCAGAGGATTGCTAGGGAGGAGGGGGTTCAGGCCAGCCCCAGACTCACCACTGATCTCTTTGGAGTTCTTCCTCTCCTTTTCTGGCCACATCCTTTGTCCCGCAGCTTGATCAGGGTAGGGGGTGGGGTGCCTGGAACTCAGCACTTGTTAAGTCCCTCTGAAGTTTATACTTTCAGGATATTCCCTCTGGGTCATGATTAGTCCCTGAGTAGTTGATCTGCCAGTCACAGAGATCAGATCTGCTGCTCCATAGTGAGCAAGTCGGAGCACTTTCCTGCTCCACCTTCAAGATAGTGGTGGGATGCCTCTCTTATCCTCTTCCATGGCACTTTGCCTCTGGACTCTCACCACTGACCCTGCTGCCAGTGCCCTACCAGGCGCTGAATTGGTGAGGCAAAACCAGGAGCCAACAGTCTTTCTCCTGCTGCACCGGTGAGGGAGAGCCTGAGGTGATGTTTTCTCCCCGCAGCTTTTGTCTTTTTAAAAAAAATAATGGCGCTCAGCTTGTGTGACCTGGGAAGAGCCTGGGATGAAGCAGAGAAGCTGCAACACCAGCTGTTGCAGCAGGGGCCTGGCCACTTGCTCACGAGCCTCCACGTAGTCTCTCCCAGCATTTTCTTCCCAGGGAGGGTTTGTTGATTTGAAAAAAAAAAAAAAAGAAGAAAGAAAAAGAAAATGGCGCTCAGCTTCTGCATCCCAGGAATCGCTAGGGTCCAAGCCCAGCTTCTGTGGCACCAGCTGGTGTACCATGAGACCCCTGGCTGCCAGCAGCCTAGCCCTCACACAGTCAGCCACTCATGCCCATTCACTCACCAGTATGTACACAAAATTTTACATACACTCACTCACTCACATGGGGATTCGCATAGTCTGACTGGCTTGGCCAGCATCTTCCTGACCTCTCTGAGATATTGCCAGGTGTGGTGGTGCGCGCCTGTGGTTCCAGCTACTTGGAAGACTGAGGCGGAAGGATCGCTTGAGCCCAGCAAGTCGAGACTATGATGGCCATGAGTGTGTCACTGCATTTCAACCTGGGCATGAGATTCTGACTCAAAAAAACTACAAAAAATCAGTTGTGACAAAATACACATAAACTTACATCTTAATTATTAAGTGTACAATTCAGTGACATTAAGTACATTCAAATTGTAAAACCATCACCACCATCTTCAGATACCTATACATACTTTGTCTTGCGAAACTGAAACTCTATACCTACTAAATAATAACTCCCCATTCCCCCTTCACCTCTAACCCCTGGCAACTAACATTTTACTTTCTCTCTCTATGAATCTGACTACTCTAGGTGAGGGAGATTCCACTCGTATAAGTGGAATCAGACAGGATTTGTCTTTTTGTGACTCACTTATGTCATCCAGCATAATGTCAAGGTTCATCCATGTTGTACCATGTGTCAAAACTTCCTTTCTTTTTAAGGCTGAATAATCTTTCAATATTATTATTCTTATTTTTTTCTACTAAAATTTTCTCCATAGAGAAGCACCTGTTTGTTTCCTTGTTTCTTGTTTGCAAACTCCAAACATACTCAAGCAGTCTGTCAATCCCATGTGATTCAATCCCCGTGTTGATTTTGTGATGGAACATTTTTAAGAGCTTTTGGTCACTTGGAAGTAAAACATTTGCAAATGTAAAATATGCATCTGTACTTTAGATATATGGCATACATCCCATATATGATATATGCATAGTATATGTGTATATGATATATGTCTGTATAGTGTACATGGGGGGGACCTCCTCAAAAACCCGGAATTTATTTAAAAATTGAGTATTTATTCTTACATGTGTAAACTTCAGTCACCTTAAAATACTTTCTGTTTGATGTAATACACCTATTGAGATGTTTTTTGCACTGCTCAAAACAGTTTATGAACTTACCGATTTTGATGCCTTTTAGTGCTTCTGCATTTTTTTTGTTGTTTTTTTTACCTCTTCCACATTGCCAAAATGTTTCTCTTTGAGAACTTTTTTCATCTGGGGAAAAAATAGTCTCTTGGGGGTGAAAGCCAGTTAATAGGGAGCATGGGGCACAGGGGTCATGCTGTTTTTGGTCAAAAACTGCTGACCACTCAGTGTGGTGTGGACAGGTGTGCTGTTAAATCACTCATAATGAAATGGGCAAATGTGTTGAAAGAATCTCCCCCCCCCCAAAAAAAATTCACTGAAGTCAAACAACACAGCCTCTCACAATAACATTAGCTGGTACACTGATGCCAGTGAGTTCCTAGAACACTTACCTAGTGTACTACAAAGGGTCTGCCCTCTAAAAGATAATTCTGGTTTTTTCTTCTTTGCCCCCTCACCTCATATTTAATCCATACCAGACATTATCAACAACTAACTTTTTTTTAGTACTTACTATATACTGGCATAATACTAAGTGATTTAGATCATTGCATTTAATCTCGCAACTTTCATGAGAAAGGTACAGTTATCTCTATTTTATTGTTTAGGAAGCCAAGAAATAGTGAGCTTGAGAAACTTGCCTATGATCTCATAGCTAGTTAAGGGAGATAGCTAGAATTTGAACACTCTGACTCCAGAACCCATGCTTTTAACCACTGTACAGTTTCTGTGATTTCGTTTTTATTATTTATGTTTGTTAACTTTTTGGAAGGATAATAATTTTTTGGCTCTACGGTGTATGTATAGCATGTACTCTACCTAACATGAAATGTTAGGAGAATACTGGAAATGCATTCTTAGTAATTGTGGTAGAAAGGTCATGTCTGGGATATGTTTAGCATCAAATGTCACAGTAAATCAAACTGAAATCTCTACATTTTAAGCCATGAATTTTATCACATTTTGCTTCAATATATACTACTAAGGATCAAGTTTTCTTTTTTTTCCCATTTTTTGTGTACTTATTTGTGTTTGATGCTTTCATTCAAATAAGAAAATTAATAACTAGTAAGTAGTATTACATTTATTCATCTTTAGCAGATTAATCCAAAGTTATAGGGTCTTAGAACCTTTTTTTTTTTTGAGTTGGAGTCTCACTCTATTCCCCAAGCTGGAGTGCAGTGGCATGCTCATGGCCATCGCAACCTTGACCTGCTGGGCTCAGGTGATCTTTCCACCTCAGCCTTCAAAGTAGCTGGAACCACAGGAATGTGCCACCATGCCCAGCTGATTTTCTGATTTATTGTAGAGATGAGGTCTCGCCAAGTTGCCCAGGCTGGTCTTGAACGCTGAACTCAGTCAGTCCTTTCGCCTCTGCCTCCCAAAGTGCTGGAATTGCAGATGTGAGCCACTGCACCTGACTGGGCCTTATAACCTCTTAAGAGGTCAAAGTCTCGGTTTGGAATTAAAAATTTCTTTGGTTCTTAGGCCAAAGGTTACATTCCTAACCCCAGCTAGCTAATTTTAAAATTTAAATGTTTAAAAGGATAGTTTGTGCAAATTCTTTTCCACTAGAAAAATAAAACAGGTACAGTCTTAGTGATGGTTCATGGACTCATCATTAAATTTGGAGAATGAATTAAATGTAATAAGCATTAAATATTTTCAGTTAATGTTATAAACTACCAGTAGATTGAGTTCAACATCATTTAAAAATAATATTTGTTTTTAGAAAATGTGTTTAATAGAAACTTTTAATATTTTTATTTATTCACTGTTATAATTTTTGCTTTATGTAGCACATGCCAAAATTTAATTCAATTTCAATTAGTGGATACCATATGCAGGAAGCAGGGGCTGATGCCATTCTGGAACTGGCTTATACTATAGCAGATGGATTGGAGTATTCTAGAACTGGACTCCAAGCTGGCCTGACAATTGATGAATTTGCACCAAGGTGAGTACCCCAAACTTAGATATTGTTTCAACATTAGGAAAATGCATAGGATTGTCTTATGAGTGAGCAGCAAAATGTGTTGATAAAATGAACTTATAAATGTTAGGCCAGATTTTGATTTTCTTATGTATAATTTGAGTAATAATTAGAGCATAAGCCAATGCTATTTATAATCAAAGGTCAGAATTAAATTTGGCCACATTTCTTTGTAAATTAGAGGAATTTCTTGTCTCTAGCTATTTAAAGAATACAATTAACTTGTATATTTTAACAAATTACATTAAAATATAAACATAATATTAAGACAATTTTACTTTTCCATTTTAGAATATGGAAATCAATTATGTTTTTTTCTCTTGCACTATGTAATGTAAATGTTTGAGATGCACAGTGCTGTTGAAAGCATTGTGTTTCACAATAACTTTTAACAAAGTTGTATGAAAAATATGGATATGAAGTGTATATAAATTTAGAGATTAAAAAAATCTGTCAACAGTTTTTTAATTCAGCAGTTATTTGCTAAGCTTTGCCCTGGGGCAAACATTAGCCTGTATGCTGGCAATACAACTTGTAGAAAACATGGTTTCTGCCTTCAGAGTGCTTGTAGAGATGAGGTCTTGCTATGTTGCCTATTCTGGTCCTGAACTGGACTCAAGAGATCCTTCCTCCACACCTTGCCAAAGTGCTGGATTGCAAATGTGAGCTACCCTGCCTCGTCATTAGTTTTATTTTATGTTCTATGTTGTTAAGTTTAATTAAATTATGGATTTAACATTACTATTTTAGGTTGTCTTTCTTTTGGGGAATTGGGATGAACTTCTATATGGAAATAGCAAAGATGAGAGCTGGAAGAAGACTATGGGCTCACTTAATAGAGAAAATGTTTCAGCCTAAAAACTCAAAATCTCTTCTCCTAAGAGCACATTGTCAGACATCAGGATGGTCACTTACTGAGCAGGTTTGTATGTAATTTAAAATTCAGAAATTTAATGAAGTCATTTTTTTTTAAGAAACATGGCACAGTCAGGAAATACATTTAAGAAGCTATGTGCTAACTTTTGAAAACTCAAATATTTTGAAGCATAATGCACACTTAGGTTTGTATTTACACATATAATAAATAAATAAAATTGGCTCCCTCTGGTGGTTAGCAATTTAGAATCATTTACATCTTAGTTTATATGTAGTGCTGTTTTACTTTTTTTAAAGTAAACAAAATTTGATGAAGAGGAAGAAGTAAAAGTCATAATTTAATTAATACTCTCTATAATTTTTAGAATTATTGACATAAAGCTGCCTAATAAAATTTGATTTATAAGTAAACATCGATTTTATCTATTAAAGTGGTATGCTTATACAAATATGCAAGCAAACAGATTTTTTTTTTTTTTTTTTGAGTTTGAGTCTCACTCTGTCGCTCAGACTGGAGTGCAGTGGCCGCTTCTGGCCACCGCAGCCTCGACCTGCTGGGCTCCGGCGATCCTTCCACCTCAGCCTTCCAAGTGGCCAGAATTACAGGCATGCGCTATCACGCCCGGCTGATTTTTTGATTTACTGTAGAGATGAGGTCTCGCTGCCCAGGCGGGTCTCGAACCCGCGGGCTCAGGCAATCCACTCACCTCAGCCTCCCAAAGGCGCGGGATTACAGGCTGAGCCACCGAGCCCGGCTGCAAACAGATTGTTTAAAGACTACTATCACTTAGGGAACTTAATTTCATTTCAGTAAAAATTGTGTGGTGGTGATCTTGTTTTTATGCATGTTCTCTTTACCCATTCAGCTATTTTGATACATTTAAAAATAATTTATACATATAAAGTTGCATTGCTTTTATACATCTAGAAGTGAGTAACACCAAGATGCTCCATATGAAATATAACTGCAGGTCCTTATAAATGGAGAAATCGAGATTTTCAGGGTTGGAAGGAACTTTAGTATAATCATTTTGTCATAACCTTTTTTTTTTTTTTTTTTTTTAATAACATGCTTAGTTTTACAGCTAAGGCAACTGAAGTTCAGAGAGGCCCAATGGCTTGCTCAGATTTCAGTTGGGGAATACAATATACTAGAGCCCAGATTTCCTATCTCATAGTTCATTGTTCATGTGTTTCATTAATCATTTGAGTGCCTGTTTTACACACATCACTGTGGTAGATACTTTGAGGTATACAAAATAGTATGGACATAGTGAATTATGAAATGAAGCATTATATAATCTAAATAGAAAAAGTATACATTCTTGATGTGAGTATAGAAAAGTATTTAGCAATGTGAATGTAAGCACAGTAGATATTTGATCTTTCAGAGGATTATAAGAAACAATGTTTTAATGCCTAGGTGCAGAGTAGATATTTTGGTTTTTATTTCTATTTCTGATTTGTTCACTAATTTGCCTAAGTTTATTCGATATTCTGAAACCCAATGTGGACATCTGTATAGAAGATATGCAGCAATTGCCATTTAATCATATTGTCTTTTAGGTACAATATTTAGGTACAATATTTATCAACTGTTTCCTTCTTTTTTATAAAATGTTTTAGGATCCTTACAATAACATTGTTCGTACTGCAATAGAAGCAATGGCAGCAGTGTTTGGAGGGACTCAATCTTTGCACACAAATTCTTTCGATGAAGCTTTGGGCTTACCAACTGTGAAAAGTGCTCGAATTGCTAGGAACACACAAATAATCATTCAAGAAGAATCTGGGATTCCCAAAGTGGCTGATCCTTGGGGAGGTTCATATATGATGGAATCTCTCACAAATGATGTTTATGATGCTGCCTTGAAGGTCAGTTTTTTCTCTTTGCAACTTTGCTTTCAAGATTTATAGATTTATAAACACATAGATTTATAAACCAAGATTTTTAAATTTATGAATCAAATCATTTATAGGTTTTTATTGAAGCTTATAAGATGTTTGAAGAAAAAAAGAAAAGTTTAGATTTGATTTTAGTGTTTTCAAAACTGAAATTTAATTTGAAAATACATTTATATTTATAGTAAACCATTTTATTCAGAGTGAAAAAGACAATACTAAAAAGCTTAAACACAAACAGCAGTTTTTTAATCATCTACTTGTTTTTTCCTGTATCCTAGAGTAAGCTACATACTTCTTTTTTTTCCACATATTTCTTTTTTGTTTATTTTTGTTTTTATCTGCATAGTTTAAAATCACACGTGTACTGTTTGGTCTAATTCCATCAACTTTAGATATTAGACATTAGTTCGTAGACATTATGTATTGCTTTTCTAGTATTATTTTAGATTTTAGCCGATTTATACCCCTTATTTTTTTTCTCCTCCCTCACTGCCAGTATAATTATACCTCAGTATAATCCTTCATGAAGTTCTCTGATACTCTCATTGAAGTTAAACTGTTTTCTCTCTAGGTCTGCTTACCGTTGCTGTTATTTGACTTCTCTTTGCCATTATCCTGGGAATATATTTTCACATCTTCTATATTGAATTCTGAATCCTGAGTTCCTTTCTGTCTCTTTGTTATTTTGAAGAACATTTCATAGCAACCTGATAAAAGTGGTACATGGGAGATAAAATTATTTGTAATTTTGCGTGTTTGAAGATGTCTTTTATTCTGTTGCTATATTTCATTGATAGTCTGACTAGATTTGAATATATTTCCATTCAGGAATTTATAAGCAAGTTTATAAGCATTGATCTTTTTTTCATTCTAGCTTTCAGTATTTCTTATCAGAAATATGGTGTCATTCTCATTCAGGATCTTTCTTTCTGAAAACATCATTCAGGATCTTCTTTATTTTTTGTGTTAATGTATAATTTGGTGTATATATTTTTCCTACATTGCACTAAACCTTTGATGGGTCTTTTTCATATCACCTTTTAAAAATCTTTTTACAACTCTGGGAAATTTGAAAATATTATTTATTTGATAATTTCTTCCTGATATTTTTCTATGGTTTTTCTTTCTAGAACTAGTCATAAGCTATAGTCCTCCTTAAATAATATATTGATGTTCTTATCTTTTCTATAATGCATCTCTTTGCTTTTTTATTCTGTTTTCTTGGAAATGTGTTAACTTTATAGTTCTACTTAAGTATTTTAACATTCATATATAATATTTTTAATTTCCAAGAGCTCATTTTGTTTTCTAATTTTTCCCTTATACTGTATATCATAATAATTTGTTTCATTGATGCAGAAGCTCTTCTTATTCTGAATATATTAATGATATTTTTGAAGTTTTTTTCTGCATTCTATATTGTCTCTGTTTTCTCTGTGTGCCTTTTTTCTTTAGTTTTATTGTTCAGAGTGCAGGCCTTTACTTAAGTAAAACAACTTAACCTTACTTCTTTCTGTATTTGGTATTTGATAGTTCATTGCTTCTCAAGTTCATTTTATGCAGACAGTAAAATTTGGTTCTCCTCACAGAATGGGAGAGTGGTAATGGGAGAGTGGTAGTTGCAAACTCTCAAGTCGTGTCTCTCTTTTTAGCTTCCCAACCTTGTCTTCTGTAGACTACAATATAGGTCCTTCTTTCTTGAATTCTTTAGGGTTGATCCTTATCCTTTCTGCTAAGTCATGTATCATTCCACCATCTATTTTTTTTTTTTTTTGCCTTTATATATGGAGATTGAAGTTTTAAATGCTTCCTGATTTTATAAAGATAAAGTTATATCATTTCTCTGCTGCACAAATAAAAAGCAAATTTCATTTTAAAATCTATTTTTCTTAAAGAGTCTTTATTTATGTAACTATGAAAATTTATGTAGCTAAAAAAAAAAAAGATTAAGAATTGATATTTTCTTTAGTTTTCTCTTAAGACTTGAATGAGAAGTTTTGTGTTTCCAAAATATACTTGTTAGTTTTTCTGTTGAGTTTTCAAATAACTTTAGACACACAAATTTTAATGAATGCCCTTGATGTTACTTAATTCTTTTTATAATTTTCTTTTATACTTTTTTATGATTTATAATTTTCTTTTTATAGTTTTATTAATACTATTACTAATATATAATACCATAACAAATTTGTATAGTTTACAAGCATTTTTTAATATTGTCTTTGAGTTTTATTAACGTTTTTCTTCTTAGCTCATTAATGAAATTGAAGAAATGGGTGGAATGGCGAAAGCTGTAGCTGAGGGAATACCTAAACTTCGAATTGAAGAATGTGCTGCCCGAAGACAAGCTCGAATAGATTCTGGTAATGTAAAGTTAAAAACTTTATATATGAAATTGAGTATTTTAAAAGAAATATTAAGTTCTTTTTGAAGATAACATGTATAGTTAATAACACAAAAATAATGAAAAAAAGAAACAATTTTTTTAATGTTTTATGTCTATGTACATATATCTGTGTTTGTGTTTTTATGTGCAGACAATAATATGTACAAAGTGTCTATGGATATATACCCATTATATGTGTGTACATGTTTATGGGTGAATATCACCAACTTTTTGACGATAACAATGTTATGGTCATTGTGCTCTGTACTGGAATATTCATTCATTCAATCAATTAATGCTTTTTTCATCTATTGTGTTTGAGGTACTTGTTTGGGCATACAACTGAAATAGTGTAGACATGATCTCTGTTCCCATAGATCTTACATTCTAGTAAAAGAGAAAAAAGTAAATGAGTAAAATAATTACAGATTGTAATAAGTGTTATGAAAGGAAATAAGGGGTATAACTGGGATAGGTATGGTGGTATGTTTCAGATAAGAGAAACAGTCTGATACTTTGAGGCAAAATATATTCTTTATTACATAAAGAAGTATCTTTGCAATTTTGATTTATTGCTTGTAGATCTTAAAAGTATTTTTTTTTCTTTAAAAGTTACTGGCTGTCAAAGAATTCAAGAAAATATTAGCAAAGCTACTGGGTTTTAAATTTCTGCCTTATGGATCTTAGATGTCAACTTCTCTGTTTTTATTTTATAGTGTTAGAAGATTTATCAGAAACTCTGGGAAATTGTATAGTTTGGGAGAATAATCAAAGATCTTCCTTCTAGAGACTAATATATAACCTGTTCTCCCATTTCACACTCCTCAGATTTGCTGATCTATATTGAAGTTTCATTAAATGTAAAGATATTAAACTTATAAGGAAGATACATGATAAGCAGAACATTTTATAAGACAATTGTTTGTGAATTGAATCTTTATGTTATTTTCCTTTGGAAAATTAACAGGTTCTGAAGTCATTGTTGGAGTAAATAAGTACCAGTTGGAAAAAGAAGACTCTGTAGAGGTCCTGGCGATTGATAATACTTCAGTGCGTAACAAGCAGATTGAAAAACTTAAGAAGGTATTAGTTGCTTTTTTTTTTTTTTTTTTAGTATTTTCTGTATTCTGGGCACTGGTTAAGCTCTTAAATTGTCCTGCTTAAATTGATCCTTATAACAACAATGTGAGGTGGATATCATTTTTCATCATTTCAAGTACAAGGAAACTAAAGATAAAACATTGAGAAATTTGCTCAGGATGAATACTTAGACAGCTATGACTCACTCTAGGTCTGTTCACACCCAAACCTCAAATTTTAACCATGATATCTGCCTCTGTGAAACGTGTATGTTGGTGTTGTAATCCACACTACAATAATAATACCCTTCATAATTAATAGATTAGAACTAAGACTTAGATGATTGTGTAACTCATTCAGAGTAAAAAGCAGAATAAAGTTTAGAGTTAGTATTTGAACCCAGGGCCTCACATTGTAATTTCTTTTCATTAGACCATGGTTCCTGCTACAACTATGAAAGAATTATTTGCTTTATGATTTTTAAAAATCAACTATATTTGGAAGTGTTTTATTAAGATGCAGTTTATAGTAAACTTTACTTATTTTGATTGAAACTAGAGTATTGTATTTCCTTTTTATTTTCAATTTGTCACTTAAGTGATTGAAAGTATATGAAATGCTAAAATAGATACACCATAATAATTGTCACTGTTGTAATCTATATATTTCTGTTATATAAAGCTACATTAGCCTCAAGTATTTGGCTTTTGTTATTACTGCTATATTCAGTGTAAGAAAGTTAAAAACTTAATAGTTCTCTTTTCCTGTGATTGTTTGAAATATTACTTTTTTCTCCCCTTAGTTTAAACATTTTGTAAAAATCTAATAGACTTTAGTTAGATTGAATGAATACTATCATCTTCAATTTCCATTCCCATTAGAGTTAATGGCAGATATTTAAGATGTTATTTTCTTTTTCATCCTCTATCTGATCTGTAACAATAAAGACTGCTTTGTCACATCTTTTCATTTTTTTAAGGGATCCTATTTAGCATGTAGTATTTTTATTTTCAGTGATCACAAAACTCTTACTCAATATTTATTATATTTGGAAAGCCTCTTTCTCCTTTCTTATAGCTTAGTCTTATTAGCTTTATACTCTCAAAGCTTGAGAGGTTCCATTTATCATAAATGATGGTAAACTTTATTTTGAGTAAGAGTGAGAAATTCAACAATGATAATATAGAAATAATAGTTAACATTTATTGAGCACTTATTATGTACCACATATTGTGCTGAGTACTTTTCGGAAATTATGGTGGTTTTGTGTATTATTTTATTTAACAGGTAGTTACTATTTTTTATTTTCATTTATAGATGGGGGAACCAATTAGAGTGTCTCATTTAGTTGCTCAAGTTTATACTGTAAGTGGGAGATCTGGGATTTGAATGCAAATTTCTTGACTCTAGTGCCAGTTTAGGAGACATGGATATTCTAGTGTAAATTTTTCCTAATTTTGAACTTTCTTCAGACCAGACCAAATCAAAGTTCTTCTATTGTAAAAATTAACTTTCATCATAGCTAAAATCAAGAGATATTTTTTATTTTTGCTGCAGTACTTTGAGCTGGTACTCTGGTACTAGACAAAGTTTATATTTTTTCATGATTTTCCTTTACAAATGGTTATAACAATATTTTTACTTGTAGTGTTGACATTTGTAAAACTGGAACCACCTAAACAATATTTTATATTAATTTTTTATAGTTTCCAGCCCCAGTTAATTTTAGCATGCATTTTCACTCCATGAATTTCAGTGATTTGTTTTTCAGATAATTATAGCAAACCTACATAATCTGGAAACCAGCAAAGGTGTACTTTTCAGCTGTGTTCAAATGTCACCTTATCTAAGAAGGTGGTCCATATTTTGATAGCACCCTATGCTGCTCCCCCATCACTTCTTTATTTACTCAGTTTTATTTTTCTCTTAAATTGTGTATTTATTTATATGTTTATTGTTTCTCTCTCTCTCTCTTCAATAAAATGTAATGTTTGTGAGGGCATGGACTTTGTTTTGTTTATTGCTATATCTCTACAACTAGAACAATGTTAACATTAATAAATGCTTAACTAATACTCGCCATCTATTTTAGCTTAATTAGAAAATGCTTGTAAATAATAATTATTGTTTGAGTTGAATAGCTTGAAATTTTGGGTATTCAGAAATAATCCTGTCTTTATACATAATTGTTAAAAACACATGTTAAGAAATTAAGTCATATACATGTTATTCTAACTGTTAATATAGACTATATTTGCAGAAGCTCTTGGGAATAACAAGAATGCAGAGACCAGGACTCTGCATTCTTGTTATTTCTGTTACTTTTATAAAGTTAAGATTTATTGAGTGCCTGTGCTATTCCAGGAATTGCCTTAGTTATCCATTTTCTCTTTTAGTCCTTATACTAATGATACTCTTTTCATCACTCTCATCTGACAGAACACTGATGTGGAGAGATGTTAAATAATGTTCTGATGTTCATTCAGCTAGCAAATGTCAGTTCTGGAACTTGAATCCAAGTGTTACTCTTGTGACTATGATCTTAACTTCATACTAGTTTTTTTCTAACTTTTGGACCATGATTCACACAGTAAGAAATGCATTTACGACATGCCTACCTACATATACATGAATTCACGTGTTTGAAAACCTATAGCTGAAATACAAGTTTCACAAAATAGTACTTACACAAACTATGTGCAGTGTACTTAGTTTCTATGCTGTTTCAGTTTTTTAAAAGTGCTGTTCACTGTTCACTAATTCCCTTAGCCATCCACTAATGGACTTACAATTTAAGAAACACCACACTATACTATATTGACTCCCCTTATTAGAAATGTAGATCACACCAGAAAAATGCAAGTAACTGTATAAGGTAAAGAAAAATGGGCATTTTCATAGAGAATTTGGAGTTGAGTTTTACCTTAGCTTGCTACAGTCAGTCCTCTATTTCTTTGAGTTACACATCTGTAGATTTAACCAACCACAGATTGAAAATATTTGGGGAAAAAAAAAAAAGGATGGTTCCATTTGTACTAACCACATACAGACTTTTTTCTTGTTATTATTTCCTAAACAATCCAGTATAACAACTATTTACCTGGTATTTGCATTGTATTCGGTACTATAAGTACTTTAGAGATGATTTAAAGTATGTGGGAAGAAGTGTATAGGTTATATGCAAATACTATGCCATATTATATAAGGGACTTCAGCATCTTTGAATTTTGGTATCTGCAAGGGTTGGGGATTATGGCACCAATCCCCCCTACAAAGGGACAACTGTATAAATTTTCTGTCCCACTTCAGCTCATAGATACTATATTATTTTAGTGGCATATTGAGCGGTAACAGGTTTTTGTTTTCTGGTTTTCCACCCCCCAAAAGACAGCAGGAGCAGTATTGTGTTTCAACCTTTTTTTTTTTTTTTTTTTTTTTTTACTGGTGGTACAACTTGTACAAAAATTAGATTTAGGTAACTTTGTTTTGGCAAATTGTTGGTAGAGTAGAGTAGAATTAGGGAAAAAGTCTTTGACCATGCTTTTCATCGTCTTTATTTCTTACTTAGGATATTTTTAAATAAAAAGAACCGTGATATACATATGTATTATTCTATATGCATACATGCCATTTAAATATATTGCTATTTATCTAAAGGAAACTTAAACTGTAACTAAAATATTCTCTAAGTTCTGATCTTTTTTTCCCCCATATCACTATTACTCCTTCAAAGTCCTTCACATGAAAGACCCACTTGCTTTTAATGTCTTGTTATTTTAAGAAAAACCTAAGTAGTGCTACTTGTGAAAGTCAACACTCTTATTGTTCTGCATGTTTCTGCTTTGTCAGGTTTGCACCAAATTTGGTATTATTTTATGAAATTCTGAGTAAATGAATGAATTGAATGAATGAAATTACTAGGTTTTATATATATTATATATATATTTTTTCTTTGTTTCTCTTTTTTGAGGGGGATAGGATTTCAGAACAGTCTCTGTATGGTATGAATCAGGGACTAATCTTTTAATTGCCGTTTTATTCTCTGTTTATGTGAATTGTCTCTTTCCTTTTCCTTTTCCATAAGATTAAATCCAGCAGGGATCAAGTTTTGGCTGAACGGTGTCTTGCTGCACTTACCGAATGTGCTGCCAGTGGAGATGGAAATATTTTGGCTCTTGCAGTGGATGCAGCTCGGGCAAGGTAAGGATATATAAGTTTGGAAATTTTCAAAGACTGAGTTGAGCAGTTTAGCTTTTCGCAGTATACTTAAGTAAAAGGTTGATCCTGTAAACCATGTGAGTCCACAAGACAATATCTGGCAAGTATAATAAATTTGATTCTTATCTTTTAAAAAATCTTTGCATTTAAAACATTCACATATTTTGAATGAAATATATTAATGCTTGTGTATTTCACTGTGGCTTCAATTTTGAAGCCTTTTGTAATGAATATTTCATTGATTTGCAGGTTGAAATTTGAAGTACTCTCAAGTAGATCATCAGGCTTATGCCCACAACTTTGACATTTCACCAGTTAAAATAGCTCTTGCTGGGGGAAACATTAATCTGAGAATTGTGGAGAAAATGTGTTATTGTGCTGTTACTTTTTAATTATTTTTAATCATGTAGCAACCAGAAGAGGAACTAACTTCCCTTCCTTGCCATTCCAGGTATTTTTCCCTTGTTGATAGAGCCTTGCATTCTTTTAAGAGTAGAATCTTTTTTAGTTGTTCCCAGTCTTTTATCTCTCTTTGACATTTTGGCCTACTGCATTTGATTTTCTACTGCATTTTAACTGGTCTTATTAAAGTTCACCAGCGACCTCCTCTTTGTCAGATATTGGGGAAATTTTTTTTTTGAGTTGGAGTCTCACTCTGTCGCCCAGACTGGAGTGCAGTGGCCACTCCCGGCCACTGCAGCCTTGCCTGCTGGGCTCCGGCGGCGATCCTTCTGCCTCAGCCTTCCAAGTAGCCGGAATTACAGGAATGCGCTACCACGCCCGGCTCATTTTTTGGTTTATTGTAGAGATGAGGTCTCACTGCCCAGGCGGGTCTCGAACCCGCGGGTCTCGAACCCGCGGGCTCAGGCAATCCACTCACCTCAACCTCCCAAAGGCAAGGGATTGCAGGCTGAGCCACCGAGCCCGGCTGTGGAAATTTTTTAGTCATATCTTGACTTCTTTACACTTCTTCCTTCTTGGAACTTTTGTCTTTATAACTCCTAACATGCTCCTTTGTCCCCTAACCTTTGTCTGTATTTAAGAACAATCTAGGCAGAAAACAAGAGTTGCTTCCTTGTTTTATCTGCTTCTGTGTTGTCACAGGCACAATATGGCAAGGTGGAGATTGTTGTACTTGCTACCTAATAGGATTATTATGAGGAAACATTAAATCATTAAAAATAAGCCGGGCTCGGTGCCTGAGCACTCCAGTCTTGACAACAGAGTGAGACTCCAACTCAAAACAAAAAAACAAGTAAATAAAAATATTGCCTGGGACAGGCACTTAACAAATATTAATTGTTATTGTTTTTATATTTCTTATGCTTTTAAAGTTATTTTAATACATTACATATTATACATAAATAAATGGATACATATATAAATGTATTATATTAAGAAATGAAAGGAGTCTGAAATGTTGCTCTTCTTGTCAGCTAACAAGTTATCAGTCTCATGGGAAGCTGGCTGAAGATATGAGACCTCTGGGTTAGAACTGAAGGACACTTTATGACTGCAGTAGTAGTAGCCAGAGTATCAGCAGTTTGGGGGCTAGTTCCTCTGAATCCCAATTCCTACAGAGCGATGTGAAAAGGACTAGATGATACCTCATGTACAGGGAGTTGGATTACATTCCAGGAGAGGAAACCTGAAGTTAGAGATTGTGAATCTTTTATAACGGACAATGAGTATACCTTCCTTTTGTTTTAGAAGGAGACATTATAATATTGGACAGTAAGCAAAACTACCCTTAGCTCTGGAGGTAGCCACTGTCTTCCAAGGCTGTTTACTATACACACATCTGTGAAAAGATAGTCCAGAATTAAAGGGCAATCAGTGCTTTGCTTTGCAGGACAAGTAGAAAAATGAGTGACCCATGGAACATTTTCTTTCAATATATGGTAATGTCACTAAATAAATTACTTTTGCTTTTCAGTGTTTATTGATTAACATAATGAACTTTTTTTAAAAAGTGTAATTTTTAGTGTGTAAGGCATAGAGTAAATAATATGTGTTGGGTTTTTTTTTTCCCAGTTGTAATTTCATAAATAAATTAAATGACTTCTTTAAAATCCTCTGGTGGTCTCTCATTCTTTTTAGGTTAAAACCTAATTATTTGTACGATAACCTGCAAGACCTGTCTCTCTGACCTCATCCTACTTTCTTCACTATGGCATATCCCACTTCACTTCTTTCTATTTTTAGAATACAAAACTTATTTTCCTATGTCTCAGAACCTTTGCATTCAGTGTTTCCTTTCCCAAACACTTTTCTAATTTATGTTCCTTTGGGTTCCTCTTTCTCATAATTTATATCTTCGTTCAAAAGTCAAATCTTAAATATCTTTAAAACTGATCTCCCAGACATCTTATTCTATCTTGGCCTGTTTTCATGTCTTTATATACTTATTACCTATGAAATGTTATTATTAATTTATTTATTTGCTTGTGTATCATCTACATCCATGACTAGATGATGAGTTCTATAAGGGCAAGCACTGAATATGCTAAAAAAATTTACATCTTATCAAAAATATCAGTGGGAGTCTTGCTCTTTATACATTAGTATTGTTAATGGTGAATTTTTCAGAAAACTTCAGATTCTTGTCTATTTATAGTTTTTAGGTCATTCAGTCATGTTTTTGGATGACAGTGTTGAAAAGAGATTAGCATGTGTAAAGACAGCTCAAATAACTTTTTAATAAATATTTTCAGAAAAGATGCTTTCACAATACATAGAAACATTATCTAGAATTTTGTGTAAGACATTTTTTACTTATGTAATTAAATATGTCTAATTGCATTGAATAGTAAGGTAAACAATTATCTTTAATTGCAAAATAATGACATTAATGGGACCACCACTTAATATTTTAGATGTACAGTTGGAGAAATCACAGATGCCCTGAAAAAGGTATTTGGTGAACATAAAGCTAATGATCGTATGGTGAGTGGAGCATATCGCCAGGAATTTGGAGAAAGTAAAGAGATAATATCTGCTATCAAGAGGTAATATGTAAAATGTCTTAGGCCAGAATTTTATCTTTTGTGTTAACACAATCACCTTATATCTACCGGGAGCTTAATTTTCTTATGTACAACTTGGAAAATTTTTGAATTGGCTTTTCTGTTAGTTTGTAATTCTAGTAAAATTAATGAATAGTAAGTTAAATATTAATTGTATTATTATGTATATCATACATATTACATATAATCTATGAAATAGATATAATTCATTTATGATAGAATATATAATTAGAAATGTATCATGGAGAATTATATGTTATAGTTATGTATAATAATATATAATATTATGAATATATTTACTAATTAATAAATATTAAATATTGAAACTAATATTAGTTTTTATGAAATTAATAATATTTTGAATGTCACCACAGTTATCTTTTTTTTTTTTTTTTTTTGGGTTGCAGTCTCACTCTGTCGCCCAGACTGGAGTGCAGTGGCCTCTCCTGGCCACCACAGCCTCGACCTGCTGGGCTTCAGCAATCCTTCTGCCTCAGCCTTCCAAGTAGCTGGAATTATAGGCATGCGCTACCATGCCCGGCTGATTTTTTGATTTATTGTAGAGATGAGGTCTCGCTGCCCAGGCGGGTCTCGAACCCGTGGGCTCAGGCAATCCACTCACCTCAGCCTCCCAAAGGCACGGGATTACAGGCTGAGCCACCGAGCCTGGCTTCACCATAGTTATCTTTAAGAGTTTCTCATTTCAAACCAATGTTTAACAATGATATTGCTTCATATTAGATTTTAATCTGCTTACTATGGTAGGCTTTCATAATTTTCTTAAATTTGTGCATTGTTCAGTTTCTTGAACAATTATGAAATTTTAATTTTCCTACTTGAAAGTAAACACTTGCTTGGCATCTATGCATAAATTACAGTCAATCTTATTGCAGTGATAACAAGTAACACTTCCACAGCGTGGCATAGAAATGTGATCATGTTTCTCAAGTGTAAAAACTGGTTTTTTGGTGATTGATCTTCTCAACTTTTGTTTTTTTTTTAATTTTTTTTTTTTTTTTTTTTTTGAGTTGGAGTCTCACTCTGTCACCCAGACTAGAGTGCAGTGGCCACTTCCTGGCACCGCAGCCTCAACCTGCTGGGCTCCGGTGATCCTTCCGCCTCACCCTTCCGAGTAGCTGGAGCTACAGGTGTACGCAACCACGCCCAGCTAATTTTTGATTTATTGTAGAGATGAGGTCTCACCAAGTTGCCCAGGCAGGTCTCGAACCTGTGAGCTCAGGCAATCCACTCACCTTGGCCTCCCAAAGTGCGGGATTACAGGCTGAGCCACTGAGCCCAGTTGGTTTTTTTAATTTTTAAAAATTCAGCCTGCCCTGTCCTTCTTCCCCTTCTCAACTTTTGTATCAAACTTCCCATTAAAAATTTATGTCAATACTTATATGCTAGATAAGTCTCAAAACAGTGAAGCTGAAAGTAATAAAACTGGAACTTTTTTTTTTCAAAAATAAGTGCTTTTTCATATTGGATGTAATTTTGTTGATTTAAGCAAACAAACATTTTTATTATATTTCATTATAAGGAATTATATTGCAGTCAGTGTGAGGTAGTTCACATTTGCAAAGGGTAGATGAGATATGGACGATTCAAGGCAGCTAGAGTGTCATATATATAAAAAAATGACTGAAGACATTTTTAAACTTATATTTAAATATTTCTGCATATTGTACTCTGTAGATTGGCTAATGAAGGTGGGAAGTTGTCGTTATTTCGTCTTACTGCACTGTGATGTTCTCAGTGTTCTGTGCCCACATGCTATGCCATCTTTCAAACTTTCCCCAAAGCGGAGATGATAAACATATTCATGCTTTAATGGAGCTCTCAATATGAAATAAAGATATTAACAAAATATAATAAACAGATTAAATGTTTTTAAATAGCTTGCAATATTTTCTGTGAATAAATTACCATTTTTATATCCTATCTTTGGACAGTTAGTATTTAACTACCATTATATTTTAAAATGTTTTAGAGTTCATAAATTCATGGAACGTGAAGGTCGCAGACCTCGTCTTCTTGTGGCAAAAATGGGACAAGATGGCCATGACAGAGGAGCAAAAGTTATTGCTACAGGATTTGCTGATCTTGGTTTTGATGTGGACATAGGTCCTCTTTTTCAGGTACTAAAACTTGTTGAAGGGAATTTCAAAAAGTGTTCTTCTAGAAGTCACATTTAGAAAAAGTAGTAAAACGATGATAGATCAAGGTGATATATTTAGTTAGCAAAGAAAAACTTGTTTAATGAATTCTGTACTTTATTTCTGAATTCATATAGCCCAATTATGACAGAAATAAAAAGATCTTATTGTACTGTTTATTGAGATTTGACTAATATTTTATTGGAAAGACAGCCCACCTGGGATTGGTGCAAACTGTTTTGAAAAGGATATAAAACTTCAGAATAAGGTCAATTCACAAGTAGATTTTCTGTCTTTTTACTCTCTACTCATATTTTATTTAGTCACAGAATATTAGACCCAGACGAAAAAATGATTTGTTGGAGGTAAGTGAGGCCAACAATCTGTATGGAGTGATAAAACATTAATCTTTCTACTACAAAATAATCTTTGGCTGAAAAGTACATTGTAATAAGTTTTATATTAAAAGCTTTGTCCACTACATATTTATTAATCATCTACCAGATGCTAGACTCTGAGTTGAATGTAACATGATTTTGTCCTCAGGGACAGTTTTTGAACAAAAAAAGATTTTAACTTACTAATAATCACAGTAGAGTGTGATAATTAATATAATTAAGGTATGGACAAGGAGAGCACCTCACTTGTTTTAAGTGTTCTCGAATTTGCATTTGAGCTGTGCCTTTCAGAAGCACAATGCCTTTCACTTTCTAGTAAAATCACTTTCCGAAGTGGATTGAGGGGAGCTGTGACTAGATTCAAGGAGTCAGGTTAAGACAAACAGTGAAAAGCGATGAGAAACAATGACAGCTTTAACTAGAGCAATGACAGGGACTCAGCAGAAACCAAATCTCAGCTAGGATTTTGCAGAAAATTTAATGAAGAGGCTATTTACAGATTTGTAGGCAGGACTGGGAGAACCAGCAATCAATAGGGAGGCATCTGGGAATTAAATTGGTAAGAATTTTAAAAGCTGGTTGTTTCACATTGCCGTTACCTTGCCAAAAAAGAGGTTAAATTGACATCAGGACCAGATGAATTAAAGTGTTAAACTGGTCCTTTTCTAAGTAACAGAGACTCTTCCCGAGCAAACTTGCCAGAGTGGGGTGGATTACCTGAGTGTCCATGCAATTATTTTTGTCAAAATAAACGTGAAAGTCTCCCTCGTCAATAAAAGCAAATGTAATAAGCACTCAAAATTTATCACTTACTATTTATCTTACTAAAGTTTATTATCTATACTCTTGAGGTTATTTCCATGTATTGTATCTATAGGGTGGGGATGCTATATAATTGTGAGACTATTGAGTATCTTTTCCCTGCCTTGCATTCAGTAATATCATGTTAGTAGATTGAAACTGGCTATGGCTGGAATACTTCCAATTTAGAAAACAACAAACACTAAAAAGTAGGAATTGAATTACTGTTTTCTGTATTATCTAGATGTATAAGTGTGATGTAGAAAATGTAAATAATGCAACTACATTTAAAAGTATATCATGTCTGTAGCCATTATTATAGTAGGAAAAGCTCTAAAATTTGAGAAAATATTCTTCCAGTATTCAAAAGTATTATATAATTTAGCAGAGATCATTCACATTATTCATAAGCAAGTGAAGTTCTGACATATGTTTGTGTATTTTACTCTAGTGTAAACAAAAATATCAGTCAATCCATGTCAAAACTACATAATCGTTAATGACATGAATGACATCTTTGCTGAATCAGATCAAAATTGTTTTTCTGTAGTCTGATTCTGTCAAATCATGGTTGAATTGCAACTACAGGTTGATACAAATACAAAAATTTGGCAAATTTAATGAAAGCATTCTGGGAAAATCAATTGGCTGTTATTTACAATAAAGAATAATGGATATTTTGTTGCTATTTGTAAGTTGTTGCTACACATCCCTTTTATTGGTAAAATTTATAGTGTGTGTGTGTGTGTGTGTGTGTGTGTGTGTGTGTGTGTGTGTGTGTATGAATCCTTTTGTTTTTTCCCCTAGGGAAGTGGTTATTTGTCATTTAGCAGCACACCACTTGAAGAGGGTCCCCCTGATTAAAAATTAGTCATGGAGGAACACACCTCTGCCAGAACCATGATTCTGTAGCAGAGAAGAAACATGGAAAAAATAAACTGACCTCTTTCTCTTCCGTTGGAAAAGTCCATCTATAGCCAGAGAGCAGGGGAGTCCCATGCAGGGTTGGGATTTCTGGGGCACTGAGGAGGGCAGAGAATGAATCTTGGGGTAATTAATGCTAGGGCAAAATAACTAAAAGAAGTTTAGCAAATAACCTACAGCGTTTGGTGGTCTGGTTATGAACTTTGAGAGAAATGGGGAATCTAATGATTTCCAGGTTTCCAGGTTAGAAATATGGTACCCTTCACTGAGATAGTACTTGAGGTTTGTCTTTGTACTTTTTGACTGTTAGACACCACGTGAAGTGGCCCAGCAGGCTGTGGACGCAGATGTGCATGCTGTCGGTGTAAGCACACTTGCTGCTGGTCATAAAACCCTAGTTCCTGAACTCATAAAAGAACTGAACTCCCTTGGACGGCCAGATATTCTTGTTATGTGTGGAGGAGTGATACCACCACAGGTATTTTCCATCTTTTCTAATTCTGTGATGAGAATCCTGAGTAATAATAATTTATATGTGGCTATCAAGATAAATTTGTTGTAAATTTAGGACTATATTGTTTTCTGTTAATTGCACTAAGTTCTACAAAGACCAAAAGTGGTGAGTGTTGTTTTCTATTCAAGCTGTATTGTAATTCGTTATGCATAATTTAACTTGAGAGTTACAAATCTTCTATGAAAGAACTATCTCTCCTTGCAAACTAGTAGTCTATGATAGATAGCTACCTTCTTCATATTCAGTAAACAATGAAGGAGAAGGAACAGGATAAAAATGATAAAACTTAACAACCATAGGAGAGAATAATAGTAAACACTCAGTGAATATGTTAAACTCTAGTCAGAGATACAGTGAGGGCTCCTTGTCCTAGATGTGGAATGAGTTCTTTAGTTAGCTCACTTTTGTTTTAGAGAAGCTGCCTTGTCCATTTCCTTTGTTTTCTCATTCCTAAATGTTGCTGTATCTCAGAGCTATATCAGTTATACAGTCTTGTAAAACCAAATTTTGATTTAAACTAATTTGATTATAGTATGATTTATTTCTTGGAGCCAAGATATCCTAATACAGACATGAATAGAATCAGCTTGTCCTGAAAATTATAGGCTGAATGGGAAAGTGTTCAATACTTGAACAAAAATGTGGGTCCCTCTTGGAACGGAAAAATGAATCCTAGGTAACAATGATGTCAGTTAATTTGTTAATGAGGTGAGGAGACACCTTTCACATATTACATTCCTGATCTGTTAAAATAGATATAAGTAGGGTCTGTTTCCAATCCAGTTTTAACTTATATCAAGGCATTTTGTTGTTGTTGTTTCATTTTGTTTTTACTGAGAATGAAAAAAGTATTGATTTAGAACAACTGTGCATGAGGCTGCTCTAAGTAAATGATTCATAGATGTTACAAACCCAACCACTATAGCAGAAATCTCTCAGCGACATGTGACCTTGTTTCCAGCACTACAGTTTTTTTTTCCCTCCTCTAAAATTCAGAATAGAGACTAGTGAATTTATATACTACTTATGAAAGGAGAAAATACATATATATGAGGTTGTGAGATTGGTAATAATGTGGGGCTGGTGAACAAACTGCTTGTTTATATTCTTTCTGACAACACATTATTTAATGTGATAGCATCAACACAAAATTCCTTTTGTTAACATACTTGTCTATCATTTGCATAAATATAGTTCATTATTGGGAAAATAAAGGGCTGTTATTCTTTACTGCCGTCTATATACAGAATACTTCTATCTGTATTACAGTTTTAGAGTCTATAATACCTACTACCGTATTAAATTGTAAGATACAAAATAATTAGGCAGCAGAAAATACTCAAATTTAAATATGTATTGAGGAAAGATGTAGGCCTTTTATAAGTGAGCTGACATTTTTAAGAAAAATATTTCACACAAGTTATATTAACCCTGTGGATATTTAAATGAACTTAGAACATCTTTAGGTATTTGTCGTACTCTTTTTTCCCATGAACTTAATAACTAAGAGCCATTTTTCATGTTACATTTCTGTGTTAATATTGGTATCCTTCATTATATAATTCTAGTGGTTCATACTCTTGTATTTTTCTCATCATTTGTTTTCACTGAGTATTTAAAAATACTGCTATTATTCAATTGAAAGTCACTTAGTTTTTAAATTGGAAGTCACTAATATATAGTGGATGATAAAACAGATACAGCCCTTGCCATTGTGGAACTTACAGTTTCTGCAGTCTAATTAAATTAATGTGATCTGTCTCACCAGTATGTTACTACAATCAGGATTTTCTAACCCTGTTAACAGCAGTGGCCTCCAAGTTATTTTAGGGAAGCAGGCAGTATGCTATATATCCCTGTCGCAGCTAAATGGAAGACATTTAAAAATAATTTTTTATTTGGAAATAATTTCAGAAAACAGATAAGGCACAAAAATAAAAGTAGTACAAAGAACACCTGTATACTCTTTACCCAGATTCACTTATTGCTAACATTTTACCCATCACTAGGGCCATTTTTCAAGGCTTATGTAAGACTCTGGTGAATCAAAAACTCTTTTCAGTTGCAATATTTTACAGTCCTCTTCTGTTTTTACCCTCAGTTCTAAATTCATAACTCGAACTGCAAGACAGATGGTATACAGCATTTTTAGGAAAGAAAGCAGATAACCTATTAATCTGATCATACCCAATTTTGAGATGATTGTTACTACATTTCATCCAGTTTTTTTTTAACGAGCTCTTAAAATCTGTAGCACCTGCTTGAGAACAGTGACATGTTTGGAGTACTTTTATGTGTCATATGCTGAGAATACAAAAATGATTGGACATGACCCCTGCTCTCAGAAGTTCACAGACTAGAAGGAGACAAGCTCAATAAGATGTATGAAGTTCCACTGCAAAATTGTATAGTATTATAAGAATATCACAGAGGTATAATGGAAGCAGAAAAGAAGTAGTCGGGGGATAATTAGTGATCATCTGAGAATAGGAATGGGTATTGTTAAAATGGGTACTGCAACAATAAACACAAGTCAGACTGTCCTGTCATACATGATCACCTTAGTGGATAAGAATCAGGGCCTTAAAGTATATCCTAACCTTGATGTTATAGCTACAGATGTTCTGATATGAAAACAAACTGAAACCTGGAGCAGTATTTATGCCATGGGAATCTTTTCTCTCAAACTTTGACTGTTGTTAAAATAAACTAGCAAACAGCAACAGAGAATGGGGTGGGGGGAAGGCTTATCTTAATTTATAGAAAATCTAATTTCATCATGAGACCAGTTCACTAGCTGCAGACAAAATACCTAGGAGGAAATAGTCTTGTAAGCTCAAAGCTATAATATGATACTAAATTTTACACAAATAATAATGAGTAATGAAAATACAATTGAGAGAAAATTGTGGTTTAAGGCTCAGAAGTTTCCAGACAGAACTGGATAGCTTCCCACCACAAACAATAAACTGAAATATTTAGAGAGTGGGCAGGGTATGTTTTGTTCTTCTAATGCCTTAGGCTGGGAGGGTGGTGCTACTGGCTACTAGTAGCAGTCCCAATCAAGGAAGAATTTTTTAACCCCAACTGCCATAATATACCAGTTGAGAGGGTTTTGGGCATGGGAGAAAAAGAAGAAAGGATAGGGTTTATTGCTTTTTTATTTCCTTGAAATTGGAAATAGTATCTCTTTTATTAATTAAACAAATTCTTTCAACAGGATTACGAATTTCTGTTTGATGTTGGTGTTTCCAATGTATTTGGCCCTGGGACTCGAATTCCAAATGCTGCCATTCAAGTGCTTGATGATATTGAGAAGTGTTTGGAAAAGAAGCAGCAATCTGCATAATATCCTGTTTTTGTTTTAACCTTTTTCTACATTATTTTTAAAATTATGTTCAAAGAAGAGAGTAAAGCTATATTTTCAAATTAAGTTCAACATCTGAACTGTACTTGAAAGCTTTACAGTGAAATGCCATAAGCGTGTTGTCATACTGCAAGTGTGTATGTACAATTTCACTTAAAAAAATTTTAAAGCTGTCTATAACAATACTTCATTAGAAATTCTAGCCTAAGGTATGATTTTTTAAAAAATCATGGTGATATATTTATTAGAAATATTTCTTATAAATCTATTTACTTTTTATTTTAATAATTAAACTTTACCTTAAAAAATTTGATTATAGATGTTTTCTTCAATTTAGTGTTACATTGACTCGAACACCAGGAGATAAAATTCATATAGTAATAAAATAATAACAACTACTTTGGAATAATAGTGGAGAGTGTTTATGTGGGGAAAGAGATTATAGGCGTGGTCCTCAGCCAAGTGCTTCCAGAGGCACCTTGATAAAAGATTATTAAATCAAATATGGCAGGTTGGAACTTGGGGTGGGGGGAGTTGGCAGCATATTTCTTCAAGACTGATTATTCTTTCTTCCAGAGCCGGACCATGTAACCTTGTTATTGCTGGGCTTGGCTCAAGACCCAGGAGACTGAATGTTTATGAACATTCCCTAAATGAAAGTGCGTAGGTTGTTATTATGGCTTTCTCCAGAATGATGATGTCATCTGTGCATATAGGTCTATAATACAGGAAAAATCGAACTTTTCAGGTCCGGAAAGATGCCAGCTTGCATAGATTGCTTATTAAAGATAAGTTGCAAAAATAAAAATAGCACAAGGAACACCTGTACTTTGCTTTGTTAAAATATTTTTTATTAAAGAGGTAAAGTTGTCCTTTATTGTTTAACATGATCCATGAAATGAATATGAAAAAACAGTAATTCTTTTGCAATGATTTTTATTTTATTAGATCAGAGAACAGTCTTTTGTAAGGTATTATAAGATTTGTATATTGCTTTAAAATTTACAATCTACATTGTAATTTTCAGAACATGATTATTAAAATGATGTTAAGTTGTGATTATTGTTCCCATTTTACAGATTAGCAGCCTGATTTCAAGTCCAGTGATATGTTTCCTATGCCATTTTACTGACTTTTCCTTATAAAGAAAGGCAAACTAACTTAATAAGTATTTGCTTTCTATGATGTGTTCAATTGTGTGCTGGGTAACGTGTGAAATAAAGTCATTTTTGAAGAATTTGCAATTCTTGCTATTCAGTGTCTTTTGAGTAGGCTACCAAAGGAAGAAATTTCACATTTGTTATGTATTTTTTACCTGAATCCAGAAGTACTGGGTCCAATAACCTCAATATTTGAAAACCCATTCCCTGAAATATTCACTGGTATAACCTATAGGAATTAAATTTTGCCTGATTCTTAGATTAAATTTCCTTACTATTAATGCAGAGAATGTCAAAGACAGTTTAGTGCTACTTATATTCAAAAAAAATTCCAAAAGAAATTTTACTTTGTGTCTTTTATTAGTATTCTCATTTTTGGTTGAAAACTTCTATGCCCATCAATGAGCAGACTTTTGGAAATGATCAGGACAACAATCAAGTATCAAAAGAAAATGAACATATGTCTTGTACAGATAACCTATCCCATATTAATTGCAGGGGCCCGCCCTGCAAGGATCGTGGGAAGTGTCGAAGGAGAAACGGATAGGCGATGAACCAAGATCATATACAACGGACACCTGCGATGACAATTTAATGCTAATTAATACAGAGCTTTTATACCATTTTTGAAGGAGCAAGACAAAGAAAACTCTTTCACATTCATATCTTTTAAAAGTTACCAGCTAGTGGTCTTAGTAGCGAACAAACCAAGATTCCCATAGGCTTTAGTAGCAAACAAACCAAGATTCCCATAGGCCTCCTGACAACATCTTATTCATAAAGCCAACAATGACACTCTCAGTCCAATGTCCCAAATTACAAATGTTTCAAGAAAGTTTCTTTAAGTATATATTTCTTTATGTGTCAGGAATATTCTCATCTTAGGCTCTTATGTTCTTCAGAGTCCTGTGATTGCCTCCCTTGTCCAGATGTCCTCGTTACTTTTCTCTTATCTTGCAGTGCTTGTTTCTAAAGAGAACTCAAAAGAAACTTTTAGTAATGTTTCCCAGGCCCCTCAAGGTTGCTTTCTGTTTTAGCTGATCTGTCATAAAAGTGTCTGATTATTATGAGTTTAGTGAAAACCTACTCTATAAATGTTAACTTAGAGTTTTAACTATAGTATTAAGTAAAAACCTTAACATAATCTTTGTCCTAAGTTAGTGAAAACAGTGTTATAAATCACCTACAAACTCCTAGATAAGTGTTAGAACTTATAATGAATTCATAATGAACTTACTATAAACTTGTGCTTCTAAAAATCCTTATGTCTAAACACTAAACTGCATAATTCTAAATCAAATAAGGAGTGAATATACTTATATCATTTTTTACTTCAGCAATATCTAGTAACATAACCAAGTGAAAGAAAGCATTCTTGATGTGCTTCAGAGTTTAACCCTTGCATATGTTAGAAAAGGCCAAGTGGCATAGTGGGAAAAATGGAAAAATAAACCATGACATTTCCAGGTTAGCTGTGAGTACTTCACATAAACATGCCATTTCTTCTTCCACGACTGCACAGAATTCTTCGGCGGTATCAAACAGCAAAGGTGAAAGACAGAAGGGCCTCAGCTTCCTGGGCTTGCCCTGCGGCCCGGGGTCTTCGGCCCACCCGGACCCTGTCAATCAGGTGGGCCTCCAAGGCTGGCTCCCAACAATTAATCAAATAGTACTACAAAATATTAATGGATCGGGAAGACAGCTGCTTCCCTCATTTCTTTCTGATGAAAAGTCTAATTCAAAATAGAAGATTCCAGTGACAATTATAAGGCACTATCAAAATACACTGCACAAAGCAATTTAACTTACTAAGATATGTTGTTTCACAGCACTCTCATCAATCTAATAGTGCCCACATCTTATTACAGCTATTTCATCTTTGATAAGATTTAAATTTATAATTCATTATATCAGTGAGGGCAAGATTTTGCATTCATATCTACTGTGATCTAAATATCTTTGTTTGCTTTAAGTGTTTACAAACTAATGAGGAATCAATAGTTCATCTTTGAGACACACACACAGACACACACCTGAACTGAGGAAATAAGCAACTCAGACATTACCTAACTTAAACTCTGTCAAAGAGGGTTCAATCAGAGAAGAAGAATCAGTAGAATAAGTGTGTGTGTATGTGTGTGTGTGTGTGTGTGTGTGTGTATGTATGTGTGTGTGTGTGTGACTTATTATGAGGAATGGGCTTACACAAAAATGGAGGCTGGCAAAGCCTCCTGATATCTACAGGCAAACAAAGGGGAGGTCACGAGCAGGCTGAACCCTACTGGCACAGGTGGAAGCTTGTTTTCTTCAGAAGGCAGGCAGGAAGAAAGGTCAGAGTGGAGGGAGAGCAACATGTCAATTTAGCTGTTTGGAGCCTCTGGGCTTCGGAAAGGTTCAAGCCCTCTTTTAAAGGGCTTTATTTGATGAAGTCAAATAGCTCACTCAGGATAATCTCCCTTTTGATTAAAGTCAACTGATTAGGGACTTTAATTATATCTACAAAATCCCTTCCCGGCATCATTTAGAGATTAGTGCCTGATTAACTGAGAAGGTGTGTTTGTGTGTGTGCTACAGAGTGACTGTCGTCTCCTTCCCATTCTCTAATCCTCAGGAGGGGATATCTCATTCTTTGTATCCCACCCTAACTGGAAAGATACTAGAAAGGGAATTTTGGAGACAGTAGTTCATTCAGTCTAGTTAAATTGACACATTACAAATTCATTATACAGATAGACAACTGAGGAGGGGAAAGGAAGATCATTTAAATGGCATTTATAGCATGTCTGTATGGAGAGCATGTCTGTAGCCTGTCTGTTAGCGCAAGGCTCAGCAGTTTTCATATTTATAGCTGAAGAAAGACACATTAATAAGATTCATACCTATCTATGTTTGCTATTCAACATTCAGTGGCAAGGTTCAAATTTTAGAGTCAGTACATATATAGTTGGTGATAAAAACTGAAGAAGAATCACTTTTGTATTGATTCAAACATTTACATCAAAAGTATTTAGTCCATCTTAAAAATATCACCATTCTCAGCTGAGAGTAGTGGCTCACTCCAATAATTCCAGCACTTTTGGAGGCCAAGATGGAAGGATTGCTTGAGCCCAGGGGTCTGAGACCAGCCTAGGTCACAGAGAAAGACCTTGTTTCTACAAAAAATTTTTAAAAGTAGACAGGTATGGTGGTGTGTGCCTGTAGTTCCAGTAACTCAGAAGGCTGAGGTGGAAGATGACCTGAGCCCAGGAAGTCGAGGCTGCGGTGAGCTGTGATCATGTCATTGTACTCCAACCTGCGTGACAGAATGAGACCCTGAATAAATCCAAAAAGAAAAAAAAAAATCATTCTTAAAGTTTCTGGCATTAATGAGCCTACATCAAGTAGGGATTAGTAGATGCATAAGAATTTTTCTAAAAAATTAAATATCTAAGTATTAGAGATAAAACTCTAAACTCCAGAAGAAAACATAGGGGAGTTGCTTCATGACATTTGACAATGATTTCTTGTCTATGATACCAAAACTCAGGCAACAAAAGGAAAAATAGGTAAGTTGGTAATCATCAAAATTAAAAACTTTTGTGTATTGTAGGACATTATCAAGAGAATGGAAAGGTAATTCACACAATGGAGAATACATTTGCAAATTATATGTCTTATAAGGGACTGACATCTTGAATACATAAAGAATTTATAACTCAACAGCAACCGAAAAATACCCTGTTACAAAATGGGCAAAAGGCTTAAATAGACATTTCTTCAAAGAAGTTGCACAGATGGTCAATAAGCACATTAAAAAAAAAATTATCAACATCACCAGTTATTAGGTAAATGCAAATCAAAGCCATAATGAAATACATTTTATACTCAATAGAATGATTGTTATCCAATACAAATAAAAAAATAAAAAATTGAACAAATGTTGGTAAGGATGTGGAGAAATTAGAACCTCGTGCATTGCTGGTGGGCGTGTTCAATGGTATAGTTATGGAGGAAAATGATACAGTGATTCCTCAAAAAAAAAAAAAGAAAGAAAAAGAAAAACAGAATGACCATATATTCCAGTAATTCTACCACTGGGTATATACTAAAAAGTGAAAACAGGGACTCAAGTAGGTATTTGTACACCAGTTGCTATGAACTGAATGTGACTCCAAAAATTCACATCATTCAAAGCCCCGATTCCCAATGTGATGATATTGGGGGGGTGCCTTCAGGAGATAATTAGGTTTGGATGAGGTCATAAGGATGGGATCCTCATGATGGAATTAGTGCCTTTATAAGAAGAGGCTGGAAAGCATGCTCTCTCTCTCCTGGTCATGTGAGGATACAGTAAGAAGGCAGCCATCTTCAAGACAGTCTTCACCAGGAACTGAGTTGGTCTGGATCTCAATCCTTCACTCCTTAGCTTTTAGAACTGTGAGAAACAAATGCCTGTTGTTTAAGTCACTCATTCTATGTTATGTTGTAGCAACCTGAGCAGACTAAGACACAAATGTTCATAGCAACATCTCTCATACGTAATAGCCAAAAGGTGGAAGTAAACCAAATGTCCAGCAACAGGTTAATGTATAAACAAAATGTGGTATATATTTGCAATGAAATAATATTCAGCCTTAGCAAGGAAGAAAATTCTGACACATGCTGCGACATGGATGAATGAAACTTCAGGACATGCTAAGAAATAAATCGGTCACAAAAGGACAAGCACTGATCCCATATGAGGGTCCTAGGGCAGTCAAATTCACAGAGGCAGAAAGTAGAATGATGGCTGCCAGGGGCTGGGAAAGAATGGGAAATTATTGTTTAATAAGTACAGAGATTTAGTTTAGCAAGACGAATTTTGGAGATGGATGGTGTTGATAGTTGCATGACAATGTGAATGTACCTAAAACAAGAAAACTTTACGTGAGCAGGGTCAACTTTCTGTTATGTATATTTACCACAACAAAAAAAGTATTTAGAACAATTCCTAACATATGCTACAGGCTTTATTTATTTATTATTATTGTATTATTACTATTTTTTAAAATGAATGAATGGCAGGGCATGAAACCAAGAAGGTAATCAGAGACCAGATCATTTGGAATATTACACTGTAAAGAGATTTCGATTTCAAAGATTATAGAGAATCATATAAAAAGTTTTAAACTATGGAAGTAATCTGAAAAGGTGGTTTTGGCACAGCAGGTGAAAGATGCCTTCTAACGGGAAAATGCTGGGAATAAGAATTAAAAGGCTGTTATAGTGATATAATAGAGACCTTCCAAGTATGTAAGCTTATCTGCCTAGGTGTTGCTCAGAGCTGGCTGTGATGGAGAAGATATGATCTTATTTTGGAATAGTGACTTGACAGAAACTGGATTTTACCTTTTTTAAAATAAGTTTTTTAATCTTTTGGTATTTGCTGTGTGGAATCTGCTATATTCTTTCACCTAATTTGATTGTTCTTCTATGAACTTCTTTTGATGTGCAGTAATTTCATAACTGAATACACTGATATAATGTCAGAATCAGGAAAAGTTTTAAAAAGTAGGTTTTTTTCCCCTAATTATATTTTTGTCAATACTAGAGATTTCTAAGTCTTTCAGGCATTGGAAGACGTTGGAAGTGCATCAGAATATGTCTTTAGGGGGCACTGAAGACATCAAAATTCTTTTCCTGCAACTTAAATGAGAATTTAAGTGTTATATAAATACTAAAATGAAGGTAAAGGAAGTGGAGGAGAGATTTGAAGAGGCAAAACTTTTGAGCAAAATTTGCATGGAAATGGGAGATATAAATTAAAGTAATGGAAAACAAAAGCAAACTGGATGATCACTCCCTTTGATTTCTATCTCAAGAAGTGGTTGAGGGAATGTGGGGGGAGGAGGAGGGGGAGGGAAAGGACTTTTAAATAGCTCATCCATTTATTCACTAACAAAATCATGCCACGTGTCACAGCCTCCCTTTATTGGTATCCTTAAATTCTCATCCACTTACATCACTTACATGCTAGTGAAAGCCCAGTCTTTAAAAACAAAAACAAAAACAAACTAATAAAGCTATGTATGCTAAGGTGGAGATGTCTATTCATGTGGAATGTTTATTTTACCAGAGATATTTTTATTTTAACTGAGGAAAGAAACAAAAATGATTAATATCTAAATATATTTGTTGCTGCTTGATAGTCACTCGGTAAAAATGATGATGAGCATGATGATGATGTGATGACCACAATGAAAACTAATCTCATTTTTAGCAACAGGTAAATCCTGACTCAGTTTCAAAAAACTATGGGCTACTTTAAAAATCATTAGACTTGATTTTAGAAGTAACCTAAAATTGAGAGAGAAAATTGGAAAAAATAATATGTATAGATATACATTTATTATTGTGGTATTCTTGTCTATGTGTGCTTATCATTATGAAAAATTCTTTCAGCTTTCAAACATATTTTTAAAAAAAATCCGTTCATTAGGTTTTCCTAACTAAACATAATGCTATTGTTTTCTGGTTCTCAGATCCTCCTTTTATTTTATTTTTTTTCAGCTGTGCCTGTAGGTGTCTCTCTAAGTTCAGATTCTTCTGTTTCCCTGACACTATATTTGAAATGATGCTCATTCTGGCAACCCATAGGTACTATAAGCACTCTCAGACAAAACACATCTGTTTAAAAATTTTCTTAGGTGTTCCTAATGTCACTCTTTGTGATTGTGATCTGTGGTCAGTAAAGTTAAATATTGATAATTTTTATGAGCTGTGCTGCATGTTATGCTAAATTGATTAGTTCAGTGAAACTAGATTAATATGAGATTAATATTGAGTTATAGTCTGTAAATCTGACTCTAACTCACACTTTTTTTGTTGTTTTTTTGGAAATAAGCTGGAGTCTCACTTTGTCACCCAGGCTAGAGTGCAGTGGCGTGTTCGTGGTCACAGCAGCTTCTACCTGCTGGGCTCAGGCGATCCTTCCACTGCAGTCGTCCAAGTAGCTGGAACCACAGGTGTGCATCACCATGCCTGGCTCATTTTTTATTATTTATTGTAGGGGCGAGGGCTTGCCAAGTTGCCCAGGCTGGTCTTGAATCCCTGGGCTCAGGCAATCCTCTCGCCTCTGCCTCCCAAAGTGCTGGGATTACAGGCGTGAGTCATTGCAACTATCTTGACTTAATTTTAATTACTAATTCTTCATAGCTGATTCCCTCTGTTTGCATTCAAACCTCTTAATATACTGACTTCTCCTTACTATTTACCATGAGAGTGGGACATCATATTTAGAGTATTTACACAGAGAACACAATGCACAATTTCCCTTTATACAAAGTAAAATGCAGAATATGATAACTCCTTTTAGGATTATCCAAAATTTTTTTTATTTTGAGGTCATGGGCAAAATATTAATTCAGATAAATGCTATGATTTTATGATCATATATAATTTTATTGGTTGACTTTCACCTATTAAATTTTAATAGGCTATAACTTTTGGAAAATAAAGATTTTCTTGTGATTTTGAAGAGTTACACATGCCCAAAAAGCATTACATATATCTGTAGCAAAGATATTTTTGCTGTTCATTTCTTTCTGTGAATGGAAAGCTTGGCTTTGTGCTTATGCAAGGGGCTAGAAAAGTAAAGCAACAGATATTCTCAGGTTTTCTAAACCATCTTTACTTGGCTTCAAAGTCTGTCTTATTGTCTTCTTTAGCTTTGTCATTCTCTTCAGTCCATATAGTCATCAGAACAATATTAGTGACAATTTTCTTTCAGAGTAAATGGCTATCTAGCTATTAAGTATTGAAGAATACTAGGCAGATGGCCCTTTTTGCCTCTAACATGTTCTCTTTGGTTTAGGGTGTGAATGCCTCTAAAAATATTATTTAAAATTGCAAATACACCCGAGAAAAGCCTAATATTGAACTGAACATTTTAATTTAATTATAAAATACTGACTGAGAGGGCCATTTCTAATTGTGCATGGCTTGTGCACTGCCCAACTCTAGAGAGAGCCATTCACTTTGTCATCACGCACTGTCATAGTCCTGCATGCGTTGTGCTTCAGGGTTTTTTTTTTTATCTTAAAGGAGAGATAATAGTGTCCAACTCAAATGTTGTAAGAATTAAATGAGATAATGCATATAACTTCTTTGAACTGTGCACTGTACACCGAAAAGCACAACAAATGTTTGTTATAGAAATTATTATTATTATACTTTATGACAAACTCACTTCTAATGCTTGGAAATTTAAAAAAGTATGGATATCACATAGTTCTCCCTGAGGAGTTGATAGTCAATTTGCAGAAGATGAACTTATAAACAGACTGTGAGTACATGTCATAAAGAGGTCTCCATGTAGTGCTGTGAGGACATAAAAGAAGTTATTAGTTTTCTCCTGTGAGAGAAATGAAAGCTTCAAAGAAGAGACAACATCTGGAGTCTAAACAATGATAGAAATTAAGTGGACAGAGCATGAAATTCATGATGGGAGATAAGATTGAACATATAGGGTAAGGATTTTATCATTTGTTAACATCTTACTGTGAAATCTTTTAACATAATTGATTTCCACCTGATAGCTTGATAATTTCAAGTTACATTTCCTTTATGCCTAGGATTGGCCAAGACCTCTGTAATTAGGGAGATATTTTCCAGGTTATGGCATGCAATTGACCTGCTTAGGAATTCTTTAGGATTGCGTAATAAAAATGTAGACTAATAGACCCCTTAGTTTCAACCCACTTTGTAAACTCCATACTCAAACCCAGGATCATTTTTACTAAATATGTGTTATTGACCACAAAAGAGTCTAATAACTAGGTTTCTGGCAAAATATTGCATTGCTTGTGGGAGAAAAACTTTTCAGTTATGCGCCTTGTATGTATTTGAATTGGCAGCATCTTTCATGTAAAATAGCTCAGATAGATGGTGTCTGCAATAGTCCAAACAATTGAGATAACGTGTATTTATTATCTTTTTAGATGGGAAAATATAATCACTTCCCAACTGGCTTACCCAAACAGAAAGCCATTTCTCCCCGAAAACTAGGCTACTTGAAGATTTATTTTGATTATCAAGTGAAGAATACAAGAACAGATGGGAATTTTTTTCCTTTGGTTCCAAATTCAAAGTGTTTTTTCTGTCCTTCAAAAAGTCAGACTTTTGGGATAATTCTAGTCCTCTATTTACTCTGAACCCAGGTAAACATTCTTCAAACATCCAGTTGTTGGCCAATTTGTGAGTATGAACCACTCTTTTATTTTTAGATTAGAAAATATAGTTTGTTTAAAAACTAAATTTGAAAGGAGAGAGAGAGAGAGAGAGAGAGAGAGAGAGAGAGAGAGAGAGAGAGAGAGAGAGAGAGAGAGAGAGATTGAGGGGAAGTAAGGGAGGAGACCAAAGCCAGGAAACATGGCCTAGCCATATCTCAAAGAGAACATGGCCACATCATAGCTTAGCAAGGCAATGATTGAACCTCTCTTGGGTGGAGTAAAAATAATTCTACAAAATACCTTTCTCCCATCATTTTTCTGAGGATATAACTAATTGGGATTATCATGATATACATAGAAAATAGCATTTTACTCGTTCAAAATTTGTGACTTTCATCAAAGTCTCTATTCACTGGGACAATATATTCGTAGACGAAGACAAGAAATAAACAACTAGTATAATTTCAGAGAAGCTGCCCCAAAATAATAGTTTTCTGCATGCGAAGCTGTGCTGGAAATTTCTTTAACAGTAGACCATATCTTTAATTCTAGTAAGGACAGAGAGTAAACTGACTCTGAGAGATATGTTAACAGACAATCCAAAGTAGACAACTTACATACGTATATTTTGAACTAGAAGTGATTATAAAGGAGATAAGCATGTGAAATGCGTATTTGAGTGAATAATAGAATGGGGAAAGGGGCAAAGAAGAAGAGACAATTAAGGCACTTCTTTACAATGGGTTTTCCTGCTAAAAAAATTGGCAGCAAAAATATGTTTTAGTCACCTGTACACAGCTTAGGCTCTCATTACTCTGCTGACTACCATTTACTCTCAATGAAAATAAAGCTTTACTGAGGCCAAATTTGATCCCAAAACCAGGAAATCCCAATATATGTATAATAGGACATTTCTTGAGGATAGTTCCAACAGAAACTCTGCAACTCTATAGGGAATCAAGAGTGGAACAAAGCCAGAGTGCTAAGAAATGGTATACACCTTCTCTGTATAGATACATTTCCTCTCTCAAATTATTTGAATATATTTTAAATTACTTTAATTAATTTATTTCTTTTTAGAGACAAGGCCTTGTTTTTTTGCCCAGGCTGGAGTGCAGTGGCGTAATCAGAGCTCACTGCAGTCTTGAACTTCTGGGCTCAAGTGATCCTCCCATTTCAACTTCCCAGTAGCTAGACCACAGATGCATGTCACCATGCCTGGCTGGTTTTTTTTTTTTTTAACTTTTTGTAGTGATAGGGATCTCACTATGTTGCCCAGTCTGGTCTCAAAGCCTGGCCTCAGGTGATCCTCTTGCCTTGGCTATCTAAAGTGCTGGCGTTATAGTTGTGAGTCACCATACCCAGCCCTCTGTCAAGTTCTTTATTCTTATGAAATAATTTGAGTGTTTAAAACAGGTATGTATGTGAATATTTGTGTGTGTGCACATATGTGTGTGTGTGCAGGTGATGTGGCAGTAATCTAATGGGTATACTGTCTTCTATTTCCAAGATTCTGATCACAAAAACAAATTTTTCTTTCCTGCTTTCTGTCCCATTGATCAACTTTCCTCTTTTGGCTTTTATTATTATATACCCAGGACTTAGTATTTGAAAAGTTCAAATCAGTGCACTCTATTGAGCTGTCTGGAACAAGCATGGACTCTGGCATTAGACTGATCTGGGTTCTAGTTCTGTTTCAGTCTTTTACCAGCTGTTGAATGTGTGGCAAATTGTCTACTTATCCTGCTGAGCCACAGTTTTCTTTTACTTTAATACTCTCCTTAAATGCTGTTTATAAGAATGTGGCAGAGTAAATGAAGAAGTTATATTTTCACTTCCCTTAGGGGAGAAAGAAAATAAATGTGTGAGTTATCCAATAACACAATGGACAAAGTTTCTCATTCAGTTAAGACTGGAAGGAAAATAAAA
The DNA here is from genome assembly GCA_027257055.1 of Cephalopachus bancanus. NCBI lineage: Eukaryota > Metazoa > Chordata > Mammalia > Primates > Tarsiidae > Cephalopachus > Cephalopachus bancanus. The sequence continues at coordinate 3,765,947 of JAPVLO010000012.1, forward strand.
TCAGATTTTAAAATTTTACATTGACTACTAAAGATATCAGAGGACACTGGTACATAAGGTAGGATATTTATTTAGTCAGCTTCCAAGATGTGAATTTGTGATATATAGAAATCTACAGAAGCACATTCAAAGTAAGTCCTGCAAATGGATTTGATTTGAGTCACCTTGTCATTTTGGAAACAATATCATAAATATAAATGACAAAGTCCCAAGGAAAGGCAACAGACATGCCACTTTGCTAGCTTTCACAAAACCTAATTTTCCATGCAGTCTCTGGTGAATTAAAAAATAAAATGTAACATCAGTGTTGAAGGGTATTTCCAGATGGTCTTTTATTAGCTACCGAGGAGGAGGCTGCTGCTTCTCCATCAACTACACACATCGCAGCAACAATTTTCACTTTTCTATATGATAAGTTATCATTGTTGTATGAGATGTTAAATGACACTTGGAGGACAAGTCTCTGAAATATTTTTGAAAACGCTACGTGTGTGGCATAGTTCACATAACCACAAAGCTAAATTTTCTCTATTTACTTGAAGGTCAAACAAGGTCAGTGACCACCCCACCCCTTTATTAGCTCTGCTTTTGATCTCTCTCATGCAAGTTTTATTGAAAGTAATATATCTCAGAGTAATTTTAAGTGGGGAAAAAGAAATTATTGTTTGAGAGTTTATTCAGCTGAACGAGTATCAAATGTTCAAGATTAGAAGTTCTTTTTAAAGACAGGTCAAATTAATTTGATTATAAAACACTGAGGGCAGGTGTAACCCCTAGCCTCATTTTACATTAGCCTAAAGAGATATCTTTATCTACTTTCCGTGAAATTCCCTGTCATTTTCCAGTGCCTCTCCACTTTTCTAGTTGCTCCACTTTCATGAAGATCTTCTCAGAGAAAATTTACTTCAAGTTTTCTAGAGTTACAGATTCATAGAAAAAAAAAAGTCCTAGAAGATTAACAGTCAGGTATTAATAAGTACATATATTTTAGGCTAAATTATGGATAGACCCTAGATCCTGACATACGTTGATTTACACGGTTATTAAGAATGTAAAATGTCCAGCTTTTAGGCATCTTGAGGGAAAAAAATAAAAGAAAGTTAAAGCCAGGTCATGATGAGCCCTTGATCTGAACAGGAGGAATTAGAGATCACCAAGAACAAAATACCTAATCAAATGGAAGCCAAGAACTCTCCTGACCCACTCATGATTGTCCTCCAAGAGGCTTTCATGAAGCCATGGAATGTGACTTTCCCAGTGCATATTCTGACCAAAAGTCTTGGAGTATTAAGCATATAGCATGCCGACCAACAGTCATCCTGATTGGTTGGTGCTCATGTCTAATGATCTGGGCACCAAAACAATTCTGTAATAAGAGAATAAGTTTCCATTAGCAATGAATGTCTCATATGGAGAGAGAACAAAGCTGAATAAAAGACTTCGTTATTCTGTAAAGATAAAGTCCTCAGTCAAAAAGGAAAGGCATGGAGAAGACAGAGAAGAAGAACTAGCTCAGAGGTAGGACAGGTGACATTTGCCCAGACTGTACTGGCCACTTTACATTTAACTGTCACAACCATCCTAAGAAGAATGAGTCATAATTCCCAAACACAGATGAGAAATGAGGACTGGAATGCTTAAGTGGCTTTTCAGTCAGGTGATGGGAGCAAGAGTTGACACCAGGACATCATCAAAGTTTACTCTATTTCCACAGATGACTGCTTCATTCTCTAGGATGCTCCCACCCTGTTCACGCAGAACCATCCATGGCCCCAGTCAGCCTAATTCAGCAGGAGTTGGAGACACTTGCCTGTCTGGCATTTTTGCTATTTCTGCTCATCTGAGTTTTTTAAATTTTATGGGCACATAATAGCTAAACGTATTTATGGGATACATGTGATGCTTTGCTGTAAGCATGCAATTTGTAATGATCATATCAGAGTAATTGGAGTATCTATCACTTCAACCTTTAATTTGCCCTTAGTATATAAGCACTTGTCTTACCTGCTGCCCTCTCTTACTATCTGCTCAAGATAACTCTTGGACCAAAAACCTCTTATCTCAAACTAAAAATTATTTTCCATTTATAGGAAAAAAGAGTCAAGCAGTTGTTCACTTGGAATTGGGAATTGTCCAGTAAGAGTAAGGAGAAGGAGGGGATAGTCTAGGAGACATAAGGAATTGACCGAAACACAGTGAAAAAGAGTAAGGATACTCTGAATATTCCTGGGAGATAGAAAGTTCCAGGTTTTTATTCATGGTAGTGTGTATTGTGTACTAAGTCAGATGGAGCCAGGGAACTTAAATGGGACTAGCACAGCTCTTGTGTATTCAACTTTACCAGGATATGTGGCCTTTTCTCATAGCTGACCTTCTTCCTTCTCTTCCTCTAACAGGTGGGAAAACTGACATTGGGAGGTGAAGTAACCTCACAACTAAGTTGTAGTGAAGCAATGAGTAGACACTTAGCTGTCCATATTAAGTTGGAAGTGTAAAACAGGACAAAGGGTCAGTAGTGTCTGCACACATTGGGACCAGAACTCACCTCCATGTCTTCTGAAAAGTCTTAAAAAATCCTCCCTCATTTCCCTTCCATGCTTTCCTCTCTCCTAGTTAAGGCTCTCCTGAGTTCTGGCAAACCAGACTCCTGGACATGGACCTGCTGTGTCAGTCCTGACATGCCACACTACTTAAATACAGACACCAAATCTTTCTTTCAAATTATACAAGTGACAGATGATTATACACTTTATATGATGCAAAACACATGGACATATACAGAACAAATAAGAAAATCCTTCTTCATTTCAGCCCCCATTTAATAGACACTATGAAATGTTGTATGTGTATCATTAATATGCTTTTAAATGTTTTGCCATTGTCTTTATACATGGGACAATTCTGTATGTGTGGTTCTACGGATTGCAATTTATAAAAACTTTAATGACATATCAGTGTATATGGATCTAAATTTATACAACAATTCTTCTATTGATGAACATTTGGGTGGCTTCAATGTGAGTACCTATATGAATATTTACTTTAAATTGATTCCCAGGATTGGAATTGTTGGCTTAATGTTTTTCAGCATTAATATTTATTCTTTTATTAAAGAATAGAAGGAACCTCCACTCAGTGTCCTAAATTTAAAAGGAAAAGTTGTAATAGTATGTCAACATAGTCATCTTTTTATAAAAGAGTGAGGTAACTTCACTCCAGGTGGTTAGTGACCAGGTCATATCCTCGAAGCTTTCCCTTAAATGACTTCATCTGTGTTCACTTTTAAGATAGGTAGGCTCTATTCTCCAGTATCTTAGATATTCAGGAAAAATCTCACCTATGGAGACCTGAAAAAACGGGACAAGTAATATGTGATTATGCCTTAATATTGCCTTGGGTTGGAAACAAAAAGGAGTTGTTTTGGAAATAGTCTTTGGTCTGATATTTACCTTTTGGAGTTTTGCAATTTTTATTTCCTAGTGTTCTTGATATTTGGCCAAGTGTTCAAGATATTTGACCTAGTGTTCTTGATATTTGATCAAGAATTTCTCAAAACACCAAGATGATTTATTTGTGACATTCTGTGCTTGTGCTGGTCTCCTTTTTAAAAAATTTTAAATAGATTTAGGATGTACAAATAGTTTTGGTCTGGGCTTTAAGTGCACCCACCATCCTGTGCTGGGTTCTTTATTGTGTAAGAGAGGCCAAAGTTCTAAAATCAGAAGGTATCATTCAGTGGGTAACACAAGGCAAGGTGCTCTCTTTTTTAGTGAAGTGCAGAATTGCCTATAGCCCAGATGAGTCCAAGTGCTGGGCATTAGCTCCCAGGGGCGTCAAAGTTAGGCACAGGATACGCAAATGTCTCATTCCTGTTTTTATGCCTCTTTTGTTCCACGGAATTTCCCCCACTTTCTTCATCCACAGGGCTTGACTGGATGTCTGATTCGCCTAATTTCAATAATATTATTATCTTAAGTTTATAATGATACATACACAAGAGAATTTAAAAAATGGTTGGTATAGTGGAAAATGTTCGCTTTTCAGAATCACTGAAAACCTGATTTGAAGATTTAATGCGGGGCATAGCACTGTGATTTTCCTTACTGAGGAAAACATAGGTATTGGGACAGTGATTTCGAGATAAGGTAAAAGCGAAATGTGGTTTTTCATTCAGTTTTTTTAATTGCAACATCAGAAAATGCGGCTTTATTTGATCAATTACCTTTTGAATTTAGTAAAATGTTATCATGTACCTATTTTGTTTTAATTCACCCTGCATTTCCTTGTTTATTTAATCATTCATCAAATATTTATTTAGCATATGTTATGTGTTAACACATGACAGATCTGTAATTATTTGAATATATCACACACACAAGACTTTCATGTCTTCCTCTCTCCCTCCCACCTTCCCTCCCTCCCTTCCTTCCTTCCTTTCTGTCTCCCTCTCACCCTCCCTCCCTTCCACCTCCCTCCCTGCTTTGCAGGTTTAATTAGTATGTTTTGTGTCAAACAATGTCACAAACATCAAAAACCAGTCTTGACCAAGGCTATCTTACAGTCCAATGCAGCAGTCAGCTAGTGATGCTTGTTAGTCTAACAGCATACTTTCAAATGGTTATTGTATGGCTACTATGAAGAAAACGAAACAGGGTGATGTAATAAAAATCGATAGGTGGCACTAGGATGGGGATGTGGAGACAGAACCATAGATAGGCCAGGGAAGGCATTTTAGAGGAGGTGACTGGGAGAAAGAAACATGGGAGAAAGGAGCAGGAACCTGTGGGATCTTCAGTCTTTCAAACACTCTAAGTTTGCTTTTAGATAACTGCATTTTTGGAACACATACTGATAATTTCACTCATTTTAGAGAATGAATCTCTGTCTAAAACATCTACTGGTCCCTCCACACTAGCACCCCCAATCCTCTACTCTCTTGCTGGGCCAGTGTTAGATCTGCTATTTTTCAATTTGGGGCATTCAGCTCTGATTTCTTTATGGCTAACGCCTCAAAGATCTAGTTCTCACATTACTCCTGAATGTTAGCCTGAGGACCCATCTTCTTGAAATACTACCAGTTCCACAAATTCAGTATATCTCAAACCAGACATTATTTTACCTTCCAAACAAATTACTCTTTTCACCACTCTTATTTCTCTTAGTAACATCAATATTGTTCTAATATTTCAGGCTAGAATATTTGGAAATTTCTTTTCCTCCAAATTTTACTTTTTCTTTAATCCCCTATATCTTCTCTGTCATCTGATTCTGCTCCTTTTTCTTCTGAAATATTGATCAGAAGCACACATCCTTCCAATTTCAAGCCCTTCTATACCACCTTTGCTCTTAGGTATGGTGTCATGGTGGCCACTGCTGTAGCCTTCCATTTGGTCTCACCCTCCCCAGCACAAGTTGTATCTTTCAGCCAAATTACTCTTCCATGAATACCACCTTCATAACAGCATGTCTCCACCCAGAACTACTGTGTATTGTAAATGCTTATCTACTTACATGTGGATTTCCCCTGCCTTATTCCCATAACTTCTCCGCATGGTGCTCACTTTTTTTTTTTTTTGAGTTGGAGTCTCACTCTGTCATCCAGACTGGAGTGCAGTGGCCGCTCCCAGCCACCGCAGTATCGACCTGTTGGGCTCCAGTGATCCTTCTGCCTCAGCTTTCCAAGTAGTTGGAACTACAGGCACACGCTACAACACCCGGCTAATTTTTTTGATTCATTGTAGAGATGAGGTCTCACCAAGTTGCCCAGGCGGGTCTCGAACCCGCGGGCTCAGGTAATCCACTCACCTCAGCCTCTCAAGGTGCGGGATTACAGGCTGAGCCACCTATCCCGGCTGGTGCTCACTTCTAATCACCAGGCCTTCGCGGTGCCATCTGCATTTCTTGCCACATGTCTGCCTCCTTCCTGCATCCTTACTTTTCTCCTGCTTGACCTTTAAATGCCATTCTCCATTTTTTTTCTCACTCATTAATTCCCACCTATTCTAACGTTCGAAAACTCTGTTAGGCTCCTTTCTCTATTCTTCTGTACACTCAGTGCATATTACTCTCTCTCTTAAGAACTGTTGCCCCCACCTATAGTGTATTATACTTTCGTCTGATCTCAATCCTTTCTTCAATGTTAAGTGACAGTGCTGCCTCCTCTATAAAGTCTGCCTATATTTTTCCATCTTCCCCCATATGCTCATGAACTATTGGGACACATATTCCCATAGGAGCATTGTATTAGACTCTGCTCTCTGGGGGTAGAGACTAAGTCTAATTCACATCAATTTTCTCCACCGGCTAAATCTTGAACAGACCAGCTGCCCAATAAACACTGTGAAGTTAAACTTCTTGGCTTATCTGGCCTCCACTGTCTCTGTCTTACAATTTAGCTGCTCATTTGGTGCTAATTGTTTCTTTCTTGCTAATTTCTTCTCCCTCTAGATCATCAGCTAATTTGGGATAGTGATCCTGTGATGCAGCACCTGGTTGCCCTGATTCAGTCTCTGGTCTCAGATATTCCCATTTCAGTTCTTGATTTGTTTGTTTTAAGATCACTTCTTTTTAAAATTAAGTTTCTTTTTATTATAGAGATGTGGGGTACAAGTAAAGATTAACTACACAAGGAGGCTACATGCAGGTGAAGTTTTGGCCTCCAGGTGAAGTTTGGGCCTCTAGGTAAAGTTTGGGCCTCCACCAATCCACTTCTAGCTAATGTTCTAACAAATATTAAAATTTGTGTACTACTAGACTCACAAAGTTAAAGATGATTTAATTTGTGTTATATTGCTACTCTTTTTCATTTGAGACTAACTTCTTGTTAGAAATGTGGAAGGAGTAATTTAATCTACTTTGCAATGGTAATGTGAGAATTAAGTGAGGCAATTTATTTGAAAGTGCTTTATAAACTGTCAGTCGCTATACAACATGATGTCATTAGTAATAATAAATTGTAAGCCCCTCGAGAGTAAAACATACCTTGTAATGTGTGACAGATTGTGTTGATTGTTCATCTACCAGCAGTTTGCACTCTACATACTCCATTGTGCTTTCTTGCTGGCAGAATCCTGGTCCTGCTGTAGAGGTCATATATTTCTCATATTAGTTTTTTCCCACACATCCTGCAGCTAGGACACGAGCAGCGGATTCAATTTTATCCAATGAGTTCTGAATGCAAACCAGCTCTGTAGTTTCTGGGAAATATTTTACTCCCTGATTTTTAAAAATGCATGAAAATAAAATCCCCTGTTTTCTGCTTTACTGTGGTTGCCTGGGGTCATGGTGGCTATGTTGCCACCTCAAGGAGAAAAGCCGAAAACGAGAGCCAGTGATCTAAGTGTAGCAGAGTAGAAAAATATAAAGAATATGGGTCTCTGATTCTGTTGTGGAGCTATTATACAGCCCCTGCAACTGCCTTGCCTCCAGAACTTTTGTTATGAAAGAAATAACTGGGTTTTTTTTTGAGTTGAAGTCTCACTCTGATGCCCAGACTAGAGTGCAGTGGCATGCTCATGGCCACCACAGCCTTGACCTGCTGGGCTTAGGCGATCCTTCCACTTCAGCCTTCCAAGTAGCTGGAACTATAGGCATGCGCCACCACGCCTGGCTAATTTTTCGTTTTATTATACAAACTAGGTCTCACCATGTTGCCCAGGTTGGTCTCAGGCAATCCGTGGGCTCAGGCAATCCTCCCGCCTCAGCCTCCCAAAATGCTGAGATTATAGGAGTGAGTCACTGCATCCGGCCTGTTCTTATTAATTAAACCACTTTAACCTACACATTCTTTTCCTTGTACCCCAAAGCATTATAATGAATATATACTTCTATTGTATCCTTCGTAGAGCTAAGACCAAGTTTAGATTCTTAAATACTCCCTGTTTGACTATAATTATGTTCATTTTCATCGTATGTTTTTGTGAAATGGGTACTAATGCTCATAGCCTCCTTGCAAAGGCAAATAAATTGCACCCCAGGAAAACAAAGCCAGATTGATGGTTCAGATTATATGACCATGTCATTAGCAGGGTGCCATAAGCCCACTGCTTGAAATAAACAAGACTTAAATTGAAAACAGACATGCTATAGGCAAGATAAAAATATTCAATGAAATGAAAACTATGCTGAAGGACAGTGCTTCCAACTGGGGCTCTGCAGTCTGGCAATACAGAGTTTCACAGTCTCTAGTGAGTAAATAGGCTCCACACTCCCTCCACTGTGGTAATGTCTGCCTTCTCCTCTTTCTCATTTCTGAAGTCAGTGTGTCAATTTCATATAATTTAATGCCCTTTATTATAATTTAAATTTAGAAAGATTGATCACAAGTATGCTCAGAACTGCTCAAAAGCATGTGCATGCTTTCTTAGGAAGTTCCCCTTAGAAAATTCTAAGATTATTGAAAACCTATGTCACCCAAATAATCCATCTAAAATTGTTTATCAGGCTATGACCATAATAGAAATTGCATCAAACTCATCTTACCAGTTGGATAAACATTATGTTAGAGCTTTGCTTTCTAATTTTATCCTATCCAGCAATTAGCTTGAAGAGAAAATACTGTTTGAATGATTGACAAATGCCCTTATCAAGTGATTGTACTGGGCTGGTCGTTACTGACCTAAAAATTTTTATGACCCATGAAATTTTTCTTTGTAGTATAGTGATTATCCATAGAAACAAACGAACCAAAATGAAAGCTTTGTTTTCATCTGCAGCTGGAGATATCTGGAGTATTCTCTCAGATAGCAGAACAGACCTCCTTACATTGGAAGTTCTCCAAGTTGACAGATGAAATTTCAGAGATCAAAGGGCCCAGTCTTCCTTCTCTTTCAATTGAGATTGCTACTAAGTTTCATTATCTAGCCTGGAGACTCAATTATCAAAGCGAGGTACACTATCCAATTAGGCAGAAGGGGGACCCACGTGTGAGAAAGGTATGAAAGCAGGAAACACAGATGAGACTAAGGAAATTCAAATCAATGATGGAAATCCACTTTGAGAAGTTTCTCTGAATCTAAAGATGTCCACAACAGAGGAATCTCCATTGCCATAAGCTGGTTGGTGAGAGAGCTCTTAGGAGTACCCACTCATTACAAAATTCGCTTTGGATAGTTACAAGTGTGATATAAAGGGGATTTAGGTTAATTGGCAGTGGATGCCAGCAGTGTTAGCTTCTCTGGCACCTCTGGTCATTTCAGCTCATCTGTAACATTGAAGAGAACAGGCTGACAACTGCCTCAATATTGTGTGCTACGTTGAAAGAGCTGCAATTGCAGAAATAGCCAGGAGAGGTCAGCATCAGAAAGATATGGCTGGACTCTTGGCTAAATGGGAAAGCTGTGACAGCCACAAGCAATTCAAAAGAAAATATTTGAAAACCATATATCTGACAAGGGGTTAATTTCCAAAATGTGTAAGGGATTCTTTTAACTCAATACCAAGTATATATAAATAACCCAAATAAAAAATGAGCAAGGACTTGAACAGATATTTCTCCAAAGAAGATATACAAGGCCCAACAGCTATATGGAAAGATGCTCAACATCACTAATTATTAGGGAAATTCAAATAAAAACTAAAATTAGATATTACTCGCACCTGTTGGAATGTCTATTATAAAAAAAATAAGTGTTGGTCAGGATGTAGAGAAACTGAAACCCTTGAACGCTGTTGGTAAGAATGTAAAATGGTGCAGCAGCTATTGAAAAAATGTATGGAGGTTCCTCAAAATATTAAAAATAGAACTATCATATGATTCAGCAATCCTACTTCTGGGTATATATATAAGAAAATTGAAATCAGGTTCTTTAAGATATACCTGCACTCTCACGTTTGTTGTGGTGTTATCACAGAAGCCAAGATATAGAAACAACACAAGTGCCCACTGGCAGATGAGTGAATAAAGAAAATGTGATAAAGATATATGAAATATGTTATATTTGTATATATGTATATATACATTACATATATATGATGAAGTATTATTCAACCTTAAGAGAGAAGAAAATTCTTCCATTCATGACAACATGTATGAACCTGGAGAACATCATGTCAAATGAAATAAGCCAGTCATAGAAAAAAGAATACTGCTTGACTTCACTTATATGAGGTACTATATTCAAAAGAGTCAAACTCATTGAAGCAGAAAATATAATAATGGTTGTCAGAGGCTGAGAGTGGAGAAAATGGGGAGTTGTTCAATTGGTGTAAAGTTTCAGTGATGTTGGAAGAACAAAAGTAACTTCTAGAGATAGGCTGTATGACATAGTGCCTATAGTTAACAATACAGTATTGTACACATCAAAATATGTCAGGAGACTTGATCTCGTGTGCAAAAAAAAAAAAATATTTGCAATTTTTATGTTAAGTATTCTTATTGCCAAAACAAACAATCAAAACAAAACCAAAGAGAAATAAGGAAACTTTGGGAGGCATTGGTGATTGGTGGTCTCAATATTCCTCTTTAGAGAGAGGCAAACTAATGTGCTTTCTGTGCGTTGAGGACAAAAAATTCAAGGAAGCAGTTTAGTATAGTAGAAATTGCCTGGGATCTATACTCAATGCATCTGAATTTTCATCTCCAGTCCACCCTCTCTTAAGCAATCATGTAACCTCTTTAACTTGAGTTTTCCCACATATTAAAATAAGACTAATAAGGTATACCTTATAAAGTTATTAAGTATGAAATGTACCATATAAAGTTAATATATATGCCTTATAAATATATATCTCATAAAGTTAAATTATTGGGTTATTGTGGGAATGACAAGCATTGGGGAAGCAATGGGTACTTTGAAATTGCTAAACAATATGTTTTAGGAATCATAAGGACTTTTTTCTTTTTTAACAAAATGGAAATAAGCAAAATCATTAAAAGAGGGGGAAAAAAAACCAAAACAGAACAGCAACACCTGTACAAGTCAAGGTTCTGGGTTACAAAAAACAAAACAAAAGAAAATGAAACAACTCTGACTAAAAAAATGGAATTTATTGAGAGGAAAATACATAGGTTTCTGAGTTTAAGGGACAGCTAAATAAATAGACTTGGAGAGTGACCAAAATTTGGAGCCATGTCAGCCAAAATTCCAATGTGTGAAAAGTTTGCTGATGGTGCTTCTTGTTGTATTATTACTTGAGATGGGCTTCCTGAGAATCTGTCCCAGTTGCCGCCAACCACAGACACCCTGCTATTGCTTGATTCTCAACTTTACCACAGCTGCTCTCAGTCAACATTAAATTTTTCTTTATTTCTTTCAACAGTGTTTTGTAGTTTTTACCCTTCTCATATTAAATTTATTCCTTAGTATTTTATTCTTTTGTTGTAACTCTAAATGAATTATTTACTTAATTCCATTTTCAGATTGTTCATTGCTATGGTATTGAATAGAATTGATTTTTCTCCTGTACTCCACAAATTTGCTGAATGCATGTATTAAGTTCAATTAGACTTATAGTGAATTTCTTAGGACTTTCTATATGCAAGATCATGCTATCTAAAAACAAAGATACTTTTACTCAATCTTTTTGCCCTTTGTTTCATTATCTTGCTAATTACCATGGCTAGCACTTCTAATACAGTGTTGAATAGAAGTGGCAACAATGAATATTCCCATCTTGTTTCTGATCTGAGAGGGAAAGTATTCATTCTTTTACCATTAAATATGATGTTAGCTTAGTTTTTCTATAGGTGCTATTTATAAGCTTGAGAAAATTTTCTTCAATTCCCAATTTGTTGAGTGTTTTTTATCATAAAGGGTAATAGATTTTGTAAAGTGCCTTTTTTCCTGCATCTATTGAAATGATCAAGTGAGTTTTGTCCTTTATTCAACTGATATGTGTATTACATTGAATTTCAAATGTTAAAATGTTGGGCTACTCGATCATGTGTATATTTTAAAAAATATTGTGGATTTTGTTGGTATCTTATTAATGTCCTAATTTTCCCTGAACTTGTATGTATCACTTTCTTAAGGTTCAAAAGTTCAAAGGCTCAAAAATCTCAGTTAAGGCCTCTATTGGTTAATGTCATGTCTGATAACCATCCCTAACTGTAAGAGGGCTAGGAAAGATAATTTTTTGTGTGTTTGTTTAGATGAAGTCCTACTTTTACTGTAGGATTTAGAATTCCTTTCAAATAGGAAAAAAGTTTGTTTGCTAGACATCCAAACAGTGGTAAATGTTCACTACCACATTTCATACAAACATCCAAATTTTAGAGGTCTTTATTTTGTGTTACATATTTATATTCATAGATATATATGTATGCAGTTTAATTTGATGAAAGAGTGGCAGAGTTTTTTATTTCACAAAGTAGTTGAATCATGCCCAGGTTTGCATTTTCACTTCGATGTGCAGCCTTTTTGGTGTCTCCAGGCTAACAATCTAGGCAAGGTGAGAGGTTTACTTCCTAAGTTACCGATGCCACTGGAAGCACCAGAGTGATTTTTGGTGGGATACAGTTCCAATGCTAAAGAGCCTCTCCCACTACTTTTCTTCTTCAAACCACTGCCTCCTGCTGGGCGAACACGGCAACAACCCATCTCAGCAAAGTCAGAGGTCACCTATTGCCCCACTCAGTTCCTCTTTTCATCATCTTTCCACTCTCAACATGCATATACAAGTATATAGGCAAAAGCAAGTGTCGAGGCCTCACAAGCTCCTGCATGGGATCTGGAAGATGAGTCAGAAGGAGGTAAGTGGCAAACCCTAGCTCTTCTAGCAAGTAGGAGCTCACAAAAATCGAGGTGCTCAGTACATATTTCTGAACTGATGATCTTAAACACCATGACTGAACACAGTACTGCCTTTTCAGAGCAGCAGGGAGGAAGCAGGAAGTTTCATTGTGTGGAGCAGAATGAGTAGCTTTTGAGTTTAGGTCACAGAACTACCAGCCCTGGAACTGAGGAGCTCTCCTTGGTTACCCTTCAGTTTACACTGTGTGGAGGGCAAGGCATCACTGATAATTGGACACATTAATCTTTTGGTGACAGGATGATGCTACTTAACATTCAGCTTGTCTCCAAGTGTGCTATTCAGAGTGAATGAGCTCATTCTCTGATTATAGGGAAATGCAAGATAAATGCATTCATACATTTTAAATTGAATCCTGAATTTTTCTTGGAAATTAAAAGGATCATATAAATGTTTGTTTGAGGAAATGTTTCTGAGTTTTGCTGGAGAGACATCAGTTGAAGATTTAGTAATCAAAACAGAATAGAATGGGGCCATGTCTATGACCGAGTCAGGAAACTATTAGTGGCAGCTGAGAGATGTTGATCAAGACATTTACCCTCTGAGGATAAATGGTAATTATGGGAATCATTATATTCTTTTTTTAAAGAGTTTATTTATTTATTTATTTATGTAAAAGATGTGGGATACAATTCAGGGTTAGGTATACAAATGTTGATTATGCAGTTACCCTTGTTGATGAGGTGTGCCTCTCCCTCCCCTAGCAGTTTCCCTCAACTGCCAATCCCACCTGCATCCCCTGAGAGTTTCCCACTACTGCCAATTCCTTTCTTATAATATTATGATAATTGCTCAAGGTCCACTTATGAGTGAGAATATATGGTACACTGTTCTTTGTTTCTGTAATAGATCACTGAGTATGATCGACTCTAAGTCCATCCAAGTAGCTGCAAAGTTCATATGTTTGTCCTTCTTTATGGTTACATAATATTCCATTGTGTATATGTACCACTTTTTTTTATCCAGTCCAACTTCAATGGGCAACATGGTTGGTTCCATGTTTTTGCGATTGTGAATAGAGCTGCAACAAACATGCGTGTGCAGGTATCTTTTTTGTAGAATGATTTGAGTTCCTCTGGGTATAGTCCCAATAGGGGAATTGCTGGGTCATATGGAAGGTCAATTTTTAGTTCTTTCAGAAATCACTACATTGTTTTCCAAAGAGGTTGCACTAGTTTGCATTCCCACCAGCATTGTAGAGGCATTCCTTTTTCTCCTTGCTATCATCTGTTTTTTGTTTTATTAATGATGGCCATTCTGACTGGGGTTAGGTGGTATCTCAATGTGGTTTTGATTTGCATTTCTCTGGTGATGAGTGAGGTTGAGCACTTTTTCATGTGTCTGTTGGGTGCTCATATATCTTCTTTTGAGAAGTGTCTATTCATATCTTTTGCCCACTTTTTAAAGGGACTGTTTGGTTTTATTCCTTTCAGCGGATTTGAGTCCCTTGTACATCCTAGATGTTAGGCCTTTGTCAGATATACAGTTGGTAAATATTTTTCCTATTCTGTGGTCTGTCTCCCTGCTCTCTTGATGTTTTCTTTTGTTTTGCAGAAGCTCATCAGTTTGATGAGGTACCACCTGTCTATGGTGGTATATTTATTTCTTATGGTATGGGCACTTAGGGTTCTGATCAGGAATTGGTTGTCAGTTCCAATTTCCATAAGGGTGTCTCCTGCATTTTCTAAGATTCTCATAAGGGAATCATTGTATTCTGAAGTACAGAGTAGAGTAGAGAAGTGGGAAATTATGAAAACTCTTTTAAAGTTATTCACAGTTTTGTTGCAAACAGAACCAAGTTCATGTTTAGGTTAGTAAGAGGAACCTATTCTTGGAATGGGGTCTGGAAAAGTGAAAAATGGTCTCTGAACTCTGTGAAACTTAATTAGCTTATCATGAATACCATCATTAAGAGCCATTTTTGTAGATTTCAGATACAGTTATTCAGTAATGCTATTTAATTTTTTATCTTTATAAATGTTTCTATTTATTATTTATTTTACTTTTACTTTATTTATTTATTTATTTTTGAGACTGGAGTGCAGTAGCACAATCACGGACACCGCAGCCTCGACCTGTTGGGTTCAGGTGATCCTTCCACTTCAGTCTTCTAAGTAGCAGGAACTACAGGCACACACCACCACGCCCGGCTAATTTTTTGATTTATTGTGGAGACGAGGTCTCGCCAAGTTGCCCAGGCTGGTCTCGAACCCATGGGCTCAGGCAATTCTCTCATCTCGGTCTCCCAAAGTGTTGGGATTATAGGCGTGAACCACCGTTCCCAGCCTATTCTTATTTAAGAAAAAATAAATTTTGTTGTGTATGTTTAAGGCTTAAAACATGATGTCATGGGATAAATATAGATAGCAAAATGGTTGCTATAGTGAAGCAGATTAACATACCTATCATCTTACATGGTTACTTTTTTAATGACAAGAGCAGCTAAAATCTATTTATTTAACAAAAATTCCTAATATAATGCAATTTTATTAACTATAGCTTTCATGCTGCCCATTAGATCTCTACACTTGTTCATTTACTTATGACTATAGTAATACTTTTTAAAATTAATTATTATTTTTTAGAGACAGAATCTTGCTCTGTTTCTCAGGCAATCCTCCTCCCTCATCTTCCCCAAAAGCTGGGACTACAGGTATGTAACACCACTCCCAGCAGTTTCTTGATTTTTTTGTAGATACGAAGCCTCACTATATTGCCTAAGCTGGTTTCAAACTCAAAAACTCAAGCAATCCTTCTGCCTCAGCCTTCCAAAGTGCTGGGATTATAGGCATGAGCTACTGTGTCCAACTGAGCCTCAGTCTCTTGAGTAGCTGGGAGTACAGGTGCAAGCCACAACACCTGAAAATATTTTGTAGAAACAGAGGTGTCACTTTGTTTCCCAGGCTGGTTTCAAAACTCCCAACTTCAAGTGATCCTCCTACCTCGGCCTCCCAAAGTGTTTGGATTACAGGCAAGAGCCACCCCATCTGGCCAGTAACATACTCTTATGATATAAATATTCCTTGGAAAGAAAACCTATGAAACTGTTGTTATTTTTTTGCACTTAATTTGAACCACTTTATCTCTCATTTGAAACATCATTATTGGCCTCTACAGCATAGAGTTTTCTTTGTGTGTGTGAAAAATACAAGATACATAAAAAAATGTACAAAACTTTTTCTATCTAGAGTTCAAGTCTAGCTAAGAATACGATACATGTACGTTAGTAACTTTAATATGAGGGGCACAATGACATATACACTCAATGCAGTAAGGATCAGTTTATTAACTTAAAAACTTTATTCAGTAAATAGTCATTGATTATACTATGTGCAAGGCACTATGTTAGCATGTGTGAACAAAAATGACAGTCTCTTTTTTCATGGAGCTTACAGTCGAGATGGGAGACAATTAGATAATTAAATACACAAGTCCATCATTGCATAAATAATTACACTGCTTGAGTTAACTACAAAAATAAAGGAAAAACAAACAAAATGAGACTGCCATGAGTAGAGGTAATAAGGTGGCTGTATTTAGTCTGTGCTTTTTGAAAAACGCCTCGATGTGGAAATGGCATTGAGTGCAGATTCAGTACTGGAAAGTAGTTGGCAAAGACTAGGAGTAGAGTATAGGGGACAGTACTTGTTGAAGCTTAAAAGAAGAGAAAAAAACAGGCAAACAAAACTCCCTTAAAACATTGGATGACTTGAAAGTTGACCAGTAGAATATAGGAATCAGGAGATTAGAGCAAGATGTCGGAGGCCAGCAAACTCAGGGGGATACAGGAGTGGACAAGTAGTGACGGGCAATTGGTATACAATGGAATATTGTGGCAAGTCGTAAAAATAAAAGGAAGAACTTTTCCTTTCTTGAGAGCTGAAGTAAAAGCAGTGAGCCTAAAAATAGTTGTGATGCTCTCATGAGGATATTATGAAGGATGGATAAGGGTCTTTGTGTACAGTGCCTACACAACAAATCTTAGTTCTTTTACTTTCCCCCTTTCCATTTCCCTTTCTCCCTTTTGCATTCTCTTGCTGTCAATTTTCTGAGGAAAATAGAGGCTGAATGACTTATTGGATATCAATTATTGTTGGACACCTAGAGACAGGGTCATGAGTAAAAAAATGGCAGTGGAAGGTCACTGAAGACAAGTTGATGATTTTACTGTGGTTTTAGGAATAGTATGCACAGTGGTTAAAACTGTGGGATTTGGAGTGTGGAGCTTAACTCTGGTACCTGCTAGGTATGGGATAATGATAGACTAAGTCTCAACTGCAAGTTGTGATAAAGCATCTATATCACGATTTCTAAATACAAATAACAGGATAATGCATGTTAAGTGCTTATCACAGTAGCTGGAACATAGACTAGCTGTCTAGAGTTTTGTTGGGAATCGATTCTCCCTAAGGATATCCTACCTCTTTTTTGTGTGTGTTGAACTTAGCATGCCCTTCCTTCATGGAATCTTCTTCATGGGTCTCAGGAAACTCGTATTATGCTGGTCATGGTGGCTCATACCTATAATCCCAGCACTCTGGGAGTCCGATGTGAGAGGATTGCCTGAGCCCCTAAGTTTCAAGACCAGTTTGAGCAACTTGGAGAGACCTCATCGCTACAATATAAAATTAAAAATTTAGTTGGGTGTGGTGGTATGTTCCTGTAGTTCCAGTTACTTGGAAGGCTGAGGTGAAAGGACCACCTGAGCCCAGCAGGTTGAGGCTGTGGTGGCCACGAGCGTGCCACTGCACTCCAGCCTGGGCAACAGAGTGAGACTCCAACTAAAAATAAAAAAATGGAAACTCATATTCTAATCCTAATCCTATGTCTTTTGTAATGCAGGACTCTGAGTAATTAAATTTGGGGAAAGAAAGAAAAAGGAAGAAGGAAGAAACAGGTAGAGAAGGAAGTGACTCAAGAGGACTTGCTTACTATCTTGTTTCAAACTTGCAGGCATCTTATTTAAATATGTTTTAAGTACAATTTTTATTTTTATTTTATCTGAACGCTTTCTACATGATATGCACCCCAAATTTAATACAGGAATAAACTATAGGGAAAATCAAAATAAAAGACGCTATAAATGAAAAGAATGCTTGGTTTATGAGGCACACACTGCTGTAAAGATTGGTGAGACTAAGCTAGACATTCTGACATCTATTGTGCTTTCCACATCACCTCCCCTTATCCATGGGGGAAGAAAAGAAGAATAGCAAAACTGATTACTAAGGTTTCAACAAGCTATGCTCTAAAGTTCTCTGTGGCTGAAGAGAGAAAGACAGAGACAGAGAGAGGAAACCAGAGTGATGGAAACAGGTTATCAACAGCTAAAGACTGGTGCTATGGAGATGGCCACACCATGAAAAGGTGCTGCTGTTCTCCAGGTTACACATGTAAACATCCCTGAGGTGATTGAAAATATTCTGGAAGTGAAAACCCTGAAAGGAGGAGGAATGCATATTTGTCAGCAGACTCGGCATGAGTATATATCACTGAGTGCCTGAAATAGTGCAGTTTGGGGTGTAATCACTCTGGTTACCCAGACAAACTGTGAAGTTGATCATTTTCCAACTTCTGTGCAGTGAGTCTCCAGCGAAGAAAGTGAGTGTATCCTCAGTATTGAAAATGTCAGTATCCATCAATGCCAAGAAAGCTCTTAGGAGATTTTAAATTTGTAAGTCTAGCAAGGGATTGGATATTTATTTTAGCCTACTGTTGTTGCCTACTGTGGTAACACTAGACTATCAGTCAGAAACTTGAATTTAATGTTTGGCTCTTCCTTTAGTTAGCTAGTCATTTGGACTCCCAGGGTCTTCTTACTAATTAGCTATAGATATGTGGATAAATTTCTAAACCAACTTAGTTTCTTTTTCTTCAAAATGTGTCTAATAAATATAGGTCTGTTGTGTGGACTGAATGTATTAATATATAAAAGTCATTAGGATAAAGCCTAGAACACAGAAAAAAATATCTCAAACGAGTCTACAGATCTACCCAAAGACACGATTTGAGGTAGGAGAAAAGACATGTGAACATTCCTTATTTACTAGATTCCTTAGTGATTCAATAATTTTCAGCATCCTCAATGACTCTCCAAGGACTAAATTGATGTTATTGTAAATTGAACTTTTGTTGTACTGTCTTTCTAATATAGCAATTAGTATTTATAGCACTGACCTCCAAACAGAGCAGTCACAGTTGAATACATCAGGGGAAAATGTTTGCATTAGAAATGGCCCATTTTTAATGTGTGATTTAGGCCCATTCATATTCCATGTGGTGTCAGGTGTTAATCTTATCCTCTGAGTGAAGGTGCTATCTAGTGGAATGTACAATGCTAGGAATGTAATTTTTTTTATAGAGGTAGAGGATGAGTGCAACATGATATATAGGTCCACTGGTTTGAGAAACTTTAGATGCCAATAATACTACCCTTTTGTCCCTATTATGAATTGACTATTACACATCAAAGTTTTCTGATAATGAGAAAGATGCTCAGATCTAAACACAAAATAAATGAGACATACACAAATAGCAAAATCTTCAATTAGCCAAGAACATTAGAAAGAAAGAGTAGTCCTATTTATAAGACTTACTAAATGAAGTGTTATTTTATCTCAAGGAATTAAAAAAAATATTAAGGCTTGAGGGTAATAGCCAGTTTCAAGAAAATCGATGCTAATTAAATAAGAACAGGCTGTTCTTTTTAACAATACCCTTGAGGAGTGAAAACTTGACATTCTCCTTTGTCACAAGACTTACTGACAGCATGTCAAGCCTTACTACAAGAGATGACTGCACAGGTGTTCAGGGAATCCACAAAGAGCCAGTGCTGAAGGTCATGAATTTGTATTGAATTTGATGAATATATTTCCCTGGAGATGAGACGTTTCATATTCAGACCCTTAAAATGAAAGTATGGTCGTGTTAGAGGGAAGAAGCTGGCTGTTCAGGTGCTCTTTGAAACTCTTAACATAAATTTATTGTTCCAGCTTAATATTTTGTCCTGTAAAGAGTAAACAAGACAAACACACCAACATTGTCTTTTGACATTAGGTCAATTTTTGTACTTGAGTCACTTCTTCATTAAGAAATTAAAGCTTGAAGGCTTACTTTAGTTCACTCAAATTCTTACTTTCCTGTTGATGGTATATACATGTGTTTCCTTAATCCTGTTTCTCGAGGCTTGGTTGTTCCTTTGCCTCTTCTATCTTTTAAGATCTCATCTTCTTACATCTTCTGCAAGACATTGCCTTTTACAACCTCTCTTCTATTTTCTGTATTTTAAACCTCTCTCTCTACTGGCTTGCTTCATTTGAGCTCTGCATATACTTTGCTAAGAGATCCATTCTGTCACCCAAGAGTTTTCCTCTACTTATACCAACTTCTCTAAATGTTCATTCTGTCACTAGTTCTTCCTCACTCCTTGTTTATGCTATGATTCACGACACTCTAGCTTCTGCCCTTACTACTCAAAAGAAACTACTCTTAGAGGCATTGCTAATTTCTTAATTAGAATTCTATTGGACAGCTTTCAGTAATTTCCTTCTTGGATTGTTTTCTTCCATTTTTTACTGTTAATCTCTTTCAATTCTCAAAGCAACATTCTACTTTTTTGACAGTCATAACAGCACAATCTGTAGCTTTACTTGATACTTCTTTGCTGATTCCCTTTGACTTTTTCTGTGAGTTTTTCCTTTTTCAATTAAAAAATAAATCTTGTTTCTCCAAGTTTCTCATTCAAAACATAGCTCTTAGACTACCAAAGTGATCCTTTTAAAATTTAAGTTTGGTGATACCATTTGATGCTTTAAACCCTTCAATGACTCCTCAAGGATAAACATTTTTTATGTGGCAAATATTCTCATCTATTATCTGTTTCCTGCCTAGCTCTGTAGGCTCATATCTCTTCATTCTCTGCCTTATAATTTACAATCTGGCAATTTAGAGCTTTTCATAGTTCCCCACTGTGCTTTCTCAGTGCATTGCTTTTGCTCACACTTTCTGCCTGGCATCTCTTTCTCTACCCTACTACACGCCCACCCATTTGCCTGTTTAACATCTACATATATTCTTTATCTCTTCTCAAGATATTCAGAAAGTCCTCCAATTACCCCAGCGGTCTGAATTAAGGGTTGCTCCCTGATGTATATATAACACACGTATATTTCTCCATTAGTGCACTCCCTTCAGGATATTATAATTATCTATTTATGAGTCTATGCTCCTCAAAGACAATGAGTTCCTTGTGATCAGGAGATATTTACTCATCTTTGTATATCCTGATTCTTGAACAGTGTCTATGATTATCTATCCATCGATTATCTATCTATCTATCTATCTATCTATCTATCTATCTATCTATCTAATCTATCTATCTACTTACTTACTGAGTTGTAAGTCTCACTCTGTTGCCCAGGCTGGAGTGTAGCGGCACGTTAATGGCCACTACTTGCTGGGTTCAGGCAAGCCTTCTACCTCAGCCTTCCAAATAGCCGGAACGAACGGCATGTGCCACCAGACTGGCTAATTTATTTATTGTAAAGACGAGGTCTGGCTGGGCACAGTGGCTCATGCCTGTAATCCCAGGACTTTGGGAGGGCAAGCCGAGAGTATTGCCTGAGTTCAGGGGTTCGAGAATAGCCTGGGCAACATGGTGAGACCTTGTCCCTACAATATATAAAAAAATTAGCCAGGCATATTAGTGCACACTTGGAAGGCTGAGGTTCCGGAAGGATCACCTGAGCCCAGCAGGTTGAGGTCATGTTGGCAGTGAGTGTCCCACTGTACTCCAGCCTGAACGACAGAGTAAGATACCTACTCAAAAAAAAAAAAAAAAAGAAAAGATGAGGTCTTGTCAACTTGCCCAGGCTGGTCTCGATCCTCTGGGCTCAGGCAAATCCTCTTGCCTCCATCTCCCAAAGTGCTGGGATTACAGGCGTGACCCACTGCATCTGACCTGGAATATCAATTTAGTTAATCCTTTATTACCATCTTCCAAAAAGATCTGTCAGAAGAAAATGGCTTTTCTTCGTCTCATTCTGCCAGAACTTTTTGAACTTCATAACAGCCATGTTCTGTCAGACATACTGTCATGCATAGCATAACAACAGTACACCTGAGAAATGTGTTGTTAGGTTAGTCATCATTGTGTGAACATCATGGCGTATACTTACACAAACCTAGATGGTATAGCCTGCTAGACATGTAGGTTATATGGTGTAGCCTATTGCTCCTAGGTTACAAACCTGTACAGCATGTTACTGTACTGAATACTGTAGGCAACTGTAACACAATGGTAAGTATTTGTGTATATAAACATAGAAAAGATACAGTAAATATATGGTTGTATAATCTTTTGGGACTACCTTTGTATATATGGTCCATTGTTAACAAAAATGTTGTTAAAAAATGTTGTTAATCAAAATGTAGTGCATGACTGTATTTATTTTGTGCTACTTAAAAGGATGAAAGGTTTTGAGGTTCTAGTTAAGGATTGAGAGATCAAGTAAAAAATAAAATAGATGAAAAGATATTCTATTTTCTGTGAATTTATATTATGAGAAGTCAAGATATTTGTTATGTTCTTGACTGGCAAAACTTACCAACAGTTATTACACAATAGACTTTCTATTTATTAAGTGCTATATGTAGTACTTCTAGTATTAGTGTCCATGTGATTAACAATCTAAGAAATAAAATCAAGTCCTGCTCTCTGAATGGAGCGGTTTTGGTTAGTCATGTGCCTGAGAAACATCCAAAGAATGAACAACCTGGATTGTCCATTTTTTATCCCAAACTTCATGCCTCAGGACTTACCCTAAAGTCAGGATAAAATTAGTACTGTGTACTTAGACAGTAGGTAGCTCTAAAGTGCAGTATGTGTTAGACCTCCCTAATTCATATCCATATTCTTGAGTTACCTGGTTACTGTTTTATCAAACTTATTCTGAATATGAGCCCCAGAGAGGAAATTAACTACTTCATCTACACATCTAGATAACCTGACCCTGTCTCACTTTTTTTTTTTTTTTTTTTGCAAACTCCTAGCATTTTCCTCTGGGTAATCTTCTTTAATTAAAGGTATCATACTAGTCAAGCAAAATGTCCTTGGAGATACTACTTTTGGTATAACTTTCAATTATTAAAAAACATTCCACAAAGCTCGTGGGACTGCATTTTGCTAATGCATTGCAGCAAAGAGCCTTTCTCTTGTGATTCATTTCTTCTTTCACTGCTGTTAAACCTCCTGTGATTGCTGTGTTTATTCATGTACTCCTGGGATGCGTTGCCCGCAAATGAAAGAGCATACCAAGGGAAAGAAACAAGTTTGTCACTAAAATCACCTGGGGCCTTCATTTAAAAAATCAGAAGATGGGTCCAAATAAAATATTATGGCAGCAACAAGCTGGATATTACCTAGTATCCCCTGAAAGCATCTCCCCCAGGAAAACTCTCATAAACAAATTTTTTAATTGCCAGAAATTCAGCTCCCACCTGGATACACCAACGAGAGACAACAGTCTTGCTTATGATATGCATATTTCTATACATATTTTAAGTAATTGATTAAGGTACATTTTATTTTATATTCTATGTATTGGCATTACATTAGAAATTTAAACATTTGTTAGGTCTGCATGGCTTGCTCCTCTCTCTTCCTTTCTTTCATTTTGCAGACATCAACATTTAATACCAACATCAGTTTGGGGTCAAACAGATGTGTACCTGAATCTGAACTCTATCACTTCTTAACTGAAGGGCATTAGCTATGTTAGGGTACTGGACGGACAGGGTGAGGGAGGAGAGGGCAGGGAGGTGCGCAGCACTGCCAGGGCTGGCAAGCCGGAGGTGCTTGCTGACAATCCAGAGATCCGAGCAGATTGCAAAGAATTGCAACACACAAAAAGGTTAAAAAAGAAAAGTTTATTTAAAAGTAAATTCGAGAGAGAAAGAGAAGGAAGAGAAAAGATTCACCTCTCCAAGGTGGGGGAGGGGGACCAAAGCCAGGAAGCATGGCAACAGCCAAGGCTCAAAGAGCACATGGCCACACCAGACTCAAGCAAGGCAATGGCCACTGGTTGCTTCTGGTTGAGTCCTTTTAACCATTCCCCTAGACGGGGGAGGATCATTAAGGTGATTGGGTGGTGGTCTGCTTCCACATCATCACAAAGGGGCAGGCAAGTGTAGGGACTGATGATGTCAGCTGATGGATAGCAGGCAAATGGGTGTGTTAGTCACATGATTGCTGCCATGGTGGGGCTTATTCATGTCGCATAGGTCACAAGGGCTGATTAGGTTAACCCTGGGCGGGGGATTTCCTGCAAGAGACTTGTTAGACATTTGCAATTCACAAATTCCTTGACCAAAGGTGGGGTGGTCATTTGGGCTGAACTGATCTTGTATCTGAAGATTTGCCTAGGGAGGATGGGATAGGCGGCTGTTTGTCCTGCAGTAGAATGTCTGAATACTTTCTAATGGTTACACTGAGGCAACAAGACTGAAGAATAAGCTAAGTTTCTTCTAGGTTTCTACAGGTACCTTTCAAGCTAGGTCACTTAATATCCTTAAGCTTTAATTTTTTTCATCTGTAAAATGATAATGATGATGATAAGAGTTGTTATAATAATTATGTTTAAAATTATACATACATATTAATGTTATCCTTTTTCCTTTCTTAGGAATTGGGTATCTGCATATATAAGATCCTGTCCCTGACCTCAAGGAACTCAGAGTTTACTGAAGAAGACAGATGACAAATGACAAACGTTGACAAATACAATGTTAAGTTTGTTACTAGAGATAACCACACAGTGCAAGCCTTTATATACAAGTCATGGTTCATCAGACTATCCATTATCTGTACATATAATAAACCTCAGAAGCTATAGACACCTAAAAAAAAGGAAAGAAAAACACACTCCCCTCTGAGCACTGTTGACATCTTGTGATATTTATTTTCAGATTTTTGTATTATATTTATATGGATAGTATACCTTTATCTATATATTATGCATTTGTAAGTAAAGGAGCTCACTAGTATTGCTTTTTGTGACCTTGCTTTTTCTCTCAACAATAGACTGTGGATTTCTTTCCATAGTCATAGTTTTTGACCTTTTTTTCTTTTCTTTTTTCTTTCTTTACACCCCACTCCCTACTTTAATGTTTCTGTTTTCTGTTTCAAAGCATCCCAGGGAAATTCAGAGAATGCTTTGTCTTTTTATTTCCCTTTCCTCGATTTAACCTTGACTTATTGTGGTAGAAGTGTACCATTTGGTTCCCAGAAGTCTAAATGTTCCTTTTAATATTTGCTGTGTTGCTGGACCCTTAGCAGAAAAAATTAAATATAAGGCAAGATTTTACTTCATTTCCTTCTCGCACCCACGCCTTGCACTTTGGTACAGTAGCGCTTAGAACACTTTGAAAAGAACAAGTTACCTTTTTTTTTTTTTTTTTTTTTTTGAGTTGGAGTCTCACTCTGTCGCCCAGACTGGAGTGCAGTGGCCGCTCCCGGCCACCACAGCCTCGACCTGCTGGGCTCCGGCGATCCTTCCTCCTCAGCCTTCCGAGTAGCCGGAATTACAGGCATGCGCTACCACGCCCGGCGAATTTTTTGATTTATTGTAGAGATGAGGTCTCGCTGCCCCAGTCGGGTCTCGAACCCGCGGGCTCAGGCAATCCACTCACCTCAGCCTCCCAAAGGCGTGGGATTACAGGCTGAGCCACCGAGCCCGGCTGCAAGTTACCTCTTAATCTCCAGTTTAAAAAAAATCTCACTGTCTCAGTTAGCTTGCATTCTGCACTACTTCACACAGAAGCAGGGCTGATGTTTTATTTTTCATAATCTGTGAAAAAAGATTTTAACAGAGAAAATTATACATACATGCCTGGAAAAGAAAAATTTAGATTTTTGGAAGAAAAAAATTTATATTTTTTTGGATGCACTATTTATTTACAAACATTATATATATACATACATATATCTTGAACACACCATTTATAGTCTGAGTATTAATTACTTTTCTCAGTAGCAAGGGCTGCTGAAAAGCTTCTGTTTGACCACCCTTATCAATAAAGCCTCAAAAATTTGAACAATATTTGTTATATGAATACCCTGGGGCAAATTACTCAGTGTCTTTGCACCTTGGTTTTATCAATTATGAATAGAGAATGGAGAATAACTCTTCCATAGCAAGATTACTGAAAGATCTATAACAACTATATAAATGGAAATTCTTGTTTCTCCTGTTATGTAGTCTCAACTGCTGTATAAACTTTATAGTAATTGTACTTTAACATATTATGTAAATCAGTTTTTCCCAAACTAAAAATGATCATGGCATACTGCAGCCTCAATCTGAGCTCAAACAATCCTGCTTCAGTCTCCCAAGTATTTGGGATTACAGGTACATGCCACCATGCCCGTTTAATTTTTTGATTTTTTGTAGCAATGAGGTTTCGCTATATTGGCTAGGCTGGTCTCAAACTCCTGAGCTTAAGCAATCCTTTTATCTCAGCCTCCCAAAGTGCTGGAATTACAAGCTTGAGCCACCACACCCAGGCCAAAATGATCTTTTTCTCAGAATTAGTAATGCCATAGTTCTTTGCACCAATACAGTTCCACATGTTTCTCTAGTATGTCATGATTGTTTTCATAAATATTTCACAGATAAATTAAAGAAGGGGGTAGTGCAGAGGAATCATTTAGGATGAAGTTGAATGATGGCTCAGATTCTTCAATTTCCCGTCTCATGTATCCACTTTCAATGAATTCACTGTGATTCCATTAGGAGTGAACTGGAGAAAAGAGTGTCTGGTTCTATGCGAAGGTTTTTGATGGAGTCAAACGTTCCCAGTGCTGCTTTCCTACATGCTCCAGGGAGTATTTCTTTTGCAGGTACAGCTCAAAGCATAGGGAATCAGTGGGGACAAGAGATTTGCATTCTCTTTTCCATTTTGCTGTTTGGTTTAATTCTGCTAACCACGAATCAGTAGAAAACATACTAACAAGATCTGAGTTGCTAGGCTCATTCATAAAACTCAGGCTATTTTATTATAAGGTCATTCCAGTGCATTTGCTTCTAAAATATCATTCATGCTCATACTACAGGTTTGGTTCTTGTTAAAAAAGAAATAACACACTTGGGAAAGGTTGAAATTAGGGTTGAACGGAGATGATTCTCCTTCCCGATTTCAATTGGCAGCAATATTTCAGGCACTTAATTTAAATACCTTCTCTTCTTTTCTTTTTCTTTCTTTTTTTTGAGTTGGAGTCTCACTCTGTCATCCAGACTGGAGTGCATTGGCACGCTCCCGGCCACTGCAGCCTTGACCTGCTGAGCTCTGGCGATCCTTCCACCTCAGCCTTCCAAGTAGACGGGACTACAGGTGCACGCCACCACGCCCGGCTAATTTTTGATTTATTGTAGAGATGAGGTCTTGTCAAGTTGCCTGGTTGGGTCTCGAACCCATGGGCTCAGGCAAACCACTCGCTTCGGCCTCCCAAAATGCTGGGATTACAGACTGAGCCACTGAGCCCAGCCTGGATACCTTACTTTCGAATCTTTTATTTTTCAAAATTATTTTATGGAGCAGTTCCAGATAACTGCTAAGCTGTTGCTTTAAATTGTCAAATTGTCTTTCCTTCCTTAAGTATCCTTATTGTCAATTGTCAAATGCTTGCTCTCTCTCTCTCTTCTTTCTCTCCCTCTCTCTGGTGGTGGAAAATTCTTCCTTTCTTTCTCGATTTCCATCCTTTCTCTTTTGGGATTATCTTTGGTCATTATCTTATTGATGACGGATGTTTGTCCTTGGAGTAGGAGCTTCTTTGAAAGCCAGGATTCATTCCTGTTTTGTTTTTCTGACTGTAATTTACTCAGAGGGGGTATAATATATTTTGGCTTAAAATGCTGACACATCAAAGTCTTTAATGTCAAAGAGAATATTCTGTTGTATAGTAAATAACTTAAAGGGTCTTTGAAGACCCAAAATAAAAAATAAAAATAAAAACCAAACAACAACAACAACAAAAAAGCCAACCAAAAAACAAAACAAGGAAACTCACTGAAGCCTCTTTGATTCTCTCATAGAAGTCAAAACCATATTAGGAATTCCCACCTGTAAGAGAAATATCTGGGATGCTGCATAATAGCTCTTCTCCCCTAATACTAACCCCAGATTGAATTTGGTTTATTTCTTTCACATATGAAGGTTATAGATCTGCACAAATATGCATGGTTAACTCCTCAAAATCCAAGGCAAAGGCATATTACTATCTGCGAAGAGAAAAATATAAATAAAATACAAAAGAATAAGAATGTTGACTCATAAATAAACACAAATCTTTTCCTAGTATGGACTACATATTCAGAATTCCTTTAAACAATGTTTGACCACACTCTATAGCCAAAAAAGGAAAACATGGATTTGCAATGCTTTCCCTGATCGGTTCAATTGTTGCAGCACTATTTGTTTAAAAGATTATCCTTTCTCCACTGAATTGCCTTGGGACTTTTGTTAATAATTAATTGACGATATATGTGTAAGTCTATTTTTGAACTTTGCACCCTGTTATATTGTATGAGAAACATAATTTTGCTATTGATTTATAGAATCCTTTTACTAATACCATATTCTATAGGTTTTTATTAAATCTTGAAATTCATAACTTATGTCCTTTGTTCTTTTTCTCTCAAAATTGTTTTTACTATTCTGTGTACTATGTTTCTTATAAAAATTTAATAATCAGCTTAAAGAGTTCTACTTGAAATCCTTCTGAAATTTTGATTTAGAACTTTTACATGTCATATCATTTCTTTCTTGGTTTATTGAATGGGCTGAGCTCTCTAGCACATTATTGAATGAAAGTAGTGAGAGTGGACATCCTTGCCTTACTCCTGAATCTAGAAAGAAATGTTTCAATATTTCTGCATTAAATATGGTGTTAGCTGTAGATTATTTGTCAACTTTTAAAAAATCAGATCAAGTAAATTTTCTTCATTCTAGTTTGTTGAAAAAAAATTTTTTTTTTGGTAAAGAATACGTTTTAAAAAAGGAAAAAAAGAAGAGATGCTAGAGATACAGGAGCACAGAGGAAAGACCATGTGATAATGCAGCAGGAAGGTGGCCGTCTGCAAGTAGAGGAGCGAGGCCTCGGAAGAAACCTGCTGATACATCTATCCTGGACTTCTGGACTCCAGAACTTTGAAAAATAAATTTGTTTGTTAAGCTACTCAAAAAAATTTTCTTTAGCTATGAATGTACTCAATTTACTCAAAAGCCTTTTAAAAATATCTATTGATAAATAGTACTTTTATTTTTTTTTTTCTGTTAATATGGTAATTTGCATGGATTGATTTTCTTTTCTTTTTTTTTTTTTTTTGAATTGGAGTCTCACTCTGTCACCCAGACTGGAGTGCAGTGGCTGCTCCCAGTCACTGCAGCCTCAACCTGTTGGGCTCCAGCGATCCTTCCACGTCAGCCTTCCAAGTTGCTGGAACTACAGGCGTGCGCTACCACGCCCAGCTAATTTTTGATTTATTGTAGAGATGAGGTCTCGCCAAGTTGCCCAAGTGGGTCTTGAACCTGTGGGCTCAGGCAATCCACCCACCTCGGTCTCCCAAAGCGCTGGGATTACAGGCTGAGCCACTGAGCCCGGCAGATTGATTTTCAAATGGCTAACCAACTCTTACAATTAATGCTATTTTGTCATGATTTAAGCGTTAAAATTCATTGCTAATATTTATTATAAGGGATATTAATATTTGTTTTCTTCTCTTATAAATGATTTTTTTCAGTTTCTGGTTTAAGGATAATAGTGGCTTCACAAAAATTAGTTAAGAAGTGTTTTTTTTCTTTATTTTTTTGAAGCACATGTTTAGGATCATAAATATTATTATTATTTTTTAATGTTTGATAGAATTCACTGGTGAAGTATACAGGCTTGAAGTATTTTTGTGGAAATATTTTTATGTACATATTCAATTTATTTAACAAATATAGGGCTGATGTCATGTTTAAATTTCTTCTTGTGAACATTTAGGTAACTTGAGTCTTTCAATGAAGAAACATTACTGATTATTTGCTGATTTTTTAAAATAAAGTTCCTTCTAATAATATTTTGTTATTTTTTAAACTTCTGAAGAATGTATATCAGTGTTTCTTCTTTCACTGATAATATAGATAGGTGGGAGGGCTATCTTGTCAAAGAAACAAACTTTAGTTTTATTAATTTTGTTCTCTACTCATTTTCTTACATTTATTTCTTCAATTATTTTCTTCCTTAAACTTAGTTTGTGATTATCTTATAGTTCTTTTTTAGATTTTATAATATACAAAGTTAGATAAATGTTTGATTTATACTTCCTTTCTAATATATGTGTTTAAGATTATCAGTTTTCCTCTAAGCCCTGCATTTCACAAAATTTGATAATAGGTTTTATTGTTATTTATTTTGAATTATTTTAAAATTGTTATTGTGATTGTTTTTTGATTCACTTTTGGTGACTTAGAATTTTATTGTTTAATTTAGAAATATTTTTAATTTACCAAATATCTTTCTACTAATATCTAATTTAAACTTATTGTGGTTAGAGAGCATGTTATATATTATAATTCTTTGAGAATTATTGATTTTTTTAAAAACTCAGTTTATTGTCACAAGGTGAATGTTTCATGAACACTTGAAAATAATGTGTATTCTGCAGTTATTGGTTATGGAGTTCTATAAATGTCAATTAGGATAATCTAATTATATTGTTTTTCAAATCTTCCATATTATTTTATATTCTATCTACTAGGTCTACCAATTACTAAAACTGGAGTATTGATATTGCTAACTAAAATATGCATTTTGTTTTTCTTTTTAGTTTTTAGCTTTATTACTTTATGTTTTAAAAATTGTGTTATTAAGTAGTTATCTATTGAGGATTGTTATATATTCTTGATAAATCAATCTTTTATTATTATGAAACATTCCTTTTTGCGTTTGTTAGTAGTTTTTCCCTTGAAGTCTATTTTGTTTACCATTAATATTGTCACTATAGCACTTGAAGTTGGTATTTATGCAATTTAAAAAATTTTTTTGAGTTGGAGTCTCACCCTGTGGCCCAGACCGGAGTACAGTGGCATGCTCACGGTCACCGCAACCTTGACCTGCTGGGTTTAGGCGATCCTTCCACCTCAGTCTTCCAAGTAGCTGGAACTACAGACGCATGCCACCATACCTGGCTAATTTTTGGAATTACCGTAGAGATGAGGTCTCACCAAGTTCTCTAGGCTGGTTTCAAACGCCTGGACTCGGGCAATTCTCTTGCCTCGGCCTCTCAAAGTGCTGGGATTACAGGCATGAGCCACCATGCCCAGTTGCAATATACATTTTTATCTTTTTTTTTTTTTTTTTTTGAGTTGGAGTCTTACTCGGTCGCCCAAACTGGAGTGCAGTGGCCGCTTCCGGCCACCGCGCCTCGACCTGCTGGGCTCCGGCGATCCTTCCGAGTAGCTGGAATTACAGGCATGCGCTACCGCCCGGCTGATTTTTTGATTTATTGTAGAGATGAGGTCTCGCTGCCCATGCGGGTCTCGAACCCGCGGGCTCAGGCAATCCATTCACCTCAGCCTCCCAAAGGCGCGGGATTACAGGCTGAGCCACCGAGCCCGGCATATTTTTATCTTTTTTACATTTTATTTGTCTTTTTCTTTTGAGTTGAAATCTCACTCTGTTGCCCAGGCTGGAGTGCAGTGGCATGCTCACAACCACCACAGCCTTGACCTGCTGGGCTCAGGCAATCCTTCCACCTCAGCCTTCCAAGTAGCTGGAACTACAGGTGCACACTACCATGCCTGGCTTATTTTTTTTAATTTATTGTAGAGATGAGGTCTCATCAAGTTGTCCAAGCTGATTTTGAACCCCTGAGCTCAGGCAATCCTCTCATCTTGGCCTCCCAAAATGCTGGGATTACAGGCTTGAGCCACCGTGCCTGGCAAATTTACCATTTTGATATATGTTTCCTCTTTGTCACATCAATTATTTTTTTCCTTCATTCCTTTCTTAATCTGGATTATTGTAAATTTTTAAATGATTTCTCTATGTTTCCCTATATTAGCTTTTAAAATACACTTTCTTGATTGTTGATTTCCTGTTTATTTTATTTATTACAGCTGACGTTGTATTAATATTATACCAGTTTAGGTACAAAAACTTTACAACCATATGCTTCCACTTATGTCTTTCAAGCTTTGTGTTATTATTGTTATACGTTTTACTTTTATGTATATTTTAATATCAAATGCATTGTTATCATTTTTTCCTTTAAGATAGGGGTTGGCAAATATATTTTGTAATGGGGTTACCCAGTTACGCCTTTGGAGCATGAAAACAGTCATAGACAATATGTAAAAAGAATGAACATGTCTGTGGTTCTGTTAAACAGTCAATGGGCCACATTTGGTCCATGGGTTTGTAATTCGCCAACCTCTACTTTAAACAGTTAGTTGTCTTTTAAACAAACTAAGAAAGAAGAAAAATAAATTTCAAATGCAGTGCATATTTTTAAAATTCCTGGCCCTCTTTATTCCTTAGTGGAATCCAAGTTTCTTTCCATTTTCTTCAGTCTGAAAAATTTTCTTTGACATTTCTAGTGGTGTGCATAAACAGGCAACATATTTCTCAGGTTTTTGTTTCACTTTATTTTATTATAGAGGTGTGGGATACAAGTCATGATTGGGTACATAAGTAATCTACATGCTGGTGAAGTTTGGGCCTCCAAATATTTTTTTAAATCTAAAAATATCCTTACTTTACTGAAGATAGTTGAAGGATACCTTCGCCAGATATTATTGTTCAATCATCTTATATTTTTATGATTTCTAATGTAAAATAAGGTTACTATCATAATTTTCTCTCGTGTGGAATGTACTTTATAATTTTTTATTTTTAAAAATAATTTTCATTTTTTATATTTTCTTTTATTTTCTTTTCTAATATTTTATTTTAAAGATGTGGGGTAGAAGTCAGAATTAGGTACATAAGTGGTCAATGTGTAGGTGAAGTTGGGCCTCCCATTGGCCCTCACTTTGCCTTTTTCAGGATCAGGTATCCCCTTGGGGATGCTGTCCCACTTCCCCTCTCAGGCAGTGTCCCACTACTGCAAATCCCTTTCTTAGAGTGTTATGATAAATGTTCAGGTTCCACTTATGAGTGAGAACATGTAATATTCAGTTCTTTGTTTCTGTGAAAGATTGCTGAGTACAATGGACTCTAAATCCATCCAAGTTGCTGCAAATCCATAATTTTGTCTTTCATATGACTGTGTAATAGTTCACCATGTATAGGTACCACATTTTTTTTTATCCAACCCACTTTTGTTGGGCAACATCATTGGTTCCATGTTTTTAGTATAGTGGATAATGCTACAATAAACATGTGTGCACAGTTACCTTTTTTGTAGAATGATTTGAGTACCTCTGGGTATATTCCCAGAAGGGGGATTGCTGGGTTGTATGTAAGGTCAATTTTTAGACCTTTTAGAAATTACCACGCTGTTTTCCAAAGAAATTGTGCTAATTTACACCTGTACCAGCAGTGTAGAAGTGTTCCCTTTTCTCCGCATCCTCTCAAGCATCTGTTTGTTTTTTGAGTTATTAATAACATGGCCATCCTGACTGGAGTTAGGTGGCATATTAGTGTGGTTTTGATTTGCATTTCTCTGATGATTAGTGAGACTGAGCATTTTTTCATATATCTGTTGGCTGTTCACATGTCTTCTTTTGAGAAGTGTCTATTCACGCCTTTTGCCCACATTTTTATGGGGCTGCTTGTTATGTACATATTACATATGTAATACTTTAGAGATTTCAAAAGATCCTGAAGAAATGAATTTAGCTTTGTATAGCCCACATTTTTCAAATATATTTCTCCCAGAATTCTTTTGGCTGACTTACATAATACTCAGAAGCTAATGTTCCATGCACAACAATTTTGAAACATATGAAATAGTAGGTACCGAGACTGAAGTTCATTAAGCTAGAAAAGAGTTGAATAAAATGATTTCTCCCAAAAGGAATGCTTCTACACTGCTGGTGAGAATGCAAACTGGTGCAGCCTCTTTGGAAGACAGTGTGGTGATTTCTGAAAGAACTAGAAACTGATCTTCCATATGAGCCAGCAATTCCCCGATTGTGAATATACCCAGAGGAAATCAAATCATTCTACAAATAGATACCTGCACACGTATGTTTGTTGCAGCTCTATTCACAATAGCAAATACATGGAACCAACCATGTTGCCCAGCGAAGCTGGACTGGATTAAAAAAATGTGGTACATATACACGATGGAGTATTATGCAGCCATAAAGAAAGACAAATATATGGACTTTGCAGCAACTTGGTTGGATTTGGAGCCGATCATACTCAGTGATTTATCACAGAAACAAAGAACAGAGTTCCATATGTTCTCACTCATAAATGAACCTTGAACAATTATAATGCTATAAGAAAGCGAATGGCAGTAGTGGGAAACTGTCAGGGGAGGTGGGGGTGGGATTGGCAGTTGAGGGAAACTGCTAGGGGAGGGAGGGGCATACCTCATCAACAAAGGTACCTGCATGATCAATGTTTATATACCTAACCCTGAATTGTACCCCACATCTTTATAATAAAAAATAAAATAAAATAAAATAAAATGTCTTCTCCCAAATCATTTCAGGGCTGTCCTGTTTCAGTAACCTTCTAATCTTTAGTTACATTCCTTGGTGATGTTTTACAATATGATAATTTTTCCAAATTTATGCATTTTAATATTCATAACATGAATCTTAGTTATTTTTCTTGTATAAAATTAATAGACAAATTCACATATAATGAATTTGATGTCTCCCTCCCTCCCTCCCCCTTTCTGTGAAAGAAAGAAGATGAAGCTGGAAATGACACGTTTCTTATCTGGCTATCACCTTTAAATCATATTCTGCACTTGAAAGTCTAATGCCCACAGGATAAGAATTTTATCCTTAATATACTTCCTAATTTAACTAATTTTTAAAAATAAAATGTGGCATAGATTTTAAACATTATAATCTGTTTGAATATCTTCAATTGCATTTATCTACTTTGAATCAAAGGGAACAGATTTTTCTAGTGAGTTTTATTTCTCTAAGTCTCTAAACTTGTATCTCTCAAAAGAAAAACAACTATGTCAAAGTGACAATCTTGTGGCTGACAATTGACTCATTTTCCTTTTAGTATGTTTTTAGTGTGTTTTATCTTTCTATCAAATAAATGTTTATCTTTCTACATCTTCAGTAGATAAAAACCCACACCTGGTAAACTGGTTGATCTGATATTTCAATAAGTTATGCATATCTAACACAAGAAATAATATTTGTTTCCTTCATATAGTAAGGACTGCAAGAACGTTTGACAAGGAAATTACAATATATTTTCAAAATTCTGGTATTTTTTAATTAATTAAAACAGTTTCTAATTAATTATGTCTAAATTGCAAATGCCTCTGAATTACTGTAAACTCCTTCAAGGTGTCAACTCTATAGCTCTACAGGCACAGCAAAATGCTGGCACATTGAAATGGCTCAACTAAAGTGTCAACAAATGATAAAGGAAGGTTGGCTTTCTGAAAAAATAATACCAGCATTGAAATGTTATGACACATCACCCATCACTGAACATTAAGAGCCAGTTGAGAAAGATGGAGCTGAGATGTTAAAAGTAGATATTACAAATTGATATTATGGTACAAGAGAGGGAGTATGTTCAAATGAAAGCAAGATATTAGGCAATAATGAATTATAGCAATCACAAATATAATTCAAGAAGACAACTGGGGCTACAGGCAAAAGGCAAGGCAGTCAGATTTATATTTCTTTAAACTTTTCCCTTCATTTCGGCCAAATACAAATTTATCTTTTTTGGTCACTTTTGGCACTGAATATTGGTGTCCATTTTTTTGTTTGTTTTTTCATGACATTAACTTATGACATCTTATGATTTTACAATAGTCTCCTGTTGTTTCAAGTACACAAACTTCAAGCTTCCCGTGGTTTGCAAATGGAGATTACAACTCTTTTGCTAGTATCTGAAGAGTTGGTGTAATGCTTCAACATAGAAGTCCCTTGTCTTTGCCAGGTGTTGTGGCGTGCGTTTGTTATTCCAGTTACTTGGAAGGCTGAGGCTGCGGTAGCTGTGAGCAGCGAGCCACTGCACTCCAGCCTGGGCAACAGAGTGAGACTCCAGCTCAAAAAAAGAAAAGAAAAGAAAAGAAAAGAAAAAAGAGTCCCTTGTCACATAATTTTTTTAATATAATGGAACTATCTAAATAGAACTAGAGGTGAAAAGTTATGACACAAGTCAGGTATGAAAGTATTTTGTGAATCATAAAGAGCTTTTCAAGTGTGAGATACCATCATTATCAATTCAGCTACCTGTCAAAGAAAACTATTGGCACATAATTCCTACAATGTAATAGAAAATGAATATTTATTCTTTATCATATTCCTAACAAATTTTAAAAAGCAGCATAATTCAGAGCATTGGGCACAAACTAATTTTGTGAAAACAAGGCGCTTGGGTAGTGTCTTCTCTAATAGGGACAGCTGTCCAACATTCCAGATGTATGGTTAGTTTTTCATGGGAGATGTGTGTGAGGAAGTGGGGGATTCTTGTCTCAAAAGAGTCAAGTGACTTTACCTGACATTTGTGCATTGATCTGCTCCGTGTGGCATGAAATATTATAGTCATTAAAAAAAGTACAAGATTTGCTGAGATTTAGCAGAAAAATTGGTAAAAATTCAACTATTACCTAGTAATACAATCCTTTTAAAACAAGAAGCCTAAGGCCAGGAAAATAGCAATAAAAAGTCAGTTTGAAAATACATAAATAAAACCTTCAAATAAACAGCAGTAAAAAGAATGAAATAGGGAAAATAAAATTTGAAGAGATGTGCCAAGTAAAATACCTTTTGGACTGAGTAGAGCTATTAGTGGAAAGAAACAAGAAGACAAGAATTTGAATGAGGCTCATGAGAACTGAAATGCCGGTTTTAAAAGCTGAGGAGAAAAGAGACTTTAAAAAAAAAATTTCAGGTAGATGGTTATGAATTAAAAAGAAAACTCTACATTGAGTCTAAGACTGCCTGAAAGATTTTCTGTAAAAGAATAAAAGCTTAACAAATTAGTATTCATGGATAAATTGAATGAATAAATGAATGCCTACTCTTTATACACAAATGTAATTCTAAGTAGTTGGAAGAATTGGTTTGTCAAGGCCTGCAAGACGATAAACTTGGCTTTGTAAATTAGATTGCTTTCCCATCCTTTTTACTTAAAGCCTGCTTTTCCTGTTACCCATTTTTTGTAACTTATTTTTTAAAAATCAGACTTATCCTAAACCTTCAGAAAATAGCAGCTAAATAATAAATTCACCCATGATTTATTCATTTAACAAATACATTTTGAGTATCTATCATAGGCCTGACACTGTTTCAGGTGTTGGAGATTTAATAGTAGCAAAATAGATTTGGTTCCCGACCTCATGGAGCTCACAGCTTTGTCTAGGAAATGAATAAAGAATAAAAAATGAATATTTTCCCAATGAACATATAATTATAAACCATGATAAGTACTGTGTAAGAATATGAGTTCTCTGAAAACCTAAGGCTGGGTTGGTTAGGGAAGACTATTATAATAAGAGAGTATCAGAGGGAGATCTGAAAAGTTAGTAGATAACACCTACTGGGAAATAATTCAAGGACAATGTTGTAGGCAGAGGGCAAAAACAGCATGAACTGAGAAACACGTTAATACTGGTTAATAATGAATAATATTGTAATTCTTCAAGTATTGTTTTTGTTTGAATAGTGATTATAATATTTCTAATTATATGACCCAAGCAGCCTAGAGTTTTATGCATTAAAATAAATATAATAGCATATATAATTATATACATGATTTTATAATTACGAGAGAATGGAAAATCATCCTTTCACTTCTCTAAAGGTGGTTATTAGATTTTCATGAATTTAGATGTAAATTTTACACATGTCCACATATGCTTTTTATTTTTATTTCCTTTTATGTATTTATTTATTATTATTTTTTGAGTTGGAATCTCACTCAGCTGCCCAGGCTGGAGTGCAGTGGCACGCCCCCGGCCACCACAACCTTGACCTGTTGGGCTGTGGTGATCCTTCTACCTCGGCTTTCCAAGTAGCTGGAACTGCAGGCGCACGCTACCACATCCGGCTAATTTTTGATTTATTGTGGAGATGAGGTCTCGCCAAGCTGCCCGGGCGGGTCTCGAACCTGTGGGCTCAGGCAATGCACTCACCTCATCCTCCCAAAGCGCGGGATTATAGGATGAGCCACTGAGCCCGGCTTTTATTTCCTTTTAAATGAATGATTTCATACTATACACACTCATCTGCAACTTGCTTTTTTTACTTAACAGAATGACTTGAGCTTTTGTTGCTAGCACATATAATCATTATTCATCCATTTTATGTATGCTTGGCATTCATATATGACATATAAATTCATAAATACTATATAATATATAAATTCATGTATATGACATCTACATTTTAAGTAAAGTACAATATATAACTTTATATATACTGACTATATTATAATTTCTATAACTACTGTGTTATAAATGCACATCTAGATTGTTGCCAAGATCTTGTTACTTTAAACAATAGAGTCAAAGAAATTCTTGCCCATAAAAGTTTTTGTACCTATAGAAGTATTTCTTTAGAAAAAAAATTACTGAAATTAGAATTTTAGAGTCAAAAGTACAAACTTTGAAAATTTGACAGCTATAAATAACCAAACTTTAGCTAAAATATACAAGGGTAACCGCTTTTTTGCACACTTGCCAAACTAGATATCATTGTCTTTAAAGTTTTGCCAGACAGTTCTTGAAATCCAAGCACCTTCTGTACAAAATCGATTGATTTTATAGTCTGGTAGATAGTATCACGGTTTGGATCAGGATATAAAAAATAAGTGGCAGGTGTCGTGTCCAAGTAGAGAAGGCCTTCCAAGTATAGAGACAGTCAAATTTAAATTGAAACACTACAACAGTCAAGTAAAACATAAATTTGGGATCGAGTCTACCTGTTTCACTTTACCAACATAAAGGTTCTCAATGGGACGATAACTGGTCTCATTGTTCATTGTTCTCAAAACCAGTCCAGTTTGCTGTCCATCAAAACACTTCATATACAAAAGGTGGACTTTGAATCATCTGCTTGACCCACAAATATGAAAATTCCTTGTTAAAGATTAAGCCGGGCTCGGTGGCTCAGCCTGTAATTCCCCACCTTTGGGAGACTGAGGTGAGTGGATTGCCTGAACCCGTGGGTTCGAGACCCGCCTGGGCAACTTGGCGAGACCTCATCTCTACAATAAATCAAAAATCAGCCAGGCGTGGTAGCACGTGCCTGTAATTCCGGCTACTCGAAAGGCTGAGGTGGAACGATCACCAGAGCCCAGCAGGTCGAGGCTGTGGTGGCCGGGAGCGGCCACTGAACTCCAGTCTGGGCGACAGAGTGAGACTCCAACTCAAAAAAAAAAAAGATTGAGGAGGTGGAATTTCACTTGCTAACACCTTTAGAATGCAGTAAATTTTTTCTTACTTCTGAGGACCAGTCAAGCATCACAGTCAGTTAATATAATAAAAGAAAAACAGAATATATTAAATGGGATTTGTTATATTTTAATTAAGTTACATGTAAAATAATGTGACAAACACTTTAATAGTACTATGTGTTTTTTTATGTATTAAATTTCATTTTATTATAGGGATGATGGTACAAGTAAGGATTAACTACACAAGTAGGCTGCATGCAGGTGAAGTTTGGGTCTCCAACTTGTCCTCACTACTCTGGTATAGGAACAAGTACTCTTTGTGTCGTTACATGCCTCACCTCCTTTCCTCCTTCCCCTAACAGTGCCCGGTGACTGCCTATCCTTCTCTTGTGCTAATGTAACTAATGTTCAGATCCCACTTATGAGTGAGAACATGCGGTATTCAGTTCTTTGTTTCTGTGATAGATCACTAAACATGATGGTCTCCAACTATATCCAATATGCTGTGAAGTTCACGATTTTGTTCTTTATGGTTGCATATAAAGATCTCACATATTAACTATGAAACTGTATTAATTACCTTCAAGAAACTATGAAATTGATGAGTTTAAAAATTATAATTTTAGCCGGGCTTGGTGGCTCAGCCTGTAATCCCATGCTTTGGGAGGCTGAGGTGAGTGGATTGCCTGAGCCTGTGGGTTCGAGACTCGCCTGGGCAGCGAAACCTCATCTCTACAATAAATCAAAAAATCAGCCGGGCGTGGTAGCGCATGCCTGTAGTTCTGACTACTTGGAAGGCTGAGGCGGAAGGATCGCCGGAGCCCAGCAGGTGGAGGCTGCGGCGGCCGGGAGCAGCCACCACACTCCAGTCTGGGCAACAGAGTGAGACTCCAACTCAAAAAAAAAAAATTATAATTCTTTTTATTTTGTAGAAACAGAATAAGTTTCAAATGACAGTGCTCTGCTTTATGAACTGATTGAAGTCATAACATTGACAAGTGGGGCAGTTTTTGTAGATTAATCAGAAAGAAAATATTTTCAAAATTCAAAACTTATCTTTGATTGGAATATCTCCTCTCTGTTGTTTCCAAATCGAATCCAAACTATATCATTGACACGTTGGCATATTTGAAGGCTATGAGATGAAAATAGTAGAACAAGTTACTACTCTCAATGAATTTTTTTTCTAATTTGCACCCCAACGCATTTCACATCAAAAAGCCTTAAAAATTCCCTTGGCTAGAGGAAGTAAGGGATAAAATTTAGATTTTTTTTTCAGCACAGCATATATCTACTCTAATGAGCTCTTCTGACTTCTTTCTAGATTTGTCTAGATGAGCCATAAAAACAAGAGTTCTTACAGAATGTCTTACAATAGAAACACATTTCGGCTGTGGATAAAGTCAGTAAAATTGGATGGCAAAATCCCTTGGTAGAGTCAGTATTGACTCCAAAGTTAGGGAATAGGTCAGTGTTTCTAATTCATCTCAGTCATTTATGGTGACTGCTGGGCGGTTAATGAAAACTGGTTTGTTGTGTGCATTAGAAGACCATGTAGGGAACCCAGCCCTGGGTCAGCATATGGCTTTCAGTAAATGTTAGTTAATGGGAAAGGCTTTAAAAATATTTTTTGAAAAACTTTTCTTCCTAATGTCTCTGCCCTGAAGTTGTTCTGACTCTAGCAGCTGTTCCTTCCTTCCTTTCTGCTTGCTGTGTTGCCTTTTGGAAGAATGGACTTCCCAGAGAGAACTGATCTTCTGACAAAGATTCACGAGGATTGTATTCAAAAGAACTTCGTCTTCAAGTCTGCAATGCAACACATTGCTTCATTTAACCAATCTCTCCTTTTTTTTTTTTTTGATCTCACCTTTTACCACTCATATTGTTTGATATGTCATCATTATCATCATCTTCTGCAAGTTTGGAGTAACTCCAAACTTTCCTTTTCTATCCCCTCCAACCAATTAAAGAGCAGCTCCTGGCTTGCTACATAGCTAAGTAATTAATTGTGTTCATAATGAACTCGTGATTAACTGTTGACAGACCCATAGAGCTCACCATGCATAGCAGTTTTCCAGTGTAAAATGGAAATTGTGCATATGTAATTGGATCTGAGAAAATCCAGAAGGTAGAAAAATAAAATCAGGAGACTCAGACTTTCAAGATACTACTTTCTATTGCTTCTCCTTCCACCCATATCTGTTGAAAAGTAAAGATTAGTTTTAATCTGTATCTGCATAGCGTGTGGAGTTGGCCCAGAATTAGTGAAGGAAATCCTTTAAATGGATATCACTTTGGGTTGTGCCTTTGGTCATTTACTTCAAGTGGGAAGAAGGCCTGAGATACAAATCTACAGTGATTCAAGGACAGAGATTAATAGGCTGATCAAATGGCCAAGGGTATGCAAAGAACAAGATTGTAAACTTGCAAAAAAAGGGGTGAAGAGTATACAGTATGAACACAGAGTGTGGTAAGATTCATTTCCTATATAAATGCTTCCCAGAATTTTTCAACTGTTGACAAGATCTCTGAGGCACACGTTCCAGATTCTCCTTCAGGTCTAGGTCCTCATTTCCCCAACTACTGGGCATGTTTGCTGCTGATGAATCACAGCTGGTTCTTTCTCTCAGGATTACCTTGAATGATGGGAATTGACTCACTTAAGAAAGGTTCCCTCTCCAGAGGCAGGCCACATCCAATTACTAGTAAATGTAGTGGTAACGCTTCACCTTTTATTTCAATTTAAGAAAACTTTGAATGCCCCTAAATACAGAGCTCCCTGTGGACCTGGCAGAGGCCTCTGTTTAAATTGTACAGTATTTTCTTTAGAAATATCAAAGCAAAGACTCAACAGATCCAAATAACTCTTAAATATTTCCTAAGAGGTTCATTATTTTGTTTGTATGGACTATTTCATGTCAAGTTAACAAATAACAAGTATATTTGATAGATTATGAATATATGCCTCTCATCTTTGAGTAAGGCTAATCTAATGATTCAGCAGAGATGTGCCTACCTGTAAATGAATAGCCTTTTGTTTATATTAATAAATTGTAATGTAATTTGTAAGCATTAGTTTTGCAGAGGTGGCAAAATAAATGTGGAAGTTTTATGTACAACTTAAGAAATGTTGCTGCAAATGCAATAAGAAATGTTGATTCTAAGATGACTGAGAAATGGAGATCATAACATATT
This sequence comes from Cephalopachus bancanus, assembly GCA_027257055.1. Lineage (NCBI taxonomy): Eukaryota > Metazoa > Chordata > Mammalia > Primates > Tarsiidae > Cephalopachus > Cephalopachus bancanus. Next base: position 3,808,491 of record JAPVLO010000012.1, read on the forward strand.
CATTTGACTATTTAGAAAGTTGGACTACTTGCTCTTTAGCTGTTGTCATCTGTAACCAATAGTTCTAGGACTTCTGAGAAGCATTTGCATTATTAGTGCTATGACAGATTCTCAGAGCTTCTGAGGTCCAGATGATCATCACATGTGTATGGAGAAAGAGTATAAAATAAACTGAAGAAGTATTTTGTAAAAAAAAGTATGGAAAAATGTCAACTGTGACCATGAAAGATGTTTATCAGGATGATTCTTTCTTTCCTTGGTTTCTTAGTAAATGTACCTTAGGTTTCTGATGAAAGGCAGTCTCATTCTATGTTAACTTACCTTGCATTATTTACTAGATGGTGGATTCTGTAACATTCTTCACAAAAAAATCAAAGGAGAATACTATTTTAGGACCTCATAATATTCTTATATAAAGGGTTTTCTTTCACCAATATGAGTATAACTTAAGATGTATGATAAATGGACACATGAGTAGTTGTCTGCATCCCAGGTATTTGTTATAATAGTTTAGTAGATATTGAAGATGGTTATTGGTTGGGAATTTCTTTTGGAATGATGTAACAGAATACTAACTACAGTGGCTTAGCTAAAGAGACATTTATTTTTTGCATAATATAAACATTTGCTGAGGCAAGTAGTCCAAATCTAAGGTAAAAACCTTGTGAGACCACCAATGTGTCAGTCTTTCTATATCTTTATGTGCCATTATCCTTGGTCTGTAACTCTCATACTAATTATTTTATGATGGCTGCTACAGTTCCAGACAACCTCCCAGAAATAAAGGAAAGGAACAAAAGAGGGTAGGATTTTTTCTTTTTTTTTTTTGAGTTGCAGTCTCACTCCATCGCCCAGACTGGAGTACAGTGGCATGCTCCTAGCCACCGCAACCTCGACCTGCTGGGCTCTGGCAATCCTTCCACCTCAGCCTTCCAAGTAGTGGGAACTACAGGTGCGTGCTACCATGCCCAGCTAATTTTTTTGATTTATTGTAGAGATGAGGTCTCGCCAAGTTGCCCAGGCAGGTCTTGAACTCGCGGGCTCAGGCAATTCACTCACCTCGGCCTCCCGAGTGAGGATTACAGGCTGAGCCACCGACCCAGACAGAAAATATTATTTTAGATATATAAAATATTATCAGAAAACCCTAGCAGAACATGACTTATAGCCCATTGAGTAGAAATGTGTCACATGGCCATCATAGCTGCAAGGGAGGCTGAAAAAATTAATTTTTAGTTAGTATATTGCCAGAATGTACAGAGTCTGTAAGAGTGAAGGAGAGAATAGATATTAGGTAAGTAATAGAGGTTCTGAAAAAATAAATTTTCACTTCTAAGACTAACACTGCTATTTTACCATTGCCAGATTTTGTGAACTTGCACCATTGCCTACTTAAACACAAAAAACTTAATGATGCAGTTCTCTAGAGTAATTCTTTGCTCGTAAAACGAAACTAGAGTATGCATAAATATCCCTCTGAGTGCCCATTTTTATAAGAGGAGTCATTTTCAGTGAAGAGGTTGTCAAATTATCTCCTTAGTACTGCTGAATGTGTAATGTTATTTTATTTATTTATGTAATTTTTTATTTAAAATGAAGCCACTCAAACTGCAACCTCTTCTCTACTCTGAATGGGCTGGCTTCCCATTCAGGAGAGAACACCATACTTTCTCATTGTGGTTTCTGGTGCTCTACATGTTCAGAGAAACTTCTGTAGTAAGAAACTATAGAAATGATCCCTGAAGGTATGGTTTTTGTAATGTTATTTTAATATGAAAAAAATTATTATATTAAGCATGATTCCTGATGAACTAACCTTGAAAACTCACCTTTTGATCAATGCCATACAAATAAAATCGTTCCTTAACTTTACCATATATGGTAGCATAGCTATTTTTTTAAAAAATTTTATTTGTAGCCAATAAAACTCAGGTCAGTAGGGTAGTTTTAATTCAACAAAAGTGATATCGCTGGCTTCATTAGCAATAGAATTGCTTGCTCTTTTTATGACTTAATTGATTGCTGAATTTCTTTGGTATGCTCTTCCTTTTTTTTTTTTTTGAGTTGGAATCTCATTTTGTTGCCCAGACTGGAGTGCAGTGGCCGCTCCTGGCCACTGCAGCCTCGACCTGCTGGGCTCCGGCAATCCTTCTGCCTCAGCCTTCCAAGTAGCTGGAACAACAGGCGCACGCTACCACGCCCGGCTAATTTTTTGATTTATTGTAGAGATGAGGTCTTGCCAAGTTGCCCAGGAGGGTCTTGAACCTGCGGGCTCAGGCAATCCACTCACCTCAGCCTCCCAAAGCATGGGATTACAGACTGAGTCACCCAGCCCTGCTTGGTATGCTCTTCCTAAAGAGGAAAACTGAAAAGGAAAAACTTCCCAGATGGCTAAATTTCATTTAAAAAGAGTCTTTTGGGAAGGAGACAACTTGAAATAGTGAAGTTCAATATTGGCAAATAGTGAAGTTCAATATTTTTTATTGCCATTATCAGCTCCTTCTGTCCCAGATTAAAATGTGAAAAGAAAAATCAAATGAAAGCACATGGTATTCTCATATTCAAAGATGAGAGTATGATTTATTTCTTATTTACAAAAAAATTGGCAAAATGTTGCAACTGAGATAATCTAATTTTGAATTTTGACTAGTTACTATTAATTAAATGGAAAGTTTTGCATGTGTCCTGATGGACATTTTAGCAGTAGTAAAAGATTACAATGTGGGTGAGTTTTATTATTATTTTTAAACTAATGTATTAGAATTTTTTGTTGTTGTCTTGTTGTTACTGTTATGTAAAGTGATATTTAAAAGTAAAGAAGAATAGTAGTATATCAGAAAATGCAGCAGAAGATAAAGGCAGAAGAAAAAAAAGCAAGTTAGTTCAATTTTTGTTTATGTTGTACTTAATGAGCAATCTAAATTCATCCAGTTTTTTATTTCAGTCATTTCTTGATATTGAATTGCAGAGTATTAAGCTGAGGGGAAAGACTGATATTTGGGGACAGCATATTTTATACTGGAAGGTTTTTAAAAAAGAAATAACTTAGAAAAATCCTGTTTCCAAGGGAACTTAGAATCAAGTAAAATTAACCACTTATTTTCTCCTTCCCTTAAAATCAATTTAATTCATTTATGGTCCAACAGATGTGTGAACTAAGGTCATCAAAGTAATTTGTCAATTAAGTCATTTTGCTGGAGATAAAGTCTTCATTGTCAAAAGAAAATAAGTGTTGAAATACCTTTTGAGATAATTAATACAGACAGTCAGACACACACTTCAAGAGATGCCTCCGCCCTTGGCAATAATCTTTTTGAACAAGTTGTGTGGGTTTTTAACTTCTATCTGACTGACATGGTGGTGTGTTATTCCAGATTTATTCAGTTATATTAATTCTTTGCTTTGGTTTTAGAGTCTGGCTTCTAAGTGCAACATTTGTCTGTACATCCATTTTCTATTCAGTGAAAAAATATGGGAGCTTGGGCAAATGCCTATGAAGAAGTAAAACAAAATGAAAAATAATATTTGGGTTTTTTTTCATTTACCATATTGTCTAATTTACGCATTTTACTAGCAATTTCTTTTCTATTTTTTATTTTATTTTAAAGATGTAGGGTACAATTCAAGATTAGGTAGATAAGTGGTCATTGTACAGGTAAAATTTGGGTCTCCCTTTGGTCCCCACTTTGCCTGGTTTGAGATCAGGTACATTTATTGGTGTTATGTGCTTCTCCACCCTCCCCTAGCAGAGTCCCGCTACTGCCAGTCCCTTACTTATAGTATTATAATTAATGTTCAGGGTCTGCTTATGAGTGAGAATGTGTGATACTCAGCATTTTATTTCTGTGATAGATCACTGTTTACTAGCAATTTTTAACAAAAAAGAAATCTCCCTATGAATTATATTTATTTAAGAGATATAAGAATATAAGCATTCCCACTTAATGGTTTGTCACTCAATTTTCCGCCATGTAAACTAGGTACTCAGGATAAAAATGTTCCCTCACAAAATCAAACAAGTTTTTCAAATTTGTTTTTTCAATTTTTTTGAGTCAAGTTCTCATTCTATTATCTAGGCTGGAGTGCAGTGGCAGGATCACAGCTCATCACAGCCTTGGCCTCCTGGGCTTAGGCAGTCCGTCCACCTCAGTTTCTCCAGTAGCTGACACAACAGGCACATGCCACCATATCAGGCTAATTTTTAAAAATTTCTTGTAGAATGAGGACTCCTGGGTTCAAGTGACCCTCCAGCTTTGGCCTCCCAACGGGCTAGCATTACAAGTGGAACCACCAAGCCCAGTTCAAACATTTTATAAAATTTGTGTTCAGTGTTTCTTTCATTTCTTTCTGTTCTAACTTGGTACTCCTATCACACCATATCTCATATTTTTTTACCTACTGGCTACCAAGTAACCCCCAGAGTAGAATCTCTTTCCCAGTAGACAGTGCATAAATATTCACTGACTAAATGATTATGGGGGAAATGTTCTGACCTTCAGAATAACAAGATTATGAGATTGTGAATTCATAAGCAGGGACAGAGGCTCCCTGATTGTGGTAAGAAGTAGGAGTCTCCTCAGTGAGCTGGTTTTAAGCATTGTCCTGGAAATAGTTTCTGAAAGCACACCATAGAGAACACCTCTAAGCCAAGCAACAATTTTGGTAACACCCTATGCCCTACGTAAAACTCCTTGCAATTTAAAATAGCCAGAGTGTTTTCCGTTATAGTCAACCAATACAGTATTTAATACTAAAGGGCTTTTCAAACAACAGAACTCAAGGTTGGTAATCAGGAATTTATTATTTGACCTGGTTGGATTTGAAAGTAGTGGGGAGCAGGTTATCATTAGAATAACATTTTTTTTTTTGAGTTGGAGTCTCATTCTGTCACCTAGACTGGAGTGCAGTGGCACACTCCCAGCCACCGCAGCCGCGACCTGCTAGGCTCCGGCGATCCTTCCGCCTCAACCTTCCAAGTAGCTGGAACTGCAGGCATGCGCTACCATGCCAGGCTAATTTTTTATTTATTGTAGAGATGAGGTCTCACCAAGTTGCCCGGTGGGGCTCGAACCCACAGGCTCAGGCAATCTACTCACTCGGCCTCCCAAAGTACTGGGATTACAGACTGAGCCACTGAACCTGGCCAGAGTGACATATTTTTAATCCATGGCACCAATCATTAAAATATTAAAGACAGGCTGTGGCATAAGTTATGCAAAAACTATAGGGTGAGATAGCTGCTGCCGACTCTACTGGAGAGAAAATGATAGAATCTGAGCTTTAAAGTCTATACTCAAGATACTATAACAGATTTTCTGTGACTACAATAAAGAAAGCTCTTATAGCTAGAATTCTCAGATGCAGAATCTGATTTTGATACTTTCTGTATTTACACACATTAAATTTACAGTCTCAGCATGTTTCTTTCTCTTTTTTTTGGGTGGGAAAACAGGATTTATTGAGAGGACAGAAAAGCTCCCATAGTGGGAGGAGACCTGAGGGGATTGTCCTCAACATGTTTCTTGTGAAAGTTAAAATTTATTTGGAAAGAGCGGGACATTGAGATACGGAATGGGTTTTTTGGAGGTTTCAGATACATTCAAGTGCCTTGAGGTCCAAAATTTTATAGAAATTTCTATAGGAGTAAAAGCCATCCCTCTTCATCTGTCTGACGGCCTGGTCTACATTGCTCAAAGACGCTGCATTGCATTCATAAACTTGCTATCTTGCAGCAGATGCTAATTCTTATATTTCATCTTGTCACTTCTCATTGTCTTCTCTCATAACCAGAGTCAGAACACCCTATAAGTGAGCAAGTCCATTTGTAAACTCGAAATATTTACACATGAAAAGTTTCATAAGAGTTGTAAAATCAATACTAGTCCAAACTTGAAGGGTTTGTGTTGCAACAGACACTGAGAGTACTACACCAAAGAGAAAGAAACATGATTTTAAATAAAGCTAAATTTGCTAATCTGAAGCTTTTAAAAGAGGTTGTGCCCTTTGCTTGAGTAGCTGAGAGAGAAGTTTGGTTTGTTAACTAAAACTAGACTAAATGGTAGCCTATACTGAATGACATTTGGGATTCCTGAAATTACTACATATAATGTAGAGGAAGAAAGCTGAATATTTAGGAAAAGAAGGCTCAAATGTTCCTTTTACCACAACACCAAAAGCTACATTGATGAGGAAGACACAGTTTCCTTGAATAATTCTGCAGTAGCTGCATTTTCTAGATTTGAAAGAGGAAAAATGTAGGAGATACTACCAATAAAATTAACTCCCAATTTCAATAAACAAGATACCTATATTGCTACAGACTAACTGGACATAATTACCAAGATAGGACATGACCTGAGAAATCAGCATGTTTGAATTTAACCAACTTTCAAAGATAATTATCATGTGATATCTAGAACTGAAATAGATGGCAGTCCACAAAGTTCGTACCATGATCTATTTAAACAAAAGTCATAATTGAATTAATAGTGTCCCCAAACTAAAATGTGAGCCAGTCTAAATATTCTCACCTCTTCAATGAAAGAGTGGCCAGGAACACATTACACATATATATTTCAAATCTTCTTGTCTTCTCATAAACCTGCAGTTATTAGTTAAAGTAGTATTGGACTGGGTAAAGTGATATACTCTGGCCTTCGCAGATATTTTTTTCATTTTTTCCCCCTAAAGTAACAAATTCAGAATGCCACTGAAGACCACCAGTCAGGGCAAAGTGAATAAATTACTCAGGTAAATGGAACTTTGGCCCCAGCCCATCTCCTAGTGGGCCCAGTATATGTGGGAAGAGTTTCTGTGGTTAGTTCCTCAGCTCCTGTGTTAATATCAGGAATATCCACAACTGACAGTATCACTGTGCTCCTCTACAAGAAGACTCTTACAGTAAGAAGGGCCAAGTAGAAGCTTCTGAAATATCCTGTTTTTACTCAAAAAAATGAATCAGGCTAGGCTCGGTGGCTCAGCCTGTAATCCCAGCACTTTAGGAGGCCGAGGCGAGTGGATTGCCTGAAACTACGGTTCGAGACCAGCCTGGGAAACTTGGCAAGACCTCATCTCTACAATACATCAAAAATTAGCCGAGTGAGGTAGCGTGCACCCGTAGTTCCAGCTACTTGTAAGGGTGAGGCGGAAGGATCACCGGAGCCCAGCAGACCAAGGCTGCAGTCACCGGGAACATGCCACTGCACTCTAGTCTGGGAGACAGAGTGAGACTCCAACTCAAAAAAAAAAAAAAAAAAAAAAAGAATCAAAGTCAATACTTGATTCTTGGGGCAGTCTGAGAGATTCGTGGCATCATCAAAGTCTTAAGAAATGTATGCAAAAATAGTAATACTTTATATACCCATTTAAATGGACAATTTGGCCTTTACAGAAGACAGGTAGATCCTGTAGGACCCTGGGTTATAATACAGTACCATCTCCTCTTGAGGAAGATTAGCAATGGGATGACTGCAATGGCAGCTGTTATTTCAGATGTGGTATTTTTAGCAGAGTGAATATAGCCAATGGTATCCATGTGACTTGATGTGAATTTTTTTTTCTGAGTTAATAAGCAGTTCAGTTTTACTTTATTGGCACAGCAGTATGGTTTCTTCATCTTGCCTTAGGGTTATAGCAACTTTCCAACTCTGCTAATTATACTCTAGATGGAATGTAATCATATCACCATTCCACGGAGGGTCATATTTATGGTTTTTGAAAGAATGTATACTGGTTTATTATGAAGGATACAAATGAACAGCCAGATGAAGAGGTATATAGGGCAGGATATGTGGTAGGGAATGAATCTTTCATGATCTCTCTGGACATGCCACCCCCTCAGCACCTCCTTGAATTCAGCAACCCAGAGGTTCAGTAAATCTCCGTGTCTAAAAGTTTTTATAGAGTTTGACTTTCAGCCACCATCTCCTTTCCTAGCAGTTGGTGGGTGAGACTGAGAGTTCCAATCCTCCAATCCACTAATCCCTTGGTCTTTATTAGTCTTCTTGGCCCTATTGTGAGGTTATCCTGGGACGATACCTTAAGGCTCCTAATTAACATAAACTCAGGTGTTATACAAGGAGCTCATTATGAATTACCAAAGATACTCTATTACTCTGGAAATTCCAAGAATTTTAAGAATTCAGTGAGAGAAACCAGGAAAATCCCAAATATGTTTCATATTTACAATGGGACACTCCCCATCTTTCATCACAGATCACTTATAACAAAAAGATCACAATAGTTCAAAGGTACTGGCACATTACTAGAGTTCCATTCAGTCATTAATAACTAGTCCAGTTTATTATTATGTAGTGTGAAAATGTCTCAGTGCAAGGCCACTCAGGTTTGCAATTTTTCATTTAATTTATCAGGTTCCAAAAACAGGAGTGGTCTCAGCAATATATGGTTTCATCCTTACAAGTGTCTGGTATAATTGAGCTGACAGTATTGCTCAGAACATCTTTCAAGGTGTTAGTGCAATATTGGATTCCCCTCATCACATAATTCTTTTATTTATTCTTTACCCTCAGCTACTATTTCTCCCTCTCTATTTTTGTCCAAACTTTCCAGCCACTGTGATGGTCCATGAAAGGACAGACCAAGAGTGGGATGCCAGTTTTTATATTGTTCTTAAACCCTGACACGATGAGGAAGAAGTATGTCCTGGAGAACTATGTCCTGGAGAAATCTATTTTTTATCCTGTTCTTAAACTTTAATACAATGATGAGAAAGTAGACGCTATGTTTTGGAGAAATGCATACTCTAGATAAAGATTAACTTTGCTGACTTTGTCTTTTCAGAAACACAGACTCCTTACTTTTCAGAAACACAGACTCCTTAAGCGTGACCAGTACAGGTCTATTACAATTTGTTTTTTTTAGAAACCCAGACTTTTCAAGCATGACCGGTATCGACCCATTGTATACTTGGTGCATGGTGACCAGGAACCCCCTCAAGGTCTCCAAGACATTGGCAGATGGTCAACAAGGAAGTCATGGCAGTCATGTCTACCTGATTGCAACACCTCCAAGGGAAAGGATTTAAGCTGGAGCTCGGGGAGGCGGGGCTATGGGGCCACACTCATCTAGAGTGTAGGCCCATTTCCTGTCTTAAATAAATCTTTTCTTCTTTTAACTCTTTGTGTGTTGCAAATCTTTGCATTACTCGGATCTCTGGTTGCCAGCGCGCACCTCTGGCACGCCAGCTCCGGCGGTGCTGCGCCTCCCCATCCATCCACCCTCACAGTCTGTACCCTAACAGTCCAGATTGGAGGAGCAAGTGCTTCACCCTCAGTCCATTCCCATTCATATAGCATGGGGTTACAATGATGTAAAACTAGCACCCTATCTTGAACACTAGTCTATATCTACATTTATTCTTTTTTTTTAGAAGTTATAAGAGGAGTACATACATTTATTAGAAACACTGCTAGTTTGCTAGTGCTGAATGCTATGACCATTTCTCTTAGTTCACAGAATGAAGCACTTTCAGTGACAAGCAAGTTAACATGAAGTTTTTCTATTCTAGTTACAGATATGTTGTTCTGTGGTATTCATTGCAATAACCTAATATCGGCATACTTGCATACAACGTACTTCTGTGCTAACCACATTATCATTGTAGGTTCACTCTAGGAAAGTGTGTTGCAGAGCAGATTTCAGGATTACTTTCAAGCATTTTTTTTTTGCTTTATTATAGAGATTTGAGGTCTAAGTCAGGTCTAGGTGACTAAGTAATCTATGTGCGGGTGAAGTTTGGGCCTCCAACTGGTTCTCACTTCCCCTGATTTAGAACTGGGCACCCTTTATGTTGCCACATGCCCCCCTCCTTAACCCTGATTTTGCTGGGTGGGGTGAAAACACAACCTGCCCTTATGAAGTCCTTAGAAATTCTGACATACAATTCCCCTATTGGGAATATACCCGGAGGAACTCAAATCATTCTATGACAAAGATACCTGCACATGCATGTTTGTTGCAGCTCTATTCACAATAGCAAAAACATGGAAACAACCATGTTGCCCAGAGAAGCTGGACTGGATTAAAAAAATGTGGTACTTATACACAATGGAATATTATGCAGCCATAAAGAAGGACAAATATATGGACTTTGCAGCAACTTGGATGAATTTGGAGTCGATCATACTCACAGAAACAAAGAACTGAGTTCCATATGCTCTCACTCATAAATGGACCTTGAACAATTATAATGCTATAAGAAAGTGATTGGCAGTAGTGGAAAACAGTTGGGGGTGGGATTGGCAGTTGAGGGAAACTGCTAGGGGAGTGAGGGGTATATCTCATCAACAAGAGTACCTGCATGATTAATGTTTATATACCTAACCCTGAATTGTACCCCACATCTCTATAATAAAGAAAGAAAAAAAAAGAGAGAAAGAAAGAAAGAAAGAAAGAAGAAATTCTGATATAAATGTTGAAAAGTATAGTCATAGTGTCTTGCTTAGGATTAATTTCTGTTTCTAGCATTTGTAGTTGTGTAACTGAGAATTTCAGCCTTAAAATGGATTCCATACACTCTTCTTTAGCTTTAAAATTGTCCTTTAAACATTTTTTTCCCCTCTCCTTCTCCCTCCAGGTACTTCCTTACACTACAATGCTTTATCCTCTATGTTTTCTGAGAAATTCCAAAGCCTAATCTTAAAGCTAGTTGAACATGAAGGCCCGGCTGTAGAATTCTCCCTACTTAGGAAGAGCCTCAAGACAGTTAACATACAACCCAGCCACAATCCAAGTAAAGTCAAATCAGGCCTTTGAGAATTCTGGAGGCTAATCCTAGAACAAACTAGGCCTGCTTTTACCTGAAGGGATTCACAGAAAATTGACCCTTCACCTGACCACAGCCAAGGTAATGCTAGCCAGATCACTGAACAATTACTTGAGATAGCCATCAGAACAAAAACACGTAGACCCCACACCTTACCTCACCCCAGCACATTTCCTATTCCAATTTTTCATTTAAAAACCCTTTCTGACTGGTCCACATTTTGAAATGGTACTTGAGACATTAGTCTGCTGTCTCCTCTTGAGGCATATTAGCCAGTATAGTTTAGACATAGATAGATGAATTGCTTGCAGGCAGCTATAAAGTTAGAGCAGGGTAAGTTTCAGATATCTTTCTTATCTGTAAATGACCTTCACTGGACCAGCCAGGCATATCAGACCTGACCACCTTGCAGGTTGCAATGTGAAACTACCAGTGCAGTAAATCACAGAAACAATAGGGAATTACCCAAAACACAGACATGATGTTCCAAGAAAAGCCTAAATCTAGTTAGATAGTAACCTTTATTATTTAGAAGGTCCTCATGACCTTAAAATGTAGAGAGATGGTAATCAAAACTCCTGACCAGATACCGCAGCCCTCCATTCTTAGCTGATGGTTTACTTAATTATCATTGAAAAAGTATATAAAGCTTCTTGTCAAGGGCAAGCACATGTCCTTTCTCTTAAGGTACTCATGGTTTTCCTTGAGCATGCCCCTTTTATTTCTAATATATATATATTTTAAACCATACCTTGGATTCACTCTGAAATTCCTTTCTGTGTTGAAGTCAAAGAACCCACAGAGCAACTGTATCACACCCTACTCAGCAACACTCTAGGAGTCGGCTTCCTGAATAAACCTGTCTTTCCTTCCACTAATTCTCATCTCTCGAGTTTGACTTATAGCGGAAAACATCTGGAATTGGATCCCATTATAGTGGCAATCCTGGTCCTGTGATCACTGCTACAGGTAGGAAAGAGAAAGTTGAGCAATACGGGAAAGAAAGAAAGAAAAAAAAGATGAAGTAAAAGGATTAGTTTTCATTCTAGCATTCTTCTCTGCCATCTCTTCTCCAGATTTTCCAGAATAACAGGATAATCTATCAAGTCCTCCTTATGTTAAGTGTATGCTACCCTTATGAAGGTATATAACCCTTCATGCCTTTATCTGACCTTGTTTTAGGGAAAAAAGTCTCAATCACCTGTTTCATTTCTCTCTCAAACTATTATTCTGAGGAGGATATCTTTTTGTACATTATTGGACATGTGTAGACATGAGGTCCTTGGTCTGAAGAAATGATGGTTGGACATGAAAACTGGTACATTATCTTCTGTTTCAGTTTTTTTATAGAACCCGAATAATGTTCATTTCCCACTGGGTAGGCAAAGCCCAGTACAAAGTCAGTGTCTATTTTTGTGAAGACTAATTTGTCAAGACCCCAGGGCCAACAGCGTTTTTCTCACTTGCCAGCTACGGCGTTCCCTTTTGGGAATCTAGTGCACAGCTGTCAGGAGTCTCTATCTCTTTTGCTGGCAGGCAGAAAAGTTTTTATTGGCATTTTGGGCCTCAGGAGGTACAAGAGAAACATGTCTACATTTAACCCATTCCTGCACTGCTACAGTATCCCTTTATCCACTCATTTCATAGACTCAGGCAGCCACCTAAAACAAACACAAAGATATCTGCTTGTTGATTCTAGTGACCTTCAGAAACTGGAAGGCAGTTCTTCTGATGGGCATTGGCAACCAAACTTTAATGAATCTGCAAATTCCCAAAGTGATTTGCACATAGCTGTGCTCCATATGAGCATTTCTTTATTAGGCTAGATTTCTATTGCCCTCCTGCCTGACTATATGGTCAGGTCATGAGTCAGTCAAACCCCAAACATGGGGGCCTTTACTACTGTTCAATCCTCCCACTACTGCTAAGAGAGCAGCATGCCATTCAGCTGTTATCCTAGCTGACTTCTTTTGCCTTCTTCAGTCACAGTGGTATCCTTCCAAACAGGATGTTGTTCTCTTTGGAACTGCCATCTACAAACCAAACAACCCATTTGTTAGTCAAGAGCTGTTTATAGGGCACTTTTCAAGTGACAATAGAATCTAGCAGCTTCTCACACTTTGCGGAGTCAATTTGTTTACTGGTTTATTATAAAGGCAATGATACAGATAAATTAACTTAGGGTAAGGTATGGGGGAAGGTTCATGGAGCTTCTATTCCCTTCCAGAAATCTCCATGTGATCAGCTATCTGGAAGCTCCATGTTTATCAACTATACGGATAATAATATGTTGTTAGTACTGTGGAGAGGAGAACACAGCAAGATGTGTTGATGAAATGTATATAATGGGGTATGGAGTAACATCTACACAGGATATGTTTGGTATGGTTAACTTTACAATTTGGATTAAGAGTTGGCAAACTTGTTCCGTCAAGTCAGATAGCAAATATATATTGGATTTTGCAGGCCAAGAAGATAAAGGATATCAATCCAAAGATATTAAATAATTTATGTGATAAGACAGAAAACAAATTTCCATAGCATTTTTATTGGTGAATTTAAAAAATAATATAATTGAGTATTTTTTTTGTAATACAGAGTAAAATTTTATTTTATTATTTGGTGGGTAATATTTTATTTATTTGATGTTCAAAGTTAGTAGTTCCTGTCTCAAAATTGATTTAAAATGTTCTTCTGTTAATACTAATCTTTAATAAAATGCTGTGTATTTCATCCTTAAAAGTGTCTTTTCAAACAATTAATTGTTGCCAAATACTGATATAAATCTATGAGCATATGAATTTAATTGAGCATATTCGACACTTGGAAGTCATTTATAGATTTCTATTAGACTCTTCTCTTGATATTTGTCTTTTAGTATGTCATTTTATTGCAGATTCATCATTTCTAACTGAAGGTTAGGTGGAAGCTCCACCATTGCACAGTGAGGTGGATTTTGAAATACAGATATTTCCTTTGCATTTGCATTTAGTTCCCAAGACACTGATGGAACTGGAGTTTGAGCTCATAAAACATATATGGCCAGATGCAGTGGCTCAAGCCTGTAATCTCAGCATTTTGGGAGGCCGAGGTGAGGGAATTGCCTTTAAGTATGGGTTCAAGAACAGCCTGGGCAACTTGGTGAGACCTCTTCTCTGTAATAAATAAAAAAATACGCCGAGCATAGTAGCGCACGCCTGTAGTTCTGGCTACTTGGAAGGCTGAGGCAGAAGGATCACCTGAACTCAGCAGGTTGACGCTGGGGTGGCTGTGAGTGTGCCACTGTACTCCAGCCTGGGCGACGCAGTGAGACTCCAACTCAAAATAATAATTAAAAAAACAAAACAAAACATATCCACTGCCACTTTGGATAGGAATGGAGATCTCACTTTTTGTCATAAAATTTGATCATGCAGAACATATATAAAGTAGCTTAACACTACATGAATTTCCAACAACATTAGTTGTCGTTGAAATGACTTTGCCATAAATTTTGTTGTTTTGCCTTGAATTTTAGGTTTAATCCTTTAAGTAAAATAACTAAATCTGCACAAAAAGAAATTTTCAAAGCTGTTCCATGTTTAATAACAGTTGTTGAAGGTAGTTCTTTCCATTTAGAAAAATTTTGTTACTGGGGTTTTAGTTATTCTGCTCTGCTGCCCACTTCCTATAACTATGCTTGTGTCTGGGGTCAAGTGATATGAAGACAGAGAAAGAAAACAAGCAATGGACTTTCTTGTCCCTTCCTTTTGGGACCACAACTCCTCTGATTGGAGACAAAGGTTCCTTTCTTTCAAACTTTAGGCACCTAGGGACCCTGGCTATTGCCAGTGTTTACACCACTGCTATTGAGATAGTGTGAGGGCTAAGGCATGCAACAAAAGAAAAAATAGAGACAAATGGGGGAAACCTCACCCCATTTTCTCTGAGCATTAGAAAACTCCTTTCTCAGTCCTTAAGGCAGAATTTGAAGGTTTCTGGAACTCTCTCTGTTGCCACTTTCATGCTTTGGACTGCCTTGGGTTCAGGCTGCATTCAGTGGGAGAGACAGGTTGTAGCGTGCTCACCCCTTCTGACCCAGAATTAGAACCAGCAGGTAGAACATATTATTTTTTCAGCTCCACTTAGAACGAAGGTCTAGACAGGCAGACATATTTATCTTCTGCTTCTATGGGACAGTTTTAAACTAGACCTTTGAAGGCATTGCCCTTCCCTTCAGAGATCCTTCTTTTATGTGGAGGTGTCCACCTTGATCTACCACCTGCTTCATCTCTAGGCTTTAGGTTTTATCTCCTGTCCTCTGTGTTCAGGGGCTTCTGAAACTCCAACCTTGCTTCTGTATTCCCTGGAGTCAATTTTTCTTTATTATTGTTTTTTATTTCTGAGGGTATACTTTTTTAAAAAAATGAACTAATTCAAGGAAAAGGTAGATTGTTGTAATATTTTATACAACATTTTAAATGTTCTCCTTGTGAAGAGTTTTTTTTAAACATGTAGCTCAGTACACTTGCTGCAAAGAGCAGCTTTGATTGATTTTTTTAATAACATAGATTTGTGGTTTTGATGTGATGTGGATACAGTTCCAAGAAATGACTCTAGTGTATTAGCCCCTAGTTATGTTACCCTAGTGAATGAATGACTCAGCAACTGTATCTCTAATATTTCTCTTTATGTCTCTGGAAAATTTTTTCTCGATATTTTCTAAAATTTGAGACAAAAATAATTCAAACGGACTTGATTTCAGTTATTCATTAGATACATGGATATGCTCCCATTAGATTATAATTCATCTTCAGTGCTTATTTCAAATAGTATGGTCTCAATGAATATATTTACTGTAATGTAAATACACATGATTATGATGAACATCAATTTCCTTGCCTTTGTAAAGTCCATCCCTAAATATACTAAAAAAATGACAACTTTGGTATAGATAGCTTTCCTTTCTTATCCTATACACTTTGTCCTTCTGTTTTTTCCTCTTATTTACCTTTAGAAACGTATTTTCTACCTCTACAAATCATTAAAAAGAAAACTATTGGAATGAAGTGTTTCTTCTCCTAGAAATATTTGCATTATAACTATGATAAAAGTTTTAAGTTATAAGTCTATGATAATAAAACTTCAGGCATCAGAGAGAATTTTTAGAGAAAATTCATCCTAAAAATTAGCATAAGACTGTGGTGTAATCCAAAAGGCATAGCTTTCAGATTTTAAAATTTGGGGCTGATTTATTGAAGAAATTTAGGTTGGAAAGGTGGTTATTTTCTATTATGCCTGGAGGTTAGCAGTATATTTCAGTTCCTTAATAAAAGCCAGTGATGCGCAGTGAGATTTATAGGAAGAATATTTTAGGAATAGTGAAATACATGAAGACAGCACTTTTTTTCCCAGAACAACTAAGTCATAACAGTCTGACTTCTTTTGGCAAAATTTTTTCAAAGGTTTATAAACCTATTAATTCTTCAGTAAGAGAATTTCATTGGACAGGGTATTAGGTATAGCTAGAAGACCTGAAGTGGTAAGTTCTGAGAAAGTTGTAATTTTAGGGTTTTAAATTAGGTTTAACAAAGCCTGTAGGGTATTTGAGTTCAATATTCTCTGAACACTGCAAAGTTAATGTTTGTGGCTTAAGAAAATCTGGGTAGAGATTAGCCTTTTTATGAGTGCAGAACATCATTACAACAGTAGATAAGTGGCTGGTGAAAGAAACTGAAGTATTATGGGTATGTTCCAGTCCAGAAGATTGTTTTGAGTGATTGCATTAACCCTTCCAGTTTGCTTTCTCTTTATGGAGTACTTGGAATCCCATGGTATGTGTGGCTTCCTAAGTAATATATCTGATTCTGATGAATGCTAATTCTCCCTATCCTTGAAGGGTGAACTTACTCTGAGAAGTTGACAGTGAAAGTCAATAGTCACTCTGCTGTAATCATTAAAGATATTTATCAGAGCAAAGTAATGGTATGTATACGGAGCAAAATGAGTGTTCTTGAGTATAAAATAATGATGATCAGACTTGTGGTGAACATGTCACACAGTCACTGTTGACTCAATTTTGCTTGATCTGGAGATGTGACCAGTCTTGGGCTTGGTTGGATCTTGCCGAACATTTTAGAATGAGTTCTGTGAGTTTACACAAATGGGGCTTCCATGACTATGAATTTAGTGGCTCATTGGTTTATTTCTATTCACTTTAGCTGTAGTGACAAAAATGCACGGAGTCAGTGAATGGTGAAAAATATCCTTTAGGGTTCTTCATTAGTCAAATTAGAGATCAAAACATTGTACAAAGCATATGAGCTTTATAACACTCAGTTATACAATACACACATTTTGTTTCCAAATCAATCAACTTTTCCAAAATCCCCCTCTCCCCAATGCATCTATCAAAACAAGTTATCAAGAGAGTGATTACTCACTTTTTAGCTCTTCTTGAAGATGTAGGGAGTTCAAACTTTTTTTTTTTAATGACCATTTCTTGTTTCTGAATCCACATAGCATTGTCTCTAGTGGCATTTTAACTTCTTGTGTTTTCAGTGATGCTCAGTTAATATGCTACAAATACTTGTGTAATAAGAGCTTCGCAAAATGGTGTCTGATATTTGCTCAGTGCTCAAGTTTCAAGTACACAAATTGAAACAGTTATTATCTGTTATCCACCCTTGCTAAATGCTGCCTATTTCCCCCCTTTATATCTACTTTCTGGATAAAGGTTCACAAGGAGGGGTTATGCACCCAGAATTATTATTTATTGGTCTTCCTACTATATTTAATCCAAAGAGGAAAGTTGAAGGATAACATGCCCAAAATTGTGAAAGAAGTTGTGACAGACAGACCCTAAGGTATGCCAGGTGACATCCATTACCTCTGCCTTTTGGTATTTATACCCTTGTATAATCTCCTTCTCTTAAATGAGGGCAGGATCCTTAGCAGCAAGTAAGAGCATGAGATGTTACTCCCTTGATTGGTTATGTTATGTTATGTGGCAAAAGGTGAAGACATTTTGCATTCACAGGTAAGGTCCCAAAATTGGGAGTTTTAATATAATACAAAAAAAGTTTATCAGGTGAAATAAGATGAAAGCCCTTGACTAAAGAATCAGTCTTCCAGCAGGGGTCGGTGGCTCAGCCGATAATCCCGCGCCTTTGGGAGGCTGAGGTGAATGGATTGTCTGAGCCCGCGGGTTCGAGACCCACCTGGGCAGCGAGACCTCATCTCTACAATAAATCAAAAAAATCAGCTGGGTGTGGTAGCGCATGCCTGTGATTCCAGCTACTTGGAAGGCTGAGGCGGAAGGATCGCCGGAGCCCAGCAGATCGAGGCTGCAGTGGCCGGCAGCGGCCACTGCACTCCAGTCTGGGCGACAGAGTGAGACTCCAACTCAAAAATAAATAAATAAAGTAGTTTTTCAAATTTTTTCTTAACTGATAATTCATATGCATATTAATGTTATTAATAAATCAAATACTCATCACATAAAATTACTTAAATTTGTATTCCATGGTCTGGAAGGGAAATTTTTTAAATTGTTAACTTTCTTTTTTAAATATTTTAGAATGAGTTCTAACACTAAATTACACTATGGTTTAGAAAATTTCATTAAATATTAACCTGGAGGGGAAAACATGTGTATTGAATCAGTTTTCCAGGAACGGGAATTCTGATTCAAATAATATACTGAGAAGTGCTTTCAGGAGAAGACTGTTGAGGGAAATAGGATGATGAGTGGGGTGGGATAAGCAAGAACTTGGTCTCAACTTGGCTGAGACCTCATCTTTACAATAAATCAAAAATCAGCCGGGCATGGTAGCACGCGCCTGTAGTTTCAGCCACTTGGAAGGCTGAGGCGGAAGGATCGCCGTAGCCCAGCAGGTCGAGGCTGCCGGGAGCAGCCACTGGACTCCAGTCTGGGCGACAGAGTGAGACTCCAACTCAAAAAAAAAAAAAAGAATCAGCCTTCCCTGTGTGACAAACTCTCCTGCTCACCTAAAAGATGTAAGGTGCTAAAATGTGAACTGTCTATGGAGAGGGCAAAGTGGCGGGGAACTGAAGGCAAGTTCTCAGAGCTAAATGCCTCAGCACTAAAATTATAAGAAATTGAATTCTGCCGACAACCACATGAGCTTGGCAAAATAACCTTTGTCTCAAATGAGATGGTACCCCTGGTTGACCCATTGATTTCAGCCAGTTGTACCTTCAGCAGAGGACTCAGTTAAGTTGTTCTCAGACTTCTGATCCAAATAAACTGAGATATGAATGTACATTTTACACTGCTATATTTGTGGTAACTTTTTTAGCACCAATAACAAAAAATACAGAAGTAATATAGGATATCTGAGATTTTAAAGATTTTTTTACTTATACCCAATGAGAAGTGAGTACAAACATTCTGCTCACATAAAACCTGTGAAGAAAAACTTCCCTCTAAATATTTGTACCTGTGCGAGGGGATTTATATTCAGGTAGGCTCAAATTATGATCTCAGCTGTGCTCTGTACTAGCAAAATAACTTGGGACAAGTTAGTCCACTTGTTTCTTTTTTTTTTTTTTTTAGTTTTCAAACAAAGTTTATTAGAGAAAAGAGAGAAAAAAGACAGGGTCAGTCCACTTGTTTTAACTTATCTTCTCTTTTAAAAAAAGGAGATAATATAAGCAATGACTTTGTAGTATCTCTGGAGATAAAAGTGACATTCATAGCTGTTGCTCAAAACCACTACTCTCCCCATAATTTATTTTTGTAATGCCTCTCTCTCTCTTTTATATGTATTTAAATTGTCCACAAATTTTAGACCCAGCTTACACTGTTTTCTTTTTCTTTTTTTTGATTTTAAAGTTATGGGGTACAAGTCAGTGTTAGGTATACAAATGCTTGATATGTAAGTAAAGTTTGGGCTTCACTTTGGTCCCCACTTCACCTGGTTTGAGATCAGGAACCCTTATTGATGAGGTGTGCCCTTTTCTCGGCAGTTTCTCACTACTATCAATCCCTTTCTTATAGTGTTATGATAATTCTTCAGGGTCTGCTTATGTGGTACTAAGTTCTTTGTTTCTGTGATAGATCACTCAGTATTATAGATTCTAAATCCATCCAAGTTGCTGCAAAGTCCATATGTTTATCCTTTTTTGTGACTGTATAATATTCCATTGTGTATATGCATCACATTTTTTTTTAAAATCCAGTCCATTTTCCATGGGCAGCACAGTTGGTTTCATGTTTTTGCTACTGCGAATAGAGCCGCAACAAACTTGCAGGTATAGATATCTTTTTCGTTGAGTGATTTGAGCTCCTCTGGGTATATTCCCAGAAGGGTGATTGTAGGGTAGTATGGAAGGTCAATTTTTAGAGTTCTTAGGAATTGTCACACTGTTTTCCACAGAGGCTGTACTAGTTTACACTCCCACCAACAGTGTTGATGCGTTTCCATCCCCGCCGCCACTGCCAACCCCTGCATCCTCTAAAGCATCTGTTGTTTTTTGAGTTATTGGTGATGATCATCCTGACTGGAGTTAGGTGGTATCTCAGTGTGGTTTTAATTTGCATTTCTTTGATTAGTGAGGCTGAGCATTTTTTTTTCATGCATCTATTGGCTGCTTGTATGTCTTCTTTTGAGAAGTGCCTATTCATATCTTTTGCCCACTTGGTAATGAGGCTGTTTGTTTTTTTTTTTTTTCCTTTTGGTACGGTACACTTGAGATCCTTGTAGATCCTGGATGTTAGGGTTTTGTCATATATACAGCTGGCAAATATGTTTTTCTCAGTCTGTGGGCTGTCACCCCATTCTCTTGATGGTTTCTTTGGCTTTGCAGAAGCTTGTCAGTTTGATGAGGTCCCACTTGTCTATCATAACTTATGGCATGGGATCTGGGGTTTTGATCAGGAGTTAGTCGCCAGTTTCAATTTCCATAAGGATGTCCCTTGCACTTTCTAAGTTTCTTATAGTTTGAGGTTTTACGTTTAGGTCTTTGATCCATTTAGAGTTGATTTTTGTGTATGGTGATAGGTAGGGGTCTTGTTTTAATCTTCTGCATGTGGTCAATTTTCAGGACAATTTACTGAATAAGTTCATCTCTCCCCAGTAATTATTAGTGGAGGGTTTTTCGAAGATGTGTTAGATGAAAAATTGATGTTTTGCTTCTGGAATCTTTATCCTTTTTCATTGGTCTGTATGCCTGTTCTTGTACCAATACCAGTCTGTTTTGATTGTTGTAGCCTTATAATAAAGTTTGAAGCCTGGAAGTGTGATACCTCTCACTTTGTTTCTTTTGCTGAGGATTGTATTGGCTATTTGTGGTTTTATGTTTCCATATGAATTCCTGTATTGTCATTTCCAGGTCTGAGAAGAATAATGCTGGTAATTTAACAGATATTGGGTTGAATTTGTAGATTGCCTTGGGTAGGAAGGGCATCTTAACAATGTTGATTCTTCCAATCCATGAGCATGGGATATTTTTCCATTTGTTTGTGTTATCTTTGATTTCTTTGAGCAGTGTTTTGTCTTTTTTGTTGTAAAGGTCTTTCACTTCATTGGTTAGGAATATGCCAAGGTATTTCTTTTTTTTTCTTTTTGTGATTATTGTGAATAGGATTGTGCTTTTTATTTGGGTTTCTGTTTGTTTATCATTGGTGTATAGGAATGTGAATGTCTTTTGCACATTTATTTTATACTCTGAGAGTTTGCCAATGTCCCTTATCAGTGCCAAGAGGTTTTTGACAGATTCTCTCGAGTTTTCAAGGTATAGAATCGTGTCGCCTGCAAAGAGTGATAACTTAACTTCTTCTTTTCCTATTTGGATACCCCTAATTTCCTTCTCTTGTCTGATTGCTCTGGCTAGGAGGACTTTCAACACAATGTTGAAGTGGAGGGGTGAGAGGGGACAGTATTGTCTTGTTCCAGTTTTAAGGAGAAATGGTTCCAATTTCTGTCTGTTTAGCCAGTATTTGGCTATGGGTTTATTGTAGACAGTGCTTACTATTTTGAAGTCTGCTACATCTGTGCCTAGGTGTTCAAGGATTTTTAATCAAGAAGGAATGTTGGATTTTATTGAAAATGTTTGGGTGTCTAATGATATAATCATGTGGTTCTTATTTTTACCTCTGTTGATGTATTTAATTTCATCCTCTGGATGCATGACGGGTTCAACATTCACGAGCCAGTTGTGCATCCCGGGGATGAAGCCTACTTGGTCATCGTGGATGATTTTTGAGATGTGATGTTGAATCATGTTAGAATCTTGTTGAGAATTTTGCATCTATGTTCATCAAGGATATTGACCTGTAGTTCTATTTCTTTATTGGATCTTTACCAAGTTAGGGTATCAATGTGATGTTAGCTTCATAAAATGATTTGAGGAGAGATCCATCTTTCTGGATTACCTGGAATACTTTCAGTAGAACTGGTATCAGCTTGTATGTTTTGTAAAATTCTGCTGAAAAGCCATCTGGTCCAGGGATTTATTTTGTGGATCGTTTTCTTATGACAAAGTCAATTTCTGGGTTATTGTTGGTCAATTTAGGGTCTCAATTTCTTCTTGTTTCAACGTGAGGAGACTGTGTGATGTCAGAAAGTCTTCCATTTCATTTAGGTTTTTGAGTTTGTTTCCATACAAGTGTATATAGTAATCTCTGGTAATCTTTTGTATTTCTTCGTGGTCAGTTGTGACTTGATCTTTTGCATTTCTGATTGTGTTTATTTGGGCTTTTTCTCTCTTTTTCTTAGTCATTGTGGTTAGGGGTCCATCAATCTTGTTTGTCCTTTCAAAAAACAAGCTTTTTGTTTCATTGATTTTTTTCTATTATATTTTTGTCTTCTATGTCCCATATTTGGGCTTTTATTTTGGTGATCTGGAGTCTTCTGCTGAAGTTAGGGTTTTGGCAGTCTTGCTTTTCCAGCTCCCTTACATGATTTTGTTAGGCTATTAACTTGTGATCTTTCCATTTTCTTTATGTGTGTTCACTGAGATATGAATTCCCCTCTTAGTACTGATTTCATGAAAATTGGTGCGCCTATGTTGGGTGCATATATGTTTAGGATGGATATTTCTTGTTGATGGTTGAACCTTTTATCATTATGTGGTGGCCCTTTGTATCTTTTAAATTTTTGATAGCTTAAAGAATATTTTGTCTGATATTAAGATTGCAACTCCTGCTTTCTTTTGTGTTCCATTCAACTGAAAATTTGTTTTCCATCCTCTTACTTTGAGTCTGTGAGTGTCCTTTCTGGTGAGATGAGTCTCCTGGAGACAGCATATTGTTGGTCAGGTTTTTTAAATACAGTTTGCAATTCTATGTCTTTTCAGGGTGCATTTAGTCCTTTTACATTCATGCTAATTATTAAGATTTGAGAATTTATCCTTGTCATGAGGTTCTTATAAAGTTTGCTTTTTATGTGTTTGTTGTCAGTTGTCTTTCTTTTGATTTATATGTGTTTTTAATCTTTTTCCTGTATTCTTGGAAAGGGCGTGGTTGCTCTTTTTTTCTTTATTCTGTGTTTAATACTTTCTTTAAGTGTTTCTTGTAGAGGTCGTCTGGCAGTGACATAAACTCTTAGGGATTGACTGTCAGGAAAGGGTTTTAATTCTCCATCACTGATGAAGCTTAGCGTAACTGGGTAGGAAATTCTTGGTTGAAATTGTTTATCTTTGAGAACTTTGAAAATTGGACTCCAATCTCGTCTAGCTTGTAGTATTTCTGTAGATAAGTCTGCTGCTATTCTAATTGATCTTCCCTGGTAGGTAGTCTGACCTTTCTCTCTTGCTGCCTTTAGGATTTTTTTTTATTCCCACTTTGTGTAAGTGAATTACTATGTGTCTAGGAGTTGGCCTTCTCATTTGATGTCTTGCAGGGGTTCTCTGTTGGGAGCCAGCCTTGGAGGTTCACATGATTGACAGGGTCCCGGTAGGCCTAAGACTCTGGGCCACAGGGCGAGCCTGGGAAGCTGAGGCCCTTCTGTCTTCCACCTTTGCTGTTTGATACGGCTGAAGAAATTCTGTGCAGTCATGGAAGAAGAAAATGGCATGTTTATGCGAAGTACTCACACCTAACCTGAGAATGTCATGGTTCATTTTCTCATTTTCCCACTATGCTACTTGGCCTTTTCTAACATATGCAAGGGTTAAACTCTGAAGCACATCAAGAATGCTTTCTTTCACTTGGTTATAGGTTACTAGATATTGCTTGAGTAAAAAATGATATAAGTATATTCACTTCTTATTTAATTTAGAATTATGCAGCTTAGTGTTCAGACATAAGGTTTTTTAGAAATACAAGTTTATGGTAAGTTCATTATGAGCTCATTATAAGTTCTAACACTTATCTAGGAGTTATGTAGGTGATTTATAACACTGTCTTCACAGACTTAGATAAAGATTAATCGTTAAGGTTTTTACTTAATTCTATAGTTAAATTTTAAGTAAACGTTTATAGAGTGGGTTTTCACTGAATTCATAATATACTAATTAGATAGTTTTACGATAATTAACTAAATACAGAAAGCAACCTTGGGGGCCTGGGGAATGTCATTAAAAGCTTCTTTTGAGTTTTCTTTAGAAATAAACACTGCAGGATAAGAGAAAAGTAACGAAGACACCTGGACAAGAAAGGCGATTACAAGAGCTTTGAAGGTCGTAAAAGCCCAAAAGAGAAGAACGGCTACATGAGGAACCATGCACCTGGGAACTTTCTTGAAGCACTTCAAGGACTGTAATTTGGGACTCTTTTGAAGAAAGTTGCTGGCAGTGCTATTCTAGACATGATAATTGTTTTATCCATAATTGGTAAATATAATATCATACAAGTTTATATAATCAATATACATATGTATGAGGGTTGGCAAAAAATTATTAGGCTCTGGTTATGTTTAACAAGGTTTTTACTTTGTGTCATTAATTAAGTTTTAGTGCTGTAGTTTAGTGTTTTATAGCTACTTTGAAGATTATTTTAAGTTCATAAGTTTAAGTTCACACAATGATAAAGTTGGTGCCTCAAAGATAATAATAATTGCTCCACCGCCTATCTTAAGACAAAGATGTTTTCCAGGAGGTTGCCAAGCATAAGGGAAAGCAGCCAAATCACCATTATCCTAAACTTAAAAGCTCATTGGCAATTATGCAACCATAATAATTTTAGTTGTGTTAGTTTTATTTCATTATGTTTAGTTCACTTCATATGTTTATTCAGAATAAAGATTAGTGTATGTATCTTCACAGTAAGTGACTTTCATAGTGATTCTTTAAATGCTAACCACTGTTGTTTGGTCAAGTTAATGGGCTTCATACTCCTACTATCACTAGGTACAATCTATAGTTTTGTACTAGTGATTTCAAGGCTTTTTTAATTAGACAAGTGATGTGGAACCGAAGTCAAAGTAAACCTTGTATGCATTATGTTTAGTTTAAGTGAAACTCCTTTTACACTTATCTCAAGACTCATTAACTGAAGTCGATAGTGTTTTTGGCTTATTTGTTTCTTCTAAAGACCGCTAGATGGTGGTAACTTTTAAAACGTATGTACATGAAGGAATTTTCTTTGTCTTGCCCCTTTTACAAATGCTATAAGAACTTTCTGTTAACTAATAAAGGATGTCATCTGTTCAGGAAGCAGGTGTCCGGGAATAAGATTTTCGTCTTTCGCCTATCCGTCTCTCCTTCAGGAGATCTCACGACCCAGCAAAGGGGCTGGACCCCTTCAGTTCTCTGAATCTCTTGTTTTAATTGTCATATCTTTGATGAGATTAGGGATGTTTTCTTGGATAATTTCATGGAATGTTTGTTCCAGGGTGGTCTCTGTCTCTCTGTCTCAGGGATTCCAATTAATCTTAGGTTTGGTCTCTTGATATAATTGCTCATGTCTTGGAGGCTTTGCTCTGTCTTTTCTATGTTTTTAGCAGTTTTGGTTAGTTCCATATTTTGGCCTCAAGCTCTGAGATTCTTACTTCTGCTTGGTTAATTCTGCTTTCCATGCTTATCAGTTTGTTATTTATTGAATTCACTTTATTCTTTATTGCCATCATCTCAGTTATCAACCCCTTCATACTTTCCTCTTGTCTCTCCTCATTTCTATTTATTCTCTCTATGAATACCTTGATATCTGGATTTGTGGTTGGAAACCAGTTGTTCTGGGGGCTCTTCATTATTTGAGTTCCACAGTCTGTTTTCTCAATTGTTGTCTTCCCAGGAGTCTGTTTGGGACCTGTGTTCTTCTGATGGCTCTTCTTCATTTGTGAACGTTTTCCTCCTCCTTTCCCCTCCTTGTTTAATTCTGTTGATCAGTGATAGGGGGATAGCTTTCACTTCTGTTTGCTCAATCCCCTATTCTTACTTATGTAGCTCCTCTGGGCTTGTTCAATTTTGAAGCTGGATTGGAGTTGGGGAGCTTTGCTTTTTTCATATTTGATTAAGGGGGGAGCTGTGATTCAGAAGCTATCTGCAGATCCCAGTATCTGCTGACAAGTGTGTAGTCTCCCTGGAACTCACTTCCCACTGCCTTACATCTGTCCATGTGGTGGGGAGGTATGTTTGCCCCCTGACAGCAAAATGAGATAAGAAAAGGGGGGAAGAAAAAAAAGCAGAAAAAGAAGGGAGGGAAATGAAAGAAAGGTGAAGAGAGAGAATAAGAGGCAGAAAAGACAGACACACTGACTAATCAATAAACAAAGAAACAAACAAAAACAAAAAAAAACCCAAAACATAGAATCATACAAACAAAAAACCCCTGTTGATGTACTCGCCCTCAAAAATACCCATATGCAAACAGAAAAATCTTAAAAACAACAAAAAATAACAAAAACAAAACAAGTGCAAAAATGTAAACAAAAACGGAATGAAAGAGAAAAAAATGACCTCCCTCTGTGACTGTTTCTGGAACTTCAGATTCCTTTCCCCAGCACTGCTGCCACTTTTGACTGCCACTGCTTTTGGCTGCCACCATGTTAGGGAGCGGCTCTGATCTCCTGCTTGGCTCCTCCATTCTCAGCACAGGCTAATTGGGTTGGTCTCAACATGAGTCAGACACCCCATGGACTGCTGTGGGGAGGAGGGTGAAGTAGATCTGAACTCTAATTTGTCTGCTGATGCAACTGCTGCCAAGTCTCCTGCTCAGATCAGATGTATTTGTGCCTGGTCCAGCATGGGGATGGAGGTTGGCATCTGTCTCTTCACGTCTGTTGGTGATCCCGGAGGAATGTGGAGATAGCCTCTGGGTCTATGGCTGGAGGCTGAACAGAGCTGGGTGGGGCAACATAGGTCTCTACTCAGTCCCAGGAAAGAGAAAACGGTGGCAGTTGGCATCTCCTTACTGGCAGCGGCTCAGTTCCAGATTTCCCCGCTGCAACTTCTCCATGGTTTCTGCTGCTAGCGGCTGGCCTACTGTCACAGGTGATGGTGTGGGCCAGGTACCAGGTGCTGAGGAGCAGTTGATCTCTGCCGATTTCTCCCAAGAGACCCCTGAGAACAGTAGATAATCCTGCGCACTGGTGGCCCTGATCTCAGGGCAGTGGTGGGTTACAGTCATCTCGGGAGGAGAACCCCCGGGTGCTTGTATCCGAGTTCCCAACAGATGGACTTTCACTCATCCACTGGCACACACCCACTTGTGCAGACAGTCTTTATGGACACTTGCCCTTGCACAGAGTCTCACACTCTGTCCAGTCCCATTGTCATCTTGCCTCCTTCCCCTCCACTGTTTTCTGATCACATTTTACTAGTTCACTGACTAGACTACAAACTCCTGGGAGACAAAGATATGTCTTATTCTTTTGTGTTTCCAGCATCCAGCATTACATGGGTATTCTTGTAACAATCCTGTTCAGTTGACTCTCTCCTTGGAACTCAAATGTGTTTGTTGTTTGAATCTGAGCCACTCATTTGACAAGACTGCCTTTTCTATTTGATTTTAATTTTTCTCTTGCTTGAATTTTCACATGTAAGACTTATTTCTCAAACAGATGATAAACTCCTTTTGGGTAGACATTTATTTATATTCCATAAATTGCTAAACAGTGAAAATGTACATAGCATTTGCTAAAGATTGAGGGACCTGGTTGGGATATTATAATAGGACAAGGACTTAAATGCAGGTTTATTAGTACTCAATTTTATTTTTATTTTTGGATATACTGAAGTATGATTTCATTTCAGTGTCATCAACCAACCAATTTTGTGATGTTAGAGTGTAAAATCTAGCCAGAGGATTTTCATTAAAAACACAGTTCTTGGAGAACTCATTAAATTTGCCTTTTTAATTAGTTTATATGCTTTTATTAAGTTTAAACCAATTTAGGGTTAGATAAATGAAAATATCCTCAAAATTATGAAGTTGACTTAAGTATGGGAAATAGCTATTTCTCAATGTGAAACCAGAAACAAAATATTAATTTCATCTGAGAGGACAATCTTTTAGCTAATACAAAAAAAAAAAAGAAAGCTCTTGGGAAAGAAATTTTGAAATTATATTAAAGCTAGGATCAAGAACATATGTTAATTTAACCATTAATGAGGAAAGCATGCAGCTTAGATTTACTGAGAAACAGTTACTATGAAATAATCTTCAGAGGGGATAACATGTAGAAGTTGAAGGTATGATTTATCTTTAGGATTCACTTCAAATTGTTTGCCTAATCTATTTTTATATTGTCTTTCTTTCTTTCTCTTTTTCTTTTTTTTTTTTTTGAGTTGGAGTCTCACTCTGTTGCCCAGGCTGGAGTGCAGTAGACTCAGGTGATTCTTCTGCCTTCCAAGTAGCTGGAGACACAGGCACACGCCACCATGTCCAGCTAATTTTTTTTTGATTATTGTAGAGATGAGGTCTCATCAAGTCACTCAGACTGGTCTCAAACCCATGGGCTCAGGCAATCCTCTCACCACAGCCTCCCAAAGTGCTGGGATTATAGGCGTGAGCCACCGTGCCTGGCCCTATTTTTATATTTTCTGATTGGTATACAATTTAAA
The DNA here is from genome assembly GCA_027257055.1 of Cephalopachus bancanus. Taxonomy (NCBI): domain Eukaryota; kingdom Metazoa; phylum Chordata; class Mammalia; order Primates; family Tarsiidae; genus Cephalopachus; species Cephalopachus bancanus. Next base: position 3,837,223 of record JAPVLO010000012.1, read on the forward strand.
AATCTTAAAACTGTTGTATTAGTTATTCATAGATTTTGTTAGAAAGATATTAAGATTTAATGACGTGTTCTCATTGTTAATTTTATATAATTTTTTTTGCAAGCTATGCTGTATGGCATAATTTTTACACAAGCTATGCCGTATGGCTAAATTTCTTTCTTCTCTTGACATCAACCGTCCATCTTGTTTTTCTGCTCCTTCATCTCTGCCACTATGATTATCTTTATTAACTACATTTCTTTTTTTCTTCTATTTTATGTATTGCACTTCTATAAAACGTTTAGCTTTTATTACATTTTATTCCATTGCTTAAATATAGCAAATCTGCTTTATTTTTAAAATAAGTAGATTAAAGGTGTGAAAACATACAGTTTCACAATATACTGACTATCCAGATGCTTAATTTTTTCCCCCAGTAGTGGTTCCTGTTAGAGTGCAGAGAGAGTGGAGGGGTGCAGCACCACTGGAGCTGGCATGGCAGAGGTACGTGCTGAGTAATGCAAAGATTTGCAGCACACAAAGAGATGAAAGAAGAAAAGATTTATTTAAGAAAAGTTCATGAGTTGCTTCGGTGTCTTGGTGCTGCTGTGTTGCGGAACCAGTGCGGTCCTGTAGCCACGATGCCTGAGGAGACCCAGACCCAAGACCAACCGACGGAGGAGGAGGAGGTGGAGACGTTCGCCTTTCAGGCAGAAATCACCCAACTGATGTCGCTGATCATCAGTACTTTCTACTTGAACAAGGAGATATTTCTAAGAGAGGTCATTTCTAACTCGTCAGATGCTTTGGACAAAATCTGCTACGAAAGCTTGACTGATCCCAGTAAACTAGACTCTGGGAAGGAGCTGCACATTAACCTTATACCAAACAAGCAAGATCGAACCCTCACCATCTGGATACTGGAATCAGAATGACCAAGGCCGACCTGATCAATAACCATGACACTATTGCCAAGTCTGGGACCAAGGCGTTCATGGAAGCGTTGCAGGCTGGTGCAGACATCTCTATGATTGGCCAGTCTGGTGTTGGTTTTTACTCTGTGTATTAGGTTGCCGAGAAGGTAACGGTGATCACCAAGCACAACGACGATGAGCAGTATGCCTGGGAGTCCTCCGCTGGGGGGTCGTTCACAGTCAGGACTGACACAGGTGAGCCTATGGGTCGTGGAACAAAGGTTATCCTGCGTCTGAAAGAAGACCAAACCGAGTACTTGGAGGAAAGAAGAATAAAGAAGATCATGAAGAAGCATTCTCAGTTCATTGGCTATCCCATTACTTTTTTGTGGAGAAGGAACGTGATAAAGAAGTCAGTGATGATGAGGCTGAAGAAAAGGAAGATAAAGAGGAAGAAAAAGAAAAAGAAGAGAAGGTGTCTGATGACAAACCAGAAATAGAAGACATTGGTTCTAATGAGGAAGAAGAAAAGAAGGAAAGTGACAAAAAAAATAAGAAGATTAAGGAGAAATACATTGATCAAGAAGAACTCAACAAAACAAAGTCTATCTGGACCAGAAATCCTGATGACATTACTAATGAAGGGTATGGAGAATTCTACAAGAGTTGACCAACAACTGGGAGGACACCTGGCAGTGAAGCATTTTTCAGTTGAAGGACAACTAGAATTCAGAGCTCTTCTTTTTGTTCCAAGACGTGCTCCTTTTGACCTGTTTGAAAACAGAAAGAAAAAGAACAACATCAAGTTGTATGTACGCAGAGTTTTCATCATGGATAACTGTGAAGAGCTGATCCCTGAATATCTGAATTTCATTAGAGGAGTAGTGGACTCTGAGGATCTCCCTCTGAATATTTCCCGTGAGACATTGCAACAAAGCAAAATTTTGAAAGTTATCAGAAAGAATTTGGTGAAATAATGCTTAGAACTCTTCACTGAATGGGCAGAAGATAAAGAGAACTACAAAAAGTTTTATGAACAGTTCTCCAAAAACATAAAGCTTGGAATACATGAAGACTCTCAAAATTGGAAGAAACTTTCAGAGCTGTTAAGATATTACACATGAAATGGTGATGAAATGGTTTCTCTCAGGTGATGAAATGGTTTCTCTCAAGGACTATTGCACCAGAATGAAGGAAAACCAGAAACATATCTATTACATCACAGGTGAGACCAAGGCCAGGTTGCTAACTCAGCCTTCGTGGAACGCCTTCGGAATCATGGCTTGGAAGTGATCTATATGATCGAGCGTATTGATGAGTACTGTGACCAACAGCAGAAGGAATTTGAAGGGAAGACTTTAGTGTCAGTTACCAAAGAGGGCTTTGAACTTTCAGAAGATGAAGAAGATAAAAATAAACAGGAAGAGAAAAAAACAAAGTTTGAAACCCTCTTCAAAATCATGAAAGACATCTTGGAGAAAAAAGTTGAGAAGGTGGTTGTATCAAACCAATTGGTGACATCCCCATGTTGTATTGTCACAAGCACTTATGGCTGGATAACAAACATGGAAAGAATCATGAAAGCTCCAGCTCTAAGAGACCACTCAACCATGGGTTACATGGCAGCAAAGAAACACCTGGAGCTAAACCCTGACCATGCCATTATTGAGACCTTAAGGCAAAAGGTGGAGGCTGACAAGAACGACAAGTCTGTGAAGGATCTGGTCATCTTACTCTATGAAACAGCGCTCCTGTCTTCTGGCTTCAGTCTGGAAGATCCTCAGACACATACTAACAGTATCTACAGGATGATCAAACTTAGTCTGGGTATTGATGAAGATGATCCTACTGCTGATGATACCAGTGCTGCTGTCACTGAAGAAATGCCACCCCTTGAAGGAGATGACGACACATCATGCATGGAAGAAGTAGACTAAGCTTTGCCTGAAGAACGACTCATACACGTGTTCAATACTTTATCTTCATTCCCTCCAATAATATATTTTCAAGGATTTTTTTCTTTGTTTTTGTTAACATTTTAAAAATCTGTATGGCATGACAGTAACTCCTTTAAGGGGATGATAAGGTTTCTTGCCTCATGTGTGTTGCTGTGATACCTTAGGCACGAAGCAGAACTAGTAATGCTTTTCTAGTTTCACCTTGGCTTATTTTAACACATAGAGGGAACATGTTGTAAGGTGTATGTTGTAATGTTAACTTTGTGGTCTGAAGTGTTTAGCTATGAAGTGGGTGGGATCAAATCTTTGTCACTGAAGTGTTCTCAGATATACCTTGATGTTTAGAAGAAAAGTGTTTGTTTAAATGACTTGAGTTTCATCTTCTAGAATTGACTTTAAGCTTTTCATCCCTGTAGTTACCAACTCTGCATGTGCTAGTCCTCTAGAAATAAGTATGTTAAACTGAAGCAACTTGACAGCAAGAACTCTCCAGGGCTTGTTTTCCAAAGAAAAGTATTGTCTAGAAGAGCAAAATTATAAGCCTATGTAGATGTGTTGTAAAGCTGTTCTAAAAGGAACTCAGTGAGGCTTGTGAATGGAAATGTAGTTCCCAAGTCACATTCTGCTTAAAGAGGTTGTAACAAATACAGATGAGTTAAAAAGAAAAAGAAAAAAAAAAGAAGAAAGAAAAGTTCACTTCCCACAGACAGGAAGAGGGCCAGCATTCTAAGATGAGTGTGGCATTGTAGCGTCCTGAGCCCTGGCTTAAATCCTTTTCCCTAGAGATGTTGCAATCAGGTAGACTAACTGCGTGACTTCCTTGTTGACCACTTGTGAATGTCTTGGAGACCCTGGGAAGGGGTGTCTCAGTCACCAGGCGCTGAGTCAGGGGCTTTCTGAGTTTATTTTCAGATTACTATAGGCCAATACTAGTCATGCTTGAGGGTTCTGTGTTTCTGGAAAGACAAAGTTAATCTTTACCTAAATAATGCATTCCTCTAGGGCACAGTTTCCACTTTTTCATCACTTTGTTAGGAACTAGGAAGGAAACAAAATGGCTTCCTGCTCTTATCCATCCTTTCAGTTCTATGACTGAAGGTGCCTTTCAGTACAAACACAAACACACACAAACACACAAACATATGCAAGTACACATATACACTAAAATTACCAAAAAACCTTAGAGGTAAAAACACTGTGTGAAATTGAACAAAGTAATTATATTTCACAATGAAGAATGGCTCTAGAACACCTCAGTGATGTTGTTTGTAATATACAATTTTATATTTTTTCTGTTTCAACTTTTTATTCATTAATATCCACAAAAAGTCATCAAAATGAAGGTATAATAGCAATAGTTATGTTATCCAGAGTTGTTAGGGAGTGCATATATGCTTTTCTCCTTGTTTCACAGTCATTTAATTCAAAATGATTATTCTATTTAACTCATTTAAATACTATCATGTCCTTTTGGTAGCCAATTTTAATTTATTTCATTTGTAGAAGTCCATTTTCTTCACTTAAATGGATACTAGGTAACATTTCTTTCTTTTCTTCTTTTTTTTTTTTGTTTTGAGTCCAAGTTTCACTCTGTCACCCAGGCTGGAATGCAGTTACATGCTCACGGTCACTACAGCCTTGACTTGCTGGGCTTAGGCGATCCTTTCACCTCAACCTTCCAAGTAGCTGGAACTGCAGGCAAGTGCTGCCACATACAGCTTAGTTTTGATTTATTGTAGAGATGAGGTCTCGCCAAGTTGCCCGGGCTGGTCTCGAATCCCTGAGCTCAGGCAATCCTCTCTCCTCAGTCTCCCAAAGTGCTGGGATTATAGGCTTGAGCCACCATGCCTGGCCACAAGGTAACATTTCTGGAGAAAACAAAGTCCACTTCCATTGTGCACACTGGTACATTTTAAAATAAATCACTTCCTAGTTTCAGAGGCACAGACTGACACTCTGGATTGTAGAACAGTTTCAACTTTTTTAGTATAAGCATATATGCATTGCAAATACATATTTGATTATTAAAAAGTTAACAAATGTTTAAAATGTATTAACTATTTTGAGTCTTATAACATTCTTGGTTGGCTTGTGTTATTAGTTTTATTTTGTAGACATGAAAACTTAGGTATCAACAGTGTAGTCAAGGACACCTATATTCAGGGGAGGCCTGCAGGACTCCAGTTCCTGTTCCTTCCATTAAGTATTGCTACATCATAATAGTAACCTGTGATTGAAATATTTTTGAGTTTTTACTTTTTGCTTTCCTTGTACTTTTATTTTTTCCTCTTTACTATTCAAGTAAGTAATATGTTCCAACTTTCTTTGTTTAACTTCACGGAAAACCGCCAAACTGTTTTTCAAAGTGGATTTTCCATCCATATTTCCAACGACAATATCTGAAGACAACATCTTCACCAAAATTTTGGTATTCTATGTATGTATAGTTGTATCTTGTGATTTTAATTTTCATTTTTCACATAACTAATTATGTTGATCTTCTTTACGTTTTTGACATCTATGTATCTTTCTAAAGTGATTTAAAAATATTTTGCTCATTTAAAAAATAGTGATTTTTTTCCTTATTACTGAGTTTTGAGAGTTCTTTACACAGTTATATACAAGTGCTTTGTCAGATATGTGATTTGAATGTATTTTTCTACTAATCTATAGCTTGTTTTATTTTGCTTTTAGCAGGGTTGCTCGCAGCAAAAAAGATTTTAATTTTTCATGATGTTCAGTGCATCCAATTTTTCCCTTTATGGATTGTTTTTTGACATTGTATTTAAGAATACCATATTCACTAAGATTTTCTCTATGTTTTCTTACTAAAAATTTCATATTCTATGATTTATATTTAAGGTAAGGTCTTTTTTTTTTTTAATTCTCCTGCTTATGAATGTCCAATTGTTTCAGCACTATTTGTTGAACTGTAGATTATTCTTTCTCTGTTGAATTACTTTTGTAACTTTGCTAAAGAAGAATGAACTATATTAATGTGGTCTGTTTCTAGACCCTCTTTAGTTCCTTTGATGTATATTTCTATCCTTTTATGAACACCACACTGTTGACTGATGGAGCTTTATAGTATGTGTTGAAATTAGGCAGTGTTAGTCTTCCTACTGTATTCTTTTTCAAAATGGTTTTTGTATTTTAGTTCCTTTGCTTGTTTATATATTTTAGAATCATCTTGTAGATATCTAAAAAAAATTCTGCTAGGATATTGATTGAGATTGCATTGAATCCATAAATTAACTTGAGAATATTTGGTGTCTTAAAAATATTGAGATTTTCAGTAAATAAAAATTTTATGTATTTTCATTTATTTAGATCCTTGATTTGTTTATCCAGTGTTTTGTAATTTTCAGCTTGGAAAACCTTCACATATCTTGTTAGATATTTACCTATTAAATTTTTGAGTACTATTAAAATAATAGTACTTGAATAATTTTTAGTGTTTTTTTTTTTGTTTGTTTTTGTTTTTAAGTAGGAGTCTCACTCTGTCACCCAGGCTGGAGTGCAGTGGCACACTCATGGCCACCCCAGCGTCGACATGCTGATTTCCGGTGATCCTTCCGCCTCAGTCTTCCAAGTACCTGGAACTACAGGCACAAGCTACCATGCCCAGCTAATTTTTTATTTATTTATTTATTGTAGTTGCCCAGGTCTTGCCAAGTTACCCAGGCTATTCTCTAACCCACAGGTTCAGACAATTCACTTGCCTCAACCTTCCAAAGCGCTAGGATCACACACTCAGCTATCGTGCCCAACCAATTTTTAGATTTTTAGTTGTTTATTGTTAGTATGTATTGGGTTGATGCATAAGTGCATAGCGTTTTTCACTTGCCTGTGGAATGCAAATGTCACATGATGGTTGACGGGTCACAGTCCATCACATTTGACAATTCCTGGGTTGATTGACATGATCAAGGTGAATTAAAATGTTTAAACGGTCTTCATCAAAGCCCGATGGTCTTCCTGAATATGGAGAATCAGTCAGGTCAAAGTGGCCCTCTTTGAAATAACAAAACCATTTTCTTGCCCTGCTTTTTCCCGGTGGCATTCTTCCCATACATGGCACAAATGTTTCCAGCCCTTTCTACTACCTTTACTCCTCTGTCAAACAGGAGAATATGTCGGAAGTCTTTGTTTTTTTTTTTCACTTGACACTCTTGTTTTCTTTAGCCCACAAATAGTACTAACTTTCAAATCTGCAAAATGCAAGATGTATTATTCACAAGCATGATGTTGTCACTCCAAACGACAAACAATAAACTCCCACAACCACAGTGTTGCTGTACCAAAAACAAATGCTGTAAATTTATGTATCAACCTAATAGAAATACAACCAATTTTTGTGTAGTGATCTTGTAGCCTATGATTTTGATAAGTGCACTTGTTAGTTTTGGGGAATTATTTTTTTAAAATTCTTTTGGATTTTTTACCTTATGTAAAAAAATGGCCAATTTTTTCTTCTTTTTCAATATGCATGCCTTTTATTTCTTTTTCTTGCCTTTATGCACTGAGAACTTTTAGTATGATGATGACCTGGAGGGCTCAGTGTAGACATCTTCGCCTTTTTTTAATCTTACGGAGAAAATATTTGGTCTTAACAGCATTAAATATGTTATCTTTAATTAATTTTAGACTTCCTTTATCAGGTTAGGGAAGTTGCCTTATCTCTAGCTTGCTAAGACTTTTTCTCATGAATGAATGGTGACTCTTGTGAAATGCTTTTTCTGTTTCTCGATGACTATGTGGTAAATTACATTTTTTTTTTTTGAGTTGGAGTCTCACTCTGCCGCCCAGACTGGAGTGCAGTGGCCACTCCCGGCCACCGCAGCCTCGGCCTACTGGGCTCCGGCTAATCCTTCCGCCTCGGCCTTCCAAGGAGCTGGAACTACAGGCGCGCACTACCACGCCCGGCTAATTTTTTGATTTATTGTAGAGGTGAGATCTTGCCAAGTTGCCCAGGTGTGTCTCGAACCCGCGGGCTCAGGCAATTCACTCACCTCGGCCTCCCAAGGCACGGGATTACAGGCTGAGCCATCGAGCCTGGCCACATTTTTTATTTGCAAATGTTAAAATAGCCTTACATTCCTTGGATATGTCTTGTTTGGTCATGATATTTTAATTTTTAAAATTTTTTAAATTTTATACTTTAATGATGTGGGGTAAAATTCTGGATTAGGTATACAAATGGACATCATATAGGTAAAGTTTGGGCCTTCCTTTGGTCCCCACTTTGCCTGGTTTGAGATCAGCTATCCTTATTGATGTTGTGCCCCACACCTGGGTCATGTTATTTTAACTATTATATACTGCTGAATTCAACTCAATATCTGTTGAGGGTTTTTGCACGTATGTTCTTTAGCAATTGGTTCATAGTTTTATTTCCTGATGATGTCTATGTCTGGCCTTGATATCAAGGCAATAATCCTGGTCTGATGAGTTGGCAAGTGTTCCTTCTTCTGCTTTCTGGGACAGGTTATATAGGGTTAGTATTATTTCCTTCTTGTGTGTCTGGTACAGCTCACCATTAAAATCATCTGACCTTGAAGTTTTTCTGTGGGAACTTCTTTATTACCAATTTATTTCATAGTTAAATTCAGGTTACCTTTTACTCTATGACAATATTGTGGTAGTTTTCAATTTTTAAAAAATTAGTACATTTCATATATGTTGTTGAATTTATGAGCATTATGTTGTTCAGAGTAATTACTCTTTATTGTTCTTTTAATGTCTGTGTAGTATGTAATGATAATCACTTTTTTGTGCCTGATAGTAATTTGTGTCTTTTTATTTTTTTCTTGGTTGTTCTGGCTAAAAGCTTTTTCAATTTTATTAATCTTTCTAAAGAACTAGCTCTTCATTTCACTGCTTTTCTCTATTGTTTTCTGTTTTATTGATTTTCCCTCTAGCATTTATTATTATTAACATGACAACTCCTAGTAGAATTTTTATTTCTGCCTGCTTTGGGTTTAATTTGTTCTTTTTTTTCTTTTCTAGTTTATTGGTGTGGAATATTAGTTGTTTGTGATATTTCTCTTTTGTAATATAAACTTCTAATTCTATACATTTTTGGAGTCTGTGTCTCACTCTGTCACACAGGCTAGAGTGCAGCCTCAGCTTCCTGAGCTCAGGAGATCCCTCCACCACTGCCTATTGAGTAGCTGGGACTACAGCTATGCATCACCATGCCCAGCAAATTTTTTTATTTTTTTGTAGAGATGAGGTCTTGCTATGTTGCCCAGTAAGCTTCTGGGCTCAAGCAGTCCTCCCTTTTCAGCCTTCCAAATTGCTGAAAACGCAGTGTGAGCCACTACACCCAGCTAAATTTTTCCTTAAGTACTTCTCTATCTGCTTTGTACTCATTTGATATGTTGTGTTTTTTTTTTTAATACTCAGTTAAAAATATGTTTTAATTTTTCCAGAGACTCCATCTTTGGATTATAGGCTATTCAGTTGTTTTCTTTTAAAATTTCCAAATAGTTGAAAATATCCAGGATGCCTTTCTGTTTTTGTTTTCTTGTCTAACTCTGATATGGTCACAGCACATATTTTTATTTGCTTTTTATTCCTCTATCTTTGTTAAAACTTGTTTTATGGACCAGAAGATAGCACAGCTTGGAGAATATTTCATGTGCACTTGAAGAGTGTATAAATTTTGGTCTTGTTTGATCTAAGTATTACATTATATAAATCCAAACTACATTAAAATTACAGAAGATGATATTATAAAGCAGAATCCACAAAATAATTGTGTAACAGGCAGGCCAAGAGAACCTGGAAACTAGAATATATGAGCTGACTTTATGTTGATAAGGATAATATGCTTCATCACACATTATAATAGTAGAGAAACATTGTTATTACAGTCTGGTATTGTTAGCTCACATTTCATGATTTATATTCCAAATAATTTGTAAGTTTTTTGAGTGGAGGGAAATGTGGCTTAGAACATAGCATGATTTACATACAGCAGGCACTAAATATATGCATGTAGATTGATAGAAATTACTAAAAACTAAATTAATGTTTTTTTGAGATTCTTCTCTAGTTCCAGTTCAATAGGAATCTAGGGTTCTGTCACTCATGAGCTATATTCCTTGCTAGCATATGCTAACGGGAGTTTAAATCTAATTGAATATCTTTAGCAAGAATATCTAAAATAGCTTTTACCAGTGCATGAACAGTACTTTCCTAATTTTACACATGTTGATTTTTGATGTGATTTCAGAAAACTGACTGGACTCAACATTAAAGTATGTACCCACCTATATAATAGAATATGAATGCTTTAAATGGTTGTCTGGATCCCCTTAGTGTATATAGATATACCCATTATTTCTACTTGCATTTTTTCCAGAAATATGGTTGGACCTCATTTGGCAGAATGTATAATTTTTCTGTAACCAAAGTCAGAACATGAAAGACAAGAAAATTAAACTCTGAGTAACTCAATTACACCAAGAGTAAACTGTCTTCCTCATCTACAAAATTTTAAGCTAGATGATCACTACGTTTCTTTCCTATCCTAACACTTTATGGTGCTAGAAGACAATATAGGGTTTATATGTTTGTGACTGGAAATCAGAAGTCTTTGATGTTAGAGGAACTGTCTTGTAAATTCAGAATTAGGTAAGGCACACAAATGAGAGCAAGTAGGCACTAATGGTCATCATGAAGGCACTGGGCTCCCAAGGAATTCTGTGAGCACAAAACTGGGACATTAAAAAGGCCAAGGGAGTATTAAAAGCAAACATTAAAATTCACATATGACAAGGAAAATAAACCACATTGTATATATCTCAAATTTGTGTGTAATGTTGAATATAATCATTCAATTATACCACATACCACTGCTAATGTATCCAGTGTTCCTATTATCATGTGATTATAATTCTATAGCTTTAATATTTTAATTTTAATAAGAGTAAAATTTTCATAGCAATCAAGAGTTCCAGATTTTTAAGGCACAGAAATATAGTTTGTAGAAAAATGTAAAAAAAAGATATGTGCTCTTGTGTAGAATTTTCTGCTTCACAAGTCTACTCAAAATTTGTTCATAAAATAACTGACAATATCTTTTGTTGATATTTTCAAGAACCATGGCATCAATTCTATGAATATTGTTTTCTTCAAGCAAGGAGTATTATTTATCTTGCTAAGAGATGGAATAGTTGCTGAAAATTTTTTTCCTGGCTTAAAATTACTGTTTTCTATTTCTTTATGTCTGAGATACATTAATTTTTCCAGATTTAACAAGGAGAATGACTAGGTTGTAGTTATGTAAATATTATTGTTTATCTCAATTTTCACAAGTATGGGAGTAGTAAAGGATACATGTAAATATTACGAAGTTTCTTAGATCAGTGTTTCTTTAAGTGTGATTATTACACCAGCAACATCAGCATCACCTGGGAAATTGTTGACAAGATCAATTCTTGGGCTCCTTGGCCAGACTAACTGGATCAGAAACTCTTGGATAGTGCTTAATCATCTGTGTTTTAATAGCAAGCCCTTCAGGAGAAATTGATGTATACTACCATTTGAGAACCACTAACTTATCTTGGAGAAAGCAACAATCCACTGAAATCCTCAGCATGGAAGAGCCCAACTCATTTGGGAAACACACTTATCTGTTAACCCTGTTTACATCTATAAATTCTTAAAATGCAGGTCAAGGCAAGAGCCCTGTTTCTGAGATTAGCAGATATTGATTGTGAAGAATCTCCTGTTCTGGATTCTAATAAGATTCCACAGTTATTTTTCTGAGTATCTACTATATACCTTGAAAAATGTGAGGCTTAATGAACACAGAAGTGAACAGAAGGGGAAAAAAATCTCTGCCCTCATTAATTTGTAATGAGAAGAACAGTTAAGAAGTAAATAAATGAATATATAAATGTTAAGAAAGAAATATCAGAATGTGGATCTAATTACAGAGTGTTGTTAGGTAAGGTGATTGTTAAGAACTGGTTAAATGGTGTTACAAAGGTCCTGAGATAGGAATGGATTTGGCCTTTCCAAATAACTGACAGAACGCCACTGTGACTACAATAACATTGGCTGTGGAAGACTGGCATAAGATGAGCTTGGATTTCTAGGTAGAGGCCAGTTTATTCTATTCAAAAAGGGTTAGTCTATACACCTTTTTCTGATTCCTCATTTTCTATGAACCCAAAACTTAAATCTGTTCTCTTACAAACAGAATCTGATACAGAGACCTGCTAATGTCTGTTCATATTGTCACAGCCCCTAGAGAAGGGCTCCTGTACATTCCTGAACAATATTCCTGAGAGCTAATAATAGGTGTGCTTCCCCTTATCTCTTATGAACTCCCAGTAAGTAGCTTCAGGGGATCCTTGACTTCTCTGTAGTCTATGCCCAATCAACTGAAAGATGCAAATCTCTATTTACTTCCTTTTTCTGAGTAGTTATAAGTTTGAATAATATAGTATCAATGTAATCATAAGCTTTGTGATTTGTATAACTTTTTTATCAATGTGATCATGTTTTGTGATTTATATAACTTTTGCATAATGTATGTTGTCTTAGACCTTATAAACTCCCTTTATTCTATGGCAAGCTTGATTAATGTTTCTGCTGGACCCTACCGATAAAAGCTATAAGATACCTCTGATACCTGGCACCGGGAAGTCTGAATTGAAAAATGTCACTATCGATAAATGTGACTGAAACTCAAGTTCTGAACAGTGCTCTGCTGCTCACATGGCTAATGTGTAGGTACTAACAATTTTGGACTTACAAAACTGTAAAAGCCTGGAGGGTGAGCAGAACCATTTTAGAAAGACCTCGAGTCAGGCTCTGCTCCCTGGATTCGAACTCAAAAATAAATTTCTTTCTACCAGTTTCTTGCCCCTTTGATTTATTGGTATCAAGGGAAGCAACTGAGCATTACTCGGACCATAACAAATCTACTTAACAAATTGCTTTGCCCAGCTTGACCGTAAGGCTGCAAATACTGATTCTTGCCCATTTTTTCGTATGTGACTCAGTGCCCTGGATATTGAACTTAGCTTTGCCTTTAAGACTCTTGTTTTTCTGATATTAGTATATAATACTAACTTCCTCCTGCTCACTGATTGCAGCTATTTAAAAATTAAACTTAGGTTCATGGTTGTCTTATTAGTTATATACTGGGGGGTCCCAAAAATGTATATATATTTTAAGTGTTGTTATCTATGTATTGCTTTTTGTTTGCCGTAATCAGAAGTGTCTGGATACTGATAGTAACCACTTGAACACCTTTTGCAATTGTGGAAGTTAAACATGACTTGTACTAATCTTTTGTCATCAGTATATTTGAGTATTACAATTTGAATACAGGTTTTTCCTTTCTTAAAATGTGTAAACATTGTTAGTCACCCTTTGTATATTGCCACATAACAAATTATCCCAAAACTTAAAAATTAAAAACAATAAATATTTATTAACTTTACTTTCTGCAGGTCAGGAATCTAAAAGTGGCTGCTAAATAGTTTTGGCTCGGGATCTCTGATGAGTTCTAGTCAAGCTGCTAACAAGGGCTGAGATTTCTGAAGGCTTAACTGAACCCAAAGGATCTGCTTTTAACATGACTTATGCAGTTGTTGGCAAAAGACCTCAGTTCCTCACAACATAGGCCTTTCCACTGGGCTATTAATGACATGACAATTTGCTTCTTCTCGCTGTGCAAATGACCCGAGACAGAGAGCAACCAAGATGGAAGCAAATACTTGCAAACTATTGATCTGACAAAAGGTTAATGTCCAGAATCTGTAAGAAACTTAAAAACATTGTCAATTAAAAAAACACAAATAATTCCATTAAAAAGTGGGGAAAAGGACATAAACAGATACTTTTCAAAAGAAAACATACACGTGGCCAAAAAACATATGAAAGATTTATCATCATCACTAATAATCAAAGAAATGAAATCAAAATCATAATGAGATTCCTCCTCACAATAGTCGGAGTTACTATTATTAGTAAGTCAAAAGACCAACTGATGTTGGTAAGGTTGCAGAGAAAAGGGAATTCTCATAAGGTGTTAGTAGAAATGTGAGCTAGATCAGCCCCTGTGAAAAGCAGGTTGGAAATTTCTCAAAGAACTAAAAATAGATTTACCATTCAACCTAGCATTCCCACTGCTGGGTATTTACCCAAAATCGCATAAATTGTTTTTACCAAAAAGACTCCTGCACTAATATGTTGATCACAGCATTATTCACAATATCAAAGACATGAAACCAACTTAGGTTTCCATTAGTGATGGGTGTGATAAAGAAAATATGGTACATACATACACACTATGAAATACTACGCATCTATTAAAAAAATGAAATCAGTCCTTTGCAGCAACACAAATGCATCTGGAAGTCATTCTTAGTGAATTAATGCAAAAATCAGAAAACCAAATACCACATGTTCTCGCTTTTAAATTGGAGGGAAATGCTGGATACACATGAACATAAGGATGGAATTGACAGCCACCGGTGGCTCCTAAAGGGTGGAGGAAAGAAGGAGGGCAAGGGTTGAAAAACTCTCCATAAGGTAACCTGTTCACCATTTGGCTGATGGGTTAAACAAAAGCCCAAACCTTGCCATCACAGAATGTACTCATGTAACAAACATACACAAGTACCCCCATATCTAAAATAAAATAAAAATTAAAAATCTCACATCAGAAATGACATACCTTCATGTCTATCATACTATATTGATCACAAAGACCAACCACTACAATGTGAGGCAATGATATGGCAAAGATGTATAGGAGCCATCTTGGAGTAGGACATCATGTGGATTTTGGATACAGATTACTAGCTTTGAGCCTTAGTGCTTCAATTTACCAATTGAATGTGTGTGGGTATACGTGTACACCTTTAAAGAGGTCATTTTGACCTCTGTTCTTCTCAACCATGATTTTTTAAGTTGTGTATTTTCTCAACTATTTTACTTGTCAATCTGTCTCTTCTTTACCTATTTTGTATTTGTTCCTACCACAATCATATCATGGAGGCAATGGCATCTCCTAACTATGGGAACAGTCCAGGAACAATCCTCAGAAGCTTGAATCTTCAAGGTGCTTGAAACCTAAGATAAGTTATGAGAGAGGATTGTGTACATTTCAAAGTATTAGTCATGAATCTCCAATAAGACCATTGTCTTATAGCTGAATTTTAGCTTTTGATTTTTACTTTGTAAAATTTCTGAGCAATTTAATAAACTGCTCACTGTCTGTTAATTCAAATGTCATTCAGTTCATGAGTTTTGCCAAATCCAGATCTCTTTGGAAAATAACCTTCATATTTTTCAAAAGAGAGGAACATCCTAGATATTAGTGACAGTTAAGAGTTAATGAAGTTAAATTAAGAGAAACATAATTATCTTTACTTAATTACCTTTTGTGCAAGGTTTGATGTGCTTTCTGGACCTTTTTGATATAAAAATCTGCTCAGCCTGATAGTTTCCCCAAGAAAACAATTCTTAATTCATGCCTCCTTCAGTGAGGCCCATGAGACCTTGTTTAACAAACAAATGGAGGAGCTGTTTTGTTCCTAATTATAATCACTTAGTTTTATGAAAATTTGAGATAATGAACTTTAAGGTGTTTCTAATGAGTAATAATAACAAATGGGTAGAAATTATGAGGTACTCTATGCCTTGCTGGTATTCTCTTGTAATTATATTTATCACTTTGAAGTTCTATTGCAGCAACATATGTATGAACTAAATTCACTTAATTAACTTGCACATATTTTAGGAACTGTGTTTATTAAGCAAAACAATGCCAAGAACTCTCTGGAAGAGTTCAAATGGCTGGGGTTAGGAGATAACAGCATTTCTTTAATTAAAATTATTACTGAAGTATAAATGTGATGTATATTCCAAATCTTTCCTCTCTTTCTGTAATACCCTAATGTGGATGATGATTAGTCTGGTTAAGAAGTAAAGTACCAAAAATGTCACTTGGTTTTTATTTGTAGCCATTTTTTTTTTTTTCCGAGTTGGAGTCTCACTCTGTCCCCAGACTGGAGTGCAGTGGCCGCTCCCGGCCACCGCAGCCTCGACCTGCTGGGCTCCGGCGATCCTTCCGCCTCAGCCTTCCGAGTAGCCGGAATTACAGGCATGTGCCACCACGCCCAGCTGATTTTTTGATTTATTGTAGAGATGAGGTCTCGCTGCCCAGGCGGGTCTCGAACCCGCGGGCTCAGGCAATCCACTCACCTCAGCCTCCCAAAGGCGCGGGATTACAGGCTGAGCCACCGAGCCCGGCTTGTAGCCATTTTATACTAACTTTTGATGCTGAAATAACCAAGGAAACTTGAATGTAAAATTAAGTTTTGTACTATCAAAAACAGTAAATATCAAAGTGATGAAAATAAAAATATATGGGAAAAAACTCTGGGTTCTTCTTCTTTTTCTCTTAGAAAATTTATGAATATTCCAATGCTAGTATTATCTCTGCACGTGTATATGTTCTTCAGTAGATTTTGATCTCTCTGGGCAAAGACTGAGCTTTGTTTATATTTTATACACAATACTTAGCATAGTGTATAGAACATAGTAAGTGCTTTATCAAATAATAATGAATAAGCAAAATGGTCCAGGATCTGCTGTTAAGATAAGTTGAGAAATATATTCTATAAATAGTAACATACCTAATCAAAATAAATAGCATAATATTAGAAAGTTAGGAGTTGAGCAGAACAAAGGGTAGGAGATATGTATTTTAGATGTGAGAGATCTGTAATGTAACCTCAGAGAGAAAAACATAAGGCCCGGGGTTAAAATTGTATTTGTCTATAGGAAGGAGGTAGTTGAGTGTGTTTGGAAGCTGGATGGCACCGGGTCAAAGTGTCCTGCTAGCTTCTCCTAAGCTCTGAATAGAGTTGTCTTAGTGATAGTATACATGTCCAGATCTTTGTACTGGTGGAGTAGTCATATAGGCTTTTCTGGTGTACATGAAGATTGACTAAATTCAATTTGTTTAATAAAGATTCAATAACTTTTTCCAAAATATGCAAGAAACACTTGACTTTCACAGCTATGCTATGCAAGTTGATTGAAATTTCATAAGGTAAAACTAAGAATTCTTTTCTTTTTCTTTTCTTTTTTTTTTTTGAATTAGAGTCTCACTCTGTCACCCAGACTGGAGTGCAGTGGCATGCTCCTGCCACCGCAGCCTCGACCCGCTGGGCTCCAGTGAACCTTCTGCCTCAGGCTTCTGAGTAGCCGGAATTTTTGATTTATTGTAGAGATGAGGTCTCACCAAGTTGCCTGGGTGGGTCTCGGACCCGCGGGCTCAGGCAATCCATTCACCTCAGCCTCCCAAAGCGCTGGGATTACAGGCTGAGCCACTGAGTCCGGCAGAAGAATTCTTTTCTACTAATCATGTATTTTAATTGAGATTTAGTATATGGCACTGAGGATGATAAAGTGGCAGGAGGAACCCACTAAGAGATCTGAAATGCAATGCAGTAAGACAAAAATTAGATGCATTTTGTATTGAGACAAATATCTTTGAATCTTAGGTTTTCTTTTTATTAGTTGTGAGATCTTAGGTCATTTTCACCTCTGTTTCTTAGCATCTTTGTATGTATAATGAAGATTTTATTGCTCACTGTGAAGAACTAGAAATTAAGACTTTTGCGTATATGAAAGCTCAACAAATGTTAACAGGAGGAGAAAAGAGTCATTCTAGAAGTATGGTCCATGAAGACAAACCCCTTCTTCTTTCCTGTGATAGAAAATAGATAGGAGAGAGAAAAAGAGAGAGAGGGAGAGGTGAGAAAGAGGTGAGGGGAGAAAGCAGAAGAAAGAGAGACAGGGGAGGGGAGAGAGAGAGAGAGAGAGAGAGAGAGAGAGAGAGAGAGAGAGAGAGAGAGAGAGAGAGAGAGAGAGAGAGGAAAACCACATAATTTAAATCAACATAAAAATGTTTCATAGCAATCAATTGATGATGTATCCAGGATATTTTTCAATGACCTACAGTGTGATGATGTTATCTAAGAAAGATTAGCTTAGGTTCACTTCTCCAGGATGAAGTGGAGTAGTATGTTGTATAATTACCTGGTGAATATAATTTTTATTATTAAGCATTCCTATGATACCATTTTCCACCTATTTAAATTAATCCTAGATTGTTTCTCTAAATTTAATCTTTTAGTACTCTTAATCACTGATTTTGTTTTTTATTCTTTCCTTCCATCACTAAACTTTTGTCCCTTTCATTTCTTATAAGTGCTTTGTATGGACTCTTGAACCGGTGATGCTGGTTGAGGATATACAATTATGATAGCCAGTCTGGAAATTTTTCACTGACATATCTTTAAGCTTTCTAATTCATTCTGTGGCCATGTTCAGTCTACAGATGACACGTCAAAGACATTCTCTATTTCTGTTACAAGTTTTTGATTTCTAGATTTTCCTTTTGTTATTTTTTTCCCCCACAGGGTTTCCTTATCTCTACTTATATTACCCATCTGTTCTTGCATATCTGCTTTTATTTTTTTCCATTAGAGATCCTAACATGCGAATCACAGTTATTTTTGACATCTCTGTCTGATAATTCCAAAACCTGTCATGTATGAGTTTGGCTCTGATGCTTGCTTTGTTCTTCAGGCTGTGCTTTTTCTTGCTTTTAGCATGTCTTGTGTGTGTGTGTGTGTGTGTGTGTGTGTGTGTGTGTGTGTAAGCCAGGCATTGTTTATCAGGTACTATAATAATAATAGAGGTAAGTTGGTCTTTATTGTGACAAGTTATATTAATTTGGCCAGGAGTTAAGCTATTTTTAATATTTACTCTATCTGTAGGATACAGTAGTCCTGGTTTTTGTTTCCTCTATTGTCATTGGGTTTCCATAGTGGATCCTTCTTATTTAGAATCGGAGCCTTGCTATTCCTTTAGCTGTAATATAAATTGCTCTGGGATTGTTTTCAAAATAGTTACTTTGTTTTTATCTCTGTCTAAAACGGATTTCCTTGGATCTTTGCAGGGTGGGACTCCTTCAGGTAAAACCCATGAAAGTTTGGGTGTCCCTTTAGGACTAGAACCTTAGGAATTTTCACTCTCAAAAGAATCTTCATGAAGCTCCAGGAATTCATCAAAATTACCATTTAAATATTCATACCAGCTTACAGTCCAGCAGTTTCTGCTCCTGCTAAGTTGATCTTGGCTGTGACTCTGTGTATTTGGCTGTGAATTTTACATTTTCAGATCTCTCCAGAGTTTAGAGTTTGCCCTGTTATCTCAGTTCTCTGATGTATCCAAAATAATTTGTTGATTTCAAGTTTGTTCAGCCTTTTTCTTATTGTAAGAATGGGAATGACAGCTTCCAAACTGTTTACAAGTTGGAATTAAAAGTAAAAATCCACATGATAACTAGTGAGGACCACCTAATATTGAGCACATTGGACAGGCCAAGCTGGGTCAGGCACTGCAAAACTTGAATTAGTTAAAAACTGAATTAGTTAAAATGAATGAAAAATTTAAAAAAATTTCTATCCATTCATCTTTTAGTCCAAGATTTTGTACAAAATTTATAAAAAGTATAGGATAGTTTCTTATATTCCCAAGGGAAAGATGTAGTAGCAGAATAGCTATATCTTTTATATTTCCATAGCACTTTCGTTTTATATAACTTATGATTCACATTGTGTTATAGTTGGTTCATTATGTGTAAACTCCAACATGAGTAAGACTATTATAAATTACCAGCAACATTCTTCTCAGACCTAGAAACAACAATACAGGAATTCAGATGGAAACATAAACGACCAAGAAAAGCCAAAACAATCCTCAGCAAAAACAAAACAAAACAAAACAAAAAAAGCAGGAGGTATCACTCTCCCAGACTTTACACTTTATTATAAAGCTACAGTAATTAAAGCAGCCTGGTATTGGTACAAGAAGAGGCATATAGACCAATGGCATAGAATTGAGATTCCAGAAGCAAAACCTCAATTTCACAACCAACTCATCTTCAACAAAGCCTCCACCATCAACCACTGGGGAGAGGAGAACCTATTTAGTACATGGTACTGGGAAAACTGGCTGTCCACATGCAGAATATTGAAATAGAACTCTACCTATCTCCACACGCAAAAATCAACTCTAAATGGATCAGAGACCTAAACATAAAACCTCAAACAATAAGAACCTTAGAAAATGCAGGAGATACTCTTATGGAAATTGGACCTGGCAACCAATTCCTGATCAAAACCCGAAGTGCCCATGCCATAAGAGATAAGATAGACAAGTGGGTCCTCATCAAACTGACAAGCTTCTGCAAAGCCAAATAAACAATCAAGAGAGCAGGGAGACAGCCCACAGACCAGGAAAAAGTATTTGCCAACTCCATAACTGACAAAGACCTAACATCTAGGATTTACAAGGAACTCAAATGTGCTGAAAAGAGAAAAACAGCCCCATTACAAAGTGGGCAAAAGACATAAATAGACAGTTCTTAAAAAAAAGATATACGAGCAGCCAACAGATACATGAAAAAATGTTCAGCCTCACTAGTCATCAAGGAAATGCATATTAAAACTACACGGAGATACCACCTAACTCCAGTCAGGATGGCCATCATCAGTAACTCAAAAAATAACAGAGGCTAGAGAGGATGTAGTGAAAGGGAACACTGCTATACTGTTAGAGGGAATGCAAACTAGTACAGCCTCTGTGGAAAACAGTGTGGCAATCCCTAAAAGTTCAAAAAATCGACCTTCTGAATGACCCCACAATCCCCCTACTAGGAATATAATTGAAAGAACTCAAATCACTCTATAAAAAGATACCTGCACATATATGTTTATCACAGTATTGTTCACAATAGCAAGAACATGGAACCAAGTGTGCAGTCCATCAAAAGAGGACTGGAGCCGGGCTTGGTGGCTCAGCCTGTAATCCCGCGCCTTTGGGAGGCTGAGGTGAGCGGATTGCATGAGCCCGCGGGTTCGAGACCCGCCTGGGCAGCGAGACCTCATCTCTTCAATAAATCAAAAAATCAGCCGGGCGTGGTAGCGCATGCCTGTAATTCCGGCTACTCGGAAGGCTGAGGCGGAAGGACTGCCGAAGCCCAGCAGGTCGAGGTTGCGGTGGCCGGGAGCGGCCACTGCACTCCAGTCTGGGTGACAGAGTGAGACACCAACTCAAAAAAAAAAAAAAAAAAAAGAGGACTGGGTACATATACCCAATGGAATATTACGCAGTCAAAAAGAAGAACAAAATCATGAACTTTGCAGCAACCTGGATGGAATCAGAGTCTATAATTCTGAGTGATCTTTCACAGAAACAAAGAACCGAGTATCACATGTTCTTATTCATAAGTGGACCTTGAACAACCACCGCAATACTATAAGAAGAGGATTGACTGTAGCGGGAAACTGCAGAGGGGAGTGGGGGAAGGGAGGTGGGATTGACAGTAGTAGAAATCTGCCTGGGAAATGGGGGTACACCTCATCAAAAGGGTACCTGCACAGTGAATATTTGTATACCTAACCCTGAAATGTACCCCACAATTTTAAAATAAAAAAAATTTAAAAAGTTTAAAAAAAAGAAAGAAAGAAGAGAAAAGAAAAAAAGAAAATAAAGGAAAAGAGAGATTTATTATGGAAATGCAAGTTTGGTATTACATTAGAAAACCAGGCCGGGCTCAGTGGCTCAGCCTGTAATCCCAGCACTTTGGAAGGCCGAGGTGAGTGGATTGCCTGAGCTGGCAGGTTGGAAACCTGCCCAGGCAACTTGGCGAGACCTTTTCTACAATTAAAAAAAAAAAAATTAGCCAGGCCTGGTAGCGCACACCTGTAGTTTTGGCTACTTGGAAGACTGAGGTTGGAGTCCAGCAGGTTGATTGCACCTCAGCCTGGGCAATGGAGTGAGACTCCAACAAAAAAAATAAATAAATAAAAAGAAAGAAAATCAATCAATGTAACATGCTACATTGATAGAATAATAGAAAAAAACCTTATGATGATCTCAATAGACAGGAACTTTGGTAAAACTTAAAATCTCTTCATCAGAGGAGAAGGGAAGAATGATGAACTTTCTAGGAAAAGAAGAGAAATTTCTCAGTCAGATAAAGGATATCTACAAAAATCACACAGCTAATATGATTTATGCATTATATATTATGAAATACGTATACCTTACTCCAAATTTTGGGATGAGAATAGGGTGTGTTACCTCTCACCACTTGTTTTCAGAATTGTTTTATAGTCAGTGCAACAAACTAAGAAAAAGAAATAAATTTATTTAATCGGGGGGAAAAATGAAAACGACTATTATGAGGAGAGAATGCAACTGATTGATAATATCACAGATACAAATTGGTAGAGGGCCTGTAGTGGTAGATGGGACAGGGCCTTTATTGATAGATAGGAAAGTGGTAGATGAGTCAAGGATACTTCTGGTAGTTGGGGAAGGATCACTGGTGGAAGATGGGGCAGAGCTTCTGTTGGGAGAAGGCAGGGCCTCTGGTGGTAGATGGGACAGTGTCTCTGGTGGTAGATGGGTCAGGGCGTCTGGTGGGAGATTGGACTGCGTCTCAAATGGTAGATAGGAAGGGACTCCACTGGTACATGGGAAACAGCTTCCGATGGTAGATGGGTCAGGCCTCTGGTGGTAGAAGGGATAGGGCCTCTGGTGGTAGAGGGAAAAGATTCTGGTGAGACATGGGTAGAACCTCTGGTGGTAGATGGGTCTGGACCTCTGGTATTAGATAAGACAGGGCCTCACTGGTAGATGAGTCAGGACATCTGGTGATAGATTGGACAGGGCATCAGGTTCATTATGGAACTAGACTTCCGATGGTAGATGGTACAGCATCTCTAGTGGAAGATGATACTGGGCCTCCATCAGTAGATGGGACAGGGCCCCCGGTGGGAGATGGGACTGGGTCTCCACCCACAGATGGGACAGGGTTTCTGGTGGGAGATGGGGAGGGGTCCCTGGTGGTAGATAGGGAAGAGTCTCTGGTGGTATATACATCTGCCTCTGGTGGTGGATGGGACCGGGCTTCTACTAAGCCTCCATCAGTAGATGGGACAGGGACTCTGGTAGGAGATAGGAATGGACGTCCATTGGTAGATGGGACACAGTTACTATTGGTTGATGGGGTAAAACCTGTGGCAATATAGTGACAGAGCCTCTGGTGGGAGATAAGACTTGGCCTCCATTGGCAGATGGGTCAGAGATTCTTGGGGTAGATAAGGTAGTGCTTCTGCTAGTAGATGAGACAGGACCTCCAGTGTTAGAAGGGGCAGGACCTGTGGTGGTTAATGGATAGGACCTCTGGAGGTAGATGGGACTAGACTTTTGGTGGTAGGTAAGAAAGGGCCTCTAATGGTGTATAGGACAAGGCCTCTTGTGATAGATGGATCAGGACCTCTGGTGGTAGATGGAACAAGGCCTCTTGTGGGAGATGGGACAGGTCCTCCATTGGTAGAGATAGGGCTTCTGATGGTAAATGGAATAGGGTCTCCAATGGTAGATGGGACCAGGTCTCTGCTAAGAGACAAGACTGGGCCTCCAACAGAAGATCTGCAGGGCCTCTGGTAGTAGATAGGGCAGGCCTCCAGTGTTAAAGGGGCAAGACCTCTGTAGTATATTGGGCAATGCTTCTGGGAGTAGATGGGGCAGGGCCTGTGGTGGGAAATGGGACTGAGCCTCCATTAGTAGATGGGACAGAACCTATGATGGTAGATGGGGCAGAGTGTCTGCTGGCAGATGTGACTAGGCCTCTTGAGGTAGATGAGCCATTGCCTCTGATTACAGATGGGTCAGGGCCTCTGGCAGTAGGTGAGAGAGAGACTTTGGTGGAAAATGTAATTGGGCCAACATCAGTAAATGGTCAAGGCCTCCAATGGCAGGTGGGGTAGGGTCTCTGGTGGTAGATGAGCAGGAACTATGGTGGTAGTAGTATCAGGGCCAATGGTGGTAGATGGGCAGGGCATTTGGTGGTAGATGGGATATTGCCTCTGATATTAAATGGGTCATTGCTTTTAGTGGTAAATGGGTGAAGAGCTGTTGGTAATAGGTGGGACAGGACTTTTGGTAGTAGATAGGATGGGACCTCTAGTGGAAGATGGTACAGGGCCTGCATCCATAGATGGGCAGGGTCTCTGGTGGAAGGTAGGGCAGGACTTCTGGTGGTAGATAGGTAGGGCCTCCAATGTTAGATGGGTAGAGTCTCTGGTGGTAGATAGGCCTGTTCTCTGGTAGTTGATCCATCAGGGCCTCGTGTAGTAGATGGGGCAGCACCTTTGGTGGTACATGGGGTCAGAGTTTCTGTTGCTAGATAAGCATGGCCTCTGGTGGTAAATGGGACAGGGCCTCTGGAGGTTGTTGGACCATGACTTCTGGTGAGAGATGGAACAGGGTCTTTGGTGATAGATGGGACTGGGCCTCTGGTGGTAAATGGAGTCAGGCCTCGTTGGTAGATAAGACACGGTTTCTGGTGGTTGATGAAATGGTCCTCTATTGAGAGGTGGGACTGGACCTTCATTGGCAGATGGGACAGGGCCGCTGGTGAAAAATTGGATAGGGCATTTTGTGAGAGTTGGATAGGGCCTCTGGTGCAGGAGCACAGGTGATAGATGGGGCAGGACATCTGGTACATAAGACTGGGTCTCCATTGGTAGAGGAAACAGGACCCCTGGTTGAAAAAGTCTAAGCCTCCTCTATCTATAGATGGGACAACTCCTCTGGTGGCAAATGGGGCAGCACATTTGGCAGCAGATGGATGAAATGGGACTAGACCTCCATTGATGTAAGGGGCAGAGTTTCTGGTCGAAGAGGAGACTATTTCTCTATCATTAGTTGGGTCAGGGCTTCTGGTAGTAGACGGGGCAGAGCCTCTGGTGGTATATAAGGCATGGGGGAGAACCTCTTATGGAGCAGGGCATCTTATGGGGCAGGGCCTCTGGTGAGACATGGGTCTGGGCCTCCATTGGGAAGAAAGGCAGAACCTTTGGTGGTTGATGGGGTGGGCCTTCTGTGGTGGATGTGACAGAGCCTCTGAATGTAGATGAGACAGGGCTTCTAATGGGTGATGAATGTGAGCCTCAGTCAGTAGCTATGACTTGACCTCTGGTGGTAGATGGGGCAAGGCATTCAATGGCAGATGGTCTACCTGGTGGTAGATAGAACTGGGGCTCTGTTGAGAGGTGGGACTGGGCCTCCTTTGGTAGATGGAACAGGACCTCTGGCAGTAGGGGCAACAGGGCCTTTGGGGGAGAGGGGACTATTCCTCTATCGCTAAGTGGGACAGGGTTTCTGATGGTATATGGGGCCAGGCCATATTTGACAGGATCTTCAGTGGTAGTTGAGACAAAACCTCTAGCAATAGATGGGGTAGATTTTGTGGTAGGAGATGGAATTGGCCTTCTGGTGGGAGGTGGACTGAACCTTCATCAATAGATGAGACAGAGGCTGTGGAAGGAGATATCACTGGGCCTACATGAATAAATGGAACAGGGCCTCTGATGGTAGATGAGGCAGGACCTATAGTGTGTGATGAAAATGAACAACTTGCGGGAGATAAAACTGAGCCTCCATTGGTAGGTGGGATAAAGTGTCTGGTGGTAGATAAGACAAACCTTCTGGCTGGAGATGGGCCTGGGATTCCACTGGTAGATGAGACAGGGTCTTCAGTAGGACTTGGAGCAAGGCCTCCGGTGGGATATGGAACTGAGTCCTCATTGGTATATGGGACACAGTCTGTGGTGGTAAAAGGCAGAGCCTCTGACAGTATATAGGAAAGGGCCTCTGGTGGGAGCTAAGACTGACTCTTCATTGGCAGATGGGGCACAGCCTCTGGTGGTAGATGAGGCAGGGACTCTGGTGGTAGATGGGGAAGAGCTTGTGGTAGTATGGGTCAGGGCATCTGGTGATAGAAGATACAGGCATTTGGTGGAAGATATGGCTTGACCTCCATTAGTGGATGGGAAGGGCCTTCAGTGGCAGGTGCTGGGGCTCTGGTGTTGCTGGGCAGGTTTTCTGGTGGTAGATTGGGCAAGGCCTCTGGTGGTAGATGGGGAAGGCCCTGGGGTTAGATAGGCATGGACTCTTATATTTGATAAAGGAGGGCCTCTTGTGTTAGCTAGGAAGGACCTCTGGGGTAGATGTGGCAGGACCTGTGGTGAGCAATGATCGTCTATCGAGAGATGAAAGGGGGCCTCCATTGGTAGGACAGGACATCTGTTAGAAGATGGTAAGACCTTTGGTGGCAGACGGCCTGTGGTGATAGATGACACTGTGCTTCTGTTAAGAGATGGGAAAGGGCCTCTGGAGGGAGATGGGACAGAGCATCTTGTAGAAGATAAGTAAGGCCTCTGTTAGTAGAAGGGACTAGGCCTCAGTTGGTTGAAGAGGCAGAGCATAAGGTCACAGATGGGAAAGGGCATCTGGTCCATAACGCAACTGAGCCTTAAATGGTAGATAAAACAGGGTCTCTGGTTGAAAAACATACTGTGCCTATATTGATAGATGGGACCAGGCCTCTATTGATAGGTGGGATAGGGACTCTGGTTGTAGATAGAGCAAACCCTCTGGTGGAAGATGGAACTTTGATTCCATCAGTAGATGGGACAGGGCCTTTAGTTAGACATGGGGCAGAGCCTCTGGTGGGATATGGGCTTAGGTCTTCTTTGATATATGGGACAGGGTCTGTGGTGGCAGATATAGTAGGGCTTCTGACAGTATATGGGAAAGGGCCTCTGGTAGGAGATAAAACTGAGCCTTTATTGGTAGACAGTACACAACCTCCCATGGTAGCCAAGGCAGGAACTCTGGTGGTAGATGGGAAAGAGCCTGTGGTGGTAGATGGAGGAGGGCCTCTGCCTATAGATGGACAGCAAGTCTGGTAGGAGATATGATTGGACTCTCATCAGTAGGCAGGCAGGGTCTCTGCTGGCAGATGGGGCAGGGGATCTGGTGGTAGATGGGAAAGTTCTCCACTGGTAGATAGGGCAGGGCCTCTAGACATAGCTGGACAGGGCCTCTGGTGGTTTGTGGGCAGATGCTTTGGTGAAAGATATGGCAGGACCTTTGAGGTAGAGAGACAGTTACTCTGGTGTTAGATAGGACTGGGCTTCTTGTGGTTAATGGGTTCAGGCGTTACTGGTAGATAAGGTGGAGCCTCTGGTAATAGATAAGACTGGGCCTCTGTTGAGAGGTGGGAGTGGATCTCCACTGGTAGATTGAATAGAGCCTCTCGTGGTAGATGGAACAGGGATCTGGTCCAAGTTGGTAGGGTCTTTGGTGGTAGATGGGTCAGGGCCTCTGGTGGTAGATGATACTGAGCCTCTGTTGAGAGATAGGACTGGGCCCATCAATACATGGGAAAGGGCCTCTGGCAGTAGATGGGAAAGGGCATCTGGTGGAAGATGGCTAGGCCCTTTGTTGGTAGATGGGACTGGGCCTCAGTTTGTAGAAGAGGTTGGGCCTCAGGTCATAGATGGAACAGAGCATCTCGTCCATAATGGGATTGGGCCTTGATCAGTAGATGAAACAGATTCTCCGGTTGAAGAAAACACTGCCTACATCAAAAATGGGACTGGACAGTTGGTGAGAGAAGGGATTGGGCCTTTATTGACAGATGAGGCAGGCCTCTGCTTGTAGATAGGATAAACCCTCTCATGGGATATGGGATGTGGATTCCATTGGTAGATGTGACAAAGATTCTAAGGCAATATGGGGCAGGAGTTCTGGTGGAATATAGGTCTGACCTCCATTGGTACATGGGACAAAGCCTGTGGTAGTAGATAGAGTAGGTAGAATAGATAGAATAGTAGATAGAATAGAATAGCCTATGACAGTTGATGAAAAAGCGTTTCTGGTGGAAGATAAGACTGAGATTCTATCAGTAGATCAGACATGGTCTCTGGTGGTAGCCAAGGCAGGGCCTCTGGTGGTAGGTGGGACAGTGCTTCTGGGGGTAGATATGCAGGGCCTTCTGTGGCTGATGGGAGAGGGCCTCTTGTGGTAGCTGGGCAGGACCTCTGGTGGCATATCTCCAGTGGTAGATATGACAGGGCTGCTGGGGTTAGATGGGTAGTTCCTCTGGTCTAGATGGGTCTAGTTTCCTGGAAGAGACTAGTCTAGATACCCTTGGAGATAATGTGCAGACATATACTCAAGGCAGTTACTAAGAGGGTAAATAACCTCGTTCCTGCTTTGCACATAGAGCTATTGTGTGTGTCTTGCTCCCGTTCCTACTATGGCAGTATATAATCTCTCCCCACGTCTATTGGGTATGGAGAGCTTTGCACCAACCAGTCACCATGGGTCCCTCCTGTATTAATAAACCCATGTTTTTCCAACCTGTCTTCTGGGTAATTTCTTCAAAATAGATCTAATTTGGGGCTTCTGTGATACAGGAGGTACAACATCTGTTCCCTGTTGGCATGAAGCCCTTTAAAATGTAAAATGGAGCCGGGCTCGATGGCTCAGCCTGTAATCCCGCGCCTTTGGGAGGCTGAGGTGAGTGGATTCCCTGAGCCCGCGGGATCGAGACCCGCCTGGGCAGCGAGACCTCATCTCTACAATAAATCAAAAAATCAGCCGGGCGTAGTAGCGCGCGCCTATAATTCCAGCTACTCGGAAGGCTGAGGTGGAAGGATCGCCAGAGCCCAGCAGGTCGAGGCTGCGGTGGCCGGGAGCAGCCATTGCATTCCAGTCTGGGTGGCAGAGTGAGACTCCAACTCAAAAAAAAAAAAAAAAAAAAAAGTAAAATCGTATCGTTTTCTAAGATGGAGTCACTTATATATAACCAGGAAGTGAGGTTCTTTGGGGCTATCTTGGAGGCTGCCAGCCCGCAGTGTTCAAATATAGTTTTCAAATAAATGAATGAATTATTTAATAAACTCCACGTCCTCTGTACTCAGTCCATTTGGATCTGACACGGGACCTTAGGATCTGGCAACATATAACACTTGGCTGGTTTTGTGTTTTCACTCTAGAGGACTCAAATGATTAGCTCTCACTGTGCCTCAAGTTTTAAAATGGGAGTTGTAAAATCATCATGAAATTAAAAAATTTTAGAGCCATGGAGAATGTTCATTATTAAACCTCTCCCACAGGGTTGACCCGGGGGCAGAATTATGAAGGTGGTGACTTGCTTTTTAGAGCTTGCCTCTACAAATCTCACTGCCCTTCCCTCTGCTGGTCACTCCATGTAGACAATATTCAGTTTAATGGACAGAAGCACATATTTGTGGGATTTGCTCTTACATTCCTTGAGTAAGTACCAGTTGGAGATAATGATGTACAGGCTGGACGAGGTGACTCACACCTGTAATCCCAGCACTTTGAGAGGAAGAGGCGAGAGGATCGTTTGAGCCCAGGGGCTCAAGACGAGCCTAGGCAACTTGGCAAGACCTTGTCTCTACAATAAATCAAGAACTTAACTGGGCATGGTGGCATACATCTGTAGTTCTAGCTACTTAGAAGGCTGAGGTGGAAGGATGACCAGAGCCCAGTAGGTAGAGGCTGCAGTGACCGTGATCATGACACTGTACTCCAGCCTGGATGACAAAGTGACACTCTGACTCAATAAATAAATAAACAAACAAATAAATAAATAGTGTACAAATGCATGTTTTAGTAAATTCAATAAGGCCAATACTTGCTGCAGCTTTAAAACACATCATTAAACCTCAGTTGAACATCTGATGAAGCTTCTGGCTTATGATGAGGAGTTAGATTTACGAAAGTCCTAAACACTGGAGACACTGGCTATGGAGGGAGAACCAAGCACTGGAGGTTTCCCAGCAGGGTCGCAATTCACACAGCTCACTCATGGTCACCTGGAGGACACATGAGTTAACTAGACAGATGGACAGAGTTCACCTGTTTGTTCGTTGAACACATATTTTCCGAGCACTTCCTCTGTGCCAGGCACTGTCTTAGGTGTTACCCTTCCCACTTCATACTTCACACTCCTCACTTCTCTCTGTTCACATAGCATCACTTCAAAGAGGCCTAGTCTGACCATCACACGTAAAATTGCAATTAAAACTGCAGGCTTCCATTTCCCTTACTCTGATCTACATTTTCTTATTTCATGACACGTGTCACCTACTGACATACTGTATCCAAATCTCTGCTACTTTCTGTTATCTTTCTCCCTTGCCCCCACTCCGTGCTAGAATTTCAGCTCCACAAGGGCAGAAATTTTAATCTGTTTTGTCCACTGATACAGTGCTATACATCTCATAATAGATGTTGAATAGTTAGTGAATTGGTGAGTGCTGGCAGTGCAAGAGTAAGTAAGACAGGTCAAGCTCTCTGTCTTCTGTAGTCTCTACTCTATCTCTCTCTCCTCTTTCTCCTTTCTCTTTGTCACTCTCTTCTCTCTCTCTCTCCTCTCCATCTTTCCCCTCTCTCTGTGTGTGTCTCTCTCCCTCTCTCTTTCTCTCTCTCCTTCACATTCTTTCTCTCTTTTTCTCCATCCAGGCATACAGTTGATGTTCACTGGGTAAAATCCAGCTAACATACTATTACTCTGGCCTGACCTACAAATGTCATTTCCTACAATGCCCCAAGCAATTTGTGGCTTCTTCCTAGAGCAGCCCAAGTGTCTTTGCTATAAAACCTAGATCCCCAGGGCACTCTAGGTTCCAATTTCCCTCTTGTTTTTATAAAAATAAAGAAGTTTGCCTTTTAAATGAAGCAAGCCAGAGCCCAGTCTTGCTTCCTGCACAGCAGTGCCTCTGGGTTTAGGGAAGAAAACAGATTTGCTTTTACTCTCAAATTGGTCCAACAGTGTTACAAAGTCATTACACACTTTTTTTCAGTAAAGTTAAAGTTTCCACCACCCCCTTCCAAACTATGAGAAAGACTAAGTTGACTATTCTCCAAAGGCTATATAAAAGCAAGGACATTCTGTTGACAGTTTAATAAAAATCAGGACATGCCAAACAGGAGCATACAGAGAATGACAACTGGGACTCAACATGGGGGGTGGAAGGGGACAGATGAAGGATGTTCAGTGAACACAGTCAACAGCAAGAATGTGCCAAGGAGGGTTAATTAAAGTTCATGAAAACAGTAACTGACTTGGGTGATACCTACAATCTTTCAACACAGATCATTACATTAGTGTATGAGATTCAGATAAATGAAACCAGAATGTGAGTAGAAGGACAAGTTGCTGAAACCAGCAATTAAGAGGTGTCTACAGTGTTTTGGTGGGAAGCCTGGAGCTGGGAGAGACGTAACAAAACCTTTGTGGCTTTGTTTCTTTTGCTGAAGAAAGAAAAGTCAGTAGTAGTTAGTCTTGCCAAGTGAGGACAAAATTGTCAGACCCGTTTATCAAGGGTCGAGCTGTCTAAGAAGTCACTATCCACATATGCTGTTGAAAGTTAAATGGAAGCAAATTGAAATGCAGGGTAAAATTCAGCTCCTCTGTCACACCAGCCACCCTTCAAGTGCTTAGTAGCCACATGCACACACTGGGCAACACAGGGCCAGAGTGTTTTATCATGGCAGAAAGTGCTCTTGGAAGCACTGCCCTAGAGTGTGCAGGTGGGAACGTCAGTCCTGGACAGTATCCATACCATGCCCACCTGCCGTTCCCCTACCCTTACAGAGATGTGGACTCACAATGTTGGAGTTGGCAAAGACTGTAGCAACTGAGGTCAAAATATTACCACTCTTGATACACACACACACACACACACACACACACACACACACACACACACACACAAGGGTAACAGAGGTTAGATGAAGGTATTTATTCAACTCATATTTATAAAGGTACCAAGATGCTAAAGTGAATAAAACATTGGCCCCAGGTGTGGTGGCTCACGCAGCAATTCTAGCATTTGGGAGGCTGAGGCAAGAGGATGACTTGAGTCCAGGAGTTCAAGACCAGCATGGGCAACATAGCAAGATCTCATCTCTAAATATATATAATATATCTAAAAAATATATATATTAGCTGGGTGTGGAGGTGTGCACCTGTCGTCCCAGCTATTGGGGAAGCAGAGGTGGAAGAGTCACCTGAACCAGGAGGTTGAGGCTGCAGTGAGCTATGATTGTGCTACTGAACTCCAGCCTGGGTACCAGAGGGAGATCCCAATTCTAAATAATTAAATAAACATAGACCCAAACCTACAGGCACTCACACCTTCAGGCAAAAGTTTAGATATTGAGATTAATGACATCAAGAGGGTCAATGTTACAGAGGTGTGGATAAGGCACTGTCACAGATTGGATTTTCAAAAGATGGTCATGGTGATATTTCCAGTTTCACAAGCTTTTCCATAACCTTCCACTCCCCATCAAGAAGAGGGATCTATTTCCTCCCTCCTTCCACCTGGGGGGTCTCATGACTGTTCCAAGCAAGGGCAGATGTGATGCTACGTAACTCTGAGGCTATGTAATATAAACAATTCAAGTTCCTCCCATCTCTCTGCCTCTTGAGGTGCACACCATTGGAGCCCTCGGCCACCTTGCAAAACATTCAACCACCTTAAAGTTGCAATGCTGAGAACACCAAGTAGGAAAACAACAGAAATACAAGAAGAGACATCAAGGACCTCCAGCTCTTCCAGGAGCCTGGTGTTTGGCCCTTCCCATCATCCACCAAGTGACTGTGAGCCATCAGATGCCATAGAACTGCATTCATGTCTTCCAGATGAAACCCTGTTAACATGGGGGGGTGGCCGGAGTGCAGTCAGGTGTGGTGGAGGTAGACATTTCATTCATTCTTTTATTCATTCATCTAGTGAATATATACAGAACCCATGGTGCCAGCTACCTGGCTTGTTCATCAATTGAAACTCTTTATGGCTACACAACCCCCCTTCAAAAAAAGTGACTTAAACATTAAGATGTGTCCTTCACCTAATGAGAAAAATTTGAGGTGGGAGACCCAGAAATGTTTTGCTGTTTCCAGTCTCTTTCTAGTCTTTTACTCCACTAGCCTCAGATAAAAGTTTTTTTTTATCTTAATGCCTTGTGGTCACAACCTGGCTCCAACAGCTCTGGCCATCACTTCCTCCTGTGCTTCTCATGACACATCCAGACGCAAGAAGAATACAAGGGGTCTCTCCTTGTGTGCTCCCCATTTTTCTAAGAAAGAAAATATATTTCCTGAGGTCTCTGTTAGCTGACTCCCTCTTACATTGAGTTGACAAGGAGTGAGTCACATGGCCATCCTTGGAGGGTGGCAGAGGAAAGTGGATGAGGTGGGAAGGTACTGGGAAGGAATCTGGCCTTTTCAGCACATGGAGTAAAAGACAGACATGGGTTAAGACTCTTCTTTCCCTTGGCAAATTCCTAACTAAGAGGCCTGAGGAGACAGGCTTTTTATTAACTCCCCTGTATAATGTAGTTTACTTTCCAACCTGGCTCAGGTATAACATCACATGATGGATGAAGAAGGAAAATCAAAGTATTTTATGATCCTGTTTATGACATCTGCCTCTCTAAGTCTGTCATCCATGAGGCTTCATCTACATATTAGAAACTTGACTCTCTTACCATTCCCATACCACCCATTTCCTTTACTGCTTTTGAAACTCCTTAGATAGTTCTAGTTGACTAATTGCCAGTCAATTAGTCAACTTAGTTGACTAAGGAGTTTTAAAAGCAGTAAAGCCTGTTGGCTGCTGCTTGGAAATGTCCTACTTTCCTATTGATTTTTGGTTTCTTATTATTTCTGTCCTCCTAAAGTGTATATTGATATAACCAAGTTACGATTCAACCATGGCAGGCACATGTTCTCAGGACTCCTGGGGACAGGTGCCATGGGCCTGGTCACTCACAGTTGACTTAGAATACAGCATCTCAAATATTGCACAGAGTTTGGCATCTTTTGTCAACAAGGGAAAGGAGGATTGGAAGAAGTCTGAGGAAGACAACCAGCAGTGCCTGCCATAGCCGGGCTCAGTGAAACCACTGGGGTATGATCCTGTCTTCAGTATGTCCAAGTGGGTGGCACTGGATGACACAGCAAAGAGCCACGGAAAGGTATGGCAGACTGCGGGCGACATACTTCTACTGGGTTGAGAGTGGTGACATGGTGGAGGGCAGAGGGAGGGCAGTGTCCCACCTTCACAGTGGACATCCTTGCATGCACCATCATATTTACCATTCAATTCAGTAGAAATGACAGGGTATATTAGAAAACTCTGCCACCATATGGGAAAGGAATTGGATGGGACTTGGTCAGAGGCGGAAGACTAGACTTTCCCCAAAATTCACCTTAACTTCAAAACAGAATTTGGAAGCTAAGTCTAGAGAGTCTACTTTACTATTATGTATCTTAGTCCACTTGTGCTGCAAAATATCCTAAATAAGGTGGCAATAAGCTACAGAAATCTATTGCTCAAGGTTCTAGAGGCTGAAGTCCAAGATCAAGCCACTGGCAGATTTGGTGTCTGGTGAGTACCTCTTTCTGGCTCCTGGATAACACCTGCTTGCTGTATCCTCACATGGCAGAAGGTCTAGTGGTCTCTCTCTGGCCTCTCTGATAAGGGGACAAATCCCATACATGGAGGCTCTGTCTCCATGATCTAATTGTTGCCTAAAGACCTCGTTTTCTAATACCGTCACGCTGGGGATAGATATCAACATATGAATTTTGGTGCATACAAACATTCGGACCATAACGACATGATCTGCAGAAACATAAAAATTACCCTTTCCAGAATGCCTTTAAATTTAAATGCTTTATTTAACCAGAGAAATAGGGCAAAGGGAGAGAGGCAGAAATAAATTTCTTAGGCTGGGTGCCATGGCTCACACCCAGCCTAAGAAATTTATTTCTGCCTCTCTCCCAGCATTTTGGAAGGCCAAGGTGGGAGGATTGCTTGAGCCCAGGAGTTCAAGACCAGCCTGGGCAACATAATAAGATCTTGTCTACACACACACATATACACACACTCAAAAAACTAAATGGGGCATGGTGGTGTATGCCTGTAGTCCCAGCTACTTGGGATTGGGAGGTTGAGGCAGAAGGATTGCCTAAACCCAGGATGTTGAGGCTGTGATGAGCTGTGATTATGCCACTGTAGTCCAGCCCGAGCAACAGAGCAAGACCCTGACTCAAAAAAAAAGAAAAGAAAAATAAATAAAAGAAAGAAAAGAAAAAGAAATAAATTTCTTTAGATTCAAAGAAGTTTACAGTGCATTAAGAAGGAACAAAGAAACCGGGCTCGGTGGCTTAGCCTGTAATTCCGTGCCTTTGGGAGTCTGAGGTGAGTGGATTGCCTGAGCCCCCAGGTTCGAGACCCACCTGGGCAGGCAAGAACTCATCTCTACAATAAAATAAAAAAATTAGCCGGGTGTGGTAGCGTGCGCCTGTAATTCTGGCTATTCGGAAGACTGAGGAGGAAGAATCGCCAGACCCAGCGGAGCGGCCACTGCACTCCAGTCTGGGCGACCGAGTGAGACTCCAACTCAAAAAAAAAAAAAAAAAAGAAGGAACAAAGAAACTTGTCAACACAAAGAAGAGTAACTGCAGCAGTGAGGCATCCTCTCCCCCTGCCCCCACAAAAAAGTTCACCTTTTCCTAAACAGGAAGGAAAATGCTGCTGATTTTTCACTGAATTGTCAACCTCCATTTTCTCTTCCCAATATAGTTCTGGGCTTGATAGATAGGAAGTGTTCAAAGAAGAAATGACTCTCAGATATTCTAAAACAACAATTAAGTCACATATACAATTGCTCTAGCTGAAAAGGTCTTGAGCACTTTTCTGTGAATGAGAAACGCACATGGGGCAAACCCCTCTGGCACTCTCCCACTCTGAGAGCTTTTCTGTCCTCTCAATAAATCCTACTTTGTCAAAAAAAAAAAAAAAGAAGAAGAAAGAAAGAAATAAAGAAAAAAAAAAAAAAATACACATGATTCCCTGAAGGCTTCTGGGTGTTAATAGGCAAATTGGGAGTGTGATTGAACTAGGAGGAGAGACATAAAAGCAAACTGGATCATTCCACCAAGAAAATTACCTTTTCGTGGAAAAATGAATGTACTACTGGGTCTTGCTTTTGTCCCAAACGAGAGTTCAATCAGGAGATCTGAAGCATCCACGGGTTGAAGAAGGAAAACATGTATGCGCTGTGTGTGTGGATTTAGAGAGAGGTTTGGGAATACGCATGAGTTGAGGCAGGGCGAGGAAGGTGGAGGATATGTCCAAGCTGCTTCAGTCTCCCTCTGGGCTCCTTTTCCTCACTGAGCCGCTCCAGACAAATGAATCCCAGATGAAAGGAGAAGGCCTGCAGGTGCAGCGGGGTTGACGGGATTGCCTGAGCCGCCGTGTGCTCTGCAGATGAGGACGCAGCCATGCCCTGCTCCTCCTGAGAACTCTCCAAGTCCAAGCCATGCCCTGTAATGGGTTGCCCAGTCTGGACAGAGCCATTGCGGGGGGCCAGCCCCTGCAAGTTTTGGGGAGTCCCTTGGAAGATGTGGTGGTGTCGGCGAATCTGTAGGGACAGATATTCAAAGAAAGAAAGATGGAGGGATAGATATAAAGAGGAAGAAAGAGAAAGAAAGGAAGTGGACAACTGTTCAGTGAAATGAGCAGAAGCCGTTTATTGAAAGTTACAGCAGGTATTTATCCCCAAATTTTACACAGGCAGTCTCACAAGTCTTTCACGTGAACACAAAGCCAGGTGCAGGAGGGGCATCCCCCACCCATCAGATGCTTAGGTGTGAGGAGGGACAAATCTCAAGATTGTCTTATTGTTCCCTTTACTAGTTAATGCTCTTCAAAAGCAGTGCAACAATCCTTACTAGCCTAGTGATGCTCTGATAATCAATAACTTCTAGAGCTCACACAAAACCCATGATGACTAATTTAAACTTTATTACCTTTCTATTCTATGCTAATACTACTTACACAATGCTATGGAAGCTCTTAGTTATAGCTTAAGTCAATTCCTAAAGAATGTGGCCCAGTCCAAAGATCACACTGGGCTCTACAGGATGTAGCCCAGTCCAAGGTTCACAGTGGGCCACCTTTTGGAACAATAGTCTACAATCTCTTAACAAAATGGCTATTCTAAAGTCCTATATATCTATCCTAATTTCTATGAAAGTTTCCAATTCCTAATTTTAATATATAAAGCTGATTAGCAGCAGCAAAACTTCTAAAACCCAAATATAAACTGTAAATGTACTAAAGCCAAAACCACAATAGTAGAAAATGGAGACAATGAAATTTCTAAAGTTAACTATATTCTTACTAAACCTAAAAATATCATGATTGATTATGCTTGAACCAACATGATTCCTTGACGTAGCATGACCTATTCTACAACACCTTCTAGGAATAAAATAAATTCAATTTCTATAATAGGTAGAAAAAAAGATCTTACACTAACTATAGCTAAAGCTGGCCTAAAAGAATGCAGCCCAGTCCAAAGTACGCGCTGGGCCCTCAGGAATGTGGCCCAGCCCAAACTCTGTGCTGGGCCATTTCTGATAACTCTAGATAGTCATTTATACCATTGAAAAGCTGAAAACAGCTCTCCATAAGTAGATACTAATTCTACAAATATTCTTTTAAATCTTATAAAAAAGCTTGTACCATATAAAAGGCTCCCAGATGTGACCTTAATTTGAATTATATCTAATACCTAAGCCGAAACTACAGCTTATGGGAAACAGGAACAATGGGTTTCTAGAGTGAGCCATGCCTGTCACAGTCACAGAGCCTTCAGCCTAGGCCAGCAGAGTTCCTTTAGGTTGTTTGTGCTGCATGGCAAAAGGGGGAGGAAAATGGGGTCAATGGCTCCCGAACATGTCCTAGTGGTCTCTGGGTCCATGGCCCTCCCTGATCCCTAACGCTCAGTGGGCCTCTGTGGCCGGCTCCCAACAGGCCATGATGCTTGTGAGAGTGACGTGCTTGATAGGAAAATTGGAAAGATGGGGAGAAGAGAGTGAGAATGATACTGCTTCCTCCTCCTCTCTTATAGCTGGGCCCTCTACCTCCCTGTCTCTCTCACACACAGATGGTTAATTTCATGTGTCATCTTGGCTAGGTCATGATACCCAGATATTTATTCTAGATGTTTCTGTGAAGTTTTATGTCATCTCTGAAACATTCTAGATGATATGGACAACTAAATTAATATACTTGGGTAAAGCAGATTGCTCTCCGTGCTCTGGGTGGGCCTCGTTCAATCAGTTGAAGGAACAAAAACTGATCTCCAGAACAAGTGGGAATTCTGCCAACAGATGGCCTCCAGACTGCAACTCTTCCCTGGGTCTCCAGCCTGCCAGTCCACCTTGCAGAATTTTTCTTTCTTTTTTTATTTTGAGTCAGAGTATCACTATGTCACCCAAGTTGGGGGATGTTAGCATAATCATGGTTACTGTAGCCTCGGCCTACTGCACTATGGTGATCCTTCCATCTCAGCCTTCCAAGTAGCTGGGACTATAGGCATGTGCCACCATGCCTGGCTAATTTTTTGATTTATTATGGAGACAAGGTCTCGCCATATTGCCCAGACTGGTCTTGAACTCCTGGGCTCAAGCAATTCTCTTGCCTCAGCCTCTCAAAGTGCTGGGATTACAGGTATGAGCTACTGTGCCTGGCTTCTCTGAAGATTTTAAACTTGTCAACTTGCATTACCACATGAGCCAACTTGCATTTTGATGTGAGCCAGTTTCTTAATATTTCTCTCTCGGCCGGGCTCAGTGGCTCAGTCTGCACTCCCAGACTTTGGGAGGCCGAGGCGAGTGGATTGCCTGAGTGGATTGCTCGAGACCAGCCTGGGCAACTTGGTGAGGCCACGTCTCTACAATAAATAAAAAAAAAAATTAGATGGGTGTGGTAGTGCATGCCTGTAGTTCCAGCTACTTGGAAGGTTGAGGTGAAAGGATCACTGGAACCCAGCAGGTCAACGCTGGGGTGGCCATGAGTGTGCCACTACACTCCAGCCTGGGTGATGGAGTGAGATTCCAACTAAAAAAAAAAATTCTCTCTCTCCCTCCTTCTCTCCCTCCCTCCCAGTCTTCCTCTCTCTTCCCCTGCACACACATGCACATGTATACCCACCCCTAACACGTTAATCCTATGGCTACAAGTCACTCTGCACATTCCTGTGAACCTGTCTGCTTCCTCTTGATAGCATCTGTGACTCACTCATTATTAGAAGCCCAGAGTTTTGCAGATACTGAGCCGTGGTGGACAGTTGTTGAATGAATCTGGTCCAACTCTTTAAAATAGCAGTTTCCAACTTTTTTTGGCATCAGGGTCTGGTTTTGTGGAAGATAATTTTCCATATACTGGGGGTGGAGAGGGTGGCTTCAGGATGATTCAAGCACCTTACATGTATTGTGCTCTTTATTTCTGTTATTACATTGCAATATATAATGAAATAATTATTAACTCACCATATGCAGAATTAATGGGAACCCCGAGCTTGCTTTCCTGCAACTAGATGGTCCCATCTTGGGAGGATGGGAGACAGTGACATCTGAAGTGTGTTGTTTATGTCCAGTCTACTATGTCATCTTGTTTTGGTTTCTGTCACTGCAAAAAATCCTGTTTCACAAAGATAGTATGTTGGAAATGGAAGCGGACTTTCAGTCAGAAGGCAGAGCTCAGGTGGTAATGCAAGCTATGGGGAAAGGCTGTAAATACAGAGGGTGCCAAAAAAAAGTATACATTTTAAGAAAGGAAAAAAAAACTGTATTAAAATTGTAGTAATATATACCGATAACAAAAGATGAATACAAGTCACGTTTGACTTCTGCAATTGCAAGAGGTGCTCAGAGTGGTTATTATCAGCATCCAGACACTTCTCTTAGAATGACTTAAAATGTGTATAAATTTTTGTGGCACCCCCAGTACAGAGGAAGCTTTGCTTGCCCGCCTGCCACTCACCTCCTTCTGTGTGGTCTGGTTTCTTCTCATCCTTTCTTTTTTTAAATTTAAAGATGTTGGGTACATTTCAGGGTTAGGAACATAAGTAGCCATCATACAAGTGAAGTTGGGCCTCCCATTGGTCCTCACTTCACTTGGTTTGGGATCAGGTACCTTTATTAGTTATGTGCACCTCTCTTTCCTCCCCTGGCAGTAACTCACTACAGCCAATCCCTTTCATGTAATATGATAATTGTTTGGATCCACTTATGAGTGAGAATATGTGGTACTCAGTTCTTTATTTCTGTGATAAGTCACAGAGTATGACAGACTCTAAAGCCATCCAAGTTGCTGCAAAGTCCCTAGTTTTGTATTTCTTTATGGCTGTGTGATATTCCATTATGTATAAGTACCATATTTTTTTATCCAGTTCACTTTCAATGGGTAGCATGGATGGTTCCACGTTTTTGCTATTGTGAATAGTTCTGCAATAGACATGCGTGCACAGGTATCTTTTTTGTAGAATAATTTGAATTCTTCCGAGTATATTCCCAGAAGGAGGATTGCTGGGTTGTATGTAAGACTGGTTTTTAGAACTTTGAGAAATTGCCACACTGTGTGTGTATGTTTTTTTAACAGAAGTTGTACTAGTTTACACTCCCACCAACAGTGTAGAAGCATCCCCTTTTCTCCCCATCCTCTCACCGTCTGTTGTTTTTTGAGTTATTTATGATGGCCATCCTGACTGGAGTTAGGTAGAACCTCACTTTATTTTGATTTGCATTTCTTTGACGATTAGTGAGGCTGCGCTTTTTATCATTAGTGAGGCTGCTTGCATGTCTTCTTTTGAGAAGTATATATGCATACATTTTGCCTACTTTTTTTTGGTATCTAGGAATATGTGGGTTTAAAATATTTTTTAAATTTAAAGATGTGGGGTACAAGTCAGGGCTAGGTATGCAAATGTTCATTATGGAGGTACCCTTATTGATGAGGTGTGCTCCCCCCACTCCCCTGGCTGTTTCCCACTACTGACAATCCTGCCCACCCCCCACCAGTTTCCCACTACGGCCAAGCCCTTTCTTATAGAGTTATGATAATTGTTCAAGGTCTGCTTATTAGTGAGAACATGTGGTACTCAGGTCTTTGTTTCTGTGATAGATCACTCAGTATTATAGACTCTAAGTCCATCCAAGTTGCTGTGAAGTTCATAATTTTGTCCTTCTTTATGGCTGCGGAATATTCCATCGTGTATATGTATCACTTTTTAAAAATCTGGACATCTTTCGATGGGCAGCATGGTTGGTTCCGTGTTTTTGTTATTATGAATAATGCTGCAATAAACATGCGTGTACAGGTATCTTTTTCATAGAGTGATTTGAGTTCCTCCTGGTATATTCCCAGAAGGACGATGGCTGGGTCACATGGAAGGTTGATTTTTAGAGCTTTTAGGAATCACCAAACTGTTTTCCACAGAGGTTGTACTAGTTTACACTCCCACAAACAATGTTCTCCCCTCACCCACCCCGGAATCCTCTCCGGCATCTGTTGTTTTTTGTGTTATTGATGATGGTCATCCTGACTGGAATTAGGTGGTTTCTCAGTGTGGTTTTGATTTCCATTTCTTTGACGACTAGTGAGGTTGAGCATTTTTTCATGTATCTGTTGGTTGCCTGTTTTTTGATAGGGCTGTTTGTTTTTTTCCTTTTGGCACAGTTGAGTTGCTTGTAGATCCTGAATGTTAGCTCTTCGTCAGATATACAGATGGCAAATATTTTTTCCACTCTCTTAATTGTTTCTTTCACTTTGCAGAAGTGGTTTGGTGTCTAACTATCCATGACCTGGGACCCCTGCTTTATGACACCTGAATATCTTCTTATCATCTTTGCTTTATTTGATGAAAACAAGGCACTTGCCACACTACAAGATAGTTCGTTTGTTCATTCTATATTTAGAGAGTTCTCAATATCAGAAAAATAAGTCTTCTTTAAAATGGGCCACACCCACCTTCCTATCAATTCCACCCAGTGGCCTTAGTCTTGCCTTCCTGAGCTACTCAGAACAACTCCAATCCCTTCTCCATGATTACTTTGAATATTTGGAGTCACACACTTTCTTTCCAGTTGAGGTAAATCATTTCCTCTTAAGTCTTTAGATGAGACATCTGGCTATTTATCAACACTTAGAAAGTATTTATTTCTCTAGTGAATAGTTTTTACAGGAAACCAGACAAATTTCAGACCCAAAAGAAGGAACACCAAGAACTGTATGTTAGATATCATTATATGCCCTGCCCAGCACTCAGTTGATTATCAGATTAAACTGCATTGGCATCCTTTTTCTTTTATTGTGTAATTGTGAAAAAATAAGCACGATCCCTAGGCCTTCTGTAACACCACGTTTCTCTGACCTACTCCCAGTCCTGGCGGAAAGAATTAAATAATCCCTCATGTACATCCACAGCGCTTTGTACAAACCTATTTGAAAGAACTGACTAACATGTAGTATCACGAAGTGCTGCTTTGCATGTCTGTCCCCTGCTAGATGAGGGCCCCCTCTAAGAGGGCAGAAGCCTGTTTGTTATTGTATCACTAACACTTAGCACAGTGCTGGGCACATAATAGCTATTCAACATATGTATGAGTCAGTGTTACTAGTATCTAACCTAAAAATACCTTATTTGTATGCACAATCCCTATCCTGTCCATTTTTATCAAAAGGATAAAGTTCTCTCTTGCTGTGCCATTTTGGGGCAAGACAAGATGTACTACTTCACATGTTGTGCTGCTTTGGTATTTGAAAACTTCTGAAGGAAGTTCAATATATATACTCTGTGTTTTCACACAATTTATAGGGCATAGAGTATGCCCTGAGTTGAGCTTAGTCACATGATTGCTTCCTTGAGAACACTCAGGTTCCAAAACGTGATAACTAAAGAATGCAAATAATTCTTATCTGGCATAGCAACTTCTGTAGCAAAACAGACATCTAATCCAATACTCTCCTTGGGATGTGAAAGCTTTGTAAGTCTTCCCTAACGATGACATTTTTTTTTCTGTTTGAATTAATCTCCATTGTCTCTTTAATCTTTTTTAGGGATAAAGTGCACTAGTAGGTTAGAAGTCAAAAACATGACAGAATTTACCCAAGAGGCATCTTCATCAGTTATAATGAAAATGGAAATGTGTGTGCTCGTAGTAATAGACACATCAGGGCAATGTCAGTTAAAACAGAACCAGAACTTACTGGAATTTTGCGGAGGTGCCCCTAAAGACAAACACTACATCCTCATGAAGATGCCATGGCAACCATCATGAGGTGATATGAGTGTAGTCTGAAAGAAGACTAACTGCCCCTCCTCCTTTTTGGCGGTGTCTGTTGAAAAAGTGTGCAAATGTGAGTCTACATTTTGTGCACAGCCTCTTTGGTGACACCATTTTATGAGTGGACTTCTCATGTGAGATGTCAGACTAGACATCACTAATTCTTGCCTTTTCTCTTGGGCTTTCAGATTTTGCCAGAGAGAAATCTCCCAAATTCCTGCCTGGGAAAGAGAGGGCTATAAAGTTCCTTATCTGTTTTCACGTGTTTTCAGAACCCAGTGGGATGAAGGAATGAGGAGAGGGTACTATTTATTCAGTTGGTGTTCTCCTGTGATCTTGCCCCTTTACTGTACACTGAGAGTGGGGATGAGTGGCAACCTGACTTGAGCGTGTACTCTCAACTTGTCACCATCACCAGTAAGTCCTCCCAGTGATGTCAAAGACAGGTGGCCCTGTAAGGGACTGCATGAGGAAGAATGGCTCTGTAACATGGAGGACGCTCACCTGAACTTCCTGTACTAGAAACAGCATTGCTCTTCCTCAGTTTACCTTCAGTGCCTTGGACTGCATTAACTTCATGTTGTCCTAGGGAATTTAAAGGATTCATCACTCAGAGTTATAGCAAAGAACCACATTCCACATCTGCCATTTAGGCTCCAAGCCACTTCAGGTCATTGGAACCATTATTATTATTATTATTTGAGTTGGAGTCTCACTCTGTCTCTCAGACTGGAGTGCATTGGCACGCTCCTGGCCACTGCAGCCTTGACCTGCTGGGCTCTGGCGATCCTTCCATCTCAGCCTTCCAAGTAGCCGGAACTACAGGTGCACGCCACCATGCCCGGCTAATTTTTTATTTATTGTAGGGATGAGGTCTCGTCAAGTTGCCTGGGCTGGTCTCGAATCCATGGGCTCAGGCAATTCACTCACCTCAGCCTCCCAAAGTACTGGGATTACAGGCTGAGCCACTGAGCCCAGCCTGGAATCACTATTAAGAGATCTGGGTACACCTCTATTGAGAGAATGAGCTGAAAAATGGTGTGAGAGAAAAGGAAAGACAGAAGATAAAAAAGAAAAGAGGGAAGAGAAATTGGATCCTGGTGACCTTACTTGAGCCCTGGATCAAACCGAACAGTGCCAGTCCACTTCCTTAGAGAGCTGCTCCAGATCCCATTACACATGGGCCCTGCTAGTGGGTGCCTTGTTCTCTTCTCTGTGACTATCATCTCTAGAGAGTCTCCAGTGTTCTGAGGGAGGGACCGTACAGTGGGCAAGTCCCACCAGGACGGAAAAGCTCAAGCACATTCAGAGAACCACCCTGTGTTCCCTGATGATGTGTGTTCAGTGTTCTGAGGTATGGACTCCAGGTATGGCCACCCAGATGTTTATGTCATACCCGTGAAGCACATCTGGGCCCTGGCCCATTCTTTAGGATGCCGAATGCACAAGGAACTTTGTTTTAAGC
Source organism: Cephalopachus bancanus (assembly GCA_027257055.1). Classification (NCBI taxonomy): domain Eukaryota; kingdom Metazoa; phylum Chordata; class Mammalia; order Primates; family Tarsiidae; genus Cephalopachus; species Cephalopachus bancanus. The sequence continues at coordinate 3,881,698 of JAPVLO010000012.1, forward strand.
TAAGCAGAATTTACTAAGTGAAGGCTACTAACTGGAGGTTGCTATATGGAAGTCAATATATAACCAACACGCTTATTACATTCTGCAGTGTTTTCTTCCTGCCCAGCTGGCCACCCCTGGAAACCCTGCGTGTAAATCTCTGATAAACCCTGTATCTTACCCGCTGTCTCTAGTCTTTCTTTTTGGCCTAGTCTTTCTTTTTGGCCTCTCAGATACTGTGCCATCTCTGTTGGTCTCACTGGGGGTCCAGCACAATAATGACAGCTTCTAATTTCCAACTGAGAAGACTGGAGAAGCTGAGGACTGTGGGAAAATGCCCCTTGTATGCTAGGCCCTGCTTTTTCTATACACCAAGGATATGACAGGGAAGAAAATAGAAAAAAAAAACCTTGTTCCTGTGGAGCTTTCATTCTTATGGAAATGAAATTTAAAGGCAGCAAGACCAGTTTTAGAAAAAAATTGTACCTCTTTATTCTAACTCAGAAAGAAAAAGAATACAAGTGATGCATTTAGGCTTCTAAATCCTAGGAAACACATGGTCTTTATAAATGCATAAAGACTGAGCAGGACAGCCCCCAGAGGACAGGTCGGCAGTTTGGTGTGTTAGAAGTGAGCCCTAACCCTGGTGAGGTCTGACACAGATGTCCCTGCTGCATTCATGGAAGAGCTGGCAATCCCACATGCTGATTTCTTTTATCTATACTCTCTCCATGGGCACAGGAGCCCAGGGCGTGCTGAGCTTGGGGTTCAAGGACAATGCTGACATTGCAGCTGCTGAAGCCAGGACTCCTCCTCTCCACCCCTTGTTGCAAAAGGCTATGAAAGAAATGCAAAAGCCATTGAAACCCCCCAAACACTTTAATCCTTGAGAGATGTGACAGCAACATGTGGTTAAAACTTCTATCTTTAAATTATAGGTTCACTTGCTTTCTTATTTTTCTTTTTCTGTACAATGACTAGAGCGAGTTAAACATTCAGGCCATCTTCTTAATTAATGATCCTTGTAAAGATCAACTTCGCCTTTGTGGTCCTGCTTTGGTTACACTAGATGACAGAAAAACCATGATTATTACATCCTCTATAAAAAAATGTTAAATGAACCCATCCCCAAAAGAAACTCTGTGTATAACCAATCAAAATGCTGTAACTGCACCAACCTTGTTTGAAAAATGCTGTGATCCCACTAAAACTCCTCTGTCTCAGCCTATATAAATGAAACCTCAAATCCCAGAAAGTGAAGGAATGAGAGAAGAAGGGAAGGAAGGCAGTCAAGTGTGTATTACTGAGCAAGGGATCTCTGCAGGCATCTGAGGCTTGTCCCAAAGAACTCTGGGAGATAGTGTTAAACATGCCCCCGAGGAGTGTGTTTCCTCTAAACCCCAGTGTCCCTGGCTGAGGGCCCCCTAGCCAGTACACCTCTTTCCTGTCCCATTAATCTCCCCTCCTACCAGGCTGAGAGCCTGTGTGGAGGATCCCCTGCCTGCAGCAGGAGATTTCTACTTGAGTCAAACAGTGAGAGTGACAGGGACGTGGCTGGAATTACAGGCGCGCACTACCGTGCCCTGCTAATTTTTTATTTTATTGTAGAGATGAGGTCTTGCCTGTCCAGGCGGGTCTCGAACCCGCAGGCTCAGGCAATCCACTCACCTCAGCCTCCCAAAGGTGCAGAATTACAGGCTGAGCCACCGAGCCCGGTTTGCAATGGATTTTTAGGAGGATTAAAAATATAATAACTAAAGTGTCAGCCCCATGACAGCAGGGATCATGCAAGTCTTAATTATCAATATGCTCCCAGCATTCAACACAGTGCTTAGAAACATATGAAGGAAGGAAAGAAGGAAAGAAGGAAGGAGGGAGGGAGGGAAGGAAGGAGGGAGGAAAGGAGGGAAGACACTGATGATAAACTAAGGAAAGCGTGAAGCTGTGTGGCACAGTCCCTGGTCCACTGAAAGCTCTCAGAAAGTGCTGGTTCCATCTTGCCTTGCGTTTCTTGACCTGGTGATACACAACAACATCATGATAGCTGAATCAGAGAGAAAGGCAAGATGTAAGCACCACTAAATATTGTTTTATTTCTCAGGGGAATGATGGAGTATAGCGTTAGAAAAATGTTTCCCCAAAAGAGGTTCCCTGTCCCTCCAGCTCAGACTCGCAGTCTCTCAAGTGCTGTGTCACCTTGTCCACTCTCCTCATCCAGGACTGCCAAATGCACAGGGCAGGGGCAAGCTAAAAGCTCTGCCTTTCCTCTGCTTCCAGCACCTCCTCCTCAGCCCCTGCCTCCTCCTCTCCCACCTCCCACTGTACAGTTCTCCCACTGTACTCCAGCAGGGTGTCCATGGGAGAACTCACATCCTTAGGAAAGTTGTATGCATCTGGGGTCTCAGTGAATGTTTCTGTGAATGCCTAAACCCTACACATCATGATCCCTAAAGTCAGAAAGTGCCACCTTTTTTCTTTCTTTTTCTTTCTTTCTTTTCTTTCTTTCTTTCTTTCTTTCTTTCTTTCTTTCTTTCTTTCTTTCTTTCTTTCTTTCTTTCTTCTCCTCCTCCTCCTCCTCTTCTTCTTCTTCTCTACAAAGCACACTGAGCACATCAACAGTCATATAGCAGTACTGAGCCACCATAGCACCATTTTTACGTTCCATAAACCATTATTAAGCAACTGTTATACGGTAGGTGCTGTGACCTTGGGGATGTCCTAGTGAGTAAGGTCAAGCTTGTTTCTTCTCTCACAGAACCTGAAGCCTCATAAGTGAGGGAGAAAGTAAATAAATGACCACCAAATAAATGTATAGTTACACGTGGGCATGGTGGTTCACATCTGCAATCCCAGCACTTTGGGAGGCTGAGGCACGAGGATTGCTTGAGGTCAAAAGTTTGAGACCAGTCAGGGCAACATAGTGAGACACTATCTCTACAAAAAATAGAAAAACTAGCCAGGCATGGTGATGCATGCCTGTAGTAACAGCTACTCGGGAAGCTGAGGCCGGAGGAGGATCGAGGCTGCAGGAGGTCGAGGCCCAGGAGGTCGAGGCTGCAGTGAGCCATGATTATGCTTGAGAGAGTAGCAAAAACGATCTGCATTTTGAGGTTTAACTTTCATATAATTAACTATGAAGCCTGTTGAAATCTGGCTCCAATTCCACCAGTCCTCATAAGGTACCTTTACAAAGATCTTTGAAAGATAAAGTCATTGCTTTTTCTAAATTCTACCACGTAACAAACCATAAATCAATCACCAGTGTATGTATTTCTACTTTCACTAGAAAGGAAACTTTTTAAGAGCAGGGATGATGTTACGTGCCTTTTGTATTGCTGGCATCTAGCACAATGTCTGAATGTAGTAAGTTTTAATAAGTATTTTATAAATGAATAAATGAATACATTTCACTATATGGGGGTGAAAATACCAGAGCTACAGTGTTCTATAGATACACCAAGTGGACTGACCTTGCTAGTAAAGCAGCAAATGCATATTGTGAAAACTTTCTTCTTTTAAGGACAAACGCATTACTCTTATTATTTATAGCATGCATCATGAACCTAACAACTGGAAGAAGTATGAAAGTATGCTTTATGAATATTGGAATATGAACCATTTCTTCCTATATTAACTATACTTTAAGATTCTGTATCGGCTATCTGACATGTGTTATTCCTAATCTCTCCATAAGCCTGCTGAACCACAGGGCCGGACTAACAACCGACATCTTTACATCTTTTTACATCTGTTTTTATTTTTATTTCAAGTTAGCTTTTGCAGAAGTCATATTACAACCCCTTCAGTCACTGACCGACCCTGACCTCCCTGTTTCCCCTTACCACCCAGTAAGGAATGTTCCCACCTAGTTACTTCCCACCACCATACTCATAAAGGTATAGTCTCAGTTCCTCTGTCTGTTTCCCTACCCCTGTGAATGACAGGCTTTGTTTAGACCTGTGTGGCATACTGTACCTCTCATTACTGGGGAGGAACTGTGAATATTAAAAACTTTGTCCCAATGTCATTAGCTTCTTTGTGTTGTCACTCATTCATCTGTATAAATTAAGAAGTGGACTCAATACACCCCCTCATTGGCAGGAATAAAAAATTTAGCTCTCTGCTATTATCCCCACAGGAGATATTCAGAACAGTAAGTATAATTCTCAGCTTCAGGTGAGGAGTGCAGTTTCTTAGCCCTCTACTTCCCCTTCCCTGCAGTTGATCCCACCTCTTGAGTGGTATGTGGCTGAACTATAAGACTGTCTTAATGAACTCTGATGACTTTCAAAAAATTTTGTCTATCCCAACTCTTGGGCCATATGTAGCCGAGCTGCACCACTATCTTAATAAACTTTGATTACTCTCAAAGTTTTGCATTAAAATGTCAGTATTTGTTGTATAGAGACAAATTTAGCTTCCCAAATTCTTTCAGAATTTGGTATTCTGAAAGAATGCTAGGTATAAAATGTAATTGCTTTAGTTAACAGCGATTCAGTTGGACATTGAGGGTCATTTATGCTTACTTCTATAGTTTTTCAAAATTTCACTTAAATGGCAAAATGTTTTAACTTAAATAGATGAGAGTAACTCTAAAATGAAAAACAGAAATAAGCTGGCAAGAACCATAAGAAAACAAATATTTTAGTACTTAATACCTTACAACATGAACTGAGCATTAAAAATTGAGAGAGAGAAATAAAGAGAAAGAAAAGGATAGAGAGAAAAAGAGATCTTAAATATAAGTTTATCTTTTCTTCAAGTCATATTTCTGTTTATCAAGTTTGTCTTTTGCTGAACTTTTAAAATAGCTGGGTTGGTGTCTTTCATCATCTTTTGAACATTTTTTACCATTTTGTCTTCAAATATTGTTTGTTTTATTTTTTTCCGTCCTCTTTTTCTGATACTCCAATTACACATATGGTAGGTCTTTACCCTGATTTCTACATATCACACTATTTTATCTATTATTAACTTTTTTACTTATAGTCATTTTGATATTTTTATTATGAATTTTTTCAACCACTAACTTTTCTTGTGTCTAATTTACTGTTAGTCATATCCATTTATTTCTTAAGTTTTTAAAAATCCAGCTTTATAGCTTCCACTTCTTTCTTCTTATAGTTTCAATTCTTTCTTAAATCTCTAATTTTTAAAATCTATTTTCTCTTTTTCTCTATTCTCTTGGTCTTACCAATCATAATTAAATTCTTTGTCTGCCAGTGTCTGCTCAAGTCTTTGTCCTGCAAATATGATAGATATATAACTTTATCTTTTTTCTAAATCATGGGTGTTGGTAATTTTTTATTGAAAGTTGAACAATTAGTATAAAATACTGTATGAATCTAAGTGGTATCTTTTACCAGAGAGGATTCACCAGAAAGGATACCAGCCTCTGATAGAAAGAAGGGAGGGTGACCATGTTAATTCTATCAGGGACTGCACTGAATTGACACAGATTTCAGTTTTAGTAAGACTCAATCTATATCTGTTCCATTCCATGCTCCCGGAGCATAGCCCATCAGGGGATCCAACTGATAATCCTATGTGTTTACTGGGGTTCATTTCCAGGGACTTTGTCTTAGTCCTGTGAGACTGGAAAATTCCATTCTGTTTTTCACAGTGTTTTTTTTGGGGGGGAGTTCAGTTCTTTAATTTTTATTCTGCATAGTTTAAACATTCAGCAAATCTCTTGAGAAGCCTGCCATGTGTTGAGGTCTCTCGATTCTACAGTTAAGTCACTCTGGCTCCACGTGATCACCAAAGCTTTGTTGGGTTTTATATTCCTATACAGACAGTCCAATTCCCAGCAAAATCTGAATTCTCAGGCTCTAGCCCATTTTCAAAACTGGCAAATGCCCAAGAAGAAAAAGTGGCTGTCCATAAGGTAATTTCTTTAAAGTTCTTTTCTGTAACTTTAAATCTTCTGGTACTCATTGCTTCTGAAGCTCAATGGTGTCTTGAAACTGATGACTTTAAATTTTACCTAATTTTTTTGTTTGTTTGTTAGCTTGCCCAAACTACCTCATTCCACCTTGAAGTGGAAGTTCTCTGCATCATATTATTCAAACCAACACCTTTATAAAAATTATTTTCAACGTTGTCTGTTCTTTATAACACTGTGATATGCAACAAAATTAATATATTGTGTTAGTAATATATTTAGATGGAACAAAGCATAAATTCTAATTAAACTGAAGCATTTCTATTTTAAAACAAAACTTAATTATGAATAATGACATCACAGAGTTTACCTAAATGATCATTATCTATAACCTTTTAATTTTACAAATGAGAGTTTTGAGGTGTAGAATAATGCATTTCATTCACTCACTTGCTTTTCTTCCATTGTTTGGGAACTTATTTTGTGCTAAAAGAGGCATCAGTTACTGAGGATACAAAAAAAAAGCAAGATAAAATTCCTGCCCTTAAGTAAAGACCTTAACTGTGGTAGAGATATAAATAGTAAATAAACAAGCCTGAAACAACATTGATATTAAAATATAAATGTGTATAGAATTATATGTTACCTATTAGAGGTAGTAACTGACTATTTGATTTTAATAGAGTTTCACAGAATATTTTAACTGGGTCTTCACAACTAAGGTTTTTTTGGAAAAGGGGGGATGAAAGGGTGTTTTAAGTAGAAAATCTCATATAGGTATGAAACAGCATAGAGTTTACAATTTAATGTACATGATAGGTTAGTGGTGATATGTGAGAATGAAAAGTCAAGGCTCATATTGTTAAGAGTCTTATACATCTTACATAAGAATTTAGAGTTTTATTGTGGTAAGAGTCTCTATTTTGCTGATTGATAAGAGATCCTTTGACATTTCAGAATGAGAAATCACGTGGAAAAAAGAATCACTTTCAACAGAGTTAATGATTAAGGCTGCAACTACTAACAATGTTTTTTGTTACAAATAGTCTGGTAATAGGACATTATCCTCTGGAGTATATTTCTTCCATAGATTTAAAGGACTACCACTTAAGTAACAACTTGAACACTAAATCATTAGAATTCATTCTGATCTTATATTGCATTACTGTTAAACTCCTAGGCAGTAAAAAATATCTAGTCTGGATTTTTGGAATATTTAGCTGACAGAAGAATTGTGAGGTTTGGTGGACTATTCATCTGTTGGATGCTACATTTCCAGTTGTGTGCCTTTAAACGTGACTCTTCTGGCCAGGCTCAGTGGTTCAGCTTGTAATCCCAGCACTTTGGGAGGCCAAGGTGAGTGGATTGCCTGAGTCTGTGGGTTCGAGACCAGCCTGGGCAACTTGGAGAGACCTCATCTCTACAATAAATCAAAAATTAGCCGGGTATGGTAGTGCGTGCCTGCAGTTCTGGCTACTTGGAAGGCTGAGGCAGAAGGATCGCCGGAGCCCAGCAGGTCGACACTAGGGTGGTTGTGAGTGTGCCACTGCACTTCAGCCTGGGTGACAGAGTGAGACTTCAGCTCAAAAAAAAAAAAGGTGACTTGTCTGTGCACTCACATAAGGATGCTGCCCAATAATATAAGAATTATTTCTCCTTAGAGGGGAAGAAAAAAGATACTTTGAAATGTTTTCAGTCTCTCTAGGTTTCTCCTGTTTTCCTTAGGACTAGAGGCTAGTGCACTAGGCCTACCCAATTCTGAACTTCTAATATTTTCCTATTGGCAGGTGATAATCAGAGTTGCACCTCCAAAAATGGTTCTGATTATCCTCACCTCCCAAAGAAACAGAAACAATTTACTCTTGGGTCTTGAGGATTTCACACATTTTACCTATATTGTTTCTACTGATAGAGCTGGTGAACAAATCTTTGAGGTTTTACATTATTAGAACTTCAGGAATATCACACTCAATGGCTAAGATAATTCAGCTTGGAGAAATTCTTTTTTAGCTCATAACTTTATAGCCAGACTAAACAACTGTTCCAGGAATAGTCAAAGGAAAATAAGACAGTGAGAAGAGGAAGATCAGAGAAAGAATAAGAAAAGAAACAAAGAGAAAGGAAAGCAAACAGAGGGGAAGTTTAAATCAAGTTGATTTATGAGAGGCATGGATTTCACTGAACAGATAATAAGGGTCCTGACAGCAGACTAGAAATAAATTACTTTCTAAAAAAGAAATGGCACTGGAGATTTCCTACTGGGAAAGAGAAATGAGTAATATAAAGAATAAAAAATTGAGAGAGTTGTATAAAGGAAATAAAACCCAATGAAAATAGCTTTGCTGTTCAAAATTGTTATTCTAAGACACATCTTTTAGAGATGAGATAATACTGCAAATATCAGGAGAATATTTTACTATTTTAACTTTAACTTAAACAGACTTCACATAAAAGAGACCAGGTAGCATTATTCTATTGAGGCATGTATTAAAAAAAAATCAAGAGAATATAAATTATAATATACAGCTGAGGACTTTCTTATTCAAGGATGGATAATTTCTGAATTATTTATGCCCCTCTGTGAGGAAAATCCCCTGCTTTTTAATACATAATATGTTTTTATTTTTTTAAGTTTGGCTGTCAACTTCTATGTTTTAGAGGTTCATGACTACTTTTGCATTTGTCTAAGAATTACATTTGGAATTTATAGGTGATTAATTAGCCAGGACTCTAGAAGGAAACTGATGGCATGCTAAAAAGGGTTTACCTATAAATAATTTAATAAAAGTTTGTACAAAGTTGTGTTTAGGGTGAAGGGAGCCAGCAAAAGATTGGGAGGCAGCCACACCGTACCAATAACAGAGATGGTTACAATAACTAGGCAGGAAAGTTCTAAAGTTGCAGTCACCACTGCCAGAACTAAGCTAGGAGTGGGAAGGAACATGGGTCAGTAAATATCCAGCCCCCGTCTTCTTACACTTTGATCTCCTTTCAGAGTCTCCCATTGAGTAAATCCAACAGGAAGATGGTGGTGGTGGTGGTGGGGATCCTGAGTAAGGTAGTCTGTAGAGGTATCAAACCCTGAAATAGGGCACATTAGAAGAGGATTCAATTGTAATACAAGGTAATTAATTAAATTAGGAACATAATTTACTTGATGCACCTGCAGAAATACTGATGAATGTTTTTAGTTGGAACTGAGAAAATAGTTACCTTGCAAATATCAATTTAGAACTAATCAAGTATTTATCCTTATAGTCAGGCTTATTTCAAGGTTCTGCATAAAACTTTTTCCTTTGTTATTTCTACTTATATATATTGAATGAGTCTATCCACTCCCACAACTTAAATTTCCATTATTTTTTGTGACTTTGGTATCATATTTATCTACTAAAACAGAACCCTCAGTAACATACAGTAGACAACACTTGGTTATATAAGATACAATTATTAAAACTATTTAATATTCTTCTTATTTATTTCTAACTAACAAATAAAAAGTGTATGTATTTATGGTGCACAACATAATGTTTTGAAATGCGTATACATTGCAAGATAGCTAAATCAAGCTAATTAAAATATACATACTTTATATATTTATTTGTGGTAAGAACACTTAAATTCTACTCTCTTAGCAGTTTTCAGAGACACAAACATTGCTATTAGCTATAGTTTCCATGTTGCATAATAGATTTCTTGAACTTCTCTTTCTAACTTGAATTTTGTGGCTTTGTCCAACATCAATCCTACCTCCAGTCTCTGGTAACCACCATTATATTTTCTGCTTCTATGAGTCTGACTTTTTTAGATTCCACATATTAATGAGATCATGTAGCATTTGTCTTTCTGCATCTGGCTTATTTTGCTTAACATAATGTTCTCCAGGTTCATCTATGTTGTAAGAAATGACAGTATTTCCTTCTTTTTAAAAGCTGAGTAGTAGTCTATTGTGTATATATATTACATTTTCTTTATCCATTCATCCATGGACACTTAGGCTGAGTTTTTATTTTGAGAACTGTGAATATTGCTGCAATGAACATGGGAGTACAGATTTCCTTTTGACATACTGATTTCATTTTCTTTGGAAAAATACCCAGGAGTGGGATTACTGAATCATATGGCAGTTTATTTTTAAATTTTTTAGAAACTGTCATCCCATAATGGCTACACTAATTTACATTCTACCAACAGTATGAGTTCCCTTTTCTCCACATTCTTGTCACACTTATTTTTCTTTTTTTTTTTTTGATGGTAGCTACTCTAACAGGTATAGGTGATATGTCATTGTGATTTTAATGTGTGTTTCCCTGATGACTAGTGATGCTGAAATTTTATTTAACATACTTGTTTGCCATTTGTATTTTTTTTGAGATATATTTATCCTGATCCTTTGTCCATTTTAAAATCAGGTTATAATTATTTTTTGTTATTGAGTCATTTGAGCTTTTATATATCTTGAATGTTAACTTCTTATCAGATGTATAGTTTGAACATATTTTCTCCCATGACATAGGTTGTCTTCTCTTTTGATTGTTTTCCTGGCTGTGGAGAAGTATTTTAGTTTAATACAGTTCCATTTGTCTGCTTTTGTTTTGGGTTCCAGTGCTTTTGGAGTCATGTCCAAAAAATCACAGCCTAGACCAATGTCATGGAGGTTTTCTTTTATGCATTCTTCTAGCAGTTTTACAGTTTCAGGTCTTTAAGTTGGTTATCTATTTTCAGTTGATTTTTGTACATGATGTGAGATGAGGTTCTAACTTTTTTTTTTGCATGTGAATATCCAGTTGTCACAACAGCATTTATTAGAAAAACTTTCCTTTCTCCATTGTGTGTTCTAGGAACATTTGTCAAAAATCAATTGACCATAAATAAGTGGATTTACGTTTGCTCTCAATTCTGATCAGTTGGTCTATTTGTTTGTTTTCACACCAGTACCATGCTTTCTTGATTATTATAGCTTTGTAGTATGCAATTATTCTCCTACATATGAATGAGTTCCATCATAAGTCCAGTTTGTTCGTAAGTCCAACAAAGTTAGCCTAGGTACCCAACTAACACAATCGGCTATAGAGAACTGTACTGTAATAGGTTTATAATAATTTTCACACAGATAATATATAAAAGACAAACAAACAAAAAATCAATAAAATATTTTGAATCTTACAGTACAGCCATTACATCAGTAAAGAGGAAAAGTTGATGCCAGGCTATAAAGCAGCAAGGATAGGCTAACTGTTGTTTGGTAGCAATGCTTCCAGCACGATGAAGCTAAAGCCTCTCAGTTTATCATTCAGAGAACACAACAGCCCTTAAAATTCTAGCCAAGGGCTCTCCTCCTGTTGTGTGCAAGAGTAACCCCAAGGCCTGGGTTACACAGGCCATTTTCCAGGACGCATTTCTACCACTTTATCTCACAGGTAGAGAAATACTGTCATTTGTATGTATTTTTTGAGAAATGTTATCCTGATGTACTTGACAACTACATTAGTACAGTACAATAGCTGGCATACAGGCACTGGCATCGAGTGAAAATGCAAGAAGAGTTACTAACTGGAGAAGGGAGAGGTCGTGAGGGATGTCGTAGAGGAAGGATCATCAGCAATAGGAGACAGAGGGCAGGCTGCGGTTTCATTCATGCCTGATGTTGATGGCACAGATGTTGGTTCCTTGCTGGATTCAATTAAGTCTACCCTCTTGAATAAACAATTCAGTGATTTCTGGGTAGTAGCTCTTTTTTTTTCCTCGTAGTAGATGACACCGTGCCACTTAATTGCATTCGGAATGGCTGCTGCAACCTTTGTGTATTGTTCAGGTTTTGTGCCTGAAAAACTAACAGTGCCTCCTCTAATAAAGAAAACCCCCTTGCCATTTTCTGCATTGTGAATTTCTTTGGTTCTTTAGTTACTTCTTCCTTCTGTCTCTCTTCATTCTTTCTCTGGGCCACCAATTCCATCAGGTCTTCATTAGTAAGTTCCTCGTGTTGCACAGCAAGGCCTTTAATGAAGTCGTTCTTTTGCTGATTTAGATACAGCTTCTTGCTGAGGGTCACTATGTTGCTGAAGACCTTCTTGGTTTCTTCATCCACCTTCTCAATTTCACAAAAATCATGAATACAACTGCAGGCAAAGGCTCTTCCATTCATGGTGACAGCTGCAATCTTAAGCCAAGAAAAGTCAATTTTTTTTTTCTTTTGAGTTGGAGTCTCACTCTGTCGCCCAGACTGGAGTGCAGTGGCCGCTCCTGGCCACCGCAGCCTCGACCTGCTGGGCTCCGGCGATCCTTCTGCCTCAGCCTTCCGAGTAGCCAGAATTACAGGCATGCGCTGCCACGCCTGGCTGATTTTTTGATTTATTGCAGAGATAAGGTCTCGCTGCCCAGGTGGGTCTCGAACCCGCGGGCTCAGGCAATCACTCACCTCAGTCTCCCAAAGGCGCGGGATTACAGGCTGAGCCACTGAGCCCGGCTGAAAAGTCAATTTTTTAATGACCTTGTAGATGTTATAATCTTTCAAAGTTGTCACAGGTTGTTTCTGATTAATCACTTGCCTTTACTGCCTGAAGAAAAGTGTGACATAAATAATATTTCTTGAAAGTCACTGTAATTCCCTTGTCCATAGGTTGGATGTGCAATGTAGTACTCAGTGGCAGATGTACTACTTTGACATTGGGATGAAAGTCATCCATGAACTCAGGGTGACTTGGAGCATTGTCGAGCAGCAAAAGATTGCTGAATACAATATCCTTCTCCAAGTAATATTTCTCTACCTCTGGGACAAAGTGGAAATACTAGTCCTGGAAAATGGCTGGTGTAACCCAGGCTTTGGTGTTACTCTTCCACATAACAGGAAGAGAGCCCTTGGCTATGATTTGAAGTGCTCTTAGGTTCTCTGAATGATCAACTAAGAGAAGCTTCAGCTTCATATTGCTGGAAACACTGCCACCAAACAACAGAGTTAACCTATCCTTGCTGCTTTATAGCCTGGGGTCAACTTTTCCTCCTTCTGGATATAAGGAGGCATCCTCTTCCAGTACAGTCCTACCTCATTCACATTAAAAACACACTCAGGTAAATACATGCCTTCATCAATAATTTCTCAAAACATTTCAAGAAATTCCTGGCCAGCTACTGTATCTGCACTTACTACTTTGCCACTTACATTTTATTTTTATTTTTTTAGATACAGAGTCTTGCTATGTGATCCAGGCTGGTCTTGAACTCCTCGCCTTCAGTCTCTGCCTCCCAAAATGCTGAGACTACAGACGTGAGCCACCATGCCCTGCCAACCACTTACTTTTACATTGTGAGGGTTGACTTTAGTCTTGAACCAATGAAACCAGTCGTGATTGGTTTTAAAAACGTGTCCTCTACTTCTTCACTGTGTTTCTTCTTCAAGTCTTCATAAAGGCTTTTATCTTTCTCTTGACTCAGCATAACGATGAGTGGGACTTGATACTGATGCTGATCCTACATCCACACACTGAAAAATTGGTCCATCTTCTCCATACTTCATTATTGTTGTCGACATCATTGGCACAGCAGACTTCACGTGTTCTGTGATCTTGTTCTTGTTTTTTAGAATTGTTTTGTCGGTTGAATAATTCATGTTATAAGAATGGGCGATGTCTACCATCTTTTCACCTCGCTCCAAGCTCTCAATTACTTTCACTTTTGTTTCCATTGTTATTGCTTGGTGCTTCTCAGCAGCACTGCTGCTTTTACCCTTGCTTCCAGACATCCTGGGCTTGAAATAAAATTACTATACTGCAGCACTCTATACAGTATTGTACAGTAAAAGTACACAAAAGTCAGACTACTTGTAGAGGATGCATGCACCTGACAATGTATGCCAGACATGTGAACTAACTTACGTGTTTGAGCATGCAAATGCATGTTTGCATCTTTAAAATTTATAGCTTGTTGGTTAGTATGTAAGGGACTTGGTTTATTTTGAAGTCAGGTAGTGTGATGCCTCCAGTTTTGTTCTTTTTGCTGTAGATTGCTTTGGTTATTTGGGGTCTTTTGTGTATCATGCAGATTTCAGATTCCATTCTATTTCTGTAAAAATAATATTGGAATTTTTATACAGATTGCATTGAATCTGTAGATTATTTTTAGTAGTATGATCATTTTAACAATGTTAATGTTTTCACTCCATGAATCTAGGTTATCTTTCCAATTATTTGTGTCATCACTTCTATCACAAATATTTTATAATTTTCAGTGTACACCTTACTTTTCAGTTTTACCTCTTTGGTTACAATTAATTCTAAGCATTTTATTTTATTTTTGTAGCTATTGTAAATGGAATCATGTTCTCAATTTTTTTGATAGTTCATTGTTAGTATGTAGAAAAGCTATTGATTTTTGCATGTTGATTTTTTATCCTGCAACTTTGCTGGACTAACAGTTTTTTTGGTTGAAGTTTTAGGTATATATATATATATATATATATATATATATATATATATATATATATATCACATCATCTGTAAATAGAAACAATTTAAATTCTTTTCCAAACTGCATTTCTTTTTCTTGCCTAATTGCTCTGGCTAGGACTTCCAGGACAATGCTAAATAGAAGTAGCAAGAGTGGATATTCTTGTCTTATTCCTGATCTCCTTAACCTTTCTGTGCTGAGGTGAATTCCTCTATACTTAATTTGTTGAGAGATTAAAAAAAATTATATATATATATATATATATATATATATATATAAAATGAGAGGATGTTGAATTTTGTCAAATTTTTTTTCTGCATAAATAAAATTGATTTTATGTTTGTTGTCTTTCATTCTGTTGATGTGATGTATCACATTTATTGATTTGCTTACATTGAAGCATTCTAGCATTTCATGGATAAATCCCAGTTGATCATGATGAGTGATCATTTCAATGTCAATAAGTTATCACTAAAGGATCATTCATTAAATAATACATTTTAATGAGTTTGATTTATTAGTACAGTTGTCCCATGATATTCATGGGAGATTAGTTCCAAGGCTGTTGGTGAATGCAAACAATCTGTGGATGCTTAAGTTCCTTATATGAAATGATGTAGTATGTGCATATAATCTACACACAGCCTCTTGGATACTTTAAATAATCTCTAGACTAATAATACCTAAAACAATGTAAATAACATGTAAATAGCTGTTATACTGTATTTTTAAAGGAATAATGACAAGAAAAAAGCCTGTACATTTTCAGTACAGACACAACCATTCTTTTTTTCCAAATATTTTAAATCTGTGATTGTTTGAATATCTGAATACACAACCCACAGATATCAAGGACCACCCATATTTGTTGAAAATGTTTGCACCTACATTGGATATTGGATCTATAACTTTGTTTCTCATAGTATCTTAGTCTGGCTTTGTAATCAGGGTAATGCTGGCCTTGTAAAATGAATTTTAAAGTATTTCCTCTTCTTTATTTTTTTGGAAGAGTTTGAGAAGGATTGGCATAATTATTTTAAAAATTAGGTCCTGGGCATTTCTTTGAAGAAAAACTTTTTAATTATTGATTCAATCTTCTTGTTTCTTACCAGTCTTCTTAGATTTTTATTTCTTTATGATTCAGTCTAGGTAGGTTTTACATTTCTAGTAACTTATTCATTTATTCTAAGTTATCCTACTTGTTGGTGTATAGTTGTTCATAGTGGTGTCTTATGATTCTTTGCATTTCTGTGATTTAAGTTGTAATGCTTCTTTCATTTTTTTCTTTTATAAAAAATTTATTTATTTTCAACTGAAGACAAAAGTAAGGAGAATAGTACAATAAATCACATATAATACACAGTCCAGATTATACAATTATCAAGATTGTGCTACATTTGGCCCAAACCTCACCCTGTATGTAAGCCACTTACGTACCCAATCCTGATTTGTGCCCCACATCTTTAAAATAAAAATAAATAAATAAAACAAAAATTTTTGCTTTTATTTATTTGAATCTTCTTTCTTTTTTTTTTTTTTTTGAGTTGGAGTCTCACTCTGTCACCCAGACTGGAGTGCAGTGGCCGCTTCCGGCCACCATAACCTCGACCTGCTGGGCTCTGGCGATCCTTCCGCCTCAGCCTTCCAAGTAGCCGGAATTGCAGGCATGTGCTACCACGCCCGGCTGATTTTTTGATTTATTGTAGAGATGAGGTCTCGCTGCCCAGGCGGGTCTCGAACCCGCGGGCTCAGGCAATCCACTCACCTCAGCCTCCCAAAGGTGCGGGATTACAAGCTGAGCCACCGAGCTCGGCTCTTTCTTTTTTTCTTACACTACCAAAAGGGTTTTCAGTTCTGTTTATCTTTTCAGAAAACCAATTTGCAGTTTTACTGATTTTTCCTACTGCTTTTCAAGTCTCTTATTTAGTTCTGTTCTGATCTATGTTATTTGCTTCCTTCTGCTAACTATGATTTTAGTTTTATCTTCTTCTAGCTTCTTGAAATGTATACTTATGCTGTTTATTTGAGGTCATTCTTTTTTTCTTAATGTAGGCATCTGCTACTATAAACTTCCCATTTGTAACTATTTTGTTTCATCCTATAGGTTCTGGTATTTAGCATCTCCATTTTTGTTTGTCTAAATATATTTTTTGATTCCACTTTTGATTTCTTTTTTGAGCCTTTTGTTGTTCAGTAATGTGTTCTTTAATTTCTTCCCATTTGTGAATATTCCAGTTTCCTCCTGTTATTGATTTTTAGTTTCATTCCAATGTACTCAGAGAAAATACTTTGCTTTGTGGCCTAACACATTGTACTGTAGACTTCTTTGTGTGCTCTTGAAAAAGCTGGATATTCTGGTTCTGGTGGATAGACTATTTAATATATGTCTGCTAGATACATTAGGTCTAAAGTGTAGTCCAAGTACAAAGTTTCCATATTAAATTTCTGTCCAGAAGATCTATTCTTTGTTGAAAATGGGGCATTAAATTCTCTGATAATAACTGTATTGCTGTTTATTTCTCTCTTCATATCTATTCATATTTGCTTAATATATTTAGGTGCTTTGATTTTGAGTGTACATATATTTACTACTGCTATAGTCTCGTGATAAATTGACTCCATTAATTATTATACAATGACTTTTGTCTTTTGTTAGATTGTAACATAGTTTACTTTATCTAATATAAGTATAACTCTTTTGATTTTTATTTGCATAAGATATCTTTTTTTCATCCTTTTACTGTCAGCCTACCTGAGTTCTTAAAGTTAAAATGAATCTCTTTTTGGTAATATATAATTTAGTCTTGCTTTATTATCCACTCAGCTGCTCTGTGTCTTCTGATTGAACAACTTAATCCATTTACATTTAATAGGTAAGAATTTACTATTGCCATTTTCTTAATGATTCCCTGACTGTTTTGTGTTTTTCTTCTTCCCTTCTTTTTCTTTTGCTGTCTTTCACCATGATCTAAAGATTTTAGTAATGATATACTTTTATTTCTTTCTCTTTATCTCTCGTGCATGTAATATAGGTTTTTGCTTTTGGTTACCATTAGGCTTAAGGAAAACATTGTTATAACATTCTATTAGAAACTAACAACCTAACCTCAATTGCATACTAATGTCTATGCTCTTATCCCCTCCCCCAATTTTTTGTTTTTTATGTCATAATTTACATCATTTTTATATTTTTTTCCCATTAATAAAATGCTGTAGCCACAGTTATTTTTAATAATTTGCTTTTAATCTTTATACTAGATTTAAAAGTGATTTACACATCACCACTAAAGAATTAGAGTATTCTGATATGACTATATATTTACCTTTAACAATCAATTTTATACTTTTACATGTTTTTGTATTATAAGTTAATGTCCTTTTGTTACAGCTTAAATAATTTCAGCATTTTTTGTAAGACAGGTCTAGTGGTGATAAACTCCTTCAGCCTTTATTTTTCTGTAAAAGTCTTTATTTCTCCTTTAGTGCTGAATATCATCTGTTTCACATCAAGTGTTCTTGGTTATAAGGTTTATTTTCTTTCAGCACTTTGAATATATCATCCTGGGTTCTTCCATATCGCAACTTTCTGCTGAGAAATCTACTGATAGTATTATGGAGGTTTCCTTGCATGTGACAAGTTACTTTTCTCTAAATGTTTTCAAACTTCTCTCTCTCTCTCTCTCTCTCTCTCTCTCTCTCTCTCTCTCTCTCTGTTTCTTAACTATTTAATTATGAAGCATCTTTGTGACGTTCTTTTTGAGTTGTATGTGTTTGGAAACCTTTGAGTTCATATACTGGGTGTTCTCATCTCTCCTAAAACTTGGGAAGTTTCAGTCATTCTATCTTTAGACAAATTTTCAACCCCTTTATTCTTTTTACATGTTGTCTCATAAGTCTCACAGACTTTCTTTACTCATTTGTCTTATTTTTTATTTGTTCTCTGACTAGATAGTTTCAAGAGATCTATTTTTGAGCTTACAAATACTTTGTTCTACTTAATCTAGTCTGCTATGGAAACTCCCTACCACATTTTTATTTTATTTATTGCATTCTTCAGCTCTAGAATTTCTGTTTGGTTTATTTTTACAATTCTGTCTTTTTATTAAACTTCTAATTTTGTTTATGTATTGCTTTTCTAATATTGTTGGGTTGTCTATCTGTGCACTCATGTACCTCACTGAGATTCCTTAAAATAATGATTTTAAATTTCTTTTCAGGCAATTTATAGATTTCTGTTTCTTTTGAGTTTGTTACTGGAAAATTATTATATTTGATGGTGTCATGTTTCTTGCTTTTTAATGTTTCTTATAGCCGTGTATTGATATCTGTGCATTTGTGGAAGAAGTTACTTTTCCCAGACATCATGTACTGACTTTGATGAAGAAAGACTTTCACCTAAAAGTGAGTGTGAGGAGGTGAGGGCAACAGCTGGGTGAAATGCATTATCACCAGTTTTAGGCAGGGCATAGCAATATAGTTCATGTGCAACTCCATCAGCTGAGGTTAGCATCAGTGCGATTGAGAGTATCCTCAGTGATCTAAGCTGTAAGTGTTTGTGATAGCCAGTAGCGGTGGAGAGGATTGTTGGGCACAGCAGTGGCAAAGGTTGTCATGGTCCTCCTGATATTTTGTACTCTTGCAAAGGAGAACTATAGCTGAGGGGACACCTTGCAGTGTTAGACCTGGTGTGCAGGCACCCAGGCGGCCTCAACAGTGTCAAGTTCTGAGGTACAGATATACTTATGGTAATGATGGTGTTGGTGTTCAGATCACAAAATCTCAAGAGTGTCAGTGAAGCTGGGATCTTGGGTTCTGGAGCACACAACACTGAATAACACCATGTTATCTAGGTCCTGGGATGTTGCCACACTCACTATAGTGTTGGTACCAGTATCCACACCTCAGGTTAGCATGATTGACCTATAACCAAATTTTGGCATGCTTTAAAAGTTTATTTTGTTGAAATTCCAGACATGGCATAGCAGGTATAAGAAACTGAGAAAAATATATCTTTGTTGTGAAGTTGTATATCTCTCTGACTAGAATTTAGGATGTGTTTACTGTAGAGCAGTTCCAGATGCTAAGATTTTCACTAATGTCTGTTTTTATCTCCCCGGTTGTCTTTGAGGTTTTTTTTTAATACACTCCTTCTTAAGTGAAGACTGAGCCTTTCAATTTTTAAGATGAAATTTCCTGTTATTATTCAGGAGCTTGACTGATGTGATTGTAAAAAGTGGCGAGAGAGGAAATGTTCTCTACTTTTATGATTGTTTTAGCCTTCTAATGGGATCCTAGGCTGTGACCTTCACAAGAGCATCTGAGTTGTTTATTTTTTTCTTTTTGGTGAGTTAGGAAAGCTAGAGAGAGCTAGAGTTCAGTATTTTTCCTTTTCCAGGTAGGTTAGGCTTCAATAAAAAGTCAGTCACTGATAAAGTAGTTTCCCTTGAGGGCAGGCCTTTGTTAAAGAGAACAGAATTCTCTGGGAATATTCAAAATTGTTACTTTTACCCTCCCCCTGTCATAAGCACAAGGGGATTTTTCTCTGATCTTTACCCTGAAAATGTGGTTTGGCTTTCTAATGATACAACTCACAAGTGTGAGGGCCTTTAAAACTGTGTGACCCCAGTTTTTGTCTCTCAAGCTAGTTCTTGTTTTCTCTCAAGCTATTAGTAATTACCCTGTGAAATGTTCTACCTGTTGTTGCCTCTAGCAGCTGCTTCTGTTTCCTTCTGCTCCTAGTAAACTGTGATCTTTATTTGACTGTGTCTCCAGTTCTCAGGACAATGGTTTGACATGTGACTCTCATTCTGTAATGGATCTAAAAACAGATGTTGATACTCATTTTTTTAAATTATTTCTTTTTTTGTAAATAGAAACTACAGCTTATGAGCTCTTTACATGTCAGAACAAAAACTGGAAGCCCGGGTTTCTTGGCTCCTTTTGGAATGTTGATACAATCTAAATTGTACTACTTTTCTCCAGCATGAACAATTTCATTGTTGTTTACTAAAGGTTTGTTGTTCACCAAATAAGTTTTTGTATCTATCTACAAAATTTTATTTCACAGACATTCTTTAAGAATAGTTTTGCTGGATATAGAATTCTAGATTGGATTTTTAAAACTGTATACTGTTTGGAATTTAATAGCTTCTTGAATCTGTGCTTTCATCAGTTCTTAGACATTCTTAGCTATTATTTGTTCAGATTTTGCATCTCTCCATTTCTCTATCCTCACCTCTTGGTACTCCCATTAGATATACGTTGGGACATTTTATACTATTTTCCCTATCTTGTACCCTTTCATTTCCTTCCATCCTACTCTTCCTTGCTGCATTCTTAATCATCTCTTCAGGTCTATCTTCCTACTTTTTAATACCCTTTAATTTTCCTCCCATCTAGTATTTATCTTATTCATTGTGTTTTCAAATAAAGTATTAATATTCAAATTATATTTGGTTCCTTTCAAATATGAATTCAGACTTTAAATATAATTTCAAAATGGTCAATTTTTTATAGCTATATATTCCTTATTCGTATTTACAGATCCCTTTTTTGTTTCTTTATATATATTTGACATATTTACTTTTTTTTTTTTTTTAGTTGGAGTTTCACTCTGTTGCCCAGGCTGGAGTGCAGTGGCACGCTCATGGCCACCGCAGCCTCAACCTGCTGGGCTCAGGCGATCCACCTCAGCCTTCCAAGTAGGGGGAGCTACATATGCTCGCTACCACGCCTGGCTAATTTTTTGATTTATTGTAGAAACGAGGTCTAGCCAAGTTGCTCAGTCTGGTCTCAAACCCCTGGGTTTAGGCAATCTTCTCTCCTCAACCTCCCAAAGTGCTGGGATTACAGACCTGATCCACTGTGCCTGGCAGCATATTTACTTTCTTATTCTTTGATTGGCAATCTAAATAGCTAAAATTTTGCAGGTCTGATTCTGTTGTCAGTTATTTTCTTTTCATGATGCCATGCTTTCTTGCTTCCTTACATGTTTTGTATATATACATTTTTATTGTGGTCCCTTTGGAATTTTATCAGTGTTCTTCTTTTGGGGGCAGGGGAAGTCAGAATGTCACTCTGTTGCTTAAGCTGGAGTACAGTGGCATGATCATGGCTACCACAGCCTTGACCTTCTGCCTCAGTTTTCCAAGTAGCTGGGATTATGGGTGCACACGACCACATTAGGCTAATTTGTTTAATTTGTTATAGAGATGAGCTCTTGTCATGTTTCTCAGGTTTGTCTGAAACTCCTGGGCTCAGGCACTCTTCTCACCTCAACCTCCCAAAGTGCTGGGATTACAGGTGTGAGCCACCATGTCTGGTTGTTATTTACACTTTTAATTGTATTGGAATACATCTGTCTGAAATTTTAAGTAGGGACTTTTGAATGGGGGATACCTTATAAACCTACAGCAGTACATTCCTAATGAGAAAAAATATTTTAAATCTGACTTTCATTTCCTTCTATTAAGTTGTCCGTCTACTTTGATAGCACTGAAAACAAAAATTTTCAATAAGAGTATCAGTGAGCATTCTTTACAAGACATGTTTTTTGCTCTAACTAAATTATATCATTAAATAATTATAGGGATGTTACATAATGTGCTGTAGAATGGTGTTTAGCTTTCTAGTTCTTAAGAAAAATAACTGCACGTTTATTAGAATATGGGAGAATTTTGTGTCCAGTGCACATAATAGATAAAGATGAGGGCAATAAACAGTTTTTAAAAAATAGTAGCTCAATACTGAAGACATAAGTATTAACATTGTGAAAGACATAGGCCAAAGACAGTATTGGTTATATTAAAATTACTGATGATTTGTTAATGTTGTTTTAATATTTTAATCCCTTTCCAAAATTCTAGTATTCAGTAATGTCTACTGAATGCAAACTGTTGCACCAGTTTAAAGAGGGAGCAAAGATAATCTTAAAGATTTCACAAAATGTGACATGTAGCATTTTTATTGCTAAAATTATCATGATAGACTGAAAGGAATGAGTTCTGGACTGAAATTATTCATTCTGAAGGAAGGAGATCAATGACTTGACATAGTATTAGTTTTGTCTTCTCTTTAGAATTAATTTTTCAAACCAAGAACACTTAGGAATCTGAGATAGTTGTGATACGGAAATGTAAGTGATATATATATATATGTATATATATAATACATATATATGTATACATGTGGAGAAAGTCAGAGGATGAAATTTGAGAGTAAAATTAGTAGTACAACCATTTTTCTTAAGTATTTTCAAGATTTATTTTATAGATATAATTAAGAAAAAAAATTTGAACTGTAGATTTACATTTAAACTAAAAATGTATAGCTGTTTCATTCAATTCATTTTCAGAATATATTATTGCCTTTAGATCCAAGTTTAGATTTGTAAAACTAATTTTTATACTTATTATATGTTCATAATTTTAATAAATGGCAAGCAAATGATTCCTGGATTATATAATAATAATTTAATCACATTTATTATCTAGAGATTAAATAATAATTATATAAGAAATAGATATAAGGTATACTGTATTTAAATTTAAATAATTTATCTGAAACTCAAACGTAACTGAGAGTCCTTTGTTTAACTGGCAGTACTACTTCTGATGTCATCTACATCTGAACTTGCTTTCTCTTTAATTTGCCTCTAGTCACACTAAATTTCTTCCTCCAGATAAACCCCATTTCAGATTTTGAACTTCTCCTTTGGTATCAAAAAGGAGTGTGAGAAGGCTGGGGTAAGATAGAAGACTTTTACAACCTTTCTCCCAAATTATCACTTATATTGCCCTCCCAAACTATTGTGAATCAATAATCGATTTCAATATTGTTTTATTCAACTCATTTAAAATATATTTATTGAGAACCTTTTATGATCCAAGTACTATTATGTCCCTGATACATAGTATTAACAAATAACAGATAATATTCTGCCTTATGAAAAATATACTCTTGCAGGGAAAAATACACTCGTGTGTGTGTGTGTTATATGAAATAGGATAATGTTATGAAGAAAAATAAAGATGTGAATAATGTTGGGACTTGACCAGGATAAATATGGAAGCCTCACATAAATATTAATATCTAAGTGAACACCTGCAAGACTGGAGGTAGCTAGATATGAAATATGTAAAGAAACAGTATTGCAGTCAGATGGAGCCACAGCACAAAAGCCCTGAGAAGACTGTGCTTTGCATGCTTGAGGAACAGCCAGGAAACCAATATGTTGGAGCAGTGTGAGTAAGGGAAGAGTATAGAAGATGGGTAGAAAGGTCTTAGGGTAGCCGGTCATGTAATGTTTTCTATCCCTTGTTAATAACTTAGCATTTTTTGATGCTTTTAGTGAGATAGGGAGTTTTGGGAGATTTCTGAGGAAAGAGTCAGGATCAATTTATATTTTAAGTGGAGTACTCTGATGGCCTTGTGGAAAAGACTGTAGAGAGACAAAGGCATAAAGAGCACAGAAACCAGCTAGGAAGCTCTTGCACTTAGCAAGGCAGAGACATTAGTGGTGTGGGTCAGGGTGGTGATGATTGGCTTTGAAAAACATTCCAAATTTCATTTGTTTTAAAAGTACAGCCAATATGATTTCCTGATGTACTGTATGTGGTAGGTATAAAAAAGAGAAGAATTAAGGTTGACCTGAATTATTATATGTAAGTAGAAAGAACAATTTGCTGGAGATAAAGAAGAAAGCTAGAGATTATCTTACAGTTCTTCTACTTAACTGACTCTAAATCTTTTACCTTAAAAAGAAAATATATTGAGATTCATTGACAACTATGATACTTTCCAGGGATTTGGGGTAAATTTCTTTAAAAACAATTGGCTAATTATCTTTATTTTCCTTCCCTAAAATATTAAATTATTTTTGATACAAAAATACTTCAGTGTAAAGGGCTTGTTTTCTGCTTCAAGTTCCCTATCCCTAAACTTGGGGCCAAATAGAAAATCAAAGAAAAGTATTATGCTGTTTTAATGTTGTAAGTCTGCAAGAACTCTCACTCAGTTTTCTTTGCCCTGTGACCTGCCTCCCTTAGTTTTTTGCATTTTGAAACTAGTGGTTGCCTCTTATATATTTAAATCATATTTATTAAAACATTTCATAGTCTATTTTATAGTGAAAATGTCTATTTGTACAAAAAGCTTTTTTTTCCCCTCACTTTTGACCAAGTCATAGTAAGGTGTCTAAACACAAAGGTATTTGTTTGAAAAGGTTTTACTGAGTACTTACTGTGCTAATTGGACTTGAAGAAGTTAAGCAAGAAAATAAGCTGGGCTCGGTGGCTCAGCCTGTGATCCCGCGCTTTGGGAGACTGAGGTGAGTAGATTGCCTGAGCCTGCAGGTTCAAGACCCCCCTGGGCAACTGGGCAAGACCTTATCTCTATAATAAATTTTTAAAAATTAGCCTGGAGTGGTAGCGTGCGCCTGTAGTTCCAGCTACTTGGAAGGTGGAGTCGGAAGGATCTCTGGAGCCCAGCAGGTCGAGGCTGCGGGAGCGGCCACTGCACTCCAGTCTGGGCGACAGAGTGAGACTCCAACTCAAAAAAAAAAAAAAAAGAAAATATCTGGAGGGTGGGGAGATGGCAGCCGAGCCAGTAGGACGATGTGAGTCTCTGTGTGAGTGAGTGAATGTATGGAAAATTTTGTGTACATGCTGGTGAGCGAGTGGGTGTGGGTTGGCTACAGAACTGGTGACCAGGGCTTTCCTGGTGCAGCAATTGGTGCCACAGTGGATGGGCTTGGACCCTAGAAATTCCCAGGATGCAGAAGACAAGCAACATTTTCATTTTCTTTTTTTTAAATCAGCAAACCCTTCCTGGGAAGAAAATGCTGGGAGAGAGTAAGTGGGGGCTTGTGGAGGGTGGTCAGGCCCCAGGTGCAATAGCTGGTACTGCAGATTCTCTCCTTCGTCCCTGGCTCTTCCCAGGTTGCAAAAGCTGAGCACCATTATTTTTTTTAAAATACAGAAGTTTTCCTGTGAAAAAGTGGCAAGGAGAAACTATCGCCACAGGCCCTCCCTCACCACTGAAGCAGGAGAGAGATTGCCGGCTCCTAACCATGCCTCAAACTTCAGCACCTGGTAGGGCGCTGGCAGCAGGGGCTACAGAAGGAATCCAGAGGCAAGGTTCCACAGAAGTGGGCAAGAGAGGCACCACACTACCATCTTGAGGGTGGGGCAGGAAAGTACTCCAGCTTATTCACTATGGAGCAACAGACCTAATCTCAGGAATTGCTCGTGGCCGACAGGGAATATCCTGACAGCACAAACTTCAGAAGGACCTGACAAGTGCTAAATTCCAGGCGCTCCACCCCTTACCCTGATCCAGCTGTGGGACAAAGGGTGCAGCCAGAGAAGGACGAGGAAGAACTCCGAAGAGATCAGTGGTGAGTCCAGGGCTGAGCCAAATCCCCTCCTCCCCAGCAATCCTCTGAACATCCGACTCACACAACTGGGCCACTACTGAGAGGGACAAACCCTGGGCGGAGCCTGGATGTCAGTCGCAATAAGAGAATTTCATCCCAGGATAGGCCTGCTTGGGCACCCCCTGAAAAAGTACATACCTGGGGAAGAGACAATCCCATACTTCCCCACTGAAGGAGATCTCCCTGACCATACAAGAGTGGGAGGGGAGGACTGCAGCCCCTCCCCTCCACTGCCCCTCCTCCTTTCCTGCTTCAGACCCTGAGGAGAGAGTGAAAGAAGTGGCTCTGCAGGAGAGGTCTGATTAGAGGAACAATTACAGAGCCTACCACAAGAGGGCAGGTTTTAAAATTTTTATTTTCAATTATTTTTTAATTAAAAATTTTTTTTGACTGTTAGTTCACCTATTTTTAAAATATTTTTCCTTTGTTCATGAATGTGTATGTGAGGGCTTGATCTGCATTCCCCTCAAATTTTTTTCTTTTCTTTTTCTGTTTCTTTCTTCCTTTATTTGTCGTTTTCTGTTTATGTGTGTATGTGAATGATTGAATGTTTATCTTTTAATTTTGTTGTTGTTGTTGGCTTTTGCTCCTTTGTTCTTCTGAGTTTTTTTAATTTTCATTTTTGATAGTTTAAGGTGTATGTCAATATATGTGGTGTGAGAGTTTGACCTGATTCCCTTTTTTAAAATTTTTTGATTTTTTTTCTTCTGTCTTTCTGCTTTTTTATCTATTCATTTTGTGCTAGGCATGTGTGTGTGTGTTTAGTTTTTTTTGTTGTTGTTTGTTTTGTTTCACTTTGTTATTCTGGTTTGTTTTGGGGTGTGTGTGTGTGTGTGTGTGTGTGTGTGTGTGTGTGTAATTGCTTTTGGATTGGTTTCTGTTTTGCATCATCATATAGAGTGGTGGTAGGGAGTGGGTCTCAGGGAACACATACCACAATAAGTGAACATTGTAATTTGCAAGTAGTTTCCTATTCCTAGTGCCCCATACCCTACTTTATTCAAATTTCAAAAACTACAAGAGACAGCAAATCTTCCCATCCACCATCCTATTCAAAAATAGAACAAATCCAGAGGTTGGATTAGGGAAGAGTAGAGGACTGAGCAAACATCAGAAGGGAAAGCCTCTCCCACTGACACTGAATACCAGAAATAAAGAGAAAAACAAGAGATCTATCACAAATGAGGAAAAACCAAAGGATGACCTCTGGCAATTTCAAGTGTATCAAAGACAAAACTCCTGAAAAATCAGAACTTGGTGCCCAAACAATGGAGGTCACCAATGACTGGCCCCAGAATATGACAAGGATTAGGGAATAGATGGAAAGAGTGAATAAGACTCAAGAAAGACAAGATGCAGCACTGAAAGATCTTGACACAGAGATTTTGGCAATAAAAAGTTTCATCCAGGAAATAACAAGATGACAAGCATGGAAAGCTGAGTTAATCTAGCTGAAGAAAAAAATCTAAGAACTTGAAGACCAGAACATGGAACTAACACAACCTGTAAAAAACATCTTAGAAAGAAGACTCAGAAAGAAAAAACAAAGCCTATAAGTGATGTTCTGTTATCTCAAGAAGTCAAACCTATGCCTGATTGGTATCCCAGAAGAAGAAAGGGAAATGGAGAACAACTTGGAGCAAGTATTCCTGGAGATAATCCAAGAAAACTTTTCCCATCTCACCAAAGATGTGACCAGCCAAGAACAAGAGATACAGAGAACCCCCACAAGGCATCAAATGAGAAGACCAACCCCTAGAAGCATAGTAATTCACCTACACAAAGTATGCACCAAAGAAAAATTCTTAAAGGCAGCCAGAGAGGAAGGTCAGACTACCTACCAGGGAAAACCAATCAGAATAGCAGCAGACCTATTGGCAGAAACACTACAAGCAAGAAGAGACTGGAGCCCTATATTCAAAGTCCTCAAAGATAAACAATTTAAACGAAGAATTTCCTATCCAGTCAAGCTCAGCTTTATCAGTGATGGAGAATTAAATTCCTTCCCAGACATCCAGTCCCTAAGAGATGATGCAGCTTCCAGACCAGCTCTACAGAAGGCACTTAAAAAGGTATTAAACACATAAGAAAGAAAAAAAAAGAATGGCTACACACTTCCCAAGAGAACAATAGAGCACAGAATCAACAGAGAATACAACACACCAAGAAACTTTAAAACACGCACATACATTAACCCCAAAACCAAAAGAAAACAAGCAAAGAAAAAAACTTTGTAAGAACCTCACGACAGCAATAAACAATCACATTTCAACAATAAGTCTTAATGTGAAAGGACTAATGAACCACTGAAAAGACACAGAATGGCAAACAACAAGGAGATCCAGAACCTAAACCTGACACTCAAAAAATAGACTTAATAGATACCTACAGGCTATTCCACCCAACAACCACAGAATATATATTCTACTCATCACAACATGGAATGTACTTCAAGATCGATCACATCCTTGACCATAAATCAAGCATAAACAAATTCCATAAGGTTGAAATCTTGCCATGCACATTCTCAGACCACAGTGGAATAAAAATAAATATCAAGACCAACAAAATTCCCCCCAAACCCACAATGACATGGAACTAAAGAGCATAATGCTGAACAATGACTGGGTCAACACTGAAGTCAAAGCAGAAATTAAAAGATTCCTGGAAACAAATGAAAATGAAGAAACATCAAAACCTCTGGGATGCCATGAAAACAGTTCTAAGAGGGGAATTTGTATCTCTACAAGCACACATCAAGAAAACAAAAAGATCACAAGTGAAGAGCCTAACAAATCACTTAAGGGAGCTGGAAAGAGAAGACCATCAAAACCCCAACTTTAGTGGAAGAATCTAAATCACCAAAATAAGAGCCCAAATATGGGACAAAGAATATAAAAATAACATAGAAAACATCAGCAAAACAAAAAGTTAGTTCTTTGAAAGAATTCATAAGATTGATGGACTCCTAGCCAGAATGACCAAGAAAAAGAGAAAAACCCCAAATAAACACAATCAGAAATACAAAAGATCAAATCACAAGTAACCTTGAAGAAATACAAAAGATTATCAGACATTAGTATGTACACCTATATGGAAACAAACTTGATAACTTAAATGAAATGGAAGACTTTTTGACATCACACAACCTTCCCAGGTTAAAACAAGAAGACACTGAGACACTAAATAGACCAATAACAACCCAGGAAACTGACTCTGATATACAAAAACTACCTACAAAAAAAAAAAGTCCTGGACTGGATGACTTTCCAGTAGAATTCTACAAAATGTATAAGGAGGAGTTGATATCAATCCTATTGAAGGTATTTCAGGCAATTGAGGAGGATGGAATTCTCCCCAAAACATTTTATGAAGCTAACATCATACTCATACCCAAACTGGGTAAAGATCCAACAAAAAAAGAGAACTACAGGCCAATATCCCTTATGAACATAGATGCAAAACTCCTCAACAAGATTCTAGCAAATCGGATCCCAAAACACATCTCAAAAACCATCCACCATGTCCAAGCAGGCTTCATCCTCAGGATGCCGGGCTGGTTCAACATTTGCAAGACCATAAATGTAATTAAATACATCAACATATATAAAAACAAGAACCACATGATTATATCATTAGATGCAGAAAAAGCTATTGATAAAATCCAGCATCCCTTCTTGATAAAAACTCTTGAACATCTAGGTATAGAAGGAACATACCTCAAAATAGTAAGTACCATCTACAATAAACCCACAGCTAACATATTGCTAAATGGACAGAAACTGGAAACATTTCCCCTGAAAACTGGAACAAGACAAGGCTACCCACTCTCAACCCTCTTGTTCAACATTGTGTTGAAAGTCCTAGCTTGGGCAATTAGACAAGAGAAGGAAATCAGGTGTATCCAAACAGGAAAAGAGGAAGTCAAGTTATCCCTCTTTGCTGATGATATGATCCTATACCTTGAAAATCCAAGAAAATCTGTCAAAAACCTGCTTTCACTTATAAAGGACTTTGGCAAAGTCTCAGGGTACAAATTAAATGTCTGCAAAAGACAATTGAATTCCTATACACCAACAACAAGCAGGCAGAGACCCAAATCAAAAGTACAATCCCATTCACAATAGCTACAAAAAAATGAAATACTTTGACATCTTCCTAACCAGAGAAGTGAAAGACCTTTACAATGAGAACTACAAAACACTGCTCAAAGAAGTCCAAGAAGACGCAAACAAATGGAAAAATATTCCATGCTCATGGATAGGAAGAATCAACCTTGTTAAAATGTCCATCCTACCAAAGACAATCTACAGATTCAACACAATGCCCATTAAATTACCAACATCATTCTTCTCAGAACTGGAAATGACAATACATAAATTCATATGGAAACATAAATGACTATGAAGAACCAAAACAATCCTTAGCAAAAGAAACAATGCAGGAGGTATCACACTTCCAGACTTCAAACTTTACTATAAGGCTAGGGTAATTAAAACAGCCTGGTATTGGTACAAGAGCAGGCACATGGACCAGTGGGACAGGTTAGCGATTCCAGAAGCAAAACCTCAATTTCTCAACCAACTCACCTTTGACAAAGGCTTCAACAACAACCACTGGGGAGAAGAGAATCTATTCAGTAAATGGTGCTGGGAAAACTGACTAACTACTTGCAGAATATTGAAACAGGACCCCTACGTATGACCATACACAAAAATTAACTCAAAGACCTAAATGTAAAACCTCAAACTAAAGAATCTTAGAAAATGCAGGAGACATCCTTATGGAAATTGGAACTGGCAACCAATTCCTTTTCAGAACCCTAAATGCCCATACCTTAAGAAATAAGAGACAAGTGAGACCTCATCAAACTAATGAGCTTCTACAAAGCAAAAGAAACCATCAAGAGAGCAGGGAGACAGACCACAGAATGAAAAAAAAATATTTGCCAACTATATATCTGACAAAGGCCTAACATCTAGGATCTACAGGGAACTCAAATGTGCCAAAAGGAAAAAACAAACAGTCCCATTAAAAAGTGGACAAAAGGCATGAATAGACACTTCTCAAAAAAAGATATACGGGCAACCAACAGACACCTGAAAAAGTGCTCAGCCTCACTCATCATCAGATAAATGCAAATCAAAACCACATTGAGATACCACCTAACCCCTGTAAGAATAGCCATCATTAATAAAACAAGCAACCAACAGATGCTGGTGAGGTTGTGGGAAAAAAAAGAATGCTTCTACACTGCTGGTGGGAATGCAAACTAGTGCAACCTCTTTGGGGAAGGCAGTGTGGTGGTTTCTGAAAGAACTAGAAATTGACCTTCCATACGACCCAGCAATTCCCCTATTGGGAATATACCTGGAGGAACTCAAATCATTCTAAAAAAAAGATACCTACACATATGTGTTTGTTGCAGCTCTATTCACAGTAGCAAAAACATGGAACCAATCAGGCTGCCCATCGAAGCTGGACTTGATAAAAAATGTGGTACATATACACAATGGAATATTATGCAGCCATAAAGAAGGACAAACACATGGACTTTGCAGCAACTTGAATGGATTTACAGTCAATCATAGTAAGTGATCTATCACAGAATAAAGAACAGATTGCCATATGTTCTCACTTGTAAGTGGAATTTGAACAATTATAATACTATAAGAAAGGGATTGCCAGTAGTGGAAACTATCAGGGGAGGAGGAGTGGGACTGCCAGTAGAGGGAAACTGCTAGGGGAGGGAGGGGCATACCTTATCAACAAGAGTACCTGCATAACCAATGTTTGTATACCTAACCTTGAATTGTACCCCACATCTTTATAATAAAAAAAGAAAAGAAAAGGAAACATCTGACCTGAGTATGTGAAATGTGGTTTAATATAAATATATGTGCATAATATTGAAAAAATTGGCACAAGGAAACTGATGATGGATCATTATTAATAATAATGGTTACATTTTATAAGAAGCACTTGCTACATATCAGTCACTGTTTCAACTTAATCCTCAGCAACCCTCTGAGATAAATTGATTAATATCTCTATTTGACATGTGAAAGAACAGAGGCACAAACATATCTTATAGCTATGAGCAATTTGAATGGATTTCGAGAATGGGCAGAATGCAAACCTAGGGACTATTACTCCTGAGCCTGTGTCCTTAATTGCATTTCTGCCTTTGACTGATGGGAAAAATAGGTACTACAACTTATCAAAGCGGAGGGAGTCACAGAAGACACTGGAATGTTTAGTCATATCTTTGTGTTGGAGTTGGGATTTGAAATGTCAGTATGTGACAAATAGTTCTAAATGATTGCTCCCTGAAATCTAAAGTCTTAGACATCTTCTGACAAGAAAGGAGATTTAATGACATCCTAAAGCTTTAAATTCTATTATTCTAGGATTTTTCCCTTTGGAGGAGGAAGCAATTTTCCCTTTGTCATTCACATGCCAGAAACATAAAGTAACTTTTTTCTTACTGGAATATCTCATGCATATCTCCTACAGCCACATGGTGCTCTGAGAATATTAACTATTCCCTTCTGCAGCATACACAGTGCTATGAATTTTATTCTTTTCATTTTTAGTCAAACAAAAATAAAGCATAGCAAAACATAGAGTTATGCATTCTAGACAGTACTGAGTAAGTAATGCATCTCTTTGGATCTAGTTTCCCAACATGCACCACATTAATTGTTGTATTACAAATATTTTCTCTTAATTGTTCCTCAGAGGGCTTTAATAAATGTTACAGCATATCTTAAAACAATCAGTTTGCAGTTCTAAAGTTCTTTGTTGAGGATAATAAATTTATAGCATCTAAAATGCTGGCTCTTGAGTAAATGTAGGAACTTGTAGCCTTCATTTTTTCTTAATTTAATTTGTTATTATACTGCAGTAATAAAAAGGGTTGGTTAGTGATTTTCAATATCGGTTTATAATATATTTGCTCTCATCCAATGTTAAAGAACATTTACTGTCTCATCAAAAATTGTTATGATAGCTTTGTTTCTATTTCCTGAAGCTATTCTGCCAAGAACTCTTCACATGTACATAATAATATTTTAACTTCCTATTTTGTATGCAGTTGAAAGGGAAAATCATTTGGCTAGGACTAAAAAATAAGGCAAAACTGTCACCAGATTTGCAAACTATCTCCATTTGTAAAAGTCTTTTACTCCTTTTTACTGTATTTTTTCTGACTATTTTTAAGTTTAGTTCTTAGTTTTACAATTGACACAAAATAATTGTACACATTTATGAAGTATAATGTATTGGTTCAATGCATGTATATATAATATAATGATCAAATTGAGGTAATTATCACTTCTGTCACTTTACACATTTATCATTTCTTTGTAGTGACAATATTCAAAATCCTATCTTCTAGCTATGTTACAACACAGATTGCATTGTTATTTGCTATAGTCACCTTAAAGTACACTAGAATATCAAAACTTATTCTTATGTAACTATAACTTTGTACCCATTCACTAACTTATCTCAGTCATCCTCTCTCCTCTATTCTCCCAGGCTCTGGTAACCACGATTTTGCTCTCTACTTTTATAAAATTAACTTTGCAATTCTACATATATATAAAATCATTTGGTGTTTGTTTTTCTGTGCCTGGCTTAGAACATAATGTCATGTAACATAATGTCCTCCAGGTTTACTCATATTGCTGTAAATGACATAATTTCATTCCATTTTATGGCTGAATAGTATTCCATATACCTTATACATATATATTTACATATATACTATATTTTCTTTTCCAGTCATCTGTAGATAGCCATTTAGGTTGATTCTATACTTGACTATTATGAATAGTGCTGCAATAAACATGGATGTGATAAAAAAGGAAATACTACAATTGATACCATAGAAATATAAAGGATCATAAAAGACTACTGTGAACAACTATATTTCAACAAGTTGGAAAACCTACAGGAAGTAAGTATATTTCTGGACACATACAACTTATCAGGATTACATCATGAAAAAATGAAAAATCTGAGCAGATCAGTAACAAGTAATGAGATTAAAGCAGTAATAAAATGTTTTCTATCACAGAAAAGCTCAGGACTTGATGTATTCACCGTCAAAGTCTACCAAACATTTAAAGAAGAATTAATAACAATTCTACTTCAACTTTTTCAGAAAACTGAAAAGGAGGGCATACTTCCAAACTCATTCTACAGGATTAATTTTACCCTGATACCAAAAAAGAAGAAAACAATAGGCCAATATTCCTGATGAATATAAATGAAAAAATTCTCAATAAAACACTAGCAAATTGAATTCAAGAACACATTAAAAAGATAATTCACTACACTCAAGCGGGATTCATCCTAGGGATGCAAGGGTGGTTCAGCATATGCAAATCAATAAACATTAGACATCACATTGACAGAATGAAGGAACAAAATATATGATCATTTCAATAGATGTCTGAAAAAGTAGTCAATAAACAAAATTAAGCATCCCTTCAATATAAAAACTTTTAACAAACTGGATATATAAGAAATATACCTCAATACGATACAGGTCATATATAACGAAATCACACTAAATAGCATATCGAACAGAGAAAAGTTGAGTACTTTCCTCAAAGATTTGGAACAAGACAAGGAGGCCCACTCTCCTCACTTTTATTCAACATAGTATTGGAAGTTCTTTTATCTTCTTAGGTGAGAATAAATGCCCCTTTTATTACCAAGGCTAACTTCTCTTTCTCTGCACTGAATATCAAATAATAGTTGACCTCCAATAAATTAAATTGAATGAGTAAATACATCTATGAATGAATGCATTCTATCTTGCTCTTTTAATGGGAAATGAAATTGGGACTCTTTGTCCCACTTTGGTCAAAACTCCAAATACTAAGAATCAAGCACTTGATGTCAAGAATTCCCAAACTGAAAGCAAGGTGGAGAACTACTTAAGCTTATTTATAAAAAAGTGACTTATAACCAAAGTTGGGAGTTTCTAGTGGGCAACATTCAACAGTTGTAGTTGAAGAGTTTGGGAGGTTGTATTAGAACCACCCTGGAGCTATCTTAAAGGGTCTTTGTCCCAGAGGGTTGCTTGGTAATGAGTTGCAGAGGTCCAGAGATGGGCCATCCAAGAATCAGGGGTTGAAACAGATGCTACAAATGTTCACTTGGAGAGCAAACCAATCCTTTCAAATATTTGTAAGTGAGAGAGAAAAGGATTTTGGAGCTTCACAAGGCAAACTGACTTATTAAAGACTGAGAATTCCTGGAGGAAAATGTTCTATTTGATATGCGACCACTTGACTCCTTAAATAAATAGCCTTTAATAATATTTCTTTGTATTCTGTGATATTTTCTTCCTCAGAGCATACTGTCTTTTAATTTTTCCTTACTGTCTCACCACCAAAGTGACAAATAAGCAAACAACAAAACTAACTCAATAGTATGAGCTCTCTGATCTTGTTAGTCACATAATCAGAGATGACAACTAGAAACCTTATGGTGATCTTCCTATCAGATCAGTTTATAACCAGTCTTTCAAGGTTCAGGCTTATCTTTCATCTTTTTTCCTTAGCCATTATCTCTAAGATATTTGTCTGTGATGTTTCTTTGGAAGCAGCAGTAGAAGAGAAGGGAAAAGAACCAGGAGTAAGGAGGTAAAGAGAAGAGAGAAAACAAGTGCTGATATTAACCTGATTTTCTTCACAAAATATCTCTTATTATTGCTCAGGCTCAATATCTCATTTTTGTGGTCATCCTTCTCTGACAATTGTAGCCTGTGTCACTCAATTATGTATTACCTTACTTATGTCCAGTGATATTATATACTCATTAGTGGTCAAGGGCTATGTCTTTATCATGCTTGTTAGCTTATGGCAAGGTACTAACAATAATACTTCATTTATGTGATACATGGTGTACCTTGCAAATTTTATCTTTCAACAAACCTGTAAAGTATGCATTATTCTGATTTTGTCAATCGGTAAACATATTTCCAAAGAGATTAAGTAGCTTAACCTAGTTCATGAAGTTAGTAAATAGAGTCTAAACACAAGTTCAGGTTTTTGGACTGCAAATACCATATTCTTCCTGGTATATGTTAGCCAAATGCTGAGTACTCAATGAATATTCACTAAGTAAAAGCTATTTGGGAAAAAATTATTTATTATAAGTACTTCAAAAATGCATATGCCCCATAATCAGTTTGGAAATAAAACTTAAATTTGCCAATTTTAAAATTTAGTACCAGAATCAGTTTCTGCTCTGTTACTTAGCTATAACTGGAATAATTTCTGAAACAATTTTTTTGTTGTTGTTGAAGTCTCACTTTGTTGCCCAGGCTGGAGTGCAATGTCAAAATCATGGCTCACCACAGCAGCCTCGATCTCCTGGGCTCAGGCGATACCCTACTCTAGCCTCCAGAGGTGCTGGGACTATAGGTATGTGCCACCATGCCTGGCTAATTGTTTTGATTTTTTTGTAGAGATGAGGACTGGCTATATTGCCTAGGCTGGTCTCAAACTTACGGCTTCAACGATTCTCCCACCTCAGTCTTTCAAAGTGATGGGGTTACAGTTATGAGCTATCATGCCTGGCCTGAAAAGTTTTCTACTGGCCTGTAGAAGGGTCATATCCTTTCTTTAAATGTGGGAGGTAGTTAACTACTCTGATCAGCTGATTTGCTGTTTAAAGGTTGTCTATATTTTTCTAATGTGGTGATTAAGTTTTTAAAATATTTATAACATAGACATATTTTTCCCCCCTCAGGGATTTTATTAAAAATGTGTTATCTTAATTTATTGCAAGTTAGTAGTTCTGTAGATCTGGTTATGAGTTAATATTTTATTTATATAATGTTTATAAATTCTTAACTATTTGAGATGAAAATATATGAGCCTAAATGACTCAAATTTAATTCAAGATTTAAAACATTGAAATATAACATGAACTAAGTATAAGCATATAATTTGCTCATTTGCTGCTCAAAATAGTCTATGATTTAGAGTTTTCAAAATTCAGCCTTTAGAATCCCTATTAAGGTTTACTATTCAAGAATCATCTACATGAAGAGATAACACAATGGTACTATACTTACTTTCCAAATCAAATTTAGTTTTTCTTTTCTTTTCTTTTTCTTTTTCTTTTTCTTTTTTTTTGAGTTGAAGTCTCACTCTGTTGCCCAGGCTGGAGAGCAGGGACACGCCCATGGCCACTGCAGCCTCAACCAGCTGTGCTCAGGCAATCTTTTAGCCTCAGCCTTACAAGTAGTTGGAACTACAGGGACGTGCCACCACGCTCGGCTAATTTTTTTATTTATTGTTGAGATGAGGTCTCGCCAAGTTGTCCAGGCTGGTCTCAAACTCGTAGGCTCAGGCAATCCTCTTACCTCTGCCTCCCAAAGTGCTGGGATTATAGGTGTGAGCCACTGCACCTGGCAAATTAAGCTTTTCTAGAGACAAAGAAAATAGTCTGTGCAATTACTACAAGGTCATTCTCTTAACTTTTTCCGTGTCACTATGATACCAAAATTGACAAAAATTGAGCATTTCAAATGGCTATATTATACTATTAAAATCAGCCATGGCATTTAACAGTCTTCTTTTAAAATTATATAAATATGATAATATCAAAGATAAAATAACACAAGGAAGGAAATTCTGAGATTTTTACTTTCCCCTCTTTGGCATATGGAGTCAGTTTATAATCAGTCATCATTATTCATAGAATGCATTAAAAATACATTCACTCTTGAGTATTCAGACTTTTGTTTTTACTGATGACACTGAGTCTCAAAATAGATCTTTGATGGTTACTGCAAATAAGCCAAAGGACATTATCCCATTTAGTCTGACAGAATTTGTCCTACAGCATTAATCTTCTGAGGCTGAAAAGCAAAAAAAATTATAATGAATGCAAAAGGAAATTAGATAAGAAAAAGAAAAAAAGTCATTGAAATTTGAATGGCTTTCTTTTAAAAAACATGAAACTTAAAGGGCTTATATATGGACCTATTTCAGTATGATAAAAGACTAATGTTTTTTATTTCACATGTGGGAGTATTTGAAGCCTACTCTGTGGCTTTCCTATGAATTTTCATATTTAAATCTCACAATAATCCTATAGGGTTAAAATGAGTATTATTAATCACACATATGAACAAGGAAATTAGAATTCAAAGAGGTTATCAACTTGTACAATTCTGCACGACTAGGAAGGCTGAGATGGGAGGATTGCCGGGGCCGACCAGGTCAACGCTGGGGTGGCTGTGAGCGTGCCACTACACTCCAGCCTGGGTGATGGAGTGAGACTCCAACTCAAAACCAAACCAAAACAAAACAAAAAACAGAGAATAGAAAAACAAAACAAAACAAAACAAAAAACAATGAATAGAAAAAAACTAAGTGCGTGTGTGTGTGTGTGTGTGTGTGTGTGTATCGCTTCACAGAGCAAGCATGGGCAGAGCAATCTTGCTTGCTTAGCCCCACATGAAACATTAGCTGAAGTACCAATAATATATTGAATTATCAATGATATATATTATAGTGATTAAACCTATAGTGGGAGAAATGGAGTCTCCTTTTTCACTTAGTGCAATATTCCTTGCAATCTTCATTTACTGACTCTTATTCATGTCATGATGGCAGTACTGCAAAGATTTATACTACAGAAATGGCCTGGGAAAGAGGCCAAGAGTATTAGTCAGCTTGATTTTAATCTAAATCTAATGCCTGCCTCTCGCTTGGTAAAAAAAACTATCCATGGAGCTCATTCTGCAGTCTAGTTCAGTTAATAAGGTGTTCACCATTTAAATGAGGTAGAGGAAAAAGAATAATTAACAACAACTCATGCACAGTTGGTTCAGCATACTGCATATAAGCTAATAGTATAGTAGAGCAGAAGAATACAGGTTGTTGGTGATCCAAGGTGAGAGATCTCATTCGGCCATGTTAAGTCAGAAATGCCTATTAGACCCTTAAGAGAAGTATCAAGTAGGAAGTTTTGTAAAGATTATGACATATAGGTGAAAGGGCTATTGTAGAGAGAGTAGTGTGTGCTTCATTGACATGCGGATGGCATTTATAATAAGAAAGATAGGCTTCCTTGGAAAGATATTATGTAAGAGAAGAAAAAGAGACCCAGGACAGGTTTGGACACATCTCAAAAATACATCGAGAAAGGAGAAAGTGGCAAAAGACACAAAATAGATAGTATGAAAAGCAGCAGAGATGCTGCTAAATGTAGCATGAGGCTGGTCACGATGTCCCCTTCCTGTTATCTTAGTATTATTGGGGGCCGAGGTGAGAGGATCACTTGAAGCCAAGAGTTTAAGACCAACCTAGGCAATATAGTGAGAGCTTGTCTCAAAAAATAAAAATAAAAAATAAAAAGACAGCTGGGAGTTGTGAAATGTGCTGGTAGTACCAGCTACTTGGAGGCTGAGGGGGTAGGATTACCTGAACCTAGGAGGTTGAGGCTGCTGTAAGCTGCGATTGTGCTATTGTACTCCATCCTGGGTTATAGAGTAAGACACTGACTCAAAAAAAAAAATCTGACATGAGAATATTTTTCAATGATATTTTATATGTCATAATGAAAAATTGTTTTGTAAAAAATGGCATGGTAGTTGAATGTGATATGGAAGAAGAATATTTTAAGGTAAGAGTTAAAAAGTTCATTATGCTGCTCTTGACAGGATCCACTAGAGACAGAAGTTAGTATTGTAGGTTAAAAGGGACAAAAATGAAGGGGAGATGCCCCGAGAAAGGAAAAGGATTCTAACTGGAGAGGATGTGTGGGTCTTTGAGAGGAGCAAAGGCCCTGTGGTCATCACTGCAATAGAGGCAGAGCTGTTACAGAGGAAAAGAGAGGCAGATGATTGCTAGACATGTGGTTACTAGTGTAGTGCCTCCATTTTCCCACTAAAATAAGAGATAAAGTAACGTACTGGTGGAGTTTGAGAGGAGTTCACAGAAGAGAAAATGTGAAATATCATTTTGGATAGTGGAAAAGCAAGCATACTAGACAATATATATGTTTGCTAGGCAATGCTGTATAATTTTTAGTGATCTGTGGACATTAGTGGAAGAATATTTTATTGGTGGTGAAGAGGTCAAGGAATCAGGGACACCACTGTGTTTCTAAAATACATGAGTAAATATAAGTGACAAAGTTTGGGCTTCTTTCTTCACTTTCTTCTCTCCATTTTAGCTAATTATGAGTTTCCACTTCTTGTGTCTGTCTATATTTGGATCTAAATCCACCATACATTTCTTGAAATAGGAATTAATACAAAAGATATGTTATATTTATAGCTGGGATTAAGGCTCAGGAATATACCTGACAGTATAGATGGGTGTATACAAAGATTCCTAGACACAATATTCACCTCATCAGGAGGTACATTTTTGGTAGCTTATTGAAAGAAAATCTCTGCAATAAAGAAATCCAGGGGTATTTGAAATAACTGACCAATACAAACAAAACTAAACTAAAACAATCATCGACATTAAGCAAATAAACTCTGTATGTCAGGAATTTACATTTCTTTTCCTCTTAATTGTTTCTTACAAAGGTTTATAGACTATTTAAAAGGCAATCACAAAAAATCTAGAGTTTTACTTTTGTCTCATATTGTATATGCTCACATTTTGTATGTATATGTCTATGTGTATGCTTTTTATCCTTAAATAGTCAATATGTATACATGACTCTGTAGGAGAGATTCTTACACATGTTATTTGGAGGTGAATAGTTTCCATATCAGAAGTAAAATGTGTCAACTTCTCACTGTAACTTTGTCTTCAAGATTGATAAAATAGTCAACTCTGCAATGAGTATAATGATTTTCCTAACTCTTTACAGACATATCTGAGACATCACAGCTTCAGCTAGTGATAAGAGGATAAGCTAATTTGATTGTTGCTGCCTTCTTTCCTCCCTTGGTGAACTGTTAGTTTTAGTGTTTGGAATTTATTCCCTGCTGCTTATAAAAACCTCCTCCTTTCTTTATTAATGTAGAATTTTTCTGAAGAAGGGAATAGCAACTAGGAGAAGATGAAGTAGGGACCGAGCTCTTAAATTATAGACACCGACACGAAATTATAAGTAACAAAGGAGAGGTTTATTAATCAAGGTTCAGCCAGCTGGCGACCACTTGTTGGACATACACATTTTAAAGCAAGGGCCCCGTCTTGTAGTTAGGGGTTGTCTTAAGTAGGCCAAAACCACAACCCACCAAATTTTAGTTCCTTGGCATTTTTTAAGTGGGCCAAGCATTTTTCAAGTGGGCCAAACTGCAGCATCCTGCTGGCCCAGATATCAGCCAATCAAGCAATGCAAGTGGGTTTTATAGAGGCAGAAGAAGCCAGTTAAGCAATTAAGCATAGCCAACAAGTGCAGCTTTCAGTTTCCAAAAAACAAGCTTTTAACTGTGAATGGTTAAGTACATGTTTTAGTCTAACTACTGTCATTTTAATTTTAATTTTTAGCCCCTTTTACAAAGAGAAACTGCTCCTGAAATCCACTGTATAGTCACTAACATTTCTCTCCTAAAAGTGTTCCCAGAATTAGGGTCCTACTGTATCTCCTCTAGTAGAGATGAACTTAGGAGCACACAGGCTATAGAACAAACTATTCTGTGTAAAATATATGATTGTATTGACTTTGGCATGGGCCACAAGTCTATTGATAATCTCTTTTTATAGTTGAGTCTTTTCCACATATTGCTGTATATACTGCTTTACCATGACAAATAGCATAACATACAAGTTCTCCTTTAGGAATAACTGTGGAAACAAATTAAAACTAATAAACAAGGCAAATAGTCAAGCTACCTACTTTTCCTGAGTAGTTGCATCTAAATCCATGGCCCAAGTTTTTATGCACATTTTGGCTTCTCAGCACCTTTAAAAATTCATTCTTTGGGGAATTTCTTGTCACTTGTCTGTGCATTCCCAAAATGGGTGCCAGAAACACTTTTTCTGCTTTCTTAGCAGCTGGTGTACATGTTTATGTGATTCAGGCTTTATGCATCAGACAGAGACATATGAGACTTGATTCAGAAGTAAGTAAAGAAACAGATGTCTTAGATCCCATCTTTTGGACTGGCTTCAGGACCATGTAAGTTTCAGAGGCAGCCAAAGATATAATGTTAACATCTGGTGCCCAGTATCAGTGGTACAAATTGTGGTATCCATACTGACTACAGTAGCAGTAGTATCTCTGTTTAGATCAGTTGTGGAAAAATTTAAGGGAAGTTTGTAACTGCATACCCTCTCTGCCTAATCCTTTGGTCTCTTCCAAGGACCCATATTACTCTAAAAAGTTTGATACCATCATTTATTTGAGTTGCTGATTATAGATAATTCTATAGTAAATATCCAGGATGCACACTAAATTAACTAATAATTGCAAGAATCCTAGCA
The DNA here is from genome assembly GCA_027257055.1 of Cephalopachus bancanus. NCBI lineage: Eukaryota > Metazoa > Chordata > Mammalia > Primates > Tarsiidae > Cephalopachus > Cephalopachus bancanus. Next base: position 3,923,867 of record JAPVLO010000012.1, read on the forward strand.
GTGAATACACATTTTAGCTTCCAGAGATTGTGTTTGCATAAGGATCTGATGGCCCCCATGGAAAAAATATTTAAAATGTTTTACAATTTAAAATAAGCCTTAAAAGTCTAGGTTTTAACACTGAAGAGGGGTAAAATATGTGTCCTAGGGGTCCAAGAAATACTGTTACAATGCAGAAAAAAATAATAAAATATATATGTAAAGTTCTATTAACATCATAATATTAATGATTTAATAATATTAATTAATTTTCTCCAGGGAAGGCTACTTTATTGTTAGATGATAAGTTTAATGACAGATCTGAAGAAATTTTTCCAAAAATTTTTCAAGAAACTAATAACATTTTTCAAATACAATGCTAATAATATGAGGGAGGGGATCCAAGATGGCCACCATGGAGCAGTAGGCCTGCACCTCTCTCACCAAATGAGGCAGAGAGTAGGAACCCAGCCACTAATAGATGAAGAAATTTTGAACAGTTTTGGTGGCTGAAACGCCCTACACCCAACAAAAGTCTCTTTGAACATATAGAGACCAGAAAGTGATGGCAGTTGCTGGAATCCAGTGTCACATCCTCTGCTAAGTGCCAGGTTCACACAGGAACTGAAGCTCTGCCCTGTGAATGAGAAATGGTGAGTGATCCTGAGACACTTTGAGTTGGTCCCCTCTCCCAGTTGTGCATAATTTGTTGGTCCAACATAGAAGGAGTCCTGGTCAGGGCACAGCGGCAGGCATCCGGAACTCAAGTAGAATGGGAAACAAACCCATGCTCGGACAGCCAATGGGAGTGCAGCTTCCACTAGCAGAGCCCAGTGACTGGCTCCCAGGCTGGGAATGCTTGTATGCAGGTTGAACTCAGCTGGTGTCCACAGCCAACATCTGGCAACCAACTCCCCACCAGACCAGGAAGAATTGCCCTCCAGTCTTACGCACCCACAGAGTGGGTTCCTCAGTGGCAGGAACTCATTCTCTTTCAAGTGCTGAGTGCAGATTTGAATAGGGAAGAAGAAACACAAAAACAACCAAAGGTTTTTCTAGTGGGAAGTCTTCTGGGCTGCAAACCACAGACAGCAGGCGAGGGGCCCATCCACTCTCTGCAGAGTCCTTAGAACAGGCACTGGAAACCAACCTGACCAGATTAACAGTGGGAGAGAAAATCTGCAACAGAGAGGCCTGTCACAGGGTGGAGCATGGAGCAGAAGTCAGTGTCTCTTTCCCTTTCACTAAGTGACCTATATTGAACAACAATATAGGGTCCTACAACAGAGGATCATTGACTAGCCTTACAGCCAAAAAACCAGAGGAACGATAAAGAGGGAAGAGAGGCTTGGCACAAATGAGAGAAAAAAAATCAATAAAAAAATAGGCAACCCTCAGAGCTGTAAAGAGGCAGACCTGAAAAAGCAGGTATCAGAGCACAAGCAATGGATGACCCCCAAAATGACTAGATAACAGTCACAGAAATCAAACACTGGATGACTAAAATGAATAAAGAGTATGAGAAACTAGAAGCAAAACTCACCAAAGTCATACAGGAAGTAAAAGTGGAGTTGGCCAATTTTAGACAGATCTATTCTGAAATAATGGAATTGAAGAACTTCATCCTGGAAATTACAAACACAGTAGCAAACAGGGAGCAAAATCAAACAGAAAGAGGAAAGAGCCTCAGAGCCTGAAGAACAAAATTATGGAACTAACTCAGTTTGCCAAAAACATAGGGAAAAAAAGATTCAAAAGAAGGAGCAACACCTTTGAGAGATGTGGGACTATGTCAAGAAGCCAGATCTATGCCTGATTGGTATTCCTAAAGCAGAAAGGGAAACTGAGAACACAATGGAACACGCATTCCATGAAGTCATTTAAGAAAACTTCTCACATCTTGCTAAAGAGGTGACCGTTCAAGTGCAGAGAACCCCTGCAAGGTATCACATGAGATGGCAATCCCCTAGACAAATAGAAATTCACCTCCACAAAGTAAGTATAAAAGAAAAAATCCTAAAGGCAAAAGACAGAAAGGTCAGACCACCCACCAGGGAAGACCAATAAGAATTACTTCAGACTTTCTGCAGAAACACTACAAAACAGAAGGAACTAGAGTTCAATTTTTAATTTTCTTAAAGATAAGCAATTCCAGCCATGAATTTCCTACTCTGCCAACATAAGCTTCTTCAGTGATGGATAATTAAAATCCTTACATTCAATCCCTAAGAGAATATGCCACATCCAGACCAGCCCTTCAGGAGGTGCTTAAGAAGGTCTTGAAGACAGGGGGAAAAAAGGTCATATTCATCACAAAGGTACAGGCAAGCAGGGAGTTAACAGAGGATACAGAGCACTCACAAAAATGAAAATACACACACATATAAATACAAAAGTAAAAAGGAGGCAGAGCAACTCCCTAAGAGTCTTATGACAGTGATTAACTCTCATATTTAAATAATTAATTTGAATTTGAATGGACTGAATGTACCACTGAAGCATAGAGTGGCAAACTGAATAAAGAAGCATGACCCAACAGTTTGCTGCCTGCAGGAAACTCATCTCACTGCAAAGGACACTGCTGGAAGTCAGACTTAGAGGCCTTCTTGTGGACAGGGTCTGGAAGGCTGAAGACCCCAGGTTGCAGGGCAACACTGGGCAGCTGTTGTTCCTGCTTCTCCACTCTCGATCTCGCCACTGGAAATCTGGGAGTTCGATATGTTTTGTTAAAAGTATACTCTTCATTAGGGCACCCTTGGCCTTACTTCCCTTTGTTAAGGAGGCTTGTAATTTTAGTTAGGAATTGTGACTAAGATAAATTGAGCCCAGGGTTGGGGGGTGGAGGGGGCTTTTGTTTAACAAACGTTGAAGCTCATTCTCCCTGGCAGGAGATAATTGACTTAGATTGTAAACACCAGGTGTGACATTATAGAAAGTTAGTCAGGTCAACCTGTGGCTAAAAAACCCTGAGAATGTTGCTTTACCCTGGTTAATTGCAAATTGCTGTGTGAAGGTCACAGGTGTAACTTACAAATCAATGTAACAGTTATAGTGCTTTAAACTTGGTAGTGATCTATAATACAGTGGTTACAGAGATAAGTAAGTTTTTGTATGGACATTGAGAAATGGTAATCAGTAGAAAATGTTAGGAGTTTACAAAATTTACAGTTAATGTTAAATTTTAGGATGATAATTTTTTAAGATAAAGCATTAAGAGAATTTATAACTCGTACGTAGATAAGAAATGACAGTCGGAGATAACATTCAGGGTGAAAAATAGCATGTTCAATGTTGTAGTTCTAGAAAGTAAGCAGCACGGTTCAAAGAAAAGGATAGACAGAACCCCATTAGGGTTGAAACAAAGATCAAAACATGATGAACAAAGATATATTGCCTGACCAGTCCATTAATTTGAAACTGATTGCCTTGAAAACGAAAAACGTGTTTTCGTCTCAAGCCAAAATCTAGGGTATAAAAGGAGTTGAAAAAGACAATAAATTGGCATTTGTCCTGCTTGCAGCAGAGTCAGTGTCCAAGTTTTCTCTCCTGTGCTGACGCTGTTCCTCCTCAGGAAACCCTGACGTGCTGGAACTGGACTCTGGCAGGACACCCACAGACTCAAAGAAGAGAGCAAGAGTAGCTATTCCAATATCAGAAAAAGCAGTCTTCAAACCATCAAATGTTAAAAAGGACATAGAAGGACACTACATAATGATAAAAGGCTCAACCCACCAGTAGGAAATATTCATTTTAAACATGTATGCAGCTAAGATTACAGGTGCTAACACAGGAACACAAGATTTTATAAAACAACTACTAAGGACATTGGTAGTCACACAATCATAATTGGAGACCTAAATACCTCACTAACAGCCCTAGACAAATCATCAAGGCAAAAGACCAATAGGGAGATCTAGAACCTTAACTCAATGCTCAATCAAATGAATTTAATAGATATCTACAGAATACTCCACCCAACATCCACAGAGTATACATTCTTTTTTTTTGAGTTGGAGTCTCACTCTGTCACCCAGACTGGGGTGCAGTTGCACGCTCCCAGCCACCGCAGTCTTGATCGACTGGGCACCAGTGATCCTTCCGCCTCAGCCTTCCAAGTAGCCAGAATTACACACACTACCACGCCCGGCTAATTTTTTATTTATTGTAGAGATGAGGTCTCGCCAAGTTGCCCGGGTGGGTCTCGAACCTGCAGGCTCAGGCAATCCACTCACTTTGGCCTCCCAAAGCGCTAGGATTACAGGTTGAGCTACTGAGCCCAGCAAACAAGCTTTTTTTTTTGAGTTGAAATCTCACTCTGTTGCCCAGGCTGGAGTGCAGTGGCACATTCACAATCACTGCAGCCTCCACCTGCTGGGCTCAAGTGACCCTTCCACCTCAGCCTTCTGAGTAGCTGGAACCACAGGCATGCACCACCATGCCCAGTTAATTTTTTGATTTATTGTAGAGATGAGGTCTTGCCATAGTTGCCCAGGCTGGTCTCGAACCCGTGGGCTCAGGCAATCCACTCACCTTGTCCTCCCAAAGTGCTAGGATTACAGGCTAAGCTACCGAGCCTGGCAAACAAGAGGTTTTTTTTTTTTTAGTTGAAATCTCACTCTGTTGCTCAGGCTGGAGTACAGTGGCACACTCATGACCATCGCAGCCTCCACCTGCTGGGCTCAAGTGACCCTTCCACCTCAGCCTTCTGAGTAGCTGGAACCACAGATGCGCACCACCACGCCTGGCTAATTTTTTGATTTATTGTAGAGATAGGTCTTGCCATAGTTGCCCAGGCTTGTCTTCAGCCACTGGGCTCAGGCAATCCTCTCACCTCTGGGATTATGCTCAGGGCCATCACCACCTGGCCCAGAGTATACACATTCTATTCATCAGCACATGGAACATACTCCAAGATTAATCACATTCTCAGACATAAATCAAGCATGAATAAATTTCAAAATATCAAAATAATACCATGCATCTTCTCAGATCACTGTGGAATGAAAATAAATATCACCACCAATGATATCTCCCCAAAACACACAAAGATATGGACATTAAACAACATGATGCTGAACAATTTCTGAGTCAACATGGAAATCAAGACAGAAATAAAAAGATTCCTGGAAACAAATGAAAACAAAGACACATCTTATCAAATCTCTGGGATGCCATAAAAGCAATGATAAGAGGAAAATTCACAGTATTGCATGTACGCATCAAGAAAACAGAAAGATCACAAGTAAACAGACTAATTTCACACCTAAGGAATCTGGAAATGTAAGACTATCTAAATGCTAATTTCAATAGAAAAATCCAGATCACTAAGATGAAGTCACAATTACAGGATATAGAAGACAAAAATATCATAGAAAAAAATCAACAAGACAAAAAGCTGGCTCTTTGAAAGGATAAATATGATCGATGGAACCCCTGGCCAGATTGAAAAAAAAAAAAAAAAAAAGGAGAGAGAGAAAGTCCAAATAAACACAATTAGGTAAAGTCACAACTGACCCTGAAGAAATTCAAGATTATTAGATATAAACTAGAAAATCTAAAGGAAATGGAGTACTTTCTGACATCATACAACCTCCCAATGTTGAAACAAGAAATTGAATCTCTAACACTGACAATCCAGGAAATTTACTTAGTCACAAGAAACTTCCCTGCCAAAAAAAAGCCCTGCATCGGATGACTTCCCAACTGAATTCTGTAAGACACACAAGGAGGAGCTGATATCAATCTTATTGAAATTATGCCAAGCAGTCAAGGATTATAGAATTCTCCCTACTCATTTTATGAAGCAAACATCAAACCTGGCAAAGACCCAACAAGGAAAGAGAATTACAGGCCAATCTCCTTGACAAACATAGACACAAAAATTCTCAACATGATTCTAGCAAATCGGATTTAACAACATCTCAAGGATCATCCACCATGACCAGGTGGGTTTCATTTCTGGGATATAGTGCTAGTTCAACAAATTCACAAGACCACATTTAGCAAATGGTGCTGGGAAAACTGGCTAATCACATCAGAAGAATGAAACTGGATCCCTACTTATCAGCATATACAAAAATAGACTCAAAATGAATCAAAGATATAAATATAAGACCCTAAACTGTAAGAATCCTAGAAGAAAATGTAGGAAACACCCTTATGCAACAAATTATTGACCAAGTCCTCAAAAATGAATGCCATGAAAGCTAAAATAGACAAGTGGGACCTCATCAACCTTAAAAAGTTTTGCATAGCAAAATAAACCACCAAGAGAGTAAAGAGAAGAACTACAGAATGGAAGAAAATATTTGCAAATTATGCATCTGACAAAGGCCTAACATCCAGGATCTACAAGGAACTAAAATGGAGTGAAGAAAAAAAAAAACTAACAAAAAAACTAAGTGAGCAAAGTAGCCAGGATCAAGTGGCTCACACCTGTAATTCCAGCATTTTGAGAGGTAGAGGTGAGAGGATTTTCTCAGCCCAGGAGTTCAAGACTACCCTAGATAACATGAAAAGACCTCATCTCCACAATAAATAAATTAAAAAATTAGCCAGGTGGTGTAGTGCATGCTTGTAATTCCATTTACTTGGAAGGCTGAGATAGAAGGATCATCTGAACCCAACAGGTTGAGGCTGCAGTAGCTATGAGTGTGCACCCGCACTTGAGCATGAGTAACAGAGTGAGACTCTGATTCAAAAAAAAAAAAAAGTGAGCAAAGGACGTGAATAGACATTTCTTAAAAGATGACACACAAGCTGCCAACAGACACATGAAAAATGCTCAGTCTCACTCATCATCTGCAAAACGCAAATAAAACTACAATGATATACCACCTAACACTGGTAAGGATGGTTATTCTTAATGAGTCAAAAAGCAACAGGTGCTGGTGTGGGTGCAGAGGAAAGGGACACTGCTGTTGGAAATGCAAGCTAGTTCAACCTCAGTGGAAAACAGTGTGGCAATTCCCAAAAGAACTAAAAACTGATCTTCCATACAATCCAGTAATTCCTCTCCTAAGAATATACCCAGAGGAACATAAATTGCTCTACTAAAAAGACACTTGCACACCCATGTTTACTGCTGCACATGTGCAATAGGAAAAACATGGAACCAACCCTGCTGCCCATTGAAAGTGGACTGGATAAATAAAATGTGGTACATATACACATAGATGGAGTATAATGCAACTCTGAAGAAGAACAAAATCATGGGCTTTGCGGCAACTTGAATGGAGTTGGAGACCATTACACTAAGTGAAAAGAAAGGAAAAAAACTGAATGCCACATGTTCTCAATTGTAATTGAGCCCTGAACACTAGTCACATTAGCACAAAGGTGGGATCAGCAGTCACTGGGTACTGCCAGGTGACGGAGGGAGGTAGGAGTGTGGGATGTACATGACAACACAAAGTGTACTTGGTCCACTATCAGGGGGAATGAGGGTCAGTTAGATGCCCAAATTTCACCGGTATGCAGTCTACTTATGTAGCTAACTCTCACTTGTACCCCACATCTCTATAATGAAAAAATAAATAAAAAATAGAGATATTCAACTCAAAAAATGCTAATAATACTACATGTGCTATACAAATATGAGGAGATTATCATCATTTGAAATTTAAAATGATTTTAACACCATTAGAGAAAAACAGTGCTTTCAAAGACCAAGTAATACCTGCATTTGTGAAAGTAGAAAGAAGGATGATATCAATGTAGCAAACTCCAAAGTCACACCTAGGTTTGTTGATATAATTTAAATAAATAGCAAGAGAGTAGCATCTAAATGGTATAGGCTGCTATTAGGGGAAAAAGTATTTAATTAGACAAAAGAAAATTTATGAACCACCCTCTATACTTGCAGAGGTGGAAGCCACAGCAATTTGGCAGGTAAGATATCAGATCCAAGAGCTTTTATGATCACTCAAATCCAAGTTGGAAGTAAATTGGAATGACAAATGTTTCAAGTTAAGTATGGACATTGGTGCAGGCCATATACTAAAAGAAATAGCATGCAAAACATTACAGTGCTCATCACAGATTGTAAATTTAATAAATGTGTTTTTCCTCTATATTAGCAAATATGGTTTTATGATTTGAACCTTCTATATGTTGAAAAGACAAACGGATAGACTGTGAAATAATTATGAAAATCAGAACAGCCTGGGAGATTTAAGATAAGAAAATACAACATCTTTTTTTTTTTTTTTTTTTGAGTTGAAGTCTCACTCGGTCGCCCAGACTGGAGTGCAGTGGCCACTTCTGGCCACCTCAGCCTTGACCTGCTGGGCTCCGGCGATCCTTCCGCCTCAGCCTTCCAAGTAGCTGGAACTACAGGCGCGCACTACCACACCTGGCTAAGTTTTGATTTATTGTAGAGATGAGGTCTCACCAAGTTGCCCAGGTGGGTCTCGAACCCATGGGCTCAGGCAACCCATCACCTCAGCCTCCCAAGGCGCGGGATTACAGGCTGAGCCACTGAGCCCAGCTAAAATGCAACATCTTAACTAACAAAATTGCTAAAAGAAAAAAATTATTTTATGACCTCAATGTTATATAGAAAAAAATATATATATACTTAAAAATATTAAAGTCTCAGCTTCTAGTAATGTCAGAGTAGCCTGTTTGAGTGGACTCATCTTACTAGAGATAGCAATTGTAAGACTCAACTATTTAAGGCCTCAAATACTAATGGAAAGCAAAGAGAAACAATATGGGTGTTTATCCAATTGGAATGGGATGGTTTGTGATGGTGTGTGTGTTTCCTGAGAGAACTCCCTGATTCATACACAACTTTAGCATCAGAGAAGCACAGGCTTACACCTGAGGTTTCAAAGAGCAATGTTAAGGATGGAAGAAAAAAAATTCCTGGAAGGGAGGAAGTCACTGGGGAGTTAAGTCCCCAGATTGCCCCCAGAATTGTCTGACTATTAAATTATATACACAAACAGAAGACACCAAAGGATGCAATTGAAAAACAACAGATGAAAAGTTAAAGAGGAAAAAAAATTGAACAGAAAATTTAGCTGCTGCTCACTATATGGAAGATGAGAGTTCTACTATATGAAAGATGGGGTTTGGAGTTTAAGTTCATACAATTTAACTATACTAGAATAAAAATTATGATTCAGAGACTATACTCTATTCTTCTTTATATACTTATCCAACCAAAAGTTATGGACATATAAATAAAATGTGAACAATACTTAACAGCAAAGCAGTCAATAGAAACCAAACCTGAAGCCGGGCTTGGTGGCTCAGCTCAGAGGTGAGTGGATTGCCTGAGCCCGCGGGTTCGAGACCCGCCTGGGCAGCGAGACCTCATCTCTACAATAAATCAAAAAATCAGCTGGGCGTGGTAGCGCATGCCTGTAATTCCGGCTACTCGGAAGGCTGAGGCGGAAGGGTCGCTGGAGCCCGGCAGGTCGAGGCTGCGGTGGCCGGGAGCGGCCACTGCACTCCAGTTTGGGCGACAGAGTGAGACTCCAACTCAAAAAAAAAAAAAGAAACCAAACCTGAGATTACTCAGATGTTGTAGTTATTTAAACTGTTTATAGAAAGTTCCTATAATGAATGAAGAGGGATAATATTAACAAGTAGTTAAAAGTCATAATAAAGAATCAAATGGAAATTTTATGACTACAAAATATAATAACAAGTGAAAAAAAACCACTGAATTGGCTTAAGAGCTGATTGGAACCCATAGAAGAGAATCAGTGAATTTGATGCTAGATCAACAGAGGTTACTAACATTGAAATAAAAGAAAAAAAAAAGGCAGAGACAAAAGACCTATAAGATAATAATAGTAATCTAAACTACATATTATTGAAGTCCAAGAAAAAGGTAAGAGACAACAGAATAAAGCAAACATTTACAGAAATAATGGAAAAGACACATCTGAATTTTGCTGAAAGTTATCAACTTAGAGATCCAAGACACTCAAGAAAACCTAAGCAGGATAAGAAAAAAATGACAAACAAACATATAATGGCCAAACTGCTAAAATCAAAAGATTAAAAAAAAAAAAAGCTTAGAAGCAGTCAGAATAAATGAAATATTATCTACACAGGAACAATGGTTCAAACAACAGACTTCTTGAAAAAATTAAAAATCTTAAAATGCTAAAAGAAAAAATCTAAGCCATAATTCTTTATCTTGTTAAAATCTTTCGAAAATAAGCAAAATAAAAACAATTTTAGATTTAGATTTTTTTTTAAAAAAGAAAGTTTTCACTAGCAGTAGACATGAAATATAAGAAATAGCCAAGGAGTTTGGGTGCAGCAGCTCACACCTATAATCCCAGCACTTTGTGAGATTGATATAGAAGAATGGCTTGAGCCCAAGAAGTCTGAGACCAGCCTAGGCAACACAGCAAGACCTTATCTCCATAAAAAAACAAAAAACTTAACTGGGCATGCTGGAACATGTCTGTAGTCCTAGTTACTTGGGAGGCCGAAGTGGGAGGATTGCCTAAGTCCAGAAAGCTGAGGCTGTGGTGAGCAAAATGAGACACTGACTCAAAAAAAAAAAAAAAAAAAAGAAAGAAAGAAATAGTAAAGGAATTTTGCTGGGCTGAAGGAAATGACTGAATAATGGCTCTGATCTACAGGATGAAGGAGGCTGATGAAAATTTCTTTAAAGGGCATATGAGTGTTTAATGTAAAATGCTTGAACATGGCATTATAAAGTTTGTAATGTGTATACTTTTGATTTATATAACAATAAAATGTGAAGTGTGATAAGTAAGGCTACACTGTTTAATGTTTCCAATATTTTACATGAAGCTGTATGATTTTAAATTCAACTGAATTGAAATTTGCTGAAAATGCATATTTTAATTCTCAGGACGAGTACTAATAAGATAAGAGGTATTGCTAAAAACTCAAAGTTGAATCAAAATGAATACTAAAGATTATTTGATTAACACAGAAGAAGAAAATAAAGTTTGAATAGAGGAAAGCGACTAGACAGAAGGAAAACAAATAGCAAAATAGAATTACTAAATTCAACCATATAGAAATTTACAATAAATATAGTTGGACTAAAATCTCAAATTATGTGGCAGGAATTACCAGACTGGATAAAAAAAAATCAAGACACAAAGTTTTGCTTTTCTAAAGATATACACTTATATGTTCAAAGATACAAATATGTTAAAGTGAAAAGATGAAAAATGTATACCATTGAAACGTTAACCATGGGACAGTTGTAGCAAATATGCTAACACCAGTCAAAATGGGCAAGCACTGTTAAAATTACAAAGAGATATTCACAAATCACTTAGCATAGTGGAGGTTTGCTAACTCATTTATCTTGGTAATTGGCAGATAAACAGAAAAATAATATGGCACAATACTGAGGCTGGGATAATTATAATTATTTAGCAATGATAAACAATACTAATTCTTCTTATAGCTGAATTTGTAAAGATTCTAAAACAAATAGCAATATGTTCTGAAGAATTTACATCATTTGTACTGCATTATATTACATGTATATTAAGCAGAGGTTTAAGAAACAAAATTGGATGACAGAAGGGTCTGAACTACCTATTTAGATAATTTTCCGTGTCTTTTGAACCTTCTCTGATGATTAGGGAGGCTGAGCATTAGTCACAATCCCAAATGTGCTATTTTTCATCGGATGAAGGATTGCAACTATATTCGTTTTTAGGATTTGTTGAATATGGCAATACAAAGGATATGATAAGCATTTTCGATAGCTTTATCAATTGATGTCTGCTGGAAAGCTACACAAGAGCTCAGGAACATGCCGGAAATTGTTTTTCTTTTTTTTTTTTTTTTCTTTTTTTTTTTTGAGTTGGAGTCTCACTCCATCGCCCAGACTGGAGTGCAGTGGCCGCTCCCAGCCACCGCAGCCTCGACCTGCTGGGCTCCGGCGATCCTTCCGCCTCAGCCTTCCAAGTAGCCAGAATTATAGGCACACGCTACCACGCCCAGCTGATTTTTTGTAGAGATGAGGTCTCGCTGCCCAGGCGGGTCTCGAACCCGCGGGCTCAGGCAATCCACTCACCTCAGCCTCCCAAAGGCGCGGGATTACAGGCTGAGCCACCGAGCCCGGCTTCGGAAATTGTTTTTCAAATGGCCAGTAGTTTTCTGCTGCAGATCATGTGACTTGCACTGCAATTCTTTGATTTTCCTTCTGGGTTTTCCAGAGACTTCACACTGAGTTCTTATTTATCACACACGTTCCTAGCATTGTTAGATATATGAGAGTATACAAAATGAGAAGCAGCTCATCTTAGTCTTCAGCCTGCATCTGATCCAGAGCTCTATCTTTCTCAGGTCCTTATTTAAAACTCTTACCATTCTGAATCACTTGATAAATGGGTTGGAGTGGTAATTCTCAGAATGAATTATAATATCACAGGAGTAATTTAATTTTTTTACAGGAAGACAGAATTTTATTATTTATATTTATATAGTTGTGGGTTACAAGTGAGAATTTATTACATGAGTAGGTTGCATGCAGGTGAAGTTTGGGCCTTTAGCTGGCCCTTTCTTCCCCTGATAGTGGACCAGGTATCCAGCATGTTGCCATGTGCCTCCCTTCCTCCTTCATTGCTCCCTTTCAAGCAGTGTCTAGCATCTGCTGATCCCACCCCTGTGCTATATGACCAGCCATCAGGCCCTGTTTGTGAAGGAAAACGTGTGGTGGCCAAACTCGGTAGCTCAGGCTATAATCCCAGCACTTTGGGAGGCAGAAGCAAGTAGACTGCCTGAGCCCGAAGGTTCGAGACCAGCCTGGGCAACTTGGTGAGACTGTGTCTCTACAATAAATCAAAAATTAGCAGGGCGTGGTAGCATGTGCTGTAGTTCCAGCTACTTGGAAGGCTGAGGTGGAAAGATTGCTGGAGTCCAGCAAGTCAACGCTGGGGTGGCTGTGAGTATGCCACTGCACTCCAGCCTGGGTGACAGTGAGTGAGACTCCAACTCAAAAAAAAAAAAAAAGAAAAAAAAGAAAAAAGAAAACGTGGTATTCAGTTCTTTGTTTCTGTGATAGTTCACTTAGAATGATGATCTCCAGTTGCATCCAAGTTGCTGCAAAGGCCGTAATTTTGTTCTCCTTTATTATTACATAGTATTCCGTAAGGTATATATACCACATTTTCCTTATCCAGTCTACTTTTGATGGACATCTGGGTTGGTTTTATGTTTTTTGCTATTGTGAATAATGCTGCAATAAACATGTGTGTGCAGGTATCTATTTAGTGGAGTGATATATGTTCCTCTGGGCATATTCCTAGGAGAGGGATTGCTGGATCATACAGAAGCTCAATTTTTAGTTCTTTGAGAAATCACCACACTGCTTTCCATATAGGTTGAACTAGCTTACATTCCTACTAACAGTGTAGAAATATCCCTTTTTCTCCACAGCTGCACTAGCACCTGTTGTTTTTGACATTAAGAATACCCATTCTTACCAGTGTTAGATGGTATCTCATTGTAGTTTTGATTTGCATTTCTCTGATGATTAGGAAGGCTGAGCATTTTTAAAAATGTGTTTGTTGGCTACTTATATGTCATTCCTTCAGTAGTATCTTTTCATGTTCTTTGCCCACTTTTTTATAGGGTTGTTTGGTTTTTTTTCTTTCAATTTGTTTGAGTTCCTCGTAGATCCTAGATGTTAGGCCTTTGTCAGATGCATAGCTTGCAAATATTTACTCCCCAATCCATAGGATATCTCTTTACTCTCTTAGTGGTTTCTTTTGCTGTGCAAAAGCTTTTCAGTTTGATAAGATCCCACCAGTCTATCTTAGCTTTTGTTGCAATTGCTTTTGAGAACTTGACTGTGAATTCATTGCCTTCTCTAATATCTCGGGAGGTGTTCCCTGTTTTCATATAAGATTCTTATAGTTTGAGGTTTTACATTTAAGCCCTCGATACATTTTGAGTTAATTTTTGTACATGGTTAAATTTTGTATAGGTATCCAGCTTCATTCTTCTGTATGTGGCTAGCCAGTTTTCACAGCACCATTTGCTAAATATAGTTTTCTTTCTTCAATGTTTGTTATTGATGGCTTTGTCAAAGGTATGTTGGTTGAGAGACCATATTTTTCTTTCTGGAATCTCTGTTCTGTTTTATTGGTCTATGTGCCTATGTGGAATAGGAGGGGTGAGAGTGGGCATTCTTGTCTTGTTCTAGTTCTTAGGAGGAATGCTTCCAGCTTCTGCCCATTAAGAATGATATTGGCTGTAGGTTTGTCATTAATGACTGTTATTGTTTTTAGTAATATTCCTTTGATGTCTAAATGTTTTAGAATTTTTATCAAGAAGAGATGCTAGATTTTATTGAATGCTTTTTTGGGGTATCTAATGATATAATCATGTAGTTCTTGGTTTTACAACTGTTAATGTACATTTATAAACTTTCGAATGTTGAACCAGCCCTACATCCCAGGAGTGAACCACACCTGATTATGATAGATGATCCTTGAAATATGTTGTTGGATATGATTTGCCAGAATTTATTTTATTTTATTTTATTATTTTAAAGATGTGGGGGGTACATTTCAGGATTAGGTGTACAAGTGGTCATTGTATAGGTAAAGTTTGGGCCTCCTTTGGTCCCCACTTTGCCTGGTTTGAAATCAGGTACCCTTATTGATATTGTGTCCCTCCCTCCCTCGCCACCCCGGCAGTATTCCACTACTGCCAATTCCTTTCTTACAGTATTATAGTAAATGTTCAGGGTCTGCTTATAAGTGAGATCATATGGTACTCTGACCTTTTGTTTTGTTTTCTTTTTTGAGTTGAAGTCTCACTCTGTCACCAAGATGGAGTGCAATGGCACTCTCACAGCCACAGCAGCTGGGATCCTTATGCCTTAGCCTTCCAAGTAGCTGGAACTACAGGCATGTGCCATCACACCCAGCTAATTTGATGATTTACTGTAGAGACGAGGTCTCTCCATGTTGCCCAGACTGGTCTCGAATCCATGGGCTCAGGCAATCCTTCTTGCTTAGCCTTCCAAAGTGCTGGGATTACGGACGTGAGCCACTGGTACTCTATTCTTTGTTTCTGTGAGAAATCACTGAGTAGATAGACTCTAAATCCGTCCAAGAATCTTGCTGAAAATTTTTGCATCTATGTTCATCAGGGAAATTGGTCTGTAATTCTCTTTCCTTGTTGGGTCTTTGACAGTTTGGGTATCAGGGTGATGTTACCTTCATAGAATGAGCTAGGGAGAGTTTCTTTCTTCTTGATTGCCTGGAATACTTTTAATAAAATTGGTATCAGCTCTTCTTTGTATGTCTTGTAGAATTCAGCTGAGAAACCATCTGGTCTACAGTTTTTTGGTGGGGGGATTTCTTATAACTGAATCAATTTTCTGGATTGTTACTGACCTGTTTGTTTAGCATTTCAATTTCTTCTTGTTTAGAACTTGGGAGTTTGTATAATGCTAGAAAACCCTCAATTTCCTCAATTTCTAGTTTGTTTTTCATACAGATGTTCATAGAAATCTCTGACAATGTTTTGAGTTTATTTGGGGTTAGCAGTGACATTGCTTTTTTCATTTCTTATAGTGTTTATTCAGACTTTTTTTCTTTCTTTTAAAGTCAATATGTCCAGGGGTCCATCAATTTATTTATCCTTTCAAAGAAACAACTTTTTGCCTTGTTGATCATTTCTATAATATTTTTGTCCTTTTTTTTGGTTGGTTTGTTTTTAGAAAGCAGGATTTATTGAGAGGACAGAAAAACTCCAACAATGAGAAGGACCCAAGGAGGTTGCCCTATTTTTGTCTTTTGTTTCCTGCAGTTGTGACTTTGTCTTAGGTATCTGGATTTTTCTTCTGAAATTAAGGTTTATTTGTTCTTGCCTTTCCAGCTTCCTTAGGTGTGATGTTAGGCCATTTACTTGTGATTCCTCTATTTTCTTGATCTGTGCATGTAATGCTATAGATGTCCTCCTCAACACCGTTTTGTGATATCCTAGGGGTTTTGATATGTTGTGTCTTTGTTTTTTTATGGTTAGAGTTAAAGGTTAGGTTCAGGTTTCGGGTTAGAGTTAGGAATATTTTTATTTCCGTCTTGATTTCTGTGCTTGAACAGAGTGAATGAATATTTTCTAATTTCATAATTCAATCTCACTAATTCTAGTCTTACTATTCTTTATATTCTTATTAACTTTTTTCATTGTTCTGCCAATTATTTATAGAGGTACATAAAAACACTTACTAAGATGCTGGATTCATTGATTTACTTGTAATTTTGTTAATTATTTCTATAATTTCAGGCTCTTATTAGACATGTTTAGTTTTTTTAGCTGAATCAAATCATTTCCCAATATAGAATGACATGCAATATCACATAATGCTTTTTGAAATAAAGTTTATTTTGACTGATGCAAAAATAGACATCCCAGTTTTCTTTAGTTAAAATATTATTCTATTATTTTATTGTCAACTTTTCAATCTATTAATGATTGAGGTGTGTCTCATAAATACATATGACGAACTAATTCTTAAAAACCAAATTGAGAACCTCTGTCTTTAACTGGCAGTTTGTTATTTATGTGTGATGTAATTATTGCAATATTATATATTTTGTTTTCTCTCTTATTTGGTTTTGATTTATCTTTTTGCTCTGAGATTCTTTGTTGTTTTCTTTTTGAAGGGAATATTTTTCCCTTTTTCCTTTTTATTATTTTGAGGTTTAAGTAATTAATTTCTATTGTTTAAGAACTTGCCTATGTAATATCAACATTTTGCCTAACTTGAAATCTACAAATGCTTTCAAAATGCAATATTAATGCTGTAATTGTAATCATTCCTTTCTGATTTACATATTTATTCATGTCTATTACTGTATAACAAGTCACATGGTAATATTGGCATTTTGTCATAAGGGATCATATGAAGGCATTTATTTGCAAATGCAGTAGTAATTCATATTATTTACTAATATATCATTATTTACATATATAAAATACTGGAGTCCAGCTCCAGCGGGTCAGGGTTTCCTGAAGGAGGGACGGCATCGGCACAGGAGAAAAACTTGGACACTGACTCTGCTGCAAACAGGACAAATGCTGATTTATTGACTTTTTCAACTCTTTTATACCCTAGAGTTTGGCTTGAGATGAAAACGTGTTTTTCGTTTTCAAGGCAATCAGTTTCAATTTAATGAACCAGACAGGCAATGTATCTTTGTTCATCCTGTTTTGAACTTAAAAGATTATCATCCTAAACATTAACTATAAATTTTATAAATTTTTAACATTTTCTTTTTTTTTTTTTTGAGTTGGAGTCTCACTCTGTCGCCCAGACTGGAGTGCAGTGGCCGCTCCCGGCCACCGCAGCCTTGACCTGCTGGACTCCGGCTATCCTTCCGCCTCAGCCTTCCAAGTAGCTGGAATTACAGGCATGCGCTACCACGCCCGGCTGATTTTTTGATTTATTGTAGAGATGAGGTCTCGCCTGCCCAGGCGGGTCTTGAACCCGCGGGCTCAGGCAATCCACTCACCTCAGCCTCCCAAAGGCGCGGGATTACAGGCTGAGCCACTGAGCCCGGCTTAACATTTTCTAATGATTATCATTTCTTAATGTCCATACAAAACTTACGTATTTCTGTAACCATTACATTATAAATCACTACCAAGTTCTAAGCACTATAATTGTCACATAGGTTAGCAAGTCACAACTGTGACTTTCATACAGCAATTTGCAACTAGCTGGGGTAAAACAACATTTTCAAGGTTTCTTAGCCGCAAGTTGGCCTGACTAGTTTTCCCTAATTTCACACCTGTTGTTTACAATCTGTGCCAATTATCCCCTGTTAGGGAGACTGGGCTTTAATGTTTGTAAAACAAAGGGTCTACAGGGCTCAAGTCATCTCAGTTACAATCTCTAACCAGAATTACAAACCTCCTTAACAAAGGGAAGTAAAGGCAAGGGTGCTCTAATAGTTATGTGATTGTTAATTTCTTAAGCATAATATATCACATGTAGAAATTAAGAAATTAAGTAAATGTAATTTTTGCATTGGCACTCTTCCTAAAACTACAAACTGTAGCTTCTCAAATTTCTCCAATTAGTTGCCAATCAGAAGAGATAAAATCTTACAAGTGATTATCTACTTGCACATGATATTTAAAATCTCTATTGATAATTTCCTGGCAAGGCCAGTGAGTTCCCTGACAAACATTAAATTGAGCACCTTCTGATTTTTAAAATTTTCCCAACTACAATGTTTAATCAAGTGATTGCATGGTCTAATACCAGGAGGCTGGGGACGTGGAAACCTAGGGAGGAATTCAAATGAAGGGAAGGCAATTTTTCATGAATTCCCCTCTTGCCTTTTTGCAAGGGGTAGTGGAGGCGTGAGTGGAATTTTGCTTTCCATCCTCAGACTGTACAGAACTTTTTGACTGCACTAATAACAAAAGTAGAAGAAGCAAGGGTCTCAGCTACCTAGGTTTGCTTTGCGACCCGGGGTCTTCAGCTCCCTGGACTGTGTCAGCAGGCAGGCCTCCATGGCTGGTTCCCAACAATAAAATTAATGTATATAATAATAAAATTAGATTTTGTTCTAAAATCTATTTTAGTGAAAGATCTCTAGTTTAAATTAGCATATTATAAATAAGAACTTAACGAAATTATAAAGGCTTTTATATCTATACTATTGAAATTAAAATATTATTTACTTTTTTCAGTGTCCTTAGTTTTAACTGCTAATGATGAATAAACTTTTTTTTCAAGTTTGTAATCATTGGCTATCATTGGGTATCACAAATATATTTAGAATTATGCAAATGTGAATGTCTGTTTAATGTCTGTATTTAAATAACTTGAAATAAAATGTGTGCAAATTTTTATCTTTGAGTTTTAGAGTTTTTTAGTTTATTTTAAAAAATATCCTTTCAAATTTGATTCAATTTGTTGAAATTGGAATTAGATTTATTTTCCACAGGGCAGATATGAGTATTCTTTTTTATTTCTGAATGTGAGAAGAGATATTTTGAAAGGTATTTTATCTTCAATATTTGTTTAATTTGAAAATAGAATTAGAAAATTATGTGTGTATAATTTATTTTCTCAACATGGTCATGAAAAACTAAACACCAGAAATTAATTATAATATGATCTAATATATGCAGAACATGACTGTTCATTTGCTGTAATATATAAACTTGTGTAATTTAATTGAATAGTACCAATCAAGTACTTTAAAAAAATGTAAAGCATATTCAATACTTTGAAGTTTCTCTTCATTTTATAATCTTTCTAACGTGACCAGAAAGTCTTAAATTTGAAGTTCATTGGTTAAAAATGGATTGCTTCTTTGGTTTTTAGTTTTCTTTATTGTTGAAGAGCAGAAGTCTTAAAATTTCCTAAAGTTGAATGCATAATTTATGGTAAAAATATCAGAGGTCTGTGTATTCTCTCATGTAGCAGGGTTGCAATGGAACAACTGTCAAAGGTCCAGAACTTTGCATCTCTAAAACATATTCTTCGTCTTAGGGAACCCTGAACTGAAAAACATCATGCAGCAGACAGGCCCAGAACAGATGTTAAACATTTCAGTGAAAGAGGCTGGCTTCAGAATAATGCAAGACCTGCAATTACACTTATAATTATGAATAATAATTCATGTCAGAAATGGTAAATGAGAGAATATCATACTTCAATCTCATATATTTTATTCTTTTTTTTTTCAGTCCTTTGTTTCTCAAATGTTCTGGAGTATATTCACTTCTTTCCAAGGCATCTGTGACTTGCTGCAATATTTTATATGAAAAGTAGGATAGAGGGTATATTATCAATAAAGATGAACTTTGAATAGCCACACATACTTCATGTGTGTCGGTAATCCTTTTCTAAAATCTGTTGCTCAAATTAAGTTTATAAATTAGCAATTATTTATTAATTATGGACAATGAGGGCTAGGTATTATGAGAAGAGAGGTAAGAAATACATTTTTCTAGATTAGTGGTTTTTTTGCTAGCAAAAATCTAAGTATTCATTTACAGTTTCCTGGCCTTCCTCAGACTTCTGGGTGTGAAGGACTAAAACAGCAGGATGATGATTTCCCCTCATTCCCCATCCAGCACATAATAAAGTTTGAACATAAAACAAAAACAACAACCCAAATATTCTACAGAATAAATAGCAGACAGACACTAGTGAAGAGTTTATGCCCTCTTGGAAGAGAGAAGGTAGGAATTTATACAAGAAAATCTATACATGTATAAAATCTAAATTATATCAAGTATCTTTTTTGAACAAGTTGGAATCAAACTAGAAATCAGCAGAAAGATCTTTGAAAATCACAACATTCATGGAAATTAAATAACATACTCTTGAGTTACAAATGGGTCAATGAAAAAATTTAAAAGAAAATTAAAAAATTTCTGAAGACAAATGAAAATACCAGACAACATACCAAAACCTATGGAATGCAGCAAAAACATTTCTAAGAGAGAAGGTGATAGTAATAAATGCCCACACTAAAAATTAGAAATACCTCCAATAAACAAATACCTCAAGGAGTTAGGAAAAAAAAAACAAACCTCAAAATTAGTAGAAGGAAAGAAATAATAAAGGTTAGAAGTAAGTGAGATAGACACACAAAAAATCAATAAAAACAGTTGTTTTTTGAAAAAAATTTGTTTTGAAAAAATAAAGAAAATTGGCAAACTTTAGCAGGCTTAACTAAAAAAAACAAACAGAAAGGATTCAAGTGAATAAAATCAAAGATGAAAAAGAAGACATTACAACTGATACCACAGAAATACAAAGGATCATTATGAACAACTATATAGCAACAATTTTTTTTTTTTTGAGTTGGAATCTCACTCTGTCACCCAGATTGGAGTGCAGTGACATGGTCCAGGCCACTGCAGCCTCCACCTGCTGGGTTCCTGTGATCCTTCTGCCTCAGCCTTCCAAGTAGCTGAAACTACAGGCGGCGTGCGCTACCACGCCTGGCTAATTTTTTTGATTTATTGTAGAGAGGTGGTCTAGCCAAGTTGCCAGGTGGGTCTCAACCCTGTGGCCTCAGGCAATCCAATCACCTCAATCTCCCAAAGCACGGGATTATAGGCTGAGCCACCAAGCCCAGCTTATACCAACTAATTGAAAAGTTAAAAAAAAATGGATAAATTTCAGGACACATACAACTCACCAAGATGGAACAATTCAATCTAAAAAGACCAATATCAAATAACAAGATCAAAGCAGTAATGAAAAATCTCCCATCAAAGAAAAGATCAGGACCTGATGGATTTACTGCTAAATCTTACCAAATATTTATTTACTTAATCAATATTTTTTATTATGATATTGTGGGGTACAGTTAAGGGTTAGGTATACAAATATGCTTCGTTCAGGCACTCTTGTTGATAAGGGGTGTCTCCCCATCCCCAGACAGATATTTACTGACATTAATTCCATCTCCCTTCCCCTCCCCCCCTCATAGTTTCCCACCACTGTCAGTCATTTTCTTGTAGTTTTAGGTTGGATGTTCAAGGTCCACTATATGAGTGAGAACATGTGATACTCAGATCTTTGTTTCTGTGATAGATCACTCAGTATTATAGACTCTACTTCCATCTAGGTTGCTGCAAAATTCATGATTTTGTTCTTTTTTATGACTGGGTAGTATTCCATTGTGTATATGTACCACATTTTTAAAATCTAGTCTTCTTTTGATGGACAGCATGGTTGCTTCCATGTTCT
Source organism: Cephalopachus bancanus (assembly GCA_027257055.1). Taxonomy (NCBI): domain Eukaryota; kingdom Metazoa; phylum Chordata; class Mammalia; order Primates; family Tarsiidae; genus Cephalopachus; species Cephalopachus bancanus. Next base: position 3,945,549 of record JAPVLO010000012.1, read on the forward strand.
TGCTATTGTGAACAATGCTGTGATGAACATACGTGTGCAGGTATCTTTTTTTATAGAGTGATTTGAGTTCTTCAGGGTATATTCCCAGTAGGGGGATTGTGGGGTCATATGGGAGGTCAATATTTAGAGCTTTTAGGAATCGCCATACTGTTTTCCACAGAGGTTGCACTAGTTTGCACTCCCACCAACAGTGTAGAAGTGTTCCCTTTTCGCCACACCCTCTCCATCAACTTATTTTTTGAGTTATTGATAATTACCATTCTGACTGGAGTTAGGTGGTATCTCAGTGTGGTTTTGATTTGCATCTCCCTGATGATTAGTGAGGTTGAACATTTTTTCATGTGTCTATTGGCTGCTCTGATGTCTTCCTTTGAGAAGTGTCTGTTCATAACTTTTGCCCATTTTATAATGGGGTTGTTTGTTTTTTTCTTTTCAGCATGTTTGAGTTCCTTGTACATCCAAGATGTTAAGCCTTTGTCAGACCTAGTGTTGGCAAATACTTTTTCCCAGTCTGTAGGCTGTCTCCCTGCTCTCTTGATGGTTTCTTTGGCTTTGCAGAAGCTTGTCAGTTTAATGAGGTCCCACTTGTCTATCTTATCTCTTATGGTCTGTGGATTTTGGATTTTGTTCAGGAATTGGATGCCAGTTCCAAGTTCCATGAGGGTATGTCCTTCATTTTCTAAGGTTCTTATGGTTTGAGGTTTTACATTTAGGTCTCTGATCCATTTAGAGTTAATTTTTGTGTAAGGGGATAGATAGGGGTCCTGTTTCAATCTTCTGCATGTGGTCAGACAGTTTCCCCAGCACCATTTACTGAATAGGTTCTCCTCTTCCCAGTGGTAGGTGGTGGAGGCTTTGTCGAAGATGAGTTGGTTGAGAAATTGAGGTTTTGCTTCTGGAATCTCAATTCTATTCCATTGGTCTATATGCCTGTTCCTGTACCAATACCAAGCTGTTTTGATGATTGTAGCTTTATAATAAAGTTTGAAGTCTGGTAATGTGATACCACCTGCTTTGTTTTTTTTTTTTGCTGAGGATTGTTCTGGCTTTTCTTGGTCGTTTGTGTTTCCATATGAATTCCTGTGTTGTTTTTTCTAGGTCTGAGAAGAATGTTGCTGGTAATTTGATGGGTATTGCATTAAACCTGTAGATTGCCTTAGGTAAGATGGATATCCTCACAATGTTGATTCTTCCGATCCATGAGCATGGGATATTTTTTCACTTGTTCATGTCATCTTTGATTTCTTTGAGCAGTGTTTTATAGTTTTCATTGTAAAGTTCTTTCACATTTCTTGTTAGGAAGATGCCAAGGTATTTCATTTTTTTGTGGCTGTTGTGAATGGAATTGTGGTTTTTATTTGGGTTTCTGTTTGTTTATTATTGGTGTAAAGAAATGTGATTGTCTTTTGCACATTTTATATCCTGAGACTTTGCCAAAGGGCTTTATCAGTGTAAGGAGGTTTTTGACAGATTCTCTTGGGTTTTCAAGGTACATGATCATGTCATCTGCAAAGAGAGATAGCTTGATTTACTCTTTTCCTATTTGAATACCCCTGATTGCCTTCTCTTCTCTGATTGCTCTAGCCAGGACTTCCAATACTATATTGAACAGGAGGGGTAAGAGTGGGCATCCTTGTCTTGTTCCAGTTTTCAGGGGAAATGGTTCCAGTTTTTGTCCATTTAGGAGTATGCTGGCTGTGGGTTTCTCGTAGATGGCTTTTACTATTTTGAGGTATGTTCCCCGTATGCCTAGATGTTCGAGGGTTTTTGTCAAGAAGCGGTGCTGGATTTTATCAAAAGCTTTTTCTGCATCTAATGATATAATCGTGTGGTTTTTGTTTTGACACCCGTTGTTGTATTTAATTACATTTATGGTTTACGAATGTTGAACCAGACTTGCATCCCAGGAATGAAGCCTACTTGGTCATGATGGATGATTTTTGAGATCTGTTGTTGAATCCGGTTCACTAGGATCTTGTTGAGAATTTTAGCATCTATGTTCATCAAAGATATTGGCCTGTAGTTCTCTTTCTTTGTTGAGTCTTTACCTGGCTTGGGTATCAATGTGATGTTAGCTTCATAAAATGATTTGGGAAGAGTTCCATCTTTCTCAATCACCTGGAATATCTTCCATAGAATTGGTTTTTTAATCTCCTCCTTAAATGTCTTGTAGAATTCAGCTGGAAAGCCATCTGGTCCAGGGCTTCTTTTGGTAGGTAGTTTTCTCATTACGTAGCTAATTTCCTTGATTGTTATTGGTCTATTTAGGGTCTCAATTTCTTCTTGTTTCAACCTAGGCAGGTTGTGTGATGACAGAAAATCCTCCATTTCCAAAAGGTTTTCAAGTTTGTTTCCATGCAAGTGTACATAGTAGTCTCTAATGATCTTTTGTATTTCTTCAGGGTTAGATGTGACTTCATCTTTTGTGTTTCCAATTGTGTTTATTTGGGCTTTTTCTCTGTTTTTCCTGGTCAGTCTAGCTAGGGAACCATCGATCTTGTTTATCCTTTCAAAGAACCAGTTTTTTGTTTCATTGATATTTTGTATTATCTTTTTGTCTTCTATGTCCTGGATTTGGGCTTTTATTTTGGTGATCTGGATTCCTCTGCTGAAATTAGGGTTTTTGTGGTCTTGCTTTTCCAGTTTCCTTAAGTGGCTTCTTATGCTGTTAATTTGTGATCCTTCCATTTTCTTCATGTGCATTTGTAGGGATATAAATTCCCCTCTTACTACAGCTTTCATGGCATCCCAGAGATTTTGGTAAGATGTTTCTTCATTTTCATTTGTTTCTAGGTATCTTTTAATCTCTGTTTTGATTTCATCATTGACCCAGGAGTTGTTCAGCATCATGCTGTTTAGTGTCCATGTCTTTGTTGGTTTTGGGGGGACTTTGTTAGTGTTAATGTTTATTTTTATTCCACTGTTGTCCGAGAAGGTGCATGATAAAATTTCAGTCCTTTTAAATTTGCTTATGCTTGATTTATGGCCCAGTATGTGGTCGATCTTAGAGTATGTTCCATGTGGTGATGAGTAGAATGTGTATTCTATGGGCTTTGATGGAGGGTTCTGTAGGTATCAATTAAGTCCATTTGATCAAGAGTCACATTGAGGTTTATGGATCTCATTGCTGATTTTTGTCCTGATGATCTGTCTAGGGTTGTGAGTGGGGTATTGAAATCCCCAACTATGATGGTATTGGAGTCAATATCTTTTTTTAGTTTACCTAGGAGTTGCTTTATGAAAGTTGGTGCTCCTATGTTCAGTGCATAAAAGTTTAGGATGGATATTTCTTGTTGATGGATTGAACCATTTATCATTATGTAGTGGCCTTGTGCATCTTTTTTAATTTTTGATAGCTTAAAGGGTATTTTGTCTGAGATTAAGATCGTGACTCCTCCTTTCTTTTGTGTTCCATTTGCCTGAAAATTTGTTTCCCATCCTCTTACTTTGAGTCTGTGAGTGTCCCTTCTAGTTAGTTGAGTCTCTTGAAGGCAATAGCTTGTTGCCTGGTGATATTTTATCGATTTTGCCATTCTATGTCTTTTCAGTGGTGCAATTAGTTCATTCACATTCAAACTAATTATTGAAATGTGAGAGTTGATCCCTATCATAATGTTCTTACAGAGTTGTTGTTCTTCCTGTTTGTGTGTTGTCTTTCTTTTCATTTTAGAGTTGGATCATGTGTGTTTTTAATCTTTTGCCTGTACTCTCGTGAATAATGTTGTTGTTCTTTTTTCCTTTTCTTTTGTGTTCAATACTTTCTTAAGTGTTTCTTGTAGAGGTGGTCTTATGGCAGCATAGGTTCTTAGGGATTGCATATCTAGGAAAGATTTCAATTCTCCCTCACTGATGAAGCTTAACTTGGCTGGGTAGGTTATTCTTGGTTGAAATTGTTTATCTTTTAGAACTTTGAAGTAGGGCTCCAAGCTCTCCTAGCCTGGAGGGTTTCTGAAGATAAATCTGCTGCTATTCTAATTGGTCTTCCCTGGTATGTAGTCTGGCCTTTTTCTCTTGCAGCCTTTAGGATTTTTTCTTTTATACCTACTTTGTTTAGGTGACTTATTATATGTCTGGGCATTGGTCTTCTCATTTGTTGTCTTGCAGGGGTTCTCTGAATCTCTTGTGTTTGAATTTTTTCATCCTTGATGAGATGAAGGAAGTTTTCTTGAATGATTTCAAGAAATGTTTGTTCCAGTGTGGCCTTTGTTTCTCTCTCTGCCTCAGGAAGGCCAATTACTCTTAGGTTCAGTCTCTTGAAGTGATCATTCATCTCTTGAAAGTTTTGTTCTGTCTTTTTGAGCTTCTTTTCTATGCTTTTGACAGTTTGGGTTAGTTCTATGTTTTGGTCTTCAAGCTCTGAGATTCTTTCTTCTGCTTGGCTAATTTTGCTTTCCATGCTTATTAGTTTGTTATTTATTTCCATCACAGTATTCTTTACTGCTGTTATTTCTGACATTAGCTCCTTCCTATTTTCCTCTTGTCTCTCCTCAATTTTTTAAATTCTCTCTATTAATTGCCAGAGTCCAGGTCCCACAGGTTCTAGAGTTCCTGGAGGTGAGATGGATTCCACACTTGTAAAGAGAATTAGAAAGAAGGGGGAGAAAGAAATAGGACTGGACTACTGTTCAAGTGACAGAAGCCATTTATTGAAAAGTATAGAGGGTTTTTATCTACAGATTTTGCTCATTCAGATTCAGATGTCTCCCACATACACAGACAATCCAGGTGCATAGGGGCATCTCCTACTCACCAGATATTTCTTCAAGCAAGGTAGAGAACAAACCCAACTTGTCTATCCAGTTCCTATGCTAGACTAATGTCCCTTAGAAGTATTATTACAGTTTCTATTAATATTATACCATTTTATCAACTGTAATCTATATTTTATTTTATTCTACTTAGATTACTTATGAATAACTTTCGTATTGATAAACAGTTTATCTATTCCTTGCCCTAACATAATCAATGAAACTTAAAATAACTAAAACCAGTTTTACATATTATTGCTCTATCAAGAGGTCATGCTAGGCTCTCAGTTCCTGGGCTCTTTGATGTGGTCCTGGCTTGTACCAGACAAAGGTCAAAACTGCAGACAAAGGGAAATGGGAGCAACAAGTTTCTAATGTTAGCTTGTGTTCGTCCCTGTCTGGAATTTTCATGCTTGAGCCAACATGAGGCTTTATTGACAAGAAAAGCAAGAGGCAATGGTCAATAGCTCCCGAACACACTTCTAGTGGTCTCGAGGTCAATGACCCCCTGATCCCTAATGCTCAGTGGGCCTCCGTGGCCAGCTCCCAACAATTAATGTCTTGATTTCTGGGTTTGTTGCATATGACCAGTCATTCTGGGGGCTCTTCAGTGTTTGTGTTCCGGAATCTGTTTTCTCAGTGTCTGATCTCCCAGGGGTCTGTGTGAGACCTATATTCTTCTTTTGGTTTTTCTTCATTTGTGCTGTTTCCCCCCCCCCCACTTTTTCCTTCCTTCCACATCACTGTCTTCTTTAATTATGTTATTCTGGGGTAGAGGGATTGCTTTTACTTCTGTTTGTTCAATCTCCTATTCTTTATGTATGCCCTCTTACTTTGCTCAATTCTGGAGTTGCACTGTATGTTGGGAGTGGTCCTTTTTGTAGTTTTGAGATTTACTTAAGGGGGAAGCTGTGATTCAAAATCTATCTGCAGGTCCTGGTATTTGCTGAGAGGTGTATGGATAATCTGAAACCCACTTCCCACTGCCTTGGAATCTGTCCATGCAGTGGGACTGTAGATTTACTCCCTAAAATAAAATATGTTAGCAGAGGGAAGAGAATGGAGCAGACAGTGAGAGGATGAGGGGGATGGAGAGAGAGAGGAGTAAGGGGGGAAACAGATGAGTGTACCAACAAATGGAAAGAGAGACCTAAACTAAAACAGATAAAAACAATAGAGCATGGCTACAGACTAATCAACTCCCATACAAAAAAAATAAATAAATAAAACATACAATGTTGCTAACACACAAGCTAACCAACCACCTTATTGGTGTGCTGTTCCTCTATACAAAGATATGGTTTACAGAGAGGAGAAAAGAGAAGAAAAGGAAGAGGAAAAGAAAAAAAAGGAACAAAACAGTAGGAATAGAATCAAGTTTTTAAACTAACAGAACCAATCGAGCATACTCTGAGACTTTTCGTTTAAGTCCAATGTCCTTTCAGCTCTGATTTCTAGCTGTCTTCTCTAGCTGGTAAATTAGTTCACAGTTGGGGTCAGTTGCCCCTGGTCTTCTGTGCAGGACAGTTCACATGACCCTCAGTTCACCACTCAAATCTGGCCTGTGTCTGTTTTTCCTGTTTTGGTGTTGTTAGCTTGAATTGCCAGCAGGTGGTGCTATCTCAGCTGCTCTCCTCAGAGGGGGTGGAGCCGGACAGGAGTTGGGCAGAGGCAGAAATGGGAGCATGCCTCAGGGCCCATGGGAGGAGACCCACAGCTGGCAGGACATCACGGTGGCAGCAGAGGTGGCAGCGATCTCAGCAGATCTTGCCTGCAGGGGCTTCAAGGACTGAAGTCATGGATCACCTCAGGCAGGGGTGGCTTGATGTGCTATGGTTGCCACGGAGGCCACAGCAGCACCAGTGGCTGCTGTGTCTGTGGCTGCAGTGGCTGTCCAGACACTGCGATGCCCCAGCGATGGAGACGGCTGAACTCTGTGTGAAGAGCAGGCTGCTGACGTTGGGATCTGCAGCCCCCATGGAGAGAGCCAGAGACCCTCTGCATTCTCCTTTGCAGAGGGTTTCATAGACCAGGCTGCCCCATTGCTATCTTGCCGGAAGTCCCAAATATTTAAAGAACTAATACCACTTCTACTCAAGGTATTTCAAAAAACTGAAGATGAGGGTACATCCCAATTCATTCTACAAAGCCAGAATTACCCTGATACCATAACCAGATCAAGACACAACAACAAAAAGAAAACTACAGGTCATCATCTCTCATGAATATAAGTGTGAAAATCCTCAGCAAAATACCAGCAAACTGAATTCAACAACACATTAAAAAAATGTACACCTTAATAGAGTATGATTAATCCCAGGCATGGAAGAATGATTTAAATGATTTAAATACTCAAATCAATAAATGTAATACATTACATTGACAGAATGAAGGACAAAATCATATTATCATCTCAATAGATCCAGAAAAGAATATATGATAAAATTCAACCTTTCTTCATGATTGAAAACTGTCAACAAATTAGGTATGGAAGGAACATATGCAAACACATTAAAGACTATATATGGCAAAGCCACAGTTAATGTTATGTGGAACTGGAAAAAGTTGAAAGCACTTTCTCTAAGATTTGGAGCAAGACAAGGATGCCCTCTTTTACCACTTTTATTAAACATAATACTGGAATTCCTAGCCAGAGCAATTAGGCAAGAGAAAGAAGTAAGTCATCCAAATTGGAAAGGAGAAAGTCAAATTGTCCCTGTTTACAGATGACATGCTCTTATATATGAGAAAATTCTAAAGACTCCACCAAATAGCTTTCAGAACTTATTTTTAAAAATTCAGTAAATATGCATTATGTAAAACCAACATGCACAAATCAGTAGCATTTATATATGCCAATAAGAAACTGTCTAATAAATAAATCAAGAAAGCAATCTCATTTACAACAGTTCCACAAAAATAAAATACTTAGGAGTAAATTTAACCAAGGAGGTGAAAGACCTCTACATTGAAACAATATAATATTAATGAAAGAAATGAAAATGGACAAAAATAAATGGAAAGCTTTCTCATGATAATAAATTGAAAGAATTGATATTATTAAAATGTCCATACTAACCAAAGTGAAGTATAGATTAAATGCAATTTCTATCAAAACACCAATGACATTCTTGTTAAAAAATATTAAAAACCCCTATAATTTATATGGAATCAAAAAAGATTTTGAGCAGCACATGATCACTTTGTAACTCTACATCCCATTTTGATAATTCTTATAATATTTCAAACTTTGAAAATTATTATTTTATCTATTATGATGATCTGTGATCAGTGATCTTTGATGTTACTATTTTAATTGTTTGGGGGTGTTACAAACTGTGCAAACATATAGGATGGCAAAGTCAATCAGTAAATGTAGTGTGTGTTTTGACTACTCCACTGACCAAATGTTTTCTTGTCTGTCTGTCTCTCCTCAGGCCTCCACATTTCCTGAGACACAACTGTACTGAAATTAGGCCAAAGAATAGCCCCTGTAATAACCTCTAAGTGTTCAAGTGAAATGAAGTGTTGCACTTTTGTCACTTTAAGTCAAAAGTGAGGAATGATTAAACTTAGTGAGAAAGTCATGTTGAAAGCCAAGACAGACTGAGAGCGAGGCCTCTTGTACCAGTTAGCCAAGTTGTGAACGCAAAGAGAAAGCTCTTGAAGGAAATTAAAAATGCTACTCCATTGAACACTGAGTGATATGAAAGCAAAACAGCCTATTGCCAATAGGGAGAAAATGTGAGTGGTCAGGATAGAAGATTAAACCAGCTACAACATCCTCATTTGTCAAGGCCTATTTCAGAGCAAGGCCCTAACTCTCAATTCAATGAAGACAGAGAGGTAAGGAAACTTCAAAAAAAAAAAAAAAGTTTGAGGCTAGCTGAGTTTGGTTCATGAGCGTTAAGGAAAGAAACCATCTCTAACATAACTTTGCAAGGTGAAGCATCAAGTGCAGATATAGAATTTGTAGCAAGTTATCTGGAAGATTTGGCTAAAATAATTGATGAAGGTAGCTATATTAAACAAAATATTTTTTAATGTAGATGAAACAGCCTTCTATTGGAAGAAGATGCCATCTAGGACTTTTATAGCTAGAGAGGAGAAGCCAGTACCTGACTTCAAAGCTTGAAACAACAGACATTTCTCTTGTTAGAGACCAATGCAATTGGTGATTTTAAGTTAAAACCAATCTTCATTTACCATTCCATAAATCCTAGGACCCTTATGTATTATGCAAAATCTACTCTGCCTGTGCTCTAAAGATGGAACAACAAAGCTTGGATGACAGCCTGTTTACAACATGGTTTACTGAATATTTTTAAGTCCACTCTTGAGAGTTAGTGCTTGGAAAAAAATTTTTTTGAAAAAAATTATTGCTTATTGTTAATGCAGCTGGTCAATCAAGAGCTCTGATTAAGATATACAAAAATAAGCCAGGCTTGGTGGCTCAGCCTGTAATCCCGCGCCTTTGGGAGGCTGAGGTGAGTGGATTGCCTGAGCCTGCGGGTTCAAGACCCACCTGGGCAGCAAGACCTCATCTCTACAATAAATCAAAAAATCAGCTGGGCGTGGTAGTCCGCGCCTATAATTCCGGTTACTTGGAAGGCTGAGGCGGAAGGATCACCGGAGCCCAGCAGGTCGAGGCTGGGCGACAGAGTGAGACTCCAACTCAAAAAAAAAAAAAAAGATATACAAAAATATTAATGTAGTTTTTATGCCTGTTAACAGTCATCCATTATGTGGCCCATAAATCAAGGAATAATTCTGAATATATTTTGTAAGACTATAGCTGCTCTAGATAGTGATTCCTTTGAGGATCTGGGGAAAGCAAATTAAAAACCTCTGGAAGGGATTATCATTCTAGATACCATTAAGAGCATTAAAAATTAATGGAAGGAGGTCAAAATATCAACATTAGCAGAAGTTTGAAAGAAGTTTATTCCATTTCTCATGAATGACTTCAAGGGGTTCAAGACATCAGTGGAGACACTCACTGGCCAGGTGTGGTGGCTCAAATCTGTAATACCAGCACTTTGGGAGGCCGAGGTGAGAGGATTGTCTGAACCCAGGGGTTCAAGATCATCCTGGGCAACATGGCAAGACCTTGTTTTTACAATAAATCCAAAAAATTAGTCGGGCATGTTGGCTCACACCTGTAGATCCAGCTACTTTGAAGGCTAAGGCAGAAGGATTTCCTGAACCCAGCTGTTCAAGGCTGCGGTGACCCATAAGCACGCCACTGCACTCCAGCCTGACCAACAGAGTGAGACACCAACTCAGAAAAAAAAGAAAAAGAAAAAACAAAAAACAAAGTGGAGTCTGAAAATGAGACTAAACTCCTGCAATCTTGTGATAAAACTTGAATGGATAGGAGTTGCTTCTTATGGATGAGCAAAAAAAGGGGTTTCCTGAGATGGAATCTATTCCTGGTGAAGATGCTGTGAATTATTGTTGAAATGACAACAAAGAAGTTAGAATATCATGTAAACTTAGTTAATAAAGCAGTGGCAGGGTTTAAGAGGATTGACTTCAATTTTGAAAGAAGTTTTACTGTAAGTAAAAATGCTCTCAAACAGCAATATATAAGCCAGAGAAATATTTCCTTAAAAGAAGAGTCATTTGACATGCCAACCTCATTGTTTTCTTATTCTAGAAAATTTTGTAATATTAGTTGATGAAATAGTGGCAGAGTTTGAGAAGATTGAATCCAATTTTAAAATAAGTTATACTGTGGGTAAAATACTATCAAACAGCTTCATATGATAATAAATCTTTTGTGAAAGAGTCAATACATATCTTATTTTAAGAAATTATCATAGTCACTCCAACCTTTAGCAACTACCACACTGATCAATTAAAAGCCATCATCATAAAGGCAAGACCTTTCAAGCGCAAACAAATACAGCTCTTTGAAGGCTCAGATAATTGTCAGCATTTTGTAGCAATAAAGCATTTTTAATGAAGGCATGTATGTTTTTAAGACATAATTATATTGCACACTTAATAGATTACACTAGAGCATAACCATAAGTTTTTTGTTTTTGAGTCAGTCTCACTCTACTGCCCAGGCTGGAGTGCAGTGGCACACTCATGGCTACCAAAGCTTCGACCTGCTGGGTTCAGGTGATCCTTCCACCTCAGCCTTCCAAGTAACTGGAACTCCAGGTGCGTACCACCACACCCGGCTAATTTCTTGATTTTTTGTAGAGTCGAGGTCTTGCCAAGCAGCCCAGGCTGGTTTAGAGTCCCTTGGGCTCATGCAATCCTTTCACCTTCACCTCCTGAAGTGCTAGGATTGCAGGCATGAGCCACCATTTCCAGGCATAAATAGGTTTTATGTGCACTGGGAAACCAAAAAAATCTGCGACTCACTTTATTGCAATATTTCCTTTACTGTGGTGGTCTAAAACTGAACCTGCAGTATTTCCAAGGAATGCCTATATATGAACAAATGTTCAACATCCCTAACCATCAGGGAAAAGCAAATCAAAACCACAGTGAAATATCACCTCACACTTGTTAGAATGGCTGTTATAGATATAGATATGGATGTGAAGAAATGGGAAACGTTATACACTGTTGACGGGAATGTAAATTAGTACAGGTATTATAAAAAACAGACTGGAGTTTCCCTAAAAAATTAAGAATAGATCTACCACATAGTCCAGCAATCCCACTACTGAGTATTTATCTGACTATTTATAAGAGGTATCTGCACTCTTGTGTTTATTGCATCAATATTCACAATAGCCAAGATATAAAATCAGCTTAAGTGTCTAACCATGAATAAATGGATACAGAAAACGTGGTATAAATGCACAATGGAACACTATTCAGCCTTAAAAAAGAAGGAAATCCTTTGATTTGCAACAACATGGATGAACCCAGAGTATATTACGCTAAATGAAATAACCCATCACAGAAAGACAAATACCACATAACCTCATTCATTTTCAAAGCCTAAAAATGTTTATCTTGTAAAAGTGCAGAGTAGAATAGTGTTTGCCAGAGGCTGGAGTGGGGAGGATAAAGAGTTATAAAACTGGGCCAGGTGCTGTGGCTCACACTTGTAAACTTAGCACTTTTGGAGGTTAAGATGGAAGCATTGCTTGAGCCCAGGAGTTTGAGAACAAGCTGGACAACATAGCAAGACTACATCTCTAAAAAAAAAAAGTTAAAAAATTAGCCAAGTGTGGTTGCATGCGCCTGCATTCCCAGCTACACAGGCAGCTGAGGCAGAAGGATCTCCTAAGTCCAGGAGGTCAAGCCTGAAGTGAGCTGTGATCGTGCCACTGCTCCCCAGTCTGGGCAACAGAGTGAGACCCCACATTAAAAAAAAAAGTTACAAAATGATATTTAGATAGGAAGACACTTTTGGTGTTCTATTGCACAGAAGGGTGACTATTATTAACAATACTGTATTTTTTTATTTCAAAATAATTAGAAAAGAGGATTTGGGATGTTCTCACTACAAAGAAATGATAAATGTTTGAAGTGTTAAATAAGTTAAATACCCTGAAATGGTCATCGCTTACTGTACACATGTATCAAAACAGCATACTCTACCCCACAAATATGTACAAATATTGTGTCAATTAAAAATAAAATAAAACAAGGGCAGCCCCTTTGGGTCCCCTCCCTCTGTGGGAGGTTTTCTGGCCTCTCAAGAAATCCTGCTTTCAAAAAATAAATAAAATAAAGCAAAATAAGTTATTATTTTTTATTATTTGTTTGACTCAACTATTTTCAGTTATATGGGAGCCAAAAATAGTGGCCTCTACTTCTAGGTTCTAAGTTCTAGGACAGACCTGAAATTTGAAGCTAAATATTAAATGAAAGAAGACATAGTGCATCAATGACACCTCAAAATTTTGTGTTTGAAATAATATGACTATTGTAAATTTTATGTAGAACAAAAGAAATGTAGAAAAAGAATGGGAATATTTTCCTAATATGCAGCTATTTTGGATTAATAAAATTAATCCAGTTAATTAATAATCATGCTTATGTTCTCTAATATGTAAGTAATACTAAATTGATGTTTTACACACTGAGCCATTATCTTAAGTGGATTTGTACATAAGAATTACCAACATTGATGAGGGCAAGAAGGAAAAGCTAATGGTGAAAAGTGACAAAAATATGATTATTATGTTGAAATTAAACAATGTTATGTTGTGAAATGTTAAAAGGCTATTACCAGCTGGCTGCTAATACCCTAGAAATGATGTTGTGCAGTAATTAAATGCAAAAACCAGTCATTCCCTATTTATTGGGTAGAGGAAGCCATAATGTAGATTTTTATAGGGACATTCAGAGTTACTGCTGTTATCCATAACTCCCATGTCCTTTTCAAATGTAACCATCTAATGCAAATTGTTTTTGGTTACACTGATTTATGTCATAATCATAGCAATTATAGCAGGGCAAGTGATATTTGACAAGTCAGTCAAGCACTTTTAGACTGGCACTGTTGAATTACAGCTTTCAAAATGCACCCATGGGTCCCTAAAGTGTCCATCACCAAGCATTAAAAGAGATTAATTTGATAAACATAGCAGAAATTATCGATGCTGTCACACTTTAAAGCTGTCACTTTAGCAGTTTAGGCATCAGTTCCAACACATCTATTAATGCCCAAATATATCTTATGACTTTAAAAAAGAATTATTGCAGTAGGCTTTGTTTAAATATTCCCACTGGAGGAAAACCTATTTTTTTGTGGATGACCATTATAGCTAAAAACAGATATAACTGTATTGGAGCAAAGATGGTAGAATGAACATATGGATAAATATATACATTAATGTCTGAATATATGTTAATATTTGTATTATCTATTTATATTTTTATCATCTATAATACCTGAATAAATAGTAAGAAAATTCTTAACTTTTTAAATAAAGAAATTAATATTTCTTGTGGCACATAATCCATTTTTGTAGCAATTCCAGAAAAAAGTATTTAAACAATATTTTGAACAAGAATCATCACTAAAAGAGCTTCCAATTAAGATACTTCTGTGAAGCATAAAGCATAAGTTAATATGTAATTTCTGGTGTGCTCATTAAACTATGTCTCACTATTTTGAAGTTGCACATTAATTTGAAAAAGTTTTGACTAACTGTAGAAATATTTTCTGTTTTGAAATAATAGTAGACATAAAAGTTTGTAAAAAACGAATAGAAAGTTTTTGCACAAAGATTAATAGTGTTTTAACTAAAGTACAAATATCAAAATCAGAAAATTAACACTGATAAAATATTTTTAAATAATTTACAAACCTTATTCAAAGCATGTCATTGTCCAAAGTGTCCAGTCCAGGATCCCTTGTTGCATTTATTCACCACGTCTCTTAAGAATCCTCTAACCAGAAATAGTTGCTCAGTCTTTCTTTGTCTTTTATGACCTTTACATGTTTGAAGAAAAATGCCAGCTGCGGTGGCTCACGCCTACAATCCTAGCACTCTGGGAAGCTGAGGTGAGGATTGCGAGAGCCCATGGGTTTGAGACCCGCTTGGGCAACTTGGTGAGACCGCATCTCTACAGTAAATCAAAAAACTAGCCGGGCCTGGTGGTGCATGCCTATAGTTCCAGCAACTTGGAAGGCTGGGTGAAAGGATAGCATGAGCCCAGCAGGTCGAGGCTGCTGTGGTCGTGAGTGCCACTGCACTCCAGCCTGGGTGACAGAGTGAGACTCCAACTCAAAAAAAAAAAAAAAAAGGTCAATTATTTTGTATAATGCCTCCCAAGTCCAATTTTCCCGGTATTTCCTGATTACATTCAGTTCATGCTTTCTTTGCAAGAATACCATAAAAGGAATCCTGTGTCCTTCTCAGCGCCTCATATTAGGAGGCCTGTGATGTTGATGTGTCATTAATGGTGATGCTAACTTTGATAACTGGTTAATATGGGGTCTAATAAGTTTCTCCATTGTAAAGCTACTTTAAAAAATTAACAGGTATCTCGTGGGGAGGTACTGTCAAGTATCTTGTTTTTTAATATATTTTTGCCCACTCATTTTAGTGTCCATTGATGAAACTTGCCTACGGTTTTTACTGTGATGCTTGCCAAATGGTTATTTTTATTTTCATCACTCTTTCTACATTTGTTATTTGAAATTTTGCCATAAGAAAGAGCAGCTCTTTCCCCCTCATTTATTTACTTACTCCATAACATATTTATATCGGTATAGACTCATGCATATCTATTTTATTCTATTATTAATAATGTTACAATGATGATTGATCATTTTCCTAAAATTGATCTAGATTGACCATTAAGAGCTCCTTCAAATTTGTTCCTATCTCCTTTACATGCTGCAATAGTTTGTTTTAAGTATTTGCTTTCTTTCTAGTAACATGAAACGTTTCATGCTTATCTAGTTCTTTTCCTGCTCAACCCTAGAATTGGACATTTCTCCAGAGCCCTTATAGTTTTATTAAAGGATGGTGTTCAGACACCAAACATGGGCACTATTCATGTTCATTGTTATTGTGATGTTATTGTTTCTTTATAGTGAATATACAGTAAATATATAATCTTTCTTCATCTCTCTGTCTGCATATACATAATCATAATAGTTAAAAACAGATACAATTGTATTGGATCCAAGATGACAGAGTGAATATATGAATAAATACATACATTAATATCTGAATATATGTATATATTTGTATTAGCTTTCTATCATCTATAATAACTAGAGAAATAGTAAAATAATTCTGTAGTACAAGATTTCTCTCTCTCTCTCTCTCTCTCTCTCTCTCTCTATATATATATACACATAGAGAAATGGAATTATTTTTGGAGGGTGGCCCCTTGTAGTACAGGCTTCCCCCACTAGGTAATTGTTCTAGGAACCCACTGGCCTCAGTGTACCAGCTAGCATTGTTGTGAGAGGCTGTGTTTGGCTTCAGTAAATATTTTTTGGAGATTCTTTCAACATGTTTGTCCATTTCATGATGGGTGATTTACGCAAACAAGGTGAAGTAGTAAAATTTTGTTTTCTGAGTGTTCAGTAATTTTTTTTGCTTTTTGTTATTTTTCCCCAGAGATGGCATGACCCCCATGTCCCTCATGTCCCACCTTTCCTGTTCACCCAACCTCATCTTGAACAACTTTTGCTTTGTTGTTTGTTTTTGCTGATGTGGAAGAGGTGAAAGAAAAAATGGCAGAAACACTAAAAGGATCAAAATTGATGAGTTCAGAAACTGTTTTGAGAAGTGGAAAAAGTGTCTCAATAGGTGTATTGCATCAAACGGAGATTATTTTAAAGGTGACTGAAGTTTAAACATGTAAGAATGAATACACAATTTTTAAATAAAGTCCAGTTTTCTTTGGGTCCCATATATATATACCTATGCTAATAATCATGAATACATACTGATAATTTGATTCCAAGCCTCTCTCAACTTTTAATTTTTTCTTTATTTTAATTGACAAATAAAAATTGTATATGTTTATGATATACAATATGGCCTTTTGAAATATATTTGCATTGTGTAATAGGCTAATCAAGCTAGTTAACACATGCATGACCCCACATATTTATTTGTGGCAAGAATACTTAAAATCTGCTCTCAGAAATTTTCAAGTGTACAGTACATTGTTATTAACCATAACCACTATGTTGTAAAATAGGTCTCTAACTAGAGTAGAATATTTGTGTGTGCTACACACAAATATTCATTTTGTCTTTTTCTTGTTAATACAAGGTCAAGTATGTTTTTCAGAGTTATTTACATTATCTCTTTTCTTTCCCACACACTGCTGTGTAGCTTTGTTTATTTATCTATAATACAGTTATGTTTCTTTATTACATTTGTTTCCCATTTTGTGTTTTCCCACCTCCTGGTTGATTTTAGTTATTTCAAATTAGGTGCATATCTATGTATGCGAAATTTACCAGGGTACTAAAAGTCAGATCTCTATGCAGAGGCAACCTCAAAGACATCCCCACTTGTATTAATTTTTCAAAATTAACCAATCTTATTACTTTCTGATTTATCTGTATGCTTTTTATCTATTATTACCCCTCCCCCTATTGGTGATCTTTTTGCACTACCCCACTTCTTTACAAAGTTTCCAATATTATCAGTCAGTCTATATCAAGGCAAGATACCAACCAGGGCATTCAACTAATTATCAGAAATAAATATTTAGATTGACATTGCCCCAAGGATGACATCAATTTTAGCAAAAATGGAGAAATTAGTATTTATATAAAAGAATCACACCTGTTATAATGCTAAAACATACCATCTGGACCTGAAGAGATGATCAGCAGAAACAAATAATGACAATACCACTTCTTAGTTGAGGAATGGAAAACATCAGAGTGTCATTTGTATTTTGCAAATTATGTAAAGAATTGAAAAAGAAGTTGAATCAAACATCTGTAGTGCATTGAATAGTGATTTACTCTTCTCTAATTTTTCTCAACTTTCTCCACTTCAATGACCCAGTGCTTAAAGTTGCCACCTAGGTTCTATAAATCTGAAATCTTGAAAGGCTTTAGAGCAAAAGTTTTCAGACAAAGGTAATATGAAATTTAATTGTCATTAATTTGCCATAATTCAAATGCACTGTTCATTTCTGTCAAAGGGCAAAAACTGTTTAGAAATTCTAGACAATTTCTATTAAAAAAAATTCTGTTATGGAAAACTCTCAGTGCACCTCTGCCATAAGGAATCATTTTAGCTGAGATGGAATGATGTGGGTGGAAAAAGAGAGGGCTGATTTAATTTCAGGGAATAGGGAACTTGATAGGTATAATTCTAAAAGAAATTAGGTGAATTTTGAACAAATTTTTCCAGTTCAGCTCTCAGTTTTCCATGCTTTCTCAACAAAATTCCTATGGGAGTCAATTTTTAGTTGGGAAGAATTATCTTTGTGTTTGAGGCCTCTATTAATTTTAATTTATATTGCCTATCCACAGTATTCAAAAAAAATTCATCTTGCTTTTCCTTGTTACAGTAAAGTCTCATAACATTTTCCAAGTGCCAATATCCAGACCAGAAAATTAACTGCAGCAAAAGGTGCCATTTTTCTCTGCTCATAATTTTCTTCAATGGCATTAATAAAAGTATGGTTTTAAATACTTTTATTAACTTATATTTGATGCTCTCTTGCTTGTTATCGCATAAGAAATAATATTTGGTGACCGTTTATATCCTAATTGGAATTAGAACACTGATTTTTTTAAAATACTAAGGCTTAATTTGATAAGCTTTTGTTGCTTACTTTATGCATGAATTCTATAGTTAGAAAAGAAATATTATCAGTAATGAGGCCTTCCTAACATTTTGCTATGGCAGAGATGATGTAGTGTGAAACATTTGGGAAAACACTGCTGCAAAGTTATTATTTTATGCTAGAGAGTGGCTTTGCTTTATCGAGCTATTCTTTAGTCTGATCACATTAAACATTCATGAATCAAGTAGATCTTGTTTCATTGTTTGTATTTCAAACCTTAGTGGTTTAGATTTCTGCCTGTGCTTAACAGCACTACAGGAATGTCAAAACCTATCTATCATAAATAAACATCATGGTTAGTATTGATGGTCATTTAAGAATTTGTACACAGTGAGAATATTGGGACTTAAAATTCATTTAGAGCACAGGCAGTATGATGGCAGATGAAATTAAGCAATTCTTTAACAAATAGTCATTGGTGACTACCTACAAGAATAATGAAAAAATTACAACTGGAAGGTACATTTACTTACATTTATATGCTTGTATCTACTTAGAAACAAAATACAAACTGGGAACTCCTGATACTGGAGTTATAGATATAATAGAATATCAAGAATGATCTTGTGTTTCTCTCTTTTTCTACCATTTGTGTGTTTTTACTTTAGTTGGAGTCCCAATCTGTCACCCAGACTGGAGTGCAGTGGCCACTCCCGGCCACTGCAGCCTTGACCTGCTGGGCTCCGGTAATCCTTCCGCCTCAGCCTTCCAAGTAGCTGGAACTACAGGCATGCGCTACCACGCCCGGCTAATTTTTTTATTTTATTGTAGAGATGCAGTCTCACCAAGTTGCCCAGGTGGGTCTCGAACCCATGGGCTCAGGCAATCCACTCACCTCAGCTTCCCAAAGCACTGGGATTACAGGCTGAGCCACCGAGCCCTGCTCATTTGTTTTTAAGGGCTACATAAGAAAAGGTAAATTTCATCAAAAATAGATCACAGCATTTCTGTTCCCTTTGTGACATACTTATTTTTTAAAAGATCATTTTTAATGTATTAAAAGTGAATTGAGAACGCGCCGTTAGAAATTCTGGACTTTTGCACTTGAGCCTTGGTTCTCTAAAGGAAAAAGAGTTTAGAGTTTTTCTCTTTCTAAGTACTCCAACTTTTCTCATTTTACCTATTTTTACCTCCAAGGGCCTCTCTCTCTCTCTTCATGCAGTCTCAAAGACTCTCATGGGGTCTCCTCATGTGTTCTTTATAGCTTGCCAGTTTAGTAGTTTAACTACTTCTGTAATTATAAAAGTGGAAGTGGTTTGAAAACATAGAAACATAGAAAAATATCCACATGTGTTTACTTCAGAAGACTTTCCGGTCAATGCTTTTTGAATGTTCTAAGTGAAGAGCAACTATTTTAGAAATTGGTGACTCCACTCAACACAGAAGCAGAGTGATTTGACCTCCACACTTAAGCAATTAGTAACCTTACAAAGAACATCACTGTGAATCCTTCACACAAAGGAATAACCTCTCGTGCTTTAATGGTGCAATGGTAAAATGTTATTTGTTCTTCCAAATGCCATTCTCTTTTATAGAAGAAATTATTAATAAAGTAACTATTTCAACAGACATTTGTTACTCACCAAATATATTCCAGATACTGCTTGAGTTGCTGGAGATACAATAATATTGAGAAGGGTGACCAAATAATTCATCATAAAAATGAGAAGTTTTGAAAGCGATTACTTTTGAATAATTGGATCTAAATAATAATTATTTGTAAACATAATTTATGTCTCATAAATTTAACATATAATCATATAATTTTAATAATTTATATAAGTAATTATACTCGAAGATTAAATGTAAACTGGGATTATATGGGACTATAGGATTATAGTCTCCTAAATAAATGGAATAGTCACTTGAAAGGTTATTGGCATATAAGAGGAGATAAAATGTCAAACGTTTGCAAGTCTATGAAATAAGGCTAAAATAGAGACTTATGTGTAGGGTGTGGAGGTTGAACTACTGACTGTGATAGTTTCTAGATTATTCCTCACCTTCAGCGATCCCTGTCTCCTGGTGTTTATGCCCTTGTGGAGCCCCTGCTCTCACTGAATTAGGAATGGTCCTGTGTAACAAAGGGTACTTCATAAAAGAACGTACAGCGTACTGCTTGGTGTCTTAGAATACTTGTTCTGAGTGCCCTGAGCAGCTATAGAAGGAGTTAAACTACAAAGTTGGCAAGCTGGAAAGAACACATGGAGAGACCCTATGAGAGGCTATGAGAGCACATGAAGAGAGAGATGCCCTTGGAGAAAAAGATAGGCAAAATAAAAGAGAAATTGGAGTATTTGCAGAAATAAAAACTCTAAAACAGCTCCCAGTTGTTGAAGCCCCCAGACTTTTGAAGTCATCCTCACTGTATCATGTGCAGCTGAGATAAGCTTGAGAAATAGAGGTTAACTTTGTTGTTAAAAAGGCATCTAGATGAGGTTTCACTGATGAGTTTTCTCTCAAAGAACATTTAAAGAAAACTTGTTTTCTTGTTGCTTAGAACTACTTTGCTTTTTTCCTGCTTAATTCATTTTGTTCTTTAACATTCATCTTATGTTTCACATTTCTATGCTTTGATAGCTTTCTTCTATAGCACCTGTATATAGCTATATTGTACAACTTGGTATATTAAAAATGACTGTACAAAAATATTTTTTCTTCTTGGTTACTTTTTTAGAGAGACAATAAATATTTGTTAAATGGAGCTAATATGATACTTAACTGGTCCTTTGAAGAAATTCATTAGTTGTATGTGCAAACATTAGTTAAGATAAAATTTCAATAACTGCAAATACAAAGGGATATTATAAAAACATGGCATATTCTGGAAAAATTATCAAAGATTAATATGGTTTAAATTTAAGCTAAGGACACATGGGAAATGAAATCAGTGAGGCTGGAATTGCTTGTGAATAGATTGTAAAAAGCTGCAGTTAATAGATTGGCTTTATTTTCTGTATGGAATATGAAGTTTCTCCAGGCTTTTAAGTGATAGTGTAATACAATGAGATATTTGTTGTGGAATACTCATTCTCCCAGCAGAAAAAAATGCGTGGAGTGGGATGACACAGAGGTCAAGATATGTTCTTGGATTTGCACAACCAAATTTATTCATTTCTAATATTTTTGTTGTAAAAATAACTATTATTTTAATTACAGGTTCTTAGATGGAGAAAATTACATTAAATTCACACATTTCAGAAACATTGTGTGATAAATGTGCCTTAAAATTGAATAACAGAGAAAGACTTGGTGTGAACTGAATTAATGCAATGACTTTGTGGATAGTGACTGAGCTAAATAGATTCTTTTGGAAGCAGGATATTAAGACATGGGTACTAGTAAAATGTTAGGCGAGCGAAAGGTTATAGATGATTGTTTCCAAAGTTTCTCAGTAAGGCAACTGTGCAGATAGTAATATCATTAACTGAGTTGGAAGATACATGAAAAAAGGTGATTTGAAAGGGAAAGAGATGAATTCACTTTGGGACTCTACCTTTGAGGTGTCTGGATCCCATTTGGATAGTTATATCCAATTGCATATAAAAGAGCAATCTGAAATGCAAGATAGAATTTTTTCTTTAGACAAAATATGAAAAGGCATATGCAGCATCCAGAGTTACTATGCTAGAACTGCTGGATACTGAATTAGTTGTTTTTGTTTTATTCATATTCATATTATATAGGAATATTTAAAATATATATACCATAATTCATACATGAAGAGAGGTTATTTGGAAGGAATGAAATGAGTTCACTTTGGGACTCTTTAAATCTGAGGTACAGAATAACGTTTGGGTAGTTATATACTATTGCACATAAAAAAGAGTTATCAAGAATGCAGAGTAATTTTTACTTTAGATGCTCATGTTTGAGCATTTCTGAAATCAGAGATATATCTAGCAGTCACTACCAGTCAAATGCAATCATGGTGAGGTTATTAGAGTCTGCACATACACACATTTAGTCAATCGGTGTTCATATTGTCATCACTGAAGTGACAAATGTTGGGTTTTATATACTATTGTTTGAATTTAATTGACATATAAATGTTTTTAAAAAATAATAGTATTATTTTTCATTAAATTGCAAAGTAGGTATGTACACAGGAAAATATGGCAACAGAGCAGCAGTATGTAAAGTTGTCATTCATTGATAATATTTTGTATATTCTAATAATTCATAAACAAAAGTGAATCTTGTTTTTCTAATTAAGACAAAAAAGTCTAGTCAATATTTTTAGTAATGTAGTAAATAAAACTTAAATGACATTAAATTAAACACTACCAAAAACATTGTGTATATTTTTAATTGCGACAAAATCAGGCACGCTAGACTGAACTATTGCCACAAGCATCTTTAAGTGTTTAAAGCAATAGGGAATGTTTGCTTTAAAATTAAATCATTTGCTGCAGTACGGAGAATAAGCAGTACAATGTTTGAGCATTATATTCAAGTCATATACCTTATGTAGATTCATTCTGGGGCATCTATACGTTCCAGTAAATCATATTTGAGTTGAATTCCATGTTATTCATTTTGAATATAAATAAAATAAAGTATTCATCATGTTCAATATGTAAGAAATGACATCTTGGTTTTCTTTAACTCTATCATAAGAATTCTGAAGTTTTTTTGTGGGAGAGAGGTTTCAAAGTTATGTCCTCTTCAGTAAAAAGTAAAATGAGTATCTTTGTTTTACTATCGAAAATAGTTAAGAAGAAAGTAAACACAACACATTTCCTTTCACTGTGAATTAGCAAAAAACATTGACATAGAATCACAGCATCTGAGCTGGAAAAAAACGGTGAAGTCAATTACCCAATCTTCACTATTTATTTGTGAGTAAATTATTATCCAAGTATTAAGTGATTTACTTGAAAACTCAGAGATGTTTAGTGGGGAAAACTCAGAGTTTGTTGTTCTTGATTCTCATTCTAGAATACTCTCCAGTAGAATCTACCACAATGAACATACACAAAAGTTGACAACATTGTTTCTCTATATTATGAAGTATAAATATAGTACTTTTTAACCTGTAAATTGCCATAAAACCCTTCTATATAATTGTTTTGTGTATCTGTGAGGTGCTCAAAAATTTGAGGGAGACCAAAAATAATCCATAAGAAAGACTAATATCCAAATTGATATTGTTTGAAAAAATTTTAATAAAAAGACAAAACACTATGCTATAATCATAAATTCATTATTCATAAGACATTAATTAAAATATTATTGATAACTTTCATATACTTAATTATTTTTAAAATATAAAATATCTTCAACAGAATCATACTGAATCAGAAGTCTAAATGGACTATGTCTTGAAGGGTACAACATGAAGAGTATTTAGTGCCCATGATAGCTGTGATTATACAATATGTCGAATGTGGTTTTGTTTTGTTTTCTTTTGTTTTGAATTAGAGTTTCACTCTCCCCAGGCTGGAGTGCAGTGGCACGCTCACAACAACCAAAGCCTCGACCTGCTGGGCTCAGATGATCCTTCTGCTTTAGCCTTCCAGGTGGCTGGGACTACAGGCGAGTGCCATCATGCCCAGCTAATTTTTTTTTTTTTAATTGTAGAGACAAGATCTCACCAAGTTGCTCACGCTGATCTTGAACTCCTGGACTCAGGCAATTCTCTCACCTTCACCTCCCAAAGTGCTAGGATTGCAGGCGTGAGCCACCATGCCTGAACATGAATGTGTTTTTATTTTTTGAAATGCTAAACTAATTTTGTGAGGTGTCCATGCTTTATGATTCTGTTATTTCTTGCAATCCCTTTGGCTAAGAATCAAGATGTAAAATGAGGAGAGTGTCCAGTATCCTCAAAGGAAATTGAGCCTTTGATAGTTAGACAGTTGAGAGAGAGAAAGGGCACTCTAATAAGAATTTGTTTCAGTAATAAAACAAAACTGAATTTGTTTTAATGGCCGAAAGTCTTTCAGAGTTGGAAGACAGCAAGGCAAAAACATTTAGAAAACATGTCCATAAAGGGAAAACTGGTTATAAACAGCATGTGAAACCCAGGAAGTCACTTTACTTTGTCAAAACAAAATAATGATTTTTATCATAGATATATTTCTAATATGTTACTTTCATTTCATAGGTTTTAGGGTTATTGCATGAAGGTTCATACTGTGAAACTTTGCAGAGTGATTGCTATTGTATTTCATTTTTTAGTTCACATAAAAATGATTTCCTCCTACATCATGAGTTTTATAACTTTTAGTTGTAAAACACGGCCTTAAAATAAAAACCCACCAGGGAAAATTTAACATGCAATTTCCTTAAAAGCACTTTGACTCTGAAAAGATGCTTCTCTTACTTGAAGCCAAATTAACCAAAGAGAAGAAACCATCTACTAGGTTATGCCAAAATGGTAGTGAGGATTTCTATCCTGGATATTCTTTTTCAGGAAGAAATTTTTATACCACTTTGTTAAGCTTTTTTCATTTTTTTGTAGAGACAAGTTCTCACTGTGTTGCCCAGGCTAGTCTCCTGGGCAATCGATCCTCTCACCTCAGCCTCCCAAAGTTCTGGGATTACAGGCATGAGCCACCATGCCCAGTAAGCTTTTTATAAGTATGTAAAATTTTACTAACCCATCCTAATAATAACTTCTTGTTTTCCCAATACGATTAGTTTAATCCTCATTTCTTCTCTTCCCAAGGTCTACTCCTATACACAGACCTGTTGGTCCATGACTTTTTCTACTCTGATCCAATAATCCTTCTACTCTGCCTTGCAATTTCTTTAATATAATTATTTTAGAGTTCTCTTTCTGGAGTTCCAGTCACACATGGACTGGCATCAAAGGATGGATGAAAAGAAAGAATACAAAATTAAACGTTTTACTCAGAGTAACTTTTAATCCATAGTTATTTTTAAGAATGTGAAAGAATAACAGTGACAAAGAATTGCAAAGTACTCTTACAAGTTTAAGTTCTTTTTTCAGCAGGGATAATTAAGCGTTGCCTTCTTACCTGACCCATTCAAACAAGTATTTGGTTGAAAGAAAAATGACAATTTATGAAAATTATGTTGATATTATATGTTGAGGAAAAAAAAAATTATCCCCAAGCTAAGAGTTAGAATTGTTTCTTTGTGGTTTAAGAAAAATAGCTGGCAATACCTGTTTAAAATGTCACCTTGCTACTTCCTTAGAGCTCTGTTTTGGGCTTCTGCTTGACACCGTTTCAACACTTGACATTTCAGCATTTGACCCAATGAGCAGAAGACACTGACCTGAATTCTATTTTTAGAGGATCATTTTTGGTAAGCAGAATATGAAGAACAAACAAATTAGCCCTAGCTTCTTTACACATTTAATTTCTTAGCACAGAAACTAAATTGTCAATGTTTTGAAAATCTCTAACACAGAAATCAAGGTCATGGTATAAAAGTTATAAAATTAATGATGTAGGTGGAAATAATTTTTATGTGAATTTAAAAAAGAAATATGATAGCAATCACTCTGTACAGTTTCATAGCATGAACCTTCATGTCATAACATTGAAACCTATGAAATGAAATAGACATGTTAGAAATATATCTATGATAAAATCACTATTTTTAGGGGGTTTGTCACCTATCTCTACCTGGTTACTTAGATGCTATCACTTTCATTAAAATTTATATTCAGAAGAAACTGTTTCTGTGAGGGTCATTTGTAATCACTGGGGGTACACCTGCTAGATATGCAATCACTCTTTCTTTTATTCTATTTGCTTAAATCCTAAGTAGATGGCTGTTTTGTTTGAGACTCACAGAAAAAAAAGATACATTAACCCAATATACACATACATGCAGAAACACTCTGTACATGTATATATACATTTACACACTTAATTTTTTAAAATCCACAATAATGGCTATTCTTTGTATAATAGATTTTCATATTTTTCATTCTGTTCTATTTTATTTCATTAAATTGATATTTTAAAATTTACGTCAACACTCTCTAATATGCAGGAATATGCCTACACTTTTAAAACACTGCCTTAATTTGTTCTTTTAATACATTTGTTTTCTTTAACACTCTTACTGGGTTTGAGCTAGTAGTTTTGAGTACAAATAAAAATCATTTTCCATGGATACTGGAACAAAGAACAAAACGCAACACAGAGGAAAGTTCATGTCAGGCCAACAAGGCCAACAACAGTGATTTAAACAGTTCATTTGACAAATGTTTTGGGCTGCTGTCCGCAGCTAGCTACTGCTAGGAGTTTAGAATACTGCAAAAAATAAGTGAGAAAAGGCTCTTGTTTTCAGAGAATGTGCAGTCTTTTAGAGAAAAAGATAATTTAATAATCAAATAAACAGCGTGTGAGGAATTTTATTACCAGAGAAAATATATTCTCTATGGGAACAGAGCAAAAAGACTTAATTGAGTACAGAGAATGGGAGTCTCCCTACAGGAAGATGGGTTTAATTAATAAGTAGGACCTGAGTATTATTATTTATTTATTTTTATTTTTTTAATTTTTTGAGTTGGAGTCTCACTCGGTCGCCCAGACTGGAGTGCAGTGGCCGCTCCCGGCCACCGCAGCCTCGCCTGCTGGGCTCCGGCGATCCTTCCGCCTCAGCCTTCCCAGTAGCAGGAATTACAGGCATGCGCTACCATGCTCGGCTGATTTTTTGATTTACTGTAGAGAGGTCTCGCTGCCCAGGCAGGTCTCGAACCCGCGGGCTCAGGCAATCCACTCACCTCAGCCTCCCAAAGGCACGGGATTACAGGCTGAGCCACCGAGCCCGGCTGGACCTGAGTATTATGTATGAGCCTGTGAATAAAAGTGGGTAGGCAGGAGGATTAGAAATAAAGTTGTAAGCAAAGAAGACAGAGTTATGCTCCCAGGTGACTCTGATTTCAAAGACTGATGGGAAGTGGTAGAAAAACCTCCACTATTGATGCAGAATACAAAGAGAAATCTCCACCGTTGGAGAAAAATCTCCACTGCTGGTCCAGAATGCAGAGGAGTTCTAGGTCTGGACCAAAAATTCCACAGATAGTTATGAAAGAACTCCCTAAGCGGGAGAAGAAAAGCCAGGAGAGTAGAATGTCATGAAGCTAAGGGAAGGAATGTTGGATAGAAAGGAATGAAAAAGAGATGTGAATGAGAAAAACACTTAAACATAACTGGATTAAAAACCATTCACCAAATAGGTGAATGCAGGTCCTTGCTAAACCTGGAAAGAATAGTTTAAGTGTCATGGTAAGAGTGAAAACCAGATGATGATGCACTGAAGAGGGGCTGGAGGTGAGGAAATGATAATATTAATCAGTACAACATTTGATAATTTGTGATGAAAAGAAGGAATAAAGGACAGTTGCTGAAGATGTAAGTTTCAATAGCTTTGGGGGGTACATACAAATAATTTTGGTCTGGGCTATAAGTGCCCCCAGTAGCTCCATCTATACACAGTGTACCCTATAGGTAATTTTTTTTGTCTTTCCACTTCTTCCCCTCCTCCCCCTTCTGGGTCTCCATTGTCCATTACACCATTCTTTATGTCTATGCATATCCTTAGTTTAGCTCCCACTTATAAGTGAGAACAAATGATTATTGCCAATACAAGAATTCAGAATTATGTGATATGTTTCTATTCATTGCAGCAATTGTTCTTATCCATGCTTAAATCGTATGAGGTATGACCCATGGAAATCTCTTCTAGTTACTGAGTCATTTTGACAAATCTTCAGTAGTCTTTGATGACTTTCTTGTTTTCAGATATGCAAAATGTTACAAATAATTTTCTGCACTTTCCAGGTCAGATCTGGGATGATTTTTTAAAAGATTTGACTTTAGGTGCTATTTTTTTTTTAAGCCCAAAGGGGGAAAAATTGAAGATGTGAAAGAAAAAAAAGGAACAATATATAGAAGACATTTTCTGAGAGGGGTGCTCTTTGTGGAGTCCCAGAGTTTGGAATGAGGACTTCACTATAGATAGGAATAAAGAAGGAGGAATGTGTGGAAGCAGATGGGTTTACGTATATAGGCACAACAGTGGGAAGTTGAATAATTTTAGTCTATTTTCTATTTTCCTTTGAGTGGGTAGTAAAGTCATATGTAGAATACAAAAGAGAAGAGGGGGTGAAGTTTCTTGAAGAGAAAAGGAGGAACCTAGTTCATCTTAATCCTTATTTTTTCTAGAATCTTCAAATTGAAATTTCTCTACTCACTGATGCTTTGAGTTGGTAATAATCCTCTTTCATTGTTAAAAATGTCTCTGACATCTTCCTGGAAACCCACACAATGTTCCAGGCCTGGAGGCCTGGTCGCAACCATATTCCATTCCAAAGTGACCAAAATTTTAATTCAAAATGCGTTCACAAATATTTATATAAAAATATAATTTTACATGAATGCACAAATAATAGCAGCAGATTATATCTGCTGCTATATTGTTGTTGTTCATGTGCCTTTTCCTTCTTTTTTTATTAGTTGACTATACCCTATCTTCTCCTCCTAGGTAACTCTCCAATCTTTCATATATGTCAACAATCCAGCATATATTCTTGCATCTTTTCCCATGTTTATATAGTCTTTTTTTTTTTTTGAGTTGGAGTCTCACTCTGTCGCCCAGAGTGGAGTGCAGTCTCCGCTCCCGGCCACCGCAGCCTCGACCTGCTGGGCTCCGGCGATCCTTCCGCCTCAGCCTTCCGAGTAGCCAGATTAAATCTTTTCTCTTTTGCAAAACTCGTGTCACAGAGATTGATTAATTGTGCACGGGCAGAACAGACATGGATCTAACTGATCTTATTGATCTTATTAGTAGTTAGATCCATGTCTGTTCTGCCCGTGCACAATTAATCAATCTCTGTGACACGCGTTTTGCAAAAGAGAAAAGATTTAATTCACAAGACTGTCAAGCAAGGAGCTGGGAAAACAGCTCTCAAATCCACCTCCTGGGTGATCAGGTTTAGGGATCATTATGAGTTACAGAAGTGGGGTGGTTTAAGGCATGGGAAAAGGTAATTGGCAGTGGGGCTAAGTGAAATAAGAGGTTCGTTCGAGGTTCACGGCATTTCATAGGACATTTGTACAGAAAATTGCAGCATTAGCATAATCTGAGGGTGGAGTTTTAGGTCCTCTAAGATAAAAAGGCCAATTCAGACACTTTGTGCAGGCCCAGTTGAAGGGTTGGCGGTCTCCACCAGTTTGAACTGGACAGGAGCTGGCCCAAATTCCTGAAAAACAACTGAAGTGAACAATACCGTTTGTTATTTATATTATGAATGTTTTCTATAATGTAGTCAGTGATGGTTAAGTTTCCATGTTCAGCCGTCAGGCCTTTAGCCTTGTGGAGAATGGGAAAACAAACAAACAAGCAAATAAAGGAGACCAAAAGCAAGCAGAGTAGACAGACCTGACCAAACTAAAACCTCATTTTCATCATATATAAACATATTCACGTACATACATGAATGCCTATCTACCTGTCATCTATCTCTCACCTATCTTTCCATCTATAAATGTACAAATGTATTTCTTAATGTTGAAACTGAGATGACCATATTTGTTTTTTTTGAAATTTTTCATGAAAATATTAGAGAATTTTTCTAATCAATTGGTGCAATTTTAATTATTTAAAAAATAATGGGCTATATACTGTTCTAGAATGTGAATACAACATAATTTAGTCAACCATTTTCCTATTGACTGACATTAAACCTTTCTCCCAGAGTTTTGCACTATGAGTCATATTGCTATTAATATTTTTGTAGTTATATCTGTATGTAATGAAGCATTTATTCTTATGAGGTAAGTTCCCAAGAAGACTAGTTCTAAGATCAAAGGCATATTCACTTTCTATTTTAAAAGATGTTGTCAACTGCTTTCTTGAAAACACTGTCAAACTTGATATTTCCACTACCGGGGAAATAATATCCTTTTCCAGGGCTCTCACTATAGAAGTCATATTTTTCTCTCTCTTTTTAGAAAATGTTTGCAAGTCTAATAAACACAGAGCGATATTTTATTGTTAATCTAACTTTCATTTTTCCAATGATTAAAGCAATTGAGCGTCTTTTTATGCTATTTTGCTTTTGTAGTTTACTCTTCTATGAATTATTCAACTAATATCCTTTGCCTGTTTATTCATTTGAACTTTTTGTCTCTCCTCTAGTTTGTAAAAATTTTTTGTGTTATATGTGTATGTGTGTATGCATGTGTGTATGAACACGTGTGTATTGGTATAAGTGTATGTGCTTACCATCTACATTACAGAATTTTTTTCTGAATATTTTGTTATGTTAACTTTCTGTTTATAAATCAAAAAATACATTTTTCAGTAAGTTTTTATCCTTTATTATATATAATTTTTCAGTCTTGTTTAAGAATGTCTCCCCTACTCTTTTTGGATATACAGTCTCCTATATTTTTAATACGTCTTTATTTTCCCTTATTTTACATTTAGTTCCTCAATGTACTGAAAGTTTGGGGTTTTTTAATATGTGGAAGGTTCTGTGAGTTGGCTTATTCTACAACTGCCCCAAATCCTGCCCTCCTGGCATTTTTCTGTTAACAAGGGTGGAAGTTAATACTTGATATTGGTGGCTTTTTTTTTTCAATTTGGGGACATATCACCCTGGTTGGGCTATAGGGAAAGCATCCTTTTCTTAGTAAAAACAAATCCTGTTTTTTTTAAAAAAGAAAAGCCCCTATGGTCTTCTTTTTCTGTAATCTTTTCCCTTTCTTTATGTCTGTAATGTGGGTATTATGACTTTGGTTTCTGAAGCCATCTTACAATGATGAGAATGAAAACCATATAGTAAGGATGGTGGAACAGAAAGATAGATAGAAAAAGGATTGTGTCCTTGAGCAGCTGGCCTGGAATGAATCACACTCCATTAGGCTTACATGAAAATACAAATTTTCTTATGTTTACTCCACTGTATCACAAGATTTTTGTTACTCAAAGCTGAAGGAACAAACATATATTTTCTCCCATAAAAATGTGACTGATTGTTCTATAACTCATCTTTTTTCCCAAATCAAAATGCCATCTTTTAAATTATAATATAAATTGAGATCAATGTTTTGATTCTCTATTTTGCTCCACTGAGTTGTCTATTTATATATCATTGGCATATTTATTTAATTCTGATAACTTACGTGTGTGTACATACATACACACTTTCATAATAATATTTTGACCATTCTATTTCCTTGGCTAGGGCAAGAATATTTAAATTTATTCTTCTTTGGAGAAACTTTCAAAAATTTCAACCAGTTTGCAAAGTTTCAGAGTAAGGCATTACACGGGATGGTATTCTTGAAGAAGTGAGTTAAAAAGGGTAACCACTGCTTTGTGGTCAGAAGATTGTCGTTTCAGTGCCCACCTGTTAAGTGTTTACCCAACACATGTTCTTTTTATTTTCCCATACTCTCACTGATTTATCTACAAAATTAGGGCTTGGAAGCAGATAATCCCTGGAGTTTCATACAGCTCTAATTGTCTATGATTTCATGGGTCTCTGGACTATATAACATTTATTTGTAACATTACATTACTTCTCCCTATAATAATGAAAATATCTGTAATTAAAATCCATCATTTTCAAATGAAATAAGTTACTTGTATAATTATGTTCAATCCTAAAAACTAAAATTTATACACACATTAACTTTCATTCTCCTTTCATGTTTGGGAGGGCACCTGGTGACCTAGAAAAAGAGGTAAATTTAATCTGATTTTTAGAATTATGGGTAGCTTCATACAGGTCTTATCCTTGGTAGTAGAAAATAGGTGGTTAGCAAGATCTGTAATTCTGAGAATAAACTATTGTAGTTTATTGTATGGATAAAATGTTGGGCTCATATTTGGGTGAGAATAAATGGAGCAGGATTGGAATCTGCACTACTACACGGAGAGCTGGCTGTACTCAGCTGTTGACATTTCTTTTTATCCTTATTATCTTCATTTTCTCACACATAGAGACAATCAGACTAGTTTTTGAGAATATAAGGATGCAAAAGGCCAAAGCATATATCTTTCTAACAGACCTTTTTATTTACAACATGGGAAGAATTAGATTCAGCTAATAATTTTAAGCATTTTATAGTTCCTATCTAGAATATCTCAAGATGTTCATTTAAAATGAATATGAAAAATCATTTAAAATTAAGGAAAGTATTTATACTGCTTCCTTTCAATTAATATTACAAATTGATTCTGGTTTTCTAGGTCATGGTTCTTCTCTAGGGTTAAGACAAATGGATCGACCGGGAAATTGAGTCATTTAAAATTTATTTCCCTTTGTTTAATTTTAGGGTGGCTAGAGAATTTTGGCCATCCTAATTCATCTTCAAATTTAATTTTAAGAATGATAACTAATGATCTCAATTCAAACAATTTGCAGAAGCTCACAGTCTTAGAAATATGTATTACAGTAAGAATAATGATTTATAGATAATGGACCTTTTTTCTGGAATGTTCTTATAGCGGAAAGGGTATGTAAGGTCAGACTGCTGGATTCTATTTCTATCTCTGTTTCTCTGTCCCTGTCACTTTATCTGTGTTTTTGTTTAGGTTATTAATATTACCACCATCCTAGGAAAATACAATTTAGAGTAGACAGGATGGAAAATGGGACTATCAGGATACAAACTCGACTATATTTTTCTCTTATTACAAGGCTAAAACTACCATGGGACTGGTTTTCTAGTTTTTCATTTCTAAGCTTCATTAAAGGAAATACATAGGATCTACTGCCTTTCTCTATATTCCACCAGGTGTGTGAAAGTCTGTGGAAGTACCTGCTATTACAGCACCATTTGAAAAGGAGAAAGCAGGAAGCTAGAAGTAAACAAAGTATAGGGCTGATACACAGTGTTTACAAATTGCCCCACCATTGTCACTGATGTCACATGAGACAAGCTTTAGAGAATTAAACCCAGATATGATACAAAGTTAAAGAAATATTTAATGAAGCCAATGGACATTGGAGCTTTTCTGGACCTCCTGACAGGTAAGAGCATCTTGGATGTGTACGTTTTTAGACTCTAGAGTCTTCATGCTATTAACTTACTAGTTCTGTGACATTAGACAGGCGACATGAACTCTCCCCAACTCATTCTCTTCATCTGTAAAATGAGGTTAAAATAAGAACAGTATGTTTGCTTTATGGGAAATTTATGAAGAGAAATGAGACTTCACATATAGCACATAACACGATGCCTGTGCAGAATGAACATTCAACAAATGTTGACTATCATCATCATAGCAACTATACTTGCCGCAGTCAGTTGGAAACAGGGCTAATGAAAGCCATCAGAAAACGTTCTCATTAGTACTGGGACCACATATTCTGCTTTCCCTCTTGTGGAAGTGGTATATTACACCCTCATCATTTTCTGACTCTTTTTGGTCCATGAAAAGCTAAGAAGGAAAATCAGATATTACTTGCTCTATTGTTTTCTCCTCCAACTAAGTATAGTATTAGGAGATGGGGTCTTTGGGAGATATTCCAGGTAGGAGAAATTGCATCAACAATGGGGTCATGGGGGCAGAACCCTCATAAATGGGATTAGTGCCTTTATAAAAAAGGCCTGGAGGAAATCATTTTCCCTTTTCACCCTGTGAGGATACAAAAAGGCACCATCTATAAACCAGGAAATAGGCCCTCATCAGACCTTAAATCTGCTGGTACCTTGATTTGTGGACTCCTCCAGCCTGCAGAACTATGAGAGATAAATTTCTGTCATTTATAAAGCACCCAGGCTAAGGTATTTTGTTATAGCTGTCTGAATGGACTAAGACATAGTTCAAGGCACTATGTCAGACATTTCATTTATGTTATTTAAACAAGTTTAAAATTAGAATCCTAGAGAAAACTGGCACTTACTGAATGAATGAGTGCAAATAGGAGAAGCATGCAAGAAGACAATCTCTCTGAAGACAAAGATAAAAAAATTCAATGGGAAGAGTGTCACATGCTGCATTAGGGTATAGACCAAATATTTATCATTTAGGGTGGTTGTAAACATGTTTTGTTTTTGTGTGAAAACAGAAGCCGACCATTTTCTTTTATATTTCTGTTCCTCTTGTCAGTCTGGAACCATGAAATAATCTCTAGTACTAAAGAGCCCATACAGAATTGGAAAGGAATATTTTGCTGATTGCTGCATTCTGTGTCAACTGATTACCTCCTCTTCTATGCAGATTAACTGCTGGGGATTCCAATTGCTCACAATAGCAGCTGCTGCCACTGATTATGTCACAAGCAGAGATAAGCAGGAGTCAAATCATGCTGGGAAGAAGGTGACGAGAGATGGAACTCCTCTTTCTGTAGAGCTAAGTAAGAGGTTTTCCTTTGAGAGTCATTATAGTTTGTTACTGTCAAGAGAGATGATGGCCAAGATATATTTAACTGTCTCATTTTAAATGACATATTTGAAATATTTTAAAGTTGGACTGCTATATTATAGGTTCTCTCTGTCAAGGTGAGGGGATAGGATGAAGGATGAAAGACCATTTTGAAGAATATCCCTCCTTCTTTAAGGTAGGAAGATGCAGGAAAGGGAAAGTCGCAAATCCCATCATATTCCTTTCCCAAGAAACACACCAGAGACACACAAAAGAAACAAAGAAACAGCAAAGAAGAACATAAACTCCTGCAGGTTTATAGAAGACCAGTCTCTTGTCACAGAGTCAGTAAACTGGGTTTATTATCTTTCATAAAAAAAGTATTTGCTGCCCTTAAGAATCACATGTTCTGTTATTTATGGTAACATTTTCATGTTGTTTATACAGTTTTATTATTACTATTATCAATTTTGCTTGTTCTGTTAGTTACTTAGAGGGTTGCTGAAACAGAATATAATGGTCACTTTGTCTATGTTTTCCTATATTTCCATCATTTTTTTCCACAAATATTTTGAGAACAAGTTTATAAAAAAGGTTAAACTTCCATACTTACTATACTTCTCATCAATTAATCCCTTTTCTAACAACAAAAAAGGATCACATGTTTTATCTCTGCCTCTTCTGGGTTCATTGTAGGTGTTATGATAGATTATCCTTGCCTCAACAGCACTCCTGCTGACCTCTGGGGAATTGTTTGTTTTGTGTTTCTTAAAAAAGTAAAAGGCGGCTGGGCTCAGTGGCTCAATCTGTAATCCCAGCGCTTTGGGAGGCCGAGGTGAGTGGACTGCCTGAGCCCGCGGGTTCGAGACCCGCCTGGGCAACTTGGTGAGACCTTATCTCTACAATAAATAAAAAAATTAGCCGGGCGTGGTAGTGCGTGCCTGTAGTTCCAGCTACTTGGAAGGCTGAGGCGGAAGGATCGTCGGAGCCCAGCAGGTCGAGGCTGCGGTGGCCGAGAGTGGCCACTGCACTCCAGTCTGGGGGACAGAGTGAGACTCCAACTCAAAAAAAAAAAAAAAAAAAGTAAAAGCATGAGTCTTGTTAAACAAGTTCTATTTTTCCTTCCTCCTAAGAGTAATTATAAATAGA
This sequence comes from Cephalopachus bancanus, assembly GCA_027257055.1. Lineage (NCBI taxonomy): Eukaryota > Metazoa > Chordata > Mammalia > Primates > Tarsiidae > Cephalopachus > Cephalopachus bancanus. Next base: position 3,981,020 of record JAPVLO010000012.1, read on the forward strand.
TACATTGCTCCACTCTGAACCATCTTGGTCTCTTGACAAGGTAAAAGTAGATATTTAGTTACCGGTCTTTTTTTCAGGCCCTATTAAGTTATTTGTTCATATTGCTAATAACATTTCAGCTCACTTTAATGTAGAAATTGCAAAACCTAATATGTTTAATTCCAAAAGTAACAGCTCTAATAAAAAAGACAAAAACAGAAAAATGATAAGCCAGGACTCCATGTCTCAAACAGAAGACAAGTATAGTTGTCACTGTCCAATATCTCTAGAAGAGAAAGCTTGAGGCAAGAATAAAAGTGATAATGCAGTAATTTGAAGATGAAACCAAGCAGGTGTGGATGAGGAAAAGGGAGGTGAAGCCATGAGAGAGGTGAAGCATCGAAAGCATGACCACACTGACTGCCCTTCATGGCAGCTGCATAGAGACACAGTGGTTTCTTAGCAGGAATGTTGCTGGGCATAGGGGCTACCCCGGAGGATTGCAAGGAGAAACAGTCTATGACTGAGTGTCTACAGGAGGGAGGAAAGAGCAATAGTTTATTTGCCTAGTTCTCTTGCTTTTTTGCTTCTCATTAGACAAAGTTTACTCTTTGTGGGAGTTAACTCCCTAGTATCCTGGGATACATATGCAGCTCTTTCTCTAGAAACTCAAGATGTCAAATCCCCTTCTATGATGTGGTATTTCATCGATTTGGAAGTGGAAGGAGAAGAGAGAAGTTCTGGTTATGTAGCAGATTTCCCTGGCTGTTCACAAGCAAACAGGGGTAGAAGGCTTGGCATTCCTTGGTCAAAGGGACTGGTTGACCGCGGTGGGAAAATGACTCAGTAGATGCCACTCAACATGGCAGCTTCAGACGTGCACGAGTGTCACAGGGACTACTGGCACTGAGGGAATCTGAGAAAGTGGTTAAGATTTTTGTCTCATAAAGTAACCTGGATTTTAAAAAAACTACAAGAGGAAAGCAATTAGCAGAGATGAGTAATGGAGATTTGTCAGGAATTCTGTCAAATGTAGGTGAACCCCAAAACCATGGTGATTTTAAGTTGGATTTAAAAAACAAGCATCTTCTATCAAAATCTGACTCTCATGATTTGGTTTTATACTCATCAACATTTTGTGCAACATGATGTATTGCAGTGTTATTTTGATCCTTTTTCCTACATTGGCATTGATGTCACAGGCCCTGCAATTAACATAGTGAAGAATTTTATGCTTCAAGTGATGTACTGACCACACTCTGGGTGAAAAATGATAGCAGCATAAGACTATTCAGCAGAGCTTTCATATCCAGTTGCAATTTTTGCAGGACATATATATAATTAATCCTTTTATATTTTTCTTATTCAAACTAATAATTAGCTTTATTTAGACCCTTGAAATTCTACAACGTGTTCACTGAAACCAGATTTTTAATTACTATCATAGTTGTTGCCACTGTTAGAAAAATATTCTTATAAACACAAGTCATGTCATAATATGAAGAGTAAGTAATTCAGCTATTTTTGTATTACCCAAGTGCCCAATTGAAAAAGAAAGTGAGATGTGCTCACAAAGTAAGATTTGTTTGTCCATTTAACCATTAAAGATATTCTTTTTCTTTTTTTTTTTTTTTGAGTCGGAGTCTCACTCTGTCACCCAGACTGGAGTGCAGTGGCCGCTCCCGGCCACCACAGCCTCGACCTGCTGGGCTCCGGCGATCCTTCCGCCTCAGCCTTCCAAGTAGCCGGAATTATAGGCGCACACTACCACGCCCAGCTGATTTTTTGATTTATTGTAGAGATGAGGTCTCGCTGCCCAGGCGGGTCTCGAACCCGCGGGCTCAGGCAATCCACTCACCTCAGCCTCCCAAAGGTGCGGGATTACAGGCTGAGCCACCGAGCCCGGCTAACCGTTAAAGATATTATAGCAAAGTTAACAGGTTTGTAAAGAATTCTGGTTTCCAAAGAGTATCATAGAGTAAAAAATTATATTTTCTTTTGACTTTACACCAGCAGGATCTTCTGGAGCAGAAAAGAGCAGAGAAGATCCTTGCTAATTTCTTGTAAGAGCTAGTAACTAGATCTATATTTTTATTTTTTAATAAAAATAGAATCAAAATAAGAAGTCCAGCTATCTCATATGTCTAAAGTCAAAGAATCAATTCTGCCAACTTTTATTAACTGAAAGAGCCAATTCAGTTATCGTTGCTTCAATTTATTCCATAACAGAGAAATAGCAAAGTAGCACCAAGGATACTGTAGATAAATAAATCTCCTATTTAATGGACACAAATTAATGGTAAATTTCCTTAAAGGCTAACTTGCCTAACAGAGTTAGTATTTGAGCCATCTTTGATTGATAAAAATTGTTACCACTTACTGAGTGCTTTCCATGTGTCAGACACTGTTGCAAACATTAAAAAAAAAAAAAACAATTTCAATTCTCACAACAACCCTTAAAGGTAAGCACTACTATTAACCCCATTATATGGAGAAGAAAACTGGTAACCAAAGAAGTTATGTAACTGGCAACAAAGGGCAGAGATGGGATTTGAGCACTCTGAGACAAGCGATTGCCTCTTAGCTAAAAGAGATTTCCTCACCTTTAACACTTTAAATAGTGCGTGTGTGTGTGTGTGTATGTGTGTGTGTGTGTGTGTGTGTGTGTGTGTGTGTGTATAATATGAATATATGAGTGTACATGACTTCTTATTTATTTTGTTTGCGCAGTAGCCAATATGTGATCTATTTTCTAAATAGGTCTCGTATCTTTCTACTTTAAGAAAGTAATTGTAAATCAGGAAGATAATCTGAAGTACCCTGAGACATTATCCTTTCCTCAACTCTCAGAGGCTTTATATCACATACATTAGGGAATCTACTGCCTTGCCCTTCATAAAAGCGTTCAGGCTTAGTGAAACATGAGAAGTGACAGATTGTTTATTAAGTCACTTAACCACTAACACATCCCCTCTCTTTCTCAAATAGTGAGATATTACTCCAGCTGCCGAAAGTTAATAAGCCAATGCCTAAGTGATTGAGAAGAACTATGATACATCAGTAACTGTCTCATAATGCAAGGTAAATCAACTAGGAATTATCTTCCAACACTCACAGGGCTCAGGAGACAGCTTTTTATCCAGATGCCCCCAGATTTATTTCAAGTAACTTTTTGCTGGCTCTTACCAGGGAGTATGAATTTAGAGGGAGAGGAGGTTAGTTGAGGGATTCAAAACATTTTACTCTTGGGATTCTACCCCTAGAACAATTCTGATTTAAGATGTGTACAAAATCACAGTAATTTCATGTTTGTCTCCTTCCCTTGGGCATTCAGAATCTTTTCCAATGCACATTTAATTTTTAATTCAGTGTCAGAACAAATTGTTGATAATTGGAGTTACAGGGTACAGTCTCACATTACTTACCTCACTTGTGTTAGATTCTCCCCATCCCTTTTGGCAGCCTCTGAACTAGAGTAGACTCAGAGAGACTCCTGGTTCAGGTTTAATCTCCTTTTTAAAAACACTTTCCCCCCTGGATTCTCTTATTTTCATTCTCTTCTTCAACCTCTATCTGAGGACTCTCTCTCCCCTAAACTCTCATTTTCATGTCTGCAATGTGTGCAGTGTACAATCCTTAAAGTTGCCTAGATTTGTGCATAATTGTATGTGATGACCTTACTCATTCCCAATTACCAGCACGGGAGGTCCTGCCCAAAGTAAATGAACAATTCATGAAACTGTAGCTCAGTTGGGTAATCTCAGAATCAAGCTGATTGTCTCCACCTTTGTATTTTACCACAGGGGTAGTTTTTGATCACAACAACATTTAGAGGAACACAAATGCACATGAATCCTGGCATTTCTATTCACAGTGATGATACTTTTCTCAGCGATTGCATTTTTAAGTTCTAATTCAAAATAAGAAGTCCAGCTATCTCATATGTCTAAAGTCAAAGAATCAATTCTGCCAACTTTTATTGAGCAGTTGCTTTTTACCAGGTGCTGTGCTAGCTCTGATACTGCTAACACTTGGAGCAATACAAATGATTAATTTTGTATGAGACATTCAATTCAGAATACAGGCACCCAGGGTATTAGAACTGATTTCTCAGCAGATAGTGCTAACCCTGGATGAACCCTGTTGTTGAAATGGTAAACACACAAAGGCCTTTCATCTCCTTTGATGCTCAATGTATTTATCTAATATATATATTAAATTATTTATCTAGGTATTTAATACTGCTTGTACAATTAATAAATAAAAACATTTTATAAAGTTAAATCACTTAATAATTTAAGAGTTACAAACATAGTCAAATCCTTTAAAAAATATTAATAAAATTATGAAGTTTTTGTTTGTTTGTTTTCTTGGGTACAGGACCTCACTCTGTCACCTCGAGCAGTGCAGTGGTATGATCATGGCTCACTGCAGTCTTGAACTTCGGAGTTCAAGCAATTCTTCCACTTCAGCCTCCCTAACTACTAGAGAGCTAGTAACTAGATCTATATTTTTATTTTTTAAAGATGGGGTTTTGTTAAGATGCTTGGCTGGTCTCGAACTCCTGGCCTCAAACAATCCTTTTGTCTCTGCTTCCCAAAGTGCTAGAATTACAAACACAATCCAGCATATCTGACCAAAATTATAAGTTGTATATATCAACTTTTCCTAAGTGTTTTTAACAATATAACCTACTCTTGTTCATACTAAGATCTATTAGAGAAGATACACAGAGAATAAGATAAGAATCACAAAACTTGTTTTCATAAGTTTAACTTTTTCAAAACACTAACACTAAACTTGATGGATATCTCATAATATAAAAATCATTGTACATCTCTTTGGGATAACAGAATAGTTTATTTTTGTGATTTTGAAAAAAGATTGATCCCAAAAGAAAATAATGTCGTCTGTATTAGTCAAGGTTGCAGTGTCTGGACCAAGGTTGCTGTGTATTAGTCAAGGTTGCAGTGTTTGAGTGCTATAGTATGTTTATAGTTATAGCTCATTGTTATATCACTGCTATTATTGAGTCTTAGGTTTTTACTTGGAACCATTGCCTCCAGCGTATTTCATCTCAGTTTTTTGTTAGTGTGTATATCTTATTAGAATTATATTAGCAGTCTTCAAAGAAAAGTTGTGCAGGTAACATGAGAATGCCCAACCATTCATTATCCTTTAAATTTTTGTTTGCTTAGAGAAAGTGATTTTTCTTTTTTAATTCCTAGTATTTTTATTTTTAGGTAATTGTAAATTCACATACAGTTGTAAGAAATAGTGAAGAATTTTCCCATGTACACTTTATCCAGTATCCCTCAGTGGTAACATATTGAAAAATTAAACTATAACGCCACAACCAGGGGATGACAAGGATACAGTCAAAATACGGAATGTTTCCATCACCACAAGGATCTCTTGTGTTGCCCTTGTACAGCCACACTTATCTTCTGCCTCCAGTCTCCAGCTGTAAACTTTAGAAATCACTAATCTGGTCTCCATTTCTGCAATTTTGTCATTTCAAGAATGCTATGTAAATGGGAGTATACTACATATGACATTTTGAATTTGGAGTATTGTTTTCACTCAGCAAAATTCTATGGAGACTCATTCAGGTTATTGTATTTATCGATAGTGTTTCCTTCTACTGGTGAGTAGTAGTCTATGGTATGGATGTACCACTATCTGTTTAACAGTTTACTCACTGAAAGACATCTGGGTTGTTTCTAGTTTTGAGATGTTAAAAAAGAATTGCTAAAGACATTTGTGTAGAGGTTTTGCAGAAACACACTCTTTCTTGATTTCTCTGGGATAAATGTCCAGTAGTACAATTCCTGGGTCATATGCTAAGTTTATGTTAACTGTTCTTCAGAGTGGTTGTGCAATTTGTATTCTCATTAGTGTGTATGAATGATCCAATTTCTGTGCATCCTTGGTAGCACTTCGTGCTGTCATTTAAAAAAATGTGTCTTTATAATAGGTGCATAGTTTTAATTTCATTATAGGTTAGTCTGCACTTTTCTAACGGCCATTGATTGACATGAAGCATCTTTTCATGATTTTAAAATGTCTGTTTATGTCTTTTGTCTGTTTTTTAAAAATTGAATTGATTTTTCACAAGTTTAAGTGTGGTATCTCTTGCCCTATTCTTATTCCTTACTCAGATTGTTGAATCTCTATCTATAGTCCTTTTATTAACTTTGAGGAGTTTTCAACCATATTTCAAGTACTTTTTCGCCTCTTCTTTCACAAACTCTGTTTAGACAAACATCAGATCTTTTGTAATAGTTCCATAGGTTCCTGAGGCTCTGTTTGTTTTACTCTTAGTCTATTTTTTTGTCTTGTTCAGATTGAGTTATTTCTATTGCTCCATGTTTCAGTTCGTTGTTACTCTGATTTTTCCATTCTGCAGCTGAGCTTATCTATTGAGTGTTTAAAATTTCATTTATTTTACTTTTTACATTCTAAATATTCACTTGTTTCCTCTCTATACTATTTCTTTTCTGAGACTTTTTATTTTTTAAGTTTATTTTGAACATGTTTGTAATTACTCATTGAAGCGTTTTTATGATGGCTTTTAAATTTTTTTGTCAGATAATTCTACCATTTCTGTCATCTTGATGTTGGAATCTATCATTTTTCTTCATTTAGTTTGAGATATTCTTAGTTATTTTGTGTGGTGATAATTACTGAAATAGATAATTTTTAAAATTAATGACCTAATTTTTAAACTGACAGATACAATTGTATTCATTAATTGTGTACAACATAATGTTTTGGTGTACATATACATTGTGAAATGGCTAAATCTAGCTAATTAACATGTAATTTTGTGGTAAGAACATTTATCATCTATCCTTTCAGCATTTTTCAAGAATACAATATATCTTCATTAACTGGAGTAACCATGTTGTGACTAGCCCTCCGTGGAATGCTGATAATTATTGCTTGGCGAGTTTGGGAGTTTCAGCTCCCTTCTTGGCTTCCATTGACATATCCCTGTCTGGAAGGTATAGCAGTGCTTTCATGGTTCCCTGACCCCATTCAAGGCACAGGTAGGCAGATTTTTCAGTCATGCTGTGTAGTTGTGAAAGTTCTTCTTCATATGCCTCTTCTGACAGCACCTTATTACTGCCAGGTTGCCGTGGACATGTAGGATTCCACCGCTCCACAGACATCATGAGGGAGGTTGTCTTGTTACTTGTCCATTGGGATGAAAGTTCAAGCTACCTGCTAGGTCTTTTCTCTCACTTCCTGTTGATGAGGTTGGGGCACATCATTATAGCCCGATAATAGTGGGATTCTAAGATCCCTCCATCAGCTTTTGTTGGTGTGGGCATGGGTGGGGTCACAGCTTTCTGTGGTATTTGGCTGGAGTAGAGATGTTTATTGTCTAAAATGTCTCTTTCTTGGTAGTCTTCCCCTTTCCTGGTGTATTGGCTAGAGAGAGGCTATTCTTGGGGTTTTATTTGTCTGATCACCCCTTTAATGCATCTCATTTTGATCTGCTCTCTTTTCAAATTACCAGTATAAAGTTTATGTTAAATTAATATAGTTTCTCTGTTGCCTGTGTTATCAACATCTTTGCTCTTTCATTATATTTTGATATAATCTTGTCAAAAATAATAACCATGATTTAATTCAACTCTCTACCAACTCTGCTTTTGCATCTGTATAGATCAAGGTTGCTGGAAAACATAAAACCAGATTACTAATGTCTATTTAAATTCATGACCATGACAATTCAAGTATGCTCTTAAGGTACATGACAATCATGCTGTATTTCCCTAGTATATCTTCACATTTTCCCCCTTTTCCTTAAACTTCTGACACTTTCTCTTACGATGTTTCTTTCAGGAGATGGCCTTCTTTCCTACTTATCTAAAAAAAAAAAATGTAAGCAATCAGAAGAAAATGTCCACAGATTGCCATTCCACCCACCTACAAAATCTGCACTTATAAACTCTGCATTCTGTCATGTTAGAAATATTAATAAACTTGCTCCTAAATCCTACAAACTTTCTTGTCTAGTCCAGTTCAATATTTCAGCAAATCTCCTCTCTTTTGTCATCAATCTTTTTTCTCTCTCTAACTGGATTATTTTGATCAGATTATAAATATACTACTACTTTTATCTTTAAAAAAGCAAGCAAACAAAATCCCACCTTCATTGACACCATTTCTTCCTCCAATTTCTGTTCCATTTATTTGCTATCCTTGTGGAAAAACATCTCAAGAGAAGTGTCTGTATTCATTATCTTGGATTTCTCTCCTTGAATCCATTTGGATTGGTCTTTGACTCTGTCACTCAATTGAAAATGTTCTTATCAAGGTGTACGGGAGGAAAAAATTTCTTTCCTCACCCATCACAAGGTTCATGGCTGACACCTCTAAATCAAAAGACAGATTAACAAGGGAAAAACTTTACAAATGTATTTAATAAAAATTGCTCATGACACAAGAGATTTCAGAAATGAAGATCCCAAAACCCAAGAAAAACTGAATATTTTATTCTTAGGTTCAATGAAGAATGGACAGTTGTATAGAAGTATGATTAGACCAAAAAGGGGGTATAATCTAATTGCAGTAAGCTGAAGAAAATTTAGCAAGGCCTGTTTGTTCAGGTTTGTCTTTGTGTCTTCAGTTCTCTTTTCCAGGTATAGAATAGGACAGCTGTCACATTAAGGTCTTTATAGGAAAAGAAAGGGAAAAGGTCAGAATGTAACCTTCCTGGGTTTTATAACCTGCTTCAGAGAACCACAGAAGAATGGAGAGATCTTCTTGTTTTTTCTGTTTTCTCAAATGCCAAGGAGTCATAATTTGGGCTAATGTTTCCTGCACCCTATTAAAAGTCACCAGTGACTTCATATTGTTAAAAATAGTGGTTGAGGCCAGGTGTGGTGGCTCAAGCCTGTAATCCCAGCATGTTGGGAGGCTGAGGTGAGGGGATTGCCTGAGTCCGCGGGTTGGAGAACAGCCTAGGACCATTTGGCGAGATGTCATCTCTACAGTACATCTAAAAATTAGCCAGGCGTGGCAGCATGCACCAGTAATTCTGTCTACTTGGAAGGCTGAAGCAGAAGGATCGCCTGAGCCCGGCAGGTTGATGGTGCCACTGCAATCCAAGGGATGTGCAACGGAGGGATACTACAACTCAAAAAATAAAAATAAAAAATAATAAAATAATGGTTGTGTCCAGGTTGTGCCTGTAATTCCAGAACTTTGGGAGACCAAGGCATGAGGATCACTTGAAACAAGGAGTTTGAGACCAACCGGGGCAACATATTGATATTCATCTTTCTATATAAATAAAAAATGTCAGTCAATTCCAAGTTCTTACCTTACTATTTTCTTCCTACATTTCTAGTTTCTCCTTTTCATCTCCCTTTGCTTATTCTTCTACATCTCTCAGATCAGTTAACATTGGTGTTAAAAGTTAAGATACTTTAATAGATAAAACATGAATTAGAGTTCCTAGTCACAAAACCATCTTCCTCATTGATTTGAAAAAAAAATGCAAAAAAAAAAAAAGGAAAAAATTAAATGTTTGTTTTTCTGCCTTTTAACTTTCTGCAATAATTGCATGCCTATAAAACTTGAGTCATCTCAACAAAGATGTGAAAATTTAGAATATTTACTTTGGTAACTATGAATAACAATTAGTCACTTCCCAACATATATTTGCAAAATAAAAGAATTATAACTTTTATTACCAATTTAGCGAGATAAAATGAAATATGTAATAAAGAAAACTAATGGGGAATACAAACATCTATAATATTCCTTCTTGATTTAAAATGTTACTGTATTTAAAATCTAAAAAGAGGTCGTTTTTCAAGCAACATTGAATTATATTATTATGATTACAACAATGAGTATTATGATTTGCCATCAAGCAAACATAACACAGCGTTTCGGATCTCCTGATAATTAAGCAAATAATATATTGCCTACCTTACAGTCCTAGAGAATGAAATGGTGACTCTAATAGGGTGATCACTGAACTGAAAACCTAACCTGATCCCTGTCAATAACATTAAGGAGTCATTCGTATGACAGTGAGCAAATCACTCAAATCATTTTACTAATCTGTTCATTGATGGGAGAATTGGATCAATGACTTCTAAATCCCTTCCAGGTAAAAGCAATGTTTTGGGTTAAAAATTTCACATTATTGTGGATTGTTGTAAATCTATCACTGATCAAAATATAGCAGAAGACTCAATAATTAGATTAATTTAGTTTAAAAGTAGATTTGTGAAAATATGAAGCAGGAATCTTTTCCATCTTTGTCTTACTTTTTTTGTAGCAGGGCAGTTATATAAAGTGGATATTTAGATGTAATGACTTCTAACAACTTACATGATGCAGTTCAGTGAAAAATGTACATTCATAGGATTCACCCAATGCACTAATGAAAATTCACAAATTTTTTCAGGACTGTAAGTTAACCTGGAGAGCAGGGAAAGTTTATCTTTATGTCTTTCCTGTTTGATACCCTGCCCGATTTATAATAAGCACCTAATACATTTATCTTGATGAAAGAAATAGTACAAGGTGTAGGTGAATTGTTCACGGAATTATAAATTGTTAGCACTGAAAAGGACCTCATTTATCATAAATTTATTTATTTAAGTTACCCAATAATTCTCAATCTTGGCTGCTCAATAGCTAAAGCTAAATTTTTTAAAAAACATACCACAATTACAACCCAACATCAGAGCTTCTGGCTTTATTGATTTGGGGTGAGGCCCAGCATAGAACTTTGTAAAATCTTCTCAGGTGATTCGGCTAATGGTGAAAACAAAAACAAACAAAAGCAAAACAAACGAACAGATCTTTTCATTATTTTATAAGGAACCAATCATAAAGTTAATATAATCAAATGTCACTCATCATATTCATGCCAGAGTACCACTGGAACCTGATCTCTTGACTGGTGAAGCAGAACCTTTATACTACACTGAATGATTTCTAGAAGAATAGATTTTGTATGCCAAAAACAATTGTCATATACAAATATGGAACAGACCATAAAAAAGTTTGATTTAGAGATTTTTTTTCTAGAAAAATAGCATGGAAGTCCTTTTGAGCATTAGAATGCTTTATACCTTTGAATCATTCCAGTTTGGGTTAGGTTTTACCTAAAGAAAGATTTCCTGGTAGATAATATAGACAGATAATTTTGAATTTGACTTTGCTTCTATAATTACTGTTTGTACTTGACCATGTTACTCATCTTTTCCAAAGTTCAATTTATTCATCTGTAAAATGGATATAATAGTATTTTCTTCATAGAGATACTGTAAAAATGGAATGGTATTATATATTTTAGAGAATATAATTCTTAACAAAGAGAAAGCAATCTTTAAAGTTATTATTGTATTTTTATTTCTTTTCTTGAACCAGAAAATAGAAAAGTTGCAATGTATGTTATTCCAGTGATAGATACACTAAAACCCTGACTGTGCCATTATATAACATGTCCGTGTAAAAAAATTATACTTATAACTCATAAATGTATACAAATAAAATTGCAAAAAGAAAAAATGTAAAAATGTTGATGTTAAACATTTTTTTCCTCCAAAGTGTTAAAGCTACCTTTGTTATTCCCTGGGTTGACTAATCTCTGCAGATTTTCCCTTGATGAGACAAAATAGTTTATTTGTATATTGTGTCTACGAGTCAAGCACAGAACAAAGTTAGCCATCATTAAAGTGCTTTTTTTTCCTTTAACAAAGAAATCTAACCTATAAAGTTTTCAGCAAAATTTTCCAAGTTCTTAGAAAACTTTTTGAATTCCCAGAACTTTTTTACTTCTTCACTCACTATCCACTCAACTACTCCTTCTGTCCCATTGATTCTCACGGGAATGAGGACAATGACATCAAACAAGCATGTCCACAGAACAGGTTGTTCAGGCTGTTCTACAAATGTTTATTGTTTATTGTTGAACACTCTACCACCAAAAACAGTCCTATGAATGCTGTACCTTTATACTACCTATGCATGTAGCCACCCAGTAAAGAAGAACAACCTGTCGAGGCAAAACTTTAAAGGCCAAAATAACTATTTAGGAAAGTAAAAGGTGAGGTCATTTTTTGCTTGCCTCAAATCAGAATATTATACCAAAAATCTCTTGCCTTCCTCTGGCTGCATTACTTTTAATTGGAAAAAAAAAAAGCAAAGTAATGTAGGTGGGAAGATGGGATGAATCATTTTTCCTGCTGGAATTAAAAAGAAAGAAGAAGAACATAAAACTAGGGAAATTTCACTAAAATAAAATGTAAGTTTCTAATCACTGTAAGGACAAATAAACATTTAAAGTAAGAGTCTTATTTCTTTCTACCTGTTAAAAATGAGGGAAGAGATATCCCTCTTTCCCTTTTCTTAGAACATTTTCCTTTATATATCTTTAATTGTAAATTATTTCTGCCCCTTTGAGATGTGTCTTTTTTTGTAAAGACTTTTTTGAGTTTTACAACTTAGGAATCCCTTATTCAAGGATTTGAGAATCATTACTTCCAAATGTAAGCGTCAAGGAAAATAACGCTTGTATCTCTCAGTTTCTGTGTCCAGTAGGAGCCTAACTGATGGGCATCTGGCTCTCTCATTTGAGCTCAATTCTCCTATCTGACTGGTCCAGAGTAAGCCACATTGCGAAGAGCACAGTGTCAATTCATGAAGATATTTATATCAAAGTCACTTTAGCTTATATCTGTGACTAATTAAAACTTCTTGAACAAATTTGTTTTTTTCACATGAATTTTGCCTATCATCCATTCATGTCTTTTTTTTTTTTTTTTTTCTGCTGTGGAAGAACCTATTAAATTCTGTGTATTGGGGCTTATTATTCCAACACATTGAGCTTGCTTTGAAGTCATATTTTGTTCTACAGTGGTTTGGTTGATCATTCCTCTTATCTCTGTGTCACCTGCCTGTGCAATATGCATAACTTACACTCATCTTTGTAATAAAGATATTGAGCAAGAACAGTAATAAAGATTTTAAGCTTGTTGCATGACATTTTGTGACAGCTAGAGCAAATTTTTCTTGATAAGTCTGTATAAGGAACAGTGGTATCACCACCTATAAATCTAGTTAACTATATTATTGTTCAGCTGATATTTGCCTTCTTCAAATGATAAGAAACACATCCTTTTCTGATATTTTTCTCAAATGCAGACACTTTCTTCCTATATTTTACTGTTCAATAAGAAACTGTCGGCGGGGGGGGGCTGGGATTGGCAGTTGAGTAGAACTGCTAGGGGAGGGAGGGGCATACCTCATCAACAGGGGTACTTGCATAATCAATGTTTGTATACCTAACCCTGAATTGTATCCCACATCTTTATAATAAAAAGAAATAAAGAGATTTAAAATAAAAGGAAGGGAACAATGACAACAAAAGAAATGGATAGGGTAGAAATGATCTGTTCTTAATGGAATCCTATTATCACTTAATGATCATTATCTATTTTAAAATGCATTCTAAAATATTTTCATAAATAGATGTCAAGCTTATTTGCCTAACTACGTTTGTTTCTTCTATCTATAAAAATTGGAATATTTAACCCCCTTAATGTCTACTTACACTATTATTTTTCATGGATTCTAAATGATTGCCAATAATAGTCCTGTGCAAATATCTGCAAATAAGCGTATTATCTTGAAAGACTAGACCCTTAGCTTCCACATCAGGCTTTTTGTTTGTTTTGCTCACTGTACTATCCCCCATGTTTAGAACAAAGCCTGGACCCAAGCAGATGTTCAAACATGATGAATTTGAACAGTGAAAAGAACATGGATGTTGGCATCACGTAGTCCTGGGTTCATACTGGGTTCTTGCTACTTACTAATAAAGTAATTTTAAAAAATAATTTAAACCTTTGATTTTATTTACAGGTACTCTATTATGCTATTAAGATGTTGTTCCTGCTCTCTAGTATTTTATATTATTGTGGATTGGGGTAGACATGGAAAGACACAACCCAGATCCCTCTACAGAAAAAGACACCCTGTCTAACTGCCAGGAATGTAGTTAATTAATGGCCTCTAGCTGTTAACATTTTTAGGGTTTTTTCAAGCTGTATTGAGGCATGGTTGCCAAGTAAGAAATGTTATATTGAAAATGCACAATGATTGTTTAATAAATATGTATGCTATGAAATGATTACCATAATCAAGTCAATTAATACCTGTCACCTCGCATAGCATTTTTGTAAGTAGTGAGAATATTTTAGATCTACTCTCAGTAAATTTCAAGTTTACTAAAACAAATTCATCTTTTAACTTTTATACTAGATAAAAAAGTGATTTAGGTACCACTATTACAGTATTAGAATATTCTTAATTTGACTGTATTTTTATATTTATAGCAAGTTTTATGTTTTCATATATTTTAATGTTGTCCTTTCATTTAGTGCCCTTTCATTTCAACTTAAAGAACTTCGTTTAGCATTTTTCTGTAGGGCAGGTAGTAGTGATATTTACCTCCCTCAGCCACTTTGAGAAATTCATGATCTCCTGCTTATTTTTGAAGAATTGCCTTGCCAGAAATAGCATTCATGGTTGGAAGTTTTTCTTGCTTTTGTTTTATTATTGTCTATTGGTAGTTGGAAAAATTGGTGCACTGTGGAAAGATGATGGTCGACAACTAATATTCTTTAATCTTGCTACTTTCACTTCTCCAGATGTTCACATTTTGAGGGTCAGTTTCAGCTTTGGGGCCGTGGCCACGCTCTTCTTGAGTGCAACTCTTGCTTGTCTAATGACAGACCAAGGAGGTGGTAAAGGAGCCCCGCCTTTTCTACCAATGCAGGATTTCTTTAATAAATAATTTTTGCTCCAGAGCTCTGGTTGTGTTGTGAGATGCTTTGTTTAGTGTGTGTCACACTGTAATATCTCCTTATCCTAGAAAATTCTTTTCTTCTCTTTCGATCCGGAGCAGCTCACACTCTTCTGTGAGCTCTCACTCAAGCCTCACTAGCCTAGGAAAACCTTTCTGACTAGGTTCAATTTTCCTACCAACACCTCACATATCTTTTTTTCTAGTTCAGTTTTATTTTGTAATAATCTGATTGATGTCTGTTTTCTAACTTGGCTGTAAGTGCAATTTTGTCTATTGTATCACTATGGCCTGGCATAATGTGTGGCAGTTATTTTAATGATCAATAAACAATTGCCAGGTTGAGGTTGTAGTATGTAGATGTTATAAGTCCATGGTCCCCCACCTTTTTGGCAGCAGGGACCAGTTTTGTGGAAGACAATTTTTCCATGAACCAGGATAAGGGATGCCTTCAGGATGATTCAAGTGCATTAAATTATTGTGCTCTTTATTTCTATTAATATTACATTATAAAAAATAATAATATAATTATACAACTCTCTGTATGCAGGATCAGTGGGAACTCTGTGTTGTTTTTCTGCAACTAGATGGTCCCGTCAGGGAGTGAGAGGAGACAGTGACACCAGAAGTGTGTCGCTTATGTTCAGTGTACTCCATAATCGCCTTTTGGTTTCTGTCACTGCAGAAAACACTGCTTCACAAAGATAAATGTTGGAAATGGAAGCAGACTTTTCAGTGTTTTTTGTGGCAATCTCAGGATATTCCACCTTGACTTTAATGCAGAATGTATGGCAATTTGAAGTTGTCTCAAATATACTTTGCAATCTCAAGCAGTTGATAACTCTTCTAGCATGGACAGAGTCAATTCACCTGGCTTATTCACAAATGGGTCGTTGATCCACTCCTTCCTAGTTCAGGGTCTTTTGAAGTTGGGAAGTAATGCTCACCCTCTTTTGAAATAGGTGAGATAGGTGACCATACACTGAACTGGGAGAAAGAAGACCCTGGCTCAGTCTCTTTCAAAATCTCTGCTAATGTTTACAAGATATCAAAAATCCCAATGTTCATTCATTGCCCCATTGAATGTAGCTACTTCATCTGCTGATTTGAACACAGTTGTTGTTCTCCCCTAAAATGACAGACTGAGTTCATTAAGCAGGTTGAATATGTCAAACAAGTAAGTAAATTTTATATCATTGAAATGTGCTGCCAGTGGTGACTGTTTTTCTAAAAGAAATCTCTGGAGTGGCTCTTATAACAAAAACTATAGACAGTGCTCTACCTTTATTTATTTATTATTTTATTACTACATTGGTAAAGAAAATAAACTGTGAGGAACTGCAAAAGCATGCAACTTCATAAAGAGTATAAAGCAATGGAGGCACCCACTGTATGTTAAAATTGACTTCTCTTGTAGGGGTTACAAGAAGCACACACCTACAAAGATCATCAATGGTGAAATTACTGACAGCACCTGCCATTTGAAATTTACACACCATTGAGAAGCTTACAAACTTAAGGAAACATTGGCTATACCTGACTTCTTAACCAGGAAGTATAAGTGAGAAGATACCAGAAGATGCTTAAAATCTCTACAAACACAAAGGCTCACAATAAACGAGCCAAAAACAAAGACTCTCAGGCAATGTTGAAATCTGCTCTTGGGAGATCTCCAACACACTCTTTTTCCTGTTGAATAGTTTCCTTCAAAAGAGGAGTATTTTTTTCTTCAGTATTAGTTTTCTTCAGTTCTAACTTGTCAATTTTCTCCACTTCCGACAAGTCTGGCTTATCACTCATCTTGACTAAAAGAAAGCTTGAAGACTCGTGAATGACCAACAGTTGGGCAGAGATCGCTGCTTACTCTGCACCAGGTTGGTGCTCTAGCTTTAAAAAGCCAACTCACTTCTGTGTATAACAGAAAACATGTGTGCTATGCATTTGTCTCCTCACAGAGCTGCATGAACAGATGTGAATGAAGGGCATGTACTTTAATGTGATTGATAATTTTAATTATATACTGCAAAACATTGTTAAGTTCAGGTGACATCTTTTGGCTTGCCAGCATTTCTCTAGGGATGACACAGTGTACAGACTCACATTCAGAAGCAACCTCTTTGACCTGAGCAGTGAAATCAGAAAACTGTCCAGTCATGACAGCTGTTCCATCTGTGCATATATTGACACAATGACCAATTCAGCTTTCCTGATATGTAATGATTCAGACTTGAATAGTTCTGCAGCTGTGTATCGGTTAGCAACAAAAGTGTACATAACATATCCTCATGCACATTCTCCCGAAAAATATGTTGCACAAAAACAAGCATTGTTGCCTTGTTGTCGACATTGGTAGATCCGTCAACCTGGATGGTGCATGATGGTGTCTCATTAATCCTCTCTAAAAAACTGTGCCTTGATATCTTCTGCTATTTCATCAATTTGTCTAATTATGAGGCTAGCCAAAAGAGGAACACGTGCCACCTTTTGAACTGCAGCCTCTCCTAAAAGTTCATGACAAATATTCCTAGCAGGAGGCAGCTTCAACTCTTCACCAATAGTAGAGTTTCTTAGCTTTAGTGATGTGGTTAGCCGCTAAGAATGATACTCTCAGTGCAGACACATTTGATGAAGTGCTGGCCTTCAATAATTGCTTCTGTTCTTTGTGTTCACATATTTTTCTCTTGAAAACTTCCAAAGCCTTGTCTTTTAATTCAAGGTGCTTGGTCTCTATGTGGCAAAGCAGTTTTGAAGGTTTCTTGGCTTCGTTGGATAGCCAGTCACCACATATTATATAAAGGAGCCTTGGAGAATGTGAATCACCTGTTGCAATGAACCCATAATTTAAGTAGGGATCTTGGTATTTTTTTTTTTTTAATATGCAGCTGTCTTTTTGTTGGTAGTCTAAGAGTCTTCTGCTGTCTCATCATGGAGTCTTTCCCCTTTTCCAAAGAAGCTCTTTGTTGATGTTTACTTTTTCACTCATTTTGGGCTTATCAAAACTGTGACAGAGACAAGTGTGCAGCACAGGAAAGAGGCATGGGTGGAAATAGTGAATAAAATAATGAGTGAACCATGTATGGACTAAAATAAGTTTCAGATTGACTTTAAGCCTACCACCAGATGCAGCTATACAATTGGAATACATCTGCTCACTTGCCACTCACTGATAGGGTTTTCATGTGAGTTTGCAAGCAATTGATTTATTATGGTCTCTATGCTGTCAAACTTCACTGCTAATATTAATCTGTATTTGCAACCACTCTCCAATGCTAACACCATTGCCTCAGTCCCACCTCAGATCATCAGGCATTAGATTCTCATAAGGAGCACAACCTAGACACCTCACGTGCACAGTTCACAATAGGTTTTCTGTGACTATGAGAATCGAATGCCACTGCTAATCTGAGGAGGCAGAGCTCAGGCAGTAATGCGAGCAATAAGGGGTGACTTTAAATATAGATTAAGTTCTGCTTGCTCTCTCTCACCTGTCACTCACCTGCTGTGTGACGCAGTTTTTAATAGGTCATGGACTGATACTACTCCATGGCCTGAGTTGAGGATCCCTGTTATAAGGGATTTTAACCTATAACTTCATATACCAACTAGTCATTAAATGTTTTGTGTTTGGAATTATATATTTCCACACTTGCAGCACTACAGCTTTGTTGGTAGTGCAAAAGTTTATATAGAAAGATCACATAATGAAGATAAAACATTTAGTACATCAGTAAGAGTAAAGAAAAGGGAATGAAAACATGAAAAGTCGAAGAGGAAGATGCACCAAAACATAGTGTTTGGGGCACCACATGTTTTATTACTAGAAAATGCTAACTACTAAAGTTATTTAGTGGAAGTTTCTTCTTGAAGAGTTTTAACCACCTCCTAGTTTTTTATTTACCCATTATTTCCAGTTGTGTGAAAATAGCTAGGGAACTAGGGAAGTTTAACACTGGTCTTTTTGCTCAGTGTTGCATCTAGCAATGTAATTATTTCTTTGGTTTGGGATATAAATAGTTCCTTGCCTAGTGATTTTAATTAAAATAAACCATCTTAAAGAAATTCTTCTATTCTTCTAAAAGAACAGGGCAGACAGCAAATTGTCTGTTATATCGTAAAATAATTTCTTAAAAAGCATAGAATGTATTATCTTGAAGTTTCAACACAGAACTTGTTCTCTGAAGAAAGACACAATGCTGAATCTCATTAATGACTGTTTTATAGGGCAAGCCCAGGGATAATCACTGCTTTTTGCACTGGAAGGTCAGTCCAACCTTTGCTGCCTGTGGGTTTGCTTCTTCTCATCCTAAACTTTTTGAACGTTTTCTTCATATAAGTGAGACAGAGAAAATAAGGGTGTACTGTGATCTTCTTTAGAGAAAAAAAAAGCTTTATTTTTCTTTGTAGCATTAATTACTGAAGTGTATTGGTTGTGTGTTTAAGGATGAAAAACAGTAAGAAGAGAAATAAGATCTAGTATAGAGAAAGCTATAAGAAAATGTGGAGGAGATAACATGAACAGCAAAGAAGGAGAAAATGAGCCAGATATGGAATTTTAAGGAAGAAAAAATTAGTTTTTTAATATTTTTTTCTTGGTATAAAGAATGAACTTATAAACGGGAGAAAAGAAAATAATAGAACAGAAAGAAAAGAAAAGGAAGAGAAGTTGAAGAGAGAGATAAGAGTGAGGAAGAGAACAAGGAGCCTGGGTTATATTCAAGTGTCAGTTTTGGATGAACCTAACATTCAAATCTACTGGGCTTACGTGTGACCAACAGCCATTTCTAGAGAAAATAAGTACAATTAGCAGCTCATATGGAAACTGCTATTTGCTTATGCTACTTAAAAATAATAATCTAAGCATTGCTCAGCTATGGGTACCGTACTAATTCATTTGTATTAGAAAAAAAAATTTCTTAATTCAAAAAGAGATGAAAGATTTTACAAGAGATGTAAAAGTATGCAGCCAAAAGCTGAAAGTGGAGATGATAATAAATCTGCTGCTATTTAAGTTGCCTAAGGCTATTTCTTCTTTCCCAGATGTAGCTCAAGCTCTAAAGACCTTTTGTCAAGGTCTCCAAGACAGTAGGGAAATGTCTAAGGGTACTTGAACTAATGAGCATGAGACACCTCACCTGAGAAACTACTGGAATATTGATAGTTGGTTTAAAACTCTTTTTACCTAGAAATTAATATTTGAATCTTCTCTGTAACACCATAGTAAGTAACAATACAGGCTTTTCTTGGATGTCTTTAGCATGGAAAATTTATGAAGATTTACCAATATTTGTGGCAACCATTTCTATTTTTGGACAACTCTTTTAAAACACTTTCTGATTGAGCTGCCATCTGTTTCCTTATAACTTGCACTCTTTTCTTTTAATTTAACCATCTGTGCTCACACTAAACAAATTTGTTTCTTTGTTATGTCTATTCTTTCTGTGTCTTCTTTTCTTGCACATTTTTGTCAAATGTTTTTCATGTAATATGGTTCCCACAATATCCTGGTTACTTTTAAAAAACTCTATAACATCTTGCTTAACACTTATGCTATATTATCCAATTTATAAAGAGGACTTAGATACTCAGTCTTTGCATCTGAAATCCTATTGTATGATATTCTTTCCAAAACAAATTGCTATGCTATAGTCTTCCATTCTATTTGCAAACAAAATAGAAAATGCAGCCTTCATTTTCTCTTTATTAAAAAAATGAATATTTCAATAATGCCAATTTCATAGAATCTCCAAATATTAAGATTTTTGTATCTCAGTTTTTAAAGTTACAGAGCATATCATGTCTCTATTGAAGATAATCAATAAGACTAGTCTATGAAATTAAAAATGTAGTATGTTATGTTTTTAACCACTTACATAATACAAAACTGAAAGGCATAACCCCCCCCCAAATTAGGTATGATTCACCTAGAGATATGACCCCAACTCAAAAAAACCCAAAAACCAAAACTCTCTCTTATACTATTAAACAGGGACCTCTTTCATAAGATATCTTGCTCAGTTACAAATGAAATGTTACAAAGAAAGAAAATAAAAAATAATGACAGACAAAATTCTTTGGTAAATTAAGAACAGAGGAAGAACAACCTTGCAAGGTGGAGAATAATATCTCTTCTGTTAGTTTTGAATAAAAGGTGCTTTGGACACTGGTAAGCACTTTTATAAATCCCTGCTTTTTAAAGCATCAGTGTCAAAGAAAAAATGCACTGGGCAAAGTTATACAGGTAATAAAGACAATTCAAAGCTATTGTAAGAATATAGAAAATCAGCACTGAATCTGAGTTCAACTCTACAGAACTAAAGAGTAGGAGGTATTTTAAAAACTAAGATAGGAGTGTGTGTGTGTGTGTGTGTGTGTGTGTGTGAAGGGAGTAGGGACCACAGGCTATCTGTGTTTGCTACCTGGCCTTACCCAAAGAAAAAGTGAATGTTTTTCCTATCTTCATAACAAGAAGTACTTTTTTTTTTTTTGAGTTGGAGTCTCACTCTGTCGCCCAGACTGGAGTGCAGTGGCCGCTCCTGGCCACCGCAGCCTCGACCTGCTAGGCTCCGGCGATCCTTCCGCCTCAGCCTTCCAAGTAGCTGGAATTACAGGCAGGCACTACCATAGCCCAGCTGATTTTTTGATTTATTGTAGAGATGAGGTCTCGCTGACCAGGCGGGTCTCGAACCCGCGGGCTCAGGCAATCCACTCACCTCAGCCTCCCAAAGGCACAGGATTACAGGCTGAGCCACCGAGCCCGGCTACAAGAAGTACTTTTAAAACTTTGAGAAAAGATCCCACCTAAGTTAGCTTCCTATTATCCCACACTGTCAAGGAGAAAGGAGAACTCTCTATCTTGATGGATTACATTTCAAAGGGATGGCTCCCAAGTACTTAAGTAAGAGAGTTCTGGGTTGCAAAACTGGTAAGGAAATTTTTTTAAAGATTTACATCACAAAGAGGCAGAGAAAGAATTGACAACCTGAGTTTTCTAAAGAAAGTGCTCTAAGAAAAGAGAGAGGAGGGACTTATAGTCAGGAAGACAAGTTGAGAAGAATGTCAAGGCCCTTTTGGCCAAACCTGACCTTAGAGTCTTTTGGGAGTTTACACTCCTTTCTGCTCTTGATTTGCTTTTAGTTGAAGGTCAGAACACTTCAACAATTAGGAATGCTTCTAATGGCTGCATTTCAGAGTACTGGCTAAAATGTCCCCAAACAGCAAAAACAAAAATAAAGTTTTTATTTCAAAGTTCACTTTATTTTCTCCCTCATAATCAAAGATTTTTGAGGCTGATTGTCAGCAAAATATGTATTATTTCTCAGAAAAACCTAAACTCCACCCAACGCTGTGTGATAGTTCCCAGTGTCCCAGACAGAATAATCACTGAGGTACATATTTACGGATCTAAATGACTCAGCCTTCAATGACAACATTGCAATTAGACTCTTCGGAGTCAAGCCAAGTATATTTTATATTTTCCTCCAGTATCTCTATTTGTGATTTCCTGTGAATAATTAACTTGGACAAGAACCACAGACCAAGTAATATTTTAAGGGTAATTGGAAGTTGTAATTTAGGTGTGGACAAACAAATCTATAACTCTAATATGAAACAGTTCTGTCAAAAATGTTCAATTCATATTATTGAGCTCATTCTGAATATATAGATTTCTCCACTGTATGTGAAGGTTCTCTTCAAATAATAAGTAGGTACTTGCTTATATTACTAAAAGGGCCCTTTCAGAATAGAAGAGATTTTCCCAAAGGCAACTTTTAGTTTTCTCCAAGGTAGCCAGAAACAGCTTGAAATTCTCTCAAATAGTAGTTCTTTTCCAACCTAATAAAAACTTTACTAGCCTTTCTATATCAGGTACCCTGCTGTAAGTAGTTTATAGTAATTGACCAGCATCTGCTCTGTTTCCATATCCCTCCAGGTAATTTAGTTTGATGATTGCTTACAGCTGCTAAGACTAAATTTGGAAGCTATTCTGTATCGAGGAACATTCTAGTAATTCCCATTAGTGTTTAAAATTAATGTTTTCAGCCTGCTAAGAAAATAGAGAGACAACTAAATAATGAAGGATTTGTATTTCCCTGATACAGAAAAAAAATTGTATTCCCTGGATGTAGTGATATATTAAAGTAATGAATCCTGTCAAGGGTCATTATTGTTTGTGTATATTTGTCAAGAGAAGAATATATCAGTCAGCTGCATTTTTTTTCTCATTCCACAATCACGTATTTAAAAATGAATAGAAAAAAAAAATTATATTATTTGGAATTCAAAACCAAGCAGTATCCCAACAAGATTCATGTTTGTGTCCATTACAGAATTGTAAGAAGAAAAACAGTAAAAATATTCATTTTCAATTGAAGGAGGCTAGAATCAGATCTATTCTATGACAGGACATTGATCTTGGTGACAAAGAACAAATGGTAGAGATTAGTTTAATTTTAAGCAAAAATGTATAGAAAATCTGAAATTGATAACAATAATCCCCAAAGTCAAGTAACCCTGAAATAGGCTATTTTATCCCAAATGTAACACACAGAGAACTCAGCTGTATTTGATGAAACATTTTATGGTTTAAATGGTGCTATTTCTTAAGTGAAATGGCTTGGGAAATTTCTCTCATCCCCAAATATTGTCAGTCCTCAATATTGAAAAAGGTAACAGAACCATCTAATAAAGTATTAATAGCCATGGGATGATGGAAAATATTTAAGCAGAGAAAATGAAAATGGAAAAACTATGGGGGAGTAAAGAACTAAGTGTGTTTGGTTATCAAAATGGAAGGCTAATATGGTCAAGGACCATGAGTGAAGAAGAATAGTGTCAAACAACGTCAAAGAGGGAGACAAATTGAGCACACGCGTGGGAAGATGAAGAGCTTCTCCCTCATGCTCTATGAAGGCTTAAACTAGACAGGGAACTTGGGAAGTCCCCACATCCCTGACCATTGCCTACCTGGGCTGGGGCAACGCAGGCCAAGCAGAAAGCCCACAACCACCATCACAGCTGGCTCTATTTCACACTCTCTTAAGTGCCACCTCCTGGCCAGAGGTAAACTGGCACAATTCACAGGATAATACCTCAGCTTTTGGGAAGGTCGGATCCCAGACCTCAGCTGACATCAATATCTAAGACACCTCAACCACTCAGGGCACCTTGGCATTGTGCAGATACCAAGCATAGCACTGCCACAGCTGGCAATCTAGAAACTCACCATTCCAAGACTATCTGTAACCAAGAGAACCATACAGTGTCTATGCTAGCCCCCTAACAACCTTAAATAAAAAGAAATAGTCTACCCAAATGAGAAGGAGTCAGAAATATAATACCAGCAATACGAAAGAGTTCTTCAACACCCCTCAATGACCATATTAACTCTTCAGCAATTGAGCCAATGAAATATTTGAAAATCCAGAGACAGAATTTAAAAGTTTGATTAAAAATTTCTAAATGAGATTCAGGAGAAAAGTGAAAGCCATCATAAAGAAACATGTAAAAAATTATTCAAGACATGAATGAAAAATTATCCAAAAAGATAGACTCTTAAAAAAAAAAAAAGACTAACTTCTGAAAATGAAAAATTCACTTAGGAAAGTACAAAATGCAGTGAAAAGTTT
Source organism: Cephalopachus bancanus (assembly GCA_027257055.1). Classification (NCBI taxonomy): domain Eukaryota; kingdom Metazoa; phylum Chordata; class Mammalia; order Primates; family Tarsiidae; genus Cephalopachus; species Cephalopachus bancanus. The sequence continues at coordinate 4,005,470 of JAPVLO010000012.1, forward strand.
TAACAGTAGACTAGAACAAGTAGAAGAAAGAATCTACAACTTGAAGACAAAGCTTTTGCATTAACCCAATCAAACAACAATAAAGAAAAAAGAATGAAGAGAACAGAATAAAGTCTCCAAAAATGTGGGATTATGTAAAACAACCAAACATAAGAATCACAGGTGATCCTGAAGAAGAAGAGAAAGCAACAGGTTTGGAAAACCTAACTGAGGGAATAATGTAGGAAAACTTCCCAGACTCTGCTGGAGATTTAAACATTAGACATAAGAAACCTAAAGAACCCCTGGAAGATTTATTGCAAAAAGGTCATCTCCAATGCATATAGTCATCAGATTATACAATGTTAATGTGAAGGAAAGAATTCTAAGTGCAGTGAGACAAAGCATCAAATAACTTACAAAAGTAAACTTATCAGACTAACAGCAGACTTCTCAGAAGAAACCCTATAAGACAGAAGGGGTTGGGACCCTATCTTTAATCTCAGTAAAGGATTTTGTATCCAGCAAAACTAAGTTTCATAAATGAAGGAGAAATAAAGTATTTCTCAGACATACAAACACTGAGGGAATTTGTCACCACTAAACTTGCTCTACAAGAAATACTCAAAGGATTTTGAAATATTAAAACAAAAGGACAAAGCACATCAGTAGAAAAACACTAAAAATCACAAAATTTACAGGGCTTATAGAACACCAGCAAAATAGAGAAAAAATTAAAAAAGAGAAAAAACCAGGTAACAACCAATTTGATGAATGAAATAGAACCTTATATACAATCATTGACCCTAAATGTAAATGGTCTGAATGCCTCACTTAAAAGATATAGATTGGCAGAATGGATTAGAAAAAATAGACAATCCATATATATACATACAATTCAAATATCTGCTGCCTTCAAGAGATCTACTTGACACATAATGACTCTTATGGACTCAAGGTAAAGGGGTGGAAAAAATATCCCATGCAAATGGAAACTAAAAATGAGCAGATGTAGCCTTCTCCTATCAGATCAAACAGACTTTAACAACAGTGAAAAAAGACAAAGACTGTTATTATATAATGATAAAGAGATCAATCCAATAAGAAGATATGACAATTTAAAATATATGTAATCAAATCCAGAGGTTCAAGATTTATATAGCTATTTCTCCTAGACCTAAGAAGAGATTGGTAGCTATACAATAATAGTGGGAAATGTCAGTCAACACTCCACTAACAGCAATACCATCAAGGCAAAAAAATCAACAAAGAAACATTAGAGTTAAACTGGGTCCTAAAGTAAATGGGCCTAACATATAGCTCCAAAACATTCCACACAAAACTGAAGAATACATATCTTTTTTTAGCAGTACACAGAGCATTCTCCAAGATGTACCACATGATAGGCCACACATCAAGTCTCAATACATATAAAAAATCAAAATTATATCAAGCATCTTCTCATACTACAATGGAACAAAACTGGAAACTAACTCCAAGAAGAACTCTCAAAATCAAACAAATATGTGGAAATTAAACAATCTGCTTCTGAATGATCTTTGGGTCAATAACAACATCAAGATTTAAAAATTCCTTGAAATGCATGACAGAAGTTATCAAAAACTCTGGGACACAACCAAAGCTGTGCTCAGAGGAAAATTTATAGCACTTAAGGTCTGTAGTAAAAAGACTGAAAGAACACATATTGACAACCTAATGTCACACCTCAAGAAATTAGAAAAAACACAAACAAAATCCAAAGCTTGCAGAAGAAAAGAAATAATGCAGATCAGAGCAGAACTGAATGAAATTGAAACAACCAAACAAATGATACAAAAAAAATAAATGAGTCACAAAGTTGGTTCTTTGAAAATATAACAAAATTGATAGACTACTAACAGATTAATTAAGAAATAAAGAGATAAAATTCAAATAACTCAATCAAAAATGAAAATACAACTGATAACATGGAAATACAAATGATCATTTTAGATTATTATGTTACAACTCTATGCAAGCAAATTAGACAATCTGGAGGAAATGGGATAAATTATTGAAAACATACAATACCCCTAACTATAATCAGGAAAAATTAGAAACCCTGAACAGGCTAATAACAAGTAATGAGATGGAAACAGCAATTAAAAGTCTTCAAACAACAAAAAAAGTACAAGAACTAATGGATTCACAGCTGAATTCTATCATACTTTCAAATAACTGGTACAATTTTACTGAAGCTATTCTATAAGATTTAAAAGGAGGGAATTCCCCTCAACTCATTCTTTGAAGTAAGTGTCACCCTAATACCAAGCCAGAAAAAGAAACAACACAAAAAGAAAAGAAAAGAAAAATTACAGAACAATATCCCTTAAGACAGACACAACAAATCCTAAAAAAAAAAAAAAAATTAGCAGAATGCATTTAAAAGTACATTAAAAAATAATCCACCATGATCAAGTGGATTTTTTCCCAGGGATTCAAGAATGGTTCAACATGCAAATTCAATAAATGGGATTCACCACATAAACAGAATTAAAAACAAAAATCATATGATTATCTCAATGGATACAGGAAAAGCATTTGATAAAACTCAGTACCCATTTATGTTAAAGACCCTCAGAAAAACATGCAGAGAGGGAACATTCCTCAAAATAATAGCCATGTACAGCAAACCTGCAGTCAGTGTCATCCTGAATGGAGCAAAGTTGAATGTATTCTCCCTCAGAAGTGGAACAAGGCCAAGATGTCCAATTTTACCACTTCTATTCAGCATAGTACTGGAAATCCTAGCCAGAGCAACCAGGCAGAGAAGGAAACAAAGTATATCTAAATTGAAAAATAAGAAATCAAATTATCTCTATATGCCAAAGATATGATCTTATAGTTAGAGAACCCTAAATACTCCTCCAGGAGACTTCTGGACTTGGTAAATGAATTCGGTAAAGTTTCAGGATACAAAATCAACACACACAAATCAGTAACACTGCTATACACCAATAGCGACCAAGCTGAGAATCAAATCAAGAACTCAGTTCAATTTACAATAGCAGTCAAAAAGCTAAAATACCCAGTAATATATTTAAATAAGAAGATGAAAGATCTCTACAAGAAGAACTAAAAAATACTGATGAAAGAAATTGTAGGGAACACAAAAGGAAAAACATCCCATGCTCATAGATTAGAAGCATCAACATTGTTAAAATGATTATATACTTAAAGTAATCTATAGGTTCCAAGCAATCCCAATCAAACCACCAATATAATTTTTCATAGAATTAGAAAAAACAATCCTAAGATTCATATGAAACCAAAGAAGAGTCAGATATGCCAAAGCATTCCTATGCAAATGTGCAAAGTTGGAGGCATCACAATCCACATTACCTGAAATGTGGATATAACTTAAAGTTATACTACAATGCTGCAGTAATCAAAACAGCATGGTACTGGTACAAGAGAAGAGACATTGACCAAATAAATAGAACAGAGAATCCAAAATAAACCCAAATACTTATAACCAAACGACCTTTGACAAAGCAGGCAAAAACATACACTAGGAAAAGGACACCATATTCAACAAATAGTGCTAGGAAAATGAAGCACTAGGTCACACAATGTACAAAAATTAACCAAGATAAACTAAAGACTTAAATGTCAGACCTAAAACAGGACACCTACAGAATGGGAGAAGATGTTCACAGATTATACATCTGACAAACAAATAATATTCAGAAGCTATGAAGAACTCAAGCAAATCAGCTAGAAAAAAGCAAATGACCCCATTAAAAATGGGCAAATGATATGAAAAGACAGTTCTCAAAAGAAGATATGCAAATGGCCAACAAACATAAAAAGTGTTCAACATCACTGATCATTAGGGAAATGGAAATTAAAATCACAATGAGATATTACCTTATATCAGTCAGTATGGCTTTTGTGAAAAACAAAAAAATAGATGTTGGTGCAGATGCTATGGAAAGGGAATGCTTATATACTGTTGGTAGGAGTGAAAATTAGTACAACATCTATGAATATTGATATGGAGATGTCTTTAAGAATTAAACCAGATCTACCATTTGATCCAGCAATCTCACTCCTAGGTATTTCTCCAAAGGAACAGATGCCATTATACAAAAAAGATTCCTGCACTCACATGTTCATGGAAGCACAATTCACAATTGCAAAGATTTGGAATCAACCTAAATGCCCATCAGCTCAGTGGATAATGAAAATAGCACCACAGATTATTATCTGATCATAAAAAAGAATAACATAATTAATGTCTTTTGCAGCAACATAAATTGAATTAGAGAACATAATCCTAAGTGAACTAGTACAAGAACAGAAAACCACATACCACATGTGCTCACTTATAAGTGGGAGCTAAACTGAGAATATACAAATGCATAGGAATGATATAATGGACTTTGGAGACTCAGAAGGGAGAGGATGGGAGGGGTGAAAGGACACAAAAATCATCCATTGGACACAATGGTGAAGGGGTTGTAGGTATACTTAAATCCCAGACTTCTTCACTACTATACAATGCATTTATATAACCGATAACTATTTGTACCCCCTAAAGCTACTGAAATAAATGTAAAAGTAAATAATTAAAAAATAAGATGATGGTGAGGGGAGGGCTTGCAGAGACTCACATGTCTACATAAGATGGAGTTCCAACGAGATGGTGTTAGAACCACAAAAGATGAGCAGTGTTATATGCTGAGACTTTAGCATCAAGGAGTAGAAGTCAGCTGACAAGAATAGTTTAACATAGTTGTGTTATATTTGTCATTTTTTATAAGGAAAAAGTGAACACTTAGCATGTTCAGGAAAAGGGCAGGAAAAAACCTATTGTGGATTTTTTTGTAAATTAAAGATAACCAAAAGAGAAGAAAATCCTTAGAAAATTTTAAGCCAATAGAAGCGATTTCGAGAGAGAGAGAGAGAGAGAGAGGAGAGAGTCAGAATCAGTCAGAGACAGAGACAGAGACAGAGACACACAGAGAGAACATGGTTTCATGTTACCACCCTGGGACAATATTTGCTCTAATCAAGGGAAATTTTCCTCCGACAGTGTTTGAAATACTTGTGGGTCCTTGTTGTTGCTACCATCACTGTTGCTGCCACCAAAAGATTGGTTGGGTACTGGGGCACTAGAGAAGGGAGAAAAGAAAAACAGAGAGACATCCCCTACTCTCTATGAGTATTAAGAAATCCCTTTCCTTTTGCTCAAGTCAGCTTCTAAAGAGCTGCTCTAAATTCTCTGTTGAAACTAATGCCTACTTTGAGGTTTTAACATGCGTTGAGTGGAAGATTCAGAATACTAAACAAAAGAGAAAAAAAAGTGGTAAATGCAACATTAGTCTGGTGGTACCTAAAATTCTGCTCTTTACCAATCCACGTACCATTATTTATTTTTCAGAGTCCTCACTGTGCTTCTCCAAATATACTGTCAAGGTTTTATTGTTGTACACAATATGAGAGACAGGGTCATGTGTGCTTACTAAGAGATGTTTATATATGGGAACCATTGCATTCCCCTCTTGGGGTCTTCCATGTAAGAGCCATAACTAGAGGAGCTAAGAGTTGTAACACTCCTTGGGGTTCTGCAGCTGTTGGCATCCCCGTGTTCTCAAGTGCCATCACATTTCCCTATTTGAACGCTATTAAGTCCTTGGTCACCACATGGGTCTCAGACTGGCAGTGCAGCCCTGGTGAGATTGCAATGTATTTTAGTCTTTCTCTTTCTGGCATTAAAAAAAAATTATTATAGAGATGAAGGGTACAAGTGAGGATTAACTACATAGGTAGCCTGTATGCAGGTGAAATTTGAGCTTCCACCTGGCCCTCACTCTCCCTGGTTGTGGGCCAGGTACTCTTTGTGTTGTCATCTGCCTCCCAATCTTCTTCCTTTCTCCCTCCCCATCAGTGCCCACTGACTGCTGATCCCTCCTTTGTGTTAATGTGACTAGTGTTCAGGTCCCACTTATGAGTGAGAACATGTGGTATTCAGTTCTTTGTTTCTGTGATAGTTCACTTAGTATGATGTCTCCAATTCCATCCAGTTTGTTGCAAAGTTCATGATTTTGTTCTTCTTTATGGCTGTGTAGTGCTCCATCATGTTTATGTACCACATTTTCTTTATCCAGTCCACTGTGTCAGTTCCATGTTTTTGCTATTGGGAATAGAGCAGCAATAAATATGCATGTGCAAGTATTGTTTTTGTAGAACAATTTATGTTCCTCTGGGTATGTTTCCAGTAAAGGCATGGCTGGATCATATGGAAATTCAATTTTTTGTTCGATGGGAAATCATCACACCACTTTCCATGAAGGTTGAACTAGTTTGCACTCCCACCAACAGTGTAGAAACATTCCTTTTTCTCTGCACCTGCACCAGCATCTGTTGTTTTTTGACTTGTTAATGATAGCCATCCTTATTGGAGTCAGATGATAGTTCACTGTAGTTTTGATTTGCATTTCTCTGATGATTAGTGAGGCTGAGCATTTTTTCATGTGTCTGCTGGCTGCCAGTATGCCATCTTTTGAGACGTGTCTATTCATGTCCTTTGCCCACTTTTTAATGAGGGTTTTTTTTTCTTTCACTTTGTGTTCCTTGTAGATCCTAGATGTTAATCTTTTGTGAGATGCGTAATTAGCAGATATTTTTCTTCCATTCTGTGGGTTCTCTTTTTACTTTCTTGATAGTTTCTTTTGCTGTGCAAAACTTTTCAATTTGATGAAGTCCCACTTTTCTAAGCTTTTATGACATTCTCTTTTGAGGATTGGTCAAAAATTTGTTGCCTACTCCAATATACGTAATGTGTTTCCTACGTTTTCTACTAGGTTTCTTATAGTTTGAGGTTTTATGTTTAGGTCTTTGATCCACTCTGAGTTGATTTTTGTTTATGGTGATATGTAGTGGTCCAGTTTCATTCTTCTGCATGTGATCAGCCAGTTTCACCAGCACCATTTGCTCAATATGGTTTCCTTTTCCCAGTGATTATTTTTGGTGTCTTTGTCAAAGATGAGTTGGTTGAGAGACTGTGTTCTTGCTTTCAGAATCTTTGTTTTGTTCCATTGGTCTATATGCCTATTCTTGTACCAATACCAAGCTGTTTTGGTGACTGTGGCCTTGCAATAAAGTTTAAAGTCTGGAAGTGTGATATTTCCTGTTTTGCTGAGAATTGTTTTGGCTTTTCATTTTCTTTTTTGTATCCATATGAATTTCAGTATTGTCATTTCCAGGTCTGAGTAAAATGATTTTGGTAATTTGATGGGTATTGCATTAAATCTGTCAATTGGCTTGAGTAGATTGTCTTGACAATATTGATTCTTTGAACACATGAGCATGGAATTTTTTTTTATTTGTTTGTGTCATCTTTGATTTCTTCAAGCAGTGTTTTGTATTTTTGTTGTAAAGTTCTCTGGGTAGGAGGATAACAAGGCATTTATTATTTTTTGTGGCTATTGTAAATGAGATTGTGTTTTCCTCTTGGTTCTCTGTCTGCTTGTTGCTGGTGTATAGAAATGCAACTGTTGGCTGGGCTCAGTGTCTCAATCTGTAATCCCAGCACTTTGGGAGGCCAAGGCAAGTGGATTGCCTGAGCCTGCAGGTTCAAGATCAGCTTGGGCAACTTGGCGAGGCCTGGTCCCTACAATAAATAAAAAAGAATTAGCCTGGCATGGTAGCATGTACCTGTAGTTCTGGCTACTCAGAAGGCTGAGGTAGAAGGATCGCTGAAGCCCGGCAGGTTGACACTGGGGTGGCCGTGAGCATACCACTGCACTCCATCCTAGGTGATGGAGTGAAACTGTGACTCAAAAAGAAAAAAGGGAGCAACTGTCTTTTACACATTGATTTTGTATGCTGAGACTTTAGCAAAGTTGATTATCAGTGCCAGGAGACTTTCAACAGACTTCCTAGGATTTTCAAGGTATAGCATCATATCATCTGCAAAGAGGGAGAGCTTATCTCCCTTCTTTCCTTTTTGGGTACCCCTGATTTCATTCTCTTGCTGAGGCAAGGACTTCCAGAACTCTGTTGAACAGAAGGGATGACAATAGACATCCTAGTCCTGTTCTCATTTATAGGGGGAATGCTTCCAACTTCTGCCCATTGAGCACAATCTTGACTGTGGGTTTATAATAAATGGCTCTTAATATTTTGAGGAATATTTGTTCTATGCCTAGGTGCTCAAGGGTTTTTATCAATAAGAATGCTGGATTTTGTCAAATGCTTTTTCTGCATCTAATGATATAATCATATGGTTCTTGTTTTTGCATCTGTTAATGTGTTGAATTATATTTATGGTCTTGTAAATATTGAGCCAGCCTTGCATCCCAGAAATGAAGCCTACCTGGTCATGGTGGATGATCCTTGAGATGTGTTTCTGGATCCAATTTGCTAGGATCTTGTTTAGAATTTTTGAATCTGTGTTCATCAAGGAGATTGGCCTGTAATTATCTTTCCTTGTTGGGTCTTTGCCAGGTTTGGGTATCAGTATGATGTTAGCTTCATAAAATGAGTTGGGGAGAATTCCACCATTTTTGATCGCCTGAATACTTTCAGTAAGATTGGTGTTAGCTCCTCCTTGCATGTCTTGTAGAATTCAAATGTGAAGTACTCTGGTCCAGGGTTTTTTTTTGAGTGGGAAGATTTCTTATGAGTTGATTTCCTGGATTGTGACTGGTCTGTTTAGAGTTTCAGTGTCTTCTTGTTTCTATACTGGGAGGTTGTATAATGTCAGAAACTCCTCCATTTTCTTTAGGTTTTCTAATTTATTTGCATACCGCCATTCATAATAATCTCATATAATCTTCTGAATTTCTTCAGGGTTAATTGTGATTTTGCCTTTTTCATTTCTAATTGTGTTTATCTGGAAATTTTCTATTTATTTTGGTCAGTCTGGCTAGGACACCATTAATCTTATCCTTTAAAGAACCAGTTTTTTTGTCTTGTTGATCCTTTCTTTAATATTGTCTTCTATATTCTGCAGTTGTGATCTATCTTGATGATCTGGTTTCTTCTGCTGAATTAGGATTTAGGTGATCTTGCCTTTCCAGCTCCCTTAGGTTTGATGTTAGGCTGTTTACTTGTGATGTATCTGTTTCTGGATATATATGGGGGTGTGTGTGTGTGTGTGTGTGTGTGTGTGTGTGTGTGTGTGTGTGTGCAATGCTATAAATTTTCCTCTTAACACGGCTTTTATGGCTTCCTAGAGATTCTGGTAAGATATATCTTTGTTTTCATTTGTTTCCAGAAATCTTTTTATTTATGTCATAATTTCCATGTTGACCCAGATGTCATTCAGCAGCATGTTGTTTAGTGTCCATGTTTTTGCGTGTTTTGGAGGAATCTTGTTGGTAGTGATATTTACTTTTATTCCACTATGTATTATTTCAATCTTTTGAAACTTGTTCATGCTTGAGGATGTCCAAGGTTGTCATCAGTCCTGGAGTATGTTCCATGTACTGATGAATAAAATGTATACTTTGTAGATATTGGGTGAAGTGTTCTGTAGAAACCTATTAAATATATTTGAGCATTGCATTGAGGTTCCAGACCTCCTTGTTGGTCTTTTTTTTTTTTTTTGCCTCAAATATCCATCTAAAGTTGTTAGTGTGGTATTTAGGTCTCCAACTATCATTGTGTGAGAGTCAGTGTCTTCTGTTAGTTTACCTAGTAATTGTTTTATAAAACCTGGTGCTCCTGTGTTGGGTGCATATATGTTTAGGATGGCTATTTCTTGCTGGTGGGTTGAGACTTTTATCATTATGTAGTGTTCTTTCATGTCCTTTTTAACTTTTAACCTCAGACTACTTTACGTGATATCAGAATAGCTGCACCTGTCATCTTATGTTTTATTTTCATCTAAAAGATTGTTTTTTAGTCTTCAACTTTGTGGGTATCCTTTGAAGTGAGATGAGTTTCCTGGAGGCAGCAGATTGTTGTATCATCCTTCTTTATCCAATTTGGCCACTCTATGTCTCTTCAGTGGCCTATTTAGACCATTAATGTTTAACTTGATTATTGAAATGTGAGTTTATTCCTGTCATAGGGCTTTTAGGGAGTTGCTTTGTTTCCTTTATACTTTTGTATTTATATGTGTATGTATTTTCATTTTTGTGGGTGTTTTGCATGCTCTGTTAACTCTGTGCATATCTGTACTTTTATGATGGGCATGATCATTACTTTCCCCCACTGTGTTTAACATCTTCTTGAGAATCTCCTGAAGGGTTGGTCTGAAGATGCATATTCTTTTAGGGACTGGATGCCTGGGAAGGATTTTAGTTCTCCATCACTGATTCAACTTAACTTGACAGGGTAGGGAATTCTTGGCTGGAATTGCTTATCTTTAGGAATGTTGAAAATTGGGCTCCAGCCCCTTCTGATTTGTAGTGCTTCCATAGATAAATCTGGATCAATTCTGATGCGTTTACTCCTATAGGTAGTCTCATCTTTCTGTCTTGCTGCCTTTAGGATTTTTTCTTTCATACTTTGTTAAGATTGACTAGTTTCTTTGGGATGGTCTCATGTGATATCTTAGTGGAGTTCTCTGAATCTCTTGTGTTTGAATATTTATGTCTTTTGTGAGATGTGGGAAGTTTTCTTGGATGACCTCATAAATGCTTGCTCCATGGTGTCCTCTGTTTTTCACTCTGCTTCAGGGACACCAATCAGGTGTAGATTTGGCTTCTTAATATAGTCCCATATCTCTTAGAGGCTTTGCTTCTTCTTTTTGAGCCTTTCTTCTATCTTTGGACTGATTGGGTTAATTCCATATTTTGGTCTTCAAACTCTAAGATTATTTCCTCTGCCTGATTTACCCTTCTCCTTATGCTTGCTACTGTGTTCTTAATTTCCAGGATGAAGTTTTTCATTTCCACTATTTCAGAATGGGATTTTCTAAAATTGGCCATCTTTGCTTTTACTTTCTATATGACTTCAGTTAGCTTTGCCTCTAGTTTCTTTTGGTTCCAGTTCATGTTTTTGCTATCCAATCTCTTATTTCTGTGGCTGTCATCCTGGGCCGATTGTTCTGGAGGGTTTCCATTTTTGTGCTCTAATTGTTGCTTTTCTGGGCAACTGTCCATTTAGGACTCTGAGGGTTGTCTGTATTTGTTTGTTGATTTTTCCCAATTTGTGACAGGCTTATCTTCATTCTCTTTTCATTTGTTGCTCTGAAGTTATTCAACTATCTTCTCTTTTAGAATCTTTTCTGTGGTTCAATCTAGGTCACTCTGTGGGAAAGGAAGGGGTTTTCACTTCTGCTCCTTGCTGTCACTGCAGACTTTCCCTCCTGCTGCTAAACTTGTTGGACCAGTTTTCAGCCCCTGCTGCTATCACACTGTGGAGAGGGGGCTAGGGGATGGGTCTCCCACCTGTTGTCTAGAGTTCACAGCACAGAGGCCTTCCCACTGAAAAAGCATTCAGTTGTCTTTTGTGTCACTCCCTCCCTTTTCAGGTTCCTACTCTGCTCTTGAGATAGAGTGAGTTGTCTGCCACAGAGAGGGTGTGTTCTGCCCTGTGGGGATTCAGGACTTGAAGGTGGTTCTTCCTGATCTGGCTAAGATAGACCCAGCTGCTGATCAACTGGGTACACTCTGCAGATGGGCTTTCCCTGCTTGTGAGTCAGTGCTTATGATGGCTGACCCAGTATGGGGTTTGTTCTCCCATTCTTCTTAGACTGTGGTTGCCTGCTGCTGTGTCCTGCCTCCAGGATTTCTCCCATGTGGGACGGATGACCCACGCACAGCTGGGAAGGGGTGAACCACCCCAAGGGGTCTTAGGTACACTCACCCATTTTGATCACTGGGCAGGGCTTCAATTCTTGAGCAAACCTGGCACACACTGGGGGATAGGGTACCTGGATTCTCACATCTGCCATTACTTTCTGACCTCTACGTGCTCAAAAAGTCCTTTGCTGCATGCAGTATGTTTCATCCATCTAAAAGTGTCAGAGGTACCTCCATCTATTGGTGGCTGGGTACCTATTCTCTGTCTGCTGATTTATAGTGGTCATCTTGGCAGCTGTCCCTTCTTTCTGTCATTTTCAGTTATGTTATCTGGTTATCTCTTGCATATTTTTTGTGTTCTTTCTGGAGAGAGGTAGAAAAAATGGAAAAAAGAAAGGAAGAAAGATGAGAGACAAAGAGTGAAAGTGAAGAACAAAGGAAAATTAGAATTTAAAAAAAGGCAGGGAGGAGAAAGGTCTATACTACAGATTTCTACGATATTTTGTTTTCTAGAAACATTATTCAATTTATATGACATATTGAGTCAAGTTCTTATTACAATAATTGACATTTAAAAGCAAAGAAGTATTGGCACATAAGTTAAAACTGTGCTCTTTCTTCCTTTCTTGTCAAACTGTTACTTATAGAACTTGATAATATGTTTACTTTTAGAAGTGTCCAGTAATAGACCTGAATCCCAAGTGTCATTTCTGCCATAGAAATAAAACAATTATATGTTTACCATTACATATTTCTGAAAGATATCAGTATTTTCTTAAGTTGACAGGCAATAAAAGATGCTTCCTGGCCCTTTTAGAATAATATTTGTCCCTGTTCTTCATCGCACCTCTTTTTTTCAGGAGCCCGAAACTAATTGTAAATTGATGGATTGGTTATCTGAAGGTTTGTGAGCATCTGAATTCCATTTTAATTAATTTAATCAGAAGTGGATAGTTTTTTTTTAAGAATGGAGCTTGCTATTTTCCTTTGTAGTAAATTTATGATTCTTTTTGATTTTCACGTCTAGAAAATCCTTACTTGTAATAAGACCAGAACTCTACTTTTTCTTTCTTTCTAAGTTTATCTGGTTAATGCAGCTAGGATTATATTATGAATGTAAATTCTGTAATCTAATATGTAGAACATTGTTAGGTAATAGGTTTATTTGAGTGCTATTTCTATATCAGCTGTATATACAAGGGAGTAAATATATTGAAAGAAATATATTAAAGTATGCTGAAGGAGGGGATTGACCCACTCTCACTGTAAGTGAGTGTTTGTCCAGGTATGTCTGGAAAGCTTTTCGGGTGTACCACCTAATCATTTATTTTATGAGAGAATGAGAATTCTGGAAGAAAATTCTTCTGAATGAGAATGGAAGCATGCAAGCTTGGTCTAGAACAACTGCCCCTTACAGAAAACATACCTTATATATTTTTTGTAAAATATGACCCACTGGCACTAAGTTTTTGTCTCCACAATAAGCCATCTTCCATTGGATAGACAGTTTACATTTGAATTTTTATATCCCTTTTAGATTTGCTTATTATCAGAATTAGTGATGAACTTATCTTCTTGTATATTTATTCTATCTTTCAAAACATCAGGGATGGTTGTTATTTATTCAAAAGAAATAAATACTTAATTCTGGGTAACATAATCTATTTTTTTTTTCTGACCTGCGATAGTGACATTTGCTTTTACACCACCTGGTGGGTTAGTGTTTATTTTTGGTGTGTAATCTAAGTGAGTATATATAAAATCTTATTACTTTGCAAGAAAAAACATGGCCTTAATATACTTATCTTGTATTCAGAATAGCTTTTGTTTTCTTTTTGTTTGTTTTTTTGTTTTTTGTGTTACATTATCTTCAAAGTCACATATGTTGTAGTGTTATTTCTGGTTACAGTTGAAAATGATGAATTACTAAATACAGTGGGGAATAGGAATAGATTATACAGGTCAGTTCTCTAGGCCCTGGTTACATTTTTAAAGATAAGTATCATAATTTAAGTGACCTTAAATCTTCATTTACCTTGTTAGGAAATAGAACTCCTGCCATCATGAATAACCTTGGTAAATATCACTACTAATAATGAGATGATAGAATTAAAAAAATTGTCAAAGAAGAAAAACAATTTTAAGCTAATTCCAGCAACCCTCTGAAATTTCATGTCAATGTTGCATAAGTGAAGGAATATCATGTCCTGGGAAGAAAGATTTCTGATTTCCAGTAGATTCTCAAAAGTGTTCTTTATTTACACAAAACTAAGGACAACTATTTTAGTTCAAACTGTTAAATTTTGTATAAGAAAATAGCCCATTAGTGGTAGTTACTGAATTAGATGTTCATACTTCTGGGTTTGTTTTATATTCTAGTTTCTTTAGAATAGTTACTCTAAGGAAAAAAAATTTGCACACATCTTCATAAATTTAGCATCTACAAATATATGTCCACTTTTACTTTGAATGTGTTACTTACATTCAAATAAATATTCATATTGGTAGATATTTATTTCCTTACCTGAGAGGGATTTTAAAATCATAAAAGCAAATTTATGAGGTGCTAAAATGGCTGAAAAATACACTTAAACAAAGTTTTCAGAAAATCTAAAAATTCATTTATGAATTATTATAACCCAACTCCATTATTTTTGACTGTGTGGGAATATAATTTCTTAAAGGCTATCTATAAAAATGGACTCCCATGGCAATTACTTGATTAAGCAGCTGAGTTAAACAAATCATTACTTCGCTCCAAATCACATTATCATTTTAATGCATATATAATTATCTTCTTAACTTAAGTTAACTGAGAAGTGAGTAATATATAAGAGACTGTATCCTTCCAGAGCTTTCCTGTGTATAATACTCACTCAAGGTTTCTAGGTCATTGTATGAAAAGTTAATTATATTCTTTACTGAGAATTCTGGTGAAAAAAAAGTTTTTTGTTCATTCTTGCAAGAAAAAACAACAAAAACAAAAACATGAAACTCTTAAATTTCTACATTTAAGCAAGATGCTGGACTCTTGTTTTGTAATTTCAATGAATCATGAAATATGGTTCCTGTTGAATCAGGAGGTCAACATAGACTACCTTGCACTGTAGAATATATATTTTTTCAAGTGTTTTGTTTGCTTGTTTGTTTGCTTTTGAGTTGGAGTCTCACTCAGTCACCCAGACTGGACTGCAGTGGTATACTCATGGCTACTGCAGCCTCCACCTACTGGGCTCAGACAATCCTTCCGCCTCAGCCTTCCAAGTAGCTAGAACTACAAGCATGCGCTACTATGCCTTGCTAATTTTTTAATTTATTGTAGAGATGAGTTCTCACTAAGTTGCCCAGATTTGTCTTGAACCCCTGGACTCAGGCAATCCTCTCACCTTGGTGTCCCAAAGTGCTAGGATTACAGGTTTCAGCTACCACACTCGGCCTTTATTTTTATTTTAAAGATGTGGGGTACATTTTAATTTTGGAAATGCATCTCTCAGTGGGATGAATGATACTTTAAATCATTTATTTCATATATGCAGGAAGCTATTACTCTTTGCTAGAATAAGACAATGTTTAGCATCAAAAAAATGTGGGGTACAATTCAAGGTTAGTTACATAGATGGTCATTGTACAGGTAAAGCTTGGGCCTCCTCTTGGTACCCACTTAACCTGGTTTGAGATCAGGTCTGCTTATTGATGTTATGCACCCCCTCCTTCCCTGGCACTGTTCCACTACTGTCAATCCCTTTTTTATAGTATTATGATAAATGTTCAGGGTCTACTTATGGGTGAGTATATGTAGTACTCAGATCTTGTTTCTGTGATAGATCACTGGGTATTTAAACTCTAAATCCATCCAAGTTGTTGCAAAGTCCATAATTTTGTTTTTCTTCAAGGCTGCATAATATTATATTGTGTATATGTACCACATTTTCTTTATTCAGTCTACTTTCTATGGGCAACATACCCAAACCGGGTAAAGATCCAACAAAGAGAGAGAACTGCAAACCAATATCCCTGATGAACATAGATGCACAAATTCTCAACAAGATTCTAGCAAACCAGATCCAAAAACACATCTCAAAAATCATCCACCATGACCAAGTAGGCTTCAGTCTCAGTCCCTGAGATGCAGGAATGGCTTATCATCTGCAAGACCATAAATGTAATTAAATACATCAACAGATGTAAAATTAAGAACCACATGATAATATCATTAGAGGCAGAAAAGGCTTTCAACAAAATCCAACATCCCTTCTTGATAAAAACTCTTGAACACCTAGGCATAGAAGAAACATACCTCAAAATAGTAAGCACTATCTATGATAAACCCACAGTTAGCATATTGCTAAATGGACAGAAACTAGAAGGATTTCACCTCAAAATGGGAACAAGACAAAGCTGCTGACGCCCATCCCTCCTGTTCAACATTGTGTTGGAAGTCCTAGCTAAAGCAATTAGACAAGAGAAGAAAATCAGGTGTATCAAACAGGAAAAGAGGAAGTTAAGTTATCCATCTTTGCTGAAGATATGATCCTATACCTCAAAAACCCAAGAGAATCTGCCAAAAACCTCCTTGCACTGGTAAAGGACTTTGGCAAAGTCTCAGAGTATAAAATAAATATGCAAGAGACAGTCATATTCTTATACACCAACAGCAAATAGAGAACCAAATAAAAAGTACAATCCCAGTCATAGCCTCATGAAAAAATGAAATCCTTTGGCATCTTCCTAACCAGACAATTGAAAGATCTTTACAATGAAAACTACAAAACATTGCTCAAAGAAATTAAAGAAGACACAAGCAAATGGAAAAATATCCCATGCTCATGAATTGGAAGGATTAACATTGTTAAGATGTCCTTCGTACCAAAGGCAATCTACAGATTTAATACAATACTCAGACCTGGAAATGAGAATACAGAAATTCATATGGAAATGTAAAACACCATGAATAGCAGAAACAATATTTAGCAAAAGAAACAAAGCAGGAGGTATCATGCTTCCAGACTTCAAACTCTACTATAAAGCTATAATAATAAAACAGCCTGAAAAAAACAAAAACAAACAAACAAAACCCAGCCTGGTATTTGTACAAGAGCAGGCAGATAGACAAATGGAACAGAATAGAGATTCTGGAAGCAAAACCTCAGTTTCTCAACCAACACATCTTCAACAAAGCCTCCACCAACAACCACTGGAGAGAGAAGGACCTATTCAGCTAATGGTGCTGGGAAAACTGGCTGACCATATGCAGAAGAATGAAACAGGACCCCTATCTATCACCATACACAACATTCAACTTTAAACGGATTGTAGACCTAAATGCAAAACCTCAAACTTTAAGAATCCTAGAAGAAAACGTAGGAAACACTCTTAGGCACATTAGAATAGGCAACCAATTTTTGATCAATTCTCCAAAACTGAATGCCATAAAAGATAAGATAGACAAGTGGAATCTCATCAGACTGAAAAGTTCTGCAAAGCAAAAGAAGCTATTAAGAGAGTGGGGAGATAGCTCACAGAATGGGAAATAATATTTGCCAACTGTAAACCTGACAAAGCCCTATCCTCCAGGATCTACAAGGAACTCAAACATTCCAAAAGAAAAAAAAAAAACCCTATTAAAACGTGGGCAAATATATGAATAGATGCTTCTCAGAAGAAGACATACGAGCAGCCAACAGATACATAAAAAAATACTCAGCCTCACTAGTCACCAAAAAATGCAAATTAAAATCACACTGAGATACCACCTAACTCCATTCAGGATGGCTATCATCATTAACTAAAAAACAATAGATGCTGTAGAGGCTGTGGAGAAAAGTGACTGTTTCTACACTGTTGATGGGAGTATAAACTAGTACAATCTCTGTGGAAAAACAGTATGGCAATTTCTAAAATATCTAAAAATTGACCTTCCATATGACCCAGCAATCCCCCTTCTGGGAATGTAGCCAGAGAACTTAAATCACTCTATGAAAAAGAAACCTACAATAAACACAAACGTTTATTGCAGCATTATTCATAATAGTAGAATAATAAGAAGAGAAAGATTTTGACAAGTAAATTTTTCTGTGAAACAGAAAAAAGGGACATGGACAAAAAATAATTACTATAGTGAGTCTGGAGACATGAAAAAAAATAGTTTAGATGATCCAGATAGATTGAGAAAAGGAATAGTAGAGGATAAAGTTGGAAAGGCAGTTTTTAGGAAAGTAATGGAAGACCCTACATTCTAAAATATTTCACAGTTACAAAGACTTTTTGTAGGAATCCACTATCATGCTTGGATACAATATAACATGGTAACATTTTAAGACAATCTGGCAGCTTTTTATGGAATGATTTGGGAAGATCTGGGGTATTGATAGGAGATTGGAGGCAAGCCTGCTTCAGAAGAGTCTTAAGAAAGTTTGAATTACTGAAACATTGGACTAAGATAGTAATAAGAACTGTTTAAAAAATGTGAGAGGCATTAAGTAAAGCTCATAAAATATATTTAATTAATCAAGATGTGAGAAAAAAAGAGAAAAAAATGACACCAAAGAAATGAAAGAAAAATATTTATTAGATGAACAAAAATGAAGCCTTTTAGAGTGGGAAAGACAAATTTTATTCAGAAATAAAGGTACTCAGATGGCAATGAGAAACTGGATACAGGTAAAAGTGACTAATGCATTCCTGTTTTTCATCGAAGAAGAGGAGACAGTTAGAGGTAACCAGGAGCAGGGTCCTTCTGTACTCTCTGTTGGCAACCATAATACCATTTAGTTCTCGTTATGAATCTATCCTCTCCCCAGAACTTCAGGAGCTGTCTGAAAAAGGAAGGGTTATTTCTCTAGTCTTAGTTTTTCCTGAGTTTGTCTTCCACTTCTTCCTCAGTGTTTGCTGAAATAAAATGGATTCACATTTATAAGGAATCTTCTGATTTCTAAAAATAGTGTAAGATGATATGGGCAATGTGAGAAATACAATACAATTCACTCCTCTTAACTGTTTATACGTTGACAGGAGAAGTGTCACATTCTACTGTCTCAGAGTGGAACTTCAAGGATTGCTGAATAGAAATAATCATATATCATTATTCATATTTAAACAGAAAGATATAAGAAAGTAGGCAAAAATTCACAGGACAGGTATCTTCAGAATAACTGATGTAATTAAGCACCTGTACATTAATATGGAAAATGTAGAGACTAATTCAAATAATCACCTTAGGGTGTTAGAATTATTGTTTTACCAAAACCTTAATAAAAACAAAAATATTAAGAATAAGTTTTACTACTGCTAAACTAAACCATCTAGCATTTGCTAACATTATCTCATTCTCATGTTTTCTTTAATGATGACTTAGATGTTTCCTTTCCCTATTGACTTATGAAAATAGCTTTCTCAGTAAAGTTGCCATTTTGCACAAATTGTGTGGTCTTGCTTCAGAGATTTCACAGTTTAAAACAGCTGCTCATTTTCTACTAGTCTGTGAAACTGATTTGGGCTCTGCAACACTTTGGGGTTTTTGGTGTGATCAGTGGTGAGTGACTATCTTCAGCATTTTGCTGCCTTGTGTTTCCCTGAACTTAGAGGCATTTTTACATACAAGCCAGTAGAAAAAAATCTTTTTTTTGCCCATTCAGGTAAGACTGTAATATGAAGAAATGCGGATCAGGGAGCAAAGTACTGAAGTAAAAACTGGAAATAAGGCTGTATTCATTTATATAGCACTATACATGCCTTTTTAACACTGTGGATCTCATTTATTACATCACCTTTCTAAAATCTAGTGTTGGGTGGGACCAAGAAAATACCTATCATTTCTATTCTATAAATTGTATTTTCTTTATTAATGGGCCAAAGAGCAATAGGAGTTATATTTTATTTTTAAAATAATTTGCATTGTAAAATAAAGCATAGATAAAAAACCACACAAATGTATAGATTAATTTATTATTATTATTATTAATTGTAGTAATATGAGCAGTAGAGTAGGAGTCTCACTTTGTTGCCCAGCCTGGAGTGCAGTGGTATGATCAAGGCTCACCCCAGCTTTGACCTCCTTGGCTCACGCAATTCCTCTGCCTCAGCCTCCTGAGTAACTGGGACTACAAGCATGCACCACTACTCCTGGTTAATTTTTTTTGATATTTTGTAGAGATGAGGTCTTGCTATGTTGCCCAGGCTGTTCTCGAACTCCTGACTTTAAGACATTCTCCCACCTTGGCCTCACAAAGTGCTGGCATGAGTCACCATGCCCATCCTTAATTCATTATTTTTAATACAAACTCCCTTTTAGCTACCACTTAGCTTATAAGATTTATGTTTGCAGGCCACCCCAACTTCTCTCCCTACCCAATCTCAATTATACCTTCTCTTTTTCTTCACAATGTAAGCCCTGTTCTGCTCCATATGTAATCAATTTCATTTGTTTCTTTATAGCTTTATCATGCAAATATCTATTTCTGGATACTATAATTTAGTCCTTCCAATTTTTGCTGATTATATATTCAACCTCCTTCAATGGTACAGATTTCCTCTCCATCCTTTTTCTTTTTTTTCTCAGATACATTTCTTCTGGTTTCTTCCCTTTGCTTTTATTTGAACAGATTCCAATGTCACACAGGTCTTGTTTTTACTGGTGGTTTGTCCCACTCACTTGTAGTTTGTGACTCACGAAGCTACACTATCATCTAACTTCATTATAAATGTTGCCTGTGGCTTTTTGATTTTTCAATCTAATTGCTACATTAAAATTTTGTGGGAGTTCTGAAAGATTCAAAAACAATACCATTGCTATCAGTTTCCCATAGTTTTTGGTAATAATAATTTTTTTACATAGTTGTGAAAAATAAACAGTCTATCCTATTATGTACTCACATGCTTTTTATAGTGTTTTGGTGATTTTTTTTCTGTCCTTTGTGAAAATTATATTTAAAAAATTTCTCCTAATGTGTTTTGTTTCATATTATAAATGGATGCTATGTTTTTCATGTAAAGATCCCCCTTTCTAGCATGCTATCAGCTGTGATTGTATTTTACTTTATTATTTTTAGGAATATTGCAGTTTTGTGCTACCCAGAATTATCAACTCCCTTCTCTTAAGAAATAGAGCACATCATTATAAGGATATAGGCCAAAATGAGTGTGCCAATTTTGGACAGAGTAGAAATAAAACTGAATGTTACGCTCCTGTTCATTATCCCATGCCTTACTTAACTGCTTGATCTGCAACAACTTGATAATGTTAAGGGAATGACTCTAGCAGCAAAAGAAAAGTGATGACAGTCTCATGTTTCTGAAGAAATTTTCAGTCTAAACAGTGTTTTTTAAAGCCCAAATATGGGACACAGAAGAAAAAAATAGCATAGAAAAAAATCAGTGAAAGAAAAACCTGGTTCTTTAAACGGATAAACAAGATTGACAAATTCCTAGCCAGGTTAACCAAGAAAAAGAGACAAAAAGCTCAAATAAACACAATTAGAAATGCAAAGATCAAGTCACAACTGACCTCAAAGAAATATAAAAGATTGTCAAAGATTACTATGCACACCTGTATGGAAACAAAATTGAAAACCTAAATGAAATGGAGGACTTTCTGACATCACACAACTTCCCAAGGTTGAAACAACAAGAAATTGAGACCCTAAACAGACAAATAACAACCAAAGAAATTGACTCCATCATAAGAAAACTACCTACAAAATAAGCCCCAGACTAGATGACTTTTCAGTGGAATTCTACAAAACATGCAAGGAGGAGCTCATACCAATCCTATTGAAGTATTCCAGGCAAACGAGAAAGACAGACAGAACTCTCCCCAAAATATTTTATGAACCTAAGATTACTCTGATACCTAAACTGGCCAAAGACCCAACAAAGAAAGATAAGTACAGGCCAACATCCTTGATGAACATAGATGCAAAAATTCTCAACAAGGTTCTAGCAAATCAGATCCAACAACACATCTCAAAAATTATCCACCATGACCAAGCAGGCTTCATCCCCAGGATGCAGATCTGGTTCAACATCCAAAAGATCATAAATGTAATTAAATAATCAATGTAAAATCAAGAACCACATGATTAAATCATTAGACACAGAAAAGGCTTTCAACAAAATCCATTCATTCTTGATAAAAACCCTTGAACACCTAAGAATATAGGGAATATACCTCATAAGAGTAAGAGCCATCTATGACAAACCCACAGCTAACATATTATTAAGTGGACAGAAATTAGAAGCATTTCCCCTGAAAACCAGAACAAGACAAGGCTGCCCACTCTCACCCCTCCTGTTCAACACGGTGTTGGTAGTCCTAGCTAGACAAGGGAATGAAATCAGGGGTATCCAGATAGGAAAAGAGAAAGATAAGTTATCCCTCTTTGCAGACAATATAATCCTATCCCTGGAAAACCCAAAGGATTCTGTCAAAAAACTCTTTGCACTGATAAAGGACTTTGACAAAGTCTCAGAGTATAAAATCAATGTTCAAAAGACAGTCACATTTTTCTACACCAACAATAAACAGGTAGAAAACCAAAAAAAAAAAAAAAAAAAAAAAAAAAGAAAGTATAATTCCATTCACAATAGGCACAAAAGAAAAGAAATACCTTGGCATCTTCCTAACCAGAGAAGTCACATACCTTTACAATGAAAACTACAAAACACTGCTCAAAGAAATCAAAGAAGACACAAACAAATGGAAAAATATTCCATGCTTATGGATTGGAAGAATTTACTTTGTTAAGATGTCCATCTTACCAGAGGCAACCTACAGATTCCATGCAATACCCATTAAATCACCATTGTCATTCTTCTCAGACCTGGAAATGACAATACAGAAATTCATATAGAAACAAAAACAACCATGAATAGCCAAAACAATTGACAGCAAAATAAGCAAAGCAGGATGTTTCTCACTGGCAGACTTCAAACTTTATTATAAGGTTACAATAATTAAAACAGTCTAGTATTGGTCCAAGAACAGGCATATAGACCATGGAATGGGACAGAGATTCTAGAAGCAAAACCTCAATTTCCCAGCCAACTCATCTTCAACAAAGCCTCCACCAACAACCACTGGAGAGAGGAGAAAGTATTCAGTAAATGATGCTGGGAAAACTGGCTGACCAAATGCAGAGAATGAAACAGGATTCCTACCTATCACCATGCACAAAAGTCAACTCCAAATGGATCAAAGATCTAAACATAAAATCTCAAACTATAAGACTCTTAGAAAATGCAGGAGACACACGAAAATTGGAATAGGCAATCAATTCCCACAAGTCCATGCTATAAGAGATAAGATAGACAAGTGAGACCTCTTCAAACTGAAAACCTTCTGCAAAGCAAAATAAACCATGAAAAGAATGGGGATAATTGCCATTCTGACTGGAGTTAGGTGGTATCTCAGTGTGGTTTTAATTTGCATCTCCCTGATGATTAGTGAGGTTGAGCATTTCTTCATGTGTTTGTTGGCTACTCGAATGTCTTCTTTTGTGAAGTGTCTGTTCATATCTTTTGCCCATTTTATAATGGGGTTGTTTGTTTTCTTCTTTTCAGTACGCTTCAGTTCCTTGTAGATCCAGGATGTTAAGCCTTTGTCAGACCTAGAGTTGGCAAATACTTTTTCCCATCTGTAGGCTGTCTCACTGCTCTCTTGATGGTTTCTTTGGCTTTGCAGAAGTTTGTCAGTTTAATAAGGTCCCATTTGTCTATCTTCTCTCTTAAGTCCTGTGGGTTTCGGGCTTTGTACAGGAGAGGGTGTGGTGAAAAGGGAACACTTCTACACTGTTGGTGGGAGTGTAAACTAGTGCAACCTCTGTGGAAAGCAGTGTGGCGATTCCTAAA
This sequence comes from Cephalopachus bancanus, assembly GCA_027257055.1. Taxonomy (NCBI): domain Eukaryota; kingdom Metazoa; phylum Chordata; class Mammalia; order Primates; family Tarsiidae; genus Cephalopachus; species Cephalopachus bancanus. Next base: position 4,029,034 of record JAPVLO010000012.1, read on the forward strand.
AGCTCTAAAAACTGACCTTCCATATGACCCTGCAATCCCCCTACTGGGAATATACCCTGAAGAACACAAATCACTCTATAAAAAAGATACCTGCACATGTATGTTTATTGCAGCGTTGTTCACAATAGCAAGAACCTGGAAACAACCATGCTGCCCATCAAAAGAGGACTGGATTAAAAAAATGTGGTACATATACACGATGGAATACTACGCAGCCATAAAAAAGAACAAAATCATGTATTTCGCAGCAACCTGGATGGAACTAGAGTCTATAATACTGAGTGACCTCTCACAGAAACAAAGATCAGAATATCACATGTTCTCACTCATATAATGGACCTTGAACATCCAATGTAATACTATAAGAAAATGACTGACAGTACTGGGAAATTATGGGGGGAGGGATGGGATTAACAGTAGCAAATATCTGTCTGGGACTGGGAAAACACCTCTTATCAACAGGGTGCCTGAATGAAACATAATTGTACACCTAACCCTTAACTGTACCCCACAAAACCATAATAAAAAATACTGATTAAAAAAAAAAAAGAATGGGGAGACAGCCCACAAAATGGGGGGAAAAAATTTGCCAACTACATCCAGGATCTAAAAGGAACTCAAACATGCCTAAAAAAAAAAACCAAACCAAAACAAAAAACCCCCAGCCCCTTTAAACAGTGGGCAAAAGAAAGGAATAGACACTTCTCTAAAGAAGACATACAAACAGCCAACAGACACATGAAAAATGTTCAGCCTCTCTAATCATCAGAGAAATGCAAGTCAAAACCACACTGATATACCACCTAACTCCAGTAAGAATGACCATAATAAATTAACAAAAAAGAACAGATGCTGGCAAGGATGTGGAAGAAAGAGAATGCTTCTATGTTGTTGCTAGAATGCAAACTAGTTCAACCTCTATTGAAAAAAGTGTGGTGGTTTCTGAAAGAACTAGAAATTGACCTTCCATAAGACCCAGCAATCCCCCTCCTTGGAATATACCTGGAGGAACTCAATTTATTCTTTAAAAAAGATACCCGCACTTGCATATTTATTGCAGCACTATTCACAATAGCAAAAACATGGAACCAAACCTGCTGCCCTTTGAAAGTGGACTGGATAAAAAATACATGGTACATATACTCAATGAACTATTAAGCAGTCATAAAGAAGGACAAAATGTGAACTTTGTGCAACTTGGATGGATTTAGAGTCTATTATACTCGGCTATCTATCACAGAAACAAGGAACTGAGTACCATGTGTTCTCACTCTTAACTGAACCTGAACACCTATCCATACAAGAAAGGGATTGATAGTAGCAGGACACTGTTAGGGGAAGGGTGAGGAACACAACAGTAATAAGGGTGCTCAATCCCAAACCAGGCAAATTGAGGTCCAATGGGAGGCCCAAACTTCACCTGTACATTGAAACTTATGTACCCAGTACTGACTAGTACCCCTCATATTTAAAATAAAAAAAATTTAAAGAAAAACCCTTTTTATTTTGGAATAATTTTAGATTTGTAGAAAGTTGCTGAAATATTACGGAGTTCTTATATACCCTTCTTCCAACCACATGTTAAAACATTTTATATGACAATGATGCAATTGTTCAAACTAAGGAGTTAGCACTGGTATAATAATAGTAACTAAACTAAAGACTTAATGTGGATTTCACCTTTTTTTTTTTCCCTACTAATGTCTTTTTTTCTTCTGTTTGAGGATCCAGTGCAGGAGGCTACATTATGTTAGTTTTGTCTTGTTAGTTTGTTCAGTGACTGTTTCTTAATCTTTTCTTCCTTTTCATGACTTTGAAAGTTGTTGAAGAGTCCTGGTCACATATTTTGTGGAAGGTCCCTCAATTTGAGTTTGTCTGATATTTTCTCATTGTTAGAGTGAGTATCAAATTTTAGAAAAAATAATACCACAAAGGTGGATTATCCTTCTCATCAATGTATACTCGAAAACATGTCTTATTGCTAGTGATGTTGACTTTTTAAAATTTGTCTAAGGTAGTTTTTGCTGGGTTTCCCCATTGCCCACTAATTATTTTTTTCATTTCTAGACACTATTCTTTGCAATCAAGTTATCAAATCCTAGCTATTCTCAGGGAGGGATTAACCACTGCTTCTGGGTGTAGGAAGTATTTATTTTTAATTCTTCTATAAAGTAGATTTTGTTTCAGGTTTTCAAAAGATAATTCTATTCAGAATAGAATTTCTCATTAGGGGAACGATACTTACCTTTGCTATGGGGGTGAATCTCTATCTATAGGTAAATGTTTCCCCAGCTGTTTTTACTATGCTAAATAGAACCACATAGGATATACAGTTTCCAGTGTCATGACCTATGATTTAGAGAGTTTGTTCAAAGTAAACCCAGGGATGAAAGTTCATCATGGTTTGATGAGATTAAAATCACTTTTTATAAATTATTTGCTTGAACTTAATCTGTCTCTAAGCACCTTCAGAAACACAAAAAGAGGAGAATCTAAAAGGCAAACACAGTGCCTGGAGTAAGTGGAGAGGGTGGAGAGTATCATTTTTGTAAGTTCTTCTAAAGTAAATTAATATGTACATATGACAGCATTGCTTGATACATAGTGTAGTGATAGCTCCCATAGTTTACTGTGGGAAAATGAAATCACTATACTGGATCTCAATTATCTCCACCCTTCTTACCCTTACCAGAAGATTATCACATAATCAGACATGTTATTTTATCATTATATTGTTATAGAATTTTTGTAAGGATAGCACTACATAAATACAATATCACTAACAATATAGTGCCTGTACACAGGGCAAAAATCTTTCTTCTATTTTTACAATATTAACTTTTGCATTCAACTGTACCCAGATAAATTAACCATCCATGACACAATGCAGCTCAGTTTGGAGTGTTGTTTGGAGATAGGCAGGAAGAAAGTGACTTCTTATGGTAGCTAACAGCACTGTGATACTAGAAGACAGATGTTTCGTTCTGGCTAACACTGTGACCACAATTCTTTCCATGATATGAATACTTTGGGCTGGCAACATGCATGAGTATCATTAGTACAACCTTTAAAATGCATGAAAACACATTCACATGGTACTCACAACATGTCAGAAATCATCTTAATTCTGTTACAGTAAACTGAAACTTAGACTTATCAAATGATTTCCTGAAGATCACACAGGTGTATGATGGGACCTTTGAATTTAGTCAAGGATACTTTGTAAAGTTTAAGTCATGACCTGTGCACCTATTATATTTTTCTATGGGAATAGTAGAATAAAGTGAAATGCCATGCTACTTCTTTAGTGATGTACCCTATATCATGTAAAAATCACCACAGAACTCAGAGGTTTGAAGTAACCATCACTTGCTGTTGCTTAATATATGATTATTGAGGGAAAAATGGAAATATCTGAGGCCTCTTAGGGCCTAGACTAAGAACTGGCAACCTGTCACCTCCACCTGCATGTTATTGGTTATGTCACTGTAGTATAATGTCCATTCTCTCAGGAAACCCAAAAAGCTGTGGAACTAAGATGTGCTTGCTTGCAGAAACAAGAGCAGCCTTGACTTGTATTCCTACTTCAGTACAGGCACTGACCTGATTTCATGCTTTATTTCTATACTAAAATCTCCACTTGGAGGTAGAAATGTACCTTGCTAAGCACAAGAGGTGCCCGGTGAAAAAGAAAAAGATAGGACTGTATATACTTCAGCTCCTCCTGGAAGAACCTACTTTCCCCCAGGAATCCCACCCCAGTTTCTACCTACCTGTCCTGAGTCCTTAAAGTTACCCTTTACCATATTGCCAGGGAAAAGGTGCTTTAAGTACAAGTACCTCTTCTCCATTTCTTGATCAGTGAATAAAGTTTCTGTCCTGCTTTATTAAACCTGATCTTGTTCTACCGGCATGAATGCCATAGAGCAGAGAAAATATCCACTAGGGTCAAGCAGCCTCTGCAATTTGATAACAAAGCAGGTCATACAGCCAATTATAAGTAAAGGATGGAGAGAGACGTTCTGTCCCAGTGAAACCATAGCATGTATGTGAGTACAGAGTAGAGTATGGAAGTAAATGTTTACTGAGAAATTAAAATATTATACTGGCTCTGTCATTAATAGTTTGAAAATTTAGAGAAGTCAAAATATTATGCTAGGGACAAAATCCAGGCTGCTGCTTATTTTTGTAAATAAACTTTAATTGGAACAGGGTGACTCCCATTCATTTAATTAAAGTATAAGGTGGTTTTCCTGCTATATTGGCAGGGTTGAGCAGCTCCAATGGAGACATTTGGCCTGCAAAGCCTAAAATATTCACTCTCTGTCTCTTTGTAGGGAGTTTGCTTATCCCTGATTTAGAAGAAACAGAAATTTATACATATTCTTAACTGATTAACAGTCTCAATTTCTTATTTTCCTAATTTTTTACCTACCTGTGTAAGTGAGCTGCTAAAATTCTTAAAAAGACAGTATTGACAGAAAATGACAAATGTTTTTATTAGCAAATCTCTTTGAAAGAATAGATGTTAGTTTCCCAGGGCTAACATAGCAAGATCTCACAAACTGGGGACTTTTAGTTCTGGAGGCTAGATGCTCAAGATCAAAGTGTAGCAGGGTTGATTCCTTCAGAAATTTCTGGAGAAGAATCTATTTTATGACTTGCTCTTATCTTCTGATGGTTTACAGGCAATTTTTAGCATTCCTTGACTTACAGGTGCATTGCCCTGATCTCTGTCTTCACATGATGTTCTCCCTATACATGTCTGTTACTCGTCTAAGTTTCCTCTTTTGCAAGAAACGGTCATGTTGGATTAGTGGCCAACCTATTGACTTCATCTTAACTTGATCATCTGCCAGGATCCTATTTCCACATTCACAAGAAATGGGAGATAGGACTTCAACAGCTGTTAAGGGAATACAGCTCTACCCGTAACATTAGATGAATACTTGACTACTTGAATCTAAAAGCTTATTGTGAATTGTTTTAAAGCTTATTTTTTCAGAGACTAGCCAATATTTAAGAGGGAGGGCACAGTGCGTCATTGCCACTGTGTTTGCATTGAGCATTCACAGCAGTAAAGAGATTGGTAGTCTACAGAGCAAATCAGTTCATGATAACTTGCTAAATGTCTTTCTTGATTTTCTAATCAGATGCCCCATCTTATAACAGATTTCAAACTAATCAAGATCACAGCAGGTGAGAATTTTAATGGAATTTTTCTAGGGTAAACTCAAATACACTGAAATCTTCAGGTAGAAATGGCAGTATTAACATTATATTTTCATGAGTGCATGTTTTACCTCTTAATATAAAATATACAATAAGCACCCAGAAATTGCTATAGCTGATTATGCCTACTCATAAGTTATTTGAAAAATGAATAACTTCAGAATTTTGGTGATTAGAATTCATGTGAACGTTTGCTCCAACCAGCAGCCATTTATTCCAATTCTAGGCAGGTTCACTTGTATTTTAAGAAAAATTATCTTTCTACCTCTCAAATCAGGATTTAAAAAGTATCCTTTTGTCAAATGTTCACAAAATGCTCACTCTTCAATCATTCTGAGATTTTCTTATGTAGTAACTCATGTATTTTTAAAACTGCTGCAACTGTAATAGACCCATAAAGTTCTACATTTTAGAAGTTATTACAGGAATATTGCACTAGTCTGCCATCCTTCTAACTAACATCTCTTGCAAGAAATGCTTAGACTTGAGTGGAAATGTTGATAGGCAAATAACATCTGAAAAGAAAATTTAAATATGAATATTGATAATTGGCTTGAGCTTGTTGAAAGAGATTTCTACGGGTTACAGTATGCATTTTGAATACTTTTATTAGACTACAAAGAGAAAAGATGTTATTGTTTTAAAATTGACTGCATGGTCCTAAAGATCACGCAATTCAGGAGAATGTTGCAATTTTAAAAATGTTCTTGATCTTAGTTATCTGAGAAAACTCATTGTATTTGATTTGCATGGCAAAAATAATTCCTAATTCATGCTGGGGATGAAAATATTGATTACTTTTACAGAAAATTTTTCTCATGATAACAAGAACATTTCAGCTTTTATACAAACATTTCTGCTCTCCATCCTTTCAAAATTCCTCAGTATTCAGAATACAAGTAATACTGAAGATGGAACATTTGTAAACATTGTCTGTAAGAATATTTCTGTTCCATCTGGAAATGTTTTTTCATTGCACAGTCAAAATCCATTTCCAACTTATATACATTTATTCTGCCATGACATTCAACCATCCCCTTTTAAAAAAAAATCAGATGTGACAGTAAAAACGCAAGCTACGAAAATACAAGCTTATATTTATCGGACTCTATATTCTTCATGTCATTAGAAATATCAAGAAAAATATACTATAGGAACGTAAGTTACTAAGAAATTTCTTTTTGCATTCAATTTGGCCTGGTACACTAAATAACAAAAAGAAAGAAACAGCCAAGTTCCCGTGGCCTGGCCAATTTATTATTTTTTGCTCCTGAGCAAAAATAATGCTGAGGGTGCCTTAAAATTATACAGGGCTTCATGCTTTCTTAAAATTGCCTTCACAGCTTTTCCCTTCCTTAATCTTTATGCTAACTCTGGTAAGGAATGTGGTACAACTACAAAGTAATGAAAGGGATTTCCAAAACTTTCCATGTCAGTCCTCAGAGGCAGAGGAGAATTCATTACAGAAGAAAAGTTTTAGATCCATTTCTCTGGGGTATTTTAGTCTTATTTTAAATTTATTTATTTATTTATTTTTATTTTACTTTCTTTTTTATTTTAAAGATGTGGGGTACAGTTCAAATTAAAGATGTGGGGTTAGGTATACAAATGTTCATTATGCGTGTACCCTTTTGATGGTGTACTCCTGCCTCCCCCGGCAGATTCTCACTTCTGCCAATCCCAACCCCATCCTCCCCTGGCGGTTTCCTACTACTGACAATCCTTTTCTTATACTATTACAATAATTGTTCAAGGTCTGCTTTTAAGTGAGAACACGTGAGACTCAGTTCTTTGTTTTGTGATAGGTCACTCAGTGTTATAGATTCTAGGTCTATACAGGCTGCTGTGAAGTTCATAGTTTTGTCCTTTATGGTTGCATAATATTCCATCATGTATATGTACCATTTTTTACCCAGTCCTCTTTTGAGGGCAGCACGGTTGGTTCCATGTTTTTGCTATTGTGAACAATGCTGTGTGGAAATTATCTTTTTCATAGAGCAATTTGAGTTCCTTTGGGTACATTCCCAGTAGGAGGATTGTGGGGTTGTATGGAAGGTTGATTTTTAGATCTTTTAGGAATTGCCACACTGTTTTCCACAGAGGCTGTACTAGTTTACACTCCCACTGACAGTGTAGAAGTGTTCCTGTTTCCCTGCATCCTCTCTGGCATCTGTTGTTTTTTGAGTTATTGATGATGGCCATCCTGAATGGAGTTGAGGCTTATTATTTTTTTTTTTTGAGTTGGAGTCTCACTCTGTCGCCCAGACTGGAGTGCAGTGGCCGCTCCTGGCCACCGCAGCCTTGACCTACTGGGCTCCGGCGATCCTTCCGCCTCAGCCTTCCGAGTAGCCGGAATTACAGGCATGTGCTACCACGCCCAGCTGATTTTTGATTTATTGTAGAGATGAGGTCTCGCTGCCCAGGCGGGTCTCGAACCCGCGGGCTCAGGCAATCCACTCACCTCAGCCTCCCAAAGGCGCGAGATTACAGGCTGAGCCACTGAGCCTGGCTGGGCTTATTTTTAAAAATGTTAATGTGAGTTATTTTTTGTGTGATATAAGACACTTATTAAAATTCAATATTACATTTTTGGATGTTAAAACTAACAAAATAAATGATAACTTCCTAGTCCTAGAGACAGTTCTGTAAGTAAGACTTTTATCTAATTTTTTTTTATTAAAGAGATTCTATTGACTCTGCATAAAGGCTTTTCCTTGCTAGTACAATGCCCTCCATATGTTGTGAGGTTGAGGAAACAAAGACAATACTAGAGATGAGGCTGGGAAGGCCTTGATGATGCCAGAAAACAGGAAGGAGACAAGAAGTCTTGTTCACTGCCAGTGCCTCCCCCAGAGTTTTATATTTCTCAGTAAACAATTGTGGACTGACCAATTAAGAGCAAATTTATGTTGAATCTGGAATGCAAAGGCATGACTTTTTAAAATAGTCTTGTCTTATCATAATATTTTTGCCCTGCTTATACTTAAACATGGTCAGAGCAGAAGTGTGCCTTTGATATTTTGTTTAATTTTCATATTTGTTTCTCTTAGTTCTAAAAAAGAACAAAGAAACTCTTCCTCTGAATGGTGTAATCCAAATAATATTTGAACTCAAGTAATTGAATAGTAATGTCCAGAGAAGAAGGAGGACAACACAAGTTTTATTCTCTTTTTTAAAATTGGATTTTATTTTATTTCCTTTATTTCTTTTATTTATTTTTATCATTTCTGAGTATGATAGACTCTAAATCCATCCAAGTTGCTGCAAAGTTCATAATTTTATTCTTTTTTGTGACTGTGTAATATTGCTTTCATGTATATGTACTACATTTTTAAAATTCAGTCTACTTTTCTCTATCAATTTTTAAAAATTTATTTGGAGAAAAATTAGGGGATTGGGATCAGAATCCATTGTATATCCTTGGATATACACGTAATACGATGTGGATTTGATTTTTTTTAAATTTTGTAAATAAGCTAAGGCTCAAAGCTGAGGGCATTATGCAATCAATAGCTTCTTATTCTAAAGTGAGATAATAGATAAATCCATGAATAATATGCAAAAATAGAACAAATTTGGACCACTGCTATCACTTCCATTACAGCTATGCAAGAAAAATTAGAAATATAAAAATAATATATTTTGAAGGGAAAGAAGACATTTTGAGTTAGAAATACCAAGAAAGTAATACCATAAGAGAGAACTACAATCTACCTGTTTATAACTATTAGAATTTAATTTTTTGAAACTGCAATGTTCTATTGGGTTACTGAGTTTTACCCTTTTAAAGTGTCCAATTCATGATTTGTAGTATATCAATAGAGTTGCTGAATCATCACAAGTCTTAAATTCTAAAAAATTTTCATCAGCTCCCCAAAGAAACATTGTACCTAGTAAAAGTTATCATTACTTCCCATTTCCCCTCATGTCACCCCCGCTAGAAACCTCTAATCAACCTTCTGTCTCTATAGATTTTTCTATTCAGGACATTTCATATAAATTGAGTTATATTATATGTGGCCTCTTGTCTTCTTTCACTAGCTTACTGCATTTAGGTTCATTCAAGTAGTAGCATATATTAGTATTTCATTCTTCCCATTGCCAAATGATATTCCATTGTGTGGATATGTCACATTCCATTTATTCTTTAGTTGCTGAACATTTGGGTAGTTTACACTTGTTGACTATTATAAATAATGTTGCTGTAAACATTCATATACAGGTTTCAGTGTAGATACATGTTTTTTTTTTTTTTTTGACCATACCATGGAGTGGAATTTCTGGGTCAAATGGTAAATTTTTTGTTTAACATTTGGAGGAACTGACAAAATGTTTTCTGAAGCAGCTGCACCTTTTTACATTTCTATCATCAGTGTGCAAGAGTTCCAACTTCCATATACCTTCCTATCAATTTTCATTTTCCACTTTTTAAAAAAAATTTAGCCATTCTACTGGGTGTTAAGCAAAGTGGTCTCTCACTGTGGTTTTAATTTGCCTTCCCTAATAAGTATGATATTGAGCATATTTTCATGTGCATATTGGCTATTTCTACATTTTATTTGGAGAGTTGTCTGTTCAAGTCATTTTCCCATTATTTCATTGGGCTATTTGTCTTTTTGTTGTTGAGTTGTAAGAATTTTTAAAAAACATATTCTAGATACAAGAGCCTTGCCAGATATATGACTTACAAATATTTTCTCCAATCCTGTAAGTTGCCTTTTCATTTTCTTGATGGTGTGCTTTAAGTATAAATGTTTAAATGTTGATGAAGTCCAATTTATCTACTTATTATTTGACACATGTGCTTTTGGTATATACCTAAGAAATCATTGCCTAATCCAAGGTCATGAAGATTTATTCCCGTGTTTTCCTAAAAATGTTTTATACCAAGGGTGCCAAAAAATGGACACACATTTTAAGAGATGTCATTTATGTATTCCTTTTTGAAGATGAATTGAATTATGGTAGCAATGTGTGTTTGATGTTTGCTCAAGAGATAGCATTAATCAAATGAATGCTAGCATCACCTTGAGACAGGCAGGACAAAGAAAATGGCTGAAGCACAGTTGTCATTTGAGGAGCACAAGACCAGTTTTAAGTAATATTTGAGATCTGAGAACATTGTGGAAGTACAATGACAATGAAGCCATGAGTACGCAACAGAACCTCCAACATGCCTAATAATTACATACATTTGTGATAAGTTTGAGACAAATGATACTGTGTGTGATGTGCACAGGGGAAGATCCAGTAGGCCTCTCACATCAAAAAGCTCTGCAGTAGTTCGCCATAATCAGAAGTGTCGGAATACCAATGGTAACCACTTTTAGCACCTCTTGTAATTGCAGAAGTCAAACTTGATTTGTATCCATCTTTAGTTATCGGTATATATTGAGTATTAAAATTTTAATACATTTTTTCCTTTTTAAAAATGTGTATATTTTTTGGTACCCTCTGTAGCTTTAGCATGAAAGTCTATGATCAATTGTGAGTTGATTTTTTTGTATGTAGTGGGGGGTAGGGATCCAACTTTATTCTTTGGCATGTGGAGGTTCAGTGATTCTGTACCATTTGTAGAAAAGACTCTTAGTAATCCATTTGGTTGATTTGAAACTCCTGTCAAAATAAATTGAGTATAAATGTAATATATTGCTAGATTTTCTTTTTACATGTATTGTTGAGGATTTTTTATGTTTATAATCATAAGACATGCTGGTCTGTAATTTTCTATTCTTGTTATGTATCCGTCTGGTGTTGAAATCAGGGTATCACTGGCTTCAGAATGAATTGGAAAATGTTTCCTGTTATTGGTTGTTTGCACATTTTTAGGAAGAAAGATATTAATTTTTCTGCAATCAGATGAGATGTGGGTGCATTCAGGGTGTTATGGCCGTACATGCAATAATTCTTCTTTAAGTACTTGCTAGGATTTGCCAGTGAAATCAACTTTGTGGGAAGTGTTTAAGTTACTAATTCAATATTTTTAGTTATTGTAGATGGTTGTTTTCTATTCCTTCTTGAGTTGGTCTTGCTAGTTTGTGTCTTCCAAAATTTTTTTCCAATATATCGAGTTTGTCTAATTTGTTGACATGAAATTTCTTATAGTATTCCTTTAAAATCATTTTTATTTCCACAAGGTTAGGATTAATGGCCTTGATTTCTTTCTTGATTTTGCTAATCTGAATCTTCTAACTTTTTTCCTGATATGTTTATCTAAAGATTTGCCAATTTTCTTTAGCTTTTCATGAAACCAACTTTTAAAAAATTCTCTCTACTGTTTTTGTTATTTTTTATTTTATTATTTTTTGCTTTTTAAAAATTATGTTCTTCCTTCTGGTAACTTGGAGTTTAGCAAGCTCTTATGTTTCTTTCAGTTCTTTCACTGGAAGTAGGTTATTGATTTGATAACTTTCTTTTTCTTTTTTTTGAGTTGGATTCTCACTCTGTTTTCTTTAATGTTAGCATGCACAGCTATAAATTTCTCTGTGGACACTCCTTTGGCCACATCCCATAAGTTTTGGTATGTTTTGTGTGGGTTTTCATTCATTTAAAGTATTTTCTCATTTCCAAGGTTATTTATTCTTTGACATATTGTATTTTAAAAATGGTTTGTTCAGTTTCCACATATTTAAAATTTCCTTCAATTATTGATTTTATTTGCATTTCACTGTAGCCAGAAAATGCTCTGCATGTATACTCTTTTAAAAATATAATAAATGAAGCTTATTTGATGAACTAACATGCAGTTTATCTTGAAGAATGCTCTATGTATACTTCAGAAGATTGTATATTCTGTTTTTTCTTGGATAGAGTGTTTTACACATGACTGTAAGGCCTAGTTGGTTTATTTTTTATTTTAGTGTTGTGGGGTATAAGTGAAAATATACTACATAAGTAAGTTACATGCAGGTAATGTTTGGGCTTCTAGCTGGTTATCTCTGCCCTGATTATAGACCAAGTACCCAATGTGTTGCCACGTTTTTTTCTTCCCTCCACCCTCCTCTTCCTTAGCAGTGTCCAGTGTCTGCTGATCCCACCTTTGTGCTTGTGTGACCAAGTGATCAGTGTCCACTTATGAGTGATAACATGTGGTATTCAATTTTTTGTTTCTGTGATAGGTCATTTAGTATGATAGTTTCCAGCTGCATCCAAGTTGCTGTGAAGGTTATAATTTTGTTCAATTTTATGGCTGCATACTATTCCATCATGTATATGTACCACATTTTCTTTATCCAGTCTACTTTCAGTGGGCATCTGGACTGGTTTATTAATCTTTTCTCTATTATCTGCAATAACAATTCAAGCATTTCAACTTCATGCCTCATGGGTTATCGCTTCTTCCAGGCTTTTAAAGGTCATCCTAGCAATGAATTCATACCATCTGACAATCTTGTCATGGTGCTAACATTCATATACTGAAATATATAACTAAACCTAAAAATCACATGATAATTTGTCATTTATAGAACTTAGATACTGTGTCCCAGCTGAGAGCTGTAGAATCCTTGCTGTACTATATGCCTGTGTGGGTTTGTGGGAGGGCATATATTGAAATAGTTACACACTAGTGAGCTGTATATTACAATCAAATTTGATAAAGTAGAAATAAGTCCATAAGGAATTGGTGAAGTTATAATAAAAAACGTTTACTATGATAGAACGGAGGTTATTTACTTGATGCATATTTTAATGGAGTGAACATTAATGGGGTCACTAAAATTAGGTATGCCACCTGAAATTCAGAGAAATTTTAAATTATGTTTTCTGATAGTTACCAGTTTTTAATTGTCAATAATTCTATTTAATTTTTTATTCCATAAAAATAATGATTTTATTTTGATAAGATAAATTTTTATTTCATGAACTTCTCTTGACCAAATAAGTTATCTTAAAATATGAGAACAAGAAAGGAGATACCAGCCAGGACTCAAGATATATTCTAGTATTTCCAGAATGACTGAAAGCCATGCTGAGAAAGGATATGCTATGGTAATGAAACGTGAGGTAAGAACATTTTAATGTAAGGTCTTCAAAAACCATTTTTTCCTGAAATATCTATAAATAGAATCATGGCTTTGTCTCTAATTGATGGTGTTTATAATTTTGATACCTTAAAATTGTTGCTTATTTGTAAAAAAATTTTTTAAAAAATGTCACTCTACTGATAAAATTACTATATCCCTTCACAAGATGCTCTTTATTTATGGAAAGTATATTAATGTTTTTTAAAAAGATTAAACATGTGCTCCATCAGAGCCTGTTTGTAATGAGATTAAGGCAATTAAGTAATTAGAAAAGCATATCTGAAGTTGCTGAATAAACTTTACTGAAATAATTAATACTTTGTGTATTTTTAATTGAATATCTTAAATACAAAGATGCAACTAATATTTTGTCAGTCTCACTTGTTTTGTTTGTTTGTTTGTCTTTGAGTCATGGTCTCACTCTGTAGCCCAGGCTGGAGTGCAATGGCACCATGATGGCTCATCACAGTTTTGACCTCTCGGGATCAGGTGATCCTTCTACCACAGCTTCCCAAGTACCTAGGACCACATGTACATGCCACAATTCCCAGCTAATTTTTTGATCTTTTTGTAGAGAAGAGGTCTTGGGTCTTGCTATGTTGCCTAGGCTGGTCTCGAACTCCTGATCTCAAGCAATCCTCCTGCCTCCATTTCTTAAAGTGCTGGGATTACAGTTGTGAGCCATCACACCCAGCCATCACTGTTTTTATTCATCTGGCAATAAAAATTTACTTGAATGTTAATATACAATGTAAAGTTTGGTTCATCATCCTCATACATCTATCTCACTTCAACTACTCCCTTTATTTTTTCACTACTGAGGAAGTAATTTATAAATAGAAATAATCTATTTATACAAATGTCCAGTGCTAGCATTTCAAGTGCTTTCTTCTAAATTTATTATACCACTGCAGTAATCAATCTGTAATTCTGGTTGTTAAATGGCAGCAAAAACACACAACTTTTAATTGGTAAAGGGAAGAGGGGGTAAGAAGGTGGTGGATAATTGTCATCAAATTAAAGACAGGAGTATTGTTTATGGAGAGAAGTATAATGAGAATCTGTGAAGTACAGAAGTGGTTTCTTCCTTTTTTGCCTTTTCTATCTAGTCTATAGCAAGACAGATCCTAAAAACAATAGTCTATTTCTTTAATGCTCTCATTTAAAGACAATACATATGTGATACATTAAACAACAGTTTATGTTTAATCCCTAAAGTTTTTATTTCCAGAATGACTGAAAGCCATGTTGAGAAGGGATATGCTATGGTAATGAAATGTGAGGTAAGAACATTTTAATGTAAGGTCTTTAAAAACCATTTTTTCCTGAAATGTCTACAAATAGAATCATGGCTTTGTCTCTAACTGAAGTGATCAATATCAAATAAAAATAAAAGATCATTTTTACAGATAACTGGGATTCTGTATAAATCCTAATGAAGAAACACCATAGCAAGTTCAGTTTGAAGAGTGACTATGAAACTTTGAGAATAAATATAAAACATTATTTCTTCATCCACTAGTAACAATTGTATCTGATGCCCATTTACAACCTACAATCCTTAGGTCCAGTCACATAGTGAGTTCTGGACTAATCCTGACAGAGAAAGAAATCATCACTATCATAGCCCTAGCACTGAAGGACTTTATATAAATTACTTACTCAGAATTTGTGCCTGCTGACTGAAAAGTTACTTATTCTCTTGAGCTTTTAAAATTTGCATCATAAAGGGAAAATTACTTTAAAAATACTAAGAAATTCCTGAAAGAAAAACTGTAGCCATATTATGATCAGAAGAGTATATCCTGGTCAGATCTCCTCCCAAATACCATTTTGTGAGTATTGAGGGTTATTCTAAAATTGATTTTTTTTCTACTTAAAGTAGAATGGTTGCATAAGTCTAAAATAGTCTGCCTGCTTCTCTGCTATTTGAAATTTCTTCCTTTACTAGAGATTCTGATTTTACTGTATCATCTGTGAAATCTTCTTAGCAAATTTAGCTTAGAGGAATTTTTCTTATTCTTCAACAGATAAAGCATATTTGGTCTCAACCTATAGTTGGATATTTATAAAATAAAGAGTTTTCATTAAATGTGTATACATGCACGTCATCTCACCAATTCCAGCAAGAAGAGAAAGATAAAGAGTATGTATAATTACATTGTGACTCTCAGAGCATTCTCTTTATGACTACTTTTTTTTTAAACCACTAATAAAGGTGTTTCTCAAACTTTAAAGTGCATAAACACTCCTGAAAAGTTGTTAAGTTTCAAGTTGTAAGGTCTTACCCAGAGGATTCTGATTTGACCATTGGTAGGTAGGGCCTAGAAATCTGCATTTAACAAAATCATGAGGATTCTAAAGCAAGTGGTCCCCTCTAAACTGTTTTAGCTACTAAAATACTTCCCTAAATAATATTACCTCATATGTGATTGAAAAAGCTGTACTACTAACTGGATATGCTAGTAATTATATAGATATGGATGATACAGAAATAAATATACAGATAGATACAGTTACAGATATAGATATAAATATTGATTAATAAAAATATCATGGATTAATTTTCTTTGATTACCTGTAATCCTTGGTGTCATGTGCTCTAACTTCAACAGAGCAACAATACTATGTTAACATTTACTTGCTGTGTAGTGGGAAGACAGAGAGATCATGCCTATTACAGGAAGTGGCACTTTATTATACTGGCTGGCTCGGCGGGCTTGATGGGCTAATAATGATTCTAGGTCGAGCTCCGCAGAATGGGAGAAGTGGGGTCTTATACCTTTGTTTAGGTAAGGGAGGGGGTCGTGTTGAGCGATTACACATTCTCTTTGAATTTACAAGGTGGTGTTCAGAAAAATCAGATTTTTCAAAGAACAAATGGTCTCCAGGAACTGCAGGGTTGTAAACCATCAACATTTGCAATTTATTCCTCAAAGGAGAATTCTAAAACAAATAACTAAATAAAGCCATAAACAGCAATGCCAGGAGTCCTTAGGAACCTGATGGCTTCTTTCAGGCTGAGTGTCCTCAGCCCTCCTTGAAGCCCCCCTTTTTTTTTTTTGCT
This sequence comes from Cephalopachus bancanus, assembly GCA_027257055.1. NCBI lineage: Eukaryota > Metazoa > Chordata > Mammalia > Primates > Tarsiidae > Cephalopachus > Cephalopachus bancanus. The sequence continues at coordinate 4,045,357 of JAPVLO010000012.1, forward strand.
CCACGACTTTCTAATGATGCCTACAAAATGGCCTGGTACAAAACCTTTTTAGAGTGAACAGACCACGTAGATGTAAAATGATCTGTTTCTACTTATTCCTAATTATGAACAGACAAAATTGTAAAAAATCCTCATGAATTACTAAATAGTAACCTTAGTTGTAAGACATGGACAATTAAATGAGAGTGATTAGGTCTCACTCTATGCTCCACAGAGTGCCTCGTACTTGACCTGTTCTTTAGGTGAAGTACCGAGCTTACAAGTTGACTTAATCAGGAGGAAATGGCCAGTTCCCATGCCTTATTAAGTCCTGCAAAGCATTCAGCATTTAAAGCTTTACCAGTTTTGTAAGAGGTGTGCTAGTCAGGCATAGCCAAAAAAGCAAGCATTAGTGTTATTTAGCATTACAATATAAAGTAGGAACTCAGCATAGAGTCATTACACGACTCTAAGAGATTTCCCAAGTTTTACAGGGACAAGCAGTTGATTGGAATCCTAGGCAAGGCCTAAACCTTTAGAAGCAGACTTACTTTCAACTAACCTGGCTTTTAGCATTTGAAAACAAGAACAATTTATTCAGTCCCTCAGTTACCAAAGAAAGATTACAAAATTATTTTTTTCAAGGGTAGCATTAACTTGTACTGAGTTAGCAAAAGGCTAAGTAGCATATAAGAGACATTTCTACGTTTCTTTACAGGTGGATTATAATGAGCTTCTTCAGAACTTATGAAGGAGAACACAGGCTTAGGAAGGGAGGGGGTGTTGTCCCGGAAAAGAATTCAAGATTACCAGTATCACTTCATATACCCAGAAGGCAATTTTTCCATAACCTTAGCAACAAAAGGCAGGAATTTTAACAATGCCAACAGGTTGGGAGAAACACCACACAAGTAAAGGGAGAGAAACATAAAATGACATAAAGAAACATGTGTCAATCAAGTTTTTAAAAGACAACATGTCCCATCAAACAAAGCATAATAACTCAACAAACTTTTTAGTAGATTTAAAATGACAGACACACACAAATAAGAGAATGAGGGGTATGGGAAACATCTGCTTTGTTCCCCTCCATTCATATTCCTTGTGAAGATATCTCAGACACCTCTCAGCAATTGGCAGGTTGGTACACCCCCAGTGCAGACTAACTTTATGCAAAGCCCTCCCATGGTCCATCTCATTCACATACAATCACAGCACCTTCTTCAACCTTCCATCCTAATCCTAGGAGTCTATGGGTTCATCTACAGAGAGTGTTTCCTTCCACTGCCTTTCAGCCCTTTCCTTCAGGCTGGAGATTACTAGTGGACTCTAGGAGGTGATCAAGCTCCCCTTCTGCCATCCACTGGCAGGTCTATGCAAAGGCCCTTATTCTTACCCTTTCCATCAGGTGGTTTTTCTGTCCTTTCTGTCAGGTGGTCATCCTTATGCCAGTTCCTCACCTCTTGGGTCCCTGTTGTGCTTTCACGGTTCGAGCCTCAGTGCACTGGGAGGGGCCTCCCTCCTATGGATCAAGAGGTCCATTGCGCACCAGGCAAGATTGCCCCTCTCATTGCGCTGGAGGTCATACCCCAATGACAAAGGAGGTAGAACACACCATCTCCAAACTCTCCTTTTCCCAGACAAGGCACCAGAATAATGTAGCGGGAAGACAGAGAGATTGTGACACTGAGACTATTATAGGAAGTAGCACTTTATTATGCTGGATAGCTTGGCGGGCTTGATGGGCTAATAATGCTTCCAGGTTAGCCCCGCAGTATGGAAGAAGCGGGGTCTTATACCTTTGTTTAGGTAAGGGAGGAGGTTGTGTTGAGCTATTATACATTCTTTTTCGAATTTACAAGGTGGTGTTCAGAAAAATCAGATTTTTCAAAGAATAAATGGTCTTCAGGAACTGCAGGGTTGTAAATCATCAACTTCAAAAGAGGGGTTTTGGATAAATCTGTGAATTAGTTACTCTTCTGCATTTCCATGAGAGCCATCAGTCTTTGGCCATTTGGCTTTTTCAAACAAAACCGGCATGGTGGGTCTTTAAAGCTTGCAGCTTGCCTTTCAAAAGGAAATATCTCTAACTGCTACCAACCCCTCCTTTCTGCCACAGGTTAGTGGGAGATAATTTGTCATTCCAGGTGATTGCCATGGGGCCAACTGCTGACCCTAAAGCTGTTACTCATGTGTTTCTGCATTCATTTACTCAATTATACAAGAAATATATATTTGAGCATTTGCCACTGCTGGGTAGTTTCCTATCAAGAGTTGACACTGAGTCATGGGTTTTGAAGAGGTCTGAGGAAAGTAAGATAGTTTATGAGAGTCACACAGAGTTACAGTTCCTTCTGAGACTTAGATGATCGTCATAGTGTCAGTGTGAGAAACAACAAAAACAAAACTAGAGCAAAAATCATGATTTCCAGTTATTGCTGTGCCACTTTTGTACAAGTCATTGATATTGTTTTTACTTATGTAACATAGATAATAACTCTCCTGCCTGGATTGTTGATACTAGACTAAAATGATAAAATATATGTAAATAATTGTATAAATAGTAAAGTTAAAAATATAGTGAAGGTAAAAATGTTTTCACCTGTGGCACTGCTTCTTTGGGGAAAAATATAGCTCCTTTGATTAAAAATTGCAAATATAGGCTGGAAGGAGGAAGATGGCAGTGGAGTCAGTCGGACTATAGAAATCCCAGTCTGAGTGAGTGAGTGTATGGAAAATTTTGCATATGTGTTGGTGAGTAAGTGGGTGTGTGAGTGGCCAGCTGAATGGGGACTCTGGAGCAAGGGGCCAGGGCTCTCCTAGTGAAGCAGCTGGTGATGCAGCTGCTCTGCTTGGTCCCTAGCACTTCCCAGATCACAGAAGCTGAGCACCATTTAAAAAATATCGACCAAGCCCTTCCTGGGAAGAAGCTGCCAGGAGAGACTGCTGGTTCCAGTCTCTGCCTCACCACTGCAGTACCTGGTTAGACACTGGAAGCAAGGACTGCAGAGGGAGCACAGCAAGGGATTCCAGAGACAGAGCTCCACTGGAGAAGATGAAACAGGCACCCTGCCATCATCTTGAAAACTGGGCAGGAAAAGTGCTCTGGCATGCTCACCATGGATGGACAGACCTGATCTCTATGACCAGCAAGTAAACTACTTCGGAGTTGATCATGACCCAGAGGGAATATTCTGAAAGCACAAACTCTGGAGGGACAGGATGAGTGCTGAGTCTCTGGAGCCCCAGGACAAAGGGAATGGCCAGAAAAGGAAGAGGAAGACCTCCAAAGCGGTTAGTGGTGAGTCTGGGACTGACCCAACAACCTCCTCTCCGGCAATCCTCTGAACGTTAGATCCACCTAGCTGGGGCATGACTGAGAGGGAAGAAGCCAGGTAGAGTCACAATAGGAGGACTCCAATCCAGGATAAGCCTGGCTAGGGAACCCTCGCCACACCAGGACCTGGGGAAGAGACAATCCTGCACCCTCCCACCAGAGGGGATCCTTCTGACCATAGGAGAATGAGAAGGAAGGACTGAAGTCTCATCCATCCTCACTCCCTTTTCATCCTTCCCTGGGCTAGACAAAGGAGAGGTTGTAAATGAGGCCCAGCTCAGCAGGAGATAGCAGAGGGGCCTATCTGTGAGCAGATAAGAGGAACAATTACAGAAACTGCCACAAGAGGGCAGGATTGTTTCCTTTGTTTGTTTTTTAATTTTTTTATACTTTTCCTTTGTGCATGAATGTGTACTTGAGAGTTTGATCGCAACGCCCCCACCCTTTTTTTCTTTTAAGTTGGAGTCTCACACTGTTGCCCAGGCTGGAGTGCAGTGGCATTCTCACAGCCACCCCAGTGTCAACCTGCTGGACTCAGGTGATCCTTCTGCCTCAGCCTTCCAAGTAGCCAGAACTACAGGCAAGCGCTACCACATCTGGCTATTTTTTTTTTTACTTGTAGAGATGAGGTCTCGTCAAGTTGCCCAGGCTATTCTCGAACCTATGATCTTTTTTACTTTCATTTTTTGTTTTGTATTTGTGTGTGTATGTGAATGATTGAGTGTTCATCAGTTCTTTTTTGTTTGTTTATGTTTTGTTCTTTGTTTTAGTTTAATGTGTGTGTATGAATATATGTGTGAGGGTTTGATTTGAATTCCTTTTTTTCTTTTCCTGCTATCACTTTGTGTTGGGAATGTGTGTGTGTGTGTGTGTGTGTGTGTGTGTGTGTGTGTGTGTGTGTTTGGATTTCCTGGGGTTTTTTTAGTTGTTGTTTATTTTGTCTTGCTTTGTTTTTTTTCCAATTTGTTTTGGTGTGTGTGTGTGTGTGGGTGTGTGTGCTTGTGTAATGGTTGTTTTGCTTTGGTTTCTACTTTTGTTGTCCAGTGGGTTTTTTTAAACTTTTAGAAACATTTTTGTTCATCTTATTTCACTCTACTTTTCTCTGTTCTCCTCATTGCTGTTACCATATCTTGGACTCAGGGGATACACACACATACCCATTGCATAATCATATAGAGTGGTGACGGGGAGTGGGTCTCAGGGAACTCATACAACAATCAGTGAAAATTGTAATTTGCAAGTAGTTTCTGAATCCTAGCTTCCCATCCTCCACCTCATTTGACTCTCAAAACTACAAGAGACAGCAAAGATTCCCACCCACCGCCCTATTTCAAAATAGCAAATTTAGAGCCATGATAAGGGAAGAATAGACAGCTGAGCAAACATCAGTAGTAAAAGCCTCTCCCACTGCCACTGAATAATGGAACTAAAGAGAAAAGAACAAGATCTGTCATAAATAAAGAAAAATCAACTGAAGATCACAGGTAATTCCCAGTGAAATTCCCAAAGAGAAAACACCTGAAAAATCAGACCTCAGAGCCCAAGCAATGGAAGTTACCAATGACTGGTCCCAGAATACAATAGGGATTAGGGAATGAATGGAATGAGTGAATAAGACTCAAGAAAGACAAGATACAACACTGAAAGAGCTAGTAACGGAGATTTTGGCCATAAAAAATTTCACCCAGGAAATAAATAACAAGTGACAAACATGGAAAACAAAATTATCAAGCAGAAGAAAAAATCTCAGAACTTGAAGACAAAACATGGAAGTAACCTGATCTGTAAAAAAAAAAAAAAAAATCATAGAAAAGAAAACTCAGAAAGAAAGAATAAAGCCTCCAAGAGGTGTGCCATTATGTCAATAGGCCAAATCTATGCCTGACTGGTATCCCAGAGGAGGAAAGGAAAATGGAGAACACCAAGTATTCCAGGAGGTTATCCAAGAAAATTTTCCCCATCTGTCCAGAGGTGTGACCATTCAAACACAAGAGATACAGAGAACCCCTGGAAGACTTCAAATGAGAAGGTCAACCCCTAGACACATGGTAATTTGCCTACATAAAGTAGGCACAAAAGAAAAACTTCTAATGGCAGCAAAAGAGAAAGGTCAGACGACCTACTGGGGAAAACCAGTCAGAATAGCAGCAGACCTAGTGGCAGAAATATTACAAGCTAGAAGGGACTGGAGTCCAATATTCAAAGTCCTCAATGATAAACAATTTCAACCTAGAATTTCCTACCCAGTCAAGCTTAGCTTCATCAGTGATGGGGAATTAAAATCCTTCTCAGACATTCCAATCCCTAAGAGATTATGCAGCTTCCAGACCACCACTATAGGAGATGCTTTAAAAAGGGATTGAGCACAGAAGAAAGAAGAAAAAGAATGACCACTCACTTCCCAAAAGAACAGCAGAACACAGAATCAACAGAGAATACATCATGACTGCAAACTTGAAAACACATATATACATAAACTCAAAAGCTTAAAGAAAACAAACAAATAAACAAAGAGAAAAACTATAAAAACCTCAATGGGGACACAAACACATTTAAATAATCAGACTAAATGTGAATGGATTAAATGCACCACTGAAGAGACACAGAATGGCAAGCTGGATAAGAAACCATGACCTAATTATTTACTGCATCCTGGAAACTTATCTCACCACAAGGGACACACACAGACTCAAAGTTAGAAGATGAAAAATGAGATTCCAGGCAAATGAATCACAAAAGAATGCAGGAGTCACGATCTTAATATCAGACAAAACAACTTTTAAGCTATCAAAAGTTTAAAAAGATATGGAAGAACACTACCTAATGATAAAAGTTTCAATTCATCAACAAGAAATAACCAACCTAAACATATATGCACCAAAACAGGAGCACCAGCATTTATAAAGCAACTACTAAGTAAACTAAAAAAAGATAGTGACTCTAGCACTACTATAGCTGAGAAATTAAATATCTCACTAACTACCCTAGATAGATCATCAGGGCAAAAATCAACAAAGAGATCCAGAACCGCAACTTGATGCTTGACCAAATGGACTTAAGATACTAACAGAATATTCCATCCAACAACCACAAAATATACATTCTACTCATAACCACATGGAATATACTCCAAGATCAATCACATCCTTGGCCATAAATCATATACAAATTCCATAAGATCAAAATACTGCCAAACACCTTCTCAGACCACAGTGGAATAAAAATAAATATCAATACCAACAAAATTCCCCTAAAAACCAAAGACACAGAACTAAATAGCATGATACTGAACATACTGGATCAACACAAAAATCAAAACCAAAATTAATATATTCCTGAAAATAATTAAAAATGAAGAAACATCTTACCAAAACCTCTGGTATGCCTTGAAAACAGTTCTAAGAGAGGAATTCATATCTCTACAAACACACATCAAGAAATTGGAAAAATCACAAGGTAACAACGTAACAAATCAACCAAGGGAGGTGAAAAGTCAAGACCACCAAAATCCTAATTTTAGCAGAAGAATCCAGATCAGCAAAGAAAAAGTCCAAAAAGGAACATAGAAGACAAATACATCATAGAAAAAAAAATCAACAAAACCAAAAGCTGATTCTTTGAAATAATAAACAAAATTGAAGGACCCCCAGCCATAATGACCAAGAAAAAGCAAAAGCCCAAATAAATATAATCAGAAATGCAAAAGATCAAATCACAACTGACCCTGAAGAAATACAAAAGATTATCAGAGATTACTATACACACCTGTATGGAAACAAACTTGATAACCTAAATGAAATGCAGTATGTTCTGACAACACACAACCTCCCAAGGTGGAAACAAGAAAACAGTGAGATGCTAAACAGACCAAATAACAATGCAGGAAATTGACTCTGTCATATGAAAACTACCTACAACAAAAAGCCCCGGACCAGACGACTTTTCAGTGGAATTCTGCAAAACATACACGGAGGAGTTGATACCAATCTTACAGAAGGTATTTCAGGCAATTGAGAAAGATGGAATTCTCCCCATATCATTTCATGAAGCTAATATTACATTGATACCCAAACCAGGTAAAAATCCAACCAAAAAAGAGAAGTACAGGACAATATCCCGAATGAACCTAGATGCAAAATTCTCAACAAGATTCTAGCAAATCAGATCCAACAACATATCTCAAAAATCCTCCATCATGACCAAGTAGGCTTCATCCCCAGGATGCAGGGTTGTTTCAACATCTGTAAGACCATAAATGTAATTAAATACCTCAACAGTTGTTAAAACAAGAAACCCATGGTTACACCAATAGACGAAGAAAAACCTTTTGATAGAATCCAGCATCGCTTCTTGATAAAAACCCTTAAACACCTATGAATAGTAGGAACATACCTCAAAATAATAAGTGCTATCTACAATAAGCCCACAGCCAGCATATTGCTAAATGGACAGAAACTGGAAACATTTCCCATGAAAACTGGAACAAGACAAGGCTGCCCATTCTCTCCATTCTTGTTCAACCTTGTGTTGGAAGTCCTAACTAGAGCAATAAGACAAAAGAAGGAAATCAGGGGTATCCAAATAGGAAAATAAGAAGTTAAGTTATTCCTCTTTGCTGATGATACAATCTTATCCCTTGAAAATCCAAAAGAATCTGTCAAAAACCTGCTTTCACTGATAAAGGACTTTGGCACAGTCTTGGAGTTCAAAATAAGTGTGCAAAAGACAGTCACATTCTTATACACCAACAACAAGCAGGCAGAGGACCAAATAAAATGTACAATCCCATTCACAATAGCCACACACCTACAAAAAAAGAAATACCTTGGCATCTTCCTATACAGAGATGTCAAAGACCTTTACAATGAAAACTACAAAACATTGCTCAAAGAAATTCCAGAAGACACAAATAAAAATAAATTTTATGCTCATGGATAGGAAGAATTAACATTGTTAAGATGTCCATCCACCAAAGGAAATATACAGACTCAATGCAATACCCATTAAATTACCACCATCATTCTTCTCAGACCTGGAAATGACAATACAGAAATTCAGATGGAAACATAAACAACCACAAATAGCCAAAACAATCCTTAGCAAAGGAAACAAAGCTGGAGGTATTACAATTCCAGACTTTAAACTTTAATTTAAGGCTACAATAATCAAAACAGCTTGGTATTGGTACAAGAGCAGCCATATGGACCAATGGAACAGGATAGAGATTCCAGAAGCAAGACCTGAATTTCTCAACCAACTCATCTTCAACAGTTTCCACCAACAATCACTGGGGAGGGGAGAACCTATTCAGTAAATGGTGCTGGGAAAACTGGCTGACCACATGCAGAAGATTGAAACAGGACCCCTATATATCCCCATACACAAAAATTAACTTTAAATGGATCAAAGATATAAATGTAAAACTTCAAACTACAAGAATCTTAGAAAATGCAGGAGACACCTTTATGGAAATTGAAACTGGCAATCAATTCCTGATCAAAGCCCCAAGTGCCCATGCTATAAGAGATCGATAGACAAGTGGGACCTCATCAAACTGAAAAGTCTCTGCAAAGCCAAAGAAACCATCAAGAGAGCAGGGAGCTAACCCACAGAATGGGAAAAAAATCTTTGCCACTGTATATTTGACAAAGACCTAACTAACATCCAGGATCTACAAGGAGCTCAAACATGCTAAAAGGAAAAAAGCAAATAGTTCCATTTTAAAGTGGGCAAAAGACATGAATAGACACTTCACAAAATAAGACATATGAACAGCTAATAGATACATGAAAAAATGCTCAACCTCACTAATCATCAGAGAAATGCAAATTGAAACCACATTGAGATACTACCTAACCCCAATAAGAATGCTCATCATTAATATAACAAACAACAACAGATGCTGGCGAGGATGCGGAGAAAAGGAAGTTTCTACACAGCTGGTGGGAATGCAAGCTAGTGCACCCTCTTGGAAAAGTGTGCTGATTTCTAAAATAATTAAGAAAGTAACCTCCCATATGACCCAACAATCCCCCTACTGGCAATAAACTCAGGGGAGCACAAATCATTCTACAAAAAAGATACCTGCACACACATGCTAATTGCAGCATTATTCACAGTAGCAAAAACATGGAACCAATTGTGCTGCCCATTGAAAGTGGACTGGATAAAAAATTGTGGTACATATATACAATGGAATATTATGCAGCCAGAAAGAAGGACAAACATGAATTTCTCAGCAACTTGGGTGGATTTAGAGTCTGTCATACTCAGTGACCTATCACAGAAACAAAGTACCACATATTCTCACTCATAAGCGGACCCTGAACATTCGCCATAATAATGTAAGAAAGAGATTGGCAGTAGTGGGACACTGCCTGGGTGGGGTAGTGGACACAGCATCAATAAGGATACCTGATCTCAATCCAGCCAAAGAGGGGACCAAAGAGATGCCCAAACTTTACCTATACGATGACCATTTTTATGTCTAATCCTGAATTGTACCCTGTATGTTTAAAAACACAAACAAAAAAAAAGCCAATTGCAAATATAAAAACTAAAATATATTTGGAAATCTGGCAAAGTAGTGGGTTTTCGAAATGCTTCTGTCCATATTATCTGACCAACCATTAATTATTTATGTCCAGGAACAGTTTTCTATTATCTGTTTTTTTATTTGAGTTGCTCTCATATTAGAAAAAAAAATTCTATAAATTTTGTTCTCCTTGGGAAATTATACATTTTATTCATTGTTGTATATTTATCCTTGAGGAAAAAAGACATAAACTTCATCAACCTGGAAAAAATCATATTATGTTAAAAGAGGCAAACACAGAATTCACAGCTACTATTTAAAGATATTTCTGTAACCCAAATTATTGCCCTTAGAATGTTTTTGTTGTAATTTTCGAGCAACTTTAATCAATGTTTGTAACCATATCACAGATCATTCTGTTTATAGCTCTTTTCTTTTCGAAATTAACACGCTGTTTTCCAAAGAGGTTGCTCTAGTTTGCATTCCCACCAGCTGTGTAGAAGTGTTCCTTTCACTCCACATCCTCACCAGCATTTGTTGTTGTTTGTTTTATTAATGATGGCCATTCTTATTGGAGTTAGGTAGTATCTCAATGTGATTTTGATTTGCATTTCTCTGATGATTAGTGAGGTTGAGCATTTCCTCATGTATCTGTTAGCTGCTCATATTTCTTCTTTTGAGAAGTGTCCATTCTTGTCTTTTGCCCACTTTTTAATGGAACTATTTGTTTTTTCCTTTCCTTTCAGTATGTTTGAGTTCCTTTTAGATCCTGGATGTTAGACCTTTGTGCCCAAGAAATGTTTACACATATGCCATCCTTCATGAATGTGGAATGTATAACTGCTGTCCATGGTATGGTAATCTCATATCTCATTACAACTTAAATATGGGAAATCATTCAAAGTATGACATTTAAATATAAATTGCAAGCCACAAACAATGTGGATATTTATTTCCAAACATAATTCTATTCCTTTCTCCTTCCAAAAAAACATTTCCACTCAGAACTTCTAGATTTTCTGTTGTGCTACACATAAGAGTCTTGGAAGTCTGTACATCTTTTAGCAGAAATTTTTTTTTTATGACAATGAAGGAAATAGCTTATGTATTCCCACTTCTTTAAGGTTTATATTAAACTTTAATACTGTATATAGCATTTTGTATCACTAACATAAAATACAAAGTATAAACAATGTAGACATTTATCTCCAAATATAATTCTATTGCCAAACAAATCTTTTTCTTCTAATTTATCACTTCTAGATTATTTTCTAAGATCATGGCTTTGTGGTTACTTTCAAAATGTGCTCATTTCTAAAATGGCTTAATGATACCATCATCTCCTTATTCTAGTACTATGTATTTCTGGGGACCATGGCATCAGATGCTGATGGAAATTCAAGCCTTCAATTCTGTTGAAGCCCTGATTATCAAATTCTATACCAGTTGCAGAGGTAACAGAATTAAAATATATAAATTACAAAAAGTATGGTGACCATGGAACATTAATAGGTGATAACAACACTAGAATATACTGAAGCAAACATTTTCAGGAACATGTCTTAGTGGCAGAGCAATGTTATTAATTCTGCAAAGGTTTAAGCCTCAGTCACAGTAAATGTCAGCTCTTTCAGTGACATTCATGGAAGAGACTATGCAATGTTTGTTAGTTACAGTGGAGTATTCTAAGAAAAAAAGGAGTTTCAAAGTGATGTGATAGGAAAAATAACTGCTTGGTCCCAACAAAGCAGGGCCATTATTTCACAATTGGGAAGTTGCCTGGAGATGTGGCTTTTAGAATGAGTTTCATGGACAAACCTCCAACAACTTCAATTGTATCCCCAAGCCTCTACTATATGACCCAAGATAAGACAACTGGAGCACAGCAATCAAAAGCAAAAAAAAAAGAAGAAAATATTTTAGAAAATATTCAGGATAAGAGTTATTTTCAGAGTAAGGTTGTTTATGACTTAAGCCAAAAAAACAAAACCTTAGCAAGATTTTAAAAGGTGATAAGTTGATGGCAGGACACCTTCTCTACTTACAGAGGAGAAAACAAATATCCATAGAGGTTTAAATTTTTATCTAAAAATAAAGATCTGATTGGTGATTGATGTCTCTTTTTTTTGTTTTGTTCTGTTTTTGTTTTTTTCCTCTTCTATAAAGATAACTAGAAACTGGCCAGTAATTGTCTGTTGTGAAACTGCTTAATTCTAACATTCTGACTTGTTTAGGTGAATTTTTAAAAATTCTAGTTATAGTATAATTTTTACACAATTTAGTCTCAGTGATCATACAATACTAGTAAGACCAAGCCTGAGTTGTTGAGTCAGTAACTCCTGAATTCAAACCCAAAAGTTTCTGAAACAGTGTTTCTGGGTTTTTTTTAAATGTAAAATGTGTAAAATGGATACAACAATCTCTACTTTCTTGCATAACTTGAGACCTAAGTGAGATAATATATGTTAAAACATCACTTTTTAACTTCCCTACTTGTTAATATTTTATTGTATAAAACCTATTGGTAAAATTAATATCATCTGACTTAGTTATTTGGTATTGTCAGTAGGAGGGGGAAACTGAGTCAAAATTTGAAATTTATTTTGTTGCTCTAGTAATTTAACTGTTGTTTTTAAGATACTTACAAATAAATTCTAATTTCTTCTTAGGGTCAAAAAGCTAAAAACAAAGTGGAAATAGGCAGATTTGTTTTTACTCAAGAGAAATTAATAACTTTATGTTAAGTACTAAGAAAATTTGGATTCACAAGTATTTATGAGATAAAAATTCGAAGTTCTAAATACTGTGATTCTTGTTCCAGTTCTCTTTTTTTTTTTGAGTTGGAGTCTCACTCTGTCGCTCAGACTGGAGTGCAGTGGCTGCTCCCGGCCACCGCAGCTTTGACCTGCTGGGCTCTGGCGATCCTTCTGCCTCAGCCTTCCAAGTAGCCGGCATTACAGGCACGCGCTACCACGCCCGGCTAATTTTTATTTTATTTTATTTTATTGTAGAGATGAGGTCTTGCCTGCCCAGGCGGGTCTCCAGCCAGCGGACTCGGGCAATCCTCTCACCTCAGCCTCCCAAAGGCGCGGGATTACAGGCTGAGCCACCGAGCCCGGCTTCCAGTTCTCTTGAATGATTATATAGTCCAGCCCAACTTGTAATACTCACTTCTATATATTGAATCATAGGACACAGTCAAATTTTTAAGGCTCTTGTGACTTGATTTTGGGTTTCATTTTGACCTGATTAGGAAATATGAAGATGGCTAGTAAAACATTATTTATTCTTGGTGCTTCAGTAGGCATTGAGTCCACTTCTGCTGGAAAAAAAAAAAAAATACCCAGGTGTTTTGCTTTTGGTTAGAATAAGTTTACCCCATCTGTCTCTAAGGGTGTTTCCAGAGAGGGTCAGCATATGAATTGGCGGACTGAGTGGGAAAGATATCTGATTTACACAAATCAACACTAGAGTACACAGATACATAAAACAAATATTATTTGATTTAAAGTAAGAGATAGACTTTAATACAATAAGAGCAGGGGGCTTCAACATACCAGTTTCAACAATGGGCAGAATATCTAGAGAGAAACTCAACAAATATACACCAGAATTAAACTGTACCACAAACTAAATGAACTTAATAGACATTTATGGAACATCTCATCCATCAGCCTCAGAATATACATTATTTTCAGCTGCATATGGAGCATTCTCCAGGATAGATAATATGTTAGACCACAAAACAAATCTTAACTAATATAAGAAGATAGAGACTATATCAAGTCTGATATTTTCTGACCACTGTGCTATAAAATAATAACAACAATAAATTCTTTGGAAAATGAAACAATACATGGAAATTAAACAATATTCCAGTAAATAACCAGTGAGTCAATAGCAAAATTAAAAGAAAAATCAAACAAATTTATTGACACAAATGAGAATTAAAAACACCAAAAATCTTTGAGACATAGAACAAACAATTCTAAGAGAAAAGTTAAGAGCAATAAATGCCTACACTAAAACATAATACAGATTCTAATAAATAGCCTAATCATGCACCTCAAGGAGCTAGAAGAAGTACAAATAAAACACAAAATTGGTAGAAGGGGAATATAAAGTTTTGAGGATAAATGAAAGAGATTTAAAAAAATTAAAACATCAACAAACAGTTTTTGAAATGATAAACTGGAAAACTTTAGCTGAACTAAGAAACAAAAGAAGATCCAAATAAATAAAATCAGAGATAAAAATAAGCATTATAAGTGATATCACAAAAATGAAAAAGATCATATGAAACTATTATGAGCAATTACATGCCATTAAATTAAAAAAATCAAAGAAATTGGTAAATTTTGTAAACACATGTAACATAACAAGATTAACTTATAAATGTTCATTAGGGATATTGGCCTGTAGCTCTCTTTCTTTGTTCAGTCTTCACCTGGTTTGGGTATCAGTGTGATGTTAGCTTCGTAAAATATTTGGGGAGAGTTCTGTCTTTCTTGATTGATTGGAATACTTTCAGTAGGGCTGGTATCAGTTCCTCCTTGTATTTTTTGTAGCTCTCCACTGGAAAACCATATGGTTCAGGACTTTTTTTTTTTTGGTGGGTAGTTTTCTTATGACAGAGTCTATTTCCTGGGTTGTTGTTAGTCTATTTATTGTCTCAGTTTCTTCTTATTTCATCTTGGTAGGTTGTGCAATGTCAGAAAGTCCTCCATTTCATTTAGGTTTTCAAGTTTGCTTCCATATAGGTGTGCATAGTAATCTCTGATTTTTTTTTTGTATTTCTTCAGGGTCTGTTATGATTGATCTTTTGCATTTCTGATTGTGTTTATTTGGGCTTTTTCTCTCTTTTTCTTGGTCAATCTTGTTTATTCTTTCATATAACCAGCGCTTTATTTTTTATTTTTTTTCTATGATAGCTTTGGCTTCTATGTCCTGTATTTGGGCTTTTACTCTGGTGATCTGGTTTTTTCTGCTGGAATTGGGGTTTGGTGGTCCTGTCTTTCCAGCTTCCTTATGTGATTTGTTGGGCTGTTAACTTGTGATCCTTCCATTTTTTTCATGTGTGTTTGTAAAGAAATGGATTCCCCTCTCACTACTGCTTTCATGGTACCCCAGAGGTTTTGGTAAGATGTGTCTTTATTTTCATTTGTTTCCAGAAATATTTTTATTTCTGTGTTGACCCAGAAGTTTCAGCTGTTTAGTGCCCATACCTTTGTGGGTTTGGGGGATCTTTACTGGTGTTGATATATATTTTTATTCCATTTTGGTCAGAAATGTGCATGGCAGTTTTTCAATCATATGTAATGTGTTTATGCCTGATTTATGTCCAAGTATGTGGTTGATCTTGGAGTATGATCCATGTGGTAATGAGTAGGATGTATATTCCATGGTTGTTGGGTACAGTGTTCTCTAGATGTCTATTAATTTCATTTGTTCAAAAGTCAGGTTGTGGTCCCAAATCTTCTTGTTCATTTTTTGCCTCAATGATCTATCTAGGGTTGTGAGTGAGGTATTTAAGCCCCCAGCTATGATAGTGTTTGAGTCAATGTCTTTTTTTAGTTTATCTAGAAGCTGCTTTATAAAGGTTTGTGCTCCTATGTTGGGTGTATATATGTTTAAGATGGATATTTCTTGTTATTGGATTGAACTTTTTATCATTATGTAGTGACTTTTCATTTTTTTTTAAATTTTCAATAACTTAAAGGATATCTTGTGTAGTATTAAGATCACAACTTCTGTTTTCTTTTATTTTCTGTTCACCTGACAAATTTTTTTCCATCCTCTTAATTTGAATCTGTGAGTGTCCATTTTGGTGAGATGAATCTCTTGAGGAAAGCATATTGTTGCATTATTTCTTTTTATCCAGTTTGCCATTCTGTGTCTTTTCAGTGGTGCATTCGGTCCATTCACATTCAGGTTAATTATTGAGATGTGTGAATTTATCCCTGTCATGAGGTTCTTACAGGGTTGCTTTTGTTTGTTTATTTGTTTGTTGGTTGCTTTTTGATATTTGGGTTAATATATGTGTGTATTTTCAATCTTTTTTCTTTATTCTTGGGTAAAGTGTGGTCATTCTTTTTTTCTTTCCTCTGTGTTTAATACTTTCTTAAGTGTTTCTTATAGAGCTGGTGTGTAGGTGCTGTAAACTCTGAGGGATTGAATGTATGGAAAAGATTTAATTCTCCATAACTGATGAAGCTTACCTTAGCTTGATAAGAAATTCTTGGTTGGAATTGTTTATTGTTGAGAACTTTGAAAATTGGACTCCAGTCTCTTCTAGTCTGTAGTGTTTCCCTAGGTAAGTATTCTGCTATTCTAATTGGTCTTCTCTGGTAAGTAGTCTGATCTTTCTCTATTGCTGCCCTTAGGATTTTTTCTCTTACACCTACTTTGTAGCAGATTACTATGTGTCTAGGAGATGGTCTCTTCATTTCATGTCTTGCAGCAGTTCTCTGAGTCTCTTGTGTTTGAATGGTCATGTCTCTGATGAAATGAGAGCAGTTTTCTTGGATAATTTCATGGAATGCTTGTTCCGGGGTGGTCTCTGTCTATCTGCCTCAGGAATTATCTTAGGTTCGGACTCTTGGTATAATCACACATCTCTTGGAGGCTTTGTTTTGTCTTTTAAAGCTTCTTTTCTATGTTTTTAGCAATTTGGGTTAGTTCCATATTTTGGTCCTCAAGTTCTGAGATTCTTTCTTCTGCTTGGTTAATTCTGCTGTCCATGCTTGTCAGTTTGTAATTTATTTCATTTACTGTATTCTTTATTGCTTTCATCCCAATCATCAGCTCCTTTATTCTTTCCTCTTGTCTCTCCTCATTTCTATTCATTCTCTCTATTAATATCTTGATCTCTGGGTTTGTGATTTGGGACCAATCATTCTGGGGGCTCTTCATTGTTTGAGTTCCAAAGTCTGTATTCTCAGGTGCTGTCTTCCCAGGAGTCTGTATGGGATCTGCATTCTTCCTTTGATTCTTCTTTACTTGTAATAGTTTAATTCCCCTTTTCCCCTCCATCTTGAATTCAGTTGCTCACTGATGGGGGATAGCTTTCACTTCTGTTTGCTCAATCCCTTATTCTTCCTTATGTAGATATTCTGGATTTGTTCAATTTTGAAGCCAGATTGGAGATGGAGGGTTGTGCTTTTTGTGGTTTTGTAATTTGATTTAGGTGTGTTTTGGGGTGCTGTGGTTCCGAAGTTATCTTCAGATCACAGTATCCACTGACAGGTGTGTGGGCTCCCTGGAACCCACTTCCCACCACCTTATGTGTCCATGCAATGGGAGTGTATATATGTTCCCTAGATTTTCTAAATAAGACTTCAAAAGCACAGGACACAGAAACAAAAATAAACAAATGAGATTATATTAAACTAACAAGATTTTGCAGAGGAAAGGGAACAATTAACAAAGTGAAGAGACAGTCTCCATAGTGGGAGGAAATACTTGCCAACTACACATCTGACAAAGGGTTAATATTCAGGATATATAGAAAAATTAAACAGCTCAACAACAACAACAAAACAAATGGCCCAATTATAAAATGGAAAAACAGCTGAATAGACATTTATTAAAAGGAAACAATGAAATGGCCAACAGATACAAGAAAAAATACTCACAAGCCGGGCTCAGTGGCTCAGCCTGTAATCCCGTGCTTTGGGAGGCTGAGGTGAGTGGATTGCCTGAGCCCGTGGGTTCGAGACCCACCTGGGCAACTTGGTGAGACCTCATCTCTACAATAAATCAAAAAATTAGCCGAGTGAGCTAGCATGCACCTGTAGTTCCAGCTACTTGGAAGGCTGAGGTGGAAGGATCACCAGAGCCCAGCAGGTTGAGGCTGCAGTGGCCAGGAGTGGCCCCAGCACTCCAGTCTGGGTGACAGAGTGAGACTCCAACTCAAAAAAAAAAAAAAAAAACAAGAAGGAAAAAAAGAAAAAATACTCACCATTACTAATCATCAGGGAAATGCAAATCAAAACCACAATGAGATACCACCTCATTTACTTAAAATGGCTATTATGAAATGACAAAATAATACAAGTGCTGGCTAAAATGTGGAGAAAAAGATTTATATACTGTTGGTGAGTGTGTGAATTAGTAAAGCCATTATAAAAAACAGTATGGAGTGTCCCTCGAAAATTAAAATAGAATTAAAATATTATCCACCAATTCCACTACTGGGTTTATTTCTAAAGGAAATTAAATCAGTATGTTTAAGAGATATCTGTATTTCCAAGTTTATTGTAATATTATTTACAATAGACATGAAATCAATATAAGCATTCACAAATGAATCAATGGACAAAGAAAAAAAATGTATATACATACACACACAATTGAACATTGTTCATCCATAAATAGATTAAATCCATTGATTTCCAACAACATGCATGAACTTGGAGGATATCATATTAAGTGAAATAGGCCTGATAGAGAAATGCAAATATTACATGATAGAACATTCACTTGGATAGATAATCAACATATAGCAGATGAGTGTAAGAAAACAATACATTTTAAGATAAATAGCAGAGGTTGAATCATTTATCCATACATAATATACAGTATGTATATTGTATTCCTATCTAACATCATATAAAAAAATAAATTCCAAATATACTAGGAGATAATATGTGAAAGTCTTCCAGAAAACAATATAGGAGAGTATTGTCATGACCCTAGGTTAAGAATGTATTTTTTACATAGGACATAGAAATAATTAGGTATTAAAGAAAATATTGATGAATTAAACTATGCCAAAATTAAGAACTACTGCCAAACAAAATACATCAGATATGTATACATATGCATATATGTATATCTGTATTGCTGAAAAAAATAATAGTCATAGAGATAAAACATTTGAGACCTGTATGTTCACAAATGATGTAATTTTGAATTAATTCAGTCAAAGCTAGCTGCTACTAAGGAAAAAAAAAATTTCAGTGGTGTAAAACAATTTCTTATTCACATAAAGTCCAACTGGTAGTAGAGTTGAGGTTGGGAATGCTGTATTCCATACAATTATTTAGGAACACAAACTGATTTGGAGTCTATTATCTTTGTCACTTAGCTTTTAAGGTCATATGGTCATTAACATCCAACAGTAGGTGGAGAAAAGAGAGAGCATGAAGGAACACACAGGTGCTTGTATAGGCCAGAAGTAGAAATGGCACACATCACTTCAGCTCACGTCACAATGTACAGAATTCATTTCACTTTAAAGCAGGTCGTGAAATGTGGTATATGTCAGATACATAATTGCCAAATACTTTTTCTCATTCTGTGAGTTGTCTCTTGACTATCTTGATGGTTTCTTTTGCTGTGCAAAAAGCTTTTCAGTTTGATGAGATCCCTCTTGTCTGTCATAGCTTTCATGACATTTTCTTTTGGGAATTGGTCAAGAATTTTTTGCCTACTCTGATATTGAGGGTCAGTTGGAGGCACAAGCTTTGCCTTCATACAGCCTAATTATATAGATAATCTTTACTTATACCCCACATCTCTGTAATAAAATAAAATTTAAGAAGAAAAGAAAAGAAATGTGATCTAGCACTGTGGCCCAGGAGAGAGTGAAAATTATTTTGTGATCAACTGTCCAATCTCTGCCCCAACCTACCCTTTTGGTATCCATTTTATATTCTTCTCATACTAAAACATCCTCACCATCTTTCTATGAATTACCTTTTAAAGTCCCATATAGTTAGTGTATCTGGATTGAGGGCCAACACCTCCTAGTGCAGCTCTCTCCCTCATATCTACAGTTGTTTTTGTAGTACTATACCCTAGACATTATTCTTTAAAAATAGCTTGTCTTCTTTTGAGAAGTGTCTATTCATATCTTTAGCTCACTTCGTAATGGGGCTTTTTTTTTTTTCTTTTCAGCATGTTTGAGTTCATTGTAGATCCTTGATGTTAGGTTTTTTCAGACATGGAATTGGCAAATATTTTTTCCCAGTCTGTGAATTGTCTCCCTGCTCTCTTGATGGTTTCTTTGGCTTTGCAGAAGCTTTTCAGTTTAATGAGGTCCCATTTGTCTATCTTATCTCTTATGGCCTGGGCACTTTGGGTTTATCAGGAATTGATTGCCAGTTCCAACTTCCATAAGAGTGTCTCCTGTATTTTCTAAGATTCTTACAGTTTGACGTTTCACATTTAGGTCTGTGATCCATTTAGAGTTATATTTTGTATTTGGGAATAGGTAGGGATCCTGTTTCAAACTTCTGCATGTGTTCAGTCAGTTTTCCCAGCACCATTTACATGAAAAAATGTTCAGTCTCACTAGTCATCAAGGAGATGTAAATTAAAACTACACTGAGATACCATCTAACTCCAGTCAGAATGGCCATCATCAGTAACTCAAAAAATAACAGATGCTGAAGAGGTTGTGGTGAAAAGGGAACACTTCTACACTGTTGGTGGGAGTGTAAACTAGTACAGCCTCTGTGGAAATCAGTGTGGCGATTCCTAAAAGTTCTAAAAATTGACCTTACATATGACCCCACAATCCCCCTACAGAGAATATACCTGGAATAACTTAGGTCACTCTAAAAAAAAGATACTTGCACACATGTTTATCGCGGCATTGTTCATAATAGCAAGAACATGGAACCAACTGTGCTGCCCATCAAAAGAGGACTGGATTAAAAAAAAAATGTGGTACATATATACAATGGAATATTAAGCAGCCATAAAGAAGAGCAAAATTACGAACTTCACAGCAACCTGGATGGAATTAGAGTTTGTAATACCGAGTGATGTCTCACAGAAACAAAGAGCTGAGTACCGTATGTTCTCAGTCATAAGTGAACCTTGAACAACTACCATATTACTGTAGGAAAGGGACTGAAGATAGCAGGAAACTGTGGAGAGGGGGATGGGGGGCAGGGAGCTGGGATTGACAGTAGTCGATATCTGCCTGGGGAAGGGGGAGGCTCACCTCATCAATAAGGGTACCTGTGCAAGGAACATTTGTATACCTAACCCTGAATTGTACCCCACAATTTCAAAATAAAAGTTAAAAGAGAAAAAAACTGCTTGTCTACCTTTCATGTCAATATTGGAGTTTTATCAATATCTAAGATATCATGCCAATATCTCTAGTAGCCTCTGCAACTTTTACAGTCTTGGTCCTGCTCATGCTAATTTGGACATGCTTGTGAGCATAAAGAGGTTCATGCACATGGATTTTTCTGTCAATAAAATTCCCTCAAATACTTTTTTTGGCTTTTGATCTATTTCCTTCCAGTAGTTCTATGTGCCATTATACATATGCAAGTTCATTGCTATACAGTTTTCCCAAATTTTGTTGATTTATTTTATTCCTCTCTGTCATGCCTTTGTCTCTCACAGGCTACTATAAGCTATGCTAACTTGTAAGTGAAAAGGTTATATCCTTAATTTGAGTCTTCCACACAGTTGAGTTGTAATATTTTTTCTGACTCATAACATTGCTTAGTCTTATTGATCATCATCTTGGGTTTAAAGAAAGTCAGTTTTTCTAACTCCAGAAGCCTCAACTTTTATTAACACGTACAAATTCAATTATAAGTAAATATTTTTTCACTACTGGAAAGACTTCAAGATTTCAATCTGTCATATCTTTTTAAAAATCAAATAATAAAATCGAATAGCCTTAATATATTTGATTAATAAATCCTTTTTTATTTTATTTTATATTCGCAAGCTTAATTGATCTACTGGCGTTGCTGAGAATAGATAAAATGCTCTTAAATCAATCTGAAATGGCTTCAATCTGAAGTGCACAGCATAAAGTCACGAAGAGCCAAGATCGATTGCATTTCATACTCTCCTGGGCCAGATCCTTCCTCTGTTATTCAGCAACAAAATATCAGATGAAATAACATCTCTTCTAGATGGCAAGTCTCTATCATAATCTCAGTTGAGAATGTGACTGCAAGGCATCTAATCATTCAGACGACCCACTCATTAATGACAACCCAGGAACAATATATCAAAGGAGTTCTTCATAGAGGAAATTTGAAGATTTAAAAAAATATGGCCGGGCTCGGTGGCTCAGCCTGTAATCCCGCGCCTTTGGGAGGCTGAGGTGAGTGGATTGCCTGAGCCCGCGGGTTCGAGACCCGCCTGGGCAGCGAGACCTCATCTCTACAATAAATCAAAAAAAAAAAAAAAATCAGCTGGGCGTGGTAGTGCATGCCTGTAATTCCGGCTACTTGGAAGGCTGAGGTGGAAGGATCGCCGGAGCCCAGCAGGTCGAGGCTGCGGTGGCCGGGAGCGGCCACTGCACTCCAGTCTGGGTGACAGAGTGAGACTCCAACTCAAAAAAAAAAAAAAAAAATGACATATGTATGAAAAGAGTATAGGTATGTTTGCTATCACAGGGCATTCATTCCGTACATGCATTTATAGAAGCAATTCCCATTTCTATTATCTTGATTTTGTGGACATGATCTTATAGAAAATGATATAATTTATGAACAGATTCCCATTTAAAATGAATTACAATTTATTTGGTATGAAAGAATTTCTGGAAAACTCAAATAGCCCTTAAGAGAAAACATACTAGACTTTACTAGCAGAATTGATCCTCTTCATTCTTTATTTGCCATTCATTTGAAATAAATGTATATTTCTCTTCTTAATTCAGTCTATTACATATTAACATTTTGTGTCCTTTCACTTTCTCATTATTTGTGATCTATTTCTCTTATTAGCCCAAAGATATTCATATCTATCTACCTTTATGATATATGAGATATATACACACACTAAATAACCCTTCATTATTTTTTTGTATTCAAATATAACATGCTACCCCAAATAAAAGCTTAAAACCAGCTTTATTTATGAGCTATATAACACATGCTTTAAAACGTTTATCATTATATACATTGCGAAAGCCACAATTAATTCCAGTGAGGGGCTGGGATCATTAGTGAGGGGCTGTCTTAGACATTTACCTACCACACTTAGTTACTTATTCATTATCTTTTCCATTCATTCATCAGACATTTTGGGTTTTATAAAACAATGTACAATGTATAGTACTTTTTTTTTGTCCTAACCATTTGGAAACGTATTTCTGGGATATTTAAATTATGGAGCAGAGCAAAATTCTGTACTTCAATTGAAGAGAACAAATGAGATTTAAAAATATTCCGCAGGCTATAATTAACTTTTTAAAAATTCCCAGTTAACAGATTTCTTTAGCAATCTAGCTGCTATTTAAATTCACTTTATTATATGCAAGGACATTTAAAAACCATTGGTCAAAAATTAATGGACAATAACAATCCTGCTAACTTTTGTAAAATTATAGTCATTTATAAATGCATGCCTTGACAAAGCCATTTTGTGATTGTCTAAGGAAGAGATAATGTTTTCTATGTGATATATTTGTTTTTGCATATTTTAATTTTTTTTAAGATAAAAATAGAGATGTGGGATACAATTCAGGATTAGGTATTCTAGTGGACATCGTATAGGTAAAGTTTGGGCCTCCCTCTGGTCCCCACTTTGCCTGGTTTGAGATCAGGTACACTTATTGATGTTGTGTCTCCTTCCACCCTGGCAGTATCCCATTACTGCCATTCCCTTTCTTATAGTATTATGGTAAATGTTCAGGGTCTGCTTATGAGTAAGAATATGTGGTTTGCTGTTCTTTGTTTCTGTGATAGTATTACAGACTCTAAATCCACCCAAGTTGATATGAAGTCCATTTGCTTGTCCTTGGTTATGGTTGTGTAATATTCCATCATGCATATGTTCCACAATTTTTAATCCAGTCTAGTTTCGATAGGCAGCCTGGTTGGTTCCACATTTTTTTGCTTTTGTGAATAGTGCTGCAATAAACATGAGTGTGCTGGAATCTTTTTTGTAGAATGATTTGAGTTCCTCTGGGTATATTCCCAGTAGGGGGATTGCTGGGGCATATGGAAGGCCAATTTCTAGTTCTTTTAGAAATTGCCACACTGTTTTCAATAGAGGTTGAACTAGTCTGCATTCTCACCAACAGTGTAGAAGAGTTCCCTTTTCTCTACATCCTTGCCAGCAGAACCAGGTTTCATATTCAGTGGCAGCTTTGTAAATAAAAAAAATTATCTTAGTCCAATAAAGAGATCTTTCTTAGAAGCAACTAAAGCAAGCAAATAACAAAAACACAACTAAATATCGAAGGAGAAAAATAATCTCAATCAATCTTACTTCAAATCAAAATTCAGTCAGGTGAAAAGTACTGGTCTCAAAAATCGGGCACATTCTTCTTGACTTTGACACCGTGGGGGACTTTTTTCTGTAACACAATTTCAGGAAAACAAAATAAAACAAAAAACAAAACCAAGCAACTCTAGCAGAATAAATGTAGCAGTTCTTGCACAATTTTAGGATAAGCAGATTCACTTCCAATACGATAGGTTCTTACAGAGAGCATTTCTGTACACTTACCATGTGGCATTTGTCACTTAACCTGCTTGAGCCTTCTTTTTTATACTCATAAAATTAGGTTTCATTGTTGATATATTTTAACTATATTCTGCAGACAGTTTTTATGTACATTAAAAAAGTAAAATATGTTGTTAACTCTACAAATTATAAGACACTGTAAAAAATGATAAATTACTTAGTATTTCTTCATAAAAAATTAGGAATCTGGATGTCTGAAAGTCTGAGTTTTATTTCAAGTTTTATTATTAGCTACTTGTGTTACTTTGTGCAATCAACTGCTTTTTCTGAATCTGACTGTTTTTGCTTGTTTCTATTGAATGAGTTATAACATTCTGAATCCTACCTAGGAGATAGAGATTTTAAAATAAATATTTCTATTTCTAGTGTATTTTAAAAAATTCCCAGCATTGTTTAAGCTGTAGTTTTGGAAAATCTACTCCCAAAGCCCCAGATGTGTGTGTGTGTGTGTGTGTGTGTGTGTGTGTGTGTGTGTGTGTGTGGTTTTCCTTATAATTTGTTTAAAAGAGAAAACGGGCTGCATTGAGTATTCCTTAAATACACAAAGGTAGATTTAACTAGGAATATTCAAGAGTTTTATATCGACAGGAGAGAAATTTGTTGAAATCAACAGTTTTCCAAAGGTTTTTAAGGGGAGTTGTTAAACAAATCAGTCCTCTGTGAGATTGCTGCTAATATGATAGGACTTTCAACATTTCCCACAGGTTCCTGTAGTGTTAATTAAGTACAGTCAGAAATCTCAAGGTTTCTGAGGTTTATGATATATTTCCTAAGGAAAACTCATGAGACTATTGTCTATGTAATAAAATAAGAGAGAGAGAGAGAGAGAGAGAGAGAGAGAGAGAATTTTCAAATAACTACCAAAGAAAGTATTCTCAATTATATCAATTTATTTGGCTAAATAACCATTACTTAGATTTTTTTCCTTTTACCTTTGCTATAGATTCATTTAGTGCCTATATTATAAAACTAAGTTTGTAAGCAGAAGCTTTTATCTGAATTATATGATTTTTTTCCCAGTGAGTTAAGGGAGGAAAAAAATGGTGTACATATTTATACTGCATTTGGTATTTTTTAATATTTGTGTTTATATCTATATTCCCAAACCTCTTTAGAATTTTAGCATTTATATTCTAGCACCTATAAATATAAATTTTAGGACCAGGCTTAAATACAATGTGCTTGGAAGTTAATGTGGAGTTACAATGGGGGATTTTGAATATCTTCTGGGGCCTTCAATCTCATCAATCCTTACCTCGTGGTTAAGTGCATGGTTCCCTTTGTCTCAAATATTTTTTTAAAAATTACTATTAAAAGGAAAGATTGATTATCTGGTTTCCTAATATCAGAGACTAGGCAAGGAGTCATGTAAATACTAGATGTAGGATACCAAGCAGATCAATAAATCCTTTTTCACTTTAGTTTCACAGTTCTGTGATCTGAAGTCCGTTTGAAGCAGAAAATCCTTGTGAGTTCTGGTTCACACTCTGTTTGTTTTCAGAAATGGTTTGACCTCTCTGAGAAAAGACATGTCTATACCTCCTGAGCGTAATAAACTTGAGTCCTTCAAGTCTCACAGTTTTCTGAACAAATCCACATGCCTGAGGTTAACAATTAAGTTGAGAGATGAAGTTCCTTTTATGTTAGTTTCTACTTTTTGAGAGGAGAAGAGTCATTCAAATTTATTGCATTTGTGGATTCATTTCTTTTGGCACAATAAAATTTAAAAGTTTTGTGTCTCTTAGAGCAGTGTGATGTTTGAAGTGATATTAATGGTGCTCAATTTACCCATTCAGACAGGTAGGATGTAGTGCTCAGGCATGTTTATTTCATTAAAAAAAAGAAATATTTTAAAAAATTATATTACAGTAATGTTATTGGGATAAACTTACATCTCATTTATCACAAATATATACATATATGGGCTCAGAATTTCCATAAGTGATGAGAATTTAGGCATATTTGTTAAGTAAGAAAGAATGTGAGCATACCCAGGCTGAACAAAACATACAGGAAAAAAGTTTCTTAATTTATATTTAGCAATCCGCAGAATAAACCATACAGGCTGTATTCATCACCTATCCAGAAAATCAAGACTTTTACTAAGTAGTTCCTGGAATTCCCAAGGTCAAATTGAAGACCCAATGTAGTACAGATATGAAAAAGATAGCTTCCAAGGTGATGTGGATATACAAATATCTAAATAATAATGCTACATATTATCTTGGTTTCAGGGGGAAAAAAACCAACTCAGCGTGCCTGCACATTCTTTAGTAAATTTATCTCAATTCTTGACACTTTCTTAAATCATTTAATTCTTTTGTTTTCTTCACCTCTTCCTTCACAAATGAACGCTGACATTTTCTGAAAGGTCCTTCACTAATAATTGCCATTCTGAATAGAGAAAGACTAGCTTCAATTCTGTTTTCAACTAAAATAATTATATTTCTAGGTCCAACAATGAGCAATAGTAACCATTATAAAAGAACAGCAGGGTGCATACCTCACTGAATTACTTTTGTATCGGAGAGACTTAACTTACAGTCTCTGAGCATTGTTCAGAATAATCAATGACTCATCAATCAGCCCATTCTGGGTTCTTGTATTTAAGTGTCTTGTAATTACTAGTGGCTCAATATAGGAGGATAATAAGTGCTCTACCTATATGAATGATATTCATAACAGATAAATTAAGCTGACAGCTCTCAGTACTTAACCGTGTGTCATGTGCAATAGTTATATTGATGGAAAGAAACTCAGAATCCTTTTTATAATGAAATAGCTCCTCTTTTGTGGAGCTTATATTCTAAAAGAGAAGGCAGAAAATAAAATGAAACACAACCTTTTAATAAAGCACAGCACGGGTCATGTTAAGAAAGAACAGTGTATTGTGAGAGCAGATTTAGATCAACCCACAGCCATCAAACAAATGGAGATCAGCTGAACTGCAAAGGGCAGACAGACATGTCAGATGTTTGTGGTCTAAAACAGGGGTCTGCAAAATTTCTCTGTAAAGTACTAGCTGATAAAGATTTTAGGCTTTGCAAGCCATATGGTCTCTGTTACAAACACTCACTTTTATCATTTTAGCACAAAAGCAGTGATGGAATAGACAATATGTAAACAAATGAGTGTGGCTGTGTGCTAATAAAACTTTATTTATGGAAACTTTTGAATTTCACATAATTATCATATATCATTATTTTTGTGTTGATTTTTTGTAATCATCCAAAAAAGTAAAATTCATTCTTAGCTGCCAGGTTATATAAAAACATGATGGTCATGATTGCCCACGAGCTGTATTTTGCTATTTTTGATCTAAGGAATAGGTGATAAAAGATAATAACTTTTAGATCTGGCAAACAGAGAAGAGCAAATAGATGATAATACTTATTCTCCTGAACCCTTAATGCATCCTATTTCATTAACACAAATATTCTGGAAGGGAAATAATATGGTGTTGTTAGACCCCTTTTATAGCTGAGTAAATGGGCTTTTTTTAAAGTCCCAAAAGTAGTGATATATAGTTTTCAAATTACTTTACTGACCAGCAAATGCATTCATTGGGTAATGCTCAAAATTGATCTTTGATGATCAATTTATTAAGAATCGTACCTTATTCTAAGTATCTTTCTAGGTTTGAGATACACAAAAGAAAAACAACATGTATTCTATCCTCAAAGAACTGTCAATCCAGTGGAATATGTGGGCATATGAATGATACAAAGATAGTGTTAAAATGCAACTTAACACATTTCTCAAAATATTTGTCAAATAACTTTTAGGCACTATGTTCTATTTTTACATGCTGAGGAAATTGTTCCACAGATACAAGAAGTCCTGACTATCATAGATTTTATGTTGTATTGGGTTAAGACACAATAAGTAAACAAATAAGAGAATAAGTAAAAATAATTTCT
Organism: Cephalopachus bancanus; assembly: GCA_027257055.1. Lineage (NCBI taxonomy): Eukaryota > Metazoa > Chordata > Mammalia > Primates > Tarsiidae > Cephalopachus > Cephalopachus bancanus. The sequence goes on from JAPVLO010000012.1 coordinate 4,073,588, forward strand.
GTCCTTTATAAATATTAGAAGACAATAAAATAACACTATTATTTGAAATGACTAATGTTCTATTAGACTGAGTTGTCTGGAAAATTTTCTTTTCAAATGAAACTGAGATAACAATGGTGACCAGGATCCACTGGGTATAAATCTGAATGAATAACCCTGCAGGCAGGGGAAATAGCAAGAGTACAGTTTCGGAGGCTGTAACAAGTGTGCCACATTGGAGGAACAGACTGACAGCTACCGTAGTTGGCATTCAATAAGTAAGGACAAGTGATATAGATGAGTCAGAGAGATATATAAGAGATCAGACCAGAAAAGTAGGTAGAGGCTGGTTTATCTAGGACATTTTAGCTTACGATAAGAAGTTTTGCTTTTGTATTAAATGTAGTGGTAAGCTTTGGTAGGATTATAAGCTAGGAATTGGCATATAATCCTCGATGTCTGAATTTCTTTTGATATATCCAAGTGAGTCTATTAAATAGGCTATTATTGTACAGCTTCAAAAGTAATGGCATGCATCATTAGTTTATGTACCTCTTAAAATGGTATTGACTTGTACATTTATCCAGATTTTAGAGATGCTAAAATGTGAAAAAAAGCGAATTAGAATTCATGATATAAGATAGATATTAAGGGCTGGTATGAAACAAAACAATCAGACTCGTAAGAATATATTGGAAAATGAGTGAAAAGAGAATATGGCCTAGAGCAGAGACTTGAGGAAGACCTCCCTCCATTTAATGGATACAGATATTAGGAAACCCAGAGACCTGAAGTGATTGCTCTGGTCAAATATACACAGTCTTCATGAGATTCTCTTTTTTACATGAGAATCTACATGAGAATCTACAAGGTTCATGAGACCCTTCCACAGGCACTGTAATTGAGATTTTTTTTTTTTTCTGGATCCTAGCTGGTGGGAGGCAGTCTCTCCTTTCTTCCCTAAATCAATGAACTTATTACAGAAACTCAAACATGAAACAAATGTCGGGAGAGGAGATGATGTTATTCACCACTATCAGAAAGAGGATTCAGCAAAGAGCAGGTATAATCATGCCCTCTTATTTATCCAACCAGGTAATCATATGTCTCACTATCATTATTTTTCTTTCAGTGCTACCCTTGATGACCCTATTAACAGAATATCTGTGCCTAGAAGTCCCCATAGCTCTCTCTACCAGTGATGTCTTGCTGCCAATGACTCTGTGGTTACTGTGGATTTTCTTTCAAGCTTCTACTTTTGCTCATGGTTGCAGCAAATTTGGCTTTAAAATTACTTCCTAATGTCACCCTGGTTGTGGGAGTTGTGGAACGTAAGACATAAGGTTTGATTCTCAGTCATTTTCAAAGATTTTTTTCCAGTGAGCAGGAGGGTGATGTTCTCATTTCATTGCAGATAGAACTAGTGTAGAAATTCACAAGGGCTGTAAAGCCTATGCAAGCAAAACAAAAACAACAGGAGCTAAAATCAAGCCTGGTGAGCAGCTGACATATTCAGATACTTAGAAATAAATAAGCACGAGTTCAAGCTGCAGAAATATTGCTCAGTAGGAAGACTTAGTTAGAAGGCTAAGTTTGTTCAGAGGCACTAAAGTTATTGGTGAGTATTCACAGAGCCTCCTTATACTAAGGGTAGGTTTCAGAGCAAAGCTTTTGTTCAGGGAAGAACTGGCATCTAAACAGAGATTTGACAGGTTCACATAAATCAATACAGAAAGGACATTAGTTCTTGTGAGAGAATATACCAAGATTTAAAAACATTTGCAGTGGCAGAATATTTTCTAGGTAAAAAAATGTGTATATGCATGAACCCTTAGAAACATATTTATGCTCTGTTTATGAAGCCCATCTGCAACTCACCTCCTATAAGAAATGCTTCTGCCAAGGTACTGAAGGCGACCTGGTGGCTGCACTTTGTTGATTAAAATATGCCAACCTCTGTAAAATATTTTGGGATGGCTTATTCTGGCCAAACTTGAAGACTTAGACCCATGGCCTATGTCCCCAGGAGGTTCTGAGAACATGTGCTCACTGTGGTTGAATTGTAGCTTGGTTGTATACAATTTAGGAGGACAGAAGTTATAAGAAACTGTAATTCAATACCTGTGAGATTTACACTGGTTCAGTCCAGGTAAGTGAGACATTTTCAAGAAGGGAAGAACAGACTATAGGTAGATTTAAAGATTGTCTGATTGACAACTGAAAGCAGTAAAGAAAATGAACAGCTGAAAGAAGATAAGGGATCAGAGTTTTTTAAACAGAGATGAAGTTTTATGGATAAGTGGCAGTGGTAGACTTCGAAAAGACCAGGTAGTTTTTTTAAAAGAAGTCAGAGTTCCCAAAAAACAGCTTTACACAGTCATAAAATACTTTGATTTTTCCTTCTTTATCTGCCAGAGTCAGGTTGGAGAGTAAATCACAGTAAAAGCTAGGATTTGGCAGTGAAAGAAAAACAGTTAGTTGTCAACTTGCTATTAAAGCAATACCGGAGACCTCTAACAAGGATTCAGCTTTTCTCTCTTTTTATAAAAAGCCTATCCCTTTTTGGAGAGCAGTGTGTATACTTGAACCAACCAGAAGACAAACAGCAAAGAATAAAGACTACATGCTTCATCTTCCTTTGCCTTACTCAGCTTTACTGAGAAAGAATAGAGTGAGGATGGAACCCTGAGATAAATAAGATGCAGGGGGTAGGGAAGGAAAAAAAAAAAAACTAACTCAAGTAAGTTTGAAAATGGTGTCTTAACTGGTAACTAATTACTGCAAGACTAAAGACAGAAATATCTGTATGAAAAGTACTGTAATCTAGTCGATATATTTCTTTTTTCCAGGAGTATATATTAACAATTCTGAAACTACTTTATTCATACACTAGAGTTATGTAAATAAGTAAATATACTGTAGATAATGGCAGCTGAGTTTCATTTCATTGATGATAAATGTTGAAATATGAATCTGATATATGGGAAAAAGAAGTCAGAAACAAGTGAAGGAATTTGAGCTTCAAGTACCACCATCTTCATTTCACCATTGATCCAGTTAGAATGTCCAGATTCTATTGTTATCATTATTGTGATCAGTACATTTAACATGAGATTTACCCTCTTAATCCGTTTTATTATTATTTTTTTGAGTTGGAGTCTCACTCTGTCACCCAGGCTGGAGTGCAGTGGGACGCTCACGGCCTCTCCAGCGACGACCTGCTGGGCTCTGCGATCTTTCTGCCTCAGCCTTCCAAGTAGCTGGAACTTCAGGCACGTGCTACCACACCTGGTTAATTTTTTGCTTTATTGTAGAGATGAGGTCTCGCCAATTTGCCTAGGTTATTCTCGAACCCGTGGGCTTAGTCAGTACTCTCACCTCGGTCTCCCAAAGTGCTGAGATTACAGGCTTGAGTACTGCTCCCGGTCTCTTAATCAGTTTTTAAATGCACAATACATATTGTTAACTATGGGCACGGTGTTGTCCAACAGATCTCTAGAATTTAGTCATCTTGCATAACTGAAACTGTACACCTGTTGAACAGTTAATCTACTTTAGTCACCTCTATTTGATATTTGAAATCCAACAGAAACTGATGAATAATCAACTGGCGTTAATATGCAATGACCAAAGTTCACCGAGGTACTTTAGAGATTTGGTTTGTTTGAGTGAATAATTTGCAGTTCTAAACTGAGTTTGCTTCTAGGTTACACATCATGAAATCTTCTGTTTATTTTGTAATCCTCAGATGATGTTGTCCCTAATCTTTCAGAAGTTCCTCATATAAAAGGAAAAAGAAAAAAATTATTTTTCCAAAATGTATAGAAATTATCAATAATTATTCTGCTGAATTATTATCCTATAATTAGACAACAATGTGTAACCATAGATTAACAAGCCATTATAAACTTCTGATCTAGCCAAATCAGGCTTTGGGGTACATGGTTTAACTTGTCAGTTTTCCCTCATCATATGTGACCTACTAGACTTGAATAAACTTGGATAATAGGTACTTTTTACTATATTTTCTCTATCTCCCCCCTTTTTTTTATCACCAATGTTATTGTAGTTATGGTTTTTTTTTTTTTTTTTTTTTTTTTTTTTTAAGTTGAAGTCTCACTCTGTTGCCCAGACTGGAGTGCAGTGGCCGCTCCCGGCCACCTCAGCCTCGACCTGCTGGGCTCTGGAGATCCTTCCACCTCAGCCTTCCAAGTAGCCGGAATTACAGGCGTGCACTACCACGCCCAGCTGATTTTTTTTTTTGATTTTATTGTAGAGATGAGGTCTCGCTGCCCAGGCGGGTCTCGAACCCGCGGGCTCAGGCAATCCACTCACCTCAGCCTCCCAAAGGCACGGGATTACAGGCTGAGCCACCGAGCCCGGCTGTAGTTATGGTTTTTATTAAAAATAAAATTTACACTATTTAATACCATAAATATTGTAAATTCTGTTACAGAGGCTGAGAAGTTCTTCTCCATATACTTAAAAAAAAAAAAATTCTACCTAACTCTATCATGTATTTCAGTTCAGCTCTCCTTGTCTTCAAGACACTTAAATGTTTATGCATTCAATTTTCATGATGTCAGCTACAGGAAGATACTGACTCAGACTAAAATAGCTTGACTGTTGAGTAAATTTGTATGCATTTTGGATAAAGCCTTTTTTTTAATTTTAGCCAGATAATACTTTTTTCAAGTTGTTCCTACTGACAGTTTGTGTTCTCTTCCTGCTAGTTCACAATAACCATGTAGCACCACCTCTGCAGTTTTTTTTTATTGAACTAAGATTACAGAAATTTTGAAAATGGAGGAAAACAAATCATTAGTCATATATGTGGAACGGAATATATAATTATTAATAAATGTGCCTAGTCTCATGGACACTTCATTAGACCTTTACTTAAGTTATTTATTCAATATTATGAGGTCTGAATAAGTATTCTAGATGCAAAATATTAATTTTAATTATAATGTGAATTTATTTACATTCTAAGTTCTTACCATCTTGCCTGTAATTATTGTTAAATATCCCAATGTGCTAATTTTAATTTATACCCTTGCAATGGTTATTTAACCCTCGATGTTTCCTAATTAGAATACAAAATCTGGGGTAGATTGTTAGATGCTGTTCAAAGTTCAATAATTTAGAGGAGGCTCTGAACCAAAATTTATAATTATGTTTACCTCCAATCATTGTCATTGGGCTTATTAATTGGCATAATGGGTAAAGAAATAGTTTTATTGGCTAAAAACATTGTACACATATTTTCAATCTTGCATTAATAAGGCATCAGATTCTAGTGATTTTGTAGCGTATACAGTTCAAAGTGGTTCCCTACCTAGGCTTAGGATTCTGACTTGTCCTTTGCTCAATGCTTTGCAGAGGATGCTATCATCTGACTGTGTCCTGATGCTAGAACATTGATATATCTTCCTTTACTACATGTTTCATGTAAGATGATTGTCCCAGTGCCTAGGAGGACAGCTGATTTGAGTACAAAATTAGTTGAGTTTTCAGGACACAGTATAGGACTATTTTTGTGCCAGTTTACATGAAAAGCTTTTTCATGGAATTTGTTTTCCATGTCATTGGTGAATGTCACACTGGAAAATCTACACCCCTTTTATTACTGGATGCTATAATTATACTGAAAGGAACTTAATATAAATGGCCAATTAGAACTTTATCAGTTTGCAACAACATTGAAGGCCCTATCTTAAAATATGGAGAATGCAAATAAGTTGTATAAAATACATATGATTTAATGTAAATTGCAATTTCAAAAGTAAAGGAAAGCCAATATTTTTAAATTTAAGAGGTTGTTATTTAAGTACTGTCATGTGCAAAGTCTTTTATTTTGTTTACTAACCTTTTCTAACATATCTATCTTAAAAACAGTTGCAGATATAACAAGCTCAGGCTGTTACTGAAGAGAGAAAGTTTTGGCTACCCTGGAAGGGAGATGATATTCACAATAGTTCTTTGCCTGGAGCTGTGTGTATAAAGGTCATTATTTTCCTAAACAAGAAGGAATGCTTATTTTCCAAAACAGAGATTTCAAAAAATTCCTCCAAAATTCTATTCTGTCCCTGTACGTGTGCCAGGATAACAGGAAAAGAATAACTATTTCTGCTCAGCCCAGACACCTGAAATCATTAAGAATAACTTAATCATATCACAAATCTCTGATGACTATTACTTTTTTCTCAGAAAATTTCTTTGTTGATCACAAGTGAAGTTGTTACTCATACCTGTTTTTCATTCTTTCTTGTTTACCCTACCCCATTCTAACTGCAATCAAACACCCATTTTCCAATGATTTAAATACCTAGCAGGTATTCTTAAAACATCACCTTTGAGAGATGGAGAAAATATTGCTACAAGAATTTTTCTTACAAGGTGATGCAGGGTTCATATTTTTGAGAAAATAATGCTAATAAAAATAGTCCAGTTAATCTATCCCATAATAATGGAAATTTCCACTATAGAACTAAAAAACTGTAATTGAACAAGAGTATAAAAGATTGACTATCCTCCTTGTCAGGAATATTTTTGAAGCTATAAAATCTACCAGTAAACTTTTTTCTTAGGTAGATATTTCGTGTTTCCTGTTACTACATTTTAAAATCCATAATTGATGATAATTATTATATCATTTGTCTTCATTGAGCCTATGTTGATTTTGTCACAATTTCAGTATAAACCTTAAGTGTAAGTATGAATCAAAATGACAAAAGTTATTTTTTTAACATTTTTTCATGTGTTTTCATTTGAAAAATGGAGATCTTTTACCAAGGTTTTGTCAGTGAACATTTAATAAGTATGATTTTTAAATTTCAGTACAAAGTTTTGTTTTTGTCATAATTAGAAGTAGAAATTTTATTATGGTTGTGTTGCATTTTAGCAGGAATTTGCTTTCCATATTAACTCTAGGGTTAACATAAAATAGGTGGTTGATTCATAAAGGGTATTAATAATGTACTCAGCTAATACTGCTTAAAAATATGTGATGCTGGGATATTCTCCTAACACTGGAAGGCATGACCATATGTCTTCCTATTTTCCTCATTATCAAAATCGCAACAACTCATCTTTCCTTTAGACTAGGCACATCAATTTTCCGTGATTTTTTAAAAAGTTTTTTCTTTATTTAGGAGTTATTAAATAGAAAAACATGATTACTATGTAAACCAGTTTTATGAATATATAGCTAGAGAATATCAAGTTGAATTCCCAGACCATAGAGCTCCAGATTCAGTCTTCCCTCTCTGTTGTTGAAGACTGGAGAAGGAGAGTGATTTCTTACATAAATTACAACAAAATAGATGAATGTTATCTTAAGAGATGATATTTCAGATGCATGGAAGCATTATTTGTCTCTGTAGTTTAGAAATTATCTAAGGATTCATGACTGGATCTTACTTTTAAGTGCGTCTGATGGGACCTACATATTTGAATCCAATCTTCTTCAATCAGAAATGCTATGTTTATAAGCTCATCCATTTAGAGTTATGTGTCATAGTGAAATGTTCTCTGATTTGTTGTCAGTCCTTGAACCTTATCAAGAGTAAAGGTGCTGAACTCTTGAAAAATTTAATAAAAGAGGTTATATTCTCCTAAAATAAAACCATCAGATCATTAACTTATACATCTGGGGCTCTATGGTCTGGGCATTCAGCTTGATATTCTCTAGTTATATATTCAAATAAAACTCATTTGGGAAATAGCTTTATAAATTATACAATGCTGGCTATGTATATGGTAACTATTGTTCCTTTCATATGAATTTTAATATTGCAGTTAGTCCCAGAGCTAACATTTAAAGTAACTAAATATCCATATGATGCAGAATGGCAAAAGGGCCATTGCTAACAGACTAGTTAGAAGATAATGAAGCCGGGCTCGGTGGCTCAGCCTGTAATCCCACGCCTTTGGGAGGCTGAGGTGAGTGGATTGCCTGATCCCGCGAGTTCGAGACCCGCCTGGGCAGCAAGAACTCATCTCTACAATAAATCAAAAAATCAGCCGGGCGTGGTAGCGCATGCCTGTAATTCCGGCTACTTGGAAGGCTGAGGAGGAAGGATCGCCGGAACCCAGCAGGTTGAGGCTGCGGTGGCCAGGAGCAGCCACTGCACTCCAGTCTGGGTGACAGAGTGAGACTCCAACTCAAAAAAAAAAAAAAAAAGATAATGAAATACTCCATAATCTTCTCTGAGTCAGAATTTAAGATGATAATCACTTTTAGGATAGTATGATCCAGTTTTGTGATTGAATCATGTATAGTAAATTAAGGTAGCTGAGCCAAAGTCTACATTTTAAATCATGCAATGTTTAAAAATCTTGCTCTAGTTATAAAATAAAGAGAATATAGATCTATAGATATTCATTCATCTCTTTAGCATGCGTTTACTCACTTCTTTAAATCAGTTTTATACTTTTTCCTTTGAAGAGAAAAACTACATTAACACAAAGGATTAGACTATCAAATTAGACACAGAGATCTGTTAGTTTTACTAATAAGCTAAATGATTCAGATAACATGACCAATGCAGAGAGTGGTCAAAGAGTCCCAGTGTGGCTTCCCAGATCCTTTCTTCCTATCTTGTTTGTGTTCTATTACCCCGAATAGCATTTGAGTTCTCTGGGTAATTTGGGCCATTCACATTGTTTACACAAAGAGGAACCATCTAGACAAGGGACAGGAAAACTTCAGTCTGTGGGCTAAATTCAACCCATTGACTCTTTTTGTAAGTAACATTTGATTGAAACACAGCCACATTAGTTTGTTTCCTATTATGTATGACATATTTGGCATGACTGGCAGAATTTATAGTTGTGGCAGACTATGATCTGCAAAGCTAAAAGTATTTACCACCAGGTTCTTTAAAAACAAACAAACAAACAAAAAAACCTTGCCCATTTGCTGATCTAGATTATGCAATATCTCAATTTTATATTAAGATAGTTACATGATTTTCAGGACATTGTACAGATAACCATACACCATACATTTATAAATTCTTGGTTTGATTATTATAAGCACTCCTAGACCAGGCCTATCCTGCTAAAAGCATTATATAAATAAGAACTCTTATGCTAGACAATATTATTAGTGTGTTTGTAGGTCTGTTTTCAGCATGTTTAAAGAGTTTAGATTGGATCACTTTCTTTCCTGTAAATTTTCCTCTGGAAAGAGAGGAGCAATGGATTGGAGATCACCTGCTGATCCCTTTCTTCTCAGCCCTTCTTCTCATGGTTCAGACACAGGTCCATAAAAGTCATATCAGCCGGGCTTGGTGGCTCAGCCTGTAATCCCGCGCCTTTGGGAGGCTGAGGTGAGTGGATTGCCTGAGCCCGCGGGTTCGAGACCCGCCTGGGTGGTGAGACCTCATAACTACAATAAATCAAAAAATCAGCTGGGCGTGGTAGCGCATGCCTGTAATTCCGGCTACTCGGAAGGCTGAGGCAGAAGGATCACCGGAGCACAGCAGGTTGAGGCTACGGTGGCCGGAAGCGGCCACTGCACTCCAGTCTGGGCGACAGAGTGAGACTCCAACTAAAAAAAAAAAAAAAAAAAAGTCATATCAATCTTACAAAAGTATTTTAACAATAATATATATTTTTAGAGTCCCTCTATATATGGTCTTATTTGCATGTCTAATTAGTTTCCCTCTTGTGACCATATAATGCAGACAGGTCAAATATTATTTTAAAATCTATTTTTAACATATTCTAATATATTAGGAAGTAAATTCAGGGTTATTAAATCATTGCTTAAAAGCAAGTGTCACAGACTGTTCTTAAATTTGGATTTTGTTTTTTTACTCTTATCCTTGTATGAGTAAGCATTAAGCTTGTAAGAGTAAGCATTAGATATATATATATATGGAATATATATTCCATTATACTAGTTCTGTAAGGTCAACTTGGCAGTGTAATTAATAGAAAAAACAGAACTAGAGTACTCCAGATCTACCACTTACCAAATATTTTACACTGACAAGTTTTCTATGATTTAGTTTTTCCATAAGGCTTGTCATTTAAGATCAAATGAAAGCCTATGTACTGCTGTCCCTTAATATCTTTGAGGTATTGGTTCCAGGATACTCCCATGAATATCAAAACCCAAGGATGCTCAAGTCCCTTATGTAAATTGGTATAGTATGTATATATAATCTGTGCACATCTTACTGTACACTGTAAATCACCTCTAGATTACCTGTTATACCTGTATTACCATTGTAATACAATGTAAATACTAGCAAATATTTGTTATACAGACTTCTTTAGAAAATAATGACAAGAAAAAGGTCTTTACATTTTGGTAAAAAGTATCCATTTTATTTCCTGAATATTTTGAACCTATGATTGGTTGAATCCACAAATGCAGAACCCACGGATATGGAGGAACAACTGTATACTATTATGTAAAGGGCATACTTAAAGAGTAAGCATTAAATAAGCAATAGCTGTCATAACTTAAAGGTTAAACTCTCAAAGTTCATGAGACAAATCATGGGAATAAAGCACTGACCTTCACTAGAGTAACTGAACAATCAACTTAATTATAGGCTAGTGTAATTTGTGTTTATTTCAGTGAATAGTCATGCCCTAAAGTAGTGGATTAGAAAAGGAAAAGTGGAGAGTAAGAAATCTGCAAAATTGGCTTTTCAAAGTTCTGAAGTAGCATCTAATCAAGAACTTGAGCCATCCAAATTGGTATAAGTTTCATTCAAACACATAGAAATTAATACATATAATTATATGGAGGAAGGAAAGTTATTCTTGCCTTTTGCCAGCAACTCACTCCACACGCTTTTCCTGGATATTTCAGCTACACCTACGTCTTTAATTCTCATTGGTGTTTGACTTCCAGTCTGGATCTGTCACTGGAAATCCAGAGTCATGTATTCCACCATTGTCCCAGCATCCTTATTTGCATATTTCACAGGCCCTTCAAATCTGATGCTTCCAGACTGATCTCATCACTGTCATCTACCACATTTTTCAAAAGAGAAACCTAAGAATTGTCCTTCACTTCTTTGCATTTATTCTCCATTTGCATTTTATCACCAGGTTGAGCTGACTTCATCTTATTTTTCACATGATTCCATATTACATGACTACCAACCTGATCTACTTCTTTATCATCTTTTACCACAGTCTCCTAATTGGTCTCTTGCCTACCCACCAGCAATTGATTCTTTATATTTCAACCAGAGTGATATTTTCAAAATGGGTATATATCAAGCCATTTGTCAACGGACTTTCTTTAATAAGTCAGGTAGTGAATATTTCAGCTTTACGGGCTATATGATCTCTGTCACAACTACTCAACTCTGCTATTGTTGCACACAAGCAGCCATGCCCACTATGTAAATTAATAAGTACATTTGTGTTTTAATATAAGCTTATTTGTAAAAATGGGTGACTGGTTGGGTTTAGCCAGTAGACTAGAGTATTCCAATCCCTGTGTTAATGTATTACTTAAATAATCAATAGTTTTACAATTCTTTTAAGGTAAAATTAACAATTCTTTTTTTTTTTTTTTTTTGAGTTGGAGTCTCACTCTGTCGCCCAGACTGGAGTGCACTGGCTGCTCCCGGCCCCTGCAGCCTCGACCTGCTGGGCTCCGGTGATCCTTCTGCCTCAGCCTTCCAAGTAGCTGGAACTACAGGCGCACGCTACCACGCCCGGCTAATTTTTTTATTTTATTGGAGAGATGAGGTCTTGCCAAGTTGCCCAGGCGGGTCTTGAACCCGCAGGCTCAGGCAATCCACTCACCTCGGCCTCCCAAAGCGCAGGATTACAGGCTGAGCCACCGAGCCCGGCAAAATTAATAATTCTTAACATGGTCCTTCAATGATTGAGCTTAATATTCTGTATATTTATGCTTTCTGGAATCCCCTTTTATTTTATTCTTTGAAATACTAAGAATTCTAACCCCTTAAACCCATATTTGTTTAAAAGTAATTTTCTCCTCTTTCAACTAGATAGTTGCCACCCAATTTTCTTTTTTCTTTCTCTTTGTTACTTATTGTAGGAGGCCTTCTCATTTGGTCAAACCTAATTTAGATTTATCTTACTTGTACGGTCTCACTTTCTATAGAATTATGGCAAGGTCCATTCAGAGACAGTGATCTCCTCATAAGTCCAAAACCAAACAAAAATACACTTATTTAAAAGTAGTTTCTCTCTACTGCAGAAGTAACTTCACTTTGATCCTGCACCCATTCAAGCCCGTTGCTTCACTCCCCAAGAAGCAAATGTTCTGATACACAAAGTCAAACTACCATCTCTTTCCAGGGTTGATTTAAATGAGTTACACTAATGCTCTGTCTTTTCCTCTATAACTCTTGGATTCACTCAATTCCACTTTCCTTTGTTTATTTATAATTTAATATAGCACGTTAGACAGGTTTATCAGACTCCCCACCCTTGGCATGAAGTTCCCTACCTAGTTTTGCTCTATTAAAAAAATTCTTGTCCACTGTCCTCTGTAGTTCTTGAATTCACTCAATTCCACTTTCCTTTGTTTATTTATTGATTGACAGGTTATTCAGCAAAGTTGCAAATAAAGTGAATCTGACCAACTGTTTTGTCTGCTCTGTTTTGCTTTAAAGTGCCAATTGCTAATCTTTGAGATTGAGAATGCTATATTTTCCCACTTTTAAAAAAATCACCTTTTCCATATGCCTTGAGAATGAATTAATGTTGAAATTAGCTCATATGCCCCCACTCACCAAAAAAAAAAGTTAAGAAAACTTTAAAAAGCTGAGAAGTTTGCATCTTACAACTACCTGATTTTAGAAGAGGTTTCCACTGTAATTTAGAAAGTAATTAAGTCAGAAAAAGTAATTTTATGGTTACTGCAGATATCACTTCTGTAATTGAACTGCAGAAGAATTGAAATTGGGAGTTTCCACCAAAGTTTTATTGAATACAAAATAATATACTCTTTATCCAACTTCTAAATACCCACTAATGAGAAAGATAATTTCTCTGTTCCAAGAAAAAATTATCTCACATGAGTAATGATTAAAAATAAATATATGAAGGTGTTTAGTATTGCATCTTGTTATATCTAGTATTATCTACTTGTTACATTTTGTTGGTTACGTGATTGCATTTTACTTTTCTGGAAGAATTATTAAGCAAATTATTTGGCAATGCTTTCACTAAAAATTTCTGCTTTCTTAAACTTGAGTCTCTGAAGAGATTATATTTACTCAGTAATTCAATTTTCATTTTTTAAAAAATAAAATGTATAACTTTGCTTCATTAGGGGCATTCCTATGACTGTTCTATTTTTTAACTTCAAATGCACTGTATTGAAGATCACAATGACTGCCAGAACAGTTCTATCTCAATTTGTTCTAAATCCCAGAAGTTATACCCACTATTGGTTTTGCACCATCAATGCAAATGTCAACCCAGAGCAAAAAAATCTCACTATTGCTAGGAACGTAGTTATACCTGAAAGTTCTTGGTGACTAGCACTCCACTCTGTGGTGGTTATCCCATTGATTGTCCCCCCACCATAATGAGTGCCACAGTGTGGGCCACACTTTGAGAATGACTGCCTCAAATACAGAATCATAGGGTACCGGGTGTGCAAAGAGACCTCAAGTAAAATCGCAATGTTAGAGGGGGTATTGATAGATCATCAGTAAAACTGTGGGCTTGATTACTCCACAGTTTCAAATAGTAGAGTATTCTCCATAGCTTAAAAATATAAAACGACTTCCATTTTACAATACTGTATTTACAATTAGCTATTTTCACTCTTAATTTATCCTACCCCATACATAAATAAACCTTATCTATAAATTCAAGCTTATCTTCTTTTATTCTGTTTTCAGAATAAAATCTATAAATTCAAGCTTATCTTCTTTTATTCTTCTTTTATCTTCTTTTTATCTTCTTTTATTCTGTTTTCAGTAGAAATGGAGGTTAGTCAACCCACTTACTCTGCATATGTTCCTATTTGTAAGAGCAATCCTTTCTGTCTTCTCACTTATTTAGTCATAACACTACCCCTACTTGTTTGCTTTTGTAGCTACTTCTTAATTTAATTTGTCAAAACTGTAGATTCAGGGTATACAAGTGCATGTTTGTTACAAAGGCATAGTATGAACTAGTGGGGATTGGGCTTCTAGTGTCCCCATTTCCTAAATAGTAAACATTGTATTTTTTAAGTAATTTTTCAGTCCTAAACCTCTTTCCTAATTCCCCCCTTTCTATGTCCCCAGTGTATATTATTTTCAGCTTTATGTCCATGTGTACCCAGTGTTTAACTCCCACATATAAGTAAGAACATGTGGTGTTTGCTTTTGTTTCTGAATTAATTTACTTAAGATAGTGGCCTCCAGCTCCATTCATGTTGCTTCAAAGGCCATAATTTCATTCATTTCATTCTTTTTTATAGTATTCCATGGTGAATATATACCTTTTTTTTGTATCCATCCCTTGTTGATGGGCACTTGGTTTGATTCTATGACTCTGCTACTGTGAGTATTGCTGTGATAAATATGAAAGTGCATGTGTCTTTTTTATATAGTGATTTATTTTCTTTTGGGTATACAATCAGTAGTGGGATTGCTAGGTCAAATGGTAATTCTATTTTCAGTTCTTTGAAAAATTTCCAAACTGTTTTCCATAGAGGTTGAAGTAGTTTTTTGCATTCCCATCAACAGTGTAGGAGTATTCCCTTTTCTCTGCATCCATGCCAACATGTTGTTTTTTGACTTTTAAATAATAGCTATTTTGACTGTGTAAGATGATGTCTCATTTTGGTTTTAATTTGCATTTCTATAATGATTAGTGATGTTAAGTATTTTTTCATGTTTTTTGTTGGCCACTTGCATGTCTTCTTTAAAGAAGTGTCTATGTCTTTGCCCACTTTTAAATGAGATTTTTTTGTATTTTTCTTGTTGAGTTGTTTGAGTTTCTTATAGATTATGGGTATTAGTTCTTTATCAGAGGCATAATTTACAAATATTTTCTTTCATTCTTTAGATTGTCTTTTTGCTATGTTGATTATTTATTTGCTGAACAGAGGTTTCCATTTCATTTTCACTTTTTTTTGAGTTGAGGTCTCACTCTGTCACCTAGTCTGGAGTGCAGTGGCACAGTCATGGCTCACTGTAGCCTTGGATGCCTAGGCTCAGATGATCCTCCTGCCTCAGCCTCCTGGGTAGCTGGTACTCAGGCATACATCACCACAGTTGGTTAACTTTTAAAAAAATTTTTTTCTTGTAGAAACAAGGTCTTACAATGTTGCTCAGGTTGGCCTCTGACTCCTGCAATCTTCTCGCTTTGGCCTCTCAAAGTGCTGGGATTATAAACATGAGCCAGCACACCTAGCCTTTTCGTTCCAGTTTCAAATGTAAAACCATTTCCTTTGTAGAAAGATATCATGAATTACTGAATTTTAATGGAATAATTTTTTGAGTCAACAAAGTCAGTTATTTTTTGAAGGGAATGTAAAATAATAACTGAAATTTATGGGAGGTTATTGCTTTGAATTGAATGCTTGAAGTAGGCCCCAACAGGCCAGGAAAAACCAGGATATAGTCACTCATGCTAGGTGCCGTGTAATCAAACTGAACTTTGAAATGAGACAATTTTCCAAAAAACAAAAAAAATTCACAACAATCAATCAGAAGGGGCCTAGACAACCAGAGCTGGCATGATTTAAAAAGCCCTCTCTGCTTAAAACTCTGTAAGGACAGTAACTTTGAAATGACAACGCTTTTTTTTTTTCTTATTTCTGGTTTCTTCAACTTTTTCTGCTTATACAGTCCACCTTCTCTGCTTGGCTCACTGGAGCACTTTACTGTCTTATAGACAGGATGCTGCATGATTCAAGAATTACCAAAAAGCAATTCAGTTGTTAAACTCTTCTGAAAATCTGTTTTTGATGAGACAAAAATTAACAATAAAAAGTTGTAACAGACATTGGTAGCTGATGTCACAATATTTATTCTTTATGAAAAAACTTGTAATTCAAATTTTGTGAACAGGTAAAACAAAACAAAATTACATTCCTAGTTATGTCTTCCAAATAAGATAAAGGTTCAAGTGATAAAGAAGCCCTCAGGACTTTTTGATATGTTCTCCTACTTGTAGCGATGCAGATAGAAACTAGAAGTGGGACAGTCATATGGTGGCCATGATTATTATGGGGATAAGAGCTCTATGCTAAGGAGGGTGGATCAGAAAGACCTAAGATGTCTAAGACATAGAGATTATTGTGGAGATGCTGACCAAGCTCTGATTTATCTTGGAATATCATGTTATCAGACAAATATAATTTCTTACATGGTCAAGATACTGTACATAGATTTTGATGAACACAGCAGATCACTAGCTGTCTGAAGAAGCCATCAAATGCAAAAATTTTATATCATAGCTAACTTATGATGGTGGACAATGACTCATCTCCTAGGCAGTATAGGATCAGAGTATATTCTTGCAGAGTGATTGATTATAAATAACTCTGAATATTTTATTTGTAGATAAACACAGAATGGTTTGTGCAATACTTTATGGGACACTTTCTACAACATAATACTAAAAGTTTAAAAAATGTATGTATATGTGAGTATAAAAATAAATTAGAAAACATGATCAATATATTGGAGTTAAATATAAATTTTGGTTTTTGAAAAATTCTATTACAAACATGGTTATATATGCCTGAATATATTTGTTTTACAGAAAGTACAGATCTATTCACAGTTCTAGGAAGTCAGATTTATTACGAAATAGTTGACAAGACTCTCCTTATCTGTATGATCCTAGACTCTAAAAAGGAGTTTCTCAGTGGTTTCTGTGTTTGGAAGCAGGCATTGGTATAAAATTAATTGTCAAGTGAATAATTTGTTGTGAAATACCACACAAAATGAGAATGCCTATTGGAAGATGTGCTTATGACAGAATCAAAGCGACAAAGGGATATCTTGATGAGGCTTCTTAATGTTTTACGACTGACTTGTCTTCCATACCTTTCTTTCAAAACAGTAAGTTTAGTTAATTCTTCGGTCTATCTTAATGCACACCTAACCACCATCTGGATCTCAGCTGCTCTGAGAATCTTTTCTGTCATTAGCGATGTAAATGATTGAGTAGTCATGTTCAGAAATTGTGGGTGTAGGCGATGACAGCTAAGGGCAAGATGCCAAACAACAAGAGAATCAAATGGGCTTCTTGTAGGTTTTATATATCCGACAGGTCAAGATAAAACAGGTTCTATTTGAATTTGCAAAATATTATCCTTAGTGTTATTTAACATGCCTTTGTTAAGTGGTGGAGAGTTTGCCCCAAAAGTCAGTGTTCCAGAGAGTGAACTAAAAGCTAAACATTTGTAGAAAAACGTTGCATTTGATCCGGTGATGCAGCCTTACCAAATTATGAGATCTGAATAGGGTCATCGAAAATTATCTCTATGTAGGTTAATAATGCATTTCCAAATAACATTAATGTTTCATAAGCAGTGAATTAAGACAATGAACACTTTAAAGGGTACTTGAGAAATATTCACTCACTGGAAGCTATGCAGTCATAGTTGGTGCATTTATCTTATAACCTTACTTTTTAATTTTAGTGCCAACTGCCTGTTGCCTACTCAATATTCTATCCACATTCTTCTTTCTAAAGAATTCCTCAGGTTTTGTCTCTGGTAGCAATATATTCAGTTCAATAATCCTTTCCCTCAGATGCCCTTGCAATCAGAGGAGCATGTCATCCTGTCCTTGCCAATTAAGGTAGGTTGACATTTACACAGGAAGTCTTTCTGATTTGTGTCCCCCTTCTCCCTGTTTTCTCTCTTTCATATTTTTCCTTTTGTGAGTAATTGAGTCTAGTTGGAAGAGACAGCAGCCATCTTGTAGCTGTAAGGTTAGAAGTATGAAGAGAACATGTCAAGTATTTAGAAGTGTATACGTACACACACACACACACACACACACACACATAACACACACGACAGCAGGCCTGAATTACTGTATTAGCTATTTATTTTAGATTAGTGAGAAAAACATCTTATTTTGTTTGTTTACAGTCCTGAAATCTGTTTCTGTTACATGGAGCTGAACCTACAAACTGAAACCATTATATTGTGACTGTTAATTTTTCTGCATTATATACTTGAAGGCAACAATTTTATTTTATTAATATTTAGATGCCCAGTACTGAGTGTCTTGTGTGTCACATTGTAAATAGATTGGTGACTGATTGTTAAGTGAGTAAACAGATTTTTCTCATATTTGGGGAACTGTAATAACCTGATACCCAGATTTCCTTACCCTCATGAAAAAGGAATCTAGATCTTCAAAGGCTCTATCTTTGCTCAAAGAATGTAAGCAGCAGGATTATGTCTTTTTCGGCTAGTTTAATCCTCTGTAAAACTGTAAAAGGTGGTTTGCAATCTTGTAATTGACAATAAGGATTGGGAAATCCCTGTCCCTTATTCAGGAGTAATTTTTCTAACAAGAGAAAACAATTTAAGCAATCTCATAATTCTGTTATTACAAAAATTTTCAGTAATTTAACCTTGTTACTTCTTCCTGAATACAAATAAATTAATAATCAGGTCTGAATCTGGGATCAATATTGACTTCAGCAGTACAATTCTTTTTCTTTCTTCCTATTTTTATCTATCTCTATCTATCAAGATATATGTGTGTGTGTCACATTGAATATTAAGGTACATTCTTAGCTTTCTTTTAAATGGACATAAGTTTGCAGCAATGTTCAGTAAAATTATATGCAATAACCACAATCTGAGACTTCTATTAATTGAACAGCATAAAATAGGAAGGCAAATTCTGCCTTCCAAATTCACAGAAAGAGTAGCTCAACCACGGTAGAATCAGTGACATTAACATGCATTAAAATTATAACATCAACATAGTGTTGCAGTCTCCGGAGCATATTGTCAGCCTGAGATCCACGTGGTGGCCAAGGATGTAAAGGCATGGGGAGAGGGGAGTGGAGCAGGACCCGAGAACTGGGGATGCCAGCAGCTCCAGAGTCCCAAACTCACAGCTACTTGAGTTATAGGTCTTACTTGGAGAATTCCGAATTCTTGTCTCACGACCAAGAAGAATAAGGAATGCAGATACTGAGGAGTAAGTGAGTTGGAATTTATTAAGCAACAGGAAAGCTTTTGGAAGCAAGAGGGTACCAAAAAGTAGGTTGCCAGCAATCAGAGTTCCGTTTTTTTGTTTGTTCCCCCCGACCCCCCACCCTTTATTGTTGAGTTGGAGTCTCGCTCTGTCGACCAAGCTGGAATGCAGTGGCATGCTCACGGCCACCCCAGCATTGGTCGACCTGCTGGTCTCCGGGTTCCAGCGATCCTTCTACCTCAGCCTTCCAAGTAGCCAGACTACAGGTGGGCGCTATCACGCCTGGTTAATTTTTATTTATTTATTGTAGAGACAGGTCTGTCAAGTTGCCGGGGCTGGTCTCGAACCTGCGGACTCAGGTAATTCATTTGCCTTGGCCTCCCAAAGTGCCAGTTTTTTTTTTTTTAATGGGCTTCAAATGGGGAGGTACATGCTGATTGATAGGCAGTAAGAATTGAAAATACACTAACCTAATTGGTGGCAGTAAAGACCAGAAACTGGCACAATAGTGTAAAGGACCCATGGAGAGATGATTGAAAAAGGGTCAGTCAGGAAAAGCCACCCAAAAAGGGAGAAAGCAAGTGAAAAGGGGATGGGTGTGGGTTTTTGTCCAGAACTTGCAGCTTTGTTTCTTCAGACAAATGGGGGAGTTTTATTGGAAGTGCACCCTATCCTCCTAACCAGTTTCTTTCTTCCTTCTCACTAAATAGGTGTCAGATAACAAAACTATTGGAAGGCATACAACACTTTCCAAGGAAGAAGTATCGGGTCTGAGGGGATACGAGAAATCCTATCAGTGAAGAGGTAATTTCATACTGTGTTATATCTAAGATTACTTTGATTGTAAATGTACCACTATATTATGAATAATTAAGAAACAAAACTTTGTTTTATATTCATTGGAAGAGCCTTTTTAGATGTATTTAGATATAAGTTTTTATCATTCATCACTAGTTGCTTACATAAAAAGGAAAATATAAATGAAATAAGTCAGTTACATTTCAAATCTTATTCTTATTTAGAATTTTGTTCTTCTAAATCATTTTTTGACTCAGAGCCATTTGTTTTTATATTTTTTTCCGGAATCATCAAGAGTGTTCCACTATCATCTCAGGAGTATCATAATTTAACCTGGTATTTTTTGAAAGGTTGCTCCACAGTTGTTCCTGGGGTTCTCTTCCAATTTACTGACATCCCTTCTATACATTTTGCTGCTGCTGTTTACTTGGCCATACTATAAATTTTCAGGCAACAAAAACTATATTTTGACTGCCAACTGGTCAAATTGCTGACTTAACAATTGTTAAGACAGCAGAAATTGTAAAATACTTAAATGAACAGGAAGATGGAGCTGAACAACTTTTCAAAATTCAGAGTAAGACAAGCAAGATGGTAAATATTAAATAGATGTTCAGAGACACAGAAAATAGTGTGAGACAGAGTAATATAATTATGTGTAATCACAATATAAAAAGACAAAATAGCATGAATAGGGATGTCTGTATTCAGCAAAATTATCTTTTATGATAACATAAAATAATGATTTTTTTAAAAAAATGTAAATTTAGAGAGCTTACCACAGAATGACTTTCACAAAAGAAATTTCTAAAGGACATATTTTCAAGAAAAAAAAAATTTCCCAGATCAGTATTTGGAGAGCATGGTAAGCATAGAAATAGGTAAACATTTGAGGCAAATATAACTAAATATTAACCATGAAAAATAGTGATTATCAAATATCTAGGTTAAATGTTAAGGATGGGGTTAAGGTATAGATCTAAATTTGTTAAATTTGCATGAACAAATTTTAAATTCAACAATTGAATTTTTTTTTATTTTAAATTTGTGGGGTATAATTCAGGGTTAGCTATACAAATGGTCATTGTGTAGGTAAAGTTTTGGCCTCATTAGAAAAATTCTAAATTAAAAATTTTAAAAATACACAAAATGTGACCAACTGCAATTATAAGATGGCAGAGATGGTCTAAATATAGCAGTAGAAATAATAAATATTATTCTACCAATCTCATCAAGTAAAATATAGAAATTTTCTAGTTGGAATTTTAATGCTAATTACCACCACCATAAACAAAATATTCTGGGGTAATATATAATGGCACCTTGGGAAAAATGAAAAAGGACATTTACAGTACACATCACTGACCCTGTGAACTCCAAAGGGCTAATAGAGTCACTATTGAAATTGGGACCTAGTCGGGCTCGGTGGCTCAGCCTGTAATCCCACGCCTTTGGGAGGCTGAGGTGAGTGGATTGCCTGAGCCCGCAGGTTCGAGACCCTCCTGGGTAGCGAGACCTCATCTCTACAATTAATCAAAAAAATTAGCCAGGCGTGGTAGTGTGCACCTGTAGTTCCAGCTACTTGGAAGGCTGAGGCAGAAGGATCACCGGAGCCCAGCAGGTCGAGGCTGCGGTGGCCGGGAGTGGCCACTGCACTCCAGTCTGGGCGACAGAGTGAGACTCCAACTCAAAAAAAAAAAAAAGAAATACGGACTGAGCGCTTAATTCATAGACACCAATACCAAAAATACAAGTTATAAAAAGGAGAGGTTTATTAGCCAAGAGTTGGCCGGCGATCACTTGCCTGTTGGACATGCCAATTCCACAGCAAGGGCCCTGATTTGCGGTACGGGCTTGCTTAAACCCGGCAAAACCACATTGAGACTTTCCAAATGGGCCAAACTGCAACATCCTGGAGGCCTAGGTACTTTTCAAGCAATGCTAGTGGTTCACAGAAGCAAAAAAAAAAAAAAAAAAAGCTGTTAAACAGTTTAACCTAGCCAGCAAGTGCTGTTGCCAGTTTTCAGGAAGGGAACTTTTTAACTGTGCAAAGACTGAGAACATGCTTAACTGTGCAAAGGCTGAGTTCATGCTTAGCCTAATTTTTGACATTGTAGATGTCTTTTTAGGCCCCCTTCTACATTCCCCCCTTTCAGTTGTGCCTGAAGTCAAATCATTGACTCTTTATACAGAGGATTATATTGAGTTCTGAGGACCATTAACTTTATTAATGACACATGATTTTTAACATAACCAAGGAGGTTTTTAACTAAGCCAGGCCCTAGTGTTATACCTATTAGGAGCAGGAGGAGAGGCCCCGCCACTGCCAAGATCAGGGTTGTGAGCCAGGGGACCAAGAGAAGAGGGACTGATATCAATTTCCCGAGGCTTGTCTTTGCAGCTTTCTTTGTTTTAGATTGTTTCTTACCAGGGCAAGGGTGTCTCAGATGACCCCAGATTGGTTTGCGTAGAAACAGCACGTTTCTCCCAGGGCCATGCATAGCCCTCCCTGCTTCATGAAGAGGAGATTGAGTCCCCTCCTGTTTTGGAGCATGACCTCGGCTAAGGAATTAACTTGCTGCTCTAGGTGGGATATGCTCGACTCCAGTAGTCCTAGGTTCTTATCAGCATGTTTACTTAGCTCTTTGAGGTTTTGGTCCCCAATGACCAGAGAAGCTGTACTTATTGCTGTGGACCCTGCAATTCCTAGGCTAATGAGGAGAGGCACTAATATGGGGACCCGCTTGGATCACCCGAGGCCTGAGAGTCCAAGGTGTTCTTGTCCCTCCGTTCCTTCATAGATATATACCAGGGGTAGTATATGCACTAAGACACAGATTTCTGCGGTGTCCCTGAAGTATCCTAAAGCAATACAGGGTGTGGGGGATGGCCTGCCTTTGAATAGTAAACAACATGCCAGGATCGGGTCCTTCAGCATACATTCTGAGCCCCCACGTTTTACCCATTTTCCATACTTTGTGGATGCTGAGGGCATCCCAAAGTATTATAGTGAGTCTAAGTGTGTTGCATGTTTGTATTTGGCTGCATTGGGAAGCAGGCTTTCTCCTGCGTAGGTTTATGTATGATCTCGGTTTTTTTCAAGGAGCAATAGTTTCACACCCCCATGCGGCACAGTGGTATTGTCCTGCTCTGTGGCAACGGGCTGGTCCCGATGCTGGGCAAGCATAAAAACCAACAGATTTAAGTCCTTTTTCATATTTGCTGCATTCATCAGTGTGTGTGCCCCTGAGGGTTAGACCTGGCCATAATTTACAAAGGTCAAAATTAAAGATAGGCTGCCCGCTTCCTCTGTAGGTGGCAATTACGGTCCCAGTGATGGTATTTCTCAGTTCCCAGGAATAGATCCCTGGAATATAGGGATTACGCAGGTTAAGGCAATAGGCCTCAAGCTTGGGAAAGTATGCAAGGAATATGATTAAGATACCGGGGCCGCAAAAATTTTATCTTTAGAGGATCTTCTTCAGTAGCTGCTTTGATGACTTTCCATGTCTCCGGGGGCTGCCTTTACTTGTGAATGATGAATCCAGGGGCAGACACTGCTGACTTTGATGGCCTTAGGAGTAGTAAGGATTTTTATGTAGGGCCCTTTCCACTCTAGGGTGAGGGCCTCAGCTTTGTGCCGTTTTATCCGACTTGGTCACCGAGCTGGAGTGGGTGTGGATGTTCTGGAACCGGTTTCCAGAAGGCTGCCTGCACGGTCTCAGTGACAGCGTGCTGAACTTTCTGAAGAGCCTGCAGTGACTGAAGCAAATTATGGTTAGACAGTTCTAGTGCTTTTTCCGGTCCAATTTTTGGAAGTAACAGCGGGGGCTGTCTAAACAGAATTTCAAAGGGAATTAGACCCTTTATGTAGGGGGTACACCTGGCCCTTAAGAGGGCATAGGGAAAGAGTATTACCCAACCTTCGCTGGTCTCCAGGGTTAATTTGGTCAAGGTCTCTAAGCGACCGATTCATTCTTTTTCCCTGTCCTGAACTCTGGGGATGATAAGCACAATGTAAGTTTCAATTTATCCCCAAGGTTTTTGCAATACCTTCAGTAAGTTTAGAAATGAATGCTGGGCTATTATCTGAGTCTATTGAGCTAGGTAGACCATATCTTGGTATGATGTCATTTAAGAGTTTCTTTACTGTTACAAAAGCAGTTTCAGTTTTTGTAGGAAATGCCTTGACCCATCTTGAGAAGGTGTCTACCAACACCAATAGGTATTTATATCCATATTGCCCAGGTTTGACTTCTGTAGAGTCTATTTCCCAATGTCTCCCAGGGGTTAGTCCCCTATCTCGGACCCTTTGGGTGGATACACTGACCTTAGCATCATTAGTTTCCTGGCATGACATGCAGCCTTGAATGAGTTCCTGGGTGAGCTGGTTCAGATGAGGGAGATAGAATTCTTTCCTTACAAGTTCGGTTGGTTTTGTCCTTCCCAAGTGAGTACCTTCGTGGAGCTGCCTTAGGATTTGTTGTCCCAGGACTCGAGGGAGGAAGGTTCTGCTGTTCTGAAGTTGAAACCATCCGTCTGGGTTTGAGGTTGTCTGCAATTTTTGTGCGCGAGGAGGTCCTTTTCTGTATATTTGGTGGCTTACATGGAACTGGAGGAGGCAGAGCCAACAGGTAGGTGGTTCTGAGGTAAGCAGCTTCTCTGGTTGCTTGATCTGCTTTTCTATTTCCTATTGCCTCTTTTGAGTTTCTTTTTTGGTGACCCGGGCAATGAACGATGGTGACTTGTTTGGGGGCCCATATTGCTGCCAGGAGGTCTAAGGCCTCCGCTTTATTTTTTATAGTTTTCCCCTCTTCAGTGAGCAATCCCCATTCCCTGTAAATTGTCGCATGAACGTGTGCAGTTGCAAATGTGTACCTGCTGTCAGTGTAGATGTTGACAACTTTTCCTTCACCTATTTTAGGGCCTCAGTTAGGGCAATCGGTTCTGCTTTTTGGGGCTGATGTTCCCTGCAGAAGAGGTTCAGCCCAAATAGTTCCCTGCTGCCATCGAGAAAAGCGTTAGTTCGGGGTTTGTTCTCGGGACATTGGTAAGGTCCCAACGCAGCTTCTGGAACTCAGTTGTTTTATACCAACAATGTGGTGGCCCTGTGGGACTTTATTCTGGTAGCAAAGTTGTGGGGTTTGAGCTGAGGATATGCTGGAACTTGATGCGGGGCTGATTTAAAAGCAGTGCTTGATAATGAGTTATTCTGGCATTCGACATCCATTTGTCAGGGGCCCCTTGGAGTAAAGTCTCCACTGCATGAGTGGCCGTGACAGTCAGATTCTGCCCCAATGTTAGTTTGTCTGAGTCCTTTACTAACATGTCAATGGCTGCTATAACCCGCAAGCAGGGTGGCCAGCCCGAGGCCACCGGATCCACTTTTTTTGACAGGTAGGCGACCGGCCTGTTCCATGGGCTGAGCTTTTGGGTTAGGACCCCCCAGGTGATGCCTTGTCTTTCATGCCCATAAAGGTGGGAAGGTTTTTTGATATCTGGCAAGGCCAGGGCCGGAACTGAGACCAGGGCATTTTTAAGGGCTTGGACAACTTTGTCCCCCTCTGGTGTCCATTTAAAATTAGGCTCTGGTCCCTTGGTTATTTCATAGAGGGGTTTTTGCAAGTTCAGCAAACTTAGGGATTCATAGTTGGCAGTATTTTACAGCTCCCAAGAATTCCCAGACCTGCCTTTTGCTTCCTGGGACCGGGATGCCTGCTATAGCCTGAATGCACTGGGCAGTCAGGGATTTTTTGCTAATGGAGTTTTTTTTTTTTTTGACGCGGTGCCGGTTCCTCTTTTGTCTGTTGGTTGCTTGGGTTTAACTTCCTGTGAAGCTGCTGTTACTACTTTGGCCTTTTTTTTTTTTGGTTTGTTGGTTTTCAAGCGAGTCCCTGCTATTATAGACCTTCTGGACTACCTCAGTTAAATCTGATAAACTTTTCTCTTCAAATCCTTCAATTTTCTGCCATTTCTTTCTTATATCAGGGGCTGACTGGGAGACAAAGGCTATAACTAAAGCCCTCTGATTTTCTGGAGTCTCTGGGTCTATGGGAGTATACATCCGATAGGCCTCCATAAGGCATTCCAGAAAAGCCATGGGAGATTCCTGTGGGCCCTGAGTTACCTCACTTACCTTAGACAAATTTGTGGGCCGCCTGGCAGCGGCCCAGAAACCCCCCATTAGAGTCCGGCGATAGGTGGTGAGACACTCCCTACCGTGATCGGTGTTCGGGTTCCAATTAGGCCTCTCAGCGGGGAAGACATGGTTCACACGGTCCTACTCTGCCGGTTTGCCATCTAGTCCCAGGACCAATTTCCTTGTCTCCTGACAGATTCGTTCTCTGCAGTAAAAAGGGTTTGGAGGAGCTGTTGGCAGTCATCCCAAGTGGGCTGGTGGGTGAAGAAAATAGTTTCTAAAAGGCCTATGAGGCTCTGAGGTTTCCTTGGTTTACCTGATAACCCAACTGCTGTGCCACTCGCTCTTTGGAAATCCTTGAAGTGACACAAAACCAGTTGCAGAGGGGTGTCAGGCTTAGAGCACTGCTGCCCCATAATATCGATAGCAATGACAGACACAGCAGTGACTAACACTGAACAAATAAAGACAATAACGCAAAATGAACAGACAGACCTACCTGCCCGAGGGCCATACTGGAGGGCCCAGTAATGTCTCACTGGGACCTCGGACCCAGGAATTAGTGCTGCGTCCAGCTTTCCTGCAGGTCCAACCAGAAGTGTGCACAAACAGAAAAGGAACTTGACTTACCTCTCAGAGGGCTCTGGGGATGTTGTGAGTCTGCCAGAGATGACAATCAGCCGTTTGCGAGTTCACATACTCACCAGACCTGACAAACACTGAGGTTCGCGGGTATGCAAACCCACAAGGTCAGCTGGTGATTGGGGCTGGGGATTAAGCTCTCGGATTTCCCGGGCGAGCCCCCAAATGAAATAGGGACCAAGCACTTAATTCACCGACACCAATATCAAAAGTACAAGTTATAAAAAGGAGAGGTTTATTAGCCAAGAGTTGACTGGTGGCCACTTGCCTGCTAGACATGCCAGTTCCAAAGCAAGGGCCCCCGTTTGCTGTAGGGGCTTGCTTAAATGGGGCAAAACCACATTGGGACTTTCCAGGTGGGCCAAACTGCAACATCCTGGAGGCCTAGGTACTTTTCAAGTAATGCTAGTGGAGTTCACAGAAGTGGAAAAAAAAGCTGTTAACACTGTTTAACCAAGCCAGCAGGTGCTGTTGCCAGTTTCCAGGAAGGGAACTTTTTTTAACTGTGCAAAGGCTGAGTATATGCTTAACTGGGCAAAGGCTGAGTTTATGCTTAGCCTAATTTTTGTCATTGTAGATGTCTTTTAAAGCCCCCTTCCACACTATCCCACCCAAAACACAGTACGCAGCACACTGATTGGGGAGCTTTGGTATACCCAACAGGCTGACTATCACCTGACAGCCATGGTTGGGAAAATAAGAGCAATTTATTTTATGTGATATCAGTGACTGATTTTAGCATCAAAATATTTCAAAGTATTTTATAGGGCCTTTGTATTGCAAAGATTCTGAGAATATATCTATTTTAATGTTCTCGCTTTACAGATGAAGACATGGAGACTTTATGCCCAATTAGATAATTTTCTTTCCTACGTTTGAAAAACAAAAGATATGCAGATAAAAAATAAAAAATCAATTACATATTTTTATTAATTGACTCAGGCTCAAGGAGAAATATGAAGAAGGTACTAAAGGAGTATTTTTTACTAAATTAATGTAAAATATTAGTTCTATCTCATTTCAGAAGGCCATTCATTTCAGCAGGACAGCTCAGGAAGCAGGAAGACAGGATGAGGAACATGCTTGGATACACAGAATAAAGGAACAATCTTTGGTTATCTCTAAGAAAGGAAAGATGAGTAAGGTAACTAATCAATTCCTTTACCAAGTTAATGGTAGCTACTAGGAAATAATGTGCTGTTTTTTGTTAGGTGTAATGAACACAACAACTCAGTATAGTAAGTATTGTTATTGCCATTTTAGAAATTAGGAAACTAAGGCTTATCTAGGTTGTAATAATTGCCCATTTTATTTCCATTTGTACATTATTTAGCTAACTTATGTTAAAAATATAATTTGAACACAGACTTCTCTGACTTCAAGCTTATGTTAACTTTCCAAATGGCATGCCAATCCAACTCTGCTTATTTTATCATTTTCCTTAGGGTTCAGCTGACACAAAGTGCTTGTTCTATACTGCTTGTTAGTAGCTAAATTTGACAGTCTTCATTTTGTGAAGTGTAGAAGAGCCCTGACATATAATAATATGGAGAATGTGATTGCATCAGACAAGAGCCTTTCAGAAAACTGATGACGCACTCAAATGGTGTAATTCAATGTTAGTAAAGGTTTTTGGTAGGGCTAAG
This sequence comes from Cephalopachus bancanus, assembly GCA_027257055.1. Classification (NCBI taxonomy): domain Eukaryota; kingdom Metazoa; phylum Chordata; class Mammalia; order Primates; family Tarsiidae; genus Cephalopachus; species Cephalopachus bancanus. The sequence continues at coordinate 4,101,922 of JAPVLO010000012.1, forward strand.
AAAAAAGAAAATAAGGGATAAGGCAGCATCACTGAAGAGGGAGTTACCATATCTATGCCTCTAGGAGCTAAGTGAAGGATTTCTTAGCCAAACTCAGAGACAAAAGTAAAAAGTAGAAAGCTGTAAAAGTTGCCTAATAGAAGTTCTGGCTTTTGCCAAGAGAATACAACCACTAATAATCTGTGTTCTAGCAGAGTAGAAGCTGGAGGAATTAATACTCTTACTCTACTATTCTCCTGACCTTTGAACTCTGCAAATGCCTCTCATTGAACCTGAAAAAGTACAGAAGGCAAAGAAGCCTGTTGATGTGATCCATTCCCGCTAGCTTCCTGGGTAGAAACCAAGGTGAAAAATGTTTGATGTAATTAAAATTTAAAAGTTAGACATAAGCCAGAAAGAATTTTAACTGTGGTTAATAATTAGGCTAGTTTACTTTATTAGATTCATAGATATGAGATCTGTTATTATTTACCACACTAATAAGTTTGGAAGGGACAGAAGAGAACTTTTTCAGGCCAGACTATTTCTGTAAAAACCAGATTTCTACAGATGTCTTAAGCATAAGACCAGATGTCTTATGCTTTGCTTTGAGCATTTTTAGATTTGCCCAATAAGTTTTGATTCTATATTTTATATTATAAATATGCTTCTAATTTTAAATGTTCTCTGATAAACTTTAAAACATTTTAAAGATTGATAATAAAATCTAGTGTAATCATGTAGGGATGACCCAATTCCTCCGACATACTCCCTCTTACAACTAAGTCACCCAGTACATAGCAATAAGTGTAAGAAGACTGTGAAGAGTGGAAAGTCAGACAGCTGAGGGACTTTGAGACTTGAAGATTGGCATAGCAGTGAGTTCCCTGGTTTTCTCATGTACCCTAATATTACCTGAACAGAGTACCATAGAAGCATCCAGATTGGAACTGCCAGTGGATACAGAAAAAAACACAAGCAACAATGAACAAAAACAAAAACAATATCCTCCAAGAAAAGGATTGTTTTCCCTAGTCAAAGAATTAGAAAAAGATGACCTAAAAACAGAAAATGTTTTTTGGAAATACTTGCCCCATTCCAGCCAAACACCTTTGAAAAAATTGTACCCTAACCCCTGTGGTTTCAGTAGGACTGAGTAAATATATCTATATCTATATCTATTTTTATGTGCTATATATATATATATATATATAAATAAATAAATAAATAAATAAATAAATATATATATATATTTATCCTCTTTCTCAAGGTTTTTTTTTTGGCTAATATAAGGTTTAGGACAGAAAAAAATCTTTTAGGTAATCTTGGATTTCATAGAATTTATTTCATATATTAACTCCCTAGGGGAAAACAACAGGAAAAAATCATTTGTCTCCTTAAAACTGTAGGTACATATCTCATTTTTAATCTAGTTTACTAGCTTATTTATTGATCTTTAGCTCAGTTTAATTCCAAGTGTACTTTTATTTTGTTTTTCTCAGCACAAATTCATCTGACTTGATCTTTTAATCTCATTTCTGTGACTGCTGTTTATTTCAAGATTTTACTTCTCCTTTACTTACTCTATTTTAATCCTTATTTTAAATTATGCTTTTTTTTCTATGTTTGAGTATAATTTTGTGCATGCTTTTATGAGGTTTACTCTTTCTATTATGGCTAAATTCTTACCTTTTATTGTTTTTTGGTTTACCACATCAGGAAAATGCTACAATTTGTTATAATTATTAAACTATATAACAATTGTGCACACTACTAAGACTGATAAGTGTGAACTCTTGAGATGCTGAGGGCAGAATACCCTGCTTTCCCCTCAGCTGCTTCTAAGTGAATCTTATCAAGTTCTCACAAGAAAGTTCTTATACCAGGGGCCTCTATTGTTTCAACACTGGCCAAGGTATCTGTCTCAGTTTATTTTCTCCTGCTACAACAAAATATCATACTGAGTAATTTATAAAAAAGAGAATTTTATTTGGCTCGTGGTTGTAGAGACTGAGAAGTCCAAAAGCATGGTGCTGATATCTGGTAAGGGTCATCCCATGGTGGAAGGAATCCCAGGGCAAGTGACTGTAATAGAAAAATGAAACCAAATTTAACTTTTTATTGGAAGCTTGCTCTGAAATAACTAATCCACTCCTGTGATAACAGTATTAATCCATCATAAGGACTGAGCTTTATAATCTAATCATCTCTCAAAGGTTCCATCTGTTAATATTGTTACAATAGCAATTAAATCTCAACACATGTTTAGGAGGGGAAATTTTAAACCACTGCAATATCCCTGTATTTTGATTTATACTTCTTTTTAATGTAATTTAGGTCCATTTGGTCTTTTTTTCCTTTGTAAATATTTTATAAAACATATTATCTATTAATAATATTTTCTTGGAAAAAGGTTGACTGTTAATAATGCCAGACGTTGAGTTTGTAAATATAAGATATTGAGAATTTGTTAAATGTTTTGCATTTTCATGTCTGAATTTTCCTCTGCTTTCAAATCTAATTCTAGAATGGTAATTCAATTAAATACAACTATCACTATTTTGGGAGAATGTGTGTATCAAGGATGTTTTAAGTGTTTGTGGAGCAATAAACCTAAAATTATTTTTGGCTTTTAGATTTACTAGATGAGAAGATTGGCACAAATAAATTAATGAGAAAATACATGGTTATAGGTACTAAGCCTGCAAGGCTAATATGGTTAAGAAATAATAAGTGATGCTGTTATAAAGTTGCATTGGTCAACAGAAAGGAGCTTGGTTTTTTTTCTTGTCAGGCATTAATGGAAGAGGCATGATGGAAGAAGGTGGAAACTGGTATCTACATATATAGTCATTCTGACCCTAACTGTACTTTCTTCATGTTCCATACTGAGTTAAAGTTTTTAATTTGAGGGCTTAGGCTTTAGGCTTTTAACCTTAAGCTTGGGCTATGATATCTATTCCTAATTTTTAGTCCTGAGTTTTTCAGTTTCCTCTTCCTAGTTAATTACTTTGAAGGCATTCCATAAAATTTCAAAGGGTGATGAATCTTCCCATATAATACATAGCTATTCATTCACACACTCATTCATCCAATCAACACACATTTATTGGGTAGCTAGAAAACATTAGACATTGTAATAAAAATGGTGATATAATAAGGTCTTTGAGTATCTTATAGTCTTTCAGAGAAATTTGAAATCTGACACCTTCAACATTTTAGATTCTGGATTCCTTAGTTACTAAAACACCAAATGCTTTCACCATCATTCTTTCTGATATTCTGTCCTGCATGAAAAATATCTATCACCTCACCTCTTGTATTAGATCATATTAGCAAAATTTGCTGCCAATAGGCTTATCAAGAGGCTTTCAGCAATTGTTAGGTAGCTTAACATGTCCATGTTAAATAAAACCTCAAATAAAATCACCTGACATGGAGAATAAAGATGAGATGTGAAGGCTATGAAAGGAGAATATTGATGGCACTCAGGGCCAACAGTACACTAAAAGGAAAATTAATTAGTGGCTGTCATAAAATTTAGAAGGTTGACACTATTTTCTTTAAGAAACAAAATATGTAATTATAGTTCTAGAAAATAAAGGTTATTACAATAGATTGACAACATTGATTTTAATTGTATCTTTAAAATTATCTCTGTGAAACAAAAATATGTTACTAGATACTTGCAGAAACAAAATTTCAAATTTACTTTAAGTAATTTAAAAAATGTTTCCAAGTACATTGAAATTCAAATTATAAAGCAGGAAATAGTAAAAGTTGGTGATTATTACTTATGAAACAAAAGAATAGATTTTCTTTTCTGGAAGGTTTTGATTCAGTGTTAGTTTTTGAACCATGAAGAAGCAGTATTTGGGGATCAAGCCTGTTTTGATTCCTATTTGGGGATCAGAACCATTTGTAACTGCAGTGTTGATGATATATGTCTGTGGCCTTCAGATAGCTCCTTGCAGGAGTTGAGGTAGAGATGACCAAGAGACAATAGAGAATGCATCCCCCCACCACCCCCAGTGTTCCTGGAAAGAAAGTTGTTCTATGAAGCAGAATGACCCTGAATTCACTCACCATGAATTTCCAGTCTGTTAATTTGCTGCAAGGAAAATGCTTCTGAGTTAGATTAATGGAAATTTTTATACCAAGAATTTGGAACAGATGGCCATGCTGTGAAACTGCTTTCATTCGGCCCCACAGACACAAGTTAGACTAGTTGAAATAACCAGTCATATAAAGAAGTGGGGAAAGTTATATAATTCAACTGTTTAAAAACCAAAGAGCTGCAATCCCAAGACAAAGGTGTAATTTACGAACTAGTGATATGTGTTACACAAAATGTGTCATGCTGTGCAATGCATCATGTTATATAATGTGTTATGGTATACAAAATGGGGCCATAAGAACAAATACATTAAGAGAATGCTGGCTTAAGCAAAATAAGATCGTTTAATTGCCAGACTTGCAGGAAAATTTGCTATCACAATTACTTCTACATTTCTGACATTAAAGGAAGCATATTAATGGTCTTTTGTAATAATTGGCAAACTCAAACCCTTTTGTCCTACTAGTCATTTGGAAAACACTAATTCAAGCTAATTATTTCAAAAGCATCAATTCAAATTAATAAAAATAAAAACTTTTTTTCTTCATGCTAGATTAATTCTAAATAGTAATTAATTGTGAAATTAATTGCAAGATGTAGATTCATCTTATAAATCATGTTTCTTAATTTGAAGATAAAAAGATGGGGGAAGAAGAGAGAAGTTGATTTAACAAATGTTGCAGTTGACGTAATTTTTGTACATCCCCTCACAGAGTGGGTTTTAACAGAGAAATTTGAAAAATGTTGCAATGTTAATAATATGAAAAAGAATATTTTGTTACCTTGAATAAAGTATAAATATTAAAATAAGTTATTACCATCTATTAACTTAATAGACAATGTATATAAGTAGGTGTTTGATTTATGTTGTTATTGTATCAATTCATTTCATGAGTGGGTCTATTTTTTAGTAGCTATGATATGATGAAGGAAGAGAGAAAATGTCATATCTAAAAATGGTTTCTAGGTTTCTTAAAGTATTGTACAAGTATAACCTAGCACAAATAAAATATAAAAATGGCCATATATATTTTATATTCCATTGAGCAACTATGTATTTTCCTTTGTTAACTACATACAAAATCAGTATATAATGTAAATATCATTGCTATTAAATACTGTATAAAATAAGACAAATATTAACAACCACTGAATATGATAGATGAGATGATTTTGAGCAATTATTTTGATAGGTTTTAACTTTTTAAAGTATATAAAGATTAAGTGTATAATTTATAACTCCCTATCATATTTTATTTATTCTTAATATTTTTAATAACAACATCAAAATTTTGTGAATTAAAAGATAGCATTTCAAAAAAGATTAAGTGCTAAGATTGGCTTGTAGCTTCATTTAGATATTCAGCAAATATTTATTGAGCACATATGTAGACCAGGTAAATTTTAGACCTAGTTCTTCCTAACTCTTATAATGCCAATAAGGTAAGAGAGACAGATTCAATTAAACAACTTCACTAATTAATTATTGTGATTAATTATGTTCGATTCTGTGAGAAATGATAAAGTAGATTTTAACCCAAAATTGGAGAAGAAAAAGAGCACCCCAGGTCAACAGAATAGTGTGTGTAAATGCACCATTGTAGGAAGTACTTTAAAGACTGCAAGGTTTTTATTAATTAGAAGATGATTTATGCTGTGATTCTTTTACATGCCAATATTACATAGTACAATTAAAACATGATGCAATTTTTGAGTAAAAGAAAAATATCATCTACAAAATCTTAATACTATAGATATTACATAGAACAAGATACTTTATATTAATGGGCAACAATTTATCTTTGTTTTTGTGGACATATTTATGAAGATATCAACACTCACCTGTCTATTCATTGAGGAATAATGTAGTCTTAAAGAGGTGGGTATAAGTAACTTCTAAGCTTATAAATCTGTTTTTTAAATTATTATTTTAAAGATGTGGGGTACAATTCAGGATTTAGTACATAAGTGGTTCATCATGCAGGTAATGTTTGGACCTCCCTTTGGTCCCCACTCCATCTGGTTTGAGATCAGGTACCCTCATTGATGTTATGTGCCCCCTTTTCCTTCCCAGGCAGTTTCAGGCTACTGCCAATTCCTTTCTTATAATATTATGGTAAATGCTCAGGATCCACTTATGAGAATGTGTGGTACTCAGTTCTTTGTTCCTGTGATAGATCACTGAGTATGATAGTCTCTAAATCCATCCAAGTTGCCGTGAAGTCCATAATTTTAATTTTCTTTATGGCTGCATAAGATTCCACTGTGTATATGTATATATTTTTTTCATCCAGTCCAGTTTCAATGGGCAGCATGGTTGGTTCCATGTATTTGCTATTGTGAATAGTGCTGCAATAAACATACATGTGCAGGTATCTTTTTTGTAGTGTAATTTAAGTTCCTCTGGGTATATTGCCAGAAGGGGGATTCCTGGGTCATATGGAACGTCAATTTCTAATTCTTTTAGGAATTGCCACACTGTTTTCCATAGAGGTTTAACTAGTTTGCATTTCTACCAACTGTGTAGAAGAGTTTCCTCTCCTCCTCATTCTCGCCAGTATCTGTTGTTGTTTTATTTTATTAATGCTGACCATTCTTACTGGAGTTAGGTGGTATCTCAATGTGGTTTTGATTTGCATTTTTCTGATGTTTAGTGAGAATGAGCATTTTTTCATGTGTCTGTTGGCTGCTCATATATCTTCTTTTGAGAAGTGAAAAACTATAAGGTTTTAAAAGCTATTAAATGGACCAACTGATAGGAAGAGATGGTGTTGGAGGAGGTAAAGTAGTGGGAGGCAGCTACATAATAAAGATTGTAGTGTAAACCACTGGGAAGAAAATGGTCAGTGTCAACTTGCAACTCATTCCTTCTCTTCCTAGGTCTATTTCAGTGGTTCAGGTGAAAGATGATGGTAGCTTGGAATTTGGAAGTGAAGATGAAGTTGGAGATAAACAGATTCAAGAGACAATTAAGGAATAATACTGAAAAGACAGATTTTATGAGTTTAATATAGAAAAAAGGGTATAATAAAACCACTTGATTATTCTATTTTTGAAGTTTGTGGAACTAGACAAATGAATGTGCCCTTTACTGAGATAACAAAATAGAGAAAATAGTGAGGATGTGAAAATCCAAATATGGGTCCTGCTTTGAACATATGGAGATAGGGGTGCCTTTGAGTGTGTGGTAGAAAAAATATCAACCTAGGTCTGGAGCTTAAATTAGAGTTCTAGGCTAGAGATACATATTTGGAAATCACAAGTCTAGAGAAAGTATTTAGTATTTTGGGTATGGTTGAAAATGCTCAGAGAAAACACCTTAGAAAAAGAACATACCCCAGGATTCAACCTTGAATGACTTTATAATTAATGCCTGAGTAGGAAGGATGACCTTAAAAAAAAAAAGCAAAGAAAACAGAGGAGAAAAAGAAAAGAAAAAAGAAAAAGTCATGTGCATCAGAACATAGAAGCTAAGGAAAGAGTCTTACCAAAAAAAAATGGTAAACAGTGTTAAATCATGCTAATGAAATGGTTTAGAATAAGGATTGACAAAGGTCCTTTATAACTTACATAGATGTCAGCAAACTAGAGACTAAAAGCAAATAGTCAGGAAGATCTCTTGACACAAAGCTGGCATAAAGTTCTAAAACTTGTCTTTACTCTGAAATAAATCTGGTTGTGAGATAATATTTAACAAATAATAAAAATGTTTTGCTTTATCTGGTGATAATATCATGGTAAAACTAAATGCAATGCTTTCATAATTATTAAATTATAGTTAAATATTTATTTTAAAAGTTATTTCAATAATTTTTGTAATTCACTGTTCAATACTTGATATGTTAAGATTTTTTCCCCTTTTTTGTAAAATAATAAGAGCATTTCTACACTACTGACTTTCATCAAACCTTAGGCTCAAGTCACTATCTCTCATACGTGGACAGTCTATGCAAATTGCAGACTCTGTTCATGAGTATCAAATATTAAGTCACCCAACTGAAAAATCTAAAATAGAGACAATGTTTTAACAGGAAAAATGATGAAACATGAACAAGATTAATTCTGTAACCAGTTGTAGAGGAAATGAATCTGGCAGAACATCTCAGTTTTAATGAAGATTGATATAACCTAGAGGCTGTGTATTCTGAAGAGAAGTCAAAAAAGCTTCTAATTTTTTTAGACAAATTTATGACTTTGAAATTTTTCCTAAATTATACTGCTATGGAATATATCCTTAACTTGTCAGCTTTTGTCAAGGAGTCAACCAATCAAAAATTTTTTCATAACTGAGGGAAATGACAAATTTGTCAGGTGATCACATCAAGACTTAAATCTCACAATTCAAAGACTACTTGGCTGAAATAGTCTTTTATTAGAAAGATGATGCGAAATAATAACAACATTTCAAAGTTGATAGAAATGGAGGAAAGAGGACTCTTCAAATAATTATTTTTATTAATATTTTATTATTTTTAATAATAAATTTTATTTGACAATACAAGTAATAGAATGTGGACATAAACATAATTGCAGTAAAGAATATTTTATAGGCAGATTTATAAAATCATTGAGAAATAAAAGAATGTTGAAAAGACTGGGAAAATATATTGTTTGAAATATAACTTTGGTAGGTCAGTTATTATTTGATATTAGCAAGACTCTTTCCTAGCCCCAATTCTAAAATTATACCAGCCTATGCAGTTTATTTCTAAAAAATAATCAAATATGTAAAATAAGCAATGACTGACTCAAGTCCAAGGCAACATAGTAAGAATTCTGTTTCTTGATTGATTACCGGAAATAATAGCTAAAAGGATTGAGAAATGACAACTCTGGCAAAATGGGTAAAGCTTCTTCTATTGGCTCACTTTAGCAAACCAACGAAGGTGAGAAGGGATCTTCTGTCTCTCTTGCTACTGCATCCGTCAGTCTTGAATTGCTGGTCCAGCACTACACCACATTAGAGAGAAGGGCCCTATTAATTAATCCTAATTCAGAACCAACCATGAATCTATGAGATTCTCCCAGCACAGGGTCTCTCAGCCTCATCACTACTGACATTTTGAGCTGGATTATTCTTTATTATTGGACTGTCAAGTGCACTGCAAAATATTTAGTAACATTCTTACCCTGTATCCACTATATGCCAGTAGAAATCTTCCAAATGAAATAGCTAAAAATGTCAGCAGATATTTACCAATGTCCTTGGGGAAGCAAAATTATCCTTATTTAAGAACCACTGTGCCTACATGAGAAGCAATATTTGAGGTATCTGGGGCAAGAAGCATCAGGAAAATTGTACTCTCCCAAGGACTAGGGTCATTGCAAAGTTTGACCTTCATTCTGCTTCTTCCTCCATTACTCAGCTGCCCTGTGCCTGCTTCTGACTTAATTTGCCTGTGATCTATTCAACAAAATAATGATGTTTTACATTAAGAAAGATATTTACTGAGAAGAAATGCTTGAGAAACATATATAACCAATACAAAAAAATGAATTTAACTTTATTTTTTCTGATGGCAAGTTTATTTTAAGCAGAGAATGCATTTGAATTGTATAAAGTTGTAAATCAATCACAGATTCTTTCATTTTATTATGTAGAATAACTGGAACTAGTCTAAAGCACTAGTAAGAACTTCTGTTTGTATAAAGCTTCACATATTTAAAAAACTTGGTAAATATATTATAATTTGAGGCCTTCAATATCCTCTTGAATTGAAATTACAGTTGTCCTCTTTTCCTCAAATGAAGAAGTTAAGGCTCAACGAAGTTAAATGACTTGTCCCAGCATGTATGTGTGTGTGTGTGTGTGTGTGTGTGTGTGTGTGTGTGTGTGTGTGTGTGTAGTGTGTATGTAGTGATAGGAGAGCTGGGATTTGAACGCAGATATTCAGACCATGGGTCTAAGTTAAGAAGCAGTGTCAAGTAGAAAGTACCAAGAAGCCTTATTTTGTAAACATACATGAATGATCACAATTAGAGCAATTTTTATATGAATGACATATGTAAAGAACCTGAAACTATTTTTATTAGGGAATTAAACTGGCCTTTTCGAATCCTATTTGCGTTGACAACTTGCTACATAAGCACCCTTTTTTAAAAGACCTTAGAAGCTGAAAAACTCAGGGCAGCTCTATTCTGAATTATTTCAGATTAGTAGCAAAAAATTAATGGAATTTTTTCTGTACCACGAGAGATAACACTTTCTTTTTGTTATTGCTGTTCCATGGTTAAATGTTGTAGGACTACAGGGAAATAAAAAAGGAAAACACCTTTGCCCTTCATTTTACTTTTCTGGCAGGAACACAGTAGCAGAGCAGATGTCAAGAGCCATATTCAGCATTTTGGGGAAAAAAATTTATTAGTCAGCTGTTAACTGTGAGAAGCAATGACGGGGCTTGAAATCTGGCAAAAGTGGGGCTTAGTCTTGAAGCAGGAGATAGACTGTTTGCAGGGCAAATAGGTGGTAAATTCTCTCCAATGCAACTAGTCATGCTGTCTTGTGACTTACAAAGAAAAAGAGTTTAATGTAATTGTGGTATTTACTATGAAAATAGTTAAACATCTATTGTTAAGTAGAAAAAGTAGATCACAAAATATAACGTTTGCTATATGAGTTCATTTTATTTAAGTATATGTTTATACTTATGAGTGGATTTACTTCCAGAGAGAAAGCAACGTATTCCTAGAAAAAAGGGCATATGTGCATATGTATAGATGTATATAGAGTGGATGGAAGTATAATATGTATGATTTCTCTTTTCTTCTTTCTGGACTATTAGTTATTTCTGAGATTTTTTTCAATCAACATTTATTATGTACAATATATTTTACATTATTGTTAAGTTACTGATGAGCCATAAAATATAGAGAGGATATATACCTTAATGTAACATTTGTGTCATCAGATTCCTAGAGAAAAAGAGAGATTGGAGCTGAAAATGTACTAAAAAATTAATAGCAAAAACTCACCAAGTTTGGCAAAATACATAAGCTTAGAGATTCAAGAAAACAAGAGAACTCAAATGGAATAAATTGAAAGAAATTCACACAAAGCCAGATCATAAACTTCTGACTAATAGAAAGAAAAAATTTTGAAATAAGTGAGAGAAATAACACCTTGCCTGCTTGGGCGAAACAATTTGAATGATAATGGATTTCTCATCAGAAATCAGAGAGCAACAGGCAGTTGCACAATACTTTTCAGTAGCCGAAAGAGATGCACTGTGAACTTGGAATTCTATATCCAGTGAAAATAGCTTTCCAGAATAAAAGCAAAATTAAAATGTTCTCAGAAGAAAGAAAGCTAAGTGAATTTGCCACCAACAGACCTTCTTAAAAAGAGTTACTAAGTGAAATTTTTTAAATAGAAAGGAAATTATAAAAGCAGGGATCTTGGAACATCAAGAATGAAGATAAAACAATGGAAAGAATGCAAATATAGGAAAATAGAATATATTTGCTTTGCCTCTCGAGTTTTCTAAATTAGATTTGATGGTTGAAGCAAAAATTACAGCACTGCAAGATGTGGTTGGAAATGCATGCAGAGGAAATATTTAAGACAATTATATTGCAATGGAGTGATTAAAAAAATATAAAGGGAGGTAAGGTTTCTAACTTCAGTCAAACTGATAAAATGTCAACATCAAAAGACTGATATGAACAACAAATTTAAAAAGTAAGATCAGATGAAAGGATATAAAAATAAAAATATACATAAAAATATAAACATTTTATTTTCACATATGAGCAATAAACACGTGGACACAAATTAAAAATATAATATCATTTGCTATCACTCAAAAAAGAAAATATAAATCAGTTTTATATCATTTATTTTTTCAACTTTACTGGGGTATAATTGTCAAAGTTATATGTCTTCAAGCTATACAACATGATAATTTGATATGTGTATATATTATGTAATGATTACCACAAACAAATTAATCAACGCATTCATTACTACACATAGTATACCTACTAACAAATTATTGAAGATGTAGATATTTTTAATACTTTTGTCCTTTAATATTTATACCAGAGTTAAAATTGGTTTACAAATAGCAAAAACTTGGAACCAAACCAGATGCTTACCGAAAGTAACCAAATAAAGAAAATGTGGTACATATGCACAATGGAATACTACACAGTCATAAAGAAGAACAAAATCATGTTCATTTCAACAACATGGATGCAGCTGGAGCCCATAATTCTCAGTGAACTATCACAGAAACAAAAAACTGAAAACTGCACGTTCTCACTCATAAGCAGGCTCTAAGCATTGAGCAGACGAGCACATATGCAAGAACAACTGACAGTGGACACTGCTATTAGAGGAAGGGAGCGAGAGGGGATAAGGCACACACAGACACCCATTGGGTACCAGCTCCACTACCAGGGGGAGAGAGGGCTCATGAGAAGCCCAAACCTCATCTGCATGCAATTTACTTACGTAACAAATCCTCACATATACCACACAACTCTAAAAAATAGATAAATAAATAATAAAAAATAAAAATTGGTTACACACAGCCACTTAGTATTTCTGAATTTGCTTATATATTTATCTTCAGCACTGAAATTGAGTTTCATAATTTAACATGTTTTTTAATGTTGCTACTTTGTTTCAACTCAATTTCCTTCAGCATTTCTTAGAAGGCAGGTCTTGTGGTGATGAGTTCTGTTAGCTTTTGTTTATTGGTGAATGTCTTTATTTTTCCAGTTCTGAAGGACAGATTTGCCAAGTACAATATTCCTAACTGGAAGGTTATTTAAAGGGCTTTGGATACAGAATCACTATGATACATTCTGAGAAATGTGTCATCAGGTAATTCTGTTATTGTATGAACACCACAGAGTGTACTTATACAAACCTAGATGGTATAGCCTACTACATACCTGGGCTATATGGTAAACCTATTGCTCCTAGGCTATGAACATACTACAAATTATTACTATACTGAGCACTATAAACAATTATAATACAATGGCAAGTATTTGTGTATACAAACATATCTAAACATAGAACAGGTACAGAAAGAATATAACTTAAAGATAAAATATAGCATACCTGTATAAGTCACTTGCCATTAATGGAGCATTCCGGACTAGATGTTCCTCTGGGTGAGTAAATGAGTGGTAAGTGAAGGTGAAGGCCAAGGACAGTAGTTTACATTACTGTGGATTTTTTTTTTAAGAGGCAAAGAAAGGATTTATTTAAAAAGAGATCACTTCCCATATTTGGCAGTACAGGATGCAATCCGATGCTGCATGAAAGATACAAAGAGTTGCACAGAAGTCAGATTTAAAATGTAGTTTATTTAAAAGTAAATTAGAGAGAGAAAGAGAAAGGAGAGAGAAGAATTCACCTCCCCAAGATGGGGGAGGGGGCCAAAGCCAGGAAGCATGGTGACAGTCATAGCTCAAAGAGCACATAGGCGCACCAGAGTCTTGCAAGGCAATGGCCCACTACTGTGGATTTTTAAAACTCTGTACACTTAGGCTAAATTAAATTTGTAAAGATATTTTTCTTTCTTCAATAACAGATTAACCTTAACTGGCTTGAATATTTTTATTTATAGACCTTTTAAAAACTTTTTCACTATTTTTTAGTAATACTTGACTTAAAACACCAATAGTACAGCTGTACAATAACATTTTCTTTTTTTTGCATTTTTATCCTATAAAGCCTTTTTCTACTGAAAACTTCTTAAAAATCTTTTTTGCTAAAAACTGAGGCACACACATTAGGATCAAGATCATTAATACCACTACCTTCTTCCTCCACATTTTGCCCCACTGGAAGGTCTTCGGGGGCAATAAAATACATGAAACTGTCATCTAGTATGTTAAAAAAAATACCTTCTTCTGGAATGCCTACTGAAGGATCTGTATGAGGCTGTTTTACAGTTAACTTTTTAATTATTTTATTTTATTTTATTTTATTTTATTTTTTTGAATTGGAGTCTCACTCCGTCGCCCAGACTGGAGTGCAGTGGCCGCTCCCAGCCACCGAAGCCTCGACCTGCTGGGCTCCAGTGATCCTTCCCCCTCAGCCTTCCAAGTAGCTGGAGCTACAGGCACATGCTACCACGCCCAGCTAATTTTTTGATTTATTGTAGAGATGAGGGCTCACCAAGTTGCCCAGGCGGGTCTCGAACCCGCGGGCTCAGGCAATCCACTCGCCTCAGCCTTCCAAAGGCGCAGGATTACAGGCTGAGCCACCGAGCCCAGCTTGGTTAACTTTTTTAAAACATAAGTAAGAGATGTGTGTTTTAAAAATGATATACAGTATAGTAAGCCAGCAACATAGTTGTTTATTATAATTTTGAAGTATTCTTGTATATAATTTTGTGTGCTATGTTTTTATATAGCTGGCAGCACACCAGCATCACCACACACGTCAGCAGCATATTGTGCCATGATTTTACGATGACTACAACATCACTAATGTGACCAAAAAATTCTTTTTCTTTTTTTTTTTTGAGTTGGAGTCTCACTCTGTCATCCAGACTGGAGTGCAGTGGCCGCTCCCGGCCACTGCAGCCTCGACCTACTGGGCTCCAGTGATCCTTCCACCGCCTCAGTCTTCCAAGTAGCTGGAACTACAGGCGCGCGCTACCACGCCCGGCTCTTTTTTTTTTTTTTTTTTTGATTTATTGTAGAGATGAGGTCTCACCAAATTGCCCAGGTGGGTCTTGAACCCTCGGGCTCAGGCAATCCACTCATCTCAGTCTCCCAAAGGCGCGGGATCACAGGCTGAGTCACGGAGCCTGGCTAAAAAAATTTATTGTTCAATTATGTTTTAACCTATGTGACTATCTTCATATGTGTCATCCATTATTGACCAAAATGTCACTATTTATTGTGTGACTGTACACCATTCCACTCTCTCCTAGCCCAAAAGGTTTCTTCTGACAGTTTTATGGGGTTACCTTGCATGTAAAAAAATCTTTCTCTTAACTACTTTTACAGTCTTTGACTTTTGATAATTTGATTTTAATAATGTCTTGGGGTTTTTTTCTTTGAGTTGATCTTATTTCAGGACTGTCAAGGGTTATAAATTTGTATGTCCGTATCTCTCCCACAATTTGGGAAGCTTTCAACCATTATTTCTTCAAATAAGGTTTCTATCCCTTTCTTTCTCTCTCTTCTGCTTAAATTCTCATAAATTAGATATTTGTACTTTTGATAATTTGATTTTAATAGTGTCTCCGGGTTTTCTTCTTTGGGTTGATCTTACTTCAGGACTGTCAAGGGTTATAAATCTGTATGTCCATCTCTCTCTCAAGATTATGGAAGCTTTCAACCATTATTTCTTTGAATAAGTTTTCATCACTTTCTTTCTCTCTCTTCTCCTGCTTAAATTCTCGTAATTTATATATTTGTTCACTCGATAGTTTTCTATAAGTCCTTTATTTTTTCTTTGCTCTTTTTCATCCATTTTTTTGTTCACTTAATTGACTAAATTTAAATGATGTGTCTTCAACTTTGGTAATTATTTTTTCTAAATAATTGATTCTGCTTTTGAGCTGTGTATTGGCATTTTCAGTTCTGTCCTGGTATTTTTCAGGTTCAGAATTTTTGGGGGGTTTTTTTTTAGCTTCTAATTTTGTTCATGCTTTGTTTTTCTGTTATTCATTTTTCTGTTGTCTTTTGCATCTTATTGAGATTGTTTCAGATTTACTATTTTAAATTCTTTGCCAAATGCTTCATAAATCTTCATTTATTTTGGTCAATTACTGAAAATTTGTTAGTTTCCTTTGGTTGTGTAATATTAGTCTGTTTTGTTTTGTTTTTGTTAACCATGTAGACTTGTTTTAGTCTTGTGCACTTGATGAAGCAAGCATTTCTTCCAGTCTTTACAGATTGGTTTCAGTGAATGAAGTCCTTTTCCTGTTGCATCCCTGGGTTGATGGGATTACCTCTGTAATCTCAGTTGGGTGGGATTAGAGCTGGAACACATTCTGCTTTTGAGTCTGCAGTGGGGTCTGTGGTTGGCAGATCTGTTACCAAGGGCTTGAGCAGGTCTGGAATTTGTCTGGTACCTGGGAAGACTGGACTGCTTTCAGAACCTCTGTCAGTAGAGCTAGTGTTGGGATTAGGGTCCACGGTTGGTTCTGCAGATGAAAGGTTTGTTATTAAGTGCATGGTCAGGCGTGCCTCATTCTGGATCCCTGACTGGGTTACCACTTTCACTGTGTGAATCTCTAAACAGGGAGTACTGTCCCAGAACCACAGTGGACAGAGGCTGCAACCAAATGACAGGTTGTGGCTTCAAGGTCCACAGCTAAGACTGAAGTCTCCAGGCCTGCTTCTACTGGATGGTTATGTGTGCATACTTCTAGCTTCTTGGGTAGGTAGGACTTCCCCTAGACTATAGCTGAGTTCCAGCTAGGCTTGATCCAAATTACAGCATTTATTTCAGAATCTGCTATGGGACCAACTTTGACAGGCCTGTCTTCTGAGGTACGGATGGGTGTGATTTCAAGCAGGCTTCTTGGGTAGGCAGAACTGCTCTCAGGTGACAGCTTCGATAGACTACAGCCTAGTTGCAAGATTGTTTTGGGATCTGCAATGGGGATGGCCTGCCTCGGGACACAGATGGGCATAATTCTTGGTGGTTACCTGGGCACACATGACTGCTCTCAGATTGCAGTTGAAAGTGGCTAGGCTTGGCACTAGCAGTGAGAGGAGGGCAGGAGAGTAAGGGATATGGAGCCACCCCATTGTTATCATGTCCACTACCAGGGGGATAGAGGGCTCACTAGAAATCCAAACCTCATATGCATGCAATTTACTTATGTAGTAAATTCTCACATGTACCCTACATCTCTAAAATTACAAAAAAAAATTTTTTTTAAGTATTCCTTGGAGTGAAAGTGTTATGTCAAGTCTCCTGATGAGCTCAGTAAAGGCTTTCATCAGCCTTATCGTTTAAAAAAATTCTAGTATTGCTAATAGACTATTTTTTTAGTTTTAATCTCTTTAATGAAGTTCATATATTTTAATAGTCATTTTAATTTCTAATTATTTTATTCATCATCTGGTTATTTTATAGTTATTTTAAATTCTGTCTCATAATTTCAATAATTGACATATCTGAATATGGTTCTTTTGATTTCCTTATCATATGAAAGTATTATTTTTTTCTTCTTCCTGCCTTTTTGTGTGAATCTTAATTTTTCATTAAAATTTAGACATCTTGTGTAAGACAGGAGATTGATTTAAATACGTTTTATTCCTAGTAATGTGCATACATTTTTTTTTCCCTCCAGAACTTTAGTTTGAGGTTTGAATTAATTCTAAGCAAGAGTTAAGCTGAGTTTATACTCACTGTGGATAATGTTAATGTACCATAGCGCTGAAATTTCTCTAGCAATATGTTGTGTTTAGAAATAACAGCTAGTTTGTCAGTAGGATTTAGTTGATACCTGCTTCACCCTCAGTTAGGTTTTCCCTTTGCATTTTTCCTTAGAGAGTGTCTGTCTATATGCTTTTGCAATTCTTCTAGCAGTACTGTACTGTTAGTAATTGATGCTTGTTTGCTCTGTGATTCAGCTTATGAAAGAAAAATGTTCTCTGTTCTCACGGTCCTGAGTCTTAGGCAAACATCCTGCCCCCAGGCCTTAAGGGTGTAGCCTTCTCAGTGTTCTTTTTCATCTCCGCACTGTAGTTTGGGTTCAGAACATGCTATTGCTCCCACACCTGAGGAAAAAGTGTTGCTCTATTCTCTTACTTTGACTACACAGATACTTGCCAAAGACTTAAGAGTGGCAATATTTATTGTTCTTTCCTCTTCAGATTAAGGCTTTGGTTCTATAGGGGAGATAAAGGAGAAAGGTCTACTAGAGTTTTATTTGCATTTTTCAGCTGCTGATATTCCTCTCTGTCTCTTTATTTGCGGTGGGAGGGCATCCAAAAAAACCCATAATTATCTTTTCAAGGGCAGGCCCCTTGTAGTGCAGTCTCCCTCCACTATGTGAGTGTTCTAGGAACCCATCAGCATCAGTGTACTAGCTAGTATTGTTATAAGATGCTGCGTTCGGCTTTAGAGAATTTTTTTGGAAATTATTTTCAATGCATTTGCCCATTTCATGATGGGTGACTTGCAAGAACGCCTGTCTACAACACATTGGGTGTTCAGCCATTTTTGACTCAAAGTGGTATAACCCCTGGGCCCCACTCTCCCTATTTACCCGGTCTCGCACTGAGCAACTTGTTTTTGTTGTTTCCCTTAATGAAAAAAGTCCTCAAAAGGAAACATTTTGCCAAAGGGAAGAGGTGAGACAAAAAACGGCAGAAGCACTAAAAGGAATCAAAATTGATGAGTTCAAAAACTGTTTTGAGCAGTGTAAAAAGCATCATGACAGATGTATTACATCAAATAGAAAGTACTTTGGAGGTGACTGAAGTTTAAACTGGTAAGAATAAAGACAAAATTTTTAATTAAAAATTTCATTTTTTGGGTCCTTCCTCACATATGTAATTATATATAATTAAATGTCTGTGTGTGTGTGTGTGTGTGTGTGTGTGTGTGTGTGTGTGTGTGTGTGTGTGTGAATAAAGGGCCAGAGAATAAATATTTTAAGCTTTGGGAACCCTGAGGTCTTAGCTATAATGGCACAACTCTGCTACTGTAGTACAAAAGTAACTATCGACAGTATATAGATAAATGAAAGTAGTTATGATCCAATAAAACATTATTTTAAAATAGGCTATCGGTGGATTTGGCCCCTAGTTTGTGGTTTACCAAACCCTATTCTAGGGACTAACACGATATCCAGTTTGTTGGTACTGAGTAAGAAGAAAGTAAATAAAATAGAATTTAAAGGGCCAGAAATACAGATGTTAGCCAAAAGTTTAAAGGAGGGAGTCTAGAAAGCAAGATAAAACTGACATAGTGTCATTACACAATAACAAATTATACTACTCTATTAAGAATAAGGTGTTAAATCTTTGAAATAAAACTATACATGAAGCATCTTGCCTTTTTATTTATTTTTAACCAATGCCAATGCAGGGTGTGAGAGAAGGAGGTAGGACTTGGCAAAGATCTCATCACAGGAGCATTACATTTGCCACTAACCTTTTGTGATATAACAGTGAATATTTGATAAATAGCTCTTAAATATCTAACTATATATAAGTTAATTTAGCAGCAATGTTTTAACAAAACCAGCTCTCTGAAGATTTTATAGTACTGGCATCCAATTTCTGAGTAAGAAAATATTACTGGAACATAGATTCCTGTATTATAACTTTAAGGAATTTTATTAATAGCCCGTGTGACTTTATTCTTAGAGGTGAAGTGCTGCCCCAAATTTGTTTTAAATCATGACTAGATTTTCCTGCCTAGACAGAGTTGCTGGATAAAATATAGGACCCCTCCAATGAAATCTAAATTTTAGATAAACAACAAATAATATATTAAATGTCTTTTTCAAATATTATATGACAAATATTTATGCTTTAAGTCATTGTGCTTCTACAACTCAAATTTAACTGAGTACCTTGTAATTTTATTTGCTAAATTCAATAACCTTATACCCAGATTTTTTTGTCATAATTTTATGTTACACCTTTAAAATGTGGATATAAACATACAGTATATCTTTAAGTTGGGTAACCACAGTTCTTTTCCAATCATACTGATTTTACTATACAATCTACTTTTTTCTCACTCATATATGCCTTTAAAAGAAAGGTTCAGACATTGTAATAGGAGCCATCTGGAGGAGGAATGATTGCCAAAAATTGTGCCTCAGACCGAATTTTGAGATTGAATCTCAAAAGACTAGACACAGCAATCTGCATATCAAAGGCACCAAAGGTGATTTTCATGCACAAATAAAACTGAAAATAATTATACTAAAGAGATGCAGTGTAGTAAAACCTTTGAAATACAGTAAAATCACAAGTAGGTGGAGAATTACAACTTCAGGCCTAAGTGATGATACCGCTGAGTAAGATTAGGAGAGATAAAGCCAATATGGCAGGTGCCTAGGCTGTCTGCAATTCCACTTACCACTTCAGCTGGCACTTTTCAAAACCAGGTTTCTTCTGCCCTGACATCTGGAAGATGAGTTCCAGAAGTTCCAGCTGTGACTGAAAATGGAGTCTTGGTCAGCTGCCGTGGACAACTGTAATGTCCCTAATAAATTCTGTGAGTCATAAAATCATTTCAGCCACTAAACAATCCGTCAGCTTTTCTGCCAGTAATGCATCCAATATCCTGCAATTATTTGAGAAGAGAATTCATCATTCATTCAAGAAACATTGTGTCTTCTTGCTGAGAGCTAAATTGCTGGCTAGGACAGAATTGGAAAGCAATACTTCAGCACTCTTGATTGCTCACCTGGTAAAATTTATTTGATGCAATTTATATTATGATCACAGCCTGAGAAACCGTTTCTTAAACCCTCATGATCTAGGCAACTCAAATTATAATAATAGAATTGAGATTATCTAAGGACGTATCTCCAAGGAAATTTTACCCATAAATCTGTGTAGTCCTGAGAATATTCTAGATCAGTGTTTCTGATTTTAAATTAACTATATGCCATAATTTCCCTGTGTTTCTTAGTGTTGATCCTATAGGTGGAAGCTGTCAGGATGGGAAAAATAGAGTGGAGAAAATTTGAGTAGTAACCGCAATCAAGCAAACAGAACTGTCAGGTATTAAGCTACGAGCTTTTGTTTGCCACTCTGCATAACTACAACTGTAAAACTTTGCTCTAGAATGGAGTTTTGCTTTCCATATCACTTTTTTTTCTTGTTGAAGGCATGTCTTCCTTCAGTTTTAATCATGTTTACTTCAGGTCTCCATTCTGTGAAATTCAGTTAAGCATATTTTCATGTTTCTTCAGTGCCCTGAGATTGTATATCATTGCCTCAAAAAATTAATAAGAATATTGGCTGCTTCGCCAGCTAACACAAACATAACACGAAGAGTAATCTAATTTTACATCAATCTGTGGAAATGTTAGGCACCTAATCTGAGCTGGTGAAGCAAACAGCAAAAGGAACATTAGTTAGGATGCTTTTGCCAGCAATCAGAAAAATACTAGTTTAAACATTAAGGAGATTTATCTTTTCCCCTGAGATTTAAAAGCCAGGTAGTTTTAGAATTGTAGTAACTTAATTAAGTCATCAAAGATCCAGACTTTTTCTTTACCCTGTGGCATCCTCTACCCTTCTGGCCTTTCTTCTCAGGCTTGAATCTTTGTTTATAAAATGACGGATGCAACTCAGGACATTTTATAATCTCATAATCCACAGGCACACACACACAAATGAAGTTTTTCCTTGCTTATCTCCTTCTCTCAAGCATAAACATCCTTTCCTCAGATTTCACTCAGACTCTGTCATCCATAATGCCTAAGTCCTAGCCACAAAAGAGACTGGGGAAATGTCAGACATTTTTACCCATTACATTGTGGGGCAGGCCTTGCCAGCCAGGATTAATTTATCACAGAGGAGGAGATTCAGAAAACTATCTGGTAGACAACCAACATATAACTGCCCCAAAAGAAGATTTTTTTCTTAACTTGAAAGGGTTACAAGTTTATCATAGTCATTAGATGAATAATTTAACTATACCTTTTGTATACTGACTTATATTTGCAAATTATCTTAAATACATATATTTTGTATATGTTTTTCAGAACAAGGAAACTCGGAAGTGTGTCTCAGTTTGCAGTTCTCAATCATGGCCCAAATAATTTTACTTACTAATTTTGCTGCAGTGTTTTCCTTTAAGTCAGCACAATCACTTGGAGAACTTTTCTGATTGGATATATACACTGCCTGACTACATTCTGACTTCAGATCTGCTTCGGGCTCTAAAAAAATAAAGCCTATCATAGTTCAAAATATCCTAAGGGGTATTTTATAAATTTTTGACTTAAAATTAGAAAAATTATTTTCTCCTTAGTTTTTTTTTTATTTTTCACGTAATGCATTATATAAGGCAAGAAGTAAAAGCTTTGAAATTTTGAAGACACACATTAGTCATTTTGATATTTGTGTTTTCAAGCAAGTTCTTTTTTTTTTATTTAAGTAACATCAGGTAATGAATATATAGCCTCTTCAGTAATTTTTAAAAATTATTATAGAGTTTTTTAATTGTTATACATGAGGGTTAACTACATAAGTAGGCTGCATGCAGGTGAAGTATGGGCTTCTAACTGGCCCTCACTCCTCCTGGTAGTGGACCAAGTACCTTTTTGTTGTCACATACCCCTCACCCTCTTCCCTCCCCTAGCAGTGCCTAGTGACTGCTGATCCCTTCCCTGTGCTAATGTGACTAGTATTGAGGACCCACTTATGAATGAGAACATGTGGTATTCAGTTTTTTGTTTCTGTTATAGTTCAGTTAGTATGATGGTCTTCAGTTGCATTCAATTTGCTGCAAAATCTACACTTTTGTTTTTCTTTATGGCTGTGTAATACTCCATCATGTATATGTACCACATTATCTTTATCCAGGTCACTTTTGATGGGTAGCAAACCATGTTTTTGCTACTGTGAATAGTGCGGCAATTCTTAGCTGGTCCTCTGCTAGGAGTTCCTCCCCTGTGTTTCTACTTTCCAGATGATACAGACTCTCTTTCCTTTTTTAAGAAGTATAGACTCCAGTTCTGTGATCAGGAGTCAGGGATCATCAAAGAGTGAAATAACCCAATTATCTATTTCATAATAAGATGACTGAGCATGGTGGCTTCCGATCACAGCTGTTGATTTTTACTTTAGACACTGAAAAATGAATTTCTTAACCCCTGATGGAGACAAGAAGAAGCATCAAACAAGCATGATTTCTCAGGAAAAAAAACCCCAAGATATAAAATGTTACATGATGTATTTTAGTTTCTTTGGTTTATTATTGTTGTTGTTTGTTTTTTTCCTTTCCTTTACAGAAACTAGCACTTATGTTTTTAGTATGTATTGACCCAATGTGGTTACATCCTCTAAGATATACAGTACTGGTGACAATTTATCTCGCCTGTCTTACTCCTGATAAAGTAAGAACTGGACCAGAGCAAATGACTGCATGTCTTATCCATAAAGGCAGGATTTTCTAGGGGCATTCTGGCAGTTTAAGAAAGTTTTACCATCCTGCTTGTGAGTAGACAGTTTGTTATCATTGTTAAGATCTTAAGCCCCTGGAGCCCTCAGTCTCTGGGTTTGAAAATTAAAATGTGTGATTCAGAGTGTTGTTATAAAGAATAAATAATCCAAGTCAAAGTCTAGGACATGCAAAATCACAATTAAATGTTGAATATAATTCGAATTATTGCTGCTAATACTATTCACTATTTCTCTGATGTTAAACTTAGCATTTAGTTTGATGTGGTGTAGTAATCTATTAATAATTCTGAGAAAGTAAGAAAAATCAATTAAATGAGAGTCTCAAATTATTTTTTATTGCCTAGCAATCACAATTTTCCCTCCAGTGTCTGTTTTCTTTCCCTATCTCACACTCTACCATATTAGATTCTTCTAATTACAGCCTCAGCCAGACCATCTCGGCCAGAATTGATCCCTCTTTACACAGAACTATATAAAAAGCAATCCTAAAGCAAAAACCTGCCACACTTGTCAATGTTTTCTTTCTCTCTGTGATATAAGTAATTGTGTCCATAATTGTGCTCAGTTTAATGTTTATTCAATCAGTGTTTGCACATTGTCTAATTCCGGGTTTTTTGTTTTCAAAAAAACTCTTTTATTTCCTGGTATTTGCATCCCTTTAGTTCTTGTCTGTCACCATGGTTTCTCATACCTCACTTTTCATATGCCCTAGTCTGGCACACTCACTGCCTTGATATGAGGGCAGTATCTCGAACCTCCTCTACTCATGTCCCAGTATGGTTTTAGCCACAATTGCTGCTTTAAGCATTGGTTTCAGTCTGGCTTGCAAGCCTGATATGGCACAAATTCTTTCCCAGCCCAACTATTTTTTAAGATCTTAGTTCAGACTGCATTGATTTGTTTTTATTGGTTATACACACACACACACACACACACACACACACACACACACACACACACGTTTTCAAGCAGTAAACTGCACTTTGTTTTTTAAAAAAAAACAAGTGGAACCCAAATATACCAAATATACTGCTTCTTATGGATCTGAAGGCCATAAGAAGCATTGTGCATTCATTTACACCACTGAAATTGGCAAATGCTGCAAAGCAGGATATGCTTGTGTGAGTATGTGTGTATAAAGTGCGCTATGTCCATGAATCTGCCTCAGTAAAACGTCAAGCAAAAAAATGCCAACCAGCAGATAACAACATAGTCCATAAAATAGTGAAGACAGAAAAAGCGATGCCTTTGGGGCTGAGCAGTAGATGCTAAGATGTCACTTTTCTACCACTTGGCTGTGTTTATTTCAGAAATCCACATTATTGTCCTAATGATGGTTACATTCTTAATTATATAAAAGGAGTGAAAAAGTTACCTTTCCAAATGCATAGTAAAATATTGATTCCAAGATATTTTTTCTGGTGTTTCTAAGTGGATTTGTTTTAGCTTCATATAAACCCCTAGGTTCTATTTAAATTTCTAAAGCCCCACTCCAAGAAGCAAACACTGTCTCAGTAAAGCACCTCACTTTTCTATTGTTAACATTTATATAGAGTATTTTGGAATTTATTTGTTTTTACTGTAACTTATATTTTTTAAAAATCATTTTTAACTACAAATAATAACATATATTTACCAGGTACAATGTGTGATGTTTTGATATATGTTTTCAATGCAGAATAATTAAATCAGGCTAATAAACAAATTAACCACCTCACATACTTATAATTTTTATTGGAAAATAATCTACTCTTTTAGCAATTTTTAAATATACAATGCAATATTATTTATTATAATCAGCATTGTGTGCAATAGATTACTAAAGTTTCGGCCTTTCTTCATTAAATTACATTATAATCTTATGGCGTATCTTCCATTTTTCTGTCAAGCAATTTTCTAACTTCCTTTAGATCATCAAATAGGAGAATAAATAATTAATATATTTTTCTTCTAAATGAAAAATATATTTATTTGAAAAAATATTGTTCTAAAAATAACAATGACAATAATAAGAGTATGCACAAGTATAAAACATACTGTAAACTATATGGTAAATTGAAAACAGGAAAACATTGAAATCAGAACTGGAGCCAAATAGTAATTCTACCATCAATAAGAAAATTATGTTAACATGCTAAATCTATTTCCTTATTTGTAAGTTGGTAAAATCATATCTCAGATTCTAGTATTATTGTGAAAGCTAAATGTGAAGTACTTTGCACAGAAGCAGCTATAGTGGAGAAGTCCCACTAATCTTTTATCCTTCCCTCTGTCTCTCTGGCCTCTCTTATCAATACCTTTTTGCTCAATGATTAGAAGTGTTTTAATTTTGTCCTCCTACCATTCAAAGATTTGGAAAGAATCTGCATGTGATCTGCATTTCTTACAAAAAGATGCTGATCATATAATGTTTCCAAAGAATATTTCAAGGAACAATTATCTGAGTATCATTCATCTTCTCTTGTCAAATGACATTTTATTGCAGAAAAGATAAAAATTGCATCTGAAAATTTGATTGAAAACAGAAGCCTCCATGGTATCCAGAAAAATGTGAGATGTTTTTAGGCATCAATTTTGAATATATCACATATCACTTCTACTATATTCCATGAAAGAAAAGTTGTACAACATGGCTCCATGCTATTAAAAAAAAAGAGAAAAAAAAGAAGAAGAAGAAGAAGAAAAGAGTAGATACAGAAAAGAAGAATATAAAATAAAATTAAGCTGGACTTGGTGGCTCAGCCTGTAATCCCACGCCTTTGGGAGGCTGAGGTGAGTGGATTGCCTGAGCCTGCGGGTTCAAGACCTACCTGGGCAGCGAGACCTCATCTCTACAACAAATCAAAAAATCAGCTGGGCGTGGTAGCGCATGCCTGTAATTCTGGCTACTTGGAAGGCTGAGGCAGAAGGATCGCCGGAGCCCAGCAGGTTGAGGCTGCGGTGGCCGGGAGCGGCCACTGCACTCCAGTCTGGGCGACAGAGTGAGACTCCCACTCAAAAAAAAAAAAAAAAAAATTAAAAAAATCAACTGGGAAGAGAATTTATATACAAAGGAAAAAGAGAAAAGGAAATTTTAGACTTTAGTTACCTCTACCACAAGCATGAGAAACCAGCTGTCAAAATGAAAGTCATTTATTAACACTAAAATTATATCTTTTATTTAGAGAAAGGGCATCTCATTGTTCACAACACCAAGCAAAGTTCTTCGCTCATTATGGGTGCTCAGTACTTGTGGAATGAGTGAACATAAGATAGCATGGAAAATCTATTAACAACATTTTTCTTATAAAACTACAATTAAGCTAATCTTTGTAGCTTAGATTAATTTCAGGCAAGTGCATTTATGTTTCCCTTGGAGTGTCAACATGGGGATGTAGTGTTAGGGGATGAGATTGCCTTATGGGTTTTCTTCTTCCTCTCTGGTGACTGGAGATATAACTTATTTAGCAGTAGTATCATGTGTGTTGGTGAAATGCTGAGTGTTATGTGATTTTAATAACATTCTTGAGTTTTGAGAATTAGAAGTTTTTAAGGTAGTCTAGTTGTCTCCTACCCTGACTCTCTCTCCTCTCCTCCTCCTCCTCCTCCTTCTCCCTCTCCTCCTCCTTCTCCTCCTCCTCCTCCTCCTTGCATAGCCCTTTTATTTCCAGTCTTCTGGTTGTCTCTGCACACATTCAATAGACAAGTGGATCTGAGAGACAGGTGCTTGCCTTTTGAGAATTTAAATTGCATAAGAAATGCTCTGAAGTGACAGGAATTAAAAAACAGTTCCATAACTTCAGCTAGTTAATGATGAAACAATCCTACACCTGCATGTTTATTCCATAAGTAGACCTCATTTTCTCAGGTTTAACTGAGATACACTTTCTGGCAACTCACACAAATGAGTCTTTTTCGGCTGTCTATAGTCACAATAATGAGATTATTACACCAGACAGTCAAATTCCACAAAAATTTAGTCAAGGTTACAACATGTGTAACTTTGTATGAAATCAGTTGTGATTTTGTATTTTCACACAAAGTTACAGAATACAATTTCTATGCTTTCTTTTTTTTTCACAAAGAGTTTAGCAGTTAAACACAATGTACGTTTGGTAAAATACTCTACAGCTCATATTCTGAGACAGAATCTTTAAAAAGTATATAGCATAGTATTTTAGAGATTGAAGTGAATAATAAATTATCTAGTCTCGTTTAAGAAAGGAAGCAGATGTAGATACATTAAGACTCTTTCTAGTTAACACCAAATTTAATTGGAAGGGAAGACAAGAAAAGATTTGTTAAAGGCTCAATTACAACTAGATAGGAGGAATAACTTGTCGTGTTCCATACATTATAGGATGACCATAGTTAAAACTATGTATTATATATTTTCAAGTAACTAGAAGAGAGGATATTGAATGTTCCCAACACAAAAAAAATTATAAATGTTTGAGATGGTGTGTATGCTAATAACCCTGAACAGATCATCACTATATCTTGTATCAAAATGTCACTATGTACTCCATAAAGGTGTTTAATTATTATGTGTAGACTAAATTTTTTGAAATATTTAATTGGAGATTCGAAAACGGTATTCAGTTCTCTAAAGTTTCAGGCCCTTGAGTATTCTGTTGCAGCAGGGTGCCATACATATCCATCTATTCATTCAGATTTTTAAAATGTCAGAATCGTTTCATCTCTATTCTCCCCCCCCCTTAAAAAACATTTAAGGCCAGGCACCGTGGCTCAAACCTGTAATCCCAGCACTTTGGGAGGCCGAGGTAAGAAGATTGCCTGAGCTCAGGGATTTGAGACCAGCTGGGGCAACTTGGTGAGACCTCGTCTGTACAATCAAAATCAAACAATATCAAAAAATTAGCCGGGCATAGTAGCACATGCCTGTAGTTCCAGCTACTTGGAAGGCTGAGGTGGAAGGATTGCTTGAGCCCTGCAGGTCGAGGCTGCGGTGACTGTGAGCGTGTCCAAACTGGGCAACAAAGTGAGACTCCTACTCAAAAAAAAAAAATTTTTTTTAATTTTAGATTCAGGGGATACAAGTGCACATTTGTTACATGGACATATTGTGCACTGGTGGGGATTGGGCTTCAAGTAGTCCATTCCCCAGAGAGTGAAAATAACTTCTGAACCCTAACCCTGTCCGCACCTTCCCACATAACATCTTACAACACTTTCCATCCGAAATAGCTGTTTTGTTTTCACTACATTGCATCGCAGGGCTTCTAGCTGTAATGCACACCAGCCATGTTGTGCCCTTCTGTGTTGATTAATACTGCTAATTATTCATGTTGGCTACTTGTGTTTTTTTACTTTGCTTCTTTTTCAATTTATAATATTCTTCTCTTTCCCCATTGTTCTCTGCTGGTCTCTCACTTTCATGTTGTGTTCTTTTTGATCTATCTTCTAATGTCTCTTGTGATATTCCTGTGTTCTCAGAACTTTAGTATTGTAATTTATACAGTGCAAATATAGGATCATATTTTTATTTTAACATTTATTTTTATTTTCTTATTTTTTTGAGTTGGAGTCTCACTCTTGCAGCCCAGGTGGAGTGCAGTGGCACGCTTACAGCCATCATAGCCTCAACCTACTGGGCTTAGGCGATCCTTCCGCCTCAGCCTTCCGAGTAACTAGAAGTACATACACACACCACCACAACCAGCTAGTTTTTGTGATTTATTGTAGAGACAAAGTCTCACCAAGTTGCTCAGGCTGGTCTTGAAACCCCAGGTTCAGGCAATCCTCTTGCCTCAGCCTCCCAAATACTGGGATTACAGGCTGAGCCACCGTACCCAGCCAACATTTCTTAAAATTAAAAACTTTTGACCAAAATTAAATGCTTAGGGATACAAATAATTTTTAAAAAATTTAAAAAAATTATTGATACATGATATTTGTACTTACATATGGGGCACATGTGAAATTTTGTTACATACATATAGTGTGTAATGATCAAGTCAGGGTATTTAGGATATTTATTTCTAAATGCTGAGAACATTTCAAGTCTCTCTTCTAGCTAATTTGAAATATACAATACATTGTTAACTATAGTCATCCTACTAGGCTATTGAACATTAGAATTGTTTTCTCTTATCTAATTGTATGTTTGTAGCCATTTACCATCCTCTTTTCCTCTCCTCCATTCTTCCACATCCTTCTCATCTTCTGGTAACTATCATTCTACTTCTACCTCCATGAGATCAATTATTTTTAGTTTCCATATATGAGTGAGAACATGTGATAATTGATATTTTTTATATGTAAATTTACCCACTGTACTAAATCAGAATGTAAGTGTGTATGCATGTGTGTTTATTTAAAATTTTATGAAAATGCTAGGTTTAATTTCATATAAAGTATGCAATCAGAAATTTTTATAACTTTAAAAATATGCAATAAGCTTAATATAATTTTAATATAATCACTGAATATTTGACTACTCATTGGCTTGGGTTGTCTTATAAAACATTCCCAATGAAATTATAGGAATTTTCTTTACTTAAGAGTTAATAATTTTTTAATAGCAGTGATCATTTAATTGACATCTTTTATTTACTTTGCATTGTACTGAGTTGCATTTTTATTGTTTCTAATTATAACAGAAATTTTCCAAAGAAATCATTATTTTTCAGATGAGGAAATTCAAGGTTAGTAAGGTCACACTGTTAGTAAGTGAATCAGCAAGTATTTTAATCCCAGTGTTGCAATGTCAAAGCCTAGTATTTCTGCTATCGTTCTAGCAGGAAAAATTAAAAGAGAGAAGCAAATTCTTCATCCATAAAACAACGAGCAGATCAGTAACTACAGAATCACCCATCATCATTCCATGCACATGATGAAGCATTCATTAATGCAGACAGTTAATGACAACATCGGCATGAGCGCACATAGCTAGTTGGAGAAATTTGATCTCTAAACTCACTGTACTAAGTTACTTGGAATATGTATTACCTTTTCAATTTCCTTCCTTCTGTATTACCTTTTCAATTTTCGTCTGAAGTTTATTTCATTTTGCTTTAAAACAGTAAGGTCTCACAACATTAGAAATGTCTTGTTTTGCAATTAAATTTACATATTCATTGTGTGCAACAGATTTTCAGAATGAGCTAATTTTCTGTTAGAAATTTCATTGAAAATCCCCCAAATATGCAATTTCTGTGGAGATAGACTTATGATTAAAATGCT
Source organism: Cephalopachus bancanus (assembly GCA_027257055.1). Lineage (NCBI taxonomy): Eukaryota > Metazoa > Chordata > Mammalia > Primates > Tarsiidae > Cephalopachus > Cephalopachus bancanus. The sequence goes on from JAPVLO010000012.1 coordinate 4,132,292, forward strand.
TGCTAGACTGATCATCTCTGAAGAGCAATGTAATTCATCACCTCCTCACTCATGACCTGCTGCTCAATTTGGGAGATTCGTATTGTTTCTCTCTTATTCACTGGACTGTGAGGGAAAGGTAGCCTTCGGGATGTCACTAACAGCGGCAATTTTCAGGCAAAACAAGCCTCCCTGTGGCTTTATTTAATAGGAAAAAAAGCATTTGGCAACTGTATAAACTTTTTCATCCTCGAATTGAAAATTAATGCACAAGCATTAATTTTTACAGAAGTACTGCAATGTATATATTACAGAATGGCAAAGTCACAGAATTTGGAAAACAGAATTCACAGAGATTTAGCTCAACCCATAATCTTAGAGATGAAGAAATGTGAGTCCAGAGAATCAAACTGACTTGCTGAATTAATGCCTCTTTTTATAGCTTGAGTATATTAAGATCCCACATCAGAGAGTATGTATGTATTTAAGCTACAAAGTATAATTATACATCACCTTGTAAAGAAAGTCTATTCAGTACATTTAGAAGTAAGGATTAGGGAGTGCATTATAGAAGAGGAGTATATTTGTAAAATGACTTGTCAAAGACAGACACATTTTTGAGTATTTTGAAATAGGTTGAGATAACATCAAAACATACCTCACTTGTGCTTGCTTCACTTTGAATTTTTGACGATGGGAAAAATACTATAATAACTTGAAATTTTACACTAGAAAACTTTCTACCAATTTTACCCAAAATACAAACACCACTGCTTACTCTTACTCTCTTTACTCAAGTTTTGAATATATATCAGTTCTCTATCACTTTAAACCACTTGATAGAAAAAGAAGTGCGTAGAAAACAAGAAATTTAAAGACCAGCAGGAGCAAACGAGAAAAGATCTAAAGAAAGACACAGGTACTTTCTACCTGCAATGATAGCAAATTAAAAACAGAATTTACTTTAAAGGTATGTTAATCTGAGTCACTTGAGAATCAGACATCAAGATGAGTTTAGATATGCAAGAGATATGTAGAAGTTGGCAGAATAATCCTATAGACTGTAATGCAGGTCACTGTGGGTCTTACTTAGAACTTCGAAAAGAGATGAACTACAATCCTAGTTGCTACAATTGGCCTTGTAGTCATAACTGATACTCAGAATCTGTCTTCACTCTCCAATCTAAGTTCCTCTTACCTATTGCTATCATTTAACCCAGTTCTAGTGGCTGGCAAGCAACCTAAGGATATTTCTGAATTATGTGAGACATAATCCTAAACTTCTCAGGATAGCATAGCTGTATAAATTTACTACTAAGTAATGATCACATGGGTCATTTCTCTTTTTCCCCTTTGGTTCTGAGACTCATGTATTTGTTCTTTTGGGAACACAAGATCATGTATATGTCTCCAATTTAGCATACTCACATAACCTAGATCCTACAAGGTGACATCTCATTCTTTCAGAGTGTTGTCTCTGAGTTGAAGTTTCAGTTGTGGCTTTACAAACTGGTTGAATCCACACATCTTCAGCACTGTATGAGGTCAGTGGCTTCTGAGAAGCAGAGTATGTGATAATACCACTGGTTCCCATCGTCAGGAGCTCACTTCCACATCCCATTGCTACACAGTGGGTTTCTTGTTTCAATGTGCTTTTGTTTGTGACTCTGTACCTGTGGACAGATATTTCTGTAAGCCCTCAGAGTGCTGCTGCTGATTTCTATGGGCAGGAAAGGCAAACATATGCCCAGAATAGGTATTTTTCCCTGGGAGAATGAACCATTGACTCTTTCAGACCATAAGGCTCAATGTAGTTGACTAGCTTTCCAAGTGGCATCTGGATACTCTTCATGAAGAAAAGTGCCATATCAGTGGTTCAGAAGTGATATCTGTTTCCTGAAACTTTGACATTCAGAGAAAGCAGTGACTAGATCAACCTTGGTTAGTGAGAGTCCATGCTGCCAGGCTCACACATTTCTCTCATCTCTTCCACCAGGGCAACCTGTGCATGTGCACACTGAGCCAGTTCCAAGGTGGTCAGTGGTGAAGACTGGCTAATATCAATTGATCAAATCACTTTGTCTACCTGATTGTTCAATTTAAGGTGCATACTTTCTGGTGGGTGTTAAAGTGTGATACAAAAATGTTCACACTTTGTGCAAACTCCCATATATACATTCACATGAACCACAGCAGACTTTCTAATATCTAGCCTTCTAGTTTTTTTTCTTGCAGGCACCTAACCAGAAAGTCCAGGTCATAGGTCACTTCACTTTGGACCAAGAACAGAGGGGAGTAGTCTAAGAGGATTTTCCTTGACCTTTTATAACACTGTAACATTTACTCCACAATCAAGCAATGAACTGTGTGGGGGGAGATTATTGTTAACTTCTAAGTATATAAAGTGTAAGATTAATGAAATGACCTCTGGGTGGGTCTGTGAACCCAGTGGAAACACTAGGATCAGGATTTAAGCCAGAACTTTCTTTATTACCTGACCCTGAAGAATTCCTCTCAATAGGGGAGCCATGATAATGTTTTGGGTCTCTGAATATCAATGTCGACTCAAATCTTGTGTCCTGTTGTCCTCAGTATAGCTAGATAGTCTCTGTTATGCACTGTACAGCACCTGTGCAAAAGACTGTAGGTTCTTAATAGAAGAACCAGGGAGTCATACTTGCCACAGTGTTACAGGTTCATCCTCTTAGGGTCCCACTCACTTCATTAGTTGACAAGTTCTGGATCTTAAAATTGGCTCAGGTCTGGAAACTTTTTGTTGGGATGTCAGTGCTTAGTCTACTGCTCCTACATTCTTGGCTGTTGTTGTTGTTGTTGCTGTAGATATTAAACTGAAGCCTTATTGGCTCTCCTATCTACTTTCCCTTAGGGGTGTCATGCACTATTAACCATCACCATTACTCCCTGGGGGCAAGACTTCTTGGCTGTTCCTCTGACCTTGATGGTCATTATGATAATTGCGTCCTGGTTTCTGGCAGTTAAATGCCACCACCTGGCCTCTACTGTTTCAGAGCTGCCATATCTCCATGAATATTAATGAGTTCTGGACTGAGACCATCTCTTATACCAGTCAGCTCAGGCCTGCAGAGGTAAGCCACCAATGAACTTCTTAATGACACTGGTGTTCCTTTTACCAGTGCATTCCTGAAGGCCTTGGCAAATTGTGTGTCCTATATAAGAGCTGTCTATGTATTATTGTATTCTTATGAGGTCTTACAGTGTCATATCATATATATATATATTTTTTCAAACATCTATAATATTTATAATTCTTGATCTTTCATTTTTCAGGGAAACTTAGATATTTCTCCTTAACATTTTTCTTTATTGGATACGTCATTCATTTCTCCCTGCTTTTATGGGACTCTTTTATTACTTAATTTGCCTCATTCTCTGGGGTTCTTGCCAGGATGGTAAATCCTGTATTTTAATAAAGTGCCACCCTGAAGTAAATAAATTATTGTTTATTCTGCATTATGCTCTAGATTTCTTGATCAAACACCCTTAAAATTCAATTACAGAGATATTTCTCTGGCTCCTACTGGTAATGCTAGCTAATTCTTGAAACCTTTTTCTGATGCAAACTTTTTTCTTTTTTTTCCAACCCAGCATATTCCCAGTCAGGTTTTGGTGATATTTAACTTATATGTCTGCCTGACAGACAGAAGTGGGGTAACTTCTGAAGGGGATACCTGTTTCTTTGTGGAGAAATTAATGGCATCTTCAATGCCTTCCAGAGATATTGGGGATGGGGATATACCAGTTCTAATTAGGGCAGAAGGAATTATCTCTTCAACTCTGAAGATTTGGGGGGCTCTGCCGAGTCAACATGACCAGGGCATCTATTGAGAGGTTCTTATTCTTCATTGCAAGATCCCTGATCTCTGAATGGGCCTTGACTTTAACATAACGGATATGGATAATCACTTAAACATCTTTGGAGATATGCAACTCCAACTGTCAGGTCCTAAGTATGCTTCTCACCTAGTCTGTTCTCTTCCAGGAAATAATAGCCTTTTTAAAGTTACTCAAGAAGCCAATTTTCTTTCACTTTAAGCTCTTAATTGCTTGTTAACATCCCTCAGTTTCTCATTATTCCTCTGAAGACCATCAGTACAATTTTGCAATAACTAGTGAACTCTATAGAACTTGTTGTCTTTCCACTCACAACTTTCAAATGGTTGAATTTTCAGAGCAAACCCAGTAAATCATCAGATTTTAATAATTAAGAATGGGCACTAGTAACCCATCATGCTCAGACATTGGCTAAGAACATCTCAGATAAATCATTGTTGCTATATAAACATAAATGTGAATTACAGGAGGTAGCACTTAGGGAGATAACCCAACTATGCCCCGTGCAGCAAAAGATTTGAACATGGCAGCCACAAAATGCCATTAGTATAACTGTTGGGAGCTGGCCATGGAGGCCCACTGAGCGTTAGGGATCAGGAAGGACCATTGACCCCGAGACCACTAGGATGCGTTCAGGAGCTATTGACCCCATTTCCTCCCCCTTTCTACTCAGCACTAACCAGATTAAGCTCCTGTGAGTTCAAAACATAAACACTCTGAGACTGGGACGAACACAAGCTAACTTTAGAAGCTCATTCCTCCCATTCTTCCACAAACTGCAGTTTTGGCTTTCACACAACTTACAATACAAACTTGGGTCACATCTAAGAGCCTTAGTATTGGTCACAGGCTTCTGGGTCATGATCTTAGGACTTATTGAAGTTGAATAAGGTGTAAATTGTAGAATATAGTTTTAGAAGGCAGTCATTTTGTTGAAAGAATGCGGCTGGGTTACTTGCAGGTAGCCCACTGTGAACTTTGGACTGGGCCACATTCCAAACATTCTGGGATAGGCCACTTTAGTTTGTAAAGTAAGTACTTAAGTCTCTATAGAATTGCTTAACTTGGTATTAGTACGAAAAGGGTTTAAAGGCAATATGAAAAGGGTTTAAAGGCAGTCATGGATTAAGGTTTCATCGATTAGGTTATGGGATCATACCTGAAAGAACATCTGGTGGGTGGGGAACGCCCCTCACACACCCGACTGTGTATAAAAGACCCGTTGTAATTTCCAATAAACGACTTCTGCATTAGACTGGAGTCCAGTCTCTCTCTCTCCCTCTCTCTCTCTCTCTCTTTCTTCTTCCCCCCAATCACCGACACCGTCTCCACCTTTGGGGTACCCTGAACCCGGCTGAAGCTGGTCTCCAGCATATAACTTCTCCACATTATGGATGAAAATATTGAGACCAGAGGTTGAAGGACTTGCCTGAAGTCATAAATTTAAATTGTCCCAAATGACATTTCTTGCAATGAACATCCTCCTTATTTGCATAATCATGTATCAATTGTAAAATGGGGCATTTCTATTTAGAAACCAAAAAAAGATAATTGTGTGACATAAAATTCAAACCTATTGGTCTGCAAAAATTATTAACAAAGATAGAAGGTGTATTAGGTGGCTATGCAGAGTAAATGAAGATACTCAAATTAGTTCAGAAAGCCCTGATTGAAGACCTAATATGTGACAGGTACTAAAAAGAAGGTTAAGTTATAACCCCTACTCTTTAAATCTCTTCATCTACCAAAAGAAATGGAAACAACAGGAAAACCAAATTAATTGGAGAGTCACTTCTGGTCTGGCCAAGGTGGCATAGACCTGTTTCTACCAGTTCCTCCTTGATAAATACAAGTATAAACACTGGAAACAGCAAATAATAATCAAAGGAGAACACTAAAAGTTGGAAAGAAGAAGGCAAACTGGTTTGAGACCCTAGGACATGGATGAATAGTATACAGTCAGTTCATTTTTTGCTCCTCCAAACAACAAAAGATGACCTAAGGCTGAGTATTTCTTGAACCCCATCCTAGCCAAAGAAGGTATCCTATGGAAACTCATTCCTCCCTCAGAGCATTCAGGAAACCCCACCAGGAGAACTGGCATCAAAAGCGAGGTAGATCAATGGGTGCCCCACTGACAATAACCTGAAAGGAAAAGTGCTCTGCTCCGCTGTAGGCAGGGCTTCAATTTCCCACCCTCATGAAAAGACACCAAATGACTATAGAATACAGACAAGAGGAATCCTTTTACAATTGCCCAGTCAAGTAAACTGCTACATTTCCAACAGCCAGAGACTCTCTTCCTTTATCTTCCTCATAAGAGAAAGGGGGACTATTATGAGAACTCTTTTCACCTCTGCAAGCTCTGTAGGCAAAGAACAATGAGAGCTCCAATAACACCAGGTAAACAAATTTTTAACAAGCACAACAAAGGCTCTGAAAATGTTTACTGAAATCATAGTCCACAACTCCATTTAAAAATAGACAAAAGGCAAGGAGATAACTGAAGAGAATATAAAGATCACACACACACATTGAAAGATGTTTAATATCATTTTGTTAGGGAAATGCAAATTAACCCCACAATGAAAAATCACTACATACCTATAATCTGGATAAAATAAACAAATATAACACTAAAGCCTCACAGGGAAGTGGATGAACAGGATCACTTATATATTGCTGGTGGGAATGTAAAATGATAAACTCAATTTGGAAAACAATTGAGTGATTTCTTACAAAATTAAAAGTGCAATTGTCAAGTGATTCAGCGATTGTACTTTTTGGCACATGTATGTATGTTTACTCAACTTGTACCCAAATAGTCATAGTAGTTTTACTTATAATAGACAAAATCTTTAAAAAGCCTAGATGTCCTTCAATGAGTGAATAGTTAAGCAAACTGGAAGGTACATATGTATATCCTATGTTGCCAGCAATATTAAGAAGCAAGCTATTGTTTCACTCAACAACACAGATAAATTTTAGAATATATGCTGAGTGAATTAATCCAATTCCAAAAGGTTAAATATTATAAGATTTCATTATATAAAATTTTTGAAATAATATTTTAGAAGTGAGAAATAGATTACTGGCTGTCAGTGTGTTATAAAAGACCAGCATGAAGGGTACTTGTCTGATGGAACTGTTCTATATTTTCTCTATGGTGGTGGATACACAGACTTGCACACGTGATACAATCAGATAGGACTAAACACACACATACCAATATAAGTAAAACTGGGTATTTGAATAAGATTCATGAACTGTATCAGTGTCAATCTGGCTGTGATAACACTATAGTCTTGCAAGATGTAGCCATTGGGGGAAGCTGGGTAAAGGGTACATGAGATTTCTCTGTGTTGTTTTTTACAACTTAATGTAAATCTACAGTTACCTTCAAATCAAACATTTAAATTGGATGGAGGAATGAACAGAATGTCAGTTCAAGGAAGTAAGAAACATTTGAATAAACAACAAAGTAAGAGAGTAGATCTTGGTGTTAGAAAATGCCAACTGTTCATATTTTTGGAACTCTTTCGTACAAAACTAGTCAAGTCCTAAGGCAGAAAGTAGAGGGGAAAACTGACCCTTAAAATCTGTTTCTTTAAAAAAAAAGTTGCAGGGAAAAAATAGATTGCATGAAAAGCCAAGTTGAGAGCTGATGTCCTAACCATCCATTAGGCCAGAGCAGACAGACACAAAGTCACATACAAAGTTTATATCCAGCTGGTAACTTTGCCAGTCCAATCATACAAAATGCTCTGAAAACCTAAATCTTATTTCTCTAATAGCATTCTCAGACATCAGAAAAATCTCAGGACTTGACAAACACTGAGGAAATTTTCAGACATCATCAAGTATTTATTTACACAGGGAAAATACAATTGTATAAAGAAGTGAAAAATTTTGCATAGAGTTTCAAAAAGCTTTGATTAGACAGAAACAAGTAAAATAGGTGCTGGATAAATGGCTAAAAAAGAGATAAATAGGAACCTCCCAACTGTGAAATTAAGATTGCCATATCCAAAAAAGTACTAACATGAGTATCTTCTGACTGTCACTCAGTGCTTGCTAAATGTGAATGATCTTAGCAAAAGCCAGTGCCTATCTATACTTTTAAAATTCTGGTACTCTTCTCATCCTGTTTGAATGACTAAAGAATTTGAAAACAAAATGCTATCATCAATTAAAATTTTTCTAAAGTATTGGGTTACTTAACAGTCATGAATATGTCTTATGTTCTTAAAAACCTAAGGTATTTGGCACGAGTTTCTTTTAAACAGAAAACATCTTGTGCATTCTTTTAGTCATTTGCCTCACATCAAATAAGGGCTTCAGTTATTTGTCTTTAACTGTTGTGTCAAAAAGCTTATTTACCACTCATGTATTTGAGAGGCAGCTTTCTTCCTGGCAGTAATTAGGAAGGCACTGCTGATTCATACTCAATCCAGACTGCTAACATTCACCTGAAAGCGTTTTTCAAACTGCTGGTTCTCAGACTGAATGCCAAGCCTTATCATTTGTATATTTAAAGGAGCATCTTCTATCAAGTAAGGAGTTGCAGTGTGTTTCAAACCAGGGCAGGCTTCATGTACGTGTGAACTGTGTGGTCACAAAGAGCTCCACACTCAGAAGGGCCCAACACTTGGTTTAATGCTCTGCTCTCATTTTCTTGAAAATCGCAGCAATTTTTGAATAAGATGTTCTGCGTTTCTACTTTGTACTGGGCCTTGCAAGTGTTTTTTGTTTGGTTTTTTAATCTTGTATTAGTTGGACTTGTGTTAGTCAGGATGATTAGAGTAGCCTTTAAAATGGGAAAAGAATTTCTGTGACATGATATACCTGGAAATCTAACTCCTAGTTTATTTGGCATGCAGGTGACATGACTTTGCTCACTTTCCTTTCTCTCACTGCTTGGAGATTCAGTGTGCCATTTCTAACAGGACATTTTCCACAACATATCTGAAATATTTTGTTTATTTAAGAGATAGTTTACCCAGATAGGAAAAACAAAACAAACCAGTAGAGAGAATGTGGCAAACCAAACTTGAATCCAGTTCTTTTGGTTACTGTAGAAAACTGATGGAAGACATGTCCTCTTTTCCATGTGTTCCTCATTATGAAAAAGGATTTATGCTTCTGGTTCATTCTATTCTATCACCTATAAAATAATCATTAAGAATCTTGATGACTCTGCCAATTTTTAAAGTGTTCTGCTAGTGTTATAATGCTATCTATTCTAGAAAATATCTAAAGCAACAAAGAGTTAATGTCTGTAATCCACTTCTCTCAATCTTGGAAAGAAAGACTTAAAAACAAACAGGTACACTTCCACAGAACAGAAGAATACTCTTTACAAATATTCATGCCATGAGTAACATGTAATTATAAAAATTTTCACAGATTTTACATGCGATTGAACATATTTACTGTGTTACATATATAAATAAATGGTTTCTGAGTGCTGAAAAACAAAGATACTCTTCTTAACTCTTATTACAATAGTGAGCATTTTAAAAAATTTTTATGAGTTTTACTAATGTTTAAATTCCATATCATAATACTTATCCATTTTACTATGCAATTAAATGGCATTTAGTAAATTTTACAGAGTTAGACAAATACCACCACAATCCAATTTTAGAACATTTTCCTCACTCTTAAATATGCCCCATGTAATCAATCCCTTGAGGCCACCTTTACTTTCTATTAATAAAGAGTTACCTTTTCTGGATGTTTTATATAATTTAAATAATGAAATAAATTATCTTTTGTGTCTAGCTTATTTCACTTAGAATATATTTTTGAAGTTCATTCAGTTTGTCAATGATTGTTGCTAGTCTTTGACTATGGCCATTCTGATGGTTATAAAGTGGTATTTTTTTTTTTTTAATTCACATTTCTCTAAAAATCAATTCTTAGCCTCTTTAAATGTGCTTATTAGCCATTTGCATACACACACACACATCTTTGGTGAGGATATTGTAAATATTTTGCATGTTTTAAATTTAGTTGTTTGTCTTTCATTTTTTGTTTGAAGATTGCTTTAGGCTTTAATATGATGGTTTGCTGTAGGTCTTTCCTAAATATACTTTTATCAGTTTTTTTTTTCTATTTCTAGTTTTCTGACATTAATTTTTTTTATTATGATGGGTTTAGATTTGTCAAATTTTTTTTCTTTACCTATTGAGAAGATTATATGGTTATGTCATTGAAATCCTAATTGGTCATTCTGTTTTTATGTGTCATTGGAATTGGTTTGCTAACATTTTGTTGAGGACTTCACATATGTGAATATGAGGAATGTTGGTCTATAGTTTTCTTTTCTCATGTCGTCTTCATTTAATGTTTTGCAACGAGGGTAATGCTGGTCTCATAAAGTGAGATGAGAATTGTCTTCTCCTTTTATAAAATGTATTATTATTGCTTCCATAAATGATTCATGGATTTTGACAGTGAAATAATCTGGGCCTAAGATTTTTATTTACTGACCATTTGAATTACTAATTCAGCTTTTTTACTTTTGAGTTCTATTCAGATTTTCTATTTTTCCTTTAGTCAATTCCAGTAATTATTGCCTTTCTAGAACTTTTTTCAATTAATCTATGCTATCTATAATGATATTCTCTTCTAACCTTTTTTATTTCTGAAAAGCTAGTAATGACATTTCCTCTTTGATTTTTTTATTTTAGTAATTGAGTTTTTTTCTTGGTAATTAAGCAAAAGGTTTGTCAATATTGTTGACCTTTTCAAAAAACTAACTTTTGGTCTTATTGATTTTTCTCCCTTCTTTATGTTTTCTATTTTATTGATTTCCATTAATTTTTTAAAATTTATTTTCTTTGCTCATATTGAGTTTAGTTTGCTTTTATTTTCTAGTTTATTAATGTGAAATATAAGTTATTGATATTATATCTTTCTTCTTTTGTAATACAGGAATTCACAATTCTAAATTTTCCTATAATACTACTTTACAAAATAGTATAAAATTTAATATGCTGTATTTTCTTTTTCATTTAGGTAGATATATTTTAAAATAGACATTGTGATTTACTCTTTAATGAAATATTTTTAAATGCATTATTTACTTTCCAATTACTTATATGTTTTTCAGATTTGATTTTGATTTCTAAATGAATTTCACTTTGACCAAGAAATATATCTTGTATGATTCTAATTTTTATAAATTCATTGAGTCTTTTCTTTGGACTAGCCTACATTATATCCTAGAGAATCTTCTAAGTGCTATTATAATGAATTTGTTTTCTGGTATTTGGGTAAACTCTTCTATAGATGTAAATTAACTGATAGTGTTGTCTTTTTTATCCCTACTGATTTTCTGCCTAGCTATTCAATCAGTTATTGAGAGTGGAATAGTGAAGTCTCCAACTGGCTTTATTGTATTGTCTTCTTCTACAAGCAATTCTGTCAATTTTTGCTTCATGAATTTTTATACTGTCTTTAGGTATGTATATGCTTGTAATTGCTTTATATTCCTTATAAATGGACTATTGTTTTCATCATAAAATATTCCTCTTTTTAATTAACACTTAAAACAATTCAAGTATTTCTGATTCATATTAGTAAAGTCACTGCAAGTCTAAAATGATTAATATTTATGTAGTAGATATTTTTTCACCCTTTTACCTTCAACTACTTTAACTTGAATTTAAAGCGGGAAGAGAAGCCGGACTCGATGGCTCAGCCTGTAATCCCGCGCCTTTGGGAGGCTGAGGTGAGTGGATTGCCTGAGCCTGAGGGTTCGAGACCCGCCTGGGCAGCGAGATCTCATCTCTACAATAAATCAAAAAATCAGTCGGGCGTGGTAGCGCATGCCTGTAATTCCGGCTACTCGGAAGGCTGAGGCGGAAGGATCGCCGGAGCCCAGCAGGCGAGGCTGCGGTGGCCGGGAGCGGCCACTGCACTCCAGTCTGGGCGACCGAGTGAGACTCCAACTAAAAAAAAAAAATTAATAAATAAAGTGGGAAGAGCCCTATAACCATTTGATGATCAAACCATACTCAATGTGTTTGTCAGACTTTTCCAGAGAAAAAGAATCCGATATATAAGAGAGAAAGAGGAGGGGGGATTTCTTATAAGAAACTGACTCACAAAACTATGGCTGCTGACAAATCCAGAATCTACAGTGTCAACTGGCAGGCTAGACATCCAAGAGAGTCAATAGTGCGATGGTATAGATGAAGTTGAAAGGCAATATACTAAAATTCCCTCTTGTTTGAGAAAACTAGACTTTTTGTTCAATGTAGGCCTCCAACTGATTGAACGACGTCACTCGGTGTTCACCAATTTAAATGTTAATCTCAACAAAAAATACCCTCCAAGTTGACACATAAAGTTAGTTATCACACTTAGTAACCCCAAATCAGGCATTTTCAGAGTTTAAGTATCTATCATATCTCTTCTCACTTGCTTTGACATTAATCTAAATAGCTTCCTGTGACTCTTAGTTGAGAAGCTGCTTCACAGTGTCTACCAATAAATCATTACCAAGTTCTTTAAGAGTTTAAAATAATGTAATTGAATATTAAAAGAATTTGAACAAGAATTAGTCTACATTTACAAATTCATTCTTTATATATAAGTTACTTAATTTATAAATACATCAAAACCTCTTTAAAGTTACTAGCAAAAAGACTAAAAATTTGATTCTGGAAAAATATAGGAAATATCAATAACTGATTTAAGTTGCACATTGGCATGTATTTTGGACAACCTGATTCAATTGCAGTTTTGCACATGTGCATATATATTTTAAGTGAAGAAGATACTAGAATATATGTGTTTGAATTTTAAAAAACAGAATGACTAGAAGTGGTGTTCCTTTTGTATAAAAACACAAAGACAAAGGAATATGCACAAATGCCTCTGCATAAATAACTATTTTAAAGAAAAAAATGTTTTTAAGTCCTTTATACTCAGCATGTTTATCCAATTCATAAAGTATTTTCAAAGTGGGTCTAGCAATCACTTTCAACAAGTCAGAAATTGATAAAAATATTAGATGTTCAAAGAAGTATCTTGCCTATATGCATTTAACTTTCACTTCATTTGATTTCATAGTAAACTCACACAAATAAAGTTTCCCAAAAAAAGGCTCCTCAATATAATCTGACAATTATCATACTAGCACAGTTAAACCAATAACACAAATAGAACAAAATTTGATTTTAATACTCCAGAAGTTCCTTTTATAGATTTTTTAATGTTAAATGTTTTATCTTATTCATGCATTCCCTCTTTCATTTACTCATTCAGCACAAGTGGGGTACAAGTGAGGATTTACTGCAGAAGTAGGCTGCATGTAAGTGAAGTTTAGGCTTCCAGCTGGTCCTCACTCCCCCTGTAGTGGACCAGATACCCATTGTGTTGTCATGTGTTCCCCTTCCCCCAACTCCCTCCCTCTCCTAGCAGTGCCTAGCAACTACTGATCTCACCGTTGGGCTAATTTGACTAGAGTTTAGGGCCCGCTTATGAATGAGAACATGCAGTATTCAGTTCTTTGTTTCTGTGATAGCTCACTTAGTATGATAGTCTCCAACTGCAAGTTGCTGCAAAGGCCATGATTATATGCTTTTTGGCTGTGCAATATTCCATCATGTATTTGTACCACATTTTATTTACCCAGTATACTTTTGGTGGGCAACTGAATTCCACGTTGCTATTGTGAATAGTGCAGCAATAAACATACATGTGCATCTTTTGGGTAGAGTGATTTATGTTCCGGTATATTCCCAGGAGAGGGTTGGCTGGATCATATGGAAGATCAATTTTTAGTTCTTTTAGAAATTGCCACACTGCTTTCCATAGAGGATTAACTAGCTTGTATTCCCATCAGCAGTATAAAATCATTCCCTTTTCTCTGCAGCTGTGTCAGCACCTGTTATTTTTTGACTTATTAATGATAGCCATCCTTATCAGAGTTAGGTGGTATTTCATTATAGTTTTGATTTGAATTTCTCTGATGATTACTGAAGCTGAGCATTTTTTCATGTGTCTGTTGGCTTCTTGTATGTCCTTCTTTGAGAAGTGTCTGTTCATGTCCTTTGCCCAATTTTTAATGGGGTTTTTTGTTTTGCTTTTTCCTTTCAGTTCATTTGAGTTCCTTGTAGATCCTGGATGTTAGGCCTTTGTCAGATGCACAATTTGGAAGCATTTTTCTCCTCATTCTGTAGGTTTTCTCTTTACTATCTTGATGGTTTCTTTGGCTGTCAATCAGCCCATATTTTTTTAACTTGTAAATATGTGTTATGCAGTGAATTATGAAAGCACACATGATATCTGCCTTTGTGGAACGTATAGTGTAGAGGGCGAAGCAGGCAACAAGTGAACACAACTATATTTACAAAGTCTTAAGCATATTATGCTGGAAAAGTACAGGTGTTATGAAATTCTATGAAGGGATTTGATTCAATATGAGACATCAAGGATGTCTATTTTAAGAAAAAAAAATGTGAGTTGGGAATTGACAACTGAATAATAGTAGGAAAAGAAGTTTTGAACAGAATATTTCAAGCAGATGGAAGAAAGTACAAGTGTAAAGAACTTAATTTGTGAGGGAGTATAATATTCTGAAAGCTGAAAAACGCTCCAGGGCCTAAGCAGAAAGCTAGTGGGGAGAGGGAGTGACAGGAGTTGAGGGCAGGGTGAGATAAGCAGGAACTTTGAAGCCATGCTAAAGACTCTAGCTGTTTTAATGAGATTTCTATTTGTATAAGACCACTCTGTTTGCCATATGTAGAATGGATCAAAAGGATGCAGGAATCAAAGAGTTGAAAAAAAATTAGTTGAGTGTTGGAGTGATCCAAGAGAGGAATGGAGGTAGGTAAAACTATGGGGTTTAGTTATTCAGAGGAGTTAAATAAATCAACTTTGAGAGTTAATTGGACGGTAATATTAATAACAACTGGAAAAGTCTTGACTATAAGAGTGAAGAACTAAAAAGAATCAGGGATGAATGCTAGGTTTTTGGCTTGCATAATTATACAAATTATTGCTTCATGAGTGAAGATATATCACCCCAGATGAGGATTAGGTTTCAGGGAAAGAAATGACCTTAATTTCAGACCTGCTGAGTTGAGGAGACTTTAAGATACTTCAGCTAGATGTGTTAAAGAAGTAGTTAGATATAAGAGTGTAGATGCAAAGAGAAGAAATATAAATTTGAGAAAATATTGCATACATATGTTATTTGAAGAAAATGTGAATTCGAGCAGAGTGAAAAGATAATAAGAGAGGCACCTGAGGCAGAAGAGAAAGAGATTTGAAGAGATGTTTGAGAAACTTAAAATCTAAAGGTCAAGTATAGAATAATGAACTGGTAAAGATGACTAAGCAAAGGCCACAAGGATCCTGTTTTATTCTGTCTAAAGTAGAAGTACTTACCAGTGCAGAATGAATTTGTGTGCTCTTGACTGATTGTCTTTTGAACAATCTGGAGAGGGTTCATTATTCCCAAACCCAGAAGCATAGTAACTTTATGCCTTCTCTGCTGGTGGGTAGATCACCCAGCTGTATTAATGGGTCTTTGGGAAGGTCTCTTTGTACACAGAAATAAAGATTGTTGTTGGCCTAAATTTCATATTAGGGCTTCAATTCCTTAGTTAAAAACTTAATGACCATCTCTAAACATGCAGAACTCGTAAGAACTACCTCTGTTTTAATGACCAAATATTATTTACAACTTAGGTTAAATGTGTTTATGAAATACTTTTATGTGATTAGAATATTATCAAGGAGAGGAATGAAT
This sequence comes from Cephalopachus bancanus, assembly GCA_027257055.1. Taxonomy (NCBI): domain Eukaryota; kingdom Metazoa; phylum Chordata; class Mammalia; order Primates; family Tarsiidae; genus Cephalopachus; species Cephalopachus bancanus. Next base: position 4,147,914 of record JAPVLO010000012.1, read on the forward strand.
GAAAATAATAGCTTATAGAAGAAAGTAAGGAAAATGTAAACAAAAACCAAAAGTTAATTGTTGAAAGTGACTTTGAAAGACATACTTTATTTGCTTAATGGCATTATTTATGTCAAAGTTTATTTTTACAAATGGATCTGGTAAACTTTTAGGAAGAGATATCAATAATATATCAAGGACTCATCATCACCATTTAGTACAGAAATTATTTCTACAACTCACCCACAATAAGCCTAGGCTTGCAAATTAGATGTGAAAGAATTTATTATATCATAAGGTGCTATATATCATAACTTTAAGAATGTTCTTTATTATAGAAGTTCTGATTAGATCTCCTCTCCTCTTACACACTGGCTCTGATGGATGCTGGTGGACTAGTATTGAATAAATGATACCCATCAACTCTATCAGAGAGCATTGGATAAAGAGAGATTTTGTTTTTTCCTGTGATTTTCTTTCTTCCAAAATGATCATCTACATCTTCAATTCTTCTTTATAAAGGGTAGATTCCAGACATATAATCATTCTATAAATGACATATTCTAGAATATCAAAATATCTGTTAAAATGCTCAGGCTCTAATTTGATGTTCCATCTGTAAATGGCTGGGAAAAATGATATCTATTGTCCTTATGGCAATAACTTCTTTAGACCAAACAAGAAGTTCACTATAGATTGTAAGCATCTATTTCTCATGAAAAATTCCTAGATCTTTTCACTATGAGCAGGCCACCTCAATCCTCAGGACAATTAATTGTTTAAAAGGGGTTTACTGGCCAGGCTCAGTGGCTCAGCCTGTAATCCTAGTACTTTGGGAGGCCGAGGTGAGTGGATTGCTTGAGTCCGCAGGTTCAAGACCCACCCGGGCAATTTGGCGAGACCTCATCTCTACAATAAACCAAAAATTAGCTGGGCACAGTGGTGCGTGCCTGTAGTTCCAGTTACTTGGAAGGCTGAGGTGGAAGGATCACTGGAGCCCAGCAGGTCGAGGCTGTGGAGGCTGGGAGCGTGCCACTGCACTCCAGTCTGGGCGACGGAGTGAGACTCCAACTAAAATAAAAAATAAAAAAATAAAAAAGGGGGAAGTTATATATACAGATATAACATATGTATACATAGTCTTTTTCTTTATAATTTCAGTGTCATCATTCTGAAGCTTTCTCTTCACTCCAAGAGCACCTGTAAATTTGATAATTATCCCTTCTTTATTTTTATGCAAGAAATGGTAACAAATCAAAGCAGATTAAATAGTAACTATGTATTATTCAAAATATTTTGTTCTGACATATATCACTGAGCTTTTAAACTTTTTGTAGGATATATCTTTTAAATCAATATATTATAGTAAATTCTAATGTAGATTTTTCTGCATCTGGGCATTTTTTTACAATATCTTTTAAGGGGGAAAGGGAGCCAATTTTTAGGTGATATTGTGACACCTATCATATCAACATTCATCTACAGCATGTATTTTTAAGTATATTTCTATTAACATAAAGTCTTTGATAGAAAGTGATTCACAAACTTCTATTTATGAATAAATATATTCATTTAATTTTTTCTGTCTTTGAAATTCAAGATTATTGGAACAAAATGCTATCTAAATCAAGGATCAAGGACATTTGTGCAAAGTCTATATAGTATCATATGACTTTAGACCAAGAAAAAAAACAGTTTGTCTTTTTTTTTTAGAACAACCTTCTAGATCTCACCTTGCCTCTCTTTTTTGTCTCCTAACAATTTTAGAGTTGACAATTGCTTATGCAACTGTCCTCTCAGAGACTTTTGTAAATACTGTTGAGACACTTTTCCAGATTGAGAAAAATGCCTTGAGTGTTTGCATAGCCTAGACTCATTAATATGCATCTGCATTGCCCTCCTGTGAAAGACAGCAGAGAAAACAGAGAGACAGGAGGGCGGGGAATTAAATTATGTGAATTTTCCTCTACTGACAAGGTGATGAATCAAGTAACCACACTGGTATCTTTATATCTATTTTTATGCCTCATTCCAGGAATTTTCCTGGCGGGTCAGGCAAACAACTATAAAATCTAGAAAATTCATTCACATTGAGAATTGGGTTGACAGTGTTTCACAGAGTGATATGAAATTTACCCTTGACTTTCAAATAAGGGCATATACAGTTTTAAAGAAGAAAAGCACAAGTACACAGGTACTTGAGCATTAATTTTGGTTCTATATTTTGACTTCTATATCTAGATGGATATCTAGTGATTCCAGAAGAGAAAAAGAAAAGCTTCATTAATTGGAAACTTTGGCTCATAAACTTCACTTTATCCTTAGCTTGTGCATTTTTTCTCTCTTAACTTTATCATTAGTTCCTTCTAAAAATAAACTAATGTGGAAGTATTGCTTTTATTGTAACTTTCTCGTTTTTAAGATTTTGGATTCTTATTAAGTAGAAGGATTGAGTTTAAAAAGAAAATTAGTAGAGAGTTATGTGGCTGTTGGCCAGGGTAAATAAAGAGAAAAATAGTACTAGAAACAAGACAGTAAGGTCTAGAATTAGACTTAGATCTATTGTTATTACACTGGACAGTCTCAGAGATCACTGTTACATAATACCTTGTTAGTCAAAGTAGACTGAGATCTATTACTGAGGAAAGATAGAAATAAAAGAAGACTGATGTAGAGCTCAAGGATTAGAAGGTCACTATGTGCCTTCTTCACCCACAGCAATCAAGCATATTCTTTGTTCCTATACATCATCTGTCTTTCTAACCATCCATCCATTCATCTGTTAATAACTTCTTTCTCCTTCTTTCCTTCTTTATCTCCATCTTTCTCTCATTTATGTAGAGAAATTGATTATCCATAAGAAGCTAAAAAACAGTATATAAAATAGATACAAGCCCAACTGCTTTTTATTTTTTTTAATCAAGATAGCGTCTCAACATCCCTACGTTCTAGCTTCTCCTTTATGCCATGTTTTTTTTTTTTTCCTGGCATCTTTTCTTTTATGAAAGACCACAGAGAAGTACACAGTGCTCAGCTTAAAAACTACTGCTCAGACCTACTATTTCTGGTTCTACAAGCAAGGTGTTTAGAAGCTGCCATCCCAGGAGGAACTCGCTGGGTCAGCCTGAAATCCCAGCACTTTGGGAGGCCTAGGCGTGTAGATTGCCTGAGTCTGCAGGTTTGAAAACAGTCCGGACAACTTGGAAAGACCTCGTCTCTACAATAAATAAAAAATTAGCCGGGCCTGGTAGCACACACCTGTAGTTCTGGCTAGAAGGCAGCGGCAGAAGGATCATCGGAGCCCAGCAGGTCGACACTGAGGTGGCCATCAGCGTGCCACTCCACTCCAGCCTGGGCGATGGAGTGAGATTCCAACTAAAAAAAAAAAAAAAAAAAAAAGAAGTTGCCACTTCATTCTAACAAATAAAAAATTAACAAACTGAAAAATTAACAAATCTTGGTCACAAGAGAGGTGAGGACACGGGACAAACTACTAACCTTAAAGTAGGAATGACAGGCAAATACAGGAAGTCATAGCTTATAGAAGTAGAGCCCTCAAGATTGGAAATCACCATGGGAACCAGTGCCAGAGTAGAAAAACCTGTACTGTAACTGATAAATTGAAGAAGTGCAAACAAGTCTGAGAATTAGAAACTTCAAGAAGACCCAGTCATAGAGGAATTCCCACACTTTTGTGACTTTTACTTCCAGGAACTTGACCAGATATATACACTATACACCAGGAAAAAAAATTCCTTATCCTTCCAGCATGGGCAAAGTAAAAGAAACCATTTTGAAATATGTCAGAATGCTAGACTCTTTTTTTTCTTTTTAATTTTAATTGTGTGGGGTACAATTCAGGGTTAGGTATACAATGTTCATTATGCAGGCACCCTTGTTGATGAGGTGTGCCCCCCTACCCCCGGCAGTTTCCCACTGCTGGCAATCTATTTCTATAGTATTATGTTAATTGTTCAATGTCCACTTATGAGTGAGAACATGTGATACTTGCTTCTTTGTTTCTGTGATAAATCACTCAGTATTATAACATCTAAGTCCATCCAAGTTGGTGTGAAGTTCATAATTTTGTCCTTTATGGCTGTGTAATATTCCATTGTGTATATGTGCCACATTTTTTTATCCAGTCCTCTTTTGATGAGCAGCATGGCTAGTTTCGTGTTTTTGCTACTGTAAATAATGCTGCAATAAACATGTGTGTGCAGGTATCTTTTTCATAGAATGATTTGAGTTCCTCTGGGTATATTCCCAGTAGGGGGATTATGGGTTCATATGGAAGATTGATTTTTAGATCTTTTAGGAATTGCCACACTGTTTTCCACAGAGGCTGTACTGGTTTACATTCCCACCAACAGTGTAGAAAAGTGTTCCCTTTTCCCCACATTCTCTCCAGCATCTGTTGTTTTTGAGTTATTGATGATGTCCATCCTGACTGGAGTTAAGTGGTATCTCAGTGTGGTTTTAATTTGCATTTCTTTGATGACAAGTGAGGCTGAGCATTTTTTTATGTATCTGTTGACTGCTCATGTCTTCTCTTGAGAAGTGGCTATTCATATCTTTTGCCCACTTTGTAATGGGGCTGTTTGTTGTTTTCTTTTTGGCATGTGTGAGTTCCTTATAGATCCTAGATGTTAAGCCTTTGTCACATATACAGTTGGCAAATACTTTCCCCAGTCTGTGGGCTGTCTCCCTCCTCTATTGATGGTTTCTTTGGCTTTACAGAAGCTTGTCAGTTTGATGAGGTCCCACTTGTATATCTTATCTCTTATGGCAGGGCACTTGGTGTTCTTAACAAGGCCCCACCTCAGACAAACTGCTTAATCAGAGCCTGTCTTGCTGGGGTATTATCAGAGCCAGTTTGACCCAGGAGAAGGGAAAAATCCAACTCCAGCCCATGCTAGTCATCCTGTTCCACCTAAGGGGGAAGAGAGAGGGAAAAAAAAAAAAAAAACTTATAGAAGAACAAAGGTGAAAATTACATCTAACTTCTCAGTAACCATGCAAGCAATAAGACAGTGGAGTGAAATATCAAAAATGTTGACAAAAACCAAAATAAAACCAAACACTAACCTAGAACTATCAATTCTGCAAAATTATTCTTCCAAAGTGGAGAAACAGACTTTCTCAGACAAAAACTGAAGGATGTTGTTTCCAGTAAACCTGCTTTGCAAGGGATATTAAAATTTTTTTTAGCAAGAAGGAAAATAATGTAGGTCAGAAACTTAAATTTACATAATGAAAAGAAAGCATTGAAAGTGAATACATGAAGGTAAAATAAAAACTTTTTGATTTTGAATTGATGTGCCAAGTTACATAATAAAGTTGCAATATATTAGATTATGTATGCCTAAATGTGTATATATTACATATGCTTATGTAGGTTTATATATAACTGAAATGAATATCAGCAATGATACAAGAGAGGAGAGGAAGAAATTTGGGTTATCTTATTATAAGGTTCTCATACTACCCTTGAAATGGTATAGTGCTATTTGAAGGTGGACTTGGATTAGTTGTAAACATGTACTCCAAACTTTAGGGAACCAATAAGATGCAATTTGAAAGCTGTAGCTTATAAATAAAATACCAAAGATTGATGAGATGAGATGATCAACATTATCCTTAATTTGACTTTTTCAAACACAAAGGGTATACTTGATTAGTGCTTCGGTCCAAGGTCCATAAAACTTACCAGGATTTAATTTTGCTCGATACCTAACTACTCCTCCAGGCTGTAGCAGGAGACAGGTGAATTAAGTTACATAACACTAGGATAATCATACATTGATTAAATGCACTGTTGTTAAAAGCCCAATTTGTACTCAAAAAGGTGAAGTTGGCTATATCTAGTTATTTCAGCAACATATTTTGAATTTCATTGAAGCAATTTTCAAAAAAAAGAACTCACATATGCACCTTGCATTTAAGATTTAATACTGATTCACTTGCAGAATATAGACAATTTCAGAATTGTTCCCATAGCTTGACAAAAACAACTTCAGCAATCCCAGAAAAAGGCTTTCCTAAAAGAATTTTAGAAAGTGATTTCCAGGTAGGTCAACATAGAACAAAAGTGAACGTATTCTTGTCACCACAACGTGACCTTGATTTTCTCAGGAAGACCCCAAAACTTGTGCAACTAACTTGTGCTTTTGGCTGTTTGCTTACAGAAACAAAAGCTGATGCTAATAACCACGATCCAGTCACAGGACAGCTAATCCCAGAAGTGCTGCCTTGGCCTGAATTCTTGCTTTAGTGTAGGACTTGACCTAACTTCTTGCTTCATTACCATACTAAAATCTTGGCCAGGCACTGTGACTTACACTGGTAATCCTAGCATTTTGGGAGGCAGAGGTAAGAGGTTTGCCTGAGCCCATGGGGTTGAGACCAACTTGGACAACTTGGCGAGATCCTGTCTCTACAATAAATAAAAAAACTAGCCCGGTGTGGTGGTGCCTGTGGTTCCAGCTGCTTTGAAGGCTGAGGTAGGAGGATCACCTGAGCCCAGCAGGTGGAGGCTGCGGGTGGCTGTGAGCATGGCACTGCACTCCAGCCTGGATGACAGTGAGACTCTGACTCAAAAACAAACTAGCAAGCAAACAAACAAAAACTCTACCAAACAGGCAGAAATGTACCTTGCTAGGCACAAAAGGTGCTGAATGTAAAAAGACAAGACTGCACATACTCCAACCTCTCCTGGAAAAGCCCACCTTTTCCCAGTAATCCCCACAGAAGTCCACCAACCTGCCCTAAGAGCCCTTAAGATCCCTCTTTGCCCCACTCCCAGGAGAGGAGCATGAGCTTCCTCTTCTCTATTTCTTGTTTAATAAACAAAGTTTCTACTCTCCTTTGCTAAACCTGGTCTCATTTTATTGGCATGAATGACACCTGGCAGGAAACGGCCCTCAAGTGACCTTACTGAAGGTTGATAAAACTCTCCCCCAGGACACATCGCCTTAAATTCCCAGACTTAACTATTAAAAAATCTAAAGCTGATAAAACATGAGTGCACACTTGAAATTGTTAGGTGAGTGGCTGATTTGCCAATTGCCTTATATTTTCTTTGAAAATTCAAATCAAGCAGAGATGGCAAAAGTAAACAAATTATTAATGATGCACTTTGTTATTCAGTGTGCATATCCTGGAAGTAAACCTTTTTCAAGTGCTGACTTTAAAAATCTTTAAATAAACTTCATTTTTTGTTTTGCTTTATGTTAGTACCCATCCAGTTATAAAATACGAAGAGGACATTGTGTCTTTGTGAAATATGCTGCAATTTTCATCATTTAAAATAATATGATAGGAAAAAATATTAAAACGGAATAATATTCACTACTTGCTACTAAATGAACAAAAATGCATTTTTAAACAATATATTCATTATTTCCATTCATGTAGATAAGCAAAATTAATTAAAATCTTAAACTACAAACACAAAAACACATAAACACAACAAAAAGACCAACATCAGTTTAATCTAGGCAGAAAGATTAAAGTTGATTTTTAAATTTCTTTGCTTTCTTTTTATGACCATTTTCTAAAAATTGCATAATTATATTATAGCTCTTGACAAAGGGAGAATAATTTTTCTATTACCTTCTCCACCGTACCTACTCTATCCTCATCATTATAAATTTTCATCAAGCATGTAAGGCTGAATAACATTGTAATAGAGACTATTTTCATTTGACAGACCTTGACAACTTGAATGTCTTAAAAGTTGAAATCACTCTAGCTATATGGATATACAACTTCAACTATGTGATTTTTGAGTGCTTTTAAAAAAGTATAATGTGCATAAAGTGCACAACTATAAATCATGATTTCCCACAAAGCAAATTCCTCTGAATAACCATCTATTTAAGGAAACAGTATCACAAGCACTTGAGAAGTTTCTTCTCAAATTCAGCCATAACTGACCCCAAGAGGTATTTCCCTACCCTAACTTTTAGCACCAGAGAATTATGCATAAATAGGATCATATAAAATTTACCTCATGTCTGTGCCATTCTTAAATCAATAAGGCGTATGAAATCATTCATGCTATTTCATGCAGCATACTTTGTTTTATGTTATTGCTTTACAATATTTATTTATTTATTTACTTATTTATTTATAGAAAGCAGGATTTATTGAGAGGACAGAAAAGCTCCCATGGTGGGAGGAGACCCAAAGGGTTGCCCTAAATATTTCATTATGTGAATGTGCCATATTTTTTTATCCATTGTAATATTGATGGATATTTTTTCCTTTTTAAACAGATTCTGAAATTCCATATATACATATTGTTATTTATCATAGAATGTGCATATGTTCATTTTTATTCAATACTGTCAAGTGTTTCTGAAGTGATAACACCATATACATTCTTAGTAGCAATGTCTGAAATTTTCTGTTACTCCACATTCTCTACAGAACTTTGTGTTATTAGTCCATTACTAATTAATTATTATTTGTCATTCTTTTGGGAGTATAATTCCTTGTCATCATGTTTCTATTTCATTTTTTCTTTGTTGACTTACTGACTTACTATAAGTCAGTATTTGTTATTTTAGTTGGTGTTTTACAGTTGATAGCTTTATGCTTTATAGCATATACTCTTAACTCATCACAACCTACATTCATATGATAGCATACCATTTTAGTTGTAATAACTTTGCAGCAGGACACTTTTATACCTCCCCTTCTGACCAATGGGCACTTGTCATATCTTTTATATATGGACAAATCTAAACTGCATTTTTTTTATTAAAACAGTCCATTATCTTTCAAACTTTAAATAATAAAAGCATTCTTATATTTATCTATGTAATTATCTTTCTTGATGCTCTGCACTCTGTGAAGATCTATATTTCCATCAACTGTAATTTTCCTTTTGACTAAAGGGCTTATGCATTTCTTATAGTGTAGGTTTGTCAGTAATGGATTCTTACATCTTTTGTATGTTTGAAGAAGTCCTTACTTCACCTTAATTTAAAAAATGTTGTCCCTGATATAGAATTATATGTTATCAGTTATTCTTCTTTTTGCCACATTCTTAGAATTTTGCTCAATTGTCTCCTCAATTACATTGTTTTCAGAGAGAAATCTGCTAAATTCCTTACTTTGTGCCTCTGCACATAACATGTCCTATTTTCTCTGGCTACTTAATTTTTTAAAAATTCATCACAAGTTTTTAGAAATTTGATTTTGATATGCCTTTTGTAAGAAGTTTGGCGCCAGTAATGACTCCACACCTGGCCAGGACCAAAAGATTTATTAAAGTGGCTGTTACAAGGGAAAAGGGAAAGCGTCTGTGGAGAGAGAGAGAGGAAGTGGGAGAGAGGCGGGGAGAGAGCTGCAGAGAGGGAGAGAGCGACAGAGAGAGACAGAAAGAGTAGACCGAGAGAGAGAAACAGAGACCGAGAGAGAGAGAAAGAAAGAGAAACCGGGAGAGAGAGTTGCGGGGAGAGGGCTATATTTATCAGCCCGACAGGGGCCGGAAGGGGCCGTGCTATGCTCCTATTGGAGGAGCTGCATGGAAGTAGGGTGGGGCCAATGCCATGCTATGCTCCTATTGGACACATAACAAGGCTGGCTACTGATTGGAGGCTTGCAAGTTTGAAATTGACCACCGGGAAGGGTTGAAATTGATCGCTTGGGAGGTTTGAAATTGGCGCACGTGGGGAATTGTGCTTGCAGAGGCCGGACCGAGGCCCTTTGTTGTCCTGTGTGTGCCGTTTTGGGAGGCGCCCCTCTGGTCGCTTCCTGCACCTTTCACCTTTGCATAATTTTTTTAGTGGTCCCATATTTCAATTTTATTAATCCTTAGATCTCTGGGTTTATATTTTCAACAAATTTGAAAAAAATAACTTTTTTTTTTTTTTTTTGAGTTGGAGTCTCACTCGGTAGCCCAGACTGGAGTGCAATGGCCGCTTCCGGCCCCCGTAGCCTCGCCTGCTGGGCTCTGGCGATCCTTCCGCCTCAGCCTTCCGAGTAGCCTGAATTACAGGCATGCACTACCACGCCCGGCTGATTTTTTTTTTTTTTTTTAAATTGTAGAGATGAGGTCTCGCCCCAGGTGGGTCTCAAACCCGCGGGCTCAGGCAATCCACTCACCTCAGCCTCCCAAAGGCGCGGGATTACAGACTGAGCCATCGAGCCCAGTGAAAAAATAACTTTTTTTCTTTAGATATTTGCTTTGTTCCTCTCCCTCCTCTTCTTCAAGTATTCCAATTACACATAGATTAAGCTACTTAAAATTGTCACACAATTTATTGATACTTTGTTCACTGTTAAAAAATTTTTCTTGCTGTGTTTTTGTTTTCACCCTTTGGAAATTATCTTAGTTTATTGAGACTGCTATAACAAAATACCATAAACTAAGTAACTTACAAACAAAAAGTATTTATTTCTCCTAGTTCTGGATGCTGGGCATTCCAAGATCAAGGTTCCAGAAGGTTTAATATTTGATAAGAGCCTGCTTTCTTGGCTAATAGATGTTACCTTCCTGTGTCTCCTTGTGGTAAAAAGGAATAACTCACTGGTCTCTTCAGTCCCTTATAAGGGTACTAATCCTGTGAATAAGGGCTTCCACACTCATGACCTAATCACCAAGGTCATTACATTGGGCAACTGCATTCTTCACCTCATAATATCATCATATTAGAGTAAGCTTTCTGCATATTAATTTGGGGATATGGCAAAAATATTTAGTCCATAGCAGGTCTTGTGAATATTGCTGCTATAAACGTTCACAAAGAAATGTTTAAGTGTCAGTTTTAGATTTTTTGGGATATATACACAGAAGTGAAATTTCTGGGCCATATGATAATTCTATGCTTTGCTTTTTGAGGAAAGGCCATATCATACAGTTTTCTGTATGTGCTGTGCCATTTTATATTTCCACCACCAGTGAATGAGCCCTTGAATTTTTTCACATTCTCATCAACACTTCAAATGTTCTGTTTGTTTTTCCTTAAAACTACTCTAGTGAGTGTGAAGTGGTGCCACATTGTGGTTTCAATTCATATTTTTCTTATTACCAATGATATTATGCATTTTTACATGTATTTCTTAGCCATTTATATATCTCCTTTAGAGAAATGCTTATTCAAGTTCTTTTATCTTTATTATTATTATTTTTTTTTTTGAGTTGGAGTCTCACTCTGTTGCCCAGACTGGAGTGCAGTGGCCGCTCCCGGCCACCGCAGCCTCGACCTGCTGGGCTCCGGCGATCCTTCCGCCTCAGCCTTCCGAGTAGCCGGAATTACAGGCACGCGCTACCACGCCCGGCTTTTTTTTTTTTTTTTTATTGTAGAGATGAGGTCTCACTGCACAGGCGGGTCACGAACCCACGGGCTCAGGCAATCCACTCTCTTCAGCCTCCCAAAGGCGCGGGATTACAGGCTGAGCCACCGAGCCCGGCTGTCTTTATTATTTTTAATGTTTTTGTCATTGATTTGTAAATGTTCTTTTTATATCCTGGGCACTAGACACTCATCAGATATATTATTTGTTAATATTTTCCCCCATTCTTCAGGGTTTTTTTTTTTTCTGCTTTCTTGTTCATGTCCTTTGACACACAAAAGTTTTTAATTTTGATTCTTTGATATATCTATTTTTTTATTGCCTATGGTTCAAGTGTCATACAAATAATAATGACTTACTCTCATGTATCTTTTTAAGAGTTTCATGATCCACTTTGCATAATTTTTTCTATATTTTTTGAGGCAGATGTCACTTGCATTCTTTTGCATACAAGCATATAATTGACTGGCACCATTTTTTGAAGAAAATATCCTGTCCCCACTGGATAGTATTGGCACATTATCAAAAATCAGCTGATCACTGATACATGAGTTCATTTCTTGACTCAAATTTTTATTTCATGGGTTTATATATTTATCTTCCTGTCAGTACTACAATGTTTTGGATTACTGCAGATATGTGCTAAGGTGGAAATAAAGACTCATACTCTTTCAACTTTACTCCTTTTAATTTTTTTTGTCTATGGGGAGCCCCTTTGAATTCCACATGAATTTGAAGACTGGATTTTCCCTTTCTGCAAAGAAAAAGACAATGAAATCTTGACAGGAATTGTATTGAATCTGTAGTTTGTTTAGGGCAGTATTACCAGCTTTACGATATTAATTCTTCCAATCAATAGAAATGGGATGTGTTTCTATTTGTTTTTCTTTAGCTTTTTTCAGCAATGTTTTGTAGTTTTCAATGTACAAATTCTTTATCTTTTGGGTTTCATTTATTCCTGGGTATTTTATTCTTTGGATACTACTGAAAATGAAATTAATTTATTGATCTTTTCAGGTGTTCATTGCTAATATACAGAAATTATTTGAATAAAAGGATAGTAATGAGAGAAGTAACCATTTCAGTAGTATCTCAGACAAAAAATTACTTTTAAGTTCATGGCACTTAACTCTTATTTTTGCATTAGAGTCAACCACGAGGTTTAAAAGATACTTTTGTTTTGGCCATATCCCTAGATTATATTCATCATACTTTCTAAGGTGGTTATTGAGAATCAGTATTTATAAAATCTCCCGGATAATTTAAATGTGTACTGAGGATTGAAAACCATTGCTTTGTAACGTCACTCTCCTTCACATCTGAATTTTGTGTTTTCTTGTCAGATAAAATGTATTTTATTAAAGGTTTTATTATTATCTCACATACTTCCTTCCAGCTACAGGAAGACAGTGTGTTTTTTACTACATATAAAGCTTAGGAGACCAGGTGTCTTTCCTGGTTACTGTGTCGTACAGAACCTTCACCCTCTGCTCTGACAGACAGCCCCTGAATTCAAAGGGATCACATCCAAGGACATCAAATGCCACAACAGATAAAATGTGTTAGCTGTTAATTGGAGAAAATTGCCGCCTTGACACTAAACAAATCACAAAATCTTTCTCCTATATTCCACATCTGTGATAGAGCTCTGTATTTGGACTAGTTTCATTGAATATATAGGGACATTAGTTCTTTGTCAAATGCATAGCCATAAAAATAATAAAATTATGTCCTTTACAGGAATGAGAAGACAGCCAGAGGCCATTATTCCATGTGAATAAGCACAGAAACAGAAAACTGAATACACTGCATGTTCTTATTACAAGTGTGTGCTAAATACTCGATATACATGGGCATAAGCAACTGGCATTGGAGACTCCTAAAGAAGACAGGGAGGGAGGGGGCAAGAGTTCAAAAACTACTCATTGGGTATCATGCTCACCATTTGGGTGGCAGTCTCAAAAGAAGTCCGAACCTCACGTTCACACAATATACCTATGTAACCAACCTGCACATGTACCTCTTTAATCTAAAAGAAAAAAGAAAATCCAAAAAATAAATTCTAAGCAAAAAAAAAAAAAAAAAAATACAGAGACAATTTCCAGTTCATAATCACCAATGTTAGGGAGAAAATAGCATGTTTAATTTTATATACCAACAGAGAGAATCTCAGGAAAACCATCAAACTTGATGTTCAAATAAAATATGCATTGTAGCCATTCATTTCTTGTAATAAGTAATACAAATAGAAACAAGTCATTTTCTAACTAGACTTAATTCACTTATACAATCAAAAGTTGAACTTGTGATTCTATAAATTTCTTAGCAGTTCTAATATTCTGAGAATTTATGTACAATAAAACATATGTTTATCCACCAATTTACTAAGATCTAGAAAATGGAATTTATAATGTATCTTTTAGTACATTAAACAAGCATAATTGGTGTTATATTAGCTTACATGTGTTGTTTGACAATTATTTCATAATAGCAAATGATGGTGTAATACTATATGCCAGTTTTAAATCCATAATGTCATTTCATCTTTAAAGCAAACATTGAGGTAGATACTATTATTATCACTGCTTTACAGATGTGCAGACTGACGGGCTGGAACATGCCCTTATAGTCATAATTCACATGGAGCAGAAAGAGTCCTTCATTCCAACAACACAGCTATAGAGAGCTTGTGATCTTGACTACATCCCACATTGGAAATGGTAGAGCATTAACTAGTATGCTGATATTATAGGCTGTGTGTGTGTGTGTGTGTGTGTGTGTGTGTGTGTGTGTGTGTGCATGTGTGTGTGTGTGTATTGTTTGTTTTGCTTTGTATTTTTTTTTTTTTTAATCAGGTCTCACTTTGTTGCCCAGGCTGGAGTGCAGTGGCACAGTCACGGCTCATTGCAGCCTCAACTTCCTGGCTCAGGTGATCCTTCCACCTCAGTATCCCAAGTACCTGGATCAAAGGTGTGCACCATCAGGCCCAACTAATTTTTTTATTTTTTATTTTTGTGGAGACGAGGTCTCACTATGTTACCTAGGCTGGTCTTGAACTCCTGGACACAAGAAATCCTTCCGCTTCAGCCTCCCAAAATTCTGTGATTACAGGCATAGGCCACTGTGCCCATCCTATTCACATATTTTTAATACTGTTGGATAGGTTATGCATTCTGTAATTTATCAGTCTTACAGCTACTTACTACATTATTAAAGTACATTTCATTCATTTATGTGACACACGCATAACTACATTTGATTTTTGAACCCTGCCTGGAAAGTCAACATCAATCATAATATGTGGTTTATATTGTATTTAATATTTTTTAACTAGCTCAGCAGCAAATTTTCTTCCATAATAGTTAACAAAGTTTATTATAACATAATTTAGCCATTGACTCCACAAAGGCTGCATGATCATAATGACCTAAGGTTTAAGGTTTGAGAAATTAAAAAATGAAACTAGTATCTTTTTTTTTTTGAAGCGGCCACCGCCTCAGCCTTCCAAGTAGCTGGAACTACAGGCACACGCTACCACGCCTGGCTAATTTTTTGATTTACTGTAGAGATGAGGTCTCACCAAGTTGCCCAGGCGGGTCTCAAACCCGCAGGCTCAGGCAATCCACTCACCTCGGCCTCCCAAGGCGCGGGATTACAGGCTGAGCCACCGAGCCTGGCTGAAACTGGTATCTTTAATAGAGGATCAAATCAGTGGCCAAATAAAGTATGCCTTCTGCACAATTAAATAACATAGCTCCTGTACAAAAATAAAAACAACCTCTTGAAATGTTTGATAAAGCATAATTTGTATAAAAATACAATACATAAGAGTGGGAAAACTACAGTGGAATTAATGCAAAAAATGAAAAACCCTTCTCTGTGTTTCCAGTATCATATCTCTAGTTTTTCAAGTTTAGAATCATTTTGCTTAAACACTGGGGCTTCCAATGTATGCACCGTAATTACCAACATAGTTTCAAGTCTCAAAAATTAACACTATTAGATAAATTATTTTAGATGTATATATCCTAATACAGTCAAGAATGTAGTGCATTGGATTAAAAAAAAGACACGAAACCATACAAGAGAAGAGTACTTTAAAGAAAACTGTAATCCTCTAGCCATTTTTCTTGAAGAGAATTTTAAAGTCACCATATAATTTAATTAGGATGCTTGATGTTTTTCTGATTCTTCACTAAACAAAGTGTTAAATTTGTCTGAGTATATTCTCAGCCCCTGTTAATAGACACATAGCTTTTAGGGTACATTTTGACAAGTAATTTAGTAATCCAAATTTTTTGTAGGTTACTTTGCCCTTCTAACTCCTGTCTTTTATTCTAGTCACAGGGGTGATCATCCAGACTAGCCCCATAAACTATGAATATAGGACCCTGAGCCTCCCCCTGCACCATACAACATACAGCTTAAGCAAGCCACTTGCTGCTTTTATAGAATCACAAAGAGAGAACACACATTTCCAATATTCCACAAAATTGCTCAGATAATTTAGTGTTTTGGACAAGTCTAAGAAAATACTGCTGGAGTTGAGCTAGGAAACCACTGGCCAATAAAGAGAGAGAGAGAGAGAGAAATAAAAGATAGTTTTAAACTCTCTAATGTGCTGCTGGCTGAGAGACTTACCAAAAGTTCATATTAGTGCACGAAAAAATGTATTAGGCTGTGGCCTATGCAACAGATTAAATCTAAGCCCTGTATTTCATCCTGCCACTGTTGTAGAAAATTCCCTGCAGCTACCATTCCATGAACAGATATTAAAGAATGAATCAGCTCAAGCCTGTAATCCCAGCATGTTGAGAGGTTGAGGTGAGAGGATTGCCTGAGTCCACGGGTTCGAGACCATCCTGGACAACTTGTTGAGACCTCATCTCTACAATAAATCAAAAATTAGCCGGGCATGGTAGTGCGCGCCTGTAGTTCTGGTTACTTGGAAAGCTGAGGTGGAAGGATCACCTGAGCCCAGCAGGTTGATACTGCAGTGGCCATGAGCATGTCATTGTACTCCAACCTAGGTGGGTGAGACTCCAACTAAAAAAAAAAAATTAAAAAATATACCTCATGGACTAAATTTAGAAGATGAACCAATGTGCTGGTATGCTGTGTTGGGAATGACCATTGAGTGGTGGCATTATGAGTGAATATAGTGATCTACACTACATGCTATCTCTTAATTCTTGCAACTTTAAAATTTTGCTTTCACAATTGAGGAATTTTAAACAATGATTGGTATAAAATATATTCTTACAGTGGATTGGTGATAACAGTGATAGAACCCCTAAGTCCTGATTACATGGCTGCAACTCCTCACCAAGTTCATATGAGATAAATGTCTACTGACCACCTTCTATATAGAGAGCATTGTGCTAGGTACTTTGGAGATAAATGAGGAGGACAAAACCTACTCTGAAAGTCTACACCATATGGACCAAACATGAATTCAAGTTTTTATAAATCTACAATCAAATCCCAGCACCATACCTTATTCTAGCACTCCATGACCTTAGACAAAAATTCAGCATGTCTTCAAGTGAACAAGTAAATGATACTGTGTATCTTTGAGAGTAATTTTAAAGAATAGAGAAAACCCTTCTAAAAATTTACTACATGGTATATGGCCCAGAGTAGCTTTTAAATAAATGCTAATTTATATACTTACTAGAGGAATAAGAGAGGAAAACAAATTAGGATAATGCTAGATAGAATGAAGTGCCCTTTACAATGTATCGTACAACTTTTAGCATACAAATTTTAATCTATCTGTGCTTTCAAGTCTTAGAATGAGAAAATATCATGATCAGAATAAACATATTTCCCAACTCTAGCATCCATTACTTTAAGTTCACTGCTACTCTTATAGAAAAAGAGTAGTTTTCTCTGGGATGTCTCTTTTTTCTATCCTCATATGATTTCTCAATAATTAGTTACAAAACAAGAAAGCTCAAAATATCTAAAATCTACCAGTGGTCATT
The DNA here is from genome assembly GCA_027257055.1 of Cephalopachus bancanus. Classification (NCBI taxonomy): domain Eukaryota; kingdom Metazoa; phylum Chordata; class Mammalia; order Primates; family Tarsiidae; genus Cephalopachus; species Cephalopachus bancanus. The sequence continues at coordinate 4,165,187 of JAPVLO010000012.1, forward strand.
GGATGAATTTATCAAACTACATTGTACAAACATCTGATTTTTGTAGAATGATTGGCATCTGACTCAGTCATATTTTTCTTCCATTTAGAAAGATAAAAAAAAAGAAAACGCTTACACTGTCAACCCTGCTAAATTCCCTCCAATTCCCTGAACAATATAAAAATTATATAAATATTTATATGCATACTTTTCAGAATTGTACCCATTTTTACAAATGTTCATTTAACTGCTGCAACCTTGGAAACATGGAATTAGCAACATGGAATTAGCAGAGTATTGTGGCCAGTGGTCAGTGCAAAGTGTATGTCCTCATTTCACACTGCCCATTGTCCCTCGAATGATAATATGCTTTTCCATTGTCAACATGGCTCAAGGTACAGCTATAAATTGACTCAAGGTTAATGTTTAGCAGTTTCCTCCATCATTAAAAATTTGGAATTAACATGATTGGAAGATTGTTACAAAGGGGATATGAGAAATAGGTATATGGATAAAAGCATGGATTTTCTTTTTCATAACAGACTACCTAATAAAGTGCTAAATACAGATCAGAGAACAGAGTATGTAGTCAGGGTTCTTCAGAGGGACAACTTATAGAAGATTATATATATACACATGTGTATACATATATATGTACATACATATATATATGGAGAGAGAGAGAACAGGGGAGGAAGGGGGAGGGAGAGGAGTGAAGATGGTGAAATTTATTTATTAGGGGAATTGGCTTACATGATTATAGAAGCTGAAAAGTCCCACATAGGTCATCTGCAAGTGTGTTATTTTCGTATAAACTGAGCATAAAGATTTAATAAAGTCTTTCCTTTGTAAGATTAGTTCAAGAGACATGAGATAAAAATAAAAAAGAAGGCTTTGAGGAAAGGAAAAAAAAGTATTATAATACAAAGTAAGAAGACTGTGTAAGGCAGAAGTGAAATACCATGTGGATGTTGGGCATGTACACAGAGCACATTAGGAAATATCCAGGAGGAATTATCATGAAAAGGAGCGAGCGGAGATAAATCAGTTATACAGTTAAAATATTGACATCAGACAACTGTGGTTTTCCATTCTGACTGCACATTAGACACAGCCACAAAGATCTTGATTTAACTGGATGGGAGTGGAGGGGGGGCACTGCTACTTTTGCAAGGTTCACCAGGTGGTCGTGATGTGCAGCCAGGCTGGACAACCACTCATTTGGAACAGTGTTTTTCAGATTTTACCTATGGCATCAGAATCACCTGGAGGATTTGTTAGAATACAAATTGCTGTGATCCACTACAGAGTCTCTGATTTATTAGGCCTATGATAAAGCCTGAGAATTTTCATTTCCAACAAGTTCCCAGATGATGCTTATGCTGTTGGTCCAGGGACACATTTTGAGAACCACTGTTAAACCACAAGGTTAAGGCATTTGGAGATTCAGATGGACAATAGAAAATCTCTGAAGTTTAATTCAGCTGCAGAGAGAAATAGAGGTTAAATAGAGTCTTGCTACTCAAAGTGTGGTCAACAGGTTTGTAGCATCGTGAGTCCTATCCCAGACCTTCTGAATCATTATCTTTTTTTTCACCGCTGGTAACCATCATTCCTGGCCTTCAATTTACCCTTGTGGTTAAAAACCACCTACTTGGACCAAACCATGGACATCACTCTCTCTCTAAAGAGAAACATTTCTTATATCAAGTTTGAGTAAGGTATTTTCTTTCCTTGGTACTTTTACAAAATGATTTTTATCGTTTAGATAAGAAATATTAAGCAACATTTAAAATAAGATCTAATAAGTCGATCATAGATGTTAGGCCTTTGTCAGATACATGGTGAACAAATATTTTTTCCCATTCTGTGGGCTGTCTCCCTGTTCTCTTGATGATTTCTTTTGCTTTGAAGAAGCTTGTCAGCTTGATGAGGTCCCACTTGTCTATCTTATTTCTTATGGTATGGGCACTTAGTGTTTTGAACAGGAATTGGTTGCCAGTTCCAATTTCCATAAGGTTGTCTCCTGCATTTTCTAAGATTCCTATAGTTTGAGGTTTTACGTTTAGGTCTTTGAACCATTTAGAGTTAATTTTTATGTATGGTGATAGGTAAGGGTCCTGCTTAAATCTTCTGCTTGTGATCAGTCAGGTTTGCCAGCACCATTTACTGAATAGGTTCTCCTCTCCCCAGTGGTTGTTGTTGGAAGTTTTGTCAAAGATGAGTTGGTTGAGAAATTGAGGCTTTGCTTCTGGAATCTCTTCAAATGTGTCAAAAAGAAAAGAACAAACAGTCCCATTAAAAAGTGGGCAAAATACATGAGTGGACACTTCTCAAAAGAAGATATATGGGCAGCCAACAGACACATGAAAAAGTGCTCAGCCTCACTAATCATCAGAGAAATGCAAATCAAAACCACATTGAGATACCACCTAACCCCAGTAAGAATGGCCATCGTTAATAAAACAAACAACAACAGATGCTGACGAGGATGTGGAGAAAAAGGAACGTTTCTACACTGCTGGTGGGAATGCAAACTAGTGCAACCTCTTTGGAAGACAGTGTAGCGATTTCTGAGAGAACTAGAAATTGACCTTCCATATGACCCAGCAGTCTCCCTATTGGGAATATACCTGGAGGAACTCAAATCGTTCTACCGAAAAGATACCTGCACACGGATGTTTGTTCCAGTTGTATACACAACAGCAAAAACATGGAACCAACCATGCTGCTCATTGAACCTGGACTGGATAAAAAATGTGGTACATATACACAATGGAATATTATGCAGCCATGAAGAACGAAAAACATATGGTCTTCACAGCAATTTGGATGGATTTAGAGTCTATCATACTCAGTGATCTATCACAGAAACAAAGAACAGAGTATCATATGTTCTCACTCAAGCGGATCTTGAACAATTATCATAATACTATAAGAAAGGGATTGACAATAGTGGAAACCTGCCAGGGGAGAGCGAAGTGGAATTGGCAGTTGAGGGAAACTGCCAGGGAGGGAGGGGCACATCTTATCAACAAGGGTACCTGCATAATGAATATCTGTATACCTAACCCTGAATTGTACCCCGCATTTTTATAATAAAAAATAAAGTAAAACAAAAAAAAATCTAATAAGTCTGAACTATTATATTTAACACATATTACCCTCAAAATGAAATATTTGGGTTACATGAGATAGAATCTTTTCTTAAGTTCTAAGCATAGTTAAAATGTTGGAAAATCTCTAGCCCTCTCTTCACTTATTATTGTCTCAAAATTTTTCAGGGTCTTTTTTGTCTATTTCTTGAAACACACAGACACACACAAACACTTACATGCACACACACACAACTTAGGAAATCCTTACACAGAATTATTTTGCAACTTTACCACTGTAGTCTCAGTCTGCTAAAATACAGGCTTCTATAGTCTTTTTTGATGAAAAATTTTCTTCCATGTGGAGAAATATATGTTATTTACTGAGTCAAACTACCCTAAAAAAATTGTTCTCTAGGTTGGGCTCAGTAGCCCCCAACAATTTGGGAGGCCAAGGCGAGTGAATTGCCTGAGCCCACGGGTTTGAGACCAGCCCAGGCAATTTGATAAGACCTTGTCTCCACAATAAATAAAAATTAGCTGGACATGGTAGGACACACCTGTAGTTCCGGCTAATAGAAGGCTGAGGTAGACGGATCATCAGAGTCTGGCAGATCAACACTGGGGTGGCTGTGAATGTGCCACTGCACTGCCATCTTGGCGACAGAGTGAGACTCCAACTAAAAAAAAAAAAGTGTTCTTTAGTTTATAAGTTACAAAAATACCTTATAATATTATGTTTCTTATTGCATCTTCATTTGAGAAAATACCAGACTCAGTTATCTGTTATTTTTATTCTTGTATTGTTTCCTTCCAAGACAAATTCACCTTCAGAATTCATTTATTTACTTTGATAAATTAGGCATTTTGTTGTATGACCTATTTTTTTAAAAAAGTCTTGTTCCATTAGGCCCCAATTTAATAATATATTTCTCATTTTTTCTTTCTGAAAATATTGTATGCACAAGAACCATTTTGAGCATTTTATAAGAAAATCCTTGTAAAAACATAAACTATATGAATAGGTTTACTTCCAAGAGGGAGAAGCACCAGATGTAAAACAAAAATATCCAATAGACAAAGCATCTGGAAAATTATGCTATGGCAGGAAAAAGTGTCCCTGGATTCAGAAAGAATGTCAGCAAGAGTCTGGAAATAATAACTCTCTTCAATCTTGTTAAGGAAGTAACTGTACTAGCAAATAAATGAGTCATTGCAGACACTAGTAACGCATTTGTAGGTAATAAAATCAGAAGTAGAAGACATGAAGGCATAGACTAAGAAGAGAAAAAAGACAGCAGTAGCTAAGATAAACTGCCACCATATATAGCAACAGTGCTTATTAATTTTAAAAATTAATTATGTGATATGCAAAGCAAAATGAAATGAGAATTTTAAGCAACTCTTAAAGTAATTTAAAATTAGATTTCTCCTAAATTCTTTTTCACTTGCCTTAGATTTGTTTTCCAAGACTTTAAAAGTTATATATATATATAAGATCTAAAACAGTATATCTATAACATTTATGTAGTTGTGTTTATATGTAAAATAAGAAATTTAATATATAAATTAAGAAATGTTTTATGTACTATTAAGAAATTTATATATTACATATATATAAAGAATTATCAGTGAAAGATTACATTCTGTATCTAAAATGTATTCAATGTAGAAAAAATAAGCACTCTATTATTTGGAAACTGATCTGTCACAGCTAAAACTCAGTGTTGCTAGAAGCTTGGCTGCCTCTCGCAGTTCAAAATCTTCAAATGGTTTTTATTTGGGTTTCTGTGTGTTTATTGTTGGTGTATAGAAATGTGACTGTCTTTTGCATGTTTATTTTATACCCTGAGACTGTGCCAAATCCTTTATCAGTGCAAGGAGGTTTTTGACAGATTCTCTTGGGTTTTCGAGGAATAGAATCATGTCATCTGCAAAGAGGAATAACTTTACTTCCTCTTTTCCTATTTGGATAGCCCTGATTTTATTCTCTTGTCTTATTGCTCTAGCTAGGACATCCAATACTATGTTAATGGGAAGGGAGGCAGTGAGAGTGGACATCCTTGTATTGTTCTAGTTTTCAGGGGTAATGGTTCTAATTTCTGTCTGTTTAGCATTATGTTGGCTGTGGGTTTCTCATAGATGGCTCTTACTATTTTGAGGTATTTTCCACCTATGCCTAGATGTTCGAGGGTTTTTGTCAAGAAGGAGTGCTGGATTTTATCAAAAGTTTTTTCTGTGTCTATTGATATAATCATGTGGTTTTTGTCCTTACATCTCCTGATGTATTTAATTATGTTTACGGTCTTGTGGATGTTGAACCAACTATACATCCTGGGGGTGAAGCCTACTTGGTCATTGTGGATGATCAATACCCCAAGCACCCATGCCATAAGATATAAGATAGACAAGTGGGGCCTCATCAAACTGACAAGCTTCTGCAAAGCCAAAGAAACCATCAAGAGAGCAGGAATACAGCCTACGGACTATGAAAAAATATTTGCCAACTGTATATCTGACAAAGGTCTAACATCTAGGATCTATAAGAAACTCAAATGTGCTGAAAAGAAAAAACCAGAACCATTACAACATGGGCCAAAGATATGAATAGGCACTTCTCAAAAGAAGACATACGAGCAGCCAATAGATACATGAAAAAACACTCAGCCTCACTAGTCATCAAAGAAATGTAAATTAAAAACACACTGAGATACCACCTAACTCCACTCAGGGTGGCAATCATCAATAACTCAAAAAACAACAGATGCTGGAGAGGATGAGGGGAAAAGGGAACACTTCTACAGTGCTGGTGGGACTGTAAACTAGTACAACCTCCATGGAAAACAGTTTGGTAATTCCTTAAAAGTCTGAAAATCGACCTTCCATATGACTCCACAATCCCCTTGCTATGAATATACCTAGAGGAACTCAAATCACTCTTTGAAAAAGGCACATGCATGTTTATTGTAGTATTGTTCACAATAGCAAAAGCATGGAAACAATCATGCTGCCCATCGAAAGAGGACTGGTGGAATATTACGCAGTCATACAGGACAAAATTATGAACTTCACAGCAACTTGGATGGACTTAGAGTCAATAATACTGAGTGATCTACACAGAAACAAAGAACTGAGTATCATATGTTCTCACTCATAAATGGACCTTGAACAATTATTATAATAGTATAAGAAAAGGATGGTCAGTAGTGGGAATTTGCTGTGAGAGGGGTGGGATTGCAGTAGTGGGATTCTGCCAGGGGAGGAGGGCACACCTCCACAACAAGGGTACCTGCATAATGAACATTTGTATACTTAACCCTGAATTGTACCCCGTATCTTTAAAATAGGGAAGAAACAAATAATCTTCAAATGTTTGCTTTCCTAGTTGTTCGCATGTGGACTCTTCATATAAATCAGTGTAAATCAAGATGTTTTTCCCTTCTCCACGAATGAACTTTATGAATGTTTTTGAACTAAATTTAAATGAAATTGAAGAAAAAAACATTGCATCTGCATATAATTTTAAGAGTTCAATCCTAATTGATTACCTAAATCTCTCTTTCTAATTAATTTAGACTTTAAGACTCAGTCTTGAAGAACTGCTAACAACACCTCATCAGATATGTTAGCCTTCCTTTAACTTCCCATTTGTTGAGCTTTAATACACACTTCTCAGTAAAGTCTGAGGTTTCTTCAGGATCATTGATATCTTATGTAATGCCATTACTTTAAATATCACTTACCCCCTAATGAACTCTGAGTGAAACTGCAATGACTACATTCTTGTAAATTTCCAGGGATTTTTTAGGAAGCAGCATGACTCACAAATTGGTCAATGGGTCCAAAAATTTTGTGTAAAGTAAGAGATGAATGTCGAATGCTGACTCAATTTCAGAGGGATGATCAGATTCTCCAACATTAAGTGAAACTAGTTAGTGAGAGTTACAGAAAAAAATTCAAAATGGCCTTATAAATATCTAAAATTAGTGTTTTATTTTTAATATTACTGATTAGATTAGGTTTGACTAAACATGTAATTTGCAAGCATTGCAGCATGTATTTACACAGCAATAGAGGCACAGTAAGAATTAAGAGAGTAACATTTCTCTTGGTCCCTTTTAATCTCTATTTATTTGAATGTTTAAAAGCCTAAAGTAGAAATTACTTATGGCTCATTTTTCAAGGAAGTTTCCACTTCTAATAATAATACTTACTGACCATCAACTATGTGTCAACTGATGTAAGGGATAATACGAATATCTTACAGCTGATACAAAGAGCAATACTTCAAGGTAAGTTAAATAATCCAGTTTTACAAATGACAAAACTGAGGCTAAAGTTGACTAAATAACTTACTGTATGTCTTTTTATTTCCAAATCCATGTATGTTCCACTCTCCGACAATAACAATTTAATCCCACCCAGATATGAAGATTTCCATTCCATACTTGAGCATACTCTTTAGCAAACTGGTGGAGAATATCTCACCAAATGCCAATTAAATTGATTCATTTAACTTGTCAACACTTCATTAGCATTGTTTCTCTTGCTGGTTCATTATAAAGCAATTATCTCTGGCAAGTAAAAGAGATAAAGATGACTATACTGATGCATAGAGCTTTATCAGAATCCTACCTTTGAATCTTTGAGTATCTAATGTTGAGAATGTATTTTACATAATAAAAGTTACATTCTCATATAGCAGCATCAAAATATTTTAAAACATTTATATTTTAGTAATAAATAATTAAAATGTATATTTTTCTGCAAAAAGTAATCTAAAATGTCACATTTCACAGTCAGAAAATGTTGGTAAAAAATGAAAATCATTACAAAGCACTTGACTGTTGTTTAAAGTCATCTCACATTAACATAACCCTGATGAGCAACTAGTTGGCAGGAGTCCTAGGGCTATCCCTGTTTGGATAACCGTCTTTCTTCTAAGTCTACAAGTTCTGGCTTAAGAGGGAAAGATTTGCTTTAAACTTGGCCTGACTTTTTCCTAGCCGATGGAGTCTTCTTATTCAAGACACATAATAAAATTGCTCAGTGAATAGCAATATTACAGGAATGTCACGCCCCTTGGAAAATTGCAGCAAAACTGAACAAAACGGTAAAGAGATTCGAAGAGGGGAAAGCCCCAACATCAGGGTGATTCATGGGAAGGGTGATTTGGAAGAGAACACAATTCCTTTTCATCTGAATAAATAACAGAGGAAAAGGAAATGACCTGGCACAAAGACAAGAGAGCAACAACTTGAAGGAAATCCAATTTTAGGAAAACCTCTGCCAAAAAGCATCACAATGTGCCCCTGAGGATTTTGACTCTACAGTGAGAGCTATATGGTATTCTTAAATAAGCCTAAGTGACTTATACCTGCAAAATTATAACCATAATTTTTTATCCTAAGTTTCTAATTCTAAAAATAAAAACTAATCCAGTCTTAGTAAGAAAAAGAGGGAGAGGGATACATATATATAGTTGGAGTCTCACTCTGTCGCCCAGACTGGAGTGCAATGGCCGCTCCCGGCCACCGCTGCCTCGACCTACTGGGCTCCGGCGATCCTTCCGCCTCAGCCTTCCAAGTAGCCGGAATTACAGGCGTGCACTACCACAACCAGCTAATTTTTGATTTATTGTAGAGATGAGATCTCGCCAAGATGCCCAGACGGGTCTTGAACCGCGGGCTCAGGCAATCCACTCACCTCGGCCTCCCAAAGCACAGGATTACAGGCTGAGCCACCGAGCCTGGCCGAAAGGGATATGTTAATGGAGGTGGCAAGGCTATCAGGATCTCCTCTGATATCTCTTGGATATTGCCCAACTCTTTCTGTGGTGATTTACAGTTAAAGTAATAGTAATTTGGGGTATTTTACAGACTATACGCACGTACACAGGCACACACACAAAATGAGTTATTAAACGAGACATATGACAGTTTCAGATATATTTCTGTCAAACATATCTTAAATTCTCAGCTGTCATCTCAGGCATACCTGCTGAACATTAGCATATTAGGAATCTTAATGATGTGGGCTTGATTCTACAACTTCACAAGTCAAGCTGTATTAGTTCAAATCCAGGATCTACTCAACAATTAGTTGTTGAACGTTGGACAAGTTATTAATCCCTTTAGTTTTATTTTCTTCATTAGTAAAATAGAGTAATTATAATACCTAATTTGCATACATCTCACTGGGTTAGAACAGTGAAAAACAAATGAAATGACCTCCATTCTTGACTATATCAATATTGTTAGGGTACAGAGAGGGTGAGCGTGGATGGATGGAGAGGGGTGCAGCACCCCCACAGCCAGTGTGCCAGAGGTGCGTGCTTACACCCAGAGATCTGAGTCATGCAAAGAGTCACAACACACAAAGAGGTGAAAGAAGAAAGGGTTTATTTAAGAAAGGTTCATTTCCCACAGACAGGAAGCAGGCCTACACTCTAGGTGAGTGTGGCCCTGTAGCGGGTCTACATTCTAGGTGAGTGTGACACCATGCACCCTCCCCAGCCCTGGCTTAAATTCTTTCCCCTGGAGATGTTGCAGTCAGGTAGATGACTGCTGTAACTTCCTAAATGACGACCTGCAGATGTCTTGGAGCTCCTGTTAATGTCTGTTCATATTATCACAGCCCTGAGAGCATGACAAGGATTTTAGTGCTCCTGTACATTCCTGAACAACATTCCTTAGAGCTAATGGAGGGTGCACTTCCCCCTATCTCCTATGCACTCCCAGTGGTTAGCTTCAGGGGATCCTTGACTTCCCTGTAGACAGTGCCCAATCTTCTGGAAGATCAAATTCCCACCTGCTCCTCACTCTGAGTGGTCACAATTCCTGCGATCTGCATAACTTTTGTAATTGCAAGTTTCATGACTTCTACAATCCTTGCCCAATGCTTGATGTCTTAGGCCTTGCAAATTCCTTTTACTCTAGGCAAGTTTGATCGCCATTATGAGATACCTCTGGCATCATGAAGTCCGTGTTTCTGAAATAACAAAGTCAGCAAAGTTAATTTTTATCTAAAGTGTGCATTTATCTAAAACATAGCTTCTACTTTCTCATCATTGTGTCTGGGTTTAAGAACAAGATGAAAAATGGCTTCCCACTCTTGGTCTTTCCTTTCAAGTATGATATTATTAGCACTATTTTCCACCCCTCAACCTCCACATCTTACTCCAGGAAGTTCTAAGGACAGTCATTATAGAAAAATCATCTGGAATCATGAAGTCTGGGCTCAAATCCTGGCTTTGTCACCTACCAGTTTAGAAAGCATGGATTAGCAACTTCGTTTATCTGAGCTACTGTTTCCTCACCTATAAAATAAATTCAATAAATCACTTGACTCACAAGTCAATATGAAAATTACCTGTGATATTTTCACTAAGAAATATTGAATTATAGTATGTGTTTAACAAATAAACTAGATTTCTGGCTACTCTTGCCTCTACCAGACAAATTTAATCTTTGGAGGCTACCTTTAAAGACTAATACCTCTGGAGAAAACAATTTGTGAAATGTTGTAACAGTGAAACCCGCATTGCTGTTTTTACTGTGTTTCCTACCTGAGATCTAAAATAAGATAGAACTATTGGTAAGTTTTTCTAGTGTATAATATTTATCTTCAGAAACCTTAACATTCTATATCTTGTCCTTTTTTCATAAAGGTTTCTGCTTTTCTGCTCTCTTAGCCTCATTCTTTCATCTACAACTTCTCATCATAACCTATCTTTCAAGGTTTTATCTTACCATGAGATAAATATATAGTAGAACTCAAGATGCAAGTCTCTAACTGAAATCTTTTTAAACAGCAAACATAGCCTAATTTAAAAAGGATGGGGATTCAATTATAAGTTTCAAGTGGAGCAGACTAAGGGTGACTTCAGGATTTTTCAGTAGCCCCTGAAATTGAATGATCAAAGGAACCACTAGGGTGCCCCTGGAATAAGAATGTCTGGTATGTGGGAGTGAGATAATTTGAGAAGAAAACTACAGCAGGAACTTTAGCTTCTACAGTATCCAAACCCCACAGTCACCTGGTGATTGAAAGTCAGTGTGGTCCATAGGATTTTCACTTTAAGTTCTGCAGGGTCTAAATTCCATTTTCACGACTTATAGGTGAGTAATGTTAGGCAGATTCTATCAACTATCAACTATCTATCAACTGTTCAGTTTCCTCTTTCATGAAATGGAAATAGTACTATACTTATCAGGAAGAAAATAGATAATGTCTGTGAAAGCCCATTTCAAATACTAGGTTTTTCATTGTACATATTCAGGATGATATTTCTCCAAATTAACTCAGTAGAAACTGCATTTCTCGTTTTCATGCTTCAGGAATTTAAAAAGAAAAAAAAAAACCTTGTCCTAGAAACCTATTCTTCTCTAGAAACAACATGAAGATTGATTCAAGACATCAAACATTAACATCATGGTCATTGTCACTGGGATACAATGACTAATTTTTAAATTTTTAAATAACTGGCTATGAAAAGTTATCATTTTAAAAGATCTACATTGTGATACTTTTAATCTCTCAGAAGTTAAAATAATGCTTTTAATCATTGCCACAACATGGCTTATAATTATACTTTTTTCTTCTCCTTCCTTCCTTCCTTCTTGCCTTCCTTCCTTCCCTCCTTCCTTCCTTCCTTCCTTCCTTCCTTCCTTCCTTCCTTCCTTCCTTCCTTCCTTCTTTCCTCTCTCTCTCTCTCATTCTCTTTCTTTCTTTCCATTACTCTTGTTTTACAATTGTACCTGAAACCCTGAAACTCTGGGTGGTTTCTTTAGTACTACACTGGAGCAACAGCCATTGAGTACTGGGGTAGAGTTTCATTAGATAGAGTTTTACAAAATTAGAGGTCTTTTAACATTGATAAGTTTTGATAAGCAACACTTTCTTTAAATGTTTACTACTTTAGTGCAAGTCAATGTCTAATTAAAATGAATTAGGGATCTCATTAATTATCTTTAATTTACCTATCTGGCAAATAATAAGTGGTTTCATTGCTTTTAAAATAATCCATATCTTTAAAATATGTGTAATTTTATATTTTATACCAAGGTGACAATATTTTGATATGGCTATTACATTGATCCTGCCATAGCATCACATTTAAAATATTAACTTCAAACTTTGGGGACTGAAGTATAAACAGAAATAATTATAAGTTTTCTAATTGTTCCTCCCCCAGTGTACATAACACACTGTTCGGAATTTAACTGTTCATTGTTAACTATTACTATGACTAGATCATGGTACAAAACTGGTAAAACTGATACTGACACTCATAAGCTACAAGTTAAGGACCCCATTCTCAAATTGAAAGCAATGCCTTTTAGAGAAGTTATGCTCTTCTAAAATCACATAGCCATGTCAAAACTATTAATCAATATTTTGCCATTAATTTTCTTTTCATGTTTCCTATAATCTTCTCCCCATTTACTCACCTCTTTTTATGTCCCATTGATTAAACTTACTGAATGTATATTATAACAGTTAGTTTAGACTTGACATACCAGTTCTCAAAACAGTATCACTGTTTGCTTTTTTACTGATTGTTTAAATTATCTTTGATGATTAACCTAACATGTCCACAATCAGAAAGACTTGCAGATGCCTTTCAAATATTAAAATGTAGCTGTCTGCTTTCTCTACTTTATATATCTACTTTTTCAATGTTAAAAAAGTCATTATTAGGTAGTATTCATATTTTATAAATAGTTATAGTATTTTTATTTTATTTTTTTGGTTTTATTTTTTTTTAGTTGGAGTCTCACTCTGTTGCCCAGACTGGAGTGCAGTGGCCGCTCCTGGCCATCACAGCCTCGACCTGCTAGGCTCTGGCGATCCTTCCGCCTCAGCCTTCCCAGTAGCTGGAATTACAGGCATGTGCTACCACGCCTGACTGATTTTTTGATTTATTGTAGAGATGATGTCTCACTGCCCAGGTGGGTCTCGAACCCGCAGGCTCAGGCAATCCACTCACCTCAGCCTCCCAAAGGCATGGGATTACAGGCTGAGCCACTGAGCCCAGCTTATTTTTATTTTTTATTAATGAAATACATTCACATTATGAAGTGGCAACTAAAATTTAATATAAAAACACCTTAGGTTGGAAGTAGTGTAGATGAGTAATATATTTTGATTGTTTTTAAAGTTTAAATCTCTTAATCCTTTTGCAGAGTAAGCTCCTTAGAGAGAAATAAGAGAGAAAGATAAGAAAAAGAGGGATTGTATATTCTTCAATGGAAAGGAGAGAAAGGCTAACATCCCTTCAACTAAATTTTTCTACTGTGAAAGGTAGAGAAAGTGATTATTTTAGGAAATATTTTTAATCCAACATGAAGTTTAACAACAATCAACTTAGATTCAGTGCAAAAAATAACAATTAGATAAAATTTTTTAAAAATAATATATTTGTGAACTTATATTGACAATGAAAATTTTTGAAAGATGAGATTAGGTATCTAGAAGGCAAATAGAAATACTAAGACAAAAATGCTTTATTTTACACAGCTAGTAAATTGTAGAGCTCACTAAAAAAGATTCAGTTTAGTAAAAAACAAACTACTGAAATTTTTAATCTTTTCATATGCATTGTCCACATTTTCCACAAGATTGTTTAACGTATTATTCATAGCATGCTAAAGCTCCTGTCTGATAGTTCCAACATCTGGACTATTGCTGAGTCTGATTCTGTCAATTCTTTTATCTCTTTTGTGTGTGTCTTATGATTTTGTATTCCCTGACAGGTGTTGAAGAATAGTAGATTTTAAAATTACTGGTACTTACAGTTGGATATTGACATGCCTTCTTTTTATTTAGACTGTCATTGTGGGGCTTAAATCAGCCCAGACGAAAATTGAGTCAACTGATAGTTTGTTGTTATATCATCTCTGGTGCCGTACAGGCTAAAATTCCATCAACTGGCTGCCATCTCTTTGTGCTTTGAATTCAAGCTGGAAACTAGAGGGTTTTGTCAGTGTTCCTGGTTTTCCTGCTGCTTTCAGCTGTCCCTGCCAATCTTTCCCCAGCCTTGCCTTTCCCTCTTCAGTCTACTGCTTTTGCTTATTACTCACTACTGTAGTCATAATAGAGCAAGGAGGGGTTTTCTGTTGTTCTAGCCCTGGTTCATTCTTGGACAAACCCTCTACACTAGACTTTGAAGGTAAGAATTTCTCAGAGGTAAGGATTCCTGCCTCACTTACCCATGGTAACTAGACTTTTGTTGGGTCCCCTAGCACCTCCTACTTTCTTTCTTTGTCCTGAAACTGGTGACCCAGTTAGCTGTATGATTTTTCCTGCAAGCTTGAACTCAATCTAGGGTCTTGAACATTTATAGACATTGATACACTTTTTTAGGTTGCTGCTCAAAGTACTGAGAGATTAGTCCTGTTGCTAAACATGCGGAAATTAGCACTGGCCCTGAACCAAATTCCTTAAAACCTCGTATAAACTCCATAACCCAACTCCCTTGTTGTAGACATACTAAAGTAGAGCATCTCTTTCCTCCCTGTATTGAGGATTGCTGTAGCACTCTGCATGCAAGTTCCCCTAATAAATGCTTTGGACTCATCACCTTGACACTCAGTGCTTCTTTCTTTGGAAGCTCAATCAGCCCCATCTGTGACAGTTTAGGGCAATCCCTTACAAGAACTCCCCTGCTGTTCCTTTGGGGTGACTCTATCCATAGGTTTGGCTGGTCAAAACAACTATGCGGTTTATGTTTGGCCTCTAGTGAGAAAAAGTTTCCTTCCTTTCTCCCTGTGGTAAGAGACCTCTACTTGTTGCTGATGTTCAATTCTATCCCAATAACATTTTCTATCCCTCTTTCATGGGTTAAAAATTGTTACTTTTACACACCAACAACTTTTTTTTTTTGGCCTGTGGTCTAGGGTAGGAGAATGTACTCTCCCTTCCAGTGAGTGATGGGTTTTGCTAAACCCTCTGTATTCCTCTGGTCTGGCACATAGAGAGATTGATGCCACTCTCCCAGCAATTTAGAACTCTTTCTTTGTAGGAAAGGATAGGAATGCCTGTTCCCAGGAGATTCCACCTCCTGCATGTCTGTCTGCCCAGGTGAGGGCCACTGTCTCATCTCCTATTCTGTGTCCTAACTTTCTGTAATCCAGTGGTGAAGGCCTATGAAAAAGAATTTTCATATGTGTGCTACTTCATTTTGGTCTGTCTCCTTCAGTTTCCCCTCCCCAATTGATACATTAGCTCTCACATGGCCTTTAAAATCTATTAAAATTTTGGGTTACTTCTTTCTCCTCTTGAGCCATCTCTTTCTCCTCTCTGGTAAAGACAGGAGCAGCTGTGTGCCTCTTATCTCCTTGGAGATGCTTGGTTCTCTTTGAAATTCAGTTTTCCTGGTTTTATAATTTAAATTCTCTTAAGATCTTAAAAAATTTATGAGCTCATATGTTATTCCTCTTTTTTTCTGTTTAGGTGGTTAGGCTGGAAATGATTTTCTGTAGCTGATTTTCAATTCTCCATTTTCAGTGTCCTAACACTGCCTCTCAGAGTGTCTTTCCTATAACAGAACTTAAAGTGTTTACTGTTTCCCTCCTTACACAGAGTTTCAATACTGTGACATATAAATAACTTTTATCTAAAGTAAAAATTGAGCCGGGCTCGGTGGCTCAGCCTGTAATCCCACGCCTTTGGGAGGCTGAGGTGAGTGGATTGCCTGAGCCCATGGGTTTGAGACCTGCCTGGGCAGCGAGACCTTATCTCTACAATACATCAAAAGAATCAGCTGGGCATGGTAGCGCATGCCTGTAATTCCGGCTACTGGGAAGGCTGAGGCGGAAGGATCACTGGAGCCCAGCAGGTCGAGGCTGCGGTGGCTGGGAGTGGCCACTGCAATCCAGTCTGGGAGACAGAGTGAGACTCCAACTCAAAAAATAAATAAATAAAATTTAAAAATAAAGTAAAAATTGGCTAATGTACAATTCTTTTCAATATCAAGATACCCAAATTCAGATAAATATGCTTGTAAATTGTTTTCAGTAAACAATTTAGTCAAGTCTAATGTTATAGACTTAGAACAGGACAACCTAAACTGCAATTTTATGTATATAATATGGTTCCATGAATTTTCATAAAGATGATTTACCCTTACTAGACAAGTGATTTCCCTTAAGCTGGTAATGTCCTATTGGAGAAATTCTCTTCTTCTTCTATGAGAATAGATTTATATTCTGCCACCAGAATACTGAGCAGGACTCAGCAGGACAGAATTTACTTCAGAATGTCAAATATCTAAGCTCTAAATATAAGATACAATCAAAATTCTGGCAAATGAAAAGTTTCCAGAATAGTAGACTTGTTTAGTAGATTAATATACTTCCTTCTTAGATATAATTATGGCCTAATTAATAATATAAACCAGGGGGCACTCCTGAAGATGGCGATGGCATAGGTGGATCCGTGAGACTCTCCAAATGTGAGTTCCCAGAAACACTCTTACTTTTCTCCCTGCAGCCCCCTGCCCATTGCCAGCCGCACTGGTACAAGGCTGGGGGACTTTTGGTCCCACGCAGGACCAGATATTGTGGCCCGGCTACTGCTGCTCCACTATATATGTGATTCCCACCAGCTGGGGAATCCCGAATCTCGGATCTCCGCTCCCTCCCTGGCTACACTGTCACGACCAGAACCCAGCACCAAGCTGCCGGTCACCCAGAGAGGCTCTGGGCGCCTGCCCCTCAGAGATACTGGTCCCATTTCTGACTGAAGTGCCCTGTGAGGGACCCAGGGCCACCACCTGCCCTTGGGAGCTTTGGAGATCTGGAGTCCCGGGCACACCCTGGCTGAGGCACTCAGCATGCCATCTCAAGCCTGTGTAAGGGAGCAGAACATGAAGCTTGCATAAGGTGCTTATCGGAGGCTCCCAGCTCCAGAGGAGGGAACAGCGACCCTCTCCTCCACCCCAGCCTGCTGGTGGCACCCCAGATCCAGCACCCAGCTGTGCAGCTGGTCCCACCTAGAGACCCACAAGAGCATCTCTAAAAGTGAAAGTAAAACTACCAACTCCACCATTTTCAAGTCAGATTTGCATTGCCCCGCCCACCTATCAGAGCCTCCACCTGGGTTCCCACGTGATGTTGTTAAACAGGAGACAAAACCCCTCCCCTATGCCAAACAGAGACAAGTCACAGATCTCCCAGGCAGCAGGCTAGCTGTCTGCAACAAAAACAGAGGGGAGAGGGTGGAGATTAGAGCTCAAGGGACTTTAGCCACTAAGAGACAAGAGAAAAATCTACACAAATGAAGAAAAACCAAAAGAAGAATATGGGTCTCTCCCAGACTTTTGGGAGGGCAGACACTGAGAAAACTGACTTCAGAATGCAAACAATCAAGAGACCCAGAATGACTGGTCTCAAACTACAAACCTAGATATCAAGACATTAATGGAGAGATTAAAAAGAATTGAGGAGACTCAAGAAGAAACTAGAAAGGAGCTGATATCTGAGATAACAGTAATAAAGAATACTGTGAATGAAATAAATAACAAACTGATAAGCATGGAAAGCAGAATTACCCAAGCAGAAGAAAGAATCTCAGAGCTTGAGGATCAAAATATAGAACTAACCCAAACTCTCAAAAACACAGAAAACAAGCTCAAAAAGATAGAGAAAAAAAAAAACCTTCAAGAGATGAGCAATTACCTCAAGAGGCCTAACCTAAGAGTAATTGGCCTTCCAGAGGTGGAAAGAGAGACAGAGACCACAATGGAACAAACCTTCCATGAGATCATTCAAGAAAACTTCCCTTATATAATCAATGATGCAAAAACTCAAACACAAGAGAGTCAGAGAACCCCTGCAAGACAACAAATGAGAAAGCCAACTCCTAGACACATAATAATTCACCTAAACAAAGTAGGCATAAAAGAAAAAAATCTAAAGGCAGCAAGAGAAAAAGGTCAGATCACCTACCATGGAAAACCAATTAGAATAGCAGCAGATTTATCTACAGAAACCCTGCAGGCTAGGAGAGCTTGGAGCCCTATCTTCAAAGTCCTAAAAGATAAACAATTTCAACCAAGAATAACCTACCCAGCCAGATTAAGCTTCATCAACAAGGGAGAATTAAAATCTTTCCCAGATATCCAATTCCTAAGAACTTACGTTGCCATCAAACCACGTGTACATGAAACACTTAAGAAAGTACTAAACACAGAAGAAAAGGGGAAAAAAGAGCAACGTTCTTCACAAGAGTACAGGAAAAAGAATAAAATACACATGAACCAACCCCCAAAACAAAAGAAAGACAATAAACCAAGTGGAAGAACAACTCTATAAGAACTCTATGATAGGGACAAACTCTCACATTTCAATAATTAGCCTGAATGTGAATGGACTAAATGCACCACTGAAAAGACATAGAATGGCAAAATGAATAAAATATCACCAGGCAACAATATACTGCCTTCAAGAGACCCATCTCACTAGAAAGAACATGCACAGACTCAAAGTAAGAGGATGGGAAGCATTCCAGGTTAATGGAACACAAAAGAAAGGAGGAGTCGCAATTCTAATTTCAGACAAAATACCATTTAAGCTATCAAAAATTAAAAAAGATACAGAGGGACACTACATAATGATAAAAGGTTCACTCCATCAACAAGAAATATCTATCCTAAACATATATGTACCTAACATAGGTGCACCAACTTTTATAAAGCAACTCCTAGGAAAACTAAAGAAGGATATTGACTTTAACATCATAACTGGGGACTTTAATACCCCACTCACAACCCTCGACAGATCATCGGGACAAAAAATCAGCAATGAAATCCAGAACCTCAATGTGACTCTGGACCAAATGGATTTAACTGATACCTACAGAACACTCCATCCAAAGACCAGAGAATACACATTCTACTCATCACCACATGGAACATATTCCAAGATCGACCATATAATTGGCCATAAATAAAGCATAAGCAAATTTAAAAGGACTGAAATTCTACCATGCACCTTCTTCGACCACAGCGGAATAAAAATAAACATTAACACCAACAAGGTCCCCCAAAACCCACAAAGACATGGTCACTAAACAGCATGATACTAAACAACTCCTGGATCAATGATGAAATCAAAACAGACGTCAAAAGATACCTGGAAACAAATGAAAATGAAGAAACATCTTACCAAAATCTCTGGGATGCCTTAAAAGCTGTAGCAAGAGAGGAATTTATATCCCTACAAACACACATGAAGAAAATGGAAGGAGCACAAATTAATAGCCTAACAAGCCACCTAAGGAAGCTGGAAAAGCAAGACCACAAAAATCTTAATTTCAGCAGAAGAATCGAGATCACCAAAATAAAAGCTCAAATCCAGGACATAGAAGACAAAAAGACAATACAAAAAGTCAATGAAACAAAAAGCTGGTTCTTCAAAAGGATAAACAAGATCGGTGTTCCCCTAGCTAGACTGACCAAGAAAAAGAAAGAAAAAAACCCAAATAAGCACAATCAGAACACATCTGACCCTGAAGAAATACAAAAGATCATCAGAGACTACTATGTAGACTTGTATGGAAACAAACTTGAAAACCTCAAGGAAATGGAGAACTTTCTGTCATCACACAGCCTACCTAGGTTGAAACAAGAAGAAATCGAGACCCTAAATAGACCAATAACAATCAAGGAAATTGACTATGTAATAAGAAAACTACCTGCAAAAAAAAAAAGCCCTGGACCAGATGGCTTTCCAGCAGAATTCTACAAGACATTTAAGGAAGAACTGATTCCAATCCTACTGAAACTATTTCAGGCGATTGAGAAAGGTGAAACCCTCCCCAAATCATTTTATGAAGCTAACATCACATTGATACCCAAGCCAGGTAAAGATCCAACAAAAAAAGAGAACTACAGGCCAATATCTTTGATGAACATAGATGCTAAAATTCTCAACAAGATCCTAGCAAACCGGATTCAACAACACATCTCAAAAATCATCCATTATGAACAAGTAGGCTTCATCCCTGGGGCCCAAGACTGGTTCAACATTCGTAAAACAATAAATGTGATTAAATACATCACAGATGTCAAGACAAAAATCACATGATTATATCATTAGATGCAGAAAAAGCTTTTGATAAAATCCAGCACCTCCTCTTGATAAAAACCCTCAAACATCTAGGCATACAGGGAACATACCTCAAAGTAGTAAAAGCCATCAATGAGAAACCCACAGCCAGCATACTCCTAAATGGACAAAAACTGGAACCATTTCCCCTGAAAACTGGAACAAGACAGGGATGCCCACTCTCACCCCTCCTGTTCAATATAGTATTGGAAGTCCTGGCTAGAGCAATCAGAGAAGAGAAGGCAATCAGGGGTACCTAAATAGGAAAAGAGGAAGTCAAATTATCTCTCTTTGCAGATGACATGATCGTGTACCTTGAAAACTCAAGAGAATCTGTCAAAAATCTCCTTACCCTGATAAAAGCCTTTGGCAAAGTCTCAGTATATAAAATAAATGTGCAAAGGACAATTGCATTTCTTTACACCAATAATAAGCAAACAGAAACCCAAATAAGAAGCACAATTCCATTCACAATAGCCACAAAAAAAATGAAATACCTTGGCATCTTCCTAATCAGAGACGTGAAAAACCTTTACAAGGAAAACTACAAAACTCTGCTCAAAGATTCAAAGATGACACAAACAAGTGGAAAAATATTCCATGCTCATGGATTGGAAGAATCAACATTGTGAAGATGTCCATCTTACCTAAGGCAATCTACAGATTTAATGCAATACCTATGAAATTACCAGCAACATTCTTCTCAGACCAGAAAAAGCAACACAGGAATTCATATGGAAACACAAACGTCTAAGAATAGCCAGAACAATCCTCAGCAAAAAAAAAACAAAGCAGGTGGTATCACATTACCAGACTTCAAACTTTACTATAAAACTACAATCATCAAAACAGCTTGGTATTGGTACAGGAACAGGCATATAGATCAATGGAATAGAATTGAGATCCCAGAAGCAAAATCTCAATTTTTCAACCAACTCATCTTTGACAATGCCTCCACCACCTATCACTGGGTAGAGGAGAACCTATTCAGTAAATGGTGCTGGGAAAACTGGCTGACCACATGCAAAAGATTGAAACAGGACCCCTGTCTATCCCTATACACAAAAATTAACTCCAAATGGATCAGAGACCTAAATGTAAAACCTCAAACCATAAGAACCTTAGAAAATGAAGGACATACCCTCATGGAAATCGGAACTGGCATCCAATTCCTGAACAAAACTCAAAACCCACAGGCCATAAGGGATAAGATAGACAAGTGGGACCTCATTAAACTGACAAACTTCTGCAAAGTCAAAGAAACTATCAAGAGAGCAGGAAGACAACCTACAGACTGGGAAAAAGTATTTGCTAACTCCAGGTCTGACAAAGGCTTAACATCTTGGATCTACAAGGAACTCAAACGTGCTGAAAAGAAAAAAACAAACAGCCCCATTATAAAATGAGCAAAAGATATGAATAGACACTTCACAAAGGAAGACATCCGAGCAGCCAACAAACACATCAAGAAATGCTCAACTTCACTAATCATCAGGGAGATGCAAATCAAAACCACACTGAGATACCACCTAACTCCAGTCAGAATGGCAATTATCAACAACTCAAAAAATAATAGCTGTTGGAGAGGGTGTGGCAAAAAGGGAACACTCCTACACTGTTGGTGGGAGTGTAAACTATCTCAACCTCTGTGGAAAGCAGTGTGGCGATTCCTAAAAGCTTTAAACATGAACCTCCCATATGACCTTGCAATGCCCCTACTGGGAATATACCCTGAAGAACTCAAATCACTCTGTAAAAAAGATAACTGCACACGAATGTTTATCGCAGCATTGTTCACAATAGCAAGAACCTGGAAACAACCACGCTGTCCATCAAAAGAGGACTGGATTAAAAAATGTGGTATATATACACGATGGAATACTATGCAGCCATAAAAAAGAACAAAATCATGAATTTCGCAGCAACCTGGATAGAGCTAGAGTCTATAATACTGAGTGACCTCTCACAGAAACAAAGATCTGAATATCACATATTCTCACTCGTATAGTGGACCTTGATCATCCAACGCACTACCATAAGAAAATGACTGACAGTGGTGGGAAACCATGGGGCAGGGGATGGGACTAATGGTAGTAAACATCTGTCTGGGGACGGGGAGACACCTGTTATCAATAAGGGGGCCTAAATGAAGCATATTTGTATACCTAACCCTTAACTGTACCCCACAATATCAAAATAAAAAAATTGATTAAAAAATAATAATATAAACTAAAAAGAGAAAGTGAGAGAAAAAAATTGGAAACTGGTATAGCAAACCAATCTCTCATCAGGCTATGAAAGGGAAGCCCTACTTGAAAATATCTGTAGGAAATATGAGCCTAGAAGGAGGAAGCTGCCTGCCCATCTGTACTCACTGTAGTACCTGCTTCCCATCACATCTTGGCAGCTGACTGGCCCTTTATGACCTTGCTACCTCTTACTAATTGGCTGCTCTCCACCTCTGTAGCAGTCAGGATGGGCAAAGGTCTACCCAGAATAACGTAGGGCAAGAAAAATCACTCTCAAAGTTTTCTCCTGCTATTTTAAGATTTCATTGACCCTTGCCACTTACCCTGTGCCTTCAGGGACTTATCACAGGGTTATATTAAGTTCCTAATCTATCAGAGTTGAGTTCAGATGGGCATCCATTTCCATGTTAGTTTATCATCTTTCCTGGACAACATTTCTCACAGTTATTTGTGACATTTATTGTCACAATAATCCCAAACCCTAAAAGAGTGCCCATTATATTTTTGTATTGCAAAACTAACACAATGCAGCAAATAAACATCTGGGATGATGATGAACTGAAGGGATACAGAGATTGTATCATTTAGGTTGAGGAGTATAGGCACAGCTGGACAGCAGAGTGATGGTCTCTGTACAGCTGAGAAATTGGTAGATATTCTTGTTCCTAAAAATGTGGTGGGTTCATATTTTAAAAGAAATTTAGACTGTAAACTGTTTATAATTTAGCCCCTTGCACAGCTATTCAGTTTTGTCTCTTTAAACTGAAAGAACCACAACATAAGGCTTTAAATTTACCGTGGGCTAGATGTCACGTTTGTGACATTATACTACCTCCCTTTTTGTAATTTATATCCTTTATGGACACTTCTAACTAAAATTCTACAGATGCAATTGCTTTTCTGAATGTTACTAGCAGAGATCACTGTGACAAATATTTTTGTTTAATACATTGTTTATTAAGGGACTATCTGACACCCTAAAATCAAATGAATATTTTCACAAGTGTTTAATTCATAAAGCAAATAGAAGGGATTCCAGATAGTCATTTTGTTGATATCATTTTCTAATCTATTTCAGAAAGATATAAGGAACATACAATCATACTCATGGTAAAAAATAAAAATTGCTCTACAAGTTTGCAAAAATGTTGTAAAGTTGAAAAAGCACACACATTTACCTGTGTGTTATTATCATCTTTTGCAGAATGTTCCTGGTCTCAAACTTTATTTCCTTGAGGCAATATACAGAGGAAAATGGATATAGAATTTAGATACAGGGATATGTTCAAATCCCAGAGCCATTGTTACACATTCTTCAAAAAATCACTTGATCAGTCTAAACATTGATCGCTTATTTATACAAAAGTTAAATCATTATCACTCATTGCCCTTTTTTTATTCTGCAAAATTAGCTCTATATTTTACCATGTTGATTGACACACATCTAATAGGAATAAGAAACAACTAAAAATCCCTGTAAATATTGGCTATTGGATATAAAACAATACACAGGCATAAAGCAAAGATGACAGCACAGTGTTTTCTTAAGGTCTTTGCCCTTTAGTAAAATCTTAAATCTGGTTTATGTTATTAGTTTCATTATAGCAATGAAGTTCCCATTCACACCCCCCAGGCCTCCCCCCATACCTGCCACCCTCTAGACACAAAAAGTTTTCTTTTCCCTCAGAGTCACTATAAATCTTGACTTCCAATTAATGAGGCTCTATATTTTCAGTGTTCTTTACAAATATTTACTTTTTTTCTCCTAACCCAGAGTAATGCAGAGATATGAACATTTTGCAAAGCAACTTTAACAGTTTAGACACCATGTATATCTGAGTAATTGGGAATACAAAAAAATGTTCTTAGATCATCTATAGAGGTTCAGGGTATGAAAAGATCAGATTTCTCCCAGAGACAGCCAGAATCTAGATGGGTATGTTTTTAAAAATGTGGGCCTCCTATAGAAACAATTCAGTGGTAGTCAGTGAGTAACCAAAAGCAGCTTCTTTTCCAGAATGAAACTAAGCATGAAGAGAGAAAGGACAAACTTAGCTCATCTGGGGAGTTTGCTTCTGAAAAATGAAGTTGTACCTTGGGAGATTAGTGAAGGAGTAATAGTGGAAAACAGGCTTCCTCTTATGAGAGGCAGGTGACTGGCTACATGACATCCCTGTGTGGATTGTTGCAATCAATATTTTATTGTTATCACAGTGAGGATGATGGTGATGATGATGACAGTGATGATGATAACTTTATTACTGCTTTTTACTTTCTGAGCATCCTTTTCACTCTTCACAGGATGACAATCAGATGGTGGTTAGTAGCTTAAGTTTGTTTCTACAAGTACCTGAAAGGTACTTGTATTTCAATCCAGCTATGACATTTAGAGTTTTACTTATGGTTCAGGCTAACTCTTACAGGTCATGTATTTATAATTTGAGATGTTTGCAATAAATGTGTGTATCTACCCCATGTTAGTCTTTTAGGTTTGTTTTTGCCAATTATGATCTCAAAGCAACGAAGAAGAAAGAGTTATGCAACATAGCATTTGATCATGGGCCAAGTACCAACCTCAGCTCTGCTTATGTGGGGTTTATGATCTAACCATTAACCTTATGTACGCAATTTCTCCACCCCTCCTAATCAAATTATTTCCTAACGAAGTATCCACAGTGTCAGTAGACTACTGTGCAATTGAAATTTTGGCCCAATTCAATTTATTACCTCAGTCTTCTTTGATTGCCCTGGGGGTTTTTAACCACCTCAATCAATATTATAAAAACCTTAAGAGTAAAACAGTGATTATAAAAATACAATGAAAGCAAAGACCCACTTCCCTTTCAGTGGTTTATTTAGGTACTCAGGTATAGTACCCCTCCAAATTCATGTCCAACTAGGATCTCAGAAGGTGACCTTATTAGAAATGCAGTTTTTGCAGATGTAATTCATTTTGGCTATTAAGATAAACTCATGCTAGATTTAGAGTTGGCCCTAAATCTAATCACCCGTGTCTTTATAAGAGAAAGGAGAAGTAGATTCAGAAACAGACTCACAGAGAAAAAAAGTCACGTGAAGATGGAGGCAAAGATTGGAGTGATACAGATACAAACCAAAAAACTATCAAGGATCATCTGGAGATACTGGGAGCTAGAAAGAGGTGAAGAAAAGTTCCACCCTTCAGAGGGAGCATGACCCTACTGACACCTGATCTCTGTCTTCCAGAAGATGTCTGTCTTCCAGAACTGGGAGGATAAATCACTGTTGTTGGTGGTAAAATATAACACCAAGGTGCTAGTAATTTGTTATAGTATTCCAAGAAAATCACCATACCAGGGGAGAGGGAGACACTCACAGAAGCCTTTCCACTCAGGGTATACTGTCAATACTATGCTACCAGTAATGCTAGAAAATTAAAAGAAGTTTATTTTCATGTTAAGTTTATGCTTTAGCATGGTTATAATTTATGTGATCTACTAAAAGAGAATTTTATAATGAATGTAACCTTAAATAGTCATTTAATGAATCATTTGTATTAGTATATAAACTTCTTACACATGTAAGTTACCAGTAGACAAAGGCCCTACTATATGAATTAATTATTCATTCAGTTACAGATTACATGCAACTGAAAAGTCACCCTAGTCTTAAACCTCGTCTATAGAATACCTGTCAAATTCTTGTTTAATCTACTTATGCTAAAAGACAATTCAATTATTATGGAGATAGCTCATTCTTGTTTTGTAAAGTTCCTTAAGAAATATCTTAATGTGGAGTTAAAGTATTGGTAACTATAAAATCTACATTTCTACCCCAACTGTAGCACATAAGGCCATGCAAATAAACTGTACATTTTTTACTACAAGAATATCCTTAAAATGTTGACATTAACTATTTTATTCTCCAGTACATGTATTTAACAATGGTGTTTTGCTCCCCTTTCTTTTCTAAATGAATCATGTTCACTTCCTCAAAGCTCAAAATGAAGGCTTAAGTTTTTGTACCATTAACATCTTGGAATATATCTCAGATTGGCTATGTGTCCTACAGAACTCAGTACCTAGAATTAAATGTTATTTGTTTGTTTGTCTTTCATAGTATAGTGGAAGAAAGTACAGGGCATTTTATCACTGCTTAACACATACTGATTAGTTGAGAATGATAAATCTTCAATTAAAGAGACTTGGAGAAGCTCCACACCAGAGATTTAATGCCAAAAAATTATAAAATTATTTATTATTCATTAAAAATTATGTTTTAAAAAGTTTTTTGCTCCCCCATTTACATATTCTGGGGACTTATGTTTACCTCCTGTCTTAGTCCATATGGACTGCTATAATAAAATACATTAGACTGGGTAATGAGTTAAATTAGAAAACATATTTTAAAATGTACCACAAATGGAAAAGTGCCTTTGTAATGTGAGGTGTTACAGTATCATAATTATGAAATAATAATCTGAGCTTATATCACGTGCTCTGGGGCTTTAGAAGATCTTTGAATAACCATAGACATGAGGAGATATTTCATGAAAAAGAGGGGTTTAAATGTTTTTGTAAGCAACCCTTATCTAGATGATATTCAACTCTTGTATTGGCAGGTATGACCAGATTTTATGGTTTCTTTTATAGCAGTTTGTGTTAACCAAGAAAAATCTGTATTCCAAACACAGCGGCTGGAAATTACAAAGTGTCTCTTTTCAGGTACAAGAATTGAGAATAGAAAGGAGTTCACAGAAGAGTTTTCTAGCAACAGTGATTACCCTAAATGGATAAAGTATTATACACAAACCCTAAGGTTCATGGCAAAATAATTTATAATGTATAAAAAAGACATACATATTTTAGAAAATGTGTTCTTCATAGCCTTCGTATACTCTTTTCCCTAACATGACAAAGCTTTTTTTAAAAAAAACGAATATGATAAGTATACACTAGGTAAGAATTGAAACTTTCCATAAAAAACCCCAAATATATCTTTTACTAAATTATATTTTATAATCTGACATCCATCAAAATATTCCTTTCATATAGATTTTCTATGAGTTTTTTTTTGAGGGATGGAAGTGAAATATTCATTTTACTTGAGGTATAGAAGTAATATCAATAAACAGCCATAAAGATAAACAAAATCATGGACTTTGCAGCAAATTGGATGGGGTTGGAGACCATCATACTTAGTGATATATCACAGAAACAAAGAACTGAATACCACATGTTTTCATTAATGAGTGGGGCCTGAATATCAATCACAATAGCACGGTGGGGGGAGTGGGAATCAGCAGTTACTGGGCTCTCTTAGGGAGGAGGTGGAGGGAGGAGTACACATAACAACAAAAGGGTGTCTGGTCCTATACCAGGTGGAGTGAGGGCCAGTTGGAGGCCCAAATTTCACCTGGGTGCAGCTATAATAAAATAAAATTTTATATAAGAAAATTTCAAACACTGATGTGTTTTCTGAATTAACAAAATCTGAATTTATAGTCAAAGAATGAAACCCATCCTTTATTTGTTTAATAAAAAAATAGATATCATGGTCAAACCTCAGTTCAGGTCATTTAATATTGTTTAATAAGAAGAGCTTTGACTAAGGGACTGATGAATACTGTATAAAGAATAGTTTTTAAAATTGATCGTATTTTAGGTTGGGGCTCACACTAAAGGAGAAGTGACTTATTGGGATAAAAGACTTCTTGCTGTATTTTTGCCTTGTCTTTTATCAATTTTTAATTTGAATATAGTAAAATTGCCTACTCTGAAAATTATAAAACTCATCTAATGAATGTGTTCTTACTATCACATAGCAACAAACTAAACCTTCTAAATTATAGCTCTATTGCAAAGCAAGGCAGCATGAAAGTCAGACTTGCAGTTATTAGAAAAATTTAAAACAGAGAGCACATTTCTGAAGTAAGATGAGCAATAAAATACATTCATGCTATGCATAATGACGTTTCAGCCAACGGCAAATTGCGTATTTGATGTTGGTCCCATAAGATTATGATGAAAAATTCCTATCACTTAGTGATGTCATAGCGATCATAACATCATAGATAGCATAATGTATTACGTGTTTGTGGTGATGGGATGAACAAACCTTCTGCACTACCAGTCATATAAAAAGACAGCACATACAATGATGTGGAGTACATAACACTTGATGATGATAATAGATGACTATATTACTGGTTTATGTATTTAGTATCATTTTTATTATTATATAGTATATATTCCTTCTACTTATGTAAAAAACAAAGTTAACTGTGAAACATCCTCAGGTAGATCCTTCAGGAGGTATTCCAGAAAATGGAATTGTTATCACAGGAGATAAGTGGTCCATGTATGTGATTGCCCCTGAAAACCTTCTGGGGCACGAGAGGTGGAGGTGGAAGACAGTGATACTGATAATCCTGACCCTATGAGGTCTAGGTTAATGCCTGTGCTTGTGTCTTAGTTTCTGACAAAAAGTTTTAAAAGATTCAAAAAGCAAAACAATTTAAAAAGTTTATATAAGTAAAATGTTGTTGCAAGTTGATTTATTATTGGAGAAAGATAAAGATTAAAATTAATTTAATACAGCATTTATAAAGTCTACAGTACTGTACAGTAGCATCCTAGGCCTTCACATTCATTGACCACTCATTCACTGACTTACACAGAGCAACTTGCAGTCCTATAAACACCATTTGTTGTAAGTGACCTATATTGTTATAACATTTGATATCTTTTGTGTCATATTTTTACTGTACCATTTCTATGTTTGGATACACGAGTACTATTGTGTTACAATTGCTTAAAGGATTCAGTAGAGTAACATGCTGTACAGGTTTTTAGCCTAGGAATACTAGCTTATACCATATAGCAAAGATGTGTGGTAGGCTATACCATCTAGGTTTGTGTGAGCACTCTCCATGGTTCACACAAGGATGAAATTGCCTAATGATGCGTTTCTCAGAATGTATTCCCACTGTTAAGTGATGCATGACTGTATTAAATAAGGTCTCAGTATCATCTAAAGCCTAACTCTTATATTAAAACTTACTTAACTCATAATAAATACTTGCATATCTCTTTTAAAGCTCAATGACTAAGTCACTCCATAAAGTTCTAATGAGCACTAAATATAAAGGTCCTGATATTTTCTTGTACTCCCTTCAGGAGTCTGTCATTCTTGATGCATTCAACATAATTAACAAGAGAACCAGCATAGACATTAAAACCAACAGCCTGAATCTTACAGAATATAATATTGTCAAATAAATTTACACCCAGGTGACACTTTAAAATCATCTCTTCCTGATAATTTATATGAAAAAAAGGCAGATCAGGGATGCTAAATAATGAACTGAAGTTTAAACGGATATATACTCAGTTAGAAATTATACATAAAGTCTAGGAAATCTAAGGAATCTAATCAACAATTTTAAGATAATACTTTGCTTCAGACTATTTTAAAGTTCAAGTTAAAGTGGTGTAAATACAAAATGAGAATTCATTCTGTACATAAATTTATTCTTATATTTTAAATTGTGTTCTCACTGACTAGAACATATTTTCCTTGAAGGCTTGAATAACAAAGTGTCTTACCAGTGCTTAGTGCCATTCTCCAGTAGATGCCCAATATATATTGTTAAGAATGAACTTAAAATGAACCCCTTGAGACTGTTAGGTAGATACCTCAGTTGAATAGTGAAATCACGTCTCTAGTACATGTAGCTTCAACTTTCCTCCCTGCCTCCTAGTCAAAGTCATCCTTCCGCAAGTTCAAAACAGTATAAATGAAACACAAGAATTACAACTAAGCCCAGGGAATTTGCATTCTAGCAAAAATCAAAGCCTCAGAGTATATTTACAAATTTCTGGTGGTAGAAATTAAGACATTAGTAAGAATTAAAGGAGGAAAAAAATGAGAAACTTTCCAATACCTTACAATTGTCTTATACTATGAAGAATAGGACTCCAAATTATCAATATTCTAGGGTTTTTTGATGAAAATTATATTAGTTGAATTGTATCAGTCACTAGAAATATTTTTGTTTCAGTCAGGATTCGGGTGCTTTGCAAGAAACGTATTTCAAAAATAGTAAAAGAAGTAAAGCCAGCTTTTTTTTTTTTGAACAACAAGTCTCAGTGGTGTGACGCCCTAGGGCAGTGATTTTGGAGGCTCATGAGCTTGTTAGTGACAACCTGAAGTGATTCCAGAATGTTAGGTATTCTCAGACAGCCAGGAGGGATGTTTTGTGTAAGATGTAATTTTCAGGTTGTAGATTACTTTAAACCATGACTATAAGATTTCCCAGTCTAGAATATTTGCATACTTAAAAATTAATGCAATTTGTAAGCTTTGAAAGCTAGAAGTGTGTGTGTATGTGCCTGCATCTATAGAATACCATAGAGACAATTCTCTTTCATTTAGAAATGACTGGAGGGAAAAATTAAAATAGATGAAGTATGTCATTTCGTGCATTAATACATTCAAATTCTTACACTTCTCTTTTAGTATGTACTCTCTAAGATGTGCCAAGACTCCCTTGCTCTGTGTGGCTTCCTAAGATAATAACTTAATGTATGAATTGTGCTCCATCTGCCCATATTGTGAGGGGGTAAAATTGAAAATTACCAAATCTCTATGCCTGGAAAGTAATGATTATCAGAGATAGGATATAATAAATATTTGGAGCAAAGCTGGTCTTTTGAATATGTGGGCATGATCTTTCTGTCCATCATCCTTGATCTCAGCCAAATTTACTGTGAATATGCAGCCAGTCTTGTTCATAGATAGATTTTTCCATTTGTGCATTGCAAAATGACTTCACTGTAGTGCTTTGGTACTGGGCATTAATGACCTTGAGAACGGTGACCTCTTCTTCTTTCCTAATTTGACATATTTGTGGTTGCATTCATGAAAGTGCACTAACTAAGCTGTTTCATCCAATGGATGCTGGAAAATCTTCTCTTGAGTCTGTCATTGGTCAATCCAAAGAGTCACACAGATCAAAACATGAGCACCATAAAACAGAAACAGTCACTTGCCTTGTTACTTGCACTTTCCTTCTATATAAGTTGACGTACATTCATTCAACAAATAATCTTGAAGCGAGTACTATTTTTTTGGAGATGGAGATACAAAGTTAAATTAAATAGACAAATATCTGTCTTATTTTATTTATCATACGCATTCCTTTCTTTCACATCTGTACCAAAGCAGGTTATCTCTAACCATACCACATTACCAGAATGCTACCTTTTATAGCAGATTGAAAGAGGTCAGGTTGCTTCCCACTGGGATCAAAGTGTAAATGATTTAGGAATTCTTTTAAGTTGGGTTACATCTAATGGTGTTGTTTTTATTAATATACTATAAAAATTTTTGTGGTAATTACTTCACAATGTGGTACATGAGTCTTGTTCAGTGACCAAGTCTCAAGTGTGAGTTTTATAGCATTCATGTCACCAACACTTCTCTTTGCCTGCTATTGTCTGCTTCCCTTCATCAACCCCAAACTCAACCTAGAAACTTCTAAACATGTCTACATTAAAACTCAGCACATTAATTAAACTTTAATTCCCTTTGTCTGTGGAGAAAAGTTGAAGGAACATTTGTACACACAGGAAATTGAGAGTAAGATACTTAGATACATAAGAAATGAGTAAGGTTCTTAGTTATATAAGAAATGAATACAAATGTTAGCTTTCATAAAATTTATTTAAGATGCCTCCTCTCTCAAGATAGGCAATTTCTAGAGAAGTAGGTTTAAAATTAGAATGCTTGAAGCCAACTTCAATCCCTGCTATTTACTAAATGGCCATGATAGTTACTTACCTTTTATAAAACTCAGTCTCTTTATCTTTAAAATAGGACTAAAAATTACTTTGCAGTAATGCCATGAGAATTAGCTGAGATAATATATAACAAGTGTTCTGGTAATACTCTTACCCTTTGAATATTTTGCAATAAGAATCAAAAATGTATTTAATGGTTTGAACCTCAATAGAGCTAAACAAAATAGTGTAGCAGCCTTTAATACAAGCACACTATGGAATATTA
The DNA here is from genome assembly GCA_027257055.1 of Cephalopachus bancanus. Classification (NCBI taxonomy): domain Eukaryota; kingdom Metazoa; phylum Chordata; class Mammalia; order Primates; family Tarsiidae; genus Cephalopachus; species Cephalopachus bancanus. Next base: position 4,197,668 of record JAPVLO010000012.1, read on the forward strand.
TATGCATTATATTTGCTTAATGATACCATTTTAAAGCATGTATATGTTACCATACCTGGAATCTACCTGAAATCTTTTACAATATATGCATTAATATGTATATGTGTGTGTATATATATATATATTCATACATTTTGTCTATTATTTTATATTATTAAGGAAGATGAAAAAAGTGGGTTCAGAGATTCAAAACAATATGATTTACAAAGTACCTATTATGGGATGAGTATTATGCTAGGCCTACAGATGCAATGGTAAGACATGATACTTGCTGTCATGGATTCCACAGTATGGCAACAGATACTTTAGGAAATACTTATGAGACAACCAAATAACTAAAATGAATTCTTGCTATATTATGGACTATAAGTGTACTTATAAAAAATAATAACTTGACATTCTCAGGATTGTGGAATCAACATTAAAAGTAAAAATTTATGTGTAAAGTTATTTCAATAGTTTTGATTCTGCTATTACTTTATATAAAATATTATAGGGACATAAATGAAAAAACAAGGGAAAAGGAGTCAAAAAAAAAAAAGAAAAAGAAAAAGAAAAAGGAGATTTGGAACAAGTGAAATTTGATTTCAGATCCTAGCTCTTTGCTTAATATCTTTATGAGCATATACAAATGTTCTAACATCTCTGAGAGTCAACTTTCCTAATTACAAAATTAGAATAATTTCTACCACAAAAGGATATTTCAGGCTTAGGGGAATATTGGCCAAACTTCCAGAAAAGACCATTATTACTGCAAGGACCACACAAACGTGTGGTCCTGAAAGCGTAAGTAGAGCTTAATACATAACTAGAAACATAGCATTCAGTATAGTAGTGAGGAATTCAACCATGTGGTCGCTTCATTCTTGAACACTTAAAACAAATATGTATCATCTATCTGGCCCTGAGAAAATTCAGCATCTACATAGCTAATTATATTTTCATATGTATCAGATTCATATCCAATTATATTATACATTCCCTAAAATTCAAAATTGTGTTGTATTTTTGGTAATTCCCTTTCATATCACTTAAAACCATGTTTGGTAGTGGATAACATAATAAATACTTTCAAAATATTTGTCTCTTGAATGATTGGCAGTACTGGGAAACTGCCGGGAGGGTGGTAGGGAAGTGGGATTGGCAGTAGTGTGAATCTACCTGAGGAAGGGCGGCATACCTCATTAACAAGTGTACCTGCATAGTGAATATTTGTATACCTAGCCCTGAATTGTATCCCACATCTTTAAAATAAAAAAAATTAAAAGGAAAACAACAACAAAAAATATTTTATACCAAAAAAAATTTGTCTCTTTGACTTGGTCACTTTACTTATCCACTTTTTCTGTCTTGAATCCTGTCTTTCCAACTCCAGAAGGATAATATAGACAACTTCAAAAAATCTAGAGGTTTCCAAGTTCAATTAATGTAGAACCTCATGATAATAGTAGGAGTTTTGTTAGTATGATATGAACAAGGCAAAACTCAACAGAATTAACAGATCCTTGGTATTATTCCTAGAAGATGTCTAGCTACTTTAACTCATGGTAACATATTTTCAAAGGCAAGGTTAAATGTTCCAATAGTTTGGTATACTAGTGGTAAAAATATGAGCAGTCTAGCAGGTGAGACAATCTATATAGAAATAACTTATGAAAGTCCTTAAAGGCAGAGACCGTGTCTTAAATATCTTTGTATTTAATTCCTATGCATAAAGAACATTTAATAAATGTTGAAATAAGTAGCAAAGAAAATAATTAAGAAGACTCAGACTCTCAAGTGTCCTTAACCATAATTTTTAATATTGTACCCTTAGGAAATGCATTCAGAGTTTGATTCAAAATTTAAGTTATGGCAGAATCTTCTCCAACTGAGGGAGTGCATGCTTTCAACCTGGTGGGAGGTGGGAGAAGGCTTTATGTTAGCTGCAAGATGATGGTTTGAAGGGTAAAGGGGAGAGCCATGTTACTTTTTCAATTAATACTCTATTATGTATCTATATTTATACAAATGAACTCAACTTTTTACTGCTAGACAAATAATTTTGTAAATTATAGGTGTTAAACCTTTCTTCTCACAATCTTGTAAGTATAGTTCCACCTCTATTTCTATAAAACACACGCTTAATATAGTGCTTTAAATTAATCAATTTACAGAATAAATGATAAACTTCATAAACTCAGCCAAGTATGATATAGTACTGCTACCTTTCACAACTGTCTCCAAAAGAAAGATCTTTAAAAAACTGTCAAGAAATTTTAGGAATTTAGATACATTCTCTGAAAATATATGCCACTTTATTTTTTATTTTTAACTCCTAGCAAGAAGTTTTCTTAATTAATTGGGGGTATAATTTCAAAATTCAGAGGAGTACTAGATTTTACATTTGGGAAAATTTGCCTTCATTTGAGTTTTGAAGAATAAAATAAAGACATAGCTATCTTTAATTAATATATTCTTCTAATAGACAGAGACATTTATTGAACATTTCCACTGTTAAGCACTGTGCTAAGCATGTTAGTTAATCTAATACCCACAACCTTTTGTGGGAGCTATGATTATCCCAATTTTGCTGGTAAAGTAACAGGGGCACAGAATGTTCAGGTAACTTGCTCATGTTTACACAGCATGGATACCAAACTTTAGGGTGGAACTGAGATTTATACACAGGACTTTGTGATTCAGAGGTGGGTTCTCAAATTCTACTCCAGTGTGTCGCCAACTTGCCCACCAATAGATATTATTTTCAGTGCTTATTAAAGTTATGAGTTCTCAGGACCCAAATCTGGAATTTACTATATCAGTATCTCCAAGAGTGAGGTCCTAGATTTAGTATCTTTTTTTTTTTTTTTTTTTTTTGAGTTGGAGTCTCACTCTGTCGCCCAGACTGGAGTGCAGTGGCCGCTCCTGGCCACTGCAGCCTCGACCTGCTGGGTTCCGGCGATCCTTCTGCCTCAGCCTTCCAAGTAGCTGGAACTACAGGCGCGCACTACCACGCCCGGCTCATTTTTTGATTTATTGTAGAGATGAGGTCTCGCCAAGTTACACAGGCGGGTCTTGAACCCGCGGGCTCAGGCAATTCACTCACCTCAGCCACCCAAGGCGCGAGATTACAGACTGAGCCACTGAGCCCGGTTTAGATTTAGTATCTTTAACAACCCCTCCCCCCAAATTATTTACTTTTGAAGCAAGTTTGAAGAACACTGCCTTCCACTATAGTCACAGGAGTCATTCCAAGACAAAAATATTGATTGCAGCTCCAGTATTTCACTTAATAAAAAAGTACAGATTCTTTATTTTAAACTATTAAATAGTTTTCTTTGTAAAAATTTTTAGAAACAAAAGTATAGTAATTTTAAGAGAAATACAAACCACATTTATTTTTAAATTTGTTATTAGAGCTGTATTTTATTTCATTTATCTTTTATTTTAATGGTTTAGGGAGTACAATTGCAGCTGTGTTATGTAGACATATTGAGTGATGGTAAAGTCTGGGCTTCTAGTATATTCATTACCAGGATATTGTACATTGTCCCCATTAGGAATATTTCACACTTGATCCCTGTCCCACTGTCCTATCTTTTAGAATCAGTCTGCAATGTCTATTATTTAACTTTTTTATGTTTGTGTGTATCCACTGTTTATCTCTCACTTTTAGGTGACATGTGGTTTTAACTTTTTATTTTTGAGTCATTACACTAAGGATGATGGCCTCTAGTTCTATCCACGTTGCTGCAAAAAAACACATGATTTCATTTTTTTTTAATGGCAGAGAAGTATTCTATGGTATGTTTGTGTGTGTGTATAATATATGCAATATACATATATCACATTTTAATCCAATCATCTGTGATGGACAACACTTACGTTGATTCCATGACTTCGCTATTGTGAATACTATTGCAATAAGCATACAAGTGCAGATGTCTTTTCGATAAAATGATTACTTTTCCTTTGAGTATATACCTACTAGTGGAATTTCTGGATCAAATGGTAGTTGTATTTTTAGTTATTTGAGAAATCTCTAAATTATTTTTCACAGAGGTTGTAGTAATTGACATATCCACCAACAATTATAAGCATTCCCTTTTCTCTGAATCTTCACCAACATGTGCCTTTTTTTTTTTTTTTTTTGAATAGCCATTCTGACTGACATGAGATGGTTCTCATTGTAGTTTTAATTTGCATTTCTCTGATAAGTAGTGATGTTGAACATTTTCTCATGTCTGTTGGCCACTTGTGTGTCTTCATTTGAAAAATGTTTGCATCCTTTGCCCCCTTTTTAATGGAGTTCTTTTTTTTTTCTTGTTGAATTGAGTTCCTTATAGATTCTAGATATTAGCTCTTTGTTGATGCATTGTTTGCAAATATTTTCTCTCTGTCTGTGGGTTATCTATTTACTGTTTTGGGGGGGAGGGTGATGCAGAAACTTTTTAGTTTAAGTTCCATTTGTCTATTTTTGCTTTTTTGCATTTTGTTTTGATAACTTAGTCATAAATTCTTTGCTTAGACTAATGTCCAGAAGAGTTTTCGCTAGCTGTATTCTAGGAGTTTTATAGTTTCAGGTCTTATATTTCTGTCTTTAATCCATTGTTAGTTATTTTTTATATATGGTGAAAGATAACAGTCCAATTTCATTCTTCTGCTAATAGCTATTCAATTTTCCCAGCACGATTTATTGAATGTGTGTCCTTTCCCCAATATATATTTGTGTCGATTTTGTCAAAGGTCAGTTGTTTGTAGGTATATGGCTTTATTTCTGAGTTATCTATGCTGCTCCATTGACCTATGTGTCTATTTTTATATTAGTATTATGATGTTTTGGTTAGTATAGCCTTGTTGTGTAATTTGAAACTAGGTAATTTATACCTCTGGTTCTATTCTTTTTGCTTAGGATTCCTTTGACTATATGGCTCTTCATTTGGTCCATATAAATTTAAGTATTTTTTTTCCTAATTCTGTAAAGAATGACCTTAGTGATTTGATAGGAATTACAATGAATCTGTACATCGTTTTAGATACTATTGTCATTTAACAATATTGATTATTTCAATTCATGACCATGGGGTGTTTCTCCATTTGATTGTCTTAACTATGATACCTTTCATCAGTATTTCATAGGTCTCCATCTTCTTTAAATGTATTCCTAGGGTTTTTTTTTCTTTTGTTGCTATAGTAAATGAGATTTAGTTCTTAATTTGGTTCTCAAATTAATTATTATTAGTGTATAGAAATGCTACTGATTTTCCTTTTAATTTTATATTTGAAACTACTGAAGTCATTTATCAAATCTAGGAGTCCTTAGAATTTTTAGGTGTATAATTACATCCTCATTGAACAGAGATAATTTGACTTTATCTTCTCTAGTTTGGATACCTTTTATTTCTTTCTATTGCCTGATTTTTCTAGCTAGGAATTTCAGTATTGTAGTGAATAGAAGTGGTAAAAGTGGACAATGTAGTTTTATTCCAGTTCTTAGAGGAAATGCTTTCAACTTTTCCCTATTCAGTATGATTTTGGCTGTGAGTTTGTCATATATAGCTTTAAGCATTTAGCAGCATGTTTCTTCTAGTTTGGTAAGGGATCTTATCATGAAAGGATAGTGGATTTTATCAAATGCTCTTTCTCCACCTATTGATATAATCATATGGTTTTTGTCTTTAATTCAGTTTATGTGGTGAATCACATTGATTTGTGTAGTATGCTGAATCAATATTGAATTCCTGGAATAAAAACAACTAGATCATGGCCTTGTTTTTGATGTGCTGTTAGATTCAGTTTACTAGTATTTTGTTGAGGATTTTTAAATCTATGCTTACCAGGGATATTGATCTGTAGTTTTCTTGTTTTTTGTTGTTGTTGTTGTTTTGTTTTGTTTTTGCTTTGTGTTTGCTTGACTTTGACATCAGAGCAATACTGGTTTTGAAGAATGTGTTTGGGAGGAATTCCTTCTCCTCAATTTTTTGGAAAGTTTTAGTAGAATTGGTATCAGTTCTTCCTTGTATGTCTGATAAAATTCAGCTTTGAATTTATTTGGACCTGGGCTTTTTTTGTTGGGAGACTTTATTATTATTATTAACATTTATTGTTACCACAGATTCAATGTTACTACTCATTATTGGTTCTGTTCAGGATTTTTATTTCTTCCTGGTTCAAACTTGGAAGGTTGTATGTTTCCAATGTACATTTTTACAACTGAGAGTGTATTTTATACAATTAACACTACATAATAAAATATGTTGCATTGTCTGATACTGTTTCATTATTAAATTTAACAAGTTAAAGAGAAAGTGGATGGTTTAAAAAATTAAAGAATCAGACTGTATATTTGGACTAGGTAGTATGAAAAATATTGATAGAGGGTTAATTACCATTTCCTGATACTAATGGGAAGATAATATCAAGAGAAGTAAAGATAAATGTTAGGAAAATTTTTAGTGAAGATAATAGCAGTAGATTGAAAGAAGATGGTTTGCTGAGGAGATCAGGAGGAAGCCAGTTCAAGTGGAGCAAAGGGAAAGCCTGGAAGCTGTGATGACAGAGATCAGTCGGGAAAAATTGGTGTTTAATTCCAGGTTTGGCTTATATGTATTCTACACAAGATTGAGAGTTTAAATATCTATGAACATACAAACAACAAAGTGAAAATCTTTTCTTAGGAATATTTATTAGGCGGCAGTGTACAAAATAATTCTGTAAACAAATCTTGTTATAATGTTAACTGTATAGTTTCCTAATAAATGCCTGAATAACAAATAAATGGATGACTTTTCTTTCATTTACATCATCTTCTGGAACAAAATTGAGTTTCAGAAATATATAACATTATTTCTGCATGTATTATGCTACATATGCTATACAGTTCTCAGATGGTGAGAGTGGCAGTAAGATATCAAGAGACAGCAACAAGTTACTTTAATGTTCATAAATGCTAAAAAGTTATTAGCTGTATAAAAAGGTTGGTACAAGTAGGAAGTTTAGTAGCAGTGGGCCTTCAGAAGGCAGGCTGTCCTGGCCTTCATATTCACAAAAGTTTGTGCTAGTGTTGTCACCTGATTGTGGTGAGGAGCCGCAATCTAATTCCTTACAGAAACAACTTTGTCTTCTTTTTTGTATCTTTATTGCTTGGCATATAATTTGTGCATATTTTCTTTCTGTTTTTTCTGTTATCTGTTTAACCTTGATTTTCAGAAATTAGAGTTAGTTTGACCTAGCATTATAATCACATGGAAAGCCAGATGGACCCCCCCCCAAATTTGAGTCAGATATTGAGACTGATGACAAAACACACACAAACACACACACACACACACACACACACACACACACACACACACACACACAAACACACACTCAAAACAAGAAAATGAAATAATGTATTACCCAAATAATTAACTCTCTGGGGACAGCAGTTCAGGCCTCTCAAATATTTCTGTAACTGCTTGGGAAAGCAAGGAGAAGAGACTGACTCAAGGTTTTATTGTGATTAGGAGGAGGGTCAGGGTGAGTGCTCCCATAGGTGGGTAATAGCTTGCAAGGTTTGAATCCACTACAAGGACCAAAGGGAAAAAGATCTCAGAATTTTCTATCAACTGGCTTGGATGTGGTCACAAGGGGAAGAAGAATGACATTTTAAAGCCATTAACAGTCAAATGTTAAAAAATTGAGTCAAATTCATCATTACGCTCAGGCTGTTTTTATATCCTTTTTGTCTTTGTGTTTGTATGTATGAGAGTTTTTCTTCCTTGTTTTTCATTGAGTGTCTTGCATTGTTTGTTTGATTTTTCCCCTACATTTATAAAACATTTATAGCTATTATTCAGATATATTTTTTTAATTTTTCTCTTTTATCTTGAGAATTCAAATACATATATGATAGACTAATTGACACGGTTCCACAGATTACTAAAGCATCTCTCTTTTTAAAATCTTTCATGTTTCTGAAATTTAACCTTTTTCTTTTCAATAGTTTTGTCATTCTCTGTAGACATTGCCTATCTGTTCACTCATTATGACTGTCTTTTTCTTTAATTATTAAACATAGTTACACTGGATATTTTATTTATTTTTATTACCAAAATAGATAAAACAGATGATATATTTAACCCAGAATTATATCTAATATATAAAATAGATATGTAATATAAAATATATATGTTTATGGTATTTAACAATATTTGTATTTATTTGTATAAATATATGTATATATTATGGGTTGGCTAAATCAAGATACTTAACATATGCATTACCTCACATACTTATTATTTTATTGTTGTGAGAAAATCTTAAAATCAGCAATTTTCAAACATAAAATATATTATTAACTATAATCCATTAAAATATACAATAGATCTCTTGAAATTATTCTTACTGCCTAACTGTAATTTTGTGTTTCAAGCAACATCTCCTCATTTTCCCCACCTCCTTTACTGTGGTAACCACCATTTTGCTCTCTGCTTCTGTGAGTTTGACTTTTTCTAATTTCCATATGTAAGTGAGCTCAGGCAGTATTTGTTTTTCTGTGCCTGGCTTATTTCCCTTAACACAATATCCTCCAGATTCATCCATGTTCTCACAAATGGTAATATTTTCCTCCTTTTAAAGGCTCAATAGTTTTCTATTGTGTATATACACCACCTTTATTTCACCCATTAATCTGTTGGTGGACACTTTGATTCTATCTTGTGACTACTGTGGATGATGCTGCACTGAACATGGGAGTGGAATCTCTTCAATATACTGATTTCAGGTTTTTAAAACATATATATACCCAATAGTGGATTGTTGGATCATATGATAATTCTATTTTTAATATTTTGAGGAACCTCTATATTTTGTCTCAGAATAATCATACCAATTTACATTTTCACCAACAGTGCACAGGTGTTTCCTTTTTGCCACATCCTCTCCAACACTGATCTTTCATCTTTTTTATAATATCCATTGTGACAGGTGTGAAGTGATCTCTCATTGTGGTTTTAACTTACATATCCCTCATGATTAGCAATGTTAAGCATTTATTCATATATTTGTTGGTCATTTATTTGTATGTCTTCTTTTGAGAAATGTCTATCCACATCCCTTGCATATTTTTCTATTGGGTTATTTGTTTTCTAACTATTGAGTTGTTTGAATTCATTTATATACTCTGGATATTAACCTGTTATGAAATGTATGGTTGAAATTATTTGATCTAATTCCATAGATTGCCTCTTAAATCTGTTGATTGTTTCTTTTGCTGTTCACTTGTTGTTTTAATTTTTTTTTATCTACTAATTCCAACATCTTGGTCATCAAAATTTTTTTTCTAATTAATGTTTTTTCTTTAAAAAAAATCTCTTTGTACGCTGGACCTTGTGAATAATATATTGTGTGGACTCTGGGTTGTGTTGCGTTTTAAAGATGATGACGAATTATTCCCGGTCAGAAATCAGTTCTCTAGTAGACCCCCCTATTTCTATGATTCTTGGTTTTATTCTTTGTTAAGATTGGTAGATTTCAATTTAGTTCTAGGGTATGCTTCTTACTCTAGGTCATACTCCTTTCTCTTAAAGCATGGACTTTATGGGAGACTAAACTGAATATCTGAGATAATCACTGAGATCTCTCATTTCTAGTTGGACCGGAACTCCAACATCAACATCTCTTAGCACTGCATGATCACTTCCATTTCTATTCAGATCTGAGCCTTGCAGGAGCCACTTTTCTGTTAGACTCAAAAGGATCTATGAGAAAACCTCACACAGGTTTCAGGTGGTCCTATTTTCCTCAGGTCCTAGCTCTCCAGTACCCTATATCAAAAGTTCTAGCACTTGAGTAGTTGAGAGCCTGTCTCAGAGAGATCAGACCTCAACCTCATTGACTCAATGAGACTACCAAACTCTGCTTAGGCTATATATCTCTGCAATGTTAGCAGTTTAGCAATTGCCTTGGGACATGAAGTGGGAGAGAACGTGGACCTCACATTTTACATTCTTCACTAAAGGATTATGGCCTGCTGTTTAGTGTCAGTGTTCATGGCCTTATGTATTTTTTCCAGATTGAAATTTGCTTATTAAAATAGGACATGTCTTGTACTAATTGCTTCATTATGTCTAAGGGAGGAAATTATGGTCTCGGCTTTGAAATTGTTGAACACTAGAGAAATTTAGAGATTCAGAAGTAAAATATCTTCAAGAAGATAACTAGTTTATAGCTTGTATTGTTTTATATTTTTCCCTAATTTACACAATGTGTTTAAACATATTACTCAATAACAAAACTGAGATAATTTTACATAATTTATGTTGTCCATTATAAAATAACAGAATTATCTAGAAATGGCTCATACTCCTTTTACTCAGAAATGTTTACAGACAATCTGGATGCTCTCCCAATGATGTCAGGAAAAAAATGTTTATATCACTTTTCTCTTTCCTTAAAAAAAGTAATGTTTCTTTGTAATGCATGATAATATAATTTTTGATAGAAACTATCCCTTCTAATAATGTCAAGTCTGGCTTTTATTATGCTTAAATCAGTTGTTTCTAATTTTGATATTTGGAGTAGACTTGGGAAAAACAATTTGTGTGGGCTATTTTAAAACATTAACTAGGCCGGGCTTGGTGGCTCAGCCTGTAATCCCGCGCCTTTGGGAGGCTGAGGTGAGTGGATTGCCTGAGCCTGCGGGTTCGAGACCCGCCTGGGCAGCGAGACCTCATCTCTACAATAAATCAAAAAATCAGCCGGGCGTGGTAGCGTGCGCCTGTAGTTCCAGCTACTCGGAAGACTGAGGCGGAAGGATCGCCGGAGCCCAGCGGGTCGAGGCTGCGGTGGCCGGGAGCGGCCACTGCACTCCAGTCTGGGCGACAGAGTGAGACTCCAACTCAAAAAAAAAAAAAAAAAAATTAACTAGAATTAATTATAACATAGCCCCTACTAACTTACGAGTATATCTACAATGTTTACAAAAGTAGCTACATTTGCTAAACTATTTTCTTGATCCTCTCCCAGAAAGTCCCTTTTAAAAGGTACTTTAACTATTCTTTCATTGCTTCACTGTATACTCTGTGTGTAAATTTCTTCCAAGTTTCTACAAAAATGAGAAGTTTCTTTTGCCAGTTTTACCTTCTGCTATAGCTCTTAATTCTTACTCTTCTCAGTGAGTTGAACTTCACTCTACACACAGTCATGAAAACTGACTGGCTCAGTATCACATCTGAACAATATATTTACAATAATATTGTAACTGAATTCAGTTACACCAAAATAAATTTTAGACATTGATCCTTTCTCAGTACTTTTGTTTTAAACTAAATCATGCTAGCTCAAAAAACTTGTTCATGAAAATAGAAGACAGATACTCATGGAATTATAAACTTGAGTCTATAATAATTCCTTTTTCAATAATCTTCAGGTGAAATATAGATTCCTTTGCAGGCAATAAAATTTTGTGGGGAAGAAATAAAATATAGAGAGAATTTTATGATAATCAGCTGGAAAATTTCCACTGGAAAGGGAATTACTAAAATTAATATAAGGAAAGAAAAAGCAAACACAAATTTATAAAATTTTTACTCCAATTCTGTATTTTTTGCATATTGTCACAGTTAAACTTTGAGTAATGCCATCAGTTATATAGTAACACTTACTTTTTCTTTCCAGTAAAGAAATGGGCAGCTCAGAGAGTAAAGTAACTCAAGTAAATTTACTTTATGAGGCAGTGTTAGAATTCTGTTTCTGATACTTACTGTCAGTTGTGTGTAATTCCAAGAAGGATTCCAAGGGAAGGAGACAATGAAAAGGAAGTAAAAGAATGTAGCAGATAAAAATTAATCTATTAAATTACTTTTCTCTGAGTCATATAAGGAATATTCACAAGGCAAAGACAATGAGATTTTAAGTGACATGTAGCAAACTTGTCAACATTTTGAAGCAAGCATAATTACCGTAGCATAGATGTAGATAGGGAAGTTTTTTGTAAGCAGACACAGCTTAGATAATTGAGAAATCAGATGGTCAGGCATCCAGGTGTGTTCTTATGGAAATATAACTTTTTTGAACAAAACCCCCACTGACCATGCATCCCAGACCTGACCTTGAAATGTGGTGCAATAGGTATAGTTAATCACAGAGCTAATGGGGAGTTGCCAGAAGCACTGAGGCATGGTGTTCTAAGAAATTTAATTAAACAGTGACTTTTCTTCTTTTCCATTCATTATCTCAAGAATTCTTTGTGACACAAGTAAGCATAGAGGTTAAATGATAAGAATTGAAATGTGATCATAAGCTTGTAACTCACAAATCTTAGCTTAAGAAATAGATTGCTAAATTTCTATTTTAGACAATATATAAATCTCTTTGTTAACCCCAAGTGCGTATCTTTCTTTTCAAGACACCCATGTTCTTTTTCCCTGAATGCGTTTCCTCTCTGTAATGAACTTTCCTTTAGATCTTACTTTGGACTCACTCTGTAATTCTTTGCTGCAGTGAAGTCAAGAACCCAAAGAACTATTCCCCACATGACCCAACATCAGTTTGAGGCATCTTAATTTAGGGAAAAAAAATGATAAATCTTCTTTCTTGCCTTTCCTTTATATTAAGTCCCTTGTTTTTACTTCATAACTGCTTCACAAGAATCTTTCCATGAACAGTAGGCAAACTAAAAATTAACACAATGATATACACAAATAAAACAGCAACTATATAATGACATTTTAATAACTAAAGAAACCTCTAAAACCCAACTTGACCTCTCTGCAGTAATTTATAGTAAGGACAGCTCTATTCTTATAACTCTCTCCCCTCAGTCTTTTAGTGTGATTTATATTCCTACCCATTTCCCTTAAAGAGTCATATACCTCCATCTCATGTCTACAATTATTTACATGATTTAAAAAAAAAAAAAGCCATAACTTTAGATTTAATTTGTCCCATTAACTTTGGAACTGCAAGTGCCAACTAAATATATACACCTGACTTGAAGGATACAATCTCTCAACTTTACTTCTTCTATGTCTTATTTTAGTTGATAATATTGCCATACATTTTATCTTCTATACTGAAAATGGAATACTCTTTAGTTATTTATTTCTTCTTTCTTATTATTCTATTTACCACATTGGCTCATTCTGCTCATTTTGCCTCAAGACTTTTTAAAATCCTGCTTATTATACTTCTGATATTACCTAGTTCATTCACTATAAATTAGAAACCTACTGAGTAACAGTTATGTGTCAGACCCTAAGATAAAAAATATGCCAAACAAAAGAACAACAAAAATATTAAAAATCAGATATCATCGACATCATCCTCTTATTTATATATGAGTAGAAAAAGGTTCAGAGTTGTTAAATAATTTAAGATAAAATGATAAGTACTGAAGGCTGTGGGTTTTTTTAGGATAGACTAGACTGTGCTGCAATAGTAAACACTATATCACTAAGGATGAACACATTGAAGGTTAACTTTTCACCATAGTGGTGGGGAACTGGTAAATCATAAAACATTTTTTAAAGTCTTCCACTAAGAAAAAGAACATATAATTTGTGCTCAAATTTCTTTGTTTAAAGCACACCACCTAATGTAAAGCTTGCTTACATTAACAGAGTTAAGAAGACATTCCTGAAAGAAGGAGAACTAAAAATTTCAGTGAACAGTACTAATGATTATTCAGTCAGGACATGCACCGCATCACACTGATACCAAAGTTTATTTTTCCAAAAATCTGATCATGTTGTCTCCCTATTTTTAAATCTTCGTTCTTTCTATATAGAACTGAAAAAGCATTGCTTTAAAAAGCCAATTATTAAATTGGTGTTAGATATTAATCTTGATCCTCTGTTCTACCATCTATGTAAATCCTTCTTATGTTTAAAAAAATGACTTCCATACTACTTAGTATAATTGTATCTTTAGAAACTGACCCCTGCTGGCCTCCTATTTTAATAGTCTATTATTTTAACCTGCTCAAGTCACAAAAAAAATGTTTTACTCTGAGATGTGGTATTGCAGGTTGGGTGAGAACATGGACAGTGATACTGGATTGCTGAGTTTACTATCTTGCTGTGCCACTTAGTATCTGTGTGACTGTGGGCAAGTTACAAAAACTCTCTGTGTTTCAAATTTATAACTAGTAAAATTGCAATATTTATACTACTACCCTTGAGAGTGATTGTAGGGGGTAGATGAGTCAATGTGTACAAAGCACATGTAACATTGACTGGTACAGAGTAACCACTGAATATTTGCTTTATTATTACATTATATTATGTGCCACTTCATGCCTTCAAATGGTTGCACACTTTATAAATCACTTTTCCCAAGCAACTGGAAAACTTTTACCTTTAAAAAGCTACACAAATACTGCTTCTTGTTTTAAATAATTTTAATGTTTTCTGTGGAAGACCTTATGACAGTTTTCAATACTTAGTAATAAACCTATCCATCAGTTAATCAACAAATGTTATCAACAGTCTTATGAGCAGTACTGTGTTCTGTGTCAAGACAACTTAAAATAAAATGAGAACTATGTAATAATTGCTCTATGTTGGCTTACATAATTTAGTTCATGGAATAATGACAACAAATAATTAGAACATAATAAGTTCTGAATTGTGCAGAACCAGTTGCAATTAACAACAGTTCAAAGAAGGAGAAAGCAACGTGGTCCAGATAGGGTTTAGACAGAAAGACGTAACTTTCCCACAGAACTGAGCACGTGAAATCATGTACCATAATTGTCTGCCTCATTTGCTGCCTTATCCTATATCATAACTTATGCCACATATATTGTGTGCCCAATAGATATTTCTTGAGCAAATGAATGAATGCCCAGTAAAGTATGGAGAAAGTAGAACTTGGGTTGGCAATAAGGATTAGCATTTGGGTATGACACTTATCTATGTAACATGTAATTAATTTGGAAGACTTTATTTCCTTACTCAACTGAATAAATAATATGCAGTAATACAGAAAGAAAACAAACATTCATTTATTTTCGTAAGTCCCACAAGCAGGAACATATGTTTAAAAAATGAACCATGGATATAAATGTCAAGAACACTTATTAAAATTATATTTGAAGCATATTTCAAAGTTGAGATTCTTCAATTTTGAGTTCACAGATTAAAAAGATACAAATCCCCCCCGCCCCGCTTGTTAAATTCACTTTACCTTTTTTTTCTGTAGGCATTGACTTAACACATGCTTGAAACAATTGGCTCAAAGATATAAAATCTTCCGTAGCTATAGAGCTACAAGGAGGTATCTGGACACACTATTTGCTGAAAGAATTTACAGTGACAAATCTCGAGAGTTTATTGTTATGATTTGGAACCTCTCATATATCTGAGTAGCTTTTTCTAATGATCTATGTTCATTCATCCTCTTGTCCAAGATACTCTTTCTGAGTAGCTGAAAAATCTCTCTAGATCTTATTACAGCTCTCCCTTTATTCATAATCTGAGTTGTGTTTTTTCTAAGCTCTCCTAGTCACTGAAGTTCTGTGCCTATTTTACTTTCATCCCTTACACTATTTCCTCTTGCCAAAAGTGAATGCTGGGTTTAGTTCATCCTATGCTATGGCACATACACTTACCACCTGTTGGTAGACAGATCTGTTCTTTTTATATTTTTTTCTGGATGCTCCTCTACCCTTTCCAAGGCATGATGCCTTCGTATTCTCTCCTGCAGTACATCTTTGAGCATCAGTGGACTAGAAATAAAAGGCTACAGTTCAAGTCTTACTTCTACTACCCATTGGCCTTGAGATCTTTAGCAGGATCCCGTCAATTAAGTCCTCATTTTTCCCATCTGCAAAGTGAGAATAATATTGCCTACTGCTATTAGACTTAAAATCAGCCGGGCTCGGTGGCTCAGCCTGTAATCCCGCGCCTTTGGGAGGCTGAGGTGAGTGAATTGCCTGAGCCCGCGGGTTCGAGACCCGCCTGGGCAGCGAGACCTCATCTCTACAATAAATAAAAAAAATCAGCCGGGCGTGGTAGCGCGTGCCTGTAATTCCGGCTACTCGGAAGGCTGAGGCGGAAGGATCGCCGGAGCCCAGCAGGTTGAGGCTGCGGTGGCCGGGAGCGGCCACTGCACTCCAGTCTGGGCGACAGAGTGAGACTCCAACTCAAAAAAAAAAAAAAATAATATGGTATTTTGAGAATTAAGTCACATGAGAGACTTTAAAGAAGCACAAATAATTCAGAAATTATAACCCATCTCTGAATAATTAAGGATCAGCTGAATATTGTGATTTATATTTTCTTGACACACTCATAAGTTTCCCCTCTCCAATCTTTATGCAAAACCTTCTTAATTAAATGAGCAATTAGAAAATATATATACTTGGATACTAACTAGAAATTCAGAATCAATTATTGTCAGAGTTTTCTCAGGAAATTCCCTCTATTATTTCTTTAAAAATTTTGTTTTTGTCTATCAGTGAGAAATAAACTATTTCATTAGTATAAAAATAAATTATTATTATTATTATTATTATTTTTTGAGTTGGAGTCTCACTCTGTCGCCCAGACTGGAGTGCAGTGGCCGCTCCCAGCCACCGCAGCCTCGACCTGCTGGGCTCCGGCGATCCTTCCGCCTCAGCCTTCCGAGTAGCCAGAATTACAGGCACGCGCTACCACGCCCGGATTTTTTTTTTTTTATTGTAGAGATGAGGTCTCACTGCCCAGGCGGGTCTCGAACCCGCGGGCTCAGGCAATCCACTCACCTCAGCCTCCCAAAGGCGCGGGATTACAGGCTGAGCCACCGAGCCCGGCAAAAATAAATTATTATATTCTAAAGCCAGTGATTCTATTATCTGTGGATTAAAATCAGTGCCTCCCGATTATCACCTGGATTTAGCACTCTTCCTGCCTTTTTAGTCTTTCCTCCTCATTCTTTTACTAAATTCCCTATTTGTTTATGGGAGTGTTAATCTCTCTGTATAGATACGTAAACAATGTAGTGTTTCCCTCAAGAATAATCATGGCCTCCAATTGAGGCAGTCATTTTGTTTTTAATAATATACTTCCTCAAAGTTTGTCTCCATGGACCTCTTCTCCAAACCCAGATTTCACAGGTTAATAATTAGCACACCTTGGGAACACTGTAGAAGATAGATTTAGAGTTTTATGAGCAGAGATGATGAAATAATTTTTTGAGGGATAAACAGATTGACTTAAATTATAAACCTTTGAATATTAAACTAAAAATGTAAAAGAAAAGTAACTTTTACTCTGGTAAAAGGGGGGGGGGGAGAGACACTTGAAGAAAGCCTGGGGTTCTCAGAAGCAACTTCTACTTTTTTTCAAGTTACCCTTACTTGCTATTAATATATTGTGAGTGGAGGCGAGTATGCATATATGGACATAAGTAATGTCAGGCACTAGATTATCTATTGTTAAAAAATAATTTTCAGGCAACTTAGTGTATTAAGTGAATCAAAGTGTTATTACAAACTTGCTTTACAACAGATTGATCTAAAGATTTCCTTCTTAATAAGAAAATTTGGGGGACATGAGGTTGTCAAGAGAAACACTGCTGTAGCAGTTACTAAAAGAAAAGATGTTGGTTAAAGTTTTCTAGACCCTTGATAGACAATCAATGAATGGATGAGATGATTGGTTTTCCTGAGGAAATTCTAATTGCAGTAACATACATCAAATGATTTCTTAAAAATTTTACCTTCCAAGAAGGAAGTTGTCAATTACATTATACAAAAAGTTTTTGTCCCAGATCAAGTATGGGATAATTTCCCCCATTACCATAATTTATAAATATTCTGTCAAATACATCTTCCAGAAGTAGAGAAAGAGTTACTTTTATGGCTTACAGTTTCAAGAGTAGGCATATTCTAAAGAAAAAAAATCCTAGTATTTTAACTTATAAATGATTACTAAATAGATACACAGAAAATTACAGACCAAAGCAAACCCCTCATTGGATATTCTCTCTTTTGGAGAAACCTGCTTTCCTGACTGTTTGTATGAATTCAATGTTTGCCAGCTGTAGCAGACAAAACTTTAGTCATCAATCTTAGTAAAAATGATTCCTATTTCTAAAGTTATTTCTGATTTTGAAATCACAAAGTATATTATCAGCAATCAGTGAAACAGTGGGTCCAAGAGAAAGGAGGCATATTTGTTGCATTTACCTAATGGACTACTATTGTTTTCTATTTTTTAATTAATAAATCTAATTCTTTCCTTAGCCCAAACCTAAATAATACAGACTTTTCCAGGCTACTACAGCCTGGAAAAATATGGTTGAGGAGATGTAGATATGAGAGTAATTTAGGGATCTAAATCTTTACCAGGGAAACTGAAGTAATACAAACCTCCTCCCACTCTGCCCATGGATCCTAACTTTCAATAAATGTTAGCTATTACTATTATTATTATTATTACTATCTTTTTTTCATTAAATAAAAGCTCCTCAGAGATTCATGGCTAATTCTCTTTTTGCCATATGTGCTTTCTTTTGATATTTGGTACTACCCTGTAGGAGTTTGGATTACACAAAGAAAGCCACTGGATAAAGAATAAACTTAGCCTTAACATCAGAAATACATGAACGTACAGTACTGTGCCAGTTTATGCAGGATTGCAATCTGGGATTTAAAACAATAAAATAAACATTTGGCAAAATCTTGTCCACCAAATAAAATAAGAAAATGCATGTATCTAAGCATATGGATTTTATCATCATCATCACCATCATCATCATCATCTCTTACGGTATTTTAAGGAGAAATGGTTCTTGATAAATGAAGTGTCTGTCCTTGCTTGGATAGCTGTAGACTAGGTGTGGGTGTACATGTTTGTTGAATTGTTCTATGTAATAAAGTGAGGAAGCAATTGCAGAGTGGGGAATTAGGAGAAAGAAGGTGGGGACTGAGTAATGGTTGGGAAGGGGCTGCATGGAATAAAACTGAAGAATATTAATTTTACTGACAGTCCTCTAAGTACTAGAAAATTCTGGAACTAGACATATTTGTTTTAATAAGTTTGCTATGAGATATGCGATATAAACATCTCACAAATTTACTGCAATATTTTCAGTGAAATTTGCATAATGCACTGATGCTTGATGCTTTTAATTTGAGTGGATTATTTCTGGGCAATGCGAATATGCAGTGAGTGAGTTCTGTGTTTGAATTGTGCAAAGTGAAAAAAATGGAGTGCCCACTTAGAGGTATATTGAAATGTGGGAAATAAATTAGCAGAAATTTACATTGCATTTTTTTCTGTTTGCTATATGTTTTTGAAAATGTTTTCTAAACCACATCATTCACTTCTAACCATATGAAAGCTGTATGCTTGAAACCTCTTAGAATCATATTCTGAGTATTCAATCTTTTACTAACTATTCCATAAATTATTCATAATACCAGCATTTGCCAAAATAAATTTTTAACAAGCAATCAATTTTAACAAATTTGGAGGAGAACTTATTTTACTGAAAAATAATGATCAGGTAATAATATTTCACTAAAAAAAATTTAACAGGGAATAATATTTGTTCAAGAGAAGAGAGAGTCCATCTGGGAAAAAGGTCAATTTCACTAAAATTATGAATAAAAATAGACATGTATATAAATCTATAATTTATATGTAATATATAAATATGCATTTTGTAGACGAAATATTGTTATTTCTATTTTATAGTTTAAGAAATCAGGACTCAAAGAGTTTTAAGATGTTACCAAGGTCATATAGTTCATTAGCTTCAGTCAGACTATACAAGATTCTGAACAAATTGGAAAAAGTGACTCTCTTTGGATCCTGCAGGCTGAGTGTTGGATGGATTTTAGTCCCACATTCCTTCCTTCTAGACCTGGCATATTTGCACTAGAAAACATAGCTACTTTTTACTTGGCTGCCCTATGCTTTTGAGACCCCTGCTATGCTTTGCTCTTTGCCAATCAAAGAGAAGATAAAATCTATTTATAACTAATTACTTTGGGCACATGCACAAGAGCCAAATTATTTTTGTACTTTGACCGCTACACAGGAGTTAGTGTTTCTTATATAATGATGATGACTCCAGAGAGCCAAAACTAATTTCGTGGTGATCAGATTGTGCCTCAATTAAAAAGTGAGACTCAATCAATCATGGCAAACACTAATATTTAGTGTGGACTGTAGAATTACATCACCAGTTAAAGGACTGCTTTCTAAAATATCTTTAGGGCAAATATGACTTACCTAATAGTCAAAATCTTGCCTCCTCCCTGTAGGAGCCAAGTTGTGTAAGCAAGGATTGATACTCTATTTCTATTACCTTATTAATTCACCTGAAAATGAAAAGATTGAGTCATTTCAAATGATTTTCCTTATTTGACATAATAAATGCAAATTTATTTTCACAAAATATAGTTGTTAAACATTTTCTTTTTCTTCAATAATCCAGTGTGAAAGGGAATAATGCATTTAACATAAATTACTTTTCCTTGCAACTGAAGTTTTCCATTTTAAACCTTAAACATAAAATATTTCTTAAATATGTTACACCTTTCCTGACATCTATAAGTGGATATGAAAGTATGATGATGCAATGGAAAGATCCCCCTAAAAGAAGTTGGTTACTTTTTTATTTTTTTGAGGGGGTGGGTATTTTGTTTCATTTTGCTTTAAATTGTCTTTTTTCTTTAAGCATTCATATCCTTCTTCATGAAAAGGCTACCCACAACCTATTGCCTACAAGCTCTGCTTTCAGGTTAAAAAAAAAACTAAAATCACTAAGCAGGATGTGTTTAGTCAGTTCCCCAAATTCTCCAAATCTCAAATTGCCATGGAATGGGTACTTTACTTAGGCAATTGAATCAAAGGAAATCCAAAAGGGAGTATCTCCTAGCACAAGGGACATGAAAGGGCTTTACAGGAGAAAGAAATAAAAGCAGTCAAGTGCCAGCTTTAGAGTATCACAGGGAATAGTGGGAAAGGGCCATTCTAAAGTGACATGGGTCTTCTGGGCTTGGAAAAATCAACAGTCGTGCATAATTGAGTGTGTGTGTGTGTGTGTGTGTGTGTGTGTGTGTTCATGTGTGTATAAAATAGTACTTACAAGGTTACTGTGAGACATACATGGAATTTTATGTGTGAGTGAGTGTGTGTGTGTGTGTGTGTGTGTGTGTGTGTGTGTGTGTGTGTATGCATTTAACAAGATGATGTTAATATCAATACTAACATTATATAATACCAATATGAGAGATTTATACAATATCATTAGATGTGTCTTAGTTGAGCGGCAGTAATATTAAATTAGAAATAAAGATTTCAACTCTGCCATCTGTTTGCTGTATAACCTTTAATAAGTCATTTACCTTCCAATTGACACATTTATTCATATTGAACCTTTATTTAACTTTCCAGATGCTACAATAAGAGTTATCTTTCTAAAACACCACACTGAATACACACTCCTGGATAGAGTCACCTAGAATAGTGCCCTCCTGCCTGAAAAGTTAAGTGCAGGGTCCATATAAGGGAAACAAGGTCCTTCCCAATAAGGACTATGAATTTCATTCTTCCAATCCCAGGTCACTGCAATCTGAAATTTCAATCACTGCAGTAAATTTCTCACTATCCACCCTCTCATCCACTTCTCCCCTTTGAGGCCAGTCTCCACATTAGAGCCACAGTATTCTTTTAAAAACACACCATATTATTTTCTTATTTGAATCTATTCACAGTCTTTTCCACTGTTGTTGAGACAAAGAACAAATTTATCTTCATACCATATGAATTCCTAAAAGATTTGCCCCTGCCTGTTTGCTGGTCTTTATTTTTCTATTTATATCTCTTTCTGCTTCCTTAGATTTAATACCTCCCCTCCTTATTCATCTAACATTGTTATCTAACATTGTTCTATTTTTTCTTCAAATCCCAACTTACACATTGTGTGTTAAATAATATCTATGATCCCCTACTTAAAATTCACTTAAAGTATTTTTGTAATTTTCCTCACAATTTGTTCTACTCACCTTCTCAGTTACTTATTCATTGCTCTTCTGTCTTGCTGTACTGCTGGAGAGTAAACCTGCATCTCTCTTTTTCACCATTGGAAAGGTCCAATGCCTACCACAGTTTCAGGCATCTATGGAATGTTTATATTTATTCCACAGATGAATGTATAGAATATTGATAACTCAACCCAAGTTATATTTCCTTAGGGAGAAAAATGATATCTGTTTGCAGAGCCTTAGGTTCTTTCTTTGAAGTATAAGGGCAAGAGTAGGTGCCTGTTTTGGGAAACAAAAAACAGAAAACATGAAAGAAAAGAAGAAGAAGAGGAGAGGAAGAGAAAGAAAAAAAAAGAAAGAAAGGAAAAGAAAATTTGAGAAATCACTTCAAAAACTTTGAAGAATTAACAAATATTATGCACTGTACTTGGAGTGTGAAACAGAGTCTATAGTCAATTTAAGATTATTAATGGGTGGGAACTCATTAAGTTCAGGACATGATTTACTCCAGGTCAGCCATCTTTTTACTATTTTCAGAAAGAGAGAAATTGATATATTGCTAATAAGCCCAGTTCTCCACTGAGACCGGTTCTCCAGAGAGAGGGAAAAGAATCTGTGTATGGTTTAAGATTTAGTAGTATTTGTAAATAAATTAGCAAGTGAAAAGTTACGTAAGAAAAGCCTATGAATGAATCAGTAGAAAACCTATAGGTGCTGAAAGGGCTCTAATTCTTAGTATTAATTTCTTGTGGTCCATCTTTCTACTTTTCTAGGACATGTAATAATTAAATCTATAATCTTTTATAATTTGCTCATAAAATAATTTTTTTCAGTCTTATGAAACCTGTTCCCAGCCTATGTTTTCATTTCATTTTATTTTTTACTAAAGTATTTTGTAATGTATTATAAAATTGTTTTCAGAAATGCTAACATTGTAGGTAGTTTTTCACTTCAGTTAGGTGACTTTTGAAATAATTCTGGGCTCAGCCTGTAATCCCACGCCTTGGGAGCCTGAGGTGAGTGTATTGCCTGAGCCCGCAGGTTTGAGACCCACCTGGGCAATTTGGGGAGACCTCATCTCTACAATAAATCAAAAAATTAGCCGGGTGTGGTAGCGCACGCCTGTAGTTCCAGCTACTTGGAAGGCTGAGGTGGAAGGATTGTCGGAGTCCAGCAGGTTGAGGCTGCGGTGGCCAGGAGCAGCAGCTGCAGTTCAGTCTGGGCAACAGGTGAGACTCCAACTCAAAAAAACAAAACAAAACAAAACCAAAAAAAACCCAATTCTGTCATTTTTAAAAAATAATCTTTTATCTACCCTCTGCTCCTTATGCTACAGCTCAAAATACTTGCATTTTAAAAAATTAGAAATAGCTCAATAGTACCTGGTGAGATATGGAGAAAACTTACCAGTATACCACCTATTCTTAGTAATCTGTGTTGATATTTAATTAAGTTTGCAGACTACTGGACACTCTTGGAAAGAATAACCTTTAATTACAGTACTAAAATTAGAAAGACATATCAATCCACAAAATACAAAAGCTATAAAATTTAGATAACAGCTAGTATAAGTTATATAATAATAATTTAAAATTTTTGGATAGCTTTAACAAATAGATTTGTTATTAAAATACCAGAGGTTTGATCTAGGTCCTGTTGTTCACTGTAAAGAAAGGAAATCAATGAGAAAACATGTTGCCAGGGAAGAAGGCTTCATTATATTAATGGGTGATGTCAGTCAGAGAGACAGAAGAAAAACCATAAATCCATCTCCCTAGCCAACTAAAATTGGAGGTTTATGTAGCAGGGAATAAATGTAGCTATGTGAAAAAAAAGCAGAAACTAGGGATAATTTTTAAAACAATCATGATGAATGAGGAGTATGCTATCTCATTGTCTGGGTATGGTGATCTGATAAATTTTAGTTCCTTGACATGATCTGAGATGAGGAACAGTTTCCTGAAGAAGAATAAGACGAATGTAATTTTCAAGCCTTAAGACCACGATCGTCAATTTTATGTTTATCCAAAAGGGAGGGGTTACCATAAATATCAGTTCTATGGGGAAATTGGGCTGGTTTCAAGTTCATTTTGAAATTCCATATTTTGCTTGATCATAAAAATGATGGAATATATATATATTTACTTTTTGAGTTGGAATCTCACTCTGTCACCCAGACCGGAGTGCAGTAGCAAGCTCCCGGCCACTGTAGCCTCAACTTGCTGGGCTCCAGCTATCCTTCCACCTCATCCTTCCAAGTAGCTGGAACTACAGGCACGTACTACCATGCCTGGATAATTTTTTATTTATTGTATAGATGAGGTCTCGTCAAGTTGCACGGGTGGGTCTTGAACCCACAGGCTCAGGCAATCCACTCGCCTTGGCATCCAAAAGTGCTGGGATTACAGGCTGAGCCACGGAGCCTGGCAATACATTCTTTAACAAATCTGAAGTCTAAAACTGGAAGAATTTAAAGAAGAAGGGAAGCTGGTACACAACTACTATGCAGAAAACTTGGATATAAATTAAAGCTCCTCTCATTGAAGTCTAGTAAACATGGACCCTAGTTCAAAATCAACTAGTGGACGGCATTCCCCTCATCTCTGGACATTTCTCTGTGCTCCTTCCATTTTTTCTTCCAACCTTTCACACACATACCCTAGAAAACAACGTTAAGGACAGAGTAGAAGGTGAATGGGAGTACTATAACATAAGACATTCTCACCTCAAGAAGATCACATCAGAATAGAGGTCTGTGGTTAGGCGAACAGCAATCCAAGGGATAAGACTTCCTGAACAATATTAATCTTCATCTCAGTCAGCACATGGAAAAACCATTAGCATTGCATATCAGCAAAACCAACCTTTTGTATCAATAAAGTTCAAAATTATCAGTTTTTCTTTGGAGGCAAAGTAACATTGGTGCCTTAAGTGTATAACAGTATGGCACTTATATTCCACCACCACATCTTTTTGATTCCAGAGGAACAGTCATTAAGAATGGCCCCGTGGTCCCTAACAAGTGAGTCTTCTCAGATCCTTCCCACATTGGAAGACCTCCCTGTCACTGCCTGATCCTGCAGAATTTCATAATTTGAATAGTTGCATGTGTGGAGCTGAGTAGTAACCCCAAGCTGAATTTTCAAGAGCATGTGAAAGATGGTGTAGGCCTTTCCCTCTCCAGAGACACTTGTCCACATCCTTCACCAAGTCTCTCTGCACTGTGCCCAGTGCCCAGTTGTTTTGTTTGCATGTTTTACCAGAGAGAATTCTACAACATTAAGAAAACAGTAGGAAAAAAGCAAGCTAAATTATTGTATGGACATACAAGAAAAAATAACTTTTATATTTTGGTTTTTAAAAGCAAGACATGTTCATATTTCCTGGTCTGTTGTGTGCCTAGTTTTCTCCTTGCTACCACACAGCATCTCCCAGTCACTTCTCCCATAAGAAAAAAAAGAATTTTGCCTTGATTCTTTACTCCATTTGTGATATTATAAATAGCTTAGTGTTGCTTCAACCAAATGCTCTTTTATGTTTTTATCTGTACATTACTCATAAGCTCTGGGTGTGGAAGGTGAGTCCTGCACCAGGAATAAAAGTGAAATGAACCAAATAATTCTCCACTAAAAAAAAAATGTAGCAAATTTTTATGCTAGAGAAATTAGCACATCTCACCAAGTAAAGTATTGAGATAAACACTCACATATACAATATACATATATAAACGTATAAAAATTATGGTAAGATACATAAGATAAAATTTACCATCTTGGTTACTATTAATTCTGTAGTTCAAAGGCATTGAGTACATTCACATTGTTTTGCAACCAGTCTCCAGAAGTCATTTCATTTTGTAGAACTAAAACTCTATACCCATTAAATAACAGCTCTCCCATTCTCCCTTTCCTCATGTCCTGGCAATCGTAGTGACCATCATTCTGCTTTTTTCTCTACAAATTTCACCACTCTAGGTACACCATGTAGTACTTGTCTTCTTGTGCTTGGCTTATTATTTCCCAGTTTCATCTATGTTGTGGCATGTAGCCGAATTTTCTTCTTTTTTAAGCTTTTAATAATCTTAATTGCCTAAATATTCCTCATTTGGTTTACCCATTCATTCATCAATGGATACTTGCATTGTTGCTACCCTTTGACTGTTTAAATAATGTTGCTATGAAAATGAGTACGCAAATATCTTAGTCCTTACTTTCAGTTCTCTTGGGTACATACCAACATATTCTCTTTTAAAAGTTCTGAGAAATGTTATAGCAAATGAAACTATTTCAGTATTCTATGCACTTTTTTCTGTATGGAGTTAGATTTATTCTTCAGTATGCATTAATATTCATATTATTGATATGAAGAATATTTTATGCTTAAATGAAATGTAAATTATTTCTATTGATTTGGTCATTCATAAAACTAGTCTAACAAATATAATGAATAATTATTTCATCAGATTTAGAAAAGATATAAACCCTTTCAACTACAAAATAGTAGCAGATTTACATTTGATTTCAGTATTACATATTCTGGCACACATCTTTTATTTAAAGTAAATTTTTATTGTTCATGAAATTTACAAGTTAATAAATAAAAAATAAAGTAAAAATTTAAAATAAATGAGTAAATAGTTAGAAATAAGCAATGTGATAAATGGAGTAACATATGCATTAAATTACCATATTAGTTATTTCTTGGAAGCAAAGTTTGGGGTAATAAAAATAATTTAAGAAAATGCTATGAATATTAGATGTACTGGAGAAGAAGGGAATGACAAATTAGGAGACTGCTGATGCAGGTCTGGTTAAAAACAATTAAAGTACCTTGGACTCAGAAAGTAGTGCTAAAGATTGAAATCCGTGAAAATATTTGTATTAAAAAGAAAAGTTTTATGTGGCACATTAAAATTTTGAAAAGTCCACTAAATATAACATCAAAGCACTAGAAATTTCAAATCTATAATTTAGTGGAGAGGTCAAAGAGAAAAATTCTAACTTTGGTGTAATGCTTTAGAGATAGCATTTAAAGCCACGGATGAAGGAAATCACCAAGGAGTTTATGTAATTAACAAGAGATGGGGACTAAAACAGAACTCTGAGGCACTCCAATATATAGATACCAATGAACACATGAACTAGCAAGGGAGGCAGAGAAGGCCAAATAGGAAAAATAATCAGACAAGATAATGGCACAGATACCAACAGAAAAAAGCTTTTCAAAAAGGAGAAAGTGATTGCCAATAATTTCAACAGAGTGAAATATTTTTATTTTTATTATTTTTTATTATAAAGATGTGGGGTACAATTCAGGGTTAGGTATACAAACATTGATTATTCAGGTACCCTTGTTAATGAGGTATGTCCCTCCCTCCCCTAGCAGTTTTCTTCAACTGCCAATCCCCCCGCGACAGTTTCCCATTACTGCCAAACGCTTTCTTATAGTATTATAATTGTTCAAGGTCCGCTTATGAGTGAGAACATATGGTACTCTGTTCTTTGTTACTGTGATAGATCACTGAGTATAATCGACTCCAAATCCATGACCTTCCATATGACCCAGCAATTCCTCTATTGGTAATATACCCGAAGGAACACAAATCATTCTACAAAAAAGATATCTGCACACATATGTTTGTTGCAGCTCTATTCACAATAGTAAAAACATGGAACCAACCATGTTGCCCATTGAAGCTGGACCGGATAAAGAAAATGTCGAGTTAAATATCTTTGAAGTGATCTTAAAAAACATGCAGATCATGGTTAATTCAAATGCAATATTTTTCAAAAAATGTTGTTGAAAATAACCTGCTTCGAATAAGTTGAGAAAAAAATGGTATGTAAGCACTTGGCAAAAAGGATGCTAAAAATAAATATTAAATGGTTTCATCTAAAAGACTTATCCAGAAATAAAATAGTGACTAAATGGGAGATGACTGAATAAGGAGTATATTTTTGTTTGGTTTTGGATTTGTTGGTTTTTAAACCTTTTATATATTTGGTAAAACAGTTTTATGTGGTGATGAGAAACATCCAAGAATGAGCAAAAAAAATTATTTGACAAGGCAAAAGGAGATTGGTCTCCAAGCAAAAGGAGATTAGACCATTGATAGGAGGAGGAATCTTGAGTACAGATGCAGGAAGATTCATAGATTTGCTATTAAGACTATAAAGCAACACACAATCAATTGGTTCTACTTTAAAAATAAAATAGGAGACAAGATAATATGGATAAAGGATTGCTAAAATAATTTTTAAAAATTAACTGAAAAGATAGGAGCCATCGTCAAAAAATGCAATGCTTCAAATTGAGATTTTAGTGGTGGTGCAATTTTGGGAGACGACAAGACCAAAAACATGATTATGACTGTGGGTGGCTAGTATGAGGAAAAAGAAAAGACATTTATTTGAGGGTGAAGAAGTCAAAGGCAAGCTATGGCGTGCATCATGTAGAACGTGCTTCACTCTCAAATTTTAAAGACTAGAGACAATAAACAGTGTAGATTAGTCTCTAAAAGTTGAACCCTTTTATCTATCTGCATGCCTTCTGTATCTTTCCTTACCTGTGGTGATTTCCACATTCAGTCTAACCATAGCCTACCTAGTTGATTTTCTCTCAGCCCAAATTTTATTTCTATAAGAAATGATAGAAAAAGAAGTCTATTTTCCTCTTCTCAATATTAATACCTCTTAGAAAGGGGTACCCTTTTAATTTGTTTAAAGAAAGTCTGCATTTAAAAGAGAATAACTCAGGTAAAATTTTCTGTTTTGTTTTTATTGGAAGAAGATGGATGAGTCTCTTATCCTTGCTGAATTATCTCAAGGATGCAAAAACAGGTAAAGCATCACAATAAGTTGTCTCTAGGAAGATTTAGGAAAAAATGCTTAAACTAGAGCTAGACCAACATAAAGTGGGAAAATAATGCTGCAAGTTAAAAAAAGTAGCAAAGGCAAATTCTACTATTTTTTATTCATTTAATTTTGCCTGATAATCTCTGTAATATCAAAGAACTTCTTAAATAATTTATTTCAAAAGGTCACTATATCCTTCATATTCATTATTTTTTCTTGATGTGTTTAAATTTTTTAAAAAATCCAGTGAATTTTATTTTTGTTGCATCACATGTGAACATATGACCATGCTAAAAAATAATAAAATAAATAACTTTAAGCATTATTTTACCATTATTTTCTCACCTTGTCAGAGTCTGATTGGGAAGGTTGCAAGCTCATTCCTTTATTGGGAGACCTTAATTAGATTCCATTTCTATAAAAACACTTTTTCTATTTTGCTTTAGGTTTGATAATATAGTGTTTTCTACAAAAGTATAGCCATAAAGTTGTAGTTTTGCCATTAAAACACACTCATTGGCAAGCTAGTTTTCAAGTTCCTCAGCACTAATCAAGAATGTCCAAAGCAACAGTGTGACAATTAATGGGAAATAAGATGGTAACATTTGGAGGGGTTTTTGTGTATGTGTGTGAACTGAGAGTTGTCTTGGGTTTCCTTGTGTTTTAACTTCCTTTTTATGTGTGCTTTTTGTTTTCCTTTTAATCCAACCCTAAACATATTTCTGAGGGATGAATAATAAAAGAAGATAAATATTTAATCATTGGCCATTGATGGACTACTCTTAAATTCTGCGGTATAATCTCTATTATTTTCAGACTGCTTTGAAAAGAGTTATAGGTCCTCTTCTGTGTCTCCTTAGTCAATTTTTAAGATTTAGCTTCCAATACAATAACTTCTTAACAATTGCAAATCTGTAAAATACCTATTTGGATTTGAGATTTTTCATTTATTCTAACTCTACTGAATTTCTATTTTTATTCAATTTATTTTCAAATATTCCAACTTTTCTGCTTTATTCTTAAAGCATACAAGTTTTAAATATAAAATGTACTTTGGGGTAATTCATCATAAGAACAACCCAAATAGGCAAGTGATTTGTAACATTGTCCTACATACTCTTTCTCTCTGGTTGTATTAAAACAATAGTGTCAATTATCGACTCTACACAAGTGACCTAGTATAAATTCAAGTGCTTCAATCTTGTCTGTAACATCATTAAGTTTAAGTGTTGAATCAAGGATGTCAAAATGTAAATTTGACTGGTGGCTGCTTACTGGTGATTCTGTTATGATAATTTTTTATTTTTGAATTCAACTTTAAGACACACATAGAAGAGGAGGAACAGTGTGACTACAAAGACAGAGATTGGGGTGATGGGACCACAAACCAAGACTTTCCCAGAAAATTTTTCTTGTCAAACAATGGTTAAATGTGTTGCATGAGTGTTAAAGTTACAAACATGTGTGCCTGCTTCTGTTCTATTCACTGCTGGAGAATCCTGAGTAGTATTTTATCTCATACTGCCACAGCCAGCTAGTCATTATCTTCTTTCTCCTACTCCTTCTCCTCTTTCTCCTCCTCCTTCTCCTTTTCCACCTCCACCTCCATCACCACTAGCATGTTTTCTGCTCAGGAAATCTGATCTCACTAAAACACTTCAGAGTAAAAAAGACGGACTCATGCAGATAATAGTTAAAATATACTAACTATGACATTAAAGAAGACAGAGTTTTTGATGAAAGATAAAATCTTGTACCACCACAAAAGACATGGACTCCGCTAGCTACTAGCATGTCATTCTAAAACCTAGCTCTAGTGTTATCAATTTGAGTTACAAATGTTTTGATTACTCCTAGTAAAAACCAACTAGATGAGAGAAAACTGCTTAGAAAAGTTGATGTGGAAAGCCCAAGTGGAACCTCTGTTACTAATAAAGAAAATATGGAAACAGGACTGGATTAATCCCTGTAATGACCTGGACCTTGAAAATAAATTTGCAATTGACTCATTTTAGAAGCGCAGCTCAAACTCTACCACTTTCTACAAGTAGCGTTGGTGAACAAACTGATACCAACTCTGCCTGACTCCATGGGACGATCCATGCAATATGTGGATAAAATTACCCAAATTCTTTTTTTAAAGGTAGTAGGACATGTAGAATATACTTATGTAATTTCACTTGAAGAATTACTGTATGTTTGGAGCCTACACATACTGTGGTATAAAGTATAAAGTGGGTATTAGAATATTTTCTGTTTGCATAATCAATAAAAGAACCAGATGGGAAAATGTAATCTTCAAGTTGATATTTTTTTCTGGAATAACACAATTTAGGTTAGAGAGGTTGTTCAAATTTAACCAGATAATTCTAGTTTGTACTGTATAAGTGTAATTATGACATTAAGAGAATAACCAGATTCCTGTTCATCTTAGAAATTCTCAGGTAATTGAGAAGGATTTCAACTGTAAAGCTCATGCATTCATTGCTACAAACTTGATCAATGAAAAGAATCCTCTAGGTTTTATTTATATTTTATTTATATGATTATTCTATAAACAAGAGGTAAGAACTTCCCTGATCCAAGTGTAACTATTTTCCAAAAAGATTTGAAGCAAAAGGTCCAATGTAATCTTCAAAATTAGAATGTATCATTTCTAGCATCCTGGTTGTATCTATTGACATCTGAGATATTTCTTTACTTTTATATCTGCTATCCACATGTATGCAGCTAAATAAAAATTTCATGAAGGACTTCAGTGTGAACCTTCTATTTTTCACAGTGCCTTACCAAGTATTCTCTGAATTCTATAGTGGGTTCACTATGAGACCTGGTTTCCTGTCCTCATTAGCCTATGTATTTTAAACAATAATAATGTACATCTCAAGGGATTTTGTGTTTTCCTACTAGCCTAAGATTGTCAGATTTAGCAAATAAGAATACAAGACATCCAAATGGATTTGAATTTTGAATGAAAAACAAATAAGTTTTAAATGTAAATATGTCCCATTAAGCAACAAATATTTTTAAAAGTATATATCCCAAATATTGCATGGGACATATTTATAATTAAAAAATTGTTTATCTTAAATTCAGAGGTAATCAAGCATCTTATATTTTATTTGGCAACCTTATCAGTCAGTCCCTGGCTGATATTTGTGGGAGCCTTTTACCATTTATGTCTGCTTAGCAATGGGCACTACTGCTAGATCTCCATCACATACATACTAAGTATCATGGAAGAAGAGGAACTCTCATTATGATGAATGTAATGGAAGGCACAGGATTAGCTTTGATGCTTATATCCATCTCTTCCTTTCCAAATATGAGGATATCAGCTCCTTGTTGATAGGAAACAAGAGGTTTCAGATCTTCACTGAGCTTTCTAGTCTGACAGGAAGCAGCTACAATAGATGATATCTTTAAAATTCCTTGGGTTAGCTTAGGACAAAAATACAATTTAGAAATTTCTCAGAAATGTCTATATTTCCACCGATATATATTGCTTTGAGATGCCAAATCAAGTGTTGTTGGAATGCCACCAGACAGAAAAACATTCCTAGGGACAATGACAATTCTTATCTCCTAAGGGACAGTCCTATTTATGAAAACTGATTTAGGTTTGCAACACATTTATAGATCAAAAACAGACAGTGAAGTCAAGAGATATGTGTCCTCTTAAAAGCTGATTTTTTTAAAAAAAGCAAACCCTGTAAGCTACATTTATTTTATGTAGAATATATAACTATAGATAAGAACAAAGGAAATAATCACTGGGCATAAGACAGAATAATATTAACAGAATATAATATTTTGGTGGCACTCATAACGTTTATAATATTGTAAACCACTATGTACTTACTGTATCAATTTAATCTGAATAATTTGAGAATTCTTGTAGAATAAATGTTTATTAGAAAAAATGCTGCAGAAATCATATAGATAAACATTTGCAAAGCTACTATATTCCATTGTACCAGAATTAAAAGTTGTTCTATCTATTGCAAATGTGGAGATTGGTAAACATTGACAAATGTATATGCCTTTGTTGCCAACATGTAAATTAAGTATTTTTATAACCCCCCCCAAAGATCTTTCCTGACTTTTTGTTGTCAATCCAATTCAAAACCAACCCTAGGTAGCATCTAGTATTTTCTCTGAAATTATAAATTGATTTGACCTCTCTTATAATTACATACAAATGGAATTGTGCTCTAAACATTATTTTGTGTCTGACTTCATTTGTTCAACACACTTTTCAAATCCACCCATCTTGTTGTATATATTAGTTGTTTGCTTCTTTTTATTTCTTTATGACTAAACTATAGTTTCCAGCTTCCATACTATTCTTTATGAATTATAATACAGCAGGAATAAATATTCAGGTACACATCCTTACATAAATATGTTTTATTTCTCTTGGGCAAAATCTAAGAAAAAAGTGTTTGAGTCATATGACGAATGTGTTTTGAATTTAACAAGTAACTATCCAGCAATTTCCAAAAATGGCTGTACCATTTTGCACTTCTACCAGCAGTGATTTCTTTGTTCCTTACTAATATTTGGTATTTTTAACCACACTAATGTGTGCATAGAAAAATCTCATTGCAGTTTTTATTTATAATTTCCCGATGTTGAGCAACTTTTTAATATGTGCCTGTCAACCACTTATATATCTTCTTCTTGAGGTGTCTGTTCAAATATTTTAATGATCACACTATATTCCAAAAACCTCTCACTCATTCCTAGTGTTCTACCAATTCTGTAAGTGCATGGCAATATAAGGAGTACAGGGCTAAAAGCTAAAACCACACAAGAACAATTCTAAGACGTTTTATTTAAATAGAAGAGTAAATAAAAAGAAATAAAATGGCCAAAGAAGTGTAAAGGCTATTAACAACCTACCGTATAGAGAAACGTTTTCTAAAAGTGAAAGGTTTCACGTGTAGTTGCTGAAATAATATAGGAGAAAAACTTATTATAACACAAACTCAGTATTAGGGAAGAAAAATGTTGCCCTGATCACTTCCACCATTTTTCCTTTTCAAAGATGAGCAAGTGCTATAAGTTGATGGTTTAAAGTTGCAGTCAGAAACTTGGAGATTGAGTGAAATAACAAAAAGCAAACGATCATTGAAAATAAAATTATCCTTTGACTCTACTTTCTGCTTAGAAATTTCATTTCTAAGGTAATTAATTAAATGAGAATTCCTCTTCAGAAAGCTCATATGAAGATATATTTGTTGCTATAAGGGATCCTATTTTAAAGTAAGGTGCTGGAAACAGCATTTTTTTTTGTACTCATGAATAATTAGAAAGAATTATTTTCAACATAACTACATTGCCTTAGATAATGTAACTGACAAAATATAAATTCTATTGAAAATAAATGGTGGTTTAATATGTGGTATTTCTGCACGTAACAACTCAATAAATAAATAAAATGAATGCATTGATTTTACATTTATTTTTGTGTCTTACAATGACAACCAGTCATTTAATGTTTCTCTTCATATAACTTTAACTATGTGCTATAATTATGTTTAATTTTGCTCACTTTAATTTTACGGAATAT
This sequence comes from Cephalopachus bancanus, assembly GCA_027257055.1. NCBI lineage: Eukaryota > Metazoa > Chordata > Mammalia > Primates > Tarsiidae > Cephalopachus > Cephalopachus bancanus. The sequence goes on from JAPVLO010000012.1 coordinate 4,232,043, forward strand.
GAGAAATTTTATTTGTCTTACTACAATTATCTTCATTTTCTTAAGGGATATTTTCTAATTTCTTATCCTTTAGAGAAAACAGGAATTAGCAGATATATGAATGATACCTTAATGAGAGTAATTAGAATGAAACTTAAGAATGTTGGATATGAAGCATTTAATAATGAACATAGAAAAAAACTAAGGTGTGAAATTGTCTTGGAATATATATTTAGAATTAAAAGTGAAAAAAATTATGTTCATGATTCTCGAAGATAAATGGAATCTGAAAAGTAATTTGTGTGTGTGTGTGTTTTTCACCTGGGAGAAACGTAAAGAAAAACATTTAATTGCAAACAAATGTTTGAAAGATTCTTACTCAGATTAAGGCTATTTTATTGTGTTTCTAAAAGAATTAACTTTTTCCTTTAATCTTAGACTTTTCTGAATTTCAGGATGCTGGGAGAGATATTTTCTGACCAAAAACATGCTGGGCAAAACACTATGTTTTGCATTTGTGCACTGAAACAATGCAATGCTGTAAAAATTGAAATACCATTCCAAGTTAGGTACTCAAACTAGCTGATTTCAAATCCAAAAATAAAACTACAATAATCAAGAGAGTGTGATATTGAAGAAAGAATAGATACATAATCAAAGAAACAATACAGAGAGTCCAAAAATAGACACACATACACATGATAAATTATTTTCAACAGAGGTGCAAAAGCAGGAAGAAAAACTAGACTTTCCAGCAAATAGTTTTAAGACGTTAAAAAACCACATGCAACAATAACAAAAACAATTTTTAAAAATCCTCAAAAAACAAGAGCAGTTAATACTTCAAATATTATGCTTTTGTCTGTGTACATTCTATTTGGAATTATTTGATACTTTTTGTCTGGGTGTGGTGGCTCGCTCTTGTAATCCCAGCATTTTGGGAGGTCAAGGCAGGAGGATTGCTTTAGCACAGAAGTTTGAGATCAGCCTGAATAACATAGTGAGACTTCATTTCTACAAAAAGTAAAAACAAAACAAAACAAAACAAAGCCTAGCCAGGTATGGTGAGACACACCTGCAGACCCAACTACTTGGGAGTTTGAGGCAGGAGAATCAATGAGCCTGGGAGCTGGTGGCTGTGGTGGGCTATGATTTTGTCATTGCAATCCAGCCTGGGTAACAGATTGAAACCCTGACTCAAAAACAAACAAACAAACAAACAAATAAAAGTTTAAATATTTTCCTCTCTTCTAATTTTTCCATTTTTTCTACATTCTTAAACATAAATATCATATGAATCATAAACTTTTAACATCTTTACCAATAACTATATCAACTTTCATTTTTGTGTCTTTTCTGTTGATTGATAGTTTTCCTACTTTTTCATGTTGGTGTACTTTTTAAAAATTGCTTTCTAGGTATTGTGAGTTCTGCTTCGTTGGGTTCTTGGTGTTGTGTTTTGTTCTCTTTAAAATTGTTGGACTTTATCTGAGACACAGTTAAGTACAGGAATCAGTTTGATCCTTTCAAGGCTTGCTTTTAAGATTTTCTAGGATGTTAGCCAGGCATGGTAGGCTGCACAAGTAGTCCCAGCTACTTGGAGGGCTGAGGAGGAAGGATCGCCTCAGCCCAGCAGGTTGAGGCTGCAGTGGCCGTGGGTGTGCCACTGCACTCCAGCCTGGGTGACAGAGTAAGATTCCAACTCAAAAAAAAAGAAGAAGGAGAAGGAGAAGGAGAAGGAGAAGAAATATATATATGCATACACACACACACACACACACACATACACACACACACATATATATGATTTTCTAGGATCAATTCGAGTAGCTTTTAATATCTGGCTAATTTAACCCCCCAAAACAATACAATTTTTGAGACTGCCCAATGCTCTGTATATTAGGAAGTTTATTTATTTACTCTGGTGCAAACACAAACTGTTCCCATTTCTGTAAAAACTCAAGGAATTATTTAGCTTACTAGTGGCATTCATGTCTAATTCAGTATTCTGAAGACTCAAGGAAACTCTAAAGGTGTTTGGGAAGCTTTTTCCCTTTGAAGTTTCCTTCTTTCAGAGATTCTGCCCACAAATTCTAGGCATCCTGGTTTTCTTGAATTTCAATCTCTATCTCTTTAACAAGCCTCTCGCCTCTCTTACTCTGCTTGAATTTCCCTTCTCTTTATACTTGTCTGGAGACTGCCCTCAGTCAGTAAGGTAGGGTCAATCACAACTACCTCCTTTCTCAGAGGTAATAGTTCTACATTGCTTATTGTCCAATATATTTTAAAATTGTCACTTTAATCTGTTTTTTTCTTTTCTGTTTTTTTGAGTTGTTTAATGTGAATGAGCAAGTCTGGTTCCATTGTCTATTTATAACCAGAATCAGAAGTCCTATATAATCTTTAATATGAAAATACTGTAATATAAATCTGAAATAATCACTATCACTGGCATAAATAAAATAAATACATAACTAAATGAATCATTGAACCACTTCATAAATAAGCAACTGCTTACTGTGTTGCCAGTAGACATTCTGCATTTTACCATATGATAATGTAGGATATATGTGCCCCAGAGTTTTGGAGGTGGAGTTTGCAATCTATGTAACTATTAAATGAATTAATAACAAAGTACCAAGGGTACCTGCATAATGAATATTTGTAAACCTAACCATGAATTGTACCACACATCCTTAAAATTAAAAATTAAAAAAAAATACATCCTGAAAAAGAAAAAATAAAAATAACAAAGTACTTATATACTAATCAGTTTTGTATAGCTCCAAAGTTTATTACTGGTTCAGGGAAGGTAATAATTAGTATAGGTGAAGTATCTGAAATTTCATAAGCAAAATAGCACGTTAGAACTGAATTATGGATGATACACTAGAACAAAAATGAGAGGAAACCATCCAAGAGGAAAAAATATAGTAACTAAATATGAGAAGAGCAGCCTGGTAGAAGAAAATATTGTTCTATAACAAAGGAAAGGACATTAAGAAATGAAATTAGAAACTCAACACTATCAATGTTAAAGTCTGAAGTACAAATATACACAAATTGTTTAATCTCCCTGAGCTGCTAAGTCCTCAACTGTAGACCCTCTTTTCCTACTTCAAAAAAATCCATGGTATTTGGAGTAAGCAAAATTAAGCCAACACCCCCTTGCTATAGCTACAGATAACTTTAAAATATAACCATTTAATGCCCACTTTCAAGTTCTTTATGAATTCAAAACCAAGAGAAAAGTTATCATGCACTCTTATGTGCTTGAATTTACTTTAATTATTTGCATACATGACACTGACGTTACTCATTTGGGTCTCAGACATAAAGCCTGAGATGTTTACTTTTTGAATTTCTTATTTCTGGGTATCTGAAAAAAATAAGTAAACAAATGTTAAATGACTTGCCTTTTTTCTCCCTCTAATCTTTTATTTGTACCCAGCATTTTACAAAATACAAATGTATCACTCCTATTCAACATTGTATTAGAATTCCTAGCCAGAACAAGCAGGCAGAAGAAACAAAAGTATTCAAATGGGCAAAGGGGAAGTTAAAGTATCCCTCTTTTATAATTCTACACCTAGAAAATCATAAAGACCAGTTAAGCTGATAAGTGACATCAATAAAGTCTCAGGGTACAAAACTAATGTTCAAAATCAGTAGAATATCTTTACCAACTATTTCTATACTAACAATGTTCAAAATTAGAAGCAAATCAAGAACACAATCCCATTTACAGTAGCCACACACACAAAATTAAAATACTTAGAAATACATCTAAGAAAGGAGTTGAAAGATCTCTATAACAAGAAGTATCAAATGCTGCTGAAGGAAATCAAAGATGACACAAATGAATGGAAAGACATTTTGTGCCCATTGGTTGGAAGAATCAATATCATTAGAAGGTTCATACTGCCCAAAGCAATCGATGCAATCCTTATTAATCATCCAGTGCTACTTTACACAGACCTAGAGAAAACAATACTTAAATTCACATGGAAGCAAAAAAGAGCCTGACTAGCCAAAGTAATCCTAAGCAATAAGAACAAAGTTGCATAATATTCCATCGTGTATATGTACCACATTTTTTTTAAATCCAGTCCTTTTTTGATGGGCAGCATGGTTGGTTCCATGTTCTTGCTACTGTGAACAATGCTGCAATAAATATACATGTGCAGGTATCATTTTATAGAGTGATTTGAGTTCTTCCGGGTATATTCCCAGTGGGGGGATTGTGGGGTTGTATGGAAGGTTGTATGGAAGGTCAATGTTCAGGTCTTTTAGGAATCGCCACACTGTTTTCCACAGAGGCTGTACTAGTTTACACTCCCATTAACAGTGTGGAAGTGTTTCCTTTTCGCTGCTGCCTGGGGGGGGGGGCACACGTCATTAACAAGGATACCTGCATAATGAACATTTGTATACTTAACCCAGAATTGTACCCCGCATCTTTAAAAATAATTCTTTAAAAGTCACAGAAAACTATATAAGTTTTAAAAAACGAACAAAGTTGGAGGCATCACACTGCCAGACTTCAAACTTGACTACAAGGCTACAATAACTAAAAAAGCATGATTACAGGTACAAAAATAGTCACACAGATCGATGAAACAGAATAGAAATCCTGGAAATAAAGCCACTAACTTACAACCAAGTGATCTTTTTATAACCAAGTGATCTTTGACAGAGCTGAAAAAACAAAACAAAACAAAAAACACTAGAGAAAAAAAGCCCGTTCAATAAATGGTCCTGGGAGAACTGGCTAACCACATACAGAAGAGTGAAATGGACTCCTTCCTTTCACCTTATACAAAAATTAACTCAAGATGTATTAAAGACTTAAATGTAAGATGTCAAATTATAAAAATACTAGAAGAAAACCTAAAAAATATTCTTTTGAACATCAACATAGGCAACAAATGTATGATCAACTTCTCAAAAGCACGTGGAGCAAAAAAACCCCACAATTGACATGAGACCTAATTACACTAAAGATCTCCACAGCAAAAGAAACTATCAACAGAATAAATAGACAACCTACAGTTTGGGAGAAAATATTTGCAAACTATGCATTCATCAAAGGCCTAATACCCAGAATCTATAAAGAACTTAAATAAAATGAAAGGAAAAAAAATAGATTCTAATTAAAAAGTGGACAAAGGACATGAACAGACACTTTTCAAAAGAAGACACATGAAGTGGCCAATAAACATATAAAAAATTCTCAACACCACTAATCATCAGAAAAATGCAAATCAAAATCACAATGAGATACAATCTCAAACCAATTAGAATTCCTATTATTAAAAAGCGAAAAAACAACAGATATTGGTGAGGTTGTGGAGAAAAGGGAACAGTCATACACTGTTGTTGGGAATGCATACTAGTTCAGTCCCTGGGGAAAGCAGTTTGGAGATTCCTCAAATAACTAAAAATAGATTTACCATTTGAGCCAGCAATTTCTCTCCTAGTATATATCCAAAGGAGTATAAATCGTTCTAGGAAAAAGACATCTGCATGTGTGTGTGTTTATCACAGTACTATTTGCAATAGCAAAAATATGGAACCAACCTAGGTGCTCATCAACAATTGATTGGATAAAGAAAATGTAGTACATATACACCATGGAATACTACAGTCACAAAGAAGATTGAAAGCATGTTTTTTGCTGTAATGTGGATGCAGCTGGATGCCATTATTCTAAATGAACTAACACAGAAAACCGAATACTGCATGTTCTCACTTATAAGTGGGAGCTAAACACTGGGCATACACAGACACTGAGACAACAGACACTGAGGACTTTAAAACAGGAAAAGGAAAGCAGTGAACATTAAAAAACTATCGGTGGCTCAGCCTCTAATCCCACACCTTTGGGAGGCTGGGGTGAGTGGATTGCCTGAGCCCGCAGGTTCGAGACCCGCCTGGGCAGCGAGACCTCATCTCTACAATAAATCAAAAAATCAACCGGGGATGGTAGCACGCGCCTGTAATTCCAGCTACTTGGAAGGCTGAGGCGGAAGGATCGCCGGAGCCCAGCAGTTCGAGGCTGCGGTGGCCAGGAGCGGCCACTGCACTCCAGTCTGGGCGACAGAGTGAGATTCCAACTCAAAAAAAACCCAAAAAACAAAAAAACTATCCATTGGTACCATACACAGTATTTGGATGATGGGCTTAATAGAAACCCAAACCATACTATCCACACAGCATACTTGTGTTGCAAATCTGCACATGTATCCTTTGACTCTAAAATAAAATAAACAAAATACAAATACATTTGCATAAGAGCTATAGCTAACTGACAGTTGATACTGAAAAATAGTTTGTAGATGTGAAGTACAAAAAACCTAATCATTTTCATTTACTTAGGTAAAATAAAACCATAACTATACAGCATTATGGATACATTTTGAATTACTACTACTATCAATATTTCTGTCATTTTCAGACGTGGAAATTTAGTATGAATTTTTTTCCAGTTGCAGTAATATTCAATCACACATATAACAATTAGAGTTGAGAGAGTCCTACTACCCAAGTCATTCTAGCACTTTTAGATTGGTATTGTTGAAATATGACTTTCAGAATTGTCGCCTGGAATCTTCTAGTGCCAAGCAAAATGCCTTGAATTATTACATTTTTTCTAATTTATGAATGTAATAAAACGTGGGTAATGCTTTATTTTTCATATTCAGTGCATGGTCATATAAACTTGTTCTAACAATGCCAAAATATTTTTGAGTTTTATTCCAGAAAACTTCAGTGAAGTGTTAGCATAATTTTATATATCTACAATATTTAAATATCTGCAAGAGATAGAATTGATATTTTTGAAAGGTAAAAATTCATTGGACTCAAGTCTAGAGAACAGAATTCTGGATAACTCATAAAGATAAAACACATCTCTAAATAATGAAATCAAAGTTTTATGTGATTTCTTACCTTCGAGAGCCAATCAAATGGAACAGTTCCTAGAAATACTTGGTCTAAATAGCATAAATGAAGTAACCTCTAATAATGACACAACTGTGACACCTAAAAATGGATTAAACATGTAAATTCTGACTACTTCTTATAATATGTCTCATAGTTTTGCAGGTGCCTCTTACGACATGAAGCGCATTAAGTACTGTTTTTTAAATTGCTTTTGGCTTTACATTCAAACAACTACATATGGTATTTACCTTAAATAATCTTGTGTAGATAATGGGAAATAGTTTAATACAGAATACTACCCTCATTTATCAATAACATAGAATAAATTTTATGAAAAACAACGAATTTTTAATATTTCCAGAGGCATGATCTCATTTGAGCCTTCTAGTGTTCTTCTTATACAGTGTATTAGCATATTGTCATATTTATGTTACATTCCCTAGCCACCATAGAAAAAAAATCTAGAAAATATAGTACATAGTATGAGTTGATCAGTAACTTCTTGCTTCTGCCTCTTTTTTGTTGCTTCTACTACATTCTTATTTTTATTTCCCTATTCCTCCCTAAAGTTCCAACTGCTATGAAGTGTTAGAAACATCTGATGCGTAAAAGGATGCAATCAGGTATAGACAACAGAGACTGAGGTTGGCTTTGCTTGGAATGAGGCTTAACTTTTTCAGAAATGTAGACACTTTTATTTATGTGAAAGAGTTAGGAGAGTAACTGGTTACAGTGGTAAATCATGTTATCAAAAGAACTGGGAAAATTTTAAAAAAGAATAGCAGAAACTAGTATACTGTGTGTTTATAAAAGTTGTGTTGTAAGTTGGAGTAATAAAAAAAGCCCTTCTTTCAACACTCTCAGCTCCCATCAGGTTGGAAGAGCAGCAACTTTGATCTCATTTCCAATACCTTCATAAGACTTTTCTATAATTTGATTTACCAAAAGCCATCTTTAGATGCAAGCTTTATGACATACTAAACACTTTATAGCATTAACTTATCATAGTTGAAATTTTGTCTTGTTTATTTTTCTTCTTATCTCCATAGAAGAGGCCAGAAAAATCAACTGGGAGCCCAATCTGTGTCTCACGAAGCAGCCATGAAACATTTTCACACATACTCTAGGTATAGATGATCATAGTTTGAAAGTTAATAATGTGATGCTTGGTCTAATGTGTGTGTGTGTGTGTGTGTGTGTGTATGTATAGTCCTTCCTTTTCAGTCTAAATGCTAAACTGTATCAATGTTCTATATCTGATGACATCATTATGCAGAGTCTAATCCTAAGGATTACATATTGACAATTCAATTTTTTCTTCCTCATTCAAGTCATATCCCACCATGAGTTGACTTACAATGACTAAACTAAGAGGAATGATTTACATATCAGCAAATCCATTTATTATTTGCAATGGGAGATATATCTAAATGATTACAAAGATATTCCTTGTCTAATATTTTGGCTCTTGGAAAGCTTTATTGCTAATCAGAAAGCATTGCGGTAATTTATATGTTAATAGCTCAGTTTAGTCATTGCACATGTATATATATTTCAAACACAAAGTTGTACATGATAATATAATTTTTGTCAGTTAAAACTAATTAATTCAAAATATATATACTAGGAAAGATCTCTTCTAAGAAATTATCAAGGCATATGAACAAATCACTGCATACTGTGTCATTCTTTACAAATACCATGAGAAAAATTATCATTTTTATTCGTTCTTATCTCTCATCCTTATTTGTTTTTCATATGACCTACTATTCAATTCAATTAAGGAAATACAGTATTTGACATAAAGAATTATGGTGACCTTTACAGAAAGGGTATTAGATACTCATGGTGCCATGATTCCAGTTTCTTGGAATATTTCTAATATTAGCCACTGCTGTTGTCAATAGTTCTGTTCTATGTTCACTGAGAGTCCCTTAGAAACTATCTCCTTTGCTCTCTTCCCTTGGGGCTTTCTCTGAAGCCATGGGTTCCTGCTCAGCTCCATCCCAAGCACAAGAGTAGCCCAAAAGTGTGGGAGAGTTATCTCCTTCAGGGATAAACCTCACCCAGTGGGAAATGAGACTCAGTGTAACTATTCATTGCACAATCCTGTCTTGGATGTATTTTATAGACCATTCTCAGCTCCCATCAGGTTAAAAGAGCAGCAGCCTCGATTATAGACTTTCATTAGACTTTTCTCTTTTGGTTTCATTCTTCCTGTTCCTAACTCCTACTCATTGAATTACATCTCCCAAAACTACTAGCATCTAAGTCCTATGTCAAGCCATATGTCAAGCTGAAACTCTCAAATTAAGAAAAAGGGCAAACTTGGGAATATCAAATGCAATTCTTACAATTCATAGTAGAGACAATGCAACAAACAGCGAATTTGTTACTTGACTAAAAGTACAAAATAAAATAGTGATAAAATTAGTACTAAGACAATTATGAATGTATTTCATTGCATGAGTTATTATTGCATATGTCTCTGAAATAAGGACCGGGAGATAAGAGGTAGTCATCTCTCTGTCTTCCTCCCTCCCCAGTAGAGATAATATCAATCCTGATATCTCTCAGTATCTGTCACATCATTACTTATGTTTAAGTAACACACTACTTCAATAGTAATTATAAAAAGAGAAATTAAAAACAGAAGATTGTATTAATTGCATGCTTAAAAATGTGCAATTATTATTATGTTTCCCTTATAATACATTCTATATATGTAAATGCTTTATTCTCTGTGTTAGAAATACCAACTGTGTCTTCCCAAGGTTTTATGGTTACATGTGCCTCCCTGTGATCTCTTTGGATAGGTGTTAAAATGAAATGCAATGTGAGAAGTCGTCTTATGAAATTTAAAATAAATTGAACACTTCAATATCAGAAACTTGACAGTGAAAATGACTCTAATGTAAATCTGATTCAGTAATAAGAAAAAGCAGTAATTTTCTTTTAGCACCAAAAACCTTTCCATGATCGGTAGCTACAGCAAAAAATTACTGAAACATTTTGAGAGGCAAGAGCTTTTCAGACATATAAAGTTTGTGTCTACAAGGGAAAAAATAAGTTGCTTAGTAACACTGTAGGAAGCAGAAGGACTCAACTCTTTCTAGCAAGGTAATGTTCTTTTTCACCATATTTATATTTCATATTGTGTTTTTATTTTCCTTTGTGGATTTCAGTTTACATTATGAAGACCAAAGATTGGATGTATATGTATCTATTTCCATTTTTTAATCTTGTTTACATAAAAAGCAATCCCTACCTTCAATGCATATATTATTTTCACTGTAAAGCAATGAACATTTAGAACCTTAATTTCTAAATCACAGAATTTAAAACAGTGGTTATTTATACTCACAGAAAGGTGTGCATCTTTGAAAACTAAATTGGTACACTGTCATTTTTATTAATATTAATATTGATAACATTTTGACATTTTTAAATTAACACTTTTCTGCATAATACTGTATGTTAAATGAGTTTGAAAATTATACCTCAGTTTTGCAAGTGGTGTCTCCTCCACAAAAATTTGTTTCCTTAATGCGTAGCAGTGTTTTCTGGACTTAGAGTTGCATTGATAAATATTTCCATGGTCAATTAGATTTCTCTTTTTCTTTGATTTGGCCTCCTGGGACATTTTGTAATGTAGACTCTCACTAAAGGCCTGATGAATTCAATTGGTTGAACTGAAACTTCTCTACTTTAAAGTTTCTGAGAGTAGCATTCTTAATCTGTTTTCTTTACCACTACATTACCAGTACCGGCATGTAGAAGGAACTACATAAATGTTTATTGAAAGACTGAGTTTCCACTTTTTTAATTGATGATTTTTTATTAGAATTTATACACAGAAATTCACCATTTTTAGTGTATAGTTTCATGAATTTTGACACAGTTTAGTTATGAATCCATCATTCAATTAAGCTATAAAATAGTTTCAACAACTCCAAAATTTTTCCTGTGGCCCATCCCTAGAAACAGTACTAGGCAACAAGTGACTTGCTTTCTATTCCTTTAGGTTTAGCTTTGCTAGAATGCTATATAAACTGAAATATACAAAATTAAATTTGTTTGTTTCATTCTGGTTATTACTGACTGGATTATTTTACTTCGCATACTATATTTGAGATTCATCCATATTCTTGTATGTAAATTATATCTTTTAAGGCAAAGTCCTCATTAATAATACCAGAAAAGTAGACACAATATATTTATATAGAACTTATCTATTAAAGAAAAAGAACTGTAATTCTAAGGGTACTTTCTATAGTGCACAATTTATGACTACAATTGGCCCTCCGTATCCATAGGTTTGGCCCTCCGTATCCATGTCTGTAGATTCAACCAACTGGATACAAAATTTGAAAAAAATGTTACAAAAGATAACTATAAAAATATAAATAAAATAAAATACAGCAAACAACATTTTACATTACTTTAAGTATAAGTAGTGCAGAAGCGATTCAAAGAATACAGGAGGATATACATGGGCTACATGTGAATGAGCATCTGAGGACTTTGGTATGTGGGACAGTGAAGTAAGAGGGTGGTAGTCCTGGAACCAATCCTCTTAGATGCTGAGGAATGACCATACTGCGTTAAAATCCAATAAATAAATAGAATTGAGTCATAGCCAGCATTTTTGAGAAAAAAGACCAATAATACATTTCTAACTCTAAGCAATTTATTTATTTGGAATCTTCTCTCATACAATGTCTCTTCTGCTCAGATTGAAATCATGAAACAGAGAGCAAGTTTAACATAATAATGGCAGAAAAGGAGCATAGATGAGAAATAAGAACTAAAAGACATACTAAGGATAAAAGAAGGAAATGGACAGAACTCAGCAGATCGGTAGAGTAGAGTAGAAGTGAAATTTGGGAAGGCAATGAGGTGGTTAAGAAGCCGAAAAAATATGAGTAAATAGGAAGTAAAAACAAATAGTTAAAATTGGAAAACTGTGTGGTGACTGTTAGACAAGATTTTATTAAGTTTAACAAGCAATATATACATTCCTAGGGAAAATTCTAAGTAGAATTTGGAGATCAGAAACACACAGTTTTCTAACAGAATAAGTAGACAGTTGGCTTCCTCTGTCTGGTTAAGTACTCCCAGTTAAGATGTAATTATTTAGGAAAGAGGTATTTTTTTGCTATATACTATTTTCATCTTTAATTAAAATATCAGATAACAAAAAAATGTCTTCTTACCTGGAAAAATTACATAGCTTAGATATATTTGTGTAGACTAAAAATACACTAGATCTTAATGGTCTAGTTGCACAGATTCAAGGAAATCTTTTCAATGCAATAACTCATTTTTTAAAAAAACAAAATGGAGGTAGAATTATTGGGGCATAATAAATAGTGATTTTGAATGGAAATTATAGCATAGGAAAGGATCACAAAAGGAATATATTTGAATAAGAACAGTTGTCCACCAATTCTAATTCATTATTAATATATTTTATTCAATATTTAAAAATAATAAATAATTGTATTTGGCTCAAGAATGACTGATCAGAAAATATGATAGAGTTAGATTCCTGCTCTTGAGAATCTTATATTCTAACAGGGATTATAGACAGAGAAGCAGTGAGATCAGAGTGAATTCAGAATTAATGAAGGGTATGAGATCACATAATAAAGGAAATCAAGTCTTTGAAACTATAGAAAGAGATTGTACTGGAAAGGGTTAACTCAGCAGGCCTGGGCTGCTCAAACTTTTCACATCTCCCAGTTCTTCAGCACTGGCCCCAACTCAGTTCCTGAGAGATTACCTCTGAGCCCTTGGCAATCTTACCTTGCTTGGTAATAGTGTCTTTAGATGTCTGAGGTCATGTGCAAGCCAGATAGTTTATGTGAACAATGTGACCTATAGTTAGCACTAGATTTTGTATACTTGAGACTTTGGGCCATGCTGCTTCATGTTGACCTCTGGGGGTCTGAGGTCTGAGTAACTGAGGTCAGTCATGTAGGTGCTACAAGTCTTCATGACTTATCTCCGATAAAAATGCTGAACACCAAGAGTCAGGTGAGTTCCCTGGTTGACAATACTTCACATATATTGCCACACATTTTTGCTGGTAAAATTAATTGCTGCCTGTGCTAGTGTGTATAACCTGTGTCAGGACAGGATAAATGAAAACTTGCACCTGATTTTTCCTGCACTTTGTCCTGCTCACCATTTTTCCTTTACTTATTTTAATTTGTATTCTTTTGTTGTGATAAACCACAACGGTGATTATAAAAAAGTTTCTGAGTTCTTTGAGTCATTATTAAGAGTCATAAATCTTGAAGATGATTTTAGAGACTCCTGACTTAGAAATAAATCAAAGCGCCATTAACAGAAGGAGGAAGAAAAGTTGTGGGTGTAGGGAAGTTTTCAGATTGTGCAGGTGGAAAAACAAGAGAATTGCCATCTGATCCTTTTTTTTTTCTAGATGTTTTGCATTTTAAATAGAATCATAGGAGACTGTGGGGTTAGGAGAAGGGCTCAATGTGGTCTGAGGGGAGTTTTTAGAAATTGAAAATTCTAATGATGAAAGTCTGGCATATTAGTGAGTTAAAGTGGGGATTTTGGAGAATATTGAAAACTTATTTGAGGCTGAAGAGTCTAAATTTGTAATGGTCTTCATCTACCAAGTTTTATGCTTCTCTTCAGCTCTGCTCAATGTTTCATTTAATGTTTAGATGTCTACCAAGAACTTATGATAAGAGGGCAGAGGCATTGGGGGTGAAGGATTAGGTTTGTAGCTCAAAATATTTCATCCCTTCTAAGCTAATTAAGAAATACAGGAGGAGGCTGAAAATAAAGGAGAGACCAATGAGTCAATGGGCCCCAGATCTCATTGAGATTAAAACAAAACAAACATAACAAAACAATTAGCACACTGGGTAAACTTGGGACAGTATGTAGAACAAAGAGAGTTACAAAAGGATGGGCTAATGGAATAGTTGAGTGCAGTATTTCACCTAAGTACTTCGCCTTTAGACATGATAACAAGGGATGTTTTTTGTTTGCTTGTTTGTTTTTGTTCTTGTTTCTTTGAGTTGGAGTCTCACTCCATCACCCAGGCAGGAGTACAGTGGCACACTCACAATCACCCCAACGTTGACCTGCTGGACTCAGGCAATCCTTCCACCTCAGGCTTCCAAGTAGCCGGAACTACAGGTGTGCGATACCATGCCTGGCTGATTTATTTATTTATTTATTTATTGTAGAAAGGAAGTTTTACCATGTTGCTCAGGGTGGTCTCGAAACAGCAGGCAATCCTCTTGCCTTAGCCTCCTAAAGTGCTGGGATTACAGGTTTGAGCCACCGTGTTGGGCCTACAAGGGGTGTTATAAAATAGTAAGGATGTCCTAACACTGACCAAACTCATGAAAATGTGCAGTTTTTGCGATGCTCAAAGAATCCTAGCATAGGAGGAGAGTGGGGCTATAATCTGCTTGCTTTGTGTCTTGGGCCTTATTATACTTTGAGTAATTCGTCTATAGACTTGCATGATCTTAACAAAGTAAGGGAATGCCATAAGTATATTTACCTTCTCTTAATGTCTCAATGTCTACTATCTTTGAATTTATCACTATCCTCTCTTATAATTAGGGCAATTTTTGGACTACTGTATACTATAAACTCTTAGCTGAAATCTAATGGAGAAAATATTTTTCTTAACTTTTCAAAACAAATAATATTTACTAATTTAAGACAAAAAGGAATATATTAAATTTATCCGAAGTCATCTATATATCTGTTCTTCCTAACCAAAGGGTCTTGTAATTTAAGTCCCTTTTCACAAAGATGATAGGAATTGCCTTTTTCTGGATTTTTTCTAAGAGTTTTATATTTCTGTGGTTATAGCTCGCACCTGTTAGTATATGCAGGTGTGGTTATATATTATTTTTAAAGGTGATTTTATGTATTGTTTCCCTCAGTTGATTATATATAGATACACCAAAACACACAAAACCAGATACAGTATCACTTAAATGACTAGAGGGTTTATGTTATTTCTTGTTTATTTTTTATTGATACATAATATTTTGCACATATTTATTAGATACATGTGATATTTTGTAATATTTAGAATGTGTAATGATAGCATCAGTCTATTTAGGATATTATCACCTCAAGTATATAACATTTGACATCATCTTCCTTCCTTTTTGCATGCCTTCCTGTGTCAGTATACAAGTAAGAGTAAAGTTTTTGCCTTTTTTTAAAAAAAAGAATAAGAACTTCATTTTTTTACTGACTCAATCTTCTGCATGTTATGCTTCTCCCTTAACAATATACTATTGGAATTCTTCATATCAGTTGGTAAGCCAAAGGAAAATGAACATATTCTTTTATTTCTTGATATCTCATTTTGCAATATTTGGAAACATAATACATTTTCTTCATAATGATTATTTCTGCTCAGACATTTTACAGTTTTACACACACACACAAACACACACACACACACACACACACACACACACATATGCTTTTTCAAATATGTTTTTCTCCTTATTTCTATGTCTAGGATGTTTTGCTAACATATGAAAGATATTAATTTTTTAAAATATAACTAACATTTATACAGTCACCTTGCCAAAATCTCAAATTTTACTTTTTAATTAAATTTACTTGGGCTTTCTGGGTCTCTAAATAGGTCGACATTTTAATCTTTCCAAGATTTAATAATTATTTTTACAGAAAATTTTATTTCCTTTCTTCTTCTTAGAAGAATCTGCAAAACAACAAAGAATTGTCAACAGTTTTTCAAGACTGGTCCATACAAGAAGTTACTATGCAGTTTTAATTCTGGAAATTTAAAATAAGATTTCAGTTGTGTATATTATATGGGAGATGAAAAAGTTGTCAAGCCAAATAAAGAATGGTGAAGCAAATTGGCATAGACATGAACTCACTATAATCTTCAGAGCTGGAGTGTCAGGGGTAAGAAGAGATCAGAAATCAAAGACAGAAATTAGAATTGCAATGTGAGGGCTGCTCAGCACACTGGTCGTGTGTGTGTGTGTGTGTGTGTGTGTGTGTGTGTGTGTGTGTGAGAGAGAGAGAGAGAGAGAGAGAGAGAGAGAAAGAGAGAGAGAGAGAAACCTAATTATAGGAAAGATTGTATTTGCATACTCAAGTCCAAACAATCAGTATATTGGGAAACATGACTTAAATAAAATGAAAGATAGAAGAGGAGACTTTACTGGCTATTGTTCAAATAAAAATTTAATAATAGATTTAGAAATTAAAATTATAATGAGTATTAGAAAAAAACTGTTTTAAATAATCTCAATTCAGCCTGCACTGAGAGCAGAGGGGTGAGGCTAGAGACTACAGCTTCTCTCTAAGGTGGTGGCAAGAGCCAAAAGGAGCCTGGATTACAGAAACCACCACAGAGTGAGTATTTTATTTTCTTCTTGCTTGTTTTTTGTTTTACTTTTTGCTTTCTGTTTTTGTTTACGTTTTTTGTACTTGCTTTGTTTCTGTTATTTTAATGTTTTTTTGTTTTTGTTTTTGTTTTTAGATTCACCAGTGGGGGTGGGAGGACCTTTGTTTGTTTGTATGAGTGTCTGTATGTATTTATCTTTTTTGATTTTTCTGTATTTGCTTCTCTGTTTATTCATTAATTGGAATGCCTGTAGGTTTTCTCACTTCTCCTTCTCTTCTCCAACTTCCTTTTGTCTTCCTCTTTCCTTTTTCCATTCTTTTCCCTTTTCTTATCTCATTTTGCTTTCAGGGGGCAAACAATCCCCTCCATTGCATGGACAGATTGTAAGGCAGTGGAGAGTGGGTTCCAGGGAGTCCACACACCTGTCAGTGGATACTGGGATCTGCAGATAGCTTCTAATCACAGCTCCTTCCTTAATTAAATCTAAAAGGCACAGGCCTTTCCCACTAATCGAGTTTCGGAATTGAACAAAACCAGAGGATCTACATAAGAAAGAATAGGAGAATGAGCAAACAGAAATAAAAGCTACCCTCCCCCATGACTAAACAACAGAATTAAAGAAGTGTTTAAAAAAAGGGTGGGGGTGGGGGGAACCAACACAAATCACAAATGAAGAAAAACCAAAGGAAGAATATGAGTCTCACACAGACCCCTGGGAGGTCAGCAGACTTTGAAATTCAAACAATGAAAGTCCCCCAGAATGGCTGGTCTCAAACCACAAATCCAGATATTAAGATATTAATAGAGAGAATAAATAGAACTGAGAAGAAACAAGAGGAAAGAATGAAGGAGTTGATAACTGAGATAACAGCAATAAAGAATGCAATGAATGAAATAAATAACAAACTGATAAGCATGGAAAGCAGAATTAACCAAGCAGAAGAAAGAATCTCAGAGCTTGAAGATCAAAAAATGGAACTTATCCAAACAGTTAAAAACATAGAAAGATGCTTAAAAAAGCAGAACAAAACCTCCAAGATATGAGCAACTATTTCAAGAGGACAAACTTAAAATTAATTAGAATCCCTGAGGAAGATAGAAAGAGAACACCCTGGAGCAAACATTCCATGAAATTATCCAAGAAAACATCCCTTATCTCATCAGTGATGTGACATTCAAACATAAGAGATTCAGAGAACCCCTGCAAGACAACAAATGAGAGGATCAACTCATAGACATAAAGTAATTTGCCCACACAAAGTAGGTATATAAGAAAAATCCTAAAGGCAGCAAGAGAAAAAGGTCAGATTGCCTACTGGGGAAGACTAATTAGAATAGCAGTCTTATCTACAGAAACACTTCAGGCTAGGAGGGTTTGGAGCCCAATCTTCAAAGTTCTCAAAGATAAACAGTTTTGACCAGAAATTACTTACCTAGCTAAACTAAGTTTCATCAGTGATGGAGAATTAAGAGCCTTCCCAGACATTCAATCCCTGGGTTTTTGCCACCTCCAGACCGGCTCTACAAGAAACACTTAAGAAAGTATTAAACATATAAGAAAGGAAAAAAGATCAACAATGTCCTACCCAAGAATGCAGGAGAAAGAATGAAAACACACATGACTCAACCCAAAAATCAAAAGAGAGAAAACAAACAAACAGCAGCAATAACCACAAACTATAAGAACTTCATGACAGGAATAAACTCTCACATCTCAATATTTAGCCTGAATGCAAGTGGACTGAATGCACCACAGAAAAGACAAAGAATGAAAATTTGTATAAAATATCATAAGGATACAATATATTGTCTCCAAGAGACTCATCTCACCAGAACGGACACACACAGTCTCAAAGTAAGAGAATGGGAATCAAAATTTCAGGCAAATAGAACACACAAAAAAGCAGAAGTCACAATCTTAATATCAGACAAAATATGCTTTAAACTATCAAAATTTTAAAAAGATATGGAAGGTCACAACATAATGATAAGAAGTTCAGTCCATCAACAAGAAATATCCATCCTAAACATATATGCACTCAACATAGGAGCATCAACTTCCATAAAGCAGCTTCTAGGTAAACTAAAAAAAAAAATTGACTCTAACAATATCATAGCTGGGGACTTAAAATATCCCACTAACAACCCTAGACATATCATCAAGATAAAAAGCCAACAAGGAGATCCAGAACCTCAACATGACACTTGACCAAATGGACTTAACTGATACCTACATAACACTCACCCAACTACCATGGAATATACATTCTATTTATCATCACATGGAATGTACTGTAAGATCAACCACATCCTCAGCCATAAATCAGGCATAAACAAATTCCATAAGATTGAAATTCTTCTGTGAACCTTCTCAGACCACAGTTGAGTAAAAATAAATATCAATACCAAAAAAGTTTCCCTAAAACCCACAAAGACAAGGACACTAAACACCATGATGCTAAATAACTCCTGGGTCAACATGGAAATCAAAACAGAGATTAAAAGATACCTAGAAACAAATAAAAATGAAGAAACATCTTACCAAAAACCTCTGAGATGCCATGAAAACAGTACTCAGAGGGGAATTCAAATCTCTATGAACACACATGAAGAAAATGGAGAGAAAACAAGTTAACAGTCCAACAAATCACCTAAGAAAGCTGGAAAAGCAAGACCACCAATACCCTAACTACAGCAGAAGAATACAGATCACCAAAATAAAAGCTCAAATTCAGGATATAGAAGACAAAGATATAATATAAAAAAGATCAATGAAACCCAAAACAGGTTGTTTTCAAAGGATAAACAAGATTGGTGGACCTCTAGCTACACTGACCAAGAAAAAGAGAAAAAAAGCCCAAATAAGCACAATCAAAAAATGCAAAAGATCAAATCACAATTGACTCTGAAGAAATACAAAAATTATCAGAGAATTCTATATATACCTGTATGGTAACAAACTCAAAAATCTAAATGAAATGGAGGACTTTCTTATATCACACAACCACCACAGGTTGAAACAAGAAGAAATCGAGACCATAAATAGATCAATAACTTCCCAGAAAATAACTATGTCATAAGAAAGCTACATACCAAAAAAAAAAAAAAGCCCTGGACCAGATGGCTTTCCTGCAGAATTCTACAAAACATACAAGGAGGAGCTGAGACCAATTCTATTGAAAGAACTCCAGGTAATCAAGAAAAATGGAACTCTCCCCAAATCATTTTATGAAGCTAACATCACATTGATACCCAAACCAGATAAAAATCCAACAAAGAAAGAGAACTACAGACCAATATCCTTGATGAACATAGATGCTAAAATTCTCAACAATATTCTAGCAATCCAGATCCAACAACACATCTTAAAAATCATCCACCATGGCCAAGTAGGCTTCATCCCTGGGATGCAGGACTGGTTCAACATTCATAAGACCATAAACAAAAGCCACATGATTATATCATTAGATGCAGAAAAAGTTTTGTTTTGTTTTGAGTTGGAGTCTCACTCTGTCACCCAAACTGGAGTGCAGTGGCCGCTCCCGGCCACCACAGCCTCGACCTGCTGGGCTCTCGTGATCCGTCCACCTCAGCCTTCCGAGTAGCCGGAAATACAGGTGCACGCTACCACACCCAGCTAATTTTTTGATTCTATTGTAGAGATGATGTCTCGCCTGCCCAGGTGGGTCTTGAACCTGTGGGCTTGGGCAATCCACTCACCTCAGCCTCCCAAAGCCACGGGATTACAGGGTGAGCCACCGAGTCCAGCTAGAAAAAGTTTTTAATAAAATCCAGCACCCCTTCTTGATAAAAACCCTCAAGCAACTAGGCATAGATGGAACATAGCTCAATATAGTAAGAGTTATCTACGAGAAACCCACAGTCAACATACTACTAAACTGACAGAAATTGGAACAATGTTCCCTGAAAAACAGAACAAGACAGCAATGCCCACTCTCACCCTTCCTGTTCTACATAGTATTGGAAATCCTAGGTAGAGTAATCAGACAAGAAAAGGAAATCAGGGTTATCCAAATAGGAAAAGAGGAAGTTAAGCTATCCCTCTTCAGACGACATAATTCTATACCTCAAAAACTCAAAAGAATCTGTCAAAAAATGTTCTTGCACTATAAAGGATTTTGACTAAGTCTCAGGGTATAAAATAAATGTGCAAAAGTCAGTCACATTCCTATACACCAATAATAAATAAAAATAAACAAATAAAAAGCACAATCCAATTCACAATGGCCACACAAAAAATAAGATACATTGGCATATTCCTAACCAGAGAAGTGAAAGATCTTTAGAGTGAAAACTATAAAACACTACTCAAAAATATCAAAGATGACAAAAATATTCCATGCTCATGGATTGCAAGAATCAACATTGTTAAGATATTCATCCTACTCAAGGTAATCTACAGATTTAGTGCAATACCCATTAAACTACCAGCAGCGTTCTTCTCATATCTGAAAATGACAATATGGAATTCTTATGAAAACAGAAATGACCATGAATAGCCAAAATAATTCTCAGGGGGAAAAAAAACCCAAACAACAACAACAAAGCAGGAAGCATCATGCTCTCAGACTTTAAGCTTTATTATAAAGCTACAATAATCCAAACAGCCTGGTATTGGTACAAGTAAGGTATATAGACCAATGGAACATGATAGATATTCCTGAAGCAGAACCACAATTTCTCAACTAATTCATCTTGGACCAAGCCTCCACCATCAAACACTGGGGAGAAGAGAACTTATTTGGTGAATGGTGCTGAGATAACTGGCTGACCACATACAGAAGATTAAAGCAAGACCTCTCCCTGTCACCATACACAAAAGTAAACTCTAAATGGATCAAAAACCTAAACAAAAAACTTCAAAGTGAAAAACCTTAGAAAATGCAGGAAACACCTTTAGAGAAATTGAATTTGCAACCAATTCTTGATCAAAACCCCAAGTGCTCATGCCATAAGACATCAGACAGACATGTGGGACCTCATCAATCTGACAAGTTTTTGCAAAACTAAAGAAACCATTGAGAGAGAGGGGCTACAATTCATAGACTGGGAAAAATTATCTGACAAAGGCCTAACATAGGATCTACAAGGTGCTTAAAGCAAAACAAAACAAAAAAAGCCCCATTACAAAGTGGGCAAAAGATATTAATTGACACTTCTCAAAAGAAGATATACGAGCAGTTAACAGATACATGCAGAATTAGCCAAGTAGAAGAAAGAATCTCAGAACTTGAAGACCAAAATACCCAAACTATCAAAATAACCCAAACTGTCAAAAACATAGAAAAGAAGCTTAAAAAGACAGAACAAAACCTTCAAGAGTAATGATTACTTCAAGAGACCGAACCTAAGAGTAATTGGACTTCCTGAGGCAGAAAGAGAGACAGAAACCACACTGGAAAAAACATTCCATGAAATTATCAAGAAAACTTCCCTCACCTCATCAGTGATGCAAAAATTCAAACACAAGAGATTCAGAGAACCCCTGCAAGACAACAAATGAGAAGACCAACTCCCAGACACATAATAATTTGCCTAAACAAAGTAGCTATAAAAGAAAAAATCCTAAAGGCAGCAAGAGAAAAAGGCCAGACTACCTACCAGGGAAAACCAATTGGAATAGCAGCAGATTTATCCAGAGAAACCCTTCAGGCTAGGAGAGCCTGGAGCCCTATCATCAAAGTTCTAAAAGAGAAACAATTTCAACCAAGAATAACCTACCCAGCCAAGCTAAGCTTCATCAGTGAGGGAGAATTGAAATCTTTCCCAGATATCCAATCCCTAAGAACCAATGCTGCCACCAGACCACCTCTACAAGAAACACTTAAGAAAGTACTGAGCAGAGAAGAAAAGGAAAAAAGAACAACATTCTTCACAAGAGTACAGGCAAAAGATTAAAACCACACATGAACCAACTCCAAAACCAAAAGAAAGGCAACAAACAGGAACAACAACTCTGTAAGAACCTTTTGACAGGGATCAACTCTTGCATTGCAATAATTAGCCTAAATGTGAAAGGATTAAATGCAGCACTGAAAAGACATAGAATGGCAAAATGGATAAAATATCACCAGACAACAATCTATTGCCTTCAAGAGACTCACCTCACTAGAAAGGACACTCACAGACTCAAAGTAAGAGGATGGGAAACAAACTTTCAGAGTAACAGAACACAAAAGAAAGGAGGAATTGTGATCTTAATTTCAGACAAAATACCCTTTAACCTATTAAAAATTTAAAAAGATACAGAAGGCCACTACATAATGATAAAAGGTTCAATCCATCAGCAAGAAATATCCATCTTAAATATATACACACCCAACATAGGAGTGCCAACTTTCATAAAGCAGCTTCTATGTAAACTCAAAAAAGATATCAACTCTAACATTGTCAGAGCTGGAGACTTCACTACTCCACTCACAACCCTAGAAAGATCATCAGGACAAAAAAATCAGCAACAAGATCTGGCACCTCAATGTGACTCTTGACCAAATGGACTTAATTGATATGTACAGAACACTCCATCCAACAACCACAGTATATACATTCTACTCATCACCACATGGAACATACTCTAAGATCGACCACATACTTGGCCATGAATCAAGCATAAGCAAACTTAAAAGGATTGAAATTTTATCATGCACCTTCTCGGACCACAGTGGAATAAAAATAAACATCAACACCAACAAGGTCCCCCCAAAACCCACAAAGACATGGACACTAAACAACATATGCTAAGCAACTCCTGTGTCAATGATGAAATCAAAACAGAGATTAAAAGATATCTGGAAACAAATGAAAATGAAGAAACATCTTACCAAAATCTCTGGGATGCCATGAGAGCTGTAGTAAGAGGAGAATTCATGTCTATACAAACACAAATGAAGAAAATGGAAGGATTATATATTAACAGCCTAACAAGCCACCTAAGGAAGCTGGAAAAGCAAGACCACCAAAACCCTAATTTCAGCAGAAGAATCCAGATCACCAAAATAAAAGCCCAAATCCAGGACATAGAAGACAAAAAGATAATACAAAAAGATCAATGAAAGAAAAAGCTGGTTCTTTGAAAGGATAAACAAAATCAATGGTCTCCTAGCTAGACTGATCAAAAAAAAGAGAGAAAAAGCACAAATAAACACAATCAGAAACACAAAAGATGAAGTCACATCTGACCCTGAAGAAATGCAAAAGATCATTAGAGACTACTATGTATACTTGTATGGAAACAAACTTGAAAACCTTAAGAAAATGGAGGACTTTCTGACATCACACAACCTGCCTAGGTTGAAACCAGAAGAAATTGGAACCTTAAATAGACCAATAACAATCAAGGAAATTGACTACCTAATAAGAAAACTACCTACAAAAAAAAAAAAAAAAAAAAAAAAGCCCTGGACCAGATGGCTTTCCAGCACAATTCTACAAGACATTTAAGGAGGAGCTGATACCAATCCTACTGAAGGTATTCCAGGTGATAGAGAGAGATAGAATTCTCCCCAAATCATTTTATGAAGCTAACATCACATTGATACCCAAGCCAGGTAAAGACCTAACAAAGAAAGACAACTACAGGCCAATATCTTTGATGAAGATAGATGCTGAAATTCTCAACAAGATCCTAGCAAACCGGATTCAACAACACATCTCAAAAATCATCCATGATGACCAAGTGGGCTTCATCCCTGGGATGCAAGCTTGGTTCAACATTTGTAAAACCAGAAATGTAATTAAATACATGAACAGATGTCAAAACAAATCCACACAATTATATCATTAGATGCAGAAAAAACTTTTGATAAAACCTAGCACCCTTCTTGATAAAAACCCTTGAACACCTAAGCATACGTGGAACATACCTCAAAAAAGTAAAAACTGTAGGAGTCCCACTCCTGCAATGGTTGGGGGTCTCTGTAGGTGTGGTGGCATCGGTGATTTACGAGAGAAATGAAACTAGAGAGAAAGAAAGAGACTGGACTCCTGTTTAGATGCCATTTATTGGAAATCGCAATGGGTCTTTTATCCCCAAATTTTGCACAGTCTCACATGTCTTTCATGTGAACACAAAGCCAGGTGCATGAGGGGTGTCCCCCACTCACCAGATGTTTTCTCAGGTATGAGGAAGGACAAACCCAAAATTTTCTTACTGTTCATATGATTGGTTAATGCTCCTCAAAAGCAATGCAACAATCCCTACTAGCATCATGATTGTTCTAATAATCAATAACTTCTAAAGCTTATGCGTACATAATACCTATGATGACTAACTTAAATTCTATTACCTTTCTATTCTATGCTAATTCTACTTACATAATTGCTATGGAAACTCTTAATTATAGCTCAAACCAGTTCCTAAAGAATGTGGCCCAGTCCAAAGATCATGCTGGACTCTCCAGAATGTGGCCCAGTCCAAAGTTCACAGTGGGCCACTTTTTGTAACAAATGATTATGATCTCACTCAAAATGGCTACTACAAACCTCTAAGAACTACATAACTACCATATAAAATTATTTTATTTCTCAGCCAACATAATAAAAACCTGTGACCAGTACTAAGGTTCTTAGATGTGACCCAAGTTTAAACTGTAAGTTGTACTAAAGCCAAAACTGCAATCAGTAGGAAAAAGGGAACAATGAGTTTCTAAAGTTAGCTGTGTTTCTCTGGGTCTCAGAGTTTTATGCTTGAGCTAGCAGGAGTTTTCTTCTGGCTATAGTGCTAAGCAAGAAAAGGGAGAGGGAATGGGGTCAACATCTCCCAAACACAACCTAGTGGTCTCGGGGTCCACGGCCCTCCCTGATCCCTAACGCTCAGTGGGCATCCGTGGCTGGCTCCCAACAAAAAGCCGTCTATGAGAAACCCACAGTCAGCATACTCCTAAACAGACAAAAATTGGAACCATTTCCCCTGAAAACTGGAAAAAGACAAGGATGCCCATTCTCACCCCTCCTGTTCAATATAGTATTAGAAGTCCTGGCTAGAGCAATCAGAGAAGAGAAGGCAATCGGGGGTATCCAAATAGGAAAAGAGGAAGTCAAGTTATCTCTATTTGCAGATGACATTATTGTGTACCTTGAAAACTCAAGAGAATCTGTCAAAAAAACCTCCTTACACTGATAAAGGACTTTGGCAAAGTCTCAGGGTATAAAATAAATGTGCAAAAGACAATCACATTTCTCTATACCAATAATAAACAAACAGAAACCCAAATAAAAAGCACAATGCCATTCACAATAGCCACCAAAAAAATGAAATACCTTGGCATCTTCCTAACCAGAAACGTGAAAGACCTTTACAATGGAAACTACAAAACACTGCTCAAAGAAATCAAAGATGACACAAACAAGTGGAAAAATATCCCATGCTCAAGGATTGGAAGAATCAACATTGTGAAGATGTCCATCCTACCTGAGGCAATCTACAGATTTAATGCAATACCCATCAAATTACCAGCTACATTCTTCTCAGACCTAGAAAAAAAAATACAGGAATTTATATGGAAACACAAACAATCAAGAATAGCCAGAACAATCTTCAGCAAAAACCAAAAAACTAACAAAAAACACAAAGCAGGAGGTATCACATTACCAGACCTCAAATTTTACTATAAAGCTACAATAATCAAAACATCTTGGTATTGGTACAGGAACAGGCATATATACCAATGGAATAGAATTGAGATTCCAAAAGCAAAACGTCAATTTCTCAACCAACTCATCTTTGACAAAGACTCCACCACCTACCACTGGGGAGAGGAGAACCTATTCAGTAAATGGTGCTGGGAAAACTGGCTGACCACATGCAGAAGATTCACACAAGACCCCTATTTATTCCCATACACAAAAATTAACTCTAAATGGATCAGAGACCTAAATGTAAAACCTCAAACCATAAGAACCTTAGAAAATACAGGACACACCCTTATGGAAATTGGAACTGGCATCCAACTCCTCAGCAATACTCGAAATGCACGGGCCATAAGAGATAACACAGACAAGTGGGACCTCATTAAACTGACAAGTTTTGTAAAGCCAAAGAAGCCATCAAGAGAACAGGGAGACAGTTCACACAGTGGGAAAAAGTATTTGCCAACTCCAGGTCTGACAAAGGCTAACATCTTGGATCTACAAGGTTATAAAGTGAGCAAAAGATATGAACAGACACTTCTCAAAGGAAGACATTGAGCGGCAAACAGACACATGAAGAAATGTTCAACCTCACTAATCATCAAGGAGATGCAAATTAAAACTACATTGAGATACCACCTAACTCCAGTCAGAATGGCAATTATCAATAACTCAAAAAATAGCAGATGCTGGAGAGGATGTGGTGAAAAGGGAATACTTCCACACTGTTGGTGGGAGTGCAAACTAGTGCAAGCTCTGTGGAAAACAGTGTGGCGATTCCTAAAAGCTCTAAATATTGACCTCCCATATGACCTTGCAATCCCCTTACTGGGAATATAACCTGAAGAACTGAAATCACTCTATCAAAAAGATACCTGCACACAAATGTTTATCACAGCATTGTTCACAATAGCAAGAACCTGGAACCAACCATGCTGTCCATCAGAAGAGGACTGGATTAAAAAAATGTGGTATGTATACACAATGGAATACTATGCAACCATAAAAAAAGAACAAAATCATGAATTTTGCAGCAACCTGGATGGAACTAGAGTCTATAATACTGAGTGATTTTTCACAGAAAGATAGATCTGAGTATCCCATGTTCACACTCATATAGTGGACCTTGAACATCTATCATAATACTATAAGAAAAGGACTGACAGTAGTGGGAAACTATGGGGGGGATGTAGGGAAGGGAAGGGAGGTGGAACTAACAGTAGTCAGTATCTGTCTGGGGATGGGAAGACACCCCTAATTAACAAGGGTGCCTGAACGATGCACATTTGTTTACCTAACCCTTAACTCTACCCCACAATCTTATAATAAAAAATATGTTTAAAAAAAAAAGAAAAGAAAAAATGCTCAGCCTCACTAGTCATCAAATAAATGCAAATTAAAACTACAAACTACTCCAGTCAGGATAGCCATTCTCAATAACTCAAAAAACAACAGATGCTGGAGAGGATATAAAGAAAAGTGAATACTTCTACAATGTTGGTGGGAGTGTAAACTAGCACAGCCTCTGTGGAAAACAGTGTGGCAATTCCTAAAAGATCTAAAAATTGACCTCCCATATGACCCTGGAAATCCACTACCGGGAATATAACCAGAGGAGCTCAGATCACTCTATGAAACATATCTCCACACGTATGTTTATTGTAGCATTATTTACAACAGCAAAAACATGGAATCAATCATGCTGCCCATCAAAAGAAGACTGGATAAAAAAATGTGGTACATATACACAATGGAATATTACACAACCCTAGTAAAGGACAAAATTATGAACTTCACAGTAGCTTGCATTGACTTAGAGGCTATACTGCTGAGTGATCTATAACAGAAACAAAGAATCAAGTACCACAAGTTCTCATTCATAAGCAGACCTTGAACAACTATCATAATACTGTAAGAAAGGGATTGGCAGTAGTGGGAAACTGCCAGGGGTAGGGGGCACACCTCATCAACAAGGGTACCTGCATAATAAACATTTGTATTCCTAACCCTGAGTTGTACCACACATATTTAAAATAATAATAATAATCTCGATTCCATTAAAAAATCAAATAAAATGTACATAAAATAGTTTTTTATACTAAAACTGATTAAGATTATTTCAAACAGTCAGTCTCTGTGGCTCTTGTCTTTAATTCCGATACTTTGGAAGGCTGAGGTGGAAGGATTGCTTGAGTTCAGGAATTTGAGACCAATCTAAGCATTATAGCAAGACCTTGTGTCTTCAAAAAAATTTAAAAATTAGCTGGGCATGGTGGCACATGTCTGTAGTTTCAACTACCCAGGAGAATGAGGTAGGAGGATCGCCTGAGCCCAGGGGTATGAGGTGAGCTGTGATCATGCTATTGTACTCTAGCCTGGGTCACAAAGTGAGATCCCAATTTAAAAAAAGTGAAATCTGCCTAAGTGCCTAAAGAAAATTGTGTGTGTGTGTGTGTGTGTGTGTGTGTGTGTGTGTGTGTATGATATATACACAATACAATATTATTTAACCATGAAACAGAATGAATTCTTGTGTTATAACAACACAGATGAACTTGAGGAAACTTAAATTGAGTGATCATGTTGAGTGATATAAGCCTACACAGAAAGACAAATACTGAATAATCTCATTCATTTACTTTTAAAACCATTTCTGGAGAATTGGTGCCAAGAGGAAATTTCAGAGTATCCTTAATTTACCATCTTGAAAAGGATATCAAAAACTCATCTTACATTTCTAATTAAATTATGCACATTAAGCATAGAGGATTAGGGTAAAAAGCATTTTTCATACTTTCTGGGCATGAAAAAGTAAAAACTTTTCTTAAATGAGATTTGAAATTCTAGTAATTTTCTGAGCCCCCAGAAACACTTTGACATTATCTTTAAAAATTTAAATAATTGGAACTGCAAATTACTAAACAATGTACAATCAGCAAGATTTCTATTAGAATTTTCTCTCTGCTTCATTTGACTTTTTGATTTTATGCTTCTAAGCTTATAAAGACTTGTTTGAATGTGTTAAGGACAACTAGTACATAAACAGAAGAAAATACCAGAGAAGAGAGTTGTTAGAATCATATAGTCTCTTAGAAACATATTCATAGCCCAAAGCATACCTTTTGGAACTGTAGTAAAGGAATCTCTGGGAGGCGAAGTGCCTTATGCATCCACTTGGCAATGAGCAGTGTTAGATTGGAACTAAGCTTCTTTGATCATGATTCTCTAATCACCCATTACTTGTGCAGAAAATTGGTTTAACTGTGGCTAAGTGTCTGGGGCTTAGCCACACAGATAAAGCCCTGCATGGTAGATATTTTATTTGATATTTTGATCACAAGTAGTTAAGAATCTGATAAAAGCCAGGTACATTCACCTTAGAACTTTGGATGAGTTCCTATTAAAACAATCTGACATTCAGGTTCACATCAACAACCCAAAATTAATCCCTGGATCTGTAACAGCTATGTTACAAGCATCTGTTTTAGAAAAATTGCGATGAGTCTAAGAGACTTGTACCGTCAAAGGTAAATGTTTCTCAATCACTGTTTTAATGCTATCCTCTCAAAGTATTTTTTGTAACTGAAGTTGTCTGTGAAACTCAGTTATACTAACTTTGTTCCACTGATATGGAGAGTTGAAAGGAAGGAAAGCATATTTATCCATATAAGATGATGTATAGCAAAGAGGTTCTTGTATTAACATGATCTCACTTGAGGAAATACAAATTAGTGAAGACTATATTAAACATAAAAAGTATTGTTTTATAATGTGTATAATTTACATATATATATTTATATTTATATATGTCTTTTTTTAAGCAAAACATGTCAGTTAGGGAGCATGACTTGGTCATGAAGACCAATAAAATGAGAAGAAACATTTCACATCTATGTTCTCAGTTTTTCCTAGAGCTGAATTTGTTTCCCTAAAGCTTTGATCATTTGATCAGTCAACTTTTTAAAAAATGTGAACAGTGACAGTTGAACCCGTTGTCTCTGACTTGACTTAAGGTAACAATAGCTTCTTTTTCTCAATATTGAACTGAGTGAAAATATTGTTTTTCCAGATCCCCAAAATATTGTTAGGGAATAGATTCATGTTTTCAAATTTGGGTATGCTTGTGAAAATTCATAAATGGTGATCTGGTATTCTGTGAAGCAATGCTGTTATATTTATCCTCTTGAGGAAACTGGCTTAGTTCCAGATGTCAAAATAAATGTGGATTCTTAGATTTAATCTGTCCTTAAATTGCTTCTACAGATTTGTTCAATTTCTCTGGGGAGTGAAAAACAATTTAGAAATGGAATTAGAAAAGTTTGCTTCTGGGGGAAAATTGTTAATTGGTTTAGAAATTTCTTTTGGAAAAACTTAAACCTAGTTCTGTGATGTTTTGACTTTCCTACTAGCATACAATGTCCTCACCTTCCCACCAACTTCCTGCTGCCTCTCTCCTTGATCTCCAAGAGCCTATTACAAGTAGGCTGCTCTTATTGCTGATATGCTGAGGTATCAACACATTCCCTAGTCACTTTCCTAGCTACCTTAGTGAATGCTAATTTACTTAGGACTGTCTATTTTTGCTGGAGTGACAGGGAAATACAGAGCATAAAATATAAGAATGAAGTGCTAAATTTAAACAAAGTCAGAGTAAGATGTGAATTACTAATAGCTTATAAAATGTGTAATTAATCCTCTGTAGATTTGCATTTAAAATTACAATCTATCTAATATTAAAACTGTCTCATAACTAGAATCTACATTTTTTGTTTTTCTTTTATTTTTTATTATAAATGTATAGGCTCTTTATTTTTATTTTATGTTTTATTTTATTTTATTTACTTTATTTTTTGAGTAAGAATTTCACTCTGTCACCCAGGCTGGAGTGCAGTGACCTTCCAAGTAGCTGGAACCACAGGCATGCACCGCCACACCCAGCTAATTTTTTGATTTTCTGTAGACATGAGGTCTCGCCAAGGTGCCCAGGCTGGTCCCGAACCCCTGGACTCAGGCAATCCCCTCACAACCGCCTCCTAAAGTGCTGAGAATACAGGTGTCAATGGCTCAAAGGCTCTTTAAATTTATGAAAAGATAAATATTCAGTTGTCCTAAAGTAGTTGTATAGAAAGAGAAGGCAATGAGACAAAAAGGAATCTTGGAGAGTAGATACATTTCTTAAGAATACAAGAAATGTATTTTTGTATTTCTTGTATTCTTACAAGAAATACAAAAATCCATCCAGGTTGCTTGGAGTCGATCATACTCAGTGATTTATCACAGAAACAAAGAACAGAGTTCCATATATTTTCACTCATAAGAGGATCTTGAACAATTATAATGCTATAAGAAAGCAACTGGCAGTAATGGGAAACTGTTGGTTGGAGGGTGGGGATTGGCACTTGAGGGAAACTGCTAGGGGAGGGAGGGGCATACCTTATCAGCAAGGGTACCTGCATGATCAATGTTTGTATACCCAACCCTGAATTGTACCCCACATCTTTACAATAAAATTTTTTTTAAAAAAAGAATGCAAGACAATGGTGACTGATGCCTATAATCCTAGCACTTTGGGAGGACAAGGCAGGAGGATTGCTTGAGCCCAGGAGTTCAAGACCAGCCTGGGCAATATAGTGAGTTCATGTCTCTACCAAATAAATAAATAAATAAATAAATAATTGAGTGTGGTGGAATGTGCCTGTATTTTTGGGAGGTTGAAACAGGAGGATCACCTGAGTCCAAGAGGTTCAGGCTGCGGTGAGCCATGATCATGCCACTGCACTCAGGCAACAGAGTGAGATCCCAACTCAAATAAACAAACACATAAATGCTAGGTGTGGTGACTCATGCCTGTAATCCCAGCACTTTGGGAGGTGAAGGCAAGAGGAGTGCCTTAGCCCAGGGGTTCAAGACCGGTCTGGGCAACTTGGAGATACCTCGTCTCTATAATAAATAAAAAAATTAACCTAGTGTAGTACATGAGCCCGTATCTCTGGCTACTTGGAAGGCTGAGACAGAAGGATCACCTGAGCCCAGCAGGTAGAGGCTGCTGTGGTGGTTAGTGTCACATTTTACTCCAGCCTGGGAGACAGAATGAGCCCTGACTAAGAAAGAAAGAGAAGTAGAGGAAGGAAGGGAGGGAGGGAGGAAGAAAGGAAGGAAGGTTTTTATGGATGACTAAACTAAATTTGAAATATAATATATATTTAACATTCGGTTGTGTCTCTTTATTGCTCCTTAAATGAAGGAAGTTGTTGACCAGCTGTTACATATCCTCAGGTCTTCATGCGCTGTCTTTCATCTACATCTTATATAGATAGTGGGTCATCAATACTTGCTCCATAGTCAGCATAAAGTTAGTTAGCACAATAGCCATTCAAGAACACTCCCATTTTCCAGTCTTTCATGATTTTGATTTATTCTAAATAGCCCAGCAGATTAAACTACATATATATTTTACCAAATAAGGTCCTTTTTATTTGCTTAGCTTTGTAAATGTCTATTAAATCATCTTTTTAAAACTCTAAATCAGATTAGTTTAATATTATTTTTTTTCAAGCAATAAAACAAATCAGCAACCTAAAATTCCCATTTTCCCAATTTATACCAATCAGGGCTGCCTACACTCTCTCACCTCGCTCCTCGTGGCATCCCACTACCCTGCCATATTTCTGTCTGGCCGATTTCACTGAAGAACGGGTGCAGAGCTGTCAAGATGAGATTTGTATTCACCACTTTTCTGTACTGGAGCACTTGTTTTCCAAATCAAATGACTAAGTGTCCTTTGAGAAGGACTATGTTTTTCTATAGATTTGAAATTTCAAAAAATCCTTATGAAACAAATTATTACATCTTTGTATTTGAGAAAATATTATTTATCTATTGCACATTTGTTTGATGTGAGAGGTATAGAAATAGAGGTTGAAGATAATTTTCACTTAGCATACTGAGGACATTTCCTGTAGTAATTCCTGGCTTCCAGAAAGGATTCTTCATGAAAGCTTTTTCTTACAGGCCACAGAAGTCTGTATACAGTACACCAAGAAAACAGGAGAAGTAAGTATAGCTGTTGGTGATGCTCAAAGGGCACAGACCAGTGAAATTTTTATAGTTTTCTGAAAAACATTTAAAATCACCAGTGAAGTTTAACTTCATTGGTAAATGTTATGAAATAAATACAAAATATAAACGGTTAAGTTTCTCTTTTGAAAAAGAATGTACCCCATAAACCAAACCAGAATTTTGTAATTATATGCTTTTTACTTAAACAAGGTTAAAAATGGTCGAGCTTTAGGTAGATATTCAAAATCTTCTGTATAATAAAGTTTCTAATTAAGATACTTTTTGGTGTTTTGCATTTCTTTCTTTTTGGGGGGCAAAATTAATTTGGCAGTAAGTTTATTATGGGTATTTCATTTGGAATTCAAAGTACAGTAATAAAATATGTAAAGAAAATTCTTTAATATAGCAAGGCTTTAAGACATGGAACGGCAACTCTAAAAACTGTAGAAAGAAAATCACGAATCTATAAATAATAGTCAGAAAATTTGATACCCTTCTCTTAATAATTTATAGAATGAGGTCCGGGCTCAGTGGCTCAGTCTGTAATCTCAGCACTTTGTGAGGCTGAGGCAAGTGAATTACCTGAGTCCAGGGATTTGAGACCAGCCCGAGCAACTTGGCAAGACAATAAATAAATAGAAAAAAATAGTTGTAGTTCCAACTACTTGGAACGCTGAGGCAAAAGGATTGCCTTAGCCCAGCAGGTTGACGCTGGGGTGGTGGGGAGTGTGCCACGGCACTCCAACCTGGGCAGAGGGAGACTTCAACAAAAAAGGAAGGAAGGAAGGAAGGAAGGAAGGAAGGAAGGAAGGAAGGAAGGAAGGAAGGAAGGAAGGAGGGAAGGAAGGAAGGAGGAAGGAAAGAAAGTTCTCAAATTAATGGCCTCAGTTTTCACTTTGAGAAACTGCAAAAGCAGTAGTAAAAGAAATACAACAGAAACAAGAAAGATGATAAAAAGATTATAGCAAAGTAATGAATGAAAAGGAAAGCAGAAAAATAGAAAAAATAAATGTAACCAAAACCTAGTTTAAAAAAATAAAGTCAATAGACTTCTAAACTGATAAGTATAAAAAAAACAAATTAGCATATAAGAAATGAGAGTGATAACATTACTACAAATAGAAAACTTATTCAGAGATACTAAGAAAATATTTTTTGTAAACATTTTTTGTAAATATATTTGATAACTTAGAGGAAATGGATAAATTCATTGGAATACAGTAATTACCAAAGTTTCTTAAAAAGAAATAGAAGACAAAAATTGTACCGTATCTATTTTTAAATTGAATCTGTCTTTAACATACTGCCTACAAAGAAAACCTCAGACCCAGATACCTCCACCAATATGTTTAACCAAACATGTAATGAATAAATAATGCCAATGTTACACAAGCTATTCCAGAGAATTTAGGAGAAGAAAATACTCACCCAACCATAATGGAATGATATGCATTACCCAAATACTAGAACCAGAAACATATATTGCAAGAAAATAAAATGACACCAATATTTTTTATGACCTTATTAACATAAAAAAAACCAACGATAGCAAATCAAATTCAAACAGTTATAAAACATTAATATGTTGCTGGGTGTGGTGACTCATGCCTGTAATCCCAGAACTTTGGGAGGCAAAAGGATCACTTGAAGCCAAGAGTTTGAGACCAACCTGAGAAACACAGTGAGACTTCATCTGTACAAAAAATAAAAAAATTCGCTAGGCGTGGTGGTACACACCTGTAGTCCTAGCTACTTGGGAGGCTGAGAGAGGAAGATCACTTAAGTCCAGGAGTTTCAAACTGCAGTGAGTTATGATTGTGCCACTGCAATTCAGGCTGGGTGACAGAGTGAGACCCTGTCTAAATAATGATAATAATAATAATAACAAAAATGTCATGACTAAGTGTAGCTTACTTCAGGAATGCAAGACTAGTTTAATATTTAAAAATAAATCAATGTATTTAAATATATTAACAAAATAAAGAAAAACATAAAGTCATTAGTAGATACAGAAAAGCACTTGACAAAATTCAACTTTCTTATGTGATAAAAACACTTAACATACAAGGACTAGGAGAAAAATCCTTTAACCCAATAAAGGGCATGAACAAAAAACCTGCCGCTTACAACATATATCATGATGGAAACCTGAATGCTTTCTCCCAAATATCAGGAACAAGTCAAACATGTCCATTCTTACCACTTTCTTTGAATAATATATAGAAGGTTTTAACCAGCAAAATAAGGCAAGGAAAATAAAATATATATTTTAAAAGACAGATTAGAAAAAAAGAAGAAATAATGATTTGCTTCATAGAAGATGTGATCATCTATGTAAAAAATTTAATTGAAATCCCAAAAACTTCTAGAAATAATAAACGAGTTTACAAAATTTACCACATGCAAAGTGAATATGCCAAAATTAATTGTATTTTTATATACTAGCAACACATTAGAAATTTAAAACAATGCCGATTATAATAGCATCACAGTAGAGTTATGTAGGAATAAGTTTGCTAAAAGATTGGGAAATGCTGTGCCCTGAAAATTACAAAATGTATATAAAATAAATTTTAAAAATACTCCAAATAAAGGAAGAGTTATTATACTAAGTTACAAGTCATCAATATTTTAAAGCTATTGTTTCTCTCTAAACTGATTTATAGACTCGATGTAATCTCAATCACAAGCAAAGTAGGCATTTTAATAAAAATTAACAAGCCAATTCTAAAATTTACATGAAAGTATAAAGGAAATAGAGCATATTTCTCTGAAAAAGGACAAAGTTAGAGGGTGAACATTACAGTAATCAAGGCAGCGTGATATTGACATAAAGATATACAAACTGATCAATGGTACAAAATACGCATTTCAGAAGTAGATGTTTAAGTGTGGATATAATTGATTTATTAATTATTTACATCAATTGTGTAAAGTTATTTTATTGGACAAAAATGGTCTTTTTCATAAATCTTGAAGGAATATTTAGATATCAATCCATGACAATTTCTAATAATAAAAACTTAGATCCACAAATTATACCATATATAAAAATTAATACAAATGTATTATAGACCTGTATATAAGTTATGAAAATATAAACATCTAGAAGGCAGCATAGGGTAAAACCTTTATCACCTTGGCTGAGAGGAAATATTTTGCAATATAATACCAAATTATGATAAATAAGCAATGTGATAAACTGAACTTTATCAACAGTTTGAAAAATTCTGTTCCTCAAAAAATTTTGTTGAGGGCATGAAAAGACACCACAGACTAGAAAAAAATTTGTAAATTATATATCTGATAAAGCACTTACTAAATATAGATATATGCACACACACAAGGTTTATGTGTGTATTTACACCATATGTTTGTGTGTACAAGTTTTTTTCTATGTATACACAATAATAAAATAGCAATTCAATTTTTTAAAAGCACAAAATACCTCAGTTGACACCTTACGAAAGTACCTAAATCAATGGAGAGAATACGAATTAAAATACACTCAACATTTTTAGCAATTAGTGACAGGCCAACTAAAATCACAAAGGGATACCACTGTACATCTATTGGAATGATTAAAGTTGAAGACTTTTTGCATCAAGTGTTAACAAAGATACAGAGCAACTAAGATTCTCAAACCCTGCTGGTGGAAATATTAAGCACTAAAATTACTTTGGAATCATTTTGGCAACTTCTTTTTTTTTTTTTGAGTTGGAGTCTCACTCTGTCTCCCAGACTGGAGGGCAGTGGCCGCTCCCTGCCACCTCAGCCTCGACCTGCTGGGCTCCGGCGATCCTTCCACCTCAGCCTTCCAAATAGCTGGAACTACGGGCGCGCGCTACCACGCCCGGCTCATTTTTTGATTTATTGTGGAGATGAGGTCTCGCCAAGTTGCCCAGGTGGGTCTCTAACCGCGGGCTCAGGCAATTCACTCACCTCGGCCTCACCAAAGCGCAGGATTACAGGCTGAGCCACGGAGCCTGGCCTGGCAACTTCTTAAGAAGTGAAATATATACTACCATCTGAT
The DNA here is from genome assembly GCA_027257055.1 of Cephalopachus bancanus. Classification (NCBI taxonomy): domain Eukaryota; kingdom Metazoa; phylum Chordata; class Mammalia; order Primates; family Tarsiidae; genus Cephalopachus; species Cephalopachus bancanus. The sequence continues at coordinate 4,269,107 of JAPVLO010000012.1, forward strand.
CCAACCGTCCCACTACTACCTACCTACCTAAGAGAAATGAAAACATTTGTCCACACAAAGAATTATACAAAAATGTTCATAGCATCTTTATTCGTAATAACTAAAAAGCAGAAACAGTTCAAAAAGTTGATTTACAGATGAATAGATTCAAATATTATTCAGCTACAAAAAGGAGTTTACTGATTCATGTTACAGCATGAATAAAACACAAAATAAGTCTGCTGAGTAGAAGAAATCACACACAAATGAATATGCAGAACTTGATTCCATGTATGTAAAATTCTAGAAAATACAAACTTATCTTTTGTGGTGACAATTTATGATTATCTGGAGATATGGTAGAAGAAAAGGATTACACATAGCAATAGTAAACTTTTTGGAGTGATGGATGCCTTTTTTTTTTCTTGATTGTGGTGATGGTTTTACACACACACACATAAGCCAAAGTGTACCAAATTGTATATTTAAATATATGCAGTTTATTGTATATCTACATTAAACTTTAATAAAACTTTAATAAACTAAACCAAATGTAATTAAACCAGTAATATTATGAATGTATACATGTAAACTTCATGTTCTTAAGTTATCTTGTAAAAGAGAATATATCACATCAATCACATAAGAATTTTGTAATTGAATACTATTTATTCTAACAAGTTTAAGAATGGACTCAAGGTTAAGGTTTAAAATCTCCAGTATGGTAGTATCAAGTAAGACTTTTTTCCAGTTTGCCATTTTTCTTTCCTTTAGCATAAATCATTTGGCCATAAGTTTGGTATTTACATATGACTTTCATTCAAGATACATTAGTAAAATTTCCAAAAAGAATGTTATACATGTTAGTAGTTTAGAATGAACAGGGAGCAAACTCATTCCTGACCTGAAATCCATCTTCTTTTTCCAATGTTTTAAAATCTAACAAATATAAATGCCTTACACAGAATGTCAAATGTATAATTATTAGAGGCCCCAAATTGTCAAAGACAAGAGACAAAAAATAAGGGATACTTTTAGCATTGAAGCCATTGAAAATGAACATAGGTGCATGCATTAGGCAGGTTAATGATTATACTCATACAAGCATCCCAGAAGTAACTTCTCAGTGCTAAAGTAGCATGCTATGCTATGTTTTCTGTCTTTGTTGTTGCCGCATATATAGCATACAATGTCTTCTTTGTAGCCTTAACTCACAGCATTTAAAGAATTGCTTCCCCCCCTACATCTGCTTGTCATCCATGTACTATTTGAAGACAACAGTTATGATAAGTATTAATTATATTACAGCTTCAGAGTAAAACCATAGCATAAAAATGTCATTATTTTACATTATCCAAAACCATTTTTAAAAAGCATAAGTGAAAAATAAAATGGAAAAGATACATTTAACTAAAGTTTTAATAAAAGCCATAGCAAAACATCACAACTTGTTTTGTGATGTAAAACAAATGTTTTACCTCTTAAACAAAACAAATGTTTTACCTCTTAAAATGCGTGTAAGTTCCTCAAATACTTTAGAGCAGACACTGAATTAATGGCATAGCATTTTCAGGGACTCTGAATCTCAGGGAAACTGAAACTGCTTTTTTAAAAATGTAAAATAAATTTATTTTTATTTTGATGTGTTGTTGGATCCAATTTGCTAGGATTTTGAGAATTTTCACATCTATGGTCATCAAGGAGATTGGCCTAAAATTCTCTTTCCTTGTTGGGTATTTACCATGTTTGGGTATCAGTGTGATGTTAGCTTCATGAAATGATTTGGGGAGAGTTCCATCTTTCTCAACTTCCCGGAATACTTTCAATAGGATTGGTGTCAACCCCTCCTTGTATGTTTTATAGAATTCAGCTGGAAAGCTGTCTGGTCCAGGGTTTTTTTTTGTTTTTTTGTTTTGTTTTGTTTTGTTTGTTGTAGGTAGATTTCTTATGATGAAGTTGATTTCCTGTATTAGAACCAACCCTGCTGCCCATCAAAAGTGGACTGGATTTTTTTAAAATGTGGTACATATACATGATGGAGTATTACACAGCCATAAAGAAGGACAAAATTATGTACTTCCCAGCAAACTGGATAAATTTGGAGTCAGACAAACTCAGTGATTTATTACAGAAACAAAGAACTGAATACCACAGGCTCTCACTCATAAGTGGGCCCTGAATATTTATCACAATACTACAAGAAAGAGATCAGCAGTAGCGGGACAATGGGGGAGGGGGGCGGTACATGACATCACTAAGGGTACCTGATCCTAAGCTAGTGGAAGTGAGAACCAGTTGGTGGCTCAAACTTCACCTGCACATAGACTACTTATGTACCTCACATCTTTATAATAAAATAAAGGAAAAAAAATCTCTAAGAGACAGAGAGTGGATAAATGAGAAAAAAAGACATTTATTTTGACCTGCTTACAGGTATGCATTTCCTCAACATTTCATAATTTTTCCCCCTCATAACTGGAGCAGTAATGGAACACACTTCTGAGAACAGCCCAGCAGGTCTTCCAGATGAACAATTTGGGGAATATTGTTGCTCCTCATTGGAACAGGAGTTGCTCTTTGGGAAACTGGCTTCCCAGCGAGGGTGAGAAAATATTAGGCAGAGAGATACTAGCTCTATGTTGGTGGTAAAATACTCAACCAGTTATGGGAAGTGGAACATTAGCTTAGAATAACCCCATCCATATATTTTTTTCTCTCATTTTTTTTTGTTGTTGTTTTGTTCTTAAACATGAGGCAATGTCCCTCAAATATTTGAGGACTGTCTGAAGAGAAAAAAAAGCAGAAAAGAAATATAACACATTTTAAAATGACAGTAGAATTCAAGAATATGAAAAGTTGATATATACAAAGAGAGTCTACTCTATCTTATGCATATAACAAGAACATAATATAATTAGTTGGAACAAGTATTTAACAACCAAGAACTTTTCAAAATTAGAAAAATTAATTCTGAAAATAAAGAAAGAAATATGCATAAGAGTAGGAAAGGAAAGTAGATGAAATCTCCAAGAAAACAGAGAAGCAGAGATTGAAAACAGGGAAAAGAAGAATAAACACTGAGGATTAATAAACAATACAACCTCTGGTTAAAGTGAAAAATAAAGTATAAAAGCAGAAAACAGAGGTGAGTGCATCAATGTATAAAAAATACAGAATATTGTAACAAGTACAGAATATTGCTCTAAAGCTAAAATACACAGTTTTCAAATTGTGAAGTTCCAATTATTATTCAGCAAATGGAATGGGTGTAATATATCCTTAAACACAATTCTGTGAAAAATGAGGAAAACAAGAACACTGTATGCAGTTCTAAAGAGAAAAAAAAGAGGACATCTACAGAGGCATAAAAACATATTGACATCAGACTTTTCAACAGTTAGAACTAGACTTAAGAGTAAGTTAAACTAACCTTTCACATTTCTGGGGACAAATGATTTTAACTTATAATTCTATAGGCAGTCATGCTTTTATACAACAATAAAGATAGATAACAGATGTTTTACATATACAATGACTGAAATAATGGATTCTCTACAAGTGTTTTCTTAGGCACCCATTTGGAGGGTGGATTTGAGAGTAGAAATGAGTGAAAATCTAGAAAACTACATAGTCATGAGTTACAAATTAATGAATAAACATATAATCAATAATGAACCTAAAAGTAGTCATATGAATATTTTGGAAGAAAAATGGAAGGAAGAGGAGAATGGCATGAGTGACCTAAACCCTAAATAGATATAGTACAAGATAATACATGACTCAAATTGAAACATACAAAAAGATGATGTGAATACTATTAAGACACACCAGAGTAAACATCAGAACAAATTTTTAAAATAATAAAAATGTATTTAACTTAAGGGAATACAATTGGAGAAAAAGAAGGGTGTGGTGAGAAGCTATTGTTTTCACTAGAAGTCATTTTGTTCCATTTTAAAATTATGTATCAATTTCAGCTTTTCTGATTTGGTTACAATGTCATACTCTTATAGGGACCAAAGGAGGGCTTTCCCTTTTGCCCTGTAAAACTTCTCTGAAAAATAAACTTGCAAAAGGTAGATTTAATTGAAGAAAAGACATACAAGTTTACTTTATATGTCTACATGGGAGCTTTCACAACGAAGACACAAAGGTATAGGGGAAATTGTTCATTTTTATGTTTATATTCAACACAGAATGGATAATCACATAGAAATATGATCAGACAAAATGGGTATAAACCAATGCTGACACACTAAGTGGGGAAATCCAGCAAAATCTGTTTGTCTAGAATATTCTTGGCCTCTCTGAGCATGTATTCCTTTCTTCTGAGTATAAGGTAGTATGTTTTCTGGAATGGGGTTTCATGACCTACAGTCAAACAAGATAGTATCATAGGAATCTTTCAGAGAGATGGACACCAAAGCTTCTTTGCCAGGAAGCAGCATTTATTGGTGGTGGCACCGGCTCAGTGGATTGGCATCCAAAAGTTGAGCCCCAAATGCATTGGAACGTTGTCTTATATACCTTTGCTAACTTCCCCTTTAAGTTGTAACCCCTTTGTTCCATTATAAGGTAGCATGTAGGCACCATACATTTTGATCAGGTATTTCCTATCTGGGGCTGTAGTTAGCCCTACCTGTTAGACGTTGATTGGCTTTACATACTCATCTCATTTACATGCCCTATTTGCTGGTTTACAGGGTTACTATTCTGATTGGTTTCTGCCAAAAGTTTAAACATGCAGCCTGCCAGAGTAAAAAGCCCGCAAAAGAGAAAGCACAAAGAAGCAGTAACTTATTTCCCCTTTTCTTATTTGTGCATTTTCAGAAGGGCTCCTGTCTTAATAGGTCAAATAATTTTTTATGGTCAGTTTTTACACTGAAATTTGGAGAGAAAATAGAGTAATATTTTTAGGGCTTATGACTATTTGGGGAGAAGGGGTTCTGGTTTCTGTGATTCACCTTGGAGAAAAGGGATTCTAGTTTCTATAGCTAGCCATAGAATGGGACTATGAGACATACGGATAAGAGAAGTTAGAGAAAATCTTTTGCTCTGAGGCTGGTTCTGAGGTCTTCATTTTGGGAAAATGTTTTCCAAGCCCCAGCACTTTCAAAATTCTCGCTCATATATAAAGAAATGGAATATATAATCCAAAAAATAAAGTTTATTAGTAATCATTTTCTGAATTCAGATATGAATATGGATTAGGGGATATGTAGCCCTTCAAATACAGAAGGAAGACCACCTTTAGCACAAGCATACCTTAGCAGGAGATGCACACATGGCTTTTAATTATTTATCTCTCGCTATCAATCATCTATCCATCCATCTGTTTTTTCCATCCTCTGTTCTTCTAACCTCACCTTTATTTCTTTCTTCTCTCTAAGACACCATTAAGACACCAATGCCTCAGATACACCCACTACAAAAATAATGAAATCTCTTGTGGCTTCCCTTTTTGTGGAGACAAGAAGATCAGAAACAGAGAGTGGGAGTGCAGTAGAAGAAACAATAGCAGTTAATTAATGTCAAAACAATAACATCCATTGAATAAGTTAATTACTAATAGTTAATTAATGCCAAAAAAGCACAGGGTACCTTACATCTACAAATCTTATCCAACTCTAAGGATAAACTCTCAAGGATTACTATCTCTGCTTCACAGATAAATACATTGGAGTTTATGAATGTTAAGTTAGCACTCCTATTAAATAAAGAAGGTTGAATTTGACTCCAATTCTGTTTGCATCTAAAGATTTGAGCCTTTCCTTCATACCAAGATGTTAAAAACAAAACAAAACAAAACACTTGGATTCTTGGTTTTATCGCCCAGAAAGATTTTTATTTGTTGCTTGCTCTTATGCTTTAAGCAGGGAGCTTAAAAAAATTCAAATATGACAAAACAATCCAAAAACAAATCTTAAGTCACTGCAGTCAACACTGTCTTTAGATACTGATCTCAGTTTAAATTCTTTGCTGTGCCCTTCAGATGTAGATGTTTGCTCTTTTGTTCAATCACAATCTAGGCCTGACCACCTTACTTCTCTAATTTCATTTGTTTAGGCTGATAATGTAAATATGCCTCAGGGGTGAACATGAATGTATATTGCTGGGAAAGTAAAAATGACATGCAGAGTAAATATCAGCAGAAATAATAAGATTAGGAAAAGTCAATAAGAGATGCTGAGATAAGGAGGCCATATTTAGAGATTAGATGCCCCTGAGGAAGCAAAGCAAACGGACATAAATGTGGATGTGACTGATAAGCACTGGAAGGTCAAAATGGAATAAAAGATCAGTGTTATTGCTTTCCTACCCCTGACCCCAAGAAACATGACACTAAGGTGACTCTGTTTGTCTACTCTTTTTTTGGTTTGTTTTGCTTTGTTTTCTGTTCTGAGCCATAGCTACTTTCTTACTCAAAGAATGAAAATAAGCCCATAAAAAAGGTTATAAATATTTACTGTCATGTCAGGCAGGAAAGACTGGCAAAGTTTTGCACTCATCAGTGACAAAACCAAATTACATTGAGTTCCATTTCAACTTAAGTAAAATGTGGAGTAATGACAGTAGACTTTCTTTATACATCAGTTCATAAGAAAGCTTTGTGAGATGGTTGTCTGACCACTCAAATTAGGCCACGTTGATTACTGTTATGTGATAAAGTTACAGTATTACATAGTTCTAAATTCCAAGTTTTGCAATGGATTACATTATTGGAGTACCAAGCTGTTCCATTTATATACACACATGTTTATAAATAATATGAATTATTTAAATGGAATTTATTTATATAGAATTTATTTAAAATCTTGGATACAAATTAAGCAATGTAAAAAGAAAGGATATTTTATTTTGATATATCTTTTTCTGTAAAGTATGCCTTTTGACTTTCATATTCCCTCTGTAAATGCAAATCACTCATATACCAATCAGCGGTTTCTTTCATCTATGCCAACTCTGGCGTGCATCCCTGTTTTTTATCTCTTCTTTCTCTAATAACCTTTGTTTTAAAACTTTTAAAAAAAGCAAATCATTCATATATCAATCTTCAGCTCCAAATAAATTTTTGAAAAAAAAGCAAACATGTTTTAAGCTCTGGATATGTGAAATAAATCACACATTTAGAAAAGTTTAGCTCCAACAAATCCACTTCATGATAGAACATAAAGTGAATATCACCTAGACACAAATTCTAGAAAAATAATGCATCACAGCATGTCAGAATCTTTCATTATCTCCTTTCCAATTAATACTACTTCTCCCCAAAAAGGTTGCCAGTAATTCATACTTCATGTAAGAGAATAGAAAATGCTTATCAGTATTTTTCATAATTTTACCTCTTAAGCATCCAATCTTAAATAATACAGAATTGCTTTGATATTTTTAATTTTATAAAAAAGTATATTTTTGTTCCTTGTTCTCACTTATATCAATGTTATATGTACGAGATTTTTCCAAAGTGGTAGGTGTATCTATAGGCTATTTTTATTGTTGAAGAATATCACATTTTATGAATATGCCATTCTAAGTTTGATGGAAATTTTTGTTGTTTTGAGTGTTTTGCTATTATGAGGTTGCTATGCTGCTATGGCACATTCTTGTACATGTCTTTCAGTGAGCAATACAGGCACTTTCAATGGAGATATGCCTATTGGTACATAGATGTGCAAACCTTAAAATTTAGTTTATAATGCCAGACAGATTGTTATACTTCTAATTATTAGTTTAAGATAGTGTTATTGCAAATTAAATTACTAGATAGAATCAATAGATAGAATATCCTTTCATAGTTATTACTCAAAACGCTGAACATCGCTTACATTAAAATCTTCTCTACACACCATGTTTTGAGATGCTTTCCTCTGGTGGTTTGGTTCTGTGGCTTTTACTCTGGTTCAGACGATGTTCCAAAACAGTGAGTCTGTTACCTGATTTGATCAGGGTGCTTCTTCTAGGAGGAATTTTTATCTTTAAACCTGAAATTAATGTCTTTGTCTTATAAAATAAATTGCAGGTATCATTTTGAGGAAACACTTCACCCAAAATCTTTGACATTGTTCCAGTATGGAGTTGTTCTACTTCGTGCAAAAGTTGATCCAGTATCTGCAGGACACATCATTGAGTTCTTTTTTTTTTCTGGTGAAAGTGAAAAGTTTTCACTGTGTTACCCTCTGTTATATCATCTACCTGCCTGTGCTGCATCTGCAGTTTCTGTCTTTGGAAAACAGATACTTTATTTCCAAGGTTATGTGTAGGGACTAGAACTATGACATGGATTTCCATAGTACTGCACTGCAATTAACTACTTTAGGTACATGACATAACAGTCCTACATACAGCACATGGATTTGAGAGGTGTAAAATGTAAATGCAACTATAGTAGTTAGGTAAATATTGATAAAAAATAATGCTTTAAAAATGAAGAAATTAAGCAAAATTGGAGAACAGACATACTAGATTATACAATTCTGAAGACTTTTATAAGCAGAAGGAAAAAAAATGGCATGGAATCAAACTGAATCATCACACTTGGACTACATTGGAGCCAGATATTGAAGGTTATTTTATGCCATTAATGTCAGTGGAAGGTAGAGTGAAATACTCTAAATCCACATGTTAATTAATATTACATGCTGAATTTTGCAGCATCCATTAATCGAGGTTAAAATGATCAGGAAGGGAAATTACAAACTCTTTGTTGCAAAGGTCCTAAATTTAGGGCCCACACAAGAGATAATAAGCTCTGTAAAAACAGCAGGTATGTTTAGATTCTAATCGTTCCTGAGCATTATGAGGAATCGTCATCATTCATAGGGCAATCTTTTTTACCGTAAAGGGTAACACTGACTTGCACCAACATTAAAAATATGTCAGAACCTTCCACATCATCTGAGGAAATTATAGATTATGAGTTATAGTCAGAATTGGTCCTCTGAACTTTTTGTCTTTCTGGAACCACACATCCATGTGTCTGACGAATGGGTTCTACTGGTTAATCAAAGGTCACTTGTGGAGGAGCTTAAAGATATTAAACACATATTAAATATTCCATTAATTTTATGTAATAAAAAGACCAGCAGAGTGCTCATTCCTCAAAGTTGCAGAAATAAGTTGTTCTGTTTTAATGAACTGTAACTGAAAGTTTCCCTATGGGATATCAGTTAATCTACAGAAGTTGAGTGTAATGTCCTGTAATGTTGTCGGATATGATGTATTTGATAGAAACATATTTAGAAAGGTTATCTTTAGTGTGAGATGTGGGTGATGGGCAGCAATAAAGAAAAGAGATGGTGATTAATGTTTGTAAAAATATTTCTTGTCAGTTGTTTTACATGTATTACTTAATGTATTTCCTCAAACAACTAACTTAAACATACACGTTATTTTAGATAAAGCAATGGAGAACGTGGTGGAAATAAAAACTAAAATGTCCAAGTAAACGCATATTGCAAACTGGGGAGATAGGATTTAAATCTAGAATTTTTTAGCCTCTAAACCAATAATCTCTCCTACAACACACCAATTTTTCAGAGAAATGGCACTTTATTTTAAGGTGCACACCTCTATTGAATTGGTATGAAAGAGAAATGAAACATTTATTTTCATAGTAAAAATTTTCAATATGAAGTAAACATTGTTTAAAAGGTTTAGAAAATTTAACTTTTGGTGAATGTAAAAATAATTTTTTTTTATACTCAGAATAAGACAAAATTTTCCATTGTCCTTCTCATCAGGAAGAATACATATATGTTGAAATAAAAAAGAAATCAACGGGAAAACTGAAGAATAAGGGATTGTGAAGAATAATCTCTGCCTTGTCCTTCCCTTAAATGGATTTACATATTCTGCAGAGCTTCAATTGTATGTTTGTACAAAATTGGAGAAATGGCACCAGAGCCAGTCAATCAGCTGTGAAGCATTGATGTGGGCCACTGCTATGCGTCTGTGTAATGTCCAAATGGAAAGGATGAGACTGCAAAGAAGAGTGAATAGTCTCGTCTAATCTTGATACATGAGATTGAACTAACTACTTATAGTCTTATTTCTGGATCCTTCAATTAATCTCTTTTTAAATTTTGTTTAAAAAAATTTTTTTTTTGATAGAGACAAGTTCTCGCTATATTGATTTAAGCTAGTTTTGAACTCCTGGCCTCAAGCTATCCTCCTGCCTTGGCCTCCCAAAGTTACAGGCATGAGTTACCATGCCCATCCTATTTGCTCTCTTTGGAAAATAAATATATTTGTCCATTTCATGGCCCAACTTTTAAGTTTTCCATTTGACATCACACTGACACATTCTTCCCAAAATCAAGACAAGCAAACTTGAAATTCTTTTATTATTTGACTGAGTAGTTTTATTTCTGACTTGGTTATCACTGCAGTTGAATTGATTTTGCATGTAGCCATAATCTTAAAGATGACATAAGGATCAATGAAACAAAATGCTTTGGAGATCTTTGAAGAGGTCAACTATAGACTTGCTAAATGCTATTTGTCCAGTATTTAAGCCAGTAATTATATTCTTACAAATGTAAAGATACAATCAATATATCATTTACTTTCAATGTTGCAGAGAACTTCTAAGATAATCAATTGCTATTTTAAAATTACTTGCATATGATCAGCATGGCACAAAAATGTATAAGATGCAAACAAAAAATAACAACAGCAAAATAAAGTGCCGTGCAGCTACAATATGAAATTAATAGTTAAAAAGGCAATCTTTATTTACATGAAAAAAGGAAAAATGATGTCATAGAATGAGTGTTAAAGGAGATAGATTAAATATCTGAATTTTAACAATTCTAGAAACAATCTAAGATTTCTCTGATTAAGTAAACACTGTGGTGAAATTATCTATATTTAAATAACTCACTGACCATAATTATATGTAATATATATGTATGTGTATGTTACTAATAATATGTATAGTAATTCCATACTATAGTTGTTCTAGTTCCAAATTCAATTATACAAGATATCTCATTTCAGAATGTCCAAGCCTATCACTGTCCTGAAAACAAGCATTTCTCAAATGAACCACTACCAGAACCAACTCCTCTGTTACAGGGCTCCTCATTTTAATCACCAGTCACAGTTACTGGGATTAAATTCATTAGCTTGCAGGTCACGCAAAGGGAAGTCAGCACCCTTTGACTTTTCTTTGCTTTTTTTTTTTCTGATAACGTTTTTTAAAATTTTAATTTCAGCACTAAGGATGACACTTCATCACTACATTTTTTCAGACAGTATTTGTTTCTGTAGAACAGCACAGAGTTATGACACTATTTCTTTTTATCTGGGTTAGAACATGGTGTAAAAAATGTCTTTTCAGTCAGCATTTTCTATCCCTTAGAATTACAGGAACATTTGTCACATATGAAGATGTAGCAGAGACATGACACCACTGTGCAACTATAATATACTACTAGATAAAGAGTACATAATAGCTAAAAACTGAACAATAAGAAGGCATACACCTCATGCACACACATATATAAACATACATACCATACATTATAAATAGACAAAATATATACACTATTTTTTAGCATATAATAGGATTGTAAGAATGTCTTCAATCCTAGTAGCCAATTGCAGTGACTATAGTAATGTACCTCCTGTCATCTTCTGGAAAAAATAGGTTAAATAGTGTTAAATTATTCATAATTATGCCATATGAATTCTTATATATAGAATCCCTACAAATGTGGTGCCTAAATATGTCTAACACATTTAAAAGATAAATTGTGCTGTCACATTTATATATAATATGTAATTTCAGTTACATGTATTCATATAACTAACCTTCTATAGTTGTGACAAGAGTGATGTAACTAAATGAAAATTAATTGATATGTAATTTCAGTTACATGCATTCATATAACTAACCATATAAAATTTTTATAGTACTTTATCATCTACATATCATTTGCATATCATTTGATCATTATAAAACTGTGAGTAGACAGGGTAGATATTATTTTTGGAAAACTCAAAAATATTGTATGACTTAAGATTTACATCGCAGGTATAGAATAAAGTTAATATTTGAATCTGGATCTGATTCCTCTGATTTCATTGCACTACTTCCCTAGAACTGCCAGAAAAATAGTACCTCAAACTAGGTGACTTAAAGAACAGAAATGTATTGCCTCATGATTCATTTCATTTCTGCAGTCACTGGGCAAAGACAAGGTTTATGTTGTCCTCTGAGGAGAGTGAGCGAACTCAGACCCAGGGAAGCAAAGTGCCTGCCCATACCAGAAAACCAGTGGGAGCAGAGCCAGGGAGAATCCTTCAGTCCCCATAGTCAGGAAAAACCCTTCAGCCCCTGTTGCGCAGTTCTAGATGCCTTCCACAGCTGGTTGTCCTCCTCACCAAAGTTGTTTATTTCAAAAAGTGGGCTTCTCTTTCCTGTTCCTTCCACATTTCACGCTTTTTTTATTTTTTTTTTTGAGTCAGAGTCCCAGAATCTCACTTTGTCACCCAGGTTGGCGTGCAGTGGCATGCTCACGCTCACTGTCACCACATTCTCCACCTGCTGGGCTCAGGTGATCCTTCTGCCTCAGCCTTTCAAGTAGCAGGAACTACAAGCTAATTAGCCCAGCTAATTTTTTTTTTTTTTAAATTTAGAGACGAGATCTCACCCTGTTGTCCAGTGTGGACTTGAAACTGTGGGCTCAGTCTTCTTAATTCTGTCTCCCAAAGTGAGCCACAGCGGCCAGCTACACTTGAGATTTTAGTGTTTTTGACCCTGTTTTCTTCAGTTTGTCCTTTCCCTGTTTGTTACCTGGGTAAATTCTTATGACCTTCAAAACTCAGATTAAAAATTATGCTTTTTCTAAATGTCCCAGCCCACACTCATCATGAAGTAGAATCTGTTTCATGCCTCTCTTCTAACTTCTGGTGATTTGTGGACAATCTTGGGTGCTCCTTGGCTTGTAGTTGCATCAGTCTGACCTCTGCCTCCAAGTTCACATGGCATTCTCCCTGTGTGTGCATCTATTTTGAAGTGTTTCATCAGTTATATTGGATTTAAAGACCACTTCATTTTAAATAATTACATCTGCAGCTATGCTATTTCCAGATAAGTTCACACACATTCTGAGGTAGTAGGGGGTTACAATTTCAGCATATGAATTTGGGGAGGACAAATTTCTACCAATAACAGACAGAAAGACAGGCTTCTTTCCACTATATCAGTCATTAACTCTTTCAGACATCTCCCTAGCATCCAGGAAAACAAATAACACAAGATATAACAAATCAAGACACAATCAAGTGGCAAAACAACAACAACAACATGAAGTAGCCCCTGTAAGCAGCCTCCTTTGTGTGAGGGCATCTAAATACATTCTTGTACATAGGAAAAAAAATTGTATTCAAGTTATTTAATATACTCCCACCTTTGCAACAACCTATCACATGCAGCTAATTAAAAAAAACAGCAGCAACAATAGTAGCAAAAACAACTGCAATTGTGTCTGCAGTAACATGTTCCACATGTGGGAAAGGATATTAATTTTGACCCTTAATGATATCCCTTTTATTTAGATCTTTACAGTGTGAAACAAACTGCTATAGGGTTTGACTCATTTCATTTCTACAGCCACAGGGGCAGAGGCAGGGCTCATGTTGTCCTCGGGAGATATGAGTGAACTCAGGCTCAGTGAAGCCAAGTGCCTTGATCCATACCAGAAAGCCAGCCAGAGCAAAGATAAGGAGGCCTGATCCTTCAGTTCCCATTGCCCAGTTCTAGATGCCTTCCACAACTGGCTGTTCTCTCTCTGAAGATGTATCTTTCGTAGGCTGGACTTCTCCTTCTGTTTCCTCCAGATGCCATGCTTTCAATTTCAGTGTCTTGGATCTTGTTTTTTTCAGTTTGTCCTCTTCCCTTCACCTGTGTAAATTCTTGCATCCTTCAAGAATCGGATTAAAATTTCTGCCTTTTCCAAATGTCCAGCCCATATTCATCATTTTTCTTAAAACCAAATGTGCTTATTCTTCACAAAATTTAGGTTAAATTGATCATTAATTCCCTTGCACGTTTCACAATTCAGTTTTTCTGCATGCATGTGTACATACAGGCGTTTTGTGTGTGTGTGTGTGTGTGTGTGTGTGTGTGTGTGTGTGTGTGTATGTGTGCATTTTTTTAGTATCCATGCGCCTGGTTCAGGGCTTGGTCTAACAAGGTCAAAAAAGACTATTTGCATATTGATTAATTTATGTTTTATCTCCTTTAAAATATTTACTCATTGTTAACCACTCATAAATATTAGTTTATAATAATTAAGAGGAGGATCCTGAGTTTTCATGCAGATCTAATATTAACTAACTTAAATACAAAGAAAGCCTTCATAAAAAGTTTTTTTTATATATATATATATTTTTTGTTTGTTTGTTTGTTTGTTTGTTTGTATTGGTTTTTTTTTGAGTAGGAGTCTTACTCTGTCACCGAGGTTGCAACCTCGAGCTGCTGGGCTCAGGTGACCCTTCTGCCTCAGCCTTCCAAGTAGCTGGAACCATAGGCATGCACCACCACACCCAGTCAATTTTTTAATTTAGCGTAGAGAAGAGGTCTTGCCAAGTTGCCCAAGCTGGTCTTGAACCCTTGGACTCAGGCAATCCTCTCGCCTCCACCTCCCAAAGTGCTGAGATTACAGGCATGAGCCACCACACCTACCCATATTTTTATATAATATTATCAAACTAAAATTATCTCAATCACCAACTCAAGTTAGTTAATATTTAATTTTTTTCTATTCTAAGACAATAGAGCTCATTTAATAAAACCATCATATTCTTTTTATTTTTTTATGCAGTTTTTGTTTCCATTTTGTCATATTAGTTTTCTCACTATTACAATTAAATAATAGAATCAGATATAGTCTAGAGTAAAGTTACAGCCTCTGTACATTAGTTTCATAATGAAAAGGAAGCAAAGAAATAAGTCAACAAACCCTTCTGGCTTTTGCATTAACTACAGGACTGTGTTGATTGGAGAAAATAGTACTGTGTGCTGTTTCAGCACACTTCATGTGTTAATTTTATGTAACATGCATAGATATTAAGGCAGACACTAAAGAGAGTCACTGATATTTGGGGGCTTTTGCTTTGGGGTATGGTCAATAACTGCTGCCATTCCATTTGTTGAATATTTTGCGTTTATAGGGCTGTGTAATATCCAGCGAGAGAGTCTCAACTTTCATTTAGAGATACAGTCACACAAACTACTCAGAAGAAATCTATATTGAAGGGATAGATTTGACAGTCATAAAAATATAGATGACAGCTATCACAATTCACAAGAGCCTTTAAGAAAACATGTAGAATAAGATTATTGTGAGTTAAGATGCAGGAAGGAAAAAAAAATAGTCTTCTTAAAATTAGCTATTTCAATAATGCTGAAGTAAACATAGGAGTACAGAGATCTCTCTGAAAAATTGATTTTATTTCTTTTGGGCATATACCTAGAAGTGGAATTGATGGATCATAGGTAGTTCTATTTTTTAATTTTTTGAGGAAACTCTATACTGTTTTCCATAATGGCTGTATCAGTTTACTTTCCCATTATCAGTGTACAAATGTTCTCTTTTCTTCACATCTTTACCAACACTTATCTTTTATATTTTTAATAATAGCCACTCTAACAAGTGTAAGTGACATCTCATTGTAGTTTTGATTGACATTTCCTTAGTGATAGCGAAGTTCTGCATCTTTTAATATACCTCTTGGCTATTCGTATGTCTTCTTCTGAGACATGTCTATTCAGGCACTTTTGCCATTCTTAATGAGTTTACATCTGTGTGTGTATGTGTGTGTGTGTGTTTTCTACTGAGTTGTAAAAGAATCTTATATATTAATGCCTATGTGATATGTGGTTTGGAAAACATTTCTTTCATCCCATAGGTTGCCTCCCCTCCCTTTTTTTTGCTATGCAGAAACTTTTTAGTGTGAAGTAATTCCATGTATCTACTTTTGCTTTTGTTGTCTGTGCTTTTGCTGTCATATACAAAAATTATTACCAAGTTCAATATCCAAAAGCTTTTCTCCTTTGATTTTTACTAGTAATTTTATGGCTTGGGATCTTAACTTTTAGTCTTTATTTTGAACTGAGTTTTGTATATCCTCTGAGATAAAGGTTCGATTTTATTCTTCCACATGTGACAATCCATTTTTGACAACATGGATAGACCTGAAAAACGTTGTGCTATTGAATAAGACAGACATAGAATGACAAATGCTACATAATACCACTTATATGTAAAATTTTAAATAGTCAAACTCAGAAAAACGAAGAGTGCAACAGTGGTTTCCAGGAGCTGGGGGTAAGGGGAAGCGGGGTGATACTGTTATACAAGATGAATAAGTTCTGGAAACCCAGTGTCTAACAATGCGACTGTAGTTAGTAATATTGTGTGGCACGCTTGAAATTTGCTAAGAGGATAGCAAATTTGCTAAGTGTTCCTGCAAAGAAGAAAAAGGAAAAGCGGAAGGAGAGAGAGAAAGACACAAAGACAGAGAAGGAGAAGAAGGAGCAGGAGACGAGGGAGGAAAAAGTGGAGAAGGGATAGAAAATGGTAACTGTGTGAGATTATTATTATGTTAATTATTTGGTTTCACAATGTATGAGGGGGGCAAAAATTTTTAAGTATTTTTTGGGAGGGCAGGCCCCTTGTAGTACAGGCTTCCTCTACTGGATAAGTGTTCTAGGAACCCATCATCATCAGTGTACCAGCTAACATTCTTGTGAGAGACTGCTTTTAGCTTTAGTTGTTTTCTTTTCTTGAGATTCTTTCAATGCATCTACCCACAAGTTGAATGATTTACATGAATGACCTTCCCACACCATGCTGAGTGTTCCACAGATTTGACCAAAAACAGCATGACCCCAGTGCCCACCCTCTGTATTCACCTGCTCTTGCTCTGAATGTGTTTTTTGTTTTTGTTTTCCTGGATTAAATAAGTCCTCAAAGGGAAACATTTTGCCAATATAGAAGAGGTGAAACAAAAAAAATGGCAGAAGCACTAAAAGGCATCAAAATTGATAGTTCAAAAACTTGTTTTGAGCAGTGGAAAAAGCATCTCCATAGGTGTACCACATCAAACAAGAGTACTTTGAAGGTGACAGAAGTTTAAATATGTAAGAATGAACATACACATTTTTATTAAATAAATTCTGGGTTTTTTGGTGACCTCCCCTTGTATACATATAGTAAGTAATCAGGCTGTTCATTTTGAACATATAGAATTACAAATTGCCAACTATATCTCATAAAAACTGGGGAAAAGATGAAATAAAATTAGCTATTTGAGAAAGAAGGGTAATACTGTTGCAACTAAAATGATACTTTTTAAAAAATGGAGATTTCTTCCATCTCCTTCCTTTGTGGTGTGTGAGTTGAACTGGAATAAGGATCCAGACAGTAGATACAGAGTATAGTAGACAGTGTGGTGCACCAACCCCCAGGTACCAGAAGTGTTGGTTGCTGAATTCAGAACTGAATCTCTCTCCAAAATGTGTGGCTGAAGGGAGTTACTTGCCAAGATTACAACCATCCCCATGGGGCTGCCTGCCTTTCATTATTGCTTAATGGAGTGGAAAATGTAACCTCATACCTCAAGTGAGACAATTTTGTAGAGCCATTCCAACTCCAGACTATCTACAAACTGTGCTGAAGCTCTGTGGTCACTACATTGCAGTTTTAACTTCTCATACTATTTTTTTCTTGCTTTCTTTACCTTTCATAAATGTTGATTACAGAGCACAACTTAAAAAGCCTTATGAATACATTCTTCATAGACTCAGTCTTTGCCTGGAAGTTCAAGCTGTGACAGAGACATGGAAGAGAAGAGAAAAAAATAACAATTGGTGCAAGGGAGCAAAAATTGGCACAAAGGTACAAAATTAGAAGCAGAGACAGAATAGTTAATCAGAAGGATATAAGGTTCTTTTGCAATTAAAGTAAAATGACATGTGGATGTAAACAAATGATGCAATGGAAAATTAAAGACGTTTGTGCTTTAGAATCTTACATTTCTCTTCTTGTACAGTTGACAATCAGTTCTTCTGTTAAGATGAAGGAGGATATCTTTTCAGGTTTGAGAAAAGTAATATACGTTTAATGTAGTAGGCAAGCAGAATGAAGAAGAAAGGTGACCAATTCAGAGAAAATGATTGTTTAGACCACTGCTGAGGATAAAATTTAAGTTGGAAAGTACAACTTGAAAAGAGAAAAGTTGTGGTAACCCTTTCGGGTCAGGTCCCCTCCCACTATGGGAGTTTTTCTGTTCTTTCAAAAAATCCTGCTATAGCTAGGCTCGGTGACTCAGCCTGTTCTCATTGCCCCCAAGCCCTTTGGGAGGCTGAGGTGAGTGGATCGCCTGAGCCCGCGGGTTCGAGACCCACCCAGGCAACTTGGAGAGACCTCATCTCTACAGCAAATCAAAAAAATTAGCCGGGCATGGTAATGGGCGCCTGTAGTTCCAGCTACTTGGAAGACTGAGGCAGAAGGATCGCCGGAGCCCAGCAGGTCGAGGCTGCGGTGGCTGGGAGCGGCCACTGTACTCCAGTCTGGGCAACAGAGTGAGACTCCAACTCAAAAACAAAAAACAGAAAACAAAAACCCAAAAAACTCTGCTATGTCACTAAAAAAAAAAAAAAAAAAGGAAAAAAGAAAAGAAAAGAAAAAGAAAAAGAAAAAAGAAAATGTTGATTTCGTTATTTCACATGAATTCATTAATCTGAGTTTCAGTTCTTCAGCTGAACACTTGGGATAGTAACACCAGCCCTTATTACTCCATATAACTGTTGGAATTATTAATAAAACATTGTATGCTAAAGTGAATTTTAGTAAATTATAATAGCCATATTGATGTCAAAAGTTGTTTTGGTCAATGTAAAGAAACATTGACTAGAGTTGGCAAATAAATTAAACAGGACTTATGCCCGTAATTCTAGCTTTGGGAGGCCAAAGTGGGAGGACTGCTTGGAGTTCCAGAAGTTCCAGATCAAACTAGACAACATATTGAGACCCAGTCTCTACTATAAATACATACATACATACATAAAACAGCTAGACATGATGATGCATCTGTGGTCCCAGCTCTTTTAATTGAAAGGCTAAGGCAGAAGGACTGCTTGAGCCTAGGAGTTTGAGGCTGTAGTGAGCTATGATTACACCACCGTACTCTAACGTGGGCAACAGAATGAGAACCTGTCTCTTTAAAAAAATCAGCCAACATGCAGAAACTAAAACCTTAGCCATGTTAATATAAAAACTTAACACCTATGCTCTGATGTTACTCATTGCCGACTTCCCATAAAACTTCCACCCAGTCATCAGAATGCTAACCTGATAAGAAGCTTTGTAAGGATGATTTATAACTGGCTACTTTTTGAAAAAGGGCATGCAAGAGTCGATTAATGCACTCTAATAGAACCACTTATAACTGCACTGAATGCCACGGATATCCTTGTTATTTGATTGCATTCTTCTTCAGATCTCAGTACTCAAGTCATCTATGATTGGTCTGTCTCGTCTTGACCTGAGGCATAGCTGTACAAGTCAATGAAGTTGGAATATTTTGCTCTCCTTTTCTTTGCCATATATTATAATTGATTCCATTAGCCCTCGTTTCATTAGCCCTCCTAAAACCTTTCATGATGTATAGTTCTGAGCAGCAGGGATACAACAGCATACTGGCTCCCTTTGTTACCGATCTGGAAGGAAGTCTGAATACTATGCATCACAAATTTTATATATATATATAAAATTTGTGATGCATAGTATTCAGTATATATATATATATATATATATATACATATATATATAGTGATGCATAGTATTCAGTGTATATATATATACAAATATATATATATATATATTTGAAAAAGGCAAAAGAAATTTCAAAATGACTTTTAGCTTGGCTTTTTTGTTTTTTTGAGTTGGAGTCTCACTCTGTTGCCCAGACTGGAGTGCAGTGGCCATTCTTGGCCACCGCAGCCTCAATCTGCCCGGATCCGGCGATCCTTCTGCCTCACCCTTCCAAGTAGCCAGAATTACAGGCATGAGCTACCACGCCGGGCTGATTTTTTGATTTATTGTAGAGATGAGGTCTCACGACCCAGGCGAGTCTCGAACCCGCGGGCTCGGGCAATCCACTTACCTCAGCCTCCCAAAGGCGCGGGATTACAGGCTGAGCCACCAAGCCTGGCTGGTTTTCATTTTATAGATTAGTTGTTCCAGATGCAGAGAAAGAAAATATATTAGAGAGTACATTGAAAATTTTCATTTTAATTGATCTAAAATTTTTATGAAAGCATTTGCATAGACTTCTCCAAAGAAACATAATATATATAGAACATTGTCATGGTTGTGGCATATCTTATGGGAGATTATATATAGATACAGTTATATAGGTGCATCTATATCCTGGAAGAGATTCATCATACGGTATTAGTGCATGTTGTTATGGAGGTCAGGAAGTTCCACAGTCTGCAGGCTGCAAGCAAGAGACCTGGAAAACTGGTGATGTAGTTTGAAGGCCTGAGAAATGGGGAGTTGATAGTATAGATTCCTGTCTGGGTATGGAGGCCTGAGAACAGGAGTTGTGGATGTGGGCAAGAGAAGATCAATGTTCAGCTCAAGCAGTTAGGTAGTTAGTTATTTCAACCCTCCTCAGCTTTTTGTTCTGTTTCAGACCCTTAACATCATTGGGAGGGCTATCAGTTTTATTCAAATCACCTTTTTACATGTTAATTTTTTCTAGACAGATCTTCACAGACACACCCAGAAATCATGTTTAACCAGCTATCTGCATATTCTGTGGCCCAGTTGAGTTGACACATAATATTAGCCATCATCACTATGCGCACACCTCTATCCACATTCATAGAAACACACATTCTCTCTCCACTCTGTGTCATGCTGGAAAATACAAAATAGATAAATTTTAGTTTGTAATGAAAATCCTTCAAAGCTAAATACATTTGGATAACTCTTATTTCTTCTGTTCTCTCCTTTCTTCAGGAAGCCAGCTCTCATCTCAAACACGGATATACCTCCTCACCAAATATTAAAAGGTCTCCTGTTGGGAGCCAGCCTTGGAGGCCCGCCTGATTGACAAAGTCCAGGTGTGCTGAGGACCCCTGGCCACAAGCGAGTCCGGGCAGCTGAGGCCCTTTTGTCTTCCGTCTTTGCTGTTGGTGCGGCTGAAGAAATTCTGTGCAGTCGTGGAAGAAGAAAATGGCATGTTTATGTGAAGTACTCACAGCTAACCTGGAAATGTCATGGTCCATTTTTCCATTTTCCCACTATGCCGCTTGGCCTTTTCTAACATATGCAAGGGTTAAACTCTGAAGCACATCAAGAATGCTTTCTTTCACTTGGTTATAAGTTACTAGATATTGCTTAAGTAAAAAATGATGTAAGTATATTCACTCCTTATTTGATTTAGAATTATGCAGTTTAGTGTTTAGACATAAGGTTTTTTAGAAGCACAAGTTTATAGTAAGTTCATTATGAATTCATTATAAGTTCTAACACTTATCTAGGAGTTATGTAGGTGATTTATAACTGTTTTCACAGATTTAGGATGAAGATTAATCATTAAGGTTTTTACTTAATTCAATAGTTAAAATTCTAAGTTAACATTTATAGAGTGGGTTTTCACTGAACTCATACTAATCAGACACTTTTATGATAGGTTAGCTAAAGACAGAAAGCAACATTGGGGGCCTGGGAAACATTACTAAAACATTCTTTTGAGTTCTCTTTAGAAACAAGCACTGCAGGATAAGAGAAAAGTAACAAAGACATCTGGATGAGAGAGGCGATTACAAGGCTCTGAAGGTCATAGAAGCCTAATATGGGAAAACTGCTGACACATGAAGAAATGTACACTTAGAAACTTTCTTGAGACATTTCAAGGACTATAATTTAGGACTTTGGACTAAAAGTATCATTGTTGGCTTTATGAATAAGACTCATTGTCTGAATGTTTATAGGGATCTTGGTTTGTTTCTTGCCAAGACCACTAGATGGTAACTTTTAAAGCATATGTACGTGAAGGAATTTTCTTTGTCTTGCCCCTTTACGAATGGTATAAAAGCCCTGTGTTAACTAACATTAAATTGTCATCTGTTCAGGAAGCAGGTGGCCGAGTATAATATTTTTGTCCTTCGCCTATCCGTCTCTCCTTCAGGAAATCTCACGATCCTTGTGGGGCTGGACCCCTGCAGTCTCCCAAATGCTGTGTAATAGTAATCAAAGAAGGGCTAAGGGTTACTAAACTTTGGAATATTTATTAAAAGAAGGCTCAGCCTATTTTTTTAAGATTACTATTAAAATAAATGAATTAGTAATTGCATATGTGTATGAGGGATGGGTGGGTATGTGTTACCTGAATATCATTACTTCCTGAATATCACTACTTTTTACTCACCTAGCTAAAATAAAGCATTTCATAATTTTGTGGGTTTAAGCATTGCTTAATAAAAGGTGACATTTGCTCACAAAACCATCAGTATTAAAAGTTAAAGTATTTCTTTAAGGAAGGAAAGTCTGTTGCTATGTGATTCAATACAAGGTTGTAATATTAGGCTTGTTATTATTAGTTGTTGAAAATGCACTGTGTTCACAAATGCTGAAATATATAACAAAATAGCATTTTGTTACAAAGTTAAGAAAATAGGCTGGGCTTAGTGGCTCAGCCTATAATCCCAGCACTTTGGGGGGCCTAGGCAAGTGGATTTCCTGAGCCTGTGGGTTTGAGACCATCCCTGGCAACTTGGTGAGACCTCGTCTCTACAATAAATAAAAACTTCAGGGTATATTCCCAGTAGGGGGATTGCAGGGTCATATGGGAGGTCAATATTTAGAGCTTTTAGGAATTGCCGTACTGTTTTCCTCAGAGGTTGCACTAGTTTGCACTCCCACCAACAGAGTAGAAGTGTTCCTGCACACGTATGTTTATCTCAGCATTGTTCACAATAGCAAGAATCTGGAAGCAACCATGCTGTCCATCAAAAGAGGACTGAATTAAAAAAATGTGGTATATATACACGATGGAATACTACGCAGCCATAAAAAAGAACAAAATCATGAATTTTGCAGCAACTTGGATGGAACTAGAGTCCATAATACTGAGTGATCTCTCACAGAAACAAAGATCTGAGTATCACATACTCTCACTCATATAGTGGACCTTGAACAACCAACGTAATACTATAAGAAAATGACCAACAGTGGTGGAAAACTATGGGGGTGGGAGGGAAAGGGAGATGGGATTAACGGTAGTAAATATCTGTCTGGGGACGGGGAGACACCTCTTATCAACAAGGATGCCTGAACGGAACACATCTGTATACCTAACCCTTAACTGTACCCCACAATATCATTAAAAAAATTGATTTAAAAAAAAACAAGACAACTTAGCTTGGTGTAGTAGCGCGCACCTATAGTTCCAGCTACTTGAAAGGCTGAGGCGAAAGAATCTCTGGAGCTCAGCAGGTGGACTCTGGGGTGGCTGTGAGAACACCACTGCACTCCAGCTAGGATGACAGAATGAGATTCCAGCAGAAAAAGAAAGAAGATATCATACAGTCTTACATAAGCTACAAACTAGTGCTTAATATTTATTCATGCATTATAGTCTGCAAAAGTTAGACAGTTGGAAAGGGTGTGGGATGATGTATTGTGAGATGGCAAAAACAGAAATGTAAAATGTTGTCAGAGTCCATGATAAAGCATACAAAAGCAGTGAAGGGATCTGAGGGTCATGATATGCCTTTAAAATGGTGAAGGGTCAAAGCCCTGCTCATGTATGAGCATTCTGATTTGCCTTCTCATCTATGTGTCAATTGTCAATTTTTGACCTTTACTTTGCCCTTCTACTGAATTTTTTATACTTCCACTTAGTTCCTGTTTTTTTTTTTGACTTTGATTGTATTTACTACTGGATATGACTCACATCTGCTAATGAAAGGCAGCAGGGAATAGCAAGAAAGAGTACGCAATATAGAATCAGAGTGTTTGGGTTTCTATATCGGTTCAAATGCTAATGAACTCTGTGTTTTAAACAAGTCAATAAATCATCCTATCCTTCAATCCCCTTCTCTGCAAAATAGGGATATTAATAGTGTCTACTATATGTGATTGTTTTATGAATTATATATGTTAATTTACATGCAGTATATAGAATAGTGTTTGGCACACAATATGTGTTTGCTACTATTATGATAATTAGATTGGGTTTTAAAAATAAGTTTCTACTCTTCCCAAGCAAACTGGATTTGCCATTCAAGGAAAACTGCCAAAGTCTTATGAAACAAACAAAATCAGTAAATATTTCTACAATATTTGAACTTTAGTCTATTCTCAATATAATATCAAGAAAAAAGTACAGAAATGGCTATAAGAAAGTATTTTTCAGTCCACCTTCTAAATAGGAGATCTAGAATAATAAAACTAAATAAATCAAGCTTCTTTGATATCTAAATTGCTTCTCACCTGGGGCTTCAGAAGTTAGAGCATATCTTCAGACACTTCCATGAAACACAATAATCTATCTTGAGAAAGTTAGCAAATTGAACCCCCCAACTGACAAAATTACTTATTCTAAAATCGTGTGCAATGTATTTATTCAGGTATAATATATTAAGTGTCTCCAAGTGTGCTGGGTACTTTTTATTAGGTGTTGGTAAATTCAAAATTCAGAAATGAATTTTTCTTCTTTCAAATTTGGTAGAAGAAAATCCATATGGGGATGACTGACATAATTGAAGAAACAAAAGATGATAGGAATCTGAAAAACAATAACAAAAGTTAGAATGACAGAGTTCTAAAATACTAAATGTCAGGATAGAGGAACAGAGAGAAAGGAATGTTGGATAATTCTTTATAAAAGGAGATCTAATTGATTTGACTAAACTAATTATTTGGGGTAGATCTTTGAATAATTGAATGAATTTTATCAGGTGACCAAATAAGTGATATTCCAGGATACAGAGACAGTACCAACAAAGGCTCAGGAAAATGGAAGTGCTCTATAAGTAGCTAATAGAGAGGAAGTGTCACTGAGAAATTGAGATAATTGGGAAAATAAAGCTGAGATAGGATGCAGCAAGCTCTGAAAGCCCTGCTAAGACTTTATCCCATTAGTAATGGAGAATTATAGAAAATTTCTGAGAGCATGAGTTGAAGAATTTAGAGAAGATTCTGGATTCTGGAAATCCAATTCTGGAGTCAGGATGGGTATGAATTACTACACACACACAAACACACACACACACACACACACACACACACACACACACACACACACACACATTGGATTAAAGAAATGCAGCTACAAGGCCACTGTTAACAGTATCCAAGAGAGACATGGCAACCTAAAGAAGATAATAGTCATAGGAAAAGAATGTAGGGTGCCATTTAAAAGATAAATGAATTTAAAATATAAAATAGAAGTTTTAAGTGAGGAAACAAGAAAATCAAATTTGTCTGTGAGCTTTCTTGCTTACATTTTTAAAAAATTCATTAAGATAGGGTAGAGTGGAGGAAGAAAAATTCAAAAGGGATGACAATAATAATTTCAGTTTTAGGAAGGTGAATTTGGCTTTCAAGGGAAGACAGTCACCAAAAGACAGTTGGCTTTGTAAGTTTAAGGTTCAGTAAGGATCAGGAGGCGATCCTAGGTCTCCTAATAGGGTGTTGTTTGAAACCATGGAAGTAAATAGGACTACCAAGAACTGGAGGAACAAAGAAAAGATATATATATTTTTTATTGTCCATTGTGTTAAAAACACTAGACTTTTTAACCATATTATTTAATGAAGGTCAAGGACACAGATGTAAACACAAGATAAAGCAACCATTGCTGTATGAAAATAGAAATGTCAAATGCTGTGGTGATCTTGAGTAGAGTGAAGGCATGGCACATTGGAATGAGCAGCTAGGGTCATTATTTTGAATTTGTTTGGTTAACTCCACTTTCTGAAAACAGTTATGAGGTGTAAAAACATCAACTGATTATTTAATGTCACATTCTTCTTATTCCTCTTGTCAGTATGATCCTGAGAAATCATCTGAAGACTACAAAGCCCAACCAGAGTTGGAAATGTACCATCTAACTGATGTCTGCATCCTATCTGATGCTGATTATCTCCCCCAGTGCAAAGTCAGGTGCTTGGGTTCCAACTGTTCCTATTAACATCTGTTACCTCAGAGTCTGCTTACAAGTGTTTGCTGAATAGGAGGAAAGTCAAGCAGGGGAAAAGCAGGAAGGAAATTGGATCTCATGGAATTTTTAGCCAATTTTTGGTTTTATTTTAAAAGTGTAGGGAGCAGTAATAGGCCTATGTGGTCAAAAATAATTGTCCTATTCTTTTTTTTTTTTTTTTAGTAATCTATATTTTACTTAATTTTTAATTTTAAGGATGGGTACAATTCATAGTTAGGTATACAAATGTCTATTATTTTGTACCCTTGTTGATGAGGTGTGCCCCCCCGAGCAGTTTCCCATTACTGCCAATTCTGCCCCCTTTCCCCTGGCAGTTTCCCACTACTGACAATCCTTTTCTTACAGTATTATGATAATTGTTCAAGATCTGCTTATGAGTGAGAACGAAGTGGGCAAAAGATATGAATAGACACTTCTTGAAAGAAGATATACAACATAGGAGCAGCCAACAGATACATGAAAAACTGCTCAGTCTCACTAGTCATCAAAGAAATGCAAATTAAAACCACTGAGATATTACCTAACTCTATTCAGGATGGCCAACTTAATAACTCAAAACACAACAGATACTGGAGAGAATGCAGGGGAAAAGGGAACACTTTTAAACTGTTGGTGGGAGTATAAACTAGTATTTTCCTATTCTTAATTTAGCTTATGCCAAGTTGGAAAAGACACTTGATGGCCAGTATCTCCTTGTGCATGGCTACTAGTTATTCTGTTTGTGTCTGTATTACTGGCAAAGGTTAAAGTTCCATTGATTCATCTTCCATATTCTTTCATAGCTGAAGTCAGATATGAAGTGGACACATAGCAGTATACACAGCAGTATACACAGTCTCTTTGTCTTCATCAAGAAGTGAAGATATAGGAGAAGAAAAGGTATAAATTACTTTCCTTTGCTTCCTCAAAGAACAAACAAAAAGGTTGAATAGAAAATAGAGGACAAAAAAGCAAGCAAATAAAAGCCCCACAGGCAATAATATATTGTTATACTGACTCTACATAAAACAAACAAATAAACAAAAACAACTGATTTTCAACATTTGATAAACTCTGGGTATAAATACTCCCACCTAAGGACAATTTCAAATTATCAAGAGTAAACAAGCTGTTTTCAAATTGCACATTTAACAGTTAAGTCTAGCAAGTCAAGCAAGCTAACTTCAGCACAATGCATGTGTGAGTGTGTGTGTGTGTGTGTGTGTGTGTGTGTGTGTGTGTGTGTGTGTGTTTAGATCAGAGAACTTGGCATTTTTAGGATATTTATCTTTACCTACCACAGAGTCATAATTATCCTTTATCTACCTTAAGAATCATTGTTTTTATCTGCCTTTCTTGAGCTTACCAATGCACTGAAAATAACAACCAATATCTCGATCTTTGTTTTAACCTTTTTACCTCTTAGAGATAATGGTAGTTCTTCTCTGCTCCCAAGGAAAAGGAAAAGGATGGACTTTGAAGAACGAACTTCACGTTCCTTTCCTTCCCTAAACACAAGTAAATAATCCCACTAAATGGTCTCTCTCTCTCTCTCTCTCTCTCTCTCTCTCTCTCTCTCTCTCTCTCTCTCTCTCTTTTTACCAATAAGGCTAAAGCACATTTAAAAAAATCTGTTGCTTTTAACTTCAATCAGGGCATTTGCCATTTGCATTTGGGGTTAGATATTTAAACATATTTTAAAGAAAAAGTAATGTGAGTAATCCCTTTTCTCAAGTTAATCTTTAAATTCAGGAAGAAAGAAACAACTAAAAAAGTAAGATAAAAATCAAAAAAGAATTGCATCTTTGAATTTTAAAAAAATGACAGTCCAGGAGTAAATAAGTCCTATGATTTTTTATTTGTAGTAAAAAATTTCTCTGTCAAAAATGATGATTATATAAAATCAATTTAAAGAATATCTTAAACTACAATTACAATGAGGTGCTATTATTTTCAAAGTTTCATTTAAAAAAAAAAATATATATATATATATTTGTTAATAGAGATGAAGTCTCACTATGTTGCCCAGGCTCATCTCTATCTCCTTGGCTCAAGGAATTCTCTCACCTGTCTCCCAAAGTGTTGGGATTACAGGCATGAGCCACTATGCCCAACCCAAAGTTTGGTTTTCTATCAACTAGTATTTCATCAAATGTTGTGTAAGGAAATATTAAGTTAATCTTTTTATTAATTTTCATATCACAGACTTGATCATTAATATAGCACATTATTTTATTACTGCCAAAAATTCACTGACTTTCTTAACATTGTACAAAAAATGATTTTATGTAATTATCAGTTACTACACATTTGAGACTTCAAAAGTGATTCTCTTACTTTCATTTTGCTGAGCTACAAAAATACGTATATAATTAAAGCTTTTGTGGTTTTCTTCATTCAAATCTTCACTTAACTTAATTAAGCTACTGCTGATACAGAGACCTGCTAATGTCTGTCCATATTATAACAGCCCCTAGAGAAGGTCATGGCAAGTGCTCAAGCGCTCCTGTTCATTCCTGAACAATATTCCTGAGAGTGAATAAAAGTTGTGCTTCCCCTTATCTCCTATACATGCCCATAAAGTAGCTTCAAGGGTTCCTTGACTTCCCAGTAGCCTATGCCCAATTAACTGAAAGATGCAAATCTCCATTTACTCCCTTTTTCTGAGTAGTTATAAGTTTGAATAATATAGTATCGATATAATCATAAGCCTTGTGAATTGTATAACTTTTGTATCAGTGTAATCATAAGTTTTGTGATTTGTATTTTTGTGTAATGCATGATGTCTTAGGCTTTGTAAACTTCCTTTACTTTGCAGCAAGCTTGATTAATGCTCCTGCCAGGCCCTACTAATAAAAACTATGAGATACCTCTGATATCTGGCACCAGGAAGTCTGGACTGATAAATGTCACCTTCGATAAATGCAGCTGAAACTCAAGTTCTATACAAAACTTTGCTGGTCATGTGGCTAATGTATAGATACTAACAATTCTGGACTTATAAAAGTGAACTGTAAAAGCCTGGAGGGTGAGCAGAACCTTTTTAGAAAAACCTCCAGTCTGGCTCTACTCCCTGGATTTGAACTCGGAAATAAGCTTTTTTCTACCAATTCCCTGCACCTTTGATTTATTGGTATCAAGGGGAGCAGTCGAGTGTTACTCGGACCGTAACACTGCCAGTGTTAAATTGATACTCTGTAGTATGCTTTTACAACTTTTTCTGGATTGAGTTTCTACTGAGTTATGTATCACACATAATTACTTAAACAGAGATAACTCCTCTGGAGGGTAAAGTTTCTTGGTAATACAAAACTCAGTTATGTTTTAAAAACCTGTGATATAGGAACTTATTCTTTTTGATGCTTTGTTTTTAGTCAGTGGCTGTGGTGACCTCACTGCTATGAATGTATAAAAGATATTTCAAAGAGTGTTATATTCAGTGGTGAAAAGTTGAAGCATTTCCTCTATGGTTGGAAACAATACTAGGATACCCTCATTTACCACTACTTTCCAATATAGTACTGAAAGTCCCAGCCAGAGCAATTAGGCAAGAAAAAGCAATAAAAGCCATCTAAATTGGAAAGAAAGACATTAAATTTTCTCTGTTTACAAATGACATAATTTTACACATATGAAAACCTAAAGATTCCACCAAAAAACCTTTAGAACTGATAGATGGATTCAGGAAAGTTGCAGTATAATTAATCATCAAATAAAAATCAGTAGCATGTCTATAGACTAACAATGAACTATCGGGGAAGAAAAACATCAAGAAAACAGTCCTATTTACAATTGCATCAAAAATTTTTAGGGAATCTGTCAAAAACTCCTAACACAGATAAATGACTTTGGCAAAGTCTCAGGGTACAAAATCAACATGCAAAAGACAGCTGCATTTTTATACAACAATACCAAGCAGGCAGAGAATCAAATAAAAAGCACAGTCCTATTCACAGTAGCCTAAAAAAAAAAGTGAAATACCTTGGCATCTTCCTAACCAGAGAAGTGAAAAATCTTTACAACGAAAACTACAAAACTGCTCAAAGAAATCAAAGAAGATACAAACAAATGGAAAAATATTCCATTCTCATGGACTGGAAGAATCAATATAGTTAATATGGCCACCCTCCCCAAGGCAATCTACAGATTCAATGCAATAACCATGAAATTACTGACATCATTCTTCTCAGACTGGAAATGACAATACAGAAATTCTTGTGGAAACAAAAAAGACCAGGGATAGCCAAAACAATCCTCAGCAAAATAAACAAAATGGGAGGTATTAAACTTCCAGACTTTAAACTTTATTATAAGGCCATGATAACCCAAACAGCCTGGTTTTGGTAGAGGAACTGGCATATAGACCAGTGAAACACGATAGAGATTCCAGAAGCAAAAGTTTGGTTTCTCAATGAACTCATCTTTGACAAAGCCACCACCAGCACCCACTGGGGCGAGGAGACCCTATCCAGCAAACAGTGCTGGGAAAACTGGCTCACTGCATGCGGAATAATGAAACAGGACCCCTACCAAACAAAAAAGTCAACTCTAAATGGGTCAAAGACCTAAAGGTAAAAGCTCAAACTATAATAATCTTAGAAAATGCAGGAGACACTCTTTTGTGTGTGTGTGTGTGTGTGTGTGTTGGAGTCTCACTTTTTTGCCCAGGCTAGAGAGAAGTGGCATGCTCACGGCCACCGCTGCATCAACCTGTGGGCTCAGGCAATCCTTCCTCCTCAGCCTTCCAAGTAGCTGGAACTGCAAGCATGTGCTACCATGCCTGACTTATTTTTTGATTTATTGTAGAGATGAGGTCTCACCAAGTTGCCCAGGCTGCTCTCGAACCCTTGAGCTCAGGCAATTCTCTTGCCTTGGCTTTCTTAAGTGTTGGGATTATAGACTTGAGCCACTGTGCTCAGCCAGGAGACACTCTTATGCACATTGGAATAGGTAACCAATTATTGATTGTAATCCCAAATCATATGCCATAAGAGATAAGATAGACAAATGGGACCTTGTGAAACTGAAAAAGGTTTTGCAAAGCAAAAGAAACCATCAAGAGAGTGGAGAGATAGCCTACAGAATGGGAAAAAATATCTAACTAACTGTATATCTGACAAAGGCCTAACATCTAGGATCTACAAGGAACTCAAACAAGCCAAAAGAAAAAAAAGCCCTATTAAAAAGTGGGCAAAATATATGAATAGACACTTCTCAAAGGAAGACATTTGAGCAGCCGACAGATACATGAAAAAATGCCAAGCCTCACTAATAATCAAAGAAATGCAAATTAAAACTACACTGAGATACCACCTAACTCAAGACAGGATGGCCATCATCAGTACTCAAAAAACAACAAATGCTGGAGAGGATGCAAGGAAAAGGGAACATTTCTACACTGTTGGTGGAAGTGTAAACTAGTACAACTTCTGCGGTAACAATGTGGTGATTCCTAAAAGATGTAAAAATCAACGACCGCCCATACAACCCAACAAATCTCTCTTCTGGTAATATACCCAGAGGAACTCAAATCATTCTGCAAAAAAGATACCTGTGCATGCATGTTTATTGCAGCACTATTCACGATAGTAAAAAAACATGGAACCAATCATGCTGTCCATTGAAAGTAGACTGGATTTTAAAAATGTGGTAAATATACATGATGGAATATTTCACAGTCATAAAGAAGGACAAACATTGCACTTTGCAGCAACTTGGATGGATTTAAGAACGTATCATACTCAGTGATCTATCACAGAAACAAAGAACTGAGTACCACATGTTCTCACTCATAAGTGGACCTGAACAATTATCATAATACTATAAGAAAGGCATTGGCAGTAGTGGGAACCTACCAGAGGAGGGAGCAAGCGGCACACATTTCATCAATAAAGGTACCTGATCTTAAACTAGATGATGTGGGGACCAAAGTGAGGCCCAAACTTTACCTGTACAATGACCATTTGTATACCTAACCCTGAATTGTACCCCATATCCTTAGGATAAAATGTTTTTAAAAAAGTTCAACCACACTAATCATCGGAGAAATGAAAATCAAAACCACATTTAGATGTCACCTAATGCCAGTTAAGAATGGCCATCATTAATAAATCAAAAAACAAAAGATGTTGGTGAGTATGCAGAGAAAAGGGAATGAGTCTACACTGCTGGTGGGAGCATAAACTAGATCACCCTCTATGGAAAACAGTGCAGCAATTTTAAAAGATCTAGAAATTGACTTTCCATTTGACTCAGCAATCATCTTCTGGGAATATAGCCACAGGAATTCAAGTTAAATTCTACAAAAAAGATACCTGCACACACATGTTTATTGTAGCACTAATCACAATAGCAAAAACATGGAACCAACAATGCTGCCCAACAAAAGCGCACTGGATAAAAAATGTGGTACATATACACAATGGAATATTATGCTTCCATTAAAAAAAAATTATGGTCTTTGCAGCAACTTGGATGGATTTAGAGCCTATCATACTCAGTGATCTATCACATAAACAAATAACTAAATGCTACATGTTCTCACTCATAAGTGGGTCGCACATTTATCACAATATTACAAGAGAGGAATCAGCACTAGTGGGATACTGCTGGGGGGGAGGGGCCACCTAACATCACTAAGGGTACCTGATTCTAAACCAGGGGAAGTGAGAATCAGTGAGAGGCCCAAATTTTACCTGTACATAGACCACTTATGTGCCTAAACCTGACTTGTACCCCTCATCTTTAAAACAAAATAAAGAGAAAAAAAATCAGGAATAAATGCAGGCAAGTAGATAAAAGATATTTAAACTGAAAACTGCAAAACATTTATGAAAAAAATTGAAGAAGCCACAAATAAAGGGAAAGAGTCTGTTTTCACAGATTAGCTCTTTTGAGAGACACTGACGCTGGTGAGTTTCTGATGATTTCATGGGAAGATGGAAAAAGAAGTCTATGTCTCATTTTAACTTTTAGATCTAAGACATTTTGGGATGGGGGTTTGGATTAGAATAGGAAATTTTACCTTCCTTTAACTTCACACAGCCCAGGTTATTGTACAGCATTTGATGAGACATGGTTAAGTAAATCTCTACTAAACTCTACCCAAAATATTCCCTAAGGCTTTCCCTGTCATTCCCTAACTCTGTTTCAGGATAACAGCAAAAATAGCTCTCAACATGTTGCCTTGTTACATTATGATAGAAACATGTTAATGGTAAGTTTTTTGATGGCTTCTTTGTTTTAAAGAACATTTAAATAACTAACATTGATTGGTTTAAATATGTGTCTTTACTAGTAGTTCAGAGTGTGTGTGTGTGTGTGTGTGTGTGTGTGTGTGTGTGTGTGTGTGTGTGTGTGTATACACAACTTTCTGTTTTCCCAAATAATCAAAATCATCTTCTCTTCTCCCTGGTTTGGTAGATAGGGAATCTGATATACTCTGAAATTCTCATTATTCAACACTTTTAAATTTCTTGAGCTTCCTGTCAAAAAGCTAAGAAATTAAGATTCTTGTTTTTCATAAATCTTTCCAAGTTTCGTAGAATATGACAAGTGATAGATGTTATGAAGGCACTTATGCCATTGACATAACCCTTCTCTTTTCAAATAGTGAGATATTACTCCAGTTGCTTGGAAATTTACTAAACTCATTACCGAGCAACCAAGAATAGCTACGATGCATCTGTTAAATATTTCATAAAGACAAGGCAAATACAGTAGAAATTACCTAGTGAAAAAACAGGGTACCCTCAAGCAGCAAGAGGTTTTCACCAATATTTGCTTTGAATAATTTATTTTCCTGCCATCGTCTAGAATCTAAAAATGTATTTAAATTCTCCAAAATATTCAACCTCTAATAAAAGCAGAGCAAAAGTGACAGAGTTTTAAATGGGGTAAATACTTAACGTTGGTTTAATGACTCACTGCATAAATTTAACATATTCTCACCTTTCAGTTCTTTCAACACATCACTCCTACAAGGTGAAATATTTTTTACAGCACTAACACTTATAATCTTGTTTAGTATACAGTTTGTTAAGTTTCAGAATAGGATTACTTAGATACAAATTTTTATTATCTCAGGTACACATTGCATATATTATACCATCTCTGCTTCTTGTTGATCTCTCTCTCACTTTCCCTCTCCCCCCTGCATTGGCTCTCTCTCTCTCTCTCTCTCTCTCTCTCTCTCTCTCTCTCTCTCTCTCTCTCTTTCACACGCACACACACACACACACACTTAGAAAAAATGCAACTTGCTCCTTTAATTGTACACTGAAAATGTTCATGTCTTCCAAACTGTTGTCCAGTATGCATTGCAGTTGTCGCTGATTTTGGTCACCTTTAATATCTTAGTTGTCCAAAGATGAATACCTCATTTCTAAAGTGCTTTATACATCATTTGATGACTGAAATATACACAAATTATTCAACAAATGTTATTATTGTTACTACTACTGTTATCACTACACTCAAGTCTTTCCCTTGATCTTAATGCTCTCAATATCTGTAATTCCTCATTTTCGTGGGTCTTTTTCAGTTATTTCAAAGTATCTCTAAAATCTCCCATGTCTTCCTTACACATCCAGGTATTCACACACACATACACAATCATAAAACACACTATTATGTTCATGCATCTGTTTCATTATGGTCTATGCCTATAATATGCTGAAGTCAGGCTGAACGTCTCCTGACTAAAATATGTTACCATTTAAATTTACCTAATCATATAATTTTAATTATTTATTTAATTATTTAATTAAAATAAAATTTTAATTCAATACCAAAGTAAAAGTTGTGAAATTTTGATTTTATCATTGGAAGCTGTCTTCATCCAGCTACCACTCTTCATCTCTTTCCCAATTTTGACCACATTTAGTTAATGTGTCATCTAAAATAATTTATATACTCTGTCATCTATCTATCTATCTATCTGTCTATCTATCTATCTATCTATTTATCTTTCGATACAGCAACCACACTGTGCCAGGTAGACTCTGTGATTCTATTTGCTCTTAAAAGTTCAATTTACTAATTTTATTTTAAGCCTTTAAATATTGATAATAGGCACCCTAGATTAAAATAAGTAAGTTTCTAATTGTGTTCTGGGTATGGGGCTAGAGTTTTCAGTAAACTGAAGAATTTTTAGTACATGAAGAATAAACCCTCCTTACTATGTGTGCTTTGTTTAATGCCAATTATATTAGGTTTTTCCAACACTTAACAATACCACTTGCTATGGTCTGAATTTTTTTGTTCCCTCAAAATTCATATATTGAAACTTTACCCCCATAGTGTTAAGGGGCAAAGCCTTGACAAGATGACTAGGTTGTGAGGGGCAGATTCCTCAAGAATAGGATTGACGCTCTTATAAAAAAGCCAAGAGCAAATTTGTTTGCCTCTTCTACCACATGAGGACACAGGAAACAACTAGGAAAAAGCAGGTCTTCGCTAGACACAAGATCTGCTGGTACCTTGATTCTTTGATTTCTCAGCCTCCAGAACTGCAAGCAACAGCCTTTCATTGTTTATGTATTACTCAATGTAAGGTATTTTGTAAAAATAGTCTAACCTAAGAAACCACTCATAAACAAATTTTTCATGGTATACATTATATAAATGAAATACTATTCAACATTTAAAAATTTGTTGCAAGTGTAATTAGTCAAATCCCATGAGATAAGTGGTTATCATCCCTGATAGTACAATAAAATTGTATAAGAAGCTTTTTAAAATAAAGGCCCTATCCTCATGCCCAGAGAGTCTTGTTTAATTTTTCTGTGTATTAGCATTTTTACAACTTTCCAAAATGTTTGCATATGCAGTGAAAACTGAGAATGACTGCCCTGAATATTTTAATAAATTTTGGGTTTTGCCAAACTGTTTTGAAGGTTCTAAACACTTAAGTATACAGAAATCATACACATTTTTTCAGTGATTGCAAAGTTTATTGTTATTCTTATCTTTAACATGGTACCAAATAATTATTTTATTGCTTATTAATATATTTTTATTAATTTCTTCATTTCCTACTTATTTTATGTATTAGTATTATAGAAGTTTTTAATGCAACTATCTTAGCATAATATTTATAGTTCTAACAGGAAATTATTGTCTTAAGCCAGTCAGTATTATACTTTCTGGGCTAATGATACATTGATTCTTGATTGAGACACCTGGCATATTCAAACTTCAGGGTGATTCACATCCCTGGAGATCTTTATTGTGTTGGACACCTTCCTGAACATGAAGTTACTTCAATGGATTTTTCTAACCTGAGTACCCATCTCTCTGCTCCCATGTACACCTTGTCTCTTCCCAGTGTGTACCCTTGCATTTACATAAATTTGGTTATGTTTTAGCTGCATCTTATTATAATTAGATCATTCTGATGTTTACAATGTAGAAGTTAAATAGTTGAGTCCAAACATCCAGTTTTTTCCATGGAACATTTAAGTCATTGTCTTAGGACAAACCATTATTGATTTTTATATGGATATTTTGCCTGTCATTGGTTCTAATTAGTGTCATCTATTTTGGTCACTGCTTATCTGTATCCCAAATTTTAATTTTCTTAACTTTTTCATAGTTGCCTGTATGTATACAATTACACAGATAGAAATATGGGTATTTATCTTGATAAAGCTAGTAAAACACAGCATCCATTTATGTAAATATTCCATTACTTATTATAATAAGTAATTAATTGATAAACATTCAGACTACCATTTCAATCTTCCTTTTCTATCACTACCACCTGAAATGATTTCTAACAACTGGTGTTTCATTTGTCTGTCACTATGTTTTAGGATTTTCACACACTTTACTGGCAGTGAGAATATTAATTATATATTTGGACATGAGGTAAATATCATTCCTAATGAAAAGGAATATAATTTAACATGGAAAATGGTCAATGGGAAACATACTATAGAATATCTGAACATAAGTAAAATAAATAAATGTCTGCAAAAATGACTGAAAACTGAGCAAATTTTGATGTCACACTATTTCAATGTATGGAAAAAACAATTCTCATGAGGCTGGCAAGTTACTGCATGACTAGAATGGGATCTCACTCACAAACTCTAGCATCATTTTAAAGTGGACTTACTTCCCAATTACAGTTGCACTGGTAAGTTTAACATGCTGCACAATAATAGAGTGTAATTTTAAACCACCAGGAGTTCTCTTATGAGAAGACAAGGTAGTAAAAGCAATGTACAAATATCTTCTAACAGATCTTAGTCAGAGTCTCACTAAATATTGTCTTACAGAATCATTAAAAAGTTAATGAAAGCAGATTTTAAGGCAATTAAAAGCAAGCTAAATGCAGAAAAATGCAAGTAAATTAAATTAACTTCAAGATGTTGACCTAAGCAACTCTCACCTACTCTTTTGCTCTATGTTCATAAAAAAAAAATATCTCTTTTAATTAAAAGAGTTGGCAGTTTCATTGCAATTTGGGGGCAAAGTTCACAGTATGATTTATAAATTAATTAAATAAATGCTTGGCAACACTAACAGAAATTACAGGGAAGTCAGAAAAGGTTATGCTATATAAACCATTTTATCTCTTTTAGATAGGCTATTGAAAATACATTTAAAGTGTATATTCTGTTTTCTAATGTTAAACTAATATAGTAAATCAAGGTCAGAAAAAACTTTATAGTCCCTGAATCTTCTGCATCATTAGAATTTATGCTATAAATGTCTAAAGCAGTTTTGTCCAACAGAACTTTTTTTTTTTTTTTTTTTGAGTTGGAGTCTCACTCTGTCGCCCAGACTGGAGTGCAGTGGCCGCTCCTGGCTACCGCAGCCTCAACTTGCTGGGCTTCGGCGATCCTTCTGCCTCAGTCTTCCAAGTAGCTGGAATTACAGGCACGTGCTACCACGCTTGGTTAATTTCTTGATTTATTGTAGAGATGAGGTCTTGCCAAGTTGCCCAGGCGGGTCTCGAACCCGCAGGCTCAGGCAATCCACTTACCTCGACCTCCCAAGGCGCGGGATTACAGGCTGAGTCACTGAGCCCGGCTGGCAAAAATGTTTCATATCTGCATTTGCCCAATACATCAACACTAGTCAAAGTAGCTATTGAGCATTCAAATACAGTTAGTATGACTGGCAATATTTAATTTTCTTTCATTTTAAATAATTCTAGATACCCATATGTGGCTAGAGGCCATTGTATTAGGCAACTCTGAAACCTAAGTGGGGTTTTCTAAACATTTGAACATTTCACAGCAAACTGCTTCTATGTTTCCTGTGATAAGTTAATGTAATGAGAGAACAAGAAAGCACGTTCAGTGAATCTGAGAAATTAAGTGTAGAAGTACATTAAACTAATTTTATAGTATCAGATGACTTTAAAATATAAGATAGCCATGTTCACATTGGGGGACAATGTGACCTCCAGTGGAACTCTAGGCAACTTTTTAGACAAATGAAAGATTGCATGTGTGTGTTTACACTCCCTCACATTGTGGTACAATCTAGAGCTGTACTGTCTGATAGTGTTACCTTGAGCCCTGTGATTGTGGAGCACTCAAGATTGAGCAGTGTGTTAAGGATAAAACAAACACCAGATTTTAAAGACCTCATGTGAAGTAAAGTCTGTATGTCAAAGTTTTTTACAAGTAGAAATAATATTTGGCTATTGGCTTAAGTAAATATATTACCACATGCAGTTTCACCTCTTTATTTTTACTTTTTAAATGTGACTATTAGAAAATTTAAAATCATTTATGTGACTCACATGTGTAGCTCACAATATATTACTATTTCTATCACATCACGCTGACCTAATTCACTATGCATTTGCTCCCAGTTTTATTCACATGCATTGCTTTATTTCAGTCTCACAATAATCTCAAGATACAAGCATAGAGTGTTTCAAGAACCCTGAGGAGGGAGTTATAAATAGCCTGAGGGATTGGATAAAGTGTTATTTAATAAATTACATTTAAATTGTGTCACAGAAAATAAGTAGGATTCTGATAGGCTAAAGCAGGGAAGTATATTCAAATAAAGGAAGACATCATGATTGAAAATTCGAAATGTATATTTAAGAGTAGGTGGAAAAAGACTATTAAATATTTTTCAGCAGATGAAAATAACCAAAATTGTATTTTGATAAATGGAATTGGATTTGACTAAGTATAGGGGCCCAAAGGCCAGATTGAAAAGTGTGATTAGAAATTTGTGGGAGTATTTTGACAAGAGCCTCTCCAATATTCCTCCTGCTTCAGTTGCTAGCCCTTGGTTCTCCCTCACATTTCTCTCAAGTCATGTGACATGTCATACCATGTACGAATTGTCTGCCCCCTTATAAAAATTCAGTATAGGTATACCGTGGAGATATTGCAGGTTCAGCTCTAGATCATTGCAATAAAGCAAATATCATAATAAGACAAGTCACACAAGATTTTTTAGTTTCTCAGTGCATATAAACGTTATGTTTACCTGTTACTGCAGTTGTATGAAGTGTGAAACGGCACTATGTCCAAGAAACTGCAAACCTTAATTTAAAAATATTTAGGATCCGGGTTCGGTGGCTCAGCCTGTAATCCCGCGCCTTTGGGAGGCTGAGGTGAGTGGATTGCCTGAGCCCGCGGGTTCGAGATCCGCCTGGGCAGCGAGACCTCATCTCTACAATAAATCAAAAAAATCAGTCGGGCGTGGTAGCGCATGCCTGTAATTCTGGCTACTCGGAAGGCTGAGGCGGAAGGATTGCTGGAGCCCAGCAGGTCGAGGCTGCGGTGGCCGGGAGCGGCCACTGCACTCCAGACTGGGTGACAGAGTGAGACTCCAACTCAAAAAAAAAAAAAAAAAAAAAAAATGTAGGGTTAAAAACTGCTGACACAGAGACAAAAAGCGAGTTCATGCCATTGGAAAACTTGGGCTGACAAACTTGTTTAATGCACTCTTGCCAAAACTTTCAATTTGCTGTACAATGACCATTTGTGTACCTAACCCTGAACCCACATCTCTAAAATAAAACAATAATAATAGTAAAATAAATGGACATTCTGAAAATAAAAAAAACTAATTATCTGTCAAGTGAATAAAATGGAGACAATAAAATAAGGTATAACTGTTATTGATTTACCTCTGTTTGTGTTGTCGCTGTATAAGAACATATTTCCTGATTTGTTCCTGCTATCATCCCACCAAGTATTTGTTAACAAACACCAAGGGTTTGGTTGGGATCCTACTCCTGGCCACACAAAAGCCAATCACTAAGTTAAATCAGGGAAGAAGACTTTTTATTGAGGTGATATCAGCCAAGGAGAACAGGAGATTCACCCTCAAGTTTGCCTCCCAGTCCCACTGAAGTCAGGAGTTTATATAGTGGGGTAAGAAAACAGATGAGGGAGGGGTGAAGAAGAGGAGTTGGTAAAAAGGAATTGGGGAAGGATAAGGAAAGGAGCTGGTAGACAGGTGGGGCCTGGCATCTCATTGTCAGGATGCAGTGATCTGGTGAGTTTCAGTTTCCTGATACTATAGGTCTGAGGGTCAGTTTCCTGAGAAAAGAACTATTTATGACAAACGTGAACTTCAACCTTTAAGGCTAGGAAGGTCAGGTTCAGTCTCCTGAGAAAGGAATTTGAATAAGACAAATGCATGATTTAAGATCAGGAGTGCCAATTACTATGTTTATTGAAACAGCAAACTGCAATCATTAGTTCAATGTGGAAGTTGGCTGGTTTCACGTTCACCTCAGTTATTTTTAATCATTGCTTTAATATTATTTTACATTAATAAGAACTCTTTTGTTATTGGTTTTCGTGAGGATATTTAATTAAGTAATTTGAATACTGTGGTATTCAGATTTTACTGTAAATTTCAACTATAACTGCATCATTGACTTTCTTATTCTGTTGCTAGGGCAATTTCATCTAGGGTGATGAATTATGCCTCTACCACTTAGTAAATGTCTAATCTAATTACAAGTCATAATATTTCTGTAACTTCTTTCTCATCTATGAAATAAAGGTAATAGCAACTTACCTGATAAGATTGTATAAGGATCAAGTGTTTATAAGCTACGTGAAATATGCCTGGCATACAACAAGTACTCAGTATATGTTAGCTAATATTTCTCTTTTATTATTATTATCACATTGGGCATAAAAACTCTCCCTATAGAAGTAAAAACCTGTAATCCCGTGCCTTTGGGAGGCTGAGGTGAGTGAATTGCCTGAGC
This sequence comes from Cephalopachus bancanus, assembly GCA_027257055.1. Classification (NCBI taxonomy): domain Eukaryota; kingdom Metazoa; phylum Chordata; class Mammalia; order Primates; family Tarsiidae; genus Cephalopachus; species Cephalopachus bancanus. The sequence goes on from JAPVLO010000012.1 coordinate 4,310,529, forward strand.
CCGCGGGTTCGAGACCCGCCTGGAGAGGCGAGACCTCATCTCTACAATAAAATAAAAAAATTAGCCAGGCGTGGTAGCACACTCCTGTAATTCTGGCTACTCGGAAGGCTGAGGTGGAAGGATTGCTGGAGCCCAGCAGGTCGAGGCTGTGGTGGCCGGGAGCGGCCACTGCACTCCAGTCTGGGCGACAGAGTGAGACTTCAACTCAAAAAAAAGCCAAAAGAAAACAAAAAACAAAACAAAACAAAAGAAGTAAAAACAGAGAACAAACATTCAAGAAACAAAAAAGGTATATGTGTTTAATGAGGCATCCCATTCAATATGCAACAAAACTGCTGAGTCATAAAAGCATAACCATAAAATGTAGGGTCTTTTCCTATGTTATCTGGTCTATTGACTGTCTCACCACCTGTGCTCTATGCTTAAAATGTGTTACTATTATTAATTTAGTTTGAGATCACAGACTTAATCCTCAATTCTAATAATTCCTCCCACAGCTGTTTAGTATTTATTTTACAAGGCACTGGGTGACAGAGTATACCGTTTAGTAAAAATACTTCACATTTCTAAAATTTTATCATAATGCTTTTATTGCTGAACCAAAACCCACATAGCTTTCCTTTAATTACTTCAACCATTTTTTTTAACAGCAAGACTTATCTTCTATCTATTTTACATTGCTTCTTGCTCCATTTCTGCTTCCTTTTGCTACCGTCAATTCTAATGAAGCTTTTAACCATCTAACCACTTTGTACACCCTTACTATTGGAGATTTCATTCACCTTGTAGCTTTGATGATTATTTATTACATGGATCAGAGTCTCCCAACCCCTAGGGCACAGACCGGTCTGGTCTGTGGCCTGTTAGGAACCCATCCTCACAGCAGAACGTGAGCGGCAACTGAGCACAGCTCCATTTTCTGTCAGCTCAGCAGTGGCATTAGATTGTCATAGGAGTGCGAACTCTATTGTGAACTGTGCATGTGAGGGATCTAGGTGTTGCACACTCCTTATGAGAATCTAATGTCTGATGATCTTCCTTCCAGCCCTCAGTTCGTAGAAACACTGTCTTCCACGAAACCAGTCCCTGATGCCAAAAAGATTGAGGCTGGCTGATGTAAGTGATCCCCAAATATGTATTTTCATTCATTAATTCTATCTATTCTATCATAAATTATTTTCACTTTGCTCATTTTTAATTTTACTTTCACCACAAAGTCAACCCATAACTAAATTCATTCTTTTTTTTTTGTTTACATTCTTTTTGTTCTCTGTATAAAACTGGTTCTTTTTTTCTGACTTCCCAGATAGTGCCTTTATTCTCCAAATCATGTGGATTCAAAATTACAGTAGAATATAAAGTTTAAGAACTGTCTTTGAAATTAGATAAATTACAAATTGTCCTGGCACTGCCATTTGACAACTTCATGACATTTGAAAAATCTCTGATACTTAGGCTTTAATTTTCTCATCTATAGAAGAATATTAATACCTACATGTGCAGATTCTCAATGAAGAATAAATGATATATTACTTATGAAGTGATTAACACAATGCCAGTTATGTAGTAGGAGTCTGGTAAGTGTTAGCTATTATTTCTAGGGCTATCCTCAGAGTCATCCACATCATTGGTCTTCAATGCATATAGATATATTCAACGAATGAGTTTATTCATTTTTAATCTTCTACAGGCTCTGTCTTTGTATCATAATTCATAAAACACATCAGGTTTGGCTTTTCTTTGTCTTTGACTTAATACCTTCAGCTTATTCACTGTACTATATCTCCTAAGAGGGACCACAGGCAGAGTATGTTTTACTCTAGTTCCCAGAGTGAAGAAAATAGGGACGAGAAGTACATGTACAACCTCAGCCTTATCTTTTGTGACTTTGCTGCACCATTTGAAGTCTTTAAAAAAGATGTTTTTAAATCTTTTACTTTTTGTAGAGACAGGATCTTTCTGTTGCCCAGGCTGGTTTTGACCTCCTAGTCTCAAGCAATCCTTCCACCTCAGCTTCACAAAAAATGCTGAGATTATAAGCATGAGCCACGGTGCTGGCCCATTTGAAGTCTTAATCATGAGCAACCTGAATGATCCTTTCTGAGCAATAAAGGGGGTTATGACGCCGACACTGAAAAGCACTGGATGGTAAAAAGCAAGTCCTTAGTCTTCTGTGGAGTCTATAGTGTTTAAGCAGACATAATATTAGTATTACATGTTATGTTTAAATCTGTGACTTAATGCAGTTGTAGAGAATCTGGAGGCTTTACAAAGTTCCAATATCCCTCTCAGAAATTATTGCCTCAGTTTTCCCAACCTCACCTTCTTGCAGTCCATAGCTTTTTCCTAATACCCACCTCAGAATTTCTTTTCCCAAATGAACTTTTGAATATGACTTGTCATACCTGCCCATTACTTTCCATTTTTACTTTCCCAGCATGGTTAGGTACCAGTCTTCATATATCTGAATTACAATGATGGCTTATGATCTTCCTGCTCTCATTCTCCAAACTGATTATCATATAACCACAGCAGAAAAATCTCTGATACTTAAAGGCAAAATCAACTCTGTTTAACTTTTTAACATCTCTGAGTTAACTTTGACCTATATACCTCAAGTTTCTGCCCTACTCTTCATTAAAATTACTTTTTTTTTTTTTTTTTGAGTTGGAGTCTCACTCTGTCGCCCAGACTGGAGTGCAGTGGCCGCTCCCGGCCACCGCAGCCTCCAGCTGCTGGGCTCCAGCAATCCTCCCGCCTCAGCCTTCCAAGTAGCCGGAATTACAGGCATGCGCTACCACGCCCGGCTGATTTTTGATTTATTGTAGGGATGAGGTCTCGCTGTCCAGGCGGGTCTCGAACCCGCGGGCTCAGGCAATCCACTCACCTCAGCCTCCCAAAGGCGCTGGATTACAGGCTGAGCCACCGAGCCTGGCTAAAATTACTATTCTGCTTTAGGAAGTCTGGTTTATCTATTATTTCCTAAATATACCGCTGCTATTTGGAACATGCCCCTCTTGGTTGTTTTTGTTTTGTTTTGTTTTGTTTTGAGTCGCAGTCTTACTCCTTCATCCAGGCAGGAGTGCAGTGACACATATGCTCATGGCCACCCCAGCGTCAACCTTCTGGGCTTCAGGTATCCTTCTGCCTCAGCCTTCTAAGTATCTTGAACTACAGATGTGTGCTACCATGCCTGGCTATTTTTTATATTATTGTAGAGAAGAGGTCCTGCCAAGTTCCCCGGGCTGATCTCGAACCCGTGGGCTCAGGCAATCTACTCTTCTCCCCTCTCAAAATGCTGGGATTACAGGCTGAGTCACCCAGTCAGGCCCCCCTCTTGTTTTTATCCATTTAAATTTCATCTGTCTTACAATGTCAATCATCTCCACTAGATGTCATAGCCCACAGAGGTTTCTCCTATCTCTAGACTCATTTTCCACTGTCTACTGCTTTGTATTTCTGATTAATTACTCTTTTATCTCTGAGGATCAGGACTGTGCCTGACACCTTTTTTATTTTTTACACTTTCTAATATATAGGAGATACTTGATAAATGCAGGATAATTTGTCAGATATCATTTTTAGTAGTATTAGAAATAGGATATTTTTAGTAGTATTAGAAATAGGATAATCAATCAAGGATATGAGTGAAGCACATGTAATAGATGTACAATTAAAATGGGATTTGAACCATATTGATATTCAAAGAACATTTTTCTGCATAAAATCATGACAGTGTAATTAGGATTTTGTTCTTTGTTCAAGCTTAATCATTCAAAAATTGGTTCTTACATCCGCAAATGCTGGGTAGTTGTGAGGATTAAGTTATACAATATGCACTAAGCAAGTCTTAGAATATGCTTACTAGAGTTAGTGACCATCGTGAAAATAATGAAGATAATTATGATGTTGCTAATGAAAGGTCGATTAAAAAATAAGTCTTCAATCTTCTTTGAAGTCTATAGAATTTTATGTTATATGATAGCTTCTATACAGTCTTTATTTCAAATAATTCCCACATAATATCTTTACAAAGAAGTTAAGACTTCTTTGTAAAGAAGTACAATATACATGTAGAAGAAGAAACAATATACATGACTATGTAACACACTTAGATGTTCAATTAGTCAGAGATCCCTAGAGAAACAGAACCAGCAATGTCTGTCTGTCTGTCTATCTATCTATCTATCTATCTATCTATCTATCTATCTATCTATCTATCACCTATCTATCATTGTCATTGTCATCATCTAACTATCAAGATATTTATTATGAGAAATTTCTTATATAATTATATAATTATGGCAACTGGCAAATCCCAAAGTCTACAGGGTGAGTAATCAAGCCAGACACTCAGGAGAGTCAATGGTGAAGCTCCAGTTTAGGTTACAAGTATTGAGAACCAGAAGAATCAATGATGTAGGTCCATTCTGAAAGCCGGCTTGAGACCAAGGAAGAGAAAATGCTTCAGTGCAAGCTCAGGGGCAGGAAAAGTCTAGTTTAAGGGTCATCAGGCAAGAAAAAGAATTCTCTCTTACATAGAGAAGGGTTAGTCATTTTATTCTATTAATACTTTCAACCTATTGGATGAGGCCCATTGACATTAAGGAGGAAAATCTGCTTTAATTAGTTTTTCAATTTACATATCAATCTCCTCCAAAAGCACCCTCACAGAAACACTCAGAATAATATTTTCTAACATATTTAGGTACTTTGTGACCCAGTCAAGTTAACACATAAAATTAACCATCAATTGGATACATAAGTCTTGATCCAGGCATATGCAATGGATATTTCTTTATTGCTTCCACAAAGCCATTCCAATTCTAACTACATAGTAGAAACATTTGGGGGAACTTGAAAAACACACTCTGCCATTACTTCACCAAAGGTCCTTATGAGAAATTTCCACTTTAGGCTATATAGTGGACAACTTTATAATAAGTCAAATCTCCACCAAGAAAACCTAGAACACCCTTGGGTAAAATGTTTATTTTAAAATGTTTGAAGACATTGGTTAGCTATCAAGGCAAGTTAAAGGACCTTAGGGCTAGGATCCCTAGAGAAGAAAAGTTAAAGGCAAACCCAGTATTCTGTGAAGTTTTGCACAATGACATTGACCAATTACTAACCCTAACAGTCCAGATGTTGGGTGGAAAGAGGCAGGCAAGAAGTTGAAAAGAAAAACAGAGATGTAGCTATTCCCAAAAGGCTAGGGAATAAAATTAGAGCTCAGGACCTTCAAGCAGCAGGGGCTCTAAGAGTGCCAGACATTCCTCTGGACCCTTAAAAATATTTGCTCTATTAAAAATTAAAACTGAACGTTGAAAATAGTTTTTAATAAATTGTTTGAAAGTATTATAAGCTAATTACATATTAACATGAATAACATACTTTTATTTAAAAAGACATACTTTCTGTAATCCCCCCAAAATAGGAAAAAGACTGGCATTGTTTTATATTTAAAAAACTAATATATCTGGATTAATAGAAGACAGTTGAATTTATATTTTCTTCTGCATTCAATCTGCTTTACATGCTCTTTTGACTGAAGTGCTGAAGGAGAACTTGTCTTCACAATGATGCATATTTAGAAGAGCACAGACCATTTTATGAGTCTCCAGTTAACTTTAGGTTTTCTGTAATACTAAACCCAAACTCAAATGAAAACTTGAACCAATCTTTAATAACTAGCTTGTTTCTGAAAGGTAGAATTTGAAACTTTATCAATGAATCTTTCGTACTCTTTTACATAAAGTCTGTTGAACAATGAACAGATTTTGTAGCCATCCATGCTTTTATAGCATCATTTATTGGTCACTTGAAAAATATTGTTCAATGAGTTACATACTCATATAACTTACAAATGCTGTCACATATTATTATATGATTCTATGTTATATTCACTACTATCTCCACATAGCTCATCAGTAAGTAAAATTTCAAGCACTGAGAAAATATCAAGCTTATAGTAATAGATACACCTTTTCTTAAATTCTACTTTTTGCTTGAAGTTCAAGTTTTATCATTAGCAATAAGTACTATCAGTTGTTCACTATGAAATTAAAGGCTTACTGCATTCAGTTATGAGAAAACATCTGCCAAATATACAATTGTAAATAATCAAGTTTTTCTTTTAATTTTTTTCAAGTAAAAATGAAAAACAATTTTTACTTGAAAATTAACTAGATCAACTGATGAAAAACTGAACGTGTTTTTCTTGAGAAATCCATCTGAGACTGGTATGCAGCAGAAGTACTTTATTTGTGCTTCCCAATTGGTCATACTGAACTTTAAAAACATGCGTACTCAAGGGCTGAGATTCAATAAAAGTAGTTTTTAGTATCTTACTCACCATTACCTTTGCACTATGAGTACAGATGTCTACATTGCAAACACAGTGAAAAAAATCAAATTGACTAAGTTGCCACCTCTCCCCACTTTTCTTTACATAATGTCAAGAGACTTTTATTTTAGTATTTCTATGAAAATCATTTTGACCTTGCAGGTTCACTAAATATGTCTCAGGGATCCCAGACATTTCACTTTTTATATTAAGGATTAAAATGTGGAGGTACCAATTACCAATATTGAGAATAAAAGGAGACATCACTATAGATTCTGAAGTTATTATACTTAAAATTTTTGAAGCCTAAACTTTACATGACAAAAGCATTTAAAGAAAGGAAAATTAGAACCAATCTTTCATTGATTTTGATGCAAAATCCTCACCAAAATATCCAACCAAATCTAACTTTTTATTTAAAAAAGATAACATATTACAACTAAACTTGAAATGAAAGTTTCGTTTAACATTTGAAAATTAAACTGTGAAATTTATCATATTAGCCTAATAAAAGAGAAATTTTACATGATAATATCAATATATTGAGAATAAAAAATCTTTGATAAGATTAAAAATCTGCTTATGATAATAAAAAAAAGAAAAACAAGGGAGTAACCAATACTACCAGATTTAAGACATATTATAGGGCCTCAAAAAAAAAAAAATTAAAGTACCTATTAAATCACCATTTTCTGGCAATCTTAAAAAAAAAAAGAAGAAGAAAATGCAGGAGACACCCTTATGGAAATTGAACCTAGCAACTAATTCCTTTTTCTTGGTGTATTGACTTAGCTAGTGTCCCCATGTGATGTGGTGTATTGACTTAGCTAGTGTCCCCATGTGATGCAAAATCCTAAGTGCCCATGCCATAAGAGATAAGATAGACAAGTGGGACCTCATCAAACTGACAAGCTTCTGCAAAATCAAATAAGCCATCAAAGGAGCAGGGAGACAGCCTACAAAAAAAAAGAGTATTACTATTTGAGTTTGGAAATTTGATAATGCCAGTGTGCTTCATTTCTATTCTGCATCACATGGGGACACTAGCTAAGTCAATACACCAAGAAAAAGGTAAAAAAGCTTTAAAGACTGGAAAATACAAAATAAAATTTTGATTATTCATATAACATAAATATATATGTAAAAAATCCAATCCAATCTGCAGTTAAATAGAATTAATAAGGCAATGTAACAAGGCAGATAAATTTAATTTCAATTAACAAAATTGACAATATTTCTTTTCTTTTCTTTCTTTTTTTTTTTTTTTTTGAGTTGGAGTCTCACTCCGTCACCCAGACTGGAGTGCAGTGGCCACTCCCGGCCACTACAGCCTTGACCTGCTGGGCTCCGGTGATCCTTCCGACTCAGCCTTCCGAGTAGCCAGAATTACAGGCACATGCTACCATGCCCAGCTGATTTTTTAATTTATTGTAGAGATGAGGTCTCGCCAAATTGCCCAGGCGGGTCTCGAACCTGCCGGCTCAGGCAATCCATTCACCTCAGCCTCCCAAAGCACTGGGATTACAGGCTGAGCCACCGAGACCGGTTATATTTCTTTATATTAGCATAATTAGCAAATACATTTCAACAATATCAATATCAAAAACAAATTAGCAGAAATAAAGTCACTTGCTATAAATGACATTTATGTCCATAACAAAACATTATTAGAGGAAATTAAAGATTACTTAAAAAGTAAAATAATGTGTAATATTTTTAGTTTAGAAGACTCAATATTATGTTAATGTTGTTGTAGTCACACCATGAGTAAGGAGTCACTAACACACTGAGAATCAAATATTGAGTCCTTTATTACCAGCAGTCGAGAGCAGGCTCGTGCCGGAAAGAAACTCTCAACCCCGAATGGAGCAAGTAAGGGGTTTATAAAGGCCAAAACCACAATTTTATCAGAGTTGGCTGAGGTGCAAGCAGGAAATATCAGTTACAGAACAGTTAACAGAACAGTAACAATTATAGAACAGTTCATCTTGAGCAGTTACAGAACAGCTTATTTGGGCTGTTTAGTAACAGAACAGTTAGCAAAACAGTAACAATTACAGAACAGTTCATCTCAAGCAATTACAGGACAGCTTATTTGGGCTGTTCAGTTACAGAACAGTTAACAGAACAGTAACAATTAGAATAGTTTATCTCGAGCAGTTACAGAACAGCTTATGTGGGCTTTCCACCAACCAGGATGTGGTTAACTGCTTACTGGAAGGTTGAGGCAGTCACACATAGGAGGGGTGAGGGGGGACTGAGCACCATGGTTGGTTTGTTAACAGGCATTTCAATGTCCATTCTCCTTAAATTAGTCTATATTCCAAATTCAAAAAAAACTTAATAAAAATTCCAGCATATTTATTTTTTTGTCATAATTAACATGCTAATTCTAAAATTTATGTGACTAGTCAAGTCTTGAATAATAAAATAGAAAGAATCACTATTGATATCAATATTTATTTTGCAATTACAGTGATTCAGATAGTATGATAATGGTATAAAAACAAAAAAATCAGACTAATCATAAGAGTAGAGTCTTGATATGGACTCACACTAATATGATCACCTTATTGTAATAAATTTGTAATAAATGTGACTTTACAAATCCATAATGAAAGAATGATTTACTCAACAAAAGTGTTTAGTCACTTGGATAGCCATAGAAAGGGAAACAACAAAAGAATCTCAACATCTATCTCAGTCTAGACACCATGGCGGGTACATTGTAGGTCTTAATTTACATGACGAAATAAATATATTTTTAAAAAAATATATTTTAAAATCTTTAAGATTTGAAGTTTGTAAAGAAAGTTAATTGTAAAAAAAAGAAGAGGGCTAATTATAAAAGAAACTTCATATTTTGGGCTACATAAGAATAACATTTTATGTTCATCAAAAGTCACCATTAGGCCAGGCTTGGTAGCTCAGCCTGTAATCCCAGCACTTTGGGAGGCCGAGGCGAGTGGATTGCTTGAGCCCACAGGTTCGAGACCAGCCCAGGCAACTTGGCAAGTCTTCGACTCTACAATAAATCAAAAATTAGTTGGTCATGGTAGCCCACGCCTATGGTTCTGGCTAATGGGAAGACTGAGGTAGAAGGATTACTGGAATCCAACAGGTTGAGGCTGGAGTGGCTGTGAGCGTGCCACTGCACTCCAGCATGGGTGACCAGGTGAGACTCCAAATTAAAAAAAAAAAAAAGGTCACCATTAGCTGAAAAGGTAAATCAAAGAATAGAACAAAATGCCTGCAAAATATCTAACCAAAAGAAATATAATTAATTTTCAGAATATATACAGATTTCCTGCAAATCAGTAGAAATAATTTGGAAAAGTCTTGGTCAAGTATTTTTTTTTTTTTTTTACTAAAGCATCTATTTAATGGCAAGGAACATAAAAAGTGCTCAACTCAAATGCAAATTAAATCCAAAGTGAGATAACAATATGTGCCATTCAGAATATTTAAATGAAACCTGTTTATTATATCAAGTTTTGAAGATAATAAAGATAAACTAGAAAACAAATGGGGGTCTAGATTATTTCAACTATTTGGAAATGTCTGACAGTATCCACATCAGCAATTCCACTTCAAATTACATGCATACAAAATGCACTCATCTATCCAGCAAAAGTTGGTATTACAAACATTACTCATAATAATTCCAGACTGAAAACAACCAAATGTCCATCAAAGCAGAAGAGGTGAAAGTTGTAGAATATCCATGCAATGGGATACTATATGACAAACAAAAAAAATAATAATGTAGTCAGTCTCATAAATATTCTTTTTAGGAAAAATATCAGACCACTTAGAGGGTATAGCATATAATTTCACTTTTACAAACTTAAGAGTGGTGTAAGAATATATAATATGATGTAAAAAGTAAGTTATTGTTTACCATTGGATAATGGGGAGAAAAGAGGAAAGTGATAGAAAGCTTGAATAAGTTTCTGAGTTGCTAGATAAACATGTTTACTTTGTAAAAATTAATTCATATTTACATTTATTTATGAAATTATGTGTATGCTGTAGTTTGATAAAATCATTTATTAAATAAATATTATTGCCTCTTTCCCACCACAAGTTATTTCAATTAGAATTTTTGAGTTATAAATGTCCCCAGTTGATTATAATATGAAGCCAGTGTTAAGAATAGCTGCTCTAAATACTACTGCCTCTCTTTTCAGTCCTAATATCTATGATCATGATTAACTGATTCTGCTATATCCAGTCCACACACTTTTCCAAGAGACCTGAAATCTATGAATACTAATTCAAACTGCCATGTCAGTTTTCATAGCCTGTGGTCACATATAACTGATAAATCCTCTCACTTGTTCTGATTTTGTTGCATCTCCAGAAAATTCACAGGATTCTAAGACAAGGAAAGTGCTGGTACTAGGCCAGTATGTCAAGTGGATGAAGCTCATCTCAATTCTACTGTTCTTACTGTGCTCTTTAAAAAAAAACACTGTGTATCTAACTTCAGCTAGTCTTACCTCCCCAAATCATCCTCCTTTATTCATTCTCTGCCTAAATATCTCAACATTAGTAATTAATTATTTGTCTCTCTAACTATAAAATAACTTATATGATAATCCCTAGCCAACTAAAATATTTTCTTTATAAAACTAGGGAATACTTTACACACTTTCTCCTTTGTTTTTGTAAAACAAATTTGTCATTTTCTTCCAAGGACACTTCCTAAACTAATGCTCATTTAAAAATTTATTTTAAAACATTTAATTGATAAAAATGTACATGTCTAATATGCAGAACATGATGATTTGATACACCTATCTATATACTGTGTGCTGATTACCACAGGCAAATACTTTTAACACATGCATCACCACCCATTGTTATAATTATTTAGCAAGTGTGTGGTCAAGACTCCTAAAATCTACTCTCATCTAATTTCAAGTAAACAATACAGTATTGCTAATGGTAGTAACCACATTGTACATTAAATTCCCAAAACATACTCATTCTATAACTGAAAGTTTGTACTTGAACAACAACTTCTTATTTCCCCTTAGCGCCACTGTTCTACTTTCTGTATTGATGCGTTCAACATTTTAGATTCAACATATAAGTGAGATCAGGTGGTATTTGTCTTTCTGTATCTTATTTCACTTTTCATAATATTCTCCAGGTTTATCTATATTGTCACAAAGGGAAAGATATTTTTTTTTTATGGCTGAAGAATATCCCAGTGTAGGTGATGTGTGTATGTCACTTTTTTTTTTAACAATTCCTTTGTTAGTTGACATATAGCTTATTTCCATAACTTACTTATTGTGAATAATGCTACACTAAACATAAAGGTGCAGATATTACTTTGAAATACTCATTTAATTTCATTTGTATGTATACCTATAAATAAAATTGCTGAATGATACACTAGTTCTATATTTAAGTTTTTGAAGAACTTCCATATTATTTTCATAATGGCAACACCAATTTACTTTCCTAACAATAGTGTGCACACATTTCATTTTCTATACATCTTTACCAATACCTATCTCTTGTCTTTTTGACAATAACCACTCTAACAATTGTGAGGAAATATTCCACTGTAGTTTTGATTTACATTTTCCTGATAGTGATATTGAGCAATTTTTAAAATATACTTATTGTTTATTCATAAATATTTGTCTATCAGGTTTTTTTTTTTTGCCAATTTTTAAAATCAAGTTACTATATTTTTTGGTATTGAGTTTTGTGTGAGTTTCTGAAAGCACATTTTAGATATTAACATCAAATAACCAAAGTAATTTTGAGAAGAACAAAGCTTAAGGCATCTCACTTCTTAATTTCAAAATATATTTAAAATGTACAGTAATGAAAACAGCATGGTACTAGCATAAAGTAAGACATATAAACCAAAATAGCAGAATAGAGGTCCAGAAATCAACCCATGTGTATATGGTCAACTGTTCTTCTACAAAGGTACCAAGAATTTACTATGGGGAAAGGATAGTCTCTTCAATAAATGCTGAAAAATTGAATACATGCAATAGAATAAAATAAGAGTCATATCATACACCACCCACAAAAAATCAACTAAAATAGATTAAACACTTACTCATAAGATCTGAAAGTATAAAATCCCCAGGAAAAAAACAGGATAAAACCTTTTTGACATTGATCTTGGCAATGGATATAACACCAAAATGATAAGCCAAAAAAAGTAAAAATAAAGTGGGGCTAAATCAAACTAAAACTTTCAGCACATCAACTGAAAAAAATCAACAAGTTGAAAAACAACCTATGAAATGGGAGAAAATATTTGCAAACTATATATCAGATAAAGGATTATTTCTTGAATACATAAGGAATTCATAACCTGATTGAAAAATGGGCTGAATAATTGAATAGAAATTTCTCCAGATAAGACTTATAAATGGCCAACAGGTATGTGAAAAGTTGATCAATGTCACTGATTGCCATTAGGGAAATGCAAATCAAAGCCACAATAAGATATCAGCTCACAACTGTTAAGATGGCTATTATATAAAAAAAAAGACAAGTATTGATAAGGATGTACACTATTAATCAGAACGCAAAATGATAAACTTTCTAAAGAAAACAATATAAAAGTTTCTTTAAAAATTAAAAATGGAACTCCTATATGATCCAGAAATCCTATTTCTAGCCTTCTATCTGGAAGAATTCAGAGATAATAGCATACAAATATTCATTGTAGCAACCAATGTTACATTGTAGCAACCTATTGTTACAATGGCCAATAGGTGGAAACAACTTAAATGTCTAATGACAGGTAAATGGATAAAGAAATTGTGGTTTTACATACAAGGAAATAATATTTAGCCTTAAAAATGCTATTTAATATGCAACTGCATGTATAAACCTTGAAAGCATGTTAAGCAGTATAAGCCATTTACAGAAGGACAAATACTGCATTGTTTCATTTGTATGAAATATCTAAAATAGACTCATATTAGTAGAAAGTAGAATGGTGGTTGCCAGAAGGCAGGGAGGGATAAATGGGGAGTTGTTTCTCAATGGGTATAAATTCTAGCCAATGCTGTGACTATAGGTAATAATACTCTATTCTACACTTAAAAATTTGTTAAGAGACTACATCTTACATTGTGCTCATACCACAATATTAACAATAATAAGCAAATATATGACATTTTAAAAATACAACACAATAGGAGAAATGTCATTGTGTTACAATAGTGTGGTGTGCCCATTATGATTATGACTAAAAAATGATAGCGCCTGTTTTAATTTTCTCTCTCATGAGAATCATCTTAATATAATGGATTATGAAGCACATTTAAGAGTACATTTGTCTGAGACAACAATTTCAAAAGATGTTTTAATATCGCTATATTCTAGCTGGGCTCGGTGGCTAAGCCTGTAATCTTGCGCCTTTGGGATGCTGAGGTGAGTGGGTTGCCTGAGCCCGCGGGTTCGAGACCCGCCTGGGCAACTTGGCAAGACCTCATCTCTACAATAAAATAAAAAATGAGCCGGACGTGGTAGCGCACCCCTGTAGTTCCAGTTACTTGGAAGGCTGAGGCGGAAGGATCGCCAGAGCCCAGCAGGTCGAGGCTGCGGTGGCCGGGAGCGGCCACTGCACTCCAGTCTGGGTGACAGAGTGAGACTTCAACTCAAAAAAAAAAAAAAAAAAAAAGAATATCGCTATATTCTAAAATTTTGCTAAAATTTATAAATGAAAGATAAGGAAATAAAATTATGTAAATGGGTGACATTTGATCTATATTATGACACTAATTTATTTCTTATGATCATCTATATTTACTTTTACACCTTAATGAAATGTAAGCCTCATTTTCCTTTTTAAATACATGGGATACTTTTTAAAGAATGTTCTGTTTCAAGGTGAACTTGCTTGTATCCTTTTAGCAATACATCAACATTATGCCCAAATTCAGACTACATAACCCTGTGTGAGAGTTTTATTGTGTCACTGATATTCTTTTACTAAGGCTGGACTGCTTAAGATATTTTTTTTTTTTTTTCCAAAAATCAAGTTTGGTTAAGATTTTCTTTTCAAGGATTACTCAGATTTGCCTAGTTTATCTTCTCTGTTCTTTTAAATTACTACTAAAAAAAGAAATATGATATGAGACATTTGGATCTTCCATAAATCTATGCACAGCTCTATGCACAATATATGCATTCACATAAATATTGTATTTATGTAAATATTTCTGAAAGATTTTAGGGAATAACTAAATATTAATATCTTTTCCAATCTGTTGCAACAAAACATAAAATGTTATCATCTTAAAATGTATTTGGAATAATATCTTTTCTCTGTTTAAGATCATCCAATGCCCTTCATTGCCCATAGAAAAAATAATATCAACATTTAGTTTATAATGGTTAATATTTCTATGATTGATACCTGTCTTATCTTATCCTCTATCTGGGCCACTCAAATCCTCACTTACTTCACTACAGAGCCTGACTGTCCATCAGTTTCCTACTCTGTCACATTCTTTCCTGAATCAAGAATTTAGTTATTATTATACTGTTACTCTTTGGAACACACTTTCATATTTTCTTATAAAATGGCAAATTAAATGCCAACATCTTAGTGGTGGTAGCATTTAGGGGTCCCTAACTGCTTTACATAAATTAAATTTCTTCCACTACCCTCTTAATAACATTGTTTCCATCATAACACTTATCAGTCTTTAAAATTAATTTGTCGACTTGGTCTTTAGTTTTTGCCCATCAAGTAGAATATAAACTACCTGTGGACAGAAAATATTGTTCCACATTCTACCTCCTGTACTGGTCACAAAATGCAGGTCCCACAAATATTAAATAAGTGAATTATAGAATTTCTTTACTAAATTTTAGAAACTAATAGATTGCAATTGTTTTTTGTTTTTTTTTTTACTTGGAGTCTTACTCTGTCAGACACTGACGAGTGCTGTGGCCACTCCTGGACACCGCAGCCTCGACCTGCTGGGCTCCGGCGATCCTTCTGCCTCAGCCTTCCAAGTAGCTGGAACTACAGGCATGCGCTACCATGCCCGGCTAATTTTTTATTTTTATTGTAGATATGAGATCTCGCCAACTTGCCCGGGAGGGTCTCGAACCCGCAGGCTCAGGCAATCCACTCACCTCGGCCTCCCAAAGCGCTGGGATTACAGGCTGAGCCACCGAGCCCGATCAGATTGCAATTTTTGAACGGTTATATTTACCATGGCATATTGATTGTAATAGTTAATTTCAATTTTTATTTTATAAATGAAAATAATCTAAACAAATTTAGGTAAATACAAATTTCTTATTATCTATGTCTTTATAACAACTATCTCAACACAGTGGTTTAAATATTTTTATGATATATCATGCTGTGCAGGTCAGAAATATGAGAAGAGTTTCACTGAGTGATTCTTCAGTTCTGTGACTGGTTGACCAGAGCCACTCAATGGTATTCAGCTGAGCTAGTTGGGAATTCCAATATATGCTTAGTTAGTTACCTGTCAACTTGATGAAAATGTCTGAAAGACCTGGTACAGTTGGATCCCTGTCCTTTTTCACAGTCGTAGCAGCTCTCCCTATTGTTTCTCCTGCAGCATTGTTGGTCTTCAAAGATAGAATCTTAGAATTATAAGATACTAAGGTTCCGTGGCTCAGCCTGTAATCCCGCGCCTTGGGAGGCTGAGGTGAGTGGATTGCCTGAGCCCGAGGGTTCGAGACCCGCCTGGGCAGCGAGACCTCATCTCTACGTTAAATCAAAAAATCAGCCGGGCATGGTAGCGCATGCCTGTAATTCCGGCTACTCGGAAGGCTGAGGCGGAAAGATCGCCGGAGCCCAGCGGGTCGAGGCTGCGGTGGCTGGGAGCGGCCACTGCACTCCAGTCTGGGCGACAGAGTGAGACTCCAACTCACAAAAAAAATAAAAAAAAAAAAAAGATACTAAGGTGAAAGTTGCTAATCTACGCACTCACATAACACTACTTTGCTAAACTCTACTGCTAGCCCAGACACAAGGGGCAGGGGAATAGAACTCATTATTTAATGGAAGTATGCCAAAGAGTTTGTGACTATTGTTAGTCTGACACATATATTGACAGAAAAAAGTTATTTGTTTTTGTAGAAACATCAGATTCAAATAGAGAATTGGATTCCACATGTGAAAAAATTCATTTGCACATTCATGTATGGGCATGCATAAAATGTAGTAAAAACAATCCTTCATCTTAAGTCGTGGTTTACTTTTTAGTTTTTTAAATTTTTCCAGCTTCATCGAGGTATAGTTAACAAATAAAAATTGTATATATTCATGATCTACAATGGAATGTTCCATTACATATGCATAAATACATTGTGAAATGATTACCACAATCAAGCTAATTAGCACAGCTATCACCTAACAAATATTATTTGTGTATTTGTGTATATATGTTTGTGAGAGAAAAAGAGATGAGACCATTTAAGATTTGTTTTCAGCAATTTTTACATAAAATACAGTATCATTAACTATAGTTACAATGTTGTGCAGTGGATCTCCAGAACTTACTTATCCTATCTAACAGAAATTTATACTCTTTGGCCAACATGACAAAAGCATCTCTTCATCTCCACACCCAGATGGCTTATTTGCTTCCGTGAAAATTTGCATTTCCATATGGAGAATGAATTTTATAAGTGCAATTTGAAAGTTATTTATTAAGGAAGAAGACACAAATTAGGCAAAACTTTATTATCACAGCTTCTGAGATACAATATGCAAGTGTTTCAATGTCACATTCTACATTATAGATTTTATTTTAACATAGAATTATAGACTGGTTTTAATTTTTTATTAAATATTGAATATAAAAAAGCAACATGAATAAGAAAAAATTGTTTTTTAAAGTTATTGTAAAAATTTTGCTATATCAATAGTGAATAAAACACTATTTTTTTACATTCATCTCCCAAAATTAATGTCAGAATTTTAAATTTTGGTAAAATTGGAGAATGTAAAGAATATATCATTTTGACTTTAACATACAATTTCTTATCTTTTTTTTTTTTTTTTGAGTTGGAGTCTCACTCGGTCGCCCCGACTGGAGTGCAGTGGCCGCTCCCGGCCACCGCAGCCTCGACCTGCTGGGTTCCGGCAATCCTTCCACCTCAGCCTTCAGAGTAGCCAGAATTACAGGCGCACGCTACCATGCCCGGCTGATTTTTTGATTTATTGTAGAGATGAGGTCTTGCTGCCCAGGCGGGTCTCGAACCCGCGGGCTCAGGCAATCCACTCACCTCAGCCTCCCAAAGGCGCAGGATTACAGGCTGAGCCACCGAGCCTGGCTTCTTATCATTTTTAAAGCAATCATCTTTTGATGTTTATTGGTCACTTATGCTGTTATTTGTGTGAAGTGCCACAAACATCTTTTTGTTATTTAAAACAATAAAATTTGTTTTGCTTATCTCTCTGTGGTTTACAAAAGTTTATTTTTATTATGGGCTCAAATATGTTGACAGGTTTAAAACAGATATTTTTCAATATCTTCTTTCAGTTTGCAGTATGTTTTTATACTCACTTTTGATGAATAGAAAATTCTACATTTTAATGTATTTAAATTTATGAATTTGTTTTAATGATTTAAGCACCTCTCAACTTGTATAAAAGAACACATCTTCCCAGTCAAATTTTATAAGCATAGTCTTTTATATTTTCGTCATAAAGTTCATAGATTTGCCTTTTACATTTGAGTATTAATTCGTTTTGAAAGAGCTATTTATTCTTCCCAAATAGATAACAGAATTTCTCAGAACAATTTATTGACGAGTCAGTCGTTTTGCCAATAAACTTCAGTGCAGCTCAGTTATAAATTAAGCTTTTACATATGCATGCATCTGATTCTGAGTTATATATTATATTAAATTACTACAGTTGTTTATCTTTGTGCCTAAATCCTCTATCTTAATTACCATAAATCTTCTTATATGATGGAGAATTCTAACTGCATTGTTTTTCTCATTCAGAATTGAATTAGCTGCTCCACCTGTTCTGATATTAAAATTGCAACCTCTGTTTTACTTTAGTAAGCATTTACTTGAAGCCTGCTTGCCTCTCCTTTTATTTTCAATTTTAAGAATCACATGTTTAGGTTGTGACCTTTATTAATAGAATTGGATTATTTATTTGTGGTCCAATTTTTAATTCAAAATGTAAGACCATAGCATACTTTTTTTTGGATTATGTTGTTTATCATTTTCTGCTAATATAGTCCATTTCTTTATGTAGTGCATGTACATGCGCACACATGTGTTTGACTATATATTTATATATTATAATATATAAATTATGTATATTTTATATATTAATGTTTTATTATGTATAATTTATTTATATTTATTATAAGGGTTATCTTCATAGTTACCTTTAAATTTAGTGTCTAAAACTGTAACTATATTTATATATACATTACTAGACACAATAATTATGTGTGTATATATACTTAATCTACTGTTGTTCTAAAGACATATAAACAGCTATATAATTAGGTATTTCTTCTTTATTTTCTCTCCTTCCTCTTTCTTCAAAACTTAGTACTAATAACTAAATAATACTTTTAGTGTACAATTTTGTAATCAAGCAAATGAATTTGTCTATCACTTGATTTTTTTATCATTGAAAATGATGTCTTGCCACACCCAGATGAGGCAATAGACAATATTATTCTAATTTTTCTTTCTCTTTCCTCTTTCTCTAACTTAAAAAAAAATAAATAGACTTTATGTTTTAAACCAGTTTCAGGTTTACAGAAAAATTGAGGAGCAAGCATAAAATGTTACCACATACTGCCTCTCCCTCTGCAGTTTCCCCTATTATAAAATCTTGCAATAATGAGACAAATTTGTTACAAATGATGAACCAGTATGAATACATTATTATTAACTAAAGTGTATAGCTTACATTACAGTTTACTTCTTTTGTTGTATAGTTCTACCTGTTTTGACAAATGTATGATGTCATGTGTCCATCGTCATAGTATCATATAAAATAGTTTCATTACCCCCAAAACCCTCTGTTCTATACCTATTCCTTCCTCCATTCTTCCTCCTGATCCCCTAGCAACCATGAATCTTTCTATTGTTTCTATACTTTTACCTTTTAGAAGTGATATAATTGAAATCATATAGTATGTAGCCTTCCTTTACTTACCAGTATGTATTTGGCATTCCTCCAGGTCTTGTGGTAGCCTGTGTCTTTTTATCACTTTGTAATGTTACATTGTATGGATGTATCATCATCTATCCATTTTCCTTTTGAATGCCATCTTGAATGCTTACCAATTTTAGTAATTATTTAAAAAGTTGTTATAAACATTTGTGTGAACATAAGTTTACAGATTATTTGGGTAAATATTAAGGAGTATGATGCTGAATTATGTGTTAAGATAAAGTTTTGTATTGTTAGAAACTGACAGTCTTTCAAAGTGGCTGTACCATTTTGCATTCCCAAAAGCAACAAATGAGAGTTTCTGTTGTTCCATAGCCTCACCAGTATTTGGTGAAACACTGACAGTGTTTTGTATTTTGGCCATTTTAATAGATATGTATTGATATATCGCTGTTGTTTTGTGGAAGAGAGTACCAAAACCAAAATGAATCACTAAATTCCACTGAGACACTCCAGAATGATTTTGTACTGAAAAGCACTCATAAACATGATCCATGAAATATTTAGCTAGCTCCTTTAACCTCTTATCACAGTCTGTTTTTATAGTAATAAGGAAATAGAAGAATTTTCAGAATTAAATTATATTAGCTTCATAATTCTGGCAAGGATGGAAGATATTGTCAAGAGACCAGCACATACAAGAAGTAGAATAAAAGCATACTTCAGGTAATAACCAGTATCTTTATGAAAACATTCTACTCTGTTTTTAAGTAGCATGATCTTGGTAGGAGGCTACTGTTGAAAATTATTTCAAAACAAGGTAAAATCATGACTTTCATACAAATCTAAAATAGATGTGTCAAAGGTATTATTTAACTCATTAATTAATTGAGGAAATCAGACAGATTTTACAACAGGTTTAATGGCAACTCTAAAGAATAGATACCCTTATAGATAAGGAATATTAAAATAACTTGTAAATGGATGAAAATTTGTCTTTTGCACAGGATGATGAGGGTTGCCCTGCCACTGAACAGAATTCATTGGCATTGCCATCAGTTTTCTACAGTGTAGCTTTATTATCCACAAACTTGTAAAGTAACCTCAGGAAGACAACCACGAGTGTTCTAGAGCATCAGGCGATCTTCAGAGGCCCCAACATTGCACTGAAGAGATATGCAGTGACCTCCATTGCTTATTTCAATGTCTTAAATCTTTCCTTACATATGAAAGACTGCAGTTAGAAATAAGTTCATCCAGGTCTCTGGAGGTTAGTCTTCCCTTCCATGCTTTAAGAAAGTTGTGTTCTCACTTGGGATGTAATATACACTCGAAAATTAATGCAAGGTTTTTGCATAATTAGTGCCAAATTAGATATTGAGACAAATGTGTTTTAAAAGTTAAGGGACAGAAACAATTGAGTGGTTTAGAGTAGCCTGGAAAGGTTCTTCAGAGGAAATATAGCTGGAGTTTGGTACATAATAAGGGCCAGAGTTTACAAATATACAAATATTAAAGTCAAAAGATAGAACATTCCAAGTTTTCATATCAAGAAAGAAAGAACTCTAGTTTTACAATGTTCCTCTTAAATCTTAATGCCCCGAACTTAAGGTCATCTCATTCTTAACATAAGATATTTAAGTTTTCTTTAAAGAGTTTGTTAATCTATTTGGATAGACAACACTTCTCATGTTAAAAATAAAATAACACTGAGTGATGAGTAAACTAGAAGTCCAACTCTCAGCATTACAAAACATATTCATGTAACAAATTGTCAGAGACTGGCTCCGACCTGAGGGAGGATTAGGACCCACACCAGAGAGTCAAGACAGCGAGAAGAAACCACTCGGAGGCAGTTCTTCTGGGAACAGTCTGATCAGGACTGAAGCCACTTTTATTCAAACTTTTTCCAGCTTATATACCATTTTCTATACCCTCCAGCAGTGTGATAATTACTTGCCGGGGGAGTACAAATTCCACAATGTGCAACGCGCTTTACAAACTATGCATCACAAGACCATCACAAGACTTGCAAGTTCCAAGCAAACAATTCGAATTCCATGACGCATGATGTGCTTCACAAAACTTATATTGAAATAACAGGTGCATGATTTTAACAATTATTTTACAAACTGTTTTCCCATAATGTTCAATAAATCATTCATGCTGTACTTCTTGTTCTACACCATTCATGCTGTACTTCTTGTTCTAAACTCTGATTAATACAAAATTTTTCTAAGTTAAATCCCAGTTTAATAACTCCTAGTAGTTTTAGTGATTAATATTATCAACTTAACATTATACTATAATCTATAAATTTATTCAAATGGCT
Organism: Cephalopachus bancanus; assembly: GCA_027257055.1. Taxonomy (NCBI): domain Eukaryota; kingdom Metazoa; phylum Chordata; class Mammalia; order Primates; family Tarsiidae; genus Cephalopachus; species Cephalopachus bancanus. The sequence goes on from JAPVLO010000012.1 coordinate 4,332,345, forward strand.
TAATGTTTATTTGTACTATTAACCTAATATGATTTAACATAATGCCCTATAACTGATTCAAAACTTATTCCTAAACTACAAAACCTTACCATGACTTATATAATTTTTATAAATCTAATCATATATAAGCTTAATAATTCTTTTTATATAATTATTTACTTAATGATTAAACTTAACACTATGCTAAACTTAACCTTATACTATATCTTATGAACTTATTTTTATTTAATTTCCTTTCATCTTGATCATCACTAAAATGAATTCTTATTATTATGAAACTATAAACCTATTTAAACTTATTTTCTACTCATACTAAAAATATAACTATGATTATAGTTAAAACCTATTTTTTAATATACATGTGTAGTTAACATCTTATCACTGATTCTTTTATAAACTGTATGGTAGTTGTCATACTGGAAAACACGGAAATGTGTGGTTGCCTTGATGATGGCCACGGGCGGAGGCAAACAGACTTTCGGCATGTAACGAAACTAGAAAAACGTTCTGCCTGGCTAGAGGCAGGGCAATAAAACTATTATAGTAATTTGGTCTCTAATCTTAGCCCTAGGAGAAACTGCTTACGGGAATAAGAGCTGTATAACCAGTATACCAGGAAACAGAAGTTTAAAAAATATCTTAAGAAGAAATACAGCTTAGAAAGACAGAGAAACACAATTCTACTGTGCAACTTTCCATCAGGTGTATTGAAATCTGTTTAAGAGTTTTGTATCAGCCGGGCTCGGTGGCTCAGCCTGTAATCCCGCGCCTTTGGGAGGCTGAGGTGAGTGGATTGCCTGAGCCCGCGGGTTCGAGACCCGCCTGAGCAGCGAGACCTCATCTCTACAATAAATCAAAAAATCAGCCGGGCGTGGTAGTGCATGCCTGTAATTCCGGCTACTCGGAAGGTTGAGGCGGAAGGATCGCCAGAGCCCAGCAGGTCGAGGCTGTGGTGGCCGGGAGCGGTCACTGCACTCCAGTCTGGGCGACAGAGTGAGACTCCAACTCAAAAAAAAAAAAAAAAGAGTTTTGTATCCTAATATTGTAAGTTTTGTTGCCATGTATGCACACTGGTCACTATTCATACGCCAATATTGTAGGTGTTAATGATATCCTAGTGTCAGAGGTGATCTTCTAGATGGGCCTTTATAGGCCTCAGCTATGTAGCTATAGATGTTGGATCCCAACAACAAATCTTCACATATACTCCCTTAATCTATAACAATAATAAATAAAAATAAGTTTAAACAAAGAATAATCAAACAATAAAAATATTGAAAATAAACTCATGTATTGAACAGCCAATATGTATTTATTTAAAAAAACTTAAACATAAACAAAAAAATCACATTTTTATGTTTATTTACTTTAAAAATCTTACAAAAATTCTAAAGCATATATGTTAGTGAAATAAAAGAATTAGAAGATACAAGATCCTACATTAAGTCAGAATGTTGGATCTCTTATTGGGATTATTTTGTTTTCAGAGACACATCCTAAAACCTTTTGTTACCCAAAGTTTTCTCTATACTAATATAGAAGGCAAATAAAATGATTTATGTAATCAGTAATTGCATACGCATTACCAGCTCTACATGCATGCAATATAGTATGAAAGTGACTACAAAATTTGGACCGAAGTTCACATAAATTTATATAAACAAAGTAGAAGAAAACAATTAAATGCATCTTACTTTCATGAGAGGCCGATAACTGTATTGTGCGATGGCCTATTTGTACATCTTGTGAGAAAATTAATTTCAGAGGTATGTGTCTGTAGACCCAAGGATTAGAAGATACAAGATCCTACATTGTCAGAATGTTGGATCTCTTATTGGGATTATTTTGTTTTCAGAGACACATCCTAAAAAGAGGAGAGTGGAGAACAGCTGCCTCAATCCTTAAAGAAAATTTTACTTTACTAATTTTATGTAGGAGGATGCCTAATATATCCCAGGTAGTCTTTTCTATAGCTCTTTACTTCCACCATGTTCATGTGTATGTATTCTTCTCTTTATTTATTTATTTGAGTTGGAGTCTCACTCTGTCGCCCAGACTGGAGTACAGTGGCCATTCCCGGCCACTGAAGCCTCGACCTGCTGGGCTCCAGCGATCCTTCTGCCTCAGCCTTCCAAGTAGCTGGAACTACAGGTGCGCGCTACCACACCCGTGTAATTTTTTGATTTATTGTAGAGATGAGGTCTCGCCAAGCTGCTCAGGCGGGTCTCGAACCCGCAGGCTCAGGCAATCCACTCACCTCAGCCTCCCAAAGCATGGGATTACCAGCTGAGCCACCGAGCCCGGTTGTATTCTTCTCTTTAAAAACTGTTGTGTCATCTCTCCACTGACCAGTAGAAAATAGCATGAGGAAAGGTAGTTTTATAATCCACAAGGAGCTGAATCATCACAGAGGACAAGGGCCTCTGCCATCATTCCAGATGTGGGCATTTAATCAGAAAGGAAGAATATAGAAGCTACCCAGCCAGGCACCTAGCTGAGCCTAAAACGATCTGCCCCAAAGGACAGAATCCCCAATTTGGGGGATTCTGAATATTGAGAAAGCAGCTTCAGAGTCATTCTTTGTTAGAACTCTAGCACTAAAAAATAACTTATTTGTTGGAATTATAGTGGTGGAAAAAAGTCAGGAAACAATTTGTTAGGAAGGTGAGCAATATGTGTGAGGAAGAAAAGGATGCAGACACCCAGAAGCCATCTCAAATAAAAAGCAAGCTAAAAACAAGAGAATTACAAGGACTTCTACAATCAAAACAGGTCCATGGGCTCCCAGAGAAGGCTGAGTACTCAATTCTAACATGAGGACATTAACATGTAGATGCCTGCTTGACAAGATTTTGAAAAACACTGTGGCACTGAGTCTAAAGCTGGGAAGGAGAGTATATTCATTTAAACTGTGATGAGACACAGAAAGCAGAAGGAGGGCAAAGTAAGGATAAACACATCAGTGTAGTGGGGTGATAAAAGCCTAGATAAATCTTAATTGTCTAAGACATTTTATATTTATTTGCACTAATTCCTAATCAATTCCAAGAACACAACCTGCTCAAATATTGTTTCCTTTGAAGGTAAAAGCAATGTGATTTTTTTGATTAAATAAACTTCACTTATCCCTTCACATACCAATCAGCTGCCAATCAATGTCTATTTGTAGATATCCCAACAGAGTGTTAGCTGGGACTCTTACAAATAAATAAATAAATAAATAAATAAATAAATAAGTTTTGTGGTTTGATATACATCTTACATATATCTTATCTTACTCTTGGTAAAGTTCTCAAATACATTTACAAAACAATTGCTTCTATTAGCTAGTTATTTACTAAAAACAAGCAATATGTAATATTTTCAGTTTGGCACAACAATGACAAAGTTTGGGCAATTTGGGTTTTGGTGTTGCAATTTGCCTATTGTGATTTTAATTGCTAGAAAAATTATGCTTTATAAAAACAAATCAGAATGTGTTTTTATATTAAAGAGTGTTATTTAGAGAAACATGGCAATGATATTTTTAAATAGACTTCTTCCTTAACATAGTATAATGTCCTAGAATGAAAAATTTCTTCTAGTAGCAGTTTTATATTAAAGTCATTTTGTCAATTCTGCCACTGTACTTCATGTAATTATAGACTTGATAAGGAGGACAGAAAATATGAATAAGAATTAGGGAGGGTTAGATCATGAATATTAAAGTTGGAGCAATGCTCTCCTTATCCCAACTTCTTGTCCATAAAGACCTCTTTTTAATTCTAAAATAGAAACAGCAAAGATTAAGTTATGCTATTCCAGTCACTAAAGTGTTTGCATGCCAATAAGGGAATAGGAACTTCAATTAATTATAGCAAGACATTCTAGGGAATACTAGGAAATCACAATAGTAGCAAACAAAAGCAATCACATAAACAAACATATAAATATGCCAAAATGATCTCACCTGGCCATATATCTAAAATATATTATATTGCAAAACAAATTTTAAAACAAACAAACAAACAAAAAACCTCTTCTTGTCTGCCATATAGGAGGAGAGGAATGTTTCACTTCAGTGTAAGTTGTAGACTCATATATAGTGAGAAAAAGAGAGTAATCCTATGTTAAAAGAGAGTAATCATAATAGACTGGTAGAAATCAGTCTATTAGGAAAAAGTTATAGAATACCCCAGGGCTTCTAACATCCAGATATGTGTTGTAGGGATATAGTCTTCATTTTCAGATAATTTACAACTTTTCAAGACAAACTGACAGACATACTATCATAAGAAGCTTAGATTATATAATCATTTGTTAAACTGGGTTCAATTACTATAGCTCAGAAAAAAAATTATTGTCAGAGGACAAGAAGTTGTGATGTTATCAGAAGAAGTTGTGATGTTAAAAAGGCTGAGTAGGACTTTGGAGAAAAGGTACATTTTGCATTTTAATTAATAAAAGGGCTCAGGTGAGTGTAAGGCAGGAGAATAGCAAAAGAAAAGACCTACAATTGAAAATTGAAATGGATTGTATGTGTGACATGAAGAAGACTAGAACATCTGCAGTAAGAATTGTGTGTTGGGAGTTGGAGTGGATAAAATTCTATATACAAAATTAAGTGTGGTAATGATGGCAGTCAAATAAGAACAATTAGTTTTCTAAGGTCGGGCAATAAATAAATTTCACAATTCCTTTATTAGTGTTCTAACCGAATGGAACTGTCAAAAGAAAATCCAGGTCTGATTAGAAAAAATAAAAGGTGCTATAAAACATTCATATGCTTATACACATTTCAATTTCTTCGAAAAATTATAGGTTAAGAGGTCACCTAAAATCTAACTAAAGTTAAATTGTGGAGATAAAATGCATTGCCTTGAATAAATGTGCTCCTTACCCTAAGAACTCGGAGGAAATAAGCTATTGGTTCCTGGTCTGCTCGAGTTATCTGAGATGTGCTCAAGGTCATTTCAAAATAAAGAAAAAAAATTGGAGACCAATAAAACCTTACCCTAGTTTATAGTCTCCGCAGGGGCTTCCCCTCTGCAAACAGTTTTACTGACCTCAGACTTGAGGTAATTCACCTCTCCCCTCAACCTTCTCACAACTTCCTTTCACAGCAAGGTGATTGATTAAAGGGGTTGTTGTGGTCTCCTTTAATAACTAGAAGCACAGATGGATTGATTGTCACATTAGTGGCAACTCCCTAAGAGGAAAGAAGTTAAAATAATAGCTCTGGGCTATTGCAGCCAAGCAGAAATAGGTTATACAGTCAACCTATTATTGTTTGTTTACCAAAAGAAGGGAATACTTATTTGAGACTGTTGAACAATCTTTCACCTGAAGTATTATCTTCCTAATAAAAGTATCACCAGAGTTCTTGCTGGAGTCCAGCTCCAAGAGAGAGTCAGGGCCTGAATGGGGAGAATCGGGAACAGTGAAGAAGAACGACAAGAGTTACCTGCCAGGGTAGAGTTCAAGACTCTGCCAATTTTTATTCAATTCTTACAAGCTTATATAGTTTTCTTTACTGACCCCTGTACCCACAAAATGCAACACACGTTACACATTAAATGCTTATATCATGTTTTTTCTTTTGTTTATGGGGAAGTTGACCTTTACAAGTTTCTTTTTGTTCCTTCCTGCTACCAGTGGCATTATTTATGTAACAAAACACCAGCTGCCAAGAATTTATCAGCCACAACCTGTGACCTCAGGCCAACTGAATCTCTTCCCTTTGTTATTCTATTTTTTTTCTTTTACTAATCTATTTTCTTAATTCTACCCTTATATACTTTTAGCAGCAATATATTGACTTGTTTTTTTCTTTTATATAACCACCCTTATCTTACCCACTATGAATTCTTAATACTCTATTTTTTAAAAAATTTAACTTTCTTAATTCTAATTTCCTTATCTATATTACTTGCTATTTTCTTATCACCTATTTTACATTTTATATTTCTAAGAAAACCTGTCTAAATCTACACTTATATATGAAATTAATCTTCTAATCCTTAATGTATTTAATTTTAAACCTACATTAAGTGTGTATAATTTTAAGTTTACCTTAAAACTTAATTATTTCCTATTCCTTCTATTACTTATATTTAACTAATACCTACATCTATAATAAACATTTATCTGTTAATTATAACTGCTATTTATTTAATTCTAATCCTTACTTTAATTTTAACCCTCTTTCTAATTAAACTATAATATTTCTTAAATCAAAAGGCATGTCTGTGACTTGTTTTTCCCGAAAACACCTGTTTTTGGAGATATTCTGTCTCAGCTTCTCACTTCCTCATCAATCACAACTGTCAATGTTGTTACTTATAAAGGGTATGAGGAAGTACTTGTTTTTCCTTTTTAGCTAAAGATTGCAAAATTTGCATTCCCTTGTCCCTTCAGGGGACAAATTTTTGCTGTTGAGCCTTTTTTACATTTCTATACATAGGTTTACTGCTAATTCCACATCCTTGCACATTCTAACTAATTGTTTTATTTATCAAGGAAGTGTTTTTCAAACCTAAGCACACATTCCTTTAAGGCCAAAAGGAATCCTTCAATAGGATCCATGGGGCTCTGCCTCCATCATGGCCGCTTCCCACTTGGGCTCTGCTCCCAGTCAGCGTTTTTCCCATTTTCGGGTAACCTCCATTTTGCTTCTTTAGGGGTTGCGGCTTCTGGCAACTTCTAAAACAATAAACTTAACAAAATTATTTGCGGAATCCCTTTATATTGAGAATAAACATGTTAACAATCATTTATGCCACCAGAGACCTCACAACACGTTTAGTTTTTCTAGTTTCTTAATGGCTTTAACTTTATCAAATACAGACTCTAGGCCAGAGCAATGGCTCATGCCTGTAATATAAGCACTGTAGGATGCTGAGGCAGAAGGATTGTTTGAACCCAGGAGTCCTAGACTAGCTGAGTCACCATAGCATGACCCCCTCTCTATAAAAAATGAAAAAAAAAAATTACCTGAGTGTGGTGGTGCATGCCTGCACCTAGCTGCTCAGGAAGCGGAGACAGGAGGATTGCCTGAGTCAGGAGGTCGAGACTGCAATAAGCTATGATTGTCCCACTGTACTCCAGACTGGGTGACAGAGTTATACCCAACTTCAAAATAAATAAATAAATAAATAAGCAAATAAATAAATAAAGTAAAACCACAATGAACATTCATTGTCATCACATGGATGACCAGTAGTGGATATTAATTTGTGGACTGACATATCCCTTTAACGATCTTCTACACTAGATAAGTTTCCCCAGCACTCATGTAGTGCATACTCATGGAAAAAGTCAATCTTAATACAATCAAATTGTGTTCTAATTGAAGTGCTGATCTAATGATGAAAATGTATCTATCGGGCAATCCCTTCTGGTCTCCTCCCACAGTGGGAGTTTTTCTGTCCTCTCAATAAATCCTGATTTCTCAAAAAAAAAAAAAAAGAAAGAAAGAAAGAAAGAAAGAAAATGCATTTATCACAGCATACATTTTCAAATCTTTATAAAGCCTAGAAGTGTAGCTCATTGTAATGATATGGCGAATTATATTGTTACTATGAACTGAAAAAATAAAAATAAAAAAAGGAAAAACATAAAATAATTATCTTAGTTGTTTTTTTTGTTACAAATCTCATCATTTAACTACAGGCATATATAAAAAATCTAAATATAATTTTTGTTTTAAAAGAAAACAAAATAATAATTTACATTTAAAATGACTTTTCACCCAAACTTTCAGCTAGCTCTGTGCTCTAGACAAATAGACTAAGGTTCTAAGCTTGGTAGGACAGAGGGACTATTAAGTATCTTTTATAAATTAGTTCAGTACTGCAATTGTTAGTTATTTAGTTTTGTGACAAGCTTTATATAGATATGGTGATTCACAATTTATCTAAAATCCATTTTATAGTTCATCAATGGATGTGGATGGATGCCTTTGGACATAATATACATGATCTGAAAACACTTTCAGGATACATTTGATTAGCAATTTTTGGTCAGCCTGAAGTACTAAAGTGAGTACTATAATGTACTCTCTAAAAAGTAATGAAATATTTCTAGCTCTTTTAGAAATCATCACATTTTTCATAGAGGTAGAACTAGTTTGCACTCCTACTGGCTAAAAAAAAAAATGTACATACACACGATGGAATATTATGGAGCCATAAAGAAAGACAAAATTATAGACATTTAGTAACTTGGATGGATTTAGAGTGTGTCATACTCAGTGATCTATCATAGAAACAAAGAACTGAATACCACATGTTCTCTTTCCCTTTGCTGTCTTTTCTCTTTCTGAACATTTACCATAATACTATATGACAGGGATTGGCGGTAGCTGGGAACTGCCAGGGGAGTGGGTGGACACAACATCAGTAAGGGTACCTGATCCCATTCCAGGTGAAGTGAGGTCCAATGGGAGTCCAAACTTCACCTGTATGTAAACCATTTATGTACCCAATCCCGACTTGTACCCTACATCTTTAAAATTAAAAAAGTAATGAGCCGGGCTCGGTGGCTCAGCCTGTAATCCCGTGCTTTGGGAGGCTGAGCTGAGTGGATTGACTGAGACCGCGGGTTCGAGACCCGCCTGGGCAACTTGGCGAGACCTCATCTCTACAATAAACCAAAAACTAGCCGGGCGTGGTAGCGCGCACCTGTAGTTCCAGCTACTTGGAAGGCTGAGGCGGAAGGATGGCCGGAGCCCAGCAGGTCAAGGCTGCAGTGGCTGCGCGCTCCAGTCTGGGCGACAGAGTGAGACTCCAACTAAAAAAAAAAAAAAAAAAATTCATGAAATAGGGAAAAAAAGCCTATAGAATTGGTTTCTCAGTTAAATTTGAGGACTCTTTTTTTTACTTTTTATGATACTCCAGTAATAGACTGTTGACACTTGTGGTAGATTGTCTGCAAATATAGCTGCCAACAGATCCTCCCATACCTGTGTGTACATGTCACTCTTCCCATCAAGAGAGAGAATCTTTCATTTCTCTCTTTCAAGCCAGACTGGCACTGTGAATTTCTTTGACTCACAGAATATGCCAAAAATGACATCCTGCCAAAATATGTCAAAAATGACAATCTTAACTGGAAGTTTCCATTTTTCGGGAAAACAGTCGTGTAGCCAAAACAACTAGCCTTCTAGAAAGAGGTCCCACAAAGAGAAAGCACCAAGGAGAACAGAAGTATACAAAGAAACACAGTAGTCAGCCAGCTCCCGACCATTCCAGCCATCTATACAGAGGTGCTAGATGTGATTTTATAGTTCCTCACAAGCCCTCAGCCAATACAACATGGAGCAAAGATGAGCAGTGTCTGTGAAATCCTGGCCAAATAAAAAATCATGAGCAAATAAATTATTAGCTAGTTATTGGTTTTAACCGCTACATTTTAAGGAAATTTGTTGCACAGCAATAAATAATTGAAACAAAACTCTTTATAGATTGTTCATCTGAAAACTATTCTTCTTCTTCCTCTTTCCTTTCCCTTTGCTGTCTTTTCTCTTTCTTTTCTTTCTTTCTCTCCCTTCCTCCCTCCCTTCCTTCTTTCATTTCTTCCCTGAACTTCTGTGCTAGATGCTCTGTCCTGGAGCCATAAAAAATATAGATGATAAAATATGCTTTCTACTCAAACCGACTTTTTAAAATAAGGATAAATATGCTTTTAAGTAGCTAACAACAGTATAACAACAATATAACAAGATTAAAAGAAAAACACTGAGCTACACTACAAGGAACATTAAATAGTTTTGTATATGTAGAGTACTTCATTTCCTTCATTCACATTTCTCTAAAAAGGGTATGTGTTGGGAGAATACAGCCAATATATTACACTGTGACTAAAGTATAGATACCAGATCATCATCATCATCATCATCATCATCTTCACAAACATTTAGTGAGCCTGAGTTCTTCACAAACTCTTGCATAATTATAAGACTATTACCAATCTATTGTGTGTGAATATAGAAATTTTACTGATATTTCCATCTTTTGAAAATCAACGTAAAACTAGCTAACTATATTTGTTTTTTCACCAAAAAAATAGGAAAAATATTAAATATGAATGATTTACTAAATATTGTTTTTAAAATTAACTGATAACTATGCACCATAGATATAAAGATAGATATTATTTTATTTTAAATAGATACAGATATATCCCAAATACTTTGAACAGTGTTTATGAGCTTATTTTCCCTCCTTGACAAGTTGTTATTTTATTATCTCCTGCACGTCATGTTGTTGGAAAACTTGTTTGAAAGAATTACCACAAGAAGAGCTTTAATAAGAAGTAAAGAACCTCAACATGTAAGTAGATTTATATTTGAATTACCACAAGAAGGGTTTTAATAAGGAGGAAAAAAGTTAATACTAAAGTAAATTTATATTAGTTCCATTTACTATTTATTTCTGTGCCAGTCAAACCTAGAGAGGACTATTGTCCCTGACACAAAGAGTTTCTAATACCTACACTCAAGAGGAGAGAGATAATAGCTTATTTAATTAGAAGATACATTAAGAGATGGTGTTTGGGCAACTTTGTGAGTGAGTTCCTTGAACAGAATGTCCATCTTTGTTACAAACCTTGTCCACCATTTTCTGTTTTCTTGCACCTATTTTAAAATTTCATAAATTTTCTATCTTTTATAATTATTATTTTTTATTTTAAAGATGTACAATTGTAAAGGGGTACAATTCAGGATTGGATACACAAGTGATCATCATACAGGTAACTTTTAGTCCTCCCTTTTGTCCCCACTTCGCCTGGTTTGAGATGAGGTAACTTTATTGATGTTATGTGCCCTGGCTACTCCCAACTCCTTTCTTACAGTATTATGGCAAGTACTCAGGGTCCGTTTATAAGTGAGAACAAGTGGTACTCAGTTCTTTGCTTCTGTGATAGATCACTGAGTATTATAGACTCTCAATCTATCTAAGTTGCTGTGAAGTCCATAATTTTATCCTCTTTATAAAAATCCATACATTTATATTGGTCTTTTGAAAAATTAAGTACTAGGGAGTATACACATATCTTATAACTAGAAAAAGAAAAAATAAATGAGATAATAATAAGATTTCTGAAAATTATGCCTGCCATTTCTGATGGTATAAATAAATGGAGTAAAGACTTCAGACATTTCATCTCACAGAAAACACAGAAACAGGAGAAAAGTGTTAAAACAAACATTTGAAGGTACTAAAAAGTGACCCTAGAAAAAGTGACAGAAAAATAAGACGTTATTGTTGAAAGACTGCTATTGCTTCAGTATGAACTATTGTTTATTGTTGTTTCTCATGAAAGTCACACCAACCACCCCACCACGCTCCAATTCTCCCTGTAGGAGACTGGATCAAGGGGAAGAAGACAGGATTTAGAGCTGTAGAACAGATGGAAATGTAAAGGGGATATTTTGAAAAGTAGGGAGCTGTTGAGGGATGAGACCTAAAATATGAGTAATACCTCTGGCCAAATACCTAGCATACGTATGTATTCTGTTTCAAACTCAAATGGGGAGACTACAACTTAGTTCTGGCACTAATCACCTGGAGTTAGTACAAGCCTCACAAGTTCAATCATGCAGTTCCCAAACAGGATGCCTTGACTTCAAATCCCAGTCCCACACCAGGGGTTCCTGGGTCATTCGTATTTCTCACTAGCTAGCTATAAAATTGTGGGTTTCTATTACTTTCTCAGGTCTGATTTCCTGAAATGATTCACAGAACTTATGAAAGGTGTCATACTTAAAATTATGGTTTTGTTGTAAAGAACACAATCAGGAGAACCAACCAAATGAAGTGATGAACAGAATGACCTCTGGAACCTTAGATCTTCCGTTCCCTCTTGCTGACTCACTCTCTCAGCCCATCAAGATGTTCCCCGACCGGAAAGCTCAACTGAGATTTTGTGCCCTCAAATGTTATTGACATTTTATTATGTAGGCATGAGTGATTAAACTATTGGCTGCATAAGTGAATTCAATTTCCATCCCCTTTCTCCTTCCCAGAGGCCAAAAGTTCAACCCTCCAAACACATGGTTGGTCTTCATTGTGATCAGTCCTCCTCCTGGAGCTATTTATGGACACATCATTAGTCACTTCATGAACACAAGAAACCTCTTATTACTCAGAAGTTTCCAAGGGCTTTTAAATCTCCCTGCCAGGAATTTTGGGCAAAGATCCAACAAATTTGTTATTATACAACAGTGTGGGAGTTCAAAGTAATCCCAGCAAAGAAACAGGCTGAAATTAGAATGAAACTTGAAGAGCCTAATTATGCATAGTGAGATTTTGGAGTTACTGCTCCTTTGACTAGGTGTAACCTGGAAACCACATAAAAATTAAGCCACAGAAAGAGGAAATAAGAAAGATTTAAACCAATGACTTAAGCATTGTCGAGCTTAAATCACAAAATTCAGAAAATATTGTTAATTATAGAGTTTATTTGAGTCTAAAGTTTGAAGATGGCAGCCTGGAAGCATGAATTTGTATGCAATCTGATTAGCAACAATACAGGTAGGTTCTAAGGAAAAAAGTTGTGCAGTTTCTAAATTGTTTACAAAGAATTTTCATTAAAATAGCATAAGTTATTAATTGTTTATATATTTTTCTTTGTGCCACAAGTTCTAGGAACATGAAGATAATGGGTGAGGCAACTAGTCAAGAACTAAACTGCCTTTAAACAATTGCCCCTGGGCATGTGTGCAACAGCATGACGAAAGTCCCATAACTATGTGTCTCTGGCCTGATAAATTCTACATACCTCACATAGGTCAGATTTTTCTGAACCATTTTTCTTTTCTCACTTCCCTTCTTTTTGTCAAAATATTTCAAAGAAAGTATTTTGGATGAATTCTTTCATGTTTAGGGACTAAGTAATGTGTCTTTAGGAAGGCTCACTTCTGGGAGTTCCTGTCTCACGTGAAGAGGGGGAGAGGATACATCTCAGAAATTTTAAGAGTCCCAAAAACCAAATGGGAATGGCAAAAATGAGACCTCAGTCAAGTCACTGATTCATATAGCTACAGTTGTTTATTGAATTAACTCCAGTCTTGGGATTACTATGAGTATAGTTTTCTCAGAAGAAGTAAAACAAAAAATACATAGCTGAAATATAATGCACAAATAAAATGCACATGTGGATTATAATTTGTAGAGTTTGTATGGCAGAACAAAAAACAAAACAACTATTCCATTGGGAAGTCATCTAAAACCTTATGAAAAAATTAAAATGTACTGTTTTAGAGATGTTGTAGTCAGTAAATAATTTAGAATTTAGTCCAAATTGTACAAAACAACAACAACAACAACTCAAAAGCAATGGTCAGGGCTGGAATCTAATAACAAGTGTGCTATAGTATTTTGCTGAAGCATAATTTTTCTTTCTCTAGTTTCCCATTTCTACTAGAGATCAATTTTAGTAGGACCAATTTACTTGTACAAATGTTTAGTATTATACTTGGCCTGATTATTTGCATAAAGTGCAACGAGAATAGTGATTGACCATATAGGCTTTTTTAATTTGCCTTTGTTGGAAGTTTTTAATAAAGACTCTCAGGTTAGACTTTTAAAAGCCTCTCATACAAATTCAAATGAAGGATTCGCAGTCAGACTGTGCATGTAATACCAGTATGAGTTGGGTAAATTCCTCTTTTCTCAAGATCTCAAAATATCCTGAGGTTTCTGAACTTGTCAAAAAGTGGCATTATTTACTTACCACAGGATTAGGAATTTTATAAATGAACCATGTGGGCAAGGTATCAGACCAGTCTTTTCAAGAGGCTTTGTTTTCCTTTAGAGACATTGTTTTGCTGTGTCACCCAGGGTGGGGTACATGGGCACTATCATAGCTCACTGCCTCCTCTGGATCTTGAGCTCAAGTGATCCTTTCACCTCAGGTTCCTGAATAGCTAGGACTACAGAGACACATTACCATATTTGGTTAAAAGAAAAGGGGGCTTTTTATCAACTCTATAAAGTCAGCCACCATTCCTTAAAGCAGTTTGGTTATATCTGAACGTATGCCATTTCAGTCAAAACCCTGGTAAAATGACCAGTGTATCTTGTTACAAAATAAAACAAATTCTTATTGTTTAAACAAATAACTACATTGCCATAAATTAAGAATATGGGCCAGGTGTGATAGTTCAAGCCTATAATCCCAGTAGTTAATGAGGCTGAGGTGGGAGGCTCACTTGAAGCCAGGAGATCTGGACCAGCCTGTGCAACATAGTAAGATTCATTGCTACACACACACAAAAATAATAATAATAGCTTAGCCTGCTGGAATATATCTGTAGTCCTAGCTATCTGGGAGGCTGATGCAGGAAGATAACTTGAGCCTAGGAATGTGAGGTAAATCATGATTGTGTCACTGTCTACAGCCTGGGCAAAAGAGCATTATTTCTACTTGAAAGAAAGAGAGAAGGAAAAAAGAAAGAAAGAAAAAAAGAAAGAAAGAAGGAAGGAAGGAAGGAAAGAGGGAGGGAAGGAAGGAAAGAAGAAAGGAAGGAAGGAAGGAAGGAAGGAAGGAAGGAAGGAAGGAAGGAAGGAAGGAAGGAAGGAAAGGAGGAAAGAAAGAAGCTCACAAATATTTTCAATAGTTTCCAAGTTCTGGAGAAATCAAGCAGAGAGAAAGGTAAATTAAATGTTTCAAATTTGTTCACAAAATTACACTTACTCTATTGCTATAAGCTATAAACAGTTTAGAAAGAAAAATGTTTTCTTGATTCTGGAAAATCAAATGAAAGAATCAACAGTGTTTCAAACAAAAAGTCATTTAAAAATGTCCAGTCTTCGGTCATTTTAGTCCCATGTAACTTAATTTTGTTCTGCTTGATGTTGTGTTGGCAATCTTTATAAACACATTTTTTAAACTAGTGTTGTAGAAGTTTTTACCTAGTCTAAAGGTATAGTCTCCAAAGCAATTAGAAACTTGTATTCAAAAGGACTAATCAGGGTCCTTTCCATGAATTTCATTGAAGAAGAAGGAAATTTGGACTGTAGTTGATTATAAACTGCTTTCTGAGAATAATCAAAGTAAAATAATAATTATCTGTGGATGATAAAAAGCATAAAATAGTATGGCTAAAGGTGCACTTGACAAGGAAATTTGGTCATTTCTGTAGCATACAGTTGTTTAACTTAATAATCATAATTAATGACTGATGATATATACCAGGATATATCAGAGTTTTAGGAAGCTCATACAACTTTGGAAGACATTAATAATATATTTATACAAATATAACTCAAAAAAAAATTTAAATACCATTTCTTATGTTCAAAGTTTCCTGTGTGTTTTTTACATACTGAATAAACCTAATATGTCTCTCTTGGACTTTCAGGGGTTCCTTTGCTATGTACATGCTAGTTTAGGTCAATAAGACTTAGATTCAGAATTCGAAATTTAATTTTGGGATGTCAAATATTAAAGGGTTATAACACTTGATATTAAAATAAGAAAGGTTTAAAACATATAAAAATAGGACTTCAAGTCACTGCAAATAGTCTTTTAATGATGATTCAAAGATTTCAAAAAGAAAAAGCTTTACTTTTTGACAGAGAAAAGACTCCCAGTCAAAAAACCCAACAAAGACAGCATGAGACCAACAGAATTTGTCTCTCCCATCCCCCCCCCAGTCTTTTTAAAGCAGTTTACTTAAAAGGTGGACAAAAATCTTTAACTATCTCTTACTAATACCACATTAAATTCTTGCTCATAGGAGAAAACAGAATTTTACTTTTATATTTGTATATTATCAATGCTTAAAGAAAACTTTAATAAAACCTTGTAAATGACTCCTTCCAATTTCAACAGCTTTGCCCACACAACATAAGATTTCCATTAAACTTTTATAACTTGATACAATTTTCTGTTAAAGAGCAGATTAACAATCTGAGAAAATTCTGTTGATCCTACACAGGGGCCCAGACTTTGACCTTCCATGAGTGTGCTTTTGATATGAATGCTCAAGTTTTAGAAAAACATAAATAATTCCCTTCTAATTTTAGCCAACTTGACCATACACAAAATTCCTTTCACAAGATTAATCTTCTACAAACCTTCTACAACATGCTTTAAACTTCACTTTTGTCCTATACTTCCTTTTTCTATTAGCATCTTTTACCCTAGGACAAAAATTTACTTTTCTTTCCCTCTTATTACTTTGACCAAAGTTTTCTCTCATATAGAAAAAATAAAATAAAAAATAAAAAATTGCTTTTTCTTCTCAGCTCTCTTTACCAAAAATGCATCTTACTTTCTTTGTAGATTCAGTATATAGAATTATTTCTCTAATAGCTAGTATATCTTTCTCTTGTATCTAGTAATTTAAATATGTTAGTCACATACATTAACCATAATTTTAACTCTTTGTAACCTTAATTTCCAATGAAAAACCTAGAGGTAATTTTGCAGTTTTATACCTGTATTTGTAGATGAAAATCATTTCATAAATGTTAGAAAGATGTCTTCTTCAGATATTTTTATTAACAGATGTAAACATATTTAGCTTTTCTATACCATGTAAATGACTCAGACGTTTTATGATTATCTATTGCTTAATTTAGCATAAGGTAAATTTAGGATTAAATTACTGATAAAGATTTTTAGAGCTATGTAAAGTTCACTTAAAATGTTTATTCTATTTTCATTTATTTAATTTATTCATTTCTAACAATTATTCTTGAATAGTTTGTTAAACAAAGCTAGCTATCATCTCAAGATAATTTTTCTATTAACCATTTTTACATTACTGTATGTTAGGCAAGTGTCATAAAAGCAAAGACCTTAAATACATGTAATTTTGTTGATAACTCAGAAGACGTAGTTGGTTTCATTAAAGCAACAATATTAAATCAATTGCATTTACCAATGATTTACCCAAGTCATGTGATATAAAGGCATCTATTTTTTCTGTAAAATATTTGATTTAAGTTCTTACTTTTTAATGAATTAGTTTTAGTAGTAAAATGTCACATGCCCATTACACATATAAATATACAGACATACAGGGGATTTTATAGCTTTATAAGCTTCATTTGCCAGTTTTCAAATAGTCTCTTCCTTTTAGACTATTAAAACCTAAACACTTGTTAGATAGACAACCATAAGTTTATACTTCTAAAGATAGGATGCTGGCTGGGTGCGATGGCTCAAGCCTGTAATCTCAGCACTTTGGGAGGCTGAGGTGAGGGATTGATTGCCTGAGCCCATGGGTTCGAAATGGCCTGGGTAACTTGGCAAGGCCTCATCTCTACAATTCAAAAAATGATAAATCAATAAGTCGGGCATTGTAGTGCGAGCTTGTACTTGAAAGGCTAAGGTGGAAGGATCGTGGGAGCCCAGCAGGTCGACACTGGGGTGGCCGTTAGGTACCACTGTACTTCAGCCTGGGAGACGGAGTGAAATTCCAACTCAAAAAAACCCAAACAAAACAAAATAAAAACTTAAGAGGAGTTTAAAAATATATATATGATGCTTAGGTGAAAATTGACATTCCCAAAGGCACAGACTTGAATCTAAATATCATTGTCTGTTGAGACAAAGAAGAGCATGGGAACAGACCAGTGAAGAAAAGATTGCCCCCAAAAGTGTCTTAAACAAAAATAAGGTTTCTTAAGTAAGACTCAAGCCAATGTCTTCCTCATCCTGAAGAGAGGAAGATGTCCTTACAAATGGAAATTTCTTTTATAGATGTACATTTCTTTTACAAAGAGTTTTAAAACAGCCAGCTAAATGCCAGAAAGTCCTAGATGGACAGGTGATCTTTTTAACTTAGAATGTTTCTTGATTAGATTACTGACTTCAGAATGGAGTCCTGTAATGATTGAAGCAAAGAAAACATTATCTATGTCTATACACAGCAGAGATGGCTCTAAAAAAGAAGCACATTCACTTTACCAGAGGGCCTGTCTTTTATAAACATTTTATGCAGCTTTTTGTTTTTAAACCAAAGGTAACTTTTTAAGTGATTCATCAAAATCATATATTCGTAACCAAGGCTATAATTTAATCAAAGATGCACTAGGTGACTCCAAACAGGTGCAAAGCAGTTCTCACAAGATCCAGAGTCACCCCAAAGCTAAAAAAAGTAAAGTCTTGCTCCCCACATTTCTGTCTGCCCATATTTTCTAGGATCTCAACTTCTCTACTTAGTACCTATGCATGAAGGCCCCAAACCCTTCATGCCCCACAGACAAAGACAGGAAATCCAAAGTTGTCCATAGAAAGAAAAAGGATCAGTAACGAATAGGTACCCAAGATGGTCAAATGTCATACAAATAATTTAAAACAAATCAGAATCAAACCTGGGCTGCAGCCAAAAAAAGCACGTAATCTTAGCCACTAGACCACAAGGTGGTGTGCTTTTGTAAATCCTGTAGGGAACCCATAGCAGGCAGTTTGAGCATTTAAAAGATTTTAACTTATTTCAGATTTGGTCTCAGCTGGCATGCTGCTTAGTTAATTCCTTGGATGTTAGTATCTCAAAGACATAATTAGATTTACATCTCCAAAGAACTTCGAAGTCCAGCAAGTAATTTGAATTGTCCGATACTGGATCAATAAATCACCAGTGTCAATTCATTAGTCCTGGTTTATAGAGACAAAAAAGTTTGGATCTGTATTTTATAGCCTTAATAGTTTCATTCTCATTCTCTAGTTGTTCCATTTTTTACCTATGCCTCAAGTTTAAATACATTTTCTCCCTTTTAAGAGAGAAAAAAAAGTGGATATTGTGAATTCCAAGCATCTCTGCCTAAAAGATGTATTGGAGCAGAAGAAACAAGCAGAAAGGAAAGAATTCAGATCACAGGGGTAGAAGGAAAAGAAAGAGTTGAAGGCAAAAGGGAGAAAGTCTCTGAAATCTTTTAAATTTAGAATTTGTTTACCTCTTGAATAGAGGCAATTTTTTCCCCCCAGAAAATGCTTTAGAAGCTTCTAGGTATTATTGGAAGTAAGTCTCTCATTTAATATGCCTGGTTCTAAAACCAGCTTTTTCTCATTGTGAGTGCAGATAAACTAATTTAGGTATTTCAAAGATGCCCCGTTTTGGCCATTTGAGATCATTGCAAGTTCTGTGTCACCAGTTTTCTAAATATTTGCTTAAAGAGGTGTTGTTAGTTAAACATACGTCCAGCTACCAGCTAGTGTTTCTAATGGCGGATCTCTCCTTAAGGAGGAAGACTCAGTTTTAGACAATTGGGCCAAGCTCCAGTATCTGACTAGTTTAAAAGATTGCAAATGTTGCCTAAGCCACAAACATTCACTTCCTCTTTTTGCAGGACCAGTGTTTTCCCTGACCAAAATTTGAATAAGAGAAAAAGTGCAAACTCTAATGAGTAAAACAACTTTAACCTTACAGAAAACTGAAAATTTCAAAACTTCAGTTACCAGAATCTCTGGAGAAGCTTTTCAGTAGAGTTTCAATTCCAACCCCATCAAGGAGCATTGTGCTTGGCTTGAATAAAGTCTGAAACCTAAACTAAGTGGGGAGAATTCAAATCCCGAGGGGCCTTACCAGAGATCCCTGTCAAACTCCCATGATGTAAACTAGTCATTCTTGTTGGTACCAAGGTTTTGAGTGTTGCAAACTGGTGGGAATTATTGAAACTGCACTTCAGATCCCTTTGTGGTTTCCAAAATAGTCAACCTTAAATAATAAGATTCAGAACATATAAAGTATAGAGTTCATTCGAGCCCAAAGTGTGAACCTGCCTGGTTAGCAGCATAGATTCAAGTTGCCATGAATATACACTGCAATTAGCAGTAATTACAAGTAAGTTTTAAGGAAAAAAGAAGAGGTAGTTCTAAGTTTTTTTTTTACCAAGAGCTATTAATTGACTATACATTGTTCTTTGTATCATAAATTCCAGGAACATGAAGATAATGGGTGACATGGCTAGTTAGAGAAAAAAATGACTTTAAACAATTTCCCCCTCATTATTGGGGTGTGTGTGTGTGTGTGTGTGTGTGTGTGTGTGTGTGTGTGTGTGTGTGTTCAAGGATGTGACTTTACCATACTCATGTCTTTCTGGGTTTGATAAATTTTACATAACTCACATAGCACAGAGTGCTCTGAGCTATTTTATTTTCTCAATATCTACCATAAAAAGCTTAAATACAAAGTAAATTAAACCTAATGCAAGTAGAAGAAAGAAAATAATAAAGATATCAAGAAAATGAATAGAAAAAATAATAGAGAAAGCAAATGAAGTTAAAACCCAGTTCTTGGTTCTATTATAGGAATGCAAAGTCTTGTTAACATTTAAAAATTAGTCACATTATTACACCATTTATTGAATAAGAGAAAATAAAGTTATCAAAAAATATAAATAAAGCATTTGAAAAATGTAAGTAGCTATAGGACTAAGACTCAGGCTTCAAAATTTATCAATATGTATTAATTAAGATATTTTTTAAGTTTAATATCTTTTTTATGACCTCAACAACATAAACAACTAGATACCCATCTTCTTAGGGCTATTTCTTTACTTTTAACATTCTTCCCCCAAAGATTACTCTTTCATAAACTTTCACAATATGGCTTTGTTGTATCTAGTTTCCTTCAAGTTTGAGATTACATGAAACAAATTTCAAGAAAATGTGGAATTAAAATTTTCTTATATATATGTTAAAATATAATATATATTATAAAATAAAATGTTACAGTCTTGTTTATAATGCAAGCTACATTATATTATAAGCTACAATTACTCTTGAAAATATAAGCTAAAATATAATAATATATTATATTATATAATAATATAAAATTATTAAAATAATTTCTAAACATTATATTTTTTGAGATTTATTAGGCTTATTATATATTAAATAAAAATACGTCTAATTTTAATTGGTTCTTTAGAGCAAAATATATATAGTATTTAACTATCTGAAAGCATGTTATAAAATGTTATACTGTGCTTGATTTTAAGACTTTTTTTAATCAATGGATAATAACTCATTTGATGTTGAATATTTAGAATTACTGGAAAACTTCCAAGTTTCTAATCTGTCTTACTTAAAAAGAAAGAACAAAATAAAGAATCTTTTAAATGTCATTTGATTAATAATAAAGCTTTTATAGCATCTTCAGCTTAATTGAATTGCTGGCAGTGCTGAACTCTGATTAAATGCATTTGGATCAATATTAATTGGCTTAACTATAGAGTATACATCATTGAGTCAGTCATGGTTAGATGAATTATACCCCTTCCCTTTTTGAGATTAATTTCTTCTTTCTATATTACTGAATAATTCTTGAAATCAGTTATTGTTTAAATGACAACCAAATTTAATTCAAAAGATTACATAACTGGAAAACAGCATAGCCAGTCACTCACCTACGATAAATGGCTATCTAGGCAATACATAATTTATAGACTTTTCTTAGTTTTGATATTATTTAATCCATCTTACTAGTCTCTCCTAAAATAAGTTTTAAGTTTCTTTTAGAGTTAGAATTAAATGATATTTCTATGTTTACAAAACTAATAAGAGATGCCTTCTGATACGATGTTTTTCTTCTGTCTCAGAGCCCAGGCATATTTTCTTTTGTCTTATAGTCAGAGAGAGAGGTCTCAGAGTGACATGAAATAAGTACTAAATATCTTTTAGCCTTAGCCTTACTAATTTCATGTTTGTCAAGTAATATTATAATATTTAAAATGTTTATTCCTTTGTACACTAGACCAGATGTGAGGTGTCAACATCCCCTAACATCATGTATTGTGTACATTCTGTAAATTGTGCATTTGAAGTCTCTAGTAAATGTGAATTTCTGGAAATAATTCTCCAGAGCTAGAATTACATTATTTTCCTATCCAAAAATTTGACATGATACATTTAGAATCACAGAAACGTGGCCTGTGCTATATCATATCTTACAACACATAAATGGCCGGCCTCTGACCCTGTGCCCTTCCCGTTACTCCTATGCTGGAGGGTGAGGGCTGTGCCCCATTCCTGGAATGAGGCTCAGCATCTGTCACATATTAGGATCACAGAAAACTTCTAGCAAATGAACAAGAGGCCTTTGTAAAAGCAAACTGTTTCTCTTTAAAAGTAAAATTAAGAGCTCAGGTCCCCACTCAGATGAAAACATTGTTTTTGTACTTTTATAACACAGGAGCTGTTTGTCACTCCACTCCCAAGCCTTCAGGAGACAGTGGATTTGACATGAGAGTGGCCTCTAAGTTTGAACAGACAGAGGCAGATCTTTTCCTCTGGCACTAAGACAGGTCCCTAGTTTTTTTTAATTTATCCCAATGTATTGTTCTAATTCTTACCCATGAATTTACAAATAGGGAAAACAATTACAAGTCAGTGTTAATCAGACTTCTCTAGCTGGAGGGAAATTAGCCTACCTGAGTTAGATCAGCTTACTTTCATTCTTACACGAGGTATGGTACTCAGAAGCAGTGTCTCCTCTGAGGTTTTCACTTGTCAGTGATCAAGTTATCAATCTTTAACCTATAGCTAGCAGAAACTGACCAAAATATGTGTTTTTTTTGTCAGCTGCACTTTTTTCCTTGCCAGAGGCAATTGATTGCTGAACTCACTACAGATTTAATAGTGTTTGAAGACCATCAGCAACATGACCAACCAGAAAATAATATTTGAATGTGTTCTTTGTCTTACCCAATTCTTCTTTAACTGAAAGCACAAAAAAAGTTATTTTTGTAGAGATAATCGGTCACTTATTATCATAAATCCAGGACTAAACACAGTGCCTAGCATATGAAAAGGAGGATATTAAATAAATATTCATTGTATAAATGTTCTCATGTGATCACTCTTGAGATAAGCAATGATACCAACATTGAAAACATGAACTAAATCCCATTTGTGTTCAATTTTTCATGGAGAGGTTGCCATTTACTTCCTAAATAAATATTCAACTATTTTGCAGAATACAAAATAAATCATTATTATTAGTTTGATGCCCAAGTTCATAGCATTTTTCACTTGCCTGTGGAATGCAAGTGTCACACGATGGTTGACTGGTCACAGTTCATCACATTTTCAAATTCTAGAATTGACTGATGTGGATCATCATGGATTAAAGCATTTAAATGATCTTCATCAAAGCCTGATAGTCTTCCTAAACATGGAGAATCTCTCAGGTCAAAGTGACCCTCTTTGAAATGACAAAAACATTTTCTTGCCATGCTTTCCCCGATGACATTCTCCCCACACAAATGTTTTAAGCCACCTCCACTGCCTTTACTTCTCGTTAAACTCAAACAGAATATGTCAGAAGTGTTCGTTTTTTTTCCACTTGATACTTCGTCTTCTTTAGTTCACAAGTAGCACTAACTTTCTTCAAATCTGCAAAATGCAAGATGTATTCACAAGTACAACATTGTCACTCCAAATGACCAACAATAAACAAAATTCCAGCACTGTATTGTCATCCCCAAAACAAATACGGCAAACCTATGCATCAACTTAATAGATCTCTAGCTGTTTTAGAGGCAAAAGAGGACCAAAAAGAATAATAATTAAACAAAAAAAAATTTTAAACATAAATTAGGTCAAATGCACTTCAAGACAAAGTCCAGTACTTTGGAATGTGTGCATCTAAAAATAAGCATATCACTTTACGTCTGATTACACCTTGTGCTGTAATAAACAACCTCAATGAAAGATAAGCTTTCTGAGTCTCAAAAGACACAGGTGTGAGGACTAACATCTGAGAACACTTATATTGTCGATATAATACACAATAGCTCTGTGTTTTGAGAGCCCCCAGCTAATTTGTGGTTCCAGTTCCAGGGTTAGCAACCCTGCCCTAACCAGAAATAAATGACAATGGGATATGTGTGTTTACAGTGTACCTTTCAGGGATGATTATTTTATCTGACAGAGGACCTAACGCCTAGTTATCCTACCTGAGATCAGGAGATCCCTTGCACAGGAAACTTGTTTATACTGACATTTGCTCTGTGGCTCTTGTCTGATCCCTGTCCAATGTATGCCTATCTGATGATCATCTAATGCCGGGAGAGCCTGACCTTTACCCCACTCCAACTCCTCTACCCACTCACCTCCCCATATCTCAAGGAAAACCAAGCCTGGATCAGTGAACTGAAGAACTAGGTGCAGTGAGGGCCCAGTCACAACTTAGAGGCATCACTCCTGCCTAGCAGAATGCACTCCCCTTTCCCCCACTCTCTTTAAAAAACTGTTCGTGCATTTGCCCGTGAAATTAAAGTTATTTTAATCCCTTGCTTGTGTTACTTTGGGGGTGGTATAGATCTGGAAATTGTGTAAAGGGTGACTGAGCCCTGGTATGAGACAACTGTGTACTCAAAATGGGTATCTGGGCAACACACACTTGTTAGAAATCACTATAACCTGATATTACATTTCCTCATCTTTTAAGTTCACAATTTGCTGTAGAGTATTACTATAAGGATACAAGAACACAAGGGATGAGATATTCACTTTATAACTACACAATCTCATAGAGTGTTCACTATATCTTGTTGTACTGTACAAATATTGGCTTGTGATTTCTGAGTTGGAACTTCTGAGTTCTAGCCAATGGAAGCCTTGGAAAAATGGCTTAACTCTGAACTGTTCTTTTGTCATCTCTTAAAAAATGGGGTATATTTAGCAATTCTTTCTAGTCATGATACCTTCCAATTCTAGGGGAAGCCAGGATTTTCAAACCTGAACCAAATGGTCCCAAGCCTCATCTATTCCACAGACCTGTCTGGAATCATTTTAATCTCAGTGCTTCCTCTCCAGAGAGGAAGACTCTTTCCCAGAGAGTCGCAAAATGATTTTGACTTTTTAATATGTGATTTACTAGCCATTCTTGGAGGAAAAACCTGCTGATAAGAAAAAAAGTTACACACACGAGATTTTATATATACATACATATATATATATATACACATATATATATAAAACAGGTGATTATATATAGCAGATATATATGTCATGTAACAGGTGATTATATATATATATATAAAAAACAGGTGATTATTATATACATAATCACCTGTTATTTGGTCTGTTTATTCTTATTTTGTCACCTTTAATTCATTTGAATGTTCTCTGTACTGCCAGAGTTATTTACCATAAACTAAAACACTATGCTAAGGAAAAGTATCTTATAATAACTGGTAGAGTTAAGTCATTCTTAAGATTAAAAATAGAATAAATGAGATTTATTTTATGAGAATCATAAAGTTATTAGAGGAAAATCTACCATGTTGTAAAGTTCTTTTTAAAAATCAGAAGAGTAAAAAAAAGAAGAAGAAAGTGTTATATTACAAGGAAGGAATAGTGTTGATTTAAAAAATGACTTTTAGAAGGGGAAAAAGTGAGGTATTTAGCATAAGACTGTCCTGTGAGAGATTGCTGATAAAGTATTCCAGTTTTATAACATTTAACTTCCACAGACAAGGTAAAGCTGATTAACTATAACCAAGAATATGATCTTTGCCAAGTATTATACAATTCTTTCCTTAGTGTGCTTTAAGAAATCAAGTACGTATTGGACCTTTGTTTATGTAAACAAACCTAAAAAGAAAAAAGAAAAATTTCAGTTATCTATCATAACAAATATTTTCCATACTGCAGTCATAATTTATTTTAGTATTCATATATTAAATTCATTCTGGTCTTTTCTCTAAATTTAT
Source organism: Cephalopachus bancanus (assembly GCA_027257055.1). Classification (NCBI taxonomy): domain Eukaryota; kingdom Metazoa; phylum Chordata; class Mammalia; order Primates; family Tarsiidae; genus Cephalopachus; species Cephalopachus bancanus. The sequence goes on from JAPVLO010000012.1 coordinate 4,358,003, forward strand.
ATCACATCAGAGTAAAATTTTGACACATAGTTGCTTTTAAACAAGTTGTATGTTTTATTTAAAAAAGCTTTATTAAAACGTAATTCATCTTCTAGAGATCCAGGTTCAAAAATATATATATGTACACATATATAAATATAATCCACACACCATAAATTTCACCCATTTTAGAAAAGAAGAGTGTTATATTACAAGGAAGGAATTGTGTTGCTGGTAAAAATGACTTTTAGAAGGGGAAACAGTGAAGTACTTAGCATAAGATTGTCCTGTGAGAGATTTCTGATAAAGTATTTCAGCTTTATAACATTTAATTTCCACAGACAAGGTAAAGTTGATTAACTATAATCAGGAATATGATGTTTGCCAAGTATTAACTGTATAATTCACTGATTTTTTAATATATGTACAAAACTGTGCAACCATCATGACAATGAATATTTCCATCACTACATAAGGAAACCCTATAACCATAACTGATGATTCCCTACTTCCCATCAGCTTTAGTTAGGCAACCACCATTCTGCTCTCTGTCTCTATAGGTTTGCCTATTCTGGACATGAATCAAAAAATTATGGTCTTTTGTAACTGGCTTATTTCAATTAACATAATGTTTTAAAGGTTCATCCATATAATAGCATTATCATTATTTTATTTATTTTTATTAATGAACAATATTCTACTTATGAATATATCACATTCTGTTTATCCAGTCATCCTTTGAGGAATATTTAGATTGTTTCCACTTTGAAGGTAATATACATGCTATTGCTATTTTAGAACTGATGTGTCCTCTTAAAATTAAACAAGTCAACCTCACTTACATAAACAAGTCATTCCCTGTGACAAAACACTCTTATCTCCACTGTTTAGGACTCCTTTAAATCTGGATTTGAAATAGGGGTGCTCTGTCAATTACTATACTGTACAAATGATTAGTGCTCCTTGGGAACATTGTAGTGTTTGCAGTTCAAAAGTGGCTGATTTTCATATACTTAAGATAAATGTAGGTGTTTGGGAGGCTTTGATACTTTTTTTGAAAGTAGAAAAAAAATTCTCAAAACAATTGTGGTAGCCTCCCACCTCATAAGTTCATCATATGGACTATAATTTTTTAACAAAGATGAAAGGCAGGCAGTATTGATGAACCACATAAAATGTGAGCATATCCATGCTAACTAAAGTAGGAGAAAACATATTCCTGTTGTGGTGTCCAGCAGCTAATTTACTAATTAGTTTTAAAATTATTCTGAAAACTAGAATCTGCCACTAACAGGCCCTCTGGAAGGCTAATTTAATGGGAGGGGAGAGATACCCAAACGAACATAAGGATATCTGAATGATAGAACTACTAGTTAACTTGGAGTTGAGGGAAATTGAATATTCTTGCTCTTTACTGGGTAGTGTATCTTAAACTTTTGTCTTGAGTGATACATTTTTCTTGCTTTCTTTACTTTCATTTCTATTGTACCCTTTTCCATATATGAATGTTCACAAAATATATTTTATCTGTTCATTAGCACTCTACACAGGACAAGAATAATTAGAAATTGATTATATAATGAGTGAAAAGAATCATATTTCCAGTCAAACAAAGAGAAAACAACTGCACAAAAATGCCTGCTTTCTGTTTTTGAGTAAGTATTGTCAAAGCCAAATAAGCTCTCTGATAACTTTATTTCAGCCCTTGAAAAACTTTGAGATGAGTCAATGAGCAGCCAATAAACTCTTCCAGAATTCTTGTATTCAAGAGGTTTAAAATTAGAAATGACTCAATAAGGGGAGGTGTTATATGCTCCATGAGCCTGAAAGGGATGCATAATTGAGTAATTAAGCTGCCTACTTTGGCTATTATGAGAGTAATGGCTATATCAATACAAAGAAGTAAAGATTTTATAAGTCTAGGCACCCGATGTGGAAAATTGAGGAGCAATATTCAGCTCTTTTAAGAAATGATTTTTTTTTATAGTATGCTAAAACTTTGTTAAAATCTATCTTAAGTGATCTTAATCATTCTTCTTTGTTGTAGTTTGTTTTTAACAAACTCTTCTGTCGGCTGCGTTTTGTTTTCATTTTTCCAAACTTTTGCTTTTTCAACCCACAACAAATTTTAGAGAAGTTTCATAAATACCTATGTACCTTTTACTTTTAGGTTCACCAATTAATATTCTGCCACATTTGCTTTATTTCTCTCTGGATATAGATAGATGAATAGACAGATGATAGTAGAGAGATGATAGACAGACTAGTGGATGAAAATAGGTGGCTAGGTAGATGCAGAGATAGATTTAGATAAGTTTTTGTGAAACTATTAAAAAGTAATTGGCACACATTACTGTTAAAAAAAATCCACATGTATTTCCAAAAATTAAGTACATTTTTCTACAAAACCTTAATAAATGTATCATGCTCAAGATATATAAAATTCTAATTTGTGGAATATTAGTTGTTTCCAATCTTTCACTTTGATCAACAAACTTATAAGCATAAAGTTTTTATTTATTTATTATTGCTTATAGAGAAGCCTTCCTTATCCAGTATTAACAATTTCTCTAAACTTCCTACTGTTTGGGGTCTAAATCACAAATCTCTCTACATCCCTTGCTCTTTAGAAACTTAAAATATAGTTTATGCCTTGAAATGAAAAATGGCTGGGTGTGGTGGCTCATGCCTGTAATCCCAGCACTTTGGGAAGCGGAAGTGAGAGGATTGCCTGAGCTCAGGGAGTTGAGACCAGCCTGGGTAACTTGGAGAGACCTCATCTCTACAATAAATTTTAAAAGTAGCCGGCATGGTGGCTTGTGCCTGTGGTTTCAGCTACTTGGAAGACTGATGTGGAAGAATAATCTGAGCCCAGCAGGTCAAGGCTGTTGTGACCATGAGTGTGCTACTGCACTCCAGCCTGGGAGACAGTGAAACTCCAACTCAAAAAAGAAAAAAAAAGAAAAGAAAAATGAAGTAGTATAGAATATTAATTAATAAATGTATTCGTAAATGAATAAATATATTTTAATGGGATTTTTTGTTGATTTAGATGACTTCAAGAAGGAAAAATGGAAGAATTTTTATTTTTTAAAAATTTTGTGTTGCCATTTTAATAAATTGAGTTAATGATATAGTGCTGAAATTCCATTAAATACTGAGAACGATTTTAAAAACAGGATATTCAAATGACAACCAGATTTGTTTTCCCCCTCTGGTTAAGAATTCTGGATTGATGGTTAATTAATTTTTGGTTGCACCAACTGAAACATTACAACACATCTGATAAGATTAAGCTCTTCATAAATGGAAATGATAACCATGTAGAAATGAGGTTGTACTATGTTACAGATATATAGGTCCATGGACATCTGAAACAAATGTTCTCAGGTTGTTGGATTTTCCATCATCAGAAATGTTTAGTTAACCCCTCCAAGTAGACTTGGTATGATTGCTTCTTTTTCTCTGTTTCTTAACCAGGCAACAATGCACGTGTGTGGCATGTGTATTTGTGTGTGTGAGTATTCATTAAATTGTTTCCCATTAATTCTCTATTAATTTTTTATTTTTGCACCCAGTTGATTTATTTTTGTGTTTGACTTCTTTTTTAGGGGCTCTTTTGTATTATTTGACTCTATTCATATATGATGAGCTATAGCTATAGCTTTCAAGTGTAATTTTAAATATGGAAATTAAACCTCAAAATAATTTTTCCAATTTTGTCTGTCAACTATTTTTATTGAAAGTAATTAATTTTTAAATAATTCATTAACTATCTTTTTATGATATAACTTTTTAAACACTTTTCAAGAAGACACAATTTCTACTTTTAACAAGCTTTTGATCCAGTTAAGAAATAAACCAGAAAAAACACTTGCACATTTCTATGAGCTGAAAGAAAAAATGCAGAAAAGTCCATAAACATGGAAGTAATTGATGATGCATTACACTTGATATAAAAGGTTCATCTAACTATTATTATCTGCCTTCATCTTTATTTATCTATTTTTAACCAATCTTTCTTTTTAAAATTTTTCTCTTTTTGTATATTTTATCTGAAAAAAATGACAAGAATCTCAAGATGACAGAGCTTATATTTTCTTCCAATTTCCTTATTAAAAAAAGCCACCTAACGTCATGCTATAGCTAAGTTGCGCTTTTATCTTCTAAAACAGTGTGACTCTATGGTCTTTCAATTGTTCATATCACTAGCATCTCTGAGACTTTCCCTAAGTTGCAATTCATATTAGAATGACCTGACCTTTTTCCCTGTTTCATCTCTTTCACCGATCTTATAGAACTTCAATTTCTGATTCATTGGGAAGGTAACCTTTAAAAATTAAAAGAACAACTAGTCATTTATCTAATTGCTCATTTATGTTTTTTCTTTCTTTTTTTTTTGCTGTTATAGACTTTATTTTTATTTTGTTTTATAATTTTTATTATAAAGATGTGGGGTACAATTTAGGGTTAGGTATACGAACATTGATCATGCAGATACCCCTGTTGATAAGGTATGCCCATCCTTCCCCTCGCAGTTTCCCTCAACTGCCAATCCCAACCCCCCCCGACAGTTTCCATTACTGCCAATCGCTTTCTTATAACATTATAATTGTTCAAGGCCCTGTGAGAGTGAGAACATATGGAACTCTGTTCTTTGTTTCTGTGATAAGTCACTGAGTATGATTGACTCCAAATCCATCCAGGTTGCTGCAAAGTCCATATATTTGTCTTTCTTTATGGTTGCATAATATTCCATTGTGTATATGTACCACATTTTTTAATCCAGTCCAGCTTTGTGTTTTTTCTTATTTTTAATTTTCCTTTCTTATTTATTTCCATAATAAACTCACCACTTCCTTACTTGGACTCCATCCATATGGTTTATGAGATAGATGTAGAACCCTATCAGTACCATAAGAAATCATCTCATTTCATTTTTGATGAGGTTGCCTGATCACATGAAGGACTATAAAAATGATAAATTATGTATTTTAAAGTTATTAAAGTATAAACAGACAAAGCCTACTTCTAAGAAATGGAGCATTCACTAATAATGTTGACAAAAACAAATTAAATCTTGTTTGAAAAATAAGATATATAAGTTATATATATGATATATAGATATTTTATATATATGAATATGAAGGAAAATCTCAATAAAATTTAATAAGGCGTGGTGACATAAATCAGAGTAAGAGAAAATTATGTTTTTAAGATACTTTCTTCTATTAACAAAGAGAGGTAGTGAAATAGTCAAATAAATTTTGAAAAATATGCTTTAGATCCTTTTTTCCTGATTTCTTAAATAGCTACAGTTCAGAGTGGGCAATATTTTATTTATTAGGCTCCTAGTGAATTTCTGAATATGCAAAGCAGGCCACGAACCAAGCAGAGAATCGAAAACTAAATTACTTCCATATTAAAATGAGAGAGATTCTAAGTTTCCAATGGCAGTGTGAGGGAGCATAGGCAGACCTGACGTGTAATTTAGAAGTAGGCTCAATTTGGAGATGATGGAGAAAGTCTCATTTTCACAAGTGGATGGAGACTGGTACCATTTATTTCACTGTAAACATTGTTTAGCAACCTATGCTCCTAGTCAGGCTTCAGGCTACAGAGGGCTAAACTCAGGAAATGACCATAATGTATTGGCTTAATGAAAATAGAAAAGTTGCCCTGCATTACAATTTTATGCCCTCTATAGGGATATATGAATAGCTTTTTATAAAGCATTTTATAGTATACTTGTCCATCTGGTACATAAGAATACAAACTGGAGCAATCATAGAATACTCAAAACGTATAAAATCTACATTTACATATGCACATAAATTCTACCAAACATCTATCCCTATTATCTATCATATCTATCTATCTATCTATCTATCTATCTATCTTTCTATCTATCTATCTATCTATCCATCCATCAATAATCTATCTATATCTATCATGTATTCAAGTATCTAGCTGGACACTTTGTCTGTGGTGCTAATGAAATTCTCAGAAGGATCATCTGTAAAATAAAGACAGCCAGAAATAGTTCTCCTTCAGAGGCAAAAGACTGAGTGGTAACTATCAGCTTAAACATAATTTTCCATCTACATCTTCAGAAATAAACAGGTGAGATGTGATAGACATAAGCAGTGGCCCTGTCTTTATCTCTGATTCTCCTTTCATGTGCTGAACACAACAAGAAGTGTAGGTAGGCAGGGAGCTGATGAAGCAATTGCTCTCTCTGAACACTTTCTTCACAATCACAGCTACTTCATCATCCTCAGAGATGACGTGATGACATTACAGTTGTTAACATTGTGACTGGAAGACATTAGTGGTCACAGTGTGAAAGCAAGACTGTGAGACAAGTAAAGAGGATGAACACGGGGTGTTTCCTTTGCTGTTAACCCACCAATAAAAGTAGTCTCCACACCCAGGGTTGCCACCCCCAATCCTCCTTCCTGCTCTTCTCAGATAATAGGATCTGACCTGGCTATGAACACCACATTTATATTATTCCCCTGTAAAAGCAGGGGGGAAAATCCCTCTTTAATATAAGTTATCTTTGGTAGGCTAATCATTCCACAGACCAGTGTAAATTATTCTCTAAAATAGCTGAAGAAAGTCACAGTGATAAACAGGCTAGGGCACATCTGTCTCTGCAGAGCTGAAATTGTTACTGCTGAGTGAATCTTCTGTATTCTCCTCACATCATTACACCCTTGGAGTACAGCACAAATATCCTTGTCAAATCAAATAAAAATAACATTTCTCATTTGATTGCATTTATTGCATGAGGCTGAATAGCGATTTACCTTCTGATGCCAGATGCTCTTTTCCCAGACTCTTTCACTCCGCCTCTCTTAAGAAATTCTGACTTCTATCCACTTCACATTTCTATAGCTGTCCACAATTCTGGCTTTATTTCATCCTATAACTTGTTTTTGCTTCATACTATTTCATTAACTTCTTTCCATATTTCTGCATAAAGACTTTGAGCCTAAAGCTATGCCTGTACCCTCATTTTGCTTTAAAAAATGAGTGCAGCCAGACTCTATGACTGAGGAAATAAAAGTTATTGGGGTTTGAATTTCAATCTACAAGAAGACCTATGCAAACTCAGTAAATGTCTTGTCAAATATTTCTGCCTTCTTGACTTCTGTATAATTTATGAGGCTGAAATGCAACTGAGACACTTCAGAATTTCTGTGAAGCAATGTCCCTCACTAAAGGTTCTTCTAGAGGAACACTAATAGTCTTGTTTGAAAAAATAATTACTACTCTTTTCAACTAGGTTATTTATATACTTCTAATCGCTGGAACCCACAATTGTTAAATAGTATTTATACTTTAAAAAAAAATTTTGGACTAAAATGTCCATTCTCATTTTGTCCTATAGTTAGTGTGACACATGTCTGAGTTTGACCTGTTGTCCCAGAACCGCATCTTCTTTAGGATTCATCTCAGAATTTTATATTTTAATGCAATGTTATAAGTAGTTGCAATAAAATGAGCCTACAAAAGCTTAGTATTACTTTTTTTGTCCTTGCTAGACAGATTGTAATTAGCATCTTACTTTAAAGGGTGATATGTGGGGGCACAAAGGTAAAGTGTGCTTGGATAGGACTGGGGAATGGTAACCTACTACTTTTAGTCTTCTTTTGTGAAGAAGTACTCTAGTCAGTGGGCCATGTGGTGTATCAGGCAGTTGTACCATTGAGGGGTGGCAGTCTGTCAGATGCCTGTTTCCCTGGCTGCCAGTTCTTTAGAACAATGAAAAATGATGGTAAATAACAGATTAAGTGTAAGTGAAACAAATGCAAGTAACAAGATGAGTATTTACTTAGAATATAGAATGGTCTAAATATCTTACTGTTGGTGTTTTACAACTTACTACAAGCTATAAAGTGATAAAACCAAAATAATTCATTCATTTTATTGCTTGGTAATTTTTTTATTCTGTTAAACTGATTTTTCATCCACAAACTAAAAACTGTAAAACCTCGTGTTAATAAAAATATTAATGCTAAATTTCGGTTAATCAAGAGTGTTGTAAAAATATACAAATAAAAAAGAAAAAAGAATATTGCAAAAATAAACAAATAAAAAGCAAAAACAAACAAGTGAGACTATGCCAAACTGAAAAGTGTCTGCACAGTATATGAAATAATCAACAAAATGAAAAAGCAAGCTACAGATTGAGAACAATTATTTGCAAACCATAAAGTCTGTATGTGGAAATATAGTAAGAAGTGAACATATTAGCATGAAACAGAAACAAGTTATAGGATGAAATAAAGTCAAGACTGTGTACAATTGTAGAAATGTGAAACTCATACAACTCAACAGAAAACCAAATACATACATTTATTAAATTAAATAATTTGAAAACATGAGCAAAGAACCTAAATAAACATTTTTTTCCAAAGAAGACATACAATAGCCAGCAAATATATAAAAATGTGCACACCATCACTAATTATCAAGAAAATACAAATCAAAACCACTTTGAGCTATCACTACATATTGTTAGGATAATTGTCATAAAAAAGAAACAAGATAAAAAGTACTGCTAAGGGTGTGGAGAAAAGGCAGTTCTAGTACATTGTCAATGGGAGTATAAATTGGTACAGCCATTAGGGAAAACAGTATGGCAGTTCTTCAAAAAATCATAAATAGAACTACCAAATGATCCAGCAAGCCCTCTTCTGAATATACATACAAAGGAAATAAAATCAGCATCTTATAGAATTATGTGTGACCCATGTTTATTGCAACATTATTCACAATAACAACATATAAAAATAACCTAAGTGTCTGTTGGTGGATGAATAAAGAAATTGTGGTGTACGGTGGAATATTATTCAATCCTAAAAAAGGAAATCATTGCCATTTGGGACAAATGGATGGAACTAGGGGAAATTATGTTAAGAAAAATAAGCCAGAGATCTAATGTACAAGCATGAGGACTAAAGTTAATAATATTGCTTTTTATATTTGCAATTTATTAAGAGAGCAGATTTTAGGTTCTCTGCTACCAAAAAATAAATAAAAGTTAACTGTGTGAAGTGGTAGATATTTTAATTTGCTTGATTGCATGTATCATTTTATTATGTGTGAGAAATCTTCAAAAGTTCATGGAAAGTGCATAGTATGAAAAAACTGCATGAACTTCAAATTTTTTTTCTGCACCAAAATTAACTCACACTAACTTGTTATAACATCTCTGATAGGGAATTAGAGGTACAAAGAAGGATCCAAAATCAATACAAAAAGAGTCCCTGTGGGTCCCTGTGTATTCTTCTAAAATTAAAGCAAGAACAAACATCAAATTTAGGGTGAAGCATGAGTTGCAGAATGGTGAGATCATTGATGCTTTATAAAAAGCTTACAAAAAATTTCTCAAGTAAATCAGCGTTTTACAAATGGATAACTTGTTTTAAGAAAAGATGAAATGGTTTTTAAAATGAAGCAGAAGCTTACAGAAGCAGACTATCTACATTAATTTACAAGGAAAAAGTTAATCTTATTTGTGCCCTAAGTGAAGATGACCAACAATTAACAGGGAAAACAATGACCAACACCATAGGCACCTCAATTTGTTCCACTTTTACAATTCTGACTGAAAAATTAAAGATGAACAAAACTTCCACTTGTTGGGGATGGATGTCAAAACCATTGTACCCAGATTAACTGCAATTAAGAGCAAAGCTTTCAATGGACATTTTAAACAAGTAGGATTAACATCTTGAAGAACAGTAATGAGAGATGGCTTTACAAGTACGATTCTGAAGACAAAGCACAATCAAGTAAATGGTTACCAGCAGGTGGAAGTGGTCCAGTCCAGACCAAAGGTTATGGCAAGAGTTTTTGGGGATGCTCAATGCATTTTGCTTGTTGACTTTATGAAAGACCAAAGGAAAATATTATCTGCTTATTATGAGAGTATTTAGAGAAAGTTTTAGCAGAAAAGACATCTGGGAAATCTTCACCAGAGAATACTTCTACACTTTGACATTGCTCCTGCTAATTTCTGTCATCTAAACAGGGCAATTTTTAAAGAGTTTCAGTGAAAATAATTAGACATCTACCTTACAGGTTTGATTTGGTTCTTTCATACTTATTTTTGTTTCCTAATGTTAAAGAGTTTGTAAAGGGCAGCCACAGTTTTTCAATTACTAACGCAAAAGAAAATAAAAAAGACTATGTTTATATGGTTAAATTCCCAGAACCCTCAGTTCTTTAGGAATGGTATAAAGAGCTGATATCATCTCTTATAAAAGTGTCTTGAGCTTGATGAAGCTTATGTTGAGAAACAAAGGTTGTGTATTTTATTTGTAGCTATTAATTTCATTTTATCTATGAATTTCTTGAAATCTTTCACATATGCATATCAAGACAAAAAGCTGTACACTTCAAATATATACAAAAATAATACTAATGAATATGTAACTTGCACAAAATTCTGACAAATATCACCCCCTTAGGAGACCACAGTGCTATCACAAACTGCACGAGAACCAGAAAAAAGATTCTATAATATCATACTCTTCAAAAGTTAGCAGTTATTTAAAAAGACTTTTCCAAAGAAGACAATTTACTTCAGGAGGCTCCAGAAAGTGTATTTACAAATCAATATTTGAGCATGACTTTTCATTTATGTTAAATGAATGTTTCTTAATTTAATGTTACTCATACTTTATTTCTTTTTTGTGTGTGGTAAATGTGTAAGATGAAATTATCACTCTTGCTGCATTAATTCCATTAGCAGATGGTGAATTTTGCAGTTTAAAAAAATCCAATAGGGTAAGTTAGTCAGTTAAGTTAAAGCTAAGAAGAGTTCGAATTTTTCAATCAATTCATAAAATTGAAGGAATTTAAAGGTCAAGAATCTTATGTTATTTTGACTTGCAATATAAATTGTTTAAAAATTTACCATTAACATCTTTTCTTTTTTTGCAATGATTAGCACAGCAACATAAATTTGGTAAACATGTCATGGTAAAATAATATTCTTACCATATTGTAAAAGTATGGAACTAAAATGTATTTGGAAGAGGTTGCATAAATATATCCTAAATAATGATTCCAAACAGCTGCACTATTCAAAATATAAGCTGTAATTTAACAAAGTAGTTGCAAATATTTAAATATATACAGATTGAGTAATTAAATTAAAAAATCTTGTGATGGAACTGATACCGAATGTGATAAAAATATTTAGCAAAACAGTTACACTTTCCTTGCTGCCAATTAGTAATCATATCTTAGAAATGCTTGAGGCTTTGAATAATTACTTTGTAAATCATCACAAGCATTGTGCACTTGCTTTGAAATTATTATAATGGTATATCAAATTTACTTCAAAGGTGTTAAAAATCTTCACTTGAAAACTTATTTTTTAGAATGCCTCTAATTTTTGGAAAACAAAAATTGCAAACAGGAAGATTTTGAAGTTTATTCCTGCTTCTGAAGAAATAAATGGAAAAATAATAAGTAGTGAGAGCTCAAGTGTTATAAAAAAACAAAATTTAGTATTGAGTTTTGTTAATGTATTTGAGAATATCTTGAGTTTAGTAAAAATTTTTGATTGAATTTATATCTGAATTTGAGTACATTTACAAATTTAACTTCAATGGAATGAAATTAGTTGACCAGAGTGTCTATAAAGACTCAGAGTGTCTATAGAGACTCTATAAAGCTTTAACTTAACTAACTTAGCCTATTGGATTTTTTCAAACACTGCAAAATTCACCATCTGCTAATGGAATGAATGCAGTAAGAGTGATAACTTCATCTTACACATTTGCAAAAAAAAGAAAAAAAAAAACGAAAAAGAAATAGAGTAAAATATGAGTAACATGTGTGCCCATGGGTGAGTGAAAGTCTGTCTGAGGAGAGACTCGGGTTTATGCACCCACAGCTCTCCTCCGGAGGTGACTATAATCCTCAACCACTTTAAGATTGGAGCCACCTTCATACAGGATTGTCTGCTATTCTCAGGGCTCTCCTGAGAAAAAGTTGCAGAATACAGCTGATCCTCAAAACCTGGCACCTGGCCTACACCATCACCTATGACAGCAGAGCAGCAGCAGCAGCCTCAGTTCCATGGAGAGAGCAGGTCGGAGAGAGCTGGAAGGGAGTCACACTACTGGTGAGGAAATGCCAATTGGAGTCATTTTCTCTGTTCCAGGACAAAGCAGAGATCTGCATTGGCTGCTCAGCCCCACCCATCCTCCAACTTGGGACCTAAAGGTTAGCTCATCAAACTCGGTGAGACAGACACCCTTATCCCATGCTGTAACAGGCACAGACACTCCGGATCTGAATGGGAGACTTGACAACAGCAGCGGCAGCAAGACGGGTGAGTCCTGATAAGATCCATTCTTCTCCCACAGTAGTCTGTGGGGCATCTGACCCAAGCTGAGAGCAAGCCCATCAGCCTGCAGTGACAGCAGAGGGGAGGGGTTGGAGAACTGAAAGGAAGTTGAAGTTAAAGGGACAGCCTGAAAAACAGTTTAGTTTTTTTGTTGTTGTTTTTATTTGTTTGTTTATTTGACTTGTTTTGCTTGTTTGTTTTTTGTTTTAGTTTTTTTCTTTTCTTTTCCTCTTCCCTTTTACTTTCTGTTTTGGATTACGTTCTCATACTTGCTTTGTTTCTGTTATTTTATTTTATTTTTAAGGCTTCCTCTTTGTGTATGGGTATTTCTGAGGGAGAGCACACCAATAGGGGTTGTTGTTTTTTGTTTTTTGTTTTTTTTTTTGGTCAGTCTGTGTGTTTGTAAGATTGTTTGTATTTTTTAAAAATCTGTGCTGTTTTTGTGTGTGTCTCTTTCCATTTGTTAGTTGGTACATCGATCTGTTTTCCCTCTTATTCCTCTCTCTCTCCACCTCCATCTAGTCCCTCTCCTTTCTTTTTCCATTATTTTCCTTTTACTTGCCTCATTTTGTTTTCAGGGGGCAAACCTATACCCCCACTGCATGAACAAATTGTAAGATAGTGGGAAGTATCTTCCAGGGGCACACACACACCTGTCAGCAGATACTGGGAACTGCAGATAGTTTCAGAATCACAACTCCCCCCTCAATTAAATCTCAAAATTGCTAAAAGTACAGCCCCCCCCAGTCCAGCTTCAGAATTGAACAAAGCCAGAGGATCCACATAAGGAAGAATAGGAGATTGAGTAAACAGAAGTAAAAGCTACCTCCCATCCCTGAACAACAGAATTAAAGAAGTTAAAAAAGGAGGAGGGGGAGGAAAATTTACACAAATGAAGAAAAACCAAAGGAAGAATATGGGTCTCACACAGGCCCCTGGGAGGTCAGACAGTAAAAATACAGGCTTCAGAATGCAAACAATGAAGAACACACAGAGTGACTGGTGTCAAACCAGAAACCCAGATATCAAGACAGTAATAGAATAAATAGAATTGAGGAGAAACACAGGGAAAGAATGAAGGAGTTGATAACTGAGATAACAGCAATAAAGAATGCAGTGAATGAAATAAATAACAAACTGATAAGCATGGAATTCAGAATTAACCAAGCAGAAGAAAGAATCTCAGAACTTGAGGACCAAAATATGGAACTAATCCAAACTGTTAAAAACAGAAAAGAAGTTTAAAAAGACAGAAAAAAACCTACAAGAGATGAGCGATTATTTTGAGGCTGAACCTAAGATTAATTGGAATTCCTAAGGCAGACAGAGAGAAAGAGACCACCCTGGAACAAACGTTCCATGAAATTTTCCAAGAAGGCTTTCCTAATCTCATCAGTGACACACCATTCAAACACAAGAGATTCAGAGAACTCTCTGCAAGACAACAAATGAGAAAACGAACTCCTAGACACACGGTAATTCACCTACACAAAGCAGATATAAAAGAAAAATCCCAAAGGCAGCAAAAAATAAAAAAGGTCTACCTACTGGAGAAGACCAATTAAAATAGCAACAGACTTAACTACAGAAACACTTCAAACTAGGAGAGCTTGGAGCCCAATCTTCAAAGTTCTCAAAGAGAAACAATTTCAACCAAGAATTACATACCCAGCTAAGCTAAGCTTCATCAGTGATGGAGAATTAAAATACTTCCCAGACATTCAATCCCTAAGAGCTTACACTGCCTGTAGACCAGCTCTACAAGAAACACTTAAGAAATTATTAAACACAGAAGAAAGAAAGAAAGAACAATACCCTTTACAAGATGCAAGGAAAATAATGAAAACACACATGAATCAACCCAAAATCAAAAGAAAGACAACAGACATACAAGCGGCCAACAGACACATGAAGAAATGTTCAACCTCACTAATCATCAAGGAGATGCAAATTAAAACTACACTGAGATACCACCTAACTCCAGTCAGAATGGCCGTTATCAATAACTCAAAAAATAACAGATGTTGGAGAGGATGTGGTGAAAAGAGAACACTTCTACACTGTTGGTGGGAGTGTAAACTAGTGCAGCCTCTGTAGAAATCAGTGTGGCGATTCCTAAAAGTTCTAAAGATCAACCTTCCATATGACCCCGCAATCCCCCTACAGGCAATATACCCTGAAAACTCAAATTACTCTATAAAAAAGATACCTGCACACGTATGTTTTTCGCAGCATTGTTCACAATAGCAAGATCATGGAACCAGTCATGCTGTCCATTTAAAGGGGACTGAATTTAAAAAATGTGGTACATATACACAATGGAATATTACACAACCATAAAAAGAACAAAATAATGAATTTCACAGCAACCTGGATGGAACTGGAATTTATAATACTGAGTGATCTCTCACAGAAACAAAGATCTGAGTATCACATGTTCTCACTCATAAGTGGTCCTTGAACAACTGTCGTAATACTATAAGAAAAGGATTGACAATGATGAGACACTATGGGGGGCAGGGAGGGGAAGAGGGTGGGATATATGGTAATCGATATTGGTCTGGGGATGGGGGGCCACACCTGAGCAACAAGAGTACCCGCACAATGCATATTTGTATACCTAACTCTTAACTGCACCCCACAATTTTGAAATAAACAATGTGGAGAGAAAAATAAAAAGAAGCATAGACAAACAACACAAACAACAGTAGCAACAACAAGCTCTATAAGAACCTCATGACAGAGAGAAACTCTCGCATCTCAATAATTAGCCTGAATGTGAATGGAATAAATGAGCTACTGAAAAGACATAAAATGGCAAAATGTTTAAAATATCATGAGGCTACAATATATTGTATCCAAGAGACTCATCTCACCAGAAAGGACACTCACAGACTCAAAGTAAGAGAAAGGGAAACAAAACACAACAGAACACAAAATAAAGCAGGAGTCGTGATCTTAATATTGGAAAAAAATGCACTGTAAGCTATACAACATTTAAAATTATACAGAAGGTCACTATACAATGATAAAAGGTTCAATCCATCAACAAGACATATCTAACATATATGCACCCAACATAGGAGCACCAACTTTCTTAAAGCAGCTTCTAGGTAAACTTAAAAAAGATATTGACTCTAACATTATCATAGTTGGGAACTTAAACACCCCACTAACAACCCTAGACAGATCATCAAGACAAAAAGTCAATAAGGAGATCCAAAACCTCAACATGACACTTAACCTACAGAATACTCCACCCAACAACCACAGGATATACATTCTATTCATCATCATACAGAACATACTCTAAGATTGAACACATCTTCGGCCATAAATCAAGCATAAACAAATTTGATAAGATTGAAATACTGCCATGCATCTTCTCAGACCACAGTGGAATAAAAATGAATATCAACACCAACAAAGTCCCCCCAAATCCCACAAAGACATTATGTTAAACAAGTCCTGGGTCAACATGGAAATCAAAGTAGAGATTAAAAGATACCTCGAAACAAATGAAAATGAAGAAACTTCTTACCAAAACCTCTGCAATGCATGAAATTGGTACTACAAGGGGAATTCATATCTCTACAAACACAGATTAAGAAAATGGAAAGATTACAAGTTAACAGCATAACAAATCACCTAAGGAAGCTGGAAAAGCAAGACCGCCAAAACCTAAACTTCAACAGAAGAATCCAAATCACCAAAATAAAAGCCCCAATTCGGGTCATAGAAGATAAAAAAATAATACAAGAAATCAGTGAAACCAAAAGCTGGTTCCTTGAAATGATAAACAAGATTAATGGACATCTAGCTAGACTGACCAAGAAAAAGAGAAAAAAGGCCCAAATAAACACAATCAAAAATGCAAAAAATCAAGTCACAACTGACTCCAAAGAAATACAAAAGATTATCAAAGACTACTATGTACACTTGTGTGGAAACAAACTTGAAAACCTATGAAAACCCAAAGGAAATGGAGGACTTTCTACATCACACAACCTTCCCAAGTTGAAATAGTAAGAAATCAAGACCCTAAATAGACCAATAACAATCCAGGAAATTGATATGTCATAAAAAAACTACCTTAAAAAAAGTCCTGAACCAGATGGCTTTCTAGCAGAATTATACAAAACATACAAAGAGAAATTGATATCAATCCTATTGAAAATATTCCAGGCAATTAAGAAAGATGGAACTCTTCCCCAATCATTTTATGAAGCTAACATCACATTGATACTCAAACCAATAAGAATCCAACAAAGAAAGAGAAATACAGGTCAATATCCCTTATGAACACAGTTGCTAAAATTCTCAGCATGATCCTATCAAACTGGATCTAACAACACATCTCAAAAATGGTAGTAATATCTACCTGGGGACAGGGAAACACCCCTTATCAACAAGGGTGCCTGAAGGAAGCATATCTGTATGCCTAACCCTTAGCTGTACCCCACAATATTAAAATAAAAAATATTGATTTTAAAAAAAATCACCCACGACAACCAAGTAAGCTTCATCCCCAGGATGCAAGACTTCAAGATCATAAACAAAATTAAATACAACAACATATGTAAAAACAAAAGCCACATGATGATATCATTAGATGCTGAAAAGGCTTTTGATAAAAATCTAGCACACCTTCTTGATAAAAATCCTCAAACATCTAGGCATAGATGGAACATATCTCAAAATAATAAGAGCCCTCCACGAGAAACCCACAGCCAGCATACTGCTAAATAGAAATTGGAACTATTTCCCCTGAAAACTGGAGCAAGGTGAGGGTGCCCACTCTCACCCCTCCTTTACAACAAAGTTATGGAAGTCCTAGCTAGAGCAATTAGATAAGAGAGGGGTATCAGGAGTAAACAAATAGGAAAAGAGGAAGTTAGTTATTCCTCTTTGGAGATGACATGACCTTGAAAACACTAAAGAATCTGTCAAAAACCTTGCACTGTTAAAGGACTTCTGCCAAGTCTCAGGGTAATAAATGTGCAAAAGACAGTCACATTTCTATACACCAACAATAAACAAATAGAATCCCAAATAAAAGGACAACCCCATTCACTACAGCCACAAAAAATGAAATACCTTACCATTTTTCTAACCAGATGTGAAAGATCTTTACAGCAAAAATTACAAAACACTGCTCAAAGAAATCAAGGATGACACAAACAAATGAAAAAAACATGCCATACTCATGGGTTGGAGGAATCAACATTGTTAAGATGTTCATCCTACACAAGGCAATTTACCGATTTAAAGCAATATCCATTAAATTACCAGCAGCATTCTTCTCAGACCTGGAAATGACAATACAGGAATTCACATGGAACCATAAGTGACCACAAATCACCAAAACAATCCTCAGCAGAAACAAAAACAAAAACAAAACAAACAAACAAAAAAGCAGGAGGTATCACACTCCCAGACTTAAAAGTTTATTACAAATCTACAATAATCAAAACAGCCTGGATTGGTACAAGAACAGGAATTTAGACCAATGGAACAGGATAGAGATTCCAGAAGCAAACCTCCAAATTTCTCAACAAATTCATCTTTGACAAAGCCTCCACTACCAACCACTGGGGTATTTATCAGATGGTGCTGGGAAAACTGGCTGACCCATGCAGAAGATTAAAACAAGACCCCTAGCCATCACTACACACAAAATTCAAATCTAAAATGGTCAAAAAGTTAAATGTAAAGCCTCTAACTATAAGAACCTTAGAAAATGCAGGAGACACCCTTATGGAAATGGGAACTGGCAACCAATTCCTGATCAAAACCCCACGTGCCTATGCCATAAGAGATAAGATAGACAAGTGGGATCTCATCAAACTGGCAAGCTTCTGCAAAGCCAAAGAAACCATCAAGAGAGCAGGGAGACAGCCCTCAAATTGGGAAAAATTATTTGCCAACTGTCTATCTGACAAAGACCTAACAAGGATCTACAAGGAACTCAAGCATACTGAAAAGAAAAATAACAACCAGCCCTATTGCACAGTGGGCAAAAGTTATGAATAGATAGTTCTCAAAAGAAGACCTATGAGCAGCAAACAGATGCATGAAAAAATGCTCAGCCTCACTAGTCATCAAAGAAACGCATATTAAATTCACACTGAGATGCCACCTAAATCCAGCCTGGTTGGCTATCATCAATATCTCAAAAAACAACACATGCTGGAGAAGATGAAAGGAAAAGGGAACACTTCTACATTGTTGGTGGGAGTGTAAACTAATATAACCTCTGTGGAAAACAGTTTGGCGATTCCTAAAAGATCTAAAAATCAACACTCCATATGACCTTGCAATCCCCCAAATGGGAATATACCCAGAGGAACTCAAATCCCTCTATGAAAAAGATACCTGCACATGTTTGTTTATTGCAGCATTGCTTACAATTGCAAAAACATGGAACCAACTGCACTGTCCATTGAAAGAGGACTGGATACAAAAATGTGGTATATATACATGTTGGAATATTATGCAGCCATAAAGATGGACAAAATTATGAATTTCACAGCAACTTGGATGTACTTAGAGTCTGTAATACTGAGTGATATTCACAGAAACAAAGAACTGAGTATCACATATTCTCACTCATAAGTGGACCCTGAACAATTATCATAATACTGTAAGTAAAGGATTGACAGTAGTGGGAAACTGTCAGGGGTTGGGGGAAGGCGGAATTGGCAGTAGTAGGAATCTGCCAGGGAGGTGGGGCACACCTCGTCAACCTGCATAATGAACATTTGTTTACCTAACCCTGAATTGCACCCCACATCTTTAAAATTAAAAAAATTTGAAATGAAATTAATTGGTCTATAATTTTTCAGCATGTAAATAAGGCAAACCATTGCAAAAAAACTTCAAGAGAAGCTACTCATTTAACAAGTTTGGTTATATATGTATTTTCATCAATGAATGTTACAAGTAAATTGAGAAAATGGTATCAAAGTATCTGAGTTGCACTATTTGCACATTTCAGTGTGAAAATGTAGACTAGAGAGTATCTCTCTTTTATCCGAATTTTTTGTGAGCTTATTAAGTACCTCTGCATTTGTAAATAAAGTACTTTCTCAATTAAAACCAAATATTGTGGTTACAGAGAAGAGCTAAGTAAAGGTTTCAATAATTTTCCATTTTCTAAACATAGACTGGACATTTTGAAAAAATTTAATAAATTCCAAAGACATTGTACACATGGGGACTACAGTTAATAAAAGTATATGGTACTTTTGAAAATTGCTGAAAGTAGATCTTAAGTGTTGTCAACAGAAAAAATAATATGTGAGGTAATGCATATGTTAGCTCAATTTCGTTATTCCAAAATGTATACATGTTTCAAAACAACATGTTGTATATGATGCATATATACATTTTTATTTGTTAATTAAAAATAAATAAATTAATTAAAATAATGACTTTAGAAAATGCTTAAAAATATTAAACTTTAAAATTCTAATTTAAAAAACTACTTTTGTTATAAAAAATGCCAGTAAAAGGATATTAGCAATAGATATCATTAAGAATCTGATTAAGCCAGGCTCAGTGACTCAGCCTATAATCCTGCGCCTTGGGAGGCTGAGGTGAGTGGATGGCCTGAGCCCATGGGTTCAAGACCTGCCTGGGCAACTTGGCGAGACTTCATCTCTACAATAAATCAAAAAGTTAGCTGGGTATAGTAGCACACGCCTGTAGTTCCAGCTACTTGGAAGGCTGAGGCAGAAGGATCGCTGAAGCCCAGCAGGTGGAGGCTGTGGTGGCTGGGAGTGGCCACTGCACTCCAGTCTGGGTGACAGAGCGAGACTCCAACCAAAAAAAAAAAAAGAATCTGGTTAACTGAATTGTACCCCACAATTTTAAAATAAAAAATATATATAAAAAGAAGAATCTGATTAACGTACATAGGTCTGAAGCAAAAATCTGCTTATTCCTTAACATTTAATTAATCAATTAAAATTTATTTTTGCTTTAATGCACATGGATATGCCTTAATTTTTAAGAAAAAAATTATTCTTAAAATTAAACAAAAATGTGTTATAAGACTCTTCATATAACAGAATCTACATGTCAGGAAATAAATTACATATCTGTATTTCACATCTAAGTCTATTTTAGACTGTAATATATGTGTTCACCTTTACTATAACAGCCTTTTCCACACCTGCAATTACTAGGAATGCTTTTTATTAAAATTTAACTACAATTTTGTATGAAAATCTTCTTTTAGACTACAGACTTTATATTTCTACATCTCTCTAGAATCTTTTTTTCCAATCCAAACTGTAAATAAGCCAAAAACTGTCTATCTGAATAAATACTTTAGAAACTACCAGAACCTGAACACATATGTTTATCACAGCATTGGTCACAATAACAAGAACATGGAACCAACCGTGCTGCCCATCTAAAGAGGACTGGATTAAAAAAAATTGTGGTACATATACACAATGGAATATTACATAGTCATGTAGAAGAACAAAATCATGATCTTCACATCAACTTGGATGGACTTAGATTTTATAATACTGAGTGATCTTTCACAGAAACAAAGAACTGAGTATCACATGATCTCACTCATAAGTGAACCTTGAACAACTATCGTAATACTATAAGAATACTGTCAATTAAGGATTGACAGTAGTGGGAAACTGCGGGGGCGTGGGGGAGTGGGGAGGTGGAATTGGCAGCAGGGAAACTGCCTGGGGAGGGTGGGACACACCTCATCAACAAGGGTACCTGCACAGTGAATATTTGTATACCTAACCCTGAACTATACCCCACAACTTTAAAATTAAAAAAAAAAAAAAAAAAGAAATCACAGTTGGAAAGGTAAAGGAAGAGGAGAAACTACAAGCAAACTATAAAGAACAGAAATAAAAATGCGATACACACAACGGTTGGGAGACAAATTGTCTGGAAGTACTCTGCCTTAATAGTAACCTTTTTTGTAAATAATGCAAAATCATACTATTTAATTGAAACTCTGAATAAAAGTTATGTTTAACATGTTTTTTTAAAAAAGAAACAATCAAGAGACAAAATGCCCCTGATGTAGACTTCTTTCTTTTTTTTTTGTAAGATATTTTTTATTTTACAATTGTGGGGAACAGATAAGGGTTAGCTATACAAATATGCATTGTGCAGGTACCCTTGTTGATGAGGTGTGCCCCCCGTCCCCAGACAGATATTGACTACTGTTAATCCCACCTTCCTTCCCCTCCCTGCCCCCCATTGTTCCCCACCACTGTCAATCCTTTACTTACAGTATTACGATAATTGTTTAAGGTCCACTTATGAGTGAGAACATGTGATATTCAGATCTTTGTTTCTGTGAGAGATCACTCAATATTATACATTCCAATCGATCCAGGTTGCTATGAAATTCAGGATTTTATTCTTTTTTATGGCTGCATAATATTCCATTGTGTATATATACCACTTTTTAAAATCCAGTCCTCTTTTGATAGACAACATGGTTGGTTCCATGATCTTACTATTGTGAACAATGCAGCAAAAACATACCTGTGCAGGTATCTTTTTTATAGAGTGATTTGAGTTCTTCAGAGTATATTCCCAGGGGGATTGCAGGGTCATATGGAAGGTCGATTTTTAGAGCTTTTAGGAATTGCAACACTGATTTCCACAGAGGCTGTACTAGTTTATACTACCACCAACTGTGTAGAAGTGTTCCCTTTTCACCACATCCTCTCCAGCAACTGTTATTTTTTGAGTTATTAATAATGGCCATTCTGACTGGAGTTAGGTGGTATCTCAGTGTAGTTTTAATTTGTATCTTTTAATGACTAGTGAGATTAAACATTTCTTCATATATCTGTTGGCTGCTCATATGTCTTCTTTTGAGAAGTGTCTGTTCTTATGTTTTGCCCACTTTGTAATGGGTTGTATGTTTGTTTCTTTTCAGCACGTTTGAGTTCCTTGTAGATCCAAGCTGTTAGACCTTTGCCAGACATGGAGTTCGCAAATACTTTTTCCCAGTCTGTGGGCTCTCTCCCTGCTCTCTTTATGGTTTCTTTGGCTTTGCAGTAGCTTGTCAGTTTAATGAGGTCCCACTTGTCTATCTTATCTCTTATGACCTGTGCATTTCAGGTTTTGCTCAGGAATTGGATGCCAGTTCCAACTTCCGTAAGGGTGCGTCCTGCATTTTCTAAAGATTTATGGTTTGAGGTTTTACATTTAGATCTCTGATCCATTTAGAGTTAATTTTTGTTTATGGGGATAGATAGGGGTCCTGTTTGAATCTTCTGCATGTGGTCAGCCAGTTTTCCCAGCACCATTTACTGAATAGGTTCTCCTCTCCCCAGTGGTGGGCAGTGGAGTCTTTGTCAAAGATGAGTTGGTTGAGAAAATGGGGTTTTGCATCTGGAATGTCAATTCTATTCCATTGGTCTATATGTCTGTTCCTGTATCAACACCAAGCTGTTTTGATTATTGCAGCTTTATAATAAAGTTTGAAGTGTGGTAATGTGATATCTCTTGCTTTTTTTTTTTTCTGAGGATTGTTCTGGCTATTAGTCGTTTGTGTTTCCATATGAATTCCTGTATTGATTTTTCTAGGTATGAGAAGAATGTTGCTGGTAATTTGATGGGTATTGCATTAAATCTGTAGATTGCCTTAGGTAAGATGGACATCTTCACAATGTTGATACTTCCAATCCATGAGCATGGGATATTTATCCACTTGTTTGTGTCATCTTTGATTTCTTTGAGCAGTGTTTTGTAGTTTTCATTGTAAAGGTCTTTCACATTTCTGGTTAGGAAGATGTCAAGGTATTTCATTTTTTTGTGGCTATTGTAAATGAAATTGAGCTTTTTATTTGGGTTTCTGTTTGTATATTATTGGTGTAAAGAAAGGTGATTGTCTTTTGCACATTTATTTTATACCCTGAGACTTTGCCAAAGTCCTTTATCAGTGCAAGGAGGCTTTTGACAGATTCTCCTGGGTTTTCAAAGTACACAATCATGTCGTCTACAAAGAGAGATAGCTTGACTTTCTCATTTCCTACTTGGATACTCCTGATCACCTTCTCTTTTCTAATTGTTCTAGCCAGGACTTCCAATACTATATTGAACAGGAGGGGTGAGAGTGATCATCCTTGTCTTGTTCCAGTTTTCAGGGGAAATCATTCCAATTTTTGTCTTTTTAGGAGTATGCTGACTGTGGGTTCTTGTAGATGGCTTTTGCTATTTTGAGGTATGTTCCATGTATGCCTAGATGTTCGAAGGTTTTTATCAAGAATGGGTGCTAAATTTTAACAAAAGCTTTTCCTGCATCTAATGATATAATCATGTGGTTTTTGCTTTGACATCTGTTTATGTGTTTAATTATATTTATGGTCTTGCAAATGTTAAACCAGCCTTGCATCCCAGGGATGAAGCCTACTTGGTCATGACGGATGATTTTTGAGATGTGTTGTTGAATCCAGTTTGCTAGGATCTTGCTGAGAATTTTAGCATCTATGTTCAAAGGTATTGGCCTGCAGTTCTCTTTCTTTGTTGGGTCTTTACCTGACTTGGGTATCAATGTGATGTTGGCTTCATAAAATGATTTGGGGGGAATTCTATCTTTCTCAATTGCCTGGAATACTTTCAGTTGGATTGGTATCAGCTCCTCCTTAAATGCCTTACAGATTTCTGCTAGAAAGCCATCTGGTCCAGCGCTTTTTTTTTGTAGGTAGTTTTGTTATTACATAGTCAATTTCCTTGATTGTTATTGGTCTATTTAGGGTCTCAATTTCTTCTAGTTTCAACCTAGGCAGGTTGTGTGATGTCAGAAAGTCCTCCATTTTCTTAAGGTTTTCAATTTTGTTACCATACAAGTGTACATAGTAGTCTCTAATGATCTTTTGTATTTCTTTAGGGTCAGGTGTGACTTCATTGTTTGTGTTTCTGATTGTGTTTATTTGGGTCTTTGTTCTCTTTTTCTTTGTCAGTTCAGGTCGGGAACCATCGATCTTGTTTATCCTTTCAAAGAACCAGCTTTTTGTGTCATTAATTTTTTGTATTATCTTTTTGTATTCTATGTCCTGAATTTGAGCTTTTATTTTGGTGACCTGGATTCTTCTGCTGAAAATAGGGTTATGGTGGTCTTGATTTTCCAGTTTCCTAGGTGATTTGTTAGGCTGTAATTTCCGATCCTTCCATTTTCTTCATTTGCATTTGTAGAAATATGAATTCCCTTCTTACTACAGTTTTCATGGCATCCCAGAGATTTTAGTAAGATGCTTTTTCATTTTCATTTGTTTCCAGGTATCTTTAAATCTCTGTTTTGATTTCATCATTGACCCAGGAGTTGTTTAGCATCATTCTGTTTAGTGTCCATGTCTTTGTGGGTTTGGGGGAACCTTGTTGGTGTTGATGTTTATTTAATTCCATTGTTGTCCGAGAAGGTGCATGGCAAAACTTCAATCTTTCAAAATTAGTTTATGCTTGATTTATGGCCAAGTATGTGGTAGATCTTAGAGTATATTCCAAGTGGTGATGAGTAGAATGTATATTCTGTGGTCGTTGAATGGAGTGTTTTGTAGGTATCAAGTAAGACCATTTGGTCAAGAGTCACATTGAGGTTCTGGATCTTGTTCCTGTTTTTTGTCCTGATGATCAGTCTAGGGTTGTGAGTGGGGTATTAAAGTCCCCAGCTATGACAGTGTTAGAGCCAATATCTTTTTTGAGTTTACTTAGAAGTTGCTTTATGAAAGTTGGCACTCCTATGTTGGGTGCATATATGTTTAGGATAGATATTTCTTGTTGACGGGTTGAACTTTTTATCATTAGATAGTGGCCTTCTGTATCTTTTTAAGTTTTTGATAGCTTGAAAGGTATTTTGTCTGAAATTAAGATCATGACTCCTCCTTTCTTTTGTGTTCCGTTCACTTGAAAATTTGTTTCCCATCCTCTTACTTTGAGTCTGTGAGTGTCCTTTCTAGTAAGAAGAGTCTCTTGAAGCAATATATTGTTGCCTGGTGATATATTATCCATTTTGCCATTCTATGTCTTTTCAGTGGTACATTTAGTCCATTCACATTCAGGCTAATTATTGAAACGTGAGAGTTGATCCCTATCATAATGTTCTTATAGAGTTGTTGTTGTTCCTGTTTGTTTGTTGTCTTTCTTTTGGTTTTGCAGTTGGTTTGTGTGTGTTTTTAATCTTTTTCTGTACTCTTGTGAAGAACGTTGTTGTTGTTTTTCTTTTCTTCTGTGTTTAATAGTTTCTTAAGTGTTTCTTGTAGAGGTGGTCTGGTAGCAGCGTAAGTTCTTAGGGATTGGATTTCTGGGAAAGATTTTAATTCTCCCTCACTGATGAAGCTGAGCTTGACTGGGTAGTTTATTCTTGGTTGAAATTTTTTATCTTTTAGGACTTGAAGATAGGGCTCCAAGCTCTCCTAGTTTGATGGGTTTCTGTAGATAAATCTCCTGCTATTCTAATTGGTCTTCCATGGTAGGTAATATTACCTTTTTCTCTTGCTGCCTTTAGGATTTTTTCTTTTATACCTACTTTGTTTAGGTGAATTATTATGTGTCTGGGAGTTGGTCATCTCATTTGTTGTCTTGCAGGAGTTCTTTGACTCTCTTGTGTTTGAATTTTCGCATCACTGATGAGATGAGGGATGTTTCCTTGAATAATTTCATGGAATGTTTGTTCCAGAGTGGACTCTTTTTCTATTTCTGCCTCAGGAAGTCCAATTACTCTTAGATTTGGTCTCTTGAAGTAATTGCTCATTCTTAAAGGTTTTGTTCTGTCTTTTTAAGCTTCTTTCCAATGTTTTTGACAGTTTGGGTTAGTTCTATATTTTGGTCCTCAAGTTCTGAGATTCTTTCTTCTGCTTGGCTAATTCTGCTTTCTGTGCTTATCAGTTTGTTATTTATTTCATTCACAGTATTCTTTACTACTGTTATCTCAGTTATCAATTCCCTCCTAGTTTCCCCTTGTCTCTCCTCAATTCTTTTTAATTTCTCAATTAATGTCTTGATATCTGGGTTTGTAGTTTGAGGTCATTCATTCTAGGGTCTCTTCTTTGTTTGCCTTCCAAAGTCAGTTTTCTCAGTGTCTGACCTTCCAGGGGTCTGTGAGAGACCCATATTCTTCTTTTGGTTTTTCTTCACTTATGTAGATTTTTCTCTCCCCCTTTCCATCCCCCTATTTAATTCTGTTTTTCAGTGAATTTGGGGTTGCTTTTACTTCTTTGGGTTCAATCTTCTTTTCTTCCTCATGAGTGTCCTCTGGCTTTGTTCACTCTTCAGGTTGGACTGCAGGTTGGAGCTGTACTTTTTGCAGTTTTGAGATTTAATTGAGAGGAAGCTGTGATTCAGAATCTATCTGCAGATCCCAGTATCTATCAACAGGTGTATGGGCACACTGGAACTCACTTCCCACTACCTTATAATCTGTACAGGGTTTAGGCTTCTCCCTGGAACAAAAGGAGGTAAGAAAAAGGAAAACAATGGAGGAGGGTTCAAGAGGAAGCTGGAGAGAGAGAAGAGTAAGAGGGAATACAGACATACATACCGACTAATGAATGAAAAGAGACACAAGGCCAGAAAAGTATAAGAAACAGACAAACAAGATTCCCTAAAGCACGCCAGTAATCACATAAAGACAGTCCAATAAATTCATGCCTTTTGATGTGCTTTCCCCAACACAAACAAGTAGGCTAACTCAAAAAGCAAACAAATGTGAGCAAAATAAACAGTCAAAACAATAAAATAAAAAATCAAAATAAGAAACCTGACTAGCTCTGGAGTCTTTCCTGAGTGTCTAAAGTCTCTTTCAGCTCTGATCTCTAGCCTCTCCCCTTTGCAGGTAGACAGACTTACTCATAGGTTGGTTTGGTTCCCTTGGCTTGCTGTCTGAGATGACTGCCACTGTACTGAGTTGCCTCTGTCTGATCCAACATAAGAGGAAGTCTTTTGTGTCCTATTTGGCAAGGTTACCTTAGCAACTAAGGTGGAGGCTGCTCATCTGCCTCGAAGATGGCTGCAGTGTGAGGCTTCTCTTTTGCCCATCCTTTCTCTCCAATCATCCTTTCTCTCCACTAGTCCAGTCTGTGGATAGGGTGGGTGACAGGCAGTGACAGCAGCATTGGACCCCTCTACAGGGCTCTTTAGCCAGGAGTGGAGCTGGTATGTCTGAGGGACAGGTGCCTAGAGCCTCCCTGGGCGACGGCAGCTTGAGATGGGACTGGGCGGGGACCGGAACCCAGGGTAGGGGTCCGGAACTCTGAGAGCCAAGCACTGACCACAGCTTTGGGTGCTTCACCATGGGTGACAGCACAGAGCCTGAAGCCACAGGCACTGGGGCTCTGTGTGCGCAGCCATGACCTTGGATCTGGTGGGGCGCCCCAGGAGGGAATTGAGCCTGTAGTTCCAAGGGGTGGGCATGGGCGTCCTCCCCAGCTGCCACAGCCCAATACTGGGCTGGGCGCCCAGCCAGGGAGGAAGCTGGCAGCGGCTGAGTACCAGACTGGTCAGTGTAGCCAGCAAGGGAACCCAGATCTCCACAAGGGGTATCCAAGGTCCTCCATACATGGTGGTGGGTGGCTTGGGGCCCAGCAAGAGGGTATAGCCAGGGAGGGAGCTGGGAGCTCTACTCAGCCAGTCCTGAGGTCGCCTGGGGTGGATCAGCAGTGGCAGAGGGGCTGTGGTAGCTAGCTATGTGTGAGACCGAGGGTCTCCAGGCCTCAGACCCATGTGGCTGGTGTTGGCCATATGGTGGGGGAAGGAAAGTAAGAGTCTTTTTTTTGAGTTGGAGTCTCACTCTGTCACCCAGACTGGAGTGCAGTGGCTGCTCTTGGCCGCTGCAGTCTCGACCTGCTGGGCTCTGGTGATCCTTCCACCTCAGCCTTCCAAGTAGCTGGAATTACAGGTGCATGCTACCATACCTGGCTAATTTTTTGATTTATTGTAGAGATGAGGTCTCACCAAGTTGCCCAGGCGGGTCTCAAACCCGCGGGCTCAGGCAATCCACTCACCTCAGCATCCCAAGGTGGGAGATTACAGGCTGAGTCACCGAGCCTGGCTGAAAGTAAGAGTCTTTATGGGAACTCACTTTCGGAGAATCTCATAGTCCTGCCTGTGCCGTCGCCATCTTACTGGAACTCAGTCTATATATCTTAATTATAATGAAGAAGTTTTAGGAGATCTTCAGATAAAAACTGATTAGAAAGTTTCATCTAGTCTACATCTTACATTTTTAAAAAAATTCTAAAAATGGCTAGAACATGTGTCCTAGTTTTTTTCTCTTTGATACTTTGAATACTTTTATACTAAATACTCTAAAATTTAACTGCTCCAGCGCTGGCACTGCCCCCTTGGGACTTTGGAATGATGGCAAATAGATGGGGTCCAGCCCACCGCTGCAACTATGCTTTAGCAAATTTATAAGACCACCCTAACAATGAGGGGGAAAGGCACTCAGCACTTCAGATTACTTTCCTCAGAGCTGAGATATAGGCCTCTAGCAATCCATTTGGTCTTCTATCCATGGTCTTCTATCCATGAGCTCTCACATCATGGTTATGGTTTAAAAAATTCATTTTTCTTTTTTCATTCCCTTGTGATACAAATGAGTAATAGTCCCTTTATGTGTTTATGGAATTGTGCAGACATAACAAAATGTAGGAATCAGGATAAATAGATAAACCAAGCATCAGATTTTCCTTCTCTCGCTCTCTCTTTTTAAGATAAAAGTGTGTTCGTTTGTTTAGAAGCTAAACACTATCTTATTTTTTGTTTTGTTTTTGCTTTTTTGAGTTGGAGTCTTACTCTGTCACCCAGGCTGGAGTGCAATGGCACACTCACAGCCACTCCAGGATTGACCCGCTGGGCTCCAGTGATCCTTCTGCCTCAGCCTTCCAAGTAGCTGGAACTATAGGCATGAGCTACCATGCCCAGCTAATTTTTTGATTTACTGTAAAGACAAGGTCTCACCAACTTGCCTGGGTTGGTCTCAAAACCTCGGGCTCAGGCAATCTACTCTCCTCAGTCTCCCAAAGTGCTGGGATTACAGACTAAGCCACTGAACCTGGCCAGATTTTTATCCTCTTTTATAGGCAGGCAAGCACATCCTGACAAGTAAGAGTTCTGTGACTGTTGACCTATCATGCATAAGAATAAGATTTGTTATAATTTTAGCAAACCTTGATCCTTTGAGAAGAAAAATAATTAAAAAGCCAGCTTCAAAAGAATGAGATTTGTCTCCGTCTAAACTGACTTACCCACTCACCAACACTATATTGCTTGGTTCTGTCTCAGTTTCGTAGAAAGAAAAAAATAATAATCCCTTCTCACAAAGAACTTTTGACTTTAGAGGAAGTTGCTCAATAGTCTGTTTTACGAGAATATGTTTGTCAGGCACCCACACCTTTAATAACCTTCTGAACATCATGTCCTTGTTCCCTCATTCCCATTCTTCTCCTCACTTTCTTCAATTGGATTGCCTCACTTCAGAAGCTCAAAATTCTTTTTCCTGTATTTTGCAGCTTTTCTTCCCCTGCTTTAGAAGCCACATCACCAGTGGCACTAAGACCCTTTTAGGGAAGTCAGGGGGAAGTTTTTAATTACCCTTAATCCTTATCAAAATTATTTTTACAAGCAAATATAGTGTTTCTAAAAATTGAAATGAAGCAAAACTAGAAATAATATTTACTGTGTACTTACTATGTGCCAATCCTGTAAAATTCTACAAATGAGACATTTTTACCCTTTTTAAAAAATGGAGTAGCTGATGCATAGAGTTTAAATAACTTGCTTAAATGTCAGCAAGTTAGTTTTGTAACTGGGACATAAATACAAAAAGATCCAATCCTAGAGTCCGTGGCCTTAACCAGTTTATCAAAATATATTTATGAACAGTTTTTTTCTCCATTTCGGTACAGCAGCAATAATAACAATTTACGTTCCATGACTACTTACAAGTGCCATGCACTTTGCTAATTACTTTATATATGCTGTCTCTGCTCTCTCGTGTTTTCTCTCCATAGCCAAGTACAGAATTGTCTTATATGTCTATCTTTTAAGGGCACTAAATTGCTGCTTAGAGTTATTCCATCATTTTTCAAAGTCAATAATAATAAACACATCTGAAATTCAAATACAAGTGTAGCAAAAGACTTATCAATAAATTATGCAATAATGAATGTCAGGTGTGTGTGGGTATACATGTCCATCTTCTCTTGTAGTAGGTGATGTGATTTCAGCCACTTATTTATTGTTTTTTTAAAGTAAAATGTTAGCACTCTAAGAAGGAGAGATATTTTCAAAAGTCAAAACTTCAAATTAAAATATTCACATTTATAGTCAGTTACTTAGAAATATTCTGAGGTTTATAAGGAAAGCATACATTACAGATATTGAGTGGAGGGATAGTTGAAATATTGGAAAGTAATTAGGGCTTTATGAGATCTGTCAGAAGCTTTATGACTACAGTGTTTGGTTAAAGGTACTAGGATATTTCATTGTTGATAGTAGGTTTAGTTTCTCCTCTTCATCAGGTTTGCATGACAAAGACCTATAGAGTTATCACTTCTTTGGAAAACATCTCTCTAGTCCATCTCCCCCAATAACATGAGAAAAATGAAGTATAGGCATAGGAAAGAGTTTGAATGTTAGTCACATAGCTAGTTAGGGATAAATCCAGAGAAAACTTATAGTTTTTGTTTTTTCTTTCAACTTCACTCAATTTAAACTTTCTAAAATTAAATCATCTGGAAACCCTAGGGGTTGCAGAAGTTTACATTTTAGATGAGATTTATTCAAAAGCAGGCTTTTTCAAACTTGGCAGCCCAGTGAAATGACTTGTAAACTGTAAAACAATTTGTTTCACTTTAGATATGAAAATGTGCAAAACACATAAGTATTCCTCAGATACTCTTGAGTGAGAACTTGAAAGAACTGGTACTGTTCATAGCTTTGCCAGATAAGCAAGCCCTCTTAGAGTAACTTGAACAAAATCTGTTTCTGCTTTGCTGTGAAGAAAAAAGACTTTAATGCAAATAATTGATTAGTTCATTTTTAGACCTTCTTAACTCCAGGTATTTTTTAAAGAAATCAGGCTAGCCGGGCTCGGTGGCTCAGCCTATAATCCCGCACCTTGGGAGGCTGAGGTGAGTGGATTGCCTGAGCCTGTGAATTTGAGACTCACCTGGGCAACTTGGCGAGACCTCATCTCTACAATAAATCAAAAATTAGCCGGGCGTGGTAACGCACACCTGTAGTTCCAGCTACTTGGAAGGCTGAGGTGGAAGGATCGCTGGAGCCCAGCAGGTCGAGGCTGCGGTGGCCGGGAGCGGCCACTACACTCCATCTGGGTGACAGAGTGAGACTCCAACTCAAAAAAAAAAAAAAAAAAGAAATTAAGCTATACACATTTGATCTCCTAGCAATTGTGGGGCGGGGGAGGGGAAACTACCTTTTTTCCCACTGTTGTTGTTCATTACCCTCCAAGTGACCAGCACTGTTATTATGTTTTTATTTTTTTCACATATTTTTACAAAGCAAATGTTTAGTTCTAAAATATATTTCAATTTCTTTATAAACATAAAGATATTCATCAAATTTTCTAAAATCTGACTCACCCATGAATATACTAAAACACCGAGGGTCACCATATGGCTGTGGAGATAAAGAAATATTCTTGGGAACATAGATGGATGAAAATTCTGTGCTAGAAATAAGAATAACAATACTTGGTAATGCACAAGCCAGAGAATGCATTGACAGAATATTGACAAGAAGATGCTTAGGTTTGGAACTACTCCTCTTCTTTCCTGTCTGCCAAGTATGTGCCTTCTTTGTTCTCAAGTGCAATTTGTCACCAGAAACAAATACAACACAAAATATATTTGGACAAGTTTCTCAAAGCAAAATATGTTCTCTATTATGTAGCAAGGAAAAAAAAGAATGATAACTTTCCACATAATAATTATGAGAAAAATAATCAATTCTATATTTATCTAAAAACAAAAAGGAGTTAAAAATAAATGTTATGTAAACCTATTAAAATGTTGGCTTTCTAATTATCAGCATTTTTTTATGTGGAATATACAGATATAACATTAGAAGAATTGAAAAGCACAAACAAGTTCCATTTCTAATAGTTGTGTTTATTACTTAATATTCAGTAACAAAAAAAAAAATGACTGTGGCATTATGAACATTATTGCTTGATTTATTATTGAATATAAAAGGAATAGATTAGAGAGTAATTTAGGGAAGTTGGATGGAAATGTGGCAGTATTTCCATCAATAGACACATCGTCTAAATTTATGAGGAATCAACAACTTTCTTTATTGTATTGATCTGATAGCATTTGGTATTCTTTGAAGAGAAGTTGCCCTATATATTTGATTCATTTTGCAAGTGTTCTGGAGAGAATTTTGAGTCAATAAACTAAAGTTCTGCAATGTTCAATTTAAAAAAATAAGCTTAAAACATGCAAAATAATATCTTTCTTATACTTTAGTTTTTTTTCAGTACATATGCATAGAAACTGTAGAATTGTTCTAGAAAAACATACGTGAGAACTTTATACTGATTTTGGTCATTTGTTGAAAATAGATCAACATATAGCTATGGTTATTGAAAAAACTGAAATTTTGTGATGTGACATATGTTATGAGGGCCAACTTTTAAAATACTTGTCAAAGGTTGACATATATTGTCAGACATGCAACCAAATTCCAAAATTAATTGCTAGGCATTGTTAGAATTTACCAAACCTGTAATGATATTATACTGTGTAAAACATGCTAGAAATACTTTCTGATTTTTCATGATAGAAGTAACCTTTATGTTCCCTTTTCAAAATCCCTGAACGTGTTTGTCTTTGTTTTCAGCAGTGCAATAGTACATCTTATAAATGAGTATGTTGTCAGTAGTTAACAGGAATTGTGAAGCTCTAGATGAAATGTGGTCTGGCCCAGGTCCTGCTCTTTTGATCACTCATTAAAAGTAAGTACCTTTAAGAGCCCATGTATTAGTCCATTTTGCATTGTTGTAAAGGAATACCTGAGGCTGGGTAAGTTATAAAGAAAAGAGGTTTATTTGGCTCATCGTTCTTCTCTACCATATGGACAGGTTGTGAATTTTCCAAAATTTTACTCTCTGTTTTCCCTTTAATCATAAGTTCCAATTTTAAGTCATTCATTTTCTCTCTTATCTGATTGTAGACTGTTGGAAGCAGCCACAGCACTTTTTTTCTTTTTTTTTTTTGAGTTAGTCTCACTCTGTTGCCCAGGCAGGAGTGCAGTAGCACAACTGCAGGCTCATTGCAGACTTGATCTCCTCTGGGCTCAGGTGATCTTGCCACCTCAGTCTTCCAAGTAGTTGGGACTACAGGCATACACTTTCATACCTGACTAATTTTTTGATTTTTTTGTAGAGATGAGGTCTCACTATATTATTGCCCAGGCTTATTTCAAACTCCTGGGTTCAAGCAATCCTTCTGACTCAGCATCCCAAAGCACTAGAATTATAAGCATGAGCCACTGTGCCCAGCCAAATGCCATTTCTTGAATGCTTTGTTGCTTAGAACTTTCTTTGGTCAAATACCTGAAGTCATAACTTTTAAGTTCAGCCTTCCACAATGCCCTAGGACATGAGCACAGGCAGCCAAGTTTTTTGCTAGAGCGTCACAGAGATGACCTTTGCTTCAGTTCCCAATAAGTTCCTCATTTCCATCTGAAATCTCATCAGTTTGACCTTCACTGTCTATATTTTATCAGCACTGTAGTCACAACGACTTAACAGATCTCTAGAAAGTTCCAAGCTTTTTCTTGTTTTTTGTTTTCTTCTGAGCCCTCCAAACTCTTTCAGCTTCTGCCTATTACCCTGTTCCAAAGTCACTTCCACATTTTCAGGTATCTTTACAGCATGCCCCACTCCTCAGAAACAATTTTCTGTCCATTTTGAGTTGCTTTAAAGGAAATTTTAGACACAACTGACCAGCAGTAATTTATAACAAAAAGAGGTATATTTTGACTCATGGTTTTGCATGGTGTCAGCATCTGCTTCTGATGAGCTTTCAGGAAGCTTACCATCATGGTGGAAGGAAAAGGGAGAGCGGTTATGCCACATGGCAAGTATGGGAGCAAAAGAGAAAGAAGGGTGGTGCCAAACTCTTTTAAACAACCAGTTCTCACATGAAATAATAGAGTGGGAACACGCTCATTACCAGGAGAACAGAACCAAGCCATTCATGAGGGATCTACTCCCGTGATCTAATCACCTCCCATTAGAATCACATTTCTTTTTCTTTTCTTTTCTCTCTTTCTTTCTTTCTTTCTTTCTTTCTTTCTTCCTTTCTTTCTTTCTTTCTTTCTTTCTTTCTTTCTTCCTTCCTTCCTTCCTTCCTTCCTTTCCTTCCTTCCTTCCCTCCTTCCCTCCTTCCTTCCTTCCTTTCCTTCTTTCTCTCTTTCTCCTTCTTTCTTTCTTTCTTTCTTTCTTTCTTTCTTTCTTTCTTTCTTTCTTTCTTTCTTTCTTTCTTTCTTTCTTTCTTTCTTCCTTCCTTCCTTCCTTCCTTCCTTCCTTCCTTCCTTCCTTCCTTCCTTCTTTCTTTCTTTCTTCTTTCTTTCTTTCTTTCTTTTTCTTTCTTTCTGTCAGAATCTCACTGTCACTCATGCTGGAGTGTGGTAGCACATTCATGGCCACTGCAGCTTCAACCTTCCAAGTAGCAGGAACTACTGGCATGCGCCACAATGCTCAGCTAATTTTTTGATTTATTATAAAGACGAGGTCTCAACAAGTTGCCCAGGCTGGTCTCAAACCCCGGGCTCAGGCAATTCTCTTGCCGCAGCCTCCCAAAGTTCTGAGATTACACTGTGCCCGGCAAGGATCGCATTTCAACATGAGATCGAAAGGAGACAACCATCCAAACTATATAAGCCCACACAGCAGAACATGGTACTAACAGGAAGATAACTCATCAAAAGGGTCTTGAAGAAAAAGAATTACATCTGGATCGTTGCAATTTATGCTTTTATAGTGCAAACCAAAATTAAAATCTGAAGCCCTCTAACAGGCGGAACTGACCCCCCTGGGTCAAGAGAAACTTGAAAAAATAAACTCTAGGCCACGACAGAAAAGGAGAATGGACATGCCTTGTTATACCCTTTCTCTTGTGGAATTTTAGACACAACTGACCAGAAGTAATATTAAAATGGAGATCATAAGACTCACAAAATAGACTCTGTGGCAATAAGATACCAAATTCCAACCTGACTCTAGTATAGCATCACAGGACAGATAGCAAGTTCTAAGGGAAACACAATATTTTACCGCAAAATATTTTTCTCTGACATATTTTAAAATGACCCTGCAAAACTGTCCCTTGGTGACATTTGTATTTATAGAGAACACCTTTTAAGACATTTTGCCACCTATTGTCTCTGAAACCAGCTACTTAGAACCTTCATGTACATATCAAGAACCTTGATATCCACAAATCCTCTTAACTCTAGATTTTTTTTTTAACTGATCCAAATTATTTAGATAGAACTTAACTCTTTCTACCAATTGTGAATCAGAAAATCTGTGAATCCATCTGTGACTTGTAAGCCCCTTCTTGAAGAAGTTCTACTTCTCTGGGCCTAACCATCGTAAGCCTCACATGCATTGCTTCATGTTTTGCCTGTAACTTCTGTCTCCCTAAAAAATGTGTGAAATCTAGCTTATATTTACTTATTCAGGGCACATGTTCTCAGGACTTCTTTGCCAGGTGGCAGGCTAGGTATGGTCAGATTTATTTTGCAGAGTTTGATTTTTTTGTCAGCAATAGTCCTCCCAGCTCTGAAGCTCTATCAGTTCTGTTTAAATCTGTGTATTATTATTATTATTATTAGATTTAACTAGATAATCATAGAATTACAGATTGGTTTCTTGTAGTGTTTTGTAAAATCACATATATTGAAGTTAATGTGTCATAGATTAAGGTTTTTTTTCTTTTCTATTTGGAGTTTAATCAGAAATATATGTCACCAACGGATGGATAAATTGAGGAATGTTACATAAAAGGACTATTGTTATAGCTTCAAGAAAAACCAGCAAAGAATATTGCAGTGACTTTGGGTTAGTGACAGCAGGGAGGTACCATCCCTAGACTTTGAATGGCAAAGAGAAGGAGAAACTAATGAAATCTGGAAGAATACCTGTAAGAAGAAAGCTTCTCAAAATGAACTGTGGTCTTCAGTGAAAGCAGAAGATATTCTCACATCCTAAGTGTAGGTAAAAGACTGACACGCAACTTGGCAGAGCAAATGAAGGAAAAAAGTTTTATAAACAGTGTAAAGAAATATAATAGTAATAGTCAAAACAATGTATTTTCAGTAGGACCCTAGAAAGATTTAAAAGTAGAAGGCAGCCGGGCTCGGTGGCTCAGCCTGTAATCCCACGCCTTTGGGAGGCTGAGGTGAGTGGATTGCCTGAGCCTGCGGGT
The DNA here is from genome assembly GCA_027257055.1 of Cephalopachus bancanus. NCBI lineage: Eukaryota > Metazoa > Chordata > Mammalia > Primates > Tarsiidae > Cephalopachus > Cephalopachus bancanus. The sequence continues at coordinate 4,394,819 of JAPVLO010000012.1, forward strand.
TCGAGACCCGCCTGGGCAGCGAGACCTCATCTCTACAATAAAATCACAAAATCAGCCGGGCGTGGTAGCGCATGCCTGTAATTCCTGCTACTCGAAAGGCTGAGGCGGAAGGATCACCGGAGCCCAGCAGGTCGAGGCTGCGGTGGCCTCCAGTCTGGGTGACAGAGTGGGACTCCAACTCAAAAAAAAAAAGTAGAAGCCAACCAGATATCCTGGATGGAAACATACACAGATTGCCTAATTCTCTGGCTAAAAGCTATGAGAGTCCCAATTTATCACTTATTTCATAACAAACAATACCTTTTATTATCCTCCAGTCTATAGAAACAGTCTTTCAGAAATTTAAACATAGAGAGGGCTCTGCATGTGAGGACTCATGCAGAGGATGGACTGCTGAGGCATAAGAGTGAAATCGATAACTTAAAGAATAAATGTAAATACTCTCTTAACAGGAACAAATTCCTTCCTCATCCCTGTCCCCACCTCCAGAATTCTGATGGACAGCTTCATAATCCACAATCAGAACATTTTTCAGAAAAAACTAAGCTACCTAGAGGAAAGATTTATACCTACTTATATTAGTAGATTTCCCCCAATTAATAGTGGACTAGTATCTTACTACTTTATTGAGAAGAAAACAATGGAAAAATTAAATAGACCTTCTCATTTCCATCCAATTCATCTTCAAAAAACATGACAGCCAAGACTTATGGACATATAAAGAAAGACTTCAGGAGGAAAGAAGTAAGAGAAAATAAAAAGAAAATAGAGTAGGCAGAAATCAAGAAGAACACAATAAATTTTTTCCATTGTTTTCAGTCTACCAAAGTGTTGAGATTACAGGTTTGAGCCGCCATGCCAGGCTGCAAAATTAGGTATATATTTTAAAAATCAAATTAAGTCTTATAAAGAATTTAAAAAGACTAATGAAGCTGGTTGTATAGTTCAAAATAATAACAATAATTCCATTCTTTTTGAACAAGAGTAGTCCAGCAATAATTAGCCTTGGAGAAACCAACATTTGACAGATCAGCCACATGACCCTAGGGAGATAATTTCTAATGTGTCTGAGATCCAGTGGACTTTTGAATAACATGAGAATATCAGACCAAAGCGGTGACTTTTATCTATGTAACAAAAATGAGAAGGTCCTGGTGAAGACAGAGAGAGCCAAGTGGTGAGATTTGTTTTACTACTACTTGTTGAATATTTTTGATTTCTGCATTAAATTTCTTTGGAAAGTGGATTTTTTTCCCCTAAAAACATATTGCTTATTTAGTATAAAAGAGGCACAGAAAATTCAGAGGCCATGTTAGCAAAACCTTGTCACAGGTGAACATGTAGTATAGGACATGGAAATTGAGTAACAGGTTGTGTTCAACATTAAGAAAGCCTCTTAACCATGTCATTACAGTCCCTGGTTAGGGAGATTGGTAAAGCAAGAAAGAGCCTGGAAAGGACTGAGATTCTTGGAAGTCGGGAGTACATAGTCTTGGGGAAAGAAAAACAAGGTGTGAAGATAATTATCTACATAGTGTTATAAAGTGGATTTAAGGTGACAAATGAATCAAAGTTTGTGTTATTAAAACTGAGTCATACCATCAGAATGGACCAGCCTCAAGGGTAATATATCTTTGTAATCTTAAAGGAAAGCAATTAAAGCATATTTCTGATGATGACTATGTTGGTCTCAGAACCTGCAGTGGTGATGAACCTATAGCAAAAAAGATAAATTACTCCGCTTCTTAGGAGAAGCAGTTCAGAGACCTAGAATAGAGTAATGCCATGCAGAAGCACCTGACCTTGAGTTTTCCTTTGATTAGTTCACATATGGGAAGGAGTATAGACGCTACAACAGAAGAAAGAAATGTCAAAGTTATAGGGCGTGTGGAGAGAGGTTTTAAACTGGGCTTCTAAAATGTTAATTGGAAAATAGATAAAGCATTGCCAAACCTTTTCTTAGATTAGGAGATTAGGTGGGATTTAGTTCTAACTAAATATATGAAGTATTAATAATTGCCTCATATTTATATAAGCTCCATAATTATTTGTTAAAACAATGAATAAATATATGATGTTTGAATAAGCCTAACTGTAAAAAAATACTTATATCAGGACTCCATTGATAGTATGCTCAGGTAAACAGAGCCAAATTTTGTATTGGAAGTTGAAAAGATTTATCAAGCAAAAACTTCTGTTGACAACTTACATAAAATGAGAAAAGTGGAATGCTTCTGGCTGAACTAGGACAGAGGAAAAAAAAGAAAAAAGAATAGGAGGCATTCCATCTACTCAGCATCTCTGCCAGTAAGATGCCTCTGCCCTACCAGAGGACACTCAGAAATACGTTTTGATATTTGTATGGATACAGAACCTACCACAGAAACCTTTGGTTAAATGTCACTGAATTATTTCAAGACAAGAATTGGGTCTCCTTAGTTATTTAATTGCCCACATATTTAACACAGTGTTTTGCATACGTTTTTAGAAACATTAGTTATGTATGGATACAAGAATGAACTACAAGGGCATAATCAGAGTTTGCAGCTACTTGATAAATTTTATGTCATAAAAATCTCGTTTAATTTTGTGTTGCAAACACACAGCTATAAGGTTCTTAAAGCTTCTCAACTATAACAACAACAAAAAAATCTTACTTTTCCAGCTTGTATATATATCATTAATATTTCCTCTGGGAAGGCAACAATGTCCTCAAATTGGTACATAAAATGTAAACACAAAGTAAAAATTTTTAGAAACTCAGCTCTATCAACCCTTTGAGGATATATTTTCATCTGTCAAACGTCCCATCATGATTCATGACCAAATATATTGGGAAAGCATTAAATACTGTTTACTTCATGCATTTACGATTTTTGTCTTCCATCTTTATATCAATGTTGTTATTGTTCTTCTATACAGAAACTTATGAATCATAAATATTTAATGGTTCTAATCTCAGTGACAGAAGCTGGGAAACTCTTCTAGAGAATCTATTTATATCCCACCCAAATACATCTTGGTATTCTGTTAAAGGTAAAATATTTTACATAACACTAAAACATTCAAATGCTTTGTTTTCACAACTTTATACCCATTATTTGAAGAAAACTCACTGTACAGTGCTGTAGATTTCAAAGATCAGATCCAGTTTTACTTTTTCATGCAGATAATGCATTTTTAAAAGCAGCCATTAAAAGTGAATCTCAAGATTTTTTTTTTCCGCCCTGAATTCAAGTTCAAATGACCGTGCATTATTTCTTTACGTAATTTATTAGGGAAAGAGGCAGCAGGACTTCAGTCAGCAACTTGAGGCCACTCAGCATTCAGAAATTCCAGTGATTTAAAACATAAATAAATAAACTGCTTTTATCATCATTTATTTACTGCTTCATCAATATTACAGAATTTAATGTTGACACTGTTTAAAAACGTTATTTCTAAGCCTGACACACATATAGGTATATACTTTGCATCTGATTGTTTCCAAGTCCTGAACAATGTCAGGGTGAGAAATACTATTTTCCTTGAACTTTAAATTTATAAAAGGCATTTTCTCCCATTAAAAATTATCCATATTTTAAAAATTTTATATTAGTAGAATGTATATTTATTTAATTTAACATTTTGGTAATAATCACCTTTATGTCTGTAAAACAATATTAACACAAGTGACAGCTATTTTATCAACTATAAAGACATGCAAAATTTTGAGATTCATAGACGGAGCAAATTAGAAATATTACAAATGTATTTGACACAGATGGGCTGAAGAGTGAGTAGATAAAAGATGGATTTAAAAATGAGTAGCTAAAGGATGGCATCAACGCCCCCCAAAAAAGTTTCATCTGACTTAGAATTTCAGCAAAAAACGATGATTTAAATGACTTAATATGTCCATGCACAGTGACTTACACCTGTAATCCCAGCACTTTGGGAGTCTGAGGAGGGAGGATTGCTCGAACCCAAGAATTCTGGGTAACATAGTGAGACCTTGTCTCTACAAAAATAAAAATAAAAAGAATTAGCAGGGCACAGTGGAGAGTGCCTGTTGTAATGGCTGCTTCAGGAGACTGAGGCAGAAGAATCACCTGAGCCCAGGGGGTTAAGGCTGTGATGAGCTGTGATTGTACCACTGCACTTCAGCTGGGTGACAGAGTGAGACCCCAACTAGAAAAGAAAAAAGTACGATACAATATTTGCCTGAATAAAAGAATTGTATGAATAAGTAGAGGTAGCTGAAAAAAATACATTTTTTAACTGAGTCATGTTTCAAAAACGTTGTCTTAATTCCAAAGATAGGAACTATACTAGATTTAGATATTTATTTGGTTTTAAATCATGTGTCTAGATTCACTAACTGTATTTTTTACTTTTGGTTTTACTGAAAGACAGACTGTGAAGAAACACCTCAAATATTACCTAATATATTTATTGCTTTTTCTAAAGAACAACACTATTGAGATATAATTTACATATAAGAAATACACCCATTTAAAATGTACACTTTTAACAGTTTTGGTCACCAAAATTAAAGGATAAAACATATTTTTTATAACAGAAGGTTCATTAAGTTCATTTGAAATCAGCCACAATCTCCACTTCTGGCTCCAGACAATTCTGCTTTCTGCCTCTAGAATTTTGTTGTGTCTGCTCTAAACTTTCATACCAAGGGGATTATGTATTTTGCCCTCTTTTATGTCTGGCTTCTTTTTTTCAGTAAAATGTTGCTGCATTTTATCCATGCTGCATGATTAGTGTTTTTATTATTGAGTGCTATTACATTTTCTGAGCATATCAGTTCATTCATTTTGTTATTTTTTCCTGTTCATTATTTTTTCCTGCTCATTCTTTAGAAGTTTTATAGTCTTAAGTTTTATGTTTTGAACTATGTTTATTTTATGTTATTTTTTGTGTATAGTATTATATAAGGAATAAGGTTCAGTTTTTTCATATATATATCCAGTTATTCCAGAATTATTTGATTAAAAAAGCTTTTTTTATTGTTGCTGTTGAGTAACCTTAACATCTTTGTTAAAAATCAATTGACCATGTGAGCTCTATTTAGGGACGCTATGTAACTATCCTGGCCTAGAAATTTGAAGTTGCATCAATACTGCACTGCTATGATTACTATAATTCTTGTATTTTCATGTAAATTTAAAATCATTTTATTAAGTTCTAGAAAATTAGGATTGCTTTGAATATATACTGTAGATAAATTTGGTATTTATGAAGACATCGAGTCTTCTAATTCACGAACATGTACATCATTCGTAATTTAAATCTTCTTTATTTTCCCCACAATTCTTTGTAATTTTAAGTGTACATTATTAAAAATCCAGCATCATGATACACTATATTCAAAATTCTACAAAGGTGTCACATGTAATAACGTTAAATAATGTACAAAATTGTTCTTTGACAACTTGCATCACTGATTAAAACACAAGGGAAATCACTGGCAATTTGTGGATCTCTCCTTAATATTAACTTAAACACACAAGTTTATTATTCATCAAGCTATTAATAGGAAAACATTAAAGAATATTTTATTAAGTGTAAGAACAAAGCACAGAAGTCCAATATTTCCAATATGACCAAAAGTGTAATGCATTAGTCATTTGGTTTAGACAGTATAAGGAAATTAGCAAAGTAAAAATTGTAACTCTTGCTATTTCCATTTGTATTAATATAATAATATACATAGAAAATCATGAAACTGACTCAAACAATTAAAAATATTATTACATTAGAAAACTATAAAATTAAAATAAATAAATAAATGCCCTCAAAACACAGAGACAACTTACAAGTGGGAGGATAAAATGACAGAAAAAACATCAGCAACAAAAATAATTAAATACTTAGAAATAATTGCATCAAGAGTTGTGCAGAAACTAATGAGAAGAAAAATTATAACATTCCTGAAAGACATAAAAAACCTTGAACAAATAGAAAAAAATTCCTAACTCTTGAATAAAAATATTCAATATCATAAATATGTTAGTTTTAGATACTTTAATTCATATGCTTAATGCAATCAAATATATTTAAAAGTTTCTTTTAGGACTAGATTTTTATAATCTAAAGTTCATGTGGAAAACATGCAAAAATAATGACTTTTTCAGACATTTAAACATACTATAAAGGCTGTATACTTGAATTAGTGTGTTACTGAATACATAAATGAAAAGACCAGTGCATAAAATAGAGAGTCAAATAACTGATCCAAGTATAAATGAAAATTTAGTATATTACTAAGGTATGTCTTAAATCACCAGTGTAAAGATGAAGTTTTAAATAAGTTGTGTTGGCACAATTGGGCATCTTTTTGGAAAAATATAAAGTTTGATCCATTTCTTACTGATATCTAAGAATAAATTTCAAATAGATGAGTGATCTAATATGAAAAATGATACATGTAAGTACTTGAAGTCATGGATGAATTCCTTCACTACCTGGCTGTGAAAAAAAGTTTCTAAGTAGACTTAAGGCAATGAGGAAATAATAGAAAAGTTTAATAATTCTAACTACAAAAGAAAACTTGCATGACAAAACAAACACCATGAGTACATTCTCCGCTATGCTAGTTTTGATGCTAGTTTATAAGTAACTCTTTAGAATGTAGAAGAAAGTGGTAAATTATGTGAACATTCAGTTTGCCAAAAACACAAAATACCTAAGCATTTAAAAACATATTCAACTTCATTCATGATGAGACACATGCAAAATAAACTATATTTTTCACCAATTCTCTGCTATAAGTTTGGCAACAACTAAAAATTCTTGACTAAACAATCTCTTGACAGCCTTTGGGGAAACAGAAGTTCTCACTCTTTGCTTAGGGTGGAAAATACAAATTAGTACATTTATGTAGGGTAAATTGACAATATATAGCAAAACTACAATTGTGAACTTTTTGACATGGAAATCCCACTTTTAGGAATTTATTCTGAAGAACATATCTCCAACAATATGTGCAAATTAATATGCAAATATTATTCATTGCTGCATTGTTTATTAGTGCAAAATATTGGAAATCACCTGAATGCCCATGAATAGAAAAGGAGTTGAATAAACAGTATATCCACATAAGGGGATACTGCAGCTGCAAAAAAGAATGAGGAAAATAAGAAAAGATTGCTTCCACCAATAAGTAATCCATGGTTTTTGTTTGGAATGTGAGTCACTCTGGGAGAAAATTAACTTTTGAAATACCAAGCTAAAACACCTCAATATACTCTAAGATATGGAGGTAAAGGATTGTCTAAATGAAAGAAGCTAGAAAAGCTTTTGAAAATACAATAAAATGGGACTCTTTTTATGAACAGACTTCCTGTTTGTGAAGTTATAATGGTATACTGAATAACATAACAGTCAATGATGTTCCAGAAACTTGAGAGAGATATACAAAGTCATTCTTCCTTTCTTACACAATTATAATAACTTACAGTTGTAAAACACTTTACAGTTGAAGATTCTTGGCATATTATTTTAATGAAGATCCTTAACATTTACTGAAGATCCTTAACATTTTATTTTAAGCTACTTCAGTACAGTTTTTTCATGTAAAGCTACCCTCTCAGTCTTACTGGTTTTTTTTTTCTCCCCCTAACAATTACAAACACAAGATAATGTCTTTTTTTTTTTTTTGCCACTAATCATGAATATAAGAGTGGATGATAGGGTAAATTCTGTGTTTCTTATACGGCATTACACTTTAAAAATCATTTTCATAGTACAAATATTATTGTGTGCTGCTATAGTAGCTGGTACTTCATAGTCATTATGTACAAAAAAAATTAGATTCATTTCTTGACTATGAGGATTGTAATTAGAATTGGTGCAAGTGTAGATGTATTTTTGACCCATGTTAGGAAGATAATTATGATTTTTTATAAAGCCCCCAACCACCCTCCTTCCTCCCCACACACAAAAAACCAGCTTAACTTGGGCAATGATTTGGCATGTATACTACAGGAGAGTTTACACAATATTCAATTTGGGGATGGAGCAAAATAAATTCAAGTTTGGATTGAGATAATCTACTGCAAGCCAACAACTGAGTTGATGTAATGAAACAAATAAATATACTAATCAAAGTCTAATTTTAAAATGGTTATTGATGTTTTATAAGTATACAGGACAAAATTTTGAAAATTTTAATGAGAAGAAGTCCATTTAATTTTCCTGTATCCTTTGGTTACTGAGGATGGAAAATACCTTTGAGCTAAGACTAAGAAGCAGGTATGAACATAGGCAGCTCTGCTGCATCTTCATAGTGGTCATAACACACATCCATAACTCACTTCTCCATTGGAACGAGTGGTGTTGCAATGAGGATGGCTGGGCTATGTTCATGTGTAGCGTGATAAGCATGCTGACTTTGGGTGTAGTGAATATTTCTCTTACATTTTCTTAATTTTTCACATTATGAGTCTCTCTTAGTCAAGTGGAAGTCAGAAATTTCATATATTCAAATTCTCTTGAAACTAGGATATAGGCATATGACAAGTTTTCAAATGTAAAATTCTCAAATGAGAATTGCATTCAGTAATGGTTATTGCTGGATGATAGCCATGATCTTCTAAAGAGTTGAGTGGCAGAGATTTGAGGAATTTTGAGAATGGTTGCATTGCAGCTTCTGGTGTCTTTCTTAAGTGTCTTAGATGCTGTTTGACATTAGCAATGGTGTTCTCAGCACAGAAACCACTTTTAATATGATTGTGTATGTTACCTAGCATCGAATTTTGGTTCACAGAATCACAGATCCAGCGACTTCCCTAGCAGAAATTCTCTTTTCAAGATAGTATTCTAATAGTGATGTGTTGTAAAAGCCTGATTCTATTTTTTGAAGATGCTTGATGTGTCTAGAATGCTGGAACCTCCTGAAGACAGACAAAGGTTTAAAGCAACAAACTAACTTGTGCCTGAATTCAAAGATATACCTCTTGTTAGAATAAATATATATCACCCTAGAGTGGTTGTATATTCCTACCACAAGCTCTGGAAAACATGCAAGGCAACCCTGAAGGGAGAAGAAACAAGAAAAAAAGAGGACATGAGTTACAACCAGATGTACAATGCCAGTTGTTATGGTAGACTCCAGTGGCAAAAGAGGTGCAATAGGAACAGTTACTACCCTACAATGATTTAAAATGATGCTTACAAAATCAAAAGTAGCAGCCTAGAAAAAATAATAACACCTCCTCCTTTCACCACATTTCTTAACTGTCCCAGTTGTCTATCAGTGTGGTCTGAATAAAGACTTTCTCTTCTAACACTGCAGTTCATTTTCCCTCCACCAAAACATGTCCCTTTTTCAGAGATGCATGCATGTAATCAGCAAGTATAGTACATTATTGCCAATAATTATATAAAGATAACCTGCAAGATACATACTTGATATAGTCATATGAATTTTCTTATCACGCTTGTTTTATTATTTCATGGCGTTCTCTATGTCAGCAAAGCTGAGTTACATTCAGAGACAAAATTCTTCCTGAAACCTGGAAAAGAAATTACACAAACTTTGAAAAGCAATGAAAACGTGTATCACCGGGCTCGGTGGCTCAGCCTGTAATCCTGCGCCTTGGGAGGCTGAAGTGAGTGGATTGCCTGAGCCCGCGGGTTTGAGACCCACCTGGGCAACTTGGTGAGACCTCATCTCTACAATAAATCAAAAAATTAGCCGGGCGGGGGAGCGCGTGCCTGTAGTTCCAGCTACTTGGAAGGCTGAGGCGGAAGGGTGGCCGGAGCCCAGCAAGTCGAGGCTGCGGTGGCTGGGAGGGGCCCCTGCACTCCAGTTTGGGCGACAGAGTGAGACTCCAACTCAAAAAAAAAAAAAAAAAAAGAAAACGTGTATCACAGAGAACACATATAACACTTACCGGGACACATGAGTAACAGGATACTGAATGCAGTCAAAGAGAAGAAATTTTCATTTGTGATTAACATCCATACAGATTTGTTTTCAGGTTCAAAATTATACTCATGTACATTATCTTATTCAGTCTATACCACAATTCTGTCAAGTAAGCATTGCATTAGTATCCTCATCTTATGCCAGCAGATTTGATATTTAGGTGGATTAATTATCTTGCCGAATAGAATGAAATTAGATTGTAATGAACAGTGATTTGAAAGTATGTCTCCTGACTCTAAATCCATAGACATTTCTCTCTGTGCACAATCTTAGCAAAATTATATTAAATTTCATAAAGGTCTTGCGAAAAACAATAATGTGCTGGAAATTTTTCATGCATTTTTAAATAGAACTAACCTCTCACAACCTTAGTGGATACAGAAATTTGCATTTTCAAAGTAAACTATTTTTGTTTTCTATAAATTGATTGCCAACTGATCCATAAATTCCATAATAAAACATGAAATTAAAACACTCAAAATGACTGTCTGGAATTTACTTCATTTCCCTCATGGAATTAGAATGAAAATACTCGGTGATTTTTCTTGCTCTAAGGGCCTTAGGAAAATTGGCTTTCAGTGTTGATGAAATAATATTTTAAATAACAAATATTGTTGATAACATTGAGGAAGGCATGTTCATCTTCAGATTTAGTGAGGAATCTCTAGAAGGATGCAATTTACAAAATGATTGCTTTGTGACTTTGCAAAATGACATTAACCTCTGATGACTCTGTATGCCAACATCCCAGATGATGATTCCTTTGGTTTAAAAAGTCACAGTGAAATAGAATGTCAATTGTACATTGAGTTAAATTAAGAAAAAGTTACTTTAAAATTCTGAATTCAATGAAAAATAGTTTTTAAAAAAACCCCAGAAAAGTTCTCATTCCCAGAAAAATTCACCATATGTTCTCTAAAACACAGACTGAACCAAGTACATTAAGAAAGCAATTAAAACGGTGTCCTGTGGTGCTAAAATTCAAGTTCACATATGGTATTCCTTACCTGTAACAATTTTTATTTTATTTGGTTTCTTTCATGAAACCAGTTATTTACTTACTGTTTTGGTGGTTTATAAAGGAAAAAAAATAAGATTTATGTATAACAATGACAAAAATGTACTGCTTTCAAGGAAAAAATTACATTTAAGTTTAGTATTTTATTATATTAATTTATATTATTGTGAAATCCCTGAAAATATACTTTTTTTTGTTTAGCTAAAATATTAAAACCGGTTGACAGAAGAAAATAAATTATAGATGGAGAAATAAATTTAAAGATTAAATAACTAGGATTACATCACCTCTGCAGCATATGTGGTAATCAAATTATTTTTGCACTGATAATCAGATATTTGCTCATAGTTTATCCATGGGTGTGCCAATATCAATTTCTATTCTTACTATTGTTTAGATTTTTTTTTTTTTTTTTACAAAATATTGAATTGGATTTTGGATGTCAAACTGAAATTAATTAGGTAACATAGTATGTTGGTTAAAAATGTGAGTTATAAAATCAAAGTGCCAGGTTTTAAACAGTGGTTCTAACTCATGCCATTAGTATAGACCACACAAACAACTTATTCAACTCTGGAATCTTTCATTTCCTTATCTAGTTAATGCAAAAAATCAGATAATTTTACTCATAAAGTGTGGTGTGTTTTGTGTGAGGATTAAGGAGGATGAGCCATGTAGAAAAGCATATGAAAAACAGTAACAGTCAATAAAAATTAATCTATTTCATCATCAGCATCATCATCAACCATTATTTTTTAACAGAGGATGTTTCCAAGAGATAACTGCAGATCTTACTCATTCCTTTGCTAATCTGTATAGTCAGAAGTTTATATTTTTGTACTATCAAACCTTTTTAGCATTTTATTTATAATCACAGTGAACATCTTAAATCTTTCCAGCTTTCATAACTTAATGTTATTTTTTATGTTCTTTTTATTCGATAGTTTGATAAAAAGTCTCAAGTAATGCTGAAGTTAAAATGCTTTCTCTATAATCACACTCTTTTTTAACCTGTGAAAACCTTTGTCCTTCAATCCAAATAGTTTCCTATTATTAAGAATAAATACTGTAAGTTACAGTTGACCATTGACCAACACAAGTTTGGAGCAGATTTTTTTTTCAGTAAGTACAGTTGGCCCTCTGTATCCATGGGTACTACATCTGCAACCAAACACTGATCAAAAATACAGTATTTGTGGGATGCAAAACTTGTGTTTACAGAAGCCCAGCTTTTTGTTTTTGCAGGTTCTGCAGGTCCCACTGGAACTCTTGCAGATAGCAGGAAACTATAATTAGTTTCCTAGGATTGCTATGAGTAAACTTCAACTCTGTTTCTTATTTCTAAGTCAATGTTACTGCTCTCTTCTTTTTTTAAAAAATTGTTATGGGACAGGTATGACACGTTGGAGGGTGTTTATAAAATCATCTGAAAAGTGCAAATCAAAACTACAAAGAGATCCCACCTAACTCCAGTAAGAATAGCCATCATTAATAAATCAAAAAACACCAGTTGCTGGCATAGGTGTGGAGAAAAGGGACTGCTTCTACACTGTTGGTAAGAATGCAGGCTAGTTCAGCCTCTATGGAAATCAGTGTGGAGATTGCTAAAAGAACTAAAAATTGTCCTTTCATATGATCCAGAAATCCCTCTTGTGGGAATATACCTGGAGGAATATAAATTGTTCTACAAAAAAAGACAACTGCACATGCATGTTTATAGCAGCACTATTCACAATAGCAAAAACATGGAACCAACTCTACTGCCCGTCAAAAGTGGACTGGATAAAGAAAATGTGGTACATATAAGCAGTGGAGTATTTGCAGTCATAAAGAAGAACAAAATCATGGATGGAGTTTGAGGCCATTATACTTAGTGATCTATCACAGAAACAAAGAACTGAATACTACATCTTCTCACTCATAAGTGGGACCTGAACATTAATTCCATTGGCACAAGTTGTGATCAGCTGTTGCTGGGCACTGCCAGGGGAGGGATGGAGGATGGGGTCATGCAACAACCCAAAGGGTACCTGGTCCTACACTGGGGGACTGAGGGCCACTTGGAAGCCCAAATTTCCCCTGCATGCAACCTACTTGTGTAATTAATCCTTACTTGTTCTCCACATCTCTGTAACAAAATAAAATTAAAATAAATAAAGTGGGTTATATATAATGAGACTATGTGACTCAAAGATTCCTTACTAGTAGGTCACTATCTAATGAAATTCAATAGGACAATTCCATATTTCCTCATTGAAGACTTATTAACTTTTCATTTGTCTCTGCTGGTTACTGATCTTTCTCAAGACTCCAATCAAATATTGACACCTCTTACTTTACATGACCTTTGTTTACTCAGCTTTTAGATCATAGTTTTATCCATACAAGTTCTCTTTTTTTAATAACTAATATAATTGGTTGACTAAAATCCTAACCCAAGCACTTTAGCATGTACCACTGGAGTTTGGTAATCTCAACACTTTGGGATGCCTAGGCAGGAAGATGGCCTGTGTCCCGGAGTTTGAGACCAGCCTGGGCAATAAAGTGAGATCCTGTCTCTATACACATACACACACACACCCACACACACACACACACCCCACAATCAGCCAGACAGGCATCACGGTGCATGCCTATAGTCCCAGCTACTTTGGAGGTCAAGAGACTGAGGCAGAAAAATTGCTTAAGCCCAGGAACTTGAGAGTACAATGAGCTATGATCTCACCACTGTACTCCTGTCTGTTTGACAGAGCAAGACCCTGTTTAATAGCAACAAAAATTCTTGGCTATCTGTTTGCCTTTACATCATGGCAAGTGAAGTAATATTCTTCCACTTGCTCAAGAGTATCTTGTATCAAGAAACAACAAGAAGGTTTATCTCTCAGTGTAGGTTACATTGATATCTAGAAATATCAGTGAGAATATAAAAAGGCAGATGCCAGGGGGGTTTGAGAAACCCGATCAAATCTATCCACATGTTCACATGTTGTATATTTGTGATAATAAAGTAGTTTGACAATAGACTGTGGGAAATTATTAGCCTTTTTTTCCTTAAAGAAATGCTCAGTATCTACATAAGGAAGATATAACTATTGCAAGCAAATACAAAATGGAAATGTAGCAACAAGTCAGCTTTGACAGAGTAGAAAAAGATTTCCAACGTGAATGAATTTCTTGAGCCACTTGAACAGAAATTGCCCAAAGAAGATTTATTGACATCAGAGTAGAAGATTTAAGGGAGGAAAATAAAAGAAAATTAGCTGAAGTTTATAGCATGTTCAGTGTTGCAAAATGCACCTTTCTTAGCAAATAGACCAGTTCAAAAAGATTTATTGAAGAAATACATTAATAAATAAAACCAGAAGTATATCTGACTACCTTTGATAGTGATCACCCAAATTTAAAATATAGCATCATGGAGAAAAGAGTTATTTTATCAGTATGTATTTGATAATCTAGAGTCTATGCAGAAAATACAATACATGCTAAAATGAATAAGCTTTAAACATTTCAAACATGTTTGCATTAATCAACCAGGAATTGTACTGAAAAATGATTTTATCTTACCCATTTTACAGAGATTACCCTCCACCAGCCAAGAAAGCAGTTTTTAAGCTTTATTGTGTTACAATTGACGTATGATAAATGACCCAAAGTTGAAGAGTATAATTTTATAAGTTTTGGCATTGGTGTACCCATGAAATTATTATTATAATTAAAATGATGAAAGACATTCATCATTCCAAAAAGTTTCTTCAGACCTCTTTATAATCTCTCTTTCTCACTTGCCTCCACTCCTCAACTTGCCTCCAGACATACACTGATGTAATTACCATGACTATTAGTTGGTTTGTATTTTCGAGAATTTCATGTAAATAAAATCATAATGCATACATTTTTTAAATTTTCTTTTCAGTGTATTATTTTATAGAATCATTCATATTGTTCATTCCTCGTTCATTGATGAATATTATTCTGTTATATGGTCATAATAATTATTTATCCATTCACCTGTTGATAAATATTTAGGATGTTTCCAGTTTGGGGCAAAAACATGTATTAGATATGGTAGGAATTGAGGAAAATAGGATTTTAGTGTGAGGTTTTATGTTAATCTGGTTATGAAATTGTTTGGCTATGTTTAATGTTTGCTCTAGCTATAGTTGCCAGAAGGTTCAAACTCCAGTAGTGTCATTTTTGTCTCTCTTATTCTTTTTAGTTTTTCCCTAAGGACTCCTTCTTAAATAGATGCCATGGTATCTTTATACTATATTTTAGTGTGTTTAATTCTAGAGTCATATTGATGTAGTGGGAAGATGTGAAGTGAGGGAAACCTATATATAAGCTTATGATTAAAACCTCAAACTTTTAATGGGCTTCCCTTGTCTGGCACCTTCATAATTGCTGTCTAATGTCCTTAGGTGAGACAGAAAGGCTACAGGATGTCAGAGTGAGCGATTGCTTTTCCCACAGGTCTATTAAGGCCCTAGCAAAGACTTTTCCCCTGTAAAACTTTCCTTTTCAAAGCATGGAGAATGTTTTGGTGTATTTTCTTTTCTTTCTTTCTTTCTTTTTTTTTTGATTTGGAGTCTCACTCTGTTGCGCAGACTGGAGTGCAGTGGCCGATCCGGGCCACCACAGCCTCGACCTGCTGGGCTCCGGGGATCCTTCCGCCTCAGCCTTCCAAGTAGCTGGAATTACAGGCGCGCGCTACCACACCCGGCTGATTTTTGATTTATTGTAGAGATGAGGTCTCGCTGCCCAGGCGGGTCGCGAACCCGAGGGCTCAGGCAATCCACTCACCTCAGCCTCCCAAAGGCGCGGGATTACAGGCTGAGCCACCGAGTCTCACTGGTTGTATTTTCAAATGATTACTTTTTCTCTCCTCTTGACTTCCTGCAAAAAAATCCCTGTAGGTGTTTTTCTTGGTTCTCCATGATGAAAAACTCTGGATTTCCAACAGATAAAACTCATTAATATTTGTCTCCCCTAAGATATGACAAGGAGTTTCTTACTCTCATGCTAGTCCACACTCAGCCTCCAGCAATTCCTCAGATTATCGTTGAAGTCTTTTTTCCAGTTTCCAGACCTCAATGACATTTGCCCCAGGTAGGCTGATCTCAGCTATAATTCTCTGTATTCACCTGTCTCTCTGAATTTTGGTGAGGCAGTTTACCCTATGACCTCAATTAGCTAATGATTTTTTTAAAATCGTGTTGATTTTGAGCTCCTTTAGCATTTTTCTTGTTACAAATGTGGGATTGACAGTTTACAAGCCCTTTACACGTTGTAGCTGGATCCAAAAGTCTGCCTAACTTTGTAAGAAAAATTACCAAACTATTTCAAAAGTAGTTGTGACACTTTATATTTCCAAAAAAGTATATGAGATTACACTTTCTTCACAGCTTTGGCAGCAATTGACATGATCAGTCTTTATACAATTTTTGACATTCTAGTTGGTACATAGTGATAACTTATGGTCTATTAATGTTTCCCTTGTTTAATGTTTCCCTGTTCACGATTTATTATTTTTATTTTTTAATTTTTTTGAGTTGGAGTCTCACTCTGTCACCCAGACTGGAGTGCAGTGGCCGCTCCCAGCTACCAAGCCTTGACCTGCTGGGCTCCGGCGATCATTCCGCCTCAGCCTTCCAAGTAGCCGGAATTACAGGCATGCGCTACACGCCCGGCTGATTTTTTTATTTATTGTAGAGATGAGGTCTCGCTGCCCAGGCGGGTTTCGAACCCGTGGGCTCAGGCAATCCACTCACCTCAGCTTCCCAAAGGCGCGGGATTACAGGCTGAGTCACAGAGCCTGGCTCCTGTTCATGATTTAATTTGCATGAATTTTCTGGGATCAATCCTACCATGTAAATTATGTTCCCTAATTTTTCAGTGTATACTATGTTGAAATACCATTCACTTGGTTACCAGACTCAGTTGACTTCATGGAGAAACAATAAAAAGTAGAAGATAAACTTTTGTCTCCAAAATCCTAAAAGTGCAGTTTAGTTTTCCATACTCAGTGTACTTATCTTCAGATTTTTTTTTGAAGTTTAAAAAAAAAAAAACAGCACACAAAATGTTTTGTCTCTAACACTGTGTGAATGTAAATTATTGGGAAAATTCTCCTTGACAAAATACCTACTCACATTATAAAATATAGGAAATACCCTACATGTCTTTAGAAGAAATTGAGTGAAATCACTAGGGTCCTGTAAGAAAAGAGAAGAATAAAAAGCTATGACTTTTCTGGGAGGTAATTTTTACTCTATATGAAGTTAGGGGTTTGGATTTCATTGTTGCCATGATGACAAAAAGGAAAGCTTGAGCCCATCCATGAGACTGAAACTTGAAACTGAGGCCCTTATTTAGAGCCCAGAACATTAACTAAATATATACATGTAGAAAATTAAATTAAAAAATCGTTAGCAAGAAAAGACATTAAGAAATGCAGGAAGGTTTTCTGACTCAGCCTGAGGCATGCATTGCTGAGTTACATTTAAAAAAATCTCTGTCATCTACTCTTTAAAAATTTTTTTTAGTATTAAGCACTTTTAGTGTAATGTATCTAAGTGTGTATCTTTCTTTGCACTGATTCTTCTTTGTGTTCAGAGAGCCTCTGCATCTTTGGCCTTATATCTTTAATCATCTTTGAAAAATTCTCAGCTATACCCTTTTCAAATATCATTCATTTATGTCATCACTCCTCTCCTTCTGGGTTTCAGATGAATTTATATTAGAACCTACCATGACTTCACATATGGGTCTTGCCCTCCTCATTGTTTGTATTTTCTATGTCTTTTCACTCTCTGCTTCAGCCTGGATTTTTTTTCCCAGCCTAATTTCCAATTCAACAACTGTCTTCTCACACATGTTGAAACTGTTTTTATTTATTTTATTTATTTATTTTTTTTGAGTTGGAGTCTCACTCTGTCGCCCAGACTGGAGTGCAGTGGCCGCTCTCGGCCACCGCAGCATTGACATGCTGGGCTCGAGCGATCCTTCTGCCTCAGCCTTCCAAGTAGCTGGAACTACAGGTACGCGCTACCATGCCCCGGCTAATTTTTTGATTTTTATTGTAGAAATGAGGTCTCGCCAGGTTGCCCAGGCGGGTCTCAAACCCGTAGGTTCAGGCAATCCACTCACCTCAGCCTCCAAAGTGCGGGATTACAGGTTGAGCCACCAAACCCAGTTGAAACTATTTTAAAATCTACCCACTGTGCTACTCATTATAGTTATTTTATTTTAATTTTTATATTTTCCATTTAAAATATTTTTAGTTCTCAAGCCTCTGCTAAAATTGCCAGCTTTCACTTCTAAAAAAATTAATAAAAAATTTAAAAATCCATATCTGATGGAATTTTTTGTTCTGACATGATTTGTCTTTTACCCACCTAGTTGTTTCATTTAGTTACATAGAAAAATTTAGAGAGATAATTAGAAACGCTGGAAAATATATCTTATTCCAGAAGTGAGTCATATTGCTTCTGGAAAACAATTATGTGGCTATCAACATCATAAATGAACCCGGAATTTCAATGACTCAAAGCTAGATAATATTATTTTGAGGGCTAGTATAATTTCTGTAAACTTTTGCTTCCAAATAGTCATTTTTCAGTGTTCTAATGGAAAACCTGGATATTTAATACAAACCTTTCCACATAGGATGGCCTATAACTGTATCCTCAAACTCATTAACATATAAAAATCTTTGTTCAGTTTCTTAATTTCTCATTTTCTATCTTTACAATTGGCAGATTCATATATTTTCTATGTTTTCCACTTATTACAATGTAAGGAATGGTTTAAAACTTTCTATTCTATTAAAAAAAGTAGCACACATTTTTAACTTATCACTATCATTTAAAGTAATTTATAGTTTACATTTTTGTCTTACTCATAAACTCTCCTCTCCAAAAGATATATTTAATAAAGTCAGAAATTTTGTACTATTTGTACAATATATGTAGATAATGATGAGGCATCATTATGGACATGTTGGAGACTTCTGGACATGTTGTAAGACTTTTCTTCCCCACTTGCATTGAAGACAGATGTTCCCTTGTTACCTATTTTGCTCAATATAAGATGAACATAAATGACATGTTTGACTTCTAGATAAGAATGTGATGGGTCTGAATTCAGCGTTCTTGGTTCTCTTTGCCCCTGTTGCAATTAAATATCAATATGTGAAATGGTGACTGTCTGGTTTTCAGAGAGACCACTCTACATGTTGTAAGACATAACATGAACAAAAATCAATCATTTTGGTTATAATTCTTTAATATTTTCAAAATGTTGAATGTTATTGCATAACCACTCCTGATGACTGCAACTTCAGTGTCTGATAAAGTGCTGAAATCTTGTGTTTGGTAAACACAAAATTTCTGACTTTATTAAATATATCTTTTGGAGAGGAGAGTTTATGAGTAAGACAAAAATGTAAACATTTGGTAAATATTTGTTGAATGAATACATGAATGAATGATTACATCTAGCACTTATTATGTAGTATGCATGGTGCTATGCATTTTACTTATATTATTTTATGTAATCATTTGAAAAATCCTCTAAGATGCACATTACTATCTACATTTTGTTTATTTAAAAACCTGAAGTTCAAATGGCAATTTGCTTAGGATATCAAAAATTCAGACCCAGACCCATTACTCAAAAGTGAGAGTGCTATTAAATATTAGTCTATAACAGGAATTAGTACTATATTAAGTATTATTGCAAGTTTCAAGTAAAATCAAGAACTTCTGGGAGGTATAAAACAGTATTAAAGGACATACAATTTACTGCATCATCTTTTTTGGGGGGGGGTTGGAATCTCACTCTGTCACCCAGGCTAGAGTGCAGTGGCATGCTCACAGCCACTGCAGCCTTGACCTGCTGGACTCAAGGGATCCTTCCACCTCAGCCTTCCAAGTAGCTGGAACTACAGGCGTGCGCCACCATGCCCGGCTAATTTTTTGATTTATTGTAGAGACGAAGTCTCACCAAGTTGCCCAGACCAGTCTCAAACCCTGGGCTCAGGCAATCCTCTCACCTCGGCTTCCCAAAGTGCTGGGATTATAGGCTTGAGTCACCGTGCCTGGCCTACTGTTATCATCTTTAAGAGTGCATTCATAGAAAGCAAGGTGCAAGACTCTTGTCAGTAACCAAGAAACTAGATCTCCACTTGAAATTACATTCAGTTGAGTACATGGCAATTAGTACTATATCAGGCACCATATTTTACAGAAGGAGTCATGAAATTTCTCCTTTTGGTGACATAAAGTATCTAGAAATTCCATGGAACTCAGAGGGACTCCAGTTACACAACAATCTCAGCTTTTAGGTACAATATGCATATCATTTGTTGACTTAATGCAATTCTCAAAGTAACAGAGAAATCCCTATCCCTTGTTCTTACCTTTTTTTTTTGATTCAAGGACAAGTTCATAAAAGGAAGATATAAACTCAATGCATTACCCTTAAAATATTGTTAATGACAAAACAAGAGTAAAAAGCATTTTTTATCTCTAATGAAGTTTTGCCTTGATCAGAATCAGAATGGAGAATATGTTTTCCTAAAATGAAGAGGTGAGGGAAAGCTCAGTTCAATGCAAACGTTAGTCACTTTTTCTATTGCAATATTAGTCACAAATTAAAGGGATACTTTGTTTTAGTATTAGCTTCTATAAAAAGCTTAAGTGATGAAGCAAGGCATGGTGGCTCACATCTGTGATCCCAAAGCTCTGAGTGACTGAGTAGGTAGGATTTCTTGATACCAGGAGTTTGAGACCAGCCTGGGCAACATATAGAGAGCCCAGTCTTTACAAAAAATAAAAACTAAAAAATTACCTGGCATGGCAGTGTGCCTGTAGTTTCAGCTATTCAGGAGACTGAAACCAAAGGATCCTTTGATCCCAGGAGTTTGAGGCTGGGTGAATTATGATGACACCACTGTATTTCAGCCTGAGTGACAGAACAACACACCATTTCTAAATAAATGAATAATAAAATTGCAAATGCCAAGAATTATATAAAATGTTTATTCTATTTCTGAATATTTTGACTCTACATTTCTGGTTCAGTTCAAAGATCTTAAAAAGCTAAAAGCTGGCTGGGCTCAATGGCTCAGCCTGTAATCCTAGCACTTTGGGAGGCCGAGGCGAGTGGATTGCCTAAGTCCACGGGTTGGAGACCAGCATGGGCAACTTGGCAAGACCTGTCTCTACAATAAATACAAAATTAGCTGGGCCTGGTAATGCCACCTGTATTTCCAGCTACTTGGAAGGCAGAGGCAGATCACTGATGCCCAGCAGGTCGACACTGAGGTGGCAGTGAGCATGCCACTGCGTTCTAGCCTGGGCGATGGAATGAGACTCCAACTCAAAAAAAAGAAAAAGAAAAAAAAAGCTAAAAACTCTTGTGACAAAAAATAAAGTTATCGATATTTTCCTAACATTTTTACCAAGAAAGCCATAATTTTGGTGTTTTTATTTGCATACTTTTTTTAGATCAATAATATTTTTATGAAATTTGCTGGAAGTAATATCAGTATTCGGTCTCTAAGGAATCTTGAAAAAAATGAATGTCAAAATGCTGGGAAAAAAATCCATCATTATGAATTTTTGGAAAATGATTTTTCTTCTCAACGAATATACAGAATGATGACATAGTGAATAATCATTATTAAGAATTTTTTGACAAATATATTTGCATGGCAAACCCCATATTTTGAATCCAAATCTATTGAAAAGGTTGTCTTTTTATATTAAATTTGAACTGTTGAAAATTGGAATAAAGGATTCCAATTTTTCACTGTAATATTTTTCGGACTATAATGATTTTTAAAATGGTGCAAAATCAGATACTTTGTAATGGATGTTATTTAGTCCTAAGTATTTCCTAGTGTGTTGAGAGCTAAGTAATATGTTCAGTGAGGGTTTGGTTTGGCAGTGTAGGACTTATGGATATTAGAAAATATTATCAGTCGCGACCAAGTTCCAAATGAGAGAACTAAGCATTAGGGTCTGCTCAAATTATGAAAAGGAAAAAATACATTAAAATATGTGAATATTAGAGAAGATTTTAAGAAGAATTTAAACCTAACATGAAAGATAACAAAATGGTAGAATTTAAAAAAAAACAAAAACAAAAACAAATTAATATTGGATAAAGACTTCTTAGAAAAGTGAGAGTTTTGAGACAAAATTAAGAGTTAGCAGTAAATATACTATAGTCAGAGAAAATGGATGGACCATTTTAAGTACTGTGAAGGATTTGTGAAGAAGAAGACTCGAATGTAGGATTTTACAGAACATTTAAGC
This sequence comes from Cephalopachus bancanus, assembly GCA_027257055.1. Taxonomy (NCBI): domain Eukaryota; kingdom Metazoa; phylum Chordata; class Mammalia; order Primates; family Tarsiidae; genus Cephalopachus; species Cephalopachus bancanus. The sequence continues at coordinate 4,417,089 of JAPVLO010000012.1, forward strand.
AATATTCTAAGGGGCCTAAAATATCAAAAACTGGACTTCCTTTTTTTTAAGTAAGAGGAGCCACTGAAATATTTTTGTATTGTCAAAATAGACTAGCCAATAAATGAATTTATTAGATTAACACTTATTAAGGGACTCCTATATTTCAGGCATTGTGTTTTGGGACAGTTATGCAATTAAGAATACATTCTCATGTTTAATATTGTTTTGTCCCAAAAATGATGGCAACCATCCAAATCCAAATATCTTTACGTATCTTTCCCCCAAAAAGAAAGGAAGGAGTCCATTCATATTAATGATGAGAGCAAGTAACATAACCTATAACCTATGCATGCAAATTTGCTAGGAGACAAAAAGTACAACAAATGCCAAATTACAAAAATCTGGTGAAGCCCAAATTACCAGAGAATCAACAGACATCCACTCTACCTAGAAGGACAGAGGGAGATGGGAACTAGGAGTGCCATAACAGAAGCAAAATCACCCACAGAACTCTGTTGTCTGATTGAACAAAGTACTAGTTACCTGTGGAATAGAAAGAAAGGGGTTTAGAAGTACATGCGATCATAGGTAATTGCCTTTAAAATGCATCACTTCAGGGAGATAAAGGCAGCAACCAGGAAAGAGGAGGTGTGTGATGAAACATTTAAGAGACGGAAATGTCTCTGATTTCTACTGGTAACAAATTCATAGGAACTACTAACACTACTGTGATTTGTTGTCTTCCATTATAACTTAAGGAGATGATACATTTCAATTAGATATTAGTGAAAACTATATTCATACCAAGTTCACAGATCCCGTGTGTGTGTTTATATGTGTGCAAGTGTGCATATCCATTGAAAAGCTTACAAAAACAAAACTGGTCACCTAGTATAAGAGTTTAAACAGTAAAACTTTTCAAAGAAAATGTAGAAGAAAATATCTGAGATTTTGCATTAGGCAGCTATCTCTTATATGTCACTAAATCACCATTCATACTTTCTAAAAAATGGATAAACTGGAACTTATCAAAATTCAAAACTATTTAGCTTCAAAAAACTCCATTAAACATGAAAAAACAACAGACTGGAAGAAAAGTGTTTGCAAAAGACATAGAAGGACTTATATCCAGACTACACAAATAAATTTTATACTTCAATAAAAAAGGAAACAACACAATTAACAAATAGACAAATTATTCAAATAAACTTTTCACCAAAGATAACATACAAATAAATATTAATCACATAGAAAGTTATTCAGCATCTTAACCATTAGGAAAATGCAAATTAAAGCTACAGTTAGACACCATTTCAAATCCATTAGAACAAGCATAGTAATAATAATAAAATAAATAATAATAAATGTTGGACAGCAAACAGAGTTCTTTATGCCTTGCTCATGGAAACGTAAATGGGTGCATCACTTTATAAAACATTTCGACAGTTCCTCTAAATGTTGAACATAAATTTGCCACATAATACAACATTTCTACTCAAATTATCTACTCAAGAGAAACTAAAATGTATATCCACATAAAAATTGTACATAGATGTTCACAGCAGCATTTATTCAAAATGACCAAAACTGGATACAATATAAATGTCCATTAACTAGTGAAAGCTTAGACAGGATATAGTATTTGCAGACAATAAAATACTATTCAGCAATCTGAAGGAAGGGATTAAGGATGCACACTACCATATAAGCAAGTCTCAAAATTATGTTCATTTAAAGAATCCAGACATGAGACCACGTATTGTATAATTTAATGTATATGAAATATCTGGAAAAGTCAAAGTTACAGAGACAAAAAATTAGTGACAGTCTAGAGTAGGCAAAGCCTCCATAGCATGGACATTAACAAATATGCAAAAGATATGTTATTGGGTGATAAAGTATTCTAAAACTGATTTATGGTTCTGGTGACACAACTTGATAAATTTACTAAAATATCATTGAATCGGACACTGGAAGAGAATGAATTATATTACATACACAACATGCAAAAGTGTTGATAAAAATATTTTAGAAATTAAAAAAAAATTGCATTTATGTTGGTAGGTGGAAATGATGAAATTGCAGTGTTTAAGACAAGACTTTTCTGTAGATACTTTCTACATAGTTTTTACTTTTGAATCATATAAAATGCCTCACCTACTCAAATATTAGGTAAGACTGACCGTGATCACCATATATGCTACTTATACAAAGTTGTAATATTGTCTTTTTCAGTTTGCTAGTCTTTTATTTATGTATTTTATTCTCCTTTTGATGAAGTTTCATTGGATTTATGCATTTTTTGATAGTTGCACAGCTAGTTAATATTTATTTTTTGAAACACCTTACAAAGTTTTATTTTGCATTATTTATTTTAAAAAAAACACAACTTATTTTACTACTTTCCCCCACTGTGTCTTGCAAATAAAATGCTATTGGTAGTTCAAGGGACAATAGAATGGAAGTATATATCCACATATCATAAATATCCTCCAATTTTAAACCTCTCTTTTCAAAACACTTCTGTAAGGTCCCAAGTTTTTCATTCAGAATATTTCAGTTTGAAAGTACAATATGACTTTTGAAAATCTTCTAGAGACAAAATATAATTCAGAGTATATCTGGTCTGATTTTCAATATTTTAAATGTATTTTTAATCAAGTTAGAAGGACCTACAATTACCGTTTTTTCTGGTGTAAAATTGAAAATAAAAGAATACACATATGCCCTAATTCTATTCTGGGTTTACTGTAGCCGAGAAAAGGGAGAAAAAGAAGACAACATTGAGTACTCTACCTGAAATTTAAAAATGTGTGTGTGTGTGTGTGTGTGTGTGTGTGTGTGTGTGTGTGTGTGTGTGTGTGTGTTGAGTGATGTTTATGGGGGCAAACAAAAGAAAAGAAAACAATGTTATCAAAGAAAAGCATTACCTCTCACCATTGTGTCCGAGTGCTTAAGATGATAATGTCTTTTTCCTATAAAATTGTTAGAAAGGGATAAATATATAATTTTCTTGAATGTTATAAAAGAAGTAACACTATAAAAATATGTATAGGAAACTAGATTTTTTAGTCTCATTTTTATTTTCTATAAGCCAGTAGTAGTGCTATGCAAATGATACCCTCTGAGAAGTATTCAATTCCTCTGGGATTATTTTTTTAAAACCTCTAGAAAATATTTGTAAGGAAGTTGAGAAAGGGGATGAAATCATAGTGACCTCTTTGTATTAAGTACTACTTAAAACATTTTCTCATATAATTTTGTTATAGATTACATATTCATAACGTTGGAAAGACAGCAGTTAACATCTTTGAAACCCAACTCCTCATTCCTAATCTGGTACAGGGTACATAACATTTGGGCTACAGAATTAAACACTTAAACTGGACTAGTTCAACCTTGTTCTTCACTTAATAAGCGAGAACATTTTATTTTGCACAAGATAGGAAGCCCCAAATGAACTAGTATTTTGTTAGACTTTTATTTATTTATTTATTTTTTTTTTAAACATAATTTATTTTATAATGTGTTCAGTACTTCATCTATGAGATAAATAAAAAACTTATTATTTAAAAGTAATATGAAGGATACAGGTGAAAATATTAAGTCACAAGGAGCAAAACCTAAGTTTTGCCCAGAGTGGTAATAATAATGAAATGACAACAAAAGTCTGGATTGCATTTTAATATGTCTTCTGAAACCGAGTCTATATTGCTAAGCAGGAGGAAATTTATAGTAAAAATATTTCTATAATATTAATATTTATGAATAAAATGCCCATAGCATTGAATGCCCTTTTTTGTGCATCTCTTTTTTTTTTTTTTTTGAGTTGCAGTCTCACTCTGTCGTCCAGACTGGACTCGACCTGCTGGGCTCCGGCGATCCTTCCACCTCTGCCTTCCGAGTAGCCGGAATTACAGGCATGCGCTACCACGCCCGGCTGATTTTTTGATTTATTGTAGAGATGAGGTCTCGCTGCCCAGGCGGGTCTCGAACCCGCGGGCTCAGGCAATCCACTCACCTCAGCCTTCCAAAGGCGCGAGATTACAGGCTGAGCCACGGAGCCCAGCCATCTCATTTTTTAAATCTGCGTTTTAGTATTTTATTCACCAGTCATATGAGTCAATATTCACATGAAGCCGGGCTCGGTGGCTCAGCCTGTAATCCCGCGCCTTTGAGAGGCTGAGGTGAGTGGATTGCCTGAGCCCGCGGGTTCGAGACCCGCCTCGGTAGCGAGACCTCATCTCTACAATAAATCAAAAAATCAGCCGGGCGTGGTAGCGCATGCTTGTAATTCCGGCTACTCGGAAGGCTGAGGCGGAAGGATCGCCAGAGCCCAGCAGATCGAGGCTGCGGTGGCTGGGAGCGGCCACTGCACTCCAGTCTGGGCGATAGAGTGAGACTCCAACTCAAAAAAAAAAAAAAAAAAAAAAATTCACATGAACCACATATTCTCGAGCAAAGCATTTCACCTGCGTTTATATTGTCCTTAAAACAATTCTATAGGATATATAGAATAGATTTTTTTTTTTGCTTAATTTTTCATTTCAGGAAACCCAAGTGCACAAAATTTAAATCCTTTGATGCAAGTATCGAAGTAAGTGACTAAGGAAACAGAGAAGGAAACCTGGAGTTTGAATTCAACTTTGTGTGATTCACATTGGATTCATTACACCCCACGTGGTTTGAGGCTCGCTCTCTTACGTGAGTGAATGAATTTCTCAACTTACTACACTTATAATCTTGCAGGTTGAAAGCGGTTAATGGATATGCAGTTGAGAAGAATCTGATGGGCACAGTGATACCGTGTCAACACGTCTAGACAAAAGTCAGTATCCTGGGTCATGTTCTGGCCCCAGGTAATAAAAGTACGACCTTCCCCTTTGTGGGCTTCAGAGTCTTCAAATATAAGGCCAGTCATAATTGTAAAAATCACATGAGATCACAGTTTTGAAATCTATAAGTAGGAGCCATAAGCAGCACGGATAAAGTCAGTAATACCAGCACTGGTCTTTATTTTAAGTTTAGCCTGTAACCACCACTATGCTGGCCAATCTTTTAGACCTTATTCTTGAGGTACACATTTCTACCCTCAGTCTTTGTATTTTTTTCTTAGAATTACAACAACAGGAAACTTTCTAAAATAATGTGAAGAGGAGAAGAGGAGCTTAGAGCCTAAATCTGGAATTTGGGACCATTTCATGGGGACATGCAATTTCAGGATATTTCTTACTCAGTAATCTTGTGTTTTTGGCAAGTCCCTAAAAAATACTAAGATGCAAGGATAGCTCAAATAGTTTAAAGCCTCGTTTTTAAAAATATTGATTACTGTTTCTTAGCACAGGCACAGCAGTATTTTTGTTCTGACTTGACAAAAATATTAAATTGATGCTAATTTTATGCCCAAAACATTTTTGTCTGTACTGGATAGCCCTATACACAGTAGGTGGTGCTCTTGAGCTATTTTTTCTATGGTTCAGAACTCTGGGATTCAGCTACTGTTTGGTAGATGGCAAATCCCCCTGTAAATACCATGGGGGGAAAAGCTAGCTAACTCAAGAAAATGGAGATTATGATATTGCTTTAAAGTTCTCTAAATGTTAATGCTGTGTTTTTTAAGGTATTCAGGAAATATGAAATTATACAGATGGTCTCTTCTATTGAAGAAAATAACTCATATGTTTCTCCTTCAATTTCCCTCATTCAAGATCTATGCGTGGCATAGGGAGTTTAGAATGCTCTTGAGGATAAAGAACTAGAAAATATCAAGCTATTCATTGACAGTCCTATCTATTTTATTTTTTCTGTCATCATATGCTTGACTGTGATAAGAAAGATGGAAGTTAATGAATTGTGAATCACACTGTTAACATTTGAAACTTTACCAGGTCAGGTGGATATTTTGCCTTTATTAGACCAACACTCACTTTGCACAGTGATTGCTGTTCATAGCTGGAAATCACAGCCAGACTAGGTTGAGGTTAAATCACTTTAGGTTTTATATCTAAATTTTTTTTTATATTTAGAAGACAGAAAATGACTTCACATTTTCTCTGCACTTGCAGGTTATTTTAAAAACATAGAACTGTTTGTGTGTTTTGCTGCACTCCACTCCTTTCTTTATGTGACAGTAGCAGGCAGTGGTGGGGTTCCCTATGTTTAGTTGCTAAAGTTTCATACCAGAATTGTATGACCTATTAAATATCAGAAAGTTTCTGCCAAAACAATTAAAACCAAAGCACTAAATAGAACAAAACTAATTCAAACAATAAACAAATAAACAAACACATCCAATCACCAAGTCAGGGGGCCCAGAGTTAACTTCAGAAACCAGACAGTTAATAAAGATGAGTGGAATCATATCAGTGTAGTGAAACAAATCATGAGCATATACAGAAATGAAGGCTTCCTGTGTACCTGACAGTATTTATTATCTAAAATTTTAATTGAATAAGCAGACAAAATGTATCTGGCCACAATCTAACACTGAAAGTGTGTTTGCAGCTCCTGCAGCAAGGTTAGGAGAATCTGGATTCTGTCCTGGCCTTTCTCATAGAAACCACAGATGGTTTCCTTTCTTGTGCCTCTGAAGTTATTTCATAATAAACCAGAGTCTTCTAGTGTTCATAAGAAAGTAAATGTTATTTATATGAATTGGTTGCTTCATCACTTATTCTGGTAATTTCTAGCTTTCTCTTAGATATCAAAATCCTGTTTACTAGAGTTTAGAAGAGTGCTGGACGAAGTCTGCTATTTCTAAACATAAAGAGAACATCTTAGAAATGAAAGAAAACAGAATACTCATACCAACTTTCATCTTTTGGTTTAAGAGTCTAAGTTTCAGCTGGGATAGATGACTAAAAGACAATTTTTAAAAATGTCTGGAGCATTTGTTTCTTTTTTTTGGGGGGGGGTTGGAGTCTCACTCTGTCGCCCAGACTGGAGTGCAGTGGCCGCTCCCGGCCACCGCAGCCTCGACCTGCTGGGCTCCGGCGATCCTTCCGCCTCAGCCTTCCAAGTAGCTGGAATTACAGGCATACACTACCATGCCCGGCTGATTTTTTGATTTATTGTAGAGATGAGGTCTCGCTGCCCAGGCGGGTCTCGAACCCGCGGGCTCAGGCAATCCACTCACCTCAGCCTCCCAAAGGTATGGGATTACAGGCTGAGCCACCGAGCCCGGCTGAGCATTTGTTTCTTAACTTTATACCTATGTTTATTGCCAGTCTTGGAGTTATATGCCAAAAATAAAACGTATCTATATTCTTTCCTACTCTGCTACTTTTCAAGACAGCAGTTCCATGCAAAAATAACCACACAGGTGTATACAGTTGGTGAAGTCATTATATTCCACTTAATAGCTTCAATGTGGTAATTTGCATACAACCAAGGCAGCACTTACCTATAGTGACACTAACATAACATTACTTGCTGTGCCAGCAGTTTCATTAAACTTGAACTTGATCCTTTTAGGTAGAAAGACTTCCTATCAAGGCAGAGGATTATGTCTTCTGGAAATAGACAGACTGTATATAGACTTTGTTGTAGCAGGTTCATTTGTAAGGTCAAACAATCTCAGTACTCACTGAAAGATGATATTGAATAAAAGTCCTTCGAACTCAGACATTTATTTAAAATTCCACACAGAATATTTCAAATTTAATGATGTAATTATATGGTTGAAATATTGCAGGTTCTGTGATGCATCCTAATGTCTTTCATTTGTAGAGAACACTAGGATTCCACTTCATGATCAGCTACTCTTGTGAATGAGAGACACTCTGAGGTAAAGTTAGCTGTAGTTCAGAGCAACTGATGAAATGACTCCTTTTTTCTTAGTTCACTCCTTATTTAAATAACACTCTGCACTTGAAAGTAATAGCATTTGCATCATTGCATTATCCTTTTATTTACTTATTCAAGCAATTGTGAACATTTTAAGAAATGTATATACTAAGCACTGAACTTCAGTCTGGGATGACAACAAAAGGTTTATTTATGGAAGAATCATCATATCTAGACTGTGCAAAGGTGTCAATAACTGTTCACTATAAATTAAAATAAATTTGAGGTAGAAATAAATAAGAAAAAAATACATGGTTCAAGTAGCAATTATAGAATAAAAATCTTTATTTGAGTGTGAAGAGGAAGAAGTGGCTATCATTTGCCAGAAAATTAGAGAATGTTTCTTAAAGAAAGTGATATTTGAAGACCCACAAACTCTGATCAATAAGGACAAAGTAAGTCATTCCAACCTCCTTAAAAATCAGAGTACAGGTTACTTCGTTTGATGTTGTATATGCTCTATCAACCCACAGCTTTTATCAGGAAGATCATTAATGCCATCTACTAAGCAATTTTCTTTTTAGCACATAATAAAGAATATTAGAAGAAGGATGTGTGTTTTCATATAGAAGAAATGGAGGAAAATTATGTTCAGCAGAAGACAACTAATGAACAATAACAAAAAAGCTGTTAAATACAGCTACTTTGTAGTGGCCTGGTTTGTGATTTAGGTCTTGAACCAAATGGTTTGATTCTAAGTAGATTAGAATAGACTGAGCTGGGCTCATTGGCTCAAGCCTGTAATCCCTGCGCTTTGGGAGGCTGAGGCGAGAGGAATGCCTGAGCTAAGATCAGCCTGAGCAACATGGCAAGGCCTCATCTCTACAATAAATTAAAAAAGTGGCTGGGCATGATGGTACGTGCCTGTGGTTCCAACTACTTGGAAGGCTGAGGTGGAAGAATCACCTGAGCCCAGCAGGTTGAGGCTGTGGTGGTCGTGAGTGTGCCACTGCACTCCAGCCTGGACTCAAAAAAAAAAAAAAAAAGAATAGACTGAAGTATTTCCTAGTGGGAATGTCTATCAGTCTCTCCCATGGCCCACCACATTTCAACCTACTCTTTAAAGCTTTAGGATTCCCTTTATCTTGTTTCCCCCCATTTTCCTGAATAAAATCTTAACTCTTACTCTCCAGTTTGTTTTTCGCTGCAATTTGACAATGTCTGCAGATATCCAATATTTTTGACCCAATAATAACCTAGGATAAATTGTCAAAGATAAGCAAAAGTTACTTTGTTTTTATTTATTAGTGTCACAAACAAGAAACTTGAATTGCGCAACTCACAGTTTTTGGTAAATTGTGGTACATTTCTGGGGTGGAATATCATGCAGATGCTGCTAGCTTTTAGAAAAATACCCAATAAAAGTATTTTTAAAGTTCCATTTATTAAAGAGAATATAATACAAGTGTTAGCTGTGCTTGTTATTGAATGGAGGGCTCACGTATGAATTTAGATTTCTATCGTAATGCTTTGCTACAATTTATAAATTTTTTTTGCAACAAACCGTTTCTTCAATCTGAATATGCAGAGAATAAATGCTATCACATTTATGCATCTGATTTTGTGTAGCTGTCCATCTGATTTTAACTAGTGTCAGATACTGCCTTTAGCTATGGAAATTTTGTTAGTACTTGGCTGATAAAAGGTGATAGTGTTAGCATGGAGTCTGTAGTACCTGCCTTTTATCCTTGAGAGCATACCACTTATGTCTGCAGATCTCCAATTAAGATCTTGGTCCAAGATAACATGTCCTAATTATTCATCTATGACTTTTAACTGCAACCTTTACCTGTACTAAACAAAACAAAACCCTCCTGTACTGAGTACAAACTGTGTGTAAGGAGCTCTACACATATAAACAAGTATCTTATAGAAAAGGTGTCGTTAGTTCCTTTTAAAATGATCATTATACTGAAGTTCTTACAAATAAACTAGTCCAAAGGTATTTAAGTATAACCAGGTACCCAACCCAAATTTATCTATTTCCGAAGGACCCATTTTATCCTCAGGACAAATACTCTATTTAAATAGTGTTCTGGGAAACAGTAAATGTCTTTATAGTTTTGAATCCTTACATTTATTAGTCACTTCATATTTCTCTGCTTATGGAAAAAAGTGTGGACTTATCCAGACACAATGAGAACCAGATAATCACCACCACCATCCCAAATATTGCACATACTACAATCTCTCTTTCTGGATCAAAATTATACTTAATTTGTTTTAAATTGCTGGTAACAAACAAAGAGAAAAACTGCAAATCAACCAGCTCAAACAAGGCATTAGATTTATGGTTAACTTGTATCAGTGCCTCTCATTAAGAATTTATGAAGAATGTATGTATTTATTAAAATAGCATCAAAATGCCCTTGCCATTTTGAAACAATTTACTACTGTGGGTGTAAAAAGCTGAAGGTGTTTAAATTAATGTGCTTATATGTGAAGAGAGAAATATCATCTTCTGAGTGGTGGTTTTGTTTTTACAAGTTTGAGAAGAACCTAGACAGTTTAAAGTAATCACTAGTAGAACTGGAAAAGTATATTACTTGGAACTCTGAAGAATTTTTATGTTACATTAAATACCCAGATACATTTACAGACTACAAATTATAGAAAGATATCTCTACCTTTGTGTTTTGTTATTTTCTTCAATAAAATTTCATAATTCATGTATTGGAGATAAGCCAGATAATTATATTATTCTATTACTGAGTTTGACATTTTTTATCCTGGTGCAAAGGAGATCAGAATATTGAAAAAATGGTTGAAATGATATTTTACGAAGCTCCAATTGCATAAGAAGAAAAGTGACAAGTAGTATAAGACTTCTATGCATACATTGGGCAGCATAGAGACTGGAGGGTCACTAAATTAACAATATATATATATCCTTTTTTGGTTAAATGATACAAAATTTCGGTTAGAAGGAACAAGTTTCAGAACGCTATTGTACAACATGGTGACTATGGTTATTAACAATGTATTGTATTCTTAAAAATTGCTGAGAGTAAATTGTAGATTTTAAGTTTTCTCACCACAAAAACATGAAAAATAACTGTGATAATGCTTATGTTAATTAGTTTGATTTAGCCATTCCACAATGCACACATATTTTGAAACATCTTGTACATAATACATAATTATCAGTAAAAGACTGATAATTATATATATATTTATGAAAAATAGAAGAATGATAAAATCTTGTGTCAACAATGAGACATATTTGAGTTTAACATTTCTAGATAATGCCAGTTTATATGTAGCTAAATATAGTAGTCATTGATGCTGAGGATATAAACATGTTGAATAAATAGATGGTTGTAACAATAACTCAAGATAATGACAATATTTGTGTTAAGAAGACACTATGAACTAAGTATTAGAGTCATCAGTAAAGTGTTTCAAATGTTAGTAGGTTTTCATCAATTGAATTAGGCATTGCTTCAGTGGAATTTGCTGCTCTAGATGTTATTTCCACATTTGAGCAAATCAATAGAACCTTCAGATTTGGTATTTAGGTATTATTATAGCAAGTACTTTTTTCTTGATATAGATTTAAATTTCTTTCTCTACCCACGATGCCTTTTCCAGCACCAACATCTACAAACATGTTGAATATCTTATGTTACTCTATAATTTTTAGTAAAAACTTACTTCTTAGAAAATTCATTTAATAGCAAAATAATGTACTGATATTACCAATTGTCTCATCATTCCCAAGCTAGCCTTAACTTAGTTAATGTTCAAGTGCAGTAGAATGTACCTGGAAAAGCACCTCTCGGGTTCTTACTTTGAAACAATTGTAATAATTGTAGTAATTATTAAAACGTAGTAATTCTCTAGTATAATGTTATTATAGTGTTGGAAATTATACTACTGTAATAAGATCATATTTTAGTAACAAATAACCTCAGATCTCAGAAACTTAACATAACAGTTATTTTCTTCTCTTACTATATGCTAGATAAAGGGGTGTGTGTGTGTGTGTGTGTGTGTGTGTGTGTGTGTGTGTGAGTGATAGAGGCTGTTCTACTCTACAGTCACATAACTTAGGAAACCCAATCTGATGAAGATTCCAACATTTGAAATGCCAATGGTATGGTTATTATGGCAGAAGAGGAAACAGGTGAAGAGCAGGAATTTAGTTCACCTATGTTTTGGAATAGAAGTAGTACATAACATTTCACCCACGTCCCATTAGTCAGACTTATTTTTGTTGTTTCACTTAATGATGAGTGGAGGATGTTGAGAAATGTGGGTAAGCAGATGGAATATTTGAAGAGATATCTAGTCCCTGCCACAGGAGTTTTCCCTTTGGTACCCAAGAGGATTTTACAGACTATTATGCGCAAGTCATCATAATAAGATTTATTCTAGGTAGAGTTTGCATCTTTTTGTGTAAAGTAAGAATATAATTGTGAATGCAACTAAAATGCATGTACAACTCAATCTTTGGACATGTTAGCCATAGAATTTGGGGTCCTGGAAGTTGACTTTTTATATTTATTTAATGATTTATAAATTCTAAATAGATTGTGGTTTCAGATGAGCAAATGACACGATCATTAGTTAGTAGATCTTATTTTGTTATGATGTAATTGTGTTCAAAAGATGAAGCAGCATGAGAAGAACTCTGACTTTTGGAGGTCAGCTCTGCGTCTATGTCCTCACCTTTAGAACATGGTCTCTGGTAATCTGTTCTATTCTTTACAGATATTCTTGATCTAACAATTGTTTTGCAACTCAATTGTTTCATCTTTCTAAAATAATAATCATATCATTTATTTTAACCCTATTTTTCTCGATTCCATACCCTCTCATTTTCTTTAACCTATGCTTATAACATCTTTCTTCACTGTGTTCTTTGGCAAAATATTGAAAAATGTGCATTTATGAGAGTATAGATGGAAAATTCTCAACACCCTCAAACTGCATCATGTTGTAGATGCTGCTATTAGAAAATGCTAGTCAAAAGCTTACATTTCTAAATTGAGCCAAATGGATAGTGTCTGCTCCTTCAGGGAACTATAGCAATTTCCTTCAAGTTTTTGAGTTTGTAGTTACGTCTTAGACCTTCAAAATATTCATAGCAAGCAACATATATTCCCATGTAGGGTTGACTAGAAAACACAAACTGACAAAAAAAATACATGTTTGGGATGTATATTTGGTATTATAGAATGCATATGGTCTAATATACATTTTGTGAACAAATTCTCAGGGGTTCATATCCTACAAACTGGAAGCTATTTGTCAGTGGGAACCTACTATATATCCCTGCTATCATATTTCACTAAAAGAACTAAAAAGTGAATCTTCTTTTTTTTTTTTTTAATTTTTTTCTGTAAAAGTATAAAGCAAATCCAAATGTTCCAATAAGGAATTCAAATGAAGTAATTTTCCTAATCTTCTAAAATGTCACCACTTAATAGGCCTAACTGTATTTTCCCATTCTGAAAGCTAAGATCCTGGAAGGCAGAGACCACATGTACTTCTGTGTCTTACTTACCAGGATGCAGAAAGACGTGCAACAAGTTTGACTGAGTTATTTTAGAAGAGATACATATTTTCTAAATGAGATTTGGATAACAGCCGATGTCTAATCCTCCAGTGACTGAAGATGCAAAGAATTGTCAGAACAGTTTGGCTCATCAAGCTATAAAGTACAAAATTATTATGACATTCACTTGGCACATGTGAAACCATCAGAATTAAACCCTTAATTCTTAGTAGTCCTTCAGACAAGATCTGTTTCTAAGAGGCAAGCAGCAGTTATGTGGACCTGATACATGCTACATGATTAGAATGACTTAAAGGTGAAATGATTTGAAGACAAATATCAGCAACTCATTACTTTGTTTTCATTTAATTTTTTGGTAATTTCATGGCTGGAATATTACTTTCCAATTGAGTCTACTCATAAACAGAAAGCCACTTTATTTCTTTAAAGATTAAATATTGTTGTTTATATAGTCAGCAATGATGCTGTTATTACTTGTATTTATGCTAATTTTGATGTACCCAATTATAATGTACACGATAATAAATAATATCTTTCTTTTGCTCAAAAGATTCATAATTTTAAAAAATGAGACATTTCAGCTCAACAATAAACCCTTTTTTATGATCAATAAGGTACAAAAAAAAGGCCTATTTATTTTGTTCAGTGTTTATTACTCACAGTGCTTGATGTTCTCAAAAAAAAAAAAAAGATTGTGTTAATAATAACAAGCACTCCATCATTGTTTATGACTGTTAAATACAAGCTGGTACCTGAAAAACCTGTATGCAAAAGAGAACAAAATATATCATTCTCTTTCAGAAAAAATTAAGATAGGGTATAGGAGTCAAAATATCAAAATAAAGTCAAGAGATTTTCTTACCTTAAAACCTTTTAAGTCTCAGTCTCTACAGTCTTTAGAGGTAGAAAAAAATGTAACTACATTTCATTAGAGTCTGCCTGTTTATGTTCATGTCTCTATTTACATGAAAGAGTAGAATATCCTTGGTTTTTGTTTTAATTATTCAGTGTTGACTCATAAAAGTCAATTTTGTAATTCTTCAATTTAAAAGTTTATAGTTTCTTTGGGACAAAATGTGTTTTATTTAAAGTTTTTACATAAATGTAATTCAGTAAATAAGCCAGTTTGATTCTGTGGCATGAGTGCCTCTTGCAAATTGTAGCACAGTCCTTGATATTACAGATACCCTAGTTTCAGAAGCATGAAACTGAAGTGTTTGCTCTTAAATGTTTCATGAAATATCACTAAAATGGCTTTCAAAACCAGAACAACTTAACTATCTTATTAAGAATTCTGTGACCTCATTTTGTTTCCCTTCAGATTCCATACGTTGCTTTCTGCTACCCTTCCTGCAATGCCTGATTTTTTTCCCCAAGCTAACTAGAAATAAAGGTAATTCCTTCCTTAAAAAATTTCATTAGGTACACATGAAAGTTATAAGTAGAAAATACTTATTTAGTGTCTCCTATGTGCAAAAACTGTCTTCAATGCTTGTCATACATAAAACAGAAAAGAATATTTGTCCTCCTATAGATTGCACATCAGTTTGTGTATCAACACAGTAAGTGTATTATACAGTAAATTGAAAGAGGATAAGAACTAAGGAATAAGGAAAAAGAACAGAGAAAACACAGGGAAAAAGCGATTTGACATGCATGGTGGGTATCCAGGGTGCAAACTGCAGTTTTAAATAGGCTAGTGAAGTTAGGTCTCAGTGAGAAGGTGAGATTAAAGCAAAGACGTTGAATGAACAAAGAAATTAGCCATGCAGATATCTGGGGAGGAACTTTTCAGACAGTTGTAATAGCTAAGATGATATTCTATGGTGAAGATGTGCCTATCAGTTCAAGGAAGAAGCCAGTGGGACTGAGTAGAGTGAGTGGTGTGAAAGTGAAAGTAGGATTGTGGTCATAGGAGTAACAATTAGGGTAGACCATAGAAAGTATTTTATACCATTGAAATATTGAGAGAAATGGGAAGACGTTGCAGGGATCTAAGTAGAAACATAGGACGATACAACTTATGGTTTGAAATATTTACCACACAGTGGCCCTTGCATGGGATATAGATTGAAGAAGGTTAAGAGAAGAATCAGAGACATTACTTAGAGAGCTACCGTAGTTATCAAAGTAAGTGATATGAAAATGAACAGTAAGAATAGTAAAAGATGGAAAATGATTCTGTGTGTATATATTGCAGGTATTTCAACAGTATTTCATGCTGGATTAGATAGAGGTATGGGAGAATAAGGTTCAAGTAGCTGGCACAAGCCACTGGAAGGATAAAGTGACATTAATTGAAATGAAGGAGGCTCAAGATGGGCAAATTTTGGAGGGATTTTCAAAATTTAAGTTTTGAACATACTGATTTTGAGATGTCTTCTAGTGAAATAAAGACATTCAGTGAAATTACGTATATAAACCTGGAGTCCATTGAACAATCTTAACAGGAGATACACGTTAGAGTTATTGAAATTAAGATGATATTTAAAGTTATGTTGCTGAGCAAGATCAGGAAAGAGGAATATAAAATAGAAGGAGAGTAGGGAAGACACTAATTTCTGGAGAACTCCAATATTTAGAAATCAAAAAAGAGAAAAGATTGTCTGAGTTTGATTTTGCTGCTATGCCAAAAAATACCTGAGATTGAGAAATTTATAAATAACAGACATTTATTTTCTCACTATTCTTGAGACTGAGAAGCCCAAAGTCAAGGTGCCAGTAGGTTTGATTGTCTGGTGAGGGCTTCTCTGTACTTTGAAGATGGTGCCTTGTAACTGCATCTCCATAAGGGGAGAAACATCGTGTCCTCACATGACATGAGGCAGAAGAACAAGAAAGCTGAACACTGCAAGAAACCTCTTTTACAAGGACTTTAATCCTATTTACAAGGGAGAAGTTGTCATGGCCTAATCACCTCTTAAAGGTCTCATTTTGAATACCATCACATTGACCATTGTTTCAACACCTAAATTTTCAAAGAAACACATTCAAAGTATCAAGGGAATCATCATTTTTAATGATGATACTGCAAGGTATTTGCTAAAAATAAATATGAATTTTAACAGTTTAATATTAACAGGAAACAAAATTAGAGAATTGACTTATTGTGACAAAATCTACAATCTGATTGCTACAAAGGATTGATTTCTAGGAACATACTTGCTACTTGCTTGAGGAACCTATATCATTTGGTTTAAGTTTATTTTTTTTTTGTCGTGGGTTTTAGGTTTAAAAATGAAGACATCTTTTACAATTTTACATTATTATCATTTAAGCTATAATTTAAATTATGCATATCAATTTTGGATGATTTAGTCTTTGTATTGATGAAATAATGTAGATCAAGCTAATGCTACTAGAGCATAACATATGAGATATCCTGGGAAAACTGGGTATATGAAGACATACCGTCAACCTTATTTTTCTACCTGGACAGCACTTCAATATGTTCCCTTCACTTTAAAGTTCATCTTTGGCACAGTTCTAAGCCCGATGGAGATTAGTATACCAATATCAAATACCAAACACGTACAATCACCTTAACAAACAGTGTTATAGAGATCTTAAATCTACTTGTGAAATGCCTAACTAGAGAGGTAACTTTTTATGTGGGACTTCATTTTTCAGCAAATATTTGCAACATTCTCAATGTGAGATTCACAGGACTATGGAATCTCAGGTGATTTCATACTACAGTCATTCACTGGATTGTACAGAAGTGATAGGGCATTTTATGTAATGAAACTGGATCACAATGGCCTTGCTTGACTCACAGGAGCCATAACAAAATGCACCTTTTAAACAAAATAATAAGGTAAGGTTATAAAAATTTTCTCATTATGCCATCCTTTATTCTTCCTTTTCAATCTTTAGCTTTCAAGATGCATCTTGTCATTTTCCCCAGAGTTCTATTTATGTCACTCTCAATAAAGCTTTTTAAAGTAGAATGCTAAATTCAGATTCTTTGTTATACTAACCAAATGTACAAATGTTTCTGCGTTTTATTTGAAAAAGTGAAAACAATTTTAAAGCATAAAATTTATGTTCCTAAACTGCATCTTTTTTTACACAGACTGACCTATATTCACCTCACTATCATACTTCTAAAAGGTACTAATTTGTAAACTTGTTTTTTTATTTCAGTCCAGTTTCTTAGCAACAGAAATATGTGGAAGACTAAGGTTTTGTTTGTTTGTTTTGTTTTGTGTTTTGGTGCATGTGCTATGAATGACAATACATCTCCGTTTTATGAAGCTCTTCTTGATTTTGAAAGGATTCTGAATGCATGACAATTTTTTTTTATTGTATTCTCTCCTCAAGGCCAACTTCTCCTTTTCTTATTAGTGT
The DNA here is from genome assembly GCA_027257055.1 of Cephalopachus bancanus. Lineage (NCBI taxonomy): Eukaryota > Metazoa > Chordata > Mammalia > Primates > Tarsiidae > Cephalopachus > Cephalopachus bancanus. Next base: position 4,434,787 of record JAPVLO010000012.1, read on the forward strand.
AAAAAAGACATTCTTAGCTTGGTTTAATAAATGTAGTACGATAATCTCAGAGATTCAAAATTCCCTTAAAATTATGTGACATGTTGGTTGTTGGCATTTTGTTTCTTTGTTCTCTTTCTTATTTTCTTTCACAGGATTCTTCAGAGAATCCATAAACTCTAAAATGTTACTTGCAACCCAGAAAGTCCCAATATAATGTGGAAATGAATGTTAGGGCCTAAAATAGCAATCCATTAGTAACCACTGTCTTTGCATTTTCCTTGGATATGCACCGTAGTACATCTTTCCTCACATATGAGAGCATTTCTTGCAGGACAGCTGCTAATACTACTAGAGCTATGCATTTTACAGGAAGAAAAACTGAAGCAGGTTTAGACATAAATGTAGGGAGAGAGGAAAAGCTGATGTGGAAGTTTTAGGATGATGAAGTTAAGAATACTTTCTCAATATGGTGTTCCTTATAGTCTGTAGTCCCCTAAGTTGCCCTGAAAAAAATACAATACTAGAGAATGATGAAGTTTCTGTTTTTAAAAAGAAGTCCTCCCCCCAAAGTGTAAACACATTGCCATTTATAACTTCACTTTCATTGATATTAATCATCTAATTAGTTATCTACAAGAGAATATCAGTTAATCCCAATGGTACTGGGGCCACTAATTCAATAAATGGTGAAAACTGTAGACTAACCATGGAATATGGTGACTTTTTAGAGAGCATTTATCAGAGTAAGACACAAAGTGGGGATGGGAAAGAGACAGTACTAGACATGTGATAGGAAGGAAAGAATACGCAACACTTGAGAACTAGAAAAGAAGGAGGTGATAGCGCCTTTTTCCTCCATTATTTTTTAAGATTTATTTTTTATCAGAAAGTATTTACATCAAACTCCATCCAGTTTTCTGGGAAGTCCATGATTTTTTTCCTTATGTCTGTATAATACTCCATTATGTATATGTCCCACATTTTCTTTATCCAATCCACTTTTGATGGGCAATGGGGTGAGAATGTTTTTGCTATTGAGAATAGTGTGGCAATAAACACACATGTGCAGATATCTTTCTGGTAGAACGGTTTATGTTTCTCTGGATATATTTTCAGGAGAGGGATTGCTGGATCATATGGAAGGTCAAGTTTTAGTTCTTTTAGGAATTGCCATACCACTTTCCATGGAAAGTGAACTACTTTGCACACCCACCAACAGTGTAGACATGTTCCCTTTTCTCTGCACCCACACCAGAATCTGTTGTTCTTTGACTTATTAATGATAACCATCCTTACTGGAGTTAGGTGGTATCTCATTGTGGCTTTGACTTACATTTCTTTGATGATTAGTGAGGTTGAGCATTTTTTCATGTGTATGTTGGTTGCTTGTAAGTCTTCTTTTGAGAAGTGTCTGTTCATGCCCTTTGTCCATATATTAACTTTCCACCCTTTCTCCATCCTTATAAAGAGAATTCAAATTGCACAAATACCTAATCTTGCATCCTACATAGATGTCTAGGAGATCTTTCTGAAGTGTAACTGCACATATTGTCCAAGGCAATGCTTTCAACAAACTGAGATGAAACATGAGCATTTTATATTTCCCAATTTGTTATAGAACAATACTTTAAAAATATGTTTTTAATTGACAAATAATAATTATATGTTCTTGTGGAATTGAATGTAAGTTTTTAAAAATTGTGTTATAAATGACATAAAATTGTACATGTATATGGGGTACAAAGTAACATTTCAATACATGTGACTACTACTTTTTGAAAATATAATATAAATGAATTAGGATAAAAAATGAAATAAGAGACACAAAATTCAGTTTCCCAGAGTCAAAGACATATAATTGTTCTGTTCAATTACTATGCAATTTCTAAATGATTACTTTTTAATTCTTTACATCACCTAAAACTAGTAACAAACATTTCTCATGCCATCACCACTTGGCATGTAACTGTTAGATAGCACTGATTTAGAAGGTAGGGAGAACAGTGCACAAAGAGAAAGTAAGATAGACTTCTAAGCCTTTATGCCCAATAGAAAGGGATTCTGTCTTTTAATCTTTGTCATATAGGATCTCTGCTTAAGATTTGCTTTGAAGTGTGCTTTCCCTACTTATAAGCAAAATTAAAACTCATTCACATGCTAAATGGGAATTCACATAGTGACTCTTTAAGCCAGTGGCTCTTAAAGGATTGTCATACTTCAATGCATTTTGTTAATTTTGTGGTCTCTTTTTTTTGTCAGATAGATTAGAGACAAGTGATACTGCCATTTAACTGTTGGGACCAGGGATTATAGACATCTGGAAGTCAATCCTATACTACTGAGAAGTGTCCCAATTCTACATATTTTGAATATCCTGCTATTTTGCTTATAAAACCAAATCATTTTTCACAAGCTTAATATTTATGAATTTTTCATGTAATTCCTAAAAAAGAATTGCACTTTGCCTTGCATCAAGTTTTGTCCCCCATTTTTTACCATTCCAGAAAAGAACACCAGAAAAATTACTGTTACTTGGCATTTGACTCTTAAATGCGATCGTTTTAAACAGTATACATTTATACATGCCATGTTCATGGTGGTTCTGTGTGTGGCTGCATCTCATCACTTTATTATATTTTTTAGCGTAATTGTGTCCAAAAATTCGTATATTGAAAGTCACATAATTTTAAGATTTTTCTTGGTATTTTTTTTCCTATGACAGTTTAGATTTTATTAATTTAAAGACAATATGCGTGTAGGAAGGTAATAAAGGGGACAGTGTAAATTAGTAGATTGGGAATTAATAGAAATTAAATTATCCATTGGTGTAGATGGAGTTGAAAGCATCTTATATAATTCTGTGCTGTGTACCAGACATCTGAATATTATTTAAGAGAAGTACCAGAAGCACAGCTTATACTGACTTATCAAAATTAATCTTCCTTTCTAACCTTTACAAACTTATTATCAGTCCCATTTTCTATTTCTCTTTATAAGGTTAATCCTGTCAAAAACTTCTATTTTTATCTCCCCATCAAATTTAATAGCCCTATCAGTAATAGCCTCAAACAAAAAAATAGAAATATTTTACAATAAAAGTTATGGCTGCATACTAGCTCCATCTACATATTAGAAAATAAAACACCCAATTAAATAGAAAAGGACAGAGTGAATCAATAGCCCTATATTATCATTTTAATGAAAACTTTTATCTCTCATTTTCAATCTCTTGCATATTCATTGATATACAAACCTCATGGGTGATCATAAATTAATGTTGGAGCATTAAGTATTACTTGCAGCATGTACCTTTTTCCAAAACTCCACATACTTTTCCATGAGCTGAGGATAAATTTAATACAGATTTGGTGAAAGACAGTCAGCTGTGACCTCAGTGTGTGTGTCTTTTAGATGTGTCTCTGATTAAAGTCAGTTGCTTTTCTTAACTGCAGAAAATTTCCTGGAGACAAAGCGTAGAGACCTAGGCAGTCACTAGATTCATTCCCTGCCAGTGCAGGAAATGTCATCTCCTGCATTTAATTCTTCCTATCTTTGATGTCTTAATTTTTTTCTCTGACATAGCTGGTCAGTGAGGTTGCATATTGATAAGAAAAGGCTGTGCAGCACATAAGAACATTTATTCAAACTAGAGAATGCATTGGACAGTTTTAGAAAAGTCTTAGAGAGGACAATTATATAACCAGTTGTCTAATTATAAAGAAAGAGGTTTATGAAGAAAGAGGAGAAATGAGGTGAGACTTGGTGATGGAAACCAAACCCCAAAGAAACCTAGAAGCAATTGTTTTCTTAATTTTTAATTCAAAGCCATATGATGTAAACTGTGTAATAAAAGCTTTAATGCAATTGTAAGAAAATGCCCTTGAGTGATGTAACTTGTTTATAACAATATTATTTAGGCTCACTTTATAAAAAGAAAAACCAAAACGTATTTATTCAATGTTGTTAGACAATAATATACATTCATATATTTCAAAATTTCTTAAAGAAAATTTTCAAAAGAGATAGTGTTCTGTTAATATTACATTTGTATATCTAGTGTTAAGATTTTCGTTGTTTTAAGGAGATTCTACTTATTTGTTTTTACAATCTCCTTAACCCACAAAAGTTTACATTAAAGATTTATTTTTTATGTGAAATAGACGATTTACTATATTTGAATGTACACTAACAGGAAGAGATTGGAAAAACTATTGATTACTTATAAGGCTACTAAATTGATTACTTATAAGGCTACCATTTGCTTGACTTCTTCACATGTCTTCTCTAACAATACAATCAGTTACATGAATAGAGTTGTGGAAAGAATGATATTCCAATGTAGGGTTGATAAAATCGGGGAGAAAATCTAATATGCATTTAAAAATTTTCAACTACTGAGTAAACATTAACTTGTTGGGATTTAATGGGAAATTATCTGAAAAAGTCATTACTTATTCATTCATGCATTTAATCCAAATGTGATTAATGGACACTATAAATTATAGGCACACCTTCTTAGTGTTTTTCTTTAAGATAAAAAGTTGCCAAATCTCTCTCCTGGGTCTCTTCTCTTTTCAACAAAAACTTTCTTCATTTGCCTCTCCCTCTTTATTATTTTTAAAGTTTAATTTATCATCAAATGGCTTAGCTCCCTAGTGGTCTAGTGGTTGGGATACAGAGCTCTCATCAAATGACTAATGACTCCCAAATTTGTATCTTCAAACCATGCCCTTTGCCTAAACTCCTACTCATCTTCTCCAATTATGAGGCTTTAAGCAAGCCTCAAACTCAACAATTCTGTAATGGAACTGAAAGTTTTCTCCTACAAACTTAGTCCTGCTCCAGATTTCCCTATGGCATAGAAGAGAACAGTTGAGCAAGACAGATCCTAGAGACAAGTTTTAGTCTTTCTTCTCACCAATGCTCATACCCATATCCAATCTAGCATTGAAAGTTACATGCTGCATCTATAAATTTTTCTCAGTTCTGTATATACTTCTGTAATCCACTGCTTGCCAAATTTCCTAGAAGAATTTGTAGGCCTGCCACATTCTTCCTTTTCATCCACTGTTTCTCGTTTCAGTCCATTTTCCACACCATAACTAAAGGGTGCTAACAGAAAAGGTTCTTTGTTTCTTATTTTCTTTTGGGGGGGGTTGAAATATGTAGATGTGTGTGTGTGTGTGTGCGTGTGTGTGTGTGTGTATATATATATACACACACACACACACACACACACACACGCGCGCACACACACACACACATATACATATTTCAAAAAAGTTTTTAACTTTTAGATTTTTTATTTTAAAGATGTTAGGGTTAGGTATACTAATGTTCATTATGCAGGTACCCTTGTTGATGAGGTGTGCTCACCCTCCCCTGGCAATTTCCCTCAACTGCTAATCCCACCCCTGTTCCCTGGCAGTTTCCCACTACTGGTGGTCCATTTCTTATAGTAGTATGATAATTGTTCAAGGTCCACCTGTGAGTGAGAACATATGATACTCTGTTCTTTGTTTCTGTGGTAGATCACTGAGTATAATGACCTAAATCCATCCAAGTTTCTGAGAAGTCCAAATATTTGTCCTTTATATCTGCATAATACTCCATTGTGTATATGTACCACATAGCATAGTTAACATATAGTAAACAGCACAAATCTAAAATGTGAAATTTGATTCATTTTGGTTTTGACCTATTTGAATTTTGACCTATTTATGACCCCTGAAATCATTAAAACAATCGTGATAATGGAAATAAATATAGCCCCTATAATTTAACTTGTGTCCATTTGTTCTTCTTGTCTTCTCCTTTTCATCTACTTCCCCTACTCCAGGCAACCACCAATCTGTTTTTGTCACATGAATTTGTACGGATATAAAAGAAACTCTGCAATGTGTACTTTTACCTGTCTGACTTGCTGACTCAGTCTAATTATCTTGGGATTTATCTATGCTGTTGTGTACAACATTATTTTGTTCATTATGCAGTACTATGTTTTCATTATTTTGTATTGATGAGCAGCAGTCGACTGTATGGATATACCACTGATTATTCATTAATTACCATTAGGATGTAATATTCAAAACAGTAAAGTAGGAATGACAGTGACACAAGATGGCAGCCACCACAGGCTCAGGAGTAGACGTCTCTTTCAATTTCCAACTAATGAAAATTACTCAAAGAAGGCCAAATAGGAGTAGCAGCTAGCAGAGTCAGCTGGGATCTAGAAGATGATGAGGATATGACACATAAGATGGAGAGAGACAATAATTGGGCCCCAAGCACAATTTATGAAAACAGAATATGCAGCCTAAAAAATAGAATGTTAACCTAAATATCCAGAAGCACTCCCTTTGTAAGATATGTAACAAGAATTAATATGGATGGAATTAATAGTTCTAATGAAGTGGTGGACCCAAAAGTTATATCAGTGCTGGTAAGATTGCAGAATTCACATAGCATCAAAGTTGTCCTGCAAGAGCTTCAGCCATCATTAGATAAGGTTGGAATGTCTAAAGAAAGTATGAATCCCTCAGCCATCTGAAAGACAGAGTTACAGCAGTTAATCATAAAGAAAAACCATAGGCTCTTCCCTTTCCCACACCTATTCTATTTAAGCCGTATTAATTTTCCACAGTAGTCATTTTTCTAGACATGGCTTATAGATCTCAAAGTACTGGAAAGAAAGCTCCTATTCAAAGACAATTTGTCTTAAGAAACTGTAAATGATACCAATATTTTTGTCAATTTGAAATATATAAGTAGTGTTCTTACAAATAATCTCATCAAGTGTAAACATTGTCCATGAACATGAACTTCTGGGATTAAGACATGCGTTTAAAATGATTCCCATAAGAACTGGTAAGGCACATCTAACTCAAATGTGAAAAGACACATCATATAATCACCTTGCTGTTGATTACTTGGTCTGGGGTCTCTGCTTTATCTTCCTTCCTGCTCCATGTCCTCCCTGCAAGAGCTTTCTAGCTTGGGGGACATGTTAGAGAAGATGTGAAAGTTTCAGGTTGTAGACTATGAGACTACTGCTTTGCAAATGGGATGCTTTGCGTGAACCTCTGGATTCTTTCTTTAAGTCTTAAATGACGCACTCTTCCAATCCATCATCCAGTCCCTACACGCCTCCGCTTTTAACCTTAGCCTAAACATAGATTGTAATCCCTTCAGTCCCCTCTGAGATGGGGCTCCAGGGAGGAATTCAAAGCTTTTCCCATTATCTTCTCTCCTCCACTTTTATTGAGAGGTATTATTGCTTTTTCCTCCCACTTCCTCATGTCCCCTTTTGCACCATCACCACCCAACACTTTCCTTGCTTAGAAGTCGTCATCAGATAAGGTTGGAAAGAATCTTTGACCTTCCACATTTAGTTTTGGAACTACATTGATTCACTCCCCACCAGCCTGGGAAATGAACTTTGCATCCTCAGCCCAATCACCCTCTGTTGTCTTCATCAGTTGATGCATTATTTTTATTTTTAGCTCAGATTTTTTTTTTTTTTTTTTTTTTTGAGTTGGAGTCTCACTCTGTCACCCAGACTGGAGTGCAGTGGCCATTCCCGGCCACCGCAGTCTCAACCTGCTGGGCTCCGGCGATCCTTCCGCCTCAGCCTTCCAAGTAGCTGGAAGGCCCGTGCTACCACGCCCAGCTATTTTTTGATTTATTGTAGAGATGAGGTCTCACCAAGTTGCCCAGGTGGGTCTCAAACCCGCGGGCTCAGGCAATCCACTCACCTCAGCCTCCCAAAGGCGCAGGATTACAGGCTGAGCCACCGAGCCCGGGCTTAGCTCAGGTTTTGATAAGACAAAGAGAACCGTCACCAGGATTACTCAGACTTGCCAACTCTTACAGTCTTTTGTGGTTAAATTTGGAGAAAGGCCACCTGAAGATACTTGTAAGCACATATGATCCCTCTGAATTTCCTTCTTTTCCTGTAATTGCTTTTGTCTTTAAAATGGTAGAAATTTAGACAACCTCCTTGGGTCCCCTCCCACTGCAGGAGCTTTTCTGTCCTCGGAATAAATCCTGCTTTCCTCATTTGGTCATCTTTGCAATCCATTGGGGTCTAGTTTGGAAGCTGACAACTGGAACAAAAAGAACCTTGAAATTGGTGCATACTTTGGTTTTGGTGCTGCTTCTCAAGATTCTCGGCAGAGATTAAGAAAGAAGTCAATGTGCATGGCAGATTCCCATAATTGGCAGGACTGACTTCCTGACGAATTGTTGCATGTTTCCACTTTCTGTTCAGGACTGCTAAATACTAAAATACGAATGCATACATTAAAAAAATCAATATAGTATGTACTAAAGATTTTAATTTAGTATTTGAGTAAAAACACCTTAAAAATTATTTTATTTTATTTCAGATTTAAAGGGTACCTGTGTGGGTTTGTTGCATGGTGTTGAGGATTGGATTTCTATGGAGCCCACCCCCCAGGTGGTAAGCATGGTACATGATGGATTGCTAGTCAGCCCTTATGCTGCCTCTCTCCCTCCCCTGTTTTAGTAGTCCCTTGAGTCTGTTCCCATCGTTGTGCCCACGGGTGCCAAGTATTTAGCTATCACTTACGATTGAAAGCATTTGGTATTCAATTTTCTGTTTCTGTGATAATTTGCTTAGAATGATGGCCTATAACTGCATCTCTATTGCTGCAAATGACATGATTGTATGCTTTTTTATGGCTGCATAGTATTCTATGGTGTATATGTACCACATTTTCTTTATCCAGTTCACTACTGATGAACACATAGGTTGGTTTCCTATTATAAGTAGTGCTGCAATAAACATATGAGTGCAATTGTCTTTTTGGTAGAACGATTTATGCCCCTTTGGGTATATAGTCAGTGGTGGGATTGCTGGATTAAATGGCAAATCCATTTTTAGTTATTTGAGAAATCTCCAAACTGTTTTCCACAGGGATTTAACTAGCTTACATTCCCAACAACAGTATGTGAGCATTCTATGTTTTCTATAACCTCACCAACATCTTTTGTTTTTTAACTTTTTAATAACAGTCATTTGGACTGGTATGAGATGGTATCTCATTTTTGTTTTGATCTGCATTTCTCTGATGATTAGTGATACTGAACATTTTTTTTATATGGTTGTTGGCCACTTATATGTCTTCCTTTGAGAAGTGTCTGTTGATGTCCTTTGTCCACTTCTTAATGGTTTTCATTGATTTTTCACTGTCAGTTTTTTTGAGTTTCTTATAGATTCTGGATATTCGGCCTTTGACGGATACATAATTCACAAATAATTTCTCCCATTCTATGAGTTGTTTCTTAGCTCTACTTGTGGCTTCCTTTGCTGTGCAGAAACTATTTAGCTTGATAACCTCTCACTTATAGTTTTCACTGACCTTGTTTTTGAAGGCTTGATCATGAATTCTTTGCCTAGGCCAATGTCTAGGAGAGTATTTCCTATGTTTTCTTCTAAAATTTTTATAGTTTGGGGTGTTATGTTTAGGTCTTTAATTTATTTTGAGTTAATTTTCATATATGGTGATAAGTAGGGGTTGGGCTTCATTCTTCTGCATGTGGTTAGCTAGTTTCCCCAGCACTATTTGTTAAATAGAGTGTCCTTTCCTTAACGTTGCTTTTGTCAACTTGCCAAAGATAAATTTGTTATAGGTCGGCAGTTTTATTTCTGGGCTCTCTATTTTGTTCCATTGGTCTACGTGTCTATTTTATAACAGTACCACTCTGCTTTGGTTACTGTAGCCTCATAGTAAAGTTTTGATTTCTGGCAGTGTTTTGTTCTGGTTTTCTGGTTTTTTGTTTGCTTAATATTGCTTTGGTAATTCAAGCTCTTTTTTGCTTCCGTCTGAATTTAAGTATTGTCTTTTCTAAATCTGCGAAAAATGATACTGGTAGTTTGATAGGTGTTACATCGAATCTCAGATTGCTATAGGCAGTATGGACATCCTAATGATATTGATCCAACTGATCCATGAGCATGGGATATTTTTCCATTTATTTGTGTCATCTTTGATTTCTTTCAACATTGTTTTGTAGTTCTAGTTGCAGTGATCTTTCACCTCTCTTGTATGTTTTCTGAGGGATATTTTTCGGTAGCTATTGCGAGTGGGATTAAGTTTTTGATTTGGTTCTCAGCTTATTTGTTGTTGGCTTATAAAAGTGCAACTGATTTTTGAGGATTGATTTCATATCCTATGACTTTACTGAAGTCATTCATCATTGCTAGGAGTTTTTGGTGGAATTTTATTTTATTTATTTATTTTTAGGTCTAGAGTCGTATCATCTGTGAAGAAGCAGTAATATCAGATCTGAAAAGCAATTGATGTTTTCATTAATCTTGTTCTGGGGAAAATGTTAGATCTAAGGACTTAACATCCTGTAAGAAAGGTTTAACATAACAGTATCCCATAAGCAGGCTTTTTATCTTTAGATCAATACCTGATTATAATATAATTTGTTTAAGTGTGCATTAATATTTTTAAAAAAGAACAGTAAAGTATGAAAGTTCTTTTGCTCCAAATCCTAACTGAACCTTAGTATATTCAGTCTTTCAAATCTTAGACATTCTGGGTGGTGTGTTATATCTGATTGTGGTTTTAATTTGGATTTTTCTAATGATGAAATATATTGAATTCTTTTCATGTGATTGATTTTCTATCCATATGTCTTCTTTGGTGAGTTATCTATTCAATCATTTTGCCTTTTAAAATAGATATTGGTTCTATGTTTACTGTTGAATTGTAAGAGGTCTTTTTGTACTCTAGATAGTTCTCATTTGTCAACTATATGTTTTGTAAATACTTTCTACCAGCCTGTAGCTTGTCTTTTTAATTATTTTAACAATGTCTTTTAAAAAGCAAAATTCTAATTTTGATGAAAGCCAATCTATTGATTTATATTTGTTTAGTTTATATTTAAGATATTTGCCAAATCAATGGACACTTAGAGTCTTACCTATGATTTCTTCAGAAAATTGTATAGATTTAGCTCAGTGCAATGGCCCATACCTGTAATCCCAGCATTTTGGGAGGCTGAGGTGGGAAGATTCCTTGAACCCAGGAGTTGGAGATCAGCCTAGGCACATAATGAGACATTTTCTCTACAAAAATAAATAAATAAATAAATAATTAGCATGGGCGCGTATACCCATAGTCCCAGCTATTCAGGAGGCTGTGGCAGAAGGATCTTATCTGAGCCCAGGTGGTCAAGGTCGCAGTGAATCACGATTGTGCTACTACACTCCAACCTGGATGACAAAGTGAAATCTTGACTCAAATATTTTTTCTGTGAGTTTGACTTTACATTTAGTTATATGATCCATGTTTATTTGAATATTATGTACTATCAGGCAAGGGTTAAGGTTCATTTCTTTTGGATCAGCATAATTTTTTTAAGAGTGTAATTTATTCTATTTAATTGAGTTAGCACCTTCTTCAAAGATTAATTGATCATACAAGTATGAATATTTCTGAACTCTATTTTATTTCTTTGATTTGTATATTTATGTTTAATATCAAACTGTCCTGATTACTATAGTTTTGTGTTATAAAATCAAGTTGAGTAGATTCTTCCTTTTTTCTTCTTTTTTCAAGTTGTTTTTGTTGTTTTATGCTCTTTGAATAGCCATATGACTTTTAGAAGTAGCTCATTCATTTACTCAGAAAACCCTACTAGTATTTTAATTGAAATTTTACTAATAATTTGGAATGGGGATAATTAACGTTTTATCAGTAGTCTATATTTTGATTCGTGAATGTGCTACATTACTTTATTTAGGTTTTTAAAAATTTTCCTTAGGAATGTTTTGATGTCTTCAGTGTAAACATCTTCCATGTTTGCCAAATCAAAGCTTCAGTATTTCAGATTTTTAGAGCTATCTAAATCCTATTATTTCATTGAGGCCAGAAGCAAAAGTTGCCATATGTATATATATTTTTAAATTTCTTAAGTATTGTTTACTTTTGCTGATTACCAGAAATTTTATAAGACAGATAGTTAAACTTCTGGCGAGTAACATTGGTCTTGTCAAAATTTGCTTTTTGTTTTGGCTTTATAAAAAGTATAGTTCAGTCATGCATTAATTCCTAGAGTATGGTTTTTACTCAGGGTGTGAAAGTCTTTGGTATCTCTGGTGAACAACAAATATTTTCACTAATGTTTCTCCACTCTTGATTTGCCAAATTCCAGTATGTCTCTTGTCCTTTGTGGCTTTTAAAATTAATTCTCTGCTTTCCAGAATGCCTCCTTGCTCCTGGACAGATTAGAAATTAGTCAAATATGTTAAAACTTACTTTTCAGTCCACTGCCCCTTCCTTACCCATGAAAATCTGAGATGTCTTCACAGTCCTAAACTCTTAAGGCTTGATATTTTTGTCAGGCAGGAGTGAAACTGCTTGGGACTTACTTCCTTGAATTTAGGCTTTAAAAACACTCCAAGAAAGAAAGCCTGGCTGAATGCAGGGTTCATTTTCTGAGCTTCCTTTTCATCAAGAATCACAGCAATCAGTCATGAATTGGTTGCCTTCTAATGCCTACTATATATCCACACACACAAAAAATTAGCATGGGCACATACACCTGTAGTCCCAGCTATTCAGGAGGCTGCGGCAGAAGGATGCTATCTGCTTTTTTGTCAGAAAATAAGCTACTTTGTTAAGGCAAGACCAGAAAGGTTAATTTTTCTTTAAAGTGCAAATTTATCATTTCTGAGCTCAAAACTATTATGTTACCTTTAATTTTTAAAAATAGCGTACCAGAAATATCCAGTATTGTCTGATCCTTGCCTGCTTCTTCAAATCTTGTAGACTACCTCTTCCCAACTGAGATAAGCACATATACACACAGAAAAGGGTTCCTCTCAGCTTAGTGGCATGAGCTTTTTAAAAATAGTTTTTCTGTCTGTATTGTGTTCCACCTGCTTGGAATACTTGCCCCACATCCTAGTTGACAGGTTAATCAAAATTTATCTTTTAGACTCAAACGCTCCTTCATCAAAAACCTCTTTCCTAATACTCTTTCTGCATAGATCATTTTCCATTGTTATAGGCACTAATAGCTTCCTTACTTTTTTCAGAAATCTTACTTCATGTTGTAATTAGGTTTTTTGTTTGATTTAATTGCTTGCTCCCTTCTGAAGGCAGAGACTATGTCTGCTTTGCAAATACATAATCTAGTATAGGCAATCCTTACTTTGCCCAGTTCTGACATGGAAAAATTTTAGTTATCACTGGTATTCTTAGCTAAAACAAGTCCCAACAAATATGATTTAAATTTCACGAACTACTATAATTTAACTATGATAAATTACATAAAGTACAAACTTCCCTGATAGCTTTTCAATTGACAAACTCTTATTTGAATAACAGGTGCCTCTGTTTTATCTGTCTGTCAGTGACTGGTCACTGTGCACCTGTTACTCAGTTCATGAACAGAAAGCAAAACATGTAATTTCATTTGCCTCCTTGTCTCATTGATAAACCCACATGACATTTTTTTTCACAAATGCATAATAGGAAGAGGGAGTCAGTCAACAAAAGATAAGTGCAGCAAAGAAACAAAAGTGATAACACTAGAAGCAAAACTCAAGTCAAACATAAATGGAGTGATAGAAGAAATAGCTGACTGTGGGAATGTTAATGCTGTTTCCCTTTCATAGAAAGGAGATATACAGCCAGAGGAACTTAGTAAAAGTAATCTTATTGATATAAATGAGAAAAGTGGTGGTGAAAGGCTAAAGATTTCCCAGAGGAAGTGATGCTGCCAAATATCTTCACATTTAAAGGAACTCTCAGATATCTCAGAACATTGGAAGTGAAAAGGATAAATTATTGGAAGTGGATCTCAACTTAGAAAGAAATATGATAATGACAGTTTACCAAGACCTAGAGGTTCACCAAGCTCACTCTTTTTCTGCTTTTGAAAACAAATTAAAAACTTTTGTTACCAATGTTTTTAGGGTTTTAAATTACAGTGTATTAAATAAACACTAGTTTTACTATTTTTTTCCACTTTTCTTTACATCTATGATGAACAGTAAGAATTTTTAATGTTTTAGCAACAATTTTAAAGGTCACAGAACAGTTGTGGTTTTTTCCGATTAATTATTAAACTGTTTGCATGGTTTCAATTTGCACAGTTTCAGCATGCACAGTATTTTTATGTTCTTGCACTACCATGCAAAGACCTCCTGTCGTTAGCTGTCAGTAAGTAGTTTTTGAGTAACTGAATAAAGATTAAAAAAAAAAGAAGAAAGAATGCACTAAGAAAAAGGAGATCTGTACTTTATAGGAACAAGTTTTGCTTACTGCTCAGTTTTAGCCTTGATTCAGTTACCAGATGTCACCTTATTCTGGAGAAGTTTTAAAACAGATTATAGTTCATTGGTAATGTTTTATGATAAATTTGGGACAGTAATGATAGGCTGTTAAAATTATGCAGAGAATAAGATAGTTACAATTTTGATTATACTTGAATATTCTGAATAACTCTAAATGATCTCTCAATCCAAATTTGGAAATATGCTATCATTTGGAGAATTATGCATGAGTTTAAGTTCAGTTTAAAAACTGTTCTATTTATTCAAACTAGCTAACCACTCAATCGAATTTTCTATATAATTTTTGCATTACCTTCTCTTTGATATTTTTATTTATGTAAAGAATTTATTTTCTTTTTCATATTGTTTTAACATTTACTGCACTTATGTAATGTAGTTTTTCTCCTTTTAAAATTTTACTGACATCTATAAAAATATTCAATGATTCAGTCTACTCAATACATGTTTAGTCTCAATCCTGATCCAGTCTTACTCAGTAACTTCTAAATAATTGTATTTTTTAGAATTTTACTGTTTTAACCAAAAGCAAATACAAAGTAAACATAAAATATGTGAATTAATAATAGGTAAATATAAATCTAATGAAAATATTAATTTTTTCATATTTGTTAAAAACTGACTTTCAATTTTTCTTCTTTTAATTTTTGGAAATATTTTCTAAAACTTTGTGTATGCACTTATCAAAACCATCCTTAGAAATCAACTCAGTTAGTAACCACAATATGGATACTGATTTACACCAAATGTCAGAAAGTTATATTATGATGACATCTATAACACCTTAGTCCAGACAAAATGACTCACTGGACAAAATTACATGATACATAAGTTTTCAATTATCATACAATAAGCAACTTAAGATTATCCAGATGAGAGAACACGTAAGGTAAGTGCCATATTTGAATTGAGTTTTTGCCTGAAGAACCATTCTAAATTTCAATTTCATTAGGTAGAGCTTGAGATGATATGGTGAACTCACTAAAATGAGGAGAGAGATTGGAGTTTAGAGATGCTGAAAAGCTAGAATTTTCAGGGCAAAGTAAGGAGTGGGATGAGCTAAGTCAAGGGTTAGAAGTCTGTGTGTGAGCTGTCTATACAGGCTTAGGCAACAGCTGAGTTTTGAATGCATAGGACAAGACTTTGGAAACCTCAGCTGTAATTAAGGTATCTTTTTTCATGCCTATGATAATCCAAAGACAAGCAGTACTGAGAAACTCTGTAGTTAGTCAAGATATGTTAGAGAAATGGTGCTGAACTCTTCTGGCATCATCTGAAAACCCATGAAATTCACACCTTAAGAGTAATGATCATACCCTAGAGTAAGATATATGCCCCAAGTCTGGGAACAAAACTGAAATAGATGCACCCTAACAAAAAATAAAATTGGACTTAATAAGCTTGAATGCATTACCAGTTACTTCATGGCTATACAGAAAATAAATAGCATACATAAAGAAAGACAACATTATTCAAACTTTCTACATATATATCCTCAATTTCTAATATATGTTTTTTTAAAAATCACTAAACTTAAAAAAATAGCAAAAACAAAGTATAAACATTCTGAAAGATATGACCCATGAAATAATTAAAATCCAACTTAACCGAAACTGATTATGTCCTAGGTATTGGAATTAGCAAACAAGGACTAAAAAACATACTAGTGATATATTAAGGGCTCTAAAGATAAGGGTAGACATAGTGATAAAGCAAAAGAGAGCACCTTCCCAGATATCTAACTGCTGGGCCTATATCAAAAAGAAAGGAAGTCAGTATATCAAAGACATATCTGCACTCCCATATTTATTGCGGCATCATTTACAATAGCCAAGACACTGAAACGACCTAAAAGTTCATCAGTGGACTCATGGATAAGGAAAATGTGTTATATAGGTATACACAATGTAATATTGTCCATTCATAAAAGATAGTAAGATCCTGTCATTTACAACAACATGGATAGAACTGGAGGACATTATGTTAAGTGAAATAAACTGGGCACAGAAAGACAAATACAACTTCTCATTCATACGTGGGAGATAAAAAATGGATTTCATAGAAATAGAGCAGAACGGTGGCAACCAGAGGTTAGAAGGGGAAGAGTGGAGGGGGAAATTAGTTGGCTACTGGATACAAAACTACTGGTAAACAGAAGGAATAGATTCTAGTACTCAGTAATACAGTAGGGAAATTATAGTTAACAATAATTTATTGTACATTCCAAAATAGCTAGAATAATTTTAATGTTGTCTACTCAAAGAAAAGAAAAATGTTTGAAGTGACAGATTCTAACTATATAGATTTAATCATTACACATCGTATATATCTATCAAAATATATGCATATTCAAAAATATGTACAACTATGATATCAATAATAAAAAATAAACTTTAAAAAAGTGATAGAACTGTTGCAATTTTTATTTTATTGAAAATTGGGAAAGTTGTTGATTTAAAAATTCAGTGTAATTCTCATTAAAACCCTCACTGACTTTCCTATAGAATAAACACGACTGATTGGTTGGAAATGAACACTTGACCAAAGTTTGAACACTTACACTTCAGCCTCAGAAAATGAGTTGGATCCAAGAGTTTCTGGTCACACTCTGCTGGTGCCTGTACCTACAGCATGAAGTCTCATCGCCATGAAGTAGTCATTTACCTCTCTTGCATACTGATAATTTAAAAAAATAAAAATTAAAAAATAAAAAATTCCTAAGTCTCAAACTTTCCAAACATATGGCTGTGTTTTATTCTCAGTGTCTGTGAGTCACCACTTAAATCTTTATTATAGTATTTCTATTTTTTACTTATATTAGCTTAAGTTTGTTTTTGCACTGCAGCCACAATACTAACATATTTACTAGGTAGCAAGTTCCCAAACCCCATGGACAAATACCAGTATTTGCTTAGTAAATATTTAATAGAGATTTTGAGAATGCTATAATTTCAAAAACTCATAAATATAAATTGGAGATTGGATAAATTGTTGTCTACCCAAGTACAGGAAATCTTGTCATGTATATAATGTACAGTATTTACCTTGTCAAATCTACCTGTGGTGGAGCAATGAAAAATTATCATTAGTCTCATTATGTCAGAAGAATCAAAAGTATGTTATGCATTCTTGGAGAGTTCAATCATGTGTTCGGTGACATTTGTTTTGTTTCTATAAAATGAGTCATTCCAGCCGGGCTCAGTGGCTCAGCCTGGCTATTTCAGCCTGGCTAATCCCGTGCTTTGGGAGGCCGAGGTGAGTGAATTGCCTGAGCCCACGTTTCGAGACCCGCCTGGGCAACTTGGCGAGACCTCATCTCCACAATAAATTAAAAAAATTAGCCGGGCGTGGTAGTGCACGGCTGTAATTCCAGCTACTTGGAAGGTTGAGGCGGAAGGATTGCGGAGCCCAGCAGGTCGAGGCTGCGGTGGCCAAGAGCAGCCACTGCACTCCAGTCTGGGCGACAGAGTGAGATTCCAATTCAAAAAAAAAAAAAAAAGAGTCATTCCAGTCATTTTTCCTAGTCCAAACACTGAATGTTTTTAAAAAAATAGTGAAGTACATTTTAAAAAGACAAAAATTCATCATTTAATAGTTATTCTTTTTAAAAACAAAACAAAACAAATGTGTTTAAACTAAAAAAATCAAGATAAATATTACAATATAATTTAATGTGCTTTAACATTAGAACTTAGAGATTATTTTCTAAAACATTTCTAATATCAATTGGATAGCCAATTAGAAGGATTTTACAGGAAGATTTGAAGTTCTTAATAGGGATTAGGGTATTTGATTTTCAAAAGAGTTATAACTTTAGTAGCTTATGATGTTATGATATTACTATCAATCAGGTTTTTGTTTAAACAATGAAAGGCATCAAAGTAAATAGTATCAGAATTTCTTGACTGAAATACATAACAAAAACATGTACCCTTTGATGACATGTTCATCGGGGAGAAATGATAGTAAACTCTGAGACTGTGCAGGCATGGAGGAAACATTCTAACAACCAAACACAAATGTAAAAGATATTCGTGACTACTGAAATCACTAGAAAATTCTGTAATGGTTAGTGCTCAATTATCCCAGCCGGAGTGACCATTCAGAGAGAGAAATTTTGCAAGATTAAAAAAAAAAAACTAATTTAGCACTATATCCAAGTTTCAGTTAGGATCATAGAAAGCCATTCTGAAAGTAAAGTTCAAATATGGAGTTACTGTCTTTCAAATATGAAAGATAATTCACCTTTCAGTCAGTACTAGGTGCTAATTTACACACACCTATTAGACTCACATTTGAATAATGTAACAGAAGGTAAGTCTTGTGGTAGTCCTTACAGTGTGACCACCATTACAACCACCAACCATTTACCTCTAGTCACCTGGGTCCTGACCTTTCTCATTTGTCTCCAACTGTCAAGAATTTAATGATTATGAAGAGCTTTTTATTGGCTCAGATTTAGGCAATATACTTGTATACTTTCAATATTTGCAAAAAAATCATACATTATCATCATCACAGATTTTTAAAAAACACTTTACAATAACCATAACAGGGAAAAATCAGCACAACCCAATTAATCATATGTATTTTTTGTTACAACAAATGTATACAATTCAGAGCTTTTCATAACAAAATGTATATGATTTAGATCAATCGACCCTCTGGTCCTTGAACATTTTAAAAAATAGATAATTGTCCTTTTAAAAGTGAACAGTACCTTGGAATTTTTTTGTCTTCATTTTACAGTAAGAAGAATGAATTCTATAAAGGAAAAAGAACTTGTATATTCACAAAACTCATCTGTGATGGCAGCTTGTATTAGTGTGATGACTCCTAATTTTTATTTATGACTTAAAGTTGATGTCACTTTTATTTCTCCCAATTCACTTGACTTTATATCAAGCACCATAATTTATCATAATGAAAGGGAGTTATTTGCTCTAAAGCTCTGTGCAAATGATGGAGATGGACAAGAGTTCCACTTTTCCACATCTTCAATCCTATTATCTTCCTACTCCACTAATCTATTTTTCATATACATGGTATTATTCTGTTGCCATATACAAAGGTACCAGAAATCGGTGCCTTGCACCCACAGCTTGGAAAGGAAGAAAAATAGAATAATTTGGAATACTTTGGAAAAGTTATGATTGAGCAAGAAAGTTTGCAGGAGTTTCCTGACTATAACAGTGTCTCACATTCTGTCGAAGACACCTTGTTTAAGAAGTTCCTGACCAAATGCCCACCAGACTCCCATCCTCTGACAAAAGCTGTTGACTTTGGGGGGCCTGTAATTGTGCAAATCTGTACAACTTTTCTGAAACTCTAAAGCTAGAAGGGCCTTTTAAAGTTAGTATTATAAATCAAAATTATTCATATGCCAGTTATGCCTATCTTATTATTGCCAGGAAAGAAACATCTTATCAAATGAAAGGAAAGGAGCCTTTTTAACCAACACTGAGTACTAAAAATACCTGAAAATGCTATTTTAATGGCAAGGAGAAAAATATATTAAAGTGTCTTTATGAAAAAAAACATTGTATCCATCAACTATAGCTGGACTATAAACACTACATATTGTATTGTTTTAAAGTGAAGCAACTTCATCGGTTTATTTTTGGTCACACAATCATTGCTTAACTCCTGCTCTTCAGACATAAATTATATTGATGGTATGCTTTATTTTCACTATTTAAATTTCCTTTTGCCCCTCAGCTATTCAGGCATTATTTGGATAGAACCAAATTTAGTGAAGAACAGAATAACTAGTTTTTGTTAAGATAATTCATCTTTCACTCAGTACTAGGTGCTAATTTACAGTTCTAAAGGCTACCTTATGTTGAATAAAGGATGGCAATTTCGCAGCCGAGAGGCTTCTCTATTTAGCCTGTACCTATTTTAGTGCTTTCTTTGAGGATACAAACATCACTTTTTAAATACCTGAATTTATTTATTTATTTTTATTTTTGCAGTTATTCATAATTGTATGTAATGTGGACTGAAAGAAATGTTGCACACTGTTAAATATACCAAGTGGAATTAGGTCATCCAAATTAAGGAAGTCCTGTGTGCTTGGATTAGTCTCCTGGGATCCATGTTGTTCAGGATCCCAGCTACCAACTTGAGACTTACTGTAATCATTCTGCTCTTCATTTCTCTGTGCTCAGAAATGTACACTAAAGGACATCTTCACCTTTTCCTTCTTCCCTCAGTATTTGTTCAGAATGACTTGCCCAATGCTGTTACATTTTCTATTCAATTCATTGGTTAACTAATTAATTGATGTTCAATTAATTTCCGATAATGTCTTTCTTCCTCTAACTGACACTGGACTTTTAGTCTCTGTTCACTCATATTAAATCCCTGACATGCGTTCATTTCTCCTCTGAATTAATTATATTTTTGCAATACACAATACCTGACCCATTAAAGGGACTCGACAAATGTAAAATTGAATGGTTCAAGAATTCACATGTTCTATAAATGTATTAGAATAATTATACTTTATTGATGACTTTTTCATTGGTGAATTATTAAATACACCAGAAAGAGTATGATATTTGGTGTCATACTGATTCAATTGAATACCCAACTTTATTATTTACAAGTATCCTGATTTGAGCTCTGTAAACTTCATTTTCTTCATCTGCTAAATATGAATAAATCTTTATTTTGTTCAGGTTACTTATTTGTCACATATTAGCATTAGTAATGTAGGTTCTACTATCTCAACTGATAAAAACATAAATTTTCAGTCCTTTGTATATTTGTGTTCAAGAAAGAAAAGTTTTAAATATTTTAGGAAGACTTTATTAAAAATATTGAACTGGTTGCTTTATAATAATATTTAAGAAAATCCTAGTTGCACTTTCTATATATTTAAAAAAATTGATATGACTGATGGAATTTCCTAGACAAAACTCTACCAGCAGTATCTGAAGAATTATCTTTTAGCAAATTTTACTCCATTTTCAACACTAAGTTTTCTCACTAATAACACAATATTTAAACAATGTAGGTTAAAAAAAGCATTTATAAAATATAGTTTTGTGGCTAAAGATTTTATTTGGATATCCCATCCTACACTGGTATCTGAAATAGATACATATGTTCAAATGCTTTCCCCTTGTGGAAAAATAGGAACTTAAATTCGGCCATTTTTTGACCTCTAAATATCAGCTTAACTTAACAGTTTATATAAGAGCACAAGACCTAGCATAACTGGCAATGTTTTCTCCTATAAGACTAGAGAAAATAGTATTCTTTATCAGGTGACACGTTGCAGAAGAAGCAGGTTAAGGTTGCAAAGATAATGAGTTAGGTTTGAGCATGTTACATTTAAGGATACCATTTTTCTTACATTTAGATATATGTACTAGTGTAGCTAGATATGAGGGGTTGTAGCAAATCAAGGTTTCTGTCTTGAAAAGAGAAATTTGCCGGGCTCGGTGGCTCAGCCTGTAATCCCGCGCCTTAGGGAGGTTGAGGTGAGTGGATTGCCTGAAACCGCGGGTTCGAGACCCGCCTGGGCAGCGAGACCTCATTTCTACAATAAATCAAAAATCAGCCGGGCATGGTAGCGCATGCCTGTAGTTCCAGCTACTTGGAAGGCTGAGGTGGAAGGATCGCCGGAGCCCAGCAGGTCGAGGCTGCGGTGGCTGGGAGCGGCCATTGCACTCCAGTCTGGGCGACAGAGTGAGACTCCAACTCAAAAAAAAAAAAAAGAAAAGAAAAGAGAAATTTGAGGTGAATTGTTTTCCCTTATAACTTTGGATGAGTCATAAAAGCTTCAGTTAAGTGCTAAGTATTCTCATCTGTATCACAAATGGTTGAATTTGATTTTGCTTCTTTTTTTTTCGCTCTAAAGTGAGTGTACCTTTTAAATGCTATGATTTTCAGAGGAAGGTAGTCTGTTTATCAGTTATTTAAAACTATTATCCTTGGTTCCTTGTGATTATGATTTATTGTATTATTGTAGCCCTATCTATTCCTAGTTCATTTGTCACTATTCTCCATTTTTGTTGTCTTTCCCAGAATAATTAAATCTTTTTGAAAAATTACACCCCAAAATAATTTTTGAAAACTTAGAAAAAAATAATTTTATTGTTTTCTACAATTTAATTTATTTTTACAGTAACTTGTGATGTTCTACTCAGTCTGAACTTATTTGGACTTCGCAGCAACTTGGATGGATTTGGAGTCGATCATACTCAGTGGTCTATCACAGAAACAAAGAACAGAATACCATATGTTTTCACTCATAAGCAGACCTTGAACAAATATAATACTATAAGAAAGTGTTTGGCAGTAACGGGAAACTGTCAGGGGAGGAGGGTGGGATTGGCAGTTGAGGGAAACTGCTGGGAAGAGAGTTTCATCGACAAGGGTGCCTGCATAATCAATGTTTGTATAACTAATCCTGAATTGTACACCACTTCCTTATAATAAAAAAAAGAACTTATTTGATTGTAAAGACTTTCACTGGGGCCTTCAGATAATCCATTGCTTGCATCCTCAATCATTTCAGTGTTTGTTCACCATATCTGTAACTTATTTCTTCCCTTTATTTACTTTTTTATTCTCAGCCCAAATCTCAATTTCTTAGCAATGTATGTTCCTTCTGAATAGTTTACACACTTTCAGATATATTTTAAATAATTTAATCTCTTCACCCTCCTGCCCCTCCCTTCCCCCTTTGCTTTCTTTCTCTCCTCTCGCCTACTCATTCGCCATTATTTCTCTCCCTCCTTCCAGTCCCCCCATCCTTCTATCCCCCCTCCAAATTTTTTTTGTTCCTTTCATCATGTCTCTAAATTAGACATTTGGTTCCCTTATTATTCTTTATTTTCTCTGGCACTTCCTTCTATTTGTTTACATCTTTACGGAAAAGAAAGGTAGATGGCTGAAGTTTAATGTAATCAATATTACCACCTCTCATCCTAAAGCTACCTCAAATTCCTCTCTAAAATCATTCCAAATATTCCCAACTGTAATTACTCTTTCATTACCACTTACTACAGCCATAATTCTGGTACTTAGCACATTTTGCTTTCTACTAGGACTGTTTTTACTAGTAGATCATCACAGCCTTGATTTTAGAACCTATGCATTATTTAATTTTTTTTTTTATTTTATTTTTTTTGAGTTGGAGTCTCGATCTGTCACCCAGACTGGAGTGCAGTGGCCGCTCCCGGCCACCGAAGCCTCGACCTGCTGGGCTCCGGCGATCCTTCCGCCTCAGCCTTCCAAGTAGCTGGAATTACAGGCATGCGCTACCACGCCTGGCTGATTTTTTGATTTATTGTAGAGATGAGGTCTTGCTACCCAGGTGGGTCTCGAACCCGCAGACTCAGGCAATCCACTCACCTCAGCCTCCCAAAGGCACGAGATTACAGGCTGAGCCACCGAGCCCAGCTATTATTTAATTTTTAAATGAAAGCTCAGTAATGATTATCTCTTCAGAATTGTTTTTGTTTTTTTAGCCTCAAGAGATGCAAAAGTTTCCATTATGTCCTAACCACTTGCAACAATTGTTTTTAATAGTAATTTTTCATATTCTCTCACATCTTTCCTTTGTTTTTCTTTCATAAATATTTTAAATGTTAAGTGACTTATGTGTGTTGGAACGGGGTGAGGGGGAGATAAGAAAGAGAAAGGAGGTGTTTGGATAGCAATTTGAGGATGAGATGAGTGGAAGACATTTGTTAAGGAGAGATGTCTGAGGGAATTATTTATATCATTAAGCAATATAAGAAATAAAGTAGACAAGTATTTTTTCCTAATATATCAACTTTCTAAGTTTTATTTTGTTTTAATTGACACATAATAGTTATAGGGCGCTCTGTGATGTTTTAATACATGAATATATGTGTAATAAATCAAGGTAATTAGCATATTTATCACTTCAAACAATTATCACTTTTGTGGTGAAAACATTCAAAATTTACTCTTGTACTTTGAAATATACAATACGTATTAAAATTTGAACACTCTAAAGAGCACCAATCATCGAGCAATCATCTTATAAACCACTTTGCCCCATTATGCCCTAGTCCCCATACTCTGGCCCTGCATTCAAATATGTGTCTACTGGAAGTCTTAGCCAGAGCAATCAGGTGAAAGAAAGAAATACAATCAGGAAAGAGAAAGAAAAACAGGGTATCCAAACTGGAAAAGAAAAATATCAAGCTATCTCTGTTTGCTGATGATATGCTCTTATACATAGAAAACTCTAAAGACTCTTCCAAAAGACTCCTGATCTTGATAAATGAATTCAGTAAAGTCTCAGGTTACAAAATCAACACACACAAATCAGTAGCACTGCTACACATCAGTAACAACCAAGCTGAGACTCAAATCAATAATTCAATCCCATTTACAATTGCTACCCTGAGAAAATATTTAGGAATATGTATATATGTGTGTGTGTGTGTGTGTGTATATTTTTTTTTTTAAAGAAATGAAAAAACATCCCATGCTCATGGATTGAAAGAATCAACATTCTTAAAATGGACATACTGTCCAAAGCAATCTACAGATTCACTGTAATCTCTATCAAATAATCATTGTAATTTTTCACAGAATTAGGGAAAAATAACCTTAAAAGTGATGTGAAACCCAAATAACCAAAGTAATTCTAATTAAAAAGAACAAATCTGAAGACAACACATCACCAGATTCCAAATTGCAATGCAATGCTGTAGTAACCAAAACTGCAGTGGTACTGGTACAAAAGCTGACACATAAACTAATGGAGCAGAATAGAAAATTTGGAGGTAAACACAAATTCCTATAACCAACTAAGTCCTACCAATTAAACAGAAGCTTACAATGGGGAAAAAACACATTTCAATAAATTGTGCGGGGAAAACCGAATAGTTACATGCAGAAGCATGAAATGTGATCTCTCTCTCATTGTATACAAAAATTAACTTGGGATGGATTAAACATAAGATCTGAAACATAAAAATTCCAAAATAAAACCAAAGAAAAATTATTCTAATCATTGGTCTAGGCAAATAATTTTTGTTTAAGACCCCAAAAGCAAATGCAACAAAAACAAAAGTAAGGGGGACTTAATAGACTAAAAAGTTTCTGCACAACAAAAGAAATAACTAATAGAGCAAATAAGCAACTTATAGAATGGGAGAACATATTTGTAAACTATACATCAGACAAAGGACTAATATCCGGAAACTATCCTTTCTCAAAAGATAAATTCTATTACAAGAAAAACTTATTTCATTGAGTATGTCTTTGTCAAAAATACAAAGTTGTTGTTTCCGGGGTTTGGAGGTCAGTATGACCAGGAAGTGACATGAGAAACTCTCTGGAGCCATGGTAGCAAAAAAGTTTTTCTGTTCAGATTTTTATGAGTTATAATGCCTACTCAGAATATCATCTTGAATGTTGAAATAATAATATAATTATTTTATCTCCAATATTGTATTATGAGCAAACTCAAATTTAGGGAAGTTCTATTAAATGCTACTCTTCAATTTTCAAAAATTTCTAACTTGAAGAGTATAAAGAAAGATTTGGAAGCATTCCAGATTGAAGAAAATCAGAGACATGACAATTAAATACATTGTGTAATCCAGAATTGCATCTCAAACCAAATGAAAAACTTTAGTAGGAAAATTAATATAATTTGAATAAAGTCTGTAAATTAAATAACTGTACTGCCTTAATGTTAATTTTCTGATTTTTATAGCAGGTATGTATTTATGGAAAAGAATGCTCTTGTTGAAAACATTACACTATGAAGTATTTGGAGGCAAAGAGAGTTTTTTGCTGCATCTTACAAACATTTCAAATATACCTACATATATACATTCATGTATGTTTGCTGTATCTATTCTCATGTGCATACATACATCTTTAGCTACACAAAAAATGATAACAAAAGTTAAATGTCTAAAATTGACATCTGGCAATCTGAGTAAAGAATATATACCAATTTTTAATTTAATTTTGGCAATATTTTAGTAAGTCTGAAATTATTACGAAACAACAACAACAACAACAACAACAACAACAAATTCTGTAGGACCAGAGGAATGGAAATATTGTTTCAAGTATTAAAGTAAGTAATAGTTGGGGATATGTTACTAAAAATTATTCTTCATATTGTATACACTTTGAAGAAATTGAGTTGATTGATGGAGGTCATAGAATAAAAAGAAGAGTTCTAAGTAAGAAATTTAAGATCTACTATATATCTAAGTTTGGAGAAACTAATACAAAATTTATAATGAACTTTTGTTTCTAGAAAGAAGCAACAGGGAAAATTTTTTTTTCAAAAAAAGTAAAAAAGAAAGATGTTAGAGGGATACTGTAAAAGACTTTTCCAGGGCAAACACTGTAGATACACACACACACACACACACACACACACACACACACACACACACAATCTGCCAGATATATATATATATATATATATATATCTGTTTATATACTTATGTGTGTGTATATATACATGTGTGTATATATATATGTATACACACACACACACACACACACACACATATATATATATATATACTGTAGTCAGAAATCTACAAAGAATAAAAGCAAGTGAATTCTAAGAGATAAGGAATTTTTTTCTTTTTTTTTTTCTTTTTTTTTTCTTTTTTGTTTTCTGGGCCTATGGAAGTGCTGGATCATCTCGGAGAGAATCGCGTGTCTTTGCTTCTTTCCTTTTCTCCCTGTGACATGCGGGTCTGGGGAGTCCACAGGAAGTATGCTGGGACACCCAAAAGCTGGAAGATAGCCTTGTTGTCCCTCAGTCAGATCTGATCTCTTGTATGGAGTAAAGGAAAGAGCTCTGGAATGTGAAGAGGCACAAAATATTAGCCAGTCTGCCAGCTGTGACTCCTCATTACACTGAGGGACTTTTGCCAGAGAAGAGCATAGCAGAGTCACTTACAAAGGTGCCAATGGGAAGATATGGAAGGTTTGACTTTAAGAACTTACACTTAAAAAAATCTTGGGAAAGTCTGCATGAAGGTGAAGGGCAGATAGGATGTTCTATTGTAAATAACCATTACAAATGTAAGAAGTGTGGGAAAGTTTTTCATCAACACTCTAAATTTGTCATCCACCAGAGTATCCAAATTTCTGAAATGGCATCCAAATATGAATATGGTAAATGTTTAACCAGTCCTCAAAATAAAATCAACATCAAAAAAATAGTGGAGGAAATGTACACAATATATGTGGGAGAATGTTTAAGAAATCATCTTATCTAAATAGACATGTAAGTATCCATAGTGGAGAGACAGCCTTCAAAAGTGAAAAAAGTGGCAAAGCCTTTAGCTATTACTCATGCCATTCTGAACATCAGAAAATTCATACTGGAGAGAATTTCTATAAATATGAAGAATATGATAAAGTCTTTACTTGGTATTCACATCTTATTCACCATTAGAGAGTCCATTTACCTAAGACAATCTACAGATTTAATGCAATACCCATCAAATTACCAGCAGCATTCTTCTCAGACCTAGAAAAAATAATACAAGAATTCAAATGGAAACATAAAGACCAAGACTAGACAAAACAATCCTCAACAACAACAACAAAAAAAGCAGGAGGTATCACACTCCCAGACTTTAAACTTTAAACTTTATTATAAAGCTACAATAATCAAAACAGTCTGATATTGGTACAAGAACAGGCATATAGATCGATGGAATAGAATTGAGATTCCAAAAGCAAAACCTCAATTTCTTAACCAACTCATCTTCGACAAAGCCTCCACCACCCACTACTGGAGAACCCATTCAGTAACTGGTGCTGGGAAAATTGGCTGACCACATGCAGAAGATTGAAACTGGACCCCTACCTATCCCCATACACAAAAATTAACTCTAAATGGGTCACAGACCTAAATGTAAAACCTCAAACTATAAGAACCTTAGAAAACACAGGAGATACTCTTATGGAAATTGGAACTGGCAACCAATTCCTGATCAAAACTCTAAGTGCCCAGGCCATAAGAGATAAGATAGACAAGTGGGACCACATCAAACTGACAAGCTGCTGCAAAGCCAAAGAAACCATTAAAAGGGCAGAGAGACTGCTCACAGACTGGGAAAAAATATTTGCCAACTCCATGTCTGACAAAGGCCTAACATCAAGGATCTACAAGGAACTCAAATGTTCTAAAAAGAAAAAAAACAAACAGTCCCATTACAAAGTGGGCAAAAGATATGAATAGACACTTCTCAAAAGAAGACATATGTGCAGCCAACAGATACATGAAAAAATGTTCAGCCTCACTAGTCATCAAGGAGAGGCAAATTAAAACTACACTGAGATACCACCTAACTCCAGTCAGAATGGCCATCATCAATAACTCAAAAAATAACAGATGCTGGAGAGGATGTGGCGAAAAGGGAACACTTCTTCACTGTTGGTGGAAGCGTAAACTAGTACAACCTCTGTGAAAATCAGTGTTGTTCTAAAAATCGACTTTCCATATGACCCCGCAATCCCCCTACTGGAAATATACCTGTAAGAACTCAAATCACTCTATAAAAAAGATATCTGCACACGTATGTTTATCACAGCATTTTTTACAATAGCAAGAACATGGAACCAACCGTGCTGCCCATCAAAAGAGGACTGGATAAAAAAAAGTGGTACATATACACAATGGAATATTATGCAGCCATAAAGAAGAACAAAATCATGAACTTTGCAGCAACCTGGATAGAAGTAAGAGTTTATAATACTGAGTGGAGTGATTTCACACAGAAACAAAGATCTGAGCATCACATGTTCTCACTCATAAGTGGACCTTGAACAACTACTGTAAAACTTTAAGAAAAGTATTGACAGTAGTGGGAAACTGCAGAAGGGGGGAGGGGCATGGAGAGGTGGGATTGACAGTAGTTGATATCTGCCTAGTGAAGGCGGACACACCTTATCAACAAGGGTACTTGCACAATGAATATTTGTATACCTAGCCTTGAATTGTACCCTACAATTTTAAAATAAAAATTAAAGGAGGGGGAAAAAAAGAGACAAGGAATTCTAAGGATAAAATAGTTTTAAAACCAACTTTTAATCTGAGGGTTTTATTTTGATGGATGCCCAGATGTTGAGCAAAAGATAAAATGTATGTTCATTTTAGGTGCTTTGTAGTCTTAATATAGAGTACAACAACAAAGCTAAGGACATTGATTTTAGAAGGTCATTAAAAAATGCTATTATACAAATGAAAGTGGATTAAAATATAGAGTTTCTGGAAAGACAAATTGGATTTAAAACCAGGCCTTTTCAACTACTAATTTTATGACTGTAGATAAGTTTTGCATACACTCTGGGCTTTAGCAAGATCATTTATACCCTGAAAATAATAATACATGCATTTAAATTATCTAACCCCTAATGTAGAAACCTGTAACATGTTAGCTATCAATACCAACTCATCATTTTAAATTATTAATAGACTTTACTTTTTTGAGCAGTTTGAGTTTGCAGAAAATTGAACAGAAAGTGCAGAGAATTCCCATACTCCCTCTGTCACATCCTTCCCCAAACCCATTTCTCCTATATTTAACATCTTGCATTTGTGTAGTATTTGCTATTTATGATAAACCCATACTGGTACATTATTATTTAAAAAGTCCATAGTTTACAATAGCATTAACTCTTTGTATTGTACAGTTCTATGAGTTTTGCCAAATGTATATTGTAATGTATACATGATTATGATATCATAGAAAATAGTTTCATGGCCCTGAAAATTTCCTGTGCTCCATTATTTATCATTACCCCCTCTCTCAAACTCCCAACTCCTGGCAACTACTGATCCTTTAACTGTCTTTATAGTTTTACTTTTTCCAGAAAATATACAGTGGAATCATGTAGCATGTAGTTTTTTCATACTGATTTTTTGTCATTTAGCAATGTGCAATTAGGTTTCCTTCATGTATTTTCATGGCTTGAGAGCTATTTATTTTTATCACTGAATATAGTCCATTGTACGGATACACCACAGTTTGTTTATTCATTCCTTTTGAGGACATCTTTATCACTTTCAATTTTTAGTAATTATTAATAAAGCTGCTATAAACGTTTGCATGCAAATATTTCTGGAGACATAAATTTTAAATTCATTTGAATAAATATCTAGGAGCAGGATTGCTAGATTATAAGGTAAAACTATGTTTAGGTTTGTAAAAACTGTCTTCCAAAGTGGCTGTACCATTTTGCTTTTCCACCAGTAGTGAATGAGAGTTCCTGTTGCTCCACGTTCTCACCTGCATTTGTGTCAATGTTTGGGATTTTGGTCATGATAATAAGTGTCTAGTGGTATTTCACTGTTTCCATTTTCAATTCCATAATGATGTATTATATTGAGGATTTTTTAATATACATACTTATTTGGCATTTGCATATCTCATCATTTTAAAAATGTAATTATTATTTTTACACTACTACTCATATTATTGAATTGGCTTTGTTACACATTTGGAAACACTGAGCAATTCTGGAAAGAGTAAACCCAGAAAGAGAAGGGAAGGACACGAATAAATGATAGAACTCCTGATGGTACCTAAGATGCCAGACAAGAAAGGGAAGGTAAGGAAATCAGCAAATAACAATGACAACAACAAAATAAAACACTTTCCATTTAAAGATATTCATGCACTAAGACTGGTTGTATTCTGGAGGTGGTTTTGCTGGTCAAAGAAAAAAGGACAGGGAGAATTTGAGTGTGTGTGTGTGTGTGTGTGTGTGTGTGTGTGTGTGTGTGTGTGTGAGATAATTGAGAAAAATATCCAAATATTCCTTTTTATTCCTTGATCCTACTATACAGCATTGAAATTAGATGCAAAATCCTCCATCTGTAGTTAAACAAGATGCCCATAAACAATTTTTATTGTTTTAGTAGATCCATTATCACCACTCCTTCCTCTTCCTCTAAACTACAGTTTACTTCAGATACAACAACACTGAAATGTGTTGTTTTTTTTTTTAAAGAGTAATGAGAATATTTTTTGGATATAATCTAGTTTTTAGGTAATGTGAAAAAATTACATTACAGAAATCTAACATCCTATTAGTGGAAGTGAATAATGGTACAATATTGCAGCTTCAAATAGACAATGTTCATATGTGCTGGTACAGCAATGCCACTTCCAGTAATTTCTTCCAAATAATTATTTATAATTTTGTGTGGTTTTATCTAAAATTAAAGTCATTCAACATTTTTATTACATAAAAATTTCATAAAATAGAAAACAAAAATATTCCTAAACCTAGTCATAATTATATACGCTAGGGTAAACTGATATAATGAAATATTATATCCAGTCATCGAATATGAAGTTGTAAGAGAATAAAAGTTGTTCACTGCATATTTTGGTGTAAAAAAACAAGTCACACCATGACTATTCTCTTTTTCTGCACAGAAAAAAATAAAAATCATGAAAGGATATATAATAAAGTGTTAAATCTTTCCTCTGTTTGGTTGGATAATAGTTCATAACTGTATTCCTCTTCTTGCCTTCCTTCAGAGTTTGTTGAGTTTGGAGGTTTAGCACATAGACCTTGGAGTTACAAGAGAAGATTTTCCGTTATTGATTCTACCACTTAGCAGTTATATGCTTAGCTTAATATTCCAAACCTGGAGTTATTTGTTGCCTCTAGTCTCAGGTGTTGAATGTATGTACGAATGAAAAATGTATATGATGTGTTCATTTACAGTTTCAAACCTGCAAATGCCAATAAATGGTGATTATTCTCTTTATAATCTGCATTATGTGTGCAATGCAATATGCATTTTTCTCAAATTTTCAACAGGAAAGAGACAGTAAATTTTTAAATATTGAAAAAGTTGTAGAAAAATAAAAAAAGGTAAGATTCTGGAGTTATATAAAGAAATAGAGTTTAAAAGTATTGGTCTAAGTTTGTGTGTATAGATTTATAATATTAAAATATTACTGACCAGGTGAGGTGGCCCACACCTGCAATTCCAGAACTTTGGGAGGCAAAGGCGAGAGGATTGCCTGAGTCCACAGGTTTGAGACCAGCATGGGCAACATAGTGACACTTCATTTCTCCAATAAATAAATAAATAATTAACCAGGCATAGTGACTCATGCCTGTAGTTTAAGCTACTTGGAAAGCCATAGCAGAAGGATCACTTGAGCCCAACAAGTGGAGGCCATGGTGTCTGTGAGTGAGCTACTGTACTGCAGCCTGGGTGTCAGAGTTAGACTCCAACTCAAAAATAAATAAAAAATAAACATATTATTAGCAATATAGCAGTAACAAAGAAATGTCTAAGACAATAAGAAAGTTTACTCTTCGGAACAATTATGTCTGTTAGGAATGGCAGGACAACAGTTTTTCATTATACCTCTTATGCACTTCTCTTATTTTACTTTATAGAAATTGAGAAAATCCATTAAAAGGAAACAATTTTTAAATAAAGCCAGGGGCTCGACAAGATGGTGATGGGACAAGTCAAACTTTGAAGATCTCCACAAAAGGTGGTTCCTGAAGGTAGTTCTACACACCCCTGCAGCTGCTGACTCCATGAAGGGTGGCTGCTATAGTCGGTCCCATTCAGCAACAAACTGCCGCCACCAACGCACTATGGCCTCTGCAAGGGAATACTGCTGTGGTTGCTACCAGGTGCTGAGTAGCTGCCACCACTGTGGATCTCGGTTACGACTGGGCAATTTCCAGCTCCCTCCCTCACCCCAAGCCACCAGCTACACGCCAAACTGCAATGCCCAGCTATCTCGCTGGTTCCCAGTGCCTGATGCCAGACACACACCATCATTACCCTTCATAGTGGATCAAGTGGGGCCCGGAATGAGTGGAGCAAGAGGTTCAGAGAAAGTCAAGAGTCCATGCCTGGTGAGGAGCCACCCACCAAAGCCATTTTTCAGGCAGAGATTTGCATTGCTCCACCCAGTTCCTTACAGCTTCCACCTTGTAGCATAAGGTAACCTGCCAAACCAGGAAACAGAAGCCCCTCCCCTATGCTGAATCAGACACAGACGTCTCAGTTCTGTGTGGTGGACCTGTCAGGCAGCAAACCAAGGGAATTTACTCAAGCTATGAGTAACCCTATCTGTCTGCAATGAGAGCAGAAGGGAGGGGCTAGAGATCAGAGCTGAAGAGATTTTAGACATTCAGGAATGACATCAGAGCTAGTCTGGTTTCTTATTTTGATTTTTTATTTTATTGTTTTGACTGTTATGTTCACGTTTGGTTGCTTTTTGATTTGGATTACCTGTTTGTGCTGGAGAAGAATACATCCAAAGGCATAATTTCATTGGATTGTCTTTGTGTGATTACCAGTATGCTTTAGGGAATTTTGTTTGTTTGTTTGTTTGTTTTTAACTCTTTTTCTAGCTTTGTGTCTCTTTTCATTTGTTAGTTAGTATGTATGTCTGTTTTCTCTCTTACTCTTCTCTCTTTCCAACATCCTCCTGACCCTCTTCTTCCATTATTTTCCATTTTCTTACCTTATTTTGTTCCAGGGAGCAAACCTAAACCCCCACTGCATGGACAGATTGTAAGACATGGAGAAGTGGGTTCTAGAGTGCCCGTACACCTGTCAGTGGATACTGGGATCTATAGATAGATTCTAAATCACAGCTTCCCCCTCAATTAAATCTCAAAACTGCAAAAAGTATAGCCACCAACCTGTAGTCCAGCCTCAGAAGCGAGCAAAACCAGAGGATCCTCATAAGGAAGAACAGGAGATTGAACAAAAAGAAGTAAAAGCAACCCCACCTTTCCTGAAAAACAGAATTAAAGAAGGAGAGGGAAAAGGGGAGAGAAAAATCTACACAAATGAAGAAAAACTAAAAGACAAATATCGGTCTCTCACAGACCCCTGGGAGGTTAGACACTGAGAAAAGAGACTTTGGAATGCAAATGTTGAAGAGTCCCCAAAATGACTGGTCTCAAACTACAAACCCAGATATCAAGACATTAATAAAGAGATTGAAAGAATTGAGGAGAGACAAGACAAAAATAGGAAGGAGTTGATAAGTGAGATAACAGTAGTAAAAGAATATTGTGAATGAAATAAATAACAAACTGATAAGCATGGAAAGCAGAATTAGCCAAGCAGAAGAAAGAATCTCAGAATTTGAGGACCAAAATATAGAACTAACCCAAACTGTCAAAAACATAGAAAAGAAGCTTAAAAAGACAGAACAAAACCTTCAAGAGATGAACGATTACTTCAAGAGACCAAACCTGAGAGTAATTGGACTTTCTGAGGCAGAAAGAGAGACAGAAACCACCCTGGAACAAACATTCCATGAAATTATTATTATTATTATTATTATTATTATTTTTATTTTTATTTTGAGTTGGAGTGTCACTCTGTCACCCAGACTGGAGTGCAGTGGCCGCTCCCAGTCACCGCAGCCTTGACCTGCTGGGCTCCGGCGATCCTTCCACCTCAGCCTTCCAAGTAGCCGGAACTACAGGCGTGCGCTACCATGCCTGGCTGATTTTTTGATTTATTGTAGAGATGAGGTCTCACTGCCCAGGCGGGTCTCGAACCCACGGGCTCAGGCAATCCACTCACCTCAGCCTCCCAAAGGCGCGGGATTACAGGCTGAGCCATCGAGCCCGGCTCCATGAAATTATTTAAGAAAACTTCCCTCATCTCATCAGTGATGTGAAAATTCAAACACAAGAGATTCAGAGAACCCCTTCAAGACAACAAATAAGAAGACCAACTCCCAGACACATAATAATTCACCTAAACAAAGTAGGTATAAAAGGAAAAAAATCCTAAAGGCAGTAAGAGAAAAAAGGTCAGACTACCTACCATGGAAGATCAACTAGAATAGCAACTGATTTATCTACAGAAACCATTCAGGCTATGAGAGCTTGGAGCCCTGTCTTCAAAGTTCTAAAAGATAAGAAATTTCAAGCAAGGAAAACCTACCCAGCCAAGCTAAGCTTCATCAGTGAGGAAGAATTAAAATCTTTCCCAGATATCCAATCCCTAAGAACTTACACTAGCTCCAGACCACCTTTACAAGAAGCATTTAATAAAGTATTAAACACAGAATAAAAGGAAAAAAGAACAACAATGTTCTTCACAAGAGTACAGGAAAAAGATTAAAACTCACATGAACCAACACAAAAACCAAAAGAAAGACAACAAATAACGACAACAACTCTATAAGAACCTCATGATAGGAATCAACTCTCACATTTCAATAATTAACCTGAATGTGAATGGACTAAATACACTACTGAAAAGACATAGAATGGCAAAATGGATAAAATATCACCAGGGAACAATATATTGCCTTCAAAAGACTCATCTCATTAGAAAGGACACTCACAGACTCAAAGTAAGAGGATGGGAAAAAAATTTTCAGGCTAACGGAACACAAAAGAAAGGAAGAGTCGCTATCTTAATTTCAGGCAAAATACCCTTTAAGTTATCAAAAATTTAAAAAGATACAGAAGGCCAACATATAATGATAAAAGTTCAATCCATCAACAAGAAATATCCATCCTAAACATGTATGCATCCAACATAGGAGTGCTAACTTTCACAAAACAGCTTCTAGGTAAACTCAAAAAAGATATTGCCTCTAACACTATCATAGCTGGGGACGTTTATACCCCACTCACAACCCTAGACAGATCATCAGGTCAAAAACCCAACAACGAGATCTGGAACCTCAGTGTGACTCTTGACCAAATGGACTTAATTTAAACCTATAGAACTTTCCACCTAATGACCATAGAATATACATTCTACTCATCACTGCATGGAAGGTACTCTAACTAGACCACATCCTTGGCCATAAATCAAGCATAAACAAATAATAAAATATTGAAATTCTGCCATGCACTTTCACAAACCACAGTGGAATAAAAATAAATATCAACACTAGCAAGGTTCTCCCCAAACCCACAAAGACATGGACACTAAACAGCATGGTGCTAAACAACTCCTGGATAAACATGGAAATCAAATCGGAGATTAAAAGATATCTGGAAACAAATGAAAATGAAGAAACATCTTTCCAAAATCTGTGGGATGCCATGAAAGCTGTAGTAAGAAGGGAATTCATATATCTACAAATGCACATGAAGAAAATTACAAATTAACAGCCTAACAAGTCACCTAAAGAAGCTGGAAAAGCAAGACCACCAAAACCCTAACTTCAGCAGAAGAATCCAGATCACCAAAATAAAAGCAAAAATCTGGGACATAAAAGTCAAAAGGATAATACCAAAAAAAATCAATGAAACAAAAAGCTGGTTTTTGAGAGGATAAACAAGATCGATGATCCCCTAGCTAGACTGACCAAGAAAAAAAGAAAAAGCCCAAATAAATACAATCAGAAACACAAAAGATGAAGTCACATCCGACCCTAAAAAAAATACAAAAGATCATTAGAGACTTCTATGTACACTTGTATGATAACAAACTTGAAAACCTTAAGGAAATGGAGGACTTTCTGACATCATACAACCTGCCGAGGTTGAAAAAAGAAGAAACCGAGACCCTAAATAGACCAGTAACAATCAAGGAAATTGACTATATCATAAAAAAACTACCTACAAAACAAAAACAAAAACCCTTGATCAGATGCCTTTCCAGCAGAATTCTGCAAGGCATATAAAGAGAAACTGATACCAATCCTACTGAAAATATTCCAGGCAATTGAGAAAGATGGAACTCTCCCCAAATCATTGTATGAAGCTAACATTACATTGCTACCCAAGTTAGGTAAAGACGCAACAAAGAAAGACAATTATAGGCCAATATCTTTGATGAACATAGATGCTAAAATTCTCAACAGGATCCTAGCAAACTGGATTCAACAACACATCTCAAAAATCATTCATCATGACCACTTAAGTAGGCTTCATCCCTGGGATACAAGCCTGGTTCAACATTTGTAAGACCATAAATGTAATTAAATACATCAACAGATGTCAAAACAAAAACCACATGATTTATCATTAGATGCAGAAAAAGCTTTTGATAAAATCCAGCACCACTTCTTGATAAAAATCCTTGAACATCTAGGCATAGATGGAACATACCTCAAAATAGTAAGAGCCATCTATGAGAAACCCACAGCCAGCATACTATCAAACAGATAGAAATAGGAACCATTTTCCCTGAAACTGGAACAAGACAAGGATGCCCACTCTTACCCCTCCTGTTCAATATAGTTTTGGAAGTCCTGGCTAGAGTAATCAGAAAAGAGAAGGCGATCAGGATCATCCAAATAAGAAAAGAGGAAGTCAATTTATCTCTCTTTGCAGACGACATGAAAGTATTCCTTGAAAACCCAAGGGAATTTCTTAAAAACCTCCTTGCACTGGTAAAGGACTTTGCAAAGTCTCAGGGTATAAAATAAATGTGCAAAAGACAATCACATTTCTTTACACCAATAGGAAACAAACAGAAACCCAAATAAAAAGCACAATCCCATTCACAATAGCCACCAAAAAAATGAAATACCTTGGCATCTTCCTAACCAGATATGTGAAAGACCTTTACAATGAAAACTACAAAACACTGCTCAAAGAAATCAAAGATGACACAAACAAGTGGAAAAATATCCCATGCTCATGGATTGGAAGAATCAAAATTATTAAGATATCCATCTTACCTAAGGCAATCTACAGATTTAACGCAATACCCATCAAATTACCAGCAACATTCTTCTCAGATCTAGAAAAAACAATATAGGAATTCATATGGAAACACAAACGACCAATAATAGCCAGAACAATCCTCAGCAAAACAAACAAAGCAGGAAATACCACACAACCAGACATTAAACTTTACTATAAAGCTACAATAATCAAAACAGCCTGGTATTGGTAAAAGAACAGGAATAGAATTGAGATTCCAGAAGCAAAACTTCAGTTTCTCAACCAACTTATCTTCGACAAAGCCTCCATCACCCACCACTGGAGAGAGGAGAACCTATTCAGTAAATGGTGCTGGGAAAACTGGCTGACCACATGCAGAAGATTCATACAGGACCCCTATGTATCCCCATACACAAAAATTAACTCTAAATAGATCAGAGACCTAAATGTAAATCCTGAAACCATAAAAACTTTAGAAAACGCAGGAAACAACCTTATGGAAGTTGGAATTGGCAACCAATTCCTGAGCAAAACCCGAAATGCACAGGCCATAAGACATAAGATAGACAAGTGGGACCTCATCAAACTGACAAACTTCTGCAAAGCCAAAGAAACCATCAAGAGAGCAGGGAGACAGTCCACAGAATGGGAAAAAATATTTGCCAACTGCATGTCTGACAAAGGCCTAACATCAAGGATCTACAAGGAACTCAAATGCGCTAAAAAGAAAAAAACAAACAACCTCATTATAAAGTGGGCAAAAGATATGAATAGACACTTCTCGAAAGAAGACATACGAGCAGCCAACAGATACATGAAAAAATGTTCAGCCTCACTAATCATCAAGGAGAGGCGAATTAAAACTACACTGATATACCACCTAACTCCAGTCAGAATGGCCATCATCAATAACTCAAAAAATAACAGATGCTGGAGAGGATGTGGTGAAAAGGGAACACTTCTACATTGCTGGCAGGAGTGTAAACTAGTACAACCTCTGTGGAAATCAGTATGGCAATTCCTAAAAGTTCTAAAAGTCGACCTTCCATATGACTTCACAATCCCCCTACTGGGAATATACCCGGAAGAACTCAAATCACTCTATGAAAAAGATATCTGCACATGTTTGTTTATTGCTGCATTGTTCACAATAGCAAGATCATGGAACCAACCATGCTACCAATCAAAAGAGGACTAGATTTTTAAAAAATGTGGTACATACACACAATGGAGTATTACACAGCCATAAAAAAACAAAGTCATGAATTTCGCAGCAACCTGGATGGAATTAGAGTTTATAATACTCAGTGATCTTTCACAGAAACAAAGATCTGAGTACCACATGTTCTCACTCATAAGTGGACCTTGAACAAGTACTGTAATACTATAAGAAAAGGATTAACGGTGGCAGGAAACTACTGGGTGGGGGCATGGAGGTTGCAGGGAGATTGGATTAACAGTAGTCAATATATGTCTGGGGAAGGGGGGCATACCTCATCAACAAGGGTACCTGCACAATGCATATTCGTATACTAACCCTTAACTGTACCACACAATTTTAAAATTTTAAAAATTATATAATTATAAAAATAAAATAAAATAATAAAAATAAAGCCATTCTTTATTTTCTAAAACATCATCTATTCTAAAATTAAATAAGGAAATTATGAAGTTGAAAGTGAAATTGCTCTTTGATAATTAAAGGAATTTTGTTTTGTACAAACACTGAGGGGCAGTTTAAATTGAGTGGAATTTGACAGGACCTATATTAATCAATAAAAGAAACATGCTAAAAAAACACATCGCAATTGTAAGAAGTATGTATGGGCTATCATCCTTATTTTTATTTTTTTCTCTTTTTTTTCATTGCAAATTCTTGTTCATGCAGTGCTTCTGACATACTTCCTGAAGGGCTGA
Organism: Cephalopachus bancanus; assembly: GCA_027257055.1. Lineage (NCBI taxonomy): Eukaryota > Metazoa > Chordata > Mammalia > Primates > Tarsiidae > Cephalopachus > Cephalopachus bancanus. The sequence goes on from JAPVLO010000012.1 coordinate 4,474,658, forward strand.
GTCATGGCTGGTGCTGATTGAAGCCTTCATTGCAGATTTGCAAACATAGACAATGGCAATTTTGACAAAGGGCTAAATTAACAGAGTCCTGGAAATACTACAAGTAGATGGACAAGTAAGATAATATGTGAGAGAAAAAATATTTTTATGCAAAGATATATAAATAATATGCTATCATACAGAAACTCTCATCACTTTTATTTTGACTGACATGTTGATACTGTGAAAAGAACACTGGTTTGGGCTTCAGACATGGTTGTTATGAGTCTCAGCTGGCTAAGGAAACATAGACAAATTAACACTTTTCATATAATTTTTTAATCTATAAAATGTGAGTAATAATGTCCATGTGACAAGAGTTTGGGTAAGGATCAAATGAATGTGCCATTCAAATGAATCTGTTATTCAGGAAAACTTTCATTTTAAAATGTAGCGCTTATGCCACTCATACTTAGGTCCCTCCACTTCATTCATGGAGGTGACACGGTGTGCTGCCTTCCAACGTTGAGATCTGTTGGTTTTTAGTCATGCAGATTACAAAGATTGAGCAGGAAGAGGGTATGCATTTGAACATTCAGCGAGGATGAATGTTCAGGAGCAAATAGCCAAGGCTGGCAGCTCTATACTTTGCGGGGGAAACGCAGGGACCCCACAGACACTCCACAGCTGCGGGTTTTGAGGGGTATATTGGGAAAAGTCTATGAATACTTATTGATTAGAAATACAGTGTAGCCCTCTCTGCATCTGGTCATCAAGTCAAAACAAACCCAGTGAGCAGAAAGCTGCTGGACTGTTTACTAAATTGCCTTCTGACGTTCCCTTTCCAACAGCTTCTTTGCCTGGAAATAGCCCCTAATGCATAGAGCCATCAGCAAGTCCTCCACATCACTTCTTCCTCCATTCTTTTTCCAGGGGAGTGAATGTGTTTAACAAAGAGCAGTTCTGCCTTCTTACCACTTCATCCCCCCAAGGCCCCTCTAATGGGACACATTTGCATTTTTACAGAGACTCCTTTGTTTGTAGAGTTCTAGTTAGGAATCACAGTCCATCTGAGAGGAGGAAATCCGCATTAATTAGCAGGACAGTTGCAGTGGCCACCTTCACCTAGGAGGCTGAGGCACCGAACAGGGTGTGTGTGTGTGTGTGTGTGTGTGAGAGAGAGAGAGAGAGAGAGAGAGAGAGAGAGAGAGAGAGAGAGAGAGAGAGAGAGAGAGAGAGAGGAGAGAGGAGAGAGGAGAGAGAAGGTCGAGCAGGCGGGGATGGACAGGTGGAGCAGGCGGGGATGGACGGTGGCGGTGCTATAAAACTGAGATGAAAGCTTGGAGAAATGAAGCATGCTTTCTGGCAGGGACAGCCACGGAATCCTAGGGTCCTGGGGCGCGAGAAGGTCGGGGAACCGACTGCTTTCAGTATTTGCTGTCTTATGGCAACTGCTGCAGTGCTGAGAAAATGGGGAGAGCGCAGACAGGTGTGTCTGGGAAGCACCAAGGCAAAGCGATTGCAGGAGCTGCAGGAAGACAAAAGCGGAGGAGGTCCCTGCAGTCCTGTAGAGTGGTGGCGATGGCAAGAGCGGGTTTGGCTACCTTGCTGATAGGTGGCAGTGATGGTGGAAGCAGGGGTGGGGGAAGTCCTGTGCTGCACCTGCTCTGTGCTACCCCTAGTGAGGGATGCTGCAGCAGGTGCTTCTCAGACAGCTCCAGTTCAGCCACAGGCCGGGCTTGTGCGTGAACCAGCACCTGGTCTTTTTCCTTACCATGCCCGCCGTCCTGACCATCACCTTCAGTCTCAGCGTGCTCAACCGCTTCCAGCCCGAGGGCAACCTGGAACGCCTGGTTGCATCCAGCCACAGCCTGGCCAAGAGAGAGGGCAGGCAGGCCAGCAGATAATTTCCTCTGGACTAATCCAAAAGCCAGCTCTATTCGTACTCACCCAACCCTGAGAGGTATGGCAGGGTGATGCTCCTCTTCTCACCTGGGGACAATATTTTGCTGTGCTGGAAATGAAGTCAGCAAGGGCTGTAATTACTAAACTTTTTCCCATCTGGTAGGGAAAAACATCACATCAGCATAAGAAATGCCTGCTGTATAATATTATTTCAGTGCTAAATGGTTTCAAAGAGTGGAATACCGTGACCAGGGTGCAAGTGAAGTACCCTAACACTAAACTAAATGTGTGCTGATGAAAAGTTCTGCAGGTTTCTGACAGTTAAAGAAGTAGCACTCCATTTCTTGTCCCAAACAAAGTGAATAGCAAAGGCTTAATTTTTAGGGCTTTGTAGATAATTGCTTCTTTCACTGAGACAAAGAGGGGCAAATTGGGAGAAAAGGGGGAATAAACATAAGTAAAACAATATAAAACATACCGTTTTTATTAGGAATTAATTAGTGACTGGAATGTGAATGGTGAGTTTTTAACATTGATGGGACTTTCTTTCCATTCCCAGGTGAAATAACCACATATTTGCCAGCAACCTGGCTTGAATTTGATATTTGGGTATCTGTACCTATGTATCCCTGTGTGTCTGTCACTAATAAGTTATGACTATAATTGGGATTCCATAAATTTATATAAGAATGTAGTAGGGATTTCAACAATTGTGTATGTTTCTATTTGTATGGAATATAGCTAAAAAATCTCTAAATTTAAATAATTTGTCATTAAATGATAAACTAAAACAACAGTCAACAATTTTTTTCTGTATATGAACGTATAGTAATTATTTTAGGTTTTCAGGCCACATACTGCCTTTTTCATACGTTCTTTTTTTGTCTTCTTTTTTTTCTCTTTATTGTTTGTAGCAATCTTTTAAAACTGAAAATATAATAACAATACTTAGCTCTCAGGTCCATCTGATTTGAACCCTGGACAAGTTTGCTAAACTTAAAACTAGATTTTTTTTTTGTAACATAAGAGGTGGATACCTTTCCTTTCACAAAACTCCAGGCTAATCATGTATTTCATTCATGATGTGTGTGTGTGTGTGTGTGTGTGTGTATGAGTACGTGTGCATCATAATAAAAATAATGGAGCTTAACTAACCATAAAGAGATTATGTAGTAAATTTTTTCAGTCTAATTTTTCACTCTTTAATTCATGGCCAAATGTTCAGGATTGAACTGCTACAGGCAAAGAGACATGCAGACTCCAGGTAAATGCATTTTCAGGAATGAATGTAACTTCCAATAGAGTCACAGCTCCATTTGTATGTTAAACCCTGTGCATTCTGAAAAATTGCCAAGAAAGGAAAAGTGAAATCCTAAACTAGTTGTAGTTCTGAAAGTCAGAGGATTATTTCTGCTAACATAAGTGTGCATATGCATCAAGGCATGTGTTTGCAATAAGTGTCATGGGGAATCTGGAATAGATTCCAGCTTAGGAAAACAATGTAAATATAGTTTATTTTTAAAAGTTTTATTTATGTAGGTTTTATTAGTTTTTATTTATTGAATTTATTATTGTATTATATTTATAGATGTATAAATAAAACGATTTATTTTTAAACCTGTCATTGCTTACTTATTGGATTTATCATTAGATTATTGAATTTATGGCTTATAGCTAATTCAAAGCTAACTTTCTTAGTTAATTTAAGCAGAATAATATTCCATCCTCTTTACTGAATGTATATTGAATAGATTGAGGAATGTTGGAAAGTTTGGGATTTTTCAGGAAAACCCGTAACTGGGAAATTAACTGGTAATGACTGTGCTATGGTCTGAATGGTTGTGTATTACCCACTCCACAATATGTGGAAGACTAATTTAATATGTGGAAGACTAATTCTCAATGTCATGGTATTATGAGTTATGGCCTTTGAGAGGTGGGCATGAGGCCCGAACCTTCTTTAATGGATTAGTGTCCTTATAAAAGAAACCCCAAGGAGCTTGTTTGTCCTTTTCACCATGTGATGATACCGTGAGAGGGTGCCATCTTTTAACCAGAAGAGTGAGTCCTCACCAGATTCCAAATTTACTGGTGCCTTGATCCCAGATTTCTTAGTCCCCATAACTGTAAGAGATAAATTTCTGTTGTTTATAAGTTACCCAGTCTAAGGTATTATATTATGGCAGCCCCAAAGGACTAAGACAGACTGTCAGTGATCAGGACTTTGAAAGGTGTTGTAATTTTCCAGGCTTCATGTTGAGGGAAACTAGACAGACGGTTCTCAGTTTTAAATCTAGGTAAATATTTGCTTATCCCACAGTTACTGAAGAAAGAATGTTGCAGAGCAATTGTGAACACACAGTAAAGCTTTACATCCCTGAAAATCCATATACGACTTATTGTTTGCAAAACAATTAGATAAGATTGAGAGAAACTCTGTTTTCTAATATCTATGTCACCTCTAACATGTTGTCCAGATTGTCTTAGAATGTCACCCTCTGTTAAAAATCAGTCAAAAAAAATAGACCCTGTTCAGAGTTCTCTATATACCCTTGTATATGGAAACAGCACAGCATATCACATACCTTTTAGGAGACCTCTTTTAGTTCAGCTAGACCACCAAGTGATTCTAGGTAAGGAAACTCTTCCAAAGCAAATGAAATGATTTTGATTTGGTTGAGAGATTTTAGATGAAATGTTTAACTCTTCTGTCTTTTAATGTGTTAATGTGTTTCATATTTATTTTCTAATCCTTCTTACTTTATTTTCCAAGACTAAACTTGCCCTATTAACTGATAAATTGATACACTGTAGTTCATATGAAGTGTTTTATATGATTGCTGCTATATTGGTCAGGGAATGAGAAATTGAAGAAATAGATGGACCAAGAAATAGTGTTTAAACACTGTGAAGAGGATCAGATAATTCTTTTTTATGGAAAAATTAGCCAGTTTATGTTAAGAAATAATCTGGAGTTAAACCTTAATTTACAAAGAAACCTTAAGTAAATGAGAAGACATTTTTCTAAATGTATTTAAAACACTAGGTGGACTTGCTATAGAACCTCCTAAAACCTCTGGCATGTCTGTTGATTTTGTCCATGTAGAAGAAAAGATAGTGGTTTTGTATGGATTGCCAAGCTGTCTGTAAAACTTCTAGAATAAAGCTGAACAGTTTGTATGTTAAAGCCCTAACCTCCAATGTGATTGTATTTGGATACAGGACTATGAAGAAGTGATAATTGTTATGATATACCTTGGCATACACCTAACCAGAGAAGTGAAAGATCTCTACAGTGAGAACTAAAAAATGTTGCTCAAAGAAATCAAGGATGACATAAAAAATAATGAAAATGAAATTCCATGCTTATGGATTGGAAGAATAAATATTTTTAAGATGTCAATCCTACCATCTACAGAGTCAAGGCAGTACTCATCACATTACCAACATAATTTTTCTCAGACCTGGAAACGACTATACAGAAATTCATATGGAAACAAAAAGAGCATGAATAGCCCAAGTAAACCTCAGCAAATAGAACAAAGCAGGATGTATCACGCTTCCAGACTTTAAACGTCACTACAAGACTATAGTAACCAAAACAGCCTGGTATTGGTACAAGAATAGGCACATAAACCAATAGAACAGGATAGAGATTCTGGAAGCAAAAACTCAGTTGCTCAAGCAACTCATCTTTGACAAAGTCATCAATAACAACCACTGGGGAAAGGAGACATATTTAGCAAGTGGTGCTGGGAAAATCAGTTGAAAACATGCAGAAGAATAAAGCTGGACTTCTACCTATCAGCATACACAAAAATCAACTCTAAATGGATCAAAGACCTAAATGTAAAACCTCAAACTATAATAACCCTAGAAGAAAATGTAGGAAACACTTTTGTGCACATTGGAGTAAGCAACCGATTCTTGATCAAATCTCCAAAAGTAAATGTCATAAAAGCTAAGATAGACAAGTGGGACCTCACCAACTGAAAAGCTTTGGCACAGCAAAAGAAACCATTAAGAGAGTGGAGACACAACTCACATAATGGAAAAGAAAATTGCTAATTATATATCTGTCAAAGGCCTAACATCCAGGATCTACAAGGAACTCAAATTAGATAAAAGGGAAAAACAAAACAAAACAAACAAACAAACAAACAACAACAACAACAACAAAAACCAAGCAACCCTATTAAAAAATGAGGAAAGGACATGAATAGACACTTTTCAAAATATACTCAAGCAGTCAACAGATACATGAAAAATGCTCAGCCTTACTAATCATCAGAGAAATGCAAATCAAAACCACAATGAGATACCACCTAAATCAAGTAACGATGGTCATAATTAATAAATCCAAAGCAACAAATGCTGATTAGATTTCAGAGAAAAGGGACTGTTTCTATACTGTTTGTGGGAGTGCAAGCTAGTTCCACCTCTATGGAAAACAGTGTGGTGAATTATAAAAGAACTAAATATTGACCTTTCATATGATCCAGCAATACCTGTTCTGTGAATATGCCTGGAGGAACAAAAAGTGTTTTACCAAAAAAGACCCCTGCACATGCATGTTTATAGCTGCACTAGTTACAGTAGCAAAAACATGGAACCGACTCTATTGCCCATCAAAAGTGGGTTGAATAAGAAAAATGTGGTACATATACATAACAGAGTATTATGCAACCATAAAGATTTTGCAGCAAATTGGATGGATTGGAGACCATCATAGTGATCTATCACAGAAACGAAGAACTGAATACTGCATGTTCTCACTCATAAGTGGGATCTCAATATTAATCACATTGTTACAAGGGAGGGATTGGCAGTTGCTCGACACTGCCAGGGAAGGGAGTGGGAAGGCATATAACAGTGCAAAGGGTATCTGGTCCTAAACCAGAGAGAGTAAGGACCAATTGGAGGCCCAAACTTCACCTGTACTCACCCTACTTGTGTAGCTAATCCTGATTTGTACCTCACATTTCTATAATACATAAAATAAAATAAAATAAAGAAGTGACAAAGGTTAAATGAGGGCATAAGGATGTGTTCCTAATCCAAGAGGACTGGTGTCCTTTTAAGAAAAAATAAGAGACACCAGAGTTCTCCTCACATTACATGAGAACACAGCAAGAAAGTAGCCATTTGCAAGCCAGGAAAAGAGTCCTCAAAAGGAACCAAATCTGTTAGTATCTTGATTTTGAATTTCCCAAGCTTCAAAACTGAGAAAATTTTGTTGTTTAATCCACTCAGTTTGTGATATTTTGTAATGTCAATCAGGACATTACCATCCAAGAGTCATTCCTTATATTTTCAGTCATTTGAGTAGTAAACAGAGCTATAGTACCTACTAAAATCCAAACAATGTGTTAGGGATACAGTGGAAGGAAAGACAAACTGAAATCTCATCCTCAATTATATATATATATGTCAATAATATATATATCTCATATATATGTCAATAACAGATATAAATTATCAAAATAAATCATAAATATCACATAAAGATAGTTTTTATAGAGAAGATTACTTAAGGTTATAAGAAAAAGAATGTCTATAAGATTGCTTTAACCAGGATTGTTTCTCTTTTACTTAATTTTACACTCTATCCCCCCAAATAAAGAATGTAAAGACCCTAGAGAATGGAATGAGCATATTTAGTGGGAAACTAGAAAACTAGTGTTACTGAAGCAAACATTGGAAGATAATGATATCAGGAAGATGTGAGGTATGATCAGTGGGATCCAGATCATTTGTGTTTTGTTGGTCTTCAAATTATATAAGACATATATTCTTAGCATTCAAGAAGAAATTTCAGTATTGTAAGCAGAGGATCATTATGCTCTAACTGATACATTTAAAACATTACTCTATTATGTGGAAATTGAATTGTAAGAGACAAGTATGAAAACTTGAATCTGGAGGCTATTGTATTAATTTAGATGAGAGATGATGGAGGCTGGTTATGATTTAAGTGGTGAAGATGTGAGAAGAGATAATATCTGAAAAATGCATTGAAGTTAGAAGAGACAAGACTAATTTTTGGATTTTATATGGCTTCTTCAGGAAGAGAGCAAAATAACTCCTAGAATTTTTGCTGAAGAATTAGATAAATAAACTATCCTTAAGTTTGTGAAACTACTTAAAATGAGGAGGCTTCTGGCAAGCAGATCACTATTGTATGGCCAGGCTGTTTGAAATACTTCTTAAAACATTAAAAAGAGATGTCATTGATGCAATTGGGCTGTGAGTTTGGAGCTTAAAGGAGAATACAATCATGGCAAAGGGAAAATTGTATATCACTATCGTATCAGTGGAACTAGATGAGATCATGCAGGGAGAGAATGCAGATCAACATGAGGATGGGAAAAAAAGGAGGACATAGGCTTAAAAGTTAACATCAAATATCACTGTTGTAGGGCTTCAAGTCATATTGGAAAAAAATAGAGTATTTGACTTTAACTAGAATCAAAGTGTTAAGGTAGGCTTTTCCATACTTATATGAAATCTTATAAGCACTTTCTAGGTCCTTATAATTATGTCTTACAGTACTCCAACTTGAGTTAAATGAAGTAATATATTAATCTCTAGTTTATTCTTTGGATTTCCTATAAAATATCAATATTTTCAGAACTCACAGCTCTCATTTTTAATTTTTAAAATAAACTTTAAGGAGAATTTTTAAATGTTGCCCATTTAATTTGAGTACTTGTCTTTTCATTACTTAATATTCACTGCTAGGCCAAATATAGAGAGAACTTTGAGGATATGGCTGGTAAGTTTTGCATACTTGCAACATTCTCCACATGGCACACTGTAGAAAATGAAGCATAGTTTAAGATTGATCACAGACTTACATAAAAAGAGATTTTTATGCTGCTTAGAGTTCTCAGCTTCGCCAGCAAAGCTAAAATATCTTAACATCACATATTATATAAGAAGATCCAAATTAGAAGCCTGATAGGGAAAGAAGAAACAAATCTAAGAAATGGATCCTACAGTTAGACTTTCTATTCTCACCATTTTCTACTTAGCCATAACCCTTCATCCAAAGACTATCTAAACACCAAAGCCAGAAACCTTAAAAGAAAAAAGAAAAGAAAGGCATCACTAGTCTGATCAAAGAAAAAAAAATACTGCAATATATAAAGAGGTAAGAAGACAAATGGAAAGTTGGGGGAAAGACTAACAATAGAAAACAAAAGCATTAATACACTTGAAATATAAAGGGCTCCTAAATATCAATGAGAAGAAGACAAATAATAATAAGAATGAGAAAAATATAGGAATCAATAATTGCCATTAGAGATAAAAAAGGCCTAAAGTATATAAATATATTTTTAATATCACCAACAATTCATAAATGCAAAGTAAAATGGCAAGATTCTATTGCTACCACTCTACTTAACAAAACTTTATACAAATTTAAAATTTCTTAAGATATGGTTAGGTAACAAAAAAACACAGAATCAATAGAGACTTAAACCAAGTTGAAAGTTTTTTTTTCCTTTTTCCACAGAGACCTCAGAGGTGCGCAGTCCAAGATTGTTGCAATAGTTCAACTTAGTAGGTGCACCTTGGACTCTGGCTGCTTCCAGCTTACCATGCTCACATTCCTAGAAATAGCTATTTTCCTCAGAATCCAGAAAGGCCTTCCAGACAATGCATCCTAGACAAGAGGATGGTGGAAGGATAAAGTAGGGCATATGTCCCAAGTATCATTTCAAGAAGATTCCCAAAACTACTATGGAATTGTTAAATTCATTGGCCAGGACTTACTCAGATGGCAATGGGCTGAGAAATGTAGCATTTTGGACATAATATATTTGATGAAGTTTCTATTACTATTGAAAATATATATATTGTTTCCTATCAAGGGAAACATGTTAACAATGATAATTCTGCCTTTTAATGATGGTATAACAAATTATCTTATTAATTTTCAGGTAAAAAGAAAATTCGCACTTTTAAAAATACCAGATGAGATGCAATAGTTGACAAAAATAGCAACTATTTGTTTTTGTTTTTGTTTTTGTTTTACAAAAACTCCAACTTCTAGAATGTTAGTTTAAAGAAAAGATACATTACCTGGGCATTATTTCTGAAGACATTGTTGGTATAGCATAAAATTGGAAACAAACTAAATGCCATTCAATAGAAGACTGAATACTCACTATTGCATTTTTTTATAAAATGTAATAATGCTAGCTGGGCTCAGTGGCTCAGCCTGTAATCCCGTGCCTTTGGGAGGCTGAGGTGAGTGGATTGCCTGAGCCTGCAGGTTTGAGACCTGCCTGGGCAGCGAAAGCTCATCTCTACAATAAACCAAAAAAAAATCAGCTGAGTGTGGTAGTGCATGCCTGTAATTTTGGCTACTTAGAAGGCTGAGGTGGAAGGATCGCTGGAGCCTAGTAGGTTGAGGCTGCGGTGGCCGGGAGCGGCCACTGCACTCCAGTCTGGGCGACAAAGTGAGACTCCAACTCAAAAAAAAAAAAAAAGTAATAATGCTTTACTAAACATAAACTAAATCTATGTGTGATATATTAAGTAAAAATAAAAAGTTGTAAAGCATTAGATATTGTAATATTTGTATTTTAAAATTATATATATGTATAAGTAATATATTCCATATAAGATTTTTGTTTTATTTGTAGTGTAAAAATTATGGCTCAGGTTTACATATTTGATAGGAGTATTGAATTATATATGTAGTACTTTTATAATAATGCCTTGTACACTATACATGCTCATCACTCTAAATAGCTTGTACAAGGATATACATCTCGTAAATAACTAGCAAAAGAGACAAAATTCAAATCCTTGACTGTTGGGAGCCAGCCTTGGAGGCCCGCCTGATTGACAAAGTCCAGGTGCGCTGAGGAACCCTAGCCGCAAAGCGAGCCCAGGAAAATGAAGCCCTTCTGTCTTCCACCTTTGCTGTTTGGTATGGCCGAAAAATTCTGGGCAGTTGTGGAAGAAGAAAATGGCATGTTTACGCGAAGTACTCACAGCTAACCTGAGAATATCATGGTTCATTTTTCCATTTCCCACTATGCCATTTGGCCTTTTCTAACATATGCAATGGTTAAACTCTGAAGAACATCAAGAATGCTTTCTTTCACTTGGTTATAAGTTATTAGATATTGCTTGAGTAATAAATGATATAAGTATATTCACTCCTTATTTGATTTAGAATTATGTAGTTTAGTGTTTAGACATAAGGTTTTTTATTTTTATTTATTTATTTTTTATTTTTTGAGTTGGAGTCTCACTCTGTTGCCCAGACTGGAGTGCAGTGGCCGCTCCGGCCACCGCAGCCTCGACTTGCTGGGCTCTGGAGATCCTTCCACTTCAGCCTTCCAAGTAGCTGGAATTACAGGCATGTGCTACCACACACGGCTGATTTTTTTTTGATTATTGTAGAGATGAGGTCTTGCTGCCCAGGTGGGTCTCGAACCTGTGGGCTCAGGCAATCCACTCACCTCAGTCTCCCAAAGGTACAGGATTACAGGCTGAACCACCGAGCCCAGCTGACATAAGGTTTTTTAGAAGCACAAGTTTATAGTAAGTTCATTATGAATTCATTATAAGTTCTAACACTTATCTAGGAGTTATGTAGGTGATTTATAACACTGTTTTCACAGATTTAGGATGAAGATTAATCACTAAGGTTTTTACTTAATTCAATAGTTAAAATTCTAAGTTAACATTTATAGAGTGGGCTTTCACTGAATTCATGATATACTAATCAGATACTTTTATGATAAATTAACTAGAGACAGAAAGCAACTTTGGGGGCCTGGGAAACATCACTAAAAGCTTCTTTTGAGTCCTCTTTAGAAATAAGCACTGCAGGATAAGAGAAAAGTAATGAAGACACCTGGACAAGAAGCGCTTTGAAGGTCATAGAAGCCTCAGAGAAGAAAACTCCCACTATGTGAAGAAATGTGTACTTGGAAACTTTCTTGAGACATTTCAAGGACTGTAATTTGGGACTTTGAACTAAAACTATCATTTTTGGCTTTATGATAAAGACTCATTAACTAAAAGTAGATAGTGTTCTTGGCTTGTTTGTCACTTCTAGACCGCTAGATGATGGTAACTTTTAAAGCATATATACATGAAGAAATTTTCTTTGTCTTGCCCCTTTACAAATGATATAAAAGCTGTGTTAACTAACATTAAATTGTCATCTGTTCAGCAAGCAGGTGTCTGAGTATATTATTTTTGTCTTTCACTTATTCGTCCCTCCTTCAGGAAACCCAAGACCCGGCAGGGGCAGGACCCCCGCAAGTGGCGCCCAATGCATGGTGGCTTGAAGGTTATCTTTTATCTTTCTTTTCAGGATGGATAGGACCTCACCTGGGGCACCGTGGGCCCCCCTGTAGAGATAAGCAAGGAAAGGATAGGTGAGAAGTGCTAGAGTCATGATAAAATCATGGGCCAGAGAGAGTCTAAAAAAAGAAAACTGTTCATCAGTATTCTAATAGATACATTATCAAAAAGAGGAATTAAAGTTTCCTCTACACTATTGTCTCATTTTCTCCGTTTTATACAGGGACAGTGCCTCTGGTTCCCTGAAGAAGGCACCATTAATTTAACAACATGGACAGAGAGTGGGGAGGAATTAAAGCTATATTATACTCTCCATGGTCCAGAGCAAGTGCCTGCAAATGCTTTTGCATTATGGAATATAATTAGAGATGTCTTAAATCCACAACAAATGGTTAATAAAATGCCTGCCCATTAAAGTAAAAGAGGAACCAGGTGAAAGAACTCCCCTATTAACCCCTGTTCCTTCCCAGGCAATGTTAGACATTGCTCCTGTTGATGATGATCCTCTACCCCCTGAGGACAAGGAAAACTTAGAAAAAGAAGCAGCTACGTATTATGAAGAAAAATATCCAGATAATTTAAATTTGCCCCCTGGCACCAAAAGACCTAGCAGTGCCGGGAGGGAGGCATTGTGATTTGTGACCGTCTTGATCTGAGAGAAAAAAATTGTTTTTCTATACTAATTCTTGTTATATAAAAGGGCTGTTTCCTCATATTGAAATAGTCACCATTCCTGTCAATAAAACAACTATTCTTGATTTACTTGTTCAATTACAGCAATTAATAATTGTTAGAAACCAACTGTTTTTTATAGGTCATATTAAATCTCATTCAGAACTCCCTGAACTTCTAAATCAAGGTAATCAATTAACAAATGTCTTGATAAAATTAGCCATGTGCCTCTCTCGAAGATTCTTTAGTCAATTAAGCTCAGCAATCCCAATGAATTCACCACCAAAATGCTGCAGCTTTAAGATACCAGTTTCACATTCCAAGGGGAGACAGCCTATTAACTCTCTCCCCTCTAAGCTTTTGCTTTTCACAATTGGGTATTCCAAAACAATTAATAACTGATAATGCTCCTGCTTATACATCCAAGGCTTTTCAACGTTTTTGTGCCCAATTTAACATTTCTCATTCCACAAAAATTCCTTATAATCCTCAGGGTCAAGCTATAGTTGAAAGAGCCCATCGAACACTAAGGAATCAAATAGTTATATTGCAGGAAAGGCAGTTTAAGTTTAGCTCTCCCTATCATATTGTAAATCATGCCATCAGAAAAACTTAAGGCAGCAAAAGAGTTGGTGCAACTGCAACAACTGGAAGCTGGTCACATTAAGCCTTCCACTAGTCCCTGGAATACCCCTTTATTTGCTATTAAGAATAAATCAGGTAAATGAAAACTCTTACAAAATTTAAGGGCTGTTAATGCTACTATGAAAACTATGAGAACACTCAGCCTGGAAAAAGCCATCAGGTTCCAGAAATTCCTGGCATTACTGTTTACGACCTTGTTAGTTATTTGTTTGTTTTAGAATTCTCCTTTAAGAAATAAATTACAAGTGTTCAGAACAAATTCTGGGTTTTCAAAAAATGTAAACAAATAAGGAAGGTTTTCACCTCCTTTGTCCTCTCCTGTTCCTCCTACAACTCTGATTCCTGCTTTCCCTCTAACTCAAAGTCTGACTCAGGTGGTTTAACTACTCCTGTTTCTTGTAATCTGCTCTGTCAATTTCTCTTCCTTCTTGCTCTCCACCTTTATCTGGGAAGGAAGGGCTGGCATCTACGGCCATGGCACCTAACCCTGACCTTCAGTCTTTCTCTTGTACCTTCGGAGAAGGGGCGGGTGCCAAAGGCCATGGCACCTGACCCCAGCCTCCAGTCTTTCTCTTGTCTTTGGAGGAAGGGCCGGTGCCAAAGGCCATGGCACCTAACCCAGCCTCTAGACTTCTCACCCCCACTTTTCCCCACTGCTTAATAACCTCCTGGTGGTAGCCCTACTAACTGCTACAAGTCACCACTCCCCATATGTACTTGGAAAGCCCATTCAACTTTCCACATGACTTAATAGGTCTCTTCTCAAGGGGGTGACTGGGACAAAAGGAGGTTAAAATTCTTATTTGTTGTTTTCTTATGATAAATTTCTCTCAAGTTATATCTAAACTGGGAGTATATCAACCTTCTTTCCAGACAAAAGTATAGGAATCATATATATTAATCCTGTTAACTAACCACAGGCTACTAAGACAAATAAAAAAGGTTTTTCAAAAACCAGATAAAAATTCAACAATGTTTCTAAGTCGCCTTTCTGAAACATTGCAGCAGTTTACTAATATCAATTTAAATTCTCTGGAAGGACAAGCTCTTTTGGCTATGTATTTTGTCTCTCAGTCAGCACTGGACATTAGGTACAAACTCCTCAAAAGAAAGAAGGGCCCACAAACCCCTCAACTAAAGCTGTTGGACATGGCCTTTATAGTCTTTAACAATAGGAAGGAGAAAAGAATGCAGGACCGCAAACATAAAAGGGAAGCGTTTCAGCTTTTGTCTACTACTTTAGCAAGAGCTACATGCTCAGCTCTGCTTGAATTTCCCAGTCCAATCCTTCCTTCACCCCTTTCAGTTGTGGAGTGCAAGACATTGTATCCAGGCCCCTCACTGTGCCATTGCTTCCATGTGTTCTGGGATATAAAATGTTTCAACACTCCTTCCTTATTATGCCAACGTGTCCAGCTCCATTATTGGAAAGGAACCTTATACACAAAATTAAAACTCCTATTATTCTTTGCCCTCACCATTGTGCTTTTTGGTTGCCTTTTGTTTAGCTTTGGATTTCCCTAATAGTTCTACATTGGATCCTATCTAAGCCCTTCCACTGCTTATAAACTTACTGCTTTGGTTGGAGCTCTAAGGTTAGAAAAGTATAAAAAAGATATTTGGTATAAAGTATGTTTTTAGTACAAAAGGATAAAGGAAAGAGAAATAATTGTATAGGAAAAAGTCTTATGTGGTACATTTTTGTTCTATGGTGAATGGCTGGTTGTTTGAAGAAAAAAAAGGAAAGGGAAAGGAAGAGGAAAAAGGGTATAAAACAAAAATAGAAGGTTCAAGCATTAAAAAAATGGCTTAAGTATGTCAAACATGGTACGTGAAAGCCAGGAAGCTTTTTGGCCATAAGCCTATTTTAATTGTAATACTTTACACTGCTCCTCAAATAACTTGGCTTTGTAAAACATGCCCTGTGTGGTAGTTAGCTGTAGCCCACTTTACTGAGCAAGTGGACTCCCACTATCCTCCTTCTTCACTTCTTACTTTTGCAAAAAATCATTCTTTTATCTTTCTTCAGGTTACCAGTGCTCAACCTCTACAAAATGCTACCTTGGTTTTTACAGATGGCTCCTTTTCTGAAACAATGGTTACTGTTATTAATGGTGTTACTTCTTGTTTTCAAACAGATTATAATTCAACTCAATGAGTTAAGCTGCTTGCAACTTGTCAGGTCTTTACAAAAAAAAATTTTTAATCTCGACACTAACATTATGTTACAGGTGTACTGCATCATTTAAAAACTACTAGTTTTCATGCTGTCTCTTCCTTTTCCCCCACTAACATAATTGTTCTTTTATAAACCATTCAATTACATATTTGTGCTAGCACAAAACCTGTTTATGCTACTCATTATTCATGCTCATTCTGCTCTTCCTTGGTCCATTATCCAAAGGCAATGCTCTTGCTAATGAGGCTACATAATTTTTTGCTTTTCCTTTACTAGCAGCTACCACTTCCCATGCCCTTCATCATCAGAATGCCTAAAATTTACTTCACCTATTTGGGTTCAAGACCACCTCATTAGAAATGTCTGGCTTCCCACCCCTACCACCATTCTGCGAGAACCTGCAAACCACCAACTTGGGGACAGCTGAAGGTACTGACGTGTGATGCAGAGGACTTGGGTTGGTCTCAAATTACTTCTCTTACTCTCTCTACTGTTTTTATTGCTATACTGACTATTTTAGCAAGCCAGGTGGGTTGTATTTATTCAAAAAAATCTTATTTGGCTTATATCCCAAACCCTCCAGTGTTCCAGCCTGTTACATGGGATACTAAGATTATTACTATTTTTACTAATCATTCCTCTTTATTAAAAGGCTGGGTCAAAACTGTTCATCATGGGTCAAAACTGTTATTAATCATAATTTTTCCTTTTTAGGTTGTTCTAGTTCTCCTCCAATATGTTTTAGTTTACCTAAAAAATCATACTACTTGCATAAATTGTAAATTAACTAATTGTCTTACTTTTTCTAATTCATATAGAGAATTTATGATTCTTAAACAACCTTCTTATTTGATGATTCCTGTAAATCTTCCATCTCTTTGGCATGATGAATATAGCTTAAAACATTGTATGAGGTTAATTCATTGTTGTCAAGGCCAAAAAGATTTATAGCAACTTTGATTTTAGGAATTACAGCTTTAACAACTATTGCTACTTCAGTCTCAGTTTCAGCCATAACTTTAGCTAAAGAAATCCATACTGTTACATTTATAGATCAGTTATCCAAGAATGTCTCATTGACTTTAGCTACTCAGGAAATTATTAACCAAAAATTAGAAAATAAAGTTAATACACTAGAAAAAGCTATCTTGATTATAGGACAAGAACTTGTAATCCTGAAAATTAAATTGGCTCTGCAATGCCATTCAGAGTTTAAATGAATTTGTGCTACTCCCTTACAGATAATTAAATCTGTCCATAGTTGAAACAAAATAAAAAACCATATCCTTGAGATTTGGAATCATTCAAATCTAAGTATAAACCTTTCTAAACTTCATAAAAAAATACAGGACATTAATTTGACTGAAAAACAATATGAGTACACCCAATTGGCTCAGTCAATCTTTAACAATGTTTCTTCATTTATCAATCAAAAATCATTATTCTCTATATTAATCAATGTGGGAATTTGTGGAGGAATAATTTTATTATTATTATGCTTACTTCCAGTAATCTTCAAATCATTGAAAAACAATGCATGGAATTTCATGGCTAAGCATGGAATTTCATGACTTTGTATTAAAAAACAAAAAAGGGGGAGATGTTGGGAGCCAGCCTTGGAGGCCCACCTGATTGACAAAGTCCAGGTGTGCTGAAGACCCCTGGCCACAAAGCGAGCCTGGGAAGCTGAGGCCCTTCTGTCTTCCACCTTTGGTGTTTGGTATGACCGAAGAATTCTATGCAGTTGTGGAAGAAGAAAATGGCATGTTTATGCGAAGTACTCACAGCTAACCTGAGAATATCATGGTTCATTTTTCCATTTCCCACTATGCCGTTTGGCCTTTTCTAACATATGCAATGGTTAAACTCTGAAGCACATCAAGAATGCTTTCTTTCACTTGGTTATAAGTTACTAGATATTGTTTGAGTAATAAGTGATATAAGTATATTCACTCCTTATTTGATTTAGAATTGTGTAGTTTAGTATTTAGACATAAGGTTTTTTAGAAGCACAAGTTTATAGTAAGTTTATTATGAATCCATTATAAGTTCTAACACTTATCTAGGAGTTATGTAGGTGATTTATAACTGTTTTCACAGATTTAGGATGAAGATTAATCGTTAAGGTTTTTACTTAATTCAATAGTTAAAATTCTAAGTTAACATTTATAGAGTGGGTTTTCACTGAATTCATGATATACTAATCAGATACTTTTATGATAAATTAACTAGAGACAGAAAGCAACCTTGGGGGCCTGGGAAACATCACTAAAAGCTTCTTTTGAGTTCTCTTTAGAAATAAACACTGCAGGATAAGAGAAAAGTAATGAAGACACCTGGACAAGAAAAGCGATTACGGAGCTTTGAAGGTCATAGAATCCTCAGAGAAAAAAACTTCCGCTATGTGGAGAAATGTGTACTTGGAAACTTTCTTGAGACATTTCAAGGACTGTAATTTGGGACTTTGAACTAAAACTATCATTTTTGGCTTTATGATAAAGACTCATTAACTAAAAGTAGATAGTGTTCTTGGCTTGTTTGTCGCTTCTAGACCACTAGATGGTGGTAACTTTTAAAGCATATGTGCATGAAGGAATTTTCTTTGTCTTGCCCCTTTACAAATGGTATAAAAGCTGTGTTAACTAACATTAAATTGTCATCTGTTCAGCAAGCAGGTGTCCGAGTATATTATTTTCGTCTTTTGCCTATTTGTCCCTCCTTCAGGAAACCCAGGACCCCTGCACTTGACCTTTTGACTACACTTTTCTGCCTCAGGATATTGGAAGTTATAGTATTTATTACAAGGTACATTTTGTAACATAATTCAGAAAGCCCAGAAGTTATTTTATAAACAGATTAGGCATCATAACAGATGAGCTTTTACCAAAATTAGGATTTATTTTAATCTGATACAATATGTCATGTTTCAAAAAAAATGAGCTTTAAAGTGTTATTTATTTAAATAAATTTTTCATTGTTCCAAAAACCTAAGTTTAAAAAAAGGCTGTGAACTTATTTTATACTTATGCTTATTTTCTATTTTATTATTATTATTGTTTTAATTGAAGTCTCACTCTGTCTTCCAGGCTGGAGTGCAGTGACACTCTCATGGCCACCACAGCCTCAACCTGTTGGGCTCAGGCAATCTTTCTGCCTCAGCCTTCCAAGTAGCTGGAACTACAGGTCTGTGCCACCATGTCTGACTAATTTTTGTTTTATTGTAGAGTCTTGCCACATTGCCCAGGCTGAGTTTGAACTACTGGGCTCAGACAATCCTCTTGCTTCTGCCTCCTAACATGTTGGGATTACAGATGTGAGCTACTGTGCCTGTTTTGTACTTACTTTGTTTGTTACTGAAAACTGATTATTTGACCCAGAGTACATTTCTCAGGCCTGTATGTTAGTATACATCAATTTTAAGTAAAATTGACAGCCTAATAAAGATAAATTTAGTCTATTGATTCCTGTAAGTGGTGAGACTATCAGCCAGAAAAAAGTTAGTCTCCAAAAGACAAACAAAAAAACAAAAGAAAGGAAGAATGAAAAGCAGGCTAGCAAACGGAGAAACATTAGGTCTTCTCATTTTATGATGTATTTACGATAAAGGGGAAATATGCATCTCTGATGTTAAGGAAATAGTGTCTGCAAGTAGAAATTATGTTTTATTTTCTATTTCACACTCCAGTTAAAGTAATACACTATTTGAACATTTTAATCACTTTTTAAACTTTTATTTTGTTTTATTTTGTCTGAAAACATTCATACATCTAGACATGTAAGGTTTCACATACAAACACAGCTATGTATGCACACCTGTATATATGATTCATATGATTTTTGAAATGAAAATTAGTTATAGAAGTTCAATTATACTATTACACTTTACATTTTAAATCTTAAGAGATAGTAAGCAAAAAGGCATGTTAATCTTTTCAAATAACAATGAATAAATGAATATGTGAATGAACAATTATTAATCAAAGATGGTGATCATGAGGGAGGCCCATATTGCCACCTGTGGCAGCATACCCTAATTGAAGAATTAATTTCTTGGTGAAATCAAGATGCCTAAACACATAAAGTGATAAAAGTCACATCACATGAGATAATATAGCACACACTCATGGCATTAGAGCATCACAAGCCCTTGTAATGTGCATGCAATACTTTTAATAACTACCCAAGTAGGAAGGAGAAACAACTGCCTGATCATCCCAGAGCACACTTTTGATTCAAGGTTGGTTTCCCATAGGATCTATCTAAGGGTGCTCATCGAAGGATCCACAAAGACATTTTACCCATAAGTTGGCCCCAGGCCTATTCAGTTGCCATATTGACTTAGAAAGGTTTAAAAAATGTTTTATGATATCATTTCTGTGGCATAATGTCATGAAAACAACATTGGTGATAGGTCTAGACCAGCAGTGTGTTTCCGGGGATGGATAACTACCTTGTACCAGTCAACATTCACTGTAATTTAATGGATATGTGCATGGAGCTAGTTATTTTTCTTAGATTAAAAAATATAGTATATTTAGAAAGGAAATTAGAGAAAGAGGGAATTCACCTCTCCAAGGTAGGGAAGGGGGCCAAAGTTTAAGAAAACAAGACCTGGTTATAGCTCAAAGAGCACAGGGCCACACCATAGCTTAGCAAGACAATGGCCTTGCATGGAGTTATTTACAGAAGATTATTTTATTAAGTTAATCCCACATTCAGGCCACATTTCAGACCAACTCCATCAGAACCTCCAAGGATGGAAGCAGGCATTGATATTTTTGTTAAAGTCTCCCAGGGGTTCCAAGTTTGCAGCCAGTGTTGATAATCACTGAATTGGAGTGAGAAGTTTGAAACATGGGCCAAGGAAACATGATTTTCCTATTTAAAATGAGGCACATTGATAGCAGAGCTAAATGTAAAATTTAAGCATATATAAAACAGATAAAGCAAATAAATCAAAATGCCATTGGCATCTTCCCTACAAACTTAGTTCTTCCATTACCAAAGAGTCATAGAAAGTAAACTAGCTTTAGCTGATAACTTACTGTGTAAGTTTTGTCCATTAGGTTTCATGTAAATGCATTTCATGTGAGTTCACTTCCATGGTAAGTAGGCTTTATTATTGCTATGCCCTTTACAGTTTCAGAAACTGAAACAAAAACAGATTAATTAGCACAAGGTCATACAAATCACAAATAGCACATCACACATTTAAACTTAAGGCTGTCTGACTTCAAATTTCTGAGTTATTTCCATGATGCCTTGCTGAATTTAAATGGTTTAAGGGACAGACTAGGTATCAGACTTCTACAGATTTACTTTGATTCCTGAGCAACTTCTTTTCAAACCTTATGAATCAGTAGGACCAAGGGCCAAGACTTCAGCAGTTGCAGCCTAGCCAGGGTCTAAGCTTGTAGATGTAATTGATTCTGCAGCAGGAATTTTCACCAATACTTAACAGGTTCAGAGAAAACTCAGCTCAGTGAGTCACCTGACTGTCCCTGCGTGTCTTCTCCCTGTTTACCAGCCAATCTGGTTATAGAAGCTCTATTTCAAAGGCAAAGAAGACAATAGGTCAGCTGACCAGGAACTAAATGAGTCAAAGTTAGATTTCTTGGTAGAACATCTTTTTCAATCATAGACAGACTGCCCCAATTGTTCTAAACTGAGGTCACTTGCAATGTCTGGTGAATCATGTTCTCCCCTTTTGGACTTCCTCGAGACACCTGGGCTGTTTCACTTTCTCCTGCTGAGTATCTTGATGATCCAATCAGCAGAACATAAAAGGATTCAGTGAGCCTCTTCTATAAATGTTTAATGTAGGCTGCTGCCACAATGAGTTTGCGTTTCCTAAAGAAAAAAAAAATCCATGACACATGCAAGTCTAGTCATATCACTTCCCAGCTTATGATCCTTCCAATCCCAGTTTATGATCCTTCCAATCCCAGCTTATGATCCTTCCAATTATTTTTTTTTGCTTTTGAGTCAGGATCTCACTCTGTTGCCCAGGCTGGAGTAGAGTGGCATAAGCCTTGATCAAGGTTCACCACAGCCTCAACCTCCTGGGGTCCTACAAGTACACGCCCAGATAATTTTTTTTTTTTTTTGCCCAGGTTGATCTTGAGCTTTTGGGCTCAAGCAAATCCCTCAACTGCCCAAAGTGCTGACCCCTCAACTACCCAAAGTGCTGGGATTACAAGTGTGGGTCACCATGCCCGGCTCTTTTGCTTTTAAAGACAAAAAAATTGAGGTCTTTGAACAGACTCTAAAAGACTCCACTTAATCTGGGCCTTGTCTATCCCTCCAAAATCTTCCATCTTGTCAGTCTTCTTTCAGTTCCCCAAAAGTACTCCTATCCCTTCTCAGAACCTTTTCTTTTTCTTTTTAATTTTTATTATAAATATATGGGGTACAATTCAGGGTTAGGTATATGAACATTGATCATGCAGGTACCCTTGTTGATGAGGTATGCCCCTCCCTCCCTTAGCAGTTTCCCACAACTGCCAATCCCACCCCCCCAGACAGTTTCCCATTACTGTCAATTGCTTTCTTATAGCATTATAATTGTTCAAGGTTCTCTTATGAATGAGAACATATGGGACTCTGTTCTTTGTTTCTGTGGTAAATCACTGAATATGATCAACTACAAATCCATCCAGGTTGCTGCAAAGTCCATATATTCGTCCTTCTTTATGACTGGATAATATTCCATTGTGTGTATGTATCATTTTTTTTTTATCCAGTTCAGATTTGATGGGCAACACAGTTGGTTCCATGTTTTTGCTATTGTGAATAGAGCTGCAGTAAACATACGCGTGCAGGTATCTTTTTTGTAGAATAATTTGAGTTCCTCTGGGTACATTCCCAATATGGGAATTGTTGGGTCAAATGGAAGGTCAATTTCTAGTTCTTTCAGAAATTGCTACACTGTCTTCCAAAGAGGTTGCACTAGTTGCATTCCCACCAGCAGTGTAGAAGTGTTCCTTTTACTCCACATCCTTGCCAGCATCTGTTGTTGTTTGTTTTATTAATGATGGCCATTCTTACAGGAGCTAGGTGGTATATCAATGTGGTTTTGATTTGCATTTCTCTGATAATGAGTGAGGTTAAGCACTTTTTCATGTGTCTGTTGGCTGCCCATATATCTTCTTTTGAAAACTGTCTGTTCATATCTTTTGCCCACTTTTTAAAGGGGCTCTTTGTATTTTTCCCTTTGGCACATTGGAATTCCTTGTAGATCCTAGATGTTAGGACTTTGTCAGATATACAGTTGGCAAATATTTTTTTTCACATTCTGTGGGCTGTCTCCCACTCTCTTGATGGTTTCTTTTGCTTTGCAGAAGCTCGTTAATTTGTTGAGGTCTCACTTGTCTATCTTATCTCCTAAGGTATTGGACTTAGGGTTCTGAATAGGAATTGGTTCCCAGTTCCAATTTCCATAAGGGTGTCTCCTGCACTTTCTAAGATTCTTATAGATTGAGGTTTTACATTTAGGTCTTTGATCCATTTAGAGTTAATTTTTGTGTATGGTGATAGGTAGCGGTCTTGTTTCCATCTTCTGCCTTTGGTCAGTCAGTTTTCCCAACACCATTTACTGAATAGGTTCTCCTCTCCCCAGTGGTTGTTGTTGGAGGCTTTGTCAAAGATGAGTTGGTTGAGGAATTGAGGCTTTGCTTCCAGAATCTCTATCTTGTTCCATTGGTCTATGTACCTTTTTTTTTTTTTTTTTACCAATACCAGGCTGTTTTGATTACTGTAACCTTATAGTAAAGTTTGAAGTCTGGAAGTTTGATACCTCCTGCTTTGTTTTTCTTGCTAAGGATTGTTTTGGCTACTCATGGTCATTTATGTTTCCATATGAATTTCTGTATTGTCATTTCCAGGTCTGAGAAGAATGATGTTGGTAACTTAATGGGTATTGCACTGAATCCGTAGATTGCCTTTGGTAGGATGGACATCTTAACAATGTTGATTCTTCCTATCCATGAGCATGGAGTATTTTTCCATTTGTTTATGTATTCTTGGATTTCTTTGAGCAGTGTTTTGTAATTCTCATTGTAAAGATCTTTAACTTCTCTAGTTAGGGAGATGCCAAGGTATTTCTTTTTTGTGTGTGGCTATTGTGAATAGGGTCGTGCTTTTTATTTGGGTTTCTGTCTGCGTATTGTTGGTATACAGGAATGCAACTGATTTTTGCACATTTATTTTGTACCCTGAGACTTTTCCAAAGTCCTTTATCAGTGTAAGCAGGGTGTTAACAGATTCTCTTGGATTTTCAAGGTATAGGATTATAGCATCAGCAAAGAGGAATAACTTGACTTCCTCTTTTCTTATTTGGATACCCCTGATTTCCTTCTCTTGTCTAATTGCCTGGGCTAGGACTTCCAACACAGTATTGAACAAGAGGGATGACAGTGGGCTTCCTTGTCTTGTTCCAATTTTCAGGGGATATGTTTCTAGTTTCTGTCCATTTAGCCATATGTTGCTGTGGATTTGTTGTAGATGACATTTACTATTTTGAGATATGTTCTTTCTATACCTAGGTGTTTGAGGGTTTTTATCAAGAAGCGATGCTGGATTTTAGCAAAAGCTTTTTCTGCATCTAATGAGATAATCATGTGGTTCTTATTGATGTATTTAATTATATTTATGGTCTTGCTAACGTTGAACCAGCTCTGCATCCTGGGGATGAAGCCTACTTGGTCATGGTGGATGATTTTTGAGATGCGTTTTTAGATCTGATTTGCTAGAATCTTGTTGAGGGTTTTTGCATCTAAGTTCATAAGGGATATTGGCCTGTAGTCTCTTTCTTTGTTGCATCTTTTCCCAGTTTGGGTATCGGTGTAATGTTAGCTTCATAAAATGATTTGGGGAGAATCCATCTTTCTCAATTGCCTGGCATACTTAAAATAAGATTGGTATCAGTTCCTCCTTGTATGTGTTGTAGAATTCTGCTGGAAAGCCATCTGGTCCAGGGTTGTTTTTTTTTTTTTTTTTTTTTTTTGTAGGTAGTTTTCTTTTTTTTTTGAGTTAGAGTCTCACTCTGTCGCCCAGACTGGAGTGCAGTGGCCGCTCCTGGCCACCGCAGCCTCGACCTGCTGGGCTCCAGCGATCCTTCCGCCTCAGCCTTCCAAGTAGCCGGAATTACAGGCATGCACTACCATGCCCAGCTGATTTTTTGATTCATTGTAGAGATGAGGTCTCACTGCCCAGGTGGGTCTCGAATCCGTGGGCTCAGGCAATCCACTCACCTCAGCCTCCCAAAGGCGCGGGATTACAGGCTGAGCCACCAAGCTCGGCTTGTAGGTAGCTTTCATATGACAGAGTCAATTTCCTGGGTTTTTATCGGTCTATTTAGCTTCTTAATGTCTTCTTGTTTCAACTTGGGTAGGTTGTATGGTGTCAGAAAGTCCTCCATTTCATCTAGGTTATTAAGTTTGTTTCCATATAGATTTATATAGTAATCTCTGATAATCTTTTGTATTTCTTCAGGGTCAGTTGTGATTTGATCTTTTCTATTTTGATTGTGTTTTTTGGGCTTTTTCTCTCTTTTTCTTTATTATTCTGGTTAGGTGCCCATCAATCTTATTAATTCTTTCAAAGAACCAACTTTTTGTTTTGTTGCTGTTTTCTATGATATTTTTATTTTCTGTATCTCATATTTGAGCTCTTATTTTTGTGATTTGGGTTCTTCTGCTAAAGTTGGGGTTTTGGTGGTCTTCTCTTTCCAGCTCCCTTAGGTGATTTGTTAGGCTTTCTACTTGTGATCTTTCCATTTTCTTGACGTAAGCTTGTAGAGATATAAATCCCCCCCCTTAGAACTGACTTCATGGCATCCCAGAGGTTTTGGTAGGATGTTTCTTCATTTTCATTTGTTTTTAAGAATCTTTCAATTTCTTCTTTGATTTCAGTGTTAACCCAGTTGTTGTTCAGCATCATGCTGTTTAGTGTCCATGTCTTTGTCGGCTTTGGGGAAATTTTGTTGGTGTTGATATTTATTTTTATTCTACTGTGGTCTGCAAAGATGCATGGCAAGATTTCAATCTTATGAAATTAGTTTATGTTTGATGTATGGCCAATGATGTGGGCAATCTTGGAGTACATTCCATGTGTTGATGAGTAAAATATTTATTCTGTGGTCGTTGGGTAGAGTGTTATGTAGGTATCAATTAAGTCCATTTGTTCAAGAGTCGCATTGAGGTTCTGGGTCTCCTTGCTGATTTTTGGTCTTCATGATCTGTCTAGGGTTATGAGTGTGGTATTAAAGTCACTGGCTATGATAGTGTTAGAGTCAATCTCGTTTTTAGTTTTGCCTCCTAGCTGCTTGACAAACAATGGTGTTCCTATATTAGGTGCATATATGTTTAGGATGGATATTTTTTGTTGATGGATTGAACCTTTTATCATTTTATAGTGACCTTCCAATATTTTTTTATTTTTGATAGCTTAAAGGGTATTTTGTCTGAAATTAAGATTGCAACTCCAACTTTCTTTTGTGTTCCATTCACCCAAAAATTTGTTTCCCATTCTCTTACTTTGAGTCTGTGAGTGTACTTTCTGGTGAGATGAGTTATGAGTTTCTTGGAGACAATATATTGTCTCATGATATTTTATCAATTTTGCCATTCTATGTCTTTTCAGTGGTGCATTTAGTTCATTCACATTCAGGCTAATTATTGAAATGTGAGGGTTTATCTTTGTCATGATGTTCTTATAGAGTTGTTGTTGTACTTGTTTGTCTTTCTTTCAGTTTTGGGGGGGTTTATTCATGTGTGTTTTCAATCTTTTTCCTGTACTCTTGTGAAGAACATTGTTGTTCTTTTTCCCTTTTCTTCTGTGTTTAATACTTTCTTAAGAGTTTCTTGTAGGGGTGTTCTGGAAGCAGCATAAATTCTTAGGGATTCCATGTCTGGGAAAGATTTTTATTCTCCCTCATTGATGAAGCTTAGCTTGCCTGGGTAGGTTATACATGGTTGAAATTGTTTATCTTTGAGAACTTTGAATATTGGACTCCAAGTTCTCCTAGCCTGAAGTGTTTCTGTAGATAAATCATCTGCTATTCTGATTGGTCTTCCCTTTTTCTCTTACTGCTTTTAGGATTTTTTTTTAAACCTGCTTTGTTCAGGTGGATTATTGTGTGCCTAGAAGTTGGTCTTCTCATTTGTTGTCTTGCTGGGGTTCTCTGAATCTCTTGTGTTTGAATTTCCACATCATTGATGAGGTGAGGGAAGTTTTCTTGAATAATTTCAAGGAATGTTTGTTCCAGGGTGGTCTCTGTCTCTCTTTCTGCTTCAGGAAGTCCAATTACTCTTAGGTTTGTTCTCTTGAAGTAATTGCTCATCTCTTGAAGGTTTTGTTCTGTCTTTTTAATCTTCTTTTCTATATTTTTGACAGTTTGATTTGGTTCTATATTTTGGTCTTCAAGTTCTGAGGTTCTGTCCTCTATTTGGCTAATTCTGCTTTCCATGCTCATTAGTTTGATATTTATTTCTATCACAGTATTATTTACTTCTGTTTTCTCAGTTATCAAATCCTTCCTATTTTCCTCCTGTCTCACCTCAATTCTTTTTATTCTCTCTATTGATGTCTTGATATCTGGGTTTGTATTATGTGACCAGTCATTCTGGGTGCTTTCCATTGTTTGCATTCTGAAGTCTGTTTCCTCAATATCTTATCTCTCAGGTGTCTGTGTGAGACCTCTATTCTTGGTTTTTCATTTGTGCAGATTTTCCTCCCAACTTTTTCCTTTTTTCCCCACTCTGTCTTCTTTAAATCTGTTATTCAGGGGTGGTGGCATTTCTTTTACTTCTGTTTGCTCAATCTCCTGTTCTTCCTTATGTGAATCCTCTGGCTTTGTTTGGTTCTGAGGCTGGACTGTAGGTTGGGAGCTATACCTTTTGCAGTTTTTAGATTTATTTGAAGGGGAGCTGTGACTCAATATTTATCTTCAGATCCCAGTATCCACTGACAGGTATATGGATATGCTGGATCCCACTTCCCACTGCCTTGTAATCTGTTCATGAAGTGGAAGTATTGGTTTGCTCCCTGAAAGTAAAATTATGTAAGGAAAGGGAAAGAAGTAGAACCAGGAGGGGTGGAAGCAGAAGGTGGAGACAGAGGAGAGTAAAAGGGAAAACAAAGGTAACTGCTATTAAATGAAAATAGACCTGAAGACAGATAAGAGTAAGAGAAAACAAAAAACAAACAACAACAACAAAAAACCCAACAGCAACAACAAACTAGGACATACAATCATACAGACACACAAGCTGACCAACCTCCTTATGATGTACTATTCCCTTACACAAACATGAGGTCTTAGATCACAAGTTGAAGGTTGGGCAGAGCTGGGTGGGCAAGGCACTGCATGTCTCTGTCTGGTTACAGGGCTCCAGATGATCTCATGTTCTATTTCAGCCTGGTCCAGCTGGGGGAGGCAGAGTGTGAGACTGCTTAGTGCTGCTGGTGAGTATAGTGTGCAGTGTGACTGGAGTGGGGTGGTGCAGCTGACTAGGAAGCCCAGAGTTCCATGGGAAGGGAACCACAGGCCTCCCTAGGCAGTGGAGGCTTGGGGCAGGGCTGAGTGCTGCAGCCAGGGAGGGAGCCCAGAGCTCCCTGGATGGCAGCTTTTGGGGGCAGGGTGGAGTGCTTCAGTCAAGGAGGGGGATCAGAGCTCCGTGGGGTGGGCTCTGAGGACCTCCATGGATAGGCAGTGGCAGCTTGAGACTGAACTGGGTGCTTCACCAGGGAGGGGCCCCAGAGCTCTGAGGGGTGGGCACCAAGGGCCTCTGTGGGTGGTTGTGGGTTTGGGCCATGCCGTGCTTTAGTCAGGGATGGAGTCCATAGCTCTGAGGGGTGGGCGCCAAGGGCCTCTATGGGTGGAGGCAGCTTGAGATGGGACTGGACACTTCAGCCACGGTGGGGGCTTGTAGCAGCTCGTGCTGGGAAGAGCAGTGCAACCAATGAGGGAATCCAGAGCTCCACGAGGCGGGAGCCAAGGGCCTCCTGCTTTGGTAGCAGTTGAGGTGGTGTAGCCGGGGAGCTGGGAACTCCACACTGCCAGGGGCCTGGGGCCGCCTGGGGCAGAACCGCAGCGGCGGCGGGGGTCACAGTAGCTGGACGCTGCATGGGACCTAGGGTCTCCAGGCCTCAGACTGGTGCGGCTGGCGGGGGCAGGAGAAGCAAGAGTCTTTATGGGAACTCACTTACATGGAGAATCTCACAGTCCCACCTGTCATCGCCATCTTACTGGAACTCTCCCATTTTAATCATTTTTATTTTAAGGTTCTGAAATATAACCTATACCATGCAAATTTGTTGGAACTTTACAAATTTGAGCTATAATTTACATATGATAAAATGCATAAATATTGGGTTCAGTTCTATGAGATTTGGCAATTACAAGTACCCATGTAATAAAGAATAAAGAATTTACAAATAAAAAGAATAAAGAACGTTTTTCTTCTGCCTGGGAGATCCTGGTGTACCTTTTCAATCAATATTCTTTACCCAAGAGGCAAATATCAGATTTGTCTATTCTTGAAATTTGCATAAATGAAATTGTACAGTGAGTAATATTTGTATCTTGATTCTTTCCTTCAACATGTTTTTCAAGATCTATATTTTTATATGTAACAATAATTTGGTTTTAGTTCTTTTTTTTTTTTGAGTTGGAGTCTCACTCTGTTGCTCCTGGCCACTGCAGCCTCGAACTGCTGGGCTCCGGCAATCCTTCCGCCTCAGCATTCCAAGTAGCCGCAACTACAGGCATGCGCTACCACACCCAGCTGATTTTTTGATTTATTGTAGAGATGAGGTCTTGCTGCCCAGGCAAGTCTCAAACCCGTGGGCTCAGGCAATCCACTTACCTCAGCCTCCCAAAAGCATGGGATTACAGGCTGAGCCACCGAGCCCGGCTTTTTAATTCTTTAGTAAGATTCTATTGCACAAATAAGTCATATTTTTAAATCCATTCATCTGTTGATGGATTTTTTTTTTTTACTTTGGAGATATCAAATATAAGATTGCCATGAACATTGTTGTAAAAGTAATTTCTCCTGGGTAAATACCCAGGAGTGGGATTTCTGGGCCATAGTATCATTGTGCATTGAATTTTATAAGAAAATGATGACAGTTTCCAAACATTTGCACCTTTTTAAACTCTCATGAGCAACTAGTGAGAGTTAAAATTGATCCACACCCTCATCAATAGTTAGTATTTGGAAATATTTTGATTTTACTCATTCTAGTAGTAATGAACTGTGTTTGCAATTTTCATTTCACTGATGACTAATCATGTTAAGTACATTTTCTTATGCCTATAGGCTATTAACATACTTTCTTTTGAGAAGTAACTATCTTTTTATACTGTTTTTCATTAATTAGTTTTCATTGTTAACCTGAAAAATATTTTATATATATTCTTGATTCATGTACTTAAATCTAGCTAGCTAGCTAGCTATCTTTCATCTATCTATCTATCCAGCTACCTACCGATTAACATCTATCTATATATATTAGCCAGTTTGGAGTTACTTATTCATTTCCATCAGTCTTTGAAGATAATAAATTTTAATTTGTTCTGGGTTTAATTTATTCTATTGTGTTATTTATTTCTTTGAATTTACAGTAACTGTGTTGCTATATTAAGAAAATTTGACTTCCTCCAAGGTCAAAATGATAATTCTCTATGTTTCTTCTAAAAGCTTTATGATTCTTGTTTTGCTATATGAGCCTATGATTAATCTCAAAATAATTTTTGTGTGTGAAGTGATGTAGACTAATTGCTTTTATTTGTATATTCAGTTATTCTACCATCTTTGTTTAAAACCTCATTCTTTTTCACATGACAACTTTGTTTCACATCAATTAAGTTTATGTAAGTGATGCTATTTCTGGACTCATGATGCTGTTTCATTGATCTAATTGTCTAACACTATGCCAGTATCACACTAGATTAATGACTATAAATTTACAGTAAGCTTTGATAGCAAGTAGTGGAAGTAATTCACCATTGTCATAATTTTTTTAAATGTCTTAACTATTACAGGTTTTGGTACTTTCATATAAATTCTAGTATAACCTTGCCAATTTGTTTCAAAATATCCTTCTGAAATTTTGATTGACATTGCAATGAGTCTATGTATTATTTTAAAGAAAGTCAATCCCTTAACAGCATTTAGTTTTCTAATCTATGAGCATGACATATTTCTGCATTTAAGTCTCAGTAGTTTACAGAGATTTTACACAATTTTAAATACATATATTACTAGGTATTTGAGTTTTTTGATGCATTTGTACAAGGTAGTTAATTAATTATGATTTATAATTGTTCCGTGCTATAATGTGGAAAGTAATTGTATTTCCATATGCTAGCAACTATAACTTTATGAAATGCTCACATTTATTTTAGTAACTTTTGTAGTTACTAATTTTTAGGTACAAATTTGAGCTATAATTTACATATGATAAAATGCATAAATATTGTGTTCAGTTCTATGAGATTTGGCAATTACAAGTACCCATGTAATAAAGAATAAAGAATTTACAAATAAAAAGAATAAAGAACATTTTTCTTTTCATGTACACCACCATATCATCTGAGAAAAAAACACTTTTATTTCTCTTTCTAATCTTTATTATTTTTATTTCTTTTAGTTGCTTTATTGACTTGCTAAAACTCAAATAATATGTGGAAAATAAGTGTAGTGAAAGTAGACATGCTTGTTTTGTCTCTAACAGTAAAAAAGGGCATTCAATATTTCTCTATTAAGAATATTTGTAGCTTTATGTTTTCCAAAAATGCTCTTCATCATATTTAAAAAATTCTTTCAAATCAGGCATGATAGCTTATGCCAGTAATCCTAGCATTTTGGGGAGCTGAGGTGGAAGAATTACACAAGGCCAGGAGTTGGAGACCAGCCTTGGCAAAATAGTAAGACCTCATCTCTCTTAAAAAAAAGGAAGGAAGAAAAAGAGAGAGAGAGAGAGAGAGAGAGAGAGAGAGAGAGAGAGAGAACAAAGGAAAAGGAAAAAAATGAATTAAATAAAAGATTGAATCTTAGAAGAACTTATGTTTTGTTAATAATCTCAAATAGTTAAAAAGAAACCATAACAAATTTTAAAAATATTTCCATTTCTAGTGTGCAGATTTTTAAAAAATTATCATTAAAGAACATTAGATTTTGTCACCGGTTTTGTAATATATTGTTTCACTACTGGCTTTTATCTACTTTAATTATCATATGATTGTAGTCTTTTATTCTTTTAATGTGGTAAATTACATTACTTGACTACCAAGGACATTTTGCATTACTAGGAATAGATTGATAATATTGTGTTAAAAACTTTTTATTTATGCTTAGGAAGCATATTAGAATATAGAGTATTTTTTAAACTTTTAATCGTGAAGGAAAATGATGTTAGTATTACTATTATGCTGAATTTGTAAAGTACCTTGAGAAATAACTCCTTGTACTCTTTTTATGGAAGAGATTAGATAATAATGGTATTATTTCTTGCTTATATGTTTGGTGGGATTCAAGTTTAAAGCTATTTAGGTCTGGAGTTTTGGGTGCAAATGTTTTTTGACTTACAGATTTAGTTTTTTAAAATAGCTGCAATGTCACTTTCTATTTATTTTGGCTTCTTTTTAAAAATACTTGTCTATGACCTGATTGATGTCTCATTTTATCTGATATTAGTGATTTGAAGCTTCTTTTTGTCTTCCTTGTATTTATGTGTTAGTTCGGTGTTTTCACTCACCTTTTGAATTTCTTGATTTTGTATGGCTTGCTCATATTTACCACTTTTAGTTGTTTTTGGTTTTTGTTTTCATTTTTTTTTTTTTTTAGTTGGAATCTCACTCTTGTTGCCCAGACTGGAGTGCAGTGGCATGCTCCCGGCCACCACAGCCTCGACCTGCTGGGCTCCTGCGATCCTTCTGCCTCAGCCTTCCATGTAGCTGGAACTATAGGTGTGCACTACCACACCCAGTTAATTTTTGATTTATTGTAGAGAGGAGGTCTCGCCAAGATGCCCAGGTGGGTCTCCAACCCACGGGCTCCAACAATCCTCTCTCCTCAGCCTCCCAATGTGCTGGGATTACAGGCTGAGCCACCAAGTCTGGCCTGTTTTCAACTTTTAATTTAATTTATATTTAAAAAATATAGATTATTCACAGCTCATGTAAGTTGATGCAGTTGTTCTTTCCTAATATTGTCATTTAAAAGTCAAATTATTTTTTGAAGTACTGCTTTAGTTGCATTAAATCTGCTTTGAAATGTGTTTTTATTGCCATTTGGTTAGAAATAATGTTGATTTTCTTTTTTGTAAAAGGTGTGCCACTTAATTTCTGAATTTTTAGGCCTATTTACATATCTTATTGTTGTCATTTTAAAATTTAATACTGTGGTAATCCAATGAGCCTATTCATTAATATGTTGATACATAAGATTTATCAAAAACTTACTTTATGGTACAAAATGCAATTTATCTTGGTGAATATTTCACATGAACTTGAATATGGTGTACATTCTGCCTTGTTAACCTCCCATATGACCCCGCAATCCCCCTACTGGGAATATACCCTGAAGAACTCAAATCACTCTATAAAAAAGATACCTGCACACATATGTTTATCGCAGCGTTGTTCACAATAGCAAGAACCTGGAAACAACCATGCTGCCCATCAAAAGAGGACTGAATTTAAAAAATGTGGTACGTATACACGATGGAATACTATGCAGCCATAAAAAAGAACAAAATCATGAATTTCACAGCAACCTGGATGGAACTAGAGTCTATAATACTGAGCGACCTCTCACAGAAACAAAGATCCGAGTATCACATGTTCTCACTCATATAATGGACCTTGAACATCCAATGTAATACTATAAGAAAATGACTGACGTTACTGGGAAACTATGGGGGGAATGGGGATGGGATTAACAGTAGCAAATATCTGTCTGGGGAAGGGGAAACACCTCTTATCAACAGGATGCCTGAAAGAAACATAATTGTATACCTAACCCTTAACTGTACCCCACAAAACCATAATAAAAATATTGATTAAAAAAAAGAAGTATTCAAACAGGTAGATAATTGTGTTTGAATTATCTAAATTCCTAATGATATTTTTGTCTACATGTTCTACTAGTTACTGAGAAAGAAGATCATAATGACTAGCTAAAATTGTAAGTTTTAAAACTTTCTTATTTCTTTCAATAATTTTTCTTTCATTTATACTAGAAAGACTGTGATATACTTTTGATATATTTAAGAACGAAATATATTCTTGATAAATTGCATTTTATCATTATAAAATACTCCTATTTTTAGAAACATTTATCTAATTTTACATAATATTTGAATTTTGAATTAAAAATTTAAAACTCCATTGACAATTGCTTTAATTTTACTAGACTTTTTTGAGAAAGAAAACACCCATTTATAAAGACAGACAAACTTGAGATTCCAATAATGATGAAAACATTTCCTATTACAATTTGATATAGTTACATAGTAAAGTGAAATTAAGTATTATAATATTTTATTCATATGTAACATAACAGTTTTGTGCCAACTTTTTATGGGTTGCTCATTCTTTAAGATGAATATATCAGTTAGAAAATGGTGTCAAAATATTTATGCTATAATGATTGCAATAAAATGTTGTCCATTAAGTTCCTCTGTAGTTTTGTCAACAATTTATTTTAGTTATATTTTAACAACGTAATACTTCAGTAAGAATACAAATTTAATGAATAATTTGCAAGAGTTGAGTGAAAAATTTTGCTAAGATTTGAGCCTCTGGAATTTTGATCATTAACTGCCAAATGAAACTTTTGTAATAAGGAAAGGGGAACAGAGGAAGTTGAAATAATAATGCAAAACTTTGCATTCAGGAGGAGTTCATTCTCTCTTACAATTGGGATTCTAATGTTACACAGAAGTTGACTGAACAGCATCAGCAAAAGACATCAGAGATTCAAACTAAGATCATGTTAGTTAAAGAGAAAATGTGAAGCAAATGAAGGGAAATTGTGAACGTAAAAAAATTGGGTTTGGCAACTGGTTGAATGCAGGGAACAAAAAAGGAGTATCTAAAATGATTCTAATTTAGAACTGGTTAAATAGAAGACTCATAAATAATTAATAAAAACTTGTGTTTTTAAAAAGTGATGACTGCAGTTTTAGACCTACAGTCATCCATTAAAAAATCCATGTCAAGCCAGGTTCTGTGGCTCAGCCTGTAATCCCGCACCTTTGGGAGGCTGAGGTGAGTGGATGGCCTGAACCCGCGGGTTCGAGACCCACCTGGGCAACTTGGCAAGACCTCATCTCTACAATAAATAAAAAAATCAGCCGGGCGTGGTAGCACATGCCTGTAATTCCAGCTACTCGGAAGGCTGAGGTGGAAGGATCGCCGGAGCCCAGCAGGCGAGGTTGCGCTGGCCGGGAGCGGCCACTGCACTCCAGTCTGGGCTACAGAGTGAGACTCCAACTGAAAAAAAAAAAAAAATCCTTGTCAAAATATTCCAGCTGGTGTATATTAGCGTTGAATGATTACCAGTTCCATATTTTGATTATAGAATAATTCTGTTATGATTTTAATCACAGATTCTTTTATGACTTGGAGATAATGTACAGAAAAGTATAAGATGAGTTTCAAATTCTGTGCAATGTTGGGAAAAAGTTCTTACAACTGGAATTGGGTTTCAGGAGACTGAATAAAAGTAAATCAAAGGTCTATTAATTCAGGGCATTCTAATTTTTAATTTTAAAGTATTTTCTTTTTTTCAGGCTTTATTGAGGTATAATTGATGAATAGAAATTGTATATATTTAAGATATAGAGTATGAAGATTTGACATACATTATAAAATAAATGAGCACACCCATCACTTTCACATAGCTAGCATTTTTATACGTGGTAAAAATACTTACGATGTGCTCTCTTATCAAGTTTCATGTATACAATACAGTATTATTAACTATAGTTTCTATGATGTGCATTAAACCTCTACATTTATTGATTTAATTACTGAATATCTGTAACCTTTGATCAGCATCTTGCCATTTCTTCCAATTCCTGTCAACTGAGATTTTTGTTGTTTTGTTTTGTTTTGCTCACCACTTTATAGGCTCTTTAATATCAGCTTGTTTATGTTTTCATTTCTTTCCTGAATTCCTAGAATTTTTAGAAAACATTACATAATGGAGGGTTTTTGTGGAATTGGTTATTTGGGCGAAATCAAAATTCTAATGCATTCCCCACAGGTGGATTCTTAGTGATGTTATCATCTCACTTACTAAATAATTTTTATCTAGAAGAAGTAATAATTCTGAATTTTTCTATTGTGAAATATTTTAATAAAGGAATATGGGTCAATTTATGTTAGTGATCAATGATTATTGTGTGTTTGTACAGTTATATACGGTTTTTTTCTTTTTTTGTTATCCCCGGTCAACACTCACAGAATGGACAATGATTGAAGACTACAGCATGATAACAAATAATGTGACATGTTTTAATATATAAACACAAGTTTATATATTAAATAATAAGTATCAGAAAATAAATTAAGAGTAATAATCTAAGTTATTATTTAGTAAATGGCTTTTCAGTATTAAGCACTGTGCTGTCTTTTTGTATTATTTCTCTTAATTCAACTAAAAGACAATGTAGTACATCCATAAATTCTGTTTTTATGTCACTTGCAAAAAATTATCATGGCCTTTATTCTTTCTTTTCTCTATTATATATAATCTCTCATTTCTGGTATCTTTAACTTCAAATGCATTCAGTTTCCATCGCTTACAGGGAGTGGAAGAACATAACCTATTATCAATAATTTTGTATTCCATCTTTAGCCATCCACTTCCAACGTAATCTCTACTCTAGACTCTGAACTACAATCAGTCTACTAAATTGATCTGGGGAGGACAATGCAGTCTCTTTGTTTCAGTGGCTTTCTTCCCCCCTCCCCAAATTATTTTCCTTTCCAAGTTTTATTATCTGCTAAAATTTCTTGCAGAATTTGGTGACAATTGATCACATTTTTCTCAAAACAGTCTCTTTGAATTTCAAATTATTCTGGGATCTCTCCGTTCCTTATAGTCTCTTCTTGCTGTGTGATGTATGGCTTCCTATTCTTCCTCTGGCTTCTCATACTAGCCTTGTCTCTAGTATTCATTTTTTCATACTCTATGTTTCAAACTCTTAACTGCTTACATTAATTAACATATTCTCTCATAGTAGAATCTATTATGTCTCTTTTGATAACTTATATGTTACTTTGAGTACCAGCTCTTCATTTCAATTCTAATCTCACAACCCCTACTCTCTGCAAGTGAATTTGACTTGTAATTAGTCATCACTCTAATGAATAAAAACTAGCCAGAGGGGGTTTCTGTTGTGTTCTATGAAAATAAATTTAGTTAATATATAAAGACGAACTGCTATTTTTCTACTTCTTATGCCAGCTATGCTTTTTCCAACTGTACTGTGCATTTGTACATGGAAAGAAATGTATCTTATGTTAATTGAGTACTCTCCAAGAATGTATTATGGTTATCTATATATAGAATTCCATTATTAAGAGATTGTTAATTGAATTAATAAATAAATGAGTAGATTAACTAAGTCAATGCTTATTTTGCTGTATATGCATCAAGCAAAATAATATTTGTTCATTTATGATGTAATTGTTAATGTTACTAGGATTCAGACCATGTCCCAGGAATGAAGGCTTATTTAAATAAGTATTGCTTTATCAAAGTCAAATAGCTGTACATGGTGGACTGGGTAATGAATCTGTCATTTCTACCTCAAGCTATTTCCATTATTCCAGATTGTGTGTCATTATATTTGGAGAAATTGTTATTAAGTAACTGCAATGAGCTGAATGATGTGTTCTTTGGCTATCATGTAACTAATGCCACATATTCATATTTGATGTTTCTCTAGCATATCAGGTTTATAACATATTTCAAGGGAGATCAGCAATCACCAAATTTCATATTTTTCTCTATTGCTAATATTTCTTGATTCCAGAAAGCCTTACACCTGTTCAATTCAGCTGTTCTAATCCACTGACTTGATTTAGTTTTCTAATGGCATAAGAATGAATTTGAGTTTATTCTAAGATGATGCTTTTCCCTGTTATGATTGATATAATATTGTATCCAATATAATAATACAATTTGCATTTTTAGTGGAATTTACACATCAAAAAGTTGCCAAGAAACTTTATTTATAACATTCATTACATTTCATATTGAAAATGTACTAGGTATACATAAACGTTGCTACTTTATTTTTTTTTAGCAACCCAATGACCAAAGTGAAAAGTTAAGACAGGATTTGTGTTCCAATAAAAAAAAATCTACCCCAGATCACACTAGTTGGTAAAATAAAATTTTAATGGGCTAAAAATACCACTACTTTCTTCATTTCTATATGGCATAATTCTTCTGAAATTTCAATGTAAAATTCCCTTAGTAACTATTTAGAAGGAATAAACTATTGAGAACTGTTGAACATATTGAAGTATGTGCTTATTCCTGGTGTATTGTTAATCTCTCATGACACAATTAAATATTCCAATGAAAGATTAG
Organism: Cephalopachus bancanus; assembly: GCA_027257055.1. Classification (NCBI taxonomy): domain Eukaryota; kingdom Metazoa; phylum Chordata; class Mammalia; order Primates; family Tarsiidae; genus Cephalopachus; species Cephalopachus bancanus. The sequence goes on from JAPVLO010000012.1 coordinate 4,512,992, forward strand.
ACCCAGTATTTGTTCTACTATGGTTAGCTTATTCGGATATAAAATTGCAAGGTTTTGAGTTTACTTCCTGTAGACTACAGAGTTTCTTACTCTCTTCCAGAGAAGCAATACTATAATGAGTAAGTAGTTACATCCTTCAGAATTTTTAAAATCTAGAGCAGATAGGAGCCTGCCTACCATTCCCAACCATGTGATTCTCTCCACAAAATGACTTTTTTTTTTTTCCTGTCATCTCTGACCTCTTTTTCTCTGGAAAGAGCTTAATTGATTAGGTCAGGACCACTCACTCTAAAGGGAAGGGGATTACACCTACAAAGTGTTTACCGCAGAGAGTGAAAATGTTTGGAGTCATTGTAGAGTTCTGCCTATAAAACTGAGTCTAGAGCCTGGGATTCCTTACTTCCTCTCCAAATGTTTTCATCTGCATATATCAAGAATGACTTATTCACTTAAGTCATATCTGTGCCATCCTGATTATATTAAAAGGAATAGCTATAATTTTAGAGATAAACAGAAATTCATTTGGAAGCACTAAATACTGTAAAAGTTGAACAATTACCATAAGACTATTAAAAAGGGATTGGTAGTAGTGGGAAACTGCCAGGGGAGGGGGGGTTGGGATTGGCAGTAGTGGGAAACTGCCGGTGGGGGGGGCCCTTATAAACAAGAATACCTGCATAATGAACATTTGTATACCTAACCCTGTATTGTATCCTACATCCTTAAAATAAAAAAAAGAAATAGTTTAAAAATGTTGAACAATTATATATCAATTTAATTATTCATGTCCATTGTGTTTACCTTTGTAGTTCTTTAGGACAAAATTATACTTTCCACAGTTGTCATAAAATTAAAATTAACTTACATCATCTAGGAATAGTAAATCCAAAATGTATTTTGAGGTGGCCATAACTGACTGCTATCGTTACTCAGGTCAGGCATCACCTACCCTTCAAATACTGCTTTTGATCAGACTGCAGTTCAGGATCTTACTATCTACTGACAAGATCAGAGAGGAGTAGACTTAAAAAGAAGTTGTGTTAACAATAGATGGGGTCTCAAAACTACAGGCACAGTGAACTCTAGTTACTCCCAAGTATCTCCAGGAGTGTTACACATAGGTCATGAAATTCAGCTTTCTCTAGTCTTTGATCAAAATCAAAAACCTCTTCCCTGGAGGTCAGCAATCTAGTATCACAAAGTCATTTATAGAGTCTTAAGCTCAATGAAAATCTGAACTTGTGCCAAAGTGGTTTAAGGGAATAGTGGTTTTTTAAATAAAGCATTTCATTGTACTATTCCAGAGTTAATTAGGTAGTATTTGATTAATCATCCAGATTATCTATGCCTCACATTCTTTATCTAAAAGTGAAGATGTATCTCTAACAGTATCGTCATCTGTATTGAATTCTTCCTCTCACACCAGAATGAAACTGGAAATTTAGCATTTTTCAATTGTATGTTACACTTGATCTCTTACTAGTGAAAAGTTACTCTCTACGTCTGTCTCGGTCCCTGCAACAAATATGTGTTTTTTCCCTGCTGCCTCGCTCAACATTATCACAAATACATTAGCAGAAAGTTAGAGGAAAGCCTCTTTTTTTCTGCAGCTTCCCCTTTTTTTTTCTCTTTCTTTTCATTGAATACAACTTTAGACCCTCATAAACTATTCAATTGGTCTAATGTCAAGTGTAGATTCCTTTTTGATGACTTATTCTTTAGACCCCTCACTTTTACTGTGGCCATTGCCATGACTTAGTTTTAACTAAAATCTGTCTTCTACCATTATTTGTTCCAAACACATTACAGTGGATTGGCCACCTTTCAACAGAATAAAGAAGATACACTTGTGTATGTGTGGTAGTAATAGTCACAGGATTTCAAAAAAACAGCACCAAACTACAGTGCACTATCATTCCATAGGATTCTTTTTTTTTGGAATTTCAATATTCTGTTGAAGTATATAGAAAAAAGATCCAAATTAGATGCATTTATAGATCCTAGATTTTTGAAATAATAAATGTTACCTTTTTACTGAAAAGATAATGAAAACTGATGATGAACACAAGATTAGTCCCTGAAGCATTAGTCACTTGTTCTAAAATTAGTTTGTAAATAGTATAGAGTATTCCCTAAGTCTCTAAATTGAGGTCAGGATATATTTTATCCTTCTAGCATTAATCAAGTTGACAGGTTTGTACTTTAAAAAGATATGAACAAACTGTAACTAGAAGAATTAATGACTTCAATTTCATTGCAATATCTTTTGTGTAATTGTGTTATAATTGAAAGAGGTAGTAGGCATGGAAAAGAAGAGCCAAGTATAAAGATCTCTTCACATATTTCTATTGTTTGCAATTAAGAACTTTTGCCAATATGTCTCATACATCTGGAATACCAGTTGATAGTATGTTTTTCCTTCACTTAATGGAAAATTCTCAATGACTATGATTTAAATAAGTTAGACAGTGCATAGCTGGTGAGGTACCATATGGTGTCAGAGGTGCCTAAACATATTTCTTAATTATCTACCTTGTCCTAAACGTATTTGTCTCTTTGTGGTGCAAAATGGGTTTTCAGATACTAGTTTTGGGGCTTACATCCCAAACCACGAAGTAGCAGAGATGCAGAAGAATGCAGTCTTCTTTCTAAGACAGCTTATCTTTGGTTAAATACAGTATCTTTGTTCCCATCCTAATGACCTGAGTTTAGTCACATGGTTACATACATTAGCAAAACCATCTGATAAATACAGTCTTCTTTCTGGATAAGGATACATCCAGATGATATTTTCTAGCATTAAGAGGAAAAATAAATATGAGAGGTGTAAACAACTTGTGTTCTCTTCCACACTTGACATATTGTAAGAACTGCCTAACAAACCATATATCTCCAGCTCTCACCATCAAATTCATGTGGTGCAGTATTGTTGGGTTAATCTTCCTTGAGTGTCATTGAGGTCAGTCCCTGAATAAGCATGTTGACTTACTCTGAAAAAAACAGAAAGCGAAAATTATCACAACACTATTCAAATGAGGCCATTCTCTAAGTAGCTTCTTAGAATATAAGTAATCGCATTCACATTTTTTAACTTCTCTAATGCCCAGCACTTACCTTTGGGCCTCTTGCAATTGTGTAGGCCTATCTGGGCCCATCGCCCTTCATGCAGCTCTTTCTCATTTCTTTAATTTAGAGCAATCTGTATCTGTCTGAAATACTGTGATTGTCTTTCTCTCATAGAGTTCTCAAGCATTACTGGTATTAGAATTATGTATTTCGATGGTAAGAATTCTGAGAGTATGGGTTATATCTTACTTATTTTTGTAACTTCTACATAACTTTGCACATTAGGAACTACCATGAATTACAGATACACATTATAGATGACTTAGTTTTAACTAAATCATCTTAGTTTTCTAAGTATAAGTTGAGTAAATGAATGAAATTATAAATGAATAAATTGAGTAACTATGCTCTGCAGGCACATGGTAGATCATCTCATTTTAATTTATATGCACATCATGTTTGACTGGTTGTTTTGGAATATGAAGAAACAAATAATATTTTTAAAATTTATGAAGAGCATAGGGAAAATACACTTTCACCTTAAAGATTCATTTTATCAGAATTTCTCTTTAATAAGCATTTATATATTCATGTATCTATCTAAATTATTGAAGGTCTCATTGTCTTCATTTCTCATACTCTAATTAATACGCGGTATCTACTATCTTTCATAAATTGGAATTACTTTTCGTAGTGAGGGTGAATTTCTTTTTACCTTCTCTTGCAGTTTCATTGTGAAAGGGTATCATCCACTTTTCCCTTGGAAGAAATCGTTTTCATGGAAAATTTCTAGTACTTGTCTCCCCACACCTCACTTTCTCTTTCCAGGGAAGAAAGATTTATCTGATTGACCATATGAGGAAAAGGATCACTAGGCATCAACATCTAAGGCATGTCTGTATTTTCCTTTTTGGGTAATCAAACTGCATACTTCACATTTTCACCTCTCTTCCTCCTTGTAGCTTCCCCACCCAGGCAGACCTTAACTATATGAGGAAAGGCTTTGGGTTTTTAGCTGTTTTATCTGCCACTGTGTGGATTGTGGGGGCGTTTGTGGAGGCCGGGAAGGAAAGTAAGAGGACAGTTTGACAATTTTCAGGAAATAGTTTCTGCCTTTAACACGAATAAACCTGACACTTAGATTGTTATGACTCTTTTTTCTATCCTCAATTCATTCACAGCTTGGGGTATAAAAATGATTAATTATTTTTTCTTAAACTTCAATACATGCAGGTAGAGGAGACTATTGGTTATTCTTAAAACCATTAATAATTTCTGTCATACCTACATTTTTAAAAAACTTCTTTCAATCAAATGATACACTTTTTGGTAAAAATAAGAAGAAATTTCTAATGTATATTCTGCAGTTCAAGGTGGATCTTAGATAAATATAAGTTAAACAGTTACATTCATCTGGTTATAAAGATTCAGGATACAAATACATATTTAATTTGAAGCATATTTATCAGTATCAATTATCAATGACCAATATTTGACTTTTTTAGTGACAAAAATAGCAATTTATAAAGTCAATTTGATACAACTTATTAAAAGCAAATTATCATAAATGAGAATTATAAGAGGAAAAAATTTAAAATCCTTATTTTTTCAACTGACATTACAATAGTTTTATATTTTATAATAATAAAAGTACAATCCAGAACTTTCTGCATTCATTACTATTTAAATGGTAACTATCTCCATCTGTAATCTGAAAGTGTTTGCTTATTTGACATACAAAATCAGAAATAATATAAATGTGTAGTTTTATCTAAGTTGTTTTGAGAGAACTAAAGCAGTCGTTAGCTGATCAGTTTTTTTATAATCTCCCCTCTTTCTGCTGATAATTTATGAATATTATCTTTTCATTCTTTTTAGCAAGCCAGATATATTATAGCAAATCGGTAGCATATTTTAGGAGGAATTTATGTGAAATTAACTTAAATGTTTTAATTTTGGCCCTCAATTATATGGCAATGCAATAACATATTAAAGGCAGTAATATAATTTTTTTTATAATTAATCAGTATTTTTTATTATCGTTTTGTGGGGTACAGTTAAGGGTTAGGTGTACAATTACGTTTCATTCAGGCACCCTGTTGATAAGAGGTGTTTTCCCAGTCCCAGATAGATATTAGCTACTGTTAATCCCATCCCCCTCCCCCCCATAATTTCCCAGTACCGTCAGTCATTTTCTTATAGTATTACATTGGATGTTCAAGGTCCATTATATGAGTGAGAACATGTGATATTCTGATCTTTGTTTCTGTGAGAGGTCACTCAGTATTATAGACTCTAGTTCCATCCAGGTTGCTGCGAAATTCATGATTTTGTTCTTTTTTTATGGCTGTGTAGTATTCCATTGTGTATATGTACCACATTTTTTAATCCAGTCCTCTTTTGATGGGCAGCATGGTTGTTTCCAGGTTCTTGCTATTGTGAACAACGCTGTGATAAACATACGTGTGCAGGTATCTTTTTTATAGAGTGATTTGAGTTCTTCAGGGTATATTCCCAGTAGGGGGATTGCAGGGTCATATGGAAGGTCAATTTTTAGAGTTTTCAGGAATCGCCACACTGCTTTCCACAGAGGTTGCACTAGCTTACACTCCCACCAACAGTGTAGAAGTGTTCCCTTTTCACCACAGCCTCTCCAGCAGCTGTTATTTTTTTGAGTTGTTGATAATTGCCATTCTGACTGGAGTTAGGTGGTATCTCAGTGTGGTTTTGATTTGCATCTCCCTGATGATTAGTGAGGTTGAGCATTTCTTCATGTGTTTGTTGGCTGCTCGAATGTCTTCTTTTGTGAAGTGTCTGTTCATATCTTTTGCCCATTTTATAATGGGGTTGTTTGTTTTCTTCTTTTCAGTACATTTCAGTTCCTTGTAGATCCAGGATGTTAAGCCTTTGTCAGACCTAGAGTTGGCAAACACTTTTTCCCAGTCTGTAGGCTGTCTCCCTGCTCTCTTGATGGTTTCTTTGGCTTTGCAGAAGCTTGTCAGTTTAATAAGGTCCCATTTGTCTATCTTCTCTCTTAAGTCCTGTGGGTTTCGGGTTTTGTACAGGAATTGTATGCCAGTTCCGATTTCCATGAGAGTATTTCCTTCCTTTTCTAAGGTTCTTATGGTTTGAGGTTTTACATTTAGGTCTCTGATCCATTTGGAGTTAACCTTTGTGCATGGGGATAGATAGGGGTCCTGTTTCAATCTTCTGCATGTGGTCAGCCAGATTTCCCAGCACCATTTACTGAATAGGTTCTCCTCTCCCCATTGGTAGGTGGTGGGGGCTTTGTCGAAGATGAGTTGGTTGAGGAATTGAGGTTTTGCTTCTGGAATCTCAATTCTGTTCCATTGATCTATATGCCTGTTCTTGTACCAATACCAAGCTGTTTTGATGATTGTAACTTTATAGTAAAGTTTGAAGTCTGGTATTGTGATACCACCTGCTTTGTTTTTTTTTTTTGCTGAGGATTGTTCTGGCTATTCTTGGACATTTGTGTTTCCATATGAATTCCTGTGTTGTTTTTTTCTAGGTCTGAGAAGAATGTTGTTGGTAATTTAATGGGTATTGCATTGAATTTGTAGATTGCCTTAGGTAAGATGGACATCTTCACAATGTTGATTCTTCCGATCCATGAGCATGGGATATTTTTCCACTTGTTCGTGTCAGCTTTGATTTCTTTGAGCAGTGATTTGTAATTTTCATTGTAAAGGTCTTTCACGTCTCTGGTTAGGAAGATGCCAAGGTATTTCATTTTTTTTGTGGCTATTGTGAATGGAATTGTGTTTTTTATTTGGATTTCTGTTTGTTTATTATTGGTGTAGAGAAATGCGATTGTCTTTTGTACATTTATTTTGTATCCTGAGACTTTGCCAAAGGCCTTTATCAATGTAAGGAGGCCTTTGACAGATTCTCTTGGGTTTTCAAGGTACACCATCATATCATCTGCATAGAGAGATAACTTGACTTCCTCTTTTCCTATTTGAATACCTCTGATTGCCTCCTCTTCTCTGATTGCTCTAGCCAGGACTTCCAATACTATGTTGAACAGGAGGGGAGAGAATGGGCATCCTTGTCTAGTTCCAGTTTTCAGGGGAATTGGTTCCAATTTTTGTCCATTTAGGAGTATGCTGGCTGTAGGTTTCTCGTAGATGGCTTTTACTATTTTGAGGTATGTTCCCCATATGCCTAGATGTTCAAGGGTTTTTATCAAGAAGGGGTGCTGGATTTTATCAAAAGCTTTTTCTGCATCTAATGATATGATCATGTAGTTTTTGTTTTGACATCTGTTGATGTATTTAACTACATTTATGGTTTTAAGAATGTTAAACCAGCCTTGCATGCCAGGAATGAAGCCTACTTGGTCATGGTGGATAATTTTTGAGATGTATTGCCGAATCCTGTTTGTTAGGATTTTGTTGAGAATTTTAGCATCTATGTTCATCAAAGATATTGGCCTGTAGTTCTCTTTCTTTGTTGGATCTTTACCTGGCTTGGGTATCAATGTGATGTTGGCTTCATAAAATGATTTGGGGAGAGTTCCATCTTTTTCAATTGCCTGGAATACCTTCAGTAGGATTGGTATCAGCTCCTCCTTGAATGTCTTGTAGAATTCTGCTGGAAAGCCATCTGGACCAGGGCTTTTTTTTGTAGGAAGTTTTCTTATTACGTAGTTGATTTCCTTGATTGTAATTGGTCTATTTAGGGTCTCAATTTCTTCTTGTTCCAACCTAGGTAGGTTGTGTGATGTCAGAACATCCTCCATTTCCTTGTGGTTTTCAAGTTTGTTTCCATACAAGTGTAAGTAGTAGTCTCTAATGATCTTTTGTATTTCTTCAGGGTCAGATGTGACTTCATCTTTTGTGTTTCTGATTATGCTTATTTGTTTTTTTTCTTGTTTTTTCTTGGTCAGTCTAGCTAGGGGACCATCAATCTTGTTTACCCTTTCGAAGAACCAGCTTTTTGTTTCATTGATTTTTTGTATTATCTTTTTGTCTTGGATTTGGGCTTTTATTTTGGTGATCTGGATTCTTCTGCTGAATTTAGGGTTTTTGTGGTCTTGCTTTTCCAGCTTCTTTAGGTGGCTTGTTAGGTTGTGAATTTCTGTTCTTTTCATTTTCTTCATGTGTGTTTGTAGGGATATAAATTCCCCTCTTACTACAGCTTTCAGGGCATCCCAGAGATTTTGGTAAGATGTTTCTTCATTTTCATTTGTTTCCAGGTATCTTTTGATCCCTGTTTTGATTTCGTTGTTGACCCAGGAGTTGTTTAGCATCATGCTGTTTAGTGTCCATGTCTTTGTGGGTTTTGGGGGGACTTTGTTGGTGTCAATGTTTATTTTTATTCCACTGTGGTCCGAGAAGGTGTTTGGTAGAATTTCGGTCCTTTTAAATTTGCTTATACTTGATTTATGGCCGAGTATGTGGTCGATCTTAGAATATGTTCCATGTGGTGATGAGTAGAATGTGTATTCTGTGGTCTTTGGATGGAGTGTTCTGTAGGTATCAATTAAGTCCATTTGGTCCAAAGTCACATTGAGGTTCCGGATCTCCTTGCTGATTTTTTGTCCTGATGATCTGTCTAGGGTTGTGAGTGGGGTATTAAAGTCCCCAGTTATGATAGTGTTAGAGTCAATATCTTTCTTTAGTTTTCCAAGAAGTTGCTTTATGAAAGTTGGTGCACCTATGTTGGGTGCATATATGTTTAGGATAGATATTTCTTGTTGATGGATTGAGCCTTTTATCATTATGTAGTGGCCTTCTGTATATTTTTTGATTTTTAATAGTTTGAAGGATATTTTGTCTGAAATTAAGATGGCTACTCCTCCTTTCTTTTGTATTCTGTTCGCCTGGAAGTTTGTTTCCCATCCTCTTACTTTGAGTCTGTGGGTGTCCTTTCTAGTGAGGTGAGTCTCTTGAAGGCAGTATATTGTTGCCTGATGATATTTTATACATTTTGCCATTCTATGTCTTTTCAGTGGTGCATTTAGTCCGTTAACATTTAGGCTAATAATTGAAATGCAAGAGTTGATCCCTGTCATAAGGTTCTTACAGAGTTGTTCCTGTTTATTTGTTGTCTTTCTTTGGGTTTTGGAGTTGGTTCAGGTGTGTTTTTAATCTTTTGCCTGTACTCTTGTGAAGAATGCTGTTGTTCTTTTTTCTTTTTCTTCTGTGTTCAGTACTTTCTTAAGTGTTTCTTGTAGCGGTGGTCTGGTGGCAGCGTAGGTTCTTAGGGATTGGATGTCTGGAAAAGATTTCAATTCTCCCTCACTAATAAAGCTTAGTTTGGCTGTGTAGATTATTCTTGGTTGAAATTGTTTCTCTTTTAGTACTTTGAAGATAGGGCACCAGGCTCTCCTGGCCTGAAGGATTTCTGTGGATAAATCTGCTGCTATTCGAATTGGTTTTCCCTGGTAGGTAGTCTGACCTTTTTCTCTTGCTGCCTTTAGGATTTTTCCTTTCATAGCTACTTTGTTTAGGTGAATTATTATGTGCCTGGGAGTTGGTCTTCTAGTTTGTTGTCTTGCAGGGGTTCTCTGAATCTCTTGTGTTTGAATTTTTTCATCTTTAATGAGATGAGGGAAGTTTTCTTGAATGATTTCATGAAATGTTTGTTCCAGTGTGGCTTCTGTTTCTCTTTCTGCCTCAGGAAGCCCAATTATTCTTAGGTTTGGTCTCTAGAAGTGATAATTCATCTCTTGCAGGTTTTGTTCTGTCTTTTTGAGCTTCTTTTCTATGCTTTTGACAGTTTGGGTTAGTTCTGTGTTTTGGTCTTAGAGCTCTGAGATTCTTTCTTCTGCTTGGCTGATTCTGCTTTCCATGCTTATTAGTCTGTTGTTCATTTCCATCACAGTATTCTTTACTGCTGTCATTTCTGACAACAGCTCCTTCCTATTTTCCTCTTGTCTCTCCTCAATTTTTTTAATTCTCTCCATTAATGTCTTGATGTCTGGGTTTGTTACATGTAGCCAGTCATTCTGGGGACTCTTCATTGTCTGTGTTCCAGAATCTGTTTTCTCATTGTCTGATTTCCCAGGGTTCTGTGTAAGACCTGTATTCTTCTTTTGGTTTTTCTTCATTTGTGCAGTTTTTCCACCTCCCTACTTCTTCCTTCCCTCCATGTCACCATCTTCTTTAATTTTGTTATTCAGAGGTAAAGGGATTGGTTTTGCTTCTGTTTGTTCAATCTCCCATTCTTTATGTATGTCCTCTTACTTTGTTCAATTCTGAAGTTGCACTGTAGGTTGGAGGTGGTCCTTTTTGCAGTTTTGAGATGTATTTAAGGGGAGAGCTGTGATTCAAAATCTGTCTTCAGGTCCTGGTATTCGCTGACAGGCATGTGGATAATGTGGAACTCACTTCCCACTGCCCTGGAATCTGTCCGTGCAGTGGGGCTGTAGGTTTACTCCCTGAAATAAAATGTGGTTAGCAGAGGGGAGAGAATGGAGCAGATAGTGGGTTGAAGAGGGGAGTGGAGAGATAGAGGAGTAAGGGAGGAAACTAACGAGTGTGCCAACAAATAGAGAGAGAGGCCTATACTGAAACAGATAAAAACGATAGACCACAGCTACAGTCGAACCAACTTTCATACAAACAAAAATAAAACATATAGTGATGCTAACATACCAGCTATTCAACCACCTTATTAGTGTGCTGTTCCTCTATACAAAGACATGGTTTACAGACAGAAGAAAAGAGAAGAAAAGGAAAAGGAAGAGAAAAAAGGGGAACAATACAGTAGGAATAGAATTAAGTCATTAAACTAATAGAATCAATGAAGCACACTCTGAGACATTTCATTTAAGTCCAATGTCCTTTCAGGTCTGATTTCTAGTTTTCTCTTTTCAAACTGGTAAATTAGTTTGCAGTTAGGGTCAGTTCCCCTGATCAGCTGTGAAAGGCAGTTCTGATTAACCTCGGTTCTGAAGTTTGGTCTATGTCTTTATCAAGCTTGTTTCTCCCGTTTCGGTGTTGTTACCTTGAATTGCCAGCAGGTGGTGCTATCTCATCTGCTCGCCCCAGAGGGGGTGGGGCCGGACAGGAACAAGATGGCTGCCTGCCTCTGAGCAGCAACAGAAGCCCCACGCAGGTGGGCAGGACAATCTCGGACACAAGAGAGGTGGCAGCGATCCCAGCAGATCTTCCTTGAAGCGGTTTGGTGTGGATCTCCTCGGGCCGGGTTGTGATGAGCTATCCGTCCCAGAGCGCTGGGTGGGAGGCAGGAGCACTGGGCGGGAGGCGGGAGCGCCGGGCGGGAGGCAGGAGCACCGGGCGGGAGTAATACAATTTAATGCAATCAATTAGTTTCAGGTCTAATAACTTCAGTAACAAGTACAGTAGTCACAGTAGTCTAGACCACCTAGGATAAACAGGTTTACAAACAAACTAAACAAAAATAAAACAAATAAACAAAAGCAACGATGGGAGGAATAAGACAAATCCAAGGAGGGAAAAAAGCCTGAACTGGCTCAGAAGGCTTACTTATATTGCATGGTCTTGGGCTTAACACTGTTAAGAATTTTTTATTAAACATATTCTGAATTTCACAATAAAAATGTATTTGTTTCAGGATTTAACGTTTTACTCCATGTCAGGCAAAGGCGCCAGCTGGTAAGTAGTCAAAGAATAAAAGATCCATGCTTTCTAGGAACTCATGGCTTATTGGGGAGATACAGCTAAATTACTTAGGAAACACACATAACAACTTTTGCCACTGTAAATCAATTATTTGAAATAATCTGTATTGAGATTCTAAAGAATAATTATGAGTACTCAAAATGCAAAAGAGGACTGAGAGTGGGGAGATTGAATTTATTCTTCTTAGTGTAACAGAGCTCTACCACAGGCCCATAGCTTCAGCATTGAGCAGGTCTCATCACACACTAGGATGGATTTCAGGCCAAAGGGAATGGCAATATGAAATATTAACTTCAGGATTAAAATTTTGCCAAACTGAAAGAAGAAAACAGGCTCTGATCCTCTCGGCATTACATCTCTTCTAAATCTTTCAGGATATGGAATCATTGTACTAGTAAAGTAAAATTACCACAATCAAAAGACAGGTCTAATATCTAAGATAATATTTCTAAGAATGTTCAAGTAGATATTAAGGGAATCCAAAGCAAATCTAAAGAGCAAATACCGAGCTTGAGCCATAAAAGATAAACAAACAAACAAAAAAAAACAAGACAGAGGCTAGAAGAATATTTGACCATTGAAAAGATTCAGCAACATAAAATAATATAAATAAAACATTTATAAAAGATAACATATTTTAAAACATTTTTTTCTGTCATTTGCAACAACATGGATGAAACTGGAGGACATTATGTTAAATGAAGTAAGTCAGGCACAGAAAGACAAACATCGCATGTTCTCACTTACAATTGGAACTTAATTGTCCTCGTGGAGATAGAGAGTAGAATGATGATTACCAGAGAATGAGAAGTAGTGGGGAGAAGGGAATAAAGAGGGGCTGGTTAATGGGTACAATAGTAAAGTTAGATAGAAGAAAAAATATCTAGTGTTTGATAGTGCAATATGGTGACTGGAGTTTACCAAAATTTACTGTATATTTCAAAATAACTAGAGAAGTGAAATTGAAATTTTTCTAACACAAAAAAATGGTAAATGTTTGAGGTGATGGATGTCTCTGTTACCCTCATTTGGTTACTACACATTGTATGCATGCATCAAAATATTACATGTACTCCATAAATATGTACAATTATGTACCTATACAAAGAAAAATTTTTTAAAAATTATAATAGGAAATAAAAACAAATTGAAAGGTCAATCAATTTAACTTTGTCATGTTGATTCTATAACATTTAAGAAGTTATGCACTCTAAATTAAAATATGATCAAACAAAAAACACGATTGACTTGAAAATAAATATAAAAATGAATTTGGGTGAGAAACATAAAGAGCTTGAGTCAATTAATAACCTAGAACTAAAGACATAAAAATAATACAATAAATGAAGAGCACAATGGATACTGTAAGTAATGGGATAATCAATTATGCATCATATGCTTGTCAGAGGAATTGAAAAGTTAGATTGAAAATATCAGACAAAAATGAAAGCTATGAAGAATACAAAGCGACAGCTCAAGATACAAATAGCATACTCTTCCCCAAATGAAAAACTAAATAAATGCAACATACAAAATAATTAATTATTATCTGAAACTATTATTGAATGGGAAAGAACGCTTTTATTACATGGCAGGTACCATAAATGAGTTTAACTTGCCCATATAAAGTTTAAAAAATCATAGTTCAAGGAAATGATATTCAATCTATTAAGACAGGTGAGAACAAATATGTCTAAAGAAGGAAACATCAGATTGATCTCAGTTTCTACTTTCATATTAAATACTACAAGAAGGGACTTCCAAGGGAAACAGAATTATTTTTTGGAGGGCAGGCCCCTTGGAGTCCAGACTTTCCCCACTAGGTAAGTGTTCTAGGAACTCATCAGCATCAGTGTACTAGCTAGCTTTGTTGTGAAAGCCTGAATTTTTTTTGAAAATTCTTTCAAGCAGTTTGTCTGCTTCATGATGGGTGACTTATGATCTCACCTGCCTACACCTCACTGAGTGTTCAGCAGTTTTTGACCCCAAACTGCATGACCCTCATGCCCTACCCTCCCTATTCACCTGATCTCACCCCAGCAACATTTTTTGTTTCTTGGGATGAAAAAAGTTCTCAAAGGGAAATGTTTTATTGATGTGGAAGAGGTGAAACAAAAACCGGCAGAAGCACTAAAGGATATCAAAATTGATGAGTTCAAAAACTGTTGAGCAGTGGTAAAAGCATCTCTATAGGTATATTGCATCAAACAGAGAGTATTTTTGAAGGTGACTAAATTTTAAGCATGTAAGAAAGCATACACAATTTTTAGAAGTAAATTCCACGGTTTTGGGGGTCCCCCTAGTTACATGATCATGGAACAATGTCTACAAGCTTTTAATAGGAATGTTTTGGTCCAAAATAGTGTATTCTCCTAAATTGTTACTTCATATTGACACAAGAAAAGAGAATTTGTAGTATTTGCTATAAAAATTTCATCCATTTGCCTTTTTAAAAAATAAATCAAATATACAATTCAACTTGCAATAGTAACAAAATGTTATGTGTACAAGGACTTACAAACCATGCCATCTATGCATTTCTGTTGGAAAATAGATTTACCAAATTTACTGGATGTTTATTCTAGGCAGTTGCATTCTTTTCCTATAGCTACAATAACACGTTTATATAAACTTGATGACTTAAAACTGAATCAATTTATTTTCTTATATTTTGAAGTCCCCAAAACCAAAATCAAAGTGTCAGCAGCTCTGCATTCCTCTGCTGGTTCTAGGAAAGAATCCTCGCCTCTTCCAATTTCTGAAGTTACTTGTGGCTGTGCCACTCCAATCTCTGCCTCTGCCTTTATTTAGCCTTCTGTTTATCTCTCTGTCTTCTTTTCTTTCTCTTTTAAGAACACTTGCAATTGTACTTAGGGCCCACTCAGATGATCCTGGACTATCTCAACCTGGTATCTTAAATGTAATTACATCTACAAAGATGCTTTTTATAAAAAATGTCATTCATGGATATGTGACATATCTTTTTGGAATCCACCATTCAAATCACTACATGAACCAAAAAATACAAATAAATATATAATTTTTAAAAATTATGTTACAAAGCTATTGAAACTTTAAAATGTTTTCATAAATTTGAAAAAAGATTGATTGTTATACAGTCACGGTAATGAGTAACATTCAGAATTGACTATAAATTTATTTAATCAGTCAACAACAGCTAGCCTCAGCAAACATGATTTTGTTAGTCACCAATTAATGGGAACACCACACTCTTAACATTCAGCTAAAAAGGAACAAACTCGCATCCATCAACATGCATTCCAGGGCCAACAAATGAACAATATTCTCACCTGAATAACCATGCTTCTAAAGGTGATGCCAACCCTCTTATGTCTCTGGATGTTAATAAATTTTTGAACTCCAAGCTTTTCAAAGACCTTGTATATGATGAGCAGTTTGCTCTGTTTGAAAAGCTCATTCTTGATTATTCCTTAAATATATATATATATATATAATCAAGAATCCATATATTAGGATTAATCAAGAATATATACAGCTACTCAAAGCTTCTCAAAGACCTAGTATATAATGAGCAGTTTTATATATATATATATATATATATATATATATATATATATATGAAATAAATATATATATAAATATATAAGGAATAATCAAGAATGGTCTCTTCAAGCAGAGCAAACTGCTCATCGTGTATATATAAAGGCAAGTAAAGCTTGACTTATATTTGGAAACATGTATTTTAGGTCTTCAGAAGAAAAAAAAAGCTTATATACCCTATATGTAGTCTCACATTGAAAAAAACTTAATTTTTGACTATAATAAATTTAGTACATTTTTTTCAAGCTAAGATATTATTCTATACAGTTGCCTCTCATGGTGAAAAATGCTCTTGATTTTTCAACTAAAAATTGTCAAGGAAAGAAAATCAATATTTCTGAAAAAATTTATTTTCAGCTATGCTTTTCTTTGTTATAACTTTTATTTTCTCTAATGTGCCTGTAGGTGTTTCCCCCAAGGGATTTCTGATTTTCTTGACAGTACAGTTGGTACGATTCTAAGAACAGAGAACTACTGGCTTTGTATATAATCTCTTGGTGCACTATTTTGGTTAATAACATATTTAGAGATTCCTGAAGTACTTTTTTTGTGTAATTACTGACAATAAAACTAAAAGCTGAAAATTGTTCAGGAACTCTGTAGTCTGTTGTACCAAAGAGTCTAGGTCAACAGCATATGTTCTAAACTATAACTTAAGCTGTGGGGTTAATATTGAGATCAATTTAGTAAATTATACCTAATCTACAATGACACACTCTAATTTTACTAATTCTCCATGGCCTGCTCTTTCTTTCTGCACTCTAATCTTTTACAATTATATTGAGCTCCTTTATGAAATATAATATCTGGCAATATCGTTTAATTTATGATACCAGAGCATAAAGCACAAGAAATTATATTTTTTACTTAGAACACAATACAAATTCTCCTAAATCTTTTTTAAAAATCAAAATAAAACAGAAAGAGATATAATTTGTTAATTTGTATTCCTTTTTGTCTCTGAGCACATAGATGCATGTTAATTTGGATGAATATTATGATTTCAAAATATTGTAGAACTTGTTATTTGCCATGAACCGATAACAGTTCCATATTATTAATTTAGAAAGTAATATAAATATTGCTTGTCTATATAGCAAAAAGACATATTCCATTATTTTCATGGGTAGAAGATTCAACTTTATTCTCGCATGAAAGAAGAAGAGTGATGGTAGTGTTCAGTTCTCAGGGCCAACTTTTACTTTAAACATTTAAATTGCCCTTAGTAAGAAGCTTTCAGTAAAAAGAAACATTATGCATCATTTCACAAAAGCATGAGAGAACATTATAGGGTCAGTGTACCAGGAAAGAATGGAGATAGGTTTGTGCCAACTATTAATCAGAGAGAGAAAAAAATACCTAAATTGTTATTAGAAGAATAAGACCTCTTTGGCCCTAGAAATTTTTTGTTTTGTTCTAGTATTAAGTTAAACATTTTCAATTTATTCTGAAACTTTCTCTGAAACTCGTTCTGCTTTTCTTTCCTTTTCAATAATACCAGAATAATAACAATATTTAACTTGTGTAGTTGCTCTAAGGTCTGAGTTATATAAACTTTCATACGTGCCAATTTGAATTTGTAGTTACATGCTATCCTATTTACGATGCTTACTATTATTTCTACTACTACTATTGCTATTACCACTGCTTGGTTTCAGCCCCTTTGTTAGTCCTTATATAAAAAAGCAAAAGACATCACTCCATGCCTTAAGGATCTCATTGTCTATAAGGAGGAGATCTCATGAATCTTGAGCATGTGCAGTTCTTACAAGAATTGCCTAAGCACAATACTGTGAAAAGACAGTGAAGAAAGCTACTGTAAGTTCCAAAGAAGAAATTTAAAAATCTCCAAAAGAGGAGACAATATTTGAGTTAGAAAAATCTTTAAAAATGACTGAAAGTTCTTCAACAAGGGAATGGTATGTGCTGAAGCATAAACAGATGAGAAAATCATGACATATTCAAAGTTCCAGAAACAGATGAAACAGCTCAAGCACAAAAAGTTAACAGTAAAAGATGAGTTGTGTGCCTGTAGGTTTGATTTTTTAGTTTCAGAAATAAAACCTATTACAGCAGCTTAAAAGTAGAAGTGTTTGTTGTTGTTTTTAGAGATAGTATCTTGCTTTGTTGCCTAAGTTGGAGTGTAGTGGCATGATCACAGCTTACTGCAGCCTCAAACTCCTGAGCTCAAGCAATCCCTCTGCCTAAGCCTCATGAGTAACTGAGACTACAGGTGTGCACGACCATGCCTGGCTAATTTGCTTTCACTTTTTTTGTAGAAACAGGGTCTCACTATGTTACCCAGACTGGTATCAAACTCCTGGCCTCAAGTGATTCTCCCACCTTGGCCTCCCAAAATACTGGTATTATTGGAGAAGACTATGAAGAGAGTGAAGGGCTAGGAAAAAGGATTACATGCTATAAATAGAAATAATATGTGGATGAGTTTAATTATTTTGAGACATGCTTTTAAAGTTTGCTTGGGTGACTGAAATTGTTTGCTTAGCTGGGTCAAAAGTGTCTCCACTCCACAGATACTTCAGCCTCACTATCCAGGCACAACCTCTCTGGGATCTCCACTGGGCTTTCTGGGATCTCCGGTGATCATTAAGCACTCTCCTCTCTGTCTGGATGGAACAGAACCATCTTCATTCTGTGCTGTGGAAATGGTTTGGCTGCTTTGTGAGGTTTAAGGTTACTACAGATATGCAATTTTTTACTCGATAAATTCTAAAAGAAATTCTATACAGATTTCTGGGGATACTGTTCCAATTAGCCACTTTGTTTCTGGAACTCTGCCCCACAATGTCCAGTCACTTCAGCCTCCTCAAACTCTAATTGACATCATCTAGGATTCTGAGATTCAGGATTTGGTGGGCTCTGTTTGAGTCCCTTATCTCTTGTTCCACCAATCAAAAATAGCTTCCAGGAAGAAAACAGAGATATTGTCGGAATCATCGCATTTCTATTATCTCAGGGTTCACAATCCTGCCTTGCCTATTTTCAAATTTCTGAACGAATATTTTTATATATTTTGCCCATTTTTCTAGTTGCCCTAGTGGAAGAAGTATGCTTTTTTTCTTTACTTTCTTTCTTTCCTTTCCTCCCCCTGTATCATGACCTAATGTAAAACTCTTCAGGAAACATTTTGAATTTTCCTTTACCTCAGGTTTTGCTAAGGCATTAAAGAAGAGGGAGGTAGTTTCAAAAGATACCAGTAACCATCTGCTTCATAATTTCCTGGGGTGCTTATTAAAATGCCGATTCCTACACTCTACTATAATCTAATCAAAATCCCCAGTGGTGGGCCCAAAGTATCTATATTCTTAAGAATTAGGCAGAAAAATGATTACAAACTGCTAGAATAGAATTTAGTTAGGCAAATATAGGATTAAAACTCTCTTATATGTGTAATATGAGATGTTTATAATTTATTTATAAAACTATAAAAGCAATTAATGAACCAGGATTTTGAACACCCTAATTGAAAATGGTATAAATTAAAATGCCAGGAACTTCTTGCTCATATTTCTAACTATGAGTTTTAGATTATTATAAAATATCATTTTTAGAAATGTTACCAAATGGCCAGATGCACTGTCGCACAACCCTAATCCCAGTACTTCGGGAAGCTAAGGCAGGAAAATTGCTTGGGCCCAGGAGTTCAAGACAAACCTGGGCAACATAGCAAGATCTCGTCTCTATAAAAAATTAGCTGGACATAGCGGTATAAATCTGAAATCCCAGTTACTCAGGGGACTGAGATGGGACAATTGCCTGAGCCCAGGAGGCCGAGGCTGTCATGAGCTGCAATGGTGTCACTACACTCCAGCCTGGGCGACAGAATGAGATCCCAATTCAAAAATAAAAATGTTATAATATTCATTGTATAAGACTTGAGATGTGGTCTAACATGTTTCATGTGTTCTGATAGAACTTAAAGGCAATATGAGAGGAAAAATTCATCATGAACTACTCTCAGGTTTTCATAAATTATTCTCATACTAAAGATGCCATGGCAGGAAAGTGAGAGGAAAGTGTTAGGTGTTGCTGAAAGACGTGTTTTGGGAGATGGAATAATGAGGAAGGGTAATATTTGAGCAAAAGACAGAAAATAAAGCAATAGGATTAGGGGCTTTGGAAGATGGAGGTTATTGTGATTAAACTGGGGAGGTCAGAAGGCATCAGAAATAACCTTTACCTACCTTTCATCCTGTTCTGGGTGACATTTTCAAGTACTATGATGTCATTCCAGATTAAATATGACTTTAGATTAATATGGGTATTGCCTCCTCTTACAAATAAAATAGTATAATCTTGAGTAGAAAATGAGGGGTATCTGGCTTTGTTCTTTTCTCTTATTTTCTTACATAGAATATTGATTTATGCCAAATTACAATTGGAAAATGGAATGGCTGCCACCTGAAACAATGTTTGCCCAACTACCCCTTTTAAGATTTACCTCACTAATCATCAGGGAGATGCAAATCAAAACCACACTGAGATACCACCTAACTCCAGTCAGAATGGCAATTATCAACAACTCAAAAAATAACAGCTGCTGGAGAGGGTGTGGTGAAAAGGGAGCAACTAGTGGGAATGTAAACTAGTGCAACCTCTGTGGAAAGCAGTGTGGCGATTCCTAAAAGCTCTAAAAATTGACCTTCCATATGACCCTGCAATCCCCCTACTGGGAATATACCCTGAAGAACACAAATCACTCTATAAAAAAGATACCTGCACACGTATGTTTATCGCAGCGTTGTTCACAATAGCAAGAACCTGGAAACAACCATGCTGCCCATCAAAAGAGGACTGAATTTAAAAAATGTGGTACATATACACGATGGACAATATCTACACAGCCATAAAAAAGAACAAAATCATGAATTTCGCAGCAACCTGGATGGAACTAGAGTCTATAATACTGAGTGACTTCTCACAGAAACAAAGATCCGAATATCACATGTTCTCACTCATATAATGGACCTTGAACATCCAATGTAATACTATAAGAAAATGACTGACAGTACTGGGAAACTATGGGAGGGGGAGGGGGATGGGATTAACAGTAGCAAATATCTGTCTGGGGATGGGAAAACACCTCTTATCAACAGGGTACCTGAATGAAACGTAATTGTAAACCTAACCCTTAACTGGACTCCACAAAAGCATAATAAAAAATATTGATTAATTAAAAAAAAAACAGGCAAGGCCCTTCAAGAAAAAAAAAGGAGGGGGTTAAATTGGCTATATAAAAGCAGACCACCTTTGGAGTAGAATTGTGCATCAGAGAAGGAAATTTGTAGATTTAAAGGAACTGCATAGAACCGACTTCTTTCGTTATACTTGTTGATTGTGTGGGTGAGAAAGTACAGTAGTTTGCTTATTCACTCAATCCCTTAGAGGGCTTTTGAACAATCAAAGATGATGACTTCCAAACAGTTCTTAGTTTATTTCTAGTCTTTTGCCCCACTTAACCCCACTCTGCCCCACATTTATTTCAGAAACGCTGATTGTGCAAACCATTTCTCAAAAAAACAATCTGAGTAAAGAAATAATCAGATTTTTACCAAATCATCTCCATGCTAAACTCAGGGGAAATATTAAACATGTGCCATGTTTACCCTACATCAGCAGCATAATTGGAAAAGCAGCATGCTTTCAATAAGCACAGAAAGGGAAACTTAAAAGAGGAGAGAAAAGATGTATTACAACCTCTTTTTGTTTTTTAGTTTTCTCAGGTGAAATAATTTATTTCAGTTCTGCTTTCCTGAACCAACAATTTTTTCTGCTGCCACATCTCCATATGTGGGTCAGTCATTCTTAATTTTAATGTAAACTTATTTTAAAGTAATTTTAGTTTTATAGAAAAATCACAAAGAGATTTCTGTATACCCACACTCAGTTTCGTCTATTGTTAACATCTTACACAATGGAATATTTGTCACAACTAATTAAACAATATTGCTACATTATTCACTAATGTTCATACTTTATTTATCTGTTCATCTCCTTAATTATTACCTAAAGTCTTTATTCTGTCCCAGGACTCTATCCAAGTTTTCACATTACATTTAGCTGTCATGTCTACTTAGACTCCTTGGGGCTATGACAGTTTCTCAAAAATTGTCTAGTTTTTATATGACTTAGTTATTCATTTTTGACTGAATGATTAATTAACTGGTCAAGGAAAAAAACCAAGAGAATAAATTGACTGAAAAAAAGATTCAACATACTCATTTTTGACCTCTAGTACAGCAAAGCTTGGATCTGGGTCAAAATAGAAATTATACTCATTAATTTCATTATCTAAGTAAGTTGTAAATTATCACTTTAAAAAAGTGATTTTTGACCATTCAGTGTGAACCCTCCCCACAGTGGATAAAAAAAAGTTTATAAACACCAGTTTTGCCAGGCTTGGTGGCTCAGCCTGTAATCCCACGCTTTGGGAGGCCAAGGTGAGTGAATTGCCTGAGCCTGCAGGTTCGAGACCCGCCTAGGCAATTTGGCGAGAACTCATCTCTACAATAAATAAAAAAAAAATTAGCCGAATGTGGTAGTGTGCACCTGTAGTTCCAGCTACTTGGAAGGCTGAGGCGGAAGGATCGCCGGAGCCCAGCAGGTCGAGGCTGCGGTGGCCGGGAGCAGCCACTCCACTCCAGTCTGGGCGACTGAGTGAGACGCCAACTCACAAAAAAACAAAAACAAAAACAAACAGTTTTTCCCGCTGCCAGGCCAGAAGTCTTCCTGGATCATCACCGTTTATATTGATAATTCAACTAGAAAGCTTGACCTTGAGTGATAGGACTGTTGTTCTATTGAATAAGTTTTTTTTAATGAAAATAATCAACTAATATGATATTAGCATTTTTGCCTGAATACATATTCTATACTAACTCAGTTGTACTGAAAACCTGTTGAACCAGGAAAAACACCAAAAACATTATAATCTATTACCCATAAACATTTATTTGAATTTAAGTATGTAAATATAATGATGTTATTTTTGGAAAAAAATGTTTAAATAGATGTCTGTGTGATTGCATAGTTATTTATATTTTAACTTCATTTGCAAATTGAATTAATGAATATGTACAAAATGATCTGTGGGTATCATCAAATGGAGAAAAGGCATAGAAAAAGTGAGGCTAGGTTACAATTGTAGTATTTGCTGATTTCATGGTTTTGCTGGAAGCTCATCAACAGGAAAAAAATATTCTGTGTACAGGTATTGAACCTAATGGTTTCCTCTAATTTTGAGATTCTCTTTTAAGTATTGTCTCACTCTTGTGTCTGGTTCCATTGCCCAAAGCACTTCTCTGAACCTCAGATCAGTCTCTCCAAGACCACACAATATTGGGAACAAGATAAAGATTTAGGCACTTAATAGAGCTGGTTAAAGTTCTGCTTCTGCAGTTTTGTATACTTTGACTTATTGGCAACCTCTTTGATCTTGTTTAATGTGCTGCTCCCTAACTTGAAGGTAAGTAATGACTATTTAAAAAGGAAATATATTGAAGTTATATAATAACTATTAAAAAAAGAAAAACATACATAATAATTACTTAAAATATTTTTACTTTCTGTAGAGAAAAAATATATAATATATAGTTTATTCAATTGTGCCCAAGATAAAGTTTTATGTTTGGTTTAAGCTGAAAGGAAATGATGCTTTGTTTTCTTCTCTGAAATAAGACTGAAGATCTAAAGAATAATACTGCATTAGGCAATTTTTTTATTTACTGCCAAGATGTGTGTTTATAGATATAAAAATCTACAGTAGGACTTTCAAACTAATTTTCATGAATATACTTGAATAGATTTTCTTTGTCACTGTAAGCATTATCCCAAATATAAATGACAAAATCACATGAGAAAAAGCTGATGTGCCCCTCTGTTTGTGTTCATAAAGCTCTAGTTTCTATGCAATCTCTGGTGCATGGATTGTATACAAATATATCGGTATCAGTGAAGAATATTTTTATTATTTTATTTTTTAAGTGAAAAAGCAAGATTTATTAAGGACAGAAAAGCTCCCACAGTGGGAGGGGGCCCGAAGGAATGGCCCAGTGAAGAGTATTTTTAAATACCTTTCATTAGCTATCAAGCTAAATTTTTTGCTATTCTTCATCAACTCAACACTTCATAGCAACAATTTTCACCTTTCTTTGCAATGAGATGTCATTGTGGAAAGAGATGATAAATGATACTCACAGAACTGTTTCCTGCAGTATTTTTGGAAAGGCCATGTGTTCAGCATAGTTTATGTCAAAAGGTACAGACCACAAATTCAGATTCTTTCCATATGCTTGAAGGTCAGACAATGGCAATGAACACTAAAGAAAAGACATCTCTAGTCACTGCTTCTATTTATGTTCCTTCCTTATGAAAATCTCATTTTAGAATCCTTTTCTGAGGAGAATTTGAAATCAAGAAGTAGAAGTGATCTGTTTAAAATTTATTTCAGTTCAAGTTTTCAACATAATATTTATCCTGTTCATTGGAGGAAGTTGCTTGTAGAGTCAGGATTACACTTTTGTTCTGAAAGGAAAACTCTCAGCTGTACCTGTGTGTAGCTTTAATAAAATCTCTGATCATTTAACAAGTAGTAATATCTAGTTATAAAATATCCACTTCTCATTTATTTGCCAATGACCTCATCCTTTCTATTTCACATTATTTAATAAGAATCTGTCCATAATTTATTCTTGTAGCGTCTTCTGTCTCTCTCTATTTTTTTTTCCAGAAATACCAAACTAAAATTGAGAGAGAAAAATAGACATAAAAGAGTCATAATTCAATAAATATAATTTAAGACTATTTTAGTATACGCTGGATGCTTATAAAGTGTTAAATTATGTGACTGTTCCTTTTATCAGGAATTCACTCTCCCCAGATTCAATCTTAACACATGAATTGGTGGAAATTCAAATGTATAAAGCTAAGTTACCTAAGGTAAAGATTGTGGTCTCCAATCTTCTCCAGATTCAAGAAAAGCAGCACATTTATCTTTAATATACTGAATTCCACCTTGAGTTCAGAAAAGAAGAGGCAGTCAGTATCTACACATATATAAACAATGAGGAATAATAATAACGAAAGCCACAAAAACAAGCTCCCAAGGACTGAAGATCACTGTGATAAGAAATAAATATGGTTGTGATTTTGACTAAAACCAGACAAGCAACCTATCATCCAAGCAGAAGTTAATGCCCACCCCTAAAGTCCAAAGTTGGGTTCAGATACTAAAGTCAGAATCGATTCACACAGAAAATGATGATGGTCAAAGTTAAGTATCAGCAAAGAGCAGAATGGTTTAGCAAGAACTCGGCACACAGGAACCAGGCAGAGTGCAGAAACAATGAGCAGAGAAAATGAAGCAGAGAAAGAGACATAAGTCACTGGTAACGAGGAGGAATACTGAGGAGTGAGGCAGAGCTTTGCCTTGGGCTCTGGACTTTTGTATGTTTTCTGTCATGGGAGGAATCAGTTTTAGCCTGGTTAGTCTTTGATGAGACAATAATTGGGAAGAACCTGGCTGGAGTTGAGTGGGTGCAGCAGAAACCGACAGAGATCGATGTCAAACACATCATGCTAGATTGGCCAAAACAAAAACAAAAACAAAAACGCAAGAATTGGAGGCTCTTACAGAATTCAATTTTTGTAAACTTTCCTTATATAATCCAGGGCTGAAAAACTACAATATTTGAAAATAGATATCCATGAGCTTAATGTCAGAGAATCCTTGAGCTCATGAATTTTTTATAACTGTTATAATATTTACCTTCGACGGTCATTAGTATTACATGGATGTGTGTGTGTGTGTGTGTGTGTGTGTGTGTGTGTGTGTGTGTGTGTATGGATGCAGTGAACATAAACATTCTAATTAATGCCCTTTGCCCTGAATGGTTATACTACTGGTTCTATTATACACAATAAACCACCAATTATGCTACATGACTCATCAATATCTATTGTGTTAATGAGTTTTCTTTGGTATAAAATGGAGGTAGATATAATGTTTATATTAGAAATGTTTACAGCCAGGCTCGGTGGCTCAGCCTGTAATCCCGCGCCTTTGGGAGGCTGAGGTGAGTGGATTGCCTGAGCCTGTGGGTTCAAGACCCACCTGGGCAGGCGAGACCTCATCTCTACAATAAATCAAAAAATCAACCCGGTGTGGTAGCGCATGCCTGTAATTTCGGCTACTTGGAAGGCTGAGGTGGAAGGATCGCCGAAGCCCAGCAGATCCAGGCTGCGGTGGCTGGGAGCAGCCACTGCACTCCAGTCTGGGTGACAGAGTGAGACTCCAACTCAAAAAAAAAAAAATGTTTACTTTAAGGATTTAGATGTTTGCTTGCAAATACTTTAAAAATAATAGATTAGCATAAAACACAGTTATTAATAAGGGTTCTTAAAAGTCTAATTATTTGAGACAAGATATTATTGGTTATTACCATGGTATCTATTTTTCCCTTTCTCCAGTCCTGCTACATAATTCTTCCTTGTTGAAAGATCCTATGTTCCTTCTATTTAAAAAAAATCTCTGGTTCATACTTTCTCAGCTTCCCTTGCAGCCAGAGCATGCACATGTGACACAATTCTGGTCAATGGAATCTGTAAGTAAATCTGTGAATAGAAGGGGTTGTTTGGAAGATTTTCTTACTCAATAAAAACATGTGTACTGGTAATGTAATCCTTTTTTTTGTCTGAAGGTAGTGTTATGTGAGGATGTGATACCTACATCTGTGGTGCCCATCTTACAAATGAGAGTGAGGGAGATGGAATACAACATAGAATAGAACTCAATCTTTGATGATATTTTTGAGTTAGTATCAACCCTTCTACTAACCTCCATGGAGAATTCTTACATAAGAAAATGTATGTCCTCACAGATTTTAATGATTAATTAATTAAAAGTTCTGTTATTTGCAGCTGAAATATTTCTATCTGATACTTATTTCTACTTCATTCTTCACAGCCTACCATTGTTTTATGCATTTAATAAATAATATTTACTTTATTAGCAACTATATTATTCTTTAATGTGTTTCATTATGAAATAACAAACAACTGGTATTCTCCTTGAACAAGCCAAAAAATTGAGTCACATAAGACAAAAAAAAGCATTAACAAATTAATATAATTATGTACTTTAGCAGAAGTTCACATGACTAAGCCTTGACTAACAGTCCTTAAAATGGCAACATTCATGCTATCAGCAATAAGAACTTTAATAAAATCCAAAATTATGATATAGTACCATGTTTCCCAACTGTGATATGACACATTAGCAAAGTAAAATTCCATAGCTTTATGCCTAATATCTCCTCATTCCCTTATTATAAATTTTGTCTAAAATTTCTTTACTTGTTTTCCCTCCTGTTGGAGTGTCACTGCCTTATAAATTAAGTTTAGAGACAATGATTGGAATATTTTAGGAATACTTAAAGACATGGGAAAATATCCTAAGATATTCCTGAAGAAGAGTTCTTAGAAAATTCCTTGCTTATTATTATGAATTTGTTTCATCAAAAGAAAATTGCTATGTCAGCCGCTGACAGTGTTTAGTTGTCTATAATACTAATAGAAATTGCATCAAATATATTTTATTAAATGGGATATTATTTCTGAAGCTTTACTTCAGAATGGCCAGTCTTTTAGCTCCTAGCTGTGAATTTTTTTCAATGTTTAATAAAAAGATGTTATTATAGAATTGTGCTAAATTTGGGTGAGTTGCTAGTAGAAAAGCTGATTCTGTGATTAAAATAAGTTTACAACACTCAAAACTGCTTAGGAGTATATAAGTTGTCCACATTATATGATGAAATTGAAATTTCAATTCACAAACACAGCTGGAAACCTCTGAAAGCAACTTCCAGATGCTATGACAGAGCTCCTTCCAGATTTTAAACAGCTCCTGTCAAAACTACTGGGAAGCAGACACTCTCTGCCTATGGGAAATTGAACATGCTTCTTATCTCATAGCTGCCAATTTTAGAGGTCTTATAATTCAGGACAGAAGCTTATAATTTTCTACCTATTCTTCATAATCATACTGGATTTTAAAGGTTCTACTGAATCTCATTGGTACAGTAGCTCTCTTGGTACAACAAGTGTAAATATCATTTGAAACATTTCTTAGTGTGCAGAGGTCTGGGACCCAACTTTAGAAATTTGATTCAGTATACATGATCCAGACCAGGGGTCTGAACTTTTAGCAAGCAATACAGGTAATTCTAATGCAAATCTTCTAAGGATCACATTTAGATAAGCAATTCTTTAGCTAGAAGTAAACAAAAAAGATAAACCAAAAGGTTTAAATAGACATGGGTTACTAATTGTGAGAATATGCTATGTATTTAACCTTTTATTTTTTACATCAAATGTTCTAAGATAGAAAGTTGTGGAGTACTATGTATCAAACTAAACCCTCTCAAACACAACAATTATAATTCTGAATAAAATGTTAATGAAAACAACTACATTATTTAAATCCACTGGAGAGTAAGGAAGAGTTGACAGGAACTGGAGGATATTCAACTCTTGTAGAAAAGGAAGTACACTGAAATATTTGCATTTTCTTTCTTAATAACTAAATACCTTCCCCACTATACCAGGCAATGGTCTGCTAAAACTCTAGCAGAAAGTCTGGTCTTTCTTGCTTGAAGTATGAAGATGGATTTCAGAGCTGCCAAAGCTGGTAGAAATCAAGTAAAGAAATTCCAGAAAACAGAGAGCTACAGGGGAGTGTCTTTAAAATTGTATATAAGCTCTTCTTAAGTATCTAGTTGATTACTAGATAGTATATACATTTAGAGGAATCTAAAGAACACAGCAGAAAGCAATATATGTAAGACTGGAAGGACTGAGAGGAAACTTAAACAGAGTTTAGAGTTTGAATCCAATTAAACTGCTTGTCAAAATAAAAATTAATACTCTTCACAGAAATATAGCAGAATTCAGAGTCTCTGCAATGTATCATTCAAAATATCCAGGATAAAATTTTAAAAAATTAACAAATACATGAAGAAACAACAACAAAATGTCTTCCAGGTCAAGAAAAAGTCAATAAACTGGGACAGTCTGAACAACAACAACAAAAAAATGATAATAGTCACATATTTTGATCCAAGTATAAACTAACAATCAGGTCCATTGCAATGTATAAATAAGTAAATAAATGAACAAATAAATGAAAAGATAAATTTCTATGAACAGAAATATACCACATCACAGAAAGAATCATAGTGCTAGAAAATCATCAATGAATGCTAAAACTAGAGGTAAAATTTTAACCAGAAAGAGGATATTTACATATTTCAGTATACCCCCACATTTTTAAAAATTATTATGGAATGGATGGTGACTACAGTGGAAAGAATTGGAAAAAATCTTGTGGATACCAATTTAACCAAGTAATCAACTCTAGCATTACCAGGAAGAAAAATCATCAGTCATATACCTTCAAATACAATACAGAGAAAATTGCATATCATTTCAGGGGCAATCTAACCAAACATACTTAATGTGAATCTAATCATAAAGAAATAGCAGATAAATTTAGATTTAGAGGCATTGTTCAAAATATCTGACCTGTAGTCTTACAACATATCAAGAAAGACAGATAAAGTTCTAGATTAAAGATATACCTAAAGGGATATCAACAGTAATATGCCATAAGTGAACCTCGTTGGATTTGGGCTTAAAAAAGTATCTATGAAAGATAATAGGACAATTCATAAAATATAAATATTGAATGAGTTAGATAATAGTATTATATATTAATATTAACTTTCTTGATTTGGGAAATTTTACCAGATTATGTAACAGAAGATCCTTGCTTTTCTGGAATACCAGTGATGTACTTAGGGCTAATGAGATAGTATGTCTGCAGCGTCTCTTAAATGGGAAAGAGAAAGAGAGAACACATGAAGGGGATAAAATGAAAATCAGTTGTGAGTCTTAGAAAATAACATAAGTTAGTTCCAGGTATTATCCTCACAATCTGTTTGTAAGTTTGAAAATATATTAAAATAAAATTATTTAAAAATTATTCTGGGAGTTCTGCTTCCACAAAGAGAAGTACTTTTCCCCATTCTTCCTGCTAATTAAAAGAAGTTCTGAGCATTATACATAAAACATATGCAAAAATATTCTGACAAGTGAAGAGAAAAAAAAGAAAAATTTAGTAAGTATCTCAAGTCCCAAGTGAATGAAATGGTAACAAATTTTCTGATTTTTCCTCCCTCATATAATCCCAGACTTAGACCTGAAGAAGTTGGAAAACTGCTAACACCAGTGAAAGAAGAAGCAAAAAAAAGATCTTCACAAAGTCTCTCTCTCTACAGAAAGTGCCATAAAAGGATTGGAAAAATAAAAATGAAATAAAAATCAGACAATAGCTCTACTCCAAACACCACAGAAACACTACAGGAAAAGCTCATGATAGCAAAGGCTAAGTGCAAGCCTTCCAACCTCATCAAGCTGTGACCAGGCACCATTCTGAGAAGGAAAGTAATAAGGCATTTAGTCTCCACTAGGCAGTAACAAGCTTCCCTCTCACCCCATAACCTTGTCACCAGTGGAGACCACATAAGGAGCCTGGAATTCCACTTCTGCTGGCAGTATCAAGACCTTTTTCCTCTTTCCACTTAGGAAGGTAACAGAGGATGCCCAACAGTCAGGACACCTACAATTACTGAGCAGTCATGAGGTTCCACCTACCACAGGGACAGTGGAGGCCTTGTGGGGAACTAAAAATACCCATCATGTCCAACGGTAATTAGAAACCAATTTCTCAAGTATCGAAAGAGGTCAAGTGGGGAACTTTGTGCTCCAAATGGCAATAATGAAGTGGCAGTCCCTACCCTACTAAAGCAGTGTCAGAGAAAGCCATCTAAAATAAAAGGTTTAAATAAGACCCCTAATTTCATTAACATAATACCCAAAACATACAGGTCTAAAGAAAAAACTATTCTTTATACCAAAAGCTAGAAAGGTTAAAAACAGAGAGAAAAAGAATAATCAATAGAGGTCAACCCAAGTGTTGTATAAGATTTAAAGATTATTTTGATGGCAAGAAAGAATACACTGATAACTCAATAGATGAAAGGCAAAACTCTTTGCTACTTACAGGTCCAAAACAGGGAAGCCATCAAGCTGAAGCTACAGAATGCAGCTTCTATATATATGATTTATATTTGTGGTGGAGTTAGCTAGATTTCCCTGGGCTCTGGATGTACATTGGTTAATATGAATAATTTCACAGGCCCCAGGACCTAGGGGCTGCCTCTGGTGTCCTTGTACCTGTCTTGCTAAGTGGGAAAGGTGAGCATGCTTGCAATATATGCTTAGTGACCTGTAGAACAATAGGCTGATAAGGGAAATGGTTAGGGTAGGGAGGTTAGAGGTTTAGCAAACTGACAGAAAAGGAAAATTAAATTTTTAGTCATGACCTCTAAACTGGGTCAAGACAGACAGAATTTGTGAAATATGATATCACAATAAGTTGGAATAGAGAGACAGAATGCAGTGAAGTTCTAAGACTGGCATACTTTTGTAATGTGCTGGGGATCTAACTGGTGATCAATAAATGATAGTGAATTGATGCGGTTATTTAAACTACACATAGTGTTGAATGAAATCAAGTTTGGCTTTGGATCACACAACCACAGAACTGGCAGTGATGAAGTCACCGCTACACTCTTTAGTTTACGTACTGGTGGGGTCAAGACACTGCGGAGAACAGGATACATTAATCTCTTGATGGCAGGCTGCTGTTACTTAGCACTTATTGTGTCTCCAAGGAACCGTTCACAGCTGATGAGCACATTCTTTCATTTGAAAGAGATATGAGATAAACATATTCTTATATTGTGAGGTTTGTAATTTTCTTGGGAAAAATTTAAAGAAAAGCATAAAATGTTCATTGGTCTAAAGAAAAAAGATTCTAAATCTTTCTAGGAAGAATTCCAGTAATGATTTCTTCTTAATGGAAGGAAGTTTGGAAAAGAAAATGATGTCTAAGTCAAAAAGTATGTAATTTGGATCTGCCTCTGTAATCTCTTGCTGCATAGCTTCAGACAAGTTCTTACTGCTCCTGAGCTATACTTTTCTCACTGGCAAAATAATAAAATACCTATTAATAATAGTGGGACTGATAGGTATCAAAGACTAAAGTGAGAAATAGATTTAGATAGTGGATAATTTGTAGAATGCCTTTAAGGAGATGTTTAATTTCAACTATCATTTATATTGTTATCATAGTCAGCATTAGATGTAAGTAAAATAATATAAACCTACTTATTTGGTATTAACCGAAAAATAATAGGAGGATCATTGAACTCAAGAAAATGCCAACGTTAACAAACTAAAGCATTAACAATTTAGGAATGACTTTTTAAAAAGTAAGAGTAACTAGAAAGGGTAAGAGATAGCACCATAGTCAATCTTTTACTTCTTGGTATAAATAGCTTACTTCTTTTACTTCTTGGTATAAATATATTTTTTCATTTATTTACTTAAAACAGCTATGTAATATACATGGTGATCTTCAAAAAGTGAGTATCTAGAAGGGAGGCATATATATAGCTAAACAGGTTGTAGATCTTCTTCCAGCATCATAAAACATCTGCTAAGGAGAAAAACACTTGTTCATAAATAACTATAATTCAAAGTAGAAAACTGGAAGAGGGCATTTCAATAAAACAAAAATTACAGGTTTATATCTCTCAAGACTTTAAATTTAAAAACCCTCATACAAGCCGGGCTCGGTGGCTCAGCCTGTAATCCCGCGCCTTGGGAGGCTGAGGTGAGTGAATTGCCTGAGCCCGTGGGTTCAAGACCCGCCTGGGCAACTTGGCAAGACCTCATCTCTACAATAAATCAAAAATTAGCCGGGTGTGGTAGCGCACACTGGAAGGATGCGCTACTGGAAGGCTGAGGTGGAAGGATCACCGTAGCCCAGCAGGTCGAGGCTGCAGTGGCCCAGAGCGGCCACTGCACTCCAGTCTGGGCGACAGAGTGAGACTCCAACTCACAAACAAACAAACAAAAAAACCCTTATATATGTGTGTATATGTATATATACATATACATATATACACATACATATATGCACATACATATATACATATACATATATACACATGCACACACATATATTTAACAAGGTGAGTTCACCTATAAATAAAAAGGGTAGTGCATCATAACCAAGGCAGGGTCATTCCAAAGAATAAAAGTTTGATTTGCATTACAAAATCATTGTAATTCACCACGCAATGAAATCAGTGGGGACAAATAGGCAAATACCTTGTGCAGAAGAATTCCAGACAAAATATATAAATTAATTAAACAATTAATCATAAATTATATTGATAAATTGCTCTCAAGAAAGTGAGAAAATGAGCATAATGCCCCACTCTGAGGGTAGGCTACATGTAGTATAGAATACATTATGGAAAGGAGGAGAAAAGAGATAACTTTACAAATAAGAAATTGACAAACACTAGTTCAGCCAGGTGACAAAGGTTAATATCAACAGTAAAAAATCAGGCTGATGATTGTGGAGTCCAGCTACTGGCCCAAATAACCTATGTGTGAGTTTTTGGGCCCCACTACAGGCTGTTACAAAGGCTTTACCTGGTTGGCCTCAGGGGAACAGTTGTCTTCTTCACACACACCAGGTACACTGCCATTTTATTGCAATCTCAAAGAGGAATTTCAGTCAAGGAGCACTCTAACTGTCCATCTTCTGAGACATGTCTGCATTCCAATAAAGAAACCTCTACAACAATACTATGTATCCTTGATATATACTGAAAATGTTGAAAATGATACTCTACCTCTGTGGTCTTGCTATCAAATATAGATAACTCCAGTGAAATCATGGGAAAAGCATTAAACAAGTCACATGTAAGAGACATTCTGCAAAATTCCTTGCTAGTAATCTCAAAACTATCAAGGTCATCAAAAATAAAGAAGGTGTGAGAAATCATACCTAAGAAGAACCTAAGGAGACTTGGCAACTAAGTGAAATGTGATGTACTGGATGAGATCTCAAAACAAAAAAAGGTCGTTCAAATAAAACATAAATATCAATATGGATGTTAATAAGTAATCAACATTGAATCATTAATTTTAATAAATATAACATACTCATGTAGGTTTAGAGAGTATTTGGAAAAATAGGTATCGTCTTCACATTGTTTTCTATAAAACTATTCTAAAATAATAAGTTTATTTTAAAACATTGAAATGAAAGCAAACTTGGTCCATAATTGTATCACCACAATAAATGACCACTTTCATTAAAAATAAGTTAACAAACTAGCTACACAGATAACAAAACATGTAATGAAACAAAAAGCTAAAAATTAGGTCTTTGAAAGACTAATAAAATTGATAAACTTCTTGCTGGACTAATCAAGAAAAAAAGATAGAAGAAGCACATAACAAATCATAGCAATGAA
Source organism: Cephalopachus bancanus (assembly GCA_027257055.1). NCBI lineage: Eukaryota > Metazoa > Chordata > Mammalia > Primates > Tarsiidae > Cephalopachus > Cephalopachus bancanus. The sequence goes on from JAPVLO010000012.1 coordinate 4,546,752, forward strand.
AAGGAGACATCATTACAGTTCTTAAATCCATACAAATATAATGGTGTGACAGTATAAGCAATTTAATGGCAATAATTTTGAATATTCATATGTAAGCATTAATTTCTTAAAAAATACACATCACCAAAATAGCTAGAGGAGTTAGAAAAATGAAATAGTCCTACACCTATTAAATAAATAAGGTACATAACATGTAAGCACATTACAAATAGAACAAGTCTTTCCACCAATGACTTCATAATTGAAATAGTCCAAAAAAGGTATAAGACCTTCTTTACAAACTTTCAGTAAAAAATGAGATATAAAACTTCACAAGCATAGTATCATGTCAAATATTTGATAAAAATCAAATACCATTTACAAGAAAATGAAACTGCTGTCAAACAAAGAACAGAAGAAAATGTTTTTTAGATATGTGTGGGTATTTACACACATATATACATATATCAAAATATTACCATATTAAAAATAATTTATACACATCACTTCAAGCATAGGTTTTTGAGAAATATTGAAAATTTTTTAAGATTTAAGACTTCTTAAACCAATATTGTAATGGAAATCCTAACCAACACAAGAAAAAAAATTAAAGCTAAAAGACTTATAAACAAGCAAAACTGCTTTTTATAGTTAAAATGATTGAGTACATAGACATTCAAAGAAAACCTTCATGTAGAATATTAAAATAATAAGTATTTAAACAAGTAACTGAATATAAAATTGGTTTTATTTTAATATACTAGCAGCAGCTAAAATTTTAAAATTAAAAATAATTTCATTTAGAGTATAATTAAAATAACCACATATATCTAATGAGAGATGTACAAAACTTTAAATTAAAATACAGAAACAAAACACTCCTATATTATATTGAGAAGAAACAAAGAAAACCCACATAAATGCAAGTGTGTGAAATGTTAATGGTTTAAAAGACTCAATATCTAAAAATATCACTTCTAAGGTCATTTATAAATTTAGTATATGATAATCTAAAACTCCAGAAGATATTTTTTCTTTGTAAATTGGCAAGCTGATTCATAATTTATTTAGAATTGTAAAGGGCTAAGAATGACCAACATAATTTTGATAACAAACTGCCAAGATTTTAATTACCAAATTGTCTTTATTATTTATACCTGACACATAGCAAATGTATAGCAAAATAGAAGAAAATAAAAGGCTACAAAAAGGAAAAATGAGAGACAGAAACAAATAGACCAGTGTGACTGGAAGACATGAAAAAATAGAGAAGAGATGATAAATGAAAGGAGAAAGCTATGGTTATTTCTGAAATACTAAAGTACAAAAACCATAGCTCCTTCTTCTGTGAACATTATTAACTCCTTAAGAAAAGCTAATTAGTTTATTACCATCCATTGTTTACATTGTATTTATATTCCTCAACTATTATTAACTCTGTTCTAAAAGAGATAACTTCCACAAGTTACAGATGCCAGTTTTATTAATAAAGGAGATAAGCACTGAGGCAGAATTGTGTAGCTAGAAAAAGGAATGATTGAATTATGTTTCTTTGCGGGAATTAATGAGACAATAGTAATTTTGAACAATCCAACTGATCTAAGACAATTTATTGCTATCATTTTATTTTAATGTATTACCAAGGAACAAAAGGTGGACTCTGTCTTCTATTTTGCCATTATCTCTGTAAAGTTTTCACAGGGAACACAAAATATCACATTTATGACTGCAGAGATTTTATCTCCCTTTTTCTTCTTTTTTTTAAGTTCAATTTGGTCTTATGAATTCTTAAAACAAAGTGTAGTTTTAAAAAACCAATAAAATCAATGAATAACTTGTTTTTAGTTATGAATTTTCTAGTTAATAAATCTGTTCATCTTCTGCCTTTAGTGAAGACAGAAGATTAACCCTGAAACTTCCTGATGAATATAGACTCAGATCCATTTTGGAGGATTTGGAGTTTTAATCTCTAAGACAGGATCTGTTGCAATGCAGCTAATGTATGTTAATACTTCCCTAAAAGCTTAATTCTAAGTGTCACCAAAGTCAGTGCTTTTTGCTCTATGTAACTGACCAAGACTGTCTTAAGATTCCCCTACATTTGACTAAACTTTAGATAGGTTTTTTCCAAGCTATGGGCCCCTGACCTCCATTTTCTTAGGACATTTACTTTTAAAAAGATTTCAATCAAAAATTATTTCTTTTTCCTTTAAGATGTAAAATTTCTCTCAACCACTTGCTAGTTTTACAACCCAGAAAAATCTTCCTCAAAGGTTTGATAGTCATCCCTTTGAAATGTAATCATCAAGTAGGATAGAGCTCCTATCTCCCAGTCTGCAACTGAGGGAAGAAGCCTAACTTTGACAAACAACAGTTTGCAAAAGAAGATAGACTCATAATGTTGACCAACCTCCCCCTAACAAACTCCAGCATTTTTTCACCATCTCATCCCAGCACTTAAAAACTCTGCCACCTTTTGCTTCTGTGGAGATGAATTCAATCTTTCTCCACTTTTTGAATAAAGTCATTTGTTTAACTCCACCCAGAGCAATTTTTCTTTGATAGAAAATGATCCCTACATTATAAGGTTGAATTCAGCATACTTATCTTTTTATTTATATATGAAATTTAGTTTTAATGACCAAGAATTTGACCATGGTCCAAAAATAAAAAATACTTCATGGTTTCTTTTTAGTGGCATAGAAGTCCTAATTGACATGGGAACCTGATGACCGGTGTGACACTTCACCATTTCTGTTGAAGAAAGAAATGATTTCATGCATCGCAGGCTTCTCTTCAATCCTTTATTTATTAATAAAGAAATAAAGCCAATGAGTGATAGATAAAAAGAAGTGAAATATAATACTAAATACTAAATATATATTCAATGTTCACTCAGCTTGTTTATGTAAATCCTCTCATTTGATCCTCAAAAATACCATATGAAATTTGTGTAAATCCTTTCTATTTTGAAGATAAAGAAACTACGATGAGAAAAAAGAAGCAGAAACGAGACCTGCTGATTCAAGCACTTGCACTTGTTTTGTTTGTTCCATAACTCCTTTGTATTTGATAAATGCATTTAATATGGATATTCTTATTGATCATTTAAATATACCAGTTATCACTCAATATTCTTGAAAATAAGAAGTTCGCAGATTCAAAATAGGAGAAAGTACTTTGAAGGAAGAAAACTGTGATAGTACCCAAACCTTGACTGACTGACTATCTTTCTATCTATCTATCTATCTATCTATCTATCTATCTATCTATCCATCTCCTATCTTTCTTCTATCATCTATCTCTATTGTATATATTTCTTTTATTTTTTTCTTTTTTTTTTTCTTTCTTTTTTTTAAGTCAGAGCTTGAAATTCAGTCACCCAGTATGCTGGGCTCAGGCGATTCTTCTGACTGAGTCTTCCAAGTAGTTGGAACTACAGGTGTGCACCACCACATTCAGATAGTTTTTTATTTTTATTTTTTGTAGAGACAAGGTTTCACTATGTTGTCCAGGCTGGTCTCAAACTCCTGGGTTCAAGCAATCTGCCCACCGTGGCCTCCCAAAGTGCTATGGTTATAGGTGTGAGCCACTGTGCCCAGCTTATTTCAAACAAGTTGATATTTTTCTTCAGTTCTGTGTTTTTTTTGTTTCTTGTTTTTGTGAAATGAAGATGAGGTGTGGAGAGGACATGGGACTGGCATTAGTGAGCAGGCATCTTATTCAAATATTGTAATTAGAGGAAATTACTCATATACAAATCGCAATATTGGCAAGCAGATATTTTAAATTTAACTGCATTGCCTCACTAGAGGCACAAGTGATGATCATGAAAGCATGACAACCAAAACTGATTTGTGTATAAAATACCTTTCAAATTCTCTTCCCATTTTGTGGTGTCATTAATATTTCTAGAAAGCATTGACTAATCAGGTCAGATCTTTCACCTAAGTGCAATATTTATGAATGATAGCTTAAATGTAGGTTGCCATTAGGGATATTGGAAATAATCTAACCTAAGAATAAAATTGCATTGAGGCACCAGGGAAAGCAAAAGGTGTGGTAAAACTTAGAGTTAAAGGTGGTCCAGTACTGAAAGGTCCTTAGCTCCTTTCTAAAAGCATTGTTCTATCATTTTAGTCGGAATGATCTCATCATGTTTTAAGGTGGATTCCAGTTGACCTTACCAACTATGTTCTTTTCACAGTAACTATTTCAAAACTGCATATGTAACCTCTATTATCCAATAAAAATAAACTTCCTTCTGACAGAAATGCATAAATAATTTCTGAGTCTAATGATATAAGGCTCAAAATGTTGTAGCCAAGCAAGGTGAGATATATCTGTTTTGGGACCGCCCTGTGGAGCCAGTGAGTAAAAATGTGACTAACCCAGAAAACTTAAAAGAGTTCAGAAATGAATCCACTTTGAGTCCCTGAACTGGACTGTGATTTTATTCCTGTGTTTTTACTCATCATTTCCATTAGACATCAATTTTACTTTTTAGTTAATTTGGATTTTATTCTATTTGGGTCTTCAAAAATCATTAAACAATGCTGGTATCTTAAACAAAAACAGACTATAATGACAGAAAATAGGGTTATTAAAATAAAATTGAGTGAAGAATAATTTTACCAGCTTTGGGCAGACTTTGCTTCAGAGCCTGGGTGTTGGAAAGACTAGGTACTAACCTCTAGAGCCTGATGAGAAAACCGTTAACACACCTTCCTTGTGGCTGTGCATTCCTGGAAGAAAAAAAATTATCACATTAAAAAGGAATGGGCTGTTTCTTAAACACTGAAAGAGCTAGACATGAGAAATAAAAGGCAATTCACAAGTGGCTGCGCAGGGAAACAGAGAAATGGAAACAGTCTGTTAGAGAGATTAGCAGGATTGTTGGCAGCATGGAAATCAGTGGATCATGATAGAATCAGCATTGTAGAAAAGTAGATGGCCTGAGACCAGCAGATGGAAATAATAGATACTGGAGACACCAATAAGTGGAGAGGGGGAGAGGGCATAGGGTTCAGAAACTACCTACATTACTATTGTGGAATAATTATCATTATTACATTGTGAAATAATAATGAGCATTATTCCACAATGCTCACTATCTGGGGAATGGGCCACCGGAGATCCAATCCCCACCAATACACATTATGTCCATGTGAAGAATACACGTGTTTGCCCTGAATCTAAAATGAAAAAATTAAAAGAAGGAGAAAGAAACCATAGGCACAGAGAGATAGTGGACCTGCAGATGGCAGCTCTGATTCTGAGCAAAGCATACACTGAAGAATCTATATAGAAATTTCCATCGTTTAAGGACTACAAGTGCCCTGTTAGAGGCTTCTTAGTTGTTTTTTTTGTTTGTTTGTTTTTTGTTTTTGTTTTTTGTTTTTTGAGTTGGAGTCTCACTCTGTCACCCAGACTGGAGTGCAGAGGCCGCTCCCGGCCACCGCGGCCTCGACCTGCTGGGCTCCGGGGATTCTTCCGCCTCAGCCTTCCAAGTAGCTGGAACTACAGGCGCGCTCTACCATGCCCGGCTAATTTTTGATTTATTGTGGGGATGAGTTCTCGCCAAGTTGCCCAGGTGGGTCTCAAACCCGCGGGCTCAGGCAATCCACTCAGCTCAGCCTCCCAAAGCGCGAGATTACAGACTGAGCCACCGAGCCCGGCTTAGTTGTAGTTTTAAGTCTCTTAGTGCTATGGAAATTATTTGGAAGAGAAATCTCTGGAAATGGCTGGATGTCCCATTAAAAGAATACACAGACCACAGCAGTTGGGATGTAATTACTTAAGATGTCCAGACCTACTCCATAGTTGCCCTCTTTCTAAATTCAGTGATTTCAGTTCCTGGTTAGTAAGACTGAGCCTTCAGTTGTAAAATCTTTGAGAGATGCAAATATTAAATGTATTAAATAATTAGAAATTTATTATTGCCAATTGCAATGGGGAAATGTAACAACGTGGCAGTCAGGTAATCTAAATTTTATGCCTATACATAAATTTTAAATTCACTCATTTATACTTGCTAATCTTTAAAATTAAAAGCTTGAACAGGCCGGGTGAGGTGGCTCACGCCTATAATCCCAGCTCTTTGGGAGGCTGAGGTGAGAGGATTGCCTGAGCTCATGAGTTCGAGACCAGCCTGGGCAACTTGGCGAGACCTCATCTCTACCATAAATCAAAAAATTAGCAGGGTGTGGGAGCCCGTGCCTGTAGTTCCAACTGTTTAGAAGGTTGAGGTGGAAGGATCACCGGAGCCCAGCAGATTGAGGCTGCAGTGGCCATGAGCGTGCCACTGCACTCCTGCCTGGATGACAGAGTGAGACTCCAACTCCAAAAAAAAAAAAAAAAGGAAAAGAAAAGAAAAAAGAGAATGCTTGGGCACCTTAGTTTGTGAGGAGTTGGCCATAAATAATAGAAAGAAAAAAAAAAAAAACTCAAACTGGGGCTGATCTGTTATCTTATAATGACTCAAATCTTGAGAAGCATTTTTGCTAGAGACGCTGATTTGGCCAAGGGTGAAAAACAGTGCACCCCGTCAAGCAGATAGCATATGATTTTTTACATAATTCCTAACCAGCAGTTGCTGTTGAAAAAAAGATTTTGCTTCTTTTAGACTAAAGATGTACAATTTTCCAACTGGAAAAGATAAATACCTTCTAGAGGAACTGTCTCTTATATTACAGTTTTATTTATTAAATTAGATTTAAGTGCTACCCTGGCCCAGGTGGCATGTGTGCAGAGTTATTAAAAAATTTTGTACCTTTTGGATTTTATCACTGATTTATTTTCTCTTCTTCACATACCAATTTTCTTCATGTATCAATTGTCAAATAAGTTGATTTTTAGCCAGAGTGCAGCAAAAATGTTATAAAATCCATAAAATTTTAATGGAAATTAGTTTATTATATTTTTATAGATTAATATTAAAAGTCACCTGCCATTGGGGTCATATATTTTTAGTCTCTCAAAATATGACAATATTTTCTTACAAAATTTTTGTATTTGTGCAAAATTCTATTTGTCACTGTTCTTCATTCAGTGTAACACAGAAGACTGTGCATAGGAAATACTAAGAATAAACAAAAAGTAAATGAATCAAATAATGTTTATAGCACTAGATATTTAAAGTTACTCTTGGTATGCTGCTTTTCAGAAAATATATTGACAATAAGAAAGAGCATTTATTTCTTTTAGAATATAAGACTATTAATTTTACTTTATAATCTTAGGTAAGGTACTTCATCACTTGTCTCCATTTCTCAAAGGAAAATGAGAAACGTAATGATTTGTAGAATGCTTCGTAATGCCAAACTCCTAATGAAATAATTTTTTGCCATTTTAGGATGTCTCACAAATCTATAACTAGTTAGAATGCAGAAAGAGAGTAAAATGGTTTGCTATTCTTTTGAATTGATGATCTTCAGAATATACTTCTCCAAGCACAAGTGTTACAAAATATTTTATGCAGAAAGAGGTTTGGTTATCAAATGTTTTGGAAAAATACTGTTGACTGTATTTCTCCCTAAGAAGGAGACAATACAACTATTAGCACATTAAGGGTTTGGATAAGTCCTGTAGTTATATAAACAAAAAGCAAACAAATAAATAAACTAAACTTCCATTTATCTTTCTTTAACTCAGTTTTTCCCAAGTGTATTTGACCTTAAACACTTTCCTCCTCAAATAATTCATACTAAAAATATGCTCTAAAAAATTCCACAGCCGGGCTCGGTGGCTCAGGCTGTAATCCCGCGCCTTTGGGAGGCTGAGGTGAGTGGATTGCCTGAGCCCGAGGGTTCGAGACCCACCTGGGCAGCGAGACCTCATCTCTACAATAAATCAAAAAATCAGCCGGGCGTGGTAGCGCATGCCTGCAATTCCAGATACTCGGAAGGCTGAGGCGGAAGGATCGCCGGAGCCCAGCAGGTCGAGGCTGCGGTGGGAGACAGAGTGAGACTCCAACTCAAAAAAAAAAAAAAAAAAAAAATTCCACAGAATAATTTCCATATAATTGTTTCCTGGACTGAAATTCTTTGGGTTTTAACAAGTTGAAGATTTATGGCCCTATTGAGAGGTTGGTTGTATCAACAGAACTTCTAGTCTTTGGCTATATGTTTAATTATAAGTAGTTTTACAATGTGGCTATTTAATCTAAATCCCTATCTTTAGCCATAAATTCAATCCAATGTGTGTTTTTTATTGTTGGAAAATAAATATCCTGGAAATATATAATTAGTTAATCTTTGGTCATTCTAGATTGTAGCACAGTTTTATTTCAACAGGCAGCAGATAGACCAAAATACCATATAATATTTTATAATATTTATCTCAACTCTATTTGTGTTTAATACCATGACCAAAGAAACATTATAATACTAGAAAAAGAATAGACTGATAAGAAATTCACCAGCTGATATTTTCCCTCTAGTCCATCTTTGTTTAATGAATGTGACATTGAAAAAAAAAAGATTACTTTTTCCTATTTGGTTCTATGTTTTATTTTTAATTCACACATTTATCATTTTTAAAAGTCAGGAAGAAAACTCTTTAAATGTTATAGTCCTTTAAATTAACACTGACAGACCATTGCAATACATTTTATTTCTCCAGGATTGTGGGTTTATATTTTGTTTCATGAAGAAAGGGGAACCATACCAACATTTGAATCCAATAAGCTATTAATTAATTTTTCTTTTGAAAAAAGGAAATTTTAAAGCACAGTCATGGATTTGTTATATCTTCAGTGTTATAAAAGTTACATTTTTACTTCTCCTTGCCATTATCTCTTCATTTGCTTTTCCTCATTGTTAAAGGTAGATTGTTTTTCTTTTTATGCCTTGACAACAATTTATACTTACACAATTGTTATACAATTCCCAATACATTACATTATTTTTATGTTATCAGTTTTACATTTGGATACCAACTTTGTGATTCAAGTAAATGCAATACTTTTATCTGAGACACCTCTGTAAACTAAATCATGTTCTAGATTATTGCCACCATCAATTCAATTGGGAAGCTGAGGCAGCAGAATTACTTGAGTCTAAAAGTTTGAGGCTGCAGTGAGCAACGATCATGCCACAGCCCCACTTTAGCTTGAATGACGGAGTGAGACCCTATCTAAAAAAAAAATCATCATCATAATAGATTTAAAAAATTTGCTACAAAGGTGTGAAGTAAGCAATAATAAAGTATATAATATTAACTGGACTCGGTGGCTCAGCCTGTAATCCCGCGTCTTTGGGAGGCTGAGGTGAGTGGATTGCCTGAGCCCACGGGTTCGAGACCCGCCTGGGCAGCGAGACCTCATCTCTGCAATAAATCAAAAAATTAGCCGGGCGTGGTAGCACGCACCTGTAGTTCCAGCTACTTGGAAGGCTGAGGTGGAAGGATCGCCAGAGCCCAGCAGGTCGAGGCTGTGATGGCCGGGAGCGGCCACTGCACTCCAGTCTGGGCGACAGAGTGAGACTCCAACTCAAAAAAAAAAAAAAAAAAAAAAAAATTAAAAGTATATAATATTTAGAAAAAAAATTAAAAATATATTTTGCTGAGTACGACATATTTTAAAGTGCTAAATAAAATTAGTTGAAGTAAATATGAATTAAAACAATAAACCATTTGAATACAAATGAGTCATTATAACTCCAATGTTGTATAATAAGAAGCTCTTTGCTTTCTCTTTTCCTCTTAAGAAATTGATTCTTATGTACCTGATGTTGTATCCTGACTTGTACCTCACATCTTTAAAATAAAATAAAGGAAAAGAAATTGATTCATGGTCTAAGGGGGAAACACTGCTTTGAGTTCCAGACAGCCTTTTAATTATCTTCTCTATTTGTAGACTTACATCATCTGAAAATCTTTAAAATGAACAATAATGAAAGAGTGAAAAAATAATTAATTAATCACACATATATACATATGTGTATTATATGTTTTTTAAAGTCAGTAATTTGAAATAAATAATTTGAAATAGCTGCTTCATCTAAGCTTGTGATATGGTGACATTGTTCTCTATTTATTTGCAAGACTCATTCTTCCTGCTATTTTTTAACATAATCCTTCCCAGGAGGAATTTGTCTTCAATTGCAAAAAAGTGAGGTAAGATTTGTTGACTCATGAATTCACTGATTCAATGACTCATTGAACAAACATCTTAAGGTTTCTGCCAGTGCGGACATATTAGGTGCTGGCAAACAAGTAAATTCACGTGGTATCTCAAAGGCAGAATGCCCCACTGACTGTTCCCACCTTTGTGATGGAACTCACTCCTATTTTCATTGTGATTTTGTACTGCTAAATGGGACACAGTAACCTCCGAACTTTGTTTTCTCAAGAGAATGATGGAAAAAGCATAAAGGCATGGTTCCAGACTTTGTTGAACTTTTAGTCTAGTATAGAAGATAGTTATAATGGAAAACTCGATGTGCTGTCTCAGGAGAGTAAGCTGATATTATGTGAGGGGATAAATGTGTTACAGTCTGAAAGGTGAGTGAAAAGGATTGGAAAGGCAGAAGTTGAGGACACTGGTCAAGGAAAAGGGAACACAATATTATAGAAATTAATAGTTATATATATTGTTATTCATTTTATAGTTTTTATCATTAACATTATTATTTTTATATAGTCAATATATAAGTAAATAATCATTCTAAAGATTTCAAGGATTTTGAGTACTGGAACTAAAATATGAAAAATGTTCCCTTACTTCACTCCTCAGTTTAGATAAGACTTCAGAGTGTGGTGTGTGTCATTGCAGTTCTCCAGTTACTGTTCTATGTACACACATTCAAATACATATAAATATACATACATGTTTATTTTAAATAAATTAGTTACAACTATACATTGTCTGACTTGATTTTTTAAAAATTGTAACTATGTATCTTAGCACATGTTCTAAAAAATGTACATATGTCTATGTCCTTTTAAATGGTTGCATCATTTCCTATAATATAGATTTGCCATACTTATATGATGAGTCTCTTAGAGATGTATATTTAGGTCAATTTCAAGATTTTTCTATGTTAAACAGGGTTTCAATGAATATTCTTAAACATTTCTTTGAGTTCTAAGGTAGCATTAAAAGTATTTCTTCTACGCTGATAGTGGGAATGCAAACTAGTGCAATCTCTTTGGAAGACAGTGTGTCAATTTCTGAAAGAACTAGAAATTGGCCTCCCATATGACCCAGCAATTCCCCTATTGGCAATATACCCGGAGGAACTCAGATCATTCTACAAAAAAGATATCTGCAAACGTATATTTGTCGCAGCTCTATTCACAACAGCAAAAACATGGAACCAAACATGCTGCCCATCGAAGCTGGACTGGATAGAAAAAAATGTGGTACATATACACAATGGAATATTATGCAGCCATAAAGAAAGACAAACATATGGATTTCACGGCAACTTGGATGGATTTAGAGTCGATCAAACTCAGTGATCTATCACCGAAACAAAGAACAGACTACTATATGTTCTCACTCATAAGTGGACCTTGAACAATTATAGTACTATAAGAAAGGGATTGCCAGTAGTGGGAAACTGTCAGGGAGGGGAGATGGGATTGGCAGTTGAGGGAAACTGCTAGGGAGGGAGGGGCACACTTCATCAACAAGAGTACTTGTATAATCAATGTTTGTATACCTAACCCTGAATTGTATCCCATGTTTTTAAAATAAAATAAAATAAAACAGGATTTTATTTTTGCATTATATATATAGCCAATCTAATTGTCATTCAAAATATTTTATGTTTATAGCCCTACCAGCAGTTATGTCACTGAATACATCCCAATATCCCTACCAGAACTAGATGTTTTGAAACTTTTTGTTTGTTTGTTTTTGGTTTTTTTTGAGTTAGAGTCTCACTCTGTCGCCCAGACTGGAGTGCAGTGGCCGCTCCCGGCCACTACAGCCTTGACCTGCTGGGCTCCGGCGATCCTTCTGCCTCAGCCTTCCGAGTAGCCGGAATTACAGGCGCACGCTGCCATGCCCAGCTGATTTTTTATTTATTGTAGAGATGAGGTCTCACCAAGTTGCCCGGGCGGGTCTCGAACCCGTGGTCTAAGGCAATCCACTCACCTCAGCCTCCCAAAGGCACGGGATTACAGGCTGAGCCACCAAGCCCGGCTTTTTATATTGCTGTTAGATAGTTCTACAAATCTTTAGATATTTTCCACTTTATAATATGAATATAAGGGCTCAAATTCAAACAGTTTTAGGAATCAAGGAAGCAAAATAAAATTTTGAATCATAGTGATAAAGAGCCTGGCAAACTGAAAAGAATATGCTCTGAATATATTAGATATTGAAATGTATCATTTTCTGAAAATAATCTGCTGGCTAAGTAAAAGAAAACGATGGCTTAAGAATCACGGGTTTGCGGCCACTGTACTCCAGTCTGGGCAACAGAGTAAGACTCCAACTCAAAAAAAAAAAATAGAATCATGAGTTTGAGACCTTGTTCTAAGGGAAGATGTCTTCAGTGAGAGGATGGTCCAGTCCAGGCTTCCATCTTCCTCCAGTTGTGCTAAATCTCTGTCCCTCTCCTCCAGGTGTACTAAAGGTCAATTCTTAACAATAGATAGACTCAGATATTCATATACGTGCATCCTATTTTAAGAATGAAGGTATATGAGAATAGCTTTCCATTACCGTAACATGGAATGAGTTATTGTATACTCTGTAGAAAAGTAAATTTTCACAGCCAGAGTCAGAATGATAAAAGATAAAGCATTTGTAAGAAATCTGACATGTTTCTATTTTCATGCAAAATATGTGCTTTGCTCCAACATCTCTGCTTTAAAAAACACCAATTATCTCTCCAGTGAAACCATGAAATTCAGGCTTTACCTAATTTCCTACTATATTTCTGTTCTTTCATTTGACACATTGCTCAAATATGAATAACTGGAAATTTTCCTCAGCAACCTATTTTTAAAGACATTAACTTAGTATAGTTTAGTACAGCAGTACTTTGCTGTATTAATTGGATAACCATTAAGCTGAATGACAGGTGCGTTTTTGTTATTGTTTTTGATGAGTTAAAAAGAAAATCTCAATTCATATATATTTTTAAGCTGACAAGACCCCTGCCTTTGTCTATATCCCAGCAGTGGTATAGGTGGTCACATGTCTGGTGGTCACGAACCTGAGGAATCAGAGATAGTATATCACTATTTTTTTGTAATAAGCACAGGTATTTCATATACAACTAAGAAATAAAAACTCTGATAATCAAACTTTATAAATATCACTTAGAATCCTTAATATGTATTTATTGAAAAATATATTTTAGACTGAATTATACCTTTATTTTAAAGTGCCCAGCACTGAGCAGTTAATGCCATATTTTATTGATTTGAGATGCACAGAATTTTGTTTTCTCTGTTACATGTTATTTTTTCTGAGGTGAGGATGTACCCTACAATGGATGGCCCTTGATAGTCATGAATAGCCAGAGAGTGTTCTGGAGTCCTGGTCACTGCCTAGATATTTGCAAAGTTGGATATTAGCACTGGTGGCCTGACTGGAAAACTACAATCCTTCTATGTTTGTCAACAAACTATTTTAGGTTCATTGAGGAAAGAACATGAGTACTGGTTGTGGAAACCTTTTGTTGACTCCTTCTGGTAAGATCAAGAAAGTGCCATCCTAAAGAACTTGTAGAATGAGTGTCAATATCTCTGGGGGAGCCCTCTTTTCAAAATGTGCTACATCCCAAGACAATATTATTCAACGAAAAAACAGGGCCACCAAAAATCTGAACTTGAAGTAATTTTGAAGATCCAAACTCTATATGTGAAGAAGATTTTAGGTTTATTTGAGGCATATTACTAATTTTATGCAAGGATTGAGAACAATCCTTAAGTAAAAAGTTTGCACCCGAAGGTCAACTTTGATATCCATGAAGTACTGGGTTGATGTGGCTATGAACACTGTCATAGTTTTTGTGGGCAAAAGAGAAAAGTTAATTTTCTAAATTCAGTCTACATCTCCTTTAATAGAGTTCTTTCAGCTGTTCACTGTTCCGATTTCCCCATGTTTGCATATATATAAACATGATAAAAATTCTTGCAGAATGGATTTTCTGACTCAAGCCAAAATCAGCCCCAATACAAGAGGTAAAGTAAGCCAGTCTGGATGGAAAGAGCTACATGGTAGCAGATTTGGAAACATCTACTTTACATCCTATATTTGGTAACTTTATAGTATGATTTTATTAGGCAATTACTATCGCATGTCAGAACCAGTTTCCTACTAGGTGAAATGGTAAGAACAACGCCTACTCCATTGGGATATGTGCAGTAATCAAGGTGGGATATATAAAATACAAATTACTATGACCACCCCTTGAACATATAAACTCAAGTTGTCTTGAATATATGCTTCAATTAACAATACTTACAGGTGAGTTTTTATAGGAAGACGCAGTTCCTAATTTGTGTACCAAGATTTACATTAAAATAACATAAGCTATTGATTGTGTTGACTGCGTATATATTGTTTGTATCACAAATTCCAGGAACATGAAGATAATGGGTGAGGCAGCTGGTCTGTAGTAACTGCCTTTAAACAATTGCCCCCTGGTCATGGGTGTAGGAAGCATGAGTGAAGTTCCATACTCATGTCTCCCTGTGCCCGATAAATTTTGCATACTTCACATAGCTCAGATAGTTCTGAGCTTTTTTTTTTTCTCATTTCCTCCATTTTGATCAAAAGGATTCTCATGGAAGCATTTATGATTAATCTCTGCTTAGGTTAGAGTAAAAGACATCCTTTATCTCTTGGCACTAGGGATGCTCATTCCTGGATGGTACTGTCTCATGTCAGAGAGTTGGTGGGAGGTATGTGTGGTGGTAGGAGGTATTTCAAGCAAAAATGAAACCTCAGTCAAGTCATGGATTTATATAGCTGCTGTTGCTTGTTGAATTATCTCTTATCTTCAAATACCACGAGTTTAGTTTTTTCAGAAGAAATTAAGCAATGAGAGATACATAGTAGAAATATAATGCATATAAAGATTATAATAAGAAAGAGAATTTGTATGTAAGAATTGGAATAAAACTGATTCTATTGGGTAATTAACTAAAAATATGAGGAAAAATTAAAACCAGATTCTTCTTGAGAGACTTGTTGTAGCTAGGAAATCATTAAGGATTTGGTTCAAATTAAAGAAGAATGATACAAACTCAAGAAACAATAATTAGAGCCAGAATCTTATAACAGGTGTGCTATAGTTTTCTAATAAAACATAATTTCTTCCTATTCCCAGTTCCTCATTTCTACCAAATATAAATATTAGTAAGACAAATTTATTTGCAAAACAAATTATAATCTTATTATATTTGGCCTAATAATTTGCATAAAGTACAAGAATAGTGATTGGCTACAATATATGCTCCTTTAAATTGACTTTGCTGAAACTTTTTTCATAATGAATCTCAGATTAGACTTTTAAAAGCATCTTATGGCTCTGAAGCCAAGCCAAGGATTTGCCATCAGATTGTGCCTATAATACTTGTACAAATTAGGTGAATTCCTCACTTCTCAATGTCCCCAAAATACCTTGAGTTTCCTGGATCTATCAGAAAGTGAAGTCTTTACTTACCACAAGATCAGGAACTTTATAAAAGAAACATATAGACAAAGTACAAGGCCAGTTTTCTTCCACATCTATTGGCTTTATACAGACAACCTCAATTGCTCAAAGCAGTTGGTCACATTTAAAAATACAACATTAAGTCAAAGCTTCATAAAATAACTAGGGCATTCAATGCGTCCTGCGAAAAGAAAACAGATTCTTATTGAACTTATGCAAATAACCACATTGCCATAAGATAAGAATGCTCATAAAGAGTTCTGAACTCTGGAGAAATCAGAAAGAAGGGTAAATGTCTCAATTTTGTTCACAAAAGTATACTTTACACAAGAACTGTAAGCTATCAATGACTCAAAAGAAAAGGAGATGATTATGGAAAGAAAAATATGAAAAGAATCAACAATATTTCAAACAAAAAGTCATAAAATCATTTCAGTTCTCTATCAGTTCAGTCTCATTTATTTAAATCTTGTTGGGTTAATAATCTTTATTCACCCATCAGTTGTGTGTGTGTGTGTGTGTGTGTGTGTGTGTGTGTGTGTGTGTTTTGAGTGTTGGAAGTTTCTACCTAGTTTAATGGTATAATCACCAAAGCTATCAGAAACTTGTATTCAAGAGTAATTGTCAGTGTCATTTCCATGATTTTTTTGAAAGAAAAAGCAAATTTTTAACTGTAGCTGATTGTAAGCCACTTTTTAAGAAGACAAAAAAAAATCATTTTCTGTGCATGACAAAAAACTTAGAGTAACCATGGTTAAAGATGGAAATGGCAAGGAAAGTTGGTTATTGCTGTGGCATATAACAATTTAACATAATAATCATAATTATGACTGATAATACATACTAAGACATATCAAATTTTTTAAATCGCATATAATTATGAAGCACATATTAAAACACATTTATATAAATATAACTCAAAAAAAGTTAGTCACAACTTGTTATTTGACAATGCTTCCCATATGATTTTAACATACCAACTAAGACTAAAATATCTCTCTTGGGCTTCTGGGGAATCTTTTGGAAAATATTTTAAAATTTGAAATTTGATCTTGAGAATTATGTCAAATATGAAAGGTTTCAAACACTTGATATCACAATAGGATCACAAGTGATTATAAGATAATAGTTTTTCATTTAACCAAGGTGATAATTCAAAGATTTCAAGATGTGAAAACCTTTACTCTTTGACAGGAGACTCAGTTTCCAAATATTCAAGAGATCTAATGAAGACAATATGAGTCAAACTTTCCACTCCTTTTATTCCAGTTTACTCCAAAGGTAAACAGAATCTTTCATTAATATTATATAAACATTTTGTTCGAAAAAACCCAAATTCTATCTTTGCACCTGTGATTATTAATATTAAATTAAATTTAATAAAACCTGACCAGATGTGGTGGCACATGCCTACAATCTTAGCACTTTAGGAGGCAGAGGTGAAAGGATTGCCTGAGTCTAGGGTTTGAGACCAACCTGGGCAGCTTAATGAGACCTTGTCACTACAATAAATTAAAAAATCAGCTGGGCACATACTTGGGCTGTGGTACCAGGTACTTGGAAGGTGGAGGCAGATGGATCGCATGTGCCCAGAGGTCGAAGCTGCGGTGGCCATGTGCATGTCACTGCACTCCAGTCTGGGTGACAGAATGAGACTCCTACTAAAAAAAAAAATTATTTAACTTTGTACAGATCCATTTAATCTCAATCCGTTTTAACCGCACAAGATTTTTATAAATCTTTTATAACCGATTACATTTTTACCTATTCTCTTTCTTTTCCGAACTTTCTATGTCCATTCAGTTTATTTATCCCATTTTCCTTCTTTTATGCCTTCAACTTAAAACTCTTTAAATAATCTCTAAATTACATTTTCTTCAACAAAAAAATTATATCTTCATGTCTTTCTTATAACCTTCCTTTCCATATACATTCTGTATCATAGAATAATTTCCTTTCTTATCTCTAGTTTTAGTTATCATGTATTAGTCAGAATTTTAAATCTTAGCAATTATAGTAGGTATATTTTAACTGTTTACCTACAATTTATAAATACACATTTTATAATATAATATAACAAATTTTCAGTTTGGAACAGGCTATTTTTACTAACAGAACTAAATATCTTTTTTCTCTGAAATAAAAAAAAGTTCAAAGTACATAAGCTTAAATTTATAATTACTTATTAATGTCTTAGCATTATATCTTATTTGGAGAGGATCTAGATAGTCAATGAATATTTATCATTTAAATTAGCTTAGCAAAACTTTAAGGTAAGGGTTTGGAAAAACCTTTTTAAATAAACACATTATAAAACATAATAGTTATTAAAACTTCTTGCCCATATATATCTATTGAATTTATTCACTCAACAATTATGTTTGGAAAATTACAGTAGACATGAGAGAATCATCTGATATTAAATTTTCTATCAACCATTTCTATATTACTGCATACTAGGCAAGTATCATAAAGGCAGAAACCTTAAAGCTAAATTCGTGTAATTTTGCAGCAAACTCAGAAGGCATAGTTTTTTTTTTTAACTGTAAATATTGAACTAGTCTTACTTACTAAAGATTTACCCAAGGAATGTGAACTAAAAGATACACAAGTTAGTTTTTATTTTTAATAAAATATATTTTTAAAAAGTGCCCACTTTCTTTCTAAGCAATTAATTAGAGGTCTTTTATAGACTTTTATAATGAAGTATAATATAAAATGGCACATATAGACATACAGACACACAGAAAGAATGTACATATATCCAGTGTTAGAATTTGATATAGAAATAGAGTTTGCAATGATTTTCATTTATGGTTATTTGATAACTTTATTGATTTGAAATTGCATCAGGCTGGATGTAACAGAAACAAAGCAAATATCCTCAGCTAATAGGCACTCCATAGGTAAGTGGTCCAGGGCTAAATTAGCAACTATACAAGTTAGTCAATAGCATATAGCCCCTTAACTTTCTTTTCAAACAATAGATAGCGTTTCCCTACCAGTTCCTGTAGTCTTTTCAGGAAAGAGAGAGAGAGAGAGAAAGAGAGAGAGAGAGAGAGAAGAAATTAAGGACATATGAGTAGTTGCATTATCAGAAAAACATTTTCTCCAGAAATCTCTAAATTGTCTTCTTAGTGCTCAACTTTAACCACAAAAGAAGCTAAGAAAATTTGGGAAATACATTGCAGTGAATTTTTTTGTGTGCTAATTTTTTTAAACCAAAATTATTCTTACCTTGCATCCATAAACTATGCACACCACTGTACATTCGTTGTATATAACATTATTTTCTTCTACATAAAAAGTCAGCAATATTTCTGTAGGAAAAATACATTATGCAAACTAAAAATAAAAAGATAACATATAAAAAATCTCTTGGGGACATATTTCCAAAAGATAAATCATTTTTCATAAAAAGTATAAAATGTATGATGGACAATTTGCTTAATGGTACTGCCAAACTTACATGATAAAATTGTTTCTAGAGAACTGTATAAATGTGATGTTCCATTAATTAAACTTTTCAATTTGTTGTTGGTCAATACTTATGAAAATTATATTTTTCCTTAAGCCAGAAAATTGCTGCGTTACTTATGACCATTTAAAATTTCTGATGATGTTTACATTGTGTTATATTCTAAATTTAAGGAGAAAGAGTTAGATTTAAACCCTCTTTCAATTAAATTATAAACGTAATTGCTCTGGCCATTAGCTAATAATTACATGTTCATTCTTTGCATTTCATTGCTTGATGAATCTTTCTGAGTGTTATTTCAAAAGAAGAAGCTAGCCGGGCTCGGTGGCTCAGCCTGTAATCCCGCGCCTTTGGGAGGCTGAGATGAGTGGATTGCCTGATCCCGCGGGTTCGAGACCCGCCTGGGCAGCGAGACCTCATCTCTACAATAAATCAAAAAATCAGCCGGGCATGGTAGCACATGCCTGTAATTCCGGCTGCTCGGAAGGCTGAGGTGGAAGGATCGCCAGAGCCCAGCAAGCGAGGCTGCGGTGGCCAGGAGTGGCCACTGTACTCCAGTCTGGGCGACTGAGTGAGACCCCAACTCGAAAAAAAAAAAAAAAAAAAAGAAGAAGCTATTAAAAAACAAACTTCCCAGGCTGATATAATCCACTTACGAAAGTTCTCCTTAGTAATGCTGAGGACTTGAAAAATACTTCAAAGTTTGCCCACTCCTTTATCAGTGAGCATTCAATAAGGAGACAGAAATCACACAGCAATATGAATAGGGAATATTTAAAATAAAAAATTATTAATTGTTGACTGTATTGATATTTGATATTAAGGCATAAAGAAAGTTCTGTACCCAAAGAGGAGATAAATCTGAAGGCTTGGATTTAGATCTCATTGGTGAAAGTATGACTGCAGGCTACTGCATGGCAGAGAAAGTGGCTGGGGTAACCTAGGCCAGAGCTTCTTTACAGTTGTTGGCAAGTAAATAAAACAAACAAACAAAACAAAAACAGAAAACAAATAAACCTTCAGAGTGCAGGAGGGCAAACCTTGGCTAGTGATGGCAAAAAGAAATACCTCTTGGTTACTGGCAAGTTGAGCCTGAGAACAAACCACTGTCACACCCACAAACCTTAATTCGCTTGCAACACATCAATCAATCCTAATGGGAAGAAATTCATGGGACCACTATTGATACTTAATGAGGGCAGATTCGAATGGTTTCCCCTTCCATACACACATACTACTGACAGTCAAATGAAGAGCAGAAAAATACACTGAGAACAGGAAGAAGAGGTTATTCCTCTTCTCTAGTGTCTATTCAGCACTTCTCACGGCAAAGTTTAACATCACGCCGATTGCAAAAAAAGAAATATTAAATGGCTCGTCAAAATTTTTTTCAAAACAGGCAATGAAGTGTTGATTTGGAGTTAAACATGAATACACTGATAACTAGCACAACTCTCACCCTCAATCTTCCTAGATCGAAGGATAATGTGAAAAATTAGGAAAAGCCAAGCAGAAACAGACATGTAGTTTCAGAAACCAAAATGAAAGTGCTACTAATTTATCTTTAAATTAAACAAAAATTATCAAAAATAAATTGCTATTGCTCTAGAAAAGGCTAATTTGATTTGTTGGTATTTTTTACATTTACTCTTTTATTTGTTTATAGAAAATTAAAATATTGTCTTGGACATTAAAACCCATTGTTTAGAGCTTTTTTTTTTTTGAGTTGGAGTCTCACTTGGTCACCCAGACTGGAGTGCAGTGGCCGCTCCCGGCCACCGCAGCCTCGACCTGCTGGGCTCCGGCGATCCTTCCACCTCAGCCTTCCACGTAGCCGGAATTACAGGCATGCGCTACCACGCCCGGCTGATTTTTTGATTTATTGTAGAGATGAGGTCTCGCTGCCCAGGCGGGTCTCGAACCCTCGGGCTCAGGCAATCCACTCACCTCAGCCTCCCAAAGGCGTGGGATTACAGGCTGAGCCACTGAGCCTGGCTTAGAGCTTTTTTAGTTAGATAAATTTGGAATTCAAATTTGCAGAGAAGCCAACAATGCAGTAGAAAATATAGCATAATATAAAAACAAAAGGAAACTATACTTTTGCCAGTTAATGTTGGTAGACTTCATCATAGGACAGTCGGTTTATTTGCATTTACAAAGCAGTATAAATTTATACATATGTATTTTTTGTCCTAAATATTATTTATGTTCAATAGCATTATACTTACTGAGAACAATTTTTTATAGCATACAATATATTTTATCTTGAAGAGAGGGCTAATTACTTAAAAAGAGAAATAGCTCTTGGTAAATCATGACTTCCATGGTCTTTCTATTGGTAGAGGAAATTCAGCAAAAATGATCTATGTTACATTTTCTTTTCCTGGAGTCATCTGACTCTTTTAGAGCACAATAGCTCTTTAAATTTTAATAATTTGAATGTCTTTCATGAATGAGTTGATAGTATGCCTTCAAATTGTAAAAGATTCTTCTCTCCCTTCTCCCCCACTTACACACACACACACACACACACACACACACACACACACACACACACACACACACACAATCTTTCCTTCTCTTATTCTGAAATGTCTGCTTTACACAAAAGTGTGTTTTTTAATTTTATTTGAACTTCCCTCAGCTATATTTTTTTGCTTTGCTTAATTTCTATCACAAATCTATTTCATGCTTTGGTTTTATAATTTAACAGCGTAATGGAATGGTTATCTCTATATTCATTTTATGGTTTCCCTTTGTCTAGTGTGTCATTTAGAGTCCAGCCAGGAGAGAGAAGGCTACCAAGTATTTGAACAAAGAGAAATTAATATAAGGAGTTGTTTAGGAGGTGTGTGGATGTCAAATTATAACAGGTAAAGCAAGAACTTTTAAGTTATTCCTGAGATAGCAACTGCAAAAAGTAACTAACATTTCTGAAGCTAGAGCCTGGATGTGGGGGAAAAGGCGGAATTCATTAAAACTTTGAAGCTTGGAGGAAGTCTCCAACAGAACTGAAACTCAGATTCTGAATACAGGACAATGATAAACTAATCCTGATATATCAGGACTCCAAGGAAGTGCCCTGTGGGGATGAGACCTTGAACTCAGGTGTGAGAACTGGCACTACTGTTAGCTTCTCTTAGGTAAGTAAAGATAAATCATTTCTGAAACACTGAGAAAACTAAAAAATAAATTCTGCTGCAATAACACAGACTTACCACCATCAGGGTTAAGAAATATTGGCAGTGTGACTCTCGAAGACACAGGATGTAAGCAGACAGAAGAAAATAAGAAGCGGCAAGTCCCTTCTTCTCAAGACTTGCAGATTTCTTCGGTTCTCACTAATGGCAGAGTCTAACTTAGAGCCAGCTAGAAAAGAAAAGTATACTTTCCAGATTTCAAACCCTAGCATTATCAACTAGATTATAGATGGGTAAGTCTGGAACTGAAAGGCAATATCTAAATAAATGGCAGATAGTCTTAGAACCTGACATAGTATTTTTTTAAAAAATCAACTGAACATTACTGCACAATGCAGAAATATCATTATTCACAATTTGCATATATAATTATTGGCACTCAGGTAGAGTTAGGACAGTCCAGGTTTTAAAATTCCTCTTATGTCAATATCTTTACTTTTTATTTTTCAAGTGTATTATTTTTATAATAAATTATATCTGTGTATTTGTTCAAAATATCCTCTTGATATCTCTGCAACGTTTTTAGACTCTGATTCTGACCCTTTATTTCTAATGTTGTCAATTACCAGTTGGTAATTGGTAATGCGTTCTCTTCATGTTGTTAGTTGAGAACAAACTGATTTCAAAGTTTAGCAAAGAGTTCACACAAAAGTTAAATAATAGAAAAATTCCTTTTGTAAACACAAGCACGCAAATTCTAGACAGTGTCATGACAAATAGAATCCAGTAATATATAAAATACAGATAATATGACATTTTTTTTTTTTGTTTGGTTTTTTTTGAGAAAGCAGGATTTATTGAGAGGATAGGAAAGCTCCCACAGTGAGAGGGGAACCGAAGGGGTTGCCCTGTTTATTCTTAAAAGTTAAGTTTTTTTTATTTTATTGTAGAGATGAGGTCTCGCCTGCCCAGGTGGGTTTCGAACCCGCGGCCTCAGGCAATCCACTCACCTCAGCCTCCCAAAGGCGCAGGATTACAGGCTGAGCCACTGAGCCCGGGCGTGGTAGCGCGCGCCTGTAATTCCGGCTACTCGGATGGCTGAGGCGGAAGGATCGCCGGAGCGCAGCAGGCGGAGGCTGCGGCGCTCCCACTGTACTCCAGTCTGGGCGACTGAGTGAGACTCCAACTCAAAAACCCAAAAAAACAAAACAAAAAAAAAAACTTAAGTTTTCTGTGATTATCAAAATAAAAAATTAATTTACCTTATTAGCAAAATAAAGCAGAAAATTTTATCATTTAAACAAAATCATGTAGGTTTTTCATAAGATTTAACATATATCCATGATTTTTAAAAAATATATTAACAAAGTAGGAATAAAAGAGGGTTTCTTTAATTAGGTAAATAATATATTTTAAAACTTACAGAAAATGTAATATTTATTGGTAAAACAGTTAAAGTACTTTTTCTGAAATTGAGAATGAAACGTGGGTATCTGCTATTACTTTGTCTACCAAGTGTTGTTCTGGAAGTCACAAACACTGCAATATGGGAACTAAAATAAATTTTTAAAATGTAAATATTGAGAAGAAAGAAGCAAAATTGATTCGTCACAGATAGCTTACTTGTGCATATATGAAATTAAAAGACACTATAGATAAACTATGAGGCTAAGCCATAGTAAAATGCTAATGTTTGAACATTTTCTACTTATCATAACAACAATTTCATGCAGCTTAACCTAATAAAATCAATAGATTAATTTAGCAAGACTTCTAATACAAAATGAAACAAAACCTCTGTATTTTTAAAATCTAGCCCCAAACGAAGTAGAAAATAAAATTTCTGCCAAATAAATGGTCTAATAATCATTGGATGTCTAGGAATAAACATAAAGACTTTAAGATCTCTGTAAAACACAAGCTATGAAATATCACTGAAATAAGTAATTAAAATTTAAATGACATGCCATCGTCATGGATTGAATGACACAGAGTAATAAAACTGCTAATTTCTCTCAAATTGACCTATAGTGTACATGTAAGATAAATTAAATTTCAACATTTTCTGGTGCACAAAGAAATTATAAATTTTACATGGAAATGCAAATGGCCAGAAAAAGCTAAAATACTCTTGAAAAAGAATATGTTAAGATTTGGTATATACAGACATTTATAAAAGTACTGACAGACACATGGAGAAGTATAGGAAATCTAGAAACAAAAGCACACATACATGGTCATCTCATCTCTAGTAAAGTGCTATGGGGGAAAAGGTGAGTTTTTCAATAAATGTTGCTATCAATATGTTTTTTTAATACTTCAGCCACTGTCGAATTAATTAATTATGTAAATTTCAGGTAAATGTATCTAAATATCAAAGGAAAATAATTTGAAAATTAGAAAAATATTAAGAGAATATCTTAATGATATTGAGGGATTTCATGTTCTTTAAATGAAACACAAAATCATTAGTCATACTGGCAAAGGTTGATAAACACAACTTTATTAAAAGTAAATATTTTATCAAGACATAATAGAGCAAATGGAGGCTAATGAGTGAAAAAGACACTTGCAATACATATATAACTGATTAAGCTCATTTGTGGCATATATAATAAACACCTACAATCATCAATAATAAGGAATCCAACAAAAAATTGCCAAAAGAGTTGAATAGTCCCTTCAGAAAAGCTAATAAGTAAATAGTCATAAAACATAGGCAAAATAAAAAAATAAGCTCATCATTATTGGATATTAAGAAAATCGCATTAAAGCCACAATAAAATATTAATAAAATTCCATCAAAATATCTAGAATTTTTAAAAATGATAGTACAATATATTTGCAAAGAAGTAGAGTAACTGAATTTCTTATACACTGCTGGAGTATATGTACATTTATACAAATGCTTTGAAAAACTGGTTAGCACTGTCCATGGCTAAGCATATATTTGGGAATTCCACTCTTGTGGTCATAATCTCAAAAGCAAGGTGTACCAATATAGATGCAAATATACTTGTAGACAAGATTTCCAGCAACGTGTTTTAGAAAAGTTGGAAATTTAAAATAATCCAAGTGCACTTAAATACGTTAGCAAAGACAAAATTTTTGGTATATTCATACAGCGAGTTGATTAATAGATAATAAATTAAAAAACCCAGAGCGTCATGAAAAAACACGGATAAATCTCACAGTCATACTAGTGATTGAACAAAGTCATACACAAAACAGCTATTTTGTATGTGTTTGTTTTTATAAATTTCAAAAATAGAAAAACCTAGCCCATGGTAATAAAAGAAAGAATAGTGGTTACTGGGGGAAGTTAATGATAGAGTTATTTTATGAGATATTTTGGTGGCCTAAGTGGTCATAGTATGGGTGTGCTTGTTTTGTGAAAATCAAACTGATGCTTAAGATCTGTATGTTTAATACTGTATATTTCAATTAAAACATTTAATTATGAACTTTTAAATATTGTTTGTTTTGTTTTGTTTTGTTTTGTTTTGTTTTGTTTTGTTTTGTTTTGTTTTGAGTTGGAGTCTCACTCTGTCGCCCAGACTGGAGTGCAGTGGCCGCTCCCGGCCACCGCAGCCTCGACCTGCTGGGCTCCGGCGATCCTTCCACTTCAGCCTTCCGAGTAGCCGGAATTACAGGCATGCGCTACCATGCCCGGCTGATTTTTTGATTTATTGTAGAGATGAGGTCTCACTGCCCAGGCGGGTCTCAAATCCGCGGGCTCAGGCAAACCACTCACCTCAGGCTCCCAAAGGTATGGGATTACAGGCTGAGCCACCGAGCCCGGCTTAAATATTGTTTGAAGTTAAAAAAAAGTTAAGTAAACAGACAGTCACAGAGTCAGACAGAGAGAGAAAAATGAAAACCTTGGTCCCTTTTTTTATTGATGGTCTTCACCACAGGTCTTCAAGTGTCCCTGTGGCTTTCTAGGACTCTGCCAATGCAGATGAGACCTATATATTGGGTTTAATCCTGTAATTTTATTGTTAAGAACACTGAACACAGACGCATTAAATGACTGGTGGAAGGTATGGTCCCTCGATGTATGCCCAAGTCCCTGATTTTAAATTTTCCTTTTGATTCTGTACCCCGGAGATATACAACTCCTGTTGGGCATTATTACTTTCAAACCTAAAGAAAATGTTTTATGTTTTAATGAGGTTTCTTGTCTTCAACACTTTATCTTATGAGGCTCTACCTTGATATGGCTATTAATTAGCACTTATTGAAAATTTGCCTTGTGTGATCCTTCTGTCTTCATTCTACCCTTTGCATTGGCAATACAATGACAAGGGGGATCTGATTAAAGGAATCATGTCTGCTGTCACAGATAATATGTTTTAAGACATACTTTCAAGTAATACAACAGAATATGGAACATTAAATTTTTTTAATCATTATAAATATGTAGGGTACAATTCAGGGTTAGGAATACAAACGTTGATTATGCAGGTACCCTTGTTGATGAGGCAGAACATTAATATCTTACTTGTATGCAAAAGATATAGTGATTTAAACACTTTGAATTGAATAGATCGAGAAGTCTTTGATTTAGATACAACGGTATTTATATTCTTCTACAGTTTTCTGTCTTTTGTCTATTTTCCTACTTTATTTGAGTTTAAAAAAAAAGAATGTCAATATCACCTTGAGTTCAGGACGGCAGCTCAAAAGTACATTTATAACCTTAAGATTAGACTGTTCAGGATAACTTTTGTGCTGTATCTTCAGAGACAATGTGGGTTTACTATTTTATTTTCATGTGTGAAGCTCTGAGTTTTGACTAAAGAATAGAGGATAAGATTTTTAAAAAATACTTATTAACCCCATGCAGGCTTTCTGTATTCCGTGTGAAATCTCTTACCTGACTTTTCAACCAGATAGCAATCTTTTGCTAAATGGTGATCAGTTGAAATAGGATGGCTTTATGATCTTTAATATGAAAGGTATTTAGGATTTGCATGATTTTGAAAGGGCAGTTCAAGGCAATAATATGATAGTCATTTCTAGTCACAATCCTCAGGGATGTTGCTGTGCATACAAGCGTGTCTATGTGATAAAAAGCAAGGGCAATGAGAAAAATAATCATTTGATCTTTCATTGATCTCTCAACTGTGAGTTCTATTATAACCACATTTCTGATAGGTATAGAAACCCTGGAAGTGCTAAGTTTTTTTCAGTCATCTCCTGCAAAATGTGAATGATCAGTATGTTTAATTGCTCTGTGTGCAGATAGATAGCACTTAGTATAGAAAATGATTGTTTACTGGACAACCCCCTCAGGTCCCCTCCCACTGTGGGAGCATTTCTGTTCTCTCAATAAATCCTTCTTTCTGAAAAAAAAAAGGAAAAAAGAAAATGATTGTTTTCTAAGATAATGATTTCCCCCAAAATTTCAATCTCTATTCCATTGCATGCACTCATCCCTTCTGGGGATGGGGGACAAAACAAATCTGTAAAATAATTTGTCTTTGTCACTCTGACTGTCTCTATTCTTCTTTAAGACCAGGCATTTCCCCTCAAGTTTGAATTTTTCTTCTCTCGTTTTCTGACACCTAAACAGTTATCTCCTCTATATTGTTCCTCAAACTGTAATTTAAAATATATATTTTCCAGTGACGTGTTATTCATAATGACTCAAGGCTGTATTTTTAAAAGACTATTGTACATGGCATCACTAAAAAGGATCATTAAAATGCATAGGCCTGGGC
The DNA here is from genome assembly GCA_027257055.1 of Cephalopachus bancanus. Taxonomy (NCBI): domain Eukaryota; kingdom Metazoa; phylum Chordata; class Mammalia; order Primates; family Tarsiidae; genus Cephalopachus; species Cephalopachus bancanus. Next base: position 4,574,698 of record JAPVLO010000012.1, read on the forward strand.
CCCCACTCAAACACTTTGCTTGAATAAGTAAGAAATATGCCTTAGGAACCTTTCATTTTAGCAAGCCGAAATTTCTGGAAACATTTACATATATAGAAAATCCTTTGACCAAGTCTTCAAGATCTTGTAGTGATGTAGTCTGCTTAAGGCCTCCTACTTTAAACTCTGTAAACAATTGCCTCTCTTTATTCCTAAGACAAGCCAAGTATCTTCTTAATACCTCCCACTGAGTCATGAAAGTTAGAAGCTTTTTTTATAGTCATTCACTTATGCCAATCCAACAGCCATCCATCCATCCAACAAATACTGAGTTCCTCCAATGTGCATGCAACTCTAGTTATTTGGACTGCATCAGAAAATAGAACAATTTTTGTCTTCGTGGATCTTTCTTTGAAGAAGGGGAGACAGCCAATAAACATAGCACACTAAATATACTACATGTACATAACATACTATGAAATGTAAGTTTTACAGTATGTTATATAGCTGCTATAAAAAAAGAAAAAATAAAGTAAGGTTAAGGAGGCTGAAGAATGTAAGTCTGTTGCGACAAGATGAAATTTTAAATAAGAGTAAGGGTAAATCTCATTGAAAAAGTGACATTTGAACAAAGATTTGAAAGGGGTAAGAGAGGTAAGCATGTGGGTATGTGGGGAAAAGTGTTCCAGGAGGGAAAAATGGAAACAAATACTTTAAGGTAAGAATGAGATCACAGTATTCAAGGAATTCCAAGATGACAGGTGTGTGTGTTGTGAACTGAGCAAGAGGGACAGTAGTACATGGGGACCTGAGAAAAGTATCAGGGAGCCAAATCTTCCCAAGGTCTTTTGATACACTGGAAGAACTTGGTATTTACTCTGAATGATATCAGGAGTCATTAAAAGATTTTAAGTAGAGGAGTGACACATTCTGCCTTACTTTTTTTCTTTTTCTTTTTTTTTTTTTTTTGAGTTGGAATCTCACTCCATCTCCCAGGCTGGAGTGCAGTGGCACACTCACAGGCATCCCAGTGTTGACCTGCTGGGCTTTGGGGATCCTTCTGCCTCAACCTTCCATGTAGCTGGAACTACAGATGTACGCTACCACCACTGGCTAATTTTCCATTTATTGTAAAGATGAGGTCTCGTCAAGTTGTCCTGGTTGGTCTCGAACCCGAGGATTTAGGCAATCCACTTGCCTCGGCCTCCCAAACTGCTGAGATTACAAGCTGAACCACCAAGACCGGCCCTGTCTTATGTTTTAAAAGGACCATTTCACTGCTGTGTCAAGAGGACACTTTAGAAGACAAATGTCATCAACAAGGGTACCTGCATAATGAACATTTGTATACCCAACTCTGAATTGTACCTCACATCTTTAAAATAAAAAGATTAAAAGTTAAAAAAAAAAAAAGAAGGCAAATGTGGGAGCAAGGAAGTCATTCAGGCAGCTATTTCCAGAAGAGAGATGATGGAGTCTTAATCCATAGTGGTAGCAATGTGGAGGCTCGAAGAAACTTCTGAATTACATTTTATGTACTTTGAAGACGAAACTCACAGTATTTCATTTAAAAAAGAATGTGGAATGTGAGAGAAAAAAATGGAGAAAAAGATGACTCCAAGTTTTTATACTTGCAACTAGAAGGAAAAAGCAACAAATGAAACAAGTTTGCTGAAAATAAAGTACAGGAATTCAGTCCTGGACTTAGTGAAGTTTGAAATACATATTCATTTCAAAGTTGTGGTTTTTGTGGAGACTGAAATCTAAATTTCAGATAAGAGTACTGGGCTAAAGATACAATTATGAGGCATCATCATTTATATAGTATTTAAAGTAATAAAAGTGGATGTGATTACAAAAATAGCGAGCTTGTGTAGAGAAAAGGGTAAAGGCCAAATTCTGAAGTACGGTATTAAGAGGACAATATGGAAGAGTAACTACTAGAAAATAAAAATGAGAAGGAATGGCCAGAAAGGTAGGCGTAAAATCAAGAGAGAATAGTGCCCTGGAAGTCAAATGGGTGAGAAAAATCATGGAGGAGAGAGCTGATAGCTGAAGTTAAATGAGGACTGGAAATTGACCACTGGTTTTTGTAATGAGGATAGCACTACAGAATTGAACAAGAGTAGGCTTGGTACAATGGTGTGAGTCAAAGCATGATTAAATTGTGCTTAAGAGAGAAGACAAGGAAATAAAGGGAGGGGAAGAACAATAAATGCAGGTAAATCTTTAGAAGAGTTACTGTAAACAAAGAGCTAAGAAATGGGTGCAGTAGAACATTTGGTTTTGTTTTGCTTTTTAAGGTGAGAGAGAAAATCATATTTACGGTGATGATAATTATAGAGCAACTAAAAACTGATGATGTGTATTGCATCAGGTAGAATTGCTGGAGTAATGTCCTATATGGTGTGAGAAGGGTAAAATCTAGTGTAAAAGTGAATGGATTGGTTTTAGAGAATACAAACTGCTCATTCATAGTAATAGGTACAGAAATCCTTAAGTTGGAACAATATTATTGGTTTTGATGCAAACAGCAGCTTGGAATAATAAGAACGGGTAATCAGTAAAACTGGGGCTATGAAAAGGTTGTGGTTATTTGAAATGTCAAGGACTAGGATAAGACTATGATATTGAGTATATGAGAAAAAATAGAAGACAGAATCATTTCAGAAGAGACTTTCAAATAGCTGAGAGGCCAGTGTGTAAAAGGCTTATCTATAAACTCAGATAAAGATCAGTTTGGGTATAAATAAAGATGATCTAGAAGCTAAAAATATTATCAAGCACTGAGGAACAATGACCTGGGGATCAGCAAATGACATGATATTTAAAGTCAGGAGTATTTACAGAGTGCCTAATGTAGTAGAATACAGAACAACTAAAAGAAGAGTACTTGCCTAAGGACAAGGGTGAGGATGATCTCTAAATCTAACCCTTCACGTCTAAATGTGACAAATGTTTCCCACCATTACCCATCACTGAGTATTTCACCATCCTTTAATAATTATATTATCCCTACTCATGCTTCTGTAAACACCATCTGCATAAAATATCTTAGTTAGACATTTTTTAATGTATTGTCTCTTTCCTTCTTATATCCTAATCTATACAATTCCAGAGGTTAATGTGCAAATACCTTTACCATGAAAAATCTGCAAATGGAGAATTATTTGTCAATTCTCTAGGACAAACAAAAACCAAAAAACCGCTACTAGGTTGAAAATTTGTCTGGATGTCTTCCAAAGTTCTTCTCATTTTAAGACTGTGGTACAAAATTGGATGCATTCCAAAAAACAGTGAATTAAATGCACTAGAAATACAGGGAGTTGTTTTATAATTCTCATTTTTTAGATATATTTCCAGCACTAAAAATTAGAAGGGTCTCATCTCTTCTAATTCTGTTGAATCATAGCATTCCCTGGCTGTAGTTTCTTCCAACTAGCATTGATCTGTCCTAAGGGATTTCAAGGATATGCATCCAACCTTCATAGCATCAAAGGAACTTTAATAATCTCAATCCACCTGATGATTTTTGCCCTCTATTTTTTTTTTCTAGATAGTTTATTGAAATTACCTTGAGGAGCTCTAAATCATGTTGTTTTTTTAAAAAATTTTAACATACTCTTTTCATTCTTTGGCATTTTTAAGCATTATCTGTACATTACTAGTCAGTAATTATGTATCAATATTACTAGTAAAATACTAGTAGAATATAAAGCAACTATAAAAAATAGAGAATCCTGAAAGGAAGACCAAGATGGCCAACTGAAGACACTGCACGATTATTACTCTTAGTAAAGAAACCTATATGGAGGAGCAGACCTAGGGCTTCGAAGGTTGACCTGAAAACCCAAACTAAGGTCTCTCAGACAGTCACCTGGGAACATGATGAATGGACAGTTCCAAGCCCTGCCACCCCAAGAAACGCCGGTCACAAGATAGGGAGAGGGCCTTTGGAGACAGAAGGTGTGAGTGAGAATGACAGTTTTTCTTCTCTATACACCACATGCAAGCATCTGTGGTCCCAGCTAAGGAAGAGACAGCCAAGGCCCTACTCCTTACCCCTCCCACCCTGGCCAGGTGCAGCAGAGGGCTGCCCTAAGTTGAAACAGAAGCACAGATGGCAGACTAAGGGAGAAACAATTTCATCTGTTTAAATAAATAAATAAATAAAATAAGAAGCAAAGAGTCTGCTTCACTAATGCGAAGGTGTTTCCCTTCTACCCTTAGGCAAAAGGGGTGGTCCCGCCCAGAAGAGAAGAGGCCACTACATGCCCCTAAGAGCACCTGAGCCAGCGTAGAGCTGCGGGGCCCCAGACCTTCTGATGAGAGGCCCTGACTGGGGAGGTGGTTGCCAGACCTTCCACCAGAGCCTCTGTGTGGAGGGAAAGGAAAGCTTCTGAACTAGAGGAAAGGATCTGCCCCTGTCCCTGCCAGACTGCACCAGTGAAGTAGTGTCAGATGGTTTTGTCCCAGTTCTCCACCTTTTCTGCCACTGCCCCTCCTACAGGCAGACCAGAAGAAAGAAGTCAGAAAAAAAAAAAGCCACCCCAACAGTAGCAATTTTATCCATTAAAAAAAAATCACAAAACAAAAAATCAGGAGAAAGGAGTTTGCTTTCACGAATGAGGAAAAAACAGTGAAAAAACACTAGCGATTCCTGAAGACTTAACAAGTTGACACCCACTAAAGGGTTTCCCAGATCTCAAACAATGGAACCCATCAGAATGACCAGTCCCAGATGACATAGAATTCAGACTATGAATGGCAAAAAACAACCAAAGAGAGCCGCAAGAAAGGGACAGTCAAATTATCCAGGGCAGGGTAGGAAGTGATTTGCCAAAGACATAAATGCGCTGTAAATTCTTCCCCTATTTTACTTAGTTTCTTCAAAAAAAAAAAAAAGAAAAGAAAAGAAAAGAAAAGAAAGACCTTGCAGAAGTTTGGTCATATGCCTCTGGAAGTTCTCCAGCACACTTGGGAAAGAAAATGACTGGCATCTAGAATAATTTCTCCCTAAAGAAAAGAAAAAGCTATTTCTTTAGTGTCATAAGTACGATTTGACTCTTCACAAATTTAGACATTGTCAGTGAAGAGAAATCTTATCTCCTTCTAACCTTTCTAAGATAAACTGTATTTTCTCTTTTATACCTAATGAAAAATTATTTGAAAAAACTTTAAATGTATACTGGTTATTATATTGCTTTTTATCCTAGGTATTGAGAGACTAAGGAAATTATGGAAAAAAAATAGGCTTATTTGTATTTGAAATTCGGAAGTGATTATGATTTCCCAGTGAAGGTTATAATAAATGTATTAGCTAAAATAACTTTTTAAAAGAATTTTTTGGTATGTTTGTGTATTTTTAACACATTACTTTTTGTTTTATTCAATACATGAAAATTTGATGCACTTCTTCTGGAATCAATTAATGGATTGTGTAATTCTGTAGTCTTTCTTTTCTAGATATTGCAAACAACACATAAGGGAATTATCTGACTTAAAAAAAAATTACAGTCTCTCTCTTGCGCTATTTTATTTTCTAAAGAAACTATTTTTTTTCAATCTGAAAAAAATTACAATAACCAGCCGGGCTCGGTGACTCAGCCTGTAATCCCGCGCCTTGGGAGGCTGAGGTGAGTGGATTGCCTGAGCCCGAGGGTACGAGACCCGCCCAGGCAACTTGGCGAGACCTCATCTCTACATAAATCAAAAAATTAGCCGGGCGTGGTAGCGCACGCCTGTAGTTCCAGCTACTTGGAAGGCTGAGGTGGAAGGATCGCCGGAGCAGGTCGAGGCTGCGGTAGCCGGGTGCGGCCACTGCACTCCAGTCTGGGCCACGGAGTGAGACTACAACTCAAAAAAAAAAAAAAAAGGAAAGAAAGAAAATTACAATAACCTCTGAAAAGGAGAGTAGGTTCATGGAAATTAAATAGTTGCCTAAATTACTATAATTGTTAAAGAACCCACACTTTTCATATCTTACCTTGAAATGTAAAAGCAGTCTCTTTATTAGAAAGTTCCTTTAACTGCACAGCTTCCGCATATGTCTAGACGTTTGCTATACAAGCACTTGATTTTGAAGACTTCTGAAAAATTGTGTATTGATACATAACAATTGTACATATTAATGGGATATATGTGATATTTTGATACACATATGCAGTGTGTAACAATCAAATCAGAGTATTTAGGCTATGCATCGCCTCAACCATTTATTATTTTTTTATGTTGGAAACATTTCAGATCCTCACTTTTAGTTCTTTTGAAAAACGCAATAAATTGTTGTTAACTTCAGTCACTCTACAATGCTATCAACCATTAGAATTTATTCCTTCTGTCTAAATATATACTTGTATTGTATATACAACCTCTCTTCATATATACTCTTCCTAGTCGCTGGCAACTATCATTCTACTCTCTATCTCCATAAAATTCACCTTTTTAGCCTCCACATTTGCATGAGAACATGCATTGTCTTCCTGTGTTTGACTAATTTCAGTTAATACAATGACTTCCAGTTCCATCCATTTTGTGTTGAATAATCAGATTTCATTTTTTGTATGACTGAATTATGTTCCATTATGCATATATACCATCTTCTCTTTATGCATTCATCTGCTGTTGGACACTTAGGTCCATTCATATCTTGGCTATAACTAGTATTGTAACAAACATGGGGTGCAGTTGTTTGTTTAATGAACAAATTTCCTTTCCTTTAGATAAATACCCAGTTCTGGGGTTTCTGGATTGTATGATAGTTCTATTGTTAGTTTTTAAAGTAAACTTCATATTGTTTTTCACAATGTCTTTACTAGTTTACCTTCCCACCAACAATTAACAGAGTAGAGAGACAACCTGTAGAATAGGAGAAAATATTTGCAGAAAATACATCCAATAAGGATCTAATGTCCTAAATATACAAAAAATGAAAATAACTCAACAGAAAAAAAAAATCTCATTAAAAAGTCATCAAAGGTTGTAAATAGACATTTATAAGAAAATGACAAATAGTAAACGGGTATATAATTTTGAAGTCTTAATGAATGTCTGCTGATTTATTTGTATATCGTACTTGCGGTGTGATATTACTTAGCCAGTTTGATATCATTCAAGTTATACCATTTTTGTTTGTTTCTTTTGTTTTGTTTTGTTTTGAGAAAATAATCTGTCAAATCTTCAAACTCACTAAAATATGTATATTAGCCCAAATTATCAAAAAGATTATTTGGAATCAGATATATTAAACAAAATAACTGTTTTATATCCTGTTGCCCTTGCTGTTTTTTCTGTTTTGTTGTTTTTCTTTGAACAGTTACTGTGCTATTGGGTCAGTTATGTGTTAAATTCGTGCAGAAAGAGAGTTGAAAGGAAGGTTAGCATTTTACAAGTAAAGTATAGTAAAGAAATGTGAAAAGTTTTAATTAATATTCCACAAAATGACCTAAAGAAGCAACCTGTATCTAGTTTCTTTGAGTTACAGTTAAGTTTATATGAAGAGAATTAGCTTATCCTATTCTCATGTGTGAGGTAAAAAATAACTTAATGGGAAAATATAGCAACTGCTCCTTCCAGGAAAAACTTTGTGTTATTAGTTACAAGAAATTTATCCAAATATCTTTCATATCATATTTGTTTATGGATACCAATGGTATTTTAGAACAATCAAGGCATTCCGTCTGGCAAGTTTTACAGGTGAAAGGCAAATCTTAACACAAATATCTTGTCAATATAATTGGCAAAGCATTCTGTGGCTTGTAGGTTATCACATAATTTGACATTGCTGTATCCATTTGATTTTCATAAACACATCTTCTTAAATAGAAAATGTTTTAAGATTTTTTTCCTGTAATCACCTGGTAAGATTTTAGGTGCTTTATTTTCCATGATCAGGTTTGGGTTGCCTATACACTAGACATTTTGATTAAAGTATTTTTTATATCCAGTGGAAGGGAAAGGATTTTGTTTTTAGAATAAAGTTTTTTATGAAATATATAAAAAGAAGAAAAGAATATGCAAAATCTATTGTGGTAGGGCAAAAGAAGTAAACTGCAACAGCAGCAGATAATTGTGGTTTATGAAGAGCAAATATTTTCAGCTTGACTTTTTTATTTGTTAACCTTGACTTGAAGTTCAACATGAACCAAAGAAGCACTTCACACAACTGCATCATTTCCTTTAAATTAATCTAGTATGGACTTTGAAATTTTTTAGGTAGGATCTGGTAGCTTGGAAATGCTGTGAAAAAAATCCTTCTGCTGGCCTCTGTAAAATACTAGAAAATAACATTAGTAAATATCCCAATTTTGATATCTAAAATTAAAAGGGTAACTTGATAACTATGTAGTTTAAAACTGCAAGGTAGTCTTAAAACTAGCTACGAGTATGGTAATAACTTATTCTGCTTCTTGTTCAAAGCAAGCATGAAAAAGTCCTTCTCTATTTTTGAAGATTCACAGCTGTGTTTGAGTTTAGGAAATGCGGTTAGGAGAAGAAAAGAAAGTTGGTTTAGGAGGCAGAAGATCTTACTTCTTCTCTGAACTGTGTCTCTAAATTTGAGTCAAATTGTGTTTCTTTGCTGCACCTTTGTTCTCTCATTTATAACTTGTGGGGTTCAACCAAATGAATTCAGAAGTGCTCTCAACCTCTGGCACTTTGCAAAATATCTTTGTTTGTATAACAAGATGGAGTACCCTTGCTTCCATTTTTTCTGTCACTACACACATGAAGCTCAGGAATAAACTGTCTTAACTTTGTTATTTTTACTAATCTTTAAGTTCAATTTATTGTGATCCCGTATTTCTCAGTAGCTGGTTGGTGTTTGACGATTTTAAATTGAAAAGATGCCTACTATTAGTATATCTTCTTTGTTCCAATATTTATATTGAATGATAGTGGTAATGATAAACATTGGGAAAAACGAGTTGAACAAATTTGTTTTTTTAGAAGAGTAGCAACACACACACACACACACACACACACACACATACACTCACATATATACAAACCTAGTGAAAGAACAGAGAAAGTGAGAATAAAAAAGAGAATATAGATCCAGAAATAATCTTACAAAAAAAAAATAGGCTTAACCTAGTTTTGTCACTCACAAGCATCTAGGATACTCAGTGATTACTTATTAACATCTGTTTCAACTTCCTTTTAGTGTGCTTTCAATCTGTCTAGAATTAAAGTTTAACCTTTAAAAGCTCCCATACAAAACAAATTAGAAGTAAGAAGAAACAAGACATGATTAGGCTTTTATTTTGCATGACGTGGCAAGGTTTTGAGCCCATCAACTCTAGATAACTTTCTTGCTGAGTAAGTGAGTTCTATGTCATGAAAGAAATGTGACAAAATACGGTAACCCAGTTTTGGAATGTTGCATATGGAATTCACCTCTTAAACTTCAGCAGTTGTCTGTTTCTTTGGCTCTCCTAAAATTCTGTAAACAATTTATTATACCATAATCAATACTTTTCAATTAACTTCACTAGAATTGATTCTGCTTTCTTCAACCAAATCTTGACTGATACAGTTTGCAAACTTGGTACATTATATAACTCCTGTAAGTCTATGTTTATTCCTCTATAAAATGTGAGAAATATAAAAATATCGGGTTGTTGTTCTATACATTTAACAAATAGTATACATTAAGTGTTCAGTACAATGATTGATAAATATCAAGTATTCAACAAATATTTACTATTATCATGATTATAACTCTGAGATGAAGAAAATAGCATCTATCCTAACTTTTTATTTTATTTATGCCTTTATGCATCAACCTATCCTCTAACTTAATAGCATAAGACATTTTATTATGTCATGAATTATAGTGTTAAAAAAACTCAAAGAGAGAAAGCTGGGTTATATGTCTCTTCTCCAAAATGTCTAGGGCTCCAATATCACAGGATATTCAAGGCTCAGTTGATTCAGAGTCAAGGCACTGTTATCTGAAAATTCATCCATTCACAAGTCTGGCACCTGGACTTGAAGAATAGCAAACCATACCATACACATATCTCTTAAGGTGACTTGAGTTCTTTACAGCATATGTGTTGGATGCAGGCAAAACCTCAAAAAATGTTAGCAAGTCAGATTCTGCAATGTATAATAAAAAGTTAACATATAATGAATAAGTAAAATTTATCCCAGAAAGACAAGGTTAATTTAAGATTTACAATGTAAATGAATAAAAGGATTTTTCAGGCAGTAGAGATTTCTGAATAATCTCTAGGTCAGTGAACAGTCTCTACAAAAATGTGTAATACTAGACATGACTGTCAAAAGCAACCACTTTAGGGATCTGAAAGTTATCAAAGATATACAACAAATTGAGCAGTGTTTATTCTTGGAAAATGATGCAGATTATGTAAGAACAAAGTTTGTAGCCTTCTTACCTGAAACTGCTCCCATCTTTCTACCCTACCATTTAAATACCAAAAGTGGTAGTTTTAAGACATAGAATGATAGTTTTATCAACATGTATTTGGAGACTCAAGGAAAAGGGAGTGAGAACCAAAAGCCTTGTCAGATAAAATTGTGAACCCATGACAAATGAAGAAAACTCAGAACTGTGAGCCTATAATTTTAGTTGCAGTGAGAGATGAACCACTCTGAAATTTATTTGAGATACCAGAAAATGAGATAGCAATGAACAATTTAGATCAGTTCTCCACATATTTCTTGATGACTGGGGAACTTGTGGAAGAGATCTAAGACAGTCTATTGGATTTAAAGTAAAGGATTTTGATAACTGGTTGCACTTTGAATGCACTTCTCGACATACACTAGTATATGCTGGCATCAATTGGTACATGGTGGAAACTTATGAGCCTTGAGATGGTTGAGTGCAATATTTTTCCTAATCCTTGCTTAAATATAAGATATGTAAAAATAATGGTGATCACCATAAAGCTAGGCTTAAAATATAAAAATAAATATTTGAAAATCTGAGTGGAGATGTCAGAGGCTGCAAATTATGAGGAAAAAGATTTTGCACTCTAAATGTAGGCAAGCTTTCTCTCCATATTTATATTCTACATTGAACTAGAAATTCAAGACTGTGCAAGAAAAATAAAGTCATTGGTTGGAACTGAAGATGTAAAGCTATACTTATCCACAGAATCTTGCATGTAGAAAATTCTAAGCTATCTATGTTTTTATAAAAAATGACTACTTAAATGAATAACCCAGTTTAGTTATGTCTCAGGTAAAAAAAATCAATTGCAATTTATGACCTAGCAATTAACACAATAATATAAAATAATAAGGCCAGGTCCAGTGGCTCATGCCTGTAATCTCAGCACTGTGGGAGGTTGAGGTATAAGAATCACTTGAGCCTAGAAGTTAGAGACTGTGGTAAATTGTGAGACCTCAACAAATAAATAAATAAGAAAATTTGTGAAAGAAACATAATTGGTGATACAGAAAAAAAAAGAAGAAAAGAAAAAGAAAAACACCCTCACAACTGGTTTTCAGCAAAAGAACCACAGTAATTCTTTGTACAGAGGATTTTTATTGTTGTTATTGTTGCTGTTGACAAATGGTGCTGGGATAACTGAATAGTATTATGAAAACAAAACAAAACAAAAAAGAACATGGGAACTTGGAACTTTACCTTACAAATACAACACTATTATCCAAAATATATCAGAAGCCAAAATATAGGAAATAAAAAGGTAAATGAACTAAGCATCTGAATAAAGATATTAGAAAAATACAACATATCACAAGAAGATAAAGGAAGAAAGCCTTAAAGTTGCAAATGTTAACTTATTCAAGAGTAAAATTACAATAGATTATAAAGCAAACGTGTGTTTTTTTTAAAAGACTAAAATTAAACTGTATACAAATTGGCCTAAAGGAGAAAGAGAGATGATACAATAAAGAATTTATATGTGCTATTTACCATTTTGAAACAAAGTACTTCACAATAAATAATCATGACAGAATATTTTTCAATAAAAAAAAGAGAATTTTTTTTTTTCCTGTAATCCCATGTCTTGGGAAGCTGAGGTGAGTGGATTGCCTGAGCCCACGGGTTCGAGACCCGCCTGGGCAACTTGGCGAGACCTCATCTCAACAAAAAAATCAAAAATCAGCCGGGCGTGGTAGCACATGCCTGTAATTCCGGCTACTCGGAAGGCTGAGGCAGAGGGATCGCTGGAGCCCAGCAGGTCGAGGCTGCGGTGAACAGGAGCAGCCACTACACTTCAGTTTGGGTAATAGAGTGAGACTCCAACCAAAAAAAAAAAAAAAAGAGAGAGAATTAGAAAAATAACATTTTTTAACATGTTGTCTCTTGAAAAATATGACCCCCTCTATTGAAAGACAGTGGAAGAATTTTTCTTCTTGATTATTTTTTGTTTGTTTTAGCAGAAACATTATGACTCTGTTTTGAAAATGCTGAATATGCTATACTGTCATCTCAGAAGAACTAAAGCACCCTGAAGAGAATTATCTCAAGGAACCTATACTACTTGGGTTTATCTACAAATTTGTTTTCTTACATTTTTATATTTCTGTTGCAAACATAAAGACCATATAGCCAACATTTTAAAAATTAACATATGAGCCATAGCAGTATGGAAACAAATTTTTTAGCATAAATGAATAAATTGGAAGCATGAAAGGTAAAATGAAAGGTAAAAATGAGAAAACAGAAAACATAAACAAGTTATATTACAAGTTAAGATCAGGAATAAAGGCAGATACACAAATTTCCAAGTTATCGAGTTCAGAATTTCACAAAGAAACTGAGAAAAACTATTATGAAAATGGCATCTGGTATCTGAAGATATATCACTCTACAGATGCATATAACAAATGCAATCAAATTAAAAATGTTATTTTTATTAGATTTGCTATTGGGATCACTGTTATTCTCAGCATGAGGAAAAGTGTGAGAAGAATATATAAATTATATGCAGCAGTAACAACCCCATCAGAAGAGAGAAATAAGACTGTTTTCTTCCAGCTATCTGAGGCGATAATTTTCAATTTGGTCAGATGGTTAGCCCTCCAAAGACAGCTTGCACAATGAGTCAGATTTCCTTCTTTTTCCCAAATAGAGATATGTTTTAAACATAGTAAAATGTTAATATTTATTTCAGAGTTGTCACTCAAGTGACATCTGTGTGAAGAACTAGGGATTTGAGTCCGTGAGTGGAATTTGTATCATTTGTTGTTGGGTTTGTGAAGTGTGTATTCTATTCTTTGTCCAATTTCCTTTTTTGTCTCATGATTTTCCTTCAATATGTCCATATGGCTTTCTCCATGTTTATATCATAGTCTTAGAAGCCTCTCCTTTTCAGTAAGTTTGGGCTGCCATAACAAAATGCCATGCATTGGATGGCTTAAATGACAAATTTATTTTTTGCACTGTGAGGCTGAAAAGTCCAAGCTCAAGGTGCCTGCTCATTCAGTACATGGTGAGGACCTTCTTCCTGATTTCCAGGTAGCCGACTTTCTATAATGTCTTCACATGGCATTCCTTAGTAGTTGCAAGCCTCTTTTCATGAGATGGTTATCCCCATCATGAGTGCCTTGCCTCCATGAAAACATCTAATTTTAATTATCTTCCCAAAACTACTACAGCATCATCAAATACCATCAGAGGCAGAGAAAGAGAGAGAAACAGATTATTCTCCTCTAGTGTTCCCTCCCCAAGAGTGAAGCACTCATTACCACAGCTGAACAGGAGTGATGGTAGACAATAGTTTTTAACTGAGTCTTTCTCTGGTACTTGGCTTGCACTAAAGAGAGCTGTCTCATTCAAAGTTATAATTGGTAGATGGAGAGAAATAAAAGTCTCAGTGTCACTTCTACAATTTTGAACAACTTCAAAGTGTCATTTCAGCTCCAGTTATCTCCATACAATCAAATTATGACTTTGTTTCAACTTTCTCACAGTCCAATTAAGACTTCTTACTAGCCCTCTACTTCCCAAGTGTGTTTGCTCTCAAGAAGACTCCATATAAACATGCTCCTTGCAAATCCCTAAGTAAGACCCTGCTTCCTAGAAAACTGCCGTCTGAAACAGTCAAAGAAAAATCTGAAAATAAGATTTCAAAATTAAATCAACTATCAGCTCACCAGCAATGAGAACCCCATTATTGGTGATAGACCATAATTAAACATATGAAACATTAAAATTTTTCATTATGAATAACTCATGACAGATGGCCATGCTACAGTTTTATATCTTCACCTGGAAGTTAACTGGGATAGCATATCTAATGGAAGAGAATAAATTGACAAATGAAATGTATCAGATGTTTGAGAAATAGGTAATTGCAACAGTAAAGAGTGTGGAGCATTTCATGTATTAGAGACATACTATGAAAGCTTTATAATATTTACTAACAAATACAGACGAAGGGCTTCATAGACAACATTAACTTTCATCTTCTTCAAGCAGAAAATGGAAAAAGCTTAGGATGTAGCTCATCACTTAATGACAAAAGCAGCAGAGTTCTTGACTCTCAATTTTAACTCTCAATCCAGAGTTCTGCTAGACCAAGGTAGATTTCCTGATTAAAAAGATAAGGAACAACTAGCACATGGATGGGATCAACTGATGCTGGACACAGCTAGGGAAAGAAAGAAGAAGAAAGGGGGATCATGTGGCAACACACTGGGTACCTGGTCCACTATCAAGGAGAGAGATGGCCAGCTAGAAGCTCAAATTTTATCTGCATGCAATATACTTACGTAGCAAATCACCACTTGTACCCCACAACTCAAAAAAAAAAAAAAAAAAGATGTGGAACATGAGACATGGAACAGTGACACCGACATCAGTATAATTCCTTGGGCTTGATGAAGTTGGTCCATTCATTACTATTAAACGTTTGAATCCCATTTATCTGAAAACAAAACTAAAGCCTGTATCTTTCAGGAAAACACACTTCTCTGTTAGATCTACCACACAACCCCTCCTGGCTACCATAACAATAATTATGGTTAAGGCCAGAAAAGCCACCAGATGATATGTTCTCTGGGTGTCTCTAGAGGACACTCATATACCAAAGCTCTGCTGAGAAGTTCAGTGGTGGCTGTCTTCT
Organism: Cephalopachus bancanus; assembly: GCA_027257055.1. Lineage (NCBI taxonomy): Eukaryota > Metazoa > Chordata > Mammalia > Primates > Tarsiidae > Cephalopachus > Cephalopachus bancanus. Next base: position 4,589,745 of record JAPVLO010000012.1, read on the forward strand.
GTAGGACAGAGCTTATGGTAAGTGGTATTAAAGTGGTATTACATGAATGGGCTCTCTGCAGTGGATATTATAGAATATTAAACACAACAAAAGCAGATAATAGTGTTTACCCAAAGAACATTGCAGTTATTGTAATGACTAGAAATATCAGAGTCAAGTGCTAATTATAGAAATAGTTAATAGAGCAGGTGTCTGTGTAGGCAAATTATATAGGTAGTAAACAGGAGTGTTTCTCAATCTCTACCTCCAAAATAAATCCTATACTAGTAATCAAGAGGCTGAGTGCAGCCACTCAAGTGAAAAGACATGATTTCTTGCTCAGTTTCAGACCTGATTAGTTTTTAGACCCAGGCATCACTGACTGAAGTATAAGCTGGTTTCCGAGGAGGAGTGTCCCTGCAGTATCACAGCAAGTGTATAGATAAAATAATGATTCCTCAGCCTTCCCCCAAAGATACATATGGCCATTTGTTTGGGTAACTCTACACTTGATAAAGGATTATAGGTAAACATTTTGAGGATTGATTGAAACAGGGTCTAGACATTGATAACCAGAGAGCCAAAACATCACCATGAGTTCTTTTTTTAAAATGAAGGCATGACTGGACCAGTATAAATGGGCTCTTGGACCCAGTGGGTATACCAGGTAAATTATTTCACCTGGTGTTCATATACTCTCTATATATGTTTTTCTGGAGTGGACATACTTGGTAATTGTTAGAAAAGAAATTTCACATTCATTGTTTGGTGTTTGGAGTAAGGACTAAGAGCATGGGGAAGGACAAGTGGAAAATTTTTAAAATATTTCCATCGCAGTAAGGGATTAATAAGTTATATTAAATAAAAATATTTTTAAAAATGATATCACATCCTGGAAGTAATGATGAAAACCAGTGATAACCTTTAAGACCTAAGGATGTATGATAGTAATGTTTTCCATTATATTCTCATTTAATCCACTACTCTGCCCATAACAAAATTTAAGCAAAATCTGTAGAATGATAGTAGTTTTCCATAAAGTCAAACAGTTCAGCTACTATGGTAGATGTATTATCTATGCTAGGGAAAATTTACATAGCTTTGGGCATATACCATTGATCTGGTTTATGTGTTCTTTTCCATACCTATGTGAAAATTAAAAAATCAGAAAGTTTGTATTCACTTTGGATGGATAGCCAAATACAATCAGAAAGTTTGTATTCATCACCTCCAAATAAATAACACATTGTTAAACCCCAAATCTTCACAAAAAGAAGGAAGTACAATGCCTGGTAAACTTCCTTGAGATTTAAAAGGCAGCATATTACACATTTGTGATTACGGCTCCAACCCATTAACTGGGTAACACAAGGGGTCTGTATCAAGAGAATACAGTGCAAGTGTCCTTGCTGCATGAGCCATATGTAATGGAAAATGAATCACAATTACAATACCATACCCCTTAGAAATGATACTGAAGAGAGTAGTGAAGGAAAATTTTCCAAAAAACAAAACTTTGTGTGGGGTACCTTGTCATCTACTTTTTGTGACGATAAATGGTTTGGTTGGTTGGCCAAGGGGCCTAAAAATGTTGAAAGATCAGGAACAGTAGGGCCTATTAGCTTCTTAGGACTGCTATAAATAATAATCACACACCTGATGATTTAAACAGTAGGAATGTATTCTTTCAAGGTTATGGAGGCCATAAGTCTGAAGTCAAAGCATTGGAAGGACCACACCTCACTAAAGACTTTAGGGTAAAATTTTTTCTATGCCTCTTTCAACTCCTGTGGTGGCTGATAAAATTCTTTGAATTGTGGTCACACTATTGTAATCTCTTTCTGTGTTCACATTGCCTTCTACATGTGTCTTCTCTTATTTTGTCATCTCTGTGTATGTATCTTTTAGAAGGATATTTGTCGTTGGAATTAAGACACACACCCAGATAATCTAGGATGATATCTTCATCTCAAGATATTTAGTTACATTTGCAAATACTTTTTTTTTTCCAAATGTAACTTTCACAGGTTTTAGGAACTATGATGTGCAGCACATTTTGGGGGTACTGACCATTTGGACCAATAGAAGAAACTGTGTCTCCATAGAGGCACATAGATTGACCTAAGAGACTGGATGAAAAATGTAAAGATATTTGTATATCACCTGTGTGCATTTACTCCACTGGAAACACTAAAAAGCCAAGTAGATAGAATGTCTCCTTCAGATGACATTTGCCAGTCTCTAATATTAGCCACCCCAGTGCTGGTATGTAGGGCACATGAACAGAATAACCATGATAGCTGATATGGAGTTTATGTATGAGCCCAAAAGCATGGACTCTCACTAATCCAAACAGATCTAAATACTACCTCTGCCAAATATCTAACAGATATTCAAGCCAAGCCCCCAATATAACCCTATCTCTAAAGAAAACAACATAGGTATTTGGCGATAAGCTGAATATATTAGATCACTTTTATTCTGGGTGGAGCAGTAATTATTTATGACCACCAGCTTTCTATAGTCCAGGAATGATTTTGCCTTTCTCACATGAAAGGTGGTAACCAGCATCACTCTCCAAGGTCACAAGGTGTGTTAGTTCTACTGGCATGGGATCCTACATAATATTACTCAGACCAAAGGGTCTACTTTATTGCAAAGGAGATGTAGGGCCTGCCATAGGACTATAGAATCTACTCTTCAGTTGTATACTACACCACCCAGAAACTGTTAAACATTCAACAGCCTGTTTAAGGCACACTGGAGGCATCAACATAAAGAGGAAGCTGTATGAAATTGGAATACTGTGGTAGGTATAATTTTACCACAGCGTTTGAGATCCTTGCCTTGTGTTATATAAGACCTGCAGAATCTAAGGGCCTGTGAGTATGATGGCTTTAAATGCCATGAATAAGAATATGTTACTTTAAAGTGCTTAAATAAAGCTGCATATATTATTTTTTCCAAACAGTTGACTTTAAGTTAGGGAGACTGTCCAGGTGAACCTAACTTTTTATGAGCCCTGAAAGTCTGAATCTAGAAGTCAGAACCAGTCAGAGATTCAAAGCATAAGGATTTGTTGTGCTATACTGGCTTTAAAACGGAGGCCACATGGCATGGAATATGAGCAGGCTTAGTAACCGAGTGTGGTCCCCAGATAAGAGCAAGAAAGGAAACAAAAGCTCAGTTCCACAATTCCAAGGAAATTAAATCTTCTAATAGCAGGAGTCAGCATGGAAGCAGATTTTTTCCTCTAGAGTCTCCAGATAAGAACTCATCCTGGCCAATACCTGATTTTTAGTTTTCTCATATTCTTACCATAGCACATAACCATACTGTGCCAGTTTTCTTTTTAAAAATTGATTTTATTTTTTTATTCAAGGGATACACGTGAAGATTAGTTATATAAGTATGTTACTTGATGGTGAGATCTGGGATTCTGATGACCCTGCCCCCAATGGTTTTTCAATCCTTATACCCGTTGCCCACTACCCCCCATTAGTAGTCCCCAGTGTCTGCTATTCCCACTCTTGTTCCTGTGTGTGCCTAGTGCTTAGCTCCCACTTAAGTAAGAACATGTGGTATTCAGTTTAATGTTTCTGTGATAATACTCTTAGAATTATGGCCTCTAGCTGCATTCATATTGCTGCAAATGGCATGACTTCATTCTTTTTTATGGCTGCATAGTACTCCATGATGTATATGTACCACATTTTCTTTTCTTTATTTTTAAATCAGATTTTTTATTTTTTAAATTAAATTTTGTTTTATTATAGAAACATGAGGTATAAGTAAGGATTAACTACACAAGTAGGCTGCATGCAGGTGAAGTTTGGACCTCCAACTGGCTCTCATTCTCCTGGTGTAGGACCGGGTACCCTTTGTGTTGTTACGGGCTCCTCCTCCCTCTCTCCCCGGAAGTGTCCAGCAACTGCCAATTCCCCTGTTGTGCTTATGTGATTAATGTTCATGTCCCACTTATGAGTGAAAGCATGTGGTATTCAGGTCATTGTTTCTGTGATAGACCACTAAGTATTATGGTCTCCAACTCCATCCAATTTGCTGCAAAGTCCATGATTTTGTTCTTCTTTATGACTGTGTATTACTCCATCATGTATATGTTCCATATTTTCTTTATCCAGTCCACTTTTGATGGGCAGTAGGGCTGGTTCCATGTTTTTAATACTGTAAATAATATGGTTATAAATATATATGTGCAAGTGTTTCTTTAGTAAAATTATTTATGTTCTTCCAGGTATATTCCCAGGAAAGGGATTGCTGGATTGTATGGAAGGTCAATTTTTAGTTCTTTGAGTAATTGCCACACTGCTTTCTATAGAGGCTGAACTCGCTTGCACTCCCACCAACAGAGTAGAAGTGTTCCCCTTTCTCCACACCTACACCAGCATCTATTGTTTTTTGATTTATTAATGAAGGCCATCCTTACTGGAGTTAGGTGGTATCTCTTTGTAATTTTGATTTGCGTTTCTCTGATCATGAGGGAGGCTAAGTATTTTTTCATGTATCTGCTGGCTGCTTGAATACCTTCTTCTCTATTTTTTGAGTTGGAGTCTCTGTCGTCCACACTGGAGTGCAGTGGCCGTTCCCCCACCGCAGCTTTGACCTGCTGGGCTCCGGCGATCCTTCCACCTCAGCCTTCCGAGTAGCCGGAATTACAGGTGCGCGCTACCACGCTTGGCTAATTATTTGATTTTATTGTAGAGATGAGGTCTCGCCTGCCCAGGCGAGACTCGAACCCGCGGGCTCAGGCAATCCACTCACCTCAGCCTCTCAAAGGCGCGGGATTACAGGTTGAGCCACCGAGCCCAGCTGAATATCTTCTTTTGAAAAGTATCCATTCCTTTGCTCACTTTTTAATAGGGTTGCCTGTTTTTTTGTTTTGTTTTGTTTTTCTTTCTTTCACTTCATTTGAGTTCCTTGTAGATCTTGGATGTTAGACCTTTGTTAGATCTATAATTTGAAAATATTTTTGTCCCATTCCATGAGTTGTCTCCCCACTCTCTTGATGTTTTCTTTCCGTTTGATTAGGTTCAACTTGTCTGTCTTAGCTTTTATGGAATTCACTTTTGGGGATTTGGTGAAGAATTTGTTGCCTATTCCAATGTGCATGAGGGTGTTTCCTATGTTTTTTCTAGGATTCTTATAGTTTGAGGTTTTACATTTAAGTCTTTGAGCTATTTAAAGTTGAGTTTTGTATATGTTGTTAGGTAGGAGTCCAGTGTCATTCTTCTACATGTGATAAGCCAGTTTTCCCAACACCATTTGCTAAATATAATCTCCTTGCCTCAGTGGTTGTTATTGGTGGCTTTGTTAAAGATGAGTTGGTGGAGAGACTGAGTTATTGTTTCTAGAATCTCTGTCCTGTTCCGTTGGTCTATTTGCCTGTTCTTATACTAATACCAGACTGCTTTGGTTATGGTAGCCTTATAGTAAAGCTTAAAGTTTAGAAGTGTGATATTTCCCACTTTTTTTACTTTTGCTGAGGATTGTTTTGGCTATTTGTGCTCTCTTTTGTTTCCATATGAATTTTTGTATTGTTGTTTCCAAGTCTGAGAAAAATGATGTTGGTAATTCGATGGGTATTGCACTGAATCTGTAGATTGCCCTGGGTGTGATGGACATCTTAACAATATTGATTCTTCCAATTCATGAACATTGAATGTTCTTCCATTTGTTTGTATCATCCTTGTTTTCTTTGAGCAGCATTTTGTAGTTCTCATTGTAAAGATCTTTTACTTCTTTGTTTAGGTGGATGCCAAAGTATTTCATTATTGTGTGTGTGGCTATTATGAATGGGATTGTGCATTTTATTTGGTTCTCTGACTGCTTGTTGCTGGTGTATAGAAATGCAACTGTCTTTGAACATTGATTTTTGTACCTTGAAGCTTTACTAAAGTTGATTATCTGTGAAAGGAGACTTTTGACAGACTCCCTAGGTTTTTGAGATATAGCATCATGTCATCTGCAAACAGGGATTGCTTAACTTTCTCTTTTCATATTTAGATACTCTTGACTTTCTTCTTTTGCTTGCTTCCTCTGGCTAGGACTTCAATACTATGTTAAACAGGAGGGGTGAGAGTGGGCACCTTTGTCTTGTTCCAGTTCTTAGTGGGAATGTTTCCAAAACATTGAGTAAAATATTGGTTAAGGATTTTTCATAGATGTCTCACAGTTTTGAGGAACATTTCTTCTATATCTAGATACTCAAGGGTTTTTATCAAGAAGGGATGCTGGATTTTGTTGAATGCTGTTTCTGTGTCTAATGATATAATCATTTGGTTCTTGGTTTTACATCTGTTTATGTACTGAATTATGTTTATGATCTTGTGAATGATGAACCAGCCCAGCATCCCAGGAATGAAGCCGACCTGATCATGATGGATCATGTTTGAGATGTGTTGTTGAAAATAATTTGCTAGAATCTTGTTGAGAATTTTTGAAGATATTGGCCTAATTCTCTGTCCTTGTTTGATCTTTTCCAGGTTTGAGTATCAGTATGATATTGACTTCATAACATGAGTTAGGAGCATTCCATTTTTCTTGATTACCTGGAATACTTTCAATAATATTGGTTTCAGCTCCTCATGTGTATTGAAGAATTAAACTGGGAAGCCATCTGGTCCAGGGGATTTTTTGGATTCATATTTGTGTGTTAAGAGTTTGAATTTCTTTTGTTTTAATATTGTGAGGTTGTGTGATGTCAGAAGGTGCTCCATTTTCTTTAAGTTTTTCAGTTTATTTGCATATAGATTTTTATTGTAAACTCCGATAATATTTTGAATTTCTTCATGATCAGTTGTGACTTAATTTTTTTGCATTTCTAATTGTGATTTTCTGGGTTTTCTTCTTCTTCTTCTTTTTTTTTTTTTAGTCAATCTGACCGTGGGACTGTCAATCTTACTTATCCTTTCAAAGAACTAGCTTTTTATCTTGTTGGTCCTTTCTATGATATTTTTATCTACTATGTCCTGATTATATCTTGATGATCTGGATTCTTCTGCTGAAGTTAGGATTTAAGTAATCCTGTCTTCCCAGCTCCTTTAAGTGTGACATTAGGCTGTCTACTTGTGATCTCTCTGTTTTTTGATGTGTGCATAAAAGGTTATGAATTTTCCTTTTAACACTGTTCTCATTGCATGTCTTTGTTTTCATTTGTTTCCAGGAATCTTTTTATTTTTGTCTTGATTTCCATGTTGACCCAGAAGTCATTCAGCAGCACATTATTTAGTGTCCATGTCTTTGTATGTTTTGGGGGGATAATATTGGTAACAATATTTATTTTTATTCCACTGTTATTTAAGAACATGCATGCTATTATTTCAATCTTTTGAAATTTATTCATGATTGATTTGTGTCTGAGAATGTGATCGATTGCAGAGTCTGTTCCATATACGATGAGTAGAGTCTATACTCGGTAGATGTTGGATGGAATGTTCTGTAGATGTCTGTTAAATCCATACGATCAATCATCAAGTTGAGCTTTGGGATCTCATAATTGTTTTTTTGCCTTGATGATCTATTCAGAACTGTTAGTGGGGTATTGAGGACTCCAACTATGATTGTGTGAGAGTCAATGTCCTCTCTTCTTAGTAGTTGTTTTTTTAAAACCTGTTGCTCCTGTGTTGAGTGCAATATGCTTAGAATGGTAGTTCTTGCTGGTGGATTGAGTTTTTTACCATTATGTAGTGTTCTTCTGTCCTTATTAATTTTTGATGGCTTGAAGACTGCTTTTTCTGATAGAATAGCTACATCTGCCCTCTTCTTTTTTCTGCTTGCCTGGGAAATTATTTTTCAGCCTCTAATTTTGAGCCTGTGGGTGCTCTTTGCAGTGAAATGAGTTTTCTGAAGGCAGCAGACTGTTGGATCATGTTTCTTTATCCAGCTTGCCAATCTATGACATTTCAGTGGTGCATCTAGTCCATTCACTTTCAGATTGCTGTTGAAATATGAGAGTTCATTTCTGTCTTAGGGTTCATAAGGGGTTGCATTGTTTTTCTTTCACTTTTGTATTTATATATGCATTTTCATTTTTGTGAGTGTTCTGTATGCTCTGTTAACTCCATACTTGTCTGTACTTTTGTCATGGGTAAAACCATTCTTTTTTTCCCCCTGTGTAATATTTCTTTAGCATCTCCTGGAGCACTGGTCTGGAGGTGGCATTTTCTTTTAGGAATTGAATGTCTGGGAATAATTTTAGCTCCCCATCACTGATAAAGTTTAAGTTGACAGAGTAGAAAATTCTTGATTGGAATTACCTATATTTAAGAACGTTAAAAATTTGAATCAAGTCTTTTCTGGCTTGTAGTGCTTCTGCAGATAAGCCTCGAATGATTCTGATGGGCTTTCCTTGGAAGGTAGTTTGATCTTTCTCTCTTGCTGCCTTTAGGATTTTTTTTTTTCATGACTATTTTGTGGAAGGGGATTATTATGTATGTTAGAGATGGTCTTCTCTTATAGTACCTTACTGTGATTCTCTGAATCTCTTGTGCTTGGCTGGTCATCTCTCTGGCTAAATGTGGGAATTTTAAAAAATGGCTTCATAGAATGCTTATTCCATGGTGTTTTGTCTTTCCTGTTTTACTTCAGAGACACCAATCAGGCATATATTTGGTTTTTTTTTTTTTTTTGAGTTGGAGTCTCACTCTGTCGCCCAGACTGGAGTGCAGTGGCCGCTTCCAGCCACCACAGCCTCGACATGCTGGGCTCCGGCGATCCTTCCACCTCAGCCTTCCGAGTAGCCGGAATTACAGGCATGCGCTACCACGCCCGGCTGATTTTTTGATTTATTGTAGAGATGAGGTCTCCCTGCCCAGGCGGGTCTCGAACCCGCGGGCTCAGGCAATCCACTCACCTCAGCCTCCCAAAGGCGCGGGATTACAGGCTGAGCCATCGAGTCCGGCTTATTTGGTTTTTTAACATAGTCTGACATCTCTTGGAAACCTTGCTTCTTCTTTTTAAGTGTTTGTTCTATGCTTTTGACAGACCGAGTTAATCTATATTTTGGTGTTCAAGTTCTGAGATTCTTTCCTCTGCCTGGTTGACTCTACTTCCTATGCTTGTTATTGTGTTCTTAATTTTTAGGATAAAGTTATTCATTTCCATTATTTCACATGAACTTTTTTGAAATTGGCCACCTCTGCTTTTACTTTCTGTACAACTCCAATGAGTTTTGCTTCTAGTTTCTCTTAGTTCCTATTCACTTTTCCCATCCATTATCTGATTTCTGCAGCTGTCACCTAGGGAAGGTCATTCTGGGGAGTTTCTGTTGTTCATGCTCTGATAGCTGCTTTTGGGGGGCACTGTCTCATTGGGATTCTGATGGTTGTCTGTATTTTTTTGTTGATTTTTCCTCACTCATGACAGTCCTCTCTTTGCTTTCTATATTTTTTCTCTTGATTTAAAGATCTGAAACTATTCAATTACTCTCTGTTTTAGAGTCTTTTCTATGGTTCAATATATGTCACTCAATGAGAGACTGAGGGGTATTCATATCTGCTCCTTGCTTCAACTTTTGGCAGTATTCTGTCATTGCAGAGCTTCTAACCTGTTGCTAAACTTGTTGGATCAAATTTTAGCTCCTGCTGCTAGTGCTCTGTGGGTAGCAAGCATGGGGATAGGTCTGTCTTCTTTTGACTGTGGCCTACAGCCTAGGTGCCTTTTTGCTGAGAGAGCCCTCAGTCTCTGTCATGTTGCTCCTTTCATGTTCAGGACTGCACTCTGTTCTTGAAATCATGTGTATTTTCTGCTACTGAGGAGGTGGAACGTCCACCCTACTAGGAAACAGGGCTTGAGGGGATTATTCCCAGTCTGGCTGGAAGAATGACTTCCAGCTGCTGGTGGTGCAAATCTGCTGGGTTTGCCCTGCAGATGGGCCCTCCCTGCCCATGAGTCACCAGTCTGACAGAAAGCTACATTCACTGCAACTGCCCCCGTGTGGGCTTTCTACGGTTCCGCTTGTGCTGCAATTGCTCCAATTCCTGTGTCCTGCACAAGATTTCTTCTGCATGGGACTAATGACCTGTGTCCACCTTGGAGGGGTGAATTGTCCCAATGTATCTTTGGCTCACCCACTCATCTTTGTCCACTGGACTGAGCTTCAGTTCTTGTGCAACCTGGAACATGGGGGAGGAAGGGGCACCCCACATTTTCATTACCCGGTCCACCATTGATGAACATCTGGGTTAGCTCCTTGTTTTCACTATTATGAATAATGTGATAAATATAGGAGTGCAGGTATCCTTTTTCGTAGAATGATTTATGCTCCTTTGGTGCCAGTCTTCTAGCAGACAAAACTACAAAGTAATAAAAAGATGGTGCTTTATGCTGCTATGTTTGTAGTAATTTATTGTATAGTAGTAGAAAATTAATACAGATTTTGGAAACTGAAAATGGGTGTTGCCTTAACATACTTGAAATGAGAGAGTAGCTTTGGAATCAGGCAGTGGGTGAAAGCTGGAAAAATGAATCAAAAAGGTCTAGATTTTCTTGAACAAATTGTTAGTAGTTACATAGACATGGAAGACTGCCCCAGAGGGCTCAGAAGAAAATGACCGTGTTATTATAAACAAGAGGAAGGGGAATTTTTCATATGTAGTCACTGAAAGCTTAGTAAAGTTGTTCTACAGCTGTGTAGAAAATAAAATGAGTAAGCAGTTAATATGGATGTAAAGGTGAGGCGACCTCCTCCCCCAGGTAAAACAATTATGGTACACACAGGTTTTTAAAATTTCTGCTTATAATAAAATGATAGAAAAAAAAGATAAATGGGAGTAGAAGTTACAAGCAAAAAGAAACAAGGATTTGATGACTTGGATATTCTTCGCCTAATCAGATGGCAAAAGATGCTAAAAGGAAGAGAGCATATACGAAGGGTAGCACACAGAAAAGACTGAGAATGCAGTGGTATAACCTTGAACTAAAACTACAGAATGCTCAAAAGTTCAAAAAAACCTATCAAACAACTGGGTCTTCCCATAAATTAAGGACTCGCTTGGAGGACCACTAGGAAGATTAAGAACTTTTTGTTTCAGTCAGCTCAACAGGAGTCAAAGATTTCATCTCTCTTCTAATGGAGTAAAGACCTGTATGATTTGTTTGAGATCACAGGGTTCTTGAGAAATCCTTATCAGCAGGAATATTGCCAGATTCGGCTGCAAGGGCCAGAGAGTGGCAAAAAGGGCTGGTAAAACTACTTGACTGAAAACACTTGTCACTTTTTTAAAATAAATGACGATTGTATTTACTTTCTATATGCAATATAAATATTTTAATGAATTTTTCTATTGAAATATGAATTTATGCATAGGAAAACTACATCTTAAATATATTAGGTTGATGCATAACTTCATAGCATTTTTTTTTTTAGTTGGATTCTCACTCTGTAGCCCAGGCTGGAATGCAGTGACACACTCACAGCAACCCCAGCAATGAAATGCTATACTCTGGCGATCCTTCCACCTCATTCTTCCAAGTAACCAGAACTACAGACATGCACTACCATGCCTGGCTAATTTAATTTTTTTTTTGTAGAGACAAGGTCTTCCTAAGTTGCCCAGGCTGGTCTTGAACCCGTGGGCTTAGGCAATCCACTCTCCTAGACCTCCCAAAGTGCTGGGATTACAGACTGAGCCACTGAACCTGGCAAGCATTTGTTTTTGGCATGGCAACACTGAGGTGTTGGGAGTTTATCATCTACCATTTGTAATTTGAAGTAGCAATGTTGTGCTTGCGAATACGACTTGCATTTTGCAGATATGAAGAAAGTACTATTTGTGGGCTAAAGAAGATGGAGTGTCAAGTGGAATAAAAATGAACACTTCAGGAAAGGAGGAAGATGGTGGTGGAGCCAATCAGACTATGCAAGTCTCAGCATGAGTGAATGCGTGCATGGACAATTTTGTGTATGTGTCTGCGAGTAAGTGGGCACGTGAGTGGCTGACTGTGTGGGGACTCAGGAACCAGTGACCAGGACTCAGCAGGTGAAACAACTGATGCCACAGCTGTTATGCTTGGACACTTGCACTTCCCAGGCACAGAAGCTAGGTGCCATTTTTTAAAAATCAGCAAAGTCCTTCCAGGGAAGAAGCTGCTGAGAGTGACTGCTGACTCCAGGTTCTGCCTCACCACTGCAGTGCCTGACCAGACACTGGTAGCCAGGGCTGTGGAGGGAGCACAGAGAGGGAGCAAGAGTCAGAGCCCCACTGGAGAAGTTGAAACAGTCACCCTGCCACTATGTTGCAAACTTGGCAGGGAAGTGCTCCAGCTTGTTCACCACAGAGTGACAGAGTCAATCTCTGTGACCAGTGAGTTAACTACTCAGGGGTTGATCATGACTCAGAATATTCTGAAAGTACAAACCTGATCTGTTAAAAAATTGAAAACTCAGAAAGAACAAAGCCTCCAAGAGGTGTACAATTGTATCAAGAGGCTGAACCTATGCTTGATGTATCCCAGAAGAAGAAAGGGAAATAGAGGACACCTTGGAGCAAGTATTCGAGGAGATTATCCAAGATAACTTTCTCCATCTCACCAGAAGTGTTATATCTTTTGGAGGGACAAGACAAGTGCTGAATCTCAGCCTCCCCACCTGCTACCCTAATTCAGCCATGGGACAAAGGGTATGACCAGGAAAGGATGAGAAAGAACCCAAAAGAGATCAGCAGTGAGTCCAGGGCTGACCCAACCTCCTCCTCCCCAGTAATTCTCTGAACATTGGACCTACACGCCTGGGACACAACAGAGAGGGATGAACCTAGGTGGATCCTGGACACCAGCCATGATAGAAGGACCCTACTCCAGGATAAATCTGGAAGGGGTGATCTCCCCTCCCCCAACAGTAACTGGGGAGGAGACAATTCCTGCACCTCCCCCCTGGAGCGGATCCCTCTGACAATATGACAGTGGGAGGGAAAGACTGAAGCCTTACCCATACCCACTGCTCCTTCTCCTTGCCTGGGATGCCCTGGAGAGATTGTGACCATGACCACAGCTCTACAGAAGACAGCAGAGGGGCTTACCTGTGAGCAGCTGAGAAGAACAATTACAGAGGGCAGGCATTTTTTGCTTTTTAAAAAATTTTGTTTTCCCTTTGTGTGTGAATGTATCTGTGAGGTTTCTATTTGCATCCCCCCCGACATCTATCTTTTTCTTTTTCTTTTTTTGTTCTTTCTTCTTTTATTTTTTGTTTTCTATTTATGTATGTATGTGAATGACAGAGTGCTCATATTTAATATTTTTATTTGTTTATTTTTTATTCTCTTTTTTTAGTTAAATGTGTGTGTGATTGTATGTTTGAGGGCTTGATTTGCATTCCCCTTATTTTTTTCTCTTTTCTTTGTTTCTCCTTTCATTTTGTGTCAGGCATGTGTGTGTGTGTGTGTGTGTGTGTGTGTGTGTGTGTGTGTGTGTGTGTGTCTGTTCGGCTTTATTGCTTTATGTTTTGTTATCCAGTTTGCTTTGATTTTTGTTTGTGTATTTGTGTGTTCAATCTTTTTTTGCTTGGGTTTCTGCTTTTGTTTTTCTGTGGTTTTATTTATTTTTTGTCTGTCTTATTTCATTATTCTTTTCTCTGCTCTCTTCATTGCTACTATTGTATCTTGGACTAGGGGGTATACACATGTATGCATTGCATCATCATATAGAGTGGTAGTGAGGAGTGAGTCTCAGGGAATCCATAGACCAGTCAGTGAACTTTGTGATTTGCAAGTAGCTTCTGAATCACAGCTTCCCATCCTCTACCTTATTCAACTCTCAAAACTACAAGAGACAGCAAAGCTACCCACCCTCAGCCCTGTTTCAAAATAGAGCACATTCAGAGCCCTGATCATGGAAGAATAGAAGACTGAGCAAACACCAGAAGTGAAAACTCCCTCCCAGTGACCTAAATAACAGAACTACAGTGAAAAGAAAGAGATCTGTCACATATGAGGAAAAAAATCAATGGAAGAATACAGGTAATTCCCAGTATGCCAAAGAGAAAACACCTGAAAAATCAGACCTCAGGTCCCAAACAATGGAAGTCACCAGCCAGTGGCCTCAGAACACAACAGGGACTAGGGGATGTATGGAAAGAGTGAATAAGATGCAAGGAAGACAAGATGCAACACTGAAAGAACTTGTAACAGATATTTTAGCCATAAAAAACTTCATCCAGGAAATAAACAACATTGACAAGCATGGAAAGCAGAAAAAAATCAAGCAGAATAAAGAATCTCAGAACTTGAAGACCAAAACATGAAATTAACCCAATCTATAAAAAACATAGAAAACTCAGAAATAACAAAGTCTCCAAAAGGTGTGAGGTTATATAAAGAGGCTGAATGTATGCCTGATTGGCATCCCAGAAGAAGAAAAGGAAATGGAGAACAACTTGGAGTAAGTATTCCAGGAAGTTAACTAAGATAACATTCTCCATTTCACCAGAGATGTGACCATCTAAACACAGAGGTACAGAGAACCTCTGCAAGACAACAAATGAGAAGACCAATCCCTGTACACTTAGCAATTCAGCTACACAATGTGGGTACAAAAGAAAAAAATCCTAAAAGCAGCATGAGAGAAAGGTCAGACTACCTACCAGAAAAGACTAATATGAATAGCAGTAGACCTATCAACAGAAACACTACAAGCTAAAAGGGACTGGAGACCAATTTTCAAAGTCCTCAAAGATAAACCATTTCAGCCAAGAATTTTCTACCCAGCCAAGCTCAGTTTCATCACAGTGATGGAGAAATCAGACATCCAGTCTCTAAGAGACTATGCAGCTTCCAGACCAGTTCTAGATGAGATGCTTGAAAACGAATTAAGCACAAAAGCAAGGGGGAAAAGAAAGGAATGACCACACGTTTCCCAAGAGAACAGGAGAACACAGAATCAGCAAAGAATACATTATGACTATAAACTTGAAAACACACACATACATCAGCCCAAAAATTAAAAGAAAAAGAAAAAGAAAAAACTTTACAAGAACCTCATGATAGGGATAAACACTCAACATTTTAGTAATCAGCCTGAACGTGAATGGACAGAATACACCACTGAAAATTCGTAGAATGGCAAACTAGATTTTAAAAATGCCCCAATAATTTGCTGCATTCAGAAAACTTACCTTACCAAAAGGGATGCACACAGACTCAAAGCTAGTGGGTGGGAAATTAACTTCCAGATGAATGGATCATAAGAGAAGGTAGGAGTTGTGATATTAATATCAGACAAAGCAATGTTTAAGCTATCAAAAATTTAAAAAGCTACAGAAGTACACTACATAATGATAAAAAGTTTAATGCATCAACATGAAATATCCATCTATAACATATATGCACCCAACACAGGAGCACCGGTGTTTAGAAAACAACTACTAAGTAACTAAAAAAAGACCTTGGCTATAACACTATTATAGCAGGGGAATTACATACCCTACCAACAAACCTAGATAGATCATTGAGGCAAAAATCAACAAAGAGATCCAGATCTCAACTTGACACTTGAGCACATAGACTGTAATAGATACCTACAGAACATTCCACACAGTAACCACATAATATACATTCTACACATCAGCACAAGAAGCATACTCCAAGATCAATCACATCCTTGGCCATAAGTCAAGGATTAACAAATTTCATAAGATTGAAATACTGCCATGCATATTCTCAGACCACAGTAGAATTAAAAAAAGATCAACACTAACAAAATTCCCCCAAAACTCACAAAGA
This sequence comes from Cephalopachus bancanus, assembly GCA_027257055.1. Taxonomy (NCBI): domain Eukaryota; kingdom Metazoa; phylum Chordata; class Mammalia; order Primates; family Tarsiidae; genus Cephalopachus; species Cephalopachus bancanus. Next base: position 4,605,458 of record JAPVLO010000012.1, read on the forward strand.
CATGGAGACTAAAAAGCATGATGCTGAGGGACTCCTGGGTCAACACAAAAATCAAAACAGAAATTAAAAGATTTCTGGAAACAAATGAAAATAAAGAAACATCTTACCAAATCCTCTGGAATGTCATGAAATCAATTCTAAGGGGGAATTTATATTTATACAAACACATCAAAAAATTGGAAAGCTCACAAGTTAATAACCTAACAAATCACTTAAGGAAGCTGGAAGGACAAGACAGCCAAAACCCTAACTTTAGCAAGAGATTCTAGATTGCCAAAGTAAAAGTTCAAATATGGGGACATAAAAGACAAAAGTATCAGGAAAAAATCAAGAAAACAGAAAGCTGGTTCTCTGAAAGAATAAACAAGATTGATAGACCCCTAGCCAAAATGACCAAGAAAAAAAGAGAAAAGCCCAAATAAACACAATCAGAAATGCAAAAGAACAAATCACAACTGACCCTGAAGAAATACAAAATATTATCAGAGATTACTATGTATAGCTCCATAAAAACAAACTGGATAACCTAAATGAAATGAAGGGTGACATTACACAACCTCTCAAGGTTGAAACAAGGAGAACAACTTGGCTGCTCATATGTCTTCTTTTGAGAACTGTCTATTCATATCTTTTGTCCACTTTGTAATGGGGCTGTTTGGTTTTTTTTGTTTGTTTGTTTTGTTTTTTCCTTTTCAGCATGTTTGAATTTCTTGTAGATCCTAGATGTTAGGCCTTTGTCAGACATGTAGTTGGCAAATATTTTTTTCCCAGTCTGTGAGCTGTCTTCCTGCTCTCTTGATGGTTTCTTTGACTTTGCAGAAGCTTGTCAGTTTGATGAGGTCTCACTTGCCTATCTTATCTCTTATGGCATGGGCATTTCAGGGTTTGATCAGAAATTGGTTGCCAGTTCCAATTTCCATAAGAGTGTCTCCTGAATTTTCTAAGGTTCTTATAGTTTGAGGTTTTATGTTTAGGTCTCTGATCCATGTAGAGTTGATTTTTGTGTACGGAGAAAAGTAGGGGTCTTGTTTGAATTTTCTGCATGTGGTCAGCCAGTTTTCCCAGAACCATTTACTGATAAGTTCTCCTTTCCCCAGTGGTTGGTGGTGGAGGCTTTGTCAAAGATGAGTTGGTTGAGAAATTGAGGTTTTGCTTATGGAATCTCAATTCTATTCCATTGGTCTATGTGCCTGTTCTTGTACCAATACCAGACTGTTTTGATTATTGTAGCTTTATAATAAAGTTTAAAGTCTGGGAGTGTGATACCTCCTGCTTTTTTTTTTTTCTTCTTTTTTTGTAGAGGAATATTTTGGCTATTCTTGGTCATTTATGTTTCAATATGAGTTCCTGTATTGTTTCTAGGTCTGAGAATGTTGCTGGCAATTTGATGGGTATTACGTTAAATCTGTAGATTGTCTTAGGTAGAATGGACATCTTAACAGTGTTGATTCTCCCAATTCATGAGCATAAAATATTTTTCCACTTGTTTGTGTCATCTTTGATTTCTTTGAGCAGTGTTTTGTACTTTTCATTGTAAAGGTCTTTCACATCTCTGGTTAGGAAGATGCCAAGGTATCTCACATTTTTTCTGGCTATTGTGAATGGAATTGAACTTTTTATTTGGGTTTCGGTTTGTTTATTATTAGTGTATGGAAATGCAATTGTCTTTTGCACATTTATTTTATACCCTGAGACTTTGCAAAGTCCTTTACCAGTGCAAGGAGGTTTTAACAGATTCCCTTGGGTTTTCAAGGTATACATTCATGTCGTATGCAAAGAGAGATAAATTGACTTCCTCTTTTCCTATTTGGATAACCCTGATCACCTTCTCTTTTCTGATTACTCTAGCCAGGACTTCCAAAACTATGTTGAACAGGAGGGGTGAGAGTGGGCATCTTTGTCTTGTTCCAGTTTTCAGGGAAAATGGTTCCTATTTCTGTCTGTTTGATAGTATGCTGGCTGTGGGTTTCTCATAGATGGCTCTTACTATTTTGAGGTATGTTCCATCTATGCCTAGATGTTCGAGGGTTTTTATCAAGAAGTGGTGCTGGATTTTATCAAAAGTTTTTTCTGCATCTAATGATATAATCATGTGGTTTTTATTTTTACATCTGTTGATGTATTTAATTACACTTAATGTCTTATGAATGCTGAATCCTGAGGATGAAGCCTACTAGGTCGTGGTGGATGACTTTTGAGATATGTTGTTGAATTCAGTTTGGTAGGATCTTGTTGAAAATTTTAGCATCTATCTTCATCAAAGATATTGGCCTATAGTTCTCTTTCTTTGTTGGGTCTTTACCTGGCTTGGGTATCAATGTGATGTTAGCTTTATAAAATGATTTGGGGAGAGTTCCATCTTTCTTAATTGCTTGGAATACTTTCAATAGAATTGGTATCAGTTCCTCCTTGTATATTTTGTAGAATTCTGCTGGGAAGCCATCTGGTCCAGGGCTTTCTTTTGTAGGTAGTTTTCTTATGACATAGTCAATTTCCTTGATTGTTATTGGTCTATTTAGGATCTCAATTTCTTCTTGTTTCAACCAAGGAAGGTTGTGTGATGTCAGAAAGTTCTTTCTTTCCTTTAGATTTTCAAGTTTTTTTCCATACAAGTGTACATAGTAGTTTCTGATAATCTTTTGTATTTCTTCAGGGTCAGATGTGACTTCATCTTTTGTGTTTCTGATTGAGTTTATGTGGGCTTTTTCTCTCTTTTTCTTGGTCAGTCTAACTGGGGGATCATCATTCTTGTTTATTCTGTCAAAGAGCCAGCTTTTTGTTTTGTTGATTTTTTTGCTTTTTTTTTTTTGTCTTCTTTGCCCTAGATGTGGGCTTTTATTTTGGTGATCTGGATTCTTCTGCTGAAGTTAGGGTTTTCATGGTCTTGTTTTTCCAGCTTCCTTAGTGACTTATTAGGCTGTTAACTTGTGATCTTTCCATTTTCTTCATGTGCGTTTGTAGAGATATGAATTCCCCTCTTACTATTGCTTTCATGGCATCCCAGAAATTTTGGAAAGATGTTTCTTTAATTTCATTTGTTTCCAGGTATCTTTTAATCTCTGTTTTGATTTCCATGTTGACCCAAGAGTTGCTTAGCATCATACTGTTTAGTGTTTAGTGTAGGCGTTGGGGGAACATTGTTGGTGTTGTTATTTATTTTTATTCCACTGTGATCTGAGAAGGTGCATGGCATAATTTCAATTTTATGAAATTTGTTTATGCTTGATTTATGGTCAAGGATGTGGTCTATCTTAGAGTACGTTCCATGCAGTGATGAATAGAATGTATATTCTATGGTCATTGGGTGGAGTGTTCTGTAGGTATCAATTAAGTCCATTTGGTCAAGAGTCACATTGAGGTTCTGGATCTCCTTGCTGAGTTTTGTCCTGATGATTGAGAGACTGAATCTTTACCTGCATGATGACCACTTGAATACCTAATCTTGAATTGTACCTATATCTTTAAAATTATAAAAAATAAAATACAATAGACATGTAAAATTAAAAACACACACACAAAGATAGAATATCTATAAATTTATATTCTCTTTTCAAACAAAATTTTTTTGATCAAAATAAAAACGAGCACTTCCAATATATTCTTCTGTTTGAGTCTGACAGAAGAGTAAAGGGAATAGAGGAGGCTTGGAACATTTGTGCTATGTATGGCAAGAATGTCATTGAAGAAATCACAGTAAGAAAGTGGTTTTCTCTTTTCAAAGAGAGTCACTTTGATTTGAGTGATTCTCCACATTCAGGAAGACCATTGGGCCACAATGATCCATGTCAGTCAACCCAAGAATTGGCAAATGTGATGGACTGTGACCAGTCAACCATCATGAAATATTTGCATTACATGGGCAAGTAAAAAATGCTATGAACTTATGCATCAGCCCAACATTTCTATTCTAAACCTGTAATCCTGAACTATAAGACAATTAATTAAGTTGCTGCCCTGCTAGCTGTCAGTCTTCACTCTCACACAGAGTATTTCCCTGGTTACTTTTTATATAAAAAAGGATTCTGTGGGCAGAAAATATAGTCCAGAAGGTGGAGCTGAGAAAACTCCTGTCTATAGCAATTGTCATGCATCCCAAAAGACTGGTTATATGACAGCTGTGACTGCTTCAATTTATACAAAATTCTACCTCCTTGCTCTGAGCCTCTTTATATAAGCCCAGAGAATAAACAAAAGAATCTGTAATTAAAAGGGATAATTAGTGCATTCTGACTGTAGTATCCCTGTCTTAGACAGTTGAAGGTTTATGAAATGTTAAAAATGTGCTTCTCATTATATTTCTTTTTTTCTTTTTTTGAGTTGGAGTCTCACTCTGTCACCCAGACTGGAGTGCGGTGGCCGCTCCCAGCCACCGCAGCCTCGACCTGCTGGGCTCCGGCGATCCTTCCTCCTCAGCCTTCCGAGTAGCCGGAATTACAGGTGCGTGCTAACACGCCCTGCTGAATTTTTATTTATTGTAGAGATGAGGTCTTGCTGCCCAGGCAGGTCTCAAACCCACGGGCTCAGGCAATCCACTCATCTCAGCCTCCCAAAGGCACGGGATTACAGGCTGAGCCACCGAGCCCGGCTTCTCATTATATTTCAATTTGGTGTGTGTCTTGGCAGGGGCAGAGTCAAGCTTTATGGAGCAAGATGCAATTCTGACTCATAAGAAGAGTCCGTAGCTTTTTATTCAGAAGGCATTTCCTTACATCCCTGTTCAGGATGTATTTTTTTTTTTTTTTACTTGATTCTTGTGTGACTTGATTTCAATCACTGTTCTTGTTCAGTTTATGCTTTTAGATGCTTAACAACACTTGTGAATTCCTAAACTGGCCTCCTTTTCAGTGAAATTAAAATGTAAACTCTCCCACTCCTGGAAGAAAATAAATTTTTAAAATGAAAGTTAAATGTGATGTGTTACCCTTTCTAACTTTCTCAACACAAAAGAGGAATTTGCAAAAGGGCACTTAAAGCCAAATGCATTGGGATAAGACTAATTGACTACAAAATGCTATGATGGGAAAAGCAATCTTGGTCGAGGTGGAGTGTGGGATGTATTTAGGCACGATATTTGTCATCAACAGTGTTATAAAGAACAGGCTTAAAAAAGAAATCACAATGGGAAATGGATGACCTGAAGGGTGACTATGTGAGAGGACTTGAATCACTTGCTAGTTAAAGAATTATGCCCCTCTGATATGACATGGTAGTCGATCCCATCTCTCCTCTAAATACCTATTGCTTCCCTTAGTCACCACATATAGTCATATGCATCCTGTGAGAGAGCAAGTCCCCTCCTCTGCCAAAGCAGGGGTTTTCTGACAATCAGTGCCCTAAGGGCCTCTCTGGCTTGAAAAGGACATTTATTTGAGAGCATATATAGTGGACATGAGTATTAATTCCTTCTACTTCCTCCTGCTTTGTTCATATCATATGTTGCCTGTCTAAAAACTATAAACTATCTCTCTGATTTTGCTTTGTCTGAAAAACTGCATACACACACACAGAAGGAGAGAGGGGAGACAGAGAGAGAGAGAGAGAGAGAGAGAGAGAGAGAGAGAGAGAGAGAGAGAGAGACTGACCAAAACAGGATCACATAATTTAACAACAGAAAAACTGGTGAGGATAAAAAAAAAAACTTTTTCTAAAAATATCAAATTATAGGTTAGAGTTCCCTCCTTATCTCTTTCTGTAAACAAAAGAAAGCGATATTGAATATGTGTTGCTATAAGTAATTATTCCACCCACTACCACTTCTTTTCAGAAGAAGTCATGTTCAGATTTTATCCCAAATATTATTTTATTTCCCTAATATATGAAGGGGGGGTAAAAAACCCAGAAAAATCTTTTGGAGGATGGGCGTCTTGTAGTACATGCTTCCTTCTACTAGGTAGGTGTCCTAGGAACTCATCAGCATCAATGTACAAGCCAGTATTGCTGTGAAAGGCTATGTTTGGATTCGGTAAAGTTTTTTTTGGAGATTCTCTCGATGCATTTGCCCATTTCCTGATAGGTAATTTATGCGCTCACCTGCCCACACCCCACTGAGTTCATCACTCTTTGACCAGAAATGGCATGTCCCCAATATCCTACCCTCTATTCCATTTGTTCTTACTCTTAGCAACTTTTTCATTTTTCCAGATGAAAAAAGTCCTCAAAGAGAAATGTTTTGCCAACGTGGAAGAGGTGAAACAAAAAACAGAAGTGCTGAAAGGCATTACAATGGACAAGTTTAAAAACTGTTTTCAATGGTGGAAAAAAGCATCTCAATAGGTATATTGCACCAAACAAAGGGTACTTTGAAGATGACTGGAGTTTAAGCATGGAAGAATGAATACACATTTTTTTAACAAATAAATTCTAAGGTTTTTTTGGGTCCCCCTTGTATTAGTGTTGCATGTCTTTTTGGGTCTTTATTCTGTATCAGACAATCCATTATGTGTCAATTGCAAAGTCTGACAAGCAGTATTTCTATTATGCATTCAAATGACCATACAAATATCAACAAGACTTTTAAAGGCCAAGGAACTACAGGCACGTGCTACCATACCCAGCTAATTTTTTGATTTATTGTAGAGATGAGGGCTCACCAAGTTGCCCAGGTGGCTCAGGCAATCCACTCACCTCAGGCAATCCACTCCCCTCAGCCTCCCAAGGCGCGGGATTACAGGCTGAGCCACCAAGCCCGGCTCAAGGAATATTATTAAAACTTTTATGTCCAGAAAAATTCAGATGCATTACATTATAGTGTTACATATCTAACCTAAAGTCCAGTAACCTTTTTAAATACATGAAATGAAAATATGTAAGTACACAGAGAAGTAATTTTATAGTGATAAATGGCTATGTATTACTGCATGAGGTAAAAAAGATCAATTTAGGGTAGAGTAAATAAAAAATAAGTACTTAAAAGTTAGGAAACAATTGCTGCTTTTTTAATCACTTAAATAAAACTTCTCAAAGAATAAGACTTTGAAATATTGTAAGATATGTGGAAAAGAGAGAATGCGAAAGTAGAAAGGTCATTTCAACCTTATAATGCTACTTTGAAAAGCTTTGACGATGACCATGAGATGAATATGCAAGAAGAGAATAGGACAGGATGTACTTGGACAGAGAAATCACTAGAGTTTAAAATATAAGGGACCTAAGACACAAAGACAGAAGCCTATATTTTTGTGAAAGTTTGTGAATCAGAAAGTAAGATTTCTGTCCTTGGGGTTGATAAAATCTTTGGGAAGAACAAACCTCCTTTGGTGAAAAAAATGTGAATATGTAATTCCAAGGCTTAAGACAGCACATGTAATTCAGGAAATCTTTGTGACTAACCTAATACTCCACTATTTTTTTCCTTATTTTGTGCTTCTCAGTACTTATATGCAGTTAGGTTAACTTTAAAAGACTATATATTTTCGTGTATACATTTATTTGCTTCCTTAACTCGATGGCAAGTGTCTCAGAGTATTCAATCTTTTCTGAAAAGGAAAAGGACTGGATGACACAAGAAAATTCCTACCAAGAGGAACACACAAAAAATAGATGGGCAAAGTTCAAATCAGAAACACACATTCACACACAAGTGGTATGCACACAAACCAGTATGATCATAAGAAATGAGAAAAAGGTCAAATAAAAACAAAAGTATTTAGACATAGAGAGTTGGCATATCAGAGTCATTAGCTCAAATTATTTTTGACAAATATAATTTTGGAGATATGTGAACACATGGTAACATATTTGTTTGTGGTATCTTTATTGTTTGAAAACATTTGTTTTAATTGTTCCAGTTTCTTAAGTACCCAGTAAGCTGTGTGTGTGTTAAAATATAACTCAATATTGCTACATTTCTTAGTGTTTGAATGAAAGTGTCCTCTAGTTTCATTCATTTCATTTTTTCAAAGAAATGCCATATCTACATAATTATTAGTTTATTTTAAGAAGAGCTGATCTCATAAGATCGGTCTTAAGTGTCAGGCAAGACCGATTCTTAATGTATTAAAATAAGACTTTTAACTATGAAAGGAATGACAAATTAAAATGGTAGTAAAAAGATGCCTATATTTTTAAAAGAAAAAACCTTATAAAACACCACCAACTATACAGATATCCTCATTTTATAAAAATAATTATTACTGAAAATAATTAGATTAAAATAACCTATTTTAAACAGGGATGATGTATTTAAAATTTTGTGGTAAGATTGAATTTTATCTTAAACAATAAATTTTAAAAATTAAACTTTTTAAAAAACTCATATTTAACAAAAGTAAATTAAAAATCACAACTCTACAATAACACAGAATCAGTGCAGACAGGTATTGATTTGGGGCAGGAGGGAGAGTCATAATTTTTCTGACAAAATTATGTGGAAGTACAAAACAACACCAATCACTATTTGACTCTGATAGCTAAAAAATACTACTTTTATCAAAAATCATATATTAAGGCTTTATCAATTTTTCTAAGGCCTCTTTTAATCTTTTTGATATTTATAAGGCTCTTTTTGAAGCATTTTTTTCTTTTTTAATTTTTAATTTTAAAGGTGTAGGGTACAATTCAGGGTTAAGTATACAAATGCTTATTATGCAGGTACCCTTAATGAGGTGTGCTCTCCAGACAGAATCTTACTACTGCCAATCCTGCCCACCCCTTCCACCACCACAACAATTTACCACTACTGACAATCCTCTTCTTATGGTAATATGATAATTGTTAAAGGTCTATTATGAGTGAGAACATGTGACACTCAGTTCTTTGTTTCTGTGTTAGGTCACTCAGTATGACAGACTCTAAGTCCATCCAAGTTGCTGTGAAGTTCATAATTTTATCCTTCTTTATGGCTGTGTAATATTCCATCATATATATGTACCTTATTCAGTCCTCTTTTGAGGACTAGATAAACATACCGACAAAAAAAAAAGTCCTGGACCAGATGGCTTTCCAGGAGAATTCCAGCAGAATTCTACAAAACATACAAGGAGGAGCTGATATCAATACTACTGAAAGTATTCCAGGCAATCAAGAAAGATGGAAGTCTCCCCAAATCATTTTATGAAGCTAACATCACATTGATACCCAAACTGGATAAGGGTTCAACAAAGAAAGAGAACTACAGGTCAATATTCTTGCTGAACATAGATGCTAAAATTCTCTACAAGATTCTAGCAAGCTGGATCCAACAACGCATCTCAAAAATCATCCACCATGACCAAGTAGGCTTCATCCTGAGGATGCAGGGATGGTTCAACATCTACAAGACCATAAATGTAATTAAATTCATCAACACATGTAAAAACAAAGGTCACATGATTATATCATTAGACACAGAAAAAGCTTTTGATAAAGTCTAGCACCACTTCTTGATAAAAACCCTTGAACATCTAGGCATAGATGGAACATCCCTGAAAATAGTAAGGGCCAACTATGAGAAACCCACAATCCTTTTCATACAGCTAAACAGACAGAAATTGGAACCATTTCCCCTGAAACCGGAACAAGACGAGGATGCTCAATCTTACCCCTCCTGTTCAACATAATTTGGAAGTCCTAGCTAGAGCAATCAAACAAGAAAAGAAAATCAGACTATCCAAATAGGAAAAGAGGAAGTTAAGTTATCCCTCTTTGCAGATGGCATAATTCTATAACACGAAAACCCAAGAGAATCTGTCAAAAAAACCTCCTTACTCTGATAAGAGACTTAGGCAAAGCCTCAGGGTATAAAATAAATGTGCAAAAGACAGTCGCATTTCTATACACCAATATTAAACAAACAGAAAACCAAATAAAAAGCACAATCCCATTCATAATAGCCACACACACAAAAAAAATGAAATATCTTGGCATCTTCCTAACCAGAGACATGAAAGATCTTTACAATGAAAACTACAAAACACTGCTCAAAGAAATCAAAGATGACATAAACAAGTGGAAAACTATTCCATACTCCTGGAATGGAAGAATCAACATTGTTCACATGTCCATCCTACCCAAGGCAATCTACAGTTTTAATGCAATACCCATTAAATTACTGGCAGCATTCTTCTCAGACCTGAAAACGACAATACAGGAATTCCTTCAGGAATTCACAAGTGATCACGAATGGCCAAAACAATCCTCAGGAAAAAAAAAAAGGAGGTATCACACTCCCAGACTTTAAACTTTATTGTTAAGCTACAATAATCAAAACAGCCTGGTATTGGTACAAGAACAGGCATATAGACCAATAGAACAAGATAGAGATTCCAGAAGCCAAACCTCAATTTCTCAACCAACTCATCTTCGACAAAACCTCCACCACCAACCACTGGGGAGAGGAGAACCTATTTATTAAATGGTACTGGGAAAACTGACTGACCACATGCAAAATGTTAAAACAAGATGCCTACCTATCACCATACACAAAGTCAACTTTAAATGGATGTAAGACCTAAACATAAAACCTTAAACTATAAAAACCTTAGAAAATGCAGGAGACACCCTTATGGAAATTGCAACTGGCAACCAATTCCTGATCAAAACCCCAAGTGCCCATGCTATAAGAGATAAGATAGACAAGTGGAACCTCATCAAACTGGCAAGCTTCTGCAAAGCCAAAAAACCCATCAAGAGAGCAGGGAAACAGCCCACAGACTAGAAGGAGTTAATTGCCAACTGTCTGTCTGACAAAGGCCTAACATCTCAGATCTACAAGGAACTCAAATGTGCCAAAAAGAAACAAAAAACAAATAGCCCCATTACAAAGTGGGAAAAAGAAATGAGTAGACAGTTCTCAAAAGAAGACATACAAGCAGCCAACACATGCATGAAAAACTGCTCAGTCTCACTAGTAATCAAAGAAATGCAAATTAAAACCCCAGATATCATCTAACTCCAGTCAGGATGGTCATCATCAATAACTCAAAAACCAACGGATGCTGGAGAGAATGCAGCAAAAAGGGAACACTTCTACACTGTTGGTGGGAGTGTAAACTAGTACAACCTCTGTGGGAAACAGTTTGGCGATTCCTAAAAGGTCTAAAAATCGACCTTCCATATCACCCCACAATTCCTCTACTGGAAATATACCCAGAGGAACTCAAATCACTCTATGAAAAAGATTCCTGCACCTACATGTTTATTGCAGAATTATCACAATAGCAAAAACATGGAACCAACTGTGTTGCCCACTGAAGCATTTTTTCATGTTACCATATATAGTTGATTAAATTGTGTACTTCTGAGAAGTATACGTCTAAGTCCTAACTCCCCACCCCACTGCCTCTGGTGATGTGACCTTATATAGAAATAGGGTTTTTGCAGATGTTATCAAGTTAAGATGAGGTTTTACTAGTTAAAGTGGGCCCTAAATCCAATGACTGATCTATTATCTTTTTAGTTGGAGTCTCTTTCTCTCTCCCCAAGGCTGGCATGCAGAGGCACAATCATGGCTAACCATATCCTTGACATCCTGCACTCAGGTGATTCTTCAGCCTCAGCATCCCAAATAGCTGGGACTACAGGCAAGCACCACCACATCTGGCTAATTCTTTTTTTTTTTTGAGTTGGAGTCTATTTCATCGCCCAGGCAAGAGTGCAGTGGCTCATAGCCACTCCAGTGCTGACCTGCTGGGCTCCAGCAATCCTTTTCCCTCAGCCTTCCAAGTAGCTGGAACTACGGGCATGAACAACAATGTCTGGCTAATTTTTTATTTATTGTAGAGACAAGGTCTTGCCAAGTTGTCTGGGCTGGTCCTGAACCTGCAGGCTCAGGCAATCCACTTGCCTCAGCCTCCCAAAAAGCTGGGATTACAGGCTGAGCCACCGAGCCCGGCCAATATTTTTTTTTTTAAATAGAGATAAGGTCTTGCTATGTTGCCTAGTCTCAGTCTCCTAGGTTCAAACAATCTTTCCTTCTTGGCCTTCCAAAGTACTAGGACTATTGGCATGAACCACCACATCTAGCCGGCTGATGTCTTTATAAGAAAAAGGAAAGGGCTGTTTGAACAGACATAAAAAAAAAAATAGAATGCTCTGTGAAGACACAGAGATCGGAGTTGTCTATCTACAAGCCAAGGAATGTCAGATTTCCATCAACCACCAGAAATTAGGAGAGAGGCATGGAACAATATTCTTCCTCAGAGACTCCAGAAGATAACAACAGTGCCAACACCTTGATTTTAGGCTTCTAGATTTCAGAACTGTGAGGGAATAAATTTCTGTTCCACTCAATGTGTGATACTTCAGCCTCAGGAAATGAATATCCCCATCAATTATCTCTCCTCCAGTTCTTAACCCATCTCGTTCAAATTCTTCCCCATCAATCTTTACATCAGTAATTTTAGTTCTACATTTTTTGTTCCTTTGGAATTTATAGAATTGCTACTATTTTGTATGAGATTGAAACTGCATTTAGAGATCAATTTGTTTGCAATTATTAGATGTGCAACACTTCCGAGAAACAGTTAAAAGCAATTGAACTGTAATACACCGGGAAAGACTAAAATGAATTGTTAATGTGGAAAGTGTTTAAAGAGAGATGAGATATGCACACACACACACACACACACACACACACACACACACACAGAGAGAGAGAGAGAGAGAGAGAGAGAGAGAGAGAGAGAGAGAATCAGTTAGCTAGCATATTTTTCTTTGTGATAAGTTTTGTTTCCCTAGGCATTGTTACTACACAAGAACTCTAAAAGTGAATTGTCGGGTAAAACAATTTACTGCTCTTTATTTAACTTTCCTTTTGAAAGAAAAGAGAGGATTACTTGGGGAAAAAAAGCCTTAATTCAGACTTGACATGGCTGATGAAAGTAGAAGAAATATAAAAAGTTCTGGATACTAAAGAGCAAAAAGTTGAAGTCTAGAGTGAAAGTATAAGAGAATTATAAGAAAAGAAAGCATTATTAAATTATGGGTATATTAAATTTAAAAAGTATTGAGAGTATATGAAAAGCCATTGATTGGACTGTAATATTTGCAGGCAATTAATTATTTGAAGACAAGATAATTTTTTAAGGACTTAAAATATGAATGCTATTTTTAGTATAAAAATTGAATAGATATACTAAAAAATAGTGTTTCAGAAAGTGTCATTCTAAAGAAACTATAAACATAGATGTTATTAGCATCCCCAACATACACTGCTTCTAATAAAATAAAAGAAAATAATAGTAATAGGCTGATAATAGCAGTAGGGTTGTACAATTGAGAATTCATAAATAATTTAGATTTATCTATGTATATACTTCTTTCTACAAAGGTTTTCAATAAGAAATCATTGACTATGTGAATATATACCTTCTACGGGAAAAATATGTACATTTAGAAATCAGTCAATCAAATAAGAGGCATAGTTGAATAGCCTATAGATACTGTGCTGATATGGTGTGTGAAGATGGAAAAATAAATTAGTATAAATATGGGAGATATAAAAAATATAGTATCTACATTGTGATCATTAGAAGATAGTACTCCTAGTTATTTTACTTGATCCCATTGATTAACTGCTTGGAATTATACTTTGATTTGCTATTACCTAAAGAATAAACTTCAGAATCCTAAACATGATATCTTAGACCCTTGCAATTTGCTCTAACTTTGCTCAGTTCTTTCTGGGCCTCTATTTTTTCTTCTTCTTTTCCCCTCCTCTGATAAGCCCTTTGGTGCTGTCATATAAAATTGCTTGTCTTGTTCTAAGCCACATATGTCTTCAGCAAACATTTTCTCTTCCTCTTTGTCCTCACGAATAAACTTTCTTGTTTTAATGCTTTATTCCAGTGTCATCTCCTCTATGAGACATCCCATGATTTTATTATCTACTAATTTTATTTATACTTTCATGTCTACACCTGAGAAACTCAATATTTCTGGAGGAAAAAAAAACCTGCAAAATTGATGTGACTTCAATTTAAATTCATCACCACAAAACTCATGTAGAAACTCTATACAGTTCATCATTTCATCATTTCCTATCATGCTTTTCCTGACTTGTTCATTATTCTCGCCAAATTGCATTTTTCTTTCCTTTTTTCTTTCAAAAACCCTCCTACTTGCTGTACTAAAGTATTGGAATGGCTGTGCACATATTCCCTGTCAGGTAATGGCTTATTTTAGATTTTATTTTAAAAATAAACACTATATGATGAAATGTCCTTGCCTTCTTTCCTTTAAATTTCATGAATTTCCCTGATCTGAACCCTCCCTTCTTTCTTGTTACTATAAACAGCATACCTATCAAAGTTTCTTTCATTGTAAATCCCATTCCTTCTCGATTTCTCATAAATTTTATTTTTGAAATTACACATTTAATCACCTGGATCATCCATTTCTTCCTTTTCTAATGACAGGTTATAATCAACTACAATTATTTTCCTTAAAACTCATTCATATGCACATGTGTGCACACACACACAAAATCATTCCTTCACCCCCACTTCCCTGTCCAGGCACCTCACGCTTTCTGATTATCTTTACAACAAAATTTTTGAAAAAATAAAATATGGGCTGCTAAATTCACCTATACTCATCTGAATTTGATCTTATCAAGTTTACCAGTGCCTTCAATTTGAAAAATACAAAAGCTACATCTCTATGTTCATCTGTCATGTAATGTTAGCATTATTCAACACACTGAACATTATTTTGAAAAATTATCTATTCTTGTCTTCTATGCCACTATTGTTTCTATTTCATTACTATGTGGCTTAGCATACCTGGGCTACTACTTTAAAAAATCATAAACTGGGTAATTTATATATAACTAAAGTGTGTTTTTCACAAATCTGGAGGCTGAGAAGTTCACTATCAAGGTACAAGCAGATTTGGTATCTGGTAGAGGTCCACTTTCTTCATAAATGAATGTCTTCTCATTGTAACCTCACATGGCAGAAAGAGCTAGGTAGCTCTTTGGGGTCTTTTGTATAAGAGGATTACTGCCATTCATTAAAATGAAGTCCTCTTTACCTCATCACCTACCAAAAGCCCTACATTCTAATATCATGACCTTGTGGGTTATGTTTTAACATATAAATTTGTGGGGGACATAAACATTCAGATCACAGCAGTACTTCAAGAGGTGATGATTCTTATTCTTTTGTCCTGGTACCTCTTCCTCTTGCAGACCTATAAATATTGAAGTATTCTTAGAGTTTGGAATTGGATCCTATTTCCTTTTTTGTCATACTTGTCTTTTGTGATATGATTCCAGCTATAGTTTTAAAAACCTTCATACAGATAATGCCCATCTTTGTGCTTCCTATCTTGAACTTTAATCTAACCTCCAACCAGTTACTTAATATTTTTCACTTGTCACACTTAATGTGTTCAAAGTAGGACTCATCAATCACCTTCTTTCTGTGCCACACAAACTTACTCTGTTCCTGTATTCCTCATCTTAAAACATATCCTGGAGATAGAGATTTTCTGTAATGTGTGATGCATTAATCAGTAGTGTTTCTCAAAATATATTTGAAGCCATCCATTGCTATGTGTTTTCATTGCTGCCTCCCTATTGTAAGCCATCATTTTTTATCCTCTAGACTTTTATAAAAAAAAAAAAAGGTAATGGGTCTACTTGATTACACTTTTCATTTGTTTATTGCATTGTCTATGTGGAATTCAGAAAAAAATAGCTTGTTTACTCCTTTGCTTGGAGCACTGCCAAGGCTTATCCTAGTGGCTAGGATCAAATCCAGTCTCACTGACATATCTTACATGGCTCTTGTGATCTGATACCTGCCAATCTCTCTTACTTAACATCATATTTTTCTTCTGACTTGTTTATCTTACTAGTTTGGAGCTACCTCTTTCTTCCCCTCAAAGTACCAAGTTTCCTATCACATTAAAACCTTTATATTTGCTCATTCTTTGTATCCTAATAATATCTCTCCAGATTTTCACATGGCATATTCCTTTTCATCATCCAAATCTAGTTTAGCTATTACCTCTATAGATAAGCCTTCCGTGGCCATCAATCATAATTTCCCATCCTCCCACTCTATACCAGGTGCTCTCGATTAAAATTGCTGTTTCATTTTTATAATGTTTATTGATAGTTGATATTATCTCTTTCAATCTTTTCTGTATGTATTTTGACACCCTTAAATAGATTATGAAATCCATTTGAGGAAGAGCCTGTGTATTATTACTGCTTAATATTCAGCGTCCATAATGGTTTCTGACCCCTAAAAGATGATAAATATTTGCTGAATGAATAAATTATATTTTATCACAGTTACCTACATTTATACATCTTTATTTAATGGATAAGTTGTTTGCAAGTCATGACCATGGCTGCATTACTTGGATTTTCAAATTCAGATAAGAATATGATAATTAACTAAAAACCTGGGAATTCTGCGGCAATAGTGGTCATGGCTGCATACATTTTGATAGTCTCTAAATTCATTCCTAAAAGCAGAGTTGCTACCTGGCTTCCACAAAATTAGTGTTTGTGCAATAAGAAATAGATGGAAGCAGTGATACAAAACATTCCCCAAAAAATCAACAGGTTTTCTGGGCCAATTGGAGAATAACAGCTGAAGTTGCTGGGTTTTTGCCACCCTTATGGCAAAAGAGTGAGGGATTCTGGGTAACTTTTAAAAAGACCTGGAAAGTCTGAATCACATGTTCTCTTGAAACCCACCAGACACAGTTTTCCAGGGCAGGACCTGACACCTGGGGGTGGAATCACAATAAAATAGAATAAGAATAAGAGAATTAAAGGAAGGAAGGAGGTCAAGATATACATGGGAGAAAACAATAGACCCCAGGAATCTCAGAAAGCAAGTTGCTGTATTTTAAAGTGCGTTTCCACAATAATAGAGCAGGAAATTAAGTGAGAAAATCTGTTTTGAATTATGTCTCATTTTAAAAGTTTAGATAAAATAATTTTTCTTAAAAATAAGCATTTGAAAAAAATCAAGTTTACATCTCATAAAATAGTCTTATATGAAAAACAAAAAAGGAAGATAAGGGGCAAAAGCACATAACTATGCACAATGATAGTATGTCAGAAAGATACATCCACAAAACAGATCATAACTATTACCATTATTTATAATTGCATTTATTTCTTGTTGTACTTATAGATTAAAAATATATATAAATATGTATTATATTATTTATTGTATTTATCCATAAATATTAAATATTACTGTATTTATAGATAAATACAATAAGAAAATAATTTTATAATACAAGAATAACAACATAATTTTTAACTTTATAAAAAAATCACAAATGAAGTAAAATATCACAAGGAATAAATATAAATAAAAATAAAATAATTTACAGGTCTGTTCTAAATCATATGGGACACAAATATAAATAGCAAAGACAAGTCTTTAAAAGAAATGGAAGGTAAAGGGGGAGAAATTTTTTAAATTAAAAAATGTTGGTTAAAAATAATTTTTAAAAATATGGAAAGTAGTCATAAGACAACATATGGATTATAAGAGTTTCTGAAGAAGACAAAGCACAGTTATAAAATAAATATTGAAAAACAATTATCCGGGCTCGGTGGCTCAGCCTGTAATCCCACGCCTTTGGGAGGCTGAGGTGAGTGAATTGCCTGAGCCCGCGGGTTCGAGATCCGCCTGGGCAGCGAGACCTCATCTCTACAATAAATCAAAAAATCAGCCGGGCGTGGTAGCGCATGCCTGTAATTCCAGCTACTCGGAAGGCTGAGGCGGAAGGATCGCCGGAGCCCAGCAGGTCGAGGCTGCGGTGGCCGGGAGCGGCCATTGCACTCCAGTCTGGGTAACAGAGTGAGACACTGACTCAAAAAAAAAAAACAAAAAAAAACAATTGTCCCAAAAATTTGAGAAATTAAACACAACTAACAGAGCACACTTCACACCTGAAAATATCAAACACAAAATCATTAACAATCAAATATACACTTGTAAAATTTCTAGATTTTAAGCAAAAGAAAAATCTCCTGGTGATCTAACCAAAACGATAAAATAATTGGGGAAGAAAAATTAGATAGTCATCAGAAATTTTGACAGTAACACTTTATGTCAGAATAAATGTAATAAAATGTGATCCAAGGATTTTACAGCAAAAAAACTGACAATCAAGTATTAAAGACACAAATTGCTGCCAACATTTAAGAACTCAGGTATTATGAGTCCCATAGCACTTTCTGAGAAATTGGTTAGAGAGCAAGCTGCATACAACCAAAATAATTAGAGAAATATCAACTTACATTTCCAGCTATAAACAAAGGGATCAAATAAATGTATTACTGAAAAAGTGAAACTACTGTGAGAGTTAAAAGAAAGAGTATAGTTCTTAAAGGTTCTATGTTCAATGTAGATCAAGTACAACTATGAAAATATAAAGAAAGAATGGGAAGAACATATAAAGATTACCTTTTTTTCAGTAATCATATTGGTGTTGACAACAGTATTGTTTAATGTGTGTTAAATGGGATATCCAATAATTTCCTATGATTTTGAAAGTCAATGTTAACTTTGTAAAAGAAAGCGTATACAGATATAGTGTAGAAAAAGTAATAAACCTCACTTATTTTAAAATTTATAGTATAATTTCATGAGGAACTATTTCCACATATATGCAAATATATATAATTTATGTAGTAGACACACTTTTTTTTTTTTTTTTTTTTTTGAGTTGGAGTCTCACTCTGTCACCCAGACTGGAGTGCAGTGGCTGCTCCCGGCCACCGCAGCCTCGACCTGCTGGGCTCCGGCGATCCTTCCGCCTCAGCCTTCCGAGTAGCCGGAATTACAGGCATGCGCCACCACGCCCAGCTAATTTTTTGATTTATTGTAGAGATGAGGTCTCGCTGCCCAGGCGGGTCTCGAACCTGCGGGCTCAGGCAATCCACTCACCTCAGCCTCCCAAAGCGCGGGATTACAGGCTGAGCCACCAAGCCCGGCAGCAGACACACTTTTAAGATAGCTCCCAGTGATCTCTGCTTCCTGATATTTGTGGTCTGTTATAAACCCTAATCCTGAATAATGTCTCTCTTCTAACAAATATGATGGCAAATTGAGGGATGTCACTGCTGTGATGATAACACAAAAGATTATAACCTCTATCTTGCTAAGAGACTCTTTTTATGGCTTTCTCAACTTATATGCTTTGATTAAATAATCAACTCTGATGAAGAGTCTTAAGTGGCAAGGAATTTAGGTTAGTCTCCATCCAAAATCCAGTTTATACTGAGACCTTCAGTCCAATCCATAAAAAAAATTGAATTCTGCCAACAACCATGTGAGCAGGGAAATGGATCCTCCCCAGTTGAGACTTCCAATGGGGCTTTGGCCCTACACAACATCCTGACTATAGCTAAGACCTTTGATAGTATCAGAGTAAGGAATTTTGAATATATGTCTTTAATGCCCAACACCTGGTAGATATTCAGTAAATATTTGTGAAGTATGTGAACATATTAGAGTATATTTTTATAGTACTCACAATGTAAACAATTATTGACTTGAAATGTATCTAAGCATATGTTTAACAGGGTTTTACATTTTTAACAACAAATTTAAAAATCTAGATCTTAGACCAGGTACAGCGGCTCATGCCTGTAATCCCAGCAATTTGAGAGAATGAAGTAGGAGGACTGCTTGAGCTTAGGAGTTTGAGATCAGCCTAGGCAAAATAGCAGGACCTCATCTCCACAAAAAATAAAAATTAGCAGGGTGTGGTGGTACACACCTATATTCTCAGCTACTTGGGAGGCTAAGGTTGAAGGATCACCTGAGCCTAGGTAGTCGAGGCTGTGGCCATGATCATGCCACTGTACTCCATCCTCAGTGACAAAGTGAGACCCTGACTCAAAAATATATATAAAGTTAAGAGTTAACCATTATCCTTTAGCTATTATCAGATACAGTTTTTATATTAAAAAATAAGACAAAAACTATTCTGATTATACTAATAAAATGATTGCCCAAGGAACAGGATTGTCTGGTGAGAGTTTATGCCATTATGAATTCCTTTTGGATTTGTGCAGCATACAATGCCTCTCAGTATGAAGCCATTGCTAATGATTAAGCACTTGAGTTAAGAAACTCAGGATGGGTTGACTGATTACTCATCAATTAATCTGAAAAGTGGTCGGAGACTGTGAAATGAAATGAAATGATAAATGTCATCAATAGATGACCAGTTACACAGGGGGGACTATTCAGCCCATACATAATCCCGAGATTTAATCTTAATAAATTTATAATATGGAATATTAAGACATTATAACCTCCTAGAACTTTAATACAGTAATTGTCCTTCATTAGGAGGGCTAGAAATAGAATTTTATCAGATCATTGGTGTATTGAATACTGGGTTTTCTTTTCCTACCCAGATTGGGCAGTAGTTCGAGAATCACCTTTCCACTAATGCCAAGAGGTATTTGAAAGCAGTGGTATAAAAAATGTATGACTTATTAAAGAGAAGGATTAAGTGATTTATGACTAAGAGAAAAAAGTTTATGGTATTTTTACCAAGCAAAAAGCATTTGCTTGCTTTTTACCCAGGTTAATCAAGTTTTAATGCTTTTTTATTTTGTTTTTTTGAGTTGGAGTCTCACTCTGTCACCCAGACTGGAGTGCAGTGGCTGCTCCTGGCCACTGCAGCCTTGAACGGCTGGGCTCCAGTGATCCTTCCTCCTCAGCCTTCCAAGTAGCTGGAACTATAGGCGTGCGCTACCACGCCCGGCTAATTTTTTTTTTTTTTTTTATTGTACAGATGAGGTCTCGCCAAGTTGCCCAGGCGGTCTCGAACCCACGGGCTCAGGCAATCCACTCACCTCAGCCTCCCAAAGCACGGGATTACAGGCTGAGCCACCGAGCCCAGCTTAAGTTTTAATTCTTAAAGATATGATTACCATATTTCATAGAACCTAAGATGCTATTTATGTTAAGAGATTTCTAAGGGAAAAAAGTGCTGCCATTTATCATTATAAAACAAGAACAATTGTAAAATGCTTCTGATTTAATAGATGATAAATATGGGGAAATGTTAGTTATAAAATATGGTATGAGTTATGAGGTCACAAGGCCATGGATATAAAGTTGGATGTTTCAGGTGACACACAACAGGTGTTACTTTTATATGTTAGATGCCTATTATCCTTCATGTACAATGTGAAAATCACTCATTTCTTCTATTATGGTAGGTGAACAATATTAAATAAGATATTCTGTCTACTAAAATCAAATACCTGTCTTCCCAATTTTGAATGACATCCTAGATCCAGAAGATTCCTAGGATCTGATGGTAAATGAGGGAGAACGCTGCCATCACATTACATATGCTTTATACTGACTATTATTTTCATAGAACTGTGCATAAAAGTATTCTTTCTTCCTAAGAGGGAAAAATGCTCATGAGATCCAGGCACTTGTCTTTTAAATAGAAAAAGTAGCCAACATTTATTTATTTATTTATTTATTTATTTATTTATTTATTTATGTACTTACTTATTTAGTTATAAATCGGGGCCTCAGTCTGTCACCCAGACTGGAGTACAGTGGCATGATCACAGCTCACTGTAGTCTTAACCTCCTCGCCTCAGCCTGTCAAGTAGCTGGTACTTCAGGTACTTGACACCATGCTTGGTTAATTTTTTTTTAATTATTATTTTTGTAGAGACAGGGGTCTCACTATGTTGCCCAGGCTGGTCGTGAACTCCTGGGCTCAAGTAATTTTCCTGCTTTGGCTTCCTGAACTGCTAAGATTATATGCGTGAGACATTCCACCCAGTGGAGCCAATCTTTAAATCTCAGATATGGCCCTATACAAAATGTAAGGTTGATAAATAATCTAGGCATTCAAGCATCTAAGTGACCCTTTTCAACTGAACATTGGCAGGAGAGTTTTTTTTTTTTTAACTAACTCCAGATTTAAAGACAGTCTTTGGCAAATGGTTTTTATAATAAAGTATACATAAAGCTATATAGGTGCAAGGGACTGATTTTAATTAAGAAAATTCCAGCTGGGCTCGGTGGCTCAGCCTGTAATCCCGCGCCTTTGGGAGGCTGAGGTGAGTGGATTGCCTGAGCCCGTGGGTTTGAGATCCGCCTGAGCAGCAAGACCTCATCTCTACAATAAATCAAAAAATCAGCCGGGCGTGATAGCGCATGCCTGTAATTCCGGCTACTTGGAAGTCTGAGGTGGAAGGATCGCCGGAGCCCAGTAGGTCGAGGCTGCGGTGGCTGGGAGCGGTCACTGCACTCCAGTCTGGGCGACAGAGTGAGACTCCAACTCAAAAAGGAAGGAAGGAAGGAAGGAAGGAAGGAAGGAAGGAAGGAAGGAAGGAAGGAAGGAAGGAAGGAAGGAAGGAAGGAAGGAAGGAAGGAAGGAAGGAAGGAAGGAAGGAAGGAAGGAAGGAAGGAAGGAAGGAAGGAAGGAAGGAAGGAAGGAAGGAAGGAAGGAAGGAAGGAAGGAAGGAAGGAAGGAAGGAAGGAAGGAAGGAAGGAAGGAAGGAAGGAAGGAAGGAAGGAAGGAAGGAAGGAAGGAAGGAAGGAAGGAAGGAAGGAAGGAAGGAAGGAAGGAAGGAAGGAAGGTTCCTAGAGATTTGCCCCTAAAAAAGAATAAATGAATTCCAGAAGTTTCCAGATTTTGAACTCTGTCTTAATTTGCTAGGCTACCATAACAGAGTAACACAGACTGAGTAACTTAAACAAAGGAAACTTAGTTTCTCATCATTCTGGAGGTTAAAATTGCAAGATCAAGTTATCAGTAAGTTTATTTCTTCTGAGAGTCTATCGTTTTCACTTATAGGTGGCCATCTTTTCTTTGTATTTTCACATGATCTTTTCTATGTGCATGTCTGCTTCCTAATCTCCTTTTTTTGAGTGAACAGCAGTCAGATTAAAGTCCACGCATATGACTTTATCTTAGTATAATTACCATTTTAGAAGTCCTATCTCCAAATACTATCATATTCTGAAGTCCTGGGTATTAGGATGTCAATATATAAATTATGGACGGGAACACAATCCAGTCCATAGCAGATTCCAAGGGATTTTTCCTTCTAATTTAGAATTATAGAACTCACAGCTAGTAATTCTATCACCCTAGATCTGGACTCTAATTCAAGTTCAAGTGATTGAGATGTTCACATCCTATATTTGATGTTATTTCAGAGCCAAGGTACTCTGGGTTTAGAGATGGAGTATAAATGCAGTGGGTTGAATGCTCTGAAGGCAACTCTAGGAGTTCTTAGTTACCATTTACAGTAATAAAATAACACACAAGGATATAGGATATTATTATTCTATGCTGGGGTACCCAGACTCTGGCTGCTAAATTTACAAGGACACCAAGAGATTTGGTGGTAGCAATGTAGACACAGTTATAAAATTATATCAACTCAATGTCACATAAATATATGGTCTGTTATTTTTTCACTGAATGTTCAATTCAGATGAAAGCAGCTGTCTAGCTGTATAATTTTTTTTTGAGTTGGAGTCTCACTCTGTCGCCCAGACTGGAGTGCAGTGGCCGCTCCCGGTCACCGCAGCCTCGATCTGCTGGGCTCCGGCAATCCTTCTGCCTCAGCCTTCCAAGTAGCTGGAACTACAGGCGCGTGCTACCATGCCCGGCTAGTTTTTAGATTTACTGTAGAGATGAGGTCTCACCAAGTTGCTCAGGCGGTCTCAAACCCACGGGCTCAGGCAATCCACTCACCTCAGCCTCGCGAGGCACGGGATTACAGACTGAGCCGCCGAGCCCGGCTGTATAATTTTTTTAAAAAATAAAAACGGTTGCCTGATAAATTTATGGAAAAGAGAGAGAGGAAGATCTATGTAAATGAATAATAAGGTAAATAATTTGGAACTCAAAAATATTTCCTTAACTATATATTTAGAATTTTTAAATTTTGGATTTGAATTCCTAAACAGTGAAACAATGCTGAATTTTTTTAAGTGCTTAGTAAAGCAACTAGAATAATTAGGAGCCAGCAAACTACTGATTACCATTAATCAGCTTTAATGGCACTTTATGGGAATTAAATTCTAAACCATGAATACTTTAGTAGCCATTCCACATTTTCTAATCTTGCTATACAACTATTAAAGGCAATGTTGATATCAAATATCTTCTCTGAAATGCAGAACTCCCTTTCTGAGTTAGCATTCCTTGATACATTTAAGGCCGAACAGGTCTGCCATATTTAGTCTATATTCTATGCCATATTATTCTATGCCACTTGCATTTTTACTACACCCCAAATTTATAGAAGTTCCTAAAAAGAGATCTGTCCTGCTTAATTTATCTTTCTGTTGGTATCTGATCCGAGACTGTACCTGTTTACAGTTTTATTTTTTGATACTTGCTGCTCTGGCAGCGGCATTTTGATGAGATAAAAGTATAAGAACTAAGCAATAACTGGGCCTCTATTTTTTTTTTTTTTTTTTTAAATCTAATGCTATAGTTCTGTTTCAGCATCAGGTTTTCTTACTTCAGAGGTTTTCTAAGCTGAAAAACATACAATTACCCAGTTTCTTTGAAGAAAAGATATAAGACAAAACAGAGATGTTGGGAAGATTTAATTAAAAGGAAATGTTAAGGATATACTCTTCAGCTTAGTAAAATGTAACATCCCAAGGACAATTGAGTGTTAAATGTAAAAATCAAAACCCTAGCTGCACTCTAAGAATGTTGTAACTAGAAAAGATTAATAAAAACAATTTGTTTATTTAAAAATGAGAAAACTGAGGTCTAAAGAAATTAATGGCCTATCCAGTTACATAACAAGTTAATTCCAAAATCAAATTTAAATTCAGGTTTCCTGAATCCCAGATAACTTATCCTAATATTTTGCTATTCTAATTAATTAATTGTGCTTTCATTGTGCTTTACAGTTTATAAGGGATTTTTATGCATACTGTATACATTGCTTTATTTCTTCCTAAATTGACCTTTGTGATATACAGGGAAGGTATTAGTACCATCGAATTTCACTTGCAAATGAGGAAATTGAATCCCAGATTTGATCTGAAGATTACAGAGTTACAAATAAATATATTCAAGATTAGTCCTATGCTGTTTCACTACTCCCACTGCCATCAGTTCAATGTCTGAAGTAATTTGTTGACAAGGTACCTGTCATGCCTCTTTCAAATTTCAAGTACATCTGTGGTCATCTACAACTTTGCAATAGTTCTCCAGGCCTACCATGCTGATGCAGCTGGAGGCACAGTTACTGTACTCCAAATGTGCTGTAGAACAGGCCTCACAGTCACAGGAGAGTAGACAATCTTATATTCTGAGTCACTGAGAATTGATTTAAACTGAATCTGGGATCCTGATTGTTTTTCCCTTCTCTTCTGCTAAGTAAGACAGGTAGTGAAAAGGTAAGATTTATTTTGTTTTATTGTATTGTATTTTTTATTGTGTCTTCTCCATGAAAATCAATAAAGTTCAATAGAAGTAGAATCAGCTTCTCTATAAAAAATAAACTCAAAGTAAAAATGATTTCTTAAAGATTTTCATGTCATTGTCTTCTCTCAAGAAAAACCATTTAGTCAATAAATATTTGTTGAACATCATGTATTTGCAAGGCACTATTCTATATCCTGGGGATTCTATGCTGACTGTGGCACCCTTTGCTTACAATGACTTGTCCTCCTTTTGCTATACTTGGAGAACCAGAAAGACAAGGAGTATTTGAATCACTGGAATAGGAAGTCTTTTTAGAAGACAACTCACAGTGTGATCTATTTGCTGGCATTCAATAGCAGAGTGATAAACGGAACTTATTTGAGAGGCAGGAGTTCTTTGGTCAAACCCTGACTTTACCACGGGCTTTTTGTGGGGGTGTAGATACGTTCTTGGAACTCCTTCAGCATCTTGACAAGTTTCTTTTTAAGAAAATAGTCAGTAAAATCCTTTCTGTTTCTAAGGCATAATGATTTCTATTTTCCTGATTGGGCTTGGTGCTTAATCTTGATGTCTTTAAATCTACTTTTTGTCTTTCCTTTTTGTTTTCTGGAATCTTTTGTTAGATAACCCACTGCATAATTTAATAGGCTTCATGAATAATCATATCTTAATCTGAATTTCTTCTAGTCACCCATTGAAAAACAGCCTCGATATAGCTACATGTAGAACTTCAGAGTGTAATATAGTTCCTGAGTGAGGCAATAGTAAGTAAGAAGGAATATGAACTCTCAGATTGAGGAATACCTACTGCTTTCTCTGCTTTAATACACTTAGAAGTAACAATTTATTTGTAATAATTATGTTTTATTTACTATTGGACTGATTGATCAAGGTGTAATTCTAATCTATTGTCTCTTGTTCATAAAAGCAGTGATACTGCCACAAGTTCACCAGGTCTGTAGGCATAAGGCTTGGGAGTAGACAGAATTGAGTTGTAAATTACAGCAAGAACCGATAGCGGAAAACTCACACCTACATACAGACAAACTTTCCATTTGTATGGAGTCTAGATCATTCATTTATTTACTTGTGTAGTAAAATTTACTGACCCAAATATGAGTTGGGTGTGAAACTAAATACAAGGAGATAGTATTAGTAAGTCAGGTACATGCATTCTAGGAATAAAAGGAGAAGAACAGGCTTTGACTTGATCTATGACTTACACTGACTTATCATCTTTGTAATTATAAATTTCTTCAACTACAAAATGATGGATAACACTTCCTAACTTATGGGGTTATTATTTCTTAACTCACAGGGTTATTGTAAATATTCTGAGATCATTTGGCTATATCTGGTTCCTGAAGTCTCCCATTCAAAGGGTATTAGAAGTACATTTTTCAGTTACTAAAGACATGCATAGACATACACAAACACATACACAAAAGTGAATACACACAAGCACATATTTACACAAGCATACATGAGCACACTTACATATCACATATTTGATATCCTTTTGCCTACATTGTTATATAAAGCAATCCAAATTTTAAAACCATAAAGACATCTCTTAAACATGAAGTCAATGAAAGACAATCGTTATTTGAAAGCATATCCCATGCTTACAATGAAAACTGTAATGTTTGAAAACGATGTCAATGTTCCTTGTTCTTTAAATGATTGTATTGCCTGTCTTTTGGTGACTGGAGGATGCAAGAGAAAATAAGGCCTTTGCTGGTCAAACACATACTCAATGAAAATCTAGTCCTTTTTGTACTATGTAACTTCAAACAACTAATTTTAACTTTCTGAGCCTTATTTTTTTCTGTTGTTGATATGGGAATAATATTCTCCTTGTAGGTGAAGAGTTAAAGCAAAGAATGAATGAAATAGCAATTAAAGCTTCACATGGAAGATTTAGATAATAATCATCTCTTCTCTATACATATCTTTACCATGGACAGAACAAAATGCACAGCCAAAAATTAAGCACTTCTTTTGATTCCTTAACAACAAAATGTACCTATAACTGCGTGGTCCTTCTGACCCATGTTTAGAATTGAGTTCTGCTCAAAGAAACACATACAAATAGCTAAAAAGTAATTTGAAATTGGTTACTTATTTCTGTCTCTCATACCCTGAGTATGATACAATTACCAAGATTTCAAAGAGCAGCAGTTATTCACTCTCTTTTCCTTCTTGTTCATTTCTGAAGCACTGTTCCAGCTCTGAATATCACCCCCACTGATGTTAAAAACTGTATCCTCTAATCCCAGTCATTTGTAACATTTCTACCTCTTCATTTTCCACTTTCTCATTATATTCTCTCTCTTCTTCCACCAATCTCCTCCACATTTTAAAGGAAACAGAGTGGGACCTTATAGATACCATTTGCTTAGTTTATTAATTGCTACCTCTCAGACTGTGTGCTTTGTACACAATATATTACTTAATACTTGAGAAATTTTGTGACATATGCAGTGTTATGCTAATTTTATAAATTAAGAAACCAAATGTCAAAGAAGTTTAATAAATGGCAAAGACCCCTAGTTAATACATATAAAAGATCAAAGATAAGGAAAAAAAATCGAGATTTTTGACAAAGGATTCTTTAATTTCAAAGATCATGCTTTAAAAATTTTTTTTTATTTTTAATTTTTTTGGATTTTTAATTTTTTTATTTTTAAAAATTTATTTTATTCAGGGTTAGGTATACAAATGTTCATTATGTAGGTACTCTTGTTAATGAGGGTACCCTCTCTCCTCTGGTAGTTTCCCACTACTGCCAATCCTTTCCTTATAGTATTATGATAATTGTTCAAGGTTTCCATATGGGTGACAACATGTGATACTCAGTTCTTTGTTTCTGTGATAAATCACTCAGTATTATAGACTCTATTATTACCTGTCATGTGTCCCTACATCTTTCAATGTGTGTTGGAGCTCTGTCACTTTCCAGTACCACTCTTTTTAACTTTATGTAAAAAAAAAAAACAAAAACAGATTCATGCTATTTTTGTGTAAAGAAATGTGTGTGCTTTGTTTCATTTTGTTTTGTTTTGTTTGTTTTTATTTCTTCCCCCTTGGATGTTTTCCAAACTCTTTAATGATTTGCAAAGACTTGGTGAAAGAGGATTGCCTGTAGATGGGATTCTAGGTCACCTAGTTGTCAGACTTTATTATTTTGGGTAAGTTGCTCTCCACAAGTCTTGTTTTCCTTATCTGGAAAAAAATGCTTGCTGAAACAATTACCTCATAAGTTTGATTTGAAGGAAAAATTGGATAATGAGCATGTCATTTTATAAACTCTAAGACAGTTTATTTCTACAAATTGCAGAGATGATCATGACGATGATGATGATGATGATGATGATGAAGAAACATGATGGTGTCTTTAAGATTGTTTGTTGCTGGAAACTGCAAATTGTGAATTCTTTTTATATATACTGTACTTGGTCACTTTGGAAAAGCCTCCAGTTAACAGAAAAAACATCTTACTTCATTTGAATTAAAATATTATGACACAGTTCAGAGTCTGTATGTGGATTAATGTTAGTCCAAATAAAAAGAAATGTGAAATACTAAATTGCAAGACTTTTGATAACTCAGGTTGCTTTTAAAACAAATTAATTTGTAAGTATGATCTCTCAAAAGGCACTGGACTGTTATTGTTCATTTACTTTTGGTCTACGGTCTTTGCTGTATAGTTTCCATTTAATAAAGTGAATTTACAATTGCTCCTGCCTGAAGCCAGGCAAGTAAATTCAAAATTAGGATTTAAAACAATGCTAATAATCTTATTTCATGGTATATTTTAATAGTTCATTTATCCTTTGCAATTGGATTAAAGGGGTGTTTGCTCAGCTTTATAACTCACCAAATATCAAACTTCACTCCTCCCTCTATAACCTGAAAATACATTCCTAAGTACTCCTTTCTGCTAGAACAAAACAGATGTGAAATTGTTTCCCACATGCTCAGTGAAGGAGAAAAAAGGATAAATGAATATGTGAATGAGTGTGAATAAATGAACAAGGATAAATAAAAGCTATACATAAATGAAGAGCTTTAGACTTTAGACTGAATTATATATAGAACACTTGCCTTTTTCTCAATTACAGATTAATTAAAAGTTAGAACTGTTAATTGATGGAGGTGAAACAATGACCTTTGATAATGATAAAGCTCATGCATTAGCAATTGCATTTAAGTGTGTGGTCATAATATGCCTGTTGATTCTAAACCCAAAAATGTGTCAGAATAATGAACCAGATGCAGGGTAAAATAGAAAATACTATGACTCATCCTACTGGGGGTTCTCATGTAAAATTTACAGCATGCTGGGACACAGCTGAGCAGACCAGACCTGTTTCCCGTGTCTGGACAGCTGGCTTCCTAAAGGAAGAAAAGACTAGGCAGTCTAATCTGCATATATTGATTTCTGCTTCCAAATACATCATCAGAATTCACCAGAAAGGATCAAATGAGTGAGTGTAGGGACCAGACAAGTGTAGAATTTTACCTAATCAAGGACACAGAATTTACCTAATCAAGGACACAGAAACAAAAGGCAAAGTGAGATTCCTTATTGAAAGGGAGAGAGAGAGAGACAGGGAGAGGGTGAGAGGTATGGAGAAAGGAACAAGGATAGGGAGAGGGAGAGGAAGAGAAAGAACTAGTTATAAGACAAAGACTAGCGACAAGTCCCAGTTAAATATATCCTAGTTCCTACGGGATCTGACTCAGCAGCTTGTCAAGTCATTTAAAAACTAGCTTATCACAAGATTTCATTTCCACTTTTGCTGTTACCCTCCTAATATTTTTATGTTTTGTTAGAGAACTAAAGACATTTCAAGTTTCAAAGGAGTTCAATTCTAAAGATGAAACTGGGGAAAACATTAGTAGATCTGCATGATTTAAAGAGGGAGTGGTGAGGGAAGGTGAGAAAAAATGTGGTAAGAAATAACATGTGATATCTATCGATTGATCAGTTGATCTATCTACCTATCTACCTAGCAACCACATAGCTAGGAAAGGGGAATGGCTAGGATAAACTATGCTGCTCAGCATTCAAACTTACACTCTTTTTAAAATTATAAAAAAATTTCAATATATGTTGGCAGAGGTGAGTTGGGGATGAGCTTCTTCATAACTCTTTTCCAAGGATTAGCTTGATAGATATGATAGGTGTAGGTCAAGGAAATAATGCTGAGGAAAGAAAAAAAAGGAAGAGATGTGAGTAGACATGGGCTGGTATGTGTATGTTTACAAAAAAACAGTTATTCATCCATAAAGTTAACAATATCCATGTCCAAATAAATAATGAATTATCCTCCTCAGCATTATTTTTGCACTACGGTTTGCAAAATTTTTCTTTTTTTAATTTGTATTTTGAAATGCTGCTCACCAAGGAGATCAATAAGATGGGAGAAAAGAATTATGAATGAATGCATGAACAATTTGATAACAGGAATAGTTCCAAAAGCACTTTATGCTGGGATCAAATGGGATAGAAAATACACATGCATTTGAATTTTTGGAGTATCATTTGGTTTGAAAGAGTTCTGCAAAAGGTCACACAAATACTTTGAACCCAAGCAGGGACATTTATTAAATTGTGTAGGAACTGAGTGAAAGTATACTTAGCTTATTTGTGTACCCAGCATATAGAAGTCAAAGTTTATTAATTTGGGGGAAAAATGTATTATTTGTATATAAAAACAGTGATGTACTTTTGTGTTGCTGAATATATATATGATGATTAAAATGTGCAGATGGATAGACTTCGGAGAGCACATAAAGAGCAAGTATTAGAACAAAGGTTGCATGTGGTTGATTATGATTCAAATCATTAATGTGACTTAATAATGCAAAGAATAGTATATTGTTATTTTGTTTTAGATTTATAAAATGTTTAATGTCTGCTCTAATTAGTTAAAATTCTCCTATGCTATCTGAGCAAAAGAAAACATTACAATACACTTAGATGATCATTTTAAAGGTGGTATATGGATGACAAAGGTGAAGTTGAAAAAAAGCAAATCTCCCAACTCCCTTATTATACTAAGAATAAATAGGAAATAGGACCTAATTATATAAAAAATAAATTATTGTAGTAATCTAATTACCCACACTGTTTCATTCTCCTGTACCACAGATTTTTAAAAAGTAATCAGAAACCTTAAATGTATCTCCAATTTATGTCTTATTTTGTCTAGATGATTGTTGGTGGTATGTGGGATGGAGAGCCATTATGATGTTATCAAGTTATGGGGTCTTTTGGGATTGGCATCTGACTGCTATGTCCAAGATAAACCATTTCAATATTGTCAAATAACAAGATAAATATGATTAAATAAAGAAAAGACATAATTGATCTCACCATTGGTGATTATATGAGGTACACGATGAAGTTAAGTAAATTCACATTGATCTAAGATGCTATACCAACTCTCAGCAATGCTAGCAATCTAATATAGCTCAAGATTCAATAAAAGGTAGACTTTATTAATCAGAGTGTTCTCAAAGGCTATTTTTTTCTTTGCCTCCTTTTATGGTTTAGAAGATTAAAGCCTTAAAATTTTCCAGAAAAGTTAACTATATTCATTTATAAGTATGTTGGTATCCATTGATAAAATAATCTTTAAAAGGGATAATGTAAAATATTTAAAAGCCTGCTCTAAAATAATAATGAATTATCTGCTAGATACTTTTCAAATAAACCACTAATATCAGATGCAATTAAAATTAACACTGAAGGCTTGGTGAACGCCAAAGAATCTACTTTATTAGAGGCAGACTTAAGCTTCTCTGTTTACATTTGACAAAAGAAATAAAACTACTGTCTCTGGTTTTCCTAGGGAAGTCATTATTATTTTTAAGCCCTTCTTCTATATTTTACTGTAAACAGAAAAATTAAATTTCTTTCATTTTTAGGTGGTTTGAAACAATATGGAACAAGGTTACGTTAGAATCAGTTCTTAATGCATTCTCGGGGATTTTGTTTGTTAGTTCTGCATTGATAGATAAACTAAACTTAATAACAAATTTAAGCATGAGAAAATATTTTTGAGACTCTTTTTCAAATCTAATCTTTCTCTTCTGGATCCTTGAGATAATCAGATAGTTTGATTAAACAATAATGTGATAATCTCATACTTCCTTGTATAGTGTTCTTGAGATTCAATTTATATCACAAGTTGGTATGAAATCACAAAGTTTTATTCATTTTTCCTCAACTAGTTTTGTTTTAAAGGAGCCATCTTCCCCTTGCCTATGTTTCCTGTCACTTTAGTTAACCTTTCATTTCTCTTTGGTTTGGAAGATTTTATTTTTGGTTTGAAGATTACTTATAATAACTTGCGCATCCACACTCAGTCTTTGAGAATAGGTAGTTTTGAGAAACAGTGCTATTCACGTCTCGGATTTTCCTAATGTCACCCTGGTTCTAGTTTCCTATTTACGTCCACTTTGGAAAGAATAAGAAACACTATTTTGTTTCATAATAAATAAAAGGAAAGATCCGAAGTTTCAGGCCAACTGAAACCTTCAGGGTAGTTTCTCCATTTCTTAGTATAAATTAATGATACAAAATTTCAGTAAGAGGATAATTTTAAGAGATCTATTGTACAACATGATGAACATGGTTAATAACAATGTACTGTATACTTGTAAATTTCTAAGAGAGTAGACCTTGAGTGTTCTTATCACATAAAAATGAGAAGTGTGTGAGGCAATGTATATGCTACTTAGTTCAATTTAGCCATTTCACAATGTGTGATATACATATTTCAAAATATCAAGCTGTTCACCAGAATATAGAAAACTTGCTTTTATTTTAAAAATAAATAGTTTAAAAAGAGAAAAGTTTCTTGTTGTTGTTTTGTTTTCTACCTGAGGCTTTACTTTAACTTCTCTTGATATTTCTTATTAACTCTGTAAGAGGTGTTTTCCATTTTGATTTTCTTGTTTGCTTTTTTTTTCCCAGGGCATTTCTAAAATGGAAGTTAATATTTCATGGAACAATTATAAATACATTTCTTGGCAGGAACTTTTCTGTCCCTTAACATGACTCTTAGGGTGGACTTTTCAGAAGGACTTTTTTTTTTTTGAGTTGGAGTCTTACTCCATCGCCCAGACTGGAGTGCAGTGGCCACTCCCGGCCACCGCAGCCTCGACCTGCTGGGCTCCGGCGATCCTTCCGCCTCAGCCTTCCAAGTAGCCGGAATTACAGGCATGCACTACCACAACCGGCTGATTTTTGGTTTTTTTTTATTTATTGTAGAGATGAGGTCTTGCTGCCCAGGCGGGTCTCGAACCCGCGGGCTCAGGCAATCCACTCACCTCAGCCTCCCAAAAGCGCGGGATCACAGGTTGAGTCACTGAGCCCGGCCAGAAGGACTTTCTAGTGAACAGAGAGCAGTTTTTACCAAGGGCGTGACGAAGTGTTGAGACGTTAATGCACAAGCACCACTCAAATTAAAGTTCTTGTCAGAAACATTTGGATCTGAAGGGAAAAATGCATCTCTTGTTCTAGTTTATGCAGCACTTTTATTATTAAAGAGTTTTTATATAAGAAACTGAGGAATCTTTCCATTTCTTTTACTGGCATTTTGCCAAAGACAGAAAAATTACAATTAACTTTTTTTCACAATAGAGATGTGAAAATTGCAAATAATTTTTAAAATGTGTGTCAAATCAAGAACAACACCAGATTTGTATGGTGTCAATGGCATGGTATTTACAACCTCAGACACACCTAGATTAAATTCCTAATAAACCATGTAATTGCTTTGTGAGTATAGGCAAGATAGTTCACTGTAATTCTCCTACTTTTCACTTAAAAATGATGAAAATAGTAGTACAATTGTTCCCAGATTGTGGTAAGGATTACAAAAAATATGGCACAACTAATGTATTAGAAATTATTATCTATTATTGTTATTATTAAACCAGACCTATATTTTTATCACAGAATAAAACAATTACTGTTTTTGCTTTCATACTGTTTAATATTTTGTAAAGTTACTGCTTTCTCTCTGCTGTTTTTTCCATTCTAAGAAAACTGCTTTATTCCAGGACAATAATGACTTCCTATTTGCTGAATATATGGGCACTTTTCAGACTTCATCCTCAATCCACTGCAACTTTTAGCACTGTTTATGAACGCTTTCTTCTTGCCACTCTTATATTTTGCCTTCTGAATTGAGTCGAGAACACAGAGGAATGTCAATGTGTGAACCGCTTCTCTTGACATCTTTTCCAGCTCCCAAGGAACTCCCCTGTGTTTGATGCCCTATATATTTACTCTGTATCACCTATCTCCTCTCCAGACTGTATGAGTTGACTTTTCCACTATGGACCTTTCAAAAGTAAAGGTAGAAAACTCACATATTTCCTACTTAAAACAGATAACATGAGATTGTAACAATAGAAAAAATATCGTATTGTAGGTCTAGCTCTAGCATCATAAGCTATCTATGCTCCCTTAGCAAATTATCCTATGCCACTGGCATACAGGTACCTTGGATCTGTACTTTTGTCTCAAGAAATAAGCTAAAAAATTAAAGAAGAATAAAAAGAATATTGATTGGAGATTTGTAGTTGAGAGATATTTAGAATGGCCCCAGTGACTTTTTAGTTGGAAGTCAGATATAACTGTCTTTTCAATCAGGAACAGGTAATTAAAAGACAGAACAATTAGAACATGAGGCAACAGAAAAAGTTTAGATATTATTGCTAGAATAAGATAGAACAATAATCATCAAGGATGTTTGTTAAAAATGCAGACTTCAGTCACTATGTATTTTGGGCAATGTCTAGAGGGCATCTTACATGTGCTCTCAAATAAATTCTTCCCTGCTAACTACTGTTCTGTCCTGCAAAGACTCTGCAGGGCATCTGCCATGTCTACTGCAAGTTATCAGGGGTTACACCTGTACCCGGCTATTTCTCCTCTCAGAAAATGTTATTCGGCCAGAATACTATGTTCTGTAAAACACAAGTATCAATAACCTTAGTTTTAAAACCCTTTTGACCTCCCTTTGGCTCTTCGTGCAATGTTTATCATCACAATGCTCAAAAATGGGGAGAAATGCATTTTTTCTCTTATTGGTTTCTTTCTCCTCGATGCCCATTTGCTTACAGGAAATCATTCTTCCATGCCCTTTTCTTCTACTACATATTGTAAAGTAAACACGTATCTTAGACGTTGCTAGCTTCACACACACACACACACACACACACACACACACACACACACACATATATTTTGCCAAACTATTACAAAGGTCTTCTGCTGACATCTGCTTCTTGTCTCACCCTATTTGGTCCATTTCCACCCTCTCTGCTAGATCAGTCTTTTTCTAATGCTTATTTCATCATAACACTATTTGGCTTAAGATCCTTTAATGACCACCTAACTACCTATTACTTTCAGGATAAAATAGAATTCAACACAACCTGTATTCTGTTAATCTTTCAGTCTTGGTTCTCACTAATTACCTTCAGATCTCATGCCTTTCACTCAGAAGTTGTTTCTCATAGCCTATGTCTTTGCTGAAATTATTGTGTGTAATATATTTTCTTCATTTACTGGTTATAAACCTTTTAATCAAATAATACTGTAAAGTCAGTTTTGTCTGGGATCATTTCTTATATACATATTTTTATTTCCCTGCTTTCCAGCACAGGACTTTGAATATCTTTGCTAAAATAAGGCAAAACAAAAACAAACAAAAATCTGTAGGAATAATGGAAAATAAGACTGGAAGGAAGAAAGGAAGAAAAGAAGGGAAGGAGAGAGGGAGGGAGGAAGGAAGGAAGAGAGGGAGGAAAAAAATCACAGATTTTTCTCCAGAGATCAACACCTAAGCTAAAAGGTTTGTTCCACACCCTCACATATTAATACTTCACTTTTCTTGTGTACTCCTACTACAAAAACAAAACTAATACATAGAGAGTAATAAGCCATTCTTAGCTATAATTGCCCAGTGCTACTCTTCTCACTCCTTTCCTCCCAGGTGCACACCACTAATGTGGCCATCAATCCATGCGGCCAGATATTAAAAGGCAATCCATACAATTCCTTCAGTCATTCATATTTCTGGGCAGGGACGGAGGTCAGAGAGATAAAGAAATACTCCCAAACCGAGGAAGGTAATAATATTTACAGGGAAGGTAATAATATTTGCAGGGGAGAAAGCAGTGAGAATCCATAAGTTAAAGATTTTTTAAATAAAAAAAAGCCAGGTTTCCCTGGCTTTGTGTTCTGAAATAACCCTTGAGTATACCTCCAAATCTTTAGCCAAGTCGGATGGAACAGTCCATATTCTTTGATTTCTCAAAGCTTTAGTGAATATCAATGGAAGGTAATACATTTTATTGCTAATGATTTCCACAGTTTATCACCAGACATCTAATTATTAAGAAAGTAAAAAAAGAAGTTGGGCATGACTGTTATTTATCCATACATAGTCTTTTAGCCAAGGCCAACATTTTATAGTCTACTCTGTGAAGCTGAGGCTAGGGCTTGGCAAACTACCTTTCACAGATCTTGTTTTCAGCTAGCTTTTTGTTGAATGGGCTTTAGTGGGACAGTGGATGGCAAGTGGAGAGAAAAGATTCATTTCCTGTTTTCTTGCTATTCCCAGCATCATTACACCAGTAGTGATTCTTTGCCCCAATATCACCAGTTAGTCCCAGACTACAATTTCTTTTATCACTTCTAAAACCAATCCCATAACACGAAGCTGTCTAACACCCTATACTTGTTGTCAGAACTCACTTACAGGACCTCTCCAAGCTTCTGGTAACAGAACACCTTCTCTTTGTTTTTCTAGCTACAAAGTATTAGATGCTTTCTACAGTTTTTTTTGTGTTTTTTTTGGTGGGGGGGTGGGTGGGTACTTCAGTGTTTACTTTTTGATCTGTTACTACCACTCCTCTCCCCAAATAATAGTTTACTGATAGCCTAGGTTGAATCTACTTTCTTAAAATATCTAGTGACAGA
Organism: Cephalopachus bancanus; assembly: GCA_027257055.1. NCBI lineage: Eukaryota > Metazoa > Chordata > Mammalia > Primates > Tarsiidae > Cephalopachus > Cephalopachus bancanus. Next base: position 4,642,824 of record JAPVLO010000012.1, read on the forward strand.
TCTGTTTTCCCAAGTCTACTCTTCTACATCAGGAAAACTCTGGACTCTGTTTTGAGTCTTCTTTTAATTCAGAGGTCTGTACTGTACTTGTATCATATAATTTCTATATTTATACTTCCTGCCACCAAGCTTATACTCATGTGTCTGTACTACATTAAAGGAATTTTATTTCATTTTCATGTTTCTCATTTCTAGCCAGCCTCATTTCCTGCCATGCTCAAATACAAGTTTACATGGTAATTATTCCCTTGTTCTACATATCTCACATGTCTGCACATATGTTATCTGTGTAGCTTTGCTTATACTGTTTCCTAACATTTCATTCCTGCCTATCCAAGTTATCTGCCTCAAAGTTCTATTCCAGCCCCTCTCATATTTAGTGGCAATCTCTAAAACACCTTATAATAGTCATTTTTTCCCCTAAACTATTGCAAGTATAGTTTTTCAGCAAACGATGTAGACTATATTATCTTAAAACAACGATGAAGATGTTGATGATGACAATTTCTTGTTTATCATCCTTGTCTTCTGAAATTAAAAGTCACGTGAGGACAGAGGTCATATTCTCAATTCCTTTTCTATTGCTCATTGGACATATCATATAGCTAGTTTCACAGAGATACTTCTTAGTTAAATTCTAATATCTATTTTCTTCCAGCAGCTTCACAAATAAGAATAGTTCATCCTTTTTTTCCGTCAATGTAGATGGTTCTGAGTGTTATGTGTCCAGCACACCAATGCTTGCTTGCCTTGCAATATGGGAAGAGGATTTTCTTAACAGTGATAAAGTTTTTTAAACTTAGCCCCTATAAAATTATTCTGGCAGGTTTACTATTGTTCTAATTCTTTAAAGGCCTTTATTGAAATTTCAGAATTGACATATACTTGGGTAATTGAAATTCTCATACCCTTTCATGATATGTCAGTGGTTCTATGACTGAACTATCCTAAAAAGATTTTCTCTCAACTAAAAATGGTCTGTTTGCTAGTAGAAAACAAGTTGGAGAAATTATGCAGTCTTTGCTTTAATTCTAATCTTTATGACTTAAGTCTCTACTGAGTGATTTTCTACATTTTCTGTCTGCATCAGTGTTCCAACTAGGTGAATTATAGGAGCTGACTATGGAAAATTACCACTTAAAACTAAAAGTGCAGGAACACTTCATCCTAAGAGGTGCTCAATATCAAAGAAAACAGTCAGTTCAAAAACAAAGTTTGTCATTTGTTTTTAAATAACATTGTAAAAACAGATGATATTTCAACTTGTTCTTATGTGGTACATTTTTTAGCAAGTAAAATTGACTTAAGGAAAAAAAACCAGAATATTCTATGCTACTTTTTCTTTAGTAGTGAGGTGGAAGGGTCTTAAAAATAAACTTTTTAAGCCGGGCTGGGTGGCTCAGCCTGTAATCCCACGCCTTTGGGAGGCTGAGGTGAGTGGATTGCCTGAGCCCGAGGGTTCGAGACCCACCTGGGCAGCGAGACCTCATCTCTACAATAAATAAAAAAATCAGCCAGGCGTGGTAGCGCGTGCCTGTAATTCCGGCTACTTGGAAGGCTGAGGTGGAAGGATCGCCGGAGCCCAGCAGGTCGAGGCTGCGTTAGCTGGGAGCGGCCACTGCCCTCCAGTCTGGGCGACTGAGTGAGACTCCGACTCAAAACAAAAAAAAAATAATAAATAAATAAATAAATAAATAAACTTTTTAAAGTGTGAATGGTAATGTGAGAATGGAATGTGAGATATGTTATATATCTTCACTCTCTAATATGTTACTGAAAAAAATGTACAAAATTCTAGTAGTACATTAATTAATGGGCTGCTACAGAGTATAAAAATTGGGAGGCAAAAGAAGCTCATTTGGTAAGTCTCCGCACACTCCAATGAAGTCATGCCTTTGCTGGTTCAGTTCTAGAAACTGACAAGGAATAGTTGCAGAAAAATTATAAACATTTAAGAGACAGTAGTATTCCATTAGAACTTTCATCTTTTACCTTGATAAGTCTTTCCATTAATGTCTTTCTCTCTGCCTCCTTTCTAGCCCTTTGTGCTTTTGAGAGCTCAGTTCTCTTACCACCTTTAGACAGAGGCAGGTTGTAACACTAGCCTCAGTTCTATCATCAGATAAGTTGAAGATACAATTCACCCATCAAGAGCTGGGATCAGTTCCACTCAGAGCTACTCAGATAAAATCTACTACCTGCTGGCCATGGCTGCCTGTATTCTTTCCCTCCTTAAATCTCTTTTTAGTCCTTACTCCCCTTAGCATCACTGTTTTCCAACCTTACAGCCTGAACCTCATTTCAGACTGGTATTTCATTTTCCCATTACTACTAGAAGCAGCTTTAAAGAACTATTTTTATTTTTCTAGTCCTAATAACAGGAACCTGGAAAATCAAGAATAATTATTACCAGGACTCCCTGCAGCTGCATTCTTCCTGTTGATAGAACACATTGAGAACACCATGATGGTGAATGTGGCAGAAATTCAAGTACTTTTTGGTGATCTAGTTTATCTTCTGGGCGATAAAACTACCTAAGTCTTCTTTTCTTCCTACTGATCAGTGAATTATTTCCAAAAACACTTCAAAATATATTATTGACTTGTCTGTATGAATTACTTGCTTCGCAGCTTGTGCTCATTTTCTAATCTCTCAGTGTGTGTGTGTGTGTGTGTGTGTGTGTGTGTGTGGTGTGTTTCATAAACCTTTTGACCTTCCTCTGATTCCTAGTAGAGATAGAGAGTAGCTAATTAAATTTAGTGAAGCTTTCTATCTTTAACTACTATAAAATGGGATTGCAGTAGGAGATTGAGCAAAAGCCAAGTGCCTCCTGTAGACAGGTTTATGCTTTCATTCAATACAAAATATTTGAGGATTTATTCTGTATTTCTGTTACCTGTTCTGTTAGGCATGAGGTTTGGCTGCATGACTCACATACATCTGACTGATACAGTGGTTTTCCATCAGAATACGGTGTTTTACTGTACTAGCAGATTAAGAAGTTGGCTTATTACAGCTTCATGGTTGCTAGTAGACAGCATGAGATGCTAAGGTCACAGGAAATGGGTTTTATTACAGCACAGCAAGCACACTGTCAAGTCCCACAGGGTAATGCAGAAGGGCCCAGTTGGCCATGAAGCATGCAGTGAGTTTGCATTGCAGGTGGGAATCTCTAAGCTTGGAACATCACTGCTTCCATCGGGAGCTTGCTTTTTATATTGATGAAGACTATCTCATTCTTCAAGGTTGTTCACTGCAAATACAACCTTAAGAAATATACTGTGTAAAGAACAATAATGGTCTTGCATTATTGTAATACCCAGAAAAAAGGGGCATGAATACTTAATATTCATGTCAGATTACCTTTCCTAGTATTCTTTAACTTCCATTTTCATAAGATTCTCTTGAATAATTTATTTAAAATTCATATTCTTTGATACTATGTAGAAAGATTTTGGCTCAACAATTCTGACATATTGCCCAAGAAACTGCATTTTTTAAAAATAATTAACAGGTGATTCTGAAGCAGATTTCTCCTACTTATTGCCTCCAAATTGTTTTTCTATGCATGGTATCATGGAAAATTGAGTTTGATGTATTCAATGTTGTCGGGAGTCACAACTCCTAACAAGGCAAAGTAAGGGTTACCTGAAAATGGGAAAAACGCTGGCTGGGAGCAAGGCCCCAGCTAAAGCCGCTGTGCTGGAGGCAAAGTCCCATGGATCCCATTGATGGGCCCCTTTGATCTTTAGGAGTGTGTGCATAAGACAGAAAGTACCCTTTTTTGATGAAGCATTAACTGAGAGACGAGGATGATGTATTGGTGAAACTGAAGTTTGAGACATGAATAAGGAACACAGCAAAAGCACAGACATTAGAGACACTAGAGAATGTTCTATTACCTTCGTTTCCATGAAAAGCAAAACCATTGTATATAAGGAAAATAAAAAACTTTCTCATTCTTTATTTTTAATGGTTAACAAACCCTAAACTAAAATAACACCTTAGAAGGGTAAGATGGAGGAGGAAGTTTGTGAGACCTGAGACAAGTCAATCCTGAGGACAGCTGCTTTTAAACATGACTTAAGAAAGTATAAACATAGTAGATATAAGTTGTAAGAATAAAATGATCTAGTAGTATAAGTACAATAATATAGGAAAGAATAGCTTAAGTAGATAAAAATAGGATGATGATTAAAGATAATTAGATAAAAATAATTAAAAAGAAAGTAAATATAGGATATAAGAGTAAAGTATAATTCATATAAAGGTTGTTAAGCATTATTAGATTATGATTTATATAAGCAAAATAAGAATAAAGATAGATACATAATAGGAAAGTTTATAGGAAATAATTAAGAAATAATAGTTATAAGAAACAGTAAAATTAGTTATAGATGTAAACGTCAATATATTGCTGTTAAGTTACATGTAAGAATTGTTAGAAATATGATATAAAAGGGATAAGGGTTGAAAGGTTACAGTTAATTATTTTTAGCAAAAATTGTTTCATTCCTGACTGTTGGTTTTAACATAATGGAAACAAAAAAAGAATAGGGAGAATCAAATAAATCACTGTAGAACGTTTGATTGTGAAACATAATGTAAGCTTTTGTGGGCATATGAGTGAGGGGGTTGAGGGTTGAAAATGCCTTATATAAACATGTGAAAATTGAATAAACTTTGGAAGAGTCCCGAACTCGACCCAGGGAGTTGACTTATGTCTTCTTCCTTCGCCGTGTCTGATTCTCTCGCCTTAGGCCCTAACCCTTGTGTTGGAGCAGGACTCTAACACAATGTACAGTTAAGTGCTTGTAAAAGGGAAAGAGAAAGAGAGAGAGAGAAACAAAAAATTCAAAACCTAAACATACCATACATTCCATAGTCAAGAATTGACACATATAGGACTATCTGTTATTCTGGAATATATGATCAATTCTGAGCACAGCAGAGACATTATACTAAATTACTGCATTTTGGCAATATATTCATGTGAGTGTTGTAAACACAATATGAACTAGGAAGAGGTATGAGAGAGGAGTCAATGAGTCTGAGTTCAATGGAGTTGGATTGCTCCTTTTTAAGAATCAGATGATTATTAGTATAATAGTTCAGAAAAAAAGTCTACATTTTAAGATCTATTTTTGAGCTTATTCTTCTAAAAATGATATAACTTTTACAAAGTAACAGTATCTGTTAATTCAACTGTGAAATAGGGATAATATTTGCCTTACCTGGGAGGTGTTGTGACGCAGATTGAGAAAATGCATATAGAGCATCTAGTCAGCTGGAAAGTAATATGTGGATGCCAGCAATGGTGATAATATTTTTCATGGTACATTGTGTCATTTAAGAAAAATGGAGCCTATCCTGAATAACAAATGCAGAGCTTTGGAGTATGTCTTTTTTAGGACAGCATGTTAACCAATTAGCCCACATAACTCAAATAGAAATAGTTTTGATGCATTATTCCAGCACTTACTAAGGGATTTGTTGTTAGGACATCCCTATTTACAAATTTTTTCTTTTGATAATTGCTATTAAAAATTTATCTATCTTGCCTTTTTCTACATAACAAAATTAGAGGTAATTAAGTTTCATTAACATGGAAATAATTTTAATATATGTAAACAGCTACTCACTCAGAAGGCCTTAGCATTGTTTCTATATGATTATTTTTCTTCAACTCTTGCTCTTTGAGCTCTTCAGTGTAAATTTACCAGTTTAGTACAAAATGGCAGTACTATTGATAGTCAAGGCATTTTGTAATAATTTCTGGGCACAGCCTGAAGTTTATAGCTGAGGAAATTTATTCTCAGCAGCTTCTTCCTGAGTGACTTGTCGTGATAGAACACAACTCTGCTGCATATCTAGTGAGCACAGGTGGTCATGTTTGAGAACTATTTTAAATGAGAGAGTTGAATTAAACTAAGTTGTCTATGTAGAACAGTTGTCTATGCTCTGAGTGCTAATTCTGGGCAGCTAAGTGGTCTCCACCATAATGTCCTCTACCAAGAGTTCTTTTTTTTTTTAAGATATGGGGTACAATTCAGGATTAGGTATACCAATGGTCATCATACAGATAAAGTTTGGGTTTCCATTTGATCCCCACTTTGCCTGGTTTGAGATCACGTATCCTTATTGATGTTGTGCCCCCCCCTGTCCCCTGCTGTCACCTACCCTGACAATATTCTGCTACGGCCAATCAGTTTCTTATAGTATTATGGTAAATGTTCAGGGTCCACTTTTGAGTGAGAACATGTGGTACTCTGTTCTTTGTTTCTGTGATAGATCACGGCATATAATAGATTCCAAATCCATCCAAGTTGTTGTGAAGTACATATGTTTGTCCTTCTTTATGGTTGCATAATATTCCATTGTGTATATGTACCATATTATTTTTATCCAGTACAGTTTTGATGGGCAGCATGGTTGGTTCCATGTTTTTGCTATTGTGAATAGTGCTGCAATAAACATGCGGGCATCGTTTTTGTAGGATGATTTGAGTTCCTCTAGGTATATTCCCAGTAGGGGGATTACTGGGTCATATGGAAAGTCAATGTCTAGTTCTTTTAGAAATGACCACACTGTTTTTCAAAAAGTTTGCACTAGTTTGCATTCCCACCAGCAGTGTAGAAGTATTCTTTTTCTCTGCATCCTCACCAGCATCTATGGTTTTGTTTTATTAATGATGACCATTCTTACTGGAGTTTAGCGGTATCTCAATGTGGTTTTCATTTACATTTCTCTGATGATTAGTGAGGCTGAGCACTTTTTCATGTGTCTGTTGGCTGCCTGTATATCTTCTTTTGAAAAGTGTCTATTCTTGTCTTTTGCCCACTTTGTAACGGGACTTTCTTTCTTTCTTTCTTTCTTTCTTTCTTTCTTTCTTTCTTTCCTTCTTTCTTTTTCTTTCTTTCTTTCCTTCCTTCTTTCTTTCTTTCTTTCCTTCCTTCCTTCCTTCCTTCCTTCCTTCCTTCCTTCCTTCTTTCTTTCTTTCTTTCTTTCTTTCTTTCTTTCTTTTCCTCTTGGGATGTTTGAGTTCCTTATAGATCCTGGATGTTAGGTCTTTGTCAGATATACAGTTGGCAAATATTTTTTCCCATTCTGTGGGCTATCTCCTTGCTCTCTTGGTGGTTTCTTTTGCTTTGCAGAAACTTTTAAGTTTGATGAGCTCCCACCTGTCTATCTTATCTTTTATGGCTTGGGCACTTGGGGCTTTGATCAGGAATTGGTTGCCAGTTGCAATTTCCATTAGGGTTTCTCCTGCATTTTCTAAGGTTCTTATAGTTTGAGGTTTTATATTTAGGTCTTTGATCCATTTAGAGTTGATTTTTCTGTATGATGGCAGGTAGGGGCCTGTTTCAATTTTCTGCATGTGGTCACCCAGTAGCACCATTTACTGAATAGGTTCTCCTCTCCCCACTGGTGGGTGGTGGAGGCTATGTCAAAGACAAGTTGGTTGAGAAATTGAGGTTTGGCTTCTGGAATCTCTATCCTGTTCCATTGGTCCATATGCCTATTCTTGTACCAATACCAGGTTGTTTTGATTATTGTAACCTTATAGTAAAGTTTAAAGTCTAGAAGTGTGATACTTTCCACTTTGTTCCTCTTGCTGAGGATTGTTTTGACTATTTGTGGTCATTTATGTTCCCATAGAAATTTCTGTATTGTAATTTTCAGGTCTGAGAAGAATGATGCTGGTAATTTAATGAACATTGCATTGAATTTGTAGATTGCCTTGGGTAGCATGGACATCTTAACAATGTTGATTCTTCTTATCCATGAGTATGGAATGTTTTTCCATTTCTTTGTGTCTTCTTGGATTTCTTTGTGCAGTATTTTGCAGTTTTCATTGTAAAGGTCTTTCTCTTCTCTGGTTAGGAATACACTGAGATATTTCATTTTGTTGTGGCTATCGTGAATGGGATTGTGCTTTTCATTCATTTCTCTGCCTGTTTGCTTTTGGTGTATAAGAACGAAGCTGTCTTTTGCACATTTATTTTGTACCCTGAGACTTTCCCAAAGTCCTTTATCAGTGAAAGCAGGTTTTTGAAAGATTCTCTTGGATTTTCAAGGTATAGGATCATATCATCAGCAAAGAGGGATAACTTTACTTCCTCTTTTCCTATTTGGAAAACCCTGACTTCCTTCTCTTATCTAATTGCTCTAGTTATAACTTACAATACAATGTTGAACAAGAGGGGTGAGAGTGGGTAGTCTTGTCTAGCTCTGGTTTGCAAGGGAAGTGTTTCTAGTTTCTGCTCATTTAGCAATATGCTGGCTGTGAGTTTATCATAGATGTGCCTACTATTTTGAGGTGTGTTCCTTCTAAGCGTAGGTGTTTGAGGGTTTTTATCAAGACAGGATGCTGGATTTTATTAAGTGCTTTTTCTGAATTTAATGATATAATCATGGGGTTCTTGTTATTACATCTGTTGATATACTTAATTACATGTATGGTCTTGCAGATGCTGAACAAGCCCTGAATCCTGGGGAAGAAGCCTGTTTGGTCATAGTGGATGATTTTTGAAATGTGTTGTTCCATCAAATTTGGCAGACTCTTGTTGAGAATTTTTGCATCTATGTTAATTAGGTATTTTATCCTATAGTTCCCTTTTTTTTTGTTGCTTCTTTTCCTGGTTAGGGTATCACTGTGATGACAGTTTCCTAAAATGATTTGGGGAGAATTCCATTTTTCTCAACTGTCTGAAATACTTTCAGTAGGATTGGTATCAGCTCCTCCTTGCACATTTTGTAGAATTCTCCTGGAAAGCTGTCTGGTCCAGAGTTTTATTTTTATTTTTTTTATTTATTTATTTTTTTTCTTGTAGGTAGTTTTCTTATAACAGAGTCAATTTCCTGGGTTGCTATTGGTTTATTTAGTGTCTCAATGTCTTCTTGTTTCAACCTTGGGAGGTTGTGTGATTTCAAAAAGTCCTCCATTTTATTTAGGTTTTCAAGCTTTTTAAAAAATTTTTACAGGTGTGCATCATAATCTTGATAATTTTTTGTACTTCTTTAGGGTCAGTTGTGATTTGACTTTTCGCATTTCTGATTGCGTTTATTTGGGCTTTTCTCTCTTTTCCTCAGTCCTTCTGGCTAGGGGTCCACCAATCTTGTTTATTCTTTCCAAGAACTAGTTTTTTGTTTTGTTGATTTTTTCTTCTATGTCCCATATATGGACTTTGACTTTGGTGATCTGGATTCTTCTGCTAATGTTAGGGTTTTGGTGGTCTTGTCTTTCCAACTTCCTTAAGTGATATGTTAGGCTGTTAACTTGTGATTGTTCCATTTTCTTGATATGTGTTCACAGAGATATAAATTCCCCTCTTAGAACTGTTTTCATGGAATCCCAGAGATTTTGGTAGGTTATTTATTTGTTTTCATTTGTTTCCAGAAACACTTTAATTTCTGTTTTGCTCTCTGTGTTGACCCAGTAGTCACCCAGCATCATGCTGTTTAGTGCCCATGTTTTTGTGGATTGTGAAGGAATTTTGTTGATGTTGATATTTATTTCTATTCCATTACGGACAAGGTGACAAGGTGAATGGCAGTATTTTGATTTTTTGAAATTTGTTTATGCTTGATTCATGACTGAGGTTGTGATTGATCTTAGAGTACGTTCTATGTGATGATGAGTAGAATGTATATTCTGCTGTTGTTGGATGGAGTATTCTGTAGGTATCTATTAAGTCCATTTGGTTGAGCATCAAATTAGGGTTCCAGATCTCTTTATGATTTTTTTTTTTGCATCAATGATCTATCTAAGGTTCTTAGTGGGGTATTTAAATTGCCAGCTATATAGTGTTGGAGTCAGTATCTTTTTTTAGTTAGTAGTTGCTTTATAAATGTTGGTGCTCCTGTGTTGGGTGCATATATGTTTAGAATAGCTAGTTCTTATTGATAGATTGAGCCTTTAGCATTATGCAGTGTCCTTTGTATCTTTTTAAATTTTTGATAGCTTAAAAGTTATTTTGTCTGATATTAAGACCGTGACTCGGGCCTTCTTTTGAGATCCACTTGCCTGGAAACCCATTTTCCATCCTTTATGTTTGAGTTTGTGTGCATCACTTAGGGTGAGATGAGTTTCCTGGATGTAGCAAATTATTAGGTTATGGTATTTTTTTCCAATTTGTCAATCTGTGTCTTTTCAGTGGTGCTTTTGGGTTGATGTATGTGTGTGTTCTCAAGTTTGCTGTTGCAATGTATTCTCTGTTGATTCTGTATTCTGCTGTTCTTGTGGGAAGTGTGTGGCCCTTCCTTTTCTTCTTTCTTCTGTGCTTAGTACATTTTTAAGCAACTCCTGAAGAGCTGGTCTGGAAGCTGCACAATCTCTTAGAGACTGGATGTCTGGGAAAGATTTTAATTCTCCATCACTGATGAAGCTGACCTTGTCTGGGTATGAAATTCTTGATTAAAATGATTTATCTTTGAGGACTTTGAATATTGAACTACACTCCCTTCTAGTTTGTCGCGTTTCAGTCAATAGGTCTGCTGCTATTCTGGTTGCTTTTCCTTGGTAGGAAGTCTGACCTTTCTGTTTTGCTGCCTTTAGGATATTTTCTTTTGTGCCTATTTTGTGTAGATGAATTACTATGTATCTAGGGTTTGGCTTCTCATTTGATGTCTTGTGGGGGTTTTTTGTACTTCTTGTATTTGGATGATCACATCTCTGGTGAGATGGAGAAAGTTTTCTTGGATAATGTCCTGGAATACTTGCTCCAAGTTGTTCTCCATTTCCCTTCCTTCTTCTAGGATACCAATAGGCATTGGTTCGGCCTCTTGATATAATTGGATATCTTTTAGAGATTTTGCTCTTTCTTTCTTAGTTTTCTGTTTCTCACAGATTGGGTTAATTCCATGTTTTGGTCTTCATGTTCTGAGATTCTTTCTTCTGTTTGAATTCTGCTTTCCATGTTTGTCATCTTGTTACTTATTTCCTGCATGAAATTTTTCTGGCCAAAATCTCTTTTACAAGTTACTACACTGTTGCATCTTGTCTTTCTTCAGTCTTATTCACCCTTCCCATCTATTCTCTAATCCTTGTTGTTTTCTAGGGCCAGTCATTGGTGACTTGCTTTGTCCGGAGTCTGAAATCTGATTTTTCAGGCATTTCCTCCTTGGCACACTGGAAATTACCTGTGTTCCTCCACTAATTTTTTCCTCATTTGTGACAGATTTCTTTCTTTTTTCTTTAGTTCTGTTATTCAACAGAAGTGGGAGAGGTTTTCACTGTTGATGTTCGCTTAAGCCTCTATTCTTCCCTGATCAGGGCTCTGAATTTGTTCTATTTTTGTTTTGTTTTTTGTTTTGAGTTGGAGTCTCACTCTGTCACCCAGACTGGAGTGCAGTGGCCGCTCCCGGCCACCGCAGCCTCGACCTGCTGGGCTCCGGCAATCCTTCCGCCTCAGCCTTCCAAGTAGCCGGAATTACAGGCATGCACTACCACGCCCAGCTGATTTTTTGATTTATTGTAGAGATGAGGTCTCGCTGCCCAGGCGGGTCTCGAAACCGCGGGCTCAGGCAATCCACTCACCTCAGCCTCCCAAAGGCGCAGGATTACAGGCTGAGCCACCGAGCCCGGCTGAATTTGTTCTATTTTTAAATAGGACTGTGAGTGGAAACCTGTGCTGTCTTTCATAGTTTTGAGAGTCAAATAAGGTGGAGGACAGGGAGGAAGGATTCAGAAAGGACTTGCAAATCACAGTGTTCACTGATTGTGGTATGGGCTCTCTAAGACCCACTTCCCACTACCTCTCTATATAACAATGCTATGGGTATGTATGTGTTCTTCCTGATTTCAAGATAAGTAACAGCAAGGAGGAAAATAGAGATAAGTAGAATGAAATAAGATGGACAAAAATAAAAAATAACACAGAGCAATGAGAGCGGAAACCAAAGCAAAATTCAATTAGACACACACACACACACACACACACACACACACACAAACACACACACAAACTGGAATAGCAACAAAACAAAACAAAATCAACAACAACAACAACAACAAAAAAAACCCAGGAAAACTAAGCACACACACATGCCAAACCCAAAATGAAAGGAGAAGAAAAAGAAAAAAAGAAAATAGAAGGGAAAAAAGGGAATTCAAATTGCATTCTCACACATGTATTCACACACACACTGAACTAAAAGAAGAGAACTAAAAAGCAAAAAAAAAAAAAACCCTGAAAGATGAACACTTAATACTTCATGTACACACATAAACAGAAAACAAAAAATGAAAGAATAAAGAAAGAAAGAAAAAAGGAGTGAAGGGATGCAGATTGAACCCTCATATGCACATCCATGCACAAAGGAAAAATATTTTAAAAAATAACAAACAACAACAACAACAACAACAAAAACATGCCTTCTTGTGGCAGATTCTGTAATTTTTCCTCTCAGCTGCTCTTCTGCTGTCTCCTGCAGAGCTTCAACTTCATTCATAATCTTCCCAGTGTCCAGGCCAGGGAAGGAGGAGGGGGCAGTGGGGTTGGTGGAACTTCAGTCCTCCCCTCCCACCCCAGTATGGTCAGGGGATTCCCTCCAGTGGGGAAGTGTGAGATTGTCTTTCCCCCAAGTACTGGTGGGAGGTATGTGTGGGTTGTTGGGGGGAATGGCCCAGTCAGGTTTATCCTGGAGTGGAGTCTTCCTACTGGACTGATGTCCAGGCTCTGCCTGGATTCATCCCTCTCAGTTGTGCTCCAGTCCTGGATCTGATGTTCAGTCATGGGTCTGATATTCTGATGATTGCTAGGGAGGAGGGATTTGAGTCAGCCCTGGACTCACCACTGATCTCTTTGGAGGTCTTCCTCATCTTTTTCTGGCCACACCCTTTGCTCCTCAGTTGAACCAGGATAGGGAGTGAGTCAGGCACCTAAGACTCAGCACTCATTCTGTCCCTCCAGAGTTTGTGCTTTCAGGCTTTTAGAATGTCCCTTCTGGGTCATAATCAACCCCTGAGTAGTTAACCTGCTGATCACAGAGATCCGATCAAGTCTGTTGCTCTGTGGTAAGCAAGTCAGAGCACTTTCCTGCCCAGTTTTCAAGATGGTGTCAGGGTACCTCTTTCATCTTCTCCAGTGGGGTTCTGCCTCTGGCCTCCCTTGTTGTGCTCCTTCCACAGCCCTTGCTGCCAGTGTCCAGCCAGGAACTGCAGTACTGAGGAAGAACCTGGAGCTGGCAGTTTCTCCTGATAGCTTCTTCCCCGGAAGAGATTTGTTGATTTTTAAAAAATGGTGCTCAGTTCCTACACCCCAGAAACCACTAGAAACCAAGAAGAGCAGCTGTGGCACAAGCCACTTCAGGAGAGCCCTGGCCTGCCTAGAGCTTTTTAAAAATATGTGTAGTACAAACTGAGTAAAAGCATTTTGCAATAATTAAGTACCAGAGAAATACTGTAAACATTTGTGAAGTGAAGAATACTTCCTGCCTTTTAAATATTAGTAAAAGTTTATGATACCTGTACTACACTTTTTTTTTCTATTCAGAAAGTTTTTAAATTTTATTTTAAAAATGTAAGGTACTTAGGGTTAGGTACATAAATGATTATTTTACAGGGAAATTCCTCACTCCATCTATTATCATTTAAAATAAAGTCAATTGGAAACTTTAAATGAGCCCTTGACATAATCTTTATGATGATAAGCATTTCTTTCAGATTCCCCAGTTTTCAAGTTAGGATTGTTCATTGGTTGGAAAACTTTTTTTCTATAAAAGACCAGATAATAAGGCCAGTTGCAGAGGCTCAAGCCTGTAATCCCAGCACTTTGGGAGGTTGAGGCAAGAGGATTGCCTGAACTCAGGGGTTTCAGACCAGCCTGGGCAACATGGCAAGACTTCATCTCTGCAATAAAATTTTTAAAAATTAGCTGAGTGTGGTAGTGCTCACCTGTAGTTCCAGCTACTTAGAAGACTGACGTGGGAGGATTGCCTGAGCCCAGTAGGTCGAGGCTACAGGAGTGTGCCGCTGCACTACTACCTGGGTGATGGAGTGAGACTCCAATTAAAAAAAATAAAAAGGATCAGATAATAAATATTGTATGCTTTATGAATTTACCATGTTACAAATTTGAGGAAATTATGTAAGTAGTTGTATAACAAGTAAGAAAATAAATTTCCCCTAAATTTTTATTGATGAAAATCATATAAAAAATATTTATAACCTTTTTTGTAACATAAGTCTGCTGATGTAGAGAAAGGAAGTTTTTTGAATTAACATTTCATTTAATGGCGGTTCAAAGTTGGTGTTTCTTATTAGTAAATCTGTTATAAATATTCATTTGTAAAAACCATTCTTAATCATCAGGACACACAAAATATTCCAGTCAGTGCATCCAGTTTAACCCAAATCCATAGTTTTCCCATTTTTGCAGAAGTAGCCTATTTTCTATGTCTCCTTTTAGCCCTACCCCTGAGTGCTCTGTTAGCTGCTCAGTTAAAATAAAAGACTGAATGGTGAGTTTCAGAGAATACTCATTAGTGGTAATCATGGCACTGGAAAGTACTGAGGTGGAATTATTGGTAGAACACTTCAGTTATAATTAGTTTAATTTAAGAAAGGATTAATCAGTCTTCATTTCTCATATTGAAACTCTTTCCTAGAAATTGTTTGATAGACCTAGTTATATAGAACAAGAGACAAAGATTTTCTTCTTTATACACATTTTCAGAAAAAGGGGATACCTTATAATACACATTATATTTTTATGAAATATAATTCCTGATGTATAATTAAATCTTGTTTATTACTGGGAAAAAATTAAGTTATAGACGAGAGTGGTTTTGCAAGAAAACCAAAAATATTTACTAAATTAATGGAGGTCACAGTGATGATTGGGTCTCAATATACATATATTAAAATATATCACAGTGATGATTGGGTCTGAATATATATATATTAAAATATATATATTCTGAATTACCTCTGAATTCAGAGAATTCTTGGTTCATAGTTTGACTCTAACTCTTCCTTGCTTTATAGCATTCATAAATGTATAGAGTTTATGCAAATCTTTATAAGCTAGAAAAGATAGTGCTTAATTTCTAATATCATTTTAAAGAAAAATGAATATATGTGGAACAATTTTGCACATAGTAGGCAATATATACTCTTTTTAAATTTTCCATTTGAAATATATCTCACTATTTTATTTTATTGCAAAGTATAACACTCTGTACAATGAATGAAAAAGATTAATACTCATAACAGATGTAAAAAAAATTGTAAGATGTGTAATGTTTAAAAGGGCATAATGAGAAACAATGTTTTTACTCCATATTTTTTCAACCGTAAAATAGAACAATAATATTTGCTAATCAAGGTTTTTATGAAGTTGAGAATATGAAGTGCTTCATCTACTGAAAAATGTGATTAGTTATTATCTAGAAATCTTATGATTCTATAGTAGGTATTTTTGATTTACTGTTTGATTATCAACATATTATCATAGATCTTTTTTCCTAATACCTAGTTGAGTCTTCACAAAAGAAAATGACCATTTTAATGCTAAAGATACGAATAGTTATTTGAAGAGATGAAAAAGTATTTTAAAATTAAAATTAAATTTCTGCCTCTAACTTTGTGTTCCACTTTACAAAAGTGCAAGTTATGGGTAGTAGTTATATACAAGGAGGTGGGGTGAGCAGCATATGACTTTGAATGTCCTCACTATGAATTCTAGAATCCCATTATTCTCTTCTCTCTCCAATTGCTGGTGACTTTAAAAAAAATATGCATGTGTGTGTGTGTGTGTGTGTGTGTGTGTGTGTGTGTGTGTGTGTGTGTATGTATGAGAAATGAATTGATAGAGTATATTATAGTATTTAGCTTCAAATTAAACACAGAGTAATAAATGCTTTATTGGCTATAACTCAACACCAGTCTTCTAAGTAAGCAAACCTCCAGAATGTCAAACAGCAATGCCTGAGTGTGAATGACATTTGAGTGAAGGCATTGTCCTGTTCAATCTGTCTTCTGAATGTCCACCACCATCACCACCTCTCTGAACTTTTTTCCCACTACTCTGTCATCAATCATTGCACTTCAGCTACTCTGGCCTTTCCTCAGACATGAGTCATGTTCTTTCCTTTGCTCTGACGGTGCCCTCTGCCTGAATGATCTCCCAAGAGATGCACATGGCTACTTTTTCACTGTCTTTGACACTTTTACTCAAACACCACCTTCTCAAGGAGACTAACCTTTGCCCCCTATTTGAAATTTCATCCCTTCAATCACCAGTATTTGTGTTCCTTCTTCTCCGGCCACCCTACTTTCCTTTCCTCTTGACACATCACTGCTCTGTCCAGCTAAACCCTTGGATAGAGTCACTCCCTTGTGGCAGCAAGAGAATTCCTGAAGAGACTTCCTCAAGTTCTCCTAAGGTGGGGCTGGTTGGGATTCCAAAGACAGAAGTGGCAGATGACAAGTTGATCAGTCCAAAGCATGTCTGAGGGGAATTCACATATAGAGGATTGCAGCTTCCTTGTGGTATGCCGAATAATTGTTTTACTTAGGTAAAATATTCTACGAAGTAAATGGGGCAGGGGGAGAGTTGAGTTATAGAGTTTATTGGAGGGCTCAAGGAATTTGGTTCAAGGCCTGAGCTAATTTCTATGTGTTTAGCAGCAGGGCTAATCTCTAAGTGTTTCCAAGTAACAAGCCAAACAGATTTATTAGTGCCTGGAGATGTTCAAGGTCCCAGCTTGGGTACAAGTCTGCACAGAAAACATGCAGCTTGCTGAGTCACAAAGCTGTCAAGGCACTCTGTGTTCCTTGTTCAGGACACAGAAAAAAAGGGGGAATTAGATATCCTACAGTCACTTCTAACATGCCATGCAGGTATATTTTTATTTTTTATTGTCAGTCTCTTCTTGTGAGAACCTATGCTTCAGGAGAGATATTTCCTTTTGAAACTTTAGTTCTGTCTCTTAAGCACTAAGAAGAGTAATAAGTATGTATTTATTCATTTAAAGATGTTGACAACTATTTTATCTTATAAGAGGCATCCTGAATTTCCTTGTTTTTTTTTTTCATCTTTATTTTAGATTCAGGAGGCACACATGCATGTTTATTATATGGACATATTATGTACTGATGGAAATCGGGTCTCAGGTGGCCCATCATAATATTTTCCTCTCCCTTTCTTTCCCTTTGTTTAGTTTTATTTTTGATTATTTTATTTTGTTTTTGCTTTTAAGAGAGGATATACAATATTCTAGATTTGGGATGAAAATAAGAATTGGCTTTTGTCCTCTTTTATGGCTATCTTATTACCTATTATTACAGCTCTTTGCTATAAAAGAACGTCACCAAAAAGACAATGTTGAAATCTACAAGATTATATAATGTATGTTAAGTCCATATGGATTCTGGGTGTCTTAATATTTCAATTCTCTATTCTAATGTGATAATTCAGTTTTATGTGTCAACTTTCCTGAGTCATAGGGTTTTCAGATATGTGTCAAACATTATTCTGAGTGTTTATATGAGGATGATTTTGGATAAGATTAACATTTAAATAGGTCGACTGACTAAGAAGATTGCCCTCCCTCATGTGGGTGAACCTCATCCAATTAGTTAAAAGCCTGAATAGAACAAAAAGGCTGACTCTACCCAGTGAGGGAGAATTGCTGCATTGGCTATTCCTGGATGTCAAACCTGCTGACCTTTAGACTAAAACTATATCAGCAGCTCTCCTTGTTCTCAGGCCTTGGACTGGACCAGAACTGAATCATCAGTTCATCAGCATTCGTAGGTCTCTAATTTTTTAACTCACCCCGCAGATTATGGTACTTGTCCATAACAGTATGAGCCATATATATGTGTTTGTGTATATACACACACACATGTATGCACACACATGCACACATCCTATTGTTTATTTTTTATATTAGATTAGAATGCAGTGAAAACTTAATTGACTCAATTAGGAGCCTCTAGATGAATTAAAAAGGATAACATTGAGACAATTATAGAATGCAAATTTAATGCATCTGGGTAAACTACTCTCTGTGGCTTGATCTAGGAGATAGTTTCATGTTAGGAAGAAAAGTTATATCACCCTATGTGTTCAGAAGAGCCCATCTCTCAATTTCCCCGTATAGTCCAATGTGAAATCTGATGAAGAACAAACAGAAGGGATTGAGGTGTACCAACCTTCTGCTAGAGGGGAGAATATGGCCAAAACAGAGCACTACAGCCATTCTATACAACAGACACAATGTCTCATAGATTTTGCTTGAGAGTTATGGTTACAGTTCAACCTAAAATATTAATAATTCTTGTGGCGAATTCCAAATAATTTATGTTAGTTACTTGCCCTCAAGGAGATGGAGCATGACTTCCCACTCCTTAGTGTGTGAGCTCACAGTGATTTCCTTCCAAAAAATGATGTGTAGAAAGAGTGAAAAATAGTGACTTATAGTGGAAAAACTTGATAAATACTAACTCACCTGGGTGATTAAAGTCAACATCAACAGTCATAAATGATCTTGATGATGTGTTGATAGAATGTGATGAAAATAGCACTTTCCTTGTGCATGTATCTTCTCTAAAACCTACAACCATAGTGTAATCATGAGGGAAAAAAGTCAGACAAATCCCAACTGAGGAGCATTCTACAAATTACTTGACTACTGCTCCAAAGTGTCAAAGTTATCCAAATCAAAAGAAATTTGAGAAACCATCACAGCCAAAAGGAGCCCAAGGAGATTTAACAATTAAATGTGATGTGGTATCCTGAATAAGATCCTGAAATAGAAAAGGACATTAGTAAATACTAAGGAAATGTGAGTAATGTATGGACTTTAGATAACAGAAATGTATCAATATCAGTTCACTAACAGTGACAAATGTGTCATACTAAAAGGGGAAACTGCGTGTAGAGTATATGGAAACTCTCTGTATTATTTTCACAACCTTTCTGGAAATCTAAATATCTTCTAAAATAAAAATTATATTAAAAACTTAGAACAAATTAATAAAATAGTGTTTGAAAACTGAAAAATATAATATAAATCAAATTTAGTTAAATAATATTCAAAGTTGTACATAATATTTTTATCAATTGTTATTATGTTTATATACATATGTATTTTATAATTATTAATTTCATGTAATAGTTCATCAAAAAATATATATGTATCATATATGTAAATGTTTACTTATTATTAAACTGATGAGAAATATAGGAAAATCATGGTAGACAATGATTGTATCTATCTGTCTGGATGTATATTTATTTATTTTTAGAATCACTCTTTCATATGGTTTTGTATATGACATCTAAAATTAAGTCCCTGAATTTTTACTGATAGAGACAGATTTTTGTTACTTAGGGCTGCAAAATAAAGAATAATTGGTAAACAAATATAGATTTCAAGCACTTAGTAAAAGTTTAGGCCATTTTCTTACCATAGATCTTAAGAGAGTTGGAGTTCACCAGTAAGCCCTAACACTCTTTTTAGCTCCAAAATGGAATTTTTCTGTCACTGCCCTGACAAATGAGCCTGTAATGAAGGTCAAACCTATAACACTCAGTTCTCAAAATTGCCTGTGCCATGACACCGTAAATGTTCTAAGACTTCTCAATTCAATTTGACTAGATACCTGAAGCTGTACTTGAGATTATTGTAATATTAAATTATGCTAGTGTTATGTCAGAAAGATTTATCTATCTATCTATCTATCTATCCATCTATCTATCATCTCTAATGTGTGTGTGTTAGGTAGGAGAAAGAAAGAGAATTTAAGGTAATAATAATAAGTGGATACCTATTCAGTGATAATTGTAGCAAAATACAGAGAGAGAACAAAATCTTATGTTTAAAAATATAACAGATTGTAATAAATAATATTAATAACAATTGCTGTCATTTATAGAGTGTTTTTCTTATTGCAATCACTGTAATAAGTACTTTTGTTATATGTATTCACTTATCCCAGCTGTGAGCTGGTGGTGAGGTTGGTACCTTCATTATCCACTAGCGTGTACAATGTTTGCTAACCTGCTCATGGTCATACTCCTTAACCAAGGATGTGGTAGATTTGTACACTGAAAACCATAAGACATTGATGAAAGAAACTGAAAAAGATACAAATAAATGGAATATATTCTATGTTTACTGGAAG
This sequence comes from Cephalopachus bancanus, assembly GCA_027257055.1. NCBI lineage: Eukaryota > Metazoa > Chordata > Mammalia > Primates > Tarsiidae > Cephalopachus > Cephalopachus bancanus. Next base: position 4,662,961 of record JAPVLO010000012.1, read on the forward strand.
TATTAATATTGTTAAAATGTCCATAGAAATCTACCCAAAGAAATCTATGAATTTGATGCAACTCTTAACAAAATTTTAATTACATTTTTCATATAAATAGAAAATTTATATGGAACTACACAGGGAACTGAATAGCTAAAATAATCTTAAGCAAAAAGAACAAAGTTGGAGACATCATTTCAAACATGATACAAAGCAATAGTAATCACAATAACATAGTACTGGCATAAAAACGGATGCATTAACCAATTGAATAGAAGAGACAGCCTATAAATAAACCCACACATCTATTGGTAAGCAAAATTTTGACAAGGATGTCAAAAATATGCAATGGAAAAAAGATAGTATTTTTAATAAATGATGTTGGGAAAACTGGATGCTCACATGCAAAAGAATAAAATTGAACTCTTATTTTGCACCATACACAAACAAGTCACTTAAAATGAATTAAAAACTTAAATGTAATAAATAACTTAAAGCATAAAACTCTTAGAAGAAAATATAGGAAATAAGTTTCTCAACATTGGCTTGGCAATGGATTTTTGGATGTAACACCAAAACAAGAAGTAACTATAAACAAGTGAGACTACACCAACTGAAAAACTCTTCTGCATAGTAAAGCAAACAATCAAGAAAATTAAAAAGCAGTATAAGAAATGAGAGAAAATATTGGCAAAGTATACATATTATAAGGGATTAATATCCAAAATATATAAGAAACTAACACAGTGAAATAGTAAGAAAAATTTAGAATTTTAAATTGTACTAATCTTATTTTTTATTATGTAGTTATACTAAAGCTATCTTCCTATTTCTTTTAAATACATATCACATATGTCTGTAGCAAAATGTCTTAACATAAAACTGTTGTTCTAATTCAGATGTAGTCTTAGATGGGATTCCCTTAGTCAGTCTCAATGATCATGTAATATATGCACCCCAACATGTATAAATCTATTATATTTCTACTCAATAATCAGAAGTGATTCATTGTTTATTTTTAGATTTCAGAATCCAGTTGAGATCTACATTTTTCAAATATGTATTCATACAAATATTCTTAAAAGTCTACTATATAAAAGTCAATTGAAATTGACTAGCCTTATGCTCTTATCAGTAGATTATGGTTTATAACTGGATTCTTAAAAGAATTAAAATCCATGAACTACTATAAGAATTTATTTTTTTTAATTCACTGCTTGAAAATAAACAGTGGAACCTTTTTTCCTTCCACTCAAGAAATATCTTTAGCAGATTTCATAGTTTTCTGGTGAGATTATTATGGTCCTAATAATAATTTTAAATTTGCTTCAAAATTTTAAGTTTACATCCAATTTAGCAATCTTTAATTCTACAAATTTATAGCTGGGAATATGCAGTGGACATAGGTGGGGTTATATACTCTTTCATTCCATTTTTCCTTGCTTTTTCACTTCTCCACAATCCTTCTGTTACTGACTCCTTGAAAGTCAGGAAGGAAAGTTTGATTTCAATTTCATGGGAAGAAGTCATGAAGCAGCGTAAAGTAGAAGGGAATTAAATAAAAAGTGATAAAGTTTGTCATTATTCCTTTTAAAAAGGCTTCCACATGTTGACTGTTCTTTTGAGGAGTTCATTTCTTGGCTCTTTGGCAACTTATTAAAGCCTCCAACAACAGCCACTGGGGAAAGGCTATACCTTTTCAGTAAATGGTGCTGGGAAAAGTGGCTGACTACAGGCAGAAGATTGAAACAGGACACCTACCGATTACCATACACAAAAATCAACTCTAAATAGATCAAATACCTAAGTGTAAAACGTCAAACTATAAGAATCTTAGAAGAAAACATATGAAACACCCTTAGGGAAATTAGAATAGGTAACCAATTCATCATCAACTCTCCAAAAGCAAATGCCATAAATGATAAGATAGACAAGTGGAACCTCATCAACCTTAAAAGCTTCTAGAAAGCAAAGGAAACCCTCAAGAGAGTGGGGAGACAGTCCACAGAATAGGAAAAAAATATTTGCCAACTATATATCTGATAAAGGCCTAACATTCAGGATCTACAAGGAACTCACCAAAAGGAGAAAAACAAGCAACACTATTAAAAAGTGGGCAAATATATGAATAGACAATTCTCAGAAGAAGACATGCAAGCAGTCAATAAATATATAAAAATGCCTCACTAATCATCAAAGAAATGTAAATTAAAACCACACTGAGATACCATGAAACTCCAGTTAGGATGGCCATCACCAATAACAAAAAACAACAAATGCTGGAGAGGATATTGAGAAAAGGGAATTCTTACACTGTTGATGGGAGGATAAAGTAGTATAACCTCTATGTAAAACAGTGTGCCAATTTCTAAAAGATCTAAAATTGACCTTCCATACAACCCAGCAAATCCCTCTTCTGGGAATATACCCAGAGGATCTCAAATCATTCTATAAAAAAGATACCTGCACACGCAAATTTATTGCAGCATTATTCACAATAGCAAAAACATGAAACCATTGTGCTGCCCATTGAAAGTGGACTGGATAAAGAAAATGTGGTACATATACATGATGGAATATTACACAGCCATAAAGAAAAACAAAATTATGTATTTTGCAGCAACTTGGATGTATTTAGTGTCTATAATACTCAGTGATTTATTACAGAAACAAAGATCTGAGTACTACATGTACTCACTCATAAGCAGGCTCTGAACATTTATCACAATCCCAGAAGAAAGGGATTGGCAGTAGTGAGACACTGCCAGGGGAGGGGGGAGAAGGCACATAACATCAATAAGGGTACTCAAACTTTACCTGTACGATGACCATTTATGTACCTAACTCTGAATTGTACCCCACATCTTTAAAATAAAAATAATATTTAAAAGAGGGAAAAATTAAAAATTACAGTTACCAGCAAAAAATAAAAAAAGGCAACATATGTAATACATGGTTCATCAGCAATGAACTCTTTAGTTCACCATTCATAATTCTTTTCATATTTGATCTCAGAGTTATCCCATCAGCATTTTGCAACTGGGGTTTACAGCTCAGGCAGGCTGTTTTCTTGGGAAGAGTCTTATCAAAGCATTGCAAATCCAATTACTTACTGTTGCACAAAATTGTCACAAAGGAGGTTTATACTATTTTTTCCCAATTATTAATCTCCGATTGTCTAACTCTTAATTCCTCTATTTTTACCCTGATATCTTGGTTACCCTTATAACTTCCTGTCATTGGTACTCTCTGAGTTATAAAGGGTACCTTCTTTTATTCACGCAGGCCACTCATTCCACTGACAGCATAGGGCAGGAATGAGATTCTGACCAGCATTTCTTTAGGTAGAATGAAAGATATAAATTCCTCTCAATGTGAAAACTGAGGATTCTCATAGAGTCCTTTTCATTTAGATCAGATGAGGGAAGCATATTGTTTCATTCTGAGCATCACTTCATACTCCACTGACAGCTCTCCACTCTCAGGACTCTCTTCAACTCCTTTTTTATGAACTTCTATCACGTTTCTGATTTTCTCTCTTAAACAGCCTTGATCAGAGGGTAGTAGCTATAAGAAAAGTAGCTATTTGCTTTTTATCCTTCATTGTTGTGTCTCCTAGATCACAAAAAATGGATACTTTTTGAAAAGGTCTAGGTTAAAAAAAAAAGAGGAAAGAAGGAAGAGAAGAAGGAAGGAAGATAAGGGCAAAGAGAAAAGAAAAGAAGAGTATTTACTCGGTAAAAATTTGCAAAGATAAAATTGTAGAAGAGAATTAAGGCTGTTCATACAAATTGGGCTTTTCTAAAAACATAAACAAGGGTTTACTTGGGCAATTAGGACTGAAGTCTATGGTTAGAATTTTTTTTATTTTATGATCATTAACTCAAAGGAAACTATATAGAAAGTGTTAGTATGTGCATGTGTGTGTGTTTGCTTCCTTTTAGTGGTCTTTAAATTTTTCTCTACACTGCCATCTATTATAGGAGAAACCTTGATGAGCATGCCTGAACCAGGTACCAAAGCTTTGCCTAGCATATTCTATTAAGTTATTTTATTACTTGAAAGTGCTTTTAGCAATGTGTAACCATTTTTTCCAAGGAGTTAGACAGTGAAAAGAGGAAACAGAAAATACAATATTTCTAGAATAACCTCTATATCATGGGAATATTTTAAATTTTCCACAGTTGCTGTCACACACACACAAAATCTAATCTTATGGTCATGATGGAGGTACATCATTTACTCCCAGGTGGCTGATGTGTGAGTGTTTGAATTGTGATACTTTGAAGATGTAGATATGGAATAATATGTACTGATGTTTACTTTGATCTCTTCTCAGAATTATGAAAGGATGCAATAGATTTCTTAAAATAACATTTATAACTGCTTGGTTTTAGATAAGACAAACTATCTATATTTATGTTAACACGAATGAGCTTTAATTTCTTGCCCTTTAATAAAACACCATATGAAAATTAATGACCATCAGCCGGGCGTGGTAGCGCGCACCTGTAATTCCGGCTACTCGGAAGGCTGAGGCGGAAGGATCGCCGGAGCCCAGCGGGTCGAGGCTGCGGTGGCCGGGAGCGGCCACTGCACTCCAGTCTGGGCGACAGAGTGAGACTCCAACTCAAAAAAAAAAAAAGAAAAGAAAAGAAAAGAAAATTAATGACCATGTCTGTATTGTTTCTTTTACATTTCACCTTAGAAAAAGCATCCTAAGTACAATAACTTTCAGGGTACTTTCAACTGTTTATATACTCAAGAGGAAAATGATTCTGTAAGTGAAAATACTGCCAGTCCTTTTCAGCATCTTTTGGGTCCTTGAATTTGTCTTTGGAAAAACTTCATTTAAATACTGACCAGCTCTGCCCTTGTTCAGTTTGCATCTTTTATAGCTTCATATTGAAAAATGATGAATCTGATTAGCTAAGGACACAAATTGTTGGTGAATTGCTATATCTGATTTTCTATTGAGTATATTTGTATGATAATTGTCATGGATTTTTTTTGTGCAAGCACTTTAAATACAAAGTGAAGATATTTTAAAATCATGGATGGTCACTGAAAAATACATTAGAACTTTTCCTATGATATTAAGCAGTAACATTAATGCAAAGAAAGATTACTCTACTTATTCTAATGCTTCCTAACATATAACCGATCCTACATTCATAGGTTGGCGTCTTAATAATTTAAAGACTTATTTTACAAAGAAAACAATGCCCTGAGATAGCTTATTGAATTAATGTGATGTCTTATCACCCAAGTCTTTTCTCAGAATGGTTTGCTTTGAGATGCTCAGATACTTACAAGACTGAATAATAATGCCATCTCTCAAGAACAATTTATTAATTACTTATTGCAAAGTGATAGTTGCATGACACATTGTGGAGGGACATTCAAGAAAAAGATTTGAACTCTGCCTTTAAGAAGTTTTCAGAGCCGGCTCGGTGGCTCAGCCTGTAATCCTGCGCCTTTGGGAGGCTGAGGTGAGTGGATTTCCTGAGCCCGCGGGTTCAAGACCCGCCTCTACAATAAATCAAAAAATCAGCCAGGCATGGTAGCGCATGCCTGTAATTATGGCTACTCGGAAGGCTGAGGCGGAAGGATCGCTGGAGCCCAGCAGGCGAGGCTGCGGTGGCCGGGAGCGGCCTTTGCACTCCAGTCTGGGCGACAGTGAGACTCCAACTCAAAAAAAAAAAAAAAAAAAAAGAAGTCTTCAGTCTAACTAAGGAAACATAACGGGTATATGAGAATATAACTAAGAAGCTTTGCAAAATTTCCTTGACTGCAAAATGATCTACCACATAACCGCTGAATGGTCTTAAAGAAGCTATTGAATTATGTTGAACCTTAGTCTTCTGGTTTATATAATGATATTAAATTACTATCTCTTAAATGTTATGCAAAGATATGTGCAGAAAATTATTTTACAAGTAAAAATGCATTGTACAAGAGTTGGTTGTAAGGTGTGTTTTTTAGGAGTTGTGAGGAAGGGGAAATTATAATAATGTGGAAATCAGACAAAGCAACCTCCTACTCTTAGAAATACCAGAGATCGCCAGGCTCGGTGGCTCAGCCTGTAATCCCGCGCCTTTGGGAGGCTGAGGTGAGTGAATTGCCTGAGCCCGCGGATTCGAGACCCGCCTGGGCAGCGAGACCTCATCTCTACAGTAAATCAAAAAAATCAGCTGGGCGTGGTGGCGCATGCCTGTAATTCCGGCTACTCGGAAGGCTGAGGCGGAAGGATCGCCGGAGCCCAGCAGGTCGAGGCTGCGGTGGCCGGGAGCGGCCACTGCACTCCAGTCTGGGCGACAGAGTGAGACTCCCAACTCAAAAAAAAAAAAAAAAAAAGAAAGAAATACCAGAGATCAGGAACATTAGAGATCATGCTGTCCATGTTCTGGGCTAAGCAGAGGTGCCTGAACAGTTATGCACTGGGTTGTGGATCTTCTGTTTATTTTAGTCAAAGTAGTTAAAATCTCTCAGAAATTGAAGAATGAATTCGATGCAATGTGGTGATGACAGAAGATTTTTATATATGTATTGCAATTTCAAGTAAATGCTTTATTTAAGTATAGTATGCATTTCCAAAAAGCATAGATCTTAAGTGTATAGCCCAACAAATCTTCACAGAATGAACAGTCCCCTAAAACCAGCACCTTGATCAAGAAACAGAACATAAATCTCCTTAATGTCAAGACAGAACTGCCCCCAAAGGGTAATTACTGTACTACATTTAATATTTTTAAATTAATCTCTGCCCCTTTTAAAGTTACATGATTGGAATAATATTGTATGTCTTCAATGAGCTTGACTTAATTTGTCCAGTATTGCATTATTAAGCTTTACCTATGTTGTTGCATGTAGCAGGTTTGCTCAATTTAGCCTAATGGATAATGCACCACTATTCATGTTACTACAAATAAACATTTGGGTTCCTACCAGTTTTATTATTTTCATTATTATTACAAATAATACCATTGAAAACAGTTCTGTACATGTAATTTTGCATGCACATGTACAAAATTATGTTGGGCACATTTCCAGATAATAGTATATATGCATAATAAGCTTTAGACAGCATTGCCAAACACTTTTCATAAGTACAAATCCACATACCCATTCACAGCACCTGAGACTCTAAGCTCTTCCATGCTCCATGCACACTGGTCTGATTCTTCTTTATAAAATTTTTCTAATGGATCTGTAATAAAATCTCATTGTTCTTTTAAATTACATTTCCTTGATGATTAATCACATTGAACATCTTTCCATACTTACCAATCATTTGGAAACGCTCAACTTAAAATGCCTGCTTGAGTCAGGTACAGTGGCTCATTCCTGTAATCCCAGCACTTTGGGAGGCCAAGGAGGGAGGATCTCTTGAGCCAAGTAGTTTGAGACCAGTCTGGGCTACATAGCAAGAACCTGTCTCTAAAATAAAGCAAAACAAAGCAAAAATGCCTACTTGGGTTTTATCCCACTTGTTAAATTGGTTTAGATTTTTTTTTAATTGATTCATAGGAAGCCTTCCTATATTTTGCATACAACTCCTTTGTTGGATATATGTGATGTGGATATTTTCTCCCAAGCTCTGGCTTGCCTCTTTGCTCTCATAACAGTGCCTTTGATAATAAAGATTTTTAAAATTTTAATGTAGTAATTTATCAATCCTTTTCATTAGAGAGAGAAATTCTTATAACTTGTTTAAAAAGTTTTTATGATCTTAATACAATTTATGTACTCTTTCTGGAAGTTTTATCATTTTACCTTTCACATTCAGATTTAGTAAACATCTAAAGTAGTCTTATGCTATAATATCTGGAAAGAGTCCAGATATATATTTTTTTCCAGAAGGGTAGTCAATTGTTTCAACAACATTTATTGAAAAACTTGTCTTTTTACTATTGCACTACTATCATTTTGGTTCTATTTCTAGTACCAACGTGCATTGCTCTTCACAAGGAGATCTATTTAGTTAGTTAATTCTATAGGTTTTATTAATTTTTGATAACTGCATGTTGATATTTTAGACTCTCTTATTTCTTGGTCATGTTTCAAGCTTCTCTTTCTCTCTTTTAAACATATTATATAAAGTTATTTTAAATTCTGAGACTGATAATTTTAATATCTCAAGGTTTGAACGTCTGATTCTACTGCTTTGGTTTTTGATTAGCTCTCATTCATGTTGTACTATTTTCTTGAGCATTTCTCTTTTAGTTTTTTGCTTTCTTTCTTCAAATTTGTTTTTACTCTGAGCAGGTAATTTTTAATGGAATTTAGTCTGTTGGTTTACTTTGAGACTTGAGTTAAAGTTGATTTCCTCTGGGAAAAATTTGTGCTGTCTCTTTTAGTTACCAAAAATCAAAAGTAACCCAAAAGCACTTTAAATTAAATTCTGCATTTAACATCTATTTTAGATCTTGAGTACAGCATAGATTTAAACAAAATTAAATTCTCCATTTGATATCATTTTTTATCTCATGGGTAATATTAATTCACTCCAGAAATGTATGTACCAGTTTGTGGTTACAGATTCTCAGGGAAGATTATTTTTCCCTCTCACCCAATAAGAAGTTAGCTGAAAACCTTAAAGAAAAAGACAAATCTGACATTATCTTAATTCACAAGATTAAAATTCTGATTTTACTTTGCCCTTGTAGATTTAGTGCTATCAGTAATGTGACTTTTTGTATTATTTTAAAACAATATTATTTCTCCTATAATATGAACCATGGTATTTTCTTTAAGATACCTTTCCCTAAATTTTTTTCTTGTATAAAAAGATAAATGTTATCTTCTACTAAAACATCTCTTTATAAATAAGTTAATAGCTTCCTGGATGGATCAAAATTCCTGGAAGACTAGCTAAGTACATGGTAAAGGAATCTCAAGGCAAAGACAGGATTAAAACTTGATTACTGATTCTGAAAAGTGAAAGTATTATGCTATTTAGTTCAGCAAATCAATCAAAACCAGACCCTTAAGAATTCATTTATGGAGATAGTTATAGTGTAATCGTCATCTTACACAGTGAACATTTTTAATAGAGTATCAGTCTGTAATAACCATTTGGATTATGGAAATCATGATTCATCTAACAAATGTTATAGATACGCTGAGAGGTTGGAAAATGATTGTGTGGATTTGCTTTGTAGTTAATTGAATCACTTTCAATTTAGTATTTTATATTTTATAGTCACAAGTCACTTATCAGCCATAAACGTAAGTACACACAAAGCTGTTTTGTTCACCATAATTATGAGAATGGAGAACCTGAAAGTAGGGCAGTGTACTTTAAAAAAAGAAAAAAGAAACCTTACTGCATCTGCAGGACCGGACTCTGGGTACAACAATTAATGTTGCAGTATTTTCAATTACTCCTATTCTTCTAAGGAACCCCTCAACTCTACTTTGAAATTGAAAATGGGTTTACAGCAATGAACTAACCATAAAGGATAGTTCATGAGCATTGAAATGTGAACTTAATGTGAATGTAGACTTAAGCTTAGATGTGGCTGCAAAATTCATATCAGCAGAATTGTAAGTTACTAGATCTCATTTCACTTTCTATGCTTTTAGTGTTGATGATAGTTGTTCTAGCTCATTTTACATTGCTAAAACAGATTGCTTGGACTGGGTAATTTATAAAGAAAATACACTTGTTTGGCTTATGATTTTGGTAGCTGAGAAGTTCAAGAGCATGGATTGACATCTGCTCAGTTTCTGGTGAATGCTTTCCTGCTGTTTCAACTCATGGCAGAAAGCAGAAGAGAAAGCAGACATGTACAAGGAGACATGTGGGACATGGGTTTGATTTCTGTGGATGCACCTAATCTATTCTTAACAGTGAGAATTCACTCACTCTTGCAAATTGGCATTAAACTATTCATGAGGGTGATTCCCTCATGATCCAAACACCTCCCATTAGACTTCATCTTCCAATACTGTCACATTGGGAATCAAATTTCAACATGAGTTTTGGTGGGGGTAAACCATGGCAACAATCCTTTGCTTATTGACATGACTTAGAGGGCTATGTTTATGTGTCTGCCGCTTCTGATGATCTGTTAAAAAGACTATCTGATATCATTCCTGTTTTATTTCTCTTGGATTTTTATTGATAACAAATTACAATAAGATCTCTCCCAAGTGCACTTGCATTTCAATAGGCGATGTTTAACAGGTCTTTGAGATTTATTTTTAAAAAATAAAGTTCTTGGGAAACCTCTTTGGGTCCCCTCTCACTGTGGGAGCTTTTCTGTCCTCTCAATAAATTCTGCCTTCTAAATAAACAAATAAAGTACTTTTAATAGAAGAATAAACAGAGCAGATGCTAGATTAGCAGAAGGAATTCTCGGACTCCTCCAATTACCTTGTGTCAAACAGGTAGTCACTTATCCTGTATCTTCAAGGTAAGACTACCTTAGTAGTTTTCATTTCTGTTGAACAGACAATCCTTTGACCTGGATAAGAAAGTTTTTTTTTTTATTTCTATGTTTTCTTCTGCTGACGTAGCATCATAGAAGTCAAAGCAGAACCCAATAGCAAAGATTCAGGTCCAAGACAAGACTAGTGGGTTTAATGTTCTTTTGAATAAAACAGTAATTTACCAATCTGCCAAAGCTTGTCTTCTGTGACCCACTCTGACCCATCATTGTATTGAATAGAGTAAAAACAAAGTAGCCCTTATTTACATATCTGTGTATTTATTGTAGCTTTTATTAAAAAATCCTCCAAATTCTATATCCAAATTCTATATACAGGAACTTGTAGAGGTTTAAAATTCAAAAAGTTCTATACATTGGATTTTTTTTATTCCTCAGCCTGACTTCAAAGTTAGAAAGAGTAGATAAAGTGTTGATATAAAAAAATAGCAACATCATTTATGAAGACATCTGTGTTGGAGAAAACAACCCAGAAATATCCCTGGACAAATATATACTTAATCTTTTGCTTTATATTAGGTATCATTTCACTTTGGATTTAAATATTTGATTTAGAGGGTAAATTTAGTATTCAGATATGTAAAGTGATGATCTGTTTGGCAATCTCAAACGAATACTAGCTTCACTCCTTTCAGAATGCCAAGTTGAGATTAAACCCTATGTAGGGATAGGTGAATTTTATTTGCTATCTACTGCTACATAATAAATTACTACAAATGTCAGATGCTTAGAACAAAGCACATTTATTATCTCACTGTTTCTGTAAGTCATTAATCTGTGTACAGTTAAATAGGAACTCACTCCAGGGTCTTTCATAGGCTGTAATCAAGGCACTGACTGGGCTGTAGTAATCTTAATACTTAATAGGAATGAGACCTACTCCCAGGACCAAGTGGTTCTTGGCAAGATTTGGTTCCTCATAAATTGCTGGAATTCAATTCCTCACTGTCTGTTAGAAACATTGCAAGAAGCATTACCAGGTGCAATGTTTAAAAAATAGTCTTAATAAACTCATACTTCAAAATCATAGAATGATGGTATTTCTCCAGGGAAAAAAATAAAGCTATGATTCATTTTAATTTTGGCAAATGCAAGCCTGATTTTATCTTCTTTAAGATAATTGGTCATCAGGCAGAATTGAAGAGCTGGGATATTATTGATTTGGAAAGTGTTAATGGATAACAGGTCTGAAACACTAGTATGTATTTATCAGGGCCATTTCTTTCAGAAGTGCAATCTATCTTGACAACTCAGGCTTATAGTATGTCCAAATGAATACAGTACTTCTATTTAATAAATAGCTGAGAATCAATATTTGTACATCAGATCTGTCACTGAAATGAAACTGAAAATTTACAAAACAACTTTTTTGTTCTAAGGTGAACTTAATAAATATTTCCTCACAGATAAAATGTTTAATTAATAGTAATAGTTTAACACAGTCAGCCTAACAGAATTTAGTTCCATAGAAGCCAGTTAGAAGCTATGATCTTGTTAAAAGGTTATCTAACAGAGTAAAAATTGGAGAGTATTGGGAAAATTTAGAGGTGAAATATGTGCCTCCTAACATGATGGAATTAATGTATCACATTTTAATTCTCTGTTATCAGTATTAACTGATCAATTACAAGCATTGCAAATACAAAAACTTCTCTCTGCCTTTATAACCTCATTCAAACCATAATCCACGGCTTCCTAGACTAGAGAAATGTCTTCTTCACTACCCTCCCTGCTTCCAGCCTTGTCTTGCTAATGATGTTGCTTCATAAAAATGTCATAAGGATCCCTTCAAAACAGTCTTGTCATTGTTCTCTTCCACTCAGCATCTTCCAACACTTCCCATCTTTTTCAAAGTAAAATGTACCATCCTTACCATGACTTATAAACTCTACAAGTCTGGCCCAGGGTACTTCTCTAAGATTGTCCAATCACCCTGCAACTTTATCCTTTCATTTTCAGCAAGCTGGTCTCCTAGTCACTCTTCAAATGCACCAGGCATGTTCCTACCTCTGAGTTGTTGCATCGTCTGCTCTCTGAATGGCACTCTCTCCTCTCAGATATCTGCATGGCTTGTCTTTCTTTTCAACCAGATCTATGCCAGGGAGGCACCATGCCATCCTGTTAGAGGTCTTTCCTCACTACTGAATCTGGTAAAATAAGTCATTTTCCTTCTCCATCACACTACAGCCTCTGACACTGTTTATTGTTTATTTTTTATTTTTTTGAGTTGGAGTCTCACTCTGCCACCCAGACTGGAGTGCAGTGGCCGCTCGCAGCCACTACAGCCTCGACCTGCTGGGCTCCGGCGATCCTTCCGCCTCAGCCTTCCAGTAGCTGGAACTACAGCTGTGCACTACTACGCCTGGCTAATTTTTTGATTTATTGTAGAGATGAGGTCTCGCCAAGTTGCCCAGGCAGGTCTCGAACCCACGGGCTCAGGCAATCCACTCACCTCAGCCTCCCAAAGCATGGGATTACAGGTTGAGTGACCAAGCCCGGCTGACACTGTTTATTTAACTCTAAGTGTTCCTGTGAGTGGAAGAGTCACTTGCTCTTCATTTAAAATCAAGAGTTAGAAATAATTACGCTTAGTAAGGAAGGCATGTCTAAACGTGATATAACTCCAAAGCTAGACTTCTTGTACTAAATGATTACTTAAGTTGTTAATGCAAAGGAAAAGTTAATGAAGGAATTGAAACACGCTATTCCAGTGAATATGCAAATAAGAAAACAAACAGCCTTATTATTGATGTATACAAAATTTGACAGACTAAGTCAGTCACAACATTCCCTTAAGCCAAAGCCTAATCCAGATCAAGGACCTAATTATCTTCCAATATATGAAGGTTGACAGAGATAAGAAAAATGCAGAAAAGTTTGAAGGCAGCAGAAGTTGGTTCTTAAAGTTTAAGAAAAGAAGCCACCTCCATAACATAAAAATACAAGGTGAAGCAGCAAATGCTTATGGAGAAGCTAAAAGTTATCCAGAAGAACTAGGTAAGATAATGGATGTAGGTGGCTACAATAAGCAAAGAATTTTCAAAGAAGATTCACAGTCTTCTTTGGAAAAAATATGCCATTTAGGCGTTCCCCAGTTAGAGGGGGTAAGTCAATATCTGGTTTCAAAGCTTCAAAGTATGGGTAGTAGGGTTGGTTACATGTTTTAGCTGTTGTGAATAGTGTGGCAATAAATGTGTGTAAAGGTGTCTTTTTGTAGAACAATTTTTGTTCCTCTGGGTACAATCCTGCACTTCCCCACTGGAGGGGATCCCCTTTATCTTATGAGAGTGGGAGGGGAGGACCCCATCCACACCCATCATACCCTCCTCCCCCACAGGCCACTTGCTGGAGAGATTGTGAATGATGAGCCCACAGTACCACAGGAGATGGCAGATGGGCCTACCTGTGAGCAGCTGAGAGAAATAATTACAGAACCTGCCACAAGAGGCAGTTAGTGGACAGAAATTCTCTTTTTTTTCTTTGTTCTTTTGTTTTTTGTGTATGTGTGATATGCATGTGAATGCACATGCATATCAGTTTGCATTCCCCCATATTTCATTGCAATTGTTATTTTTTTAATTAAATTCTTTATTTTAAAATTGTGGGGTACACCTCAGGATTAGGTATACAAATATTCACTGTGAAGGTACCCTTGTTGATGAGGTGTGCCCCCCCTTCCCCAGGCAGTTTGCCACTGCTGCCAGTCCCAATTCCCTGCCCCCTCATGCCCCAAAGATTCCCACTACTGTCATTCCTTTTCTTATGGTACTATGATAGTTATTCAAGGTCCACTTATGAGTGAGGACATGTAATGCTCCATTCTTTGTTTCTGTGAAACATCACTCAGTATTATAGACTCTAAGTCCATCCAGGTTGCTGCGAAGTTCATGATTTTGTTCTTTATGACTGTGTAATATTCCATTGTGTATGTGTGCCACATTTTTTTATCCAGTTCTCTTTTGATGGGCAGCATGGTTGGTTCCATGTTCTTGCTATTCTGAGCAATGCTATGATAAACATACGTGTACAGGTATCTTTTTTATAGTGATCTGAGTTCTTCCAGATATATTCCCAGTAGGGGGATTGGGGGGTCATATGGAAGGTCGATTTTTAGAACTTTTTAGAAATCACTACACTGTTTTCCACAGAGGCTGTACTAGTTTACACTCCTGCCAACAGTGTAGAAGCGTTCCCTTTTTGCCACATCCTCTCCAGCAACTGTTATTTTTTGAGTTATTGATGATGGCCACGCTGACTGGAGTTGAGTGATATCTCAATGTAGTTTTAATTTGCATCTCCTTGATGACTAGTGAGGCTGAACATTTTTTCATATATCTGTTGGCTGCCCATATGTCTTCTTTTGAGAACTGTCTATTCATATCTTTTGCCTACTTTGTAATGGCACTGTTTGTTTTCTTCTTTTCAGCACATTTGAGTTCTTTATAGATCCTAGTTGTTAGACCTTTGTCAGACATACAGTTGGCAAATTATTTTTCCCAGTCTGTGGGCTGTCTTCCTGCTCTCTTGATGGTTTCTTTGGCTTTACAGAAACTTGTCAGTTTGATAAGGTCCCACTTGTCTATCTTATCTCTTATGGCATGGGCACTTGGGGTTTTGATCAGGAATTGGTTGTCAGTTCCAATTTCCATAAGAGTGTCTCCTGCATTGTTTATGGTTCTTATAGTTTGAGGTTTTACATTTAGGTCTCTGATTCATTTAGTTGATTTTTGTGTATGGGGTTAGGTAGAGGTCCTGTTTCAATCTTCTGCATATGGTCAGCCAGTTTTCCCAACAGTGTTTGCTGAATAGTTTCTCCTCTCCCCGATGGTTGGTGCTGGAGGCTTTGTTGAAGATGAGTTGGTTGAGAAATTGAGGTTTTGCTTCTGGAATCTCAATTCTATTTCATTGATCTATATGCTGGTTCTTGTACCAATACCAGATGTTTTGATTATTGTAGCTTTATAATAAAGTTTAAAGTCTGGAAGTATGATACCTCCTGCTTTATTATTTTTATTTTTTATTTTTTCTGAGGATTGTTTTGGCTATCCGTGGTTGTTTATTTTTCCACATGAATCCCTCCATTGTTATTTCTAGGTCTTAGGAGAATGTTGTTGGTAATTTGACGGGTATTGCATTAAATCTGTAGATTGCCTTAGGTAGGATGGACATCTTAACAATGTTGATTCTTCCAATCCATGAGCATGGAATATTTTTCCACTTGTTTGTTTCATCTTTGATTTCTTTGAGCAGTGTTTTGTAGTTTTCATTGTAAAGGTCTTTCACATCTCTGATTAGGAAGATGCCTAGATATTTCATTTTTTGTGGCTATTGTGAATGGAATTCTGCTTTTTATTTGGGTTTCTGTTTATTATTAGTGTATAGAAATGCAATTGTCTTTTGCATATTTATCTTATACTCTGAGACTTTACTAAAGTCCTTTTCAGTGTAATGGTTTTTGATAGATTCTCTAGGATTTTCGAGGAATAGAATCATATCATCTGCAAAGAGGGATAACTTGATTTCCTCTTTTCCTATTTGGATACCCCTGATCACCTTCTCTTCTCTGATTGCTCTAGTTAGAACTTCCAAAATTATGATGAATGGGAGGGGTGAGAGTGGGCATCCTTATCTTGTTCCAGTTTTCAGGGGAAATGTTTCTAATTTCTGTCTGTTTAGCAGTATGCTGGCTGTGAGTTTCTTGTAGATGACTTCTACTATTTTGAGATATGTTCCATTGATGCCTAGATGTTCGAGAGTTTATCAAGAAGTGGTGCTGGATTTTATCAAAAACTTTTTTGTGTCTAATGATATAATTATGTAGTTTTGTTTTTATGTCTGTTGCAGTATTTAATTACATTTATGGTCTTACGAATGTAGAACAAGACTTGCATCCCAGGGATGAAGTCTACTTGGTCATGGTGGATGATTTTTTATATGTGTTGCTGAATCTGGTTTGCTAGGATCTTGTTGAGAATTTTAGCATCTATGTTCATCAAGGATATTGACCTGTAGTTCTCTTTCTTTGTTAGATCTTTACCTGTCTTGGGTATCATTGTGATGTTAGCTTCATAAAATGATTTGGGGAGAGTTCCATCTTTCTCAATTGCCTAGAATACTTTCAATAGGATTGTATCACTTCCTCCAAACATGTTTTTTGCAATTCTGCTGGAAAGCCATCTGGACCCGGGGATTTTTTTGCAAGTAGATTTCTTATGACATAGTCAATTTCATGGATTATTATTGGTCTATTTAGGGTCTCTATTTCTTCTTGTTTTAACCTGGGGAGGTTGTGTGATGTCAGAAAGTCCTCCATTTTTTTTAGGTTTTCAAGATTGTTTCCATACAAGTGTACATAGTAGTCTCTGATAATCTTGTTTATTTCTTCAGGGTCAGTTGTGCCTTCATCTTTTGTGTTTCTGATTGAGTTTATTTGGGCTTTTTCTCTCTTTTTCTTGTTCAGTCTAGCTAGGGGACCATCAATCTTGTTTATCCTTTCAAAGAACCAACTTTTTGTTTCATTGATTTTTTGTATTATCTTTTTGTCTTCTATGTCTCAGATTTGGGCTTTTATTTTGGTGATCTGGATTCTTCTGCTGAAGTTAGGGTTTTGATGGTCTTGCTTTTCCAGCTCCCTTAGGTGGCTTGTTAGGCTGTTAACTTGTGATCTTTCCATTTTCTCCCTGTGTATGTTTTTAGAGATATGAATTCCCCTCTTTCTACTGCTTTCATGGCATCTCAGAGGTTTTGGTAAGATGTTTCTTCATTTTCATTTGTTTCCAGGTATCTTTTAATCTCTGTTTTGATTTCCATGTTGACCCAGGAGTTGCTTAGCATCATGTGCTTTGTGTCCATGTCTTTGTGGGTTTGGGCAGAATTTTGTTGGTGTTGATATTTATTTCTATTCCACTGTTATCTGAGAAGTTGCATGGCAGAATTTTAATCTTATGAAATTTGTTTATGTTTAATTTATGGCCAAGGATGTGGTCAATCTTATAGTACATTCCTTGTGGTGATGAGTTGTATGTATATTCTGTGGTCGTTGTATAGAGCGTTCTGTAAGTATCAATAAAGTCCATTTGGTCAAGAGTCATACTGAGGTTCTGAATCTCCTTTGCTGATTTTTTACCTTGATGATCTGTCTAGGGTTGTGTGTGGGGTTTAAAGTCCCCAGCTATGATAGTATTAGAGTAAATATCTTTTTTAAGTTTTCCTAGAAGCTGCTTTATGAAAATTGGTGCTCTTATTTTGGGTGCATATATGTTTGGGATGGATATTTCTTATTGATTGATTGAACCTTTTATCATTACATAGTGACTTTCTGCATTGTTTTTAATTTTTGATAGCTTAAAGGGAATTAAGTCTGCTATTAAGATCACAATTCTTGCTTTCTTTTGTGTTCTGTTTGCCTGAAATTTTGCTTCCCATCCTCTTACTTTGAGTCTGTGAGTGCCCTTTTTGGTGAGATGAGTCTCTTGGAGACAATATATTGTTGCCTCATGATGTTTTATCCATTTTGTCATTCTATGTCTATTCAGTGGTGCATTTAGTCCATTCACATTCTGACTAATTATTGAAATGTGAGAGTTTATCCCTGTCATGAGGTTCTTATAGAGGTGTTGATTTTCCTCTTTGTTGTGTTTCTTTTTATTTTTGTGTTGATTCATGTGTGTTTTCAACCTTTTTTTTGCACTCTTGTGAAGAATGTTGTCATTCTTTTGTTCCTTTCTTCTGTGTTTAATACTTTCTTAAGTGTTTCTTGTAAAGCTGCTCTAGAGGCAGCATAAGTTCTTAGGGATTGACTGTCTGGGAAAGATTTTAATTCTCCCTCACTTATGAAGCTTAACTTAGCTGGGCAGACTATTCTTGGTTGAAATTGTTTATCTTTGGGAACTTTGAAGATTGGGCTCCAAGCTCTCCTAGACTGAAGTGTTTCTGTAGATAAATTTGCTGCTATTCTAATTGGTCTTCCCCAGTAGATAGTCTGACCTTTTTTTCTTGCTGCCTTTATACCTACTTTGTTTAGGCAAATTACTATATGTCTAGGAGTTGGTCTTCTTATTTGTTGTCTAGCAGGGATTCTCTGAATCTCTTGTGTTTGAATGATAACATCACTGATGAGATGAGGGAAGTTTTCCAGAATAATTTCATGGAATGTTTGTTCCAGGGTGGTCTCTGTCTCTTTTTCTGCCTCAGGAAGTCCAACTACTCTTAGATTCAGACTCTTGAAATAATTGCTCGTCTCTTGAAGGTATTGTTCTGTCTTTTTAAGTTTCTTTTCTATGTTTTTGACAGTTTGGGGCAGCTCTATATTTTGGTCCTCAAGCTCAGAGATTCTTTTTTTCTACTTGACTAAATCTGCTTTTCATGTTTATCCATTTGTTTTTTATTTCATTCACAGTATTCTTTTCTGCTGCTATCTCAGTTATCAACTCCTTCCTATTTTCCTCTTGTCTCTCCTCAATTCTTTTTATTCTATTAATGTCTTGATATCTGTGTCTGTAGTTTGAGACTGGTCATTCTGGGGTTTCTTCATTGTTTGCATTCCAAAGCCTGTTTTCTCAGTGTCTGACCTCCCAGGTGTCTGTGTGAAGACCCAGATTCTTCTTTTGGTTTTTCTTCATTTGTGTAGATTTTCCTCCCTCTCACCTTTCCCCCACCTTCTTCTTTAATTTTGTTGTTCAGGGATGGTGGGGTTGCTTTTACTTCTGTTTGCTCAGTCTCCTATTCTTCCTTATGTGGATCCTCTGGCTTTGTTCAATTCTGAAGATGGACTGTGGGTTGGGGGCTGTAATTTTTCCAGTTTTGAGATTTAATTGAGGATAGAGCTGTGATTCAAAATCTATCTGCAAATCTCAGTATCCACCGACAGTGTATTGGCACCCTGGAGCTCACTTCCCACTGCCTTACAATCTATCCATGCAGTGGGGGTATAGTCTTGCTCCCTGGAAGCAAAGTGAGGTAAGTAAAAGGAAAATAATGGAAAAAGGAATGAGAGGGGGCAAGAGGAAGGTGGAGTGAGACTAGAGTAGGAGGGAAAACAGACAGATGTACCAACTAACAAATGAAAATAGACACAAAGACAGAAAATATTTTTTTAAAAAAAACTAAAACATACAGATAATCATACAAACACACAGTCCAACAAAAACCTGCCTATTGATGTACTCTTTCCATATACAGATAGTCTAAAGAATAGAAAAAAAAATCAGTAAAATAAGAGAAATAAAGCAAATATGAAAACATTATCAAAAGCAGAAAGAGAAAAAACTAAAACAAAAACAAGCAAAACAAACAGACAAAAATTAAAAAATGAAAACAAGAAACCAAACTCACTCTGAGGTCATTTCTGTAAGTCCAACACCCTTTCAGCTTTGGTTTCTAGGCCCTTCACTCTGCTCTCAGTGCAGGCAGATAGTGTTACTCACAACTTGGGTCAGATACCACAGGCCTACTTTGGAAGGAGAGTGGATCAGGTCTGAACTTACCCTGCTTGCTGCCTGTCAAGTCTGCCACTCAGATCTTACTTGTTTGTGTCCAATCCAGTATGGGGAGGGGTTTCTGTCTCTCCCAGTTTGATGAAATTACCTTAGGTTCCAAGTTGAAGGTTGAGCAGAGCAGGGTGGGGCAATACAGATTTCTGCCTGGTCCTAGATCCCAAGTTGGAGGCTGGGGGAGCCTGGCAGAGCTGGGTGGGACAATGCAGGTCTCTGTCTAGTCCTGGAACAGAGACAATGACTGTGGTCAGTATCTCCTCACCAGGCAAGGGGCAACTCTCCAGGTCTCACCATCATCTCTCTCCATGATCAGATCTGGGACTCTAGCTGATCTGCTATAACAAGTGATGATGTGGGCCAGGTGTCAGGCAATGAGAATCAGCTGGATTCTGCAGGCTTTTCTCTGAAGGTCCCATGAGCAGCAGGCAATCTTGCATGTACCTGTGCTTCTATCTTAGTGTGGTGGGGGCTCGCAGTCACCCTCAGAGGGAGGGCCCAGGTGCATTAACCTGAGTCTCCCCTCAGACAGACTTTTCCTCTCCCATCAACACACGCCTATTCACACAGAGAGTCTTTATGGACACTTGCTTTTGCAGAGACTCTCACAGTCTGACCTGTCCAGTCGCCATCTTATGCTTCTGTATGTTATTGTTATTCTGTTTTTTTTAAATTATTCTTTTGCTTTGGTTTAGTGTGTGTGTGAAGGTTAGATTTGCATTCTCCCCTTTTAATTTTTAATTTTTATATTTTATTCTTCTTTTGGTTTAGTGTGTGTGAATGTGTATCTGAGAGTTCAATTTGCATTCTGCCCACCTTTTTATTCGTTTTTCTCTCTTGTTTTTGTTGTGCATGCATGTGTTTGCTCAATTTTTCAGTTTTTTTTCTCTTTTGTGTTTTATTTTCTGTTGGTTTTGGTTGTAGTTTATTTTTTGTTTTCTTTTTGTCGTTTTTTGGTGTTTTTTTTTTACTTGTTTTTGCTTTACTTTTCAGTGGTTTTTAAAAATTTTTTTGTCCATTCTGTGTCATTCTACTTTCTCTGTTTTTCTTATTACTGATACTTTATCTTGGATTCAGGGGGTACACATATGCACCCATTGCATCATCATATAAAGTGGTGATGAGAAGTAGGCCTCAGGAGGCCCATACACCAGTCAAGGAACATTTTAACTTGCAAGTAGTTTCTGAATCTTAACTCCCCACCCTCCACCTTATTCAACTCTCAAAACTTCAAAAAACAACAATGCTTCCCACCCCCAGTCCTATTTCAAAATAGAACAAATTCAGAGACTCTAATCAAGACACAATAGAGGGCTGAGTAAACAACAGAAATGAAAGCCCCACCACTATGACTGAATAATGGAATTAAAGAGAAAATAAAGAGATCTGTCACAAGTAAGGAAAAATCAGCAGAAGAACACAGGTAATTCACAGTGTACCAAAAAGGCAACACCAGAAAAATCAGACCTCAAACCCCCCAATGGAAATCACCAATGATTGACCCCAGAATACAACAGGGATTAGGGAATGGAAGGAAAGAGTGACTAAGACTTGAGAAAGACAAGATGCAACACTGAAAGAACTTGCAACAGAGTTTATGGCCATACAAACTTCATCCAGGAAATAAATAACAAGATGAAAAGCATGGAAAGCAGAATCAAATAAGCAGAAGAATCTCAGAGTTTGCAAACTACAATATGAAATTAACCTGATCTGTAAAAAACATAGAAAAAAACTCAGCAAGAAAGAACAAAGCATCCAAGAGATGTGCCATTACACCAACTGGCCAAACTTACATCTGATTTGTATCCCAGAAGAAGAAAAGGAAATGGAAAATACCTTGGAGAAAGTATTCCAGGAAGTTATCCAAGAAAACTTTTTCCACCTTAGCAAAGATACAACCATCCAAACATAAGAAATACAGAGAACCCCCACAAGACATCAAATGAAAAGACCAAACGCTAGACATAGTAATTCATCTACACAGAGTGGGTATTAAAGAAAAAAATCCTAAAGGCAGAGACAAAGAAAAGTCAAACTATCTGTCAGGGAAGGCCAATCAGAATAGCAGCAGACATATCAGCAGAAATACTACAAGCTGGAAGAGACTGGAGTCTGATACTCAAAGTCCTCAAAGATAAACAATTTCAGCCAATAATTTCTACCCAGGTAAGCTAAGCTTCATTAGCAATGGAGAATTAAAATCCTTCCCAGACTTCCAATCCCTAAAAGATTATGCTGCTTCCAGGATATCTCTATAGATAAAGCTCAAGAAGGTATTAAACACAGAAGAAAAAAAGAAAAGAAAAGAAAGAAAAGAACAACCATGTACTCCTCACAAATAAGAAAAAACATAGACTCAACATAGCATACCTCGTGACTGCAAAATTCCAAATACACACATATATCAACCCAAGAGTTAAAAGGAAAGAAAACAAACGCCACATGTCAGGGATAAATCCTCACATTTCAATAATCAGTCTGAACATCAATGGATTAAATGCACTACTGAAAAGACATAGAATGGCAAACAGGATGAAAAAATTGATCTAACAATAGGCTGCCTCCACAAAACACATCTTCTCTATAAAGGACATCTACAGATTCAGAGTTGAAGGATAGAAAACAAACTTTTGGGAGAATGGAAAACAAAAGAAGGCAAGAGTAGTGATCTTAATGTCAGAAAAACAAGCTTTAAGCTCTCAAAATTTTAAAAAGAGATGGAATGACATTATATAATGATAAAAGGTTCAATTCATCAGCAAGAAATAACCTAAACATATATGCTACAACACAGGAGCACCAGCTTTTATAAAATAGCTACCAAGTAAACTAAAAAAAGACAATGACTCTAATGCTATCATACCTGGGAATTTAAATACCCCACTAATAAACCTAGATAGATCATCAATGCAAACAATCTACAAGGAGATCCAGAACCTCAACATGACACATGACCAAATGGGCTTAATAGATACCTACAGAACACTTCACCCAGCAAACACAGAATATACATTCTACTCATCACCACATGGAACAAACTCCAAAATTGATCACATCTTTGGCCATAAATCAAGCATAAACAAATTTAGCAAGATAAAAATACTGTCATGTAACTTCTCAGACTGCAGTGGTATAAAAAAACAAAAAACAAAATTTCCCCAAAACCCACAAAGACGTGGACACTACACATCATAATGTCGAACAACTCCTGTGTCAGCATAGAAAACAAAACAAATCAAATGATTTCTGGAAACAAATGAAAACCAAGAAACATCTTACCCAAACCTATGAGATGCTATGAGAGAAGTGCTAAGAGGGGAATTCTTATCTCTACTAACACCCATCAAGAAATAGAAAGATCACAAGTTAACAGCCTAACAAATAACCTAAGGGGGCTGGAAAGACAAGATCACCAAAGCCCTTCAGCAGAAGACTCCAGATCACCAAAGCCCTTCAGCAGAAGACTCCAGATCACCAAAGTAAAAGCCCACATACAGAACTAGAAGACAAAAATATCATAGAGAAAAATCAGTAAAACAAAAAGTTACCTCTTTGAAAGGATAAACAAGATTGATGGATCCCTAGTCAGAAGGCCCAAGAAGAAAAGAGTAAAACCCAAGCAAACACAATCAGAAAAGCAAAAGACCAAGTCATAACTGACCCTGAAGAAATACAAAAGATTATTAGAGACTACTATGCTCTTGAAAACTTGAAAAACTAAACAAAATGAAAAACTTTCTGACATCATACAACCTCCCAAGTTTGAAACAAGAAGAAATTGAGACCCTAAATAGACCAATAACAACCTGGGGGATTGACTCCATCATAGAAAACTACCAGCCGGGCTTGGTGGCTCAACCTGTAATCCCGCGCCTTTGGGAGGCTGAGGTGAGTGGATTGCCTGAGCCCGCGGGTTCGAGACCCGCCTGGGCAACTTGGCGAGACCTCATCTCTACAATAAATAAAAAATATTAGCTGGGCGTGGTAGCACATGCCTGTAGTTCCAGTTACTTGGAAGGCTGAGGCGGAAGGATCACCGGAGCCCAGCTGGTCGAGGCTTCAGTGTCTGGGAGCTGCCACTACACTCCAGTCTGGGCGACAGAGTGAGACTCCAACTCAAAAAAAAAAAATAAATAAAAAAATAAAAACTACCAACAGCAACAACAACAACAATAAAAACTTGGACCAGACAGCTTCCCAGCGTAATTCTACAAAACATACAAGGAGGAGCTAATATCAATCCGATTGTAAGTATTCCAGTCAATTGAGAAAGATGGAATTCTCCCCAAACCATTTTACAAGTTATCATCACACTAATACCCAAACTAGATAAACATTCAACAAAGAGAGAGAAGTGCAGGCCAATATCCCTGATAAATACATGCAAAATTTCTCAACAAAATTCTAGCAAATTGTATCTAATAATACATCTCAAAATTAGCCATCATGACCAAATAGGCTTCATCCCCAGGATACAGGGCTTGTTCAACATCTGCAAGACCATAAATGTAATTAAATACATCCACAGATGTTAAAAATAAGAAGCACATGATAATATCATTAGACACAGAAGAAGCTTTCAATAAAATTCAGCATCCTTTCTTGATAAAAACTTTTGAATACATAGGCATAGGGGAAACATATCTCAAATAGTAAGAACCATCTATGGTAAATCCACAGCCAACATATTACTAAATGGACAGAAATTGGAAGCATTTCCCCTGAAAAATGGAACAACACAAGGCTGACCACTCTCACCCCTCCTGTTCAACAGAGTGTTGGAAGTCCTAGACAGAGCAATCAGACCAGAGAAGGAACTAAGTGCTATCCCAATAGGAAAAGAGAAAGCTATGTTATCCCTCTTTGCTAAAAATATGATTCTATACCTTGAAAATCCAAGAGAATCTGTCAAAAAGCTACTTGCACCGATAAAGGAATTTAGCAAAATCTCAGGGTACAAAATCAATGTGCAAAAGTCAGTTGCATTCTTATACTCTAACACAAAAAAACAGGGAGACAACCAAACAAAAACCACAATCCCTTTCACAATACCCACCAAAAAAAGAAAGAAAGAAATACCTTGGCATCTTCCTAATCAGAGATGTGAAAGACCTTTATAACAAAAACTACTATCACTGCTGAAAGAAATCCAAGAATACACAAACAAATGGAAAAATATTCGATGCTCATAAGTTGGAAAAACCAAGGTTAAGAGGTCTGCCCTATCAATAGCAATCTATAGATTCAATGCAATATCCATTACATTGCCAACATCATTCTTCTCAGACCTGGAAATGACAGTAGGAAAATTCATATTGAAACATAAAATACCATGAATAACCAAAACAATTCTTAGCAAAATTAAAAAAGTGGGAGCTATCACACTTCCAGGTTTTAAGTTTTACTATAACTCCACGATAATTCAAACTACTAGGTAGTGGTACAGGAGCAGTTATATAAACCAATGAACCAAGATAGAGATTCTGGAAGCAAAACCTTAATTTATCAAGCAACTCATCTTCAACAAAACCTACACCAACAACCACCGGGAGAGGAGGGTCTATTCAGTAAACTGTGCTGTGAAAACTGGTTGGCCACATGCAGAAGATTGAAACAGGATCCTTACCTATCTATCACCATAAATAAACATCAACCCTAAATGGATTAAAGACCTAAATGTAAAATCTCAAACTATAAGAATCTTAGAAAACACAGGAGACATCTTTACAGAAATTGGAATAGACAACCAATTACTGATCAAAACCCCAGGTATCCATACAATACAAAATAAGATAGACAAGTGGGAACTCATCAAACTGAAAAGCTTCTGCAAAGAAAAGAAACCATCAAGAGAGTGGAAAGACAGCCCACAGAATAGGAAAAGATATTTGCCAGCTGTACATCTAACAAAGGCCTACCATCTAGAATCTACAAGGAATTCAAAGGTGCCAAAAGGAAAAACACAAACAGCCTCATTATAAAGTGGGAAAAGATACAAATACACACATATCAAAAGAAGATGTACTAGCATCCAACAAATACATGAAAAAATGCTTAGTCTCAGTAATCATCAGAGAAAAGCAAATCAAAACCACACTGCAATATCACCTAACTCCAGTAAGAATGACCATCATTAATAAAACAAAAAACAACAGATGCTGGCGAGGATGAAGAATTCAACCTCAATGAAAAACAGTGTGGTAATTTCTAAAAGAACTAGAAATTGACCTTTCATATGACCCAGCAATCCCTCTCCTGGAAATACACCTGGAGAAACACAAATCATTCTACTAAAAATATGCCTGTGCGTGCATGTTTATTGTAGCACTATTCACAAAAGCAAAAACATGAAACTAACCATGCTCCCATTAAAACTGGGCTGGATAAAAAAAAAAAATGTGGTACATATACATGATGTAATATTATGCAGCCATAAAGGACAAAATTAAGGACTTCACAGCAACTTAAATGGATTTGGAATCTATCACACTCAATGGTCTGTTACAGAAGCAAAGAACTGAATACCACATGTTCTCACTCATAAGTGGGCCCTGAACAATAATCACATGAACACAAGGGAGAGATCAGCAGTCACTGAGGGAAGGAGAAGTGTGGGGAGCAAGTGACAAAACAAAGGTAACAGATCCACTACCAGGGGAATATGGGCCAGTTGGAAGACCAAACTTCACCTGCATGCAGCCTACCTAGGTATTTAATCCTCATTTGTAACCCATATCTCTATTTTAAAAAGCTGCAAAGGGTAGGCTGATTCTGTTCTTAGGGTGCATCTAGTGGTTTTAAGTTGAAACCTGTGCTCACTTACCATTCCAAAAATCCTAGGCCCTGAAGATTTATGCTAAACCTGGTCTACCTGTGCTCTATAAATGGAACAACAATACTTGTATGACAGCACATCTGTTTACGGCATAATTTACTAAATATTTTATGCACACTGTTGAGACCTACTGCTCAGAAATAAAATTTCTTTCAAAATATTACTGCTCATTGATAATGCATCTTGTCACCTAAGAGCTCTGATGGAGATGTACAAGAAAATTAATATTACTTTCAAACCTGTTAACACAACTCTCATTCTGCAGTCCAGTCTTTTCAACTTTTTAGTCATATTACTTAAGAAATACACTTCACAGCCGGGCTCGGTGGCTCAGCCTGTAATCCCGCGCCTTTGGGAGGCTGAGGTGAGTAGATTGCCTGAGCCCGCGGGTTCAAGACCCGCCTGGGCAGCGAGACCTCATCTCTACAATAAATCAAAATCAGCCGGGCGTGGTAGCGCGCGCCTGTAATTCCGGCTACTCGGAAGGCTGAGGCGGAAGGATCGCCGGAGCCCGGCAGGTGGAGGTTGCAGTGGCCGGGAGCGGCCACTGCACTCCAGTCTGGGCGACAGAGTGAGACTCCAACTCAAAAAAAAAAAAAAAAAAGAAATACACTTCAGAAAGCTATAGCTTCCCTAGATAGACCCTGATGGATCTGAGCAAAATACATTGACAATCTTTAGAAAGGATTCACCATTCTAGATGTCATTAAGAATATTCTTGATTCATGGGAGGAAATAAAGATAGCATATACACAATGGAATATTATGCAGTCACAAAGAAGGACACATATATGGACTCTGCAGCAACTTGGATGGATTTGTAGTCAGCCATACTCAGTGATTTATCACAAAAGCAGAGAACATGTTCTCACTCATAAATGGACCTTGAACAATTATAATGCTATAAGAAAGTGATTGACAGTAGTGGGAAACTGTCAGGGGATGGCGAGGGGGTGGGGTGGGGATTGGCAGTTGAGGGAAACTGCTAGGGGAGGGAGGGGGATACCTCATCAACAAGGGTACCTGCATGATCAATGTTTATACACCTAATCCTAAAATGTACCTCACATCTTTATAATAATTTTTTTTAATAAAATAAATTTTAAAAAAGGAATTACACACACAAAAAAAGAAAAGAAATTCCAGGTAGAATTTAAGTTATGGGTTTTAGAAAGCCACAAACACAATTTTTAAAATTAGAAGCAAAGCTAGAAACAGGCAGAGACGTGCACATAGTTTTAGCCATGCTGATGGAAGATGAACTTATTTGGAAAATCTGAAGAAAATAAACAAGCAAAACAAAACACAATTTTCATTATTGTTTATCCTTCTAAAATATCTCTAAATGTAGCACTATTCACAATAGCAAAAACATGGAACCAACCATGCTGCCCATTGAAAGTGGACTGGATAAAAAAATATGGTACATATACATGATGGAATATTACACAGCCATAAAGAAGGAAAAAATCATGGACTTTGCAGCAACTTGGATGGGTTTAGAGTTTTTCATACTCAGCGATCTACCACAGAAACCAAGAACTGAGTACCACATGTTCACACTCATAAGCAGATCCTGGATATTTACCATAATACTACAAGAAAGGAATTGGCAGTAGCGGAACACTGCTAGGGGAGAGTTGGAGGGGTAGGGCACATAGCATCAGTAAGGGTACCTGATCCCAAGCCAGGTGAAGTGGGGACCAAAGGGAGGCCCAAACTTCACCTATTTATTGACTACTTATGTACCTAATTCTGAATTGTACCCCACATCTTAAAAATAAAAAAACTAAAAAAAAAAAAACAACATTATCAAAAGTTTGAAAGAAGTTGATTTCAGTCCTCATGGATGATTTTGAGAGGCTCAAGACTTCAGTGGAAGAAGACACAACAGATGTGGTGGAGATGGAAAAAGAACTTTAATTAGGATTGGAGCCTGAAAATGTGTCTAAATTGCTGCAATGTTATGATTAAATTTGAATGGATGAGAAGTTGCTGCTTACAGATGAACAAAGAAAGTGGCTTTTGAGATAGACTCTACTCTTGGCAAAGATGCTCTATAAACATTGCTGAAAAGACAATAAGACAATTGAGAGAAGAGATTCCAATTTTGAAAGAAGTTATTCTGTGGATAAAATTCTATCACACAGCATTGCAGGCTACAGAATATTTTCTTTTTTAAGAGAGAAGGTCTCACTATTTGGCTCAAACTAGAGTGCATTAGAATAATTGTAGCTCACTGCAGCTTCAAACTCCTGTACTCAAGGAATCCTTCCACCTCAACCTCCTGACTGGCTGGAACTACAGGTGTTTGCTACCATGCCTGACTAACATCTTTAACTTTTTAAGAGACGGGGTCTCGTTGTGTTGCTAAGACGAGTCTCAAACTCCTGCCCTCAAGTGATCTTCCTATATCAGTCTTCAAGGAGGTATTATGGGCATAAAGCCACCACACCTGGTTCTACAGAGAAGAGCAAAAGGAAGAGTCAATTGATGCTGCAAACTTCACTGTTGTCTTATTTTAAGAAATTGTCACAGCTACCCACTCCAACCTTAAGCAATCATCACCCTGATCAGCTAGCAGCCATCAAGACTAAGGTAACACCTTCCACTAGTTAAAAGATTAGAACTTGCTGAAAGGTTCAGATGATCATTGGCATTTTTAGCAATAAAGTATTTTAAATTAAGGTATGCCCATTTTTTTAGACATAATATTATTACACCCTAATAGATTATATTATATTTAATGTAAGCATAACTTTTATATTCACTAGGGAATCAAGGAAATGTGTGTATCTTGCTTTATTGTGGTGATTACTTTCCATTTGAATAATCTCTGTGTGTGTGTGTGCGCACGCATGCACGCACATGTGTGTGCACACATATGCCCATGCGTGTATGTGTGTATGTCTACATGTCTGGAATCAATGTGTGCTAAGAGCAAAAACAGAGTTGTTATACCTGTTATAGTCTACCAGGTGCAAAGAGACACTAGTCATTTATGAATAAAATTTTCTTTAATTTGTACAGTGTGCCAGATACCGCCCTAGGAATCAGAAGGCATAATGCTGATCTTACTCTCAGAGGAGACAAGGTTACTCAAATGGATATAGCACAAATTAGTAAGAGATAAATTTCTAATCAAAAAGTAGATAAGTAGTCACAAAAGTTAAGGGAACGGGGGGTAAATTTCTAAATAGATAATCAGAGATGATTTTATGACCAAAATATAATCTAATTAACCGTTGAAATATTTTTTCCCACATATAAATCTCACTCTGACTTTAAATATTGAAAAGAAACTTTCAAAAGCATCTGTCCATCATAACATACTATCACATTCAAGTACTCAATGATGAGATGATAAAAATATAATAACTGTAAGCTTCCTGTTCTTGGAAGTCTGAATAATGGAAAGGATGTGAAATTGTTTAAATTTCAGTACTTCAGGATAAAACAAAATCATTACTAATGAATATATGTTTGTATATGCATTAAATGAGAACTTCAAGTGACTACTGCTATCACAAATAAAAATCATACTGACTTTCAAATATTAAGTCTTATAAATTATATGGAAGTGTTGGGGATCATGAATAAGTCAAAAAACAACAGGTGCTGGCATGGCTGTAGAAAAAAGGAAACACGTCTACACTGTTGATGGGAATGTAATCTAGTTCAACCTCTGCGGAAAGCAGTGTGGTGATTTCTAAAAGAACTAAAAATTGATCTTTCATATGATCCAGCAATCCCTTTCCTGGGAATATACCTGGAGGAGCATAAATTGTTCTACCAAAAAGACTCTTGCACACACATGTTTATTGCCACACTATTCACAATAGCAAAAACATGGAACCAACCGTGTTGCCCGTTGAAAGGGGACTGGATGAAGAAAATGTGGTAAATGTACACAGTGGACTATTAAACAGCCTAAAGAACAACAAAATAGTGGACATCATAGCAACTTGGATGCAGTTGGAGACCATCATACTAAGTGAACTGTCAAAGAAACAAAGAACTGAATACCACATGTTCTCACTCATAACCACTTATGAACCCCAAATATTAGTGCAAGGGAGGGGTTGGCAGTCACTGGGTATTGCTGAAGGAGAAAGGGAGAGAGAAAGGTGGCAGGTGACAACACATAAGTACCTAGTTCAGGGGGAGGGAGAGTCACCTGAAAGGCTAGTTTGTAGTAAATTTGTGTGCAGCCTACTTGTGTAGTAAATTCTCACGTGTATTCCACAATTCTATAATAAATCAATTATTTAAAAATAATAAGGAAAACCCTTTTTGAAGAAGTCCACGGTCTCCAAACTCAAGAAGTACACCAGGACACTGAAAAAAATAAAGACTTTCACAAGATTAGAACATAATGTCTCTCAGAAAAGGGACATGGATGAAAATTAAATGACCATCAGCCATTCTTAACTTTGGTGCCATGGGCCATTGAGACAATCTGGTGAAGCCTACAGTCCCCTTTTCAACTAAAGTAGATGTTTGTGAATATGTTCAATCATAGATAGAGAATTACAAACAAAACCAATGTATCAAACCATTATTCTTTCTATGGATTGAATGAAAGTCTATGAGCCCAAGTTTAAGAACGCTTGCACATCTGTTCACTCGAAGTCTAAGCATGGAACCTGTAAAGCTAATTTTCATGAGCCTCATTTTGTCAGCTGTGAAAAAAAAGAGCAGTAATAGTAATTCATTATGATCCCATGGCATTGAGGTAAGGATTAATAACACAGCACATGTGAAGAAGTTAGCACAATGCACTATATTTTTAAGTGCCTAAAAGATATTGCTTATTAAGATTTTATACATTTCCTCATCCTACTCTCTTGACTGTGGCAGAAAAGTAAACTCCCTAAGGGAACTGTTTCATATATGCTAGCGACAAATTGTTCAGTT
The DNA here is from genome assembly GCA_027257055.1 of Cephalopachus bancanus. Taxonomy (NCBI): domain Eukaryota; kingdom Metazoa; phylum Chordata; class Mammalia; order Primates; family Tarsiidae; genus Cephalopachus; species Cephalopachus bancanus. Next base: position 4,694,643 of record JAPVLO010000012.1, read on the forward strand.
TCAAGGAGAGGACAAATGTCAGTTTCTTTTTCAAGAATATGTCCCTGTTAATGATATGATAATTATTAAATGTTTATTTCCCTGGGTCATCCAGGATCAGGCTATTCAATTTTTATATTTCCAAAGGCTTACTATCAGAATGAACCAAGAAGTCAGTTCAGTAGAAAATTATAGGTGGAGGGAAGGCTCTTTTGAAAACAAGTCTTTTTTTTAAAAAAAGATATTTGAAGAACTAGAAGCTCTAAATAATTCCATTCAAATTTTACAGCAGATTTAAATGGACTAATTCTGGGAACACCTCCACGGACAATAATCAGCAGGAAAAAAAGAAGGTAGTCTGTTGGGACTAAAAAGTCAGCCTCCACCTGGGAGAAAGCTCCTTAGCTGGCATAAGGCCATAGGCCCTGGTCCTTCCTCATTAGTGCCTTTGCAGAGCAGTACAAATTCTTCACCGGGAAAGCTTTATCTGCAAAGAAACATTGGCACTGTGTTATAAGCATGGATAATAGTTTACCTATTTTTAATGGGGGAAAAACCCAATGTTTTTCTGCTGGAGAAGTACTTGACTTCTTTCTTCCCATGTGAAAATACAGTGGGGGAAATCAGGAAATGAATAGGTCTTAACCTCCGCACCATGCTTCCTCATAGCCCGCTCCCCATGCCAGCATTCACCTTCCCACACACACAACATTCTAAATAATAGAGACAATTCAGCACACATATAGTTTCAAAAATGTAGTTGCCAGTAGGAAGCTAAAGGAAAACCTTCATGTAGTGAAGAAAATAAAAAATCTTTCCCCCATATGAGCCCTGTCTCTGCTTCCCAAAAATATGAAGAACTAACGCTTCTGTCTTTGGGAACTCATGGCTTCTGGCCATTCTCCTTCAGTTGGAGAGCCCTGAGAATTTGCTCCAACTGCCCCATCTGCTGTGCCATCTATGGGAAGAAAAATGTTCTTTTTTTGTCACTCTAGCTAGATAATTTCAGGCAAATAACTTATGACTCTATAACACATTTCATCATCCGTAAATCAGAAATGGTAATAATACCTAATTCAAAAGTTTGTTGTGGTAAGTCAACTAACTTATTTAAACTGATTAGAAAAATGCCTGGCATATAAAGTCTTTTATAAATAAGTACAAACAGACAAACTTATTACACACTCTTTCTTCAGGACTTATAAATTTATATTTAAAAAGTCACACAATCATCATGTATATATTCCATGACTGGAAACTTTCCTACTAGAAATCTCATAACCACATGCCAGACTGTCCACTCAAGTCAAAGGAAGTGTCATCCTCAGACTGAGTTATTTAGAAAAACGCAAACATATTTAGTGGTGCTAAACTATGGCATTCTGCTTTATGGAAAACTAAAGAAGGCTATTTTATTTGGAGAGAGAAGACCAGCATTAGTTCATTCAACAGATATTTTTGGAAAACAAAAATAGAGAAAAAACATTTTAAAAAAATATGATTTTGTGTACAATCAAAAATGAGTGATAGAGAAGTGGCCTTTACCTCCTTACCTCTGCTTCTCCATTTTCCCTGCAGTCTTGATCAACATAAGGATGAAAGCTCAAATATTAAATTAAATATGTATGAACATAATAGAGTGACTCTTCCAAGGTTCAGAGAAGTTAGGAACCTTATATGAATAACTGTATTCACAGGAAAAGAGACAATTAGGGGTTTCAACTTTGTCCAAAAAAAAAAAAGGGGTGAGTTTCAGGACAAAATTCTGTAAAGTATGTACTGATCATACTGTTCTGTGTCCTACTCTATTTTTTAGGGACCCATATTCAAGCCATAGAAAATAAAGGTAGTAAAACTAAGTGAGCACAAGGTATTTACAATTGTTGGTCTATGTAATTGGTTGTAGCATGGTAAGAGGTGAGGGGAGACATCTTCCCTATACTTATAATAACTATTAATACTAAAAAGTAGCCATCAATGGTGAAATACAAGTAGGGGAGGGCATCACGCCTGGGGAGGACAGGGTGACATGGGATACCATCTCAGCAACCAAGGTAGGAAGAGAAGAAGAAATAAATTTTATGAGCACTTTTATTTTATTTTTTTATTTTTATTTTTTTTTTTGAGTTGGAGTCTCACTCTGTCGCCCAGACTGGAGTGCAGTGGCCGCTTCCGGCCACCGCAGCCTCGACCTGCTGGGCTCCGGCAATCCTTCCACCTCAGCCTTCCGAGTGGCCGGAATTACTGGCATGTGATATCACGCCTGGCTGATTTTTTGATTTATTGTAGAGATGAGGTCTCGCTGCCCAGGTGGGTCTCGAGCCCGCGGGCTCAGGCAATCCACTCACCTCAGCCTCCCAAAGGCGCGGGATTACAGGCTGAGTCACCGAGCCCGGTTTTATGAGCACTTTTAAACATGACTTGAGGATGTTCTAAAATAACTAGAATATGGAGACAAACCTGACCATGTTGCAAAGGAAACAAAACAGAATTTTTTTTTTAAATCTGACAATTAATTTAATATACTCTCAGGCTGTTTAGCCCTATCTCAGACCCACTAAATTTATTAAGGATAGAATCAAACGTTCTGAGTTTGAACAAACACTCCAGGTGATGCTGACGCACACTCAATTTAAGAGCAATACAATATGATGTTTGAGACCCTTCAGCAGACTGTAGTCTAGAATAGTGATTCTCAACCAGGAGAATTTATGCTCCCCAGGGAACATTTGGCCATATATGGAGACATTTTTATTCATTACAACTGGGAGGGTGGGGGTGATACTCACAATTAATGTGACACAAGGTCTCACTATATTGCCTAGGCGGTCTGGAACTCCCGGGCTCAAGCAATTCTCTCATCTCAGCCTCCCAAGTTGCTGGGATTATAGGCGTGAACCACCGTGCCAGGCAAACAAATATATTTATGACATGTTTTCACACTATCCCTTTCACCTACCACATGAACTCTAGAGAACAAGACTAGGTTGTCTTTACCTTCATTACTTATTATTTCTTTTCTAGGGTGGAGAACTCTGCAGGTACTGAGTAAGGCGTTCAACAAGCAATTAATAGCATCTCAAATAGATAGTGCCGTTGAGGAAATAAGCACTGCTCAGAGCTCTGAAAGTAGAGTTGTTGAGAGGACAAAACTGGACTGAGGACAGCAATGCACCTGGGTTTGAAACCCATTGCCACAGATTGTTGGCTTTAAGGAAAAAAAAAGTTGACCTCTTTGTGCCTTGAATCCTTCATCTGCAATACCTACTCTTTAGAATTGTTGATATTATTAAATAAAGTGAAACATGGGATACATTTGGCACAAGGCTTGGAATATGCTTACAGTTTCATCAATAGTAACTGATAATTTTTCTTCTCAGACGTTTTGGGATATTCTGTTTTATTTCTCTAAATACATTCACCTCAAAATAAGGATTTTAAACCTGCTAAATGTTTGTTTCAAAATCAATCAGTAGTTTTGAAAGACTTAAACTATCCATACTGAGTAAGTATATTTAAACACTGGGTTATAAAATAAATGAAGAGCACCCACATGAAGAGAGCAAAGGCTGTTTATTCACAACTTACTATAGCCAGGGAGTCAGCCACATCACTTGGGTTGGCAGAGATCAAAAGGCAGGCAGAGGAGTGTGAAAGCTCCATAGCTATTGAAAAAGAAGGCTTCAGGAGCTGGACACAGGCCCATTAGAAGTGGAAAATCCTAGGTGATTAGTTAACAAAGCATATTAAGTTTTCTCTGATAGCTACTAGGTTGGAAGTGAGGGGAAGTGGGGAACTTGTTTTTACTGATTAAGTTCTAACCATTTGGGGCCAATTGCTGCAGTGATTTTGGTTTGGCATCCTGAACTGGTTGCTGCAGATTATACTTTAGCTTCTCATTGTGGTTTAGCTTCTTTGGCTGGTTGCTGGAAATTCTGTGTCTGAGTTCTGTTTTACTACAGATGCTCCTCAACTTACCATGAGATTATATCCCAATAAACCCACTGTTAATTGAAAATATTATAAATCTAAATGCATTTATTACACCTAACATATAGAACACCATAGCTTAGCTTTACTTACCTTAAATGTGCTGTAAATACCAACATTAGGCTACAGTTGGGCAATGCCAAATAACACAAAGCCAATTAAAATAAAGTGTTACATATCTCATGTAATTTATTGAATACTGTACTGAAAGTGAAAACCAGAATGGTTGCATGAATATTTAAAATACAGTTTCTACTGAATGCATATCACTTTTATGTAATTGTAAAGTAAAAAAATTAAATTAAACCATTATAAGTTGGGAATCATCTGTATACAGTCTGGGTATTGTCCGTTTGTATATTCAGTATAAGGAATTTTGATGGTTGAGGCAAATAAGGCCAAGGTAAAATAGAAATTATTGTATATCTGGTTAGGCGGTTCTAAAATTGTTACTAGGTAATCCATTTGCTAATGTCCACAATTTTTTCAAAGTTGAGCTGTGTTAATATTCAAGATAATTAGCTTTGAGGCAGTTATTTGGTTTAAACACTAAACTTTATGCTTGTTCAAGCTTCACAATCTGCTGTTCAAAGTAAAGGGATATGTTAGCACCTACTTACACTGCAAACACAGATTTACATGTGGTACCTGTGTTCACCAACTATGCCCTTCACTTTTATCCACTCATTAGTAATAACAAATTTACATGAACAATGTAAACACTGAATAAAAATTTCTGCTTAGGCTTTCAAGTGCTACTGTCAATGTTTACATTTCTAGGTCCTAACCTATTCTTTCAGAAAAAAAGAATTGCATGAGTAATTCCCAAATCAACCAAATCTGAGGATAGAAAAGAGGAACATAATAACAATAAAACACTACTCTTCTTACTTTAATTATTATAATAAAGGGGAGACTTCATCAGTACTCACATCCCCCCAATTTAACTTAAGTGGATTCCAAGGACTAAGTTGAAGGTCAGCATATTCACTCTGACTATGCCTACCATTCATCATTCTCCCTCTTTCTTTCTTTATGGCTTTAGGGAATACCATCCCTCTTTATTTTATCAAAACTTCACCAGGTAGATAGGTTTGTCATTTACTTACAGTTCTTATAGAGATTTCAGAGATAACCGTGCTTTCAATTTATTACTACAGATCCCTCTCCTTAGGACCCAGGCATAAATCCAAAAAACTTGGAACAAGTAAGCAATATGAGTAGTATACTCTGAGAGGTTATGAAAAAATATCAAGGAAAGGCTTGAACTATAGTTTTCCTGAGTCTTGGCAGAACAACTTATAATCCTCTTAGAACATTAAAATATGGGATTTAGCAAGAAGTAAGTCTGAAGTCAATCTCCCAGCCACTTCTCTGTCCCCTCTGGGAGGCTGTTATGAGAGTTTCTTATCACTTTCTGGGTTCTGACAAGGAATGGAACTTTATGCCTGGGCCCTTCATAATAGAACTGTAGATTAAAACCTCTTAGCTGCAGTCTAGATTTGACTCCTTAGCTATGATATATCCCACAACTTGCATTGCAGGCATCTCACTCTTTTTTGCTTTGATGCCATCTTTGTAGGTGTATGAGGACAAGGAATTTTCATTATTCTTTCTTCCACTGTCTATGTAAGTAATGAACTGCTTTAATCTAAAAGAGGTCTCTTGAATCTTTACTGGATAAACCAGGCAGATCTTGTTCTTAGCCTTATCTTTTCTTGTGTATGCTTGACAAATGGCAGCCTTGGCAGCAGACCTGCAGAAGCAGTAGCTATAAAGAGGTAACAGTCCCACAGACCTCTTCACATTGTCCCACTTTGGAGGCAAAAGTTGGTCTTCACAGCATTTTCCTGCACACTCCAAACTGTTCACCAAGCCAGGGCTTCAGTAAGGCTGGTTAGTGTGACCTTTTCTTTGATCTTCCAACTCTTCTAGAATTCTGGGGACTTTCATATCATCATCTCTTCCTAGAATCATGTATGGTCTACTTACTATAATAAGTCTCCTACTCCCATAACACTCATAGTGGATTTGCTTTCCTGACTTAATCTTCACTGATAAAGTAATTAAAAAAAAAATTTTAAGTTCAATTGAAATTGAAAACTTCAAAAAAATTAATTTGGTGTTCATTGCAATTTGGGGATTAGATCAGCTTTGAGCAATTGTGTTTTATTTTTCTTCTCTCAAAGCTTAAGAAATCTAATCCAAATATCTGGATTGTGAGGGTAGAAATTCTGGTTGCACGTCCTTATCTCACATTTTAATTAAGTTTGTTCCTAAGTATCACTTGGCTAATCTTAGTTTTTATTTTTCCACTACCCTAATTTATAAAAAATGGAACAGCCTTATTGTTCATAAACAATTCAATGATACAAATTGATAGAAATTATGGAAATGATTAAATCATGTGGGATAACTTTGGTAAACAAAAATTATCTATTGATACAGGAACAAATGTTCTTATCTAGTCACAGAACACATATACGAGGTGAATTTTAAAATCTCTTTTGATTTTACAATGTAATAACTTTGAAACTTCAGACTTTTCTTAAAACTGTGTATTTATAGTAACACAAATGCCATTCAAAAATGTTTCATGTGTATTTTGTTTCCACATAATCTCTGTTACTTATGTGAGATGAAATTTATTATACTTATTTTGTAAATCAAAGTACTCAATGTCAGTAGTTTGAGTGATTTGAACAGTACTATAAAGCTTAGAAGGGATAGAAAATGAATAATTCTACCAAAATGTGCACTTTTTACTTCCAAGAACCATCTTTTAAGTACATTTGCAAGCTCAAAAAAAGAAAGAAAAATGCTAAGCTTGACATATTTGTGTCATTATTTTAACTTAAATCACACACCGATTTTGCATTATGTCCCCAAGTCTTAATGACCAATGATGTTTTCTCCTTTAAAGATAATTGACACAATTTTTTAAAAAATTAATAACCTTTGAAAGTTTCAATTTACTCACTACTAAGAGCATGTGCAGTTATTGATTGACATTTCATCCCAACTGCCTGACCCTCTTTCTTCCTAGGCTTTAAAGCTTGCAAAAGAAAAACGTTCACCAATGGGCAATCATTGCTAAACTGTTACATCTGCTTCTAATAGACTTGGTTTTTTTTGTAGCACATAGTACAGAACATTTCACACAGTATTCTCATTTGAACATCAGACTAAAGTTAGCATTTAAAGAACATTCTTGATACTTTTATTTGTTTAATACAAACGTTTTAAGACCTGTCACATTTTGAATACTTAGATGATCTTTTAATGCTTTTGTTATTGTTGCATTTGCTAGTATACCTAATTATATCTCATTTACTAAGTCAGTGGTATCTAACCAAGAGTACCCATTGGAATTGCTTATAAAACTTATTCAAAGGTGTAGGCAAAGAAACTGTTTCTGGTCTGTCTGAATCTGATGGACAGAACTTGTATACATATTTAAAAATAGACAAAAAATAAAACCAAAAACCATTACCCCTCTCCCCCTAAGAACCAAGCACTTCCTCAGTTATTTCTGATGTGCATTATTATTAGTAAACAAAAGTATTAATAGTCACTAGACATTAAATAAATATTTTCAAATAAGTACTACAAAGATCAGCATTGATGGCACGTCTAATTTTCCTGCCAGTTCTCCTTTCGTGATTCTCAGCAACTCAGACAAACCATACCTGAACCTCCCATTGCCACCTTATTGATCCTGAAGTAGTGAGACAAATCTCCCCATCTATTTCCTTTAAGTGAAAGCAGTCCCTAAGACATATAATGTTCCACCAGTTGAAATTAAGTGCTATATATTCTGCAACAGTATTTGCTTTTTAAAAGTTTTTTTATGTGTTGCTTTGAAGATTGTTTTGATTAGTTCTAGAGTTATTTACACAAGTATTCAAAATTAAAATGATCTATTCAATTAGTTCTATGTCATCGAGATTAATGTCAATTCACAGAGACTGATTTTTATCTTCATAAAATGTAATACTTTCCTGTGCTTTCCTACATTTTGCCACGATAGAAGGTACTATGTTTGTCTTAGAAAATTTTTTGAAAATAAAGAGTAATTTCAAATCCCTGTGAAAATTGATTTTTTTTTACATTGGGCATAAATCTTGAAAAATATAACTTACCAAGACTGTATAAAAATCTGTACAACAAATTTCCATAAAAAGATAGAATATATAAATGTTGAAGTCCTCATGAAAAAAGAACTCCAAACCCAAGTGACTTTACTAATGAATTACTGTAAATAGTTACAATAGAAATAAAGCTAATCATATACAAAATATCAAAAAAGTAAGACTGTTTACTGATGTATTTTGTGACAATAACATAAAATGAACTATTAAAAAAATCAATATTTTCAAAGATATTTCAAGAAAGGGAAGCCACAGGGCATTCTCTTTCAAAAACATACATATAAAAATTCTAAGCAGAAAAGTCAAATGTTGTGTAAAAATAATACAAAACAAATTTGAGTTTGATCCATAAAGGTAAGGTTAGCTTAGTCTTTGAAAATAAGTAAATTCCTTACCCCCATACTTATATAGTAGAGAATAAAAATAATATGATAATCTTTATAGGTTCAAATATAACTTTTGATAAAATTCAACCTAGACTCATAAGTAAAACTTTTAACTAGCAATAAACAGAAGAAAACTTTCTTGATTTGATTTAAAGTATCTGCAAAATACCTAAGTAAACATCATAATTAATACAGAAATATTCATATCATTTGCCCAAATATAGGAAATGAGGCAAGGATATCTGCTATCGAGACTTCTCTTTTACTTCAAACTGCAACTCTTAACCAGAAAAATTAAGTAAAACAAAAGAAACAAAAGGTATAAGGCTTGAGGAAGAAAAAAAATAAAACTGTCCTTATATATAGTTGACATCACTGTGTGTGTACAATATGTAAAAGAATCACTAAGTAATGGAAATAATAAATCAATTTAGTCAAATCCCTAGATACAAGATCAAAGTGCAAATCCATCGCAGTTTTGTAGAAATTATCTAGCAACAACCAGGAAGGTACATTTTAAAAATTTTATTATTTACCATAGTTCTTAAGAATATCTTGGAACAAATCTAATAAAAGAAACATAAGACTTCTATATATAAAGGTATAAAACATATAAAACATTACAGTAGGTTCAAAGCTATCACAGTCAGAATTTTGGCATATGTTTTTTTTAATCAAAATTGGCAAGACTCTAAAACTTATATAGAAATTAAAGTAGCTATGTCTAGCTAAGACAAAATTTAAATAAATAACAAAATTGGGGAAGTTATATTACTATTTTTCTTGGAGTTCAAGATCTAGAGCAAAAGCTGGTGAATTACAAGGAACCTTTTTTGGGGATGAGACAAAGGACCACACTCCCTAAATCCTCTTGCTGGAAACTGGGCTCTGCTGGTGAGTTTAAAGAAGAGTGCCAAATCTGAGTGAATTCCAGTTTCCTAATTCAACTAGTTTTACTACTTGACCGGGGAAAGAGGAGAATAAAGGCCATGATGGGAGAATGGATAGATAACTTGAATCAACGTAGTGCCAGAAGGTATCAGACATATCATCCACAGAGTAAAAAGAAAATTTTTTTTATACTTCTGAGAAAACCGGGTTAGAGAGTAGGGATAAAGCTTGTACTAAGTGGGAATTTTAGTAATTTGAAATTGATAATATTTTTCTCACTCAATGTATTATTGTAAGACTTGTGAGCTTATGACAAAATTATGCTTATATGGCAAAATTCACCCATAAACCATTCCTTATTGCCATGTCTGAACTCTTTTCTAAAATGAATAAGGGGATAAAAGTTGCATCGTGAATAGCTTTTCTATCTCTAGATTTAAAAGTGCCTGGAGCAAGACAGGAAAGGAAACATTATATCTACTGTCTCCTGATAAGGCAGTAGAAAGAACTCAATTTTTCAGGTTTGGTCAGGATTGGGCAGAAATGAACATCACAATAAGACATAGTACTTTAAATGGCAAGAGATACACTAAACTGTAATATAACCTAAATTGGAGGTACAGATTAACATACCAAAGATAAGTACTACATGGAATGAATTACTAGAGTATGTTACACACAGACACACACACACATACACATACACATCTCTTTTGCTTTTTCAGTTTTTGAAAATATTTTATGAATTCTTAACTCCCAACTATAACTAGATGCCTACCTGCTAGTCATGTACGAACATAAAAATCTACTAAATATAACTTCAAAGACAAGTACATTAAAGACCAATTTTCAGGCATTTCTTTATATTTGCCCCGTACTGGGCTCCAGGCATTCTTAAAGACATATTTACTAGACTATCCTCTGGATGTTTTTATGGGTGATTCTGTTACTGAGTTAGCACAAGTACCCCTATCTCTAAGCCTATTACTGACCATATGTGTACAACAACAAACATTTATGTAATGTCTACTATCTTTTTCTAAGTGCTAGATTTTGGTGTAAGGATAGTGGGCACATCATATACAGTATTTTTTAAAATATGCATTCTAGTGATAGACAGCAAGTTACTTTATTTAATTTATATTTTCTAATAATATTTCTATAGGATTTCTGGGAGCTTTCAATGAATTAAACCTGAGTGGAAAAGTTGGAGGTGCTGCTAAACCTCATCAGGATAATTATCTGTATATAGTAGGGACTTAATCAGCATTTATTGAATCCATTAAAAAATTTCACATGAAAACTTAAAAGATTTTTAACTCAAATAAATTTTGAACTTAGTGATAAAGTTATACATGACTATTGTTGTTCTTACTACAGTCCATGGACAGACAAGAATATACTAGTTGACGAACACTAATGTTCTCTATGTAAAAATAATAATGATAAAAATATGAATAATAATGACAGCCAGCATTTGCGTATTAACTGCCAGAAACTCTTTATTCTCAACAACTTACAACTCTTTGAATACTTCATATTGCCTAGAAAAGCATTGGAGGTATATATATTTGTGACAAATTGGGCTGGACGCAGTGGCTCATGCCTGTAATTCCAGCACCCAAGAGTTCAAGACAAGCCTAGGTACAAAGCAAGATCTCACCTCTACCAAAAAAAAAAAAATCCAAAAATTAGCCATGCATGGGTATGCAGGCCTGTAGTCTCAGCTACTTGGGAGGATGAGGGCGCTTCATTGCTTGAGTCCAGAAGGTCAAGGTTGTGGTGAACTGTGATTGTGCCACTGCACTCCTGCCTGGGTGACACAGTAAGACCCGGACTCAAAAATAACCATGACAGATTGTATTTTTAAAAAATGGCTTTACCAATATTCTTGTTCTCACATGCTCCTCCAAAGATTTGCCTCCCTTCATCAAAAATGAAGATTCTGGTCTTTGTAGCTAACTGCTCCAACCACTAGAATGCAGTGGAGGTGAAGACATGATTTCCAAACCAAGTGATAAAAGGTAATGTCACTTGTACCTAGCTTACTCTTGCTTTGGGACACTAACCCTTAGATCTCATTTTTCATGTTGTGTGAAAGCCCAGGCCCCATGGAAAGATCATATGTGGATCTTTTGACTAACAGCTCTAGCTAGGTTCTCAACTGAAACTTTGCATTCATTGCCAGATGTGTGAGACAGAGGGATATCAGAATACTCTTGTCCCCATCCTTTCAGCCACTCTAGTGTAAACCAGAGTTGAGCTACCCCAGCACAAATGGCAGATTTATAAACAAAATAAATGTTGTCCTTATTTTAATCCTTTAAGTTATGGGGTGATTTGTTATCCTGTGAAAGATAAGCAAAGAAAATATCTGTATATGTATACTTCTCACAAAATTCCTTTGAGTTGGGTACTTGCTAGTACCTCATTAGTATTCTCATTTTACGTAAGAAGAAAAGTAGAGATGATGAAGTAAGTAGCTTGACAAATGTCACACAATTAGTAAATGTGCATAGCAAATATGTTAGTAAATATAAATGCCCAATATGTGTAGTATCTAATACTAAGGATTTTTTTATGTGAATCATTTCCCTCAGTGATGCTATAATGTCACTTTCTTACCTCTTTACTTATACTTCCATGTGCAGGCTCTGGGAAGACTCCAGACCAAGATTTCATTCTGCACTACAGTTCCTTTGATGGTGTAGGAAGAGAAAGTAACCCAAAGAGCAGAGTGCTGTCAACTATCTTTCCCCATACTCAGTTCCCAGTGTGTTTAGTTATTTCTTTGCATCATCTACTTCCTGATCCCTGGACATATTTACTAGACTATCCTCTGGATGTTTTTATGGGTGATTCTGTTACTGAGTTAGCACAAGTACCCCTATCTCTAAGCCTATGACTGACCATATGTGTACAACAACAAACATTTATGTAATGTCTACTATCTTAATACTGCTTTAGGTCATTGATCCCTCTATAATGACTGCAACGCCTGGTGACTCCAAAGGTGCTGCTTACTCTGTGCCTGCCAAAGCTCTCCTGTGAAGAATGAGGTGTTGCTAGTCACTGATAAATATTCCCTGGCATTCACATCTACTCTACAACCATTGATTAATCTAGTAGGTACCTATTAACCTGCCCATTTTCCATTTTCTGTATCTCTGATGATCTTCTTGTCTTATAAATCTAGCTTAATCTTCAGTCTAGTGCCCTCTGCACCCTTCTTTATTTTGTTGGCTACGTATAATTAATATACATAAACACATCTTCCAAGTTACTCATAAAAGGATGGCATATTGTGAAACAAAAATTAGGACACATGGCCTTTCAAAAGTGAAGTAGAGTAGACTTGAAGGACATGGAATAGAACTTATAAAGTAATAAAGTAATGTAAACACTATAGTATTGTAATAGCAAAATCAGAACAAATAGTGATCATAATGCCACCCTTAGACAATGAATGTTAGACAAATTAACGTGTATACTTATATTTTAAAACTCTCTATCTTTAAGCATTACATTCACTCATATAGATAGGTTATCCAATAGACTAACATATTTCCTTCAGTTGATACTATTTTTTTTAATTGAATATGTTTTACCTGTCTAAAAAAGAAAACTTTTATTCTATGTGCACATGGAAAGTTGGACTAGTTGGATCCTAAACTATTAATTTAATATAATGCCCATGTCACTGGATTTTTATTTGAATTTTTTCCTCGTGTGATAAATGGCAAAAAATGACCACAATCCTTCACTCAATTTTGTCCCTATTCCATTTGCAATGTGACTTTGTAGTTTCTCACATCATGAGAAAGATTATACTGGCCCTGTAACTTGGCTTGGTCAATAGAATGCAATGGAAACAGTGCTGTCTTTGTTCCTATCCTAGGGCTCAAAACATATATGCTTCTTTCTGCTCACTCTCTTGGAATGTGAATGAGCAAAACATTATATTTTTCTTCTGCCTCTACATAGTTTAACCACAGGATTATCACCATTTGGTCTCTCTTCATTGTATATTTATGTGACTAAATGTTAACTTCAGAAAATGTAAATAATAATTCTAATTTTTAGTGAATTATAAGTTTATCATTTAGAAATGATGGACTCTATTTTGATTTCATGGAAAGTATGAAACAGGTAATATCTCAGCTATAAATTGTGATGAGCTGTGTCTGATCGAGCTGTGTCTGATCAGAGCTGTGTCTGATCAAGACATAATGAAATAGTAGACAACACTGGAGTGCGGGCCTACAGTGAAATATCTGTTAACCTGATCTCAGACATTAATAATGTGCCTTTAAGTCTGATTTTTCAAGGCAGATTAATCTAGATAAATTATGTGAATTTTAATGAGATTTAATTTCCTTTTTTTCTGGGACTATAAACAAAAGACTCATAATTCTCAAAAGCCAGAATTATGAGTTTCTAAAATTTCTTCTGCTTATTGGTTCAAATGATGCAAGTATGTCTCATTTGTTTTTAGCAACAATAAGAGTGCTTTTGAAACTCACGGGTTAGATGGAGAAAAAGAAAAAAAAATGAGGGGTCATGAAGGCAACACATTCATCCCATTCATTGACCCTGAGCCATACCATCCTTACTGGTTATTTTTTCCCCTCAAAATCCTTGATATCAGTCTCCTTTTCTGAACAATTGTCATCCACACACTTTAGCAATATGTGAGATTTGGTTTATTATATTTTTGTAGCACAAAACTGAGAAGAAACCATTTAAAATAGGAGATGCTAATAGATGATTTCTAGTGGCTTCAATGATGTCTCTTAGTCAGGTATGAGTTTACCATACATGAATGTATGGACCATTCAAAATAGATGCTAAAAGAACTAAATGAGAAGCAGTCTTTTCTCAGATCCCCACCTTATTTACCACTTCTCCCAGTTCCTCTCTTTTGTCCTCTTGCCTCCCGTTCCTTTTTTCAAGAATACACTTTGGAAAGATTTCAGCATTTCACTATTTAAGAGCATTCATGAGATTTCTCAGATATACTCATATAAAGCTTTTATTTAAAGGCAAAATATGTGATACAGCAAGAGAAAGAGTGCCCGGGCTAGGACTAAAAGTCAAAGAAAGGGTCTTTATTCTCACATGGACCTATTCTGTCTCCAGTTTGAACCACCAAGGTGTCTGTAATTCATCAGAAGTTCCCAATGGTGTTTTCAATGCCTCTAGTGTCACTTAGTCAAGCCAAACTGCCTAACTGGTTATGCCAGGTAAAAAATAATCATAAATAAGCAGGCCTTAGTGCTTACCAGGAAAGTTTCAGACTTTATATAGCATCTCATAAATCCCACTTCTTTTAGCTTGCCCATGAGTCAAAGCCAGACATCCAGACTTCCCAGAGTTAAGGCTACAGTTTTTCTCTTCCAGCTGTAAATCAACTCTCAGGTGAGAGAAGACACAAATTAATAAATACATGGTGATAGGAGGAAGAAGCAGTTTACACCCTCCATTCAAGCACATGTTCAAAACTGCTTCTTCCCCCTACCACAGTATGTTTATTTAATTTGTGTCTTCTCTCACCTCTCTATTTTTGCTCCAATTATCTTTTTCTGTGTGTAAACTAACTTAACTGTTTGCTTCCTTCTTTTCTTCCTTAGACACTTACTAATCACTAGTAGATGCTTAGGCTATGAAATAAACTTAAAATTCTGTCTTTTATCAGCTTATATTTTACTGTTCCTCTGTCTTTCAGCTTCTCACCTAAGGTCAATATATGTTAAAAATCTGACAGGGAAAGGGAGTCAGGGAGGTTTAAGATGCAAAGAGCTTGTCCAAGAACTAACATGGAGGTCATTGTCCCTCTAATGATACCGGTAAGGTTTAGTTTTAGATCTGTCCTAGGAAAATCACTCTTCATTTCAGACAGGCCAGCTTAATAATTTTATTCATTGAAACACTAAAATATCAGTTTGACCCTGACAACACCAGGTGATAAAATGTGTCTCCTTTTAAGCACATCAGTATAGGGATAAAGGAGATAGTAAATTAGTGCTTATCTTACTCCTAACTCTTTGTAGTTATTTCAGACATCTCTTTAGAATGACCTGAGTTTTTCCTAAAATCATTCAAAATAGTCACCCATCAGCAAGGGCAATTGATTTCTCTTCTGAATTGAAGGAAGAAGTAATTTGCTGGATGTAGCCTTGAGCAAAAGCAAATGTTGAGTTGATTCATTCTACGTCTATTTTGAGCATAACAGTGGATGAGAAGGGTAAATAAAAATAATAATAATTAAACACAAACACACAGAGATACACATACTCCTTGTTAAATCCTCAAAAAATATATTCTCCTAGTAATTCTAGGGAATTATCCCTTTTCTCTTAAGAAGTTTCAATAAACATGTTTATAGATTCATTTCACTCCCCTCCACTCTTATCACACATTCAATTAGTCATACTATTTTGGTGCTTCTAAATCTTCATTCTTTCTTATCCATTGTCTTCCTTTGTTCTCACTTTCTATTGCTACATTCACTCATAGTCTGATCAGAAATAATATTTTAATATACTAACTAAATTCTGTCAGTAATATTCTACTTCTTAATTCAGACCTTTATTTATTTATTTATTTATTTTTTCAGTTGGAGTCTCACTCTGTCGCCCAGACTGGAGTGCAGTGGCCACTCCCGTCCACCGCAGCCTCGACCTGCTGGGCTCCGGCGATCCTTCCACCTCAGCCTTCCGAGTAGCCGGAATTACAGGCGCGCGCTACCACGCCCGGCTAATTTTTTTGATTTTATTGTAGAGATGAGGTCTCGCCTGCCCAGGCGGGTCTCGAACCCGCGGGCTCAGGCAATCCACTCACTTCAGCCTCCCAAAGGCACGGGATTACAGGCTGAGCCACCGAGCCTGGCTTTTTTGATTTTACCAGCTGAAACATATTTCTGAAACACAGATTGAAATATTTAATTTTTTTTTTTTGAGTTGCAGTCACATTCTGTTGCCCAAATTGGAGTGCAGTGGCATACTCATGGCCACTGCAGCCGCGACCAGCTGGGCTCAGGTGATCCTTCTGCCTCAGCCTCCCAAGTGACTGGAACAACAAGCATGCAATACCACTCCCAGCTAATTTTTTGATTTATTGTAGACATGAGTTCTCGCCAAGTTGCCAGGCTGGTCTTGAATCCGTTGATTCAGGCAATCCTCTCACCTTGGCCTCTCAAAGTGCGGGGACTATAGGTGTGAACCACCACATTCATAGAAATTTGGATGGACTTAGAGTCTATAATACTGAGTGATCTATCACAGAAACAGAAAACAGAGTATCACATGTTCTCACTCATAAGCTATCATAATACTATCATAATACTATAAGAAAGGGATCATAATACTATAAGAAAGGGAATGGCAATAGTGGGAAACTGCCAAGGGAGGATGGGGAAACTGCCAGGGAAGGCAATGAGCACACCTCATTGGCAGTAGTGGGAAACTGCCAGGGAAGGGAGCACACCTCATCAACAAGGGTACCTGCATAATAAACATTTGTATATCTAACCCTGAATTGTCCCACACACATTTAAAATTAAAATTTTTTAAAATAAATATTTAATTAAATTCTCAAAATATTTCCATGCTACTAAGTGTATAAATAATGTCAAAACCTCAAAGGTATCTGTCCCTATTTTATTTTTAACCTACTCAATTCACAAATAACATTGAGCTACTTCCATGTGACAGGCACATTGGTGAGAGATGTCTTGGTGTTTCTTTCACACTTTCCAAGGGTTTTCATGCAGTGGTGGTTCCACACTATGCACACACAAATAGACAACCAATATCTCTTCCTCAAAGTCCTCACACTTTTTCTTTTCCTTATTCTTTTTTTTTTTTTTTACATTTTAAACATTCATTGTAGAAATGTTCAAACATACATACAAAATAGAAAACAGTATAAATAGCCAGGCTCGGTGGCTCCCCCTGTAATCCCGTGCCTTTGGGAGGCTGAGGTGAGTGGATTGCCTGAGCCCGCGGGTTTGAGACCCGCCTGGGCAGCGAGACCTCATCTCTACAATAAATCAAAACATCAGCCAGGCGTGGTAGCACATGCCTGTAATTCCGGCTACTCGGAAGGCTGAGGTGGAAGGATCGCCGGAGCCCAGCAGGTCGAGGCTGCGGTGGCCGGGAGCGGCCACTGCCCTCCAGTCTGGGCAACGGAGTGAGACTCCAACTCAAAAAAAAAGAAAAAAGAAAATAGTATAATTAAAAACTCACATAGACTCCTCTTTCAATTTCAACTGAATTATCAATGATGGCCAGAATTTGATTCATTTATATTCTCCACCCACTCCTCCATCATTACTGTTGAATTATTTTAAGAGAAATTTGAATTCCTCAGTTGAAATTCTTTCCTAAGAGCAAGTGGTTCATAACTATTTGATTACCTAAGAGCAGTTGATATAGGATTGATAGGGTACGCTCTTGATTCTTTGCCCTTTATTTTTCAGTTCTCATAATAAGAAAATGATATACTAGGGAACTTTTAAGATGACTCATTTGTTTTATTCTCACATTGAAATTATGAATTTTAACACATTTGATGAGTTTCAATCCATTTCAGTCATTGTTTGTCTTGATACTCAATTTGTCCCATTTTTAGCCAGTGGCACCCTTTCAGTTTAGCTCTTATTTCCTTTTAGCATAATATTGGCAATATTTGATATATGCTTTGCCTTCTGGTATTGCCATATCACATATATGTTCTGCCTCAGCCAGATTTAAAGCCAGTTGTTATACTGAGATGCTCTGCTTGCTTTTTGTTGAAAATGAAATTAAGAATTCTCATGTGGATGAAAGGTGATTATTACTGCTGGCTCTTTTTAGTGAACAAGACCAATAAATATTTTTCTGCAGATAAGATATTCTATGAGTTTGCACCAATATTTGCAATTAGCATTTAAATATACTGAGATTTTGATGAACCTAAAAATGTACTGCATCTTTCTTATATGCTTGGTTCAAAATATCATTTATATAATTACTTACTTGACTCATGCTACATATTCACTTTTATAATGTTTCATAATAACATTACCAATATTATTACTGACAATATGAGCATTATTATTTAATATTGTTTAATATATCATTGCAGTTCTTGTTATCCTTTATTTTATTTTTTTATTTATTATAAAGATGTGGGATACAATTAAGTGTTAGATCTATAAACACCCATCATGCAGGTACCCTTGTTGATGAGGTATAACCCTCCCTCCGCTAGCAGTTTCCCTCAACTGCCAGTTCCATTCCCCCTCCCCTGACAGTTTCCCACTACTGCCAATTGCTTTCTTATAGCATTATAATTGTTCAAGTTCACCTTATGAGTGAGAATATATGAAACTCAGTTCTTTGTTTCTGCGATAAATCACTGAGTATGATCAACTCCAAATCCATCCAAGTTTCTGAAAAGTCCATATATTTGTCCATCTTTATGGTTGCATAATATTCCATTGTGTTTTTGTACCACATTTTTTAAATCCAGTCCAGCTTCAATGGGCAACAGGGCTGGTTCCATGTTTTTGCTATTGTGAATAGAGCTGCAACAAACATATGTGTGCAGGTATCTTTTTTGTAAAATATTTGAGTTCCTCTGGGTATATTCCCAAAAGGGAAATTGCTGAGTCATATGGAAGGTCAATTTCTAGTTCTTTCAGAAATCGCCACACTGTCATTCAAAGAGGTTGTACTAGTCTGCATTCCCACCAGTAGTGTAGAAGAGTTCCTTTTTCTCCTCATCCTTGCCAACATCTGTTGTTGTTTGTTTTATTAATGATGGCCATTCTTAATGGGGTTAGGTGGTATCTCAATGTGGTTTTGATTTGCATTTCTCTGATGACGTGTGAGGTTGAGCACTTTTTCATGTACTGTTGGCTGCCCGTATATCTTCTTTTGAGAAGAGTCTATTCATGTCTTTTGCCCACTTTTTAAAGGGGCCGTTTGTTTTTTTTCTTTTGGCGCATTTGAGTTCCTTGTAGATCCTAGGTATTAGGCCTTTGTCAGATATACGGTTGGCAAATATTTTTTTCCTTTCTATGGCTTGTCTCCCTGCTCTCTTGATGGTTTCTTTTGCTTTGCAAAAGCTCGTTAATTTGATGAGGTCCCACTTGTCTATCTTATTTCTTAAGGTATTGGCCTTTAGGGTTCTGAATAGGAATTGGTTCCCAGTTACAATTTCCATACTGTTGTCCCCTGCACTTTCTAAGATTCTTATAGTTTGAGGTTTTACGTTTAGGTCTTTGATCCATTTAGAGTTAATTTTTGTGTATGGTGATAGGTAGGGGTCCCGTTTCAGTCTTCTGTATGTGGTCAACCAGTTTTCCCAGCACCATTTAGTGAATAGGTTCTCCTCTCTCCAGTGGTTGTTGTTGGAGGCTTTGTCAAACATGGGTTGACTGAGGAATTGAGACTTTGCTTCTAGAATCTCTATCCTGTTCCATTGTTCTATGTGCCTTTTCCTGTACCAATACCAGGATGTTTTGGCTATTGTAGCCTTATAGTAAATTTTGAAGTCTGAAAATGTGATACCTCCTGCTTTGTTTATTTTGCTAAGGATCATTTGGCTATTCATGGTCGTTTATGTTTCTATATGAATTTCTGTATTATCATTTCCAGGTTTGAGAATGAAGTGGTAACTTAATGGATATTGCATTGAATCTCTAGATTACCTTTGGTAGGATGGACATTTAAACAATGTTGATTCTTCCTATCCATGAGCATGGAATATTTTCCCATTTGTTTGTGTTTTCTTGGATTTCTTTGAGAAGTGTTTTGTAATTCTCATTGTAAATGTTTTTCACTTCTCTGGTTAGGAAGATGCCGAGGTATTTCATTTTTTGGTGGTTATTGTGGATGGGATTGTGCTTTTTATTTGGGTCCCTGCCTGCTTGTTTTCGGTGTATAGGAATGCAACTGTCTTTTGCACATTTATTTTGTACCCTGAGATTTTGCCAAAGTCATTTATCAGTACAAGCAGGTTTTTAACGGATTCTCTTGGATTTCAAGGTATAGAATCATATAATCAGCAAAGAGGGTTAACTTTACTTCCGCTTTTCCTATCTGGATACCCCTGATGTCCTTCTCTTGTCTAATTGCCTGAGCTAGGATTTCAACACAATATTGAACATGACAGGTGAGTGTGGGCCACCTTGTCTTGTTCTAGTTTTCAGGGGAAATGTTTCCAGTGTCTATCCATTTAGCAAAATGTTAGCTGTGGGTTTGTCATAGATGGCGCTTACAATTTTGAATTATGTTCCTTCTATACCTAGATATTTGAGGGTTTTTATCAAGAATGGATGCTGGATTTTGTCAAAAGATTTTTCTGCAACTAATGAGATAATCATGTAGTTCTTGTTTTTACATCTGTTGATGTGTTTAATGACATTTATAGTCTTGCGAATGTTGAACCACTCCTGCATCCTGGGGATGAAGCCTACTTGGTCATGGTGGATGATTTTGAGATGTGGTTTTGGATCTGATTTGTTAGAATCTTATAGAGGATTTTTGCATCTATGTTCATAAGGGATATTGGCCTGTAGTTCTCTTTCTTTGTTGGATCTTTACCTTGTTTGAGTACCAGTGTGATGTGAGCTTCATAAAATGATTTGGGGAGAATTCCATCTTTCTCAATTGCCTGGAATGCTTTCAGTAGGATTGGTAACAGCTCCTCCTTGTACGTTTTGCAGAATTCTGCTGGAAAGCCATCCAATCCAGGGCTTTTTTTGGTAGGTAGTTTTCGTATGACAGAGACAATTTTCTGGGTTGTTATTGGTTCATTTAGTGTCTCAGTGTCTTCTTGTTTTA
Source organism: Cephalopachus bancanus (assembly GCA_027257055.1). Classification (NCBI taxonomy): domain Eukaryota; kingdom Metazoa; phylum Chordata; class Mammalia; order Primates; family Tarsiidae; genus Cephalopachus; species Cephalopachus bancanus. The sequence continues at coordinate 4,715,871 of JAPVLO010000012.1, forward strand.
ACCTAGGGAGGTTATATGATATCAGAAATTCTTCCATTTCATCTAGGTTATCAAATTTGTTTCCATTTAGGTGTACATCGTAATCTCTGATAATCCTTTGTATTTCTTTGGGGTCAGTTGAGATTTGATCTTTTGTATTTCTAATTGTGTTTATTTGGGCTTTTTCTCTCTTTTTATTGGTCATTCTGGCTAGAGGCCCATCAATCTTGTTAATTCTTTCAAAGAACCAGCTTTTGTTTTGTTGCTGTTTTCTATAATATTTTTGTCTTCCGTGTCTCGTGTTTGGGCTCTTATTTTTGTGATTTAGATTCTTCTACTAAAGTTGGGGATTTAGTTGTCCTCTCTTTTCAGTTCCTTTAGATGATTTGTTAGGCTCTTCACTTATGATCTTTCCATTTTCTTCATATGTGTTCGTAGAGATATAAATTCCCCTCTGAGAATTGATTTCATGATATCCCAGAGGTTTTGGTAAGATGTTTCTTTATTTTCATTTGTTTCCAGGAATCTTTCAATTTCTTCTCTGATTTCAGTGTTGACCCATTCATTGTTCAGCATCATGCTGTTTAATGTCCATGTCTTTGTGGGTTTTGGGGAGATGTTGTTGGTTTTGATATTTATTTTTATTCCACTGTGGTCTGAGAATGTGTATGGTAAGAGCTCAACCTTATGGAATTTGTTTATGCTTGATTTATGGCCAAGGATGTGATCAATCTTGGAGTATGACAGGTTTAAGTTCTGGATCTCCTTGTTGATTTTTTGCCTCGATGTTCTATCTAGGGCTGTCAGTGGGATATTCAAGTCCCCTGCTATAATAGTATTAGAGTCAATATCTTTTTTTAGTTTATTTAGTAGTTGCTTTATAATGCTGTTGCTCCTGTGTTGGGTACATATATGTTTAAGATGGATATTTCTTGTTGATGGATTGAATCTTTTATCCTTATGTAGTGTCCTTTTGCATCTTTTTACATGTTTGATAGCTTAAAGGTTGTTTTGTCTGATATTAAGATTCCAACTCCTGCCTTCTTTTGTGATCCATTTGCCTGGAAACTTGTTTTCCATCCTTTAACTTTGAGTCTATGTGCGTCTCTTGTAGTGAGATGAGTCTCCTGGATGCAGCAAATAATTGGGCCATGGTTTCTTATCCAGGTCACCATTCTGTGTCTTTTCAGTGGTGCATTTAGTCCATTCATATTCAGGCTGATTATTGAAATGTGATTGCTTATCCCTGTCGTGAGGTTCTTACAAAGTTTTTCTTTGTTTGCTTGTTTTCTTTTGACTTTGGGGTTAGTGTATGTGTGTGTTTTCAAGTTTCTTATTGTGCTGTATTGTCTGTTGATTCTGTGCTCTGCTGTTCTCTTGGGAAATGTGTAGTGATTCTTTTTTTTTCTTTCTTCTGTGCTTAACACCTTTTTCAGTGTTTCCTATAAAGTTGGTCTGGAAGCTGCATAATCTCTTAGGAATTGGATATCTTGGAAGGATTTTAATTCTCCATCACTGGTGAAGCTGAGCTTGGCTGGACAGGAAATTCTTGGTTTAAATTGCTCATCTTTGAGGACTTTGAATATAAGGCTCCATTCCCTTCTTGCTTGTAGTGTTTCTGCTGATAGGTCTGCTGCTATTCTGATTGGTTTTCCCCAGTAGATAGTCTGACCTTTCTCTCTTGCTGTCTTTAGGATTTTTTTCTTTTGTGCCTACTTTGTATAGGCAAATTACTATGTGTCTAGGGGTTGGTCTTCTCATTTGATATCTTGTGGGGGTTCTCCTGTGCTTGGCTGGTCACATCTCTGGTGAGATGGGGAAAGTTTTCTTGGATTATCTCCTGGAATACTTGTTTCAAGTTGTTCTCATTTTCTCTTTCTTCTTCTGGGATACCAATCAGCCATAGGTTTGGCCTCCTGATATAATCATACATCTCTTGTAGTCTTTGTTCCTTCTTTCTGAGTTTTTTTTTTTTTTCCTATGTTTTTTACAGATTGGGTTAATTCCATGTTCTGGTCTTCAAGATCTGAGATTCTTTCTTCAGCCAGATTGATTCTGCTTTCCATGCTTGTCATCTTGTTATTTATTTCCTGGATGAAGTTTTTTATTGCCAGAATCTCTGTCACAAGTTCTTTCAGTGTTGTATTTTGTTTTTCTTGAGTCTTATTCACTCTTTCCAACCATTTCCTAATCCCTGTTGTACTCTGGCACCAGTTCCTGGTGACTTCCATTGTTTGGGCACCAAGGTCTGATTTCTCAAGAGTTTTCTCTTTGGTAGTCTTGGAATTGCCTGAGGTCTTCTTTTGACTTTTCCTCATTTGTGACAAATACCTTGTTTTTTTTTTAGTTCTGTTATTCAGTGTCAGTTGGAGAGGCTTTCCCTTCTGATGTTTGCTCAGAGCTTTATTCTTCCTTGATCTGGGCTCTGGGTTTGTTCTATTTTGAAACAGGTTGGTGGGTGGGAAGCTTTGCTGTCTCTTGTAGTTTTTGAAATTGAGTAAAGTGGGGGATGGGGTGCTAGGAATCAGATGCTACTTGCAATGTAAAATGTTCTCTTATTGTGGTACATTTTCCCTGAGATCCACTCCCCACCCCCACTCTATATGATGATGCAAAGCAGAAACCAACTCACACCACAAAGCAATCTGCAATAATAACAAAGCAAGACAAAACAAACCACAACAACAGAAAAACCCTGAGAAAACTAAACACACACACGCATGCCTAGTACAAAGTAAATAGAGAAGAAAGACAAAAAGACCAAAGGGGGAAGGATAAGAAAAAGGAGAAAAACAATGAAAAAAAGGGGGAATATTCAGGTGAAATCCTCACACCTCACACATATATTGACACACCCCTCAAATTATAAAAAATGAATATTAAAAAACCCAGAAGAACAAAAGATCAAAAACCAACAGCAAAATCAAAAGATGAACACTCAATCATTCACATACACACATAAAGAATGACAAACAAAAGCAGAAAGAAATGGAGAAAGAAAAGAAAAAAATGGGTGGGAGGGAATGCAGGTCAAAGTCTCACATACACATATATACACAAAGGAAAAATATTTTAAAATGAATGAACTAGCGAGCAGTCAGAAAGTTTTTAAAATTAAAAGATAATTGAAAATTTAAAAAGCAAAACAGAACAAAACAAAAAACAAAAACAAAGAAACCTGTCCTCTTGTGGCAGGCTCTGTAGTTGTTCCTCTAATCAGATCTCTCCTGCAGAGCCACCTCTTTCACTCTATCCTCAGGGAGTGGAGCAGGGAAAGAGGAGGAACAATGGAGGTGGGAGGGGCTGCAGTCCTCCCCTTCCACTCTTCTATGGTCAAGGAGATCTCTGTTGAGGATGTGCAGGATAATCTCTTCCCCAGGTATGTACTCTCACGAGGTTGCCCCAGCCAGGCCTATCCTGGAATGGGGTTATCCTATTGTGACTGATGTCCAGGCTCTGCCTGGGCTTGTCTCTCTCAGTTGTGGCCCAGCTATGTGGGTCTGACCTTCAGAGGATTGCTGGGGAGGAGGGGGTTTATGTCAGCCAGGACTCACCACCACTGATCTCTTTGGAGTTCTTCCTCTTCCTTTTCTGGCCACACCCTTTGTCCCATGGTTAGATCAGGGTAGGGGATGGAGTGCCTGGAGCTCAGTACTCTCAGGTCACTCTGAAGTTTGTACTCTCAGGATATTTCCTCTAGACCACAATCTATCCCTGAGTAGTTGATCTGCCATTCACAGAGATGGGATCTCTGTCCGCAGCCCCTTACAGTGCCTTGTTAGGTCTCTCTCCTATTTCAGTGGTAAGGGAGTGCCTGGAGCAATAGTTTGTGTGTTGCTTACACAACAAGTTGGGGGCTGAGGGAGGGCTGAGGGGGGGAGCTGGGCGGAGCAATGCAAATCTCTGCCTGGAAGATGGCTGTGGTGGGCGGCTCCTCACCTGGCATGTATTCCTCTCTCTGGATTCCCTGATGCTTTCTCTCCAAAAATCAAAAACTAAATCTTGCGCTCCAGTGGGTCCAGTATGCCAGGTGATGGTGTTCCCTGGGTGCCAGGTGCTGGGAATCAGCTGAATTCAGCAGGCTTTTCTCAGGCGTGTTCCAACAGGCAGCAGATGTTTCTGTGGTGTTCTTGGGAACTGAATTCTAATTTCAGGTGCATGCAGCCGAGTATCTCCTCAGATGGACTTTCACGCTCCCACCAGCACCCACCTACTCACATAGAGAGTCTTTATTGTCACTTGCCTCCACGGAGATTTTTACAGCCTGACGTGTCAGTCACCATCTTAAGCTCCTCCTTCTTGTTGTCTTTAAAGTATAAGAGCTAGAGACAGTCAAATTACTTGTTTTAACGTTTATTCAAAATAACTCTCCCTTGTGTGGTGAAGCTACTGAATTTATACACACACACAAATATACATATACACATACATGCATACTGTGATGATTCCTGTAAATAAGGTCGCACCAGGCCCAATCAATTGGTTGATACAAATGCCTAATATAGTATTTCAATATTGACTAAAAGTGACTTAGAAACATGACCGGGTCAAAGCTGAGGTAAAGGGTTTCGATCTCTGTAGGTAAGCAGTGAGAGAAAGGCAGGTGCTAATAAAGCCATATGATAAGCATTTCAGATAAAGAAAAGGTAAATGGTAGGCTAAAGGAAAGAGTTTGGTATGAATTTGGTTTTGGTACATCCTACAAATTACCCTTTGATGGAGAAAGTCTACTTGACTTTGTTATCTTCTAATGTCAGTATTTTCTACAGTGAAACCAGACACTATAACCTATAGCTCAAATTTATTCTCTGATGATCTTTACTGACTAACCATTTAGCATGATTTGGTGAAATTGATCTAAACCTCGCAAATACAAATAGACAGAAGATCAACTTCCATCTGACAGGTAGGAAGGAGGGAGGATAAGTGTGGTTCTGGTATTATAGCAAGATCCTAAAATCCAAAGTAAATGACTAAACTTCCTGTTATCACAAAGGCCTCTTTTAATAACCTTTGGTTATTGCCTTTTGAATGAGGTAGTTTATAGAAATAAATATAAAATATTTCTGTTTTCACCATGTCTAGTTTTAGGCTTCACACATTGGGTGCTTAGATTGATTTAGACACAAGTAGCCCAGAGAGCAGTGCTTATTCCCTAGGAGAAGAAGTCAATATTAGTTAGGTGACACTCTGCTGTGTAAGTCCTTATTCCAAGGCGAATAACACTCAGGACAGGGCAGAGTTTACCCACAAATATTAATGAGATGACAGATTGATATTTGAATAATATAAACAATCATAGTTCAGCTACAACTGAACTAAAAATCTAATTACATAAATTTTTAAAAATTAGTGATAAAAACATCACCTGAGAATTCAAATAAGTTCCAAGGAATTTTAGAGGACATTCTCATGTTACCAAGGACTAGTGGAAGAAGAGCAAAGTGCTATTTCCAGTAAAAATTAATAAAAGACAAAGAGAATTGGCTTCAAGAAATATCTTGGGACAGTATGAGACCAGAACATATTTTGGGTCCTTTCATAAATTAAAATGACATTTTGGACAGTTTTTACACTGGAGAAGTAAGCGTTAGTTTTTCACAAAGGAAAGCCTGTGCAACTCTGGCACACAGCTGTGTAATTAACTGCAGCATAAATATGCAAAATCAGCTCTGCCCTTATACTTTAATACTGAAAAACAAAATTGCTACTTGGACCAGAAATGTTTAAAGGAGGAAAAAAGAGAACAGAAGGGGGATCAGGAGATGCCCATAGAAGGGGATGGTGAAAGAAGGTTTCAAAACAAGAATATGACGTAAAGTTTAGCATTGTAGCAACAGAGGGTTTTTTTAGTCTCCTCAAAAAGAATTCCTTCTGGAAGTCAAATCTGGCCTCAGTTTGGATGGAGGTAAAAAAATGAAAAATAAAAAAAAACAGAAACAGCAACAACAAATATACATGAATACTTTCTTCAATATTTCTAGATAGCTGTAGGTTCCATGAATCTTATACTATCCCAAGCAAGGTAAAACCACCACAACCAAGAGGAAAGTCAAAATAATCTCAGGTAGCGGGGCTTGGTGGCTCAGCTTGTAATCCCGCACCTTGGGAGGCTGAGGTGAGTGGATTGCCTGAGCCCGCAGGTTCGAGACCCGCCTGGGCAACTTGGCAAGACCTCATCTCTACAATAAATCAAAAAATTAGCGTAGTGCGTACCTGTAGTTCCAGTTACTTGGAAGGCTGAGGCAGAAGGATCGCCAGAGCCCAGCAGGATGAGGCTGCAGTGGCCAGGAGCGGCCACTGCACTCTAGTCTGGACAACAGAGTGAAACTCCAACTCAAAAAAAATAAAAATAAAAATAAAAAATCTCAGCTAACAATAGTGCAGGAAAAGACAGAATTAGAAAAATCTTCATTTTGAAATGCTAATGAAACAATTGATTCTGGAAAAAATCATTAGTAATTAAATCATTAGACAAAAGTTGAATGGGGAAATCTAAAAAGAATAATCAGGCTGCCAACACCTGAATCTAAGTTGCACTTTTGTCATATCAGAATCAGGAAAATTGATTGTGTCTTTTGCTGCAATGCAATTTGAAGTATGTGGTATTCTACGACACAAACTTGTCAAAATTGGAACCTGACTCTAATCAACTTCTAGAGATATTATCCATTTTTGGAATATATGAGGGGTAGAGAAACAAACTAAATGATGTCAAAAAAGAAAACAACCACAGAAGATGGACATCACTATTGACATCATTGCTGTACTAAGCCAATGGCTGGGGAAAAATTGGGATAGGGTACTGATTAAAGTAAAAAAAGATTTGATAGATGATAGCTACCTAGTTGATAGATAGACAGATGATAGATATTTAGATAGATAGATGATAGGTAGGTAGGTAGATAGATAAATAGATAGATAGATAGATAGATAGATAGATATCAATAGTAAATGTAAAATCTGGGCTTTGTTGTAATATATGTATTTGAACAAACTGTAAAAAAAAGATATTTAAGAGACAATGGAGGAAATCAGGTTTTGAACTGGATGTTAGATTATATCGAGATTATTGTCAATTGTGTTAGTGTGATCATGGCATTGTGTTTATGTAAGAAAATGTACACTTTTTTTTTGAAACAGGATTTATTGAGAGGACAGAAAAGCTCTCACAGTGGGAGGGCACCCAAGGGGGTTGCCCAGAAAATGTACACTTTTAAGAGATGATTACTGATAACTGAACAATCCAAACAAATTCAATTCAGGTACAACTAAACTATAAATCTAATTCCACAAATTAACACAATCTCTTACTGGCAAAATCATTTCTTGAGAATTTGAATACTTACAGTTATAATTCAGAAATACAATGGAAAATGACTATTTTATCAAAAGGAAAAATGGAGAGAAATATAAAAGAGTATAGGTGAAGCAAATTTGGCAACAATTTGATAGGATTTATATCTGTAGAATATGTATTGAACTAGTTTCCTTGAACTTATACATTAAAAAATTTTTTAGAACATTAAAAATATGAAGATACATTTTAGATTTTTATATTTAGCAAATATTTATTTGGTACCATTGTTGTGCCAGGCATGGGGAGGCAATGCTGACATTCAGACATAGGTTGTACAGACATGGAATTTACTTTTCACTTTTTGAGAAAGATCAAAAAAAGCTTAAATAAAATATCATGAAAAGCTACATGTGCCATGAAGGAAATAAACAGGATGCTAAAGAATTATGGGGAGGACTATCTTAAATATTGCGGACATGTTGAATTAGCACCCTTAGGGGATAGATATAGGGCTGAAACCTAAGTGCTTAGTCATTTTCTTTTAATATGAAAAAAATTTCTCGACAGCGAGAACAACATTATAAAACTTCTGTGCTGGAAAAGAATTTCGTTGGGCAGATACTTGAAAGGCCACCACTGATTTTAAAGCTTAGTGATGGCCCAAATGAGGTAGAGGAGGGATTAGAATCTCATAGTTCATGTAGATCGCATAAGCTTTAAAAAAGGACAAATTTGTATTTTAGCTTATGTTCAATAGAATGCTACAGAAGGTCTTAAGAGAATGTATTTCCCTTTTTATTTTAGGACCACCAGAACTGCTGTATGTAAAATAGTTTGGAAAATATAATGCATTTACCTATTTTTTTAGTCAACTACACAATAACTAAAGAGTCTGTATCATGAAGTAAGTGGTGGTCTAATGTTCTATGAAGATACAAAAACATTATTTTTTTTCTTTTCTGCAAATTCAGAAAAAGAAAGAGAAAAATAGGAGAAAATTAGAAAAATCAATGAAAAGCAGATGCTTTCCAAATTCGAATTACTGTTTACATTTTTAAGCAAACCTAGTTGCAGCACAAGAAATAAAGAAAATAGTTTGATTTTGGAAAACTTCTACAATATGTGTCTCCTGATAAAGAGGTACAACTAGGCATAGCCAGGCTTTTCTAAACAGCAAATGATTGATTTTAGAAAATGAGTTATAAAATACATAAAAACCCTTGAGAGAAAAAAATAAAACAGCAAAAACAACAAAGAAAAACAAAAAAACTATTTGCAATCCTTTTTATGATGCTACAATCAGTGTGGATAACTACTTTAGTTACAGTTTGTGCTAAATAACACTAAGAGTAATTTGTCTACTTACATTTTTTCAAATCAAAATTCTTTATTTACGTTACTCTACTTCTATTTTTAAGGCATTTTCAGACACATATTCAAAATATAACTGAGAGCTAGATTTGCCTAGTGAAATAGCTGTTTCAGACAAGTGTGACTTATTTCTGACATATGCTGTACAAGCAATTGTGTTAGGATGACATCCATCAGAGATAATGGTAAGCTAAAAATGACACTATCATATTTCATTCTGATAATCATAAAAGCATACACAGAAAGCACTAATATTTCAGCCCACAGGAGCAAAACCTTCCAGTTGGTTTTCATAGCACAGATGTATTTTTGCCAAAATAGTAGAAAAGAAGCAATGCATAGAACGAATTTATCCATATTGTTTATAATTCCGTTCTGGTGAGTAGAAATTAATTTCAAGTCAGCCTTTGCTTTTGGTTTTTGGATCAATATGACTATCATTATCATGTGTAAATTGTGTTTTCTAAAAATCTAACACCATAGCATGCCTTTCTGTGCTGAATACTCTCTCCACACATTGGCCGATTGAGTCAATTCTGATCATTTTTATTATGCATGAAAAGGTGCCTATCCAAGCTAATGGAAGTGAATTTGGCAATTAATTCTGATAAGAAACTCCATCTTACAACTTAATACTAAACTTAAATTTTTGCTTCCTTTTCTACAAAAAGGAAAGGTCAACACTATTTGACAAATGTCCTTAATATGAATCAGAAGATTTTTTCAGCTTATAGAAACAAGAAAGAACATTTGTGATCTATCTATCTGCCACTAGACTACCCTAACTTTGAATCTAATTCATCCAATTCTGTATTATTGACATTTTTTCTCAACAGAGAATAAATTATAACAAAAAAGGCATCGTCATAGTCTCACTTTAAAAATCATGCTGTAGCAATCTAGCATTCAGTTGTCAGGGTAGATTTTTTACAAGGATGGCATTAGAGCAAACACAGAGGGAATGCATTAGAGTGAGACCTAGAGATGTTGGGTAGTGTTCCATGCAGAGGTGAGAGAGTGGTTGCAAGCTTAGATGGTGAAGGATGGGGAATCTGGCAAAGCCTTGAGCAGAATATACACAGGGGAGAATAAACGATGAGAGCAGAGAGCAACAGTGAGTCAGATCAGGTAGGACATTGTAGATCATAGGAAGCATCTTGGCTCTTTCTCTGAGAGAAATAGGAGTCAATAGAGGGCTATGGGTAAAGGAATTATGTGACTAAACTTACATTTTAACTAACAAATGCTGTATTGAGAATAGACGTCAGGGGTAACTGTGGAAGCAGAGAGACCAGCAGTAATACAATTGAGAGATATAAGGAGGATATATCTATGAAGCTGAGAAGTGATGGACAGATTTAGCAGCACTCCTTGGGCATGCTTTTGAACTCATCAATTTTGATGATTTTTAGTGCTTCTGTTGTTTTTGTTTCACCTCTTTCACATCAGCAAAACGTTTCCCTACCTTTTTTTTTTTTTTTTGAGTTGGAGTCTCACTATCGCCCAGACTGGAGTGCAGTGGCCTCTCCCGGCCACCGCAGCCTTGACCTGCTGGGCTCCGGCGATCCTTCCACCTCAGCCTTCCAAGGAGCCAGAATTACAGGCATGCGCTACCACGCCCAGCTGATTTTTTGATTTATTGTAGAGATGAGGTCTCGCTGCCCAGGCGGGTCTCGAACCCGCAGGCTCAGGCAATCCACTCACCTCAGCCTCCCAAAGGTGTGGGATTACAGGCTGAGCCACCAAGATCCCTACTTTTTTAATTGAGGAAACAAAAAAAAGTTGCTCAGGGCCAAATCAGGTGAATAGGGAGGGTGGGGTACAGGGGTCATGCTGTTTTTGTTTTCTTTTAAAAAAAGAACTGTTGAACACTCACAGCTGTGTGGGCAGGTGTGTTGTCATGGTGGAAGAACCAGTCACCTATTTTCCACAACTCAGGATATCTCTACAGGTAATTGACTCTTCCACCATGACAATGCACCTGCCCACACCTCACTGTGTGTTCAGCAATTCTTTATCTGAAAAGGCATGACTCCAGTGTTCCACTCTTCCTATTCACCTGGTCTCACCTGAGTGACTTTTGTTTCCCCGATGAAGTAAGTCCTCAAAGGAAAAAGTTTTGTCAACGTGAAAGAGGTGTAACAAAAAATGGCCAAAGCACTAAACGACATCAAAGTTGATGATTTCATAACCTGTTTTGAGCAGAGGAGAAAGCATCTCCATAGGTATACTGCATCAAATGGAGAATATTTAAAGTGACTGGAGTTCAACATGTAAGAATAAATACACAATTTTTATAAATAAATTCAGGTTTTTGGTGGGGTCCTCCATCATATACTAGATAAATACTAGATACAGCATTTATCTCCCAATTTCCCATCATTTTAGGAAAACCTCCTTGCTATGCCACAAAGTCATAGGTGCAGTACCTAATCGCAGTATATTATTAGTGAGTTAAAACACATAATAAAAAAGTGAAAAAAAAAACTCCTGAATTCTGATCTTGAATAAAAAAAGTCACAACATGACTAATAAAAGAAAAATAGACAAAATTTTAATTGCTGATTAACAATGTCTTCATAGAGATATGTCTCCAGTTTTATCTTCTTGTTGAGGAAGTTAGGAAGTTTTTACAATTACTTAGGTTACAATTTAGATAGTAATAAGGATCAAACATTTTTAGTATTGTTGTTGTAATTTAAATATCTATATTTATCTCTCTATCCACAGATAAATAACATTTGATATTTTTTCTGTAAGTAACATGGTTTACTTTCTAACTCTCTAATATTGGAGTAGTTGAATCATATACTAGACAAATATTAGATACAGTTCAATGGACATAAAATTGAGGTCCTGTATATTATAACTATATATTGTAAATAAAATGACTATAAAGCAAGAAAAGAAATAATTCTCTCCAAATACAATAATATTTTGAGTAAATAAACTGAGGTGTTTTATTTAACTTTAAGCATATCGTTAGCTAAAGTATGAAATTTTTTAAAAACTAGAATTCAATCTTAGTCAGATTAATATATAAAATGTACAATTATATTAGGCAAAAACAATAAAGATATACCGTCCCAAATAAAGGATTAATTTTCAATTAGTCTGGCTCAAAATGTAGTGTTATCTAAGCTGAGGTAATGCATGTTATTGGAAAGCTTTATTTGGCCATAAAGTCATCAGTAAGACATCTGCTAAGAATGTATTTTATGTTATTCTTTTAAAGTGAGCCAATGTAACAGAAAATGAAGACACTTCATCATAAGTACTTGCGTTGCCACATCTGAGAAGTTAGGCTTTTATGTTGATTTTATATTTTACAGAAGTTGTTTTCCAAAAGAGCATTTTTGGTGTGGAACTCCAGGTGTCCCAGAATCTTCTACATTTATGCTACTACGTTAATCCTCTTTCATTTGGTAAACAAAGGACCAAAGCAAGAATATCCAAGGAGGCAGGCAATGAGTTGTGGTGGAGGACTTACTGATCTTTGAAGCTGTTCGAGCATTGAACAAAAAGAAGTGAATTCTTTGTTACTAGAAGTGATTATGCAATGCTGAATTACTCATCTGACATGTGTGGGCTGAGGCTGGAAGACAGATCAGGTCTAGTAAATGGGAAGAGACTGAAGCCAAGAATAGGCACTTCCCAAGTACTGGGGTTGTGTCATCTGGTGCACAAGAAGGAAAACTCTGGGAGAAAAAAGAAAGAGTTGCAGCAGCTCAGATAAATATGTATAAGGCTGAGGGAAATTCAGGCTCTGCCCAAGCAAGCAGAGCTCCTCCTGTGTTAGGTAGAAACAGAAAACTGGTGACACTCTGGTTTGGTTCAAGATCTCAATTCAGGTCTACCCTATGGGGCACAAGAAAACTACATTCTCCACAGGAACATGAGGGTTAAACTGAATATGGACACTTCCAAGTCAATGCAGACTGATGATATTATAAACCCAGAAGCAATTTCAAAGTCAGAAGATCAAAAGTGTCAGACTGTAAAGGTCAAAATGGAAGGACCAGGTGAAAATGTAAGTAAAGTGCAGGAAGCTACACAAGAGAAAAATCAGTCAAGGGTGTAGAGTCAGTGAAGAAGGAAAATATGTTTCTGAGCTTTCAAATTCTGCGCATTCGGTCAAGTGTCTTTTTATTAGAGATGGGTCATCTTGATTGCCTGGATCAAGAGAGACACAGAAAATTTGGAGGGTAGGGGAAAGAAGCTTGGAAGCACCAGGACTGACCACTAGTGGATCTTTACAGTCAGGGATCTTAGACTTGATGTAGAAGTATCTGTACACCTGCTAAAAGAATTGCATCTACCAAGAGACGCAGGATTAATGACAAAAAAAAAAAGTCTACCACATCCTGGAGGAAACATGCTAAATAAATAGAAATTGATATATAAATATTATTGAGTAAAGTATCTCAATAATAAGAAAGTTATGTGAATGTATTTTCTCTCTTTTATAACATAATTTTAAATGCCATGTAAAACAATAATAGTAAAAATATTAGTGCTTTATTACACTTTCTACATGCATTTTTAAATATAGAAAATAAAAACTATATAAATTTACCTCCCAATTTCCCACCATTTTAGGAAAGCCTCCTTGCTATGCCACAAAGTCATAGGTGCAGTACCTAATTACAGAATATTATTAGTGAGTTAAAATACATAATAAAAGGTGAAAAAACTCCTGAATTCTGATCTTGAATAAAAAGTCACAACATAAATAATAAAAGAAAAATAGACAAAATTTTAATTGCTGATTAACAATGTCTTTATAGAGATATGAATCCAGTTATCTTCTTATTGAGGTGTACTATTGCAGTTAGGAAGTTTTTATAGTTACTTAGGTTACAATTTAGATAGTAATAAGGATCAAACATTTTTAGTATTGTTATTGTAATTTATATATCTATATTTATCTCTCTATCCACAGATAAATAACATTCAATATTTTTTTCTGTAAGTAATATGGGGTTTACTTTCTAACTCTTTAATATTGGAGTAGTTGAATAATGAGGTAATACAAATTTTGTTAAATAATAAAATTTATGAATAAGAACTTGAAGCTTTAATTATGAAGACAATATTAATCCTTTTTATCCCTTGAAAGGCATTTTATGCATAAATTAAAATACTCAATATGGTTTCAGAAAAAAGTCAGACATTAGAGTTAATGAAAATCAAACAATTAGCATAAGCACTTGTCATTGAGTCCATTATATCATAGAGACAGTTCTAATTCAATCAGCATAACCAGAGCCTTGGAATAATGACTCCAAAGCAAGTACAGTTATTCTGGAAAAAAAAAGGTTTGTAATTTAGATCACATCTTTCTACTAGGGAGTCACATATTAAAGACTGGCACAGGGGAGAGGTGTGCATATTTTTAGTGAAATATCATTTTGTAGTTTTATTATTATTTTTTGCTTCTCTGAAGAAGAAATTGAACTTCTCAGCTAGACACAAAAAAATTCTGGAAAAAAATCCATCTGCATCCACATAGAACTTTGGATAATTGTCAGTCTCAATCAAGACATAAATCAGATGCACAGAGGCAGAGCTTTCCACATTCTATTTAATGCATACATACAGACTACATGAGAGCAAGTAGCCAGAGTCATGATGGGAGTCAACAAAATTGAACTCAATAGAGTTGTGAATTGGGAGAAAAGAATAAAAAGATCACACACACCAAGGACTCATTTGCTGCTACATACTAAAGTAGCTCTGAATTTTACTGTTTTTAAGAATAATCCCATTTATAACTAAATGGAATCTACTTTATAGAGGAACATCTTTATTTCTAATAAGTACAGATTTGTAAAAGAAAAATCTATTGTGAGTATATTAATCAGGATTTTTTAGGAAAACAGACTAGTAAGATAGTAGTATAGATAGATAGATGATAGATAGGTAGGTAGGTAGATAGATAGATAGATAGATAGATAGATAGATAGATAGATAGATGATAGATAATAGAAAGATAGACAGATGTGTGTGCATGTGTGTATATACACACAGTCATACAAAGATTTATTTTAAGGAAATGGCTCATACAATTAAGAAGGCTTGGTTCATACAAAACCTGCAGGGTAGGTCGAAAGACAGAAGACCCAGGTGAGAGCTGCAGAGTCAGTCCAAAGGCTGTCTGTTGGCAAAGTTCCGTCTTGCTCAGAGCAGATGTGATCAATCTTTCCTCTACTAAGACCTTCAACTGATTGCAGGAAGCCCACCACATTATGGAGAATAATCTGCTTTATTCAATTTATGTGTCAATCTAATTCACAGAAATATCCAGAATAATGTTTGACCAAATATCTGAACACAGTGGTCCAGCCAAATTGATATATAGAATTAACCGTCATAGTGAGAATGTGTTAAATATGGTCAGGTCTGCCCATTCTAACCATTAAGGGAATAGCAGAAATTTTCCAGAGGCAGATATAGGGTAAGGCAAAAACCAGTGATGCAAGTGCAGTGTAGGAGATGAACTAACTACAACACTATGATATTTTTGTAACAAATAACTCATACTTAGGGTTAATTTGTTTGTTTTTGAACTGCTGAATTGTGGCGTTTTATTTGGCATTAAATTGTTTCTGCCATACTCTTTGCAGGAAAGAAAAGAATAAGACTTTTGAAACTCCTTGTTTCAGACTTCCTTTGACTCATTTGGATTCTTCAGCACTTATGCCCCACACTCCCACCCCTGACCTCCACCTTGGGTTTACTGTCTCTCTTCTCCTCTGCAAAATAACAGAGACCCCTAAGAAGCCTGGTGGGCTCAGATGTATCTTTCACTCAAAACATTTTCATGTGCTTCTAATGCTCATTATAGTTTGTGAATAGAACTGACTGCCCTCAAGTGCTATTTCATCTTTTCTCTGATGCTAGTTACAATCTTTTTAGAATGTTGGCCATAGGTTTCAATTTTAGATGTGTATATTGTGGTTATTGTTTGTAATAAAAAATGTGCTGTGATTCTCAGTGGTCCACTATTCTTCACGAAATACACATGCCTAGGTGTTGTCATAAAAACAGACAGTGAGTTGACATTTGGAAATATATTTTTATTTCCTCTTCCCCACATGTAGGAAATTAGTTTTTTTAATGAATCAAATATTCAAAGAAGTGCCCATGTAATTCTTCCAAACCTAATCTTTCTTCATCTTCATAATCCACCTTCTTAACTCATCCCCTTATAAAATGCAATCATATGGTAACATGTTTTCAGTTTTGTTTTTTCTTGAATTTCAGACAAACAGCTATCCATTTTGTCCTGAACCACTGACTAGGAGAGTTATTTGTTTTATCAGCCATGTTGGATATACATTTGGATTTCAATACTTGATAGTCATTTGGCAATTATTCAAGGCACAAGCTGAAACAGATGTCACTTTTTTAAGAGCATGCAACTGAGAGGCAAGTATTAAGTAAGCAATTAAGTCATACATAATTGTATCAAGACAGAGTTTACTTTGTTTTACTAGAATCTTCATAGATCTATATTGAATATGTGGATCACCTCAGGACTTACCAAGTTATATATATCAGTAACAGCAGCTCCTAATAAGCCTGTTTGAAAAATGCAAGCTATTATTTTCTCCCTGAGTTGGCAGGCAATTTTTATTGCCAAAACAATCTAATCAAGACAGTGTATACTCTTTGAAAAGATTGTATAAGATTCAATATACTATTATATCAGTGTTTACTGAGTAAAAGAGATACAAATTGTCTTGGAAACAGGATTCTGTATAATTTCTCTTTGAATCAATTTCTGTAATTTTGCCATACTTAAAATGTGATCAGCTTAAAAAATCTAATCACAGTTTAAAATTTCTAATCCTACCACATAAGACATATTGGAAGGTATAACGTATAGAAAACTCCTTTATATTTCTCAAACGTAAGACTCTATGATCTGAGAAAGAGACTGAAATATTAATACATTTTAAATGTAGTTTGCATTATCTCTCTTCCCTCCCATTTTAATAAGTGAGTCCTGGGATAGTCGCACATTTAATCAGATAACCCAATTTTATAATACCTAGTATTTGTTATCCTGCCAAACAGCAACAAAAATGGCAAAAATCTGTTTCCTGATAGGCTATCTCAGGCACAAATAGTTCACCATTATTTGTATTATTTGGCTAAAGGTAAAGAAAATCTGTTTTATAGCAAATTATTTTTCTTAGAGAAGTTGCATTTAAAACTACTTTCCTTGGCTAGAATTACTTTACTAGATAATTTTTTCAATTTTAAAAAATTATGAGACTAGATGAAGTTCAGGACTAATAAAATCTAATGGAGATTGGAAAATAGAGAAAAATATCTGAATTCAAATGTAGTCAGGGACATTTGTCATCACTGTGGGAATGGTCATCTGAGGGGAGAGAGGCTACAGAGAGAAGCCTGTGAGAACCACCTTATCTAACTCCTTGATACTCAGCTATCCATGGCTAGTGTCAGCCTGGGACTTGTTAGAAATTCAGAATCACAGGCCTCACACGAGATTTACTGAATTTTAATCTATATTTTAATAAGACCCCAAATTCATGGGAACATTAATTCTGAAACTACTGATCTACATGACAATTGGGTCCAGAGCTAGGCTGACTCTAAGATTTTAATAATGAGTTTTGACTTTCCATAGTATGCAAATTCCAATATAGTGAAATAATTTTGATGGTATGATTGGCCACAGCTTATGAATAGTGCCATGAGCAGCACAGACAGGAATTTACAGATTTGCTGCCACTTGCAATTTGTGCTGAATAACATCAATTAGATAATTTTTGCAGTCATTATGACTGAAAGGGAGGCAGATTAGAATAAAAACATGGGCACCAGAATTATTCAGTCCTGAGTTAAATCTCTTATGATTTCAGTAAGGTGTATAAGCACTTCAACACTTCTTTTATAATTTGGAAAGTATAACACCTATTTGTAGAACTGTGTGGTGACTATGTTAGAAAAATTGTGCAGATTTTCAGAAAGATGGCAGAAAATTTTGCATATGTATCAATGAGTAAGTGGGCATGTGGTAGCTGACTGAGCAGGGACTCAGGATCAAGTGCCCAAGGCTCTCCTAGTGAAGTGTCTGGTGCTGCAGCTGCTCTGCTTGGTCCCTAGTGCTTTCCAGGGCACAGAAGCTGAGCAAGATTTTTAAAAAATCAACAAAGCCTTTCAGGGAAAAAGCTACGAGGAGAGACTGCCGACTCCAGTTTCTGCAGCACCTGGCTGGATACTGGCAGCAAGGGGCCCAGCGAAGGAGCCCAAAGGCAGAGCTCCACTGGAGAAGACAAAAGAGACACTCTGCCACCATCTTGAAAATTGGGCAGGAAAGTGCTCTGGCTTGTTTACCATGGAGTGACAGATTTGACCCAATCTCTGTGACCGGCAGATTAACTACTCAGAGGTTGATCATGACCCAGAAGGAATATCCTAAAAGTACAAACTCTTGAGGGACAGGATGAGTACTGAGTCTCATGTGCCTCAACCCCTACCCTGATTCAACTGTGGAAAAAAGGTCTGGCAAGAAATGGATGAGGAAGACCTCCAAAGAGATCGGTGGTGACTCCAGGACTGACCCAACCCCCTCCTTCCCTGCAATTCTCTGATCATCAGACCCACATAGCTGAGGCACAACTGAGAGGGATGAACCCAGGCAGAGCTGGACATCAGTCACAAAAGGAGGACTCCACTCTAGGGTAAACCTGGCTGGGGTGCCCCCTCCCAGTACCTGGGAAAGAGACAATCCTGCACATTCCCACCAGAGGGGTTCCCCCTATCATACTAGGTGGGATCTCTCTGATCATAATAGACTGAAACCCTGTCCACCCCTCTGCCCCCTCCTCTTTCCCTGGGCCTGACACTGGGGAGATTGTGAATGGGGCCAAAACTTTGCAGGAGACATCAGAAGGGCAGATGAGAGGAATAACTCCACGACTTGTCACAAGAGGCCAAGTTTTGATGTTGTTTGTGTGTTTATTTTTTATTTTTTTATTTTTATTTTTTAGTTATAGTCTCACTCTGTCACCCAGACTGGAGTGCAGTGGCCGCTCCCGGTCACCGCAGCCTCGACCTGCTGGGCTCCGGCGATCCTTCCGCCTCAGCCTTCCAAGTAGCCGGAATTACAGACATGCGCTACCACACCCGGCTGATTGTTAAGTTTATTGTAGAGATGAGGTCTCGCTGCCCAGGCGGGTCTCGAACCTACGGGCTCAGGCAATCCACTCACCTCAGCCTCCCAAAGGCACGGGATTACAGGCTGAGCCACGGAGCACGGCATATTTTAAAATTTTTAAATAATTTTTCCTTGTACATAAATATGTATGTAAGGGTTTGATCTGCATCCCCCCACCCTTTTCTTTCTTTCTTTCTTTCTTTCTTTCTTTCTTTCTTTCTTTCTTTCTTTCTTTCTTTTTTTCTTTCTTTCTTTCTTTCTTCCTTTCCTCTTTCGCTTTTTTTTTTCTATTTATGTGTATGTGTACATGTGAAGTATTGAGTGTTCATCCTTCAGGTTTTTTGCTTGCTTGTTTTTAGTTTTCTCTTTTTTTAGTTTAATGTGTGTGTGACTACATGTATGGGGATGCAATTTGAATTCCTTTATTTTATTTTATTTTATTTATTTTTTTGAGTTGGAGTCTCACTCTGTTGCCCAGACTGGAGTGCAGTGGCTGCTCCCAGCCACTGCAGCCTTGACCTGCTGGGCTCCAGCGATCCTTCCACCTCAGCCTTCCGAGTAGCTGGAATTACAGGCGCGTGCTACCATGCCGGGCTGATTTTTTGATTTATTGTAGAGATGAAGTCTTGCTGCCCAGGAGGGTCTCGAACCTGCGGGCTCAGGCAATCTGCTCACCTCAGCCTCCCAAAGGCACGGGATTACAGGCTGAGCCACCAAGCCCGGCTTATTTTATTTTATTTTTAAAATTGATTACTTTTTCTTCTCCTTTCATTTTTGAGTTGGGCATGAGTGTGTGCGTTTAGTTTTTCTATGGTTGTTTTTTGTTTTACTTTGTTGTTATTCCAGTTTGTTTTGGTGTGTGTGTGTGTATGTGTTGTGTGTGTGTGTCTTTAATTGTATTTTGCTTTTGTTTCTGCTCTTGTCCCGTGCTTTTTTTATTATTTATTTTATTTTTAATTTTTGTCCATCTTATTTTATTCTATTTTACTCTGTTCTCCTCATTGCTGTTACTATGTCTTGAACTCAGGGGTACACAAACATACCCATTGTAACATCATATAAAGTGATAGTGGGAGTGGGTCTCAGGGAATCCATATCACAATCAGTGAACATTGTTATTTTCAAGGAGTTTCTGAATCCTAACTCCCCATCTTACAGCTTAGTTGACTCTCAAAAGTACAAGAGACAGCAAAGCTTCCAACCCACACACCCACAGCCCTCTTTCAAAACAGACCAAATTCAGAGCCCTGATCAGGGAAAATAGAGGACTGAGCAACATCAAAAGTAAAAGCCCTTCCCACTGCTACTGAATAATGGAACTAAAGAGAAAAGAAAGAGGCCTGTCACAAATGAGGAAAATCAACAAAGAACACAGGTAATATCCAGTGTGCCAAAGAGAAAATACCTAAAAAATCAGACTTCAGAGCCCAAATAATGAAACTCACCAATGACTGGCCCCAGAATAAAATAGGAATTAGGGAATGGATGAAAAAAGTGAATAAGACTCAAAAAATACAAGAGGCAATACTGAAATAACATGTAACAGAGATATTGTCCATAAAAAGTTTCATCTAGGAAATAAATAACAATATGACAAGCATGGGAAGCAGAATTAATCAAACCAAAGAAAGAATCTCAGAATTTGAAGACAAAACATGGAATAAACCTGATCTGTAAAAAATATAGAAAGAAAACTCAGAAAGAAAGAACAAAGCCTCCAAGAGATGTGTGATTATACCAAGAGGCCCAACCTACACCTAATTGGTATCCCAGAAGAAAGGGAAATGGAGAACACTTGGAGCAAGTATTCTAGGTTTCCTAAGAAAACTTTCCCCACTTTACCAGAGATGTGGTGATCCAAACACAAGAGAAACAGAGAACCCTTGCAAGACATCAAATAAGAAGACTAAACCCCAGATACATGGTAATTCAGCTACACAAAGTAGGTAGAAAACAAAAAATCCTAAAGGCAGCAAGAGAGAAAGGTCAGGCTAACGACTAGGAAAATCAATCAGAATAGCAGCAGACTTATCAACAGAAGCACTACAAGCTAGAAGGGACTGGAGTCCATTATTCAAAGTCCTCAAAGATAAACCATTTCAGCAACAAATTTCCTACTCAGCCAAGCTCAGCTTCATCAGCAATTGAGAAATAAAATCTTTCCCAGACATTCATACCTAAGGGATTATGCAGCTTTAAGACCAACTCTATAGGAGATGCTTAAACATGTACTAAGCACAGAAGAAAAGAAAAAAAGAATGATGACACACTTCCCAAGAAAGCAGCAGAACACAAAATCAACAGAGAATACATTGTGACTGCACACTTGAAAACACACACATACATCAACCAAAAAATTAAAAGAAAAAAAGCAAAGAAAAAACTTTATAAGAACATTATTATAGGGATAAACAATCATATTTCAATAATCAGCCTGAACATGAATGGACTAAATGCACCACTGAAAAGACACAAAATAGCAAGCTGGATTAAAAACTATGATGTGATAATTTGCTACATCCAGGAAACACATCCCACAACAAGGGCTGTACAAAGACTCAAAGTTGGAGGATGGAAAGCAAGTTTCCAGTTGAAGGATCTCAAAAGAAGGCAGGAGTCACCTTCTTAATATCAGACAAAATAATCTTTAAGCTATCAAAAATTTAAAAAGATATGGAAGGACACTACATAATGATAAAAGGTTCAATCTATCAACAAAAAATATACATCCTAAACATCTGTGCACCCAACACAGGAGCACCAGCATTTATAAAGCAACTATTAAGTAAACTAAAAATATATATTGACTCTAACACTATTATAGCTGTGGACTTAAACAACCCTAGATAGATCACTGAGGCAAAAATCAACCAAGAGATACAGAACCTCAACTTGACACTCAACCAAATGGACTTAATAGATACCTACAGAATACTCCACCCAACAACCACAGAATACACATTATACTCATCACCACTGGAATGTATTCCAAGATTGAGCACATCCTCAGCTAAAAGTCAAACATAAACAAATTAAATAAAATTGAAATACTATCATTTAATTTCTCAGACCACTAGTGGAATAAAAATAAATATCAACACCAACAAAATTCCCCCCAAACCCACAAAGACATTGACAATAAACAGCATGATTCTGAGTGACTACTGGCTCAACACAGAAATCAAAACAGAAATTAAAAGATTCCTGGAAACAAATGAAAACAAAGAAACATCCCACCAAAGCTTCTGGATTCTATGAAAACTGTTCTGAGAGGGGTATTTATATCTTTATGAAAATGCACCAAGAAACTGGAAAGATCACAAGTTAGCAGCCTAACAAATGATGTAAGGGAGCTAGAAAGATATATTTTGGTCACCCAAACCCTATCTTTAGCATAAGACTCCAAACACCAAAGTCAAGGCCCAAATATGGGACATAGAAGACAAAAATATCATTAAAAACAAAACAAAAGAAACTGGTTCTTTGAAAAAATAAACAAGACTGATGGACCCCTAGCCAGAAGGACCAAAAAAAGAGAGAAAAGGTCCAAATAAAAACAATTAGAAATGCAAAAGATCAAATCACAACTGAACCTGAAAAATACAAAAGTTTATCAAAGATTACTATGCACACTTGTATAAAATAAGCTTGATAACCTAAATGAAATGGTTCTGACAGCACATAATCTCCCAAGGTTAAGGCAAAAAGATATTGAGATGCTAAATAGGCAAATAACAACTCAGGAAATTGACTCCATCAAAAGAAAACTACCCTTAAAAAAAGCCATGGACTAGGTGGCTTTCCAGTAGAATTCTATAAAATGTACAAGGAGAAGCTGATACCAATTCTATTGAAAGTATTCTAGGCAATTGAGAAAGACAGAATCCTCCCCAAATCATTTTACAAAGTGAAAATCACATGATACCCAAACCAGGAAAACATCCAAAAAAAAAAAAAAAAAGAGAGAGAGAACTATAGGTCAATATCCCTAATGAACATAGATGTGAAAATTCCCAACAGTATTATAGCAAATTGGATCCAACAACTTATCTCAAAAATCATACACTGTGACGAAGTAGGTTTCATCCCCAGGATGCAATATCTGCAAGACCATAAATATAACTAAATATATCAACAGATGTAAAAACAAGAGCCACATGATTATATCATTAGATGCAGAAAAATCTTTTGATAAAATTCAGCATCCTTCTTGATAAGAACCCTCAAACATCTAGGCATACAAGGGTCATAACTCAAAATAGAAGGCGCCATCTATGATAAATTCACAGTTATCATATTACTAAATGGACAGAAAATGGAAACATTTCCCCAGAGTATCAGAAAAAGACAATGCTGGCCACACCCACTCCTCTTGTTCAACATTGTGATGGATGTCCTAGCTAGAGCAATCAGACAAGAAAAGGAAATCAGGGTATCAAAGTAGGAAAAGAGGAAGTTAAGTTAAACCTCTTTGCTGATGGTATGATTCTTTACCTCAAAAATCCAAGATAATCTGTCAAAAACCTGCTTGCACTGATAAAGAACTTTGACAAAGTCATGGGGTACAAAATATATGTGCAAAAAAGCATTTGCTTTTTTATACACCAACAACAAGCAGTATGAGAACCAAATAAAAAGTACTAAATTACCACCAAAAAAACCAAACAAACAACAAAAAAAAACTTTGGCATCTTCCTAACCAGAGAAGTGAAAGACGTTTACAATGAGAACTACAAAACACTGTTCAAGGAAATCTAAGAAGACACAAACAAATGGAAAAACATTCCATGCTCAAGGATAGGACGAATCAATACTATTAAGATGTCCATCCTACCAAAGGTAATCTAAAGATTCAACCCAATACCCATTAAATTACCAACATAATTCTTCTCAGATCTGGAAATGACAATACACAAATTCATATGGAAATATAAATGACCATGAATAGCCAAAACAATCCTTAGCAAAAGAAACAAAACAGAAGTATCACACTTCCAGACTTGAAACATCAGTATAAGGCTACAATAATCAAAACAGCCTGGTAAGAGTATAAGAATAGGCATATGAATGAATACAATAGGACAGAAATTCTGGAAGAAAAGCCTCAATTTCTCAGCCAACTCATCTTCGACAAAGTCCCCACCAACAACCACTGGGGAGAGGAGAACCTACTGAGAAAATGGTGCTGGGAAACCTGCCTGACCACATGCAAAAGCTTGAAACAGAACCTTTACCTATCACCACACACAAAAATTAACTCTAAATGGATCAAAGACCTAAATGTAAAACCTCAAACTTAAGAACCTTAGAAAATGAAGGAAACACCCTTATAGAAATTGGAACTGGCAACAAATTCCTGATCAAAATCTCAAGTGCACATGCCGTAAGGGATAAGATAGACAAGTGGGATTTCATCAAACTGAAGCTCAACAAGCTTCTGCAAAGGAAAAGAAACCATCAAAAGAGTGGGGCGACAGCCCACAGAATGGGGAAAAAAAATTGCCTACCGTATATCTGACAAAAGCCTAACATCCAAGATCTACAAGGAATTCAAATGTGCCAAAAGGAAAAAAACAAACAGTCCCATTAAAAAGTGGACAAAAAACATGAATATATGCTTCCCAAAAGAAGATATACAGGCTGCCAACATACACATGAAAAAGTGCTCAGCCTCATTAATCATCAGAGAAATACAAATCAAAACCACATTGTGTTATGACCTAACTCCAGTAAGAATGGACATCATTAATAAAAGAAACAACAGATGCTGGTGAAGATGCAGAGAAAAAGGAACCATTCTATACTTTTCAAGGGAATGCAAACTAGTGTAACCTATGGTAAACAGTATGGTGATTTCAAAAGGAATTAGACATTGACCTTCATATGACCCAGCAATTCTCCTACTGGGTATATACCCTGAGGAACTCCAATCATTCTACAAAAAATATACCTGCCCATGCATGCTTATTGCAGCACTGTTCACAACAGCAAAAACATGGAAGCAACCATGCTGCCCATTGAAACTGGACTGGATAAAAAAATGTGGTACATATACACAATGGAATATTGTGCAGCCATAAAGGACAAACATACAGACTTTCCATCAACTTGCATGGATTTAGAGTCTATCATACTCAGTGATCTATAACAGAAACAAAGAACAGAGTTCTACATGTTCTCACTCATAAATGGGCCCTGAACATTTACCATAATCCTATAAGAAAGGGATTGGCAGTAGCAGGATACCGCCGGGGTAGTGGGTAGTGGAAAGTAGCAGAACATCAATAAGAGTATCTGACCTCAAACCAGTCAAACTGGGGACCAAAGGGAAGCCCACACTTTGCCTGTACAATGACCATTTGTATACCTAATCCTGAATTGTACCTCATATTTTAAAACAAGTAAATAAATAAAAAGTTTTTTTAAAGAAAAATTGTGTAAATTTCCTTATCTAATGGAATGCTGAACTTTATTTTTTTAACTTTTATTTTAAAATCATGGGGTACAATTCAGGGTTAGGCATACAAAAGTTCATTATGCAGGTACCCTTGTTTATGAGGTGTGCCCCCTTCCTCAGGCAGATTCCCACTACTGTCAATCCCACCTCCCTGCTCCCCCAACCTCCTGCAGTCCCCTGCTACTGTTAATCCTTTTCTTAGAGTATTACAATAGTTGTTCAAGGTCCACTTATGAGTGTGAACATGTGATACTCAGTTCTTTGTTTCTATGAAAGATCGCTCAGTATTACAGACTCTAATACCATTCAGGTTGCTGCAAAGTTCATGATTTTGGATTTCTTCATGGCTGCATAATATTCCACTGTGTATATGTACCGCATTTTTTTTTATCCAGTAATTTTTGATGGGCAGCACAGTTGGTTCCATGTTCTTGCTATTGTGAACAATGCTGCGATAAACATACGTGTGCAGGTATCTTTTTTATAGAGTGATTTGAGTTCTTCCAGATATTCCCAGTAGGCGGATTGCAGGGTCATATGGAAGGCTGATTTTTAGAACTTTTAGGAACTGCCACACTATTTTTCACAGAGGCTGTTCTAGTTTACACTCCCACCAACAGTGTAGAAGTGTTCCTTTTGCCTCATCCTCTCCAGTATCTGTTATTTTTTGAGTTATTGATGACGGTCATTCTGACTGGAGTTAGGTAGTATCTCAGTGTAGTTTTAATTTGCATTTCTTTGATGACTAGTGAGGCTAAACATTTTTTCATGTATCTGTGGGTTGCTCATACGTCGTCTTTTGAGAACTGTCTAGTCATATCTTTTGCCCACTTTGTAATGGGGCTGTTTGTTTTCTTCTTTTCAGCATGTGAGTTCCTTGTAGATCCTAGATGTTATGCCTATGTCAGACATACAGTTGGCAAATATTTTTTCCCAGTCTGAGGGCTGTCTTCCTGCTTTCTTGATGGTTTCTTTGGTTTTGCAAAAGCTTGTCAGTTTGATAACGTTCCACTTGTCTATCTTATCTATTATGGCACGGGCACTTGGGGTTTGATCAGGAATTGGCTGCCAGTTCCAATTTCTATAAGGGTGTCTCTTGCATTTTCTAAGTTTCTAATAGTTTGAGGTTTTAGGTTTAGGTCTCTGATCCATTTAGAGTTTATTTTTCTGTATGGAAATAGGTAGGGGACCTGTTTCAATCATCTGTATGTGGTCAGCCAGTTTTCCCAGAATTATTTACTGAATTGTTTCTCCTCTCCCCAGTGGTTGGTGGTGGAGGCTTTGTTGAAGATGAGTTGGTTGAGAAATTGAGGTTTTGTTTCTGGAATCTCAATTTTATTCCATTGGTCTCTATGCCTGTTATTGTACCACTAATGGGCTGTTTTGATTATTGTAGCTATAGAATAAAGTTTAAAGTCTGGGAGTGTAATGCCTAATACCTCCAGCCTTTTTTTTTTTTTTTTTTTGAGTTGGAGTCTCACTCTGTCACCCAGACTGGAGTGCAGTGACTACTCCCGGCCACTGCAACCTCGACCTGCTGGGTTCTGGTGATCCTTCTGCCTCAGCCCTCCAAGTATCTGGAACTACAGATGCACGCTACCATGCCCGGCTAAATTTTTAATTTATTGTAGAGATGAGGTCTTGCTAAGTTTCCCAGGTGGGTCTCGAACCCACGGGCTCAGGCAATCCACTCACCTCAGTCTCCCAAAGCATGGGATTACAGGCTGAGTCACTGAGCCCGGCTTCTCCAGCCTTTTTTTTTTTCCTGAGGATTGTTTTGGCTATTTGTGGTCATTTACATTTCCATGTGAATTCCTGTATTGTTGTTTCTAGGTCTGGGAAGAATGCTGCTGATGATTTGATGGGAATTGTGATAAATTTGTAGATTGTCTTAGGTAGAATGGATAGTTTAACAGTGTTTATTCTTCCATTTCATGAGCATGGGATATTTTTCAACTTGTTTGTGTCATCTTTGATTTCTTTGAGCAGTGTTTTGTAGTTTTCATTGTAAAGGTCTTTCAGATATCTGGTTAGAAGATGCAAAGGTATTTCATTTATTTGAGGTTTTTGTGAATGGAATTGTGCTTTTTATTTGGGTTCCTGTTTGTTTATTATCGGCGTATAGAAATGCAATTGACTTTTGCACATTTAGTTTATACCTTGAGTCTTTCTAAAGTCCATTATCAGTGCAAGGAGGTTTTTAACAGATTCTCTTGGGTTTTCAAGGTATAGAATCATGTCGTCTGCCAAAAGGGACAACTCGATTTCCTCTTTTCCTATTTGGGTACTCCTGATTGCCTTCTCCTCCCTGATTGCTCTAGGTAGGACTTCCAAAATTATGTTAAACAGTAGGGGTAAGAATAGGCATCCTTATCTTGTTCCAGTTTTCTGGGAAAAGAGAAAAGAGTTCCAATTTCCGTCTGTTTAGCAATATGCTGGCTTTGGATTTCTCATAGATGGCTCTTAATATTTTGAGGTATGTTCCATCTATGCTAGATGTTTGAGGGTTTTTATCAAGAAGGGGTGCTGGATATTATCAAAAGTTTTTTCTGCACCTAATGATATAATCATGTGGTTTTTGTTTTTATGTCTGCCGCTGTTTTAATCACATTTATGGTCTTGCGAATGTTGAACCAGTTTTGTATGCTGGGGATGAAGCCTACTTGGTCATGGTGGATGATTTTTTATATGTGTTGTTGAATCCGGTTTGCTAGGATATTGCTGAGAATTTTAGCTTCTATGGTCATCAGGATATTGGCCTGTAGTTCTCTTTCCTTGTTGGATATTTACCTGTCTTGGGTATCAATGTGATGTTAGCTTCATAAAATTATTTGGGAGCGTTCCATCCTTCTCAATTGCTTGGAATACTTTCAATAGGATTGGTATCAGTTCCTCCTTGTATGCTTTATAGAATTCTGCTAGAAAGCCATCTAGCCCAGGGCTTTTTTTGTAGGTAGTTTTCTTATGACATTGTCAATTGCCTGGATTGTTACTGTTCTGTTTAGGGTCTCGATTTCTTCTTGTTTCAACCTGGGGAGGTTGTGTGATATCAGAAAGCCCTCATTTCCTTTAGCTTTTCAAGTTTGTTTCCATACAAGTGTACATAGTAGTTTCTGATAATCTTTTGTTTTTCTTCAGGGTCAGTTGTGACTTCATCTTTTGTGTTTCTGATTGTTTGTATTTGGGCTTTTTCTCTCTTTTTCTTGGTTAGTCTAGCTAGGGAACCACCAATTTTGCTTATCCTTTCAAAGAACCAACTTTTTGTTTCACTGATTTTTTTTTTTTTTTTTTTGGTATTATCTTTTTGTCTACTATGTTTCTGCTTCCATTGTGGTGATCTGGATTCTTCTGTTGAAGTTAGGGTATTGGTGGTCTAACTTTTCCAGCTTCCTAGGTTACTTGTTAGGCTATTAAGTTGTGATCTTTCCATTTTCTTCATATGTGTTTGTAGAGACATGTATCCCCCTCTTATTACTGCTTTCATGGCATTCCAGAGGTTTTGGTAAGTTGTTTTTTCATTTCCATTTGTTTCCAGGTATCTTTTAATCTCTGTTTTGATTTCTATGTTGACCCAGGAGTTGCTTAGTATCATGCTCTTTAGTGCTGATGCCTTTGTGAGTTTGGGGGGAGCTTTGTTGGTGTTGATATTTATTTTTATTTCACTGTGGTCTGAGAAGGTACACGGCAATATTTCAATGCTATGAAATTTGTTTATGCTTGATTTATGGTCAAGGATGTGCTCAATCTTAGAGTATATTCAATGTGGTATTAAGTTGAATGTATAGTCTGTGGTCGTAGGGTGGAGTGTTCTGTAGTTATCTATTAAGTTCATTTGGTCAACAGTCACATTGAAGTCCAGATCTCCTTGTTGATTTTTTGTCTAGGTTTGTGAGTGGGATATTAAAGTCTCCAGCTATGAAAATGTTAGAGTCAATATCTTTTTTAAGTTTGCCTAGAAGTTGCTTTATGAAAGTTGGTGCTCCTATGTTGGGTACATATAGATTTAGGACAGATATTTCTTTTCTTTTCTTTTTTTTTTTTTTGAGTTGGAGTCTCACTCTGTCACCCAGACTGGAGTGCAGTGGCTGTCCTAGCCACCACAGCCTCAACCTGCTGGGCTCTGGTGATCCTTCCACCTCAGCCTTCCAAGTAGCCGGAATTACAGGCATGCACTACCATGCCCGGCTGATTTTTTGATTTATTGTCGAGATGAGGTCTCGCTGCCCAGGCAGGTCTCAAACCCTCAGGCTCAGGCAATCCACTCACCTCAGCCTCCCATAGGCGTGGGATTACAGGCTGAGCTACCAAGCCCGGCTAGGATGGATATTTCTTGTTGATGGATTGAACCTTTATCATTGTAATGTGACCTTGTGCCTCTTTTGAATTTTTGATAGCTTAAAGAGTATTTTGTCTGATATTAAGATTGCAGCTTCTGCTTTTTTGTGTGTTTCATTTGCCTGAAATTTTGCTTCCCATCCTCTTACTTTGAGTCTGTGAGTGTCCTTTCTGGTGAGATAAGTCTCTTGGAGACAATATATTGTTGCCTCATGATATTTTATCCATTTTGCCATTATATGTTTTTTAGTGGTTCATTTAGTCCATTCACAGGCTAATTATTGAAATGTGAGAGTTTATCCTTTTCATGAGATTCTTATAGGGTTGTTGTTGTTCCTCTTTGTTGTCTTTGTTTTGATTTTTAGGTTTATTCATGTGTGTTTTCATTCTTTTTTCTGCACTATTGTGAAGAACATTGTTGTTCTTTTTTCCCTTTCTTCTGTGTTTACTACTTTCTTAAGTATTTTCTGTAGAGCTGGTATAGAGGCAGTGTAAGTTCTTAGGGATTGGATATCAGGGAAAGATTTTAATACTCCTTCACCGATGAAGCTTAACTTAGCTGAGTTGGTTATTCTTGGTTGAAATTGTTTATCTTTGAGAACTTTGAAGATTGGGCTCCAAGCTCTCCTAGCCTGAAGTGTTACTGTAGATTAGTCTGCTGTTATTCTAATTGTTCTTCCCTGGTAGGTAGTCTGTCCTTTTTCTCTTACTGCTTTTAGAATTTTTTCTTTTATACCTACTTTGTTAAGGTGAATCACTATGTGTCTAGGAGTTGGTTTTCTCATTTGCTTTCTTGCAGTGGTTCTTCAAATCTCTTGTGTTTGAATGGTCTCAACACTGATGAGATGAGGGACATTTTCTTGAATAATTACATGGAATGTTTGTTTCAGGGTGGTCTCTTTCTCTCTTTTTGCCTCAGGAAGTCTAATTACTCTTAGGTCCAGTCTCTTGAAACAATCACTCTTCTCTTGAAGCTTTTGTTCTATCTTTTTAAGCTTCTTTTCTATGTTTTTGACAGTTTGTATCAGTTCTATATTTTGGTCCTCAAGCTCTGACATTCTTTCATCTGATTGGCTAATTCTGCTTTTCTTATTTATCAGTTTGTTATTTATTTCATTCACAGTATTCTTTACTGCTGTTATCTAAGTAATCAACTCCTTCCTATTTTTCTCTTGTCTCTCCTCAATTCTATTTATTCTCTCTATTAATGTCTTGATATCTGGGTTTGTAGTTTGAGACCAATCATTCTGGGGGCTCTTCACTGTTTGTGTTCCATAGTCTGTTTTCTCAATGTCTGACCTATATTCTTTTTTTGGTTTTACTTCATTTGTGTAGATTCCCCCCCCACACACACACACACACTTCCCCACCCGCTCTTCTTTAATTCTGTTGTTCAGGGATGATGGGGTTGTTTTTTACTTGTGTTTGCTCAATCTCCTATTCTTCCTTATATGGATTCTCTGACTTTGTTCAATTCTGAAGTTGGACTGTGGGTTGGGGGTTGTACTTTTTGCAGTTTCGAGATTTAATTGAGGGGGGAGCCATGAATCAAAATCTATCTGCAGATCTCAATATCCACCAACAGGTGTAGGGTCACTGCCTTACAATCTGTACATATATTGGGGTTATAAGTTTGCTCCCTGAAAGCAAAATGAGATAAGAAAAAAGAAAAGAATGGAAACGGGAAGGAGGTGGGCAAGAGGATGGTGGAGAGATAGAAGAGTAAGAGGAAAAACAGACAGACATACAGACTAACAAATGAAAAGAGACACAAAGACAGAAAAAAATAAAAAAAGTAAAACACAGAGACAATCATACAAACACACAAACCAACAAAAACCTCTCTATTGATGTACTCCTCACATACGCAAACAGGAAGTCTAAAGAAAAAAAATCTGTAAAATAACAGAAACAAAGCAAGTACAAAAACATTATCAAAAACAGAGAGAGAAAAGAAAAAACCAAGACAAAAAACAAACAAACAAAAATGAACAAAACAAACAGACAAAAAATTAAAATAAAAAATATAAAAAGAAGGAACCAAACTCACTCTGAACTCATTCCTGTAAGTCCAATGTCATTTCAGCTCTGATCTCTAACTCTCAGCACAGGTTGATAGGGTTGTTCACAGCTTGAGTCAGATGCCCCAGGCCTACTATGGAAGGAGGGTTGGTCAAATCTGGACTCACCTGCCCTGCTGCCTATCAGGTCTGCCACTCAGATCTGACCTGTCTGAATCTGATCCAGCATGGGGGAAGGGCTTCTGTCTCTCCCAGTTTGATGAGCTTGCCTTAGGTCCCAAGTTGGAGTTTGGGTGGAGACTGGGCCAAGCTGGGCAGAGCTGGGCAGGGCAACGCATGACTCTGCCTGGTTCTGGGACAGAGAAAATAACTGCAGTCAGCATTTCTTCACCAGGTATGGGGCTTCTCTCTGACTGTCCCTGATCTTCTCTCTCCACTGATCAGATCCAGGGCTCCAACTGATTTGCTATAACAGGTGAAGGTGTGAGCCATGTGTCAGGTGATGAGAATCAGCTGGATTTGGCAGATTTTTCTCAGGAGAGTCTTATGAACAGCAGACTATCTTGCACACCTGTGGCTCAAATCTCAGGATGGTGGGGGCTTGCAGTCACCTTCAGAGGGGGCACCAGGTGCATGAACCGGAGACTCCCCTCAGAGGGACTTTCACTCTCCCACCAGCACACACCTACTCACACGAGAGTCTTTATGGACACTTGTTTTTGCAGAGACTCTCACAGTCTGACCTGTCTTGTCACCATCTTGTCCATACCCCCCCCCTAAATTTCTTAATATAAATATAAAAACACACTTGGTTTTCCTGTGGAAATGTGTATGTACCTATATAGTGGTATATATTTGGTGTATATAAATGGCCTATATACTTAGCTTATGTAGTTATAAAAAATATACGCATGAAATATATGCATATTTTACCTGCATATTCTGTATAGTTGCTTTTATGCATATATCCTAGGTAGTTCGGATATGTATATGTATGTATGAATATATGAATATAAGTATATGTGCACAATAAGTCCCCTACATATGAACAAGTTCCATTTTGAGAGTGAATTCATAAGTCCAATTGTTTGTAAATCCAACAAAGTTAACCTTGGTACCCAGTTAACACAATCATCTATGTAGTATTGTACTATATGAATGAATTGTATTTTTCAAACAAATAATACATCAAAAATACAGTACTGTACTAAAGTAAACAAAAGTGCAACTTGCAGAAGATGCAAATTGACAATTGTTTTTTTGTATTATTTATATGTTAATATTATGCCACTTCTTCAAAATATTGTAGATTAGAGAACAAATATAACTTCTGTTTGTTACTTGTGGCTATATAATAGACCATCTTAAAATTTTAGTGGCATAAAACAATGACTCTTTTAGTTTCAAAATTTCTGTGAGTTGGGAATTTTGTCAGGGCTACTCTTGATGTTCTTTTGTTTGATCTTGATGGCTTTGACTGGAAAAGAATATCTAACACAGCTCCTGTGTGAATGCACTCAGTATCTGGATGGTCTAGACTGGAATACCCAAGAGGGCTCTCTCATTTCTTGGGGTCTTGATGCTACTAGCTGGGATATCTAATTTTCTCTGCATAAGATCTCTTTTCAAATGTTGTCTCATCCATCAGGGGCATTCCTTATGCCCTCTCTCTATCAGGATCATCTTCACATCTTTATAGCATGATGCCTACTTCCACAAGCTAGGCTTTTATAATGAAGAAAGCAAAAATTGCCCATTTTTATTCATGTGTAAGACTGGAAACAAACAGCAACATTTCTATTATATTTTATTGGTAAAAGCATGTCACAGATTTAGTAGAGAATCAAAGTGAGGGCACTACAGGGCCTGAATACTGGGAATTGTGGCTCATTGTGGGTTACAAATATAGCATACTACATAAATATCTTAATGGCATTATAGGTGCTGAGTCAATGCTTCAGTACATAAGGAACATTTATATTAAAACATGGATAACATAGGGAGGGAAATAACAGAAAATCTAAATATCTAGTTAAAGTGATTCCACCATACCTAGAAGACTTACAGTGAAAATAATATCAATTGGTATATAGTTCAATTGAGTTCCAGGATATTATAGAAAAAATAATATGACAAGTTTACAGAAACTTAGAGGTTCATTTTCATTTTAAATTGTCCAGAACCTATTATTGAAATCAATCATGTTTTTCCTAAGTTTGGTCTGTATAGCCATAGTCCTCCAAAATTCTCTTTTAAAAAAATGTGTAGAAAGAAATTTGTGGTTAAAACGTGTAAAAACATATGTATTATGTTTATTTCACATCAGCATAATAACAAAATTTATATTAATGAAGGGAACTCATTAACTTTTGTTTCACTAGAATTTCCAAGACTTTTTCCTCCATAAAGCAGAATAATATCCTAAATAAAATATTTTGGGAGAATCTAGGATAACTTCTATACTAATATAAATTTGAGAAGTAAATTTTTATTACCAGCCCTAAGGTTTATTCCAACTTGAGTAGTCTAGGAATTATATTTTTCCCTTGTACCAGATGGGGAATTTTGTGACATACATTTTTATAATGCTTCCCATTTTGCGATTTCTCTTTTCTTCTACTTCTTGTGGAAATTCTTTTTTTTTTTTCCCTTAGGAGAGGTCAAAGTAGATAAAAAATTTTCTGCAACTTATCTTCTTTTGAAGGGTCAGCAAATGACCCAATTTCTTGCTGTGCTCACCTGTTCCTGTGTATCCCACAGTGTTTCCTCAACAGGGAAGTTCCTCTTGGCTCCTGCAATTGGCTATCCTCAGTAGCCAGAATGAATGAGTACTACTAGGAATATATTATACTACAATATGACAAAAAAGAATGGTCAACCTGCAGGACAGATTTTAGGCTATCCTCTCCTGCTGCCAGTGCTTGCTTCCCAGAGATGACTTCATGAAAGCATAAGCAGGTGAGGTGAACATTGCAAGAGGAGAGCATAGCACCAGGGTGTCTCAGTGGCTTTCTTGGACCTAGCACAGGCTTGCTGCACTTCCTTTTTGTTGGTTTCTGCCACTGCAAAATGCTTTTGTTCCTCATTTTCCCTGTATCCTTCTTACATGTATGAATATTGCAGCTGAAAGGATCTTTCTCACTCAAAGAGAGAAGCTATAGAGAGAGGAAGAGTATCCGTTTTCACATTACTGATGAAAATAAACAAATACAAAAATGAATTGATACCACCATTTTAACATTTTATTGAAAATCTCTTTAGGAGAGTCTTATGTTTTCCAGTCCACTACACTTCTGCTAAATAAGCACTATCTTAATGTAGGTATTGTTCTAAGTTTTAAATGCATGGCCTCTGTAAAACCTTTATATGGCACTTTGGAGTAAGTACATTATCTCCATTTTACAAATTGAGAAACTAACGCTCTAAAAGGTTAAATAGTCTGCATAGGGTCAACAATTTGTAACTAAAATCAGGATTCAACTGAAGGATTGTCTGCCTTCCTTAGCCACCATGTTAATACCTGGATAGGCTTTCATAATTACTATCTAAAACCCTGAGCCATTGGATAAAAGCCAATTTGCAATGAAGTGGAAGAGATGAGTGTATGTGTGTGTGCGCATGCATGTGTATGTGTGTTTATCATTAAAGTAATAAAAAAGATTGCCATACTCTTTTCTTCTTAGACTATTCAGTAACTCATTCTTAAGGCCTTTTTCTCTACTCAGGGGCAGATGCAGAGGTATTGGGTTGAACTTTATTCAATTTAGTCAGCATTCATTAGATAAAAGAATAAGTTATATTATAGAATTGGATATAAAATGCATATTTAGCATGAGAAGCTTAGCAAAAGATACAAACTTATAAAAGCTTACTAATCCCACAAGCATCACAAAATTTAGGTATGTCTGACACGTCATTGAAATACTTTTTTTTTTTTTGCTTTTATGTTTTGGTGTATACAACCGCTAGGCTTGTATCTTCATGTCAAAATGTCAGGTAAGTTAGTACAGTGGGTGGAAGACTATTCCTGGAAGCCATTCCTACACCTGGAAAATATCTACACTAGTCACAGAAGTTACTATAAGCAATGTATTCTAGTGAGCCTAAACTAAATGAACCCCCAAAGTCTTCTTTTTGTTAGTAATATCTCCAAATTACCTTTGGCCACTCCAAACCTAGTGTGAGTGGAAGATAGAGGGGAGGCTATAATGGAAAAAGACAAATGATTGTCCCCAATTTCTCATTCTTCCCTGAAACTCATTATACATCCCCACATGTTGCATGGATCTTGCCCATCGGAGAAGGCTTCATGTTCACTTAATTGACTTCAACTGCTGTGATCATGGAACAGGCTTTGGCCAGTGAAAAGTAAGTAGATGTGCCATTTGCTGCATCCAAGTCAAATTATTTTATGTTGTTATGTAGATTGATTAAGAATTCTCAGCTCCTGTCCTACACCATTGGGAAAATATGTCCCATTTTCTTTTTCAGCTTGGGATAAGAATGCATATAAGACACATGGAATCAATCCCAGATGAAATCAGCAGAGCTGAGGCAACCTGCAGTCAACCCATAGCAGACATGCATCCCACATATAATTAAACAAGAAATAAGTGTGTGTTTTAAGCTACTAAATTACTTTACCATAAACTAAATAATTCGGCCACCAGACACCAGTCATTTCATTGGACTTTATAAAGGTATTGAAGCTCACACACATCTTAGAATAATCAAACACATACTTTATATACTTCTATGGATAGTTGTACCAAAGAGAAATAAAACATCACAGAAGAAATACCTAGTACCTGGAGAAGCCACACTGAAAGCTACATGGTTGGAAAGAGAACGTAGCCACATGACATGACAAGATTTGATTTGGTTGTCTACACCTCACCTCTTTATTCTCACCTGCTCACTTCTAATTCACTTGTGAAGTCTCCAAACCAGATCCAAAGGGTTGATCTATTCACTTGAGTTAATTCTGTTGATTCAGAACTTAAGGAGGAAAAAAATAAATAACACAGAATGGTAGTCACTTTTAAATTGTGAATAAATCAGATTTAATGTGAAAAAATCTGTCAGTAATGATACTGAAAATTATTCATCTCATATAAACTGTAATTGCAGCTGCTTCATGTGAATAAATTAATAGAATGAATTAATAAATGGGTGCCTTGAATAATTTGAGAAAAGCAATTTTTATTTCAAAGCAAAATGGTAGAAATAACAACTCAGTTTCAAAATAATACAAATGTGTGATTGTTAGTGAGAAATAGTAGTATACTTGTGAAATGGTAAATTGCTATCTGGTAGCTATGTATCCCTCTTTCGAAGTCCATGAATGGCATTGCCCACAACTTCACAGATGGAGTGTCTCTCACACTGAGAGAAATGAGTTTAGTTCAAATATAAAAACACTGACTCAGAAGTATCTTTATCAAATGTAAGGCTTTCACTGAGGAACAGTGTCTTTTTAACATATGAAAATTAACAACCCCTGCAGTAGAGGACTAATACTCATTTAGGAAACACTAAAAATTTCTCAATATTTTTCTCAATCAGCATATAAAAAAAGATGTTCTTAATCTCAAGAAAGGAACACAGAAGTGAAAGTACATGGATCCTGACAAACTCCATAAAAACTTTACCGTTTTCAAACACTCAGAAATGCACGTCTATTTCTTATTGTATATAATACATCTGAGTAAAATTAGAAAAATCAGAGTGGATTGTCTTAGAACAATATCACTTTTCAGAAAATGAAAAAATATGTTGACTTTGACACTTTTTAAATAATAACAAGAAAGCAAAGTGTAGATGAGGCAAATTCTTGGATGGTTATATGAAGGTTATGTGAAGCTAGTTATGTTATTGAGGTTATGTGAAGCCCAATAACTTGCCTAGAAAGTATTATAAAGCACATGATATTTAATATAGAGTATGTACCATATATCTACTATATATATATATATATATATATATATATATATATATACTATAGGTACCAAAAATATTAAAAGGCATATTCAGTTATTATAATTATCATCATAACAATAATCATAATCATTATTTTCAATAATATTATCACTATAGCAACCAGTTAAATGTCTACTATGTTGAAAAAAATCTAGGCAATGCTATAAATATATAATATAATGCAGCATAGATTTTTGCAATACATATTCAAAATTTATTTATATTAGAATATTGATTTTATATTTGAAATAAGGATACTTCTGAGTCTGTCAATTTTTTATGTTTGAACTCAACTCATTTATATCATTGTTTATCTTGTTTTCAATATGATGGCCTGCATGCTAAATCAAATTTATATCAATTTCATCATTGTTGAGTCACAATACATAATCCCTACGCTTTAATGGAATATAATCAAATGTATGAAAACAAAAAGAAATAAATGGAAAATTAGTAAGCAAATTCAAAGACAGGAAAGAGCCCTGTAAGCTATAATTATTAATAAAGTTCTCATGAGGGATTTAAGCTAAACATTAAAGATGGTAAATTATATAAAAAAATAAAGAGAAGAAGGCAAGTGTTCCAGATCATGGTAGCAGTTTGATCAAGGATATAGAAAAGTAACAAGCCAGAGAACAATGAGTAAACATCAATTTAACTAAATCAGAGAAATCAGAGAACAGAACAATGGGAAATGTAAAAACAGCAGATGCAGCAGTATTGAATTTAAAGGTAAAGAAAATAGTGAGCGATCCAATATTTTTGAAAAGTAGATTAAGATTTTTCTCACCAAGAGAAGTTACAGACATCTGGACAATGTAAGCCTGGGCTGTAATGGAATTTATGAGCATCAGTATGGTTACAATTGCTAGCTGTTTGGGCACTAAAATTTCTGGGACTCGGCAGCCAGTAGCAGCAGGGAGAAGCAGATTGGACATGTGAGAGAGGTAACACTGAAGTTCACGCTTACTGTATGGCCAAGACAAACACAATTAGAGAGTTAAGAGATGACGTCCATAGGATATGGCAAACTCAGGGTTTGATAAGAGTGCAAATGAACTCGCTGGTTCATTATCTTCATCTCAGGAACATAAGTCAGCTTGATTCTGCATTTTCTGCATGTGTGGTCTCTTGAACTTGCAGCTGCAGGGAAATAGAGAAAACAAAGGAAGCTAAGGAGGTTATGGTTGGCATATGCATTGTGAATTGATGTCACTATAACAAAAGAGATGGAAGAACTGAGGAAGAGTCACTGAAGACACAAAGATAATTGTGTGAGCCTATAATTCATAGGTTCTCTGTGTGGATTGCATTGACAATGACAGCGACGATTTATTGAGATCTTGCTTTTTCCAGGCACTGAGCTAAGCATCTTAACTTAATTCTCCTAGAAAATTCATTTTAACAGTGAGGTTTTCAGTGCCTAGAGGTTAGGTCACTAAAGGTCATAAAGCTACAAATGATGGAGCCAAAGCAGCCATGCTATATCTGCTCCTAAAGTCCTTCTCTTAAAGGCTACTACAATGAAATAATAAATTTCAATTATTGTTGAATTTATAATAATCAGAGTAGTAAGATAATAATAAAAGAATATAGAAGCTTGTGGAGAAATACGATGACTTTCAGTTTAGATATGCTGACACTGAAGTGACTGCAAATCACTCAAGTAGACAATTGGTGATAAAATTGGGATTTGGTAGAGAAGGAGTTCTTGACTGCAGATAGGTGTCTAGAAATCTTAGAAATAAGAGATTTTAACTAAAGTTTTAAGAATGATTGAAATCTCCAATAAGGGAACACAGAGAGAAAGGGCAAAGGGTCAATAGATGAAGTAGGAACTAGGACAGCATAAGGAAGTATAAAGAAAGCAAAATACAGAGATAATAGGAGATGTATTGTTGAAAAGAGACCTATTGTTGACAAGTCAAGAAATGTGATACCTGCAGAAGTTCTACTTATTCTAATAATTGTTTCTGTTGATAAAATAAAAATAGAACACTGGCTCTATTTATAAGTAAATACTTAGAAGAAACATTTAAAAGTAAAAAATTAAATGCTATTTTTAAACAATCTTATGTGAGAAAGACATATAGCAACATTTGTGAGATGAATGGTTAGAGGTATGTAGGGTGTTCTGCGTAGTTACAGGCTGAGCTAATAAAGTACATTTAGAACAATTTATTTTACTAATATGCTTTGTCAAAAGATTATATAGCATATGGAATGATTATTATATTAGAGTCAGGTTTCTGTGGTTGGGAAATTCTCCTGAAAAATAAATTGGAAAGTTAGTAGTGGCTAACATATATTAAGCATATTCAATCTGCCATTGTTCTAATCATTTTTAGATATTTATCATTTTATCCTCACAACACTCTTTGAGAAAATGCTAACTTCATTTTTAAGATAAGGAAGTGGAGGCATAGAAAGGGTAAGTAATTTTTCCTGGCTGTGTAGCTAGTCAGAGAATTCCAAATCAAGCAATCTGACAGCATCATTTTTATATACAGACTCCCTTTTTTTGTTTGATTATTAATTTTGTTTAGAATTAAAACAAATAATGATCACTCATGTTTATGAGATACAGTGTGATGTTTACCTACATACATATATTTATTTATATATACACACTGTATAACAATCAGGGTAGTTAGCATGCCCATCACCTCAAGCCTTTATCATTTCTTTGTGATAATAACTTTCAAGATCGTCTTTTCTGGTTATCTTGAAAAATACAGCACGTTGTTGTTAGCTATAGTCACTCTACTATATACTAGAAGACCAGAACTTATTCTTTCTGCATGATTGTAAATTTGTATCCATTGATTAACCTCTACCCATCTTCTCCAACCTCCACTTCCCCTTTGTCAGCTTTTGGCTAACACTATACTACTCTCTATTTCTATGAGATCAGCTTTTTTAGATTCCAAATGTGAGTGACATCATGCAATATTTGTTTCTGTGCTTGGTTTATTTCACTTAACATTGTATCCTCTGGTTTATACATTTTGCCACAAATAAAGCATTTTATTCTTTTTTATAGCTGACTAGTATTTCATTATATAGAGGGGTTGCCAAAAAAATGGAGACACATTTTAAGTATGACATTCGTTCAAAAGATGGCATTAATCAAATGAGTGCTAGTGTCACCACGTGACAGATAGGACAAAGAAAATGGCAGAAGCATTTCTGCCATAATTCAATTCAACTTCAAAAAGTAATACATAGATAACATCTCTTATAATGTGTATACATTTTTGGCACCCACCCCTCACCCCCCGTGAGTAATTTATTGGCTTTCATGAATAATGCTACAATAAACATGGAAGTGCAGATATCTTTTCAACATACTGATTTCAATTCCTACATATACCCAGTAGAGGAATGCTGGATTATACTGTAGGTCTATTTTTAATTTGTTAAGATATCTTTATGCTGTTTTCCAAAATGGCTTTACTAATCTATATTCCCATCAGCAATGTATGAGTTCTATATTCTCTATGTCCCTACCAGCATTTGTTTTTCTGTTTTTTGTCTTTTTATATTAGCCATTCTAACTGAGTGGGGTGATATTTCATTGTGGTTTTTATTTTCATTTCTCTGGTGATTAGTGATGTTGACTAATTTGTCATATACTTGCCTTTTTTGTTTTTAGTTTTTTACTATTGAGTTGAGTTCCTTATAAACTCTGGATATTAACACCTCATCAGATGCATGACTTTTATGTATAACTTTTACAAAATATATTTGAAAATATATTTTTCATTCTGCTGGTTGTCTACTCTGTTGGTTGTTTCCTTTAGTGTGCAGAAACTTTTTAGTTTCATATTATCTAATTTGTATATTTTTGCTTGTTTTTATGTGTGTGTGGTTTTGAATTCCTATTAAAAAACTCCTGACCAGATCAATGACATGAAGCACTATGTTTTCTTCTAGTACTTTTATAGTTTGGGGTCTTCAAATCTTATCCATTTTGAGTTGATTTATGTATGTAGTGAAAGATAAGGATCTAATTTCATTCTTCTGAATGTGGATATTTAGTTTTCTTAGTATTATTTATTGGAGAGACTATTTTTAATCAAACTGTTTTCTGGGCAACTATGTTGAAAATCAGTTGATGGTAGGTATGGGAGTTTATTTTAGGGACTTTCTATTCAACTTCACAGGTCTATGTATTTATTTTAAAGCCAGTATTTAATGTTTGCATATTCTGAAGTCAGGTAGTGTGATGTTTCCTGCTTTGTTTTGTTCAAGATTGCTTTGACTATTTGGTTTTTGTGTGTGTGTGGTTCATACAAATTTTATAATTTTTTTCTAGTTCTATGAAGAATATAATTTGTATTTTGATAGGGATTTCATAGAACCTGTAGAATTCTTTTGTAGTATGAACATTTTAAAAATATTAAATTTTCAAGCCGGGCTCGGTGGCTCAGCCTGTAATCCCGCGCCTTTGGGAGGCTGAGGTGAGTGGATTGCCTGAGCCCGCGGGTTTGAGACCCGCCTGGGCAGCGAGACCTCATCTCTACAATAAATCAAAAAATCAGCCGGGCATGGTAGTGCATGCCTGTAATTCCGGCTACTTGGAAGGCTGAGGTGGAAGGATCTCTGGAGCCCAGCAGGTCGAGGCTGTGGTGGCCGGAAGCGGCCACTGCACTCCAGTCTGGGCAACAGAGTGAGACTCCAACTCAAAAAATAAACAAAAAAAAAAACAAAAAAAAAATTTTCAAGTCATGAACATGGAATACCTTTCTACTTATTTGTGTTTTATTCAGTTTCTTTCATAAAGTGTTTATGATTTCCATGGTAGAAATCCTTCTGCTCTTTAATTTTATTCATAGGTATTTTTACTATTATTTTTGTAGGTATTATAAATGGTATTGCTTCTGTAATTTCATTTTAAATAGTTGATTATTGGCATATGAAAGTGCTACTGATTTCTGTGTGTTCATTTACTTTGTAACAAGATTATTACATATTATATATTATTATGTATTATAAATATTTCATATATTTTTATTTTGCTATTTTACTGAATTTCTTTATCAGTTCTGGTAGGGTTTTGGTAGAGTCTTTGGTATTATATATATATGTTATAAATATATATAATCATGCTATCTGCAATCAGAGACAATTTGACTCCTTTCCTTTCCATTTGAATACTCTTTATTTATTTATCTTGCCTAATTGCTTTGGTTATGAATTCCAGTACTATGAGGTCTGACAAATTTGCCACCATGTGCTTACATTGGCAGCACTGTACAAACAACTAGGTGAGGTTTCCTAAACTTGATATATCAGTGTCTCACAGTTGTATGCATTTGGATGTGTGACAGTGAGTGGTGTGCATTATTATTGCATGTTTTCGTGTGCCATCACAAGAATGTCAGAGATCGAATTAGAGCAATGAGAAAAAATCAAATTTTTTGTTAAACGTGGCAAGAGTAGAAGTAAAATCATAAACATGTTAGTCTAAGTTTATGGGGATAATACCGTGAAGAAAATGACAGTGCACAAATGAATTAAATGTTTTTCTGAGGAAAAGAAACATCACTGATGAAGAGAGTTTAGAAAGGCCAGTAACAAGCAGAACCGATAGAAACATTGCAAAAATTTGTCAAATTGTGCGTCAAAATGGTCTGCTGACTGTGAGAAGCATAACAGATGAAATAAGCATCTATAGAGAAACAGTTAGGAAAATCTTAACTGAAAATCTTGGTACAAGAAAGGTGTGCACAAAAATGATCCTGAAGGAGCTCTTGCATTCAGGGAAATGTATCAGCTCCCACAGCACTGTCTGTGAGGGATTTTTTAGCCAGTAAACAAATAACTGTATTAGAGCACTCTCCTTATTCACCTGATCTGGTCTCTTATTACTTTTTTATTTACCCTAAGATAAAGGAAACATTGAAAGGAAGACATTTTGATGACATACAAGACATTAAGGGTAATAATGATGATAGCTCTGAAGGCCATTTCGGAAAAAGATTCCCAAAATTTTTGCTCTGATGGGTGGACTAGGTCCTTGCATTGGAGCGTAGCTTCCAAAGGGAGTACTTTGAAGGTGGCCATAGTGATATTCTGCAATGAGGTATGTAGCACCTTTTCTAGGATGAGTTTGTGAACTTAATTGTCAGTCCTTCGTATGTTAAATGAAACTGGTGAGAGTGAGCATGCATGTCTTCTTCCAGATGTTAGAGAAAAAGCTTTCAACATTTCCCCATTCGGTATGATTTTAGCTTTAGAATTGTCATGCATGACTTTTATTGTGTTGAGGCATTTTTTCTATATCTAAATTTTTGAGTTTTTATTATGAAGGAATGGATTTTTTACTTTATTTTATTTTAAAGATGTGGGGTACAAGTCAGGATTAGGAACACAAGTAATCTATATGCTGGTGAAGTCTGAGCCTCCAACTGGTCCTCACTTCCTCTGGTTTAGAATCTGGTACACTTTACGTTGCTGTGTGACCCTTTCCTTTTTCCCTTCCTTGGCAGAGCCATGACCACCAATCCCTTCCTTATGCTATTGTGAATAATGTTCAGGTCCCACTTGTGAGTGAGAGCATGTGGCACTTGGTTCTCTATTTCTGTGGTAGATTGCTAAGAATTATTGCCTCTAAGTCCATCCAATTTGGTGAGAAGTCCATGATCTTGTCTTTCTTTATTGCTGTGTAGTACTCCCCATTCTCTTTATCCAGTCTACTTTTGATGGGCAGTAGAGTTGGTTCGATGTATTTGTTATTATGAATAGTGCAGCAATGAAAATGTGTATGCAACATCCACAAGACCATAAATGTAATTAAATACATCAACAGATGTAAAAACAAGAACCATGTGATTATATCATTAGATGCAGAAAAAGCTCTTGTTAAAATACAGCATTCTTTCTTGACAAAAAACCTCCAACACCTAGATATAGAAGAAACATACTTCAAAATAATAAGCACCATCTACAATAAACCCACAACGAGCATATTGCTAAATGGACAGAAACTGGAAACATTTCCCCTGAAAACTGGAACACGACAAGGCTGCCCACTCTCGCCCCTCTTGTTCAACATTTTGTTGGAAGTCCTAGCTAGAGCAATTAGACAAGAGAAGGAAATCAGAGATGTCCAAAGAGGAAAAGAGGAAGTTAAGATATCCCTCCAACAACAACCACTGAGGAGA
Source organism: Cephalopachus bancanus (assembly GCA_027257055.1). Classification (NCBI taxonomy): domain Eukaryota; kingdom Metazoa; phylum Chordata; class Mammalia; order Primates; family Tarsiidae; genus Cephalopachus; species Cephalopachus bancanus. The sequence continues at coordinate 4,760,677 of JAPVLO010000012.1, forward strand.
GGAGAACCTATTCAGTAAATGGTGCTGGGTAAACTGGTTGATCACACACAGAAGATTGAAACAGAAACCCTACCTATCACCATATACAAAAATCAACTCTAAATGGATCAAAGACCTAAACATAAAACCTCAAACTATAAGAATCTTAGAAAATGCAGGAGACACTCTTATGGAAATTGGAACTGGCAACCAATTCCTGATCAAAACCCCAAGTGTCCATGCCATAAGAGATTAGATAGACACATGGGACCTCATCAAACTTACAAGTTTCTGCAAAGCCAAAAAAAAAAATCAAGAGAGTGGGGACACAGCTCACATAATGGGAAAAAATATTTGCCAACTGTATATCTGACAAAGGTCTAACATCTGGGATCTACAAGGAACTCAAACACGCTGAAAGGAAAAAAAAAAACAGCCCCATTAAAAAGTGGGCAGAAGACTTGAACAGACACTTCTCAAAGAAAGATATACAGGTAAGCAGCAGACACATGAAAACGTGCTCAGCCTCATTCATCATCAGAGAAATGCAAATCAAAGCCGCATTGAGATACCACCTAACCCCAGTAAAAATGACCATCATTAATAAAACAATGCTGGCAAGTATGCAGAGAAAAAGGAACACTTCTGCACTGCTCGTGGGAATGCAAACTAGTGCAACCTCTTTGGAAGACAGTGTGGCGATTTCTGAAAGAACTGGAAATTGACCTTCCATATGACCCAACAATTCTCCTATTGGGAATAGACCCAGAGGAACTCAAGTCGTTCTACCAAAAAGATACCTGAACACACGCATGCTTGTTGCAGCTCTATTCATAATAGCAAAGACATGGAACCAATCATGCTGCCCATGGAAGCTGGACTGGATAAAAAAATGTGGTACAAATATACAATGGAGTATTATGCAACCATAAAGAAGGACAAACATATGGACCTCACAGCAACTTGGATGGATTTAGAGTCGATCATACTCAGTCATCTATCACAGAAACAAAGAACAGAGTACCATATGTTCTCACTTACAAGTGGACCTTGAACAATTATCATGATACTGTAACAAAAGGATTGGAAACTACCAGGGGAAAGGGGGGTGGGATTGGCAGTTGAGGGAAACTGCCAGGGGAGGGAAGGGCACACCTCATCATCAAAGGTACCTTCATAATGAATACTTGTATACCTAACCCTGAATTGTACCCCACATCTTTAAAATAAAAAAAAATTTTAAAAAGAAAAAAAATATGTATGTAGGTGTCTTTTTTGTAGAACGTTTTGCTCTCTTCCAGGTAAATTCCCCAGAAGTATGTTGCTGGATCTTATGGAAGGTCAATTTCCAATGCCCTTAGGTATCATCACCACACTATTTTCCATAAAGGTTGACCTAACATGAACTCCTACTAACCATGTAGAAGCATTCCATTTTCTTCACACCCTCACCAGAAGTTGTTGCCTTAAAGAATGTTATATTTCACAGAATGCTTATTCTGTATCTATTGAAATGATCATATTGTTCTTTATTCTGTTCATATGATGTATGACATTTATTAATTTGCATATATTGAACCATCTTTTATTCCTGGGCTGAATGTCACTTGATCAGAGTGAATGATGTTTTTAATATGCTGTTGGATTTAGTTTTCTAGCATTTTGTTGAGAATTTTGCATCTATGTTCATCAGTAATATTGGCATACAGGTCTTTTTTGTCTTATCTTTTCTTGTTGTGTCTTTATCTTGTATGGATATCAGGGTAATGCTGGCCTAGTGGAATGTGTTTGGAAGTATTCTTTTCTTGTGGGGGGAAGAGTTTGAGTAGAATTGGTATTCATTCTTTTTAAAATGTTTGATTGAATTTGGCAGCAAAGCCATCAGATCTTAGGATTCTGTTGATAGAAGAGTCTTTACTGCTACAATATTATTACTCAATATCAGTCTGTTCAAGTTTTTTATTTCTTCATAATTCAATATTGGTTGTTTGTATATGTCCAGAAATATACCCATTTCGTCTAGATTTTTTTCAATGTGTCATCGTAGAGTACTCATAATAGTCTCTTATGATTCTTTTATTTCTGTGATATCAGTCATAATGCCTCATTTTAATCTCTAATTTTATTTATTTAAATCTTCTAGATAAGGGTTTCCTGATTTTTGTTTACTTTTGTTTGCTTGTTTGCATTTTTATTTTAAAGATGAGGGGTACAATTCAGGATTAGGCACATAAGTGATCATTGTACAGGTGAAATTTGGGCCCCCCATTGGTCCTCACTTTTCCTGGTTTGGGATCAGATACCCTTATTAATGTTATGCGACCCCTGCCCCCATCCCTTGGCAGTGATCCACTACTGCCAATCTCTTTTACGTAGGATGGTAAATGTTCAGGATCCACTTATGAGTGAGAACATGTGGTACTCAATTCTTTGTTTCTGTGATAGATTGCTAAGTATGATAGACTCGAAATCCATCCAAGTTGCTGTGAAGTTCATAGTTTTGTCCTTCTTTATGGCTATGCAATATTCCATTGTGTATATGTACCCCACTTTTTAATCCAGTCCACTTTTGATGGGCAGCACGGTTGGTTCCAAGTTTTTGCTATTGTAAATGATGCTGTAATAAGCATATATGCACAGGTATCTTTTTTGTAGAATGATTTGAGTTCCTCCTGGTATATTCCCAGATGGGGGATTGCTGGGTTGTACAGAAGGCCAATTTTAGGTTTTTTAGAAATTGCCACACTGTTTTCCACAGAGGTTGTACTAGTTTCCACTCCTACCAACAGTGTAGAAATATTCGCTTGTCTCCGTATCTTCTCCAGAATCTGCTGTTGTTTTGAGTTATTAATGACGGCCATTCTGACTGGAGTTAGGTGGTATCTAAATGCGGTTTTGATTTGCATTCATTGATAGTTAGTGAGGTTGAGAAAACCGAAACAAGACAAGGCTCCCACTCTCACCCTCCTGTTCAACAGAGTGTTGGAGTCCTAGCCAAAGCAATTAGAAAAGAGAAGGAATTCAAATAGGAAAAGAGGAGGCTAAGTTATCCCTCTTTGCTGACGATGTGATCTTATACCTTGAAAAACCAAAAGAATCTGTCAAAAACCTCCTGGTGCTTGATTTTTTCTTTTCATAAAAACCACTCAATTTTATTGATCTTTTGTATTTTTGTAGCTATTTTTTGTTTATTTCTCCTCTGATCTTTCTTTTTTTTTTTTCTAGTAGTTTTGGGTTTGCTTAGTTCTTGTTTTTCTTTTTCTTTGTAACATTAATCTGTTTATTTGAGATCTTTCTACTTTTTTTGTATAAGTATTCATTGCTATAAACTTTTCTCTTAGAAATGATTTTGCTGTATTCCATAGGTTTTGGTATGTTATGTTTTTATTCTTATTTGTCTCGAAGCATTTCTAAATTTCATTTTTAATTTCATGATTGATTCATAAATTTTCAAGATCATATTGTTTAATTTTCTTTTATTTTCCAACATCTTTTCTCTTATTGATTTACAGTTCTCTTCTGTTGTGGTCAGAAAGATACTTAATGTAATTTCAATTATTTACAATTTCTTAAGCCTTGTTTTACTTAATAAATGGTCTATTCTGAAGAATGTTTCATGTGGTGTTCATAAAAATCTGTATTCTGTGGCTTTTAAATGGAATGTTTTGTAACTGTCTGTTAGGTCCATTTGGACTAGAGTGCAGCTTAATTCACGTTTGTTAATTTTTCTGTTTGATTTATCTGTTCATTGCCAAAACTCAGGTTGTAGTTCCCTTCTACTATTGTATTGCCATCAATATTTCCCTTTATGTCTATTAATATTTGTTTTACATATTTGAGTGCTCTGGTTTTGGGTGCATATATATTTGCAGTTTTTTATATCTTCTTGTTATATTGACCCTTTTATCATAATATAACGGCCTTCTTTTTCTTTGTTTCCATTCCTGTCTTAAAGTCTATATTATCTAAAATAAGTACAATATTGCTACTCCTGCTATTTTATGGTTTTCATTTACAAGGAATATTTTTTTCTCTACATTCTATTTCAATCTGTGCATGACTATATAGTAAAATTTCCTGTGGATAGTATATAGTTGGGTCTAGTCTTTTTTTATATAGCTAATTTTTATATTTTAGATTCATAGGGGTACACATGCATGTTTGTTACACAGATATATTGTGTAGTGATGGAGATTGGGTCTCAGGTGGCTCATTCCCCAGATAGTGAACACTGTGCCCCACAGGTAGTTTCTAAACCTCAGCCCCCCATCCCCCTTTAAGCATGTCCTTAGTGTCTATTATTTCCTTCTTTGTAACTGACCATTTAGTTCCCACATATGACTGAGAAGATTTTTTTTTCCTGGTTTTCTGTTTCTGAATCACTTCACTTAAGATGATGATCTTCAGTTCCATCCATGTTGATGCAAAAGACACGATTTCATTCTTTTTAATGGCTGCATAGTATTCCATGGTGTATATATACCACATTTTCTTTATCCAGTCAATTGCTGGTGGGCACTTATGTTGGTTCTATGATTTTTCTATTGTGACTAGTGCTGTAATGAACATACAAGCACAGGTTATCATTTTATATATTGATTTCTTGTTTTGGGGTAGAGGTAAATCCCTAGTAGTGGTATTTATGGGTCAAATCATAATTCAAGTTTTAGCTATCTGAAATCTCCAGACTGTTTTCCATAGAGTTTAAACTAGTTTGCAATCCAAACAACAGTGAATTAGCATTCCCTTTCCTCCACAACTGCTCCAACATCTGTTATTCTTTAACTTTCTAGTAATGCCATTCTGACTCCTGTGAGGTGATGTCTCACTGTGATTTTAGTTTGCATTTCTATGATGATTAGTGATGTTGAGCATCTTTTCATATGTTTGTTGACTGCTTATGTGTCTTCTTTTCAGAAGCGTCTATTAATGTCCTTTGCCTACTTTTTGATGTGGTTACTTTTATTTTTTTTCCATGTTGAGTTGTTTGAGATCCTTGTAGATTCTGGATATTAACCTTTTGTCTGAGGCTTAATTTGTAAATATTTTCTCTCATTCAGTAATTTTTTGATCACTCTGTTGATTATTATTTTCTTTTGTAGTGTTGTTTGTAAGCATCATGACAACCACAAAACAAAAACCTTTAATAGGCACAATAAAATAAATTCAAAACATACTACTAAGAAAAATCAGTAAGCAGAAGCTGTTTAATTTAATTAAGTCATTTGTCTATTTTAGTTTTTGTTGCAATTGCTTTTGGGGTCTTTGTCGTAAATTCTTTGCCTAGGTCAATGTCCAGCCTTTTCTAGGTTTTCTTCTAGGATTTTTATAGTTTCAGGTCTTACATTTAAGTCTTTGATCCATCTTGAGATAATTATTGTATATAGTGAGAGAGAGGGATCCAGTATCATTCTTCTGTATATAACTATCCGATATTTTCCAGCACCATTTGTTGAATATGGTGTCCTTTCCCCATTGTTTGCTTTTGTTGACTTTGCCAAAGATCGGTTGGTTTCAGGAGTATGGTTTTGTGTTGGGGCTCCCTATTCTGTTCCATTGGTGAATCTGTCTATCCTTGTACCAGTACCATGTTACTTTAGTTACTGTAGCCTTATAGTATTTTAAGTCAGGGAGTGTGATACTTCTACAATTATTCTTTTTGCTTAGAATTGCTTTGGCTATGTGGTGTCTTTTCTTATACCACAGAAATATTAATAGTGTTTTCTATAGTTCTGTGATGAATAAAATCGGAATTTTGATTGGAATTGCATTGAATCTGTAGATTGCTTTGAGTTAGTCCTTTTAGCTATATAGCCATTTTTTCATTTAATCAAATAATTTAATCCATTTACATTCAACGTTATGATTGGAAAAGATTTATTTTTACCATTTTGTTATTTGGTTTCTTGTCTTTGTTGTTATTTTGTAAATCTTTTATTTTATTTTTTTCTCCTCTTCTGTCTTCCATTGTGGGTAACTGATTTTCCTTAGTAGTATGTTTTGAATTTATTTTATTGTGCCTATTAAAGGTTTTTGTTTTGTGGTTGTCATGATGCTTACAAAAGACACTTTATAGTTATAATAGTGTATTTTATACTTACTACAACTTAAATTTGACTGCAAAAAAAAGTAAAGTAATAATAAACAAAATTTAACACCATTCTCCCCTTAACATTTTGACTGTTTTTATATTTCAGTTTTTATCTTCTTACTGCCTTTTAAACTATTGTTAAAATTATTAATGTCTTGGATCATTTTTTATCTTCACATGTAAAACATAAGTGGTTTACATACCACAATTATGATATTACAGTATTCTGAATTTGTCTGTATTCTTACTTTTGCCATTAAGTTTTATAGCTTCACATTTTGTTGTTGTTGTTGTTGTTGTTACACATTAGCATTCTTTTCTTTAAGAATGAATAACATCCTTTAGAATTTCTTATAAGACAGATCTGTTGATATATTCTCTCAGCTTGTGTTTTTCTGGGAAAGTCTTTATCTCTTCTTTATGTTTGAAGGATAGCCATGTTGGGTACAGTATTCTTGTGTACTTGTGTGGCAGATTTTGTTTGTTTGTTTGTTGTCTTTAGCACTTTAAATATATCATTCTGTTCTCTTCTGGCTTGCAGGGTTTCTGCTCCGAAATCTGCTAAAGTTGTACTGGGGCCATATTGAATGTTATATGTCTCTTTTCTCTTACTTTTTCAGTATTCTTTGTCTTTTATTTTTGATGATTTAATTCTGATGTGCCTTGTTGAATTCTCTTTTGAATTGAATTTGATTTGTGAACTGTGAGCTTCCTGTATCTGCAGGCTGACATTTTTCTCCATACTTGGTTAATTTTTAGACATTATTTTCTTAAATATACTTTCTAGGTTTTCATGTCTTTTTTGGTAACTCCTATCTTGCAGAGGTTAGTTTGCTTGATAGTGATCCATACTTAAACTTTTTCACTATTTTTTTATTCTCCTTAAATATTTGTGTCTTTGATTGGGTAATTTTGTATGTCCTGTCATTAAGCTCACTAATTATTTTCTCTGTTTGATCAAGTCTGTTGAAGCTTTTTTAAAAAGAGCTTTTCATTTTCATTAATGCATTCTTTATGTCTCGGCTTTCTTTTTTTAATTATTTTCATTTATTTGTCAAATTTATTTTGTTCCTACATTGCTTAACAATTTTCTTTAATTTTATATCTGAATTTTCTTGGGATTCCTTGAACTTTTTTTAAAAAAAGGATTATTCTGAATTCTTTGTCAGACATTTCATAGATCTTCAATTATTTATTGGAGCTTTGTTGCTTTCTTTTGGTGATGTCATATTTTCCTAAGTTTTTACAATTCTTGTATCTTTATATTGATGCCTGTACATTTGAGGAGACAATTACATTTTCCAGCTTTGGTAAATATTCTTTGGTGGTGTTAGACTTTTACCACTTAGAAAAGGAAGTTAATTACTTATTTGCTTTTGCTTCCCGTTCAGGATAGGACATATATTGAGCATTGGCATGTAACCACTACACTTGAATTGAATTACTACACTGCTGTTGTTTCCCAATTAGGGGAAGACTTAAGCTGTCCCCGGAATTTAATTAGTGACCATTTATTTAATTTTTTCTGGGTCAAGAGAATGTTCCATATAAGCGCTGTGGGCCAGGCATTCCTCTGAATTATGCCCCCGTGACACTATGGCATCAGCTAACCTCTTCATCATGACATTCCAACTGTTCAGTGCACTGAGTAGCCACCAAGATCTTTACACGAGTTGTGATCAACACTTCTGCTGTTTGTCTCCAATTCATCCTAGGTTTTTTGGCCCTTTTGGTGTTCCCAATCATCCCATGGGACAGGACTGGAGTGGGATTCCTTCCTCAGACAAGCATAGAAATCAAATATCCATTTCCAGTCTCTTCCTCTAACACTATAAACCATGGGACAAGGGAAATTCTATGTGAGCGGTATTATGCTAGCTTGGAGGAGGAAGTAGCACAATCTAAAATGAACATTACTTTTACTGGTCATGCTTCTCTCAATCTGTAGGCTTAAAATTTTTCTTTACTTTTCTCCCAAATCCTGGAAAACTCAGGCTGGTATTCTTGTGTTTAAATAGTTACTAGTTGTAATTTTGTTGCAGGAGTGATGCCTGGGATCCTTTCAGCTATTTTCCTGGCATCACCTCTTAATTCTCTTGTTAAATCAAGAAAATCATGTCCACAGTGGAAGAAATATTTCTACAGTAAGAACTAAACAATTCATTCAATATATCTTCTTTCTTAATTATTTTTAAAAAGCAGTAAAAATAGTATTTAAGCACTAACTATAAAATTCTGAGATGAATACCTAGGGAAGACATGTCCTCAATCAAAAATTATAGAAAATATTGGGCATGAAGCTAATCAATCTGGAAAAAAATATAAATATACATATATTTGAAATATATTTCTACATGAATTTCAAATATATATATATTATATACATAAAATTATATTATATATATGAAGCATATATAAAATATATATATATATATATATGAAAACCTTTCAGAAATGGAAGAAACAACTCACAAACAGGAACATAAAATGAGGACTGAATATCAACAACCCAACATAGATTCCTGTAGGAAATATTCTCTTCCATACTTTCCCTATGACTCCTCTGCTACCTGTCTTTATTTTTTTTTCCTGCATCTAGTCTGGCCTGCTCTAGTCACCCATCCACTCTTCCCCAAAGTTTTTTTTTTTCTAACACAAATTGAATCACGTGTCTTTCTTCTTCTTGGGAAGTTGGTGCTTTATAATTCTCCTAAAATGAAAAATACAGTTCCAAAAACCGTCCTTATGTCCTCCTTCCTCCTTTCTTTTTACTATTCACCTACATGAAAACAATCCTAAACTTGCTGTTATATGTACACAACACTTCCAACGCATCGAGTCTTTAAAATCTCCATTTCTATTTCTGAATTGTCTTTATTCTTCTTTGCCTCTCAAATATCTATTTATATGGGGGGACAAATTTATTTTCAATCTGCATTTAACAGTACTACCTTCTTCTAGTTAGTCTCTCTCTTCTCTCGTTCTTAAAGAACTGTGTGCATCATTTTACCTCAAAACCCCTCTCACTGTATTAGACACATATAGCCCCAACCCGGTCGTGAGCTCCTAAATGAGGGAAGTGGTTTTTTAAATTTATTTTTAATGCCTCTTTGAATTTCAAACACATAAGCAGAGAGTTTACTTTATTTGCAACAAAGTAGATTTTCAATGAATGAATGTCTATATGTTTGAATTAATGGAAAAATTAACAAGTTTTTGTCAAAAAAAGATTTACTTTTTAGCATTTATTCTTAATCCAACTATATGGTTAAGGTCATTAAGCATTTATAATTATATATCTTTGCAAAGCTGTTGATCTAGATAAACAACTTTTAATTCTAGCTCCACAACATTTATTCAAGTGATCTTGAAAATTTATTTAGTTTTTAAAGACTCAGATTCCTAATACGTGGAATATAGATTATACTCAACGTGTTCTTAACTCAAGAACTTTCATGAAGGCAAAGTGAAACAGCAGACATCAAAAACTATAATGTGCTATATGCACGTGAGATGAGGAAATTCATTGTTAGTATCCAGTCAGCATAAGTCCACACTGGGATAATTTGAAACAGTAGCATTTAGGTAGAAGTGTGAAACCATGTTCTAAATTGTGGCCATGAATTCTGGACTGTACAGCCAGAAGAAAATCAGAGACACTGAGTCCTTGAAAACTGGAAGCAAGAGTGGGCCATGCAGTAGAAAAGAGAAACAAATATCACCAAAAAAACAATTTTGCTGGAGTTTCAAGTGAAAATCTGCCTTTGCCAAAGGTGTATCTATCTACTTTATATACATTTAGGGGAAAAAAATAATTCTCCTTCAAAAGATTTAGAAAAAACACTTTTCCAATGGGAATTTTATATTCAAAGCAATTGCTTTAACATGATCTAGTGGCTGAAAATTAACCTTACTTATTTCCACATCACTTTGTTTAGATTCACTTAGTGTACATTTTCAATGTTCTCTTACAATATCAATTTCTAAATTAAACGGTCCAGAAAAGACTTGAATTTTGAAAGCTCAGTTGTTTCAAAATTTTATAGCATAAAATCTGAAGTTGTATAGCAGATGTGGTGAGTGGTAAGTTGAGATATGACCTAGATTTACTTCCCAAAGACAAATCATTCATATTTTGGAAAGACATATATAAATTTCAAGCATGATTTGAAGGATTTCACTAAAGGGAATAAATTGGCTTATGTAAAATAGACTTTTATGGTTTCCCTCATTATATTTTGGTAGTGTTGCCAGGGATTATTTAATTAATTTGTAAATCATATTGAAACCTCTAGGCTTAAATTGTAATGAAACTGCAGCCTATTTTAGTGTTATGATTTTTAAAAGATCTTCTATATGACTCGGGGAGTATATGAGAAGTTGCAGTAGGTCACCATCTTGAAGTTAATGAGATTTACTTATTGTAATTTCTTCTCTATTTAAGTTAATTTTATTTTCTTAATGTGATTGCATTTTTGCATCTGTGTGTGAGTCTCTCTTACAATATCAAGTGTAGTTATTCCCCAGACCTGTTAAATCATGTTTCCCATTGATTTTAAAAATGAGAGTTCTTCATAAAAGAATTTTCTGGGGTTTGAGTATAAGAAATTAGAATTCCTATCAGACTTTTACTTTATTAGAAATCGCTTGGTTGTGGTAGAATTTAGTTAAGAAGTAACCAATAAGCTTTAAAAAATCTGTCTCAGTCTTGACCAACTGCCAGGAAGAAGAGGATTGCTTCTTCTGAATATGAGGACACGTTGCATGTGATAATTTTGCTTAGTATTAAAACATACATTTTTAGCTTATTCATTTTTTTGCTCCTCACTTCCTCACCTATTCAGCACCAGACAAGCTTTTTATAAAATACTTCACATTGATTATACTTTTTTCAGATCATGTGATTACTATACTTATGAATCATTTTTTAAAATTTTATGTTATATGTAACAGAGGCCTCAAAAATGTCAACATATTCCTTTAAAATAAAGACCAAAAAAACCTAACCACCTGCCCCTTTGTCATAATCTTAGATATTTAATTCTTCTACCATAATTTATTAAATAAGTTATATCCCTGAGGTAAAATTTTAATTGTCTTATAAAAGTAGTCAGTGGTAAGTAAACTTGGACATGCATAGAAAAATGCCTATTTTTTCCAGAAAATGAGACTGAGACTGTGTGTGTGTGTGTGTGTGTGTGTGTGTGTGTGAGAGAGAGAGAGAGAGAGAGAGAGAAAGAGAGAGAGAGCAAAAGTGAGAAATGGTGAGAACAAAGTTGTTGGGGTGCAGTTGGGAGTGACTAGAAATAAAATAATACATTGAATCAAAGAAATGTGTGAAAAATTCATTTAAATTTAAAACTAACATCTTATGGGGGCAGTTTGAGAATATAGATATTCATGTGTTTTTAGCTTACTTTGACATTTAATAATTTGTAAGAGTCCTTCATATAGGACTAAAAATAAGTGTGAATTGAAAGGGTTCCAAGAGTCCTGTGCTGCAAGAGACATAGTACCTCATGAGAAGAATTCTGTGGAAGAAGGCAAAAATGAGAACATTAAAATCAATGCATGAAAATCTGGAACCCAAATAAGGGCTTACTCCACACAAAGTGCAGAGCTGGGAATTGAATAGTAAGGATGAAGAATCCTTGATTTTCCTCTCGACTTTATATGTCCAAAAATTAACTTAAGTTGGTCCAAATGGAAATTTCCAGAAGTTATTTGTTTTTTGCTTCCCAAATTTCCCTGATATTGTCCTGTTTGCCACATGGTAATTCTGTGTGTGTGTGTGTGTGTGTGTATGTATGTGTGTGTGTGTGTGTGTGTGTGTGTGTGTGTGTGTGTGTGTGTAACTTGTATTAATAAATAACTTTCCAGATGTTTCACAGCTATTCTCAATCACTCAGTTGTGAGTTTATAAACTTTATACGTGCCTGGGGTAATATTTCAACATTTGAAAAAAAGTAATGAGCCTGTTTTATAAAATACTTACTAAACAATCTGCCACTTTTCATATTTTGCCAAGTCCTCACACATTCATGAGGGATTAGAAGATAGACTCCCTAACACATTAAAACATAAATAAAACTTCAAAACATATAGAAACATTTAGGAGTTAATAATTTCAGGACATGTTAGCTAGCTTCCTGATTCCTATTTTCTATCTCCAGGACAAAAAGAAAGATAAGATCCATTTGGGGGGAATAAAAAAACCTGATGACACATAGGAAAAACAAAATCATAAATAACAATTAGACCAATGAAGATCAGGCATTTTTCAACCAGTCAGAGATTATCCAAAGGTTTACTTTGTTAAGCAAATAAAGTTTCAAATAAATGTATCTGTGACATGTATCCATACGGTGAGACACAGATAAATTTACCAAGGCACTCTAGCATTTGATATTCTTTTTCAGTAGCATGGATCAACAACAGGAAGGAATTGACGGCAGGAAAGAGACTCTTTCTGTTAGCATTTTACAGAAAATTTTATAACCTTAGATCACCAGCACTCTTGAAAATCTTCATCGTGTAAAAAGGAAAGACAGCTTTCAACATTTTTAAAAAAGGCTGACCACCTGCCCCTTTGTCATAATCTTAGATATTTCATTTTCTACCATAATTTATTAAATAAATGTTTTATTTCCCTGAGGTAAAATTTTAATTTTCTTATAAAAGTAGTCAGTGATAAGTAAACTTGGACTGTCACTCACTCTTTATAAACCACAGGTCGTTATGAATATGAAAACTTTCCTACTCTGACTTCAAGAGCAAAATATGAAAAGGTTTTTAAAAAGGTTACTTGCTGGTCTTCCATCACAATTAGACTCTAGTCATAAATACAGGGATGGTTATATACATGTACACTCACATACGAGGTCTGACAATTAAGTCTGTGGTCTCATCCTAGAAAAAAATGCTACATACCTCATTTCTGAATATCATTATGGTCACCCTTGATGTCTTTTTGTCATCAAAATACCTTCCTTTCAATATTTCTTTTATCTAAGGGTAAAGAAAAAGTCATTGGGGGCCAGATCAGGTGAGTAGGGAGGGTGTTCCAATACATTTATTTGTTAACTGGCTAAAAACACTCTCATAGACAGTACTGTGTGAACTGGTACATTGTCCTGATGCAAGAGCTCTTTCAGGACCATTTTTGCACACTCCTTTTTCATGTCAAAATTTTCACTTAAGATTTTCCTGTTTGTATATTGATGTTTTTTGGGTTCACTATACTTCTCACAGTCAGCCAACAATTTTGATGCACAATTTGACAAATTTTTTCAATGTTTTCATAAGTTCTGCTTGTTACTGGATGTCCTGACATCCCTTTTTTTCTGTCCTCTCAGAAACGTTTAATCCATTTGTACACTGCTGTTTTCTTCGTGGCATTATCTCATAACCTTGGACTAACGTGTCCCTGATGTCACGTCCACTTTTGCCAAGTTTAACAAAAAGTTTGATGTTTTGTTCATTGCTCTAATTCAAACTCTGACACTTTCTCCATGATAGCTCTTATGGTCATTCAAGAAAAAGAGCTCAAAAATTGCTTTGAAGGGTGAATCAGGCACTGGGGTTGGTACATATCTTCCCAAGGGGAGTACTTCAAAGGTGACCATAGTGATAATAGGAATGAGATGGGTAGCATTTTTTCTAGGATGAGTTTGCAAATTTAATTGTCAGACCTCATATACTCAAAGTCCTTAAATATATTAACTTTGAAAAATAGCAAAATTTTAAAATTTCAAGAGATTTTAAATAATTGCTTATTTTAAAAAAATATTCTTTAAAGGCAATAGCTAGTATGATATACTACTCCAGATACTAGTGCTCTTACTAACAAATTAATAGAGGCATTTTAGACAATTTTGAAGAAACTAGTGATAGTCTCTCAATTAGTACTAGCAAGGGTCTTAATTAAGCTGATTATAGGGTTGAGAAAGGAAAACCACAAAAGCATTAATTATTTACATTACTCCATAGTTGTACAAAACTGGAAATTGACTTTTAGAATTACCACTAAATGTCCTAGTGTTTTAGTGACTGATGTTTATGAGCAATCACTTCATACCCAGGGAAGAATAGAAACTGCATTTCCCGTGGGAATCAAAATCCTGCCATAATTTAAGAGACTGTGATTATGGGTAAGATAAAGCATTAATATAATCACTTAGGCATTATGTTGATGAAACCCTAATGGTAAAAAAAAATCTGGAAAATTAATCTCTCTTAATTTTATTTGTAGGTTCAGATTTGTTTTATATATATTTAATAGCGACAGGGTCATGCTGCATTGCCCAGGCTAGTCTCATACTCCTGGGCTCAAGCAATCCTCTCATTTCAGCCTCCTAATGTGCTGGGATTACTAGCGTAAACCACCATGCCAGCCAGATTATTTTAAATAATCTAACTTTAAATAGTTTCTGAGGCTCACTTATATTTGACTGTGAATTGCTGATTAGTTTCCCTTTATTATTGCATTTCCATTTTAAAATGCAAACTATAATTCTTGTATGCATGGGACTATAGCATTCTAGCTTATCATTACAATATTTTTGCTTTATCTTCCTAAACCGCAATGTCACTTTTGGTGCCAGGACTATTAGGCTATTAGTTTTTCTTAATTTAGAGTGAGTTGAAATATTATTATGACCAATAATGACAGATGATCCTAAAAACTTCAGATTAATGAGAGCCACTTTGCCCTTCTCAGGAAACAAAGCCAATTTAGAGCATTCAGAGCATCTATTTATTTGTGCTCTTGGAAGTGAAAGATCATGCAATTTGTCCTTCAAGGTTTATAGCTTTTGCTTCTGCAAGAAACATAAAAGGCTACAATATCAATGGTTTGTCATAAGAATGGTAGTTAAGGTGTTCATTACTCACAGTGTGTAGATATGCTCAAAAAGTACAGATGACAAATGACAAATGTAATTTGAGAATAGTAAATAATAAAAAATAATGTTCTAAAATTACTAATTTTAAGTGTAAAACTTGTCTCATAATACCAGTAGGATTATTAAATTACTGTTTTCAAAGTTTGTTTCTTATTAAAAATGAAGATCTGCAAATTGTTCCTCTTTACTAGTTTATGCACTTTACTAATTGATAAAGAAAAAGAGACTCTTCATCATCATACAGCTCCCTCCCCTCAGCATAACAGAGATGACTTTATTATGGAAGTCCAAAAATGTCTTTAAATGTTTTATTAAATGTGTTGAGAAGAGGAGTAATCAGCAACCATTCCTAGAGAGAGAGAAAAACGTGGCCATTAATCCCTTTCGCTATAGGGTATAAATTGCATTTGGTACAGCATCTTTATCAGAACAGCAAGGCGAAAACCAGTTTTAATTCTGCAGGACCATGACCACTCCCTATTGCCCTAGAACCGGAGTCTATGCAGAATACTAAGTGAGATCCTCGTCTCTCACCATTTTACACCCAGCATGGTTTCAGTCCTGCTCAGCAACGTAGAATCTACATCATATGTTACTGCAAGTTATCAGAGCTCAAGCTGCTCTCCTGTAGAGTAGATGAGCAGTGACATGCAGGACAGAGTCACCAACAGTCAAACCTTTTGGAATCTAGGTTCCTATGGACTGTAAGAAGCATGACTACCAAGGCATGAAAATAAAAATATTTTTTAAAAAAGGAAAAAAGGACTATAAATTGAATTACAACATGTCATCCATTGTAAAGCTAAGCATCATTTCAGAGAAGTTAATGTATGAAAACATATGTCTTTAAATAGATAAAAAATGATAAGTTGTTTCTTTTGAATCTCAGTGAGTTGTTTATATCTAAATATGATAGAATCAGATTGGTTAGAAGGAAAATAGTATTATAAAGGCAAATAATCAGTTTCTATTTTTATTAAAATGTCATCTATTTAAAGCAAGTAGAACCTATCAAAATAAGAAATGATAAACTATGTAAATAGAAAAAAATCTCTCCCATTTCTTATCCTTCTTCACTTACTTCTCAATGCTTTCTTCTATAATTGGTGGATATCTATTTTTTACCCAGATTCCCAGGTTATTCTGTGCATATTACAATATGAGATGTAGGGGCTGGGAATGTAATGTACTGTCCTTAAGAGGGGTAGGTAAGATATATGAAGATCCAGTAACATGTTGTGAAAAATTGCTTACCCACTTTGTTTTGTGAAATAAAAATTAGCATATAACCTACCAATTCACAATATTTCCAACAACTAATAGGAGAATCTGTTTAAATATAAATCTTAATGGAATAAAAAATCCTGTTTGTGTCTCTCTTTCAGGTTATATTGCAAGTTTCATATACTACATATTTCCAAAAAGTAAAAAAATTAAAATATCCATTTTGGATATTTAAAGCACAAGAATGTTATAGTAAGGTACTTTATTCAAGTGCATATAGAAATAATATATTCTGGAAGTAAAAATATGTGCATATACATATCTATGCATTAAATTATTCATTATAATTGTAGCAAAAATGCCCTTACAGTTTAAGGCTACCTAGAGAAAAAAAGTATGCCAGCAACCCCAGCTCTGGATATTTATCCAAAAAACAGTGAAATCAGAATCATGATGAGATACTAGCATGTCCATGTTCATTGTAAAACTATTCACAATAGCTGAGAATTAGAAACAACCTAGATGTCCATCTATGGATAAAGAAAATGTGATATATACATATAATGAAATACTATTCAGCTTTAAAAAAAGAAGGACATTTTGCAATATGGGATACCATAGATTAACCTTGAGGACATTATGCAATAAAATAAGCCAGTCACAGAAGGACAAACACCGAATGACTCCACTTATATAAGGTACTTAGAATAGTTAAATTCATAAGACAAAAAGTACAATAATGGTTGCCAATGACCAAAGGGAGGGAGAAGTGAAAGTGTTGCCTGGTTTCTTGTCTTTATAAAAATATTCTGTAGAAAAGATACACTCAAATTGCATTTTCATCAGATTAAATGCCCCCAAGTTATTTAAACCTTTTCACCTCATGCATCTTTACTTCTTAGCAATCTTTCTTACAGCCAGTGAAAATAGAGGCACCCAGTAAAAACAAAATTGAGAAATCTGCCTATGTAATGCAATTAATTTATAAAACTGGTCTACTATATACTTGAAAAAGGAAAAAAGAAAAGAAGGCCCAAACTGACAAAAATAAAACAAAACATGTACCTTCTATATCTATTATACTCAACTATAAATCGATAGCACAAAATTTACTCAAATTTTTAAAAAGATTAAAATATTCTTTTTTTGAGCTAACGTCAAACTTAAATGATGCTGAACCAAGAGAAGCTTCTCAGGAAGAAATATTGTGGAACACAGCCTCCTCCACATCATGGAACCCATAGGTATTTACATTATATCTTTTTGAGCAACACTGGTACCTGTTGGAGCCCCAGTTTTTTCACCTGCCACATCAACGTGATGCTGCTGTCCTCGGCTTTCTGTGGGAAAACCACTTGGCAAATCACAGGCCCTTAAGTAAATGTGAGTTTTCTTATCTTCTTCGTACATATCAGTTTTATGTTATTTATACCAATTAGGTTGTTTAATAGGCATGTGAAATTTAGCTATATTGTATTGAAATTGCAAGAGGAAACATGATTTCTATATAGAATCAATGAAGTGACATATTTAAATCACCTGGAATAGCACTAAACACTCAAAAACATTTATTATGCATTTGTCCTATTAATTTTCCAAATTAGAAAGAATAAGGTTTTCCGTCACAGAGGATTCAACAATTATCCCCTTCTACTTCTCTTCCTCTAGTTGTAAGACATTGATATTTAAATTGGCATAATTTTCAAATTTTCAGTATATGAGAGAGTGTGTGGTAAGGTTTTTGTTAGTGGGGTACAATGGGTGGGGGTGTCTGTGTGTCTCAGGCATTTTACCTTCATGCAGTTATGTGATATGTCATATTCCTTTCTATGTACCTCCAAATGCAATCAGTGTAAATAAACAGTATGCCAGGCTATAAAGGAATAAATAATAGAAAATTGGACAATATTTTACAGATACCAATTCTTTGGGCTATGTTTTTAACTTAGATGCTCACCATTTGCTTTTTGAAGATAAATAGCATTCATAATTCTTCCCAGATCACACACAAAAAGGAGCTGTGAATGTCCCAGTTTCACAGAAGTGCCCATTGGATGGAGGGTTTTAGAGAGCTAATGGGGCTTGGCTGCATTCAAATTCTGAACTCATCTAAACGTGAAAAGAGAAGACAAGGCTCAATCACTTGTATGACTGTGCCTAAGACATCTGGCAAGGCAGAGAAACTGAAAGTAACTTCAATTCAACCATCCAGGATAAAATAAAATCAAAGAAGGTTCATCAATCAATTAAAAGCTGTGATAAAAATGCTGTTTCTGGGTGAATTTTGAAAATATATCCAGTTATAAATCATTCCTACAAGGCTTCTGAACAGCTTCAAAATAGAACCACTGTGAATAGGTTTTATGTAAATGAGAAGTGACACATCAGAGCCTAGGTCATAGGTTCTTAAGATAATATTCGTAATACTCCCATGCACCTATATATTTTATTTTAGTCATCTATCCTGCTCTATGCCACTTAGGAAAGGAAGAAACGGGAAGTCTGTTTTAGGAACTCTTTGCTAAATCAAGTATCTATCCTCTAATTTTCATCCCAGAGTAAGTAACTCAGCTGACCTGAACACACTCTTTGGAGGCCGAGTTATGCTTCATTTCTCTTTCCTCTATTATTCAGAAAGAAGCAGAAAATATGATAAGGATTATATTGCGTACAAGACAATGAAGAATGATAATAATGGAACATCTCTTGAAGTCTTCTGATAACCCCATCCACTGTTTCTATAACAAACAAAACTCTGACTAGTTGTAAAAAATTATAACCAGTATTTACTGAACCAGTATGTATGTGAAGAATTTATTACTCATTGTGAAAAGTATTTTCCTGCTTAAATTAATAGCCATACTATAGTTACTATAACATGAGTGTATTATCATCCTCATTTTATAAATAAACTGGTTTATGCAAATATAATAGCATAATATTGCATTGAAGACTATAGAATTCATTTAATAAACTACAAACATTGAATCTTGAACTTGAATGGTTTTCAGTTGTGACAGGACCATCCCCTAAGGGATATTTTCTAAAATAAATAAATCTTATTTGGTCATAATGTATTATCCTTTTAAAATTTTGCTGAATTTGTTTTTTTGTTTTGTTTTGTTTTGTTTTGTTTGAAGCGGAGCCTCATTCTATGGCCCGGCTGGAGTGCAGTGGCACACTCACGGCCACCGCAGCCTCTACCTGCTGGACTCAGGCAATCCTTCCACCTCACAATTAGCTGGAACTACAGGCACATGTCACCACACTCAGCTAATTTATCTAATTATTGTAGAGACAAGGTCTCGACAATTTGTCCAGATTGGTCTCGAAGCCCTGGGATCAGGCCATCCTCTTATCCCCACCCCCCAAGTGCTGGTATTACAGATATGAACCACCGTGCCTGGCAAATGTTGCTGACTTTAATTTGCTAATATTTAAATAAGAAATTGTATCTCTCTGTTCATGAAGGGTGTTGGATTATATATATTTTTTTCTTTTCTCTCCTGTTTTCTTTTCTATTAGAGTTGGGGTCTCACCCTGTTGCCCAGGTTGGAGTGCTGTGGCACTCTCACAGCTCACCACAGTCTCAACCTCCTGGGCTCAAATGATCCTTCTGCCACAGCCTTTCGAGTAGCTGGGACTACAGGCATGCACCATCACAATCTGGATATTTATTTTGTAAAAATAAAGACTCATTATGTTGCCCAGGCTGGTTTTGAGCTAATGGCTTCAAGCAACCCTCCTGCCTTGGCCTCCTAACGTGCTGGGATTATAGGCATGAGTCACTGAACCTGGCCTAATTTTCTTTTTTGGAGTAACTTTTTCTGGTTTTGGTAAGAGGATAATTTTGAGCCTCATAAAATGATTTGAAATTATTCTCCCCTAATATCTTTTCAGAAAGTGTCCCTGTTTAATTGGTTTTATTCCTTTCTTACACATTTGGCAGAATTTGCCTATTAAGCCATCAGTGTCTGAAGATTTCTTTGTCAAGCATTTTTTTTAACTACAAATTCTATTCTGTAAGAGATGAGTAATTCAGATTATCTGCTTTTTCTTGAGTAAGTTTTACTGTGACTCAAATAATTTTTCTGTTCTATATAAGCTATGCAGCAGTTTATTATATAACTTAAATAAATATTCACTTATTGTCCTTTTAATGTCTACGAGATCTATAGTAATAAATGTTTTTCATCCCTGAAATTGATATTTTATGACTTCCCTCATTTTTTCCTGATAAGTTTAATAATTGGTTAATTGACTTTATGAATGCTTTCAAATAAATTCATTTTAAATTTTTTTAAATATATTTTTATTTGCACTGTTATTGTTATCTCCTCTTCCTTTGGGTTTCATTTTGATTCTTTTTTATATATTTAAAGTTTTAATCTTAAGTAATTGATTTGAAATATTTCTTCTTCAGTAATATGAGCATTTAATATACATAATAATATGCATAATTACATAATGATGATATAAGTTCAGTAGAACCTATCTCTTCCAAAAACTCTGGACAAAATATGAACAGCAGTTATGCTGACAATTCTGAAGAGTAAATAAGCATATGCATATTTGGAGGATACTCAAAACTGGAAAATGAACTGTATGGAAAGATGAGTTTACTTTTTAATTCTCTATTGGCTTATGCTTACAGGGAAGGCCCAGTCACAGAGCTGGGAGAGCATAGTGGCATTGGCAAAAAAACTGCAATAGAATTTCTGTCTGGAATTTAAAATAGAAGTCTCTGGTCAGAGGAACAAGAGAAACATAGAATGCAACCAGAAAGTATATAGGAGTGCGTGTGTGTGTGTGTGTGTGTGTGCGTGTGTGTGTGTGTGTGTCTGTGTGTGTGTGTGTGTGTGTGTGTAGACTGAATTCCACAAAAGGACCTAGATTAGAAGGATACTATTAAATATATAAACTACATATGTGAATCTACACAAATCTTGGACTCACTTCTGAGCTCATCAAATATGATAAAAGCCCAAATCAGTATAGCAAATATTTTTTTAAAATAAAATGATACTGAAACCAGAGTGCAAATATCAGACTGACCCCTTGATGACATGTGTGCGAGGCAGACACTCACACTTAACTGATGCTAAGTTTGAAAATATAATTGATGTCAGAAATGCTACCCACAGAAAATGAGACACAATTGTTGGTCTAAACTCTAATCAGATTGACTGCCTAACAAAACAAAGACAATGTCAACAAAAACAAATTAACATTTTTGAAAGGATTATGAAAACATCCAGGGTATATGTAATTATCCCCAATACTTAGTTTCTAATACAAAGTTATTTTACATGTTAAGAACCAAAAGAAAAGTGACTAATTTTCAAAGGAAATGAAAACCAAAAGACGTTAACACAAACAACTTTAACTCTATTATTATAATAATGTTTCATCAGCTAAACATGTGAAATAAATGGAAAGACAAAAATTATCAGCAAAGAAATAGAAATTATTTTTAAAAACATAATTAAAAGAACAAGGAAAATTTTGCTAAATTTGTAGCCAGAACAATGGAAATTATCATAAAGAATGTAAAAAATATTTAAATGTTCAATATTTTTTAATATTTAAATAAATGAGCGTATCCTCAGGAACCTATAGGACATTATGAAGTGGTATATAATACATATTACAGTCCCAGAAGGAAAGGGAAGAGTGATTGGGGTACAAAATGTTTAGAGTAAAAACATTTCAAATATGCTGAAAACCATAAATTTACAGATTTAATTGAACTCAAAGAAAGCAACAGTTATAAATATTATATTCAAACTTCTGAAAACTAGAGTACATCTTTAAACAGCTACACAAAAGTGACACCATTCTTTTGACTATTTTTTCTTAACATACTTTACATCTATTGAAATTCCAGACTGTCAATAAAGTTGTTCACATTTTCTCTACATCATTTACCATATTAATCATAGTATTGTTAAAGATCCTGTCCCAGGCAACCCCTTTGGGTACTCTCCCATTGTGGGAGCTTTTCTGTCCTCTTAACAAATCCTGCTTAAAAAAAAAAAAAAAAGAAAAAGAAAAAAGAAAAAAAAAAAAGAAAACCTGTCCCATAGTTCTAATGTCTAATCCATCTCTGTATCTGGTTCTGTTGGTTATTTTATTGCTTGACAATAGGTCACTATTTTCTTGCAGTGTGTGTTTTGCTTTTTTCATTGCCAGATATTGAGTATAAAACCTGGAAATAGGCATACATATTTTTCTTGTCAAATTTATAGTGTTAAAGTTGTGTCAATCTAGTCAGAATTTGAACTGGTTTGGGCTATGCTATTGCTTTCATTACTTGCCATACTCCACATGTTTTAGAGTATTCCATCATTAGGCTGCTGTTTCCTTGTGTTCAGTGTGAGGATTGAAGTACAAAGCAATTTTTTCAGTGTTCCTTTTCTACCTTCATATTTCAATGGTCCCTATATGCCTGCTTCACAGTAGGAAGAGTCTCTTGACACTCTTGCTCCTTCCCAGCAATTGATTACTATCTCTTGTTCATTGGCACAAGGCTCATTGCCAGAGGGAGAGATTTCTTTGTTTTCTTTCTCTAGCCTCAATCATTAGCAGACCTTGTGTATTTGAACTTTGGGATTGAGTTTTGTTAGTGATTTTGCTTCTCTCCACATGATAATTAAACACTGACTTTTTAATGTGGTTTTTTTTAGAGCAATTGTGTTCTTAACTCCCTTCTGATGGTTATGTACCTTTTCTTTGTGTCAATATAGAATTCCGTAATCTGAAGTCTTCCTGTTTCTCTGAGAAACAGAGAGATTTTTGCTTCTACTTCTCTCCAAGAAGCATTGCACAGTTACTAGGGATCAATGGCAGAAAGGTTTTTTGTTTCTCCTCCAGAAGTGGTCTGCTAATGCATGTTACTCAATATGAGTCTTGTGGTAGGAACAGTATGTTCACCTCCTAGGAAAAATAGCTTTGCTTCTACTCCTCCCATAGAACCTGTGGATATTTGCCTAAGATCCAAGGATGGAAATGTTTTCTTCCTTCTCTCATGACTCTTTATTCTAGAAAAAGGTCTACAAAAAGACGGGTTTGCATGTTTGTATGTCTCTGTGGAGGACTGCTTTAGGTATCCTGCCCTCCTTTCAATCTTAATGTCCATTGTATATGGAATATACAGATATTTAAAAATACCATGATAGTTCACATGTTTTTAAAGAAATTATTACATGTGTAGCTGTTTTCTTCTTCCCCACTTTCAGAGCAGCTCCCTCTTTCTGTTGTGTGTGCCCTGCAAAAAAAGGAAAAGACTCATATGTTGTATTTCTCTTAGAAGAGGATTGTCATTCCTTAGAATTTATTTTATATAATCACCTTGTAACTTCATATCTTCAATGGACTGAAGAAAAGTTGCAACCTTGCAGATTTAGATTTTTCTTTTAATTAAGAATTAAGTTCTTCTGAGGATTTCTACATAATAAGTGGAGGAAGACTGCTCTACTGATGTTTTAAAATCACATGTATAGGTAGATCAAATTGTGAATGTCATTTCAAGTTGGTAATATAGGACAAATATTTATTATAAATTTGTGTTGTCCCATGTGATGAAATTGTGAACATTGATCTAGAGGATGTATCTGAAAAACCTCAGTGTTCACCCTCACACATAATCTATATTATCTTTATTATCATTCTAAAGTGATAACTTCTATTCAAATCCTTAATACTTTTCTACTAACGAAATCACCGGAATAAGTGTGAGCTGTACATTTCTCAATCTTAGCATTATAGTAACTTCCAATTTTCTTTTTGCAGTCACCAGAGTGTAAACACTTCTGTTTTCTTCTATATATATGGTATAGGACAAAAATATTAATAGTTGCCTCACTTTTCATGAAATTATCTAAGAACCAGAAAATCCCCATGAATTTACTTAGATTTCTTAGTGCATTTCCGTAAGTGAAAAATAAAGTCAATTTTTATGTCCTGAAAATCCCACCCTTGCTACAATACCTGAAAAAATTATCCTACACAATATTTTTAATTTCATGAGGTGCTGGTAGCATTAAGGATTTATGTGAGGTCACCCATTAAGTAAGAGAACCAAAACTATCAGGTCTGATCTTTTACACTCCTAGACCACAATAACATATCAAAATAACATAAAACTTATTACCTGTAAATAACTGTTCTTAATCAAAATGCATCTTTATGAGTCAAATAATCACTGTTAAAGTTGTGAGTTTAGCATTTAATCTAAAAAAGTCACCTAATAGTTTATTTTTATAAAATTCTGAAAGTATTTTAGTTGGCTATCATGTAACTAAAGCAACAGCCCATGAGCAATTGACAACTAATTCTAAATGACCAAGAAATGTTTAATTGATTTCTCTTTATATAGAATCAGAACAGTAACCCCAAAGACCAGAATCAACCTATTGGAATTGAAAGACAGAAGAAGCAAATTTCCTTTAAATCTTATACAAGTGTACCATAGACTCATACATTCATCTATAAGGAGCATCCTGAAAGTGAGAAAGTGAGATCTCTTTCCTTTTTGTGTGTGTGGGGGGGTTATTACAGAGAAGGTGTTCTAAAAACTAGAATTATCATACCTGATTTTTCTGTGGGGGGGGAATGACTATTTAAAAAGCATATAATGCCACTTCCTGCATCATAATGTCCAAAGAACCATGAATTTAATCACACCTGAAAAGACCATTTTTCTAAATAAAGTAACATTGACAAGTTCCAGGGATTGGGAATTGATATATTATTAGAAAGCAAGACAGATCATTCAGCTTAGCTACTGTGTGTAGCAATGAATAGCCTATACTCTGATTTCTCAATAATAGGGTAGTTTTGTACTAGACAATGTGTATGCTCACCACAACTATAAGTTAACCTTTCCTACAAAGTAACTGCTTAATAGAGTTCCAAAATTGATGGTAGTTTGGCTATTTTCTGCAACTAAGATCTTATAATCATGTGAATTTGTATGCCTGGTGCAAGCACAAAGGCAGCTATATCTTACTCCCTGTTTCCTGAAAATCCTTACTACCTTCACACATAATATAGAGGAAATAAAAATCAATATGTATAATCTGAAGTTTTAGGTTTTGTAGCAAACTAAAACTAATGCCTTTATCTTACACAGAATAAATTTCACTACATATTTAGTCTATTAGAGAAAAACAACTTTTAAGTATGTTTTATTGACTAGGTATTTCTAAATGTACATAGTGTCTCAGGCTCATCTAATGAAAACCCTTGGTTAGTATGGGTTAAATGGAAGGCAGATAAATATAGTGAACTTAGCCAAGATCAAATGAATAGATAGGAATGAACCAAGCCCCAATACCCAGGGCACTCTGGTTTTCACTATTCTATTTTTCTCCCCTATATATTCAAGGAATCTTCTTTTTTTAATTCCTTGAAGTCTCCTTTCCAAAATACTTTGGTGAACTCTTTTTAAAAGACTCAGAGAAGAGAATGGATTGGATTATAAGAATTTGCATTTCTGGAAGTTTTGTAAACTGAGAAATCACTGCAATCACAAGCCAACCAATTGAAAAGAAAATGATTACTAGTGAAACAATGGACAACCCGAATTGATTATAGAAGTAAAAGATTAGATAGATTTGGATTAAATACTGGTATTTACACATGCAAATAGTGTCAGACTAGATGGAACATTTAATTCCTCTCAATATTATAATACCCAATAGCAAAAAATATATTGATGCTTACTTTTTAAGGTACAATACAAAGAAATGAGTGAGATCATGAATAAGGAAGTATTTTGTTAGTTGTAAATCATTAACAAATGTAAGTTACAAGTTACATTTGTACAGGAGAATATAACCTCTACATTTCAAAAACCAAGTTATGGTTTCTGACTCTGACATAAAAACCACATTTCTAACTTCCAAGATTCCAGCCTTTTAAAGAAGATAATATGATTTCTCAACCAGATTCATGGACTTTTGTGTTGTCAATGAGACAGCATATCTAAATGTACATTGTAATTTGAAACATTTCCTAGAAATGAGGAATACTTTATTATAATAATAGTACTGATGATGATATAATGACTGATGGTTCAGCATGTAGGGTAATTTTCTAATATATAAGAAGAAAATATTTTTCAATAAATCTAGTAAGTATCTTATGACATCAAAATGTATAAATAAATAAAGGTCAATCAGAATATCCTTATATATACACATTTATTCTTTAGTAATACTTAGTTGATTAAATAAAGAAACAAATTCACATTAAAATTATCCACAGTTCAGATAGCTATGCTTTTATATGATACCTGTCTAACTTTGATAGTTTTCTTAAATTTTTTTCTCAATTTAATAAAAAAATTTTTATTGTTATATGATTTCCTGATTTGTGTTTATTCCTTGGCTTTTTAAAGATACATTGGGATGAGCAAAAAAAATTTTATGCATTGATCCATATCAATGAACAGCCATTCTTTTTATTTCCTGAGGACAAATTAAATATTATTTTAAAACTTTCAACTGATTTGTCTTACATACCTCACTATTAAGGAAACCAAAAGTTAATTCTGTCAATAATCATGTTGTTCTCCCTCTTAGAACTTTATTTTAGGAAAGAATAAGAATGCAATATGACTGTATTTGTTAGTCAATATTCAATTGAATGAATAAGATCAGTTAGTAATTAGAAAACACAGCATCTCACAAGAAAATTAATACATTTAAAATTTTATTTATTTATTGTAGTACAAAGCAAGACTTTAAATAAGTGGAAGATTTGAAATATGTAGTTGCAAGCAAGCATTTTTGTATATCCAGTAAAATATAATTTGGGAATTTCTTTCCTCAAATATAGTAAATCCTTATTCCTTTGTGAAATAATGATATGTGTATTGTTTACTTAGCATTGCATCCAACTTAATTTGATTCTGTAGAAATCTCCAAAATTATTTATTTGTTTATATCTGTAAACTTCATCTAAGCAATAAACCAGACCATATGGCATCCCAAAAGGACCTTGAAATGACAGTGAGACTATAAACAGAATAGATTAAATTTGCATTGTGCTTATTTGCAGTTTTAGACTTTGCCAAAATAAAAAATTAATTTCATGGAATATTCCTTTATCATATTTAGCAAATAAAAGATGAATTTGAATTGCTAGCACTTACATACAGTCTATCCTATGAAATATACCTATTTCACGAATGTGATGGATTAAAAATTATAATTTGGTGGGAATCACAAATTGGAACTAAAGAACTTAACATTTATTCTCCAACTTAATTATTTTATTTAAATATATTTTCTTTTAATCTGATCATAACATATCTATATCTAATTTTTATTTTGCCGAAGTCTAATTTAGTTGAAAACTAATTATGAATTTAGTTTCTAACCTGCTTTCACATATATTACTATATATAATAATCCTAACAGATACTACTGTTCCTATTTTCCCAAGTAAACA
This sequence comes from Cephalopachus bancanus, assembly GCA_027257055.1. Lineage (NCBI taxonomy): Eukaryota > Metazoa > Chordata > Mammalia > Primates > Tarsiidae > Cephalopachus > Cephalopachus bancanus. Next base: position 4,788,331 of record JAPVLO010000012.1, read on the forward strand.
CTGACTTGGTGACTGACTTGCTTACTTGTATAAGGTGGGCAGCTAACTAGGCAGAAACCAAATTTGATTTTATGTCTTCTGAATATGTAAATATATACATAAACATATCTATCTATCTATCTATCTATCTATCTATCTATCTATCTATCTGGAGTCTCAGTCCATCACCCAGGCTGGAGGATAGTGGAATGATCATGGCTCTCGCAGCCTCAACCTCCTGGGTTCAGGTAATCCTCCTACCTCAGGCTCCTGAGTAGCACATGCACCATACATGCCAATTTTGTTGCTGTTGTTGTTGTTGTAGAGACTAAGTCTTGCTATTTGCCCAGGCTGGACTCAAACTCCTGGACTCAAGAAATCACTACTACCTCAGCTTCCCAAAGTGCTGGGATTATAGGCACGAGCCCAGTCTTGATTTTTAATCTTTTCAAATTCTTTGTTGTTTTTATTTCCACAGTCACCTGTCTGCACTCAATTATTTTCTATATAATAAAGCAAGAAAATTTTTAAAAAGAAAACGAATTCTACGTTGGTGCTACCGATTTGACTCTACTTGTATTGGCTCTACTTGTATTTTGTAAAATACAAGTTTTTGTATTTCTATAAAATACAAGTTTCAAGAGAGAAATATCCTCAATTTTTCCACTTTGCCATCTTCCATTTACTCTTCAAGATACTATGCTCAGGTACCACTTTAGTGATTTCTGAATAACTAAGAGCTTCTTTTCACCCTATTTTATGTGACTTATCAGTAGCATTTGATACTTCATCACTCCTTTCTCTTGAAGATTTCTTCTCTGGCCTCCAGTTCACCCCTGTCTTCTGACTGCTGGTGCTTCCAGAGTTCTGTCCTTGACTCCCACCACACTTTATATTACCTGTTCCCTCACTTATTTCTTGCATTCCTATGTTAACAGCGACCACCTATAAATTAATAACTCAGTGGTAGAAATAATTAAATAGCATTCATGATCTCTAAAACTAATATAGAGTTCTCGCTAAGGTGCAGATGCACAGCAGGATTCTTGTTTTCCAGCTGTGAAAGAAGCACAATTTTGCATGAGCACATGTATGTATGTATGTATGTATGTATGTCCTTGGTTTTTCTATATACTCTTTCCTTTTACAATGATATTTCCACACTGTGGGGGGCCAGCCCCTGCAGAGAGATTTAGAGGGTCCCTGGAAGGGGTGGTGGTGTTGGCGATTATTCTGGAGAAATAAAGAGAAAGAAAGACAGAGACGGGAGGAGAAAGAAAGAGACTGGACTCTGTCTAGTGCAGAAGCTGATTCTGTAGGAGGGATAGATATTATAATAAAGAAATATGGAGGGATAGATATTAAAAGAAAGAAAGAGAAAGAAAGAAAATGGACAACTGTTCAATGGATTGAGCAGAAGCCGTTTATTAGAAGTTACAGCAGGTATTTATCGACAAATTTTACACTGACAGTCTCACAAGTCTTTCATGTGAACACAAAGCCAGATGGATGAGGGGCATCCCCCATCTACCAGGTGTTTCCTCGGGCATGAGGAAGGATAATCCCAATTAAATCACAAGACATTTACATGAACACAAAGCCAGGTGGATGAGGGGTGTCCCCCATCCACCAGGTATTTCCTCAAGCATGAGGAAGGGCAATCTCAAAATTATCTCACTGTTCCTCATGCTTGGTTAATATTCCTCAAAAGGAATACAACAATTTCTAACATCATAATATTCCAATGATCAATAACTTTTAAAACTTATGCATATACAACACCTAATGACTAACTTAAACCTTAATTCGTTTCTATTTTATGCTGATTCTACCTACACTATAGAAACTCTTAATTATAGCCCAACCCAGTTCCTAAAGAATGTGGCCCAGTCAAAAGATTACATTGGGCCATTTCTGGGAACAATTAATTACAATCTCTTAACAAAATGGTTGTTCTAAAATCCTATAAATCTATTTTAACTTCTATAAAAGTTTCTAATTCCTAATCCTGATATCAGCAATAAAGCTTCTAAAAAATAAAACCCAAATATAAACTGTAAATTGTATTAAAGCCAAACCCGCAAATGTAAAAAATGAAAACAATGAAATTTCTAGTTAGCTGTATTCTTATTAAACCTCAAAATATCATGTTAGATCATGCTTGAACTAACATAATTCACTGATGTAGCATAAACTATTCTACAATACTTTCTATGAATAAAATAAATTCAATTTCTATAATAAGTAGCAAAAACCCTACACTAACTGTAACTAAAAACCAGTTTAAAAGAAAGCAGCCTAGTCCAAAGTATGCGCCAGGCCCTTAGGAATGTGGCCCAGCCCAAAGTTCGTGCTGGGCCTTTAGGAATGTGGCCCAGTCCAAAGTTCGTGCTGGGCGTTTCTAGTAACTCTAGATAATTATCTATATTATTAAGGTTGAAACAGCACTTTATATGTATATACTAATTCTACAAATATTCTTTTAAATCTTAAAAGAAGCTTGTACCATATTAAAGACTCCCAAATATGACCTGAGTTTGAATTATGTTAAGTTTAAAGCTGAAACCGCAGTCTGTGAGAAACGGGAACAATGGACTCCTAAAGTAAGCCATGCCTGTCGTACTCTCAGAACTTCATGCTTAGATCATCAAAGTCCCTGCTACTGGGATGTGCCAAACAGCAAAGAAGGGAAGAGGAAATGGGCCATCAGCTCCTGAACTCATCCTAGTGGTCTCAGGGTCTGCAGTCAGCCTGGATCCCTAACGCTCAGGCGGGCCTCCACGGCCTCCACAGCCGGCTCCCAACACCACACATCTGACTCTCTTTCACCATTATTTTCTTGGCAAATGCTTACTTAATATTTAATAATCAGTTAGTGATCACCTTTCCAATGAAGATGTTCATTGTCAATACAACCTTCTTCATTCCTATGACACTTCACTTGACTATCTTATTCTACTAGACTATAAGCCTTTCAAAGTCAAAGACCACATGTTAATTAATGGCTAATCTACAATCTGCAATAGTACCTAGGACATAGTAAAAATTAAACACATTTGTTATATCAATGAATGCTTTCTTGCATTCACAGTATAGGCTCCTAATAGAACTTGAAGACTTCCATAGTATAGACTTTCTAATAGAACCTGAATAAAAGTGTAACATGATTAATTTTGCTTGCTCTATAATGTCCTATTCTCCAAAATCCAATTCCATATAAAATTATATGAGGATTTCTTTTTTTAATTGGAGTCTCACTCTGTTGCCCAGGCTTTAGTGCAGTGACACCCTCATGGCCTCCCAGGTGATCCTTCTGCCTCAATCTTCCAAGTAGCCAGAACTACAGGCATGTACTACCATGCCTGGATAATTATCTATTTATTGTAGAGACGAGGTCTCACCAAGTTGCCCAGACTGGTCTCAAATCCGCGGGCTCAGGCAATCCACTTGCCTTGGCCTCTCAAAGTGCTGGAATTACAGGCTGAGCCACGTAGCCCAGCCACATGAGATACTAATTATTGTGAATATACATTCAATGTGTTGAGAAAGAATGTAGTAAAGAATTGAAATGTTGAGAAACACTGTTGTGTCATGGCTGAAGATATTTGTACACTGAGCTCTGACATGTGTTGATGACAATTACAAGTGATCAGAAAAAGCTACTTCTGACATAAAATCGTATTTTCATATCTATTTATATTTGGTACTTGAGAGGAGGAGAGGTGGGAAATTTGGTCACAGGAAATGATGAAATTGGGATCTTAAAAAACATTTGAGGGGGACTGGGCAAGACGGTGAAAGAACCTATCAAAATGTGACAGTCTCAGCAAGAGTGAGTGGACATAAGGACAAATCTGTGTGCATGTGTGTGTGCAAGTGGATGAGCAAATGTCCAACAGAAAGAAGTCACAGGATAAAGCACCTAGGACTCCCCTGGAGAAGCAACTGCAATTTACCACTGCTCTGAATTCAGTGGTCCTCATAGCAGGAATATTTGCCATTCTCAGGGCATCTCTTAGAAAAAGACAGTAGAGATCAGCTGTTTCTTGGTACTTGGCACCTGCCTGACCCTCACCACCACCTGGAGCAACAGGCCAGGACCTAGCAGTGGGGACCTTGGAGAAAGCATGGGGAAGAAATCTAGTACTGAACCCTGCTACGGCCAAAAGAGGGAGAGCATTTTTTTAACTTAAAAAAATTTTTTTAGCTTTTTTTGCCCACTCTTTCCATGCATATCTTTCTGTATGTGTCTTCGACTAGATATGCCCCTTTTTCTCCGTCACTTTTTTTCATATGGGTGTTTTTGAGGGTGAGATTGAAAGAATCAGCATCGTGAAGATATCCATCCTACCCATACCCATGGATGGATGGACATCTTCCATATTGAATCTGATTCAATACAGATTCAATACAATACCCATTTAATTACCATCATTATTCTTCTCAGACCTGGAAACAACAATACAGAAATACAGAAATTCAAACGGAAACATAAATGACCACAAATAGCCTAAAAAATCCTTAGAAAAACAAAGTATGAGGTAGCACACTCCCAGACTTTAAACTCTATTATAAGGCTACAGTAATCCAAACAGCCTGGTATTGGTACAAAACAGGCAAATAGACCAGTAGAATAGGATAAAGATTCTGGAAATAAAACCTCAATTTCTCAACTAACTAATCTTCAAGAAAACCTCCACCAACAATCACTGGGGAGAGGAGAATCTATTCAGTAAATGGTGCTGAGAAAACTGAATGGCCACATGAAGAAGAATTAAACAAGGCCCCTACTTATCACCATACACAAAAATCAATTTTAAATAGATCAAAGACATAAATGTAAAATCTCAAACTATAAGAATCTTAGAAAACTCAGAGATATTCTTACAAAAATTGGAAGAAGCAACCAATTCCTGATTTTTAAAAAACCCCAGATACCCATGCCATAAAAGATAAGATAGACAAATTGGACCTCATCAAACTGAAAAGCTTCTGCAAAGCAAAAGAAATTAACAAGAGAGTAGGGAGACAGCCCACAGAATGTGAAAAAATGATTTGCTAACTGTATATCTGGCAATGGCCTAACATCCAGGATCTACAAGGAACTCAAAGGTGCTGAAAGGGAAAAAAAAAAAACAGCCCCATTAAAAAATGGCCAAAAGATATGGACAGACACTTCTCAAAAGATATACGAGCAGCCAACAGACACATGAAAAAATGCTCAGCCTCACTAATCATCAGAGAAATGCAAATCAAAACCACATTGAGATGCCACCTAACTCCCGTAAGAATGACCACCATTAATAAAACCAAAAAAAACAACAAATGCTAGTGAGGATGCAGAGAAAAGGGAATACTTTTACACTGTTGCTGGGAGTGCACAGTAGTTCAGCCTCCATGGAAACAATTTGGCAATTACTAAAAGAACTAGAAATTGACCTTCCATATAACCCGGCAATCCTACTTCTGAGAATATATCCAGAGAAACTCAAATCATTCTACAAAAAAGATACCTGTGTATGCATGCTTATTGCAGCACTATTCAAAATAACAAAAATATGGAACCAACTGTGTTTCTCATCAAGACTGAACTGGATAAAAAAATATGTGGCACATATACATGATGGAATATTACACAGCCATAAAAGGGACAAAATTATGGACTTTGCAGCAACTTGGATGGATTTGGAGTGTATCATACTCAGTGATATATCACAGAAACAAAGAACTGAGTACCACATGTACTCATTCATAAGTAAACCCTGAACACCTATCATAATAATAGAAAAAAGGAATTAGCTGTAGCGGGACACTGTTGGGGAGGGGTGCACATAAAATCAATAAGGGTGCCTGATCCTAATTCAGGCAAGTGAGTTCCAATGGGAGGCCCAAAACTTCACCTGTAACTAGACCACTGATATACCCAATCCTGACATGCCATTACCTACTTTCTTTTCAGGACTTTTAAAAGAAGAATTTATGAAAAAGAAGTTAAAATCCATAAATAGAATATATGTATCCATCCCTGGTGGTCAATGAAAATCTACAAAGGAAAAAAATCAACTTTTTTTATCTTTTGGCTTCTGATACATTGATCATTGGGTCAATTCTTATAATAATTTTTTTCTTTAATGTATGTTTCATTATTTTTTTTTCTTAATTATCTCCAAAGCATCTCCATCAACTACAATCTTGCAATAATTTACAATGTATATTTTAGTCCATTGTGTGTAATCGATTATTATAAAGAAAATCTATTTTGCTTAGTGCTAAATTTATCTCGTTATATACATTGATTTATTCAGAAAATATGTAAAGGCATTATGCACATAGAAGGTATATTCCCTAAATGCTATTGATAACTGCTTTGTTAGTTGACCCTCTCCCCCACCCCCCTTTTTTTCTTTTGTAGAGACAGTGTCTCACTATGTTGCCCAGGTTGGTCTTGAACTTCTGGCCTCAAGTGATCCTGCCACCATGGCCTCCCAAAGCACAAGGATTACAGATGTGAGCCACCATGCCCAGTCTAGTAGCCCATATTTGATGAGATGATAAATAATTCTCAGAATAAAGTCTCTGATGCTTTCATTGTAGTGATGTGACTTTGATATCCAGCAGACACTGGGATTTAGTTGAGTCTTGTGACTTGAAATGGGCTGTGATGAAATGGTTAACCTTATGTTTATTTCTTAATTATTCAGAGCCCTTGTTTTTCTTGATAATTTATCTTGCAGCTAGTTCTAATTCCAGTATGGTGAGAATGCTCCAGGTGAATGAGAAAAAGTCCACTGCACTTCAAAGTTCAGTAGTTTGCTTCATCTTGTGGTTCTTCGTTTTCTAAGTGGTTTTGATGGATGTTGTTGCCCTGGAAACATAAATCTGCAATATAGCAAGAACCTGGTGTATCTTGTGACATTTATCTACTATTTGTGGCATTGCCTCTTTGAAAGTATTCTTTCCTAATTTTTTCTTTTTTGTATCATGTTTCTGTCAATATCTATAAATTATACTTGGTTGGAACAAAATTTTTACATTGCTTCTTTATTCTTATTATTCCTTCCATAATGAAAAGTGAAATTGGAGGTCATGAAGGATTGAAACTTGTTGTATTAAAATTCAAGTTATAAAATATGTTTTAAATGGAAAATTCAAGTATACTCTCAGCTTGAGGATTAAGATAGCAAATAATCTAAACTGTGGGTCACTATTTGGTAGGTCTTCAATTTGATGAATATTTGCTGTCCTCACCAATATTTCTAAGGTTATATGTACTGTGCATGAGGTAATCTGATAAGAATCCTATTTACATATGTTCATATTACCTATTTTTTCAGATTAGCAATACATTTGTATTTTAACAATATAGAATAACCAACATTTGCCAGAATTGAAGGAATAGTTTTAATTCTTTGATCAGTTTGATTGCATTAGATGCAGATAAAAGTTTACTTTATTCAAATCACCTGACACAAAAGACAAAATATATACTCATGTAAATGTGTGTCCTGAGATAAGGCTTCAGACAAGACGCTATCTAGTAGCTCAATGATGTTACCAAACACGTGGTTTGTTTCCATCTCTTTACTCTTTCTTCCCTCAATTTTGCCTTATCTTAGTGGTAGTTACACTTGGAGGGCAAAGATAATGATCAGATATTTTCAGGACTACATGTTTACTGGTTCATAATCAGCGGGAATGAGATTGTTAGTCCGTTTCAGAATTTCCAACAATATATGAAAGGTTTACCCTGACAAAAGATTTAGGTGTGTCTGCACAACTGAATCTCAGTTTATGGGTTTATAATGAGTTGATTGGTATACGCTTGTATCTCTCCTTTCCTAATCTAGTCAAGAAATATGATAGACTATCTAACCAATCAATTTTCACCATTGAAAACAAAATATATTATCAGTCCCATAAAAGGCTCAAGACTGATAACAATGATAGAGTTATTGCATTTAAAACAATCAAATCAGAATATTGTTTACCAAAAGAAAATATGAATAGAGTGGCAACACCACCAATGCTTATCATAACATTCATTCTTAAAAATAATTTTATTTGAAAATAGAAATGATTTTTCTAGTGTTTTAAAATGATTTATATCCAAATAGAGCCTGTGAATCCCCAAACAATATTTCCCCTATATTCATCTTTCTATCGGCCAGAGAACGTAATTTCTATATAGCAAGGCAGGATTTCACTTAAGAAAGCAAAGAGTATGTGATAATTTCTTGCTTCCTTCTTAAGATGTATTTAAATTTTAAAGCTTACAGAAAAAACTGAAATTTAGTTAATTTCATGTTAATTTTTAGGAATCATAAATTTCTTAATAATTAATACTGACGAACATCAATCTGTAAGGAATTTAAAATGTAATTTAGAAGTTTGCCTTCAATTTTAGAAGCATTGAAGCTTAATGACATTTTTGAATGTAAAATATTATTACAAAATGACATAAAATAATTATGAAAAAAAGAAACTATTGGGGTAGCTATGCACTCGTCTTTCTCACTAACTGTAGTCCACAGCCAATACCTTCAAACTTCCCATCTAATATGTGCCTGCATAGCAACCTCTGTTTCTCTAATTCATGACAGTATTTATGGGAAAATAAATTTTCTAAGTTTCTTGTGTTGTCTCCTGTATTACATTGGAGATAAGTAATAGAAAACTTTAGATAAAGGAAGTAAAATTAAAGCTAGTCACATTTAATAAACATAAATTAAATTCATGTAAACATATGCTTGATCCAATCTTTTTTATTTTTATTTTTTGAGTTGGGGGTCTCACTCTGTCACCGGCCAAAGTGCAGTGGAATATTCACAGCTCACTACAACCTCAATCTCCTCAACTCAAACAATCTTCCTGCCTCAGTCACCTGAATAGCTGAAACTACAAGCACTTGCCACCATGCTTGACTATTTTTTCCTTTTTTTGTAGAGATGAGATCTTGCTATGTTGCCTAGACTGGTCTCGAATTCCTGGGCTCCAGCAGACTTCCCACCTGGGCTTCCCAAAGTGCTGGGATTAGAGGCAGGAAACATCATCCCTGGCCAGTCTTTTGTTTAATAATAATGCTTTCTATCTGAGGTGACATTTTATGATTATGTAATTAAATATGTGTATAGTTATACGGAAAATTCTGAGTATAAACAATAATTTTTAAATAACTTTAATTCTACTACCCAGAGCTACATCTGCTAAATATTGTATTATTCTTCTCCTCCTCATGTCTTTTCAAGTTCTCCAGCTGAATGAATAGAACAATAAATATATAAGTGTCTATAGAGTCTGGTGATGTAAAGTGAGGAGTTGTCTTATGGGAAAGGATACTAGAGTTGTACTTCAATTTTCCTAACTTCAAACTTCACCAGTTGCCTAGTGCACAATATCTAAAGAACTGCAAAAAACTCTCTTCTAGATGTTTTTTATATTTTTCTATCACAGCCTATAGGAACTGGGTGAAGAACTGTTTTCTTTCACCACTTTACCCATTCTGCTCTTTCAGACTATTGGCCTTGGATTGTAGTTTTGTTAAAGCTGTGGTTTGTTCAATATATATTTGAGTACTTACTTTATGTTAGGCACTATTCTAGACTTTGGACATACCTTGGTGAGTAAAATACACATGGTCTATATTTTTGCAGTCAGCATTAAAGACACGTTGAATCCTTTTATAGAAATTAAAGGTAGAGGAAGAAATGGATACAATTAACAGCAAGACCAACCCTGTATGAAGTACTTAAGTCTTCCCTGAGTTCTTTACATAGAGTGGGACTTTAATGAGGCAGATAATGGTTGTATATGTGCATAGTGTGTGGGTGAAGAGGCCAATAATACATGATTTAAATAAAGTAGTCATGTATACAAACATCTAGAAAGAACAAAAGAGAGAAAAAATGGGTTAGGTGGAATGTATCTTATGAAGAAATATGCAAGAGATAAACATGATTTATCTTATTGGACCATGCAATATTATGGACATTGTTAATGATCTGGGGTTTACTCTAATGAAGAGAGAGAATAAATAGAGCATTTTAGACAGTGGAGTGAAATACTCACTATTACTTTTTTTTTAAAGTCCCTAATTTAAGTATAGAGTATTTTCTTGAAAGAGAAAAAAAAATAACTATATTAAGTTTATGTACACTAATAGTACAATAATAAAGGTAAATAATAATATTAATAAGGGTTAAGATGATCAAAGAAATACAGAGAAATTAATGGGCTCACAAGATATTTAGACAAAGAAATAAATGCTTGAGTGATTGATTAAATCTAGGGATAAGAATGAGCAAAAAGTCAAATGCAAATTCAATGTACACCAGGAGCAAAATATTTGTTGAGTTATTTGCTGAGCTAGCAAACACTAGATAAGAAGCGAGTTGGGGGAGGGTGGGGAATCACCATTTACATTTTAGACGTGGGGAAGTCGGGAAGATGGCAGCTGAATCATTCGAACTATGCGAGTCCCGGTGTGAGTGAGTGAGTGTATGAAAATTTTGTGTACATACTGGTGAGTGAGTGGGCATGAGTGGCTGACTGAATGAGGACTAGGGAGCTAATGGCCTGGGCTCTCCAGGTGCAGTGGCTGGTGCTACAGCTACTGGGCTTGGACCCTAGCGATTCCCAGGACACAGAAGCCAAGTGCCACCTTTTTCCCTTCCTGGGAAGAAAATGCTGGGAGAGACTGACTAAGAGGGGGCTCATGAGCAAGTGGCCAGGACCTGGTGCAACAGCTGGTATCGCAGCTTCTCTGCTTGGTCCCTGGCTCTTCCCAGGTCACAAAAGCCCAGTGCCACTTTTTTTAAAGGACAAAAATTTTCCTGTGAAGAAGTGGTGGGGAGAGTCTACTGCCCCAGGCTCTGCCTCACCACTGCAGCAGGAGAGATTTCTGGCTCCAGACTTTGCCTCACCACTTCAGCACCTGGCCAGGCACTGGTAGCAGGGGCTACAGAGGGAATCCAGAGGCAGAGTCCCATGGAAGAGGACAAGGGAGGCACCCCATCATCATCTTGAAGGCAGGGCAGGAAATTGCTCTGACTTGCTCACCACAGAGCAACAGACCTGATCTCTGTGACTGAGGGATCAACTACTTAGAGGTTGATCATGAGCCAGAGGGAATATCCTGAAAACACAAACTATGGAGGAACCTGACAAGTGCTGATTCCCAAGTACCCCACCCCCTACCCTGATACAGCCACAGGACAAAAGGTGTGGCCAGAAAATGATGAAGAAGGACTCCAGAAAAATCAGTGGTAAACCTGGGGCTGACCCAAACCCCCTCCTCTCCAGCAATCCTTTGAATGTCAGACCCACACAGCTGGGCCACAGCTGAGAGGGATAAACCCAGGCAGAGACTGGAGATCAGTCACAGTAGAAGACTTCCATTCCAGGATAGGCTTGACTAAGACACCCCTCATGAGAATATACCTGGGGAAGAGACAATCCCACACCTCCCACTGGAGGAGATCTCCCTGACCCTAGGAGAGTGAGAGGGAAGGACTGCAGCCCCATCCACCTCCACTGCTCCTCCTTCTTCCCTGCTTCAGACACTGGGGAGAGAGTGAAAGAGGTGGAAGTGCTGCAGAAGAGACCAGATTAGAGGAACAATTACAGAGCCTGCCACAAGAGGGCAGTTTTTTTTTAACTTTTAAAAATATTTTGCCTGTTTGTTTGTTATTTCCATCTATTTTAAAAAATATTTTTCCTTTGTGCATGATTATGTATGTGAGGGTTTCATCTGCATCCCCCCAATTTTTTTTTCTGTTTCTGTTTCTTCTTTTGCTTGTTATTTTCAGTTTATGTGTGTATGTGAATGATTGAGTGTTCATCTTTCAATTTTGTTGTTGCTGTTGGTTTATTTTTGCTCTTTTGTTCTTCTGGGGTTTTTTAATTTTTATTTTTTATAGTTTAAGATGAGTGTCAATATATGTGTGAGGGTTCAGTCTGAATTCTTTTTTTTTTTTTTTTAATTTCCCCAGTCTTTCTGTTATTCTTCTCCATTCACTTTGGGCTAGGCATGTGTGTGTTCAGTTTTACTAGTTTTCTGTTGTAGTTTGCTTTCTTTCACTTTGTTGTTATTTCAGATTGCTTTGGGGATTGTGTGTGTGTGTGTGTGTGTGTGTGAAATTGTTTTTTGTGTTGGTTTCTGCTTTGCATCATCATATCAGTGGTGATAGGGAGTGGGTCTCAAGGAACACACGTACACATTCTCAGACAATAGTGGAATAAAAATAAATATCAACACCAACAACATTTCCCCAAAGCCCACAAACACATGGACATTAAACAACATGATACTGAGCAACTACTGGGTCAAAACTTAAATCAAAACAGAAATTTAAAGATTCCTGGAAACAAATGAAAATGAAAAACATCTTACCAAAACCTCTGGAATGCCATGAAATCAGTTCTAAGAAAGAGGAATTTATATCTCTATGAGTAAACATCAAGAAATAAGAGATATAAGTTGAAAGCCTAATAAATTACCTAAGGAAGCTGGAAAGAGAAGACCACCAAAACCCCAACTTTAGCAGAAGAATCCAAATCACCAAAACGAGAGCCCAAATACAGAACACAAAAGACAAAAATATCATAGCAAACATCAACAAACCAAAAAGCTGGTTCTTTGAAAGAGCTAACAAGATTGATGGACCCCTAGCCAGAATGACCAATAAAAAAGAGAGAAAAAGCCCAAATGAACACAATCAGATATACAAAAGATCAAATCACAACTGTCCCTGAAGAAATACAAAATATTTCAGAGATTAGTATGTACACCTATATGAAAACAAACTTGGTAACCTAAATGAAATGGAGGACTTTTTGACATCACACAATCTCCCCAGGTTGAAACAAGAAGACATTGAGACTCTAAATAGGCCAATAACAACCCCCAAAATTGACTCTATCATACGAAAACTACCTAAAGAAAAAAAAGCTCAGGACCAGATGGCTTTCCAGCATAATTCTGCAAAACGTACAAGGAGGAGTTGATACCAATCCTATTGAAAGTATTCCAGCCATTGGAGAAAGAAGGAATTCTCCCCAAATCATTTTATGAAGCTAAAATCACACTGATACCCTAACTGGGTAAAGAACCAACAAAATAAAAAAAGAGAACAACAGGCCAATATCCTTATGAAAATAGATGCAAAAATCCTCAACAAGATTCTAGCAAATCGGTTCCAAAAATACATCTCAAAAATCAACCACCATGACCAAGTAGGCTTGATCCCCAGGAGGCAAGGCTGGTTCGCCATTCCCAAGAACATAAATGTAATTAAATACATTAATAGATGTAAAAATAAGAACCACATGATTATATCATTAGATGCAGTAAAAGCTTTTGACAAAATCCAGCATCCCTTCTTGATAAAAACCTTCAAACACCTAGGAATAGAAGTAACAAACTTCAAAATAGTGAGAACCATTTATAATAAACCCACAGCTAACATATTGGTAAATGGACAGAAACTGGAAACCTTTCCTCTGAAAACTACAACAAGACAAGGCTGCCCACTCTCAACCCTCTTGTTCAGCATTGTGTTGGAAGTCCTAGCTAGGTCAATTAGACAAGAGAAGGCAATCAGGGGTATCCAAATAGGAAAAGAAGAAGTCAAGTTATCCTTCTTTGCTGATGATATGATACTATACCTTGAAAATCCAAGAGAATCTGTCAAAAACCTGCTTGCACTGATAAAGGACTTTGACAAAGTTTAAGGGTACAAAATAAATGTGCAAAAGACAGTTGCATTCTTATACAATAACAACAAGCAAGCAGAGATCCAAAAACAAGCACAATCCCATTCACAATAGCCAGCAAAACAATGAAATACCTTGGCATCTTCCTAACCAGAGAAGTGAAAGACTTTTACAATGAGAACTACAAAACACTGCTTAAAGAAATCCAAGAAGAAACAAACAAATGCAAAAATATTCCATGCTTATGGATAGGAAGAGTCAACATTGTTAAAATGTCCATCCTATTAAAGGCAATCTGCAGATTCAATGCAATACCCATTAAGTTACCAACATCATTCTTCTCAGAGCTGGAAATGACAATACAGAAATTCATATGGAAACATAAACAACCACGAATAGCCAGAACAATCCTTAGCAAAGGAAACAAAGAAGGAGGTATTACCCTTCTAGACTTCAAACTTTACTATGAGCCTAGAGTAATCAAAATAGCCTGGTATTGCTACAAGAATAGGCATATAGACCAATGGAACAAGATAGAGATTCCAGAAGCAAATCTTCAATTTCTCAACAAACTCATCTTTGGTAAAGTCTCCAACAAGAACCACTGGGGAGAGGAGAACCTATTCAGTAAATAGTGCTGGGAAAACAGGCTGATCATGTGCAAAAGATTGAAACAGGACCCCTGCCTATCACCATACATGAAAATTAACTCTAAATGGATCAAAGACCTAAACGTAAAACCTCAAAGTTTAAGAATCTTAGAAAACACAGGAGATATCCTTATGGAAATTGGAACTGGCAACCAATTCCTGATTAGAACCCTAAGTGCCCATACCACATGAAATAAGATAGACAAGTGGGATCTCATTAACTGATGAGCTTCTGCAAAGCAAAAGAAACCATCAAGAGAGCAGGGAGACAACCCACAGAATGAAAAAAAGTATTTGCTGACTGTATATCTGATAAAGGCCTAACACCTAGGATCTACATGGATCTCAAATGTGCCAAAAGGAAAAAAAAAACAAACAGCCTCATTAAAAAGTGAGCAAAAAACATGAATAGACACTTCTCAAAAGAAGATATACGGGCAGCCAACAGACACATGAAAAAGTTCTCAGCCTCACTCATCATCAGAGAAATGCAAATCAATACCACATTTAGATACCTTCTAACCCCAGTAAGAATGGCCATCATTAATAAAACATACAACAACAGATGATGGGGAGAATGCAGAGAAAAAGGAACGCTTCTACACTGCTGGTGGGAATGCAAACTACTACAACCTCTTTGGAAGACGGCGTAGTGATTTCTGAAAGTACTAGAAACTGACCTTCCATATGACCCAGCAATGCACCTATTGGGAATATACCCACAGGAACTCCAATCATTCTACAAAAAAATACCTGCACATGCACGTTTGTTGCAGTTCTATTCACAATAGCAAAAACATGGAACCAACCATGGTGCCCATCAAAGCTGGACTCGATTTTTTTAAAAATATGGTACATATACACAATGGATTATTACGTAGTCATAAAGAAGGACAAACATATCAACTTCACAGCAACTTGGATGGATTCAGAATCTATCATACTTAGTGATCTATCACAGAAACAAAGAACAGAGTACCATATGTTCTCACTCATAGTGGACCTTAAACAATTATCATGGTACTATAAAAAAGGGATAGGAATTGACAGTAGTAGGAAACTGTCAGGGGAGGGGGAGTGGTAGTGGCAGTTGAGGGAATCTGCTAGGGGAGGGAAGGGCATACCTCATCAACAAGGGTACTTGCATAATCAACCTTTATATACCTAACCCTGAATTGTACCCCACATCTTTATAATAAAAAAATATGTTTTAGGCATAGAATTTGGTCAGAAAGTGTTGTTAAATAGAAAAAGTAAGTATATGCTTAGAATTTAATAAAAAAATTATGATTGCCCATATTGGGTGAGCAATGGAATTCAAAAGAATGGATACAATTTCTCCTCAGAGATAGAAAGCAGGCCTCAAATGAAAAATTGAATGACTCCAACATTATTAACCAAAATTAGATGAAAGAGATGTTATAGAAACCCCCAAATTTAAAAAGATAACAAGGAGAACTTAGTGTCACTCAATAACAAAAGAATGTTTAGGAAAGGTACAAATCTCAGAATATAGAAGACTATCTACTGGAGAGATGTTTAACATGGAGATGGGACAAGCTGAACTGTGACGATCTCCACAAAAGGTGACTCCTGAAGGCAGTTCCATGTGCCCCCCAGCTGCCACCAACACAGGGGGTGGCTGCTATAGCCAGTTCCACACAGCAAACAGCATTCGTTGTACTACGGCCTCTGCTGTTTGCTACCAGGTGCTGAAAAGCTGCTCTCGGTTCTCGGCTCAGGCCCGGGGAATTTCCAGCTCACTCCTCCACCCCAACCCTCCAGCAGCACACCAAATTCAGCACCCAACTATATCGCTGATTCCCAGTGCCTGACATCAGACACACACCACCATAGCCCATCATAGTGGATCATCCACAGACTGGATGAGTGGGGAGAAAGGACAAGTGGAGAGAAAGGATCAGTAAAAGAGGAGCCACCCACCGCAGTCATTTTCCATGCAGAGATTTGCATTGTCCGTCCATCTACAAGCAGCCTCCACCTTAATTTCCAAGGTAACCTCGCCAAACAGGAGACAAAAGCCCCTCCCCTATGCTGAATCAGACACAGGCAATTCAGTCCTGTGGCAGATCTCTCAGACAGCAAGTCAAGGGAACTAACCCAACCTATGAGTAAATCTATTTGCCTGCAAAGGGGAAAGGCTAGCGAGCAGAGCTGAAGAGATTTTAGACACTCTGGAAAGACTCCAGAGCTAGTCTGGTTTCTTATTTTGATTTTTGATTTTATTGTTTTGACTATTTGTTTTGTTCACTTTTATTTGCTTTTTGAGTTAGACTACTTGTTTGTGTTGGGGAAAAGCACATCAAAAGGCATAATTTTATTGGATTGTCTTTGTATGATTACCAGTATGCTTTAGGGAACTTTGGTTGGTTGGTTGGTTTTTACTCTTTTCTGGCCTTTTGTCTCTTTTCATTCATTAGTTGGCATGTATGCATGTTTTCCCTCTTACTCTTCACTCTTTCCAACTTCCTTTTCATGCCATGCCTTCTTCCATTATTTTCCTTTTTCTTACCTCCTTTTGTTCCAGGGAGCAAACCTAAACCCCACAGCATGGACAGATTGTAAGGCAGTGGGAAGTGGGTTCCAGTGTGCCCATACACCTGTTGGTGGATACTGGGATCTGCAGATAGATTCTGAATCACAGCTTCCCCCTCAATTAAATCTCAAAACTGCAAGAAGTACAACCCCAACCCACAGTCCAGCCTCAAAAGTGAACAAAGCCAGAGGATGCTCATAAGGAAGAACAGGAGATTGATCAAAAAGAAGTAAAAGCAAACCCACATTCCCTGAAAACCAGAATTGTAGAAGGGGAGGGAAAGGGAGAGAGAGAAAAATCTACAAAAATGAAGAAAAACCAAAAGAAGATTATGGGTCTCTCACAGTCCACTCAGAGGTCAGACACTGAGAAAACCGACTTCAGAATGCAAACAATGAAGAGCTCCCAGAATGACTATTCTCAAACTGCAAATCCAGATATCAAGACATTAATGGAGAGATTAAAAAAAAATGAGGAGAGACAAGAGGAAAATAGGAAGGAGTTGGTAACTGAAATAACAGTAGTAAAGAATACTATGAATGAAATAAATGAAAAAGTGATAAGCATGGAAAGCAGAATTAGGCAAGCAGAAGAAAGAATCTCAGAGCTTGAGGACCAAAATATAGAAATAACCCAAACTGTCAAAAACATAGAAAAGAAGCGTAAAAAGACAGAACAAAACATTCAAGAGATGAGCAATTACTTCAAGAGACTGAGCCTAAGAGTAATTGGACTTCCTGAGGCAGAAAGAGAGACAGAGACCACCCTGGAACAAACATTCCATAAGATTATTCAAGAAAACTTCCCTCATCTCATCAGTGATGTGAAAATTCAAACACAAGAGATTCAGAGAACTCCTACCAGACAACAAATGAGAAGACAAACTCCCAGACACATAATAATTCACCTATACAGAGTAGGTATAAAAGAAAATATCCTAAAGGCAGCAAGAGAAAAAGGTCAGATTACCTACCATGGAAGAATTAGAATAGAAGCAGATTTATCTACAGAACACTTCAGGCAAGGAGAGTTTGGAGCCCTATCTTCAAAGTTCTAAAAGATAAATAATTTCAACCAAGAATAACCTACCCAGCCAAGCTAAGCTTCATCAGTGAGGGAGAATTAAAATCTTTCCCAGATATCCAATCCCAAGAATTTATGCTGCCACCAGACCACCTCTACAAGAAACACTTAAGAAAGTATTGAACACAGAAGAAAAGGAAAAAAGAACAGTGAAGTTCTTCACAAGAGAACCTGAAAAAGATCAAAAGCACACATGAACTAATCATAGAACCAAAAGAAAGACAAAAAATGAACAGGAGCAACAACAACAATTCTGTAAGAACATTATGATAGGGATCAACTCTCACATTTCAATAATTAACCTGAATGTGAATGGACTAAATGCACCACTGAAAAGACATAAAATGGATAAAAATATGACCAGGCAACAACATATTGCCTTCAAGAGACTCATTTCACCAGAAAGGACACTCACAGACTCAAAGTAAGAGGATGGGAAACAAATTTTTCAGGAAAATAGAACACAAAAGAAAGGAGGATCTGTGATCTTAATTTCAGACAAAATACCCTTTAAGCTATCAAAAATTGTAAAATATACAGAAGGCCACTACATAATAATAAAAGGTTCAATCCATCAACAGGAATATCCATCCTAAATATATATGCACCCAACATAGGAGTGCCAACTTTCATAAAACAGCTTCTAGGTAAACTCACAAAAGATATTGACTCTAACACTCATAGCTGGTGACTTTAATACCCAACTCACAACCCTAGACAGATCATCAGGACAAAAAATCAGCAACAAGATGCGGAACTTCAATGTGAATCTTGACCAAAAGGACTTAATTGATACCTGCAGAACACTCCCCCCAATGACCACAGAATATACATTCTACTCATCACTACATGGAATGTACTCTAAGATAGACCACACATACGTGGTCATAAATCAAGCATAAACAAATTTCAAAAGATCAAAAGGACCACAGTGGAATAAAAATAAACATCAACACCAACAAAATTCCCCCAAAACTCCTAAAAACATGGACACTAAACAGCATGATGCTAAGCAACTCCTGGGTCAACATGGAAATCAAAACAGAGGTTAAGAGATACCTGGAAACAAATGAAAATGAAGAAACATCTTACCAAAATCTCTGGGATGTCATGAAAGCTGTAGTAAGAGTGGAATTCATATCTCTACAGATGCACATGAAGAAAATGCAAGGATCACAAATTAACAGCCTAACAAGTCACTTAAGAAATATGGAAAAGTAATACCACCAAAACCCTAACTTCAGCAGAAGAATCCAGATCACCAAAATAAAAGCCAAATCCAGGACAGAGAAGACAAAAAGATAATACAAAAAAATCAATGAAACAAAAAGCTGGTTCTTTGAAAGGATAAACAAGATCAACAGTCCCCTAGCTAGACTGACCAAGAAAAAGAGAGAAAAAGCCCAAATAAACACAATCAGAACCACAAAAGATGAAATCACATCTGACCCTGAAGAAATACAAAAGATCATTAGAGACTACTATGTACACTTGTATGGAAACAAACTTGAAAACTTTAAGAAAATGGAGGACTTTCTGACACCACACAACCTCCCTTGGTTGAAACAAGAAGAAATAAAGACCCTAAATAGACCAATAACAATCAAGGCAATTGACTATGTAATAAGAAAACTATCTACACAGAAAGTCCTGGACCAGATGGCTTTCCAGCAGAATTCTATAAGACATTTAAGGAGGAGCTGATACCAATCCTACTGAAAGCATTCCTGGTGATTGAGAATGATGGAACTCTCCTCATATCATTTTATGAAGCTAACATCACATTGATAGCCAAGCCAGGTAAAGATCCAACAAAGAAAGAGAACTACAGGCCAATACCTTTGATGAACATAGATGCTAAAATTCTCAACAAGATCCTAGCAAACCGGATTCAATAAAACATCTCAAAAATCATCCATCATAACCAAGTAGGCTTCATCCCTGGGACACAAGTTTGGTTCAACATTTGTAAAATCATAAATGTAATTAAATGCATCAACAGATGGCAAAGCAAAAACTGCATGATTATATCATTAGAGGCAGAAAAAGCTTTTGATAAAATCTAGCACCACTTCTTGACAAAAACCCTCAAACATTTAGGCATATGTGGAACATACCTCAAAATAGTAAAAGTTATCTACAAAACCCACAGCCAGCATGCTCTTAAACAGATAAAAATTGGAACCATTTCCCCTGAAAACTGGAACAAGACAAGGATGTCCACTCTCACCCCTCCTGTTCAATATAGTATTGGAAGTCGTGGCTAGAGCAATAAGAAAAGAGAAGGAGATCAGGGGTATCCAAATAGGAAGAGGAAGTCAAGTTATCTCTATTTGTAGACGACATGATTGTGTATCTTGAAAACCCAAAAGAATCTGTCCAAAACCTCCTTGAACTGATAAAGAACTTTGGCAAAGTCTCAGGGTATAAAATAAATGTGCAAAAGACAATCACATTTCTTTACACCAATAATAAACAAACAGAAACCCAAATAAAAACCATAATCCCATTCACAATAGCAACAAAAAAAATGAAATACCTTGGCATCTTCCTAACCAGAGATGGGAAAGACCTTTACAATGAAAACTACAAAACACTGCTCAAAGAAATCAAAGATGACACAAACAAGTGGAAAAATATCCCATGCTCATGGATTAGAAGAATCAACATTGTGAAAATGTCCATGTTACCTAAGACAACCTACAGTTTTAATGCAATACCCATCAAATTACCAGCAACATTCTTCTCAGACCTAGAAAAAACAATACAGGAATTCATATGGAAACCCAAACGACCAAGAATAGCCAGAACAATCCTCAGCAAAAAAAAACAAAGAAGGAGGTATCACACTACCAGACTTCAAACTTTACTATAAAGCTACAATAATCAAAACCAGCTTGGTATTGTACAAGAACGGACATATAGATCGATGGAATAGAATTGAGATTCTAGAAGCAAAACCTCAATTTCTCAACCAACTCATCTTTGACAAAGCCTCCACCACCTACCACTGGGGAGAGGAGAACCTATTCAGTAAATGGTGTTGAGAAAACTGGCTGACCATATGCAGAGGATTCAAACAAGCCCCCATCTATTCCCATATACAAAAATTAATTCTAATTGGATCAGAGACCTAAATGTAAAACCTTAAACCATAAGAACTTTAAAAATGCAGTACACACCCTATGGAAGTTGGAACTGGCATCCAATTTCTGAGCAAAAACCAAAATGCACTGATCATAAGAGATAAGATAGACAAGTGGGACCTCTTTAAACTGACATGCTTTTGAAAAGCCAAAGAAACCTTAAAGAGAGCAGGGAGACAGCCCACAGACTGGGGAAAGGTGTTTACCAACTCCATGTCTGACTAAGGCCAAACATCTAGGATCTACAAGGAACTCAAACATGCTGAAAAGAAAAAAAAAACAACAACCCCCTTACAAAGTGGGCAAAATACATGAACAGACACTTCTCAAAAGAAGACATACGAGTGCTCAACAGATATATGAAGAAATGTCAAACTCACTAGTCATCAAGGAAATGCAAATTAAAGCTACACTGAGATACCACCTAACTCCAGTCAGAATGGCCATTACCAATAACTCAAAAAATAACAGATGGTGGAGAGGATATGGTGAAAAGGGAACACTTCTACTCTGTCGGTGGGAGTGTAAACTAATGCAGCCTCTGTGGAAATCAATGTGGCAATTCCTAAATGTTCTAAAAATTGACCTTCCATATGACCCCACAATCCCCCTACTGGGAATATACCCTGAAGAACTCAAATCACTCCGTAAAAAAGATACCTGCACACATATGTTTATTGCAGTATTGTTCACAATAGCAAGATCATGGAACCAACCATACTGTCCATCGAAAGAGGACTGGATTTTAAAAATGTGGTACATATACACCATGGAATATTATACAGCCATAAAAAAAAAAATCATGAATTTCGCAGCAACCTGGATGGAATTAGAGTTTTTAATACTGAGTGATCTCTCACAGAAACAAACATCTGAGTATCACATGTTTTCACTCATAAGTGGACCTTGAACAACTATCGTAATACTATAAGAAAAGGATTGACAGTAGTGGGAAACTATGGGGAGGGGGCAGGGAGGGGAAGGGAGGTGTGACTAACGGTAGTCAATATCAGTCTGGGGATGGGGGGCATGCCTCACCAACAAGGGTACCTGCACAATTCATATTTGTATACCTAACCCTAAACTGTACCCCCAAATTTTAAAATGAAAAGTATGTATTAAAAAAAAGATACCCAAATTTACCTGTATGATGACCACTTATGTACCTAACTGTGAATTATATTCCACCTCTTTAAAAATAAAAAATAAAGTGAAAAAAAGAAGACTATTTGTTGGCCATATGCCATTGACTTTCTAAGCAGAAATAATCACAAAATCAATAAGAGATTGATCTGATTTTTAAAAATAAAGTTATCACAATCAGAGAGCCATCTAAACAAATATAAAGTCAAGGAAATTACAACATGGGAAAATGAAACAGAAAGCATACTCTCAATATATTATTGGAAAGAAAATATAAATTTAGACTTCAAAATTATTACCTATCTTTTTCACTTCTTATAAACTATCTTAAAGCATTACACAGAAGTTCAGATAAGAAAATTAAGACTGCTAACTTCTTTGAGGGCAGAACTAAGATAGTATTGCTATACTGTCATTGACCTGCACAATTAAACCTTTCTGGCCATGGAATGCAAATACATGTGTGTTTCCCATGGCACAGATGTTATCCAACAGGAGAAAAGTCAGGGGATATGATTTATGGTTGCCTAGAAAAGTGAAGAGATACTAGCAACAAGAAAGTTCTCAAGTGAATACCAGATGTATTCACTCAAGTCAAGAGAACTACAAGAGAAAAGTACTTAATCCTAAAATCTCTACCAGACTACAAGAGCATATAGTTTGCTTTTGTTGATACTAGTTCAGGTGGGGAATATTTCTTCTTTTTATCCTATCTTTCTTCAAGTCTTAGTTCCAAAAATGCTGAAGACCAGATAGCTTCTTGGAAGGAGAATGAGGAGAAACCTTTCCCTTTGTCCCTACTATGAGATTAAAACCTGAAGTTGACCTGAACTAGGGATGTGGAGAATAATCAGTGGCAAATCACATTCAAAATTATGTTTTCTATATTGGAAAAGACATTCAAAACAGGTGCTGAGTTTGCAAATTAGAGACTGCCTATTACTTCAGATGGAGAGGGTACCATTACTCTCATATTTTATCCAGTGGCTAAAGAAAATCTTCATTACCGAATAAAATGCAAAGAAATAAAAAATTACAAAATGACATTTTTATGATGACAAAAATTGTATATATTCAACATAGCACATAAATGCATTATAGAGAAATTATAAATTAAGAGAAAATTTAAAAGTTCCTTGAAACCAACAAGAATGGAAATACATATGCCAAAATTTATGGAATACAGTAAAAGAAGACCTAAGAGGAAAGGTTATAGTAATAAGCACCTACTTCAAAACAAGAAAAAAAAAAGATTTCCAATTAACAACCTAACCATGCACCTTAAGAAACTAGAAAACCAAGAGCAAACTAAACCCATCACTAGAAGAAAGGCAATAATAAAGTTTACAGTATAAATAAACAAAATGGACTCAAAATAATTCAAAAAATCAACAAAATTAGGTTGTTAAAATGTCTATATTATTTAAAGTGATCTAAAGATTCAGTGGAATCACTATCAAAACACCAGTGACATTCCCCATATAAATAGAAAGAAAATCCTAAAATTCATATGAAACCACAAAAAAGTTCAAATAGCCAAAGCAATGTTGAGCAAGAAAAAAGCTGGAAGAATCACACTACCTGACTTCAAAATATACTATAAAGCTATAATAACCAAACAGTATGGCATTAGCTTGAAAACACACACCAATGTAACAGAATAGCGAGCCAAGAAAAACACACATTGGGGAAAAGTCAGTCTTTTAATAAATGGAGTTTATAAAATTGAATATTCACATGCAGAAAAATGAGATAAACCTTTACCTCTTATCATATAAAAACTAAACTCAAAATTAATTAAATACTTAAACGTAAGCCCCCAAACTATGAAACTACTGAAGGAAATAGAGGTAAACTGCTCTACACTTTGAACTGGGCAAATATCTTAAAATAAATCCTCAAAATCACAGGCAACTAAAACAAAAATAGACAAATGGGATTACATCAAAATCAAAAGCTTATGCACTGCAAAGGAAATAGCTAAGAATGAAGAGCCAACCTACAGAACAGGAAATAAATATTTTCAAACTGTACAACTTACAAAGGGTAAATATCTAGAATGTATAATAAATTTAAACAACTCAACAGTCAAAAAACAACCCAATTTAAAACTGGGAAAAAGGATGCTAATAGACATGTCTCAAAAAGGACATATAAAAAGCAAACAGGCACATGAAAAAAAATGCTCCATATAACTAATCGCCAGGATAATGCAAATCAAAATCACAATGAGATACTACCTCACTCCAATTAGAATGATTGTTACCAAGAAACAAAGTGAAACCAGTGTTGGTGAGGACAGAACACCTACATATGTTGACTGGATTATAAATTAGTACAGCTGCTATAGAAAGCCATATTGTGATTCTTGAAAAAACTAAAAATGAGACTACCATATGATCCAGCAATCCTACTACTGGATATATATCCAAAGGAAATGAAATCATTAAGTCAAAGAGGTATTTATGTCCCTATGTTTATTTCATTACAGTTTACAACAGCCAAGATATGGTATCAATGGAAATGTCCATTAATGGATAAAGCAAATTTAGCATATATACATGATGGAATACTATTCAGCCATAAAAAATGAAACCCTTCTATTTGTGAAAACATGAATGGATCTGGAGGACATCTTAGTAAGTGAAATAAGCCATGCACAAAAGACAAATATTATGTGATCTCAATGCTAAACCTAATGAAAAGGAAAGATAGCTGATATCATGACAATAGAGAGTAGAACAATTGTTACCAGACTGGGCAGATGAAAGGTCAAGGGAGGATGGGGAGTGGTATATAGTCACAATTAGACAGGAAGACTAAATTCTGGGGTGCTATTGCACAGTAGGATGATGATGGTTAGCAGTAAGATATCGTATGTTACAAAATAGTGTGAAAAAGGTGCTTTTGAATGTGCTCACCACAAAAAAAATGATAAATGTGTGAGTTGTTAGATATACTAAATACTCTGATTTGATTATTATGCATCAAGACAACAAATAGTCCCCCATAAATATGTAAAATTACAATGTGTCAGTTAAAACGAATAACAATAATAATATACACATATAAAAACAAACATTAGTAGAAGAAAGAAAAAATTAGATATTGCTCAGTCAAATTAGACAGGATATAGAATTGTAGAAACAGTCAATTCTAAGGAAAGTCCAGTTAAGGGAGAGCACCACTCACTGGAATAGAGAATGATTTTAAACTGGATCTTAAAGAGATTTAGCTTTAGTCTAGAAAAGAGAAAATAAGAAATTTAATGGAGAAATATTGCAACTAAATGTGGCCATGCTGAAGTGGACAAGGACGATTGCAGTCATTAGTTTGATAATCTGATAAATGGGCTACTATACTAAAGACATAGGTTGGAGTAAAAACTTGAAATTGTTCAAATGTTAACCTAAAGGGTCTGGACATTTTCTTATAGAACATGGAAAATTATTTCGGTTTTTGAAAAGAGAAATGACCTGAGGGTGTATGAAGAAACTAAATTTTAGGGTTGCCTTGTGCTATATAGAAATATAGAACACACACAAACAATGCCTTATAACTTTAGGTATATTCAATGCCATTGAGGTCACTATATTTTGCACCCATACCTGCAAAGATTTCTGTCCTCCCTGACAAATGGAGGAATCCTGTGACCATTTCCATGAAAACCAGGTATTTTATTTATCCTAACTTCCAAATGATGAAATTGGGACAGAAGAGATGTGCATGATGTCATCAAGGTACACAGATAAAACAGCAATTCTCAACCTATCTTTTGTATTTGAGTAGCATTTTAGTATGAGAAAAATTGAGGTTGTGCTTGGAGAAATTACATGAGCTAAAATGCCACCAAAGCATTCACAGTCCTATAAAACTATTTAGAATTATCCTATTATTCAATTTGTCATTCTGACATCTGTGAAATCATGTTGCCTTCCCTCCATACCATGGGGAGGTAAAGTTCTCAAACATCTTTCTTTACTGCCAACTTGATGTTAAAGTATGTCTTAATTCTCATCTGCACAAGTGATTTCTGGATTACAGCATGCCTTTTGACTCACTTAACAATGAGATTTTCATGGGAGACATTGTTATAAAATATACCTTCAGTTGTTACAAAAACACATTTCATTTGTTGATCAAAATTTGCCAGCAAAAGCTGTTAAAGGTTTGTGACTTACCATCATGCCTACATTATGCTGGCTGTGTTCCCTTAAGTTAATATACATATTATTTAACATGTAAATATGCATATCATAACTTTAAGATAATTTTCTTAAATTCATGTGAGAAATTATGACTATTATATGCAAATCATAATTTTTAAATGTGTGATTTATTTTATTTTAAAAAGCTACCACATTTTAAAGGATATGAACCTGTAAATCAGAGAGATTTCGATTTAATCCTGCATTCCTGTTGCTAACTGAGTTTCCTGGAGCCAGTTAATAACCAATTTGAGCCTCACTTGGACTGATTACAAAATGAGAGGGCTCATAACTGCCTGTCAGAATTATGGCCAATATGAAAAATAAAATATGTAAAACTCTTACCTTATGTTTTGACAGTATCATTCACTCATGACAGAGTGAGGGGTAAGCATTTCCCTCATTGAAAAGATTTTCCCTAGTTCCTTGGTGCTTTAACATCAGAGAACACCTCAGAGAGTGCCTGGATATCAATCAAATAGTACAGTAAGATTCATAGTACAATAAGATTTATGATATACATGGAAGTTAGGGGATATTTAGTGACACTCAAATATGTGGGACAATTTTACTAAATAAGATGAATTATTATATCTCATGAGTTTTCCTTTTTCTAACTCCTTAAGAAACAAATTCAGATCACTAAAAAAGAGAAAGAATCTTAAGATTATCCATTTGGTGTCCATCCTACCCAAGGTAATCTACAGATTTAATGCAATACCTATTACATTACCAGCAGCATTCTTCTCAGAACTGGAAACGACAATACAGGAATTCATATGGACATACAAACGACCATGAATAGCCAAAACCATACTCAACAACAACAACAAAAACAAGAGTATCACACTCCCAGACTTTAAACTTTATTATAAAGTTACAATGATCAAATCAGCCTGATATTGGTACAAGAACGGGTATATAGACCAATAGAACAGAATAGAGATTTCAGAAGCCAAACCTCAATTTCTCAACCAGCTCATCTTCAACAAAATCGCCACCACCAATGACTGGGGAAAGGAGAACCTATTCAGTAAATGATGCAGGGAAAACTGACTGACCACATGCAGAAGATTAAAACAAGATCCCTACCTATCATCATACACAAAAATCACCTCTAAATGGACCAAAGACCTAAAAGCAAAACCTCAAACTGTAAGAACCTTAGAAAATGCAGGCGACACCCTTATGGAAATTGGAACTGACAACCAATTCCTGATCAAAACCCCAAGCTCCCATGCCATAAAAGATAAGAGACAAGTGGGACCTCATCAAACTGATGAGCGTGTGCAAAGCCAAAGAAGCCATCAAGAGAGCAGGGATATAGCACACAGACTGGGAAAAAATATTTGCCAACTATATGTCTGACAAAGGCCTAACATCTAGGATCTACAAGGAACTCCAACATGCCAAAAAGAAAAAAAAAAAAACAGCCCCATCACAAAGTGGGCAAAAGATATGAATAGACACTTCTCAAAAGAAGACATATGAGCAACCAACAGATACATGAAAAGATGCTCAACCTCATTAGTCATTAAATAAATGCAAATTAAAACTACACTGAGATATCACCTAACTCCAGTCAGGATGGCTATCTTCAGTAACAAAAAACAACAGATGCTGGAGAGGATGCAGTGAAAAGGGAACACTTCTACACTGTTGGTGGGAGTGGAAACTAGTATAACCTATGTGGAAAACAGTGTGGCAATTCCTAAAAGATCTAAAAATTGCTTTTCCATATGACTCTGCAATCCCCCTACTGAGAAAATACCCAGAAGAACTCAAATCACTCTATAAAAAAGATATCTGCACACGTATGTTTATCACAGCATTGTTCACAGTAGCAAGAACAAGGAACCAATCATACTGCCCATCCAAGGAGGACTGGATTAAAAAAAGAATATGGTACATATACATGATAGAATATTATGAAGCCATAAAGAAGAACAAAATCATGAACGTTACAGCAACCTGGATGGACTTATAGTCTATAATACTGAGTGATATTTCACAGTATCAAAGAACTGAGTATCACATGTTCTCATTCATAAGTGAGCCTTGAACAATTATTATAATACTATAAAAAAAGGATTGGAAGTAGCAGAGAACTGCCAGAATGGGGTGGGGAAGTGGGATTGCCAGTTGTGGGAAACTGCCTGGAGAAGGGGGTGCACACCTAATCAACAAGGGTACCTGCATAATGAACGTTTGTATACCTAACCCTGAATTTTACCCCACATTTTTAAAATAAAAAAATTAAAAGTTAAATAAAAGCTTATACCTTTGGAAAAATCACTTGCTAATTTCTACATTGTATGTAAATTTTGGTTGAAGTATAAATTGAAATCTCCTTATAAGAGTATTTTTAGTGTAATATCTTCTATACAATTTCTTTAAATTATTGGGCAGAAAAATATGAACTATTTTACCTTGACTCTCTAGCTATGATATCATTTTCCAGTCGTATATAAAAATCAAGTTATTTTCCATTTTCACTTTGTTAAGATCAGTTTAACTATTGTCCCGTATTATAACAAGAAAAGTTTAAGAAATGATGACTTTTGCGAATTACTATTGGTTTGGCATGAGTATCAAAGTAAAAAAAAAGTATGTAGAATAATCATTGCCATGCTTTTCAAAATTTGAAAGTATTATTTGATAAAATAGAAGAGTTTCAGATTTTTAAGTTTATGGCTCCAATGTTATGACAAATGGATAATGTTAAGCCAATAGTAATGTTCAGATGTTCTATATTAGCCTAACTTGGAAAATAAACTTTGTTTTTCCATCTTCTTTTGAGAAATAATTGAAGTTGTCTTCTAAATATCACAGAGAACTCCTTCCTCCATTATGAAATACACAGAATGATGACCAGAAAGTGCCCAGGATGCTTATCTAAAATTATAAGTCCTTGTTACCTGAAGACTGAGTTCAAAATTGGGTTTTGTTAGTTAATAATTATATGACTCTGGGTAAGATAAAACTATTCCAACCGTCATTTTTCTAATTTGAAATATGAAAATAGTATAATAAGTGTATTGAGATAAAAATCAAATTTAATAATGCATTCCTTTGTAATTCATTAGGCATTCTTCATGTACGATTTGCTTATATTTCAGGCAGCAATAATTTTTCCAATATATCTTGCTGTATGCCAATTACATGACGAATATCATTAATCTGAACAAAAATTCTTTTCAAAATGTTCATAGCATTGTTCTTCCATGCATATAAGAAGCAATAAACTCCAAGATTATATGATGCGTTTGATGCTTTATACTTTGTTACCAAGATAA
The DNA here is from genome assembly GCA_027257055.1 of Cephalopachus bancanus. Lineage (NCBI taxonomy): Eukaryota > Metazoa > Chordata > Mammalia > Primates > Tarsiidae > Cephalopachus > Cephalopachus bancanus. The sequence goes on from JAPVLO010000012.1 coordinate 4,818,103, forward strand.
TATTTAGTGTAATGATGTTATATATAATGTTTATTTTTGTCACTACTTTGTTCGCATCTATTATGGGCAACTATGTGCCCTTACAAAATAGAATATTTACCTTTATTACTTTTAATAAAACACACAAATGTCTCCTTCTTGATATTTTCCTTTTAAAAATGGTCTACTGATTCTACATTATCAAAGATGAGAAATTTAGTATACTTAAAAAACTTTTTCCCATATTATCAAATTTTTAGTTATGTTTAACTTTTAATTATTACCCTTTAATTGTAAGCAATGTATTACCTGTATCTTTATTTATTAGCTTTAAAGAATATTGTATCACTTACACTCTAAAGATGAGGAAATGAACACATATACTTAGCCTCCAAATATTTTCCTCAGTCTTCTCATTTATACCAAGTACAGTAATACCTTTAAAAGTAAAATATAATCACATTTAAATTTTGTTCTATAGCTAAAATAAAATTTCCTGACTTCATTTTAATGTTATTCTAAAAATACAAAATCTGTTAATGATAATTATAGCATTATAGAATGTTATCATTGAAGAATGAATAATTCCATCTGTAGATATGAACATTGGAGCTATAGATAAGAGTATATTTTCAATATCTCTAAACCTGTGCCTTTTATTTTAGAATATTATTAGCATCCAAGACAAATACTATTAAATTGCTTGTATATTATAAAGTGATTATAACCATGCTGCACAAATTTGTTTTTCCCCTTATACTTGAATCAGTTTTTTATACAATATTTTTTCTCTAGAGTTTTTACACCTGCCCCATTTATTTTTTTTATAATTATTAAGTAAAGAATGCACCTTCATTTTATTATTCTCTTCTAACTTCTTACCAACACTATATGACAGTGAATATTTTGTTACTTCCTAAAGACATTCTTAGAATCCTGTGTTTCCTTATCATAAACATAAATCACACTGATAGCGTCATATACACATTTGTCATCTTGGGGTTTTTCCATTTTGCTTTCCTGAGCTAGAATTTTGTTTTCCACTTTTCCTGGAATGCCATTATCCTCTCCAGGGTATTTTAATGACTAGAGTTATGATATATATATATCCACCCCCCAGAAAATGTTCAAGGGAGGTTTTCAGAGTACTTGCATCCTAATATTTATATCCGTCGTTCTAGCATTCATCTATCTTTGTCATATACCTATATTTATTTTCATTTTCTCTTGTTAACATATGGAAGTTTTACTGGCTAGAGCATTCTATTGCTAGGGTCTTTGGTTAATGTCTTCCAGCATACAATGCTGCTGCAGAGAAGTATGGTACTAATTGAGTGCTTTCTGTTGAATGGCATCCTAGGTCCATTTAATGATATCCTAGTCCCTGCTCCTCTTCTCCAGAACCCACAGCTTCTTCATTTTCATCCTAGAATATTAAGATTTGATGGCAATATTTTTAATGTGACTCTTTTAAACATTTTCTGGCTTGTACTCTTATTCCTGAGGAATTCTAATAAATTTTATTATTTCTGAGGAATTTTATTCTAATATGTCTTGATTATTCCTTAACATCTTTGTTTTGCTATATTATTTCTGAAATGTCTACTATATGGATCTTCCATTGTTTTTTGTCTTGATATTTTTGTTTCCTTCTTTTACTCTAATTATTATTTTTCTCAAGTGCTGGTGGTTATTTGGTCTATCTTGTCTTTTTGGGCTACTTTCTACAAATGTCTATGACTCTTAGTTGACACTATATATTAATAATATTAATGAATAATAGTCAATGGTAATAAATACAAATGTTGGAGATTTTCTCTGAAGATTCATCAGCCTCTTTCTCCACCCCCAAAAGTTATTGTTCTTGAATTGGGGGACTGATTGCCAATTCTGTGTACATAGTCTGGCAAACCTCACTTTCGAATGGGCAGTCTGTGGAGTGGTTGGGACCAGGAGACAGTAATCTCTTGCAGATGCTTTAACATTTTTAAGTAAAATTTTTAAGTTTTCATTCTTATGTTAATAAATATTTGTTATATTCCCTTTCAAAGAAAAATTCTTGTTCAAAGAAGTATAAAATCTGAGCCCCCATTATGATTGTGTTTTCTAAAAATAATTATCTAAATCTGAGCACAAATAAGGCTTCTTCTGTATCTTAGATTCTTAGGAAGACAGCAGCAGTTTGTTAGAAATCTGTTTCAACTTATGGTAATTCATAAATATTGAACACCACAAGTCACATTGGCATTAGAGCCCTTTCCACCCTGCAGAGATAAATGGGCTATAATAGATCTTAGATGCCTTGGTGCGTCAGATACAATCTCTTGAGAAAATCATCTATCATACTCAAGAACTCTGTGGATCAATAATTCAGGCAAGGCATGGCAGAGACAACTTCTCTCTGCCACACTGTACCTGGGGTCTCAGATAGAAGACACAAAACCTGAGACTTAGAATCATTTATGGGGATATCCCCTCATGTATCTAGAGATTTATGCAGGTTAACAGCCAGCAGCCTCAATTATTCTCCATGTGGTTTCTCTAAATGTGCTATGGAGGACAAGGTCCAAGGGAAAACATGCAAAGAGAAAACTATATCACCTTTGTGTCCTAGCTTCAGAAATCATATAGCATCATCTCTGTCATATGACAATAATTGAAGGCAGAAGCAAAAATTAGTTTAGACTCCACCCTTTGATAGAGAGTGTCAAAGCTCCAGAAGAGAACGTGGCTCTGAAATATTGTTGCCATCTTTGTAAGCATAATCTGCCACTGTCTACCCACTTTCCACAACAATCCCCATGTCTTCAACATGAGTATACATCTCAGGCTGGAGATCCCATTCTGTGATATAGACTAGGTCGAGGTACAAAAAATCCTTCTCAGTTGCAGTTCTCCAAGTATGGTGGCTCAATTCTGACATCCTGTGTCTAAAGAGATGAGTCATCTGCCACTCACACAGCCAATCTACAGTGATGGAAGTGGCATTGGAGAGCCAACCACTATAGAGCTTTCTGTTTACAAAAAGGGAAATTGTGCTATATACAGCAGTCTTTAGTTCATAGCAAATTTGAAATTTAGTCGTACTGATAATGCTAGTTTCTTTTTTAAATTTTTTATTTTAAAGATGTGGGGTACAATTCAGGGTTAGATATACAAATGGTCATTGTACAGGTAAAGTTTAGGCCTCACTTTGGCCCCCCAAATCTCACCTGGTTTGGAATCAGATACCCTTATTGATGAAGTGTGCTCCCCTTAATGGGCCTCAGCCATATTTCCTACAGTGTCCATTGCCTCTGCTTTCTGGGCTCTTCATTTTGACTTGCTAGTCATTCTTTCTTTACAAGAAATGGCCAGTGTTGGAAGCTGAGTAGTTTCCTGGCCATTTTCTAACTATTAAAGTTTGCAGAACCATTAGATCTCTTTTTCATTTGTCTCTGTCCCTTCCCATTGAAGATAATATAATTCTTTTAAAAGTGTTGACAGTTTCTTATAAATCAATGCATGATATATTTCGCCATACAGAAACCTTTCTGTACAGTGGGCTTTCTGTGATGCTTCTGTGAAACTTTGCCCTTAGGATTCTTAGAAAGGCCCCCGTGAGGTATGCCTGGAAGATTAGAGGGCCTGTATCTGACAAATTGACTCTCTCAGGCACTGCCTTATATCTTTCTGAGGTCTTAAAACAAGATTTTAGAGTCACATCCTAGGTTTTATCTTTGCTACGAAGTCCTTTCTTAATTTGAGAACCTTGAAGAGGCAGAGAATCAAAATGATTTATTTTAAATCCAGTAAGTTCTGGCTTCTTCGTACGTCCTCTAAAATTGTGTTGAAAACAAAACTATTTTTTTAGTTCACCTCCACTCTCATTTTATCATAGCCATTGAGACAAAGGCAGAAGATGCTTTCTAAATACTTCCCAAATATCCCTTCACTAGAGTCATTAGGTCTAGATACGGTTTCTGTTTTCCTTGCTACTGCAAAAAAATAAACTTTCTAATACTATAGAACAAAAGCTCCCCCTTTCCTCTATCCTGCAATAACATTTTCCACTTTTAAGACTTCCTTAACAGTCTTTTTGAAGGCCATATGACTTCTAGCAATCACCTTCAGGCTGTTTCAGTCCATTTGCACTACTGTAACAAATACCATAAACTCGATAGTTTATAAGCAACAGAATTAATATCTCGCAGATTTGAAAGCCAAGAAGTCTAAGAGCAAAGCTCTCACCAAGTCAGTGTCTGATGAGGGTCTGTTTCTTGGTTCAGAGATGACACCTTCTCACTGTGTCTTCACATTGTTAGAAGGAACGTAGGATCTCTCTGATGCCTTCTTTTTAGGGCACTCTTCCCACTCATGTGGGCTTGTCCTTACGAACTAATCACCTCTCAAAGGTCCCATCTCCTGATATTATTATTAGCTCAGGATTAAGATTTTAATATATGGGTTGGGTGTGGCAGCTCACACCGGTAATCCCAGTACTTTGGGAGAGACTGGAGTGGGAAAATTGCTAGACCAGCCTAGACAACATAGTGAGACCTTCTCTCTACACATTTTTTTTAAAGTTTTGACATATGAATTTTAATGGGACACAGATATTAAGACCATAGCAAAGCCTCATTAGACTTTTACTAATATGATTCCCACTGCCATTTTACCTCCCACCCATTATAAGCTCCCAATGGTGTAAATTTTAGTTTTGTCACTATAATAACGTAGTTCTAGGAACCAATATCTATTTCACTCACTGGCTGCATAACCTATTCAAAAAGATAGTGAAGCAATACAACTATTAACTATGCTATTACTTCTGTTGATGAAGAATTTGGATAGAGTTCTGAAGAAATGGTTTGTCTCTGCTTCCCTTAATCTGTGGCCACAGTTGGAAGATTGTAAGACTGAAGGCTAGACTCTTTTGAAGGTTCATTTACTCATTAATGACAATTGATCTTGGTTTCTCTTCACTTGGATTCATGTGGGCTGTTTTGGACTTCCTCACAGGATGGTGGCTGAGTTCTAAAGGTCAGAAAGAGAGAGAGAGAGACAGAGACAGTGAAAATATATAAATATACATACATATATATATATATATATATATATACATACATACACACACATACATACGGAGAGAGAGAGAAAGGGAGGAAAGAAAGGAGGGAAGGAGAAAGGGAAGGAGAGAGAGAGATAAAGAAAGAGACCCAAGGGGAAATCCCATCATTTTTTGTTGTTGTTGTTGTTTGTTTTATTATTATAAAGATGTGGGGTACAATTCAGGGTTAGATAAACAAAAGTTGATTATGCAGGTACTCAGTTGATGATGTATGCCCCTCCCTACCGTAAAAGTTTCCCTCAACTGCCAATGCCACCACCCCTCCCCTGACAGTTTCCTACTACTGCCAATCATATTCTTATAGTATTATAACTGTACGAGGTACACTTATGAGTGAGAACATCTGGTACTCTGTTCTTTGTTTCTGTGATAAATCACTGAATATGAACAACTCTAAATCCATCCAAGTTGCTGCAAAATCCATATGTTTGTCCTTCTTTATGGCTGTATAATATTCCATTGTGTATATGCACCACATTTTTTTATTGTCCAGCTTCAATGGGCAACATGGTTGGTTCCATGTTTTTGCTATTGTGAATAGAGTCACAACATACGTGTGTAGGTATCTTTTTTGTAGGTACGTGTGTAGGTATCTTTTTTGCAGAATGATTTGAGTTCCTCCGGGTATATTCCCAATATGTGAATAGCTGGGTCATATGGAAAGTCAATTTCTAGTTCTTTCAGAAACCACTACATTATCTTCCAAAGAGGTTGCATGAGTTTGCATTCCCACCAGTAGTGTCTAAGTGTTCCTTTTTCTCCGCATCCTCGCCAGCATCTGTTGTTGTTTGTTTTATTAATGATGGCCATTCTTACTGGGGTTAGATGGTATCTCAGTGTGGTTTTGATTTGCATTTCTCTGATGATGAGTGGGGCTGAGCACTTTTACATGTGTCTGTTGGCTGCCTGTATAACTTCTTCTGAGACGTGTCTATTCATGTCTTTTGCCCACTTTTTTAATGCGGCTGTTGGTTTTTTTCCTTTTGGCGCATTTGAGTTCCTTGTAGATCCTAGATTTCAGGCCTTTGTCAGATGTATAGTTGGCAAATATTTTTTTCCCCATTCTGTGGGCTATCTCTCTGCTCTCTTGATGGTTTCTTTTGCCTTGCAGAAGCTCATTAGTTTGATGAGGTCCCACTTGTCTATCTTATTTCTTAAGGTATGGGTATTTAGGGTTTTGAATAGGAATTGGTTGCCAGTTCCAATTTTCATAAGGGTGTCTCCTGCATTTTATAAGATTCTTATAGTTTGAGGTTTTACATTTAGGTCTTTGATCCATTTAGAGTTAATTTTTATGTAGGGTTATAGCTAGGAATCCTGTTTTAATCTTCTGCATGTGATCAGCTAGTTTTCCCAACACAATTTACTGAATAGGTTCTCCTCTCCCCAGTAATTGTTGATGGAGGCTTTGTCAAAGATGAGTTGGTTGAGAAATTGAGGTTTTGCTTCTGGAATCTTTATCCTGTTCCATTGGTTTATGGGCCTGTTCTTGTACCAATATCAGGCTGTTTTGATTACTGTAGTCCCATAGTAAGGCTTGTTTCCATATAGGTATACATAGTAATCTCTGATAATCTTTTGTATTTCTTTGGGTCAGTCGTGATTTGATCTTTTGTATTTCTGATTGTGTCTATTTGGGCTTTTTCTCTCTTTTTCTTGGTCATTCTGGCTAGGAATGCATAAATCATGTTAATTCTTTCAAGGTTTGAAGACTGGAAGTATGATACCTCCTGTTTTGTTTCTTTTGCCAAGGATTATTTTGGCTATTAGTGGTCATTTATGTTTCCATATGAAATTCTGAGAAGAATGGTATTGGCAACTTAATGGGTATTGTGTTGTATCTGTAGATTGTCTTTGATAGGATGGGCATCTTAACAATATTGATTCTTCCTATCCATGTGCAAGGAATATTTTTCCATTTGTTTGTGTCTTCTTGGATTTCATTGAGCAGTGTTTTGCAGTTCTTGTAAAGGTCTTTCACTTCACTGGTTAGGAAGATGCTGAGGTATTTCATTTTTTTGGTGGCTATTGTGAATGAGATTGTGTTTCTTATTTGGGTCTCTGCCTACTTGCTGTTGGTGTATAGGGCTGCAATTGTCTTTTGCACATTTATTTTGTACCCTGAAACTTTGCCAAAGTCCTTTATCAATGCAAGCAGGTTTTTGGCCGATTCTCTTGAATTTCCAAGTTATAAGATTATATCATCAGCAAAGAGGGACAACTTGGCATTCTCTTTACCTGTTTGGATGGCCCTGATTTTCTTCTCTTGTCTAATTGACTGAGGTGGGACTTCCAACACCATGTTGAATAAGAGGGGTGAGAATGGGCAGCCTTGTCTTGTTCCAGTTTTCAGGAGAAATGTTGCCAGTTTCTGTCCATTTAGCAATATGTTAGCTGTGGGTTTGTCGTAGATGGCACTAACTATTTTATGGCTTGCATCTATACCTAGGTGGTTGAGGGTGTTTTTCAGGGAGAGATGCAGGATTTTATCAAAAGCTTTGTCTTCATCTAAAGAGATAATCATGTGGTTCTTATTTTTACATCTGTTGATTTATTTAATTACATTTATGGTCTTGTGAATATTGAACCAGCCATGCATCCTGGGGATGAAACCTACTTGTGGATAATTTTTGAGATGTTTTCTTGGATCTGATTTGCTAGAATCTTGTTGAGAATTTTTGCATCTATGTTCATAATGGAAATTGGCATGTGGTTTTCTTTTTTTGTTGGATCTTGACCCGGTTAGAGTATCAGCGTAATATTAGCTTCATAAAATGTTTTGGGGAGAATCCATTTTTCTCAATTGCCTGGAATACTTTCAATAGGATTGGTATCAGCTCTTCCTTGTACGTTTTGTAGAATTCTGCTGGAAAGCCATCTGGTCCAGGGCTTTTTTTCTGTAAGTAGTTTTCGTGTGACAGGGTCAATTTACTGGGTTGTTATTGGTCTATTTAGTGTCTCAATGTCTTCTTCTTTCAACCTGGGGAGGTTGTGTGATGTCAGAAAGTCCTCTATTTCATTTAGGTTATCAAGTTTGTTTCCATGTAAGTGTACATAGTAATCTCTGAAAATATTTTGTATTTCTTTGGGTCAATTGTGATTTGATCTTTTGTACTTCTGATTGTGTTTATTTGGGCTTTTTCTCTCTTTTTCTTGGTCATTCTAGCTAGGGGTCCATCAATCTTGTTAATTCTTTCCAAGAACCAGCTTTTTGTTTTGTTGATGTTTTCTATGATATCTTTCACTTACGTCCCATATTTGGGCTCTTATTTTGGAGATTTGGATTCTTCTGCTAAAGTCGAGATTTTGGTGGTCTTCTCTTTCCAGCTCCCTTAGGTGATTGGTTAGGCTCTCCACTTATGATCTTTCTTTTTTCTTGATTCGTCCTCGTAGTGATATATTTTCCCCTCTTAGAATTGCTTTTATGGCATCTTGGTAAGATGTTTCTTCATTTTCATTCGTTTCCAGGAATCTTTTAATTTCTGCTTTGATTTCACTGTTGACCCAGTAGTTGTTCAGAATCATACTGTTTAGTTTCCATGTCTTTGTGGGCATATTGTTGGTGTTGATATTTATTTTTATTCTACTATGGTTGGAGAATGTGCATGGCAACATATCAACTTTATGGAATTTGTTTATGCTTTATTGATGGCCAAGGATGTGATCAAATCTTGGAGTACGTTCCATGTGGTGATGAGTAGAATGTATATTCTGTGGTTGTTGGGTGGAATTATCTGTAGGTATCTATTAATTCATTTGGTCGAGTGTCAAGTTTAGGTTCTGGATCTCTTTGTTGACTTTTCACCCTGATTATCTATCTAGGGCTGTCAGTGGGGTATTCAAGTCGCCTGCTATAATAGTGTTAGAGTCAATAACTTTTGTAAGTTTATATAGTAGTTGCTTTATGAATGCTGTTGCTCCTGTGTTGAGTGCATATTTGTTTAGGGTGAATAGTTCTTGTTGATGGATTGAACATTTTATCATCATGTAGTGTCCCTTTGCATCTTTTAAAATGTTTGATAGCTTATAGCTTCTTTTGTCTGATATTAAGATTGCAACTTCTGCCTTATTTTGTGATCCATTTGCCTGGAAACTCATTTTCCATCCTTTAACTTCGAGTATGTGCATCCCTTGTATTGAGATAAGTCTCCTGGATCCAGCAAATAATTGGGTCATGGTTTCTTATCCAGTTTGCCATTCTGTGTATTTCAGTGGTGCTTTAGTCCATTCACATTCAGGCTGGTTATTGAAATGTGATTATCACTGTCATGAGGTTCTTGCAAAGTTTTGTTTGCTTGTTTTCTTTTGACTTTGGATTTGATGCATGTGTGTGTATTCAAGTTTCTTGTTTCACTGCATTCTCTCTTGATCCTGTGCTCTGCTGTTCTCTTGGGAAGTGTGTGGTCAATCTTTTTTTTTTCCTTTCTTCTGTGCTTAATGCCTTTTTTAAGTGTCTCCTGTAGAACTGGTCTGGAAGTTGTATAATATCTTAGGGAGTAGATGTCTGGGAAGGATTTTCATTCTCCACCACTGATGAAACTGAGCTTGGTTGGAAGGAAATTCTTGGTTGAAATTGTTTATCTTTTAGGACTTTGAATATAGGACTCCAGTTCCTTCTTGCTTGTAGTGTTTCTAATGATAGACCTGCTGCTATTCTGATTGGTTTTCCCTGGTAGGTAGTCTGACCTTTCTCTCTTGCTGATTTTAGAATTTTTTTCTTTGTACCTACTTTTTGTAGGTGAATTATTATATGTCTAGGGATTGGCCTTCTCATTTGATGTCTTGTGGGGGTTCTCTGAATCTCTTGTGCGTGGCTGGTCACATCTCTAGTGATATGGGGAAAGTTTTCTTGGATTACCTCCTGGAATACTTGCTCTATTTCTCTTTCTTCTTCTGGGATACCAATCAGGCATAGATTCAGGCTCTTGATATAATTGCACATCTCTTATAGATTTTGTTCTTTCTTTCTGAGTCTTCTTTCTATGTTTTTTCAGATCTGGTTAATTCCATGTTCTGGTCTTCAAGTTTTGAGATTATTTCTTCAGCTAGATTAGTTCTGCTTTCCAAGCTTGCCATCTTGTTATTTATTTACTTACAGGATGAAATTTTTTATTGCCAAAATCTTTGTTATAAGTTATTCCAGTGTTGCATCTTGTCTTTCTTGAGTCTTATTCACTCTTTCCATCCATTCCCTAATACTTGCCATACTCTGGGGCCAGTCGTTTTTGACTTCCATTTTTTGGGCACCAAGGTCTAATTTTTCAGAAGTTTTGTCTCTGGACACTTGAAATTTCCTTAGGTCTTCCCTTGGTGTTTCCTCATTTGTGACAGATCTCTTGTTTTTCTCTTTGGTTCTGTTATTCAGAGTCAGTGGGAGAGGATTTCCCTTCTGATGTTTGCTCAGTCCTCTATTCTTCCTTGATCCAGGCTCTGGATTTGTTCTATTGTGAAATAAGATGGCGGATGGGATGCTTTGCTGTCTCTTGTAGTTTTTGAAATTTGAATAAAGTAGTGGATGGGGCACTAGGATTCAGAAACTACTTACACATTACAATGTTCACTTATTGTGGCATGTGTTCTCTGATACCCACTCCCCACCACCACTCTATATTATGATGCAAAGCAAAACCAATGCAAAAAACAATTGAACACACACACACACAGAGACATGTACACATACCCAAAACAAACTGGAATAACAACAAAGTGAAATAAAACAAACAAACAAACAAACAAACAAACCAAGAAAACAAAACACACACACACACACATGCCTAGCACAAAGTGAATAGAGAAGAAAAACTGAAAGACCAGAGGTAAAAAAAAACAAGGGAATTCAGGTAGAACCCTCACACATATATTGGCATACATCTTAAACGATTAAAAATTAAAATAGAAAATCTCAGAAGAACAAAAGAGCAAAAACAAACCAACAACAACAACAAAGTTGAAAGATGAATATTCAATCATTCACATACATACACAAACAGAAAATGACAAATAAAAGAAGAAAGAAACAGAAAAAGAAAAGAAAATTTGGGGGGATGCAGATCAAACCCTCACATACATATTCATACACAAAGGAAAAATATTTTAAAAATAGATGAATTAACAAACAGTCAAAAAAAATTTTTTTTTAATTTTAATTAAATTTTTTTTAAAAATTCCTCTTGTGGCAGGCTCTGTAATTGTTCCTCTAATCAGGTCTCTCCTGCAGAGCCACTTTTTTCATTCTTTCCTTAGTGTCTGAAGCAGAGAAGGAGATGGGCAGTGGAGCTGAGTGGTGCTGCAATCCTCCCCTCCCACTCTCATATGGTCAGGGAGATCTCCTCTGGTGGGGAGGTACAAGACTGTCTCTTCTCCAGGTATGTACTCACAGGAGGTGTCCCAGCCAGGCCTGTCCTAGAATGGAGTTCTCCATTGAGACTAACGTCCAAGCTCTGCCTGGGTTTGTGCCTCTCAGTCATGCCCCAGCTGTGTGGGTCTGATGTTCAGAGAATTGCTAGGGAGGAGGGGGTTTGGGTCAGCCTCACACTCACCAATGATCTTTCTGGAGTTCTTCCTCATTCTTTTCTGGCCACATCTTTTGTCCCACATCTGGATCAGGGTAGGGGATGCGGCGCCTGGAACTCAGCACTCATCAGGTCCCTCTGAAGTTTGTGCTTTCAGGATATTCACTCTGGGTGACGATCAATCCCTGAGTAGTTGCTCGACCAGTCACAGAGATCAGATCAGTTGCTTTGTGGTGTGCAAGTCAGAGCACTTTCCTGCCCTGCCTTCAAGATGGTGGCAGGGTGCCTCTTGTCTTCTTTCGTCGGACTTTGCCTCTGGACTCCCTCCACAGTCCCTGCTGTCAGTGTCCTGCCAGGAGCTGAAGTAGTGAGGCAAAACCAGGAGCCAGCAGTCTCTCTTCTACTGCAGTGGTGAGGGAGAACCTGGGGCGATGGTTTCACCCCGCTGTTTTTTCGCAGAGAACTTTTGTCTGTTTTAACAAAAAATAATGGCACTTGGCTTCTGCAACCTGGGAAGAGCCAGGACCAAACAGAGAAGTAGCAGCACCAGCTGTTGCACCAGGACCCTAGCCACTTGCTCATGAGCTCCCACTTAGACAGTATCTCCCACCATTTGCTTCTCAGGGAGAGTTTGTTGATTTTTTTTTAAAAAAGAAATAAAAAGAAAATGGCGCTCAGCTTCTGCTTCCGGGAATTGCTAGGGTCCAAGCCCAGCAGCTGTGGCTCCAGCTGCTGCACTAGGAGAGCCCTGGATGCTAGCTCCTTAGCCCTCACTCAGTCAGTCAGTCACACGCTCACTCGCTCACCAGCACATACACAAAATTTTCCATATACTCACTCACTCACACAGGGACTTGCAGAGTCCGACTGGCTCTGCTACCATCTTCCCGACCTCTCCGTGTCATGTTTTATGATCTAACCTTGGAAGTTAGGCTGTCACTCCAACTGCATTTTAATTATTGAGGCATATAAAAATCCTGTCCAGGTTAAAGGGAGAGTAGATTTCATCTACTGCAGGAGAATGGCAAAGATGAAGAGTAAGTGGGACTGGAGATTTACCGTGGTCATATTTGGGAAATAAAGTCTGTCACCCTTGGTTTGACTCTACTTGGCTCCACTTTCCTCTGCAAGAAAAGCAGCAAGAGAGCAGGTAGCAAAAATTGTATTCAGCAGCCCATGACATTGGGAGGAAACCTCCTCTGCAAGTGTTCTCTTTTTCTTTCTGTATTGTTTAGTTCTGCTGCACTTTACACCCCTTAAAATAGTTCAATACATCCCTGGAATATTCAGGCTTTTAATGTGTATGTGTGTGTGTGTGTGTGTGTGTGTGTGTGTGTGTGTGTGTGTATGTGTGTATACACACACACATGTGTTAGGAGTCCTTTCTGTTATTTTTCTGTTTCGTCTGTCTTCTCTTGCCCTGATCAGTGAATAGCCTGCCAGAGATCCTAGAAATGATCATTAGGGGGATGAATTAGGTTCTGCTTTGTATTCGGCCCAAAGTCTAATGCGAATAGAAGCTGACAGTAAATCAACAAGAAAAGTAGACCTGGGACATTTCCCTCTGTGTAAGAGTGCTGACTCATTTCCTCATCACATTAGAGAATGTATTACAGTGAATGTTCTCATGGTGACAAAGAAGATAAGATTTCGTGCTAATGGACCTTTTTGGGTTCCGTTTTCTTTGATTTAGTATTATTTTATGACTAGAGCAGGGATGGAGATATTATATATATATTTTTAATTATGACAAATGAATATGGCATATATTTATTTTACCACTAAATCTTAAATAAACCCAATGAAAATATAACAGTATAACTTGCATAATTAAGAGAGAGAAAGCATTTTTTTAAAAAGAGACAAAATGAGATTGTACTATACCTTACATCCTAGTACTAGAAAAAATAATACTTAATTAGCTGGATAGTGCCTTTTATTATTACACCAGTATTATATCAAAGCAATTTTCATATAGCATTTCATATTGTATTAAATATACATGAAGTCATGAAGGTTAACAGTAGATCTACATGGAAATTCTAAGGCAGCTTTCTAAATATCATGAAACTAATATTAAGTCACTAGAAAAGATAAATCGAATCTAATTCAAACAGTAAACATAAAGTAACCTCTATGTACCGGGCACAGTGAGGAATTCGAAGATGCAACTCCCTAAAGTAAATAGAGCATGCAAATAATTTTAAGCTATCATCCATTTGTTGACCTTGACATGCACAGCATTAAGCTAGATAATTCAGTACTCAGGTAGGATATAACTTGCCCTTCAGAGATTTTATAATTTGTTTTAGATGAATAGTAAGAATAGAAAAAAATAATTAATATTTGAAAGCAATTATTTCCTTTAAAAACTTGAGCCCAAACACTTTTGTAAAGACAATTATATTTCTGAAATAAAAAGAGAGAGGAAAAAAAAAGATCAAGAGAGAATAAAGTATTTGTGAAGAAGGGAATTTTAAATCACACCTGAGAGGGGGAGTAGGGTTTCTACAGATAAAGGGAAAGAAAAAAGATATTTTTAGAAAAGTGAAAGAACACAAAATAAGCACACCCGTTGCGATGAGAGGAAATGCCCTCGATAGAAAGAAATACCACTTGGAACAATAACAAGAGCAGCTGTCGTCTGTGTGGCACTATAGAAAGTAGGGGCGCCGGGCTCGGTGGCTCAGCCTGTAATCCCGTGACTTTGGGAGGCTGAGGTGAGTGGATTGCCTGAGCCCGAGGATTCGAGACCCACCTGGGCAGCGAGACCTCATCTCCACAATAAATCAAAAAATCAGCCGGGGGTGGTAGCGCGCGCCTGTAATTCGGGCTACTCGGAAGGCTGAGGCGGAAGGATCGCCGGAGCCCAGCAGGTCGAGGCTGCGGTGGCTGGGAGCGGCCACTGCACTCCAGTCTGGGTGACAGAGTGAGACTCCAGCTCAAAAAAAAAAAAAGAAGAAAAGAAAGTAGGGGCTTCAGGGCTCTGGGGTTTTCTTGTCTCTGCATTTCTGCTGTTCTCACTGTGCAATGAGGACAACTATAATATCCCCATTGTGGTGGCAAACATTAAATTACACAATGCTAACTTCTGTGAAGCATGTAGATATTAAACTGTAAACCTTGCTGTAGACGGGATTGTTGCTGAATGCTAAAACAGTATCCCTTTTTCTATTCAGCACTATCCCAGCATAGTGTGGATAACTTAGCTACAGTAGTAACATGAGTCTTTCAGTCTATGGCAAGCAGCTGGTTATTGCAAATGTAGTATTAATGTCAGTTACGCCCCTGGAAAAACCCAATATGAGCCTTAAATAAAGGAGAGACAGGTTAGGCCTGTTTTAGGAGTTTCCTTTCACATGGTGCTGTTCTCTTTAAAACATGACTAAGGAATTTAGCTTAATAAATAAAGTGTATGAATGACTGTACGAATGATAATGAAGGATGGATGGAAAATTATGGGACTTGAATGAAGACTGATCAGGGTTCAAATACTGGCTTCACTGTACAGGCATCGTGCCTCAAGCAAGTCCCTGAAGGCCTCTGGGCCTCACTGCTCAAAGGGACAAACAAAAACTTCCTTTTACGTCACAACTTTATTGTCTACTTTGTGTATATGTGTGCATGCACACGTGCATGCGTGAGTGTGTGTGTATGCAGAATGTGTAAACATTAAGTAACTCAGAAGGGCAAGAACACTGCAAACCATTATACCAAGTTTAATTGCACTTGTGCTTGTTTGAATAAATGAGAGTGAGTTTCTTTCCCATTAGATTTCTACCAGTTTGTGCTGTTCTGTCACACTTTAAGATATATTGCATAAAAGTGTGCTGTAAATAAAGCATATTTACTTTCTATAATTCTTAGTTTCTTAGATACTAATTCTCAGGGCCTTTATTCTTCAAACTAAGTAAAGTTTCAAAGTTAGGGTCCAAGAACCAGGGAATATTTGAAAAGAAAATTATCTGAAGAAAATCTCAAGAGAAATTTTCTCAAGTCTATTTTACTTTGCATGTCTGTTTTTTGTTTTGTTTTGTTTTGTTTTGAGTTGGAGTCTCACTCTGTCGCCCAGACTGGAGTGCAGTGGCCGCTCCCGGCCACCGCAGCCTCAACCTGCTGGGCTCGAGCAATCCTTCCGCCTCAGCCTTCCGAGTAGCCGGAATTACAGACATGCGCTACCACGCCCGGCTGATTTTTTTTTTTGATTTATTGTAGAGATGAGGTCTTGCCTGCCCAGGCGGGTCTCGAACCCGCGGGCTCAGGCCATCCACTCACCTCAGCCTCCCAAAGGCGCGGGATTACAGACTGAGCCACCGAGCCCGGCTTGCATGTCTGTTTTATGGAAACAAAAATATAGAATTCAATGAGATTTGCAGAAATATTCAACTTATAAATTGTTCTACTGAGTTTCACTACTTTGGGTTATTACCAGAGAAATTTTAGGTTTGTACAGAAACTTGGACTCTTTCTTTTTTGCTATTCTGATAGATTTCTTCCTTAGTTTTCATTTATTGTTTGTTTTGTTTTATTTTTAACATATCACATAGCCGTGAGTCGTTATTTTGTGCTATGGTCAATTTGACTCATCTGTAAATACACTAAATGCTTTCTTTCAGAATAGTCAAGCCTTGTAACTGTTCTAATAACTGTCCCCCAAATAGTCTATAAGGTAAGCCACTCTTCTATTGCCAGTGTTCTGTGTTTTTGTCACTGGCTTACAACTGTAGGGGAGAAATTTTAGCTCATTCAGCAGCCTGTATATCTGACAAACTCAATATGGCATATTTGTTACTCATCTGATTTTTTCCTGGTAGCTCCTTCACATCAGCAAAAGGCCCATATTACAATTTTTTCAACAAATATTCTGAGCATCTCTGTGGATCATAGTTGTATATGACACTATCTCCTCTTTGCTAGGTCAGAACATAGTGGAACAAATATGCCTTTAGCAGATAAGCAGTTTCATTTTTACTGTCACATACAAAAACACAAACATCTACAACACAGCGAACCCACTGTTCATAATAGAATAAATGAAAGATAGCTGAAAGCCAAAGCTGGAGAAAGAATTAAAACAATACTACAAAAATAAAGGGCAGATTTTTAGAATTGCAAGTAGTTGATTTTGAAGTCCCATAGAGGCCCGCTAATGGGTGTTTATGTTTATGTAAATATTGCAGATAGCTAGGAACATACAGTGTCTGCTAAATTTTTAAAACATTTTGAAAATAGTAGGCAACTAATGTTTCTCCTAACCATCACATGTCATTTTTTCATCTTTTCTAGAACCTGCTGACTCACTCCGTTTATTGGCTCTGTATGTTCTCAACTAGTTTTCCTCTTATGTTATCAGAGTAACTTTACTTAATTTGTATAATGAGGTCCCAGACCCTTATGGGCCAATGGATATCTAGAGTAGTTAATTTGTCTCTGGATATCTCAGAAAAAAAATTGCTACTCTCTGCCAATGAAGTATTTTAGAGAAAGATTGACTGAATATTAAATTTAAGAAAATGCTTCCAAGTTCACAGAGCAGAAGTTTTTTGATTCATTTTGTTTTTGTTTGTTTGTAGAGGGAAGGATAAGGATATCAGCCTCATTTCTCAATCATCTTTAGTAATGACTTTGTGAAAAATATTTCTGTAAAGGTCAATCTGTTGAAGAAGGGCTACTCAAAATCTTGGCAGAGATCGACCTGTGCCTACAAGGCTTGGAACAAATGGATAATAAGATAAAAAGTTGAGCAATTAGCTAGAGATAGCTAGAGGATATAACTACTATGACTAATCAGTGGGCACAAACAGCAAATCAATTAAGAATAAGCCTAATAAAGTCTTCAGGAATATTCACACTACAAAGGTATTTCTTCTGTTCAACTTCACTAAATTATGGCAATGACTATGGAGGGTTTGGCTGCCTCCTTCTCTAAGAGCAAGCACCCTGTGAGGATGGGGCAGTTATCTCTGCACTCTAGTCCCCATGAAGTAACTGAACTCTCTCCATGAATCCATGAATAAAAAATGCAAAGGAAATTTTGAAGTAGCTGGGGACCTGCTACACATGTCCTTTAAAATCTAAATCTAACTTGTAACTCATTTATATATTTATTCAGTAAATATTGAGCACCTACAATATGCTGTACACCTTTCCAGAATACATCTGTGAACATCACAAGGAGCTTCATTCAGAGAGCTTCCATCCAAGTGAGAGAACTTCTCCACAAATATAAAAATGTGTAATTCAGAAATAGTATTAGCATTCCCCCCAAATCATTCAGCAGGTAAGTAGCTAAGCCAGGACTTAAACCCATAACCAAAGGCTATTTATTTCACAAAGCTAATACAAGTAGAATTGGGTCTGTATATCCAAACTGAGCACACAAAAGTATGCTAATCATTTCTATATAGTTAAAAAGTCTTATACCTGTATATTAGGACTATATCATTTTTAAAAGATCTATTTCCAGGATTACTTCTAAGTAATATTCATAAAAAATCATGACCTTAAAAAGGAGGGAAAAGAACACCAGAACTTGAGACAACGTAGAATGCACATATTTTGGTAGAAATATTCTTACTGGCAAGTTTCTTCATTTTTATTTGAATAAATTGCCAAGTCTAAATTACAAAGACATTTCAGTCTTCCTTTTTCTCTCTCACCGAGAATATTTTTTCAGGACTCTATACTAAAAGGTACCACACAAGAATCAAATAAGTGTTAAAGGAAATTATGTTTTTAAAGAGTTTCTTAAAATATTAAAATATATAGCCGGTCTCGGTGGCTCAGCCTGTAATCCCACGCCTTTGGGAGGCTGAGGTGAGTGGATTGCCTGATCCCGCGGGTTCGAGACCCGCCTGGGCAGCGAGACCTCATCTCTACAATAAATCAAAAAATCAGCCGGGCATGGTAGCACATGCCTGTAATTCCGGCTACTCGGAAAGCTGAGGCGGAAGGATCGCCGGAGCCCAGCAGGTCGAGGCTGCGGTGGCCGGAAGCAGCCACTGCACTCCAGTCTGGGCGACAGAGTGAGACTCCAACTCAAAAAAAAAAAAAAAAAAAAATATTAAAATATAAAAAGTATGTATTTTCATGTGTTATCCATTCAATGCAAAATATATAAGCCACAAATTACTTCATTGCATCTAAGATCTTATTCTTCAATGCATTTTATTTTTAGTTTTTTAGGAGTTCTTAATCTAATCTGAAATATCCAGGTTGTTTGAGTTAGACATTCCATTTGGCCTCTCCATTCTTCAGCCTAGGAGAAGATATCAATGACTACCTCAGGACAAACTCACAAATTTCTGTGCACTCCAAGGTGTGGAAGAGGGAGCTGGTAAATATTTCTACAATCATCCCACAAGATGTCTGAAAAGTGCTGGTGGTCTCCATAGTGGTCTCACAGTCAGGAAAATAAAGATCTCAGAATTCATAAACCTGACAAGCACAGTGGAGGCAGTGGAGATCGGGATCATTGATTCTATGGGGTTGCTATGATTTGCGTGTGTCCTCCAAAATTCATGAATTAGAAACAATCACCCAGCCGGGGTCGGTGGCTCAGCCTGTAATCCCGCGCCTTTGGGAGGCTGAGGTGAGTGGATTGCCTGAGCCCGCGGGTTCGAGACCCGCCTGGGCAGCAAGACCTCATCTCTACAATAAATCAAAAAATCAGCTGGGCGTGGTAGCGCATGCCTGTAATTCTGGCTACTTGTAAGGCTGAGGTGGAAGGATCGCTGGAGCCCAGCAGGCGAGGCTGTGGTGGCTGGGAGCGGCCACTGCACTCCAGTCTGGGCGACAGAGTGAGACTCCAACTCAAAAAAAAAAAAAAAAAAAAGAAACAATCACCAATGAAAGTGTTGAAGGGAGGAACATTTAAGAGGTAATTAGTTTATGAGGGTTCTGCTCTCATGAATAGGTCAATGTCCTTATGGTAGGAGTGGGTTCCTGATAAAAGTTTGAGTTCTGCCCTCTTCCTCTCCTCTCACTCTCTTGCCTTCTTCCAGGGTAACTGTACAAAAAGGGTCTTACTAGATGTGAGCACCTTGATACTGGACGTTTTATCCTTCAGAACTGTGAGATATAAATTTACTTACTTTCTTTTTTTCTTTTTAAGTAGGCTTTATTGAGAGGACTGAAAATCTCCCACAGTGGGAGCAGTCCCAGGGGGATGCCCAAAATTTACTTTCTTTATAAATTGCTCAGTTTGAGTATTCTGCTACAGCAATACAAAATACACTAAGACAAGGTCCATTACAGCAACACAGGTTGAGATCAGCCTAGTTTCCTCCTTTTACCAACTCAATATCTAATCAGTTAATTAATAAATCCATCAAAGACATGCTGCCAAATGTACTCAAATATATCTAGAATATGACTTTTTTCACTATATCTCTGCCACCAGTGCTATACTTCAGGCTATCACTATTGTTACTATCGGGGGCCATGGGCCTTCAGACTGGTTTCCCTAAAATTTATCCTACTCACAGAAGGCAAAGTCACTTAAGTAAAACAAATAAGACCATAATATTTTCCAGCTTTTAATATCTCAGTAATCCCTAAAGTTGTCAGCAAAAAATTCAGACATTTTAATTCACGTGAGAGCCTTCATGATCTGACCATTGCCTTACTTTATTCTTCAGTTTCTGCCATTGTCTGAACATAACAGCTTCTCTGCCTGCTTTTCCTGTGTCTGCCCTAGATATAGAATGGAGTTATAACTAATACAAGGAATACTTAAGGAACAGACAACCAACCATAGGAGAAAAAGAGATGAGTCCGTTTTGGACAGATGTTTCACATGCCTGTGGATGTTCAATTAGATAGCAGTAGTGAGCACACAGAAAAATATGCATGGATGTTGATAGCAGCTTGATACATAATTGCCAAAACTTAAGCAAGCAAGATGTTTTTCAGTAGGTGAATGCATAAACTAGATGCTGTATATTCAGACAATGGAATATTATTCAACGCTAAAAAGAAATGAGTTATCAAGCCATAGAAAGACCTAGAGGAAATGTAAATGCATATATCTAAGTGAAGGAGGATAATTGGAAAAGATCACACTATATAATTTCAATTAAATGATATTCTGGAACAGACAAAATGCTAGAAAAGGTAAAATGATCAATGAATACTAGGGATTGAGGGGTAACAAGGATGGATGAACAGAGGGCAAGGATTTTTATGTCAGTAAAACTACTCTGTATGATCCTATGATGGTAGATACTTGTTGGTATACATTTGTCCAAACTCAAAGAATGCACAACACCAGGATTGAATCTTTATGTAAACTATGGACGTTAGGTGATAATAAGGTGTCCGTGTAGGCTCATCAGTTGTAACAAATGTATCACAGCAGTTGGAGACGTTAATAATGGAGGAGGGTAAGTGATATTAATAAAGAAAGAGGCTATGTTTGTATGGGGGCAGCAGTATGTGGGAAATCTCTACAACTTCCTGTAAATTTTGCTGTGGCAGTAGCGGGATACTTCTGGGGGTGGGACACACAACATCAATAAGGGTACCCAATCTCAAGCCAGGCAAAATGGGGACCAAAGGGAGGCCCAAACTTTGTCTGTACGATGTCCACTTGTATACCTAATCCTGAATTATACCCCACATCTTTAAAATAAAATATATATAAAAAGAAAATACAGCTACAGTCAACAAAACATAAATATATTTAATTAATATATAAATATAATTAACACAATATAATCCTGTTTTATAAACAGAAGTAAACCAACATAATTGTGACTACAAAGTGCTCAGTAAATGATTATTTAAAACAGGCAGGAAAATAAATATCTATAGAACATTAAAAAATATTTGCTGTGAACCTAAATGTAATCTAAAAATGTAAATTCTGTTAAAAAAGAAATATTGTCTATTAACTTGGGTGCAACAACAGTGCTCTTTTATTTCTATAACTAGATTTTCTGGCTATACTAGACACTATTATGTTTGATGCAACAAATATAATAAACATCACTTGTGGGTAACTCGGCAACTTCAGTTGTAGTATAGTTTAAGACTTAATATTATAAAATCAGTACTCTTTTTTCCTCAGGTTGCATCTGGTTGCATTTATGTGCAAAGGAAGTTTTTTTCATCATCATGGATGAGTGTTATGTTTTCATCTTTGTTACTTAGTATTACCAGAGTACAAAGTATCAATAAATATTTGTTGAATAACTGAATTAATAAATAATAAAGTAGTCCCAGACCTAAAACATCTATGACACATTTCTAAAAGATGACATATATTCCAGCAATTGCAACCTTCCTCTTCTTAATTGTAAGGGAAGAGTCTCTTGTTTTATCTAGCTAAAACTTAAAGGAGATCTGAGTATTAAGACCATTAACCTACAATGCTTCTTATGTACTCTTGTTTTCTTCCCTCATCATGACTATCCATTTTATTCCTAGAGTATTCAAAGTATGAAGAGTCTAATTTAAAGTCTTAAACAGTGTTTCTCAATCAAATAAGTACACTAAAACTAGGGACATTTAAAAATGTGTACAGCAAATATTTTGTCACAATCATTACAAGCCTATAAAGAATTCAGAGGCAGAGATCAAAGATGATAAAATATTTAAGACGTTTCAGCACAACAAGAAATTTTTCCCACCTAAAATATCAACCACCTTCCTGTTGAGAACCATAGATGTGAAATATCGGAAATGACATTTAGGAGACCTATACCTAAATTCAAGTCTTTTGATTCCCCAGAATATTAGAACAAGAAATCAGAGGAATGCAAACTTTGGAACTTAGTGAAGTCTAATTAATTTATCACTCCCACAAATCTTAGCTAGATCCATTGACATGTAGATAAAATCTGAGAAACTGGCTGATTTAGCATGCTTAGGATATATCTGTGCTCCATGATTAAGCTCTGGAGAGTACATGCGTGCATGCATGAATGCATACCTGTGTATATTTGTCTGTGTTGTGTGTTTGTGTGTGTGTATGTGTGTGTGTGTATAAGAGTGAGAGAAAGAAGGAAGCAGTAGAAAGACTGAAATGGAAAAACACCTTTAAATATTTGGTAGTTTAAAAAAAAATTTTTTTTCTCTTCCCCACTCCTACAGCACACAGTTCTGTCAAGAAGAGTAAAGTGAAAGATATGACCAATGTCACCTATTATGTGCTGGGAATGATACTATGCTAAGATAAATTGGGTGTTTTTTATAGATGTCACTAATAATCACCAATATTTTTTATTTTCTCTTTCCTGAGTATAAGAAGGATTAGACTTCCCATGATTCTCTTATATCAGACAGAATCATGTTTCTGGCCTATGCACAGTGAATAGGAATGTCCAAGAGATGAAGCAGTAACAAGACTGAATTATCTTGTCTGTTCTTTTGTCCTCTGTTGTGATGACTAGGGACCCTTATGCTGAGATGTCGAGCCACAGGATCAAACTAGCTTGGGTTGCTAATCACCATACAGAAGCCAATTATCTGGAGAGCTGCATAGAACCTGAGCAGAGCCTTAGCATAAGAGGAATAAAAGTGTATTGTATAAAGTTACTGCTATTTGGGAATTGTTTATCACTGCACTTTAGCTTTGCCACCCTAATCAAGACTGTTTTATTATCACCATCAAGCTTAGTGAGTGTAAGTAACTTTCGTTGGATCATAGTTAATAAGCAACTAACCCAGCAGTGAAACCCAGATCTGGCTGTTAAGGTCATGGGATTCCTACAATGCCACCATTGCCTCCCACTAAATTCACAAGGAAGGACAAAACTATGTACTTCGCGGCAACTTGGATGGAATAGAATCTATCATATTCAGTGATCTAACACAGAAGCAAATAATTGAGTACCACGTGTTCTCACTCATAAGTGGACCCTGAACATTTATCATAATACTACATGGAAGGAATTGACATTAACAGGAGCCAGGGTAGTGGGGGGCATATAACATTAATAAGGATACCTAATTCCAAAACAAGTAAAGCGAGGACCAAACTTCACCTGTATGATGACCACTTATGAACCTAATCCTGAGCTGTACCCTACATCTTTAAAATAAAATAAAATTTGTCCTCTGTGATGTCCTAATACATATCTTTTTGTTTGTTTGTTTGTTTATTCTTTCTGCCACCAGTGTGTGAAGGGTGGACATAAAGCAATGGTTTCCTATTTGGTCATCTTACTAAATTTGTACTTTAATATAGACTATACAGCACTTTCTAGTAGAGAAGTTAACTTAAACATATTCTTTGGTTCATGACTCTTTTCTACTATAAAGCTTCTATAATTGGCTTCTTTGTGTTGACTAAAATCAGCTTTAAACTTATTGGAACCATAGAGTTTTCAATTTTAGAAAGAGTTTAGAATTATTTATCTCAATCTTATTTTAAAGAATAGGAAAGCTTATAGGTTCTGTGATTTCTCTGTGGTTACATACTTATAACCAGGAAAATCAGAGAAAAAATTACAGAGAATCTGTATTTATGAAAATACGTAAACTGGGTTTAACCTACTGCATGAGCTTGAGTTATGGAGCTAGAATACCTGGGTTAAATCCAATTTATGTTGGTTGATAGATATGTTAACACCTCAAGTAACTTAAGCTCCCAGGATCTACTTTTCCAATTTGCAGATAAGAAAAATATTATTCCCTTATTTGAGAATAATAATATTGCCTGTCTTGAAAGGTTATTGGGAAGATTAAATGAGTTAATGTAGGCTAATTATTTAAAGTTGTGTCTGGCATACTGAAAGCGCTGTGTTATACAAAAGATTATTATTATCTTTCAAAACAATTCCTCTGTTTTCAGTAGTCCAGTGCTCCGTGTTTTCTTAGGACACACCATTTAAATTCACACAACTACACTTTTGCTACTTTCTCTGGTTGGGTACATGACTTTCCTGCTCATATTTGATGTCATTTGCCTATTTTTCAACGTCAGATTGAAGTCCCACTTATTATTTAAATTATTCTCTGAATACCCCAGCCCTTGTGATCTCTCCAATTGTAGAACTCTGACTGTGTGTGTGTGTGTGTGTGTGTGTGTGTGCGCGCGCGCGCGCGCGCGCTTGTGTGCATCTACCTCACACTCACATTTGGTGCTTATCACATCCTGTCTTATATTATCATATTATCAACAGACCATGATTTTCTCAGTAGCACACCTTGATGAAGCACATTGCTACACTGAAGAGACTTGTGTAGTAAGGAACTGAGGTCAGCTTTGAGACAAAAGTCGGCTAAAAATTGAAGAACTGGAGCTCTCAATTGAATTAGTGAGGAACTAAATTATTATGAAAACTTAGTATAGTTGGAAATGTATACTCCTTAGCTGGGTCTTCAGATGGGACCTCAACTCTGGCCAACATCTTGATTGCTACCTTGTGAGATGATTCAGCTAAGCCTTGCCTAGACTCCTAGCCCACAGACACTGTGAGATACCAGACATGCATCTTAAGCTGCTATGTTTATGATCATCTGCTATACAGCAATAGATAAGTTACAAACTTGGGATGGTAGAAGGAAGAAAAGCAGATATTAGTATCTCACTTTCAAGATAGAGCAAAGGAAACAATTTGAAGCACATAGTTTAGTGTTGATAAAATGTCATGTAGTAAATATACTACATATACATTTTCATGTCTTATAGTAAATGTAATACTTTGGAGGAGTTATGTAAAGAGAAACTCAAACGTCATGTCTTAGAAAGTTTTTCCTAGGTGGAACATCTCCCCGATTGCATGATAAATATATTTCATTATCTGCAAATAACAGCAAAGAGCTTGCTTGCTGAACAAGATGTCAGTTTTCTTCCACTGCACAAAGATTTGAGACCTTGAGGGAACTTACAATTTAATCAAGAAAAAGACCAGATAGAGTGTCTTTTCTCAGCACCGATCTCTACTCTCAAAGCTTCTCATTTATTTCTTGTTTACTCTATTTTCTTCTTGCAATGTTACCTCATTAGACAGGCGTGAATGTTACAATGTAAGAATAAAAAAGAAGAGCACTTTTGCCCTCCTCCCAGGTGAATTTTCCATACACTTACCCAGGATATAGATAGTGCTTATTAACGTATAAAGAACTGCAGCGCAGCTAAAAATATTTGCCTTATGAAAATGTTGCCATACAGCTGAAAATATCTGTCATATAAAAGCTAATCTGCCTTAATCCAATAGAGGTAGCATGTTGTATAATAAAGAACAAGAATTTAGAAGCTAGAATACATTTGCATTTGAATCTTTCTTCTACAATGTGCCGGTGTTGAGACTTTTATTGTTTCTAAATCTCAATGAATCTTTTTTCTCATCAGTGAAACTGAGGTGAAAACAGCTATCTCAGGGTTACTTTGATAAGTAAATTAAGTAATGAATATAGTGTCTTTGTGATCTTCTGATAGTTTTCCAAATATCAATTACCTTCTCTCTACCTCCTCCCTGTCCCTTCTACCCACCACACAAATTCACACAGGCAAATCTACAGTTCTTTCCACACGGTGTCCAGGTTATACTGCTCACATAGAACTGATCTTTGGCATAGCACAGCAAGAGCCACAGTTCACAAAAACACTTTAACTTCTTTGTGGTGCTGTGGACTGAGTTCTTTATTTTTTCTTGAAAGCCAGCAGAATTTTTTAAAAAGTAGATAAATTGTATGTATCTATTATGAACAATGCAATATTTTGAAATATATCTCTCTATTGTAAAATGACTAGATCTAGCTAATTAACGCATGCATTACCTCATGCAGTTATCATTTTTGTGCTGAGAATACTTAACATTCACTCTCTCAACATTTTTCAAGAATACAATATAATTCCAGGGCAGGAACTTGGCCTGCAAAAGGAACAGTGAAGTGGCCTTGTAGAACCTGAAAAAAAAGAACAAGAAAAAGGAAAGTGAAAAAATAATATAATACATTGTTATTAACTATAGTCATCATGTTGTATATTAGCTCTCTTGAACTCATTATTCCTATCTAACCGAAAGTTTTTAACCTTTAGCCAGCATCTCCCCAATATCCCTCCCTCCCATGTCCCTAGCCCCTGATAACCACCATTTTACTCTCTAGTTTTATACTATCAACTTTTTTATCTTTATTTTTATTTTACTTTTTGGGTTGGTGTCTCACTCTGTCGCCCAGACTGGAGTGCAGTGGCCGCTCCCGGCCACCGCAGCCTCTACCTGCTGGGCTCTGGCGATCCTTCTGCCTCAGCCTTCCAAGTAGCTGGAACTACAGGCACGTGCTACCACACCCGGCTAATTTTTTGATTCACTGTAGAGATGAGGTCTCGCCAAGTTGTCCCGGCAGGTCTCGAACCCGCGGACTCAGGCAATTCACTCACCTCAGCCTCCCAAGGCGCGGGATTACAGCCTGAACCACCGAACCCAGCTTATCAACTTTTTTAGATTCTGCATATGATTGAGTTCAAACAGTATTTGTCTTTCCGTGCCTGGTTTATTTCACTTAACATAATGTCTTTTAGATTTATCTATGTTATTGCAAATAGTAGGATTTTCTTCTTCTTTGTGGCTAAATAGTATTACAATGTTTATATATATGACATTTTCTTTATCCATTGATGGACACTTAGACTGATTCTGTATCTTAACCACTGTGAATAAAGCTGCAATAAACATGGAAGTGCAAATAGTACCTCACACCACTATAGTAGCTGTTGTCAGAAAGACAAAAGATAATATGTGTTAGCAAGGATGAGGGAAAAAAGAAAATCTTTGAATACTATTGGCGAGAATGTAAATTAGTACTGTCACTATGAAAAACAGTATGGAGTTTTCTCAAAAAACTAAAAATAGAATGACTATATAATATAGCAATTTCACTGCAAAGTATATATCCAAAGGTCTGTGGAATTTTCATGTAAATGTTTTGTTCCCATTGTTCATCTCTGAGACACTCAGATGAAGTTATTCATCAAGCTGAATAAATATTTGGTACCAGGGAGATTAGATTTCAAAAATGACCCAGGATCACTTTTGACTCTGATTCAGAACAAATCTGTTGCTATGTTTATAGATATTCAGATGTACATATAAACTTTTAAGAGTTTTCTTTCATATTTGAAAATGCTAAGCTCTAATGTGTTTTCCATTCTGTGAGTCAGTTGCAGGTTGTCCATGTGCTTTTTTGATAAATTGACATTTGTCTACTCCTTGCCAGAAAGAGAGATATTTGCCATTGTTCTCCAACCAGTTTTAATTAATTTGACCCATGTCACAAAGTTCAGCATTTGGTTAGTCATTATTTTTGTTGTGTCAAAAGAATTATTCAGCTTTTTCTCATCATTAAATAAGTTAGTATATTAACCTGAACAAGGAGGTGACTTTAATTTTGCCTTAGAGTGAATATCATACTATTTACCCTTTGGCTGAAGTAAAAACTTTGAAATTGCATAAACTGGGCCCATTTTTTAGTGTGCCCGCTACCTAAAATGTAATTACATAATTTTTCACTATTAGCTAATTTTTAAATTAAATTTTGGAATATATTTTCTGTCAGTGTTAGTTTGAGTCCATAGAGACATATGAATTAGCCTTCCAAACTGTATTGAGTTTAGTGGTAGCACTAGGCAAGACACTACAGCTTGGATAATAATAGTAGGAATTATATATCCAGCCTTCCTATTTCAGTTATTTGCAATGAGGTGTTAATGAAGCTGACATCTTAGATTTAGTCAATTGAATTCTAAATGCACATATTGCCTTAGCATTATCCAGAAATTCAAAATGCATGTATTTTGTCATTTGAAGTCAAGAAGAATTGCTAATAACTACATGAAAAATCTCTCATTTTACCTGAAAAAATGTTTCTACTATAAGCCCAATGAATGCTGGATTAGTTGGAGGACTGGACTTTAACATAAATAAAGTATAACGTCTTTTAAGTGATATAATGTTAGAACACTATCTTAGTTTGGATTTCCCCCAAAACAAAGAGGAGGCAAGGACATGGTGCACGTGCAGGAAGGTTTTTAAGAATGGGATCCTGGGAAAGATCTGAGAGAGTAAAAAAAGAGAAAAAGGAAAAGTTACAGAGAGAGAGAGAGGAGAGACGATGAGAGGAAAGGAGGGCAGAGGAAGGAAGAGGAGAAGGGAGGGGAGAAGAGAATGGAGGGGAGAGGAAAAGGGAGGAAAGGAGAGGAGAGAAACAGAGAGAGGGAGAGAGGGAGTAGAGGAGAGAGAGAGATAGAAGAGAAGAGAGACAGGAGAGAAACAGCGGAGAGGAGAGAGAGGAAGAGAGAAAAAAGAGAGGAGATGGAAACAGAGAGGGAAGAGAAAGAGAGAGAGAGAGAGAGAGAGAGAGAGAGAGAGAGAGAGAGAGAGGGAGGGAGGGAAGGAGGAAGAGAGAGAGAGAGAATGAGTCTGCCAGGATTTATGAGAAAAGTATAGAATAGAATGCCACTCAGAATTGTTCACATAATGAATAGGAGGAGTAATATTCTATCTCTGATCCCCAAGTGTTCAAGAACATTCTTTAGAGTATTAACTGTTCTGTGCTTCTGGAATATTCTAACATCTACGGGCAGCGATATCCTAAATACCATGTTATGAAAGACCTTGAGACAAAATGAGAGAAGATAGGTTATGAAAGACTTCAAATGACAAAATGAGATTTGAGGTAGGACATTGATGGAACAAGGTGAATCCAAGCCCCCTGGATTGGGGGGCCCAAGCAACTGAATTGGAGTTGTGCCATTGGTATATAATGCCATCACCTCTGTTTGAGTAGAGTTTTCCTTTGAAATTCTTTTCCAGCCAGTTCCTAAAATTTCCTTCTTGGTAAACTCTAAATCAAAGATAAGTTCAAAAGGTGAATGCCTACTACAGAAAAAATCAAATACAAAATCACTTTATTATAAAAGTGGTGGGTCTCAGAGATTTCATGAGCAGGTAAGTAATTTGATGACACTTGGTTCCTGAAAGCCGCAGGCATCAAGAAATGAGAAAAGAAACATATAGTTAATTCTAATTCACCTTACAATTGTTTTTGGTGAGCTGATCAGTAATATAATTTTTCACACTGTTACACAATTGTCATAGCTAAATGCGTTAACTATGAGCACACATAGACTTTAAAGTCATTGTCTAAATTATCTATTGGTAACAAACCATCCCAAAATGTAGTGACTGAAAACTATTGTGTTATATCTCAGTATTTGGGGGGCTAGGAATCTAAGCATAGTATATATAATTAGAGTGATTTTTCTGCAGCAACTGAAGTGACTCAGTGATATTCAGGTGGTTGATATGCTGGTTTGGGAATCTAAGATGGTTTTGCACATATGTCTGACACTTTGGTGAAGATGACTGCAAGGCTGGACTAGATTTTGACTGTACACTGAAGAATCTGTATATGCCTACTTTTGCATAGTGTTCTCAAGAGTAAGTAGATTTCTTACAAGGCCCCTTGAAGACCTCAAAGAGAGTAATTCTTGAGGTCTGAGTAGAAACTGGAAATTTCCTAAAATATGACCTCTACAGTACCATAGTGTCACTTCTGTCATATACAATTAATCAAGCGTTTCACTAAGCCAGTGCAGATCCAGAGAGGGGAATTAAACTCTATTTCTTAATGCAAGGAGTAGCAAATAATTATAGCCATCTTTAATCTGTTGCAGCTGTTATATTTGATCTTGACTTCAAATTAATGATTTTAAGGGACTCTAAGAATGCTGTGCAGTTTTGCTTCACCACAGTAAGGCCTCTCCTCTTAAAAGGCAAAAAAAAACAAAAACAAAAACAAAACTAAACTCCAGTTTACATGTCAGTCTCAGAAGGAAAGGGTAGTCAAAGACTAAATAAACAACATAATTTTGAAAGCAGATGGAAATACTGTAAATGTTTATTATACTGATTGCTAATGAAACTTTGGAATGTGGTTTAATAATTAGTTTCATACCTTGAAATGCTTAATATCATATAGTTAGTTCCCCCCGTTTTGACAAGATTCATTCATTATACAAAAACATCTTATCTAAATAAAATATTTATAACACTTTTCATGAAGAGTTTTGTCACATCTAGAACAAAATACAGTTTTATGTTTTAATTATACCCGTTATTTATGTTTTAACCATACCTGTTATTGAGTATATGCTCGAAGGTGTCATATTATTTTCTAAAAATCCTTGATAAATTAGCAGTGGTAGAACTTTTCTGTTCATATAATTTCCCATTAATAATTAACAAAGCAAATCTCTGTAGTATCAGATTTCTCACAGGTTTACTTTTGGACTTGACCGTTTATAGCTTTTAGAGTAAGTTGTAGGCAGTCTTCCATTTCTCCTGTGCCATACAGGAATGTGTTTAGCATCTGTGTGCTTACTTGGAACGTAATGAATCCCAGAGGCTCCTGTGTTTGTCTTAGTACTCCCAAAAGAACAACTTGAACAAAGATAACAGTCACAGAGTCAGCAGTCCCTCCAAGACTGAGTAGAAAATGACTGTACTAGTAGCCTCAGGACATTACCACTGATTGCCAATTTTGTCTGACTATTGAATAAATAGAAGAGCAGTTCACCCTTTACAGGCCCTATTGTGGAGATGTAAATTTTCCCTTTCACTCCAAAGCACTGGTCTCTCAGGGGTGGCAGTGAAACCATTAACCAAGTGGATAATGAGGCAGATTGAACTCTGAACCTTGATCATGTTCCAGGCAAGGTCATAACTTAGTAACAATTTGATTATAGATCCCCCTTGTGTTCTCATTTAGTGTTCCTCTCTGAGACCTATTTTAGAGCTTCATCTTACCCCAGGTATTTGCCCTGTTCAGAGAGAGGTCTTATTTGCTAGATAGCAGTCTTATATGAAAGTCTGGTCTACTGCAAACTTTCTAAAGTTTCTCTTGTCTCTAATATTTCCCACTAATCTAATCTAAAAATCATTCCCAAATTAACTATTCCAAAGGAAAATTAAGGTTTGTAAAGTGTGGGGGGAATGTTATTGCCTGGCATCTTGTGTCTTAATCCAGAATGCTCCATGACCCTAGGTCTATCATCTACCCTCCTCCTAGTGTTTCCACTTCCAGGGCTGCTCCCCTTCTCCGACATGAAGACCCTCCTTAGAAGTCACCTTCAGAAAGTTGTCCCTGACACCCAGACTAAGATGTTTATTTCTACCTCCTCTGAAACCCCATTATGAGTTACTTACACATTTCTTATAGTACATATTTTTGTCTGTTCTATAGTGTAGATATTCTGAAGTAACCCCCCTTCTCACCACTGAATGCACTATTTGAATGCTCTTTGCAGAAACATTTATTTTTATTTTAAAGGGCAGTTTTTGTACAAAAGAGTTTTTATTTTGAAAGCCCATTAACAAATGTACTTAGTAAAGAGTATAAACAGAATTTTAAAGTATATATACTGAAATTTAAATATCCCTCCTACCTCAGACTCCGAATCACCTTGACAGAAGCACCTACTGTTAACAGTTCATTGTTTATACCTTCTAATAAATGGTACTGCATCTACAAATATTAAGACACTGTTCTGTGCCATAGGTTTATCTTTATAATTAACAATTCATTAAGTCTTTTCTACACTAGCACATATTAATCTATTTAGTTACAATATTCCATTGTATACACATACTATAATTTATTTAAATAGTACCATGTTGACTACATGTAGGTCATTTACATTCTTTTGACATTAGTAATAATGCTACAATAAAATTATTGTATTATATTTATGCACATATACAAGTACAACTTATGATCATTTCCTATAAGCAGAATTTCTGAATCAGCAGATATATTTTACCAGATTGTCCTCCAAAGAAAATGAATCAATTTATATAAAAGTTTTTTTTTAAATTTCAGGTTTTATTTATGAGTCTTAGAATTAAAGTTAACTTTATATGGAATATACTTTTTTCTAGAAATTTTACACAACACGTTGTTATTTTATATAACAACTTATCCAATATACCTTACATTTATTCTTTATGTTTGGGAAAAAACATAGTGCTGTGAATCCCACTGGGATCTGGATTCCAGGCTGGAGAGATATGGTATTAGTATAGATAGGTGTGTGTGTGTGCGTGTGTGTGTGTGTGTGTGTGTGTGTGTGTGTGTGTTGAAAGAAAAAAAGTATTTTTCCTATTTATGCATAGTGAATCATTGATAGATCCCTTCCAACTATATATACCACCAGTTCTCCTTGAAAGATAGATGACGTATGTGGTAGGAGGAATTCTAAGATGACACCCAATTATTATGCCCTTTTAAAATTCCCTCCCTTTGAGTGTGAAAGGAACGTTTTAATTTCATAGAATATTATTTCTAGTATATGTTAACTATATGACAAAATGGCTTTTACAGATGTAATTGAGGTCCCTAATAGTTGATCTTGAGCTACTCCCAGGGAGTTTATCCTAGATGGGCTGACATTTGTGTTCTTTAAAGGATGTTAGAATCAGGAGACAGTTGTCTTGTTTTGAGAGAGCCTCATGGTTAGAATCTGAGGGAGGGGGCTTTAGTTTTTGAAAGCTAATGGCCAGCTAGAAAATGGTAACCTCAGTCCTATAGCTTTAAGGATCTAAATTCTGCCAATAACCTAAATAAACTTCGAAGAATACTCTGAATTTGAGGTCAGATCACAGCTTTGGCCAGTAATTTGATTATGACTTGTGAGACGATGAGAAGAGACTCAGTTAACCTATGAGCAGAATTCTAATTCAGGGAAATAGTTGTGGCAATTTATTGCAAAGAAGAGACAATTAACATGTAATGGGGCAGAAAAGTAGTATTACTTGATGGTTATCAGCTGAGGATATAGAATGGGGTCTAAGATCTATCCCCAGCAGACTTGATGTAGTATTTGTGTAACTTTAGATAACATCTCTTATCCTCAGTTTCTTCATCTGTAAAATAGGTATATAACACTTATATTCAATGGTTGTTATGAGCATTAATGAACTAATGTAAGTTTTATATTTAATGCACTGCTTGACACATTGTGACTGTTCAAATAATTATAGCAACAAATATTGTTTAAATATAGTCTTTATTTCTGGATTTTTTTCATTGTTAATACCCAAAGTCCACATTAGACTAACCCCACAGGATATGTGGAAACATTTAAGAGCAATTATGCATCTGTAAAAATGATTTTCTGAAATATCACATTTTCCTTGAGATATATCTCTCAGACTTAAAGTACTCAAAACTTGAGACTGCTTAATACAGTTAAATGAATCATCATCAAATGCACTCAAAAGATGTTGATAAAGACAGTTTTATAATGAGCTTAGGGAGGTCTTCAACCCAAGCATATGTGCAGTTTCCATGAAAATTGATGCTTCTCCAATTAAATTCCCCTTCCTTACTGTGGACCTAATTTACTGAATTAAAATATGACCTGAAGTTTGGTCTATGCATGCCTTGAATGCCCTCATAACATAGTCTTTATTCTGAAGGTTATAATAAGCCATCAAATACTTTTAAGAGAAAAAAACAACAGGATGCTTTATGTGATAGATTGCAAAATTGAGTACAAAATTTTGTTGTTTATACTAAAAGGTATATCTTCTCTGTTACTCCAAGTCTGAGGTTGCCCGGGTTTCTTTTTTGCCAATGGAAAAACAGTAAAATTGGTACAAGCACAGGCCTGAAATGTGTTTTCACTTTGGAGTTCTGTGTCTCTTGCTAAGCTCTTCAGAATCCAAAAGTGACAAGCCCATGCTAGGATGATTTAAAAACCAAGTGGAACAGAAACTAGTTTTTGCAACTAAAGCCCTTCTAAAGTAATTGTACCTCAGCCAATCTCATACTTGATATAAGACTGAGTCTAGCATAGTCCAGTTCATATTACCAAGACACAGAAATATGAGCAAAAAACATATCATTTTAAGTCATTCACTTTTGATGTTGTTTGTCATGCTGTGAAATGCAGTAAAAGCTAATACATCATTACAACTTTTCCTCAACAATAAAGAAAAAAAAGAAATCCAAAAACACTTGAAATCTGGGTTCACTGATCTTTCTTAAGACATTCACAACACACATATATTCAAGTGTAAAGACAATATCAAGCTTTAAGCACCCCCGTGTTTTTTATTTAGCATTTCATATACCGGGGGTGCCAAAAAATGTATCCACATTTTGAGAGATGTCATCTATTTATTGCTTTTAGTTTACCATTAATTAAAAGTGTCTGGATGCTGATGGTAACCACTCTGAGCACCTATTGTAATTGCAGAAGTCAATCTTTTCATCTTTTGTTATAAGTATATATTGAGTATTACAATTTTAATACAGATTTTTCCTTTCTTAAAATGTGTATACATTTTTTGGCACTCTCTATATTAACTTTATACACATTTAGACTTGTCTAGAATCTTGTTCTCAAGTAGAATTATTTGGAAGAGAAAGAAGGAAATTGTGTGTGTGTGTGTGTGTGTGTGTGTATGTATATGTGTGGGTGTGTTTGTATCTATATATACAGCATGTGTGTCTATATAGCATATTCATACATCTTTTGTTTCTCAAAGAAAAATAAGTAATCATATTCATCATCGCTCTGTGTAGGTTTCAGATATTACAAATTACTACTGTGTGACTAATGCTAAGTTTTAACTGACATGATGAAAAATTTTCAAAATATCTAAAATATGTTTCTCTAAATTTGAGACATTATTGAGTTATTTGAATAAACAAAAAACATACCACTCATATTTCTCACTTACTTCTGAACATTTTTCTGAACATATTTCTCACCTACTTCTGAGATTTTAGGCAAATGAGTCAGGCAGATGACAGATAAAAAAGTTATCATTGGAACTGCTGCTCCTGGGTACCAGGAGGGACAAGACTTGTCCTCCTATCTTAAACAACTAAAATCTTAGAAAATATGTGAAACAACATTGTTCACATATTGGATAGTGGATAGTTAGTATGTGAATTCTGAGAGAAGAAAAATAAAATCAGTTATAAAAATTCATTGCATGCTTCCCTGAAGCTGTTTTTGAGTTCACAGCACAGGTAGGGGAAGCTTACACATAGCCTTGCAATCTGATTACATTGAGAAGAAGATCAGAATTTGAGGAGGATGCAACTTGGCAAAAAAGTACCAAAATAGAGAACTGCACATACAGAAAGTTCTAGAGATCTAAAGAGGGTTCTTCTTGAGCTTTTGGCTGAGTGCCAATCTGGGCTTGCATAACTACCCAAGATCAGCTTTTTTAAAAAATGGGGAAAGGAATAGGCAAAACAATTCATCGATTGCAAAAGGTTTGTGGAGAGTTTATCTTCCCATTGGAGAGAACAGAAAGTTACTGCAAGATATGGAGGCTCAGGTTAGAGCCTGATAAGTTGACTGCCTTAGTAACATGACTAAATTGAGCGTGGGTTAAAGGCTGCTTTGGTCCAACCATGGCAAAACTTAAAAGCAATTTTATAAATAAGCAATTGATTCCAAAAAGCTTACCTAACTGTTTTTTAACAAAAATCTAATAACCAAAAATGCAAATTCATGATGTTCAGTATCCAATTTGAAATTGCCAAGCATTCAATGATACAGGAAAATAGGACTTAAGGCTAGAAAAATATCCAATAGAAATAATTTCATAAATGAGAAATGGTGAGGGTAGTCGACAAGGAAAATTAAAGAAGCTTTATAAATATGTTTAATATTTTTGAGAAGGTAGAAAACCCAAGTACAATGAGGGAAGACACAAAATGTCTTTAAAAGAAACAATTGTGGTCAAGCATGGTGGCTCAAATCTGTAATCCAGGTGCTTTTGGAGGCAGGGGTAAGAGTATAGTTAACGACTAAGAGTTTGAGGCCAGCCTAAACAACAGACTGATACCTCATATCTACAGAAAAATATTTTTTTAATTTATCCTGGCATGGTGGCATGCACTTGTAGTCTAATTACTTGCAGTTTGAGGTGGGAGGATCCACTGAACTCAGAAGTCTGAAGTTGGGGTGGGCTATAATTATGGCACTGCACTCTAGATTGTCTGAGAGAGGGAGACCCTGTCGGGGAAAAAACCAGATTTCTAGGGATAAATAATTATAAATATACTGGACTGGATTAACAGCAAATTTGGATAATTTCTAGCATTTACTCTTTATATTAGGAAAAAAAGGATCTTTTACTTTAAGAAATGAACACAGAAGAGTAAATTAATCATTTTCCTCAGATAAGCATATAGAAACAATAGAGAGCAGAAGTAAGAGAAATACAAAACATAAATAATGGCAAAGATAAATAAAATTACAAACTGGCTTTTTAAAATAAATTAAAAAATTAGAGAAACTTCTAGCAAGAGTGATGAAGACACGAGGAAAAAGAAAACAGAAACGTGAAAGAGGGGATATAGCTACAGATCCTTAAATATTAGTAAGAAACAAAGTGAATACTATGACAAGTTTATGTCAATGAGTTGAATAGCATTGAAGAAATAGACAAATTTCTTTTAAAAGATAAACTACTGAATCCCTCTATAGAAGAAATAGATATCCTTAATAGTTTGATATCTATTTAAAAATTGAATTTTTAGTTATAATCCTTCCTACAAGAAAACTCCAGGCCAAAGAGCTTCGTTGATGAAGTCTACCAAACATTTAAAAAAATTATACCAATTTTACAGTATTCCAGAATACAGAAGTGGGAACATTTTCCATTTTATGTTATAAGGCTTGCATTACTCTAATATAAAGACCATTCAAAAATATTAAAAGAACAGGAAACTACCAACCCAATATCCTTTGATCCCATATCCATAAATGCCATTATGCATATTAAGATTTTAGCAAATTAAATCGAGTAATATATAAAAAAGACATAAAAGAACAAGTGAGGTTTTTGCCAGGAATACAAAGTTGGGCTGACATTTTTTTTTTAATTGAGCAATGTAATTTACAGTGCTAACAGAATAAAAAAAGGAAAAACCTTCATGATCTTAACTAATGCAGAAAAGAATTTTACAAAACCCATCAACTATTCAGATAAAACGTCTCAACAAACTACTAATTGAAGGGAACCTTTTAATGTGATAAGAAAATTTGATCTCATACTTTTATTTAATATTTTCCCAAATTTCTAGTTAGTACAAAAAGAAAATGTAATTAAAAGGCATGCATCCTATAAATAAAATGATATTAATTTTTTTAATTCAGAGGTGACGTGTGACACAGTTACCTGAAATAGCTAAAACCACTTTTTTTTTATTAAAAAAAGAATAACGATAAAGGACACACACAACTTAATTTCAACACTCCCCTACATAGCTACAATGATCAAGACAGTTTCCTTAATACTTTTAGATAGACAATCATGTTACCTGTGAATAAAACAGAAAAAAACAATTAACACTATTAAGTGGTACTGGCAAGTTAATAAATTAAATATATAAAAATCAATTATAGCCGGGCTCAGTGGCTCAGCCTGTAATCCCATGCCTTTGGGAGGCTGAGGTGAGTGGATGACCTGAGCCCGCGGGTTCGAGAACCGCCTGGGCAGCGAGACCTCACCTCTACAATAAATAAAAAAATCAGCCGGGTGTGGTAGCGCATGCCTGTAATTCCAGCTCTCGGAAGTCTGAGGCGGAAGGATCGCCAGAGCCCAACAGGCGAGGCTGCAGTGGCCGGGAGCGGTCACTGCACTCCAGTCTAGGTGACCGAGTGAGACTCCAACTAAAAAAAAAAAAAAAAAAAAAAATCAATTATATTTCTATATGCTAGCAATGAACATTTGGAATTGACATTTAAAATAATATTTCTGAGAGCATCAGAAAATAAAATACTTAGAGATAAATTTAGTAAAATATGTGTAGGATCTATGAATTGAAAATTGCAAAGCACTGTAGAGAAAATGGAGATAGATACTAAGTTAAATAGATAAATAAGTGGAGAGGGATACTATACTCACATACTAGAAAATCAATATTGTTAAGATGCCAATCTTTTCAAACTCATTTATAGATTTCATAAAATTCCAATTAAAATTCAGCAGTTTATTTTATAAATTAATAAACTGGTTTAAATTTTTAATAAAATTTACACAGTAATGTAAGTTGCCTAAAATAACTAAAACCACTTCCAAAAATATAGAATAATGTTAAAGGACACAACCTAATTTCAATACTTACTACATGGCTACAGTAATCAAGACAGTATGATATGTGAATAAGGATAGTTATATAAATAAGCTAGAAATAAATTTCAGAAATAGTTGCATGTTCAACAAATTTTTAATAAATTCAATGAGAATAAAAGTCTTTTCAATAAACAGTCTGTGAATTTTTTAGCTATTCATAGGCATAAATATGAACCTTAGTCTCTACCACACACTACACAAAAAAGAATTTAAAATGAGTTATAGGCCCACACATAATAACCAAAGTTATAAAACTTCTAGAAGAAAATCTTTGTGACTTTGGGTTAGGTAAGAAATTCTTGGATAGAACACAAACTTAACAATTATAAAAAACAATAAATTGAAATTCATTAAAATAAAAATGCTTTGCTTTTTAAAAAGTCACCATTAGGGGAATGAATAGGCAATAACACACACACACACACACACACACACACACAGAGAGAGAGAGAGAGAGAGAGAGAGAGAGGATATATTTGCAAAAACATTTATGATGAAGAATTTAAATCCATAATAAGAAGTCTTACAAGATCTCAATTAAAAAGTAAATATCTCTATTGAACAAGTGGAGAAATTTTTGAATAGACATTTCAGCAAAAAATGTACATGAATTTTAATAAATATATGAAAATAGATTCAACATCAATAGTCACTAAAGAATTGAAAATTAAAGTAAAAATAATACCACTATACTAAAATTAGGAGGATAGACAATATTAAGTGTTGACGAAGAAATGAGATTTTATACATTGCTTGTGGAAATGCAAGATGGTATAACCACTGTGAAAAATAGTTTGGCAGATGATAAT
This sequence comes from Cephalopachus bancanus, assembly GCA_027257055.1. Lineage (NCBI taxonomy): Eukaryota > Metazoa > Chordata > Mammalia > Primates > Tarsiidae > Cephalopachus > Cephalopachus bancanus. The sequence continues at coordinate 4,857,626 of JAPVLO010000012.1, forward strand.
ATAGTAAAACATAAACTTACCTTAGGGATCAGAAACACCACTTCCATATGTTTATCCAACAGAAATAAATAGATATGTTTACACTAAGTCTTATTATTGAATGTTTATAGTAGCCTTATTCATAAAAGAAAACCCCAGAAGCAACTTAAATATTCATCAACTGGTATACAGACACAGAGAAAGTATTATTTATTACTATTAATAAAAATAGCCACATGAATGCACATCAAAAGCATTATACTCAATAAAGTAAAGCAAACACAAAAGGCTAATTGATTTCATTTATATGAAATTCCAGAAATATCAAAAATACAGGAAAAAATATCAGATCAGTAAATGCCAGAAACCAGGATTTCAGAAAGCCTACTGACTACATATACACTCTATATTATAAGTGTGTTGGCTAAACAACTGTTTACATTGGTCAAAACTCATATGTTCTTTTTCATTTTTTTTGCTCCCAACCACTGCAGCCTCTACCTCCTGGGCTCGGGCGATCCTTCTGCCTCAACCTTCCAAGTAGCTGAAACTACAGGCATGCGCTACCATGTCCAGCTAATTTTTTATTTATTGTAGAGATGAGGTCTCGCCAAGTTGCCCAGGCGGGTCTCAAACCCGTGGGCTCAGGCAATCCACTCACCTCAGCCTCCCAAAGCTCTGGGATTACAGGTTGAGCCACCGAGCCTGGCCCACACATATGTTCTTAATACTGGTTGTTCATTTTATGAAAACTATACTTCTGCATACTTTAATTATTATAATATAAAGCCAATAAAGCTATCATTTAGAATTCATGTATAAAGGCTAAGTATAAATTCCAAATTGGTTCTTTTTTTAAAATTTTTTTATTTTAAAAATGGGGGTACAATTCAGGGTTAGGTATAAAAATATTCATTATGCAGGTACGCTTGTTGGTGAGGTATGCCACCCCCCAGGCAGATACCTCAACAGTCAATACCAACTCCTCCCCTGGCAGTTTTCCACTACTGCCAATCCCTTTCTTATAGTATTAGGATAATTGTTTAAGGTCCATGTATGAATGAGAACATATGGTACTCTGTTCTTTGTTTCTGTGATAGATCACTAAGTATGGTACACTCTAAATCCATCCAAGTTGCTGCAAAGTTCATATGTTTGTCCTTCTTTATGACTGCATAATATTCCATTGTGTATATTTACCACATTTTTTTATCCAGTTCAGTTTCAGTGGGCAGTACAGTTGGTTCCATGTTTGTGCTATTGTGAATAGTGCTACAATAAATGCATGTGTGCAGGTATATTTTTTGTGGAATGATTTGAGTTTCTCCAGGTATATTCCCAATAGAGGCATTGCTGGGTCATATGGAAAGTCAATTTCTAGTTTTTCCAGAAATTGCCGCACTGTTTTCAGAAGAGTTTGCACTAGTTTGCATTCCCACCAGCAGTGTAGAAGTGTTCCTTTTTCCTCGCATCCTCGCCAGCATCTGTTGTTTGTTTTAATGATAGCTATTCTTACTGGGGTTAGGTGGTATCACAATGTGTTTTTGATTTGAATGTCTCTGATGGTTAGTGAGGCTGAGCACTTTTTCATGTGTCTATTGACTGCCCGTATATCTTCTTTTGAGAAGTGTCCATTCATATCTTTGCCCACTTTTTAATGGGGCTGTTTGGTTTTTTCCTTTTGGCACGTTTGAGTTCCTTGTAGAGCCTAGATGTTAGGCCTTTGTCAGATATACAGTTTGCAAATATTTTTTTTCCATTCTGAGGCCTATCTCTTCGCTCTCTTGGTGGTTTCTTTTGCTCTGCAGAAGCCCTTCAGTTTGATGAGGTCCCACTTGTCTATCTTATCTCTTATGGCATGGCACTTGGGATTTTGATCAGGAATTGGTTGCCAGTTCCAATTTCCATAAGGGTGTTTCCTCCATTTTCTAAGATTTTTATAGTTTGAGGTTTTACAGTCTTTGATCCATTTTGAGTTAATTTTTGTGAATAGCAATAGGTAGGGATCCTGTTTCAATCTTCTACATGTGATCATCCAATTTCCCCAGCACTATTTACTGAAGAGATTCTCCTCCCCTCAGTGGTTGTTGTTGGAGGCTTTGTCAAAGATTAGTTGGTTGAGAAATTGAAGTTTTGCTTCTGGAATCTCAATCCTGATCCATTGGTTCATATGCTTGTTCTTGTACCAATAACAGGCTATTTTGACTACTGTAAGCTTATAGTAAAGTTTGAAGTCTGAAAGTGTGATACCTCCTGCTTTGTTTCTTTTGATAAGGATTGTTTTGGCTATTCGTGGTCATTTGTGTTTCTATATGAATTTCTGTATTGTAATTTCCAGCTCTGAGAAGAATGACGTTGGTAATTTAATGGGTATTGCATTGAATCTGTAGATGGCCTTTGGTAGGATGGACTTCTTAACAATGTTGATTCTTCCAATCCATGAGCATAGAATATTTTTCCATTTGTTTGTGTCTTCTTGGATGGTTCTTTACTGAAAGCTTGGAAGTCAACCTATCTTCCCAACAAATCATATACAATGCTGGATTAGTGTATATCTCCCCTCCCAAGAGTAGGGAAGGTTACTCAGTTCTGACATACCACACGGGGAAAGTAGATTGCCTGATGTTGTCAGTCGCAGTCAACTCATAAAAAAGAAAAGGTATGAACTGAGTTTAATTGATAAGCTACAGTTTTTTCTAACCAGTTTCATCAGTCAAATAAGCTAGTCCACTTTGCAGAGGCAAAGTGAATTAGGTGGCATAGAGATGCATGGAGTACAAAACTAGTGAGGATTTATCCACACAGAAGGAAACAGCAGGAATGGGAAAGACGTATCCTCTAGAACACATTCAGTGTGACTAATCAACAACTCACATTAGCTGCTTATCTTTCCTTCTCCATAGTCTGTTTTCCATTGATGTAAGCCACTCATTGATTTATTTAATTAGTTAACAAGTTGATGTTAGCTTGTGCATTCTGTAGGAACACACAAAAGTGAGGTTTTATTGTTGGACTACTAGCTACAATCTCTTTTTCTTCAGTAAACCCCATGAAGACACTACTTCCAAAAGCACTGAACAAAAGAATATGGCTATTATCGTGAAGTATGGACGACTTGGTCTTCCATTTTTTTTTATGATCAAGGAAAATTGTATACTGAGGAAGCCAAAGTTGGAATGATATTCTCAAGAAAAAAATCTAACTAGCATAAGTGGTAAGTCATATTGGATGGGAAATTTACCAAAAAAAAAGTTGAAAAGAATTCCAGTAAAAGATTGACTTTATTGTTTCTTTCTTACCCGCTTAGGTTTGAGTGTCGTTTATTCAAAAGTTAAGAGATAGATCAATATACACACTAGTGAATAAATTTCAGTTATTTAAAGTGTTTTATTTTTAATTACTCTGGATGTTATCACTATATCTAGACAGGTACCTTCTCTAGAGGGCACCCTTGTTGATATAGAAAACATATAGACCAAAACATAATGGTCTTGATGTCCTCCTGTAAAGACCAGAACATTTTTTAATTAATGTTGAATTTTATAATTATTTGCTATTAGCTTATTAAAGACTTTATGAGATTCCTCAGGATCACTCCAAAGAATAAAGGCTAAAAATCCGTAAGAAGATGGAAAATTATCTTAGAATGTGAAAATAATTTGTTATAACATATATTTATGTTAGAAAGAATTACTTTGACTATAAGTTATGTAGCTTTAGATTTTAAGAATATTTTACTTCTAAAATATATTTCTCAGTGCAAAAACTGTTTAAGATTGCCAGTGGAGTTGTTTTTGGAAAATAGAAATTAGAATATAAGAAAAGCACAGATTATCTAGCTCTAAAATGCTGGATAACTGGCCTTCTTTCAAATGCAAGTTCTTAACTTAATTAGTAATATTTATTAAAGATTATGTCTAATGCATAGTATCTATAGAAACAAGCAATTTATGTGGCCTTTATTTGAAGAAAAGTGCAATTTAATGTAACAACAAGAAGTGTACTCTGCGCATTTGAGTTAATAAGGAAAATACATATATATTTTATGAGTTAATTATACACATAAAGCTGTCACAAAAATAGATTCATCCACCAATGGGAGAGCTAAAACCTAATTGTTCTAATTATTTCTTTCTCAGTTGTAGCTGCTGAACCTAACCATTTAGCTAAGAAAATAAAGACTAAATTTAGTGACTATAAAAGAAAACAACAACAACAAAAACTTAACACCCACTATTCCTCAACATTTTCACAAAGAACTCTGGAAAAAATAGAAGTTAAATGAAGCAATAATTTTAAAGACATATGTAAATTATCTTCTTAAAATATATCAAGCAACATTAGGAAGACACCTAGTTTCTATTTGAGTACAACTCTCAAAGTTCATCCAAGCAAAACTAGATTCTCCAAAATAGCTGTGAATCAACTCTAAGCTGAAAATAGGAACACTTTTTAAGGTAGCCTAAACTTTAGGTGAGCTGAAAGTAGTACTTAACCATATACAGAATTCAAAGTGGTATCATCTTGGATGACTTGTCCCAATAAGCTAGCAAGACTGCTCTTATATATTCATTTTGTAGTCACTTAATGCGATGACATTTTCTCCATTGCTTAAAAAAATAAACTGAAGTTTTTGTTTTGTTTTTTTTGTTTGTTTCCTCTTCAGAACTGAAGTGTGAAATGCAAGTTTGTAGAATTGCTGAGAACAGCCCAATAGTCCTGCCAAATGAACATCCTGGGGGATATAACTTCTGTTCATTAGAGCAAGGCTTGCTGTTTAGGAAGCTGGCTCACCTGCTGGAATAGGGGAAGTATTAGGCAGGCAGATGTTAGTGTCTCTTAAAGTAGCAAACCTAACTGCCAGTTTTAGGGGTTGGAGCATTAACTAAAGAATGGCCTTGAAGGTCACTGAACTTGTTGACCTATTTTGGAGTGTTTTATATACCCAAGGTATTAGCCTTTTTTAATGAGTTGAAAGGGGAAAAACTTGTCATGTCCAGTATTTTTCCACAAATATAACCCAGCCCATATGATTGTTTTATTATTTCACTTCTTATATTTCACGTTTTTAACTTTATCTCCTTTTAAACTACTTAAAAATATTTGGCAGAGAGTCTTTGTTGAATCTTCACTCTCATGGGTAAAGCATTGTCAAATGTTTAGCAGTGCCATGCATTTGAGGATAAGAGTTTGATGAATTTACCCCTATATTTTAGACACAATCTCACCTGGGTACGAGAATATATCTCTTTTTTTCTTTCTTTCTTTTTTCTTTTTTAAGTTGGAATCTCACTCTGTCGTACAGTGGCATGCTCGTGGCCATCCCAGCATGGACCTGCTGGGCTCCAGCGATCCTTCTGCCTCAACCTTCCAAGTAGCTGCAATTACAGGTACACACTACAACGCTCGCCTCAGCCTCCCAAAGTGCTGGGATTACAGGCTGAACCACCAAGTCCGGCCAAGAATATATTTCAAGTCATTATTCCTCAAGTTTTCATGCAATAGATTCCAATCAGCCACTATTTCAAAAATCTCGAGTCCCACCGTGGTGTTCATGCATTCGTTCAACAACTGTTGTTTTTGAGACTTTACTATAAACCAGGTATTATTCTAAATACTGAGACTATATCCACTGGGGGGAGGAAGTGGGAAGCAAAACCCTATGCCCTCATGAAAGAAACATATTAGTGTGGCTAGAAAGATTCAAAACATTAAGAAAAATATGATATACTGAACAACAGAGCAAGTTTCTTCAAGGAGTGAAAACACGAGGAGAATGTGGCATTTAGAACCCAAGTAAATGTGATTACATTGACAAATAGCAGACATTGGAAGAGCTGTGGGAGAGGCTACAACTGTAAGATGGCTTGAGTGGAATGCATGAGAGGGTAAGAGCTGAGCAAAGATTTGAAGGAGCAGAGGAAGTAAGTCCTGTAGATATGTGAAAAAAGAAGGTTCCAAGCAGAGAACACAGTGTAAACCTCCAAATTTAGAGTATGCTGGCAAGCTTAACAAGCAGCAAGGTGAAAGAGAGTGAACAGGAAAAAATAGCAGTGAATTATGTCAGTGGTACCAATACTGTTATGGAGATTTCACATTTACTCTGATAGAGGAGAAAATCATGGTGAGGAGCAGGTCTGTGGAGAGTGCAGCATAATGTGATTTGCATTTTGAAGGAATGTTTTGAGAATAGACTCAATGAAAACAAGAAATTGATTAGGAAGATCAGTTGAGAATCTATTGCAATAATTAATGCAAAAAATGATAGGGCTTGAATTTAGGATGGGAGCAATAGAGGTGGTAATTTGTTGATGGTTTTGCATGTATTTTGAAGATAGAATCAAAAGCTGAAGGTGTGAATGTAACAAGTGAGTGAAAAAGAAATTTTTTTGGCTTGATCTACTGGTGAGTAGAGTTGCCAGTAACTGACATGGAAAATGATAAGTAAAACAGAGTCAGGGAATATGCTTATAAAATTTGTTTTGGACACATTAATTTTGAAATGTCTAGATGTCTATAGGCTTTCTATTAGAAATAGTGGATATGCCATGTATGCAGTAGGATAGGAAGTATGGGTTTCAGGGAAGAAAGCAAGCCGGCAAAATAGCTTTGCAAATCACCAGCAAGAAATAGCATTAATGTTGATTAGATGAGTCCCCAAAGGAATTATAACTACAGGCAGAAGAGAAGTGGTCTGAATACTGAATACTAAGAACCTCCAATTTTAATAAAGACCAAAAGGAAGTATCTGCAAGGAGGGGAAGAAATGCTGAGACTGTGGTCGTTTAGAACCTAAGTAACAAAGGTATTTATTGGCGAAGGGAATAATCAAATGTGTTAAGTGTTACTTTTAGGCTAAATAAAATAAGGACTGAAAATCTCAGATTTAATAATGGGAAACCCTTTGATAAACTGGAATAAACAAAAAGTTTCACATTACTGTGCAAGTGATTTGTATATTTAGAGTCATTTTTTATAATAAGTACAAAAAAAGCACAGAAGTATTTTGTGAATGTATTTTATTGTTATAGCTCACTAATTGCTAAAATAATCGACCAATTCAGTTATTGATGTTTCTTCTGTTTGAGAGAATAAAAATAGCATAGATAGCAAAGTAAAAGATGTGAGCTTGACTCTTCATTCTTGAATTTATCAGTTCACTTAGAGAATCAAATTGCCACCTAGAAATTCAAGTTTAACTATAAATGGGAATAATATCCAGTTTAGAAGCTTTTATAAAAATTAGATGTATATAATTTATAGACTTAACAAAGATCACTTTATAATAAGTAGTCTGCATAGTAACAAACTTATAGTGAATAACTTATCATCCAAAATGACAGATTAGGGATACACATTTATCACCTTCTTCTCCTAAGACTCCATTACAATGATAGTAAGAGAATAAAGGAAATAAATATTCAACAACAGCAACAACAGAAAAGTATAGGAGTTATATATCAGCAATAAGAAATTTCAGCATCTTTTTGTAGGAAATTAAAGCATGTGGAGTAAAGACTGATAAACAGAGCAGAGGGAGCCACAGACTAGAATGAGTATGATGCAGCCTTTCTGCCAGGTAAAGTGCTTTACCACACTAATCCAAAGAGAAGACAAGCAAGTCATCTAGTAACTAGTATCTAGTATCTAGAAAGCTAGTAAGCGGTAGAGCTAAAATGTATTCTTTTTTCTTTCTAAATCCCACTTCATGGTAATGCCAAAATATCCAACAAGTATGTCACAGCCAAAAATACCAAGTATCTATTAGGTTATGGGAAATTTAGCTGTTCATATATTTTAAAATACAACTTTTGTCACCGAAAAACAAACAAACAAACAAACAAACCTTAATCTTTAAATGCCCTACTTGTCTGAATCTCTTCAATTTTACCTAATTAATCTAAAATGGAAGCAGGACCAACCACTGTCTCTCAAATTCAGTTTTTTTAGAAAGGCAATGTAAATATACCTTGAAAAAGGTAGACATAATACAATAATAAATATCTTTATTTAACAGAGGAGAACCTTTGTGAAGTCTGTTGGGCTGTTTTTGTCCAAGTCTTGTGCAAAATTAGAATATGTTGAGACTGTAATATAGAATTCATAAATTCAATTTTCGCAGGACATTCAAAAATGTCCAGTTGTGTGACACAGACATGAATTTAAATGCCAGAAAAAAACCTTTAACTCGTTGTATTATGTTTTCCCTGCTAAATAACACATCTCTCAGCAGTCATAGCAGAAAACATGGAACCTAAAAAGGAGAAAAAGGGACGTGATTTGAATTCTGGGAAATCTCCAGCCATTCCTAGAAAAGACATGAATATTTCTTTCCTTGTTTTTTATTTTTATTTTTTTGACTTTTTTTAGTTTTTTATTTTATTTTATTTTGTTTTTTATTTTAAGTATGCGGGGTACAATTCAGGGTTAGGTATACAAATGTTCATTATGCAGGTTTCCCTTGTTGATGAGGTGTGCCCCCCTCACCTGGCAGTTTCTCACTACTGCCAATCCCTTTCTTATAGTATTACTATAGTTGTTCAAGGTCTGCTTGTGAGTGAGAATGTGATACTGGTTCTTTGTTTCTGTGATAGACCACTCAGTATTTTAGCCTCTAAATTCATCCAAGTTGCTGAGAGGTTCATAATTTTGTCCTTTATGGTTGTGTAATATTCCATTGTGTATATGTACCACAATTTTTTTATCCAGTCCTCTTTTAATGGACAGTACAGTTGGTTCCATGTTTTTGCTATTTTGAATAATGCTGCAATAGACATGCATGTACAGGTATCTTTTTCATAGAGTGATTTGAGTTCTTCCAGATATATTCCCAGTAGGGAGATGGCAGGGTTGGATAGGAGGTCAATTTTTAGATCTTTTAGGAATTGCCACACTGTCTTCCACAGAGGCTGTATTAGTTTACATTCCCAACAACAGTGTAGAAGTGTTCCCTTTTCACCACATTCTTTCTAGCATCTGTTGTTTTTTGAGTTGATGATGGTCATCCTGACCGGAGTTAGGTGGGATCTCAGTGTGGTTTTAATTTGAATTTCTTTAATGACTAGTAAGGCTAGGCATTCTTTCATGTGTCTGTTGGCTGCTTCTTTTGAGAAGTGTCTATTCATACCTTTTGCCCAATTTGTAATGGGGCTGCCCTGCTGGTCTAGTGGTTAGAATTTGGTGCTCTCTCTTTCCTTGTTTTAATGTTTAACCTCTTAATTAAAGAAACCCCCTCACCTCCCTCACAATGAAAAGTTGATTTGAAAGCCAAATTCTGAATTCTCTAGTCTGTAGCTATAGAATTAAAGCCCACCGTGTTTTCTTTCCACTTTCAGTTTCACATATTGCCATTGCGACACCAAGCAGGAAAGTCTCAATTTGGGGGCAAAGCCAACTTTGCTGGTAACCACCGTGTGTCCTATTAGTTTTAGCTGGTCAGGCCAAGAGGAAAACTTCTATCCACAAGACTTTCTGTTTCTTAAAGATAAACAGGGCTATGTTGGGGTAGAAATTCAACTATGTCATGTAGGCATTAAACTGTAACAACAATATCATGAAAACAACAAGTTTGTGAATTAATGCAAATTCAAAGGTTTTTAAATTGAAATTTCACTTTTTTGGTCTTATTATAAATTAAATAGTCCTAAAGCTTATGTAGATAATAGTCAGGAAGAAGCAATAAATTTGTCTATGTTAGATGGGATTGCCCCCAGTTCTATTTGGTAAAAAACAATCTAGAAAATTAAGTAAACCATTTCTGTTGGTTTTCTATGTTTGTTCTTTTTATTTAATAATAAGTCCAAAATCAGAGTCTAGGTGCAAAAGAGAGTATTTCAAACCAGGAATGATACAATTATTTGAATAATGTATCCAGGATCGAGATTCTTACTAAATTCTTGCTCCACTATGTTTTTCACAAAGAAATTTATTTTTGTTGATGCGAAATAGCTGTTCTAGTAATAGTTTTATGCTAACCAAGGAAGAAAAATAAATGAATGCTAGGAAGACATTTAATTAAAATAGCTGAGTACATGTATAACCACCTCTTATTCCTCCCTCCCCCCCGATTTTTTTTTTTCTTCAAGATGTAGTCCTAGATAATTCTTTACTATGGGGAAATTTTAGAAAGCGTGAAAGTTGAACGTCTTAATGGACGCATTATTTATCAAATTATGTCAGTTGCTGATTGCCTCCTTCGTACATGAAGGCACCTGAATTTCATTACATGTTGGAATCAATGGTATAGTGGTATTAGTAGTGGTAATACCTTTCAAAGAACCAAGAGTGAAAAACAAATTAAATGGCCAATGTTATTGTAAAAAACCAATGTAATGTCAGCAATACTGATACTTGTATTCACTCACTCTGAGCCAAGTACCATTCTCAAAACTTTACATATATTAATTTATTTAATCTTGGAATCAGCCCTAAGAGGTAAGAAGTGTATTAATTTTTTATATGAAAAAACAGAGACAGGTAGGTTGAGTAATTTGCACAGGTTCACACAGCTTGTTAGTAAAGAAACTGGATTTCAAATTCTAGCGCTCTTGATTCTAAATGTGACTGCTTCAAAGGAAAGCACACTATTTTGGAATTTGAATTATTATACATTCATTCCGAAAACATGGCTTGCACTTTCAAACATGTGGAAGTCCACCAGTGACTATGTTTTTTTAAAGGTCATCTCAATAGAAAAAAATATTTGCACTCACCCACAAATTATCATCCATTGGTTCTGACCATTGGAATAATTTCACAAAAAAGTTGGTTTGCTAAAAAAGTAAAATTTCTGGTTATGTAGCCTGGTAAGACTTGTGGGTCACTATTACTTTATTAACATAATTTATAGAAAATATTTCAATTTGTAATGAATGTGATTTATGTTAGCATTTCTATATGTTAGATATAGAATTTTCTTTTTCTTAGAACAAATATTCTAAGATAATAAAAACAATATTTTTGCCACATTATTTTATTCTACTTGCTATGAATTTATTTAGATTGCTCCACTTTAATAACAATATTTTTAATTGATTGCAGCATGTTTGAATCTTATCTGATTTTGGTAATAAATGTATTTTATATTTAGAAAATGATTGGAAAGCTTTCTATTTTTTCCCTGTGATTTAAAATGTTTACAATGGGGAGAGTTGGGAAGATGGTGGTCAAGCCAGCTGGGCTATGCTAGTCCCCATGTAAGTGACTGAGTGTATGGAAAATTTTGTGTATGTGCTGGTAAGTGAGTGGGCATGTGAGTGGCTGACTGAGTAAGGGTTAGGGAGCTAGTGACTGGGGCTCTCCTGGTGCAACACCTGGTGCCACAGTGACTGGGCTTGGACCCTAGTGATTCCCGAGATGTAGAAGTCGAACGCTATTTTCTTTTTCTTTTCTCTCTCTCTCTTTTTTTAATCAACAAACCCTTCTTGGGAAAAGAATGCTGGGAGAGACTACTGTCTAAGTGGGGCTCATGAGAGGAAGGCCAGGCCCCTGGTGCAACAGCTGGTGCTGCAAATTCCTCTACTTCGTTTCTGGCTCCTCCCAGGTTGCAGAAGTGGAGTGCCATTTTCCTTTGAAAAACAGCTGGGAGAAACTATCACTCCAGGCTCTCTCTCACCATTGAAGTGGGAGAGAGACTGTTGACTCCTGGCTTTGCCTCACCATTTAAACACCTGCCAGGGCTCTGGCAGGAACTGTGGAGGGAGTACAGAGGCAAGTTCCCAAGGAAGAGAACAAGAGAGACACCCACCACCATCTTGAAGGTAGGACAGGAAAGTGCTCCAACTTGCTCACCATGGAGCAACAGACCGGATCTCTGAAACTGGTGGATCAACTATTCAGGGATTGATCGTGACCCAGAAAGAATATCCTGAGAGCACAGCTTTAGAGGGACCTGACAGGTGCTGAATTCCAGGCATCTCACCCCTTACCCTGATCCAGCCATGGGACAAAGGATGTGGTAGAACAAGGAAGAACTCCAAAGAGATTAGTAGTGAGTACATGGCTCAGCCTGTAATCCCGTGCCTTTGGGAGACTGAAGTGAGTGGATTGCCCGAGCCCGGGGTTAGAGACCCGCCTGGGCAGTGAGATGTCATCTCTACAATAAATAAAAAAATCAGCCGAGCGTGGTAGCACATGCCTGTAATTCTGGCTACTTGGAAGGCTGAGGTGGAAGGATCGCCGGACCCAGCAGGTCAAGGCAGCGGCCACTCCACTCCAATCTGGGCGACAGAGTGAGACTCCAACTCAAAAACAAACAAACAACCCCCCCAAATCAACAAAAAAAGTAGTGAGTACAGGTTTGACCCAAACCCTTTCTCCCCAGCAATCCTCTGAACCTCAGACCCACACAGCTGGACCATGACTGAGAGGGAAAAATCCAGGTGGAGCCTGAACATCAGTTGCAATTGAAGAACTTCATTTCAGAGTAGGCCCGGTTGGGGCACCCCCAGTGAGAGCACATACCTGGGGAAGAGACAATTCCTTACCTCACCACAGAAGGAGATCTCCCTGACCATATGAGAGTGGGAGGGGAGGACTACAGCACCACCCATCTCCACTGCCTCTCCTCCTTCCCTGTTTTGTTCCCTGTGGAGAGAGTGAAAGAGGTGGCTCTGCTGGAGAGACCTGATTAGAGTAATAATTACAGAGCCTGCAACAAGAGGGCAGGGATTTTGTTTTTTGTTTTTTTTAATTTTCAATTTTTTTTTTTTGAGTTGGAGTCTCACTCTGTCACCCAGACTGGAGTGCAGTGGCCGCTCCCGACCACCACAGCCTTGACCTGCTGGTCTCCGGCAATCCTTCTGCCTCAGCCTTCCAAGGAGCTGGAGCTACAGGCATGCTCTACCACGCCCAGCTAATTTTTTTATTTATTGTAGAGATGAGGTCTCACCAAATTGCCCAGGCAGGTCTCGAACCCGTGGGCTCAGGCAATCCACTCACTTCAGCCTCCCAAGGTTCAGGATTACAGGCTGAGCCACTGAGCCCGGCTTCAATTATTTTTTAATTTAAAAAAAAAAATTGTGACTGTTTGTTAGTTTATCTATTTTTAAAATATTTTTCCTTTGTGCATGAATGTGTATGTGAGGGTTTGATCTGCATCCTTCCCCAATTTTTTTTCGTTTTCTGGATTTGTCATTTTCTTTTTATGTGTGTATGTGAATGATTGCATGTTCATCTTTCGATTTTGTTGTTGGTTTTTGCTCTTTTGTTCTTCTTGAATTTTTTTATATTCATTTTTTATAGTTTAAGGTGTCTATCAATATATGTGTGAGGGTTTGGCCTGAGTTCCTTTTTTTATTTAATTTTCCCCCCGCCCTCTGGTCTTTCTGTTTTTCTTCTCTATGACTTTGTGCTAGGCACATGTGTGCGTGTTTAGTTTTCTTTTGTTGTTGTTGTTGTTACTTGTATTGTTTCACTTTGTTGTTATTCCAGTTTGTTTTGAGGTGTGTGTGTATGTGTCCAATTGTGTTTGCACTGGTTTCTGCTTTGCATTTTCACATAGAGTAGTAGTGGGGAGTGGATCTCAGGGAACACATAGCACAATAAGCAAACATTTTAGTTTGCAAGTAGTTTCTGATTCCCAGTGAACCATCCCCTACTATATTCAAATTTCAAAAACTACAAGAGACAGAAAAGCTTCCCATTCACTATCCCATTTCAAAATAAAGAAATCCAGAGCCCAGAACAGGGAAGAATGGAGGAGTGAGCAACATCAGAAGGGAAAGCCTCTCCCACTGACACTGAATAACAGGACTAAAGAGCAAAATGAGAGATCTGTCACAAATTAGGGGAAAAAAGGGGAAGGCCTCAGGCAATTTCAAGTGTACAAAAAACAAAAAACCTGAAAAATTAGACCTTGGTGCCCAAACAATGGAGGTCACAAATGACTGGTCCCAGAATACAACAGGGATTAGGGAATGGATGAAAAAAGTGAATAAGACTCAAGAAAGATAAGATGCAACACTGAAATAACTTGTAACAGAGATTTTGGTAATAAAAAATTTCATCCAGGAAATAAATAACAAGATGATAATCATGGAGAGCAGAATTAATCAAGCTGAAGAAAGAATCTCGGAACTTGAAGACCAGAACAAGGAATTAACCCAATCTGTAAAAAACATAGAAAAAAGACTCAGAAAGAAAGAACAAAGCCTAAAAGAGATGTGCAATTATATCAAGAGGCTGAACCTATGCCTAATTGGTATCCCAGAAGAAGAAAGAGAAATGGAGAACAACTTGGAGCAAGTATTCCAGGAGGTAATCCAAGAAAACTTATCCTATCTCACCAGAGATGTGACCAGCCAAGCACAAGAGATACAGAGAACCCCCACAAGACAGCAAATGAGAAGACCAACCACTAGACACATACTAATTTGCCTACACAGCACAAAAGAAAAAGTCCTAAAGGCAGCAGGAGAGAAAGGTCAAACTACTTACCGGGGAAAACCAATCAGAATAGCAGCAAACCTATTGGCAGAAACACTACAAGCAAGAAGGGACTGGAGCCCTATATTGAAAGTCCTCAAAGATAAACAATTTCAACCAAGAATTTCCTAACCAGCCAAGTTCAGCTTTATCAGTGATGGAGAATTAAAATCCTTCCCAGACATCCAATCCCTAAAAGATTATGCAGCTTCCAGACCACCTCTACAGAAGACACTTAAAAGGGTATTAAGCACAGAAGAAAGAAAAAAAGAATGACCACACATCTCCCAAGAGAGCAGCAGAGCACAGAATCAACAGAGAATATAGCACAAAAAGAAATCTGAAAACATACACATACATTAACCCCAAAGGCAAAAGAAAACAAACAAAGAAAAAACTTTATAAGAACCTCATGACAGGGAGAAACAATCACATTTCAATAAACAGACCGAATGTGAATGGACTAAATGCACCACTGAAAAGACACAGAATGGCAAAATGGATAAGAGCCCATGACTCAAATTTTGCTGCATCCAGGTGACTCATCTCATAAGGGACACACACAGACTCAAAGTTAAAGGATGGAAACATGGGTTTCCAGGTAAATGGATCACAAAAGAAGGCAGGAGTTGCAATCTTAATATCAGACAAAGCAACCTTTAAGCTATCAAACATGTAAAAAGATGCAAAAGGACACTACATAAGGATAAAAGGTTCAATCCATCAACAAGAAATATCCATCTTAAACATATATGTACCCAACACAGGAGCAACAGCATTATAAAGCAACTACTAAATAAACTAAGAAAAGATATTGACTCTAATACTATTATAGCAGGGGACTTGAATATCCCACTGACAGCCCTAGATAGAACATTGAGGCAAAAAATCAACAAGGAGATCCAGAACCTAAACCTGACACTCAACCAAAAGGACTTAATAGATACCTACAGATTATTCCACTCAACAAGCACAGAATATACTTTCTACTTATCACCACATGGAACATACTCCCAGATCAATCACATCCTTGGCCATAAATTCAGCATAAACAAATTCCATAAGGTTGAAATCTTGCCATGCACATTCTCAGACCACAGTGAAATAAAAATAAATATCAACACCAAAAACGTTTTCCCAAAGCCCACATGGACATGAACACTAACCAGCATGATATTGAACAATTACTGAGTCAACACTGAAATCAAAACAGAAATCAAAAGATTCCTGGAAACAAATGAAAATGAAGAAACATTTTGCCAAAACATCTGTGATGCCATGACATCAATTCCAAGGGGGAATTTATATCTCTACGAGTACACATCAAGAAAACAAAAAGATCACAAGTGGAGAACCTAACAAATCAACTAAGAGAACTGGAAAGAGAAGACAACCAAAACCCCATCATTAGCAGAAGAATCACCAAAATAAGAGCCCAAATATGGTACATAGAAGACAAAATTATCATAGACAACATCAGCCAAAAAAAAGCTGGTTCTTTGAAAGAATTAACAAGATTGATAGACCCTTAGCCAGAATGACCAAGAAAAAGAGAGAAAACCCCAAATAAATACAATGAGAAATACAAAGATCAAATCACAACTGACCTCAAAGAAATGCAAAAGATTATAAGAGATTACTATGTACACCTGCATATGGAAACAAACTTGATAACCTATGAAATGGAGGAATTTCTGACATCACACAACCTCCCTAGTTTGAAACAAGAAGACATTGAGACACTAAATAGACCAATACTACCCAGGAAATGAACTCTGTTATATGAAAACTACCTACAAAAAAAAATCCCTGGAATGGATGGCTTTCCAGCAGAATTCTACAAAATGTACAAGGAGGAGTTGATACCAATCCTATTGAAAGTATTTCAGGCAATTGGGAAAGATGGAATTCTCTCCAAATCATTTTATGAAGTTAACATCACACTGATACCCAAACCAGGTAAAGATCTAACAAAAAAAAAGAGAATGAAAAGCCAATACCCTTATGAATATTGATGCAAAAATCCTCAGTAAGATTCTAGCAAATTTGATCCAAAAACACATCTCTAAAATCATCCACCTTGACAAAATAGACTTCATTTCCAGGCTTCATGGTGGTGCAACGTTCACAGGACCATAAATATAATTAAATTCATCAACAGATGTAAAAGCAAGAAACACATGATTATCTCATCAGATGCAGAAAAACTTTTGATAAAATTCAGCATCCCTTCTTGATAAAAAGCCTCAAACACCTAGGTATAGAAGGAACATGCTTCAAAATAGTAAGTGCCATCTATGATAAACCCACAGTTAACATATTGTTAAATGGACAGAAACTGGAAACATTTCCCCTGAAAAATGGAACAATACAAGGCTGCCCATTCTCATTTCTCTTGTTCAACATTGTGTTGGAAGTCCTAGCTAGGACAATTAGATGAAAGAAGAAAATCATGTGTATCCAAATAGGAAAAGAGGAAGTTATTCCTCTTTGCTGATAGTATGATCCTATCCCTGGAAAATCCAAGAGAATCTGTCAAAAACCCGCCTGCACTGATAAAGGACTTTGGAAATGTCTCAGCATTCAAAATAAACATGCAGAAGACAGTTGCATTCCTATACACCAACAACACGCAGGCAGAGACCCAAATTAAAAGCACAATCCCATTCAAAATAGTCACACACAAAAAAGAAATACCTCGGCATCTTCTTAACCAGAGAAGTGAAAGACCTTTACAATGAGAACTACAAAACACTGCTCAAAGAAATCCAAGAAGACACAAACAAATGCAAAAAATATTACATGCTCATGGATAGGAAGAATCAACATTGTTAAGATGTCCATTCTACCAAAGGAAATCTACAGATTCAATGCAATACACATTAAGTTACCAACATCATTCTTCTCAGGGCTGGAAATGACAATACAGAAATTCACATGAAAACATAAATGACCACAAATAGCCCAAAGAATCCTTAGTAAAAGAAACAAAGCAGAAAGTATCACACTTCCAGACTTCAAACTTTACTATAAGCCTACAGTAATCAAAACAGTCTGGTATTGGTACTAGAATAGGCATATAGACCAATGGAAGAGGATAGAGATTCTGGAAGCAAAGTCTCAGTTCCTCAACCAACTCATTTTTGACAAAGCCTCCAATAACAACTACTGGGGACAGGAAAACCTATTCAGTAAATGCTTGTGGAATAACTGGGTGACCACATGCAGAAGATTGAAAAAGGACCCCTACCTATCACCATACACAAAAATTAACTCTAAATGGATCAAAGACCTAAATGTAAAACCTCAAACTATAAGAATATTAGAAAACACAGGAGACACCCTTATGGAAATTGGAACTGCCAACCTATTCCTATTCAGAACCCTAAAGGCCAATACCTTAAGAAATAAGATAGACAAGTGGGACCTCATCAAATTAACAAGCTTCTGCAAAGTAAAAGAAACCATCAAGAGAGCAGGGAGACAGTCCACAGAAAGGGAAAAAATATTTGCCAACCATATATCTGACAAAGGGTTAACACCTAGGATCTACAAGGAACTCAAATACACCAAAAGGAAAAAAACAAACAGCCCCTTTAAAAAGTGGGCAAAAGACATGAATAGGCACTTCTCAAAAGAAGATATCCAAGCAGCAGACACATTAAAAAGTGCTCAGCTTCGTTCATCATCAGAGAAATGCAAATCAAAACCACACTGAGATACCACATAATCCCAGTAAGAATGGCCATCATCAATAAAACAAACAACAACAGATGCTGGCAAGGATTCAGAGAAAAAGAAACATTTCTACACTGCTGGTGGAAATGCAAACTAGTGCACCCTCTTTGGAAGACAGTGTGGCGATTTCTGAAAGAACTAGAAATTGACCTTCCATATGACCCAGCAATTCCCCTACTGGGAATATACCCAGAGGAACTCAAGTCATTTTACCAAAAAGATACCTGCCCATGTATGTTTGTTTAAGCTCTACTCACAATAGCAAAAACATGGAACCAACCATGTTGCCCATTGAAGCTGGACTGGATTAAAAAATGTGGTACATATACACAATGGAATATTATGCAGCCTTAAAGAAAGACAAACATGGTCTTCGCAGCAACTTGGATGAATTTGGAGTCGATCATACTCAGTGTCTATCATAGAAACAGAACAGAGTACAATATGTTCTCACTCATAAGAGAAACTTGAACAATTTTAATTCTTTAAGAAAGGGATTGGCAGCAGTGGGAAACTGTCAGGGAATAGGGGGTGGGATTGGCATTTGAGGGAAACTGTTAGGGGAGGGAGGAGCATACCTCATCAACAAGGATACCTGCATAATCAACGTTTGTATACCTAACCCTGAATTGTACCCTATATCTTTATATAAAAATAAATAAATAAAATATTTCAAATAATAATAAAATATATATTTTAAATGAGAAAAACTAATATATGATCTTTCTGATTCCAGTGTTTTCTCTTTTTTTATAATAGAGATCTCTAACTATTTTGACATTCTCTAATAAAATAATTGAATTTTTATGTTTGGTACTTGTTTTAAGCTAATATTTTAGTAATTCACATTTTTGTTAGAAAAATTTTCTTTATTTTTAAAGTTGTTGCCACAGGGTTGCAAATAGTATTAACTTTCTCATTCAAAGCTTCTTAAATTTTGCATTACATAGTGCCATCTATTTTGCTCTCTTTTATCATGTTGAAAAATTGAACAATATTCACACATACTTATCAAAGATCTGAACATGATTTGATGAAATTTATAATGTTTGTTATACTGTAAAATATAAATAGACATTATTAAGTGCTTGATAATACATTCTTAAATATAATTATTTAAACATAATAAAGTCTATTTAAAACAACAAATAGAAAATATTTTTCTAAAAATCTAAATTTATTTCAGTTGAAATTAGGAACTAAACAAGCGTGCCAATGAACACTATTGTTATTCAATATTCTCTTGGAAATTCCAGTATGTGCAATAAGATAAAACATTTATTTATTATCACATATATTGAAAAGAAGTAGTTAGGCATCATTGAATTGACCATATGATGGTGTATACAAAAAACTTAACAGAATCTGTCAAACACATTCAATTTTGAATCTATCTATCTCCTTATCTATCTATGAGTAAGATTTTATAATGGTAACTGGAAAAAAATTATAATCAGAATATGGACTACTAAAATAATTAATTCTGAATTTGATAACAAAGTCATATTTATATAAAAAAACAATATTTTTTTAAAAAAGGACCTGAGAACAAGAAACAAGTTAAATGACCAAACTTGGAAACAAGTCTCAAGACCCAAGACCCACTTCTAAGAGTCAATTCTAACATCATAAAATTATAAATCCATAAAATTATAAAATATAAAAGGGCTCCAAATGTAATATTATTTTGTTGTGATTCCAAATTGATCTGCAATGAAATTGTCTTGTATTGTTATAAAATTGTATTGTTATGAAATTGTCTTGTATTGTTATATTGTTATATGGGCCAGTTGTGGTGGCTAACACCTGCAATCCCAGGACTTTGCAAGTCCAAGGCAATTGGACTTTACTTGAGTCCAATTACTTGAGTCCAAGAGTTTGAGACAAGTCTGGGCAAGAAAGTGAGACCTCATCTCTATAAATAATAAACTAATGAGCTCAGCGTAGTAGTAAGTGGTTGTAGTCCCAACTACTTGGGAGACTGAGGCAAGAGAATCATTTGACCCCAGGAGTTTGAGGCTGCAGTAAGCTATGATTGTACCATTGCACTCTAGCCTAGGCAACAGAGCATGAAGCTGTCTTCTAAAATTTTATGTATATGGAAAAAGTTTATTTAAGAAAAGCCCCCCAAATACATACAAATCAAAATAAGTATGAAATTGCTTATCTAGCATAAAAACAAACTATAAACCTTTAAGAATCAGATTGATATTTTTATCAGTCCTAAAATAGAGAGGAAGATTTCTTTTTTTTTTTTTTGAGTTAGAGTCTCACTCAGTCGCCCAGACTGGAGTGCAGTGGCCGCTCCCGGCCACCGCAGCCTTGACCTGCTGGGCTCTGACGATCCTTCCACCTCAGCCTTCCAAGTAGCTGAAACTACAGGCACGTGCTACCACTACCAGCTAATTTTTTTGATTTATTGTTGAGATGAGGTCTCGCCAAGTTGCCCAGGCTGGTCTCGAACCCGCGGGCTCAGGCAATTCACTCACCTTGGCCTCCCAAAGCACGGGATTACAGGCTGAGCCACCGAGCCCTGCCAGAAGATTTCTTTTTTAATGATTCCTGGAATAGATTATAATGCATATAAGACAGCAATCTTTATTTCCAAGAACTGCATTTT
This sequence comes from Cephalopachus bancanus, assembly GCA_027257055.1. Lineage (NCBI taxonomy): Eukaryota > Metazoa > Chordata > Mammalia > Primates > Tarsiidae > Cephalopachus > Cephalopachus bancanus. Next base: position 4,878,387 of record JAPVLO010000012.1, read on the forward strand.
AATTTAGTCAGGAAAGAAAGAAATAATTAATGTATTATAATAACACGACTGGCTGTGTGTACAGAAGAAATTAAAGTCAGAACCGTATCACATATAGGCGCTGACCTTTCTCACATGACAAAATTCTAAAAGTTGATATTTTAGGCTGAGGCAGATGTTCTAGGATGTCATAAGAAACCAGTTCCCTTCTAGCTTTCCACTCTACAGATTTGCTGAGAAAATGTACATGACTGTCTCAATTGTTGCAAAATGACTACTGAAACTTCAGTTATCTAGAAAAGATAAAAATGAAATACACACACAAAAAAAGGGATTTTCCCTAGCTAGGTTTTGCTTTTTTTTTTTTTAATTTTTATTATAAAAATGTGGAGTATATTTCAGGGTTAGGTATATCAACACTGATCATGCAAGTACCCTTTTTGATGAGGTATGCCCCTCCCTCCCCTAGCAGTTTCCCTCAACTGCCAATCCCACCCCCGCTCCCCTGACAGTTTCCCACTACTTCCAATCACTTTCTTAGAGCATTATAGTTGTTCAGGGTCCGTTTATGAGTGAGAACATATGGAACTCTGTTCTTTGTTTCTGTGATAAATCACTGAGTATGGTCGACTCCAAATCCATCCAAGTTGCTGCAAATTCCATATATTTGTCCTTTATGGCTGCATAATATTCCATCATGTATATGTGCCACAATTTTTTCATCCAGTGCAGCTTCGATGGGCAGCACGGTTGGTTCCATGTTTTTGCTATTGTGAATAGAGCTGCAACAAACATACGTGTGCAGGTATCTTTTTTGTAGAATGATTTGAGTAAGGCGGGCCTTTCCAGAACATCTGACTATATCTCTTTGGCTCTTTGGTTAGGACTTTATTTTTCTGGCTGCAGAGAAAAACTGTTGAAAGATTATGTATTGAGCTTTTAGCCATTCTTATAAAAGCAGGCTTGGAAAAATGAGGTTGGACATGCAAACTGAATAAGTAAATTTGCAAATTATGAAATTACCACTAATTTATCTAATGCACAAAATTACATATTCTAGATATAGTCAATATTTAAATGTAAACTATAAAAGCCTATAAGCAATCTCTAAAGAGAGTATATTGAGCCATCTTGGTAAGAATGAGACATCCCAAACCAAATTCTAAAACTAAAGGCTAAGAGGAAAACTAGAATCTCACCAGTCATTATAATAATTAAAATACTTTATTTGATAAAAATAACATTAAGTTGATAAAAATATATATGAATAAATTTATAATGAAAATAGTAGTCAAAAGCATAATATCCAACATAAAATTTTTAAAAAGCACTCACATGTTGACAAGAAAATAAATGAAGGAGGACTAAAGAGGAAGAAATATGTTCAGATCTTTTTTAAAAGGTAGCTTCTAAGCTAATTTTCTTTCTTTCTTACTTTATCTGTTTTATTTGTCTTGCATAAATGTGTCATCTTATTTATATTTGCTCATCTCTAACTCTGAATTTCACTCACGTGATATGGTTTCCACCCCATTAAAAAACTGCTTTTTCAAAGATAACCAATGACTTCCTTGAGGCTTAATCCAATGAGCGTATTTAGTTACTTGGTTTCTTTATCACTTTGTTGAACATCATTAATCTTCCCTTCTTCCCAACATTCTCTTTTCAACTTTTGATTTGAACTAATTAGAGACACCCAGGAAGTTGCAAAAGTAGTACTTAAAACACTGTACACTTTTTGCAGTTTCTTGAATGGTAACATTTTATATAATTTAGTATAATATTGTGAATTTTGCAATGCTTTTTTTTTGTTTGTTTTTTGGTTTTGTTTTGTTCTGCTTTCCTTTTTGTAGAGATGAGGTTTCACTATGTTGCCCAGGCTGATCTTGAATCATAGTGATCCTCCTGCGTTGGCCTCTCAAAGCACTGAGATTACAGGCATGAGACACCATGCCCGGTACTATAATATCAAAATCAGAAGATGGAACTTGAAATATTACTATTAACTAGTCTACAGATCTTATTCTGTTTCACATGGTTTGCTTATGTGTGTACAGCTATTTGTTATTTCATTTCTTGAACAGTCTCATGTAGGCACTATCCAAACAAGAAACAAAAGTGTCCCCCATAACCACCAGGTAACTCCCGTGTGCTACCTGTCTATCTCTCACACACACACACACACACACACACACACACATCAATCCCACACTACTTTTGTTTTTATTGTGAGACCACACTTTCCTGTTTTTCTCCTCCTTTGTTGTTTGTCATCCTTAAGCATGTCTGTTTCTCATAACTCTATTACAGATTCTCTTCCCCCTGTACTTTGTGTCAGTTCTTCTTAGCCAGGAATTGATTCCTCTCATGCTCATTCTTCCTACCTCTGCTCCCTCAAGGCATATCACATAACATTCTCTCTGCCTGAAATACTTCTATAATCCACCATGGCCCTAATTAGCCTCCTTTTTCCTGACTACACCTCCCATTTTATCTCTCAAGAGGTTTTTCTCACCCTTTGCTCCATTGTATTTGGTTAGGTATACTTTTTTGCGTAGTCTCATTAGATCTTGTGCCTGATACACTAAAAATTATAATATGCTATTATAATTTCTTATTTAAGTGTATGACATCCTCAATAAAAAAAATACTTAGCCCTGAAGGATGAGGAGCATGTTCATCTTATTTTCTGTTGTAGTTCCAGCATATGGCAGTAAGTGGCTCATAGTGGGCAGTCAATAATATCTGCTAAGTGAAGTCGTCTGCTGTAATGAACTTGTGAACTGGGATGACCATCTGCTGGTCTGACCTCAAATGGCAAATCTCTTGCTTTCATAAACCCTGTTCTAATTCTTATAACTTTTTCTAGTGCCCAAAACCTTATAACAGCAGAACTGTGTAGGAAAAAGACATGGTGTGCTAGCATAAGGACTACTTGCATTGTTGAAAAATTTAACCAGAAAAATATCAGGCAACTTCTGATGTATGAGGTTTCTACTAAGGAAATAAAAATTCCCCCTACTCAAGCAATATTTTTCTATATGTTTCAAATTTCCATTAATCCTTATCGACCACCTGTGGATGTCTTGGAGAACCTGTGACACAGTGACCCATTAATGTCCGCCCACATTATCATAGCCTCTAGAAAAGGACGTGACAAGGATTCTAATGCTCCTGCACTTTCCTGACAGTCCTTATGGCTAATGGAGGGGGCACTTCTACTTATCTCCTAGGCATTTCCAGTGGATGGCTTTAGGGGATCCTTGGTTTCCCTGTAGATAGTGCTCAATTTACTGGAAGATCGAATTCCTACCTACTCTCCCTCTGAGCGGTCACAACTTTTGTAATTACAAGTTTCATGACTTTTACAATCCTTGCCCAATGCATGATGTCTTAGGCCTTGTAAATTCCCTTTATTCTAGACAAACTCGATTGCCGTTATGAGATACCTCTGATAACTGTCACCAGGAAGTCTGTTTCTGAAAAGACAAAGTCGGCAAAGTTAATTTTACCTAAAGTGTGCATTTCTCCAAAAGCACAGCTTCTACTTTCTCATCATTGTATTAAGGTTTAGGAAGAAGATTAAAAAATGCATTTCCCGCTCTCTGTCTATCCTTTCAATCATTGTAACATGAATTTATTTGTAATGAATTTACAGAGCAATATATTTTGAGAAAAATTGATTAAATATGCTCAGATTTTTGAAACAAATATTTTTGTAAACAATATTTTAAAAAGTTTTCTTAGTAGCTTCTTTGTATGTAATATTTGCATCATATAACTTATGAAATTATTCCAAAGTTTTAATAATTGTCACCTGCCACTATATTAGTGTCTAAATAGCAGTTTTTTCTCATATTAATACTACATACAATAAAATATATCTGTATAAAAAGCATAGCATTAACATGGTTAATGTCTTAAATATTAAAGGCCATTAATGTGTCCATTTCTCTCTTCTTTACGCCTTCCCTCCTTGTACACTTAATATTAAGCCACATGTAAATTTTAATCCTCTGAAGGGTGATTTGCCAAGACCCAAGTATTGGTATTGAAAAAAAACAGAACAAAAATGATGGGACTAAAACAACCATAAGCAATCACAAACTTTCTCTTTTACTTGCAATTATTTGACTGTTATGAGGCAATTGAGAATGGGAGTGAGACATTTTAAAATGTTACCCTAAATAAGATATTTAGTATATATTCCATTCTCAGTTGTCAAATTGACTCATCAATATAGGAAAAGAAATTCCAAATGGTTAACAGTAAAAATATACAATAGAAATGCACGGCCAGGCACAGTGGCTCTAGACTGTAATCCCAGCATTTTGGGAGGCTGAGGTGAGAGGATTGCTTGAGCCTGTGGGTTTGGGACTAGTCTGGGCAACATGGTGAGACCTCATCTCGACAATAAATAAAAAAATTAGCCAGGCATATTAGTGTACGCCTGTAGTTTTGGCTACTTGGAAGGCTGAGGCAAAAGGATTGGTGGAGCCCAGCAGGTCGATGCTGGGTGGCCATTAGCATGCTACTGCACTTTATTCTGGACGTTTGAGTGAGATTCTAAGAAAGAAAAGAAAGAAAGAAAGAAGGAAGGAAGGAAGGAAGGAAAGAAGGAAGGAAGGAAGGAAGGAAGGAAGGAAGGAAGGAAGAAAGATGCATGTGTACACACACACACACACACACACACACACATACACAGAATACATAAAGATCATAGATGATAAGAATAGTAAGAAAGTGAACTGTATAGTGTTAGGGCAGTAGGTAAAAACAGAATTTGGGAAATGAAAGAATGAACTCTGCAGTTGGGTATTTGGGGGAATAAAGAGGATATATAAATAGAAAATGAAATTAGAAGAATGGGAAGTTTATCAGAGCTTGGGAAAAGCAAGTGAAAATGTATTGGAGAATTTGAAAAGCCTTTCATAAGCTTAATAAAACAGCACATAAATTGCCAAACTTTGAGAACAGCACTTAAACTAGAAAATATCCTTTCCATATTGGGAAGTTTAGCTTCTCTTGAATAGTTAACCTGGCTGCCAGTCAGAAATGCATCTCTAGAAATCAAAGGATTTTATGGGAACCTCTCTTTGCTTGCTTTATAGCAGAAGCTGTCCTTGTTTACTTCACTTTGATAGAAATTATATACATTTTTTCTTTATTAATGGAAATTTGAAACATATAGAAAAATATTGCTTGAGTAGGGGGAATTTTTATTTCCTTAATAGAAACCTCATACATCAGAAGTTGCCTGATATTTTTCTGGTTAAATTTTTCAACAATGCAAGTAGTCCTTATGCTAGCACACCATGTCTTTTTCCTACACAGTTCTGCTGTTATAAGGTTTTGGGCACTAGAAAAAGTTATGAGAATTAGAACAGGGTTTATGAAAGCAAGAGATTTGCCATTTGAGGTCAGACCAGCAGATGGTCATCCCAGCTCACAAGTTCATTACAGTAGACGACTTCACTTAGCAGATATAGCAGTCACATCTATCTAATTGCAACATCTCTAAGGAAAGGATTTAAGCCAGGACTCGGAGGGCTATGGGGCCACACTCACCTAGAGTGTAGACCCGCTCCCTGTTGGGGGCGAACTTTTCTTAAATAAATCTTATCTTCTCTCACCTTTCTGTGTGTTGCAATTCTTTGCATCACTCGGATCTCTGGGTTGCCAGCGCAGCACCTCCAGCTTGCCGGCTCCTGTAGTGCTGCGCCCCTCTCTGCGCCTCTCCCTTTCCATCCATCTCACCCTCACCCTATCCATACCCTAACAATGATATATTTTTTTGTAACCATAATGTATAAGATCCATGGTATAGCTAGAGATTCCTTTTTATATAAATTAGATAAAAATATGAGAATCAAAGTTTTCAATATTCTTTATTTCATGAATTTTTATCACATAAACTTGAAATCGATGGGGAAAAATAAAAACTGAAACTTATGAAAAATATAATTTTGTCGCAAGAAGAAATTTATTGCTAAAGTAAATTATCATCTTGGCTTCCTATACTGTTTACAAGCAGCTTTTATTTCTTTATAGGCCCATTTTTTAATATCAGAAATGATCTTGCCTTCCATGAGAACTTAATAATTCTCTGCTGTTACAAATTGTCACTAAATATTCAATGGTGTTAAAACAAAAATCACAAATTTGTTTTACTGCCATAGTATACTTATATTAATCTTCCTTACCTTTCAAGCTTCTGAGTGTCAAATACACAATTTTCTTTGAGCCCCTTCTCAAATTGCATTTTGATAAATTCCCAAAATCACAGAGGATAACAGAATAAAAAAGATCCTAGGTGGCCTCAAAGATTTGCTCAGTTGACCATATTAAATATATGGAAAGCATATGAATATAATGGGTAATTATTTATATGATGACATTTTATTAATCATAATTTCATATCTTTTAGGATATATATTATATTATTTCAAATTCTGATTTTATAATATCATTTTGTTAATGATTCCTATTGGATAGATTATCTTTTAGATTCCTATTAGATAGATTATCTTTTAGATATATCTTCTAGATATTAAGAATTTATGAATTACATAAAAATAGTCATCAGCATTTTATGTATACAAAATCAACAAAGCCAAAAGCTGGTTTCTTGAAAGGATACATAAGATTGACGGACCCCTGGCAAGATTGACTAAAAAAAGCCAGTAAACACAATTAGAAAGCAAAAGGCAAAGCCACAACTGACCCTGAAAAAATTCAAAAGATTATCAGAGATTACTATGAACACCTGTATGTAAATAAACTAAAATATCTAAAGTAAATGGAGGACTTTCTGACACAGTCTCCCAAGGTTAAAACAAGAAATTGAAACTCTAAACAGAACAATAACAATTCAGGAAATCAATTCACTCATAAGATATCTCTCCAACAAAAAAAACCCTGGACTAGATGGCTTCCCAGCTGAATTCTATAAGACATACAAGGAAGAGCTGATACCAGTCTTACTGAAGGTATTCCAGGCAATCAAAAACATTGGAACTCTCCCTAACTCATTTTATAAAGCTAACATTTATAATGATACCCAAACCTGAAAAAAACCCAACAAGGAAAGAGAATTACAGGCCAATCTCCTTGGTGAACAGAGATGCAAAAATTCTAAACAAGAGTCTAGCAAATAGGATCTAACAATCCATCTCAAGGATTATCCACCATGATTAGGTGAGCTTTATTCCTGGGATGCTGGACTGGTTCAACATTTGCAAGACCATAAACATAACTCAGCATATTAACAGATGTAAAATCAAGAACCACAAGATTATGCCTTTAGACGCAGAAAAAGCATTCAACAAAACCCAGCATCACTTCTTGATAAAAACCCCTTAGTACCTAGGCATAAAAGGAACATTTCTCAAAACAGTAAAAGCCATCCACAATAAACCCACAGCCAATATTTTGCATGATGGACAGAAGCTGGAAGTATTCCCACTAAGAACTGGAACAAGACAGGAATGCCCACTCTCCCCCGTCCTGTTCAACATAATACTTGAAGTCCTAGTGAAAGCAATGAGGCAGGAGGTGGAAATCAGAGGTATGCAAATAGAAAAAAAAGGAGTTAAGCTGCCTCTCTTTGTGAACAATATTATTTCTATACCTTGAAATCCTTAGGGAGTCTGTCAAAAGCTACCTAACACTGATCATTGACTTTGTTAAAGTCTCAGGTTACAAAATCAACATTCAACAGACAGTTGCATTTCTATACAACAACAACCAGTAGGCAGAGAACCAAATAAAAGGCACAATCCCATTCACAGTAGCCACACAAAAATGAAATACCTTGGTATGCACCTACCACAGAAGTAAAATATTCTTACAACAAGAACTACAAAACACTGCCCCCCAAAATCAAGAATGACACAAACAAATGGGAAAATATCCCATTGAATGGAATTGAAAGAATCTGTGGATTGAAATAATCAATATTGTCAATTTGTCCATCCTATTCAAGGCAATCTACAGATTCAGTGCAATACCCATCAAATTACCGACATCTTATCTCTCATACCTGGAAACAACAGGACAGAAATTCATATAGAAACAAAAAAAGAGCACAAAAAGTAAAAAAAAAATTCTCAACAAAAAGGACAAAGTGGGAAGTATTGCACTTCCAGACTTTAAACATTACTGCAAGTCTACTATAACCAAAAGAGCCTGGTGTTGGTGCAAGAATAGGCACAATGACCAATGAAACAGGACAGAGATTATGGAAGCAAAATCTCAATCTCTCAACCTATTTGTCTTTGACAAAACCACCAATAACAACCAGTGGGGAAAGGATACCACCTTTACCAAATTGTGCTGGGAAAACTGGCTGACCACATTCAGAAGAATAAAAGTGGACCCCTAACTACCACCATATACACAAACAAATTCAAAATCGATCAAAGAGCTATATGTAAAACATCAAGCTATAAGAATATTAGGAAAAAAACATAGCAAACACACACGTTGGAGTAGACAATGAATTCTTAACCTAGTCTCTAAAAGTGAATGCCATAAAAGCTAAAATAAAATGAGATCTCATCAAACTGAAAAAGTTTTGCCCAACAAAAGAAATTATCAAGAGAGTAAAGAGACAACCCATAGAATGGGGGGGGGAAGTTATCTGACAAAGACAAAAACATCCAGCATCTACAAGGAACTCAAATGAGCAGAAAGGAAAAAATATATATTAAAAAGTGGGCAAAGGACATGAACAGACACTTTTCAAAAGAAGACACACAAGTAGGCAACAGATACATGAAAAAATGCTCATCCTCACTAATCATCAGAGAAATGCACATCAAAACTAAAATGAGATGCCACTTAACTCCAGTAAGAATGGCCATCATTGGTAAGTAAAAAAAACAACAAATGCTGGAACAGGTGCATAGAAAAGGGAACACTTCTACACTGTTGGTGGAAGTGCAAGCTAGTTCAACCTCTACGAAAAGCAGGGTGGCAATTTCTAAAAGAACTAAAAATTGGCCCTCCATACGATCCAACAATCTCTCTCCTGAGAATATACCCAGAGGAACAAAAATTGTTCTACAAAAAAGACAACTGGCCGGGCTCGGTGGCTCAGCATGTAATCCCAGCACTTTGGGAGGACGAGGTGAGTGGATTGCCTGAGCTCGCAGATTCAAGACCAGCCCGGGCAACTTGGTGAGACCTCACCTCTACAGTAAAATAAAAAATGAGCTGGGTGTGGTAGCATGTGCCTGTATTTCCAGCTACTTGGAAGGCTGAGGCGGAAAGAACGCTGGAACCGAGCAGGTTGAGGCTGCAGTGGCCATGAGCGTGCCACTGCTCTCCAGCCTGGGTGACAGAGTGAGACTCTGACTCAAAAAAGACACCTGCCCCTGCATGTTTATTGCCACAATATTCACAGTAGCAAAAACATGGAACCAACCCTACTGTCTGTCAAAAGTGGACTGGATAAAGAAAATGTGGTATATACACATGATGGTCTATTACACAGCCATAAAAAAGAATAAAATTGGCCAGGTGCGGTGGCTCAAGTCTCCAATCCCAGCACTTTGGGAGGCCAAGGTAAGAGGAATGCCTAAACCCAGGGGTTCGAGATCAGCCTGGATTACTTGGTGAGACCTCATCTCTACAATAAATCAAAAAATTACCCAGGCAGCACACACGTGTAGTTCCTGTTACTTGGAAGGCTGAGGTGGAAGGATTGTCTGAGTCCCACATGTTGATGCTGGGGTGGCCATGAGCATACCTCTGCAATCCAGCCTGGGTGACAGAGCGAGACTTCAACTCAAAAAAAAAAAAAAAAAAAGAAAGAAAGAAAAGAAAAGAAAAGAAAATCACAGACTTCACAGTAAATTGAGTGAAGTTGAAGACCATCAGTGAGCTATCACTGAAACAAAGAACTGAATATTGCATGCTCTCATTCAAGTGAGCCCCAAACATTAATCACATTAGCACACGGCAGGATTGGTAGTTGCTGGACACTGCTAGTGGAGGGAAGGAAAGAGGAGGGTGAAGGACATGTAAAAACACTAAGTGTCCCTGGTCCTATACCAGGAGGAGTGAAGGTTAGTTAGAAGCTCAAATTTCACCTGAGTGCAGCCTGCTTATAATCCTCACTTGTACCCCACATCTCTATAATAAAATAAAATTTAATTTAAAACAAAGTGTGAACATGTATCATAATCCTTTCCAGTTTCTGAAATAGATAAAAATTAAGTTTAGTTATTCAGTTGTCCTGGCTTTCTAAAAATCAGAGGGTATTGGCAGTCACAGGGAGTGTTAACCCTGTTTCCACTCCATCTGATGACACAGAAATATATACCTAAGCTTTTCCTGATATTCTATCACTCTGTGGTTTTTACCTTTGCCTTCTAGTGTTGCCAATCATTAATCCATGGTTCAGCCTCCAATGTAGGAATCCCAGTTCTAGTGCTTTCTGAAGCTACCTGAACAGAGATCTCATCTAATCCAGACCCACATGTAGTGTGCCAGAAGCCACATGACTCGGTTGTGGATGTAGCTTTGCTAGTAGATGGAAACCCAGAGTAAAGGAATTGACCTAGGTATTTTATTTCTGATAGAAAAGTCAATCAAATTTTGAGAAATTCTAATGACTTATTCTGACTCTGTTAATATGTTCATAAATTAAACTTTAAAGATAGTAATTAAAAATAAAAATCTACTTCTGCTAATTGACCAAAATATAGTTTCTATTACTAATAAAGTTTAGTTTGTATTTTTCTCATCAGACTCAATGAGTCGAGGTCCTGAAACGGCTATTGTGGTTATGTGTGACTGGGATTGTATGTGTAAAAGGGAGGTTTGGGGGATAGTGAAAGAGAAGAGAAGAGAAAGAAGAGATGAGAGGAGAGGAGAGAAGAGAGAAGAGGCTGGCTGACTATGGTTTATTTTGCTACCTTGGGTGGTAAATGACAAAAAGAAACAAGATAAATGACAAGAATTAACAGTACTGCATGAGGAAATTAGAGATGTACATTTGCTCCTTTTGGTGATGGAGCAGAAAAGAAAGAGTTAAGAAAGAGAAAGAAACAGGATGGTGGAAAACTTGGTGCTAAGTGGAATGGTATTTCCCATGAAAATCTTAAATCCGTTTCAGGAGGGAAAGAATTCTGACTGGGAATGTCTATATGCAGTTGTGTGTTACTTTATGTAAAATGTGCTTGTTATCCATACCCAATCAAATTACACAGACAACATACTTATAGTTGTAACTGTTTGCACAGAGACATTGAGGAAACAAGGCAAATAACTCTCTCTTCCCTCACCTCCCCCGCCTTTCTGCTTCCCTTTCCTGCCTTCTTCTTTTTCCATTTCTTTCTTCCCCCTCCATTTCTTCCTCCTTCCCCTCCTCCCCACCTCTCTATTTCTCCTCCTGACCCTATGGTTCAAAATATAAAGAGTCCTAAAATGCCACATACAAAGAAAGGTTTAATGGACAGAGAAAACTATAATCAGAGATAATTCTTGATTTGAGAAATCATATATTTGCAGTTATACAAACATGAAATAAAACATTGAGCCAATATATCTAGGCCTCTAGTGACCAGGAAAGTTCAGGTAATATTTGGTTGAGGTGTGTGTGTGTGTGTGTGTGTGTGTGTGTGTGTGTGTGTGTGTGTTTATGTAGTATATGTCTATGTGTATATAAGTGTAACTCAATATTATAGTGATAACATTCTATATTTATAAAATTTGAAAAATCACTTAATGCCATTAACTATAATTTTAAGCATCAAGCTATACATGGTAATCTAATTGTGTTTAATTATTTTTAATGTGCCATCTCATAATTTTGTATCCTAGCAAATACTGTACATTCACTTCACATCTTCCTTGTCTCTAGGTTTCCATCAAGGAAATTAATCATATATCCTTTAATAACTACTAAAAGTTGTAACAATCTTTATTGGACTTAAATTCGAGAACTTGAAGTGCCTAATATGAAAAGTAATATAAAATTAGCTTGATTAATTTATATCTAATGTAATTAAACTTGTGCAGTTTAACCATTTATTCAGCACTCTGACACCCTGTATACTGCACTTTTTAAACTTCAGTTTCACTACACTCACAGTGATTGCAAACTTTTGCCATCATTGTTATTCCTGCCTCAAATTATCCTAAGACTTGAAAGCTTCTGTGTAATGCCAAGATATAAATGTTTCACAACAGGATTAAAGAAATAGAACAGCAGTTCAAATTAAAGATTACAAGAGATGCAAATGCTGGCTTGTCTCTTAATAAATCTTCAGACAAGCATTGTCCTCAATAGAACTGGCAGTGCAATTTTAAAATAAAGGGTCTACTCCAGGAAACCGAGATTTATTAAAGGCAGGTGGTCAAGATGGCATTAAATATGTATATATAGAGTGTGTGTGTGTGTGTGTGTGTGTGTGTGTGTGTGTGTGTGTGTACGCACACACACATGGTTTTACTGTGAATACCTCCTCTATGCTGTAAACTATAAAACAAGAACTATACTCTGATGTTTTCCATATCTGTTAAACCAAAGATATAAATTACCCATGTGACTGTAAGCAACCCATACACAGAAAATATAAATTCATAATTCTAATTCTACATGTTTCAAACCATTGCCCTACATAAGAAGGCAAGAAAGAAAGAATAATTTAGCTTTATCAGACAAAGGGCAAGACTGAACAGAAAATTTAAAATTATCAGGATTAGGAACTTCCAAGTGTCAGCTCTGACTAGTAAAGATCTTGGAAGTCATCAATCCATCCTTACAAAAAAAGTTTCTTTTACCTATCAGAGAATTGAGACTACAGAGTAAATCACCATCCTGGAGAAATAGGCTAATACAGAGAATTACAGCTATAATACCTTACCCTAACCCAAAGTCACTGGATCCATAAGTTGATAGAAAAGCTTAATTGGTAATTTTGAAAATATTATTAAGCCAAATTTTTTGAGGCTTAATAAGGAAATTTTGGGGGATTCCAATCTTAGAGGACCCCATACTTCCAGGGTTTTATCTGCAGAAATTCCTCCAGGTCCACATGGTAAAGATCTGAGGAGGAGAAAACTAAGCATGTGAAATACATTTGACAATACTATCCAAAACAAAGTTTTACTATCCAAGGAAAGTGATTTTATCACAGCCTTATCCTACTGGAGTAAGAGGTATTATCTAACTCTAGCCCACTCTGGACCTGATTCACCTAAGAGGGAGAGAAAAACGCTGAGAAAGACTTCTGAAATCACAGCCTTGGAACTCAGTTTCACTAAATACTTAGATTTAGTCACACAATTATAGAATTCTTTCTCTCTTCCATTCCTTACCACCACATCAATGGGGCTCCAGTAAAATAGTGGATTACAACTAGAAGAGCAAAAAGGCACACCTTCAATTTAAGAAGGAATACTTACAGAAACACAGAGACAATAGGAGAGAAAATTAAACATCAGCAAAGAAAATGAGCTGTTGACACCAACAATTACAATTAACATTAAATTCAGTCAGGCTTCCAGCTAGATTAACATACTACCTCACACTGACAGCCTACTTGCCTCATTTCCAATTATTCAATATATCATGCCCAATATCAAGCAAAAAATATAACAAAGCATATTAAGAGCCAAGGAAAATCAATCTAAAGACACAAAGCAAACATGAGAATCAGACTCAGATGTAACACAGATTTGGGAATTATCAGTTAATTTTTTTTTAAATTTACATTCACACATAATTAATATGCAAAACTTTCTAATAAAAAATAGACAACAACTAAAAATAGATGAGTAACCTAAGCAAAGGGGTACAAACACTAAGAAAGAATGAAAAGAAAATGATAGAAACAAAAAATACTAAACAGATATGAACAATGCCTATTCTGGGATTATCAGGAGACTAGATATAAATGGCCAAGGAAAGAACCAGTGAGTCTAACATTCCAAACTGAAATGTAAAAAGAAAAATTATTTTAAAAGAATATTAAAGAACTGACACATTGATTGAAAAAAGGATGACATATCTGTAATTGGGTTAGCAAGAGAAGAAAAATGTAGATAAAATACCTGAAGAAATAATGGCTAAGAATTTTCCAAAATTAATGACAAATATTAAGCCATAGATCTGAGAATTTTAAAGAACACCAAGCACAGGAACGTTCAAAAAGTCTACATAAAAGTATACTATATTTAAACTGTATAAAAACAAAGGAGAAAAGAACATTTTGGAAGACAGAAGATAAATAGTGGCCATATCTATGGAAAAGCAACAAAAAAAAGAACCATTACACCTCTATTTTTGCCAGAAACAATACAAGCGAGAAAAGAGTGGAGTGAACTGTATATAAAGTGTTGGGGGGGGACCTCACCAAACCAGAATTTTGTATCCATTCCAATTATCCTCCAAAGTCAAAAGAAAAAGTAGTTTGCCAGATAAGTAAAAACTGAAGGAATTTTTATCACTAGAACTTCCCTGCAAGAAATGTTTAAAACATTCATCAGAGAGAAGAAAAATTATGTGACTAGAATCTGAGATCAAAGTAAAAAAGAGCATCAAAAAGAGAATAAATGAATGTAAAATAAAATATTTTATTTTTCCTCTTAATTGATCTCATATGGAACTGTCTGTTTAAAGTAATAGTAGTAATTATATAGAGGGTGATCATAGTATACATATAAGTGAAGTGAATGACAGCAATATTAATAAGGACTGGAGTGCAAAATTGTTAGTACTCTTAAGGTGGCTGTGCCATCAATAAAGTATTACAGTGAACATGGACTTAAATTCGTTGTAAATGCTTATTGCAAACCATAGGACAGTCTCTAGAAAATATATTTTAAAATATAATTATTATGTTGAAGAGAGAAAATAAAATGATATGTTATCCTCAATAAAAATACAGAAGGTAGAAAAGAGAAAAAATTTTAAAATATAATAAATAGAATATAGTTACAAATATGGTAGATATTAGCAATACAGTTAATGATTTTTAATGTAAATCATCTACATATACCAATGCAAAAACAGAAACTGACAAAATGGATTTTTAAAATATTCAACTACATATTGCCTCCAATAATCCACTTTCTTTTTTTTTTTTTTTAGAAATCAGAATTTATTGAAAGGACAGAAAATCTCCTACAGACAGAGGAGAATCGAACGAGTTGCCCAAAAATCCACTTTTAATATGAGGACAAAGACAGGTTAAAAGTAATTGGATGAAGAGTGATATACCGTGACAACACTCATCAAAATAAAGTTGGAAAAGTGTATTAAGATAAAGCAGACTTCGAAACAGGGAAAATTGTCAGGGATTAGGAGGGAACTATTACACAGTAATAGAGGGTTGATTCTTCAAAGGGCACAACAATTCTTAATATTTATATACCTAATAATAGAGCATCAAAATTTCTTGAAGCAAAATCTGATAGAACTGCAAAAATAAAATAGACAGGTACACCATTATGGAAAACATTACTTGAGAATTCAAAATTTCTCTTTTAATAATTGATAGATCTAGCAAACAGAAAGTTTGTATTTTGAACTAAATGACATCATCAATTAATTAGAACTAAATACCATTTATAAAAATCTTCCTACTACAACAGCTCTCTGCACATTTTTCTCAAACTCACATGGGTTATTCACCAAGATGTATCACATTATGGGCTATAGAACACACCTAAGCACATTTAAAAGAACAAAAATCACACAAAATATTTTCTCAAAACACAATTATGGGGAGCGGATGAGCGCTGTCCGGACAGTAAGTCTCAAGTAAAGGTAAGGCCCAAATGAAGGCAAGATCCTGCTTGGTTGCTCCGCACCCTAGCCAAAGAGCAAGGGATGCAGCCTGCTACACAGAACGGTGTCTCAGAGGTCACACATCCAGGTGCAAAGAGTACAGATAAAGTCAGCAACAACAAGATAACCGCGGGACAGCATGCCATTTAGGTAGCAACAAAATTCCATTATATCTCCCTCATAGACCTTGAACCTCTCCCAACTTCTTTTGTGTTTAACTATAATATAAACATACTGAGGTAGTTCAGACCACTTCTCCATCAGAGGAAAGTGTCCCACCTGGCCCCAACTTTTATGTCTTTCTTTCTTTCTTTCTTTCTTTCTTTCTTATTTTTTATTTTATTTTATTTTATTTTATTTTTTTGAGTTGGAGTCTCACTCTGTCGCCTAGACTGAAGTGCAGTGGCCGCTCCCGGCCACCGCAGCCTGGACTTGCTGGGCTCCCGCGATCCTTCCGCCTCAGCCTTCCCAGTAGCCGGAATTACAGGCACGCGCTACCACGCCTGGCTAATTTTTTGATTTATTGTAGAGATGAGGTCTCGCTGCCCAGGCGGGTCTCGAACCCCCGGGCTCAGGCAATCCACTCACCTCAGCCTCCCAAAGGCGCGGGATTACAGGCTGAGCCACCGAGCCTGGCTCTGTGTCTTTCTTAATCTCTCACTGCTCTCTCGAACCCTCAAGGCAGTCGCACGGGCCGGCACACAATGACATTTAGAAACCAGTAATTAAAAGATAGCTGGAAAATACTAAACTATTTAGAGACTAAACAGCACATTTCTAAGTAATTCATGGGGAAAAAAAAATTGTAAGAACAATTACAAAATATGTTTAGCTAAGTTAAAATGAAAAGTTATTACAAAATATATAGGAAGCAGCAAAAGCAGAACTTAGAGGAAAATGTGTTGCATTGAATATTTATATTGAAAAGAAATGTGTCCAATCAGTAGTCAAAGTGTATTTCCATTTCACTGGAAAACTAGAGAAATAAGAGCAATTTAAACCTAAGAAGCAGAAGAGAAAATAAAATTAAAGCAGAAATTAATAAAATTAGTAATATAAAATTAATAGAGAAAAGGAAAATAATTAAAATCTTGTCCCTTAAAATGATTATTAAAATTCATGTCTTTGCCCAAGCTAAAAAAAAAAAAAAAGATAACACAAATTTCAGAAATGAAAGAAGGGTCATCACTACTGTATCCATGGGCATCTAAATGGTGATAAAATGTTATGAATAGCACTATACCGACAAATTTTAGGACAAGTGAAACAAATCAATTTTCTAAAAGATGCAAACTTTAAAACTCACACAAGGAAAAATAGATAATCTAAGTGTTTCTATTAAATAAAATCAATAATTAATAACTTTCCCAGCAAAAAGCACCAGGCCTAAGTGGATTTACTGGTGAATTCTACCAAACATTTAAGGAAGTAATTATATCAATTCTATACAATATCTTCCAGAAAATAGAAACTATAATTCCCCTAATACCAAAACCAGATAAAAAACATTACAAGAAAACAAACTGCAGACTCCTATCTCTCATGAACACAAATGCAAACATCCTTATGAAATATTTGAAAATTATATACCATGATCAAGTGGAATTTGTTCCAGGTATCCAAAGTTGGTTCCACATTTAAAATTAATCAAATTTAATTCACTACTTCAATATTGTAAGGAACGAATAATTATATGAGCATATCAATAGACAAAGAGAAAGTATAAATGGAATCCAACAATCATTTATGATAAAAATTCTCAGCAAACTGGAAAAATAAAGAAAACTTTCTCAACTTAATAAAGACTATCTATTAAAAACCCAGAGCTAATAGTGAGAATTTAAATGCTTTTTCTTTAAATTGGTAACAAGGCAAAAATATGCTCTCACTACTCTTACCCAATATCCTACTGGAAAGTCTAGCTAGTGCAACAAGACAAGAAAAGTAAATAAAATACACACTCATTGTGAAGGTAGTAAAAATACTGTCTTTGTAGGTGGCATGATTATCTATGTAGAAGCAAAAAAGAATTGACAAAAAGTTTCTGGCACTAATAAGCAATTAAGGTATGGTCACAGGATACAAAGTTAACATACAAAAGTCAGTTTATTTCCTTTATACCAACAGTGAACAGTTGTACTTTTGAAATTAAAAACACAATAAATGTCTTCAACAGCATATAAATATAAAATGCCTGAGGCATAAATATAATAAAATTTATATAAGATCAATGTATAGTTAACTACAAATGTCTGTTTAAATAAATCAAAGATGATCTAAATAAATGAAGTGATATTTTATATCCATGAACTGAAAGACCCAAAATTGTTGCAATGCCAAATCTTTCCAAATCGATCTATAGAATTGACACAATCCCAATTAACTTCCCAGTTAGCCACTGTGTGGATGCTAGAAAAATTATTCTAAAGTTTAGTTAGAAAAGGAAAAGACCCAGGATAGCCAACAAAATACTGAAAAAAACATTTGAGAACTGATGCTCCAGTCTTCAAGAATTATTATAAAGCTGCTCTAATCAACACAGCATAGTAATGGCAAAAGAATAGAAGCATAGATTAATGGAACAAACTATGGAATCCAGAAATAGACTCACACAAATCTAGTCAGCTGATGTTCGACAAAGGAACAAAGGCAATTCAATGGAGAAAAGATAGTCTTTTATACAAATGATCTAGAAAAAAATTGAACAACTATATGCCAAAACATATCGAACAACTTTCACAAAATTAACTAAAAATAAATCATAGATCAATGGTTGCCAGGGATTTGGAGAAGGGTGAGTGGGATAAGTTGGTGAAGAACAGAGAATTTTTAGGGTACATAAACTTTTCTCTATGACACTTATTTGTCTGGCTGAATCTTCAGCTAAAGTCACCCCAAAAGCAAAGGTAGAAAAATTAAGCAAGAGACTACCCCAAATCATCCCTAAATGGGGTTGGTTGGAAATCTAAGGAAACATTAAACACCAAGGTAATCTACTTAACTCTTCAACCTCAATTTGTTCAGAGAATTATTAATGCTTCTCTCACATGGGAGCAGTAGCCTGTTGTCCAGCGACTCTTGAAGGTAAGACAAGATGTAAAAGTGACTGATCTAAAGAAAAAGATTATTTTACTTTGGGGTTGAGGGGTGAATTTATGCTCTTCATCACTGATATTAGAGGAAATATTGAAATAATGAATAGGATTCTTCCTTAATGTAACTATAGCTCACAATGCTTCATGTCAACAATGCAAATATTACTAACAAACAACTTGAAAATTTCAGTGACTTCCATCAGCAAATATTTACTTCTCACTCATTGTGTGTTAACAGCTGTGGACAGTTGCATGTGTATTCTGAATACACAAAGTGCTTTGTCAGAATATGTATTAAGGGTGTCTTCTCCAATTGCACAATTTGCTTTTTCAGTCTCTTAATGGTGTTTTCTGCTGATCAGAACTACTTAAATTTAATATTGTTTATGCAGAAAAAAGTTCTTGATGTTGTACTGTAACTCTAATGGGTTTCATTCCTGATAGAAAGCTGATGAAAATCACCACAAAGTGTCAAAGAAGGTGATTACTTATGTGTTCCCATCTGCACCAAATACAGAAGGACCTTTCATGCCTGAAAGAGTGACAAATGGCCTCTCTCTGCCTCCCCAAGTATTTAAGGAAGCTCTCCACTCCTCTAGCAAGCAGGACAGAATTTAGGTCAAGTGGAAAAATAGATGAACATGGTATAGTATCTATTTTTTTCTGAATGCCTTCTTTTCTTTTATAGCCATACTTTTCAGATTCCTTTGTGCCCTTAAACCACACTAACTCCTCCTTCAACCTAGCCAGATACTTCATTGGGGGGCCCCATCATGATTACATGCTGCCTTATTCTCATAAATGTTTCTCTTTGTTAAAAATGGAACCTTTCCTTCTTGAACCTGAGTGTTCTAGGCTCGTCTATGAAATTTAGAAAGAAAGTTGAAGTATAATAAACAGACATGAAGAAACTTCTGTATCTAATAAATTATGTTTTTAAATAAACATTTTCAATATCTCAATTCAAAGAAAATATTTAATGAAACTTTAAGAATGTAGAAATGATTTTGAAAATGAGAGAGTAGGGAAAAACAGGAAACTTTTCTTACAACTCTGATTTCCATAACACAATACTTATGCCTTTCCAAGTAAACTTTAGAATAATACACAGCATGTTCTTCTTCTCGTTTCTCCTCCTTCCTTTTAATGATGTACTTTAACCCTTTAACCAGATACTTTCCAATTATTTTCACCAAACACAGAACTTTTAAAATCTCCATTTTTTAGTCTACTAAATTTTTTAACTTTTAATTTTTTTTATTTTAAAGATGTGGGGTGTGATTCAGGGTTAGGTATACAAATGTTCATTATGCAGGTACCCTTGTAGATGAGGTGTGCCCCCCTTTCCCCAGGCAGATTCCCACTACTGCCAATCCCACTTCCCCGCACCCCTCCTGGCAGTTTCCCACTACTGCCAATCCTTTTCTTATAGTATTATGATAATTGTTCAAGGTCTGCTTATGAGTGAGAACATGTGATACTCAGTTCTGTCTGTGAAAGAACACTTAGTATTACAGACTCTAAGTCCATCCAGGTTGCTGTGAACTTCATGATTTTGTTCTTCTTTGTGGCTGCATAATATTCTGAGATGTTATGTACCACATTTTTTAAAAGTCCAGTCCTCTTTTGATGGACAGCACTGTTTGTTTCATGTTCTTTCTAGTATCAACAATACCGCGATAAACATATGTGTGCAGGTATATTTTTTTAGAGTGATTTGAGTTCCTCCTGTTTTATTCTCAGTAGGAAAATTGCAGGGTCATATGGAAGGTGAATTTTTAGATCTTTTAGGAGTCGCCACACTGTCTTCCACAGAGGTTATACTAGTTTGCACTCCCACCAAAGTGTAGAGGTGTTCCCTTTTCACTACATCCTCTCCAGCATCTGTTTTTGTTGGTTTTTTATTTGTTTGTTTTTTTAGTTGTTGGTGATAGCCATCCTGACTGGAGTTAGGTGGTATCTCAGCATAGTTATAATTTGTATTTCTTTGATGACTAGTGAGGCTCAGCATTTTTTCATGTATCTATTGGCTGCTCGTATGTCTTCTTTTGAGAACTGTCATTCATATCTTTTACCCACTTTGTGATGAGGCTGTTTGTTTTATTTTCTTTTCAGCACATTAGAGTTCCTTATAGATCCTAGATGTTAGGCCTTTGTCAGACATACAGTTGGCATATATTTTTTCTCAGTCTGTGAGCTGTCTCCCTGCTCTCTTGATGGTTTCTTTGGCTTTGCAGAAGCTTGTCAGTTTGATGAGGTCCCACTTGTCTATCGTATCTCTTATGGCATGGACACTTAGGGTTTTGATCAGGAATTGGTTGCCAGTTCCAACTTCCATAAGAGTATCTCCTGTGTTTTCTAAGTTTCTTACAGTTTGAGGTTTTACATTTCGGTCTGTGATCCATTTAGTGTTGATTTTTGTGTACGGTGATAGGTATGATCATTAGATGTGGAAAAAGCTTTTGATAAAATCCAACACCCCTTCCTGATAAAAACCCTCAAACATCTAGGCATCAATGTAAAATACCTCAAAATAGTAAGAGTCATCTATGAGAAACCCCCAGACAGAATATTGCTAAACAGATAGAAATTGGAACCATTTCCCCTGAAAACAGGGACAAGACAAAGATACCCACTCTCACCCCTTCTTTCCAACATAGTTTTGGAAGTCCTAGCTAGAGCAATCAGACAAGAGAAGGAGGTCAGGGGTGTCAGAGAAAATCAAGTTATTCCTCTTTGCGGACGACATGATTCTATACTTCAAAAACCCAATAGAATCTGTCAAAAAACTTCTTGCACTGATAAAGGACTTTGGAAAAGTCTCAGGGTATAAAATCAATGTGCAAAAGATTCTCACATTTCTATACACCAACAATAAACAAATAAAACTCCAAAGAAAAAGCACAATCCCATTCACAATAGCCCCACACACACACACACAAAACCAAATACCTCAGCATCTTCCTAACCAGAGATGTGAAGACCTTTACAATGAAAACTATAAAACACTGCTCAGAGAAATCAAAGATGACACAAGCAAATGGAAAAATATTCCATGCTCATGGATTGGAAGAATCAACATTATTCTGATGTCATCCTACTCAAGGCAATCTACAGATTTAGCTCAAAACCCATTAAATTACCAGCAGCATTCTTCTCTGACCTGGAAACGACAATACAGGAATTCATAGGGAAGCATAAATGACCATAAATTGGCAAAACAATCCGCAGGGGGGGGAAAAAATACCAGGAGGTATCACACTCCCAGACTTTAAACTTTATTACAAAGCTACAATAATTAAAACAACCTGGTTTTGGTACAAGAACAGGCATATAGACCAATGGAACAGGATAGAGACGCCAGAAGCAAAACCTCAATTTCCAAACCAACTCATCTTCAACAAAGCCTCCACCATCAATGACTGGGGAGAGGAGAACCTATTCAGTTAATGGTGCTGGGAAAACTGGCTGGCCACAAGCAGAAGATTAAAAATCTCCATTTTTAAATGTTAACTCTAGGGTTAAGCCAACCCAAATTTTTATTTACTGCTACTGATTGAGACCTATTAAAGCTTCAGATGAGAATGTGAAAATAAAAAGAAAACCTTGAAAAAAGGAAAATGAAAAAAATTTAAAACTGTCATAACAAAAAACACTATTAAATAAAATCAAGGATTAAGACAAATTTGTAATAAGAGAATGCATAAGTAAATTACTTTTTATAATGAGACTCTTTCAGGGCTTAAATGAGATAAAACATATGTCACTATTTAAAAATATAGTAATGAATGCAGAATTACATATTTATACAGTCAGTTTAGAATTGGTCAATGGCATGTTTTCATTTGCTTATTGTTTGAATTATCACTAATGTTAGAACAGACAATAATAAAAATTTTTGGTGTTATTTGTGAGATACAGATATAAAATACAGAATCATCTGAACAAACATTCTTGTGTTTTTAGTAGTGTTATCTTTGCATACTAGTTCAGTAACAATGACATTGCTTAACATTTTGGGAACTCTTCATTTGGGATTGATTTCAGAAGTTTATATACCACATCAGAGGTTAATCTGGCCCCTAAAGTAATTATATATTTTTAATTTTTTTTTCCAGTTTGCTCATAGGCATCATTTCTAGGCATAGCTTCAAATAAGTTTGGCTCTTTACAGGTTCCAAGTCTATCTCCAAAAAATGCAGGCTTGGCATCACTGATGACATTTAAAATAATGTTGGTGGTAGTCTAGAGACAAATACATACCTATACATTAATCTGACTTATGATTAAAACAACACCGCAGTTCTGCAGGAAAAGTATGAGTTTTTCAATAAATAATTGTAGATATCCATATGGGAAAATGTACATTTGTCCCTATATCACTTCATGAACAAAAATTAATTGCACATGATCAAATATTTAAATATAAAAGAAAAGTAGAGCTATTAGAAGAATAAATAGGAAAACATCAGGGTGACTTTTGATTAGACAAAGACTTCTTAAATCAGGCACATTAAAACTAACCATAAAAGAAAAAGCAGCTGATGAATCAAACTATATGAAGTTTAAGTAATTTTCAGCAGAAAACAACATTCAATGACTGAAAAAGTAACCAATACAGTTGGAGAAGACGTCCTCAATATACAAATCTGACCAAAGGCTTCAGTGTTTTCAGAATACAGATGCATACAAACATGTGCGTGCACATATGTAGATACCACAAACTTAAACAAAAAAGGGAAAACTTCATTTAAAAATTGCCAAAGACTTAATATATTTTACAAAAAAGGATATCCACAATTGTCAAATACATCAACAGGGGCTTAATTTAATTAATGACATGGAAATTAAAATGATAATAAGACATTATTACACATCTATTAGAAGAGTTAAATTTTTAAAAAAGGAATAGGCCACGTTAGAAAGTTCCTGGCACAATCCACGTAACACAATGTTAGTTGTGCAGTTATGATATGTGCAAATTTCAATGTGAATTATGCTTCACTATCTTTTAAAAAAAATAGTAGTGTTCACATGCTACTGAAGTAGGTACATACATATTGAAATTAAATTTAAAGTTATTTAGAGAAGTGGTAGACTATTGGGAAAGTGTTTAGACTACTGAATGATACCAGATTATCAAAAAGGACTCTACTTGCATTATTTTCAATGATTTGAAATATATGTATGTATATGAAGGCTATGGCATTAGATGCTTCAAGCAGAAAGAGTGCAACAATTTTAGCAAATTCTTTGGTAGTATCTGCTAAGCAAACAAACAAAAAATATGTGTGCTATGTAACCCAACTGTTCTAATCCTAGACATTAGATTAAATTCTAAGAAATTGCTGATATTCAATTGTTTGTGATTTACAAAAATGGCAATTTTGAATGATTCATAAGCCCCCAAAAAAGTTTCCATATATTCACAAAATGTTATTTTTATAATGTTTTAAGTAAAACTACTTTTATTAGCCCCAAACTGGAAACTCATCAAATGTTCAGTAGTAGAATAAAGCGGTAAAGAGTAATCTAGTCACATAGCTGACTATAAAGTGGAGAAAATGTATGAGTTACAACTAAGTACAACTATATGTCGTATATAAATATACTGTTGTGGAAAGAAGTCAGTCACTAAGAAGCACATGATATATTACTTTGGTTACCTAAAGTACAAAAACAGCCAACATGAGCCTAGGTGTTAAAAAATCCTCAGATTAGTTATCCTTATTTGGTTTAGGTAAAAACAGGAAGAGATCCCAAAAGAGCTTCTGGTGTGTGGATGGCAATCTGTTTCTTGAACTGGTGTCCAGTTCACCAGTATGTGAAGATTTGCTGAGCTGTGCAATTTTGATATGTGCAAATTTCAATGTGAATATTATGCCTCACCATCTTTTTAAAATAATAGCAGTGTCTCACATATTATTGAGGTAGGTACACACATATTGAATTTCAATTTAAAGATATTTAGAGAAGTGATAGACTACTGGGAAAATGTAGACTACTGAACGATGCCAGATTGTCAAAAAGGACTCTACTTGCACTATTTTCAATGATTTGATACAAATTAGTGTATATAAAGGTTATTGCATTAGATGTCTTCAAACAGAAAGAGTAGGAACAGTTATGAAGAACGGTAGTAATTCAAATTCCAGTGTGCCCATAAACTTCAGCATTATGGTTTTATTTATCCAGTAATATGGTAGTGATTTTTAAAAATAAATTCACATTGTGCACAAAATGCTTTTATTATATTAGTCATCAGCCTATAATGGTCCTTTTCACTTTTATGGTAAGATCTAATGCAATTATGGAACAATAATATTTTTACCACTGCTCACCATCAGTTTTTACATTTTGGGTTTCATAATGTTAGTGATACATAAGAACATTTAATACCTCAATTGTAAAAAAAATCAAATTTTACTTTACTTATGTACATGCATAACAATCACCTTAATTTATTTGATCCAAATTTGCTTTTCTTTGATAGCTAAAAACCAGTTGTTCATTCATTTTTATAAGAGGTAATAAATGTCTTCATGGATAAACAGAATATTTTTGCTCATTAGACACAATTACATTGTGGGATAGTTATTTAATTTGTTTCTCAAAGAAACTTTAGTGATGTAACTTTTTTATTTCAAAAGCATCAAATAAAATGTTTTCTATAGGTAAGGAAACACTATGACTAATGTGTCTATAAGCAAAACTAGATATCAAAATAATATTAAAACTGGAAATGGAATTAAAATATTAGGTTTTCTAAAAAGAATTAAAATTTTTCTCAGTTAGGATTAAGTTCAAATCTCAAGTCTGTGGTAGCATCTATTTCCAGAACTCAAGATTCTACTATGGTTGGAATTAGTTGACATTTGAAAGTAGATGGCCATAATGATGATAATAACGCACCTTTATTTATCAGTCTCAAAGCTGATTTGTCCAAGATCATAAATTTAGGACATATCAGAGCTGAGGTTAAGGAACAATTACAGATTCTTTTGCTTAGTATACTTTCCACCATATTAGAATTCTAGCTTCAAACAAATTGACCAAAATCTGTATTACAATTTTAGGTAAATAAGAAAAAAATCCAAGTCAGCAATAATTTACCTAAAGATGAGAGATCATACACCCAACAGAGTCAGTTTATAGGATCTCTATGTAATAACAATAGAAGACCTATAAAACTAGAGGAAACTAACTTGAGAACCAGTGCCATTAAGTCATGAGTTTGTCACTTGACGTGTTCACATAAACCAAAGGAACACAGGCTATTTGCGGGCATGGAAACTTGGCATATTAGTCATATCCCTGAGCCAGCTGGAGTGAGAAGGAAATGCCATCAGAAAATTAAATAAACAAAAATCTTATGGGGCAATCAACAACCACTTACGATTCATAATTTCAGGAAATTTAGTGTACTCTACTGAATGTACAGTAGATGATGCTAAAAGTTATACTGCACATATACAATTTCTTTAACTTAAATACTGATACCTAAAAAGACATTATTCAAGTATGTGAAATTAACAGTTATCCATATCTGTTACATAGTCATGTTGATATAGACGTCTAAAGTCCTTATATTTTATCTTTATATTTCAATATTTAGGTAGATCAATAGATATTTGAATAAGAATTTGAATTTTAAAACATATATATATAAGTTATCATAGCATTTCATATTGATCAACTCAAATTCCATCTGATTCCAAGGCCTCATCCCTCTAAGATGATGAACAATTCAGTCTTGGTACTCCCAAGGATCCTGCAGGTCTTGCACAGAGCACATTTTTAGCGCCATATCTATATACTGTAATTCATGTGTTTTCAAGGTAAAAATTTAAAATATATAGCAGAGTTAGTCTTATGAAATTCAAGTATATTTTTAATAACATGAAATGGTAATTTAAAAGCATTTTAATAAAACCATTTTAATAAAAATATATTTCACATAAAACATAAAGGCAACTTAAGAGCTATTATTTTTTACATTTTCTACTTTGAACATAGAGCAGATCTTTTCTACTTCTATACATAATGATATCATCTGTAGACACAGTCTTCATTTTTAACACATATTGTGAAGATAATAGTGACTAATTTCAGTTTATTAGATATTTTGGTAATAATAATGTGTCACATATTTATAGCTCAAATTGTGTAAATGTTATGAAATCATGAATTTAAATTCTATTAACACATATTGTTTATTTAGAATCTGAGGTCTTTCACTTGAATAAACTTTTGACCCAAATATATTTTCATTGTCATATGAATGCTAATAAAATAATAACATGTGTTATCAGTTTCATCACAAGATAAGTAGTTCTACTAGAAATCACACATTTTTAACATGCGAAAAAAGGAATTACCAAATAGAATTGGCATCCTTAGCTGTGTAGGATTACAAAAGTTCAGAAATCAGGACTACTCTTATTCATAAGAGTTAAACTTTCCCATATTACAGAATGTGAGCTAAGCAATACATTTTGCCCAGTCTAAAAATCAACTCTCACATCATTCCTCTATTTTATGGCAATTCCATTGAATTGCAAAATGTTATTTCTTCACAGCCACCTCATAATTGTGGCATTTGAAAACTTCATAGAAACAATTTTGAGCAAATAAGATCATAGTCAGAGAACATAAATGGAGAATAAAACACAGGTAAACCCTTAGATACACAGATGGCATGGTTTAGGAATGTAGGAAGATGAAGTCTCTGAAGAAAAAATGATGTAGCAATAATATTGAAGATTCATTATTCCCAAATTTTGCCACAGTCAACATCTTTCAAACTGAAACAATACCTAACAGAGTAATATATTTAAGCTACATTAAATAATTAACAAGTTTTTGAATGTAGTCAGGTTTTTCATTCTCTAAGAATCTATTTCATGACAATATTTTAACTCATAGTACACATATCCAGAAGATAAAGTTGTTTCCCTATTTTCTGATAATAATTTATTGTTGCTATGTTTTCCTTGTTAAAAAGTAATGTACTTAAGAGATAGACTTTTGAAGTCCTTATTGATTTTTTTTAAAAAAGTAGATGTAAAACATTAAAACTGCTTTTGATTTGTCCCTTTCCAGAGGACTACTTTTTTTGTTAATCAATAGAAGGACCAGAAATGTTGAAGTACATCTAGGCATATTATACACTTTGGAAACACAAATGTTGTCTTCCTTAGAAAGGTAAGACTTAAGCAAGGAAATTCAATTCTTAAGAAAAAGATTAAAAAAAGAGTTTTTTGTGTTTTAAACATTTTTTTTCTTTGTTTGTTTTTCATAAAATAACTATCCCGAACCTTAGAAGAGATAATTGCTGACATAGAAAGAGGAAAGTGGAAGAGATGGGGTATGAAGCTGAGCCAAGTTCCTAAAAATAATCTGCTCCAAGAAAGTGGTTTCCTCAGAAACCAACAGAACTATAAGTCTACATACATTTCAAGAATGATGACATGATGTGAAGTTATAGAGACTTGGTTGTGGAATCATCAAGAGGATGATGGCATCCATGTTGTACTGTGTAGAACTGGACATGCCAATAATTAACACATCAAGGGTGAACTGATCCCATCTCCATTATTTTATGTGTGACTTTCAGAGAATTATGCCTGAACAGAAGGTAAGTGCCTGAGTTTCTCGGGAAATTCAAAACGTGAGTGGAAAGGGAGGATTGACTTTTAAATATTACAACTTCTGAGTAATATACTTCACCTTCTTTCCTTGACCTGCTGATTAATATCATTTCTTCAGAACACTTCCCCACACCTTACTAATTACAGAAATCTTCCTTTTTATTTCAGGTCTTTGAATGATTTTTTCTTCTTTATAATAAAAGTCTACAAAAATTAAGCCAGTTAAACCTTTTTTTAATCTGCTTTTTTTGCCATTTCAGATAACTAAAAAGCAAGATAGTTGCAAATATTTCTTACTGCAAATACAATAAAAATCACTAATCCAAAAGAATGAGGTAGTATTTTGTTATTTTAAATAGATATAAGATCAAATGTTTCCATTATTTAATCTTTTTTTTTTTTTTCATTTTACTAACCTTGGCTTTCTAAGTAGATTTATTTTGGGGTAACCTCACACAATAGATATTACCTCTAGACAAAAGTAATTTACACAAGATACCTTAAAGACTTGCAAAAGACCTATAAAACTCTAGTAGCTGGAGCATGCAATCTCTGGAATGGAATTTCAACACACTTCCACTACCTAATCCTGAAAAATATCTTCCTATATTTTACCATGAATTGTTACAATCTCAACACTGCTAATAGATGCAACTAAATGAAAAGTTTCTGTCTTCTATACATCCACTGTCTGAGCAGCAAAAATAGAAAGGGCTGGACCCCATTAGAGAAGGACTCACTAGCTGTACCAGTAGTCCACTTGAGACCAACGAAGAAGCAACACCTAATACAGAAATGGGAAACACAAGCAGTGCATCTAATGACCACTTTCTGGTAATACTTCCATCTATATACCTATTACTAGTACCAACCTTGGCCTCAGAAGCTGTATCAACATAGCAATTCAGGTACTATTATGAACTTAATGGTAGTAGAAAAACTAGTTAAGTTTATTTTCCTTCTGAGAATAGCTTGCTTGTGGAAACTGCGGCTTAGTTCATTTTGGCATTGCTATAAAGGAATACCTGGGTAATTTATAAAGAAAACAGGTTTATTTTGGCTCATGGTTTTGCATGGTGCTAGTATCTCGGGCTTCTGGCAAGGCCTCAGGTAGCTTACAGTTAGGGTGGAATGTGGAAAGGGAGATGGCGTGTCACATAGAGTGGAAGCAAGAAAGAGAGAAGGAGGCGCTAGGCTTTTTTAAACAACCAATTGTCCCTTAAACTAACAGAGGGAGAACACATTTGTTACCATGAGAAGAGCAACAAGCCCTCCATGAGAGATTCACCCCTTAACCCAAGCAATTCCTACTAGGCCCCACCTCCAAGAACGGGTGTCACGTTTCAGCATGAGATTTGAGGGGTCAGACATCCAAACTATATCATAGAAATTGTGATATTCTATCTGGAAGTAAACAGCTAATATATTATAAATGATATCTAAATATAAAGTTTTATTATTTAAAAAGCATAAAAGTCCATACCTTAAGCAATTTATGATTCATCCATAGTTTATTCTATAGTATACATATCTCACTAGAGTTTCTTTTTCTGCATAACATATCACTAGAATCTGTTCTTCTTTTTAAACCTTCTTTTAATGTTCTAATTTTATACAGTCATAAAGCATTCAAAACATCTTACATTTTCAACTATTTTTCTGCTCTGGTCAAGAAACAAAAACTAAGATTGGAGGAAAAAAAATTTTTTAATGGTATTAAATATTTTATCTCATCATCTTAAATGCTCAAAAGTACCATATTTTTTAAGTTCTTTTTAGTTTTGATGTTTTTTTAGATTCAAGGTGTGTATGTGTAGTTTTGTTACATAGGTATATTGTGTGATGTGAGGTTTGATCTTCTATTAAGCCCGTCACCCAGGGGGTGGACATGGTACCCAGTGGGCAGTTTTCAATCATTACTCCTTTCCCGTCCTTGTGCCCACGTATATTCCGTGTTTAGTTACCATTCATTAGTGAGAACATGTGGTATTTATTTTTCTGTTTCTGTGATAATTCTCTCAGGATGATGGTTTCCTGCTGCATCCATGTTGCTGCAATGGACCTGATTTTGTTCTTTTTTGTGACTGCCTAGTGTTCCATGGTGTATATATACCACATTTTCTTTAACCACTTCACAATTGATAGGCATCTAGGTTGGATCCACGACTTTGCTATTGTTGTTAGTGCAGCAATAAGATGCACATGTAGGTGTCTTTTGGTACAGTGGTTTGTGCTCCTTTGAGTATATAGCCAGTCATGGGATTCTTGGGTCAAACGGTAAATATATTTTTAGTTCTTTGAGAAATCTCCAAACTACTTTTCACAGGTTGTTTTTATAAATATCTAGAATAAGTTTCTATGACAACCATGACTCTATCCCTATAGACATTCACTTCACAAAATTCAGAGAAGTTTGACATAAAAGAATCTTTTAAAAGCCACAATATCTGTTGTATTGGTGGCATTACTCTCTACCATGTAAGTCAGGTAAATACAGCTCAGAGAAAAACTTCCAAAAGTTTTTCTTTTTATAAATCATCTTTTGCTGGACTCATCCCAATTTTCCATTCCTATTCCTTTTCCATTATCTTACTTATCCACCTACATCTTATGACAGAATAGAAGGTTATGCTTATAAAAATAACTTTTTTTTGAGACAGAGTCTCACTCTGTCACCCAGGCTGGAGTACAGTGGCATAGTCATGGCTCACCACAGCCTTGAATTCCTGATCCCAGGAAATCCTATTACATCAGCCTCCCCAGTAGCTGGAACTACAGGAGCATGCCACCATACCTGGCTACTTTTTTTGTTGTTTCTTTTGTAAAGATGAGGTCTTGCTTGTTGTCCAGGGTGGTCTTGAACTCCTGGTCTCAAGTGATCCTACCACCTCAGGTTCCCAAAGTGCTGGGATTATAGGTATGAGCCGCAGCACCTTGCCATCCATATTTTTTTCAGTAGAAATTAGGTAAAAGAAAAAAAAAAAAAAAACGGCTGACAAATGTTCACCTTTGACCTGAGGAGAAGTCCTTGCCTAAAAAAAACCTGTATACTGAAATGAACAGTTCTTCATACTGTGTCTAAAGGAGACTTATACCTTGTTATAACTGAAGCAATACATATCATAAGTTGAAAAAAAATAAAAGAGAAATAATTAAATTACTTAGATTTCAAGTACCAAAGAGGAGTATGATCGATATATAGAGACAGATGCATATGCTTAGATTTTTAGTTATATACATACACATTTAGTTTTACATATACACTTATGTATCTATATGTAGATATGCCTCTACATATGTATGTAAATAATCATACATATGTACATATGCAAATAATCTCTGATGATAGAAATATAGATACCACTTTTATTTTTTTTTTTATTTTAAAATTATGGGGTACAGTTAAGGGTTAGGTTTACAAATATGCATCATTCAGGCTCCCATGTTAATAAGGGGTGCCTCCCCCCATACTCAGACAGATATTCACCATTTTAAGTCTACAGCAATAGCATCTAAATATTTGTTGTTTTACAATAACTTAAGCCATAGGATTGGCTTTGAAAATAAATTGACTTCTTATGATGAACACCTCCAGTAAATTAACTTACAAGTAACAGAAACTCAGAAATATTATTTAAAAATGCCTATTGTAAGAGTGTGTGTGTGTGTGTGTGTGTGTGTGTGTGTGTGTGTGTGTGTGTGTGCGCGCTTTCCCATTGATGCTATTCAAGAAGGAACTAACTATAAATGAATGCCTGGAGTGCTGTTCTGTTTTTACTTTACTATATGATTCAGAATTCTTAGAATAGCTAACAGTATTTTGACATTGTCAGGGAAAGATGTAAGGCAAGCAACAAATGGTTCCAGGACTCTTGAGCCACATACAATTTTTTTTTTAAAAGATTATGTTTAGAATATTTTTAGAACTATATTAGAACATCCTGATGTAATTATTTGGGAATGAATAGCTAAAAATAGCATTCTTCAAATGTAAAAGCATTTTGCATGCATTCTGCTTTAGAAAACTAAGCACAATCAAAAAAATAAAAATAAAAAACAGACTGGGCGCAGTGACTCATGCATGTCATCTCAACATTATGGGAGGAAAGTTGAGCCCAAGGAGTTCAAGATCAGCCTAGGCAACATAGTGAGACTTTGTCTCTACAAAAAAAGTTTTTTAAAAATTAGCCAGCACCTGTAGTCCCACCTACTGGGGAGACTAAGGCAAGAGAATCACCTGAACCTAGGCAGTCAAGGCTATGGTGAGCTATGATCCTGCCACTTCATTCAGGCCTGGGAAACAGGCTGAAAAAAAATTGACTTTACTTTTCTATCTGAGGTTTTGGTATGATTACCTACACTTGTTCCCCAATTTGCAAGGACTAGCAGTTATTAAGCTTGGTAGTGACCACACAAAGTTGGGTAAGCAACAAAGAATAGTGTATTCAATTATCATCAGCCATGAAGCTCTGAGATTAGGAATTGAAGCTCTCAGTTTAGGGAGTACTAATGAGGGATCGCAGTTTAAATATTTCTAAAGTAAGTGTTTTGACCCATGCAGAACTGACAATAGACAGGTTTTATGCCCTGAGAAAACAAGTCCGTTTTCTTTTTCTTACTAGCTTTTGTCCGCAATTGCCCTGATTTACATGTCTACTAATGATTTTATTGAAACATATTGTTTGGAAAACTCATCTCCCCACTGAGTAAGCCAGGCTTTAGATATTAAAACAAATTTTTTTCACAGTGAGAGACTTCTATCTATTATGAACAATACTATGTTCAAAATAATTTTTCTGGCTTGAATATGCTTTCCTTTTTCAACGAATATACATACTCTTACATCTTGTTTTAATAAATATCACTAAATATTTGCAAACTGACTTATTGGTTGTGGTTTTTCCAATAACGATAAATTGTTAAATCTTCATATTATCTATAAATTCAATATGTAACCATTTTATATGAACTTGAAGTTCTGTTATGTTGTACCTTTAAAAGAGTGTGAAAGAGGCCAGCGAGTTGTTGGTCCAGGTCTTGGCATTGGGCATAGCTGCAGTGATCTCAGTGTCCTTCAGCTTCTACTGCCAAATAGTGATGTAATCAATTTGATGCTGTCATTTGGCCCTTGGGGCATCCATTTGATGTATTTTAGGTACAGTGTGGTGCCCATGAGTACACTGCAGCTTAGGCCATGTTTAAAGTTGGTTTTGATAATAATTGCTTGCATTTCCAGTCCTTCATAATCTTATTCAGGTTTAATTAGTACTACTAGCACAAGGCCCAAATAAAATAAGTTCTCAAATGGCTGTTGAATAAATGAATAGGACCATATGGTTCCTTTCATTTTTGCTGCCCTCTGTACTACTAATGTCATTCTTTTCTCTACGTATAAGCCTGCTCCCTTATTTCTCCATACTCATGGGTGTCACTAAGCGTTGATCATTTACCTATGAAGCTTAATTCTAAATATTATCTAAGAAATCATTATACTACCTAATAGTAGAATGCAAGGATTGAAAGTACCCCTTGGCTTTATCCAAATTACTAATTGAAAATAAAGACGTTTCCAGGGCACAGTAGAAAACAGAGGCAAAGATTACAACACAAGCTTCCCTAGTCTCCCATGAAAATTGAGTTTTTAAGAAGGGAGACCAGTATCTCCTGTTTTGGGGGTATTTTTTTATTTTGTTTTTGTTTTTTTTCCCTGAAAATAAAGAACAATGAAGCACACCAAGCCAACATTTTTTAGTTCCTACTGTTTTCAGCACTGGTGATGGGTACTGTGAAAGATTTTTTCAAAAGTATGGCAAAGTTCTTACTATATAGGAAGGACCTTGAAATCCAGCTTGACAGAGACTATAGTCACAAACAAAGCAATAGATTTCTAGCATGAAAACAATCATATTTTTCCCCCTTTTGGAAGATTCAACTTACAGAGACTAAATTTTTTACCAAAGTATGTCAGTATGTTTAAAAAATTATACACAATTTGAGATGTATAGTATATACATCTACACCAACAATATGAAAAAACTTACTGAAAAATTATATAAAATATTAAAAATCTCCAAGAAAATATGCTGCTGATTTTTCCACAGTCATGTGTGTGTGTGTGTGTGTGTGTGTGTGTGTGTGGTAAAGAGACACCATTAGATTAAAACAAACTAATACAAGGATTATCTAGGTGGGTCAATGAATAACAAAGTGGAAAAGATATGAATAGAAGCAAGATTGTTTTTTAGAGTATACCATTTTGTACAATTGAGTATGAATTGACAAAGGGTGAATTAATTTTTCATTAGAAGAGGACCCCTGTTACATTGAGCAAGACTAGAAGCAGCAATCATCAGTCTAAACTTATTAGAAATAGTTCTTATTTGCTAGACTGATCAAACATTATTTCTATGGATTATGCACTTATCGAAGGAAATCACTTTGTTAAAAGCAGGTTCTAATGATATTTGCTCCACAAATAAGAAGTAATATAGACCATTAATATAAATAATGCTTTGATTTTGCATTTCTTATAAGTGTAATCACAATGTCATTCATGGTCTTTAAATGCTTTTCCGCCATTGAATTTAGCTACATGTCATAAATTGGTCCTTTTATTTATTATTTTGGAAGCAATTAGCATACAAAAGTTGTTTCAATCTCTGTCTTTTTCCTCCTGTACATTTCCACATTACTTCTCTCTTGGAACATGTGAGAATCAGAAATTATATTAATGATACCTCAGTTAGAGAAATTGAAGAAAATTGGAAAATTTTGAAAGAGATGAAGATAAAATTGTGTATGTGCATCTTGAAGTGAGGTAGAGCATGAATAACAGAAAACTGAAAAGGTTGACATCACATATTTGCTTCAGCGCTTATTTTTATTTAAGAAATGATAGGCATAAAAGTGGAAAGCAAAGTTAAGAGAAATTTGAAAAAAAACTTACTGGCCTTCTTTAAGAGAAAAATTATGAAAAACTCTTTGGAAGTGTCTAACAGTACATGTTTATTGTATTATTATTAACATTTATCTTTAATTCTAGGCTGCTGTGTCAACACACTGAGGTGACCATATTTTCTAAACCAAAATACACATAAATGTCTGGAAGATTTTTTCTAAAGTTTAAATTTGTGTGAAAGTATTTAAAATATTATAAAAGTACATCACAAACATTATATGTTTAATTGGTCTCATTAATTGAAAACAATATAATTATATAGCACTGAGATTTGCCTAGAAATATATGTTTGCTTGCTATACATGTAGTATTTCTTTTCTTTGTTTCTTTCAGGCAACTTTCATCTCATAAATGATAAGATGTCTTAAGAAATATAGGCTGGAAAATTACAGAAAAATAGACAATCACAGAACTTTGAATTTACAGGGGCTTTTAGAAGGGTTTTGTTTATGTGTTCTCCTTAGATATAAATCTCTTGTGATAGCATTAACAAATACTGAAATATTCTCGGTAAAAAGTATGAGATTTTGATATGGAAAAAATTACAACACTGAAAGACATTCAATGAGGGGGACAAAATGATGTGCTATAAAAAGTGTCAAATTCCTGGAGGTAAGAAGGCCTGAATCATAACTCTTGCTCTACCCCAAATAATCTATGTGAAAACGGGTTCACAGCGTGACCAAGGAGGAGGGAACTTGTTTGCTGGTCTTTAACATGGGATAATGATGACCATATTTATCTTACAATGTTCTTATCAAGACCAAATATCATAAAGTATATAAAAGAATTTGCAAAATATTATCCTTTTAAAACATTTTTAACTTTTTTTAAGAGACAGGATCTCATCTGTACACCCATAGGTTAGAGTGCAGAGGCACCATCCTGGCTCACTGCAGCCTTGAACTCCTGGGCTCAAATGATCTTTCTGTCTCAGCCTCCAGAGTAGCTAGGATTCTAGGTTTTTGCCACCAAGCCCGGTTACTTAAAAAAATAATGATAATAAATGATTAATAAATAAAAACTTTATAGAGTATAGGTTCTCTCTATGTTGCCCAGGCTGGTCTTGAACTTCTGACCTCGAACAATCTTCCCTCCTTAACTCCCAAAGTGCTGGGATTACACGCTTGAGCCACTGTGCTCAACTAAAGCATTTATCCTTGAATTTATAGTAAAAATAAACTCACTCGTGTTGTTCCACAGCATTAAAAATCTTTTTCAGAAGGAAGAGATTATTTAATTTAGTGAAGATATTTGGCACATGATCTAAAATTATGATTCACCGCTGTGAATCATATAGAAGGCTTCTATAGGTCGGACTGCAGAGCCTATATTGTTGTAATAAGCATGTTTAGTTTGAAATGTCCCGATAGCATCTTTAGGACTGAACTTAGAAACACTCTCATGAACACACATTGCTTCTTTATTTCCTCTCTGTGTCCATTGTGCTGCTCCTTTTTGTTCAAAAATCAAAATAATTATAAAATATTTCAAAATTATAAAACTATAGAGAAATATAATTGAGAACCATGAAGCCACCATAGCAAATATGAATATTTTCACACATTTGCTTCAGACTTGGCATTTTTAAGAAATAAAAGTATGACAAACTTGAAGCCTTCCTCCTTTCTCATAGATAACTAAGCTCTAGAAGTTGGTGTATATCTTTCCATTTCATGATGAGGGTTTTCTTAAAATTGGATGTATCTAATAATCTATGGCATTTTTTATGAATTTCAAAAAATTATATGAAGGTTTCTGTGGCAATTATCTGTTGACTGCTCAGAAATACTTTTAACCATCTATACTCCTTCCTGTGTCACAGGTGTTTGGGAGCCTGGAAAAGACATTTTTCACAATCCTGCCATATTTTTGGTTAGAGCCTTTCTGTACAAAAACTTTTATGAGATTGCATTACAGTAAAGATTTTAACTTCTTGACCAATCAGAATGGTTGATTTGGAAATATTCATTATAGAGAGCAGAGAATATATGTGTGATAAGATTATAAAGGATCTTACAGTTTCTCAAATCATACATGACTGTCGAACACATTTGTTTACAAAGTCTAAACTGCATGACATGGTATTTGGCAAATTGAAAAGATACTTGTCTTAGGTCAGATATTTTAAATTTTCTTCCAACTCTGTGGTGTATGTGTGTGTGTGTGTGTGTGTGTGTGTGTGTGTGTGTGTGTGTGTGTGTGTTGATATTTTAATGATAAAATATGGAACACTTTTTATACACTAAACTATAGGGGAAGGATCTGTAAAATAGATGACAAGAGATCAAGAGATGTTTTAAAAATGTTCCCCGCTAACAGGTACATGAAAAGGTGCTCAAAATCTTTATTATCAGGGAAATGCAAATCAAAGCTACGATGAGATCCCTTCATACTTGTTAGGATGTTTCTTATCAAAAAAAGAAAAAAGATAAATATTGATGAGAATATGAAGAAGAGGGAGTCCTTGTATACTGTTGGTGTGGTTATAAATTGGTACAAGCACTATGGAAAACAATATAAAAGTTCCTCAGAACACTACAAATAGATCT
Source organism: Cephalopachus bancanus (assembly GCA_027257055.1). Taxonomy (NCBI): domain Eukaryota; kingdom Metazoa; phylum Chordata; class Mammalia; order Primates; family Tarsiidae; genus Cephalopachus; species Cephalopachus bancanus. The sequence goes on from JAPVLO010000012.1 coordinate 4,916,423, forward strand.
ACCACATAATCCCAAACTCCAGCTTCTGGAGAATATATATATGAATTGAAATCAGGATCTCAAAGAGATATCAGCACTTTCATGTTCATTGCAAAATAGCCAAGACCCACAAGCAATCTCAATGTTCATCAGCAAAAGAATGAATAAAGAAAATGTGGTGTACAAGTAGATACAATGGAGTTTTATTCCACCTTAAAAAAGAAGAAAATTCTGTTATTTGCGACAATGTGAAGTGAATGAAACTAGAGGACATGATGCTAAGTGAAATAAGCCAGACACAGAAAGACAAGCATGATATTATTCCACTTATATAATGAATCTAAAAAGTCAAACTTATAGAAGCAGAGAGTGAAATGGTGGTTGGCAGGGACTGGTAGGAGGAAAAAATTAGAAGGTATTAATCAAAAAATATAAAGTGCAAGATAAACAAGTCCTGTGTCTGTACAGCCTAATGACTACAGTTCACAATATTGGATGGTATATTTAAAAACTTGCTAAGAGTGTAGATCTCATGTTAAGTATTTTTATCACAAGCTAATAATTATATAATAATAATTGTTATTATTATTACTATTGTGAAGACAAGACATTACTTATAGAGGTGACAGATGGGCTTATGACATACATTGTCATGATAATATTACTGGTGAATACTTATCTCCAAAGCCATCAGGTTACATATATTAGTTATGCACAGTTTTTTATATGTCAAATAAATAAAATTTTAGAAAGGAAGGGAGGAAGAGAGGAGGAAAGGAAAAAGAGTGCCCCATGTTATTATCAAATTATTAATGTTTAAATCTCCTCCTTCCCTACTCATTATCTACTTACTTGTAAGACTAGAAAGTCTAACAACTTCTCAGTTATGTACATATTTACAGTCCCAACGTTATATGAATGTCATATATTCCTGCTTCATTTCAAAGGAAGAAAATAATAGTTTTCTGTTGGTTCTCTTGAGTGTTTTGCCAAATATAGAAGATGCAGTGTTTTAGACAGTCTCAATTTTGATACAAATATATCAATTCATAGTATCTTCACCACAATCCAAGATGTTCAAAGTGTAAACATAAATTTTCAAAATTAAAATTAGTGCATTATTACAGCTTTCACTGCCTATTTTATTCAGCTTAACCTTGCCTTGGTAGGGTTAAATTTTAATGTCTTTTTGCTTGTAAACACTGGTTCAATTTGCTATGAACTTCAAATGATTAATTTATCAGGCTCTCATTCATTGAATATTTTATGTAAAGTTTTACAACTAATTTTGAACATAATACAAATACGAAACCCTAGTATACTCATGAGGAAAAATGTAAAACTTTTGTACTACACTTAGTTTGATTTTGAAATAGCACATTAAAGGTTCATACATTTCTAAAATTTACTTGGTGATGGGCAAAAAAGGAAAAATAATCTATGCTTTTTTTTGTTTGTTTTCAACATCAGGCTTAACAAAACATCTTTGTGGTTTAGTTATGATGTATACACTTAACATATTTATAGATTTTAACAACTCTGTTTCTATTAGTAGAATATCATATTTTGCTTGAATACAATTATGAATTACATATGCCCCAAACCAAAATACATTTAAGCTCTTTAGGTTTCTCTTTTTAGTTAGAATATTGTTTTGACCACACAGTTATGCCACAACAAAATTAGTATTCATATTATTACTTAAAAGAAGTTAATATTGAACTTATAACTAAATTTATAATAAAATTCAAGCTGCCAGCTATTTTACTTAAGATATTTAACTTAGCAATTACTGAAACATTATTGGATTAACTGAAGAAGTGCAGGATGACTCATATAGAAATGGCAATCATTTCTCTGTTTGTGCAGCTATTTGTAATTAATTAACCTGTTAATAGCTTTTGCTGTACTTTTTCCACACACACACAATTTCTCATCAAAAATCAGTCAAATTAATTTAGAAGGCCGTTTAATTAATCTAAATGAAAATTAATGCTTCAAGAATGGTATATACGAGGAAGGACCGGACCCCATAAAATACTATAATTTATGTACTAAAAAACTGTGTGTTATTTTACTTGTTTAAACTTGTCACCTTCAAAGGACTCTCCATTTAATGCAATATACCTACCAAGATGCCTTTCCCACTGCTCAAAACAGTAGTTGAACACACCAATTTTGATGTCTTTTAGTGCTTCTGCCATTTTTTGTTTCACCTCTTCACATCAGCAAAACGTTTCCCTCTGAGGACTTTTTTCATCTGAGAAAACAAAAAAAGTCACTCTGGGTAAGATTGGGTAAATAGGAAGGGTAGGGCACAATAGTCATGCTGTTTTTAGTCAAAAACTGCTGAAAGTTCAGTGCATTGTGGATAGGTATGTTATCATGGTGTAAGAATGTTTCCCAAAAAAAAATTCACTGAAGCCGAACACAGCCTCTCCCAAGGCTAGCTAGTATACTGACGTCAGTGGGTTCCTAGAACACTCACCTAGTGGGGGAAGCCTGTACTACAAAGGAGCCTCCTTCCAAAAGATAATTCTGGTTTTGGTGGGCCCCACTCTTTTTTTTTTTTTTTTTTTGAGTTGGAGCCTCACTCTGTCGCCCAGACTGGAGTGCAGTGGCCGCTCCCGGCCACCGCAGCCTCGACCTGCTGGGCTCCGGCGATCCTTCCTCCTCAGCCTTCCGAGTAGCCGGAATTACAGGCATGTGCCACCACTCCCAGCTGATTTTTTTTTTTTTTGATTTATTGTAGAGATGAGGTCTCGCTGCCCAGGCGGGTCTCGAACCCGCGGGCTCAGGCAATTCACTCACCTCAGCCTCCCAAAGGCGCGGGATTAGAGACTGAGCCACCGAGCCCGGCTGGGCCCCACTCTTAAATGCATTTTTTTGCAGCTGTATATCTGATACTGTCATCTTTGAATACAACGTTGTTAAAATAACTCCTAACCCTTAAAGTAAATGCTGATTTTTGGTCGACAGATTAGTGTACTTTTTCTGTATTTCACAAGGTCAGTTATATGCTACCCACAGAGGATGGTAACCATTGACCAGCTTTTGTTCAAGACATACATAAATCATCTATTTTCTTGAAAACAGAAATTCAGCACACAATTTATCATTTTTAAATTCATTGCTGTCTAAAGGGTTAACTGCAAAACAAAATAGTGTAACTGAACAAGAAATACACACACACACATCACATACAAAAATCCGTTTTAATAAGAAAACAGATTATAGTATCAATCTCTATTTTCTACATATACTTCATATACATGACCTATAATTTCAGAGGCTTTCCATTGACTGCACTAATTGGGTTCTGGTTGCTTCATGTAGCTCTCAGGCAATAACAAGGAAAATAGCCTAAGTCAATTAAATCCTCAGTGGCCAGTAATGACAGCAGGATTGAGCAATTCTCGAATACCATACAAACACAGAAAGAATTCCTTGACTTCAGTTACTCAGGTCTGACAGTAGTTAACTCTCTCAGCAGGCATCTTGCACGCTGCCCTTGAAGGTGCTGGTTATATCCTTATGTTTTAACTGACCTGGAAATAATCTATGAAAAAAAGTGGTATCTGGCTAATTATCCCTCATATTTAACCATATGTCACAGCAAAAATGTTGTCCTTTTTCTCTTGAGATGTTGTCCTGTTCTTGTCCACTGTAGTTGAGACCACAGCAGAAATTACAACATAAAGTAGAGGCCTATTAAACCAACACCAATGGATTCTAATGAACAACAACAAAATACTGATACTCTATTTAAAATGAAAAATGTGGGATAATTGCAAAACTGGACAGTTCATATGAAGGGGCCTCAAGCATATACCATGAATGGCAATGACCGTGAGAAGAACACTGGGACAAAGTGGATGCAGGTCTTACTGAGTCATGTCCAATGCATAACAGCTGGGTTGTTTGACCTTTTTTACATATAGAGTGAAGGATTTGGGACACATGAAAAAGATCATGGAGAGGGGCATTAGTGAGGTAGAAACCATTGAAGTTCACACAGAAGATAATCTCCTCTAGTCATTCTTCATTTGTATGCAGCCACCTCCAGGAATCCCACATTAGCCCAGGATGTTATGTCAGGTTTGATTCTGATGCTCACTCTTGCTGAGATAAAACAAACAACTTTCCTATTTCCCTGGGGGTACTTAAAGAGCTGGGAACCATTTCCAATAATATTCTCAGAACACAAAGCATCCTAGTACGTATTGTCTCCTTTTCCTGGAAGGTTCCTCACTCTACATTCTCAGTAAAGCTATGGTAGATACAGGCTATCGTTCTTCCTCTCACTAATTTTCTAATAGAAACCGCTTTCGGTGAGTCAAAGGTTATTTTTAGCTATTCTTTTTGCTGGATAAAAAGATAAAAATTATACAGTTTAATCTCCAGTGAGGTGCTCTCACAGAAAGCAAAGATGTAGCAAATGGAGCCTCAAAATGAAATTCAGTAAAGATCTATTTCTGCTATTTTCTTGTTTATCTATGAGATTCATAGTTCCTACTTCATCCTGGAAGTGTGCCAATCACTTCTGATAATTAATAATTCATGTCTGTTCTACTTCATGTTGATCCATCTTTCTTGTCTCATTGTGCATGGTACAAATCAAATAAGAAAGCCCACCTTAAAATATTTTCAGAATACATAAGAAACATAATTTCTGCTGATGTAAGCAAACACGGTGATTTTTTCATTTGCCAAGTGTACCTTCTGCCTTCTGGCTCAGAATGTCATTTTATTTTAAATAAATGAGTTCTTGTTTGACAAGAGTGAAACAAATGCTCGTCATAAATCAAATCAATGTGAAAAAAAATTATGACTAGGCTGAACTGTAATAATTTCTGGGGCCAAATCTTAGGTGCCAGAACCAATAGAACTTCCCAACACTTGGGGTGAGTCACTTTAAAAATGAGATTTTTGGACCTTAGCAAGGAGTAAAGTAACATAAAATTTGAAAAGAACTTCAGAGAAGTATGCAGAGGCTAAACAGCCAAGGGCAGTATCATTAGTGCAGTTTAACAAATATACGCAGTCAACTGCCTTACTAGACTCTGATGTGGCCATGTGCTCTTGGAACAATGGCTGTCACCATGTTTCCTGGCTTTGGCCCCCCTCCGCTACCTTGGGGAAGTGAATCTCCTCTCTCTCTCTCTCTCTCTCTCTCTCTCTCTCTCTCTCTCTAACTTACTTTCTAAATAAACTATATTTTCTAATCTAAAAAGAAAACAAATACATGCTAAGAGGATAAAATATCGAGAGTAGGATAAGAATATAATTTTGTCTCTCAAAAAAATTCATAAAACACCTACAGTAGAAGTTCTTACTGATATGAAAGTACACGATGAGGGAGTTCAGTATAGATATGTCTAAGGATGGGAATAAACTACAAAGGGGACATAGGAAGTCACTAGAAAAAGAGGAATAAAAAGTGAAAACTGTTGTTTCATGCCAAATGAAAGCAGTGTGTAGAGGACATAGAAGTGGTTAATAATGTTGAATATTCCTATGATAAAGGAAGATGAGACCAAAAAGAAATGTCCCCTAGATATTGCAAAATAAAGATCAAAGCTGTCTTAGTGAGACACAAATAAAACATATGTGTTTTGGCTGATTGATAAACATGAGGAGCTACATGCCATGTAAGTTATAATGGGTAACAAGGAGTATCTATCTTTGAATTCTACCTCTATATCTTAATGTGGGTAAGTTCACCACTTCTCGAAGTTTCCATTTCCTTATCTTTAAAATAAAGATATAGGAATCCTACCTGTTATACTTATTGTGAGTATTAAATTAGGCAATACATGTAATATGTCAGGCATAGCACCAAACTATTTGTAGGCTATAAATATACTAACTAAAAACAAATATCAAAAGAATGGCAGATAACATTAAAAGTAATCCAAAAGGTCAAATTTGTCAAGTGTATAATCAATTCTAACAAGATAAGTATAGATATTTCATCACATAATTAAACGGATGGCAAGAGAAAGAAGGGTAGTTCGATAATTCTGTCTCATGCAAATTACTTTAGAGTGGTTGAGAAGATTTTAGAGTGATAACTTTTAAGAGGAATTCCAAAATAATTTGGCTTTTGCCAGAATCAAAACTTCCATTTTTTTTTTTTTTTTACCTCAGCTCATGCAAATTCCTGCTGTTGGCTCCAAAAAGCAAAAATACTTTTCTGTATCAGATGCCAGAACCAATAGAACTTCCCAATACTTGGGGTGAGTCACTTTGAAAATGAGATTTGTGGACCTTAGCAAGGAGTAAAGTAACATAAAATTTGAAAAGAACTTCAGAGAAGTATACAGAGGAGAATGAAGACATGTGTGAACTGAATAGATTTTTGAACTTCAATTTGAAGATAAAAATCCTGATTTCAAATATAACCTCTTCTGTTTTAATGTTAGAAAAATACTGTCACGCTACAAAATACTTTGAACTGACGCATCACAAAAAATGATGGCCGCAGAACAAAAATATATTCACCAAGGGTATACAAATTAAAACCACGAGGTATTACCACACACCCACCAGAAGAGCTAAAATTTAAAACAAGTATTAGTGAGAATATGGAGCAACCACAACTATCATGCACTTCTAGTTAGACCATAGATTGGTACGAGAATTTACTCAAGCAACTCATACGATCTAGCAATTTCTCTAGTTAGGTAATACATATGCTTACCAAAACACATATACTAGAATGTTTATAATGGCACTATTTGCATTACAGGTTGAGTATCCCAAATCCAAAATGCTTGAGACCAGAAAAGATTACTGACTTTTCTAAAACTTGGGAATATGTATATTCCATACATACACTTACTGATTGATCATCCCAAATCCCAAAATCTGGAAATTCCCAATAAGCATTTACTCTGAGCATCATGTTGGCACTCGAAACATACTTCAGATTTTGGAACATTTTAGATTTTAGATTTTTGGATTTAGGATGCTCAACATGTAGATCCAGTAGAATTACCCAAATGTAAGAAAGTATGAAAAAACTTTAGAGGCAAGTTTGAAAAAGAGAAGCCAGACCAAAAAGGAGTATATGCAATATGATTCTAATTAAATAAAGTGCAGGGATAGTCAAAACTACGTTTTAGAAGTCAATAATAGTGAAATGGAGTATAGGACAGGAGATTTTGGTGTATTATTGGTAATCTGTTTCTTAATCAGGGGGCTGACTTTAGTTGTGAAAATACTTCAATATATACATATATGTATATATTGTGTGTTATATTTCATTGTAAGTTTTTTAGTAAACCTAGCTATATTTGTAATTCTAAGTTATTTTTTTGAAAATTTTTGTTAACAATGTTAAAATAGTTATTTTAATAAAAAAGCAAAAGAGATCAGAAATAAAATAATTCGGATTCAAAATGCAAGTACATTTTTTCCTAGTCTCAGAAATGTATACAATTTGTGTAATGAAAGCCTCAGGAAAAATAGCTAGAAAATATTCAACAGATCCATTGTCTGATAATTTTCCACGTTTATTTTCTATTCCCAGGATTTTGAATTGCCACCTTTTTCACCTGTTCTTTTTGACTTGAAAAAGATGAGGAAACCCAATAAATCATATGTTTATTAAAACCTTTCTTGCTTTGAATGCTATGGTCTTATTAGAAAGCATCTCTACTTATGAATCATTTTTATGTTGTGCAAGACTACTCCTAGATCAGATATTCAAGGTGACACTATAGGTAAGTCTCTGCTAAAACCAGCTGTGGATGTTGGACAGAGATAATCTTTTTTTTTCTCTGTAAGCTTTTTTTTTTATTTTTTTTTTGAGTTGGAGTCTCACTCTGTCGCCCAGACTGGAGTGCAGTGGCCGCTCCCGGCCACCGCAGCCTCAACCTGCTGGGCTCCGGCGATCCTTCTGCCTCAGCCTCCCGAGTAGCCGGAATTACAGGCATGCGCTACCACACCCGGCTGATTTTTTGATTTATTGTAGAGATGAGGTCTCGCTGCCCAGGCGGGTCTGAACCCGCGGCCTCAGGCAATCCACTCACCTCAGCCTCCCAAAGGCGCGGGATTACAGGTTGAGCCACCGAGCCCGGCTGTAAGCTTATTTTTATTTATATCTGTGATATTTCATAAATTGAACATTTATGATTAAACCATTCTATGTAACCAAAAATAATCTGTATAATTAACATTATGTTCTCTAATCAATCATTTTCTGTCCAATTAGTTATGAAAATCAAGAAAATAAAAACCTCATTCTTTCATTTTATTTTTAAATCATTAGAGAGAAGAGCTCAACACCAGTGAAAGTCTTTCAAGTTATGACACTCACAACTTTCAAGGGTGTAAGAGACATCATTCCTGTTTATGCTCTGGCTTACAAAATGCAATTCTATCCCTTGGTTCTTTCATCTGTTTCTTACAGTCTAGAAGACATGCTTTTATTCATCTTTTTGGGATGCTCAAACAAAATATTATAAACTGGGTAACCCACCTTCTGGTTCATAACTGGTGTTTTCTTGCTATGTTGTCACATGATAAAAGGGGAGAATGAGATGCTTTGGACCGCTTTTCTAATGTCACTAATCCAATTCCTGAGAGTTCTGCCTTCATGACTTAATCATCTCCAAATACCCTCTCTTTGAGGGTTAGGATTTCAACATATGAATTTTTGCGGGACATAAACATCCAGACAACAGCAGTGCTTGAGGGATGACTTGATCAGTGTCTCAAAAAATGATCGTGAGGACCCAGTTTGATCCTTAGCTCCACTGTTCTCTATCTTGGCTTTATCTCAGCCAGAAGACCTCTGGCATCGTAACTATCATACCTCCCAATCTTCCATCATTCCTGTTTTAAATTGTATGGGGAAGGGCAACAGTTTCTTTCCCATAAATTCCAACAAAGTCTTAATTTTTCTTATTGGCTATAGTTGGTCTAAGTGTCATACATGAGCCAATCACTGTAACTAAGAAAAATATCACATGCTAATAAGTCTAGGTATGGATTATTGCATGCCATCATCCTGGAATGCAAGTAGGAACCCTATTCAAACCATATGAATTGAATATGGGGGAAGAGATGGATAGATCTTCAAATCATTATTACTAGGAGTTGAATATATAAATCCTTGTCAGCCAAAACCCAATAAATGTCCTCTACACATTCTTTGAAGTAGCACAGATATTTCTGTCTCTCTCTCTCTCTTTTTTTTGGATACCTCTATTAAGTACATTTTAAAGAATCATATTGGATTTATTTATAACAAACTAGTTCTCTGAATGTAAATATTAATACTATAATAAAAAGCATAAGCATAGTCACCATTTATAAAGCAATTATTATTTGCCAGTTAATATTCCAACAAACAACGTCCATTGTGTCTTTTAATTCCATACATATATAAAGGATAAATATTATCATTTTTATATATAAAGAGACTAAGATTCAGAGACCCTAACATCATTTCTGTGGTTTCATGGCTTAATAGAAAATTTACAATCTGCATCCAAGCCTGTTTGACTCTGTATTCTAGATTTAGCATATACCATACACAATGGCCCTTAAATGTTTATATTTGAAAAAAAATTACTCTTTTGAGGCAATAGCAAAAAGAAGTTACAATATTAGGATGGTTCTTAATATAGGTTATAATCTGGGCTTCAAAAATCACATACTGCTTCATTTACTACTTTTCATAGTACCACAATATTGTTTATTTTTTCAAAAGGGAAGAAATTACAGAATATTACTAGAGTAAAAATGTTTTAAAACAAAAATATCAAAATTCTAATAATACTTTTAAATTTAGGAGATGTTTTTTTAAAACAAGATAATCAGTAAATAAGTTAACTATTTGCCTCTCTGAATTTCTGCATTTATTTCATAAGCATCTCAGGTGCTTCCTCTTGATCACTTATTTAGAGTTTGATAGCTTCAGTCTTTTCAGTATACAAAAATCTTAGCTTTTAAAATTCTGTTTGCTAACAGAATTAAGAGACAAAATTTTTAAGCAAACTATTATGGGTGTTGCAATGTGCTAAGGACTTTGCATGGATTTTCTTTGAACATAAGCCCAGCATCAAAGTTATGCTTGATTATCACTTGTAATTCAAGTGTCAATGTCAGTCTGCACATGAGTATAATAATATAATAATTTTTAAAAAACTTGTCTTTTAATTGCCTCACAGAATTTTTAGAACTAAAATCTCTTCTTTCTCCCAAAATGATCCAGGGAAATTAATACATTCTCCAATGTGATCTATAAATGTTTCTGATTTCCCTGGTACCAACACCTACCATAGTTATGGTGGTCTAAGGTGATACTTTACCATTCCTCAAAGATCTACTAGGTGCTTATGCAAAGAAATTCCTTAGCTGTATATATTAGCCTCCACAGATTTTGTTCCTTTGATATAGACAAATCTTAATAGGTAGCTCCATAAAACTAGATGTTAAAATATTTTTTATGGAAACATGGATTGAGCATTGATGGACTTTTATTATCAAAAAATACTTTGTTCATAATAGACCAATTAGATATAACCCTTTCAAGTTTATAGCTTCACACATATTGGTCCAAAAGTACTGTACTAAACAGAATGGTCTATTTGCTTCTTCTGCAAATATTTGCTCATTTTTGGTTTGGAGTCTCATCTCAACCTAGTCTCTCTCCTCTTCTTGTCTCTTATCTTTATTAATTTTTTCATCAAAATTGCACTTATAAAAATCAAGCAGGCTTCACCTATCCTCAGATATTGATGAAATAATTTTAACATTATTAGAGCTCAGTAAACCATTATTGGTTAACTGTAGTAAGAACCACATTTGTAGGTATGAAACAAAGTCTTGCCAACTAGTCCAGGACTTAGTAATCTGAAAACTTAAGACAAGAGAAATAAACGTGTGGCAGAATATAGTGTATAATTTTTTATTTAGTCATTATTTCACGCAGGAAATAACTTTTTACTTAGTTCTAAGACCTGGGTACTCTAGTGGACTTGGAAAAAAATCATAAAAGAAACATGATCCTTATCCTCAGGGAACTCAGAAATTTTACATAATGGTTTGTGGAGAAAGGAATAAGCATGCTGTTGTAGTACTTGTAATAAACCAAGATAGATTTAAAATTATTGACAAATTGTAGAAGACAGTTCATTTGGGTTTTCTTTAATATGGTGAAGAAATTTGTTCTTACCCAAACAGCTATAAGAAAAAAGTAAAAAGCTATAATCAAGGGCCTGACAAAGTATCTACTTTTTTAATGATTACTTTGGAAACCACACAAAGAATGAACTAGAATGGTCAACATAGGATGCAAGAAAACTACCACTACAAAGGTACTGCAGTTTTCCAGGTCAAAATGACGACATCTTGAATTACAAGAATGGTAATAAGGTTATGAGTAGTAGAAGGAATTGAAGACTACCTATGAGGTAACTTAGTGATGGGTTGGATATAGAAGTAAGGAAGAGGTGATGTCAGAGATAAAATAGTTTCTTGACTTAACAGTTGAATTAAAAGTGATGATGTTCACTGATTTTAAAAAAATACTGGAAGAGGAAAATTTTTGGTTTTGTTCTTGTATTTTTTTTTCTTCTGGTATATGACATAGTTTGGATATTTATCCCACCAAATCTCACACTGAAATTTAATCCCCAAAGTTGAAGGTGGGGCCTAGTGGGAGGTATTTGGGTCTTGAGTATGGATCCCTCATGAATGTCTTGAGAATTAGTGAGTTCTTGTTCTGTTACATTCTCAAGAAATTGTTGTTTAAAAGAGCCTGGCACCTGCTGCCTTCTCTCTCTTACTCTTACCATGTGACACCTGTTCCCTTTCACCATCTGCCATGACTAGAAATTTCCTGAGGCCCTCAGTAGAACCAGATACTGATGCCAAGCTTCTTATACAGCCTGCAGAACTGAGAGCCAAATAAACTTAGTTCCTTTAAAAGTCAGCCAGCTTCAGGTATTCTTTTATAGTAACAGGGGGACAAAGTCTTGAAAGAGCTTAAGGTTATTTGTTTTGCTTTTTAAAGGTTGAGTCTGAGGAGCCCTTGAGATAGCCAAATTCAAATGGACAATTAGATGTGCATTCCTGCAGCAAAGATAGGAGATGGAGTTTGGGAGAGATGGCATTAGATAAAGCAATAGGCATGAATGCAAAAATATAAATAGAATATATAGTATAAATTTTCATAAATTTTCACACATTTTTTGGTTCTTCTGTCAAATTGTCCTATCTTAGAACATTTTACACTTGTCACATTTGACACAGGGCAATGCAGAATAGTGAAAATATATGGCCATAACTTGGAAAAGGATTTTAAAAAACCTCTATAAAATTGGGATAATTAAGATTCTGTGACTCCAATATATATTTTTAAAATGCAATGTCTTTGAATGTATTGTATTTGCAAGAACATTATTAAATAATAGCCCAAAGTGTTAAAAAAGGAGCTTACAAGACTAAATTTCAGGAATCACTACAAGCTAGACTGGAAATAGCAGTAGAGATTATATTATAGCATTTAATAGCAGTACCTTTATGATGCATGAGTTTTTTCTTCTATCTGTTTTCCACCCCCTCACAAAGGTTTCTTTTTTACAGAAAAGGAGGGGGTAGATTTCTGCAAGCATTGTTGAAAAACCTGAAACAACAAGATAATCCAGGACAGCCCTTAGCTCACAGTGGGAAAGAGGTGAGATACAAGGGCAACAACAACAAAAAACAGCTCATCATCTTGTTATTAGTTGCAACCCTGGTGCCTTGGATATGCCTGATTGGAGCTGAGGGACTTGAAAGCCAGCCTGTAAACATGTTGTATTTTCATAGAAAACCCAATACTTTAATGGCTCTATTTTTGCAGTCTATTATTTTATTGATCTCAAAGGAAAATCTGCAGTGAGATGTTGGTGTATTTTCTTCTGTTGTAGAAAATGGAAACTAGCCAAGGACTCCAGTTGCAGAAATAAGGCCTCCTCGGCCTCCCCAGTCACCTGGTTTGAGGTTGTATACATCGATTCCTTAACAAAGAAAACACTATTATATGGTACAATAAAAGTGACTTTTCAAAGATTTATATTGTTTTGTGGCCCTTTAAAAAATCTGACAGAAAAATTCTGGTAAAAAATAATCAGTGGGGAAGAAATCATTATCATTTTTTTTCCAGTGTGGGCAGGGAATTGATATAACAGAGACTTCTGGATGTGCTGCCTCAATGCAAAGTCAAGCTGTCAGTGATAGGAGCCTTTCATGACATTTCTCCTCCCCTTTCAGTGTTGTTTCTTACTTCATGGTGCCCTAATTCTAAGATCCTTATGCCTTCCTCAGTTGCCTGAAAAACATCAGAACATCATTATTCTCCATATTCTTCCCATAGTACACAGACAAAATCTCATTTAACATATAAGAAAACTTGCTTTCTCTTTCTTACTGGAACTTTCATAAAGTATTAGATAAACTTCTTAATTAATATTAATAATCAATAATGACTAGTGTGTTACTTTTCCTAGAAACATTTGTACCAAACTACAAATTCCAATATTCTCTCTCGCTCTCTTGTTCTCTCTCTCTCTCTCTCTGTCTCTCACATATACACACAAACATACAAACACAATATGTACTGAGATTTAGAGGGCAGACTATGCTAAAACTGGAAATATAAATTCAGAGTAGTTCACAGGAAAAGAATAAACAAAGTAAACAAAGTCATTAAACCTTGTGTACTTATCTATACTATTTAATTGCATGTATTATTAGTTAATGGAGAACTGGCAGATTGAGGATAAGATGTTCAGTGACTTGGCTTCTGAGTTCTTTGACTTCTTAACCACCAAAGCACTATTCTTTCATCCCAACGCAGCCATGTACCACCATTACCATCTCTTTGGCCTTGTTACCACAAACTTCAATTTCAAATATCTAGTTTTTGGAAAGCTATTTATATCCTTTCAACTCACTTAAACAAGAATTCCTATTTCAGCAATTCTTCATTGTCAATAAAGATCTCAAGTTAATTGACGGTACCTCCCCATGTCCTCACCTCTCCCATTATAGTTTAGATCCCATTATTATAGTCACTCCCTTCAAAATATCTTTAATTCCTTTGCTTCTTTCTCTCTCCATTTTACCTGTCTGATGAAACCTAATCCTAGTAAATATGCTAGCTACTTACTGTGCACCGGTACTCAGGCAACTAACACTGTTAGAATGCACACACATACACTTACAATTCTCTGGTTTACTTTACCATATTTAAAGTGTTCTTTTCATATCTCTTGTTTTCACAAGACTTCACTGATCATGTACTTCCTAAACTCTTTTCTCCTGCCTCTCTGAGGAAATAGTAGGAACTGGATAAATGGCAATACTCTTATATTCCCATTATTATCTTGTGCCTATATTCTGCCTTTCCTTGTGTCAAAATAAAGTGCCCCTGTGCCTCTCAAAAAGCCCTATTCCCCTTTTTGTTTCAGAGAAATTCCCTCTTATCCTCCCCTGAAATTCCTTTGATCAAGTCTAAAATTATTATTCTGCATCAAAATTTCTTCCTCTTATTTCTGAATTATTCCCAACTGTATGTAATATATTCTAGCATCTTCTATTTAAAACTGCCTTTGAACTAGGAATTGACGTTCCATATCACCCAGCAATCCTCCTACTGGGAATATACCTGAGGAACTCAAATCATTCTACTAAAAAGATACCTGCATACACATGTTTATAGCAGCACTATTCGCAATAACAAAAACATGGAACTTACCAAGTTGCCCATATATATATAAATACAAAAGGAAAAAGAGAAAAAAGCAACTCCTAAAGAGTCCTAGGACAGGATAAACTCTCCTATTTCAATAATCAATTTGAACATGAATGGTCTAAGTGAACCACTGAAGTCACATAGAGTGGAAAACTGAATGAAGAAGCATAGTCTGGTGCCTTTAGTAAACTCATCTCACAGCAAAGGACACCCAAAGTCTCAAAGCAGGGGGCTGGCAAATGGTTTTTCCAGCAAATAGAAAGCAAAAAAAGAGCAGGTGTAGCTATCCTAATATTAGACAAAGCAGTCTTCAAACCATCAAAAGTTTAAAAGTACGTAGAAGGACAATACATCAATCAATCAGCAAGAAATAACCATCTTAAACATATATATACCCAACACAGAAGCATCAGATTTTATAAAACAACTAAGTAAACCAAGAAAGGTCATTGACCCTCACACAATAATAGTTGAAGGTCTAAATATCCCACTAATAGCTTTAGATAGCTCTTCATGGAAAAAAACCTACAAGGAGATCCAGAACCTGAACTTGAATCTTGATAAAATTGACTTCATAGACATCTACAGAATACTCATCCAATATCAACAGAGTATACATTCTTCTCATCAGCACATAGAACATACTCCAGCACTGATGACATTCTCATACATAAATCAAGCATGAACAATTTTAAAAGATTGAAACAATATTATACATCTTTTCAGGTCAAAATGGAATAAGAATAAATATTGCCACCAACAAGATCCTCCTAAAAGATCAAAGACATGGACATTTAATAACTTGGTACTGAACAACTTCAGAGTCAACATAGAAATAAAGACAAATATAAAAATTCCTGGAAACAAACAAAAACAAAGACACATCCTATCATAATCTCTGGGATGCCATGAAATCAGTGTTAAGAGGAAAATGTACAGCATTGTACACACGTACAGCAAGATCACAAATAAACAGCCTAACATCAAATCTAAGGAAGCTGGAAAGGCAAGATCATCTAAATCCTAACTTCAGCTGAAGAATCCAGATCATCAAGACAAAAATACAATTGCAGGATATAGAACACAAAAATGTCATAGATCAACGAAACAGAAAAATGGTTCTTCAGAAAAATTAACAAAGTTTATGGACCCCTGGCCAGACTGACTAAAAATAAGAGAAATTCAAAACAAGCACAATTAGAAACACAAAAGGTGAAGTCACAACTGAACTTGATGAAATTCAAAAGAATATCAGAGATTTCTCTAAACAAATGTTTGCAAATAAACTAGAAAACCTAAAGAAAATGGAGGACTTTCTGACATTACACAACTTCCTGAGGTTGAAACAAGATGAAATTGAAACTCTGAACAGATCAGTAATAACCTGGGAAATTGATTCAGTCATAAGAAATCTCTCTGCCAAAAAAAGCCCCAGACTAGATGACTTTTCAGCTAAATTCTACAGGACATACAAGGAGGGGTTGATACCAATCTTATTAAAAGTATTCCAGTCAGTCAAGAATGATGGAACTCTCCCCAAATCATTTTATGAAGCTAACATCATACTGATATTCAAACCTGGCAAAGACCCAAAAAGGAAAGAGAATTACAGGTCAATCTCCTTGATGAACATAAACATGAAATCTCTTAATATGATTCTAGCAAATAGGATCCTACCACACGTCTTAAGGATCATCTACCATGATCAGGTGGTGCCGGAGTCCAGCTCCAGGAGAGAGTCAGGGCCTGAATGGGGAGAATCAGGAATGGCAAAGAAGAACCACAGGAGTCACCTGCCGGGGTAGTGTTCAAGACTCTGCCAATTTTTATTCAATTCTTACAAGCTTATATAGTTTTTTTACTAAGCCCTGTACCCACAAAAATGCAGCACACGTTACACATTAAATGTTTACATCATATTTATTCCTTTTGTTTATGAGGAAGTTGACCTTTACAAGTTTCTTTTTGTTCCTTCCTGCTACCAGTGGTGTTTTTTAGGAACAAAACACCAGCTGCCAAGAATTTATCAGCCACAACCTGTGACCTCTAGGCCAACTGAATCTCTTTCCTTCGCTATTCTTTTTCTTTTCCTTTACTAACCTATTTTCTTAATTATACACTTTTAACAGCAATATATTGACTTGTTTTTTCTTTTATATAACCACCCTTATCTTACCCACTACAAATTTTTAATACTCAATATTCTTAAAAAATTTAACTATCTTAATTCTAATTGCCTTATCTATATTACTTGCTATTTTCTTATCACCTATTTTACATTTTTTGTTTCTAAACAAAACTTAAGTCTAAATCTACACATATATGATATTAATCTTACTTCTAATCCTAAATGTATTTAATTTTAACCTACATTAAGTGTGTATAATTTTAAGTTTACCTTAAAACTTAATTATTTCCTATTCCTTCTATTACTTATATTTAACTAATACCTACATCTATAATAAACATTTATCTTTTAATTATAACTGTTATTTATTTAATTCTAATCCTTACTTTAATTTTAACCCTCTTTCTAATTAAACTATAATATTTCTTAAATCAAAAGGGATGTCTGTGACTTGTTTTTCCCCAAAACACTGTTTTTAGAGATACTCTGTCTCAGCTTCTCACTTCCTCATCAATCACAACTGTCAATGTTG
Organism: Cephalopachus bancanus; assembly: GCA_027257055.1. Lineage (NCBI taxonomy): Eukaryota > Metazoa > Chordata > Mammalia > Primates > Tarsiidae > Cephalopachus > Cephalopachus bancanus. The sequence continues at coordinate 4,933,814 of JAPVLO010000012.1, forward strand.
TTACTTATAAAGGATATGAGGATGTACTTTTTTTTCCTTTTTAGCTAAAGGTTGCAAAATTTGCATTCCCTTGTCCCTTCAGGGGGAAATTTTTGCTGTCGAACCCTTTTTATGTTTCTATACATAGGTTTACTGCTAATTCCATATCCTTGCACATTCTAGCTAATTGTTTCATTTATCAACGGAAGGGTTTTTCAAGCCTAAGCATGCATTCCCTTAAGATCAAAAGGAGTCCATGGGGCTCTGCCTCCATCATGGCAGCTTTCTACTGGGGTTCTGTTCCCAGTCAGTGTTTTTCCCATTTTCAGGTAACCTCCGTTTTGCCTCTTTAGGGGTTGCGGCTTCCGACAAGGTGGACTTTATTCCTGGGTTGCAGGGCTGGTTCAACATTCATACGACCATAAATGTAATTCAACACATTGACAGATGTAAAACCAAAAACCATATATCTATATCACTAGACGCAGAAATAGCATTAGACAAAATCCAGCACATCTTCTTGATAAAAACCCTTGAGTACCTGGGCATACCAGGAATATTTCTCAAAACAGTTAGAGCATCTGTGATAAACCCAAAGTCAACATTTTACTCAATGTGCAAAAGTTAGAAGCATTCCTCCTAAGAACGGGAACATGACGAGGATGCCTGATCTCACCCCTCTTATTCAACATAGTGCTGGAAGTCCTAGCCAGAGCAATCAGGGTAGAGAAAAAAATCAGGGATATTAGAACAGTAAAAGAGGAGGTTGAGATATCCATATTTGTGGATGATATGATTCTATACCTTGAAAACTCCAGGGAGTATGTCAAAAGCCTTCTTGCCCTGATAAATGACTTGGGTAAAGTCTCAGGTTACAAAATCAATGTGCAAAGATAGTTGCATTTCTATACACCAGCAACAAGCATGAAGAGTACCAAATAAAAAGCACAATCCCATTCGCAATAGTGATTTAAAAAATGAAGTAGTTTGACATCCCACTAACCAGAGAACTGAAAGACTTTTACAACAAAAACTACAAAACACTATTCAAAGAAATCAAGAATGGCACAAACAAATGTGAAAACATGCCACACTCGTGGATCAAAAGAATCAATATTGTCAAGAAGTCCATCCTATTAAAGGCAATCTACAGATTCAATGCAACATGCATCAAATTACCAAGATCAATTTTCTCAGACTAGGAAACAATAATACTGAGATTCGTATAGAAACAGAAAAGAGCACAAATAGCCAAAAAAATTTATCAGCAAAAGGGACAAAGTGGGAGGCACCACACTTCCAGACTTTGAACTTTATTGCAAGGCTACAGTAACCAAAACAGCCTAGTATTTGTACAGGAATAGGCACATAGACCAATGGAACAAGACAGAGATTCTGGAAGCAAAAACTAGTCTTTGACAAAGCCACTAATAACAATCATTGGGGTAAGAAGATCATATTTAGCAAATGGTACTTGGAAAACTGGCTAACCACATGCAGAAGAATAAAACTGGATCCCTACTTATCACCATGTAAAAAAATCAACTCAAAATGGATTAAATACCTAAATGTAAAACTGCAAACTAACACTTTTGTGCACATCAGAATAGAAAACAAATTATTGACCAAGTCCCTGAAAACAAATTCCATAAAAGCTAAGATAGACAAATGGGACCTTGTAAAACTGAAAAGATTTTGCACAGCAATAGATACCATCAAGAGAGTAAAGAAAACCCACGGAATGGAAAACAAATATATGCAAATTAGGTATCTGACAAAGATCTGACATTCAGGATCTATAAGGAACTCAGATGAACTGATGAGAAAAATAAATAATCCTGTTAAAAAGTGGGCAAAGTACATGAACAAACACTTCTCAAAGGATGACAAACAGCCAAAAAACACAGGACAAGCACTCACCTTCACTAATCATCAAATAAATGTAAATCAAAAAAATTGACTTTAAAGAAAACATTACAAGAGGCAATGTAAGAAATTCACTAGTTATAAAAATAGTCAGTCCAATGGAAAGTAATATGCAGGATCTATAAGGAACTCAAACTAAGTGAAAGGAAAACAATAAACAACCACATTAAAAAGTAGACAAAGTATATGAATAGACACTTCTCAAAGGAGGACATACTAGCAGTCAACAGACACATGAATAACTGCTCAGCCTCATCAGAGAAATGCAAATGAAAATTACAATTAGAGCTACCTAACTTCACTAAGGATGGCTATCATTAATAAGTCAAAAAACAACAGATGCTGGTGCAGGTATGGAGAAAAGGGATCGCTTCAACACTGTTGGTGGGGGTGCAAGCTAGTGCAACCTCTATGGAAAGCAGTGTGGTGATTCCTAAAAAAACTAAAAATTAACCTTCCATACCATCTAGGAATCCTCCTCCTGGGAATATACCTGGAGGAACATAAATTGTTCTACAAAAAAGACACCTGCACATGCATGTTTATTGCCACAATATTCACAATAGTAAAAACATGAAACCAACCCTACTGCTATTAAAAGTGGACTGAATAAAAAAAAAATGTGGTACAATGCAGCATTACACAACCATAAAGAAAAACAAAATCATTGTGGGAAATTGGATGGAGTTGGGAACCATCATACTAAGTGAAGTATCACAGAAACTAAGAACTGAATATCACATGTTCTTACTTATAAGTGGACCCAGAACATTAGTCATATTTGCTCAAGGTGGGATCAGCAGTCTCTGGTCACTGCTAGTAGAGGGTGGGAGGAAGGAGGGGAGGGGGTACTTGACAACACAAAGTGTACCTGGTTCTATACCAGGGAGAGTAAGAGTTCGTTAGAAGCCCAAACTTCACCTGCATGTAGCCTACTTAGGCAGTTAATCCTCACTTGTTCTCCCTGTCTTCATAATAAAATAAAATAATCTCTTTTTCTAAGTAGTGTCATTTGATTCTATGGCCTCAAACTCTATCTTTATACAATGATCCCCAAATTACAGTATTCAGTCCCTGAATTTTATATTTGGATATCTACTACCTATGTTATATCTCCTATTGAAAGCCTAACAGGCATATCTAACAATATTTCCCAAATTGCAAATAATTATATGTGTATATATACTGGCTCATGAAGTTATGGAAACCAGGAAGTTCCACAATCTGTTCTGTAAGCTGGAAAACCAAGAAAAATGTAGTATTATTCAGTCCACATGCAACGTCCAGAGACTGGAGGAAGGGCACAGTATTATAAGCCCTGGTCTGAGTTCAAAAGCCCAAAAACCAAGAGCACTAATATCCAAGGGCAGAAGAAGATGGATGTCTCAGCTCAGGCAGAGAGAGCAAACATTCCTTCTTTAAGTTTTTTGTTCTATTCAGGCCCTCAGAAGACTGTATGCCACCCACTTACACTGGGGAGGGTCACTCACTCTTCTCACTTCATCAATTAAATGCTAATTTCTTCTGGAAACACTCAGTTATCTGAGTATCCCTTAAGCCAGGCAAGTTGATATGTAAAATTGACCATCACATCAACCTACCATTATACTTATCTGGATCTTTGAATTAACTTCAGAGTGTGTTACCCTGATTCTATTCCTACCACGTTAGACTTCATTTTTCTGCTTTTGACATCAGTCATTAGCTTTCTACTTAATGGATATAGCTGCTATAAGACTGCCTATTTGAGTTTGAGCTTATACCATCCACCAACTTATTTATCAACTTTTTATTTTATCTGTTTAAAAGGAAATATTCACCATGTTTTTCCATTTTCTAAAAGAAGTCTCAGCTCAGAAAAAATCATTACTAAAAACATTAAAACAACAGAAGAAAATAAGTTTTTGTGTAATGATTCTATATCAGGATTGATTTCAATCTTTTTAAGATTGATTTTACTACAATTTTAGAAATAAGTTAAATTTCACTGTAAACTTTCTAGACATAAATAAGTCAAATGTAAGAGTATTTATATTTTCTTAGAAGCATAGGCTAGAGGGTGAGAAATATAGAGATTTTGGAATCATTACTTGTTAACACATATTACTTGCTTTCTGTTTATTTTCTGTATCAATTCAGTCTAATAAAAAGACAGAAACCATACAATGATCTAAACATGGATATTTTAATTAAAAAATAAGCTGTGGTGAAAGAACAACTGGAAGATGTGAAGATAACTCTAAGAAATATCCTAGGGCTGAGAGAAAATAACAAAGAAAGAACAAACCTGGAAGGTGGGCACATTCCCCAAGACATGGGTTCTGATTTCATTGGAGAAGTCATGCTGACAACTCACTGTATGGTAGAGAACTTCATTGGGTAGTCCAGGTCACAAAAAGCACAGTCACTTGATAAAGAGATCCTCCAGTTACAGATGAGCCATAGTCTGTGAGAAGATGAGCCAGCATGCAGGGGGAGTCAGAGAACTGCTGTAGGGAGAAGTCTTGAAGCAACTATTACACTTGTCTTTGTGTGGGAGGGCTGCAAAAGGGTTATCACTCAGTCAGGTCAGGTACATGATGTCATCAAGAGACCGTGCTACCTCTGTTCACAGCTGGAAAAAAGAGTCACAGGATGTCCTCACATTCACACCACTGACCAGTGTTGCAGTCTCTAAGAATTGAAAGAAGAATTCTTCTTCCCACAATATCTCTCCAGGGCTGTATGCTAAGAAGGCTTGACATTGTGCAAAGTCCTTAAAGAAACTCCTTCCATTTGGTATGGGAAAGCAGGAATTAAAGGGTGATTTTGGAATAAAGAATACTAAATTGATAACTGACATACTATCTTAATGTGACAATTCATACACTTTCTACAGACATTTTATCTCAAAATTTACAAACTCTTATGATTTGTCTTATAAGCCTCCATAGGTCAAATACCACTACTGTTTTATTCACATTTCAAAAATTTTATTCTAAGATAATAAATTGTATACAAGAATAGGTCCTATGACTGACAGACTTGAATTTGAATCCTGGCTCTGCCACTTTCTAGTTCTATAATATTTTAAGTATTAAGTTTCCCCTCTCTAAAATAAGGCTAATAGTAGTAGAGTTATCCTAAGGTTTTTGTAGGGATCTCTATACTTAGTGCAGAGCCTGGCAACTGGAATGAGCTCAATCAATGAGGTACTAATGCTGTAATTATCATGGTGCTCCACATTATGAAACTTCACTGAATAACTTCAAAAATGAATCACAGACTCTTTGTATTTCATATGTTGTCATTCGTCAAATGGGAATCATCAACCTTTCGTTATAATGAAACAGGAAAATTCATGTATTTTTTCATTCCATTTGTCTTAACTGTAAAAATATTACCATCTGAATGAAAGCCTTTTCCCTTTGATTTTTCAATGAAATTCCATTTCTAACTTCTTCAATCCTCAAAAGTATAGTGTAAGAGAGTCTCACTTCCTGTCAGAAATAAAAACTGCAATGTATCTTGAATTATTTGCAAAACCTTTAATGAGACACTACTGAAGCCCAGTGGCATCTATAAAAATGAATGTATGAGCACTTAGAAGTGCATGCATTTTTAATGCACTGCATGAATAATAACAACGAACTATAAATCCTGCTGGAAATAGCAGAGCTTTGAATGTAGAAATTTTATCAAATATATTTCTCATTTTATTAGAAAAAAGTAGCTAGATAAATTTTCACGGGAATTGGTGGGAAACTCTGTAACATGAAGGAGCTTGTCCAGAGGAAAGAAAAGGAAGATAATAAAGCAAAAGAAATTCTAATTTCATTCATCCCCTAGTTTTGTCCATGAATGACAACAATGAGAAAAAGGTAAATAAATAGATAATCAACTGACTTAGAAAGAAGACTGTAATTTTAAAGAACTCCAATATTTACAAAAATGCAAATCTTAAAAAAACTTCATGCAATAGAAATATCATATTATCTACTCTCAATTCCCATTGCTACATTGCAATCTGGCATTCAGTTTCTAAAGTTCCATTTATTTTAAGTAAGCATTGCTGTCCCCCCTGTGCTATCACTACCACCACTAGAGTCTCTCATCAAAAGTAGAAAATGACTTTTTTTGGTTGGTCCCAGATTACTTTTATTTTTAATACTTTTTTTTATTCTACAATAATAAAAAAAGTTGCAAAGACAATATAGAGAGTTCCTATATACGCTGACCTGTTTGGAACTTGACATTTCCCTAGAGCATTAAGGTGAACTTGTCACATTAGTATTGAGTCATGGGGTACTCTACTTAAAATGACCTTTAAAGGTAATAACCAACCCAGTGTTTTGTTGATTTCTCTATGGTATTTGCTCTTTGTATACAAGAAGCTCTACAAGCCTTATTCATGAGAAAGGTTATATAAGTAGGTTGCAGAAGAAAACATAGCTCCTCTTTCACATGTTTCCTCAAGTCTTAATCTCCTTCCAGGAGATACCATTTCCCTGCCCAAGAGGCTTGGAAACTTAAGTCACAAAACTAGCATGGTACTGTCTATAGTTCTAGTTGTTTCTGATGACAGAGAGACAACTTAAACCCCATCCTGATGAACATTTGGTGATGGGGGGGGTGATAAACCTTTACCCTATGAAGGCCATGGAATAACACTTCACACAAAATCTTTTTTAAGTGTTCAGAAAAGATTTTCCATAATACAGCGTCAAGTTAGGATTATTCCACCTAGCTAAATAGCTGCTGACTCTCAGTTTTTTCCTACAACACCGTATCAATGTGATTTCAGTGTGGATAAGGCAATAGGAGCTGCTTCGAGATTACCTCAGGTGGTGGCTCTGGCAGACTTCAGAGAAAATACCCAAAGCTCATGGTATCTCTGTACCTTTAGCCTATCTAGAACTCTAAAGAGATGAAATCACTGGGTGCCCTGTGGTTCTCTTCAAAACCTTTAAAAATATATGGAAAACAGATGATGGTTAAGGATGTTTTAGATATGTTCTTGCAACCTGAGCAAGCCCAAATAACTGCCTTATTAAAAGTTTTATAGCTCATGTTTATCTTAATATCAGACATTCTATCTGCACATGATAAATAACAGGAAAACCAGCCACCCGTGATAACTGGGCACTAGAGCAGGAGCAAAGGTAGCAGAGTCTATTCTGATCCGTTCTGACCTGCCACTCATCTCTTTTGTGTTTATGAATTACTGAACTTGTGGGGAATGCAGGTGAATCAGAGCTGTCAGGGGATTCTGAATTCTGAATTGCCCCAGACTCAAAAATACCTGCTGATTCCATCTTCTCACTTAGAAGTAAACATATCCCTTAAAAGAAAAAAAAAAACAATCAAACAAACCTCTTGTATATTTTGGACCACTTGACATTAAAACCTTAGGGTTTATTGCAATGATTTTAAGATCACTTTTTTCATATGTATTTGTGGAATCAGATGCTCACTTAAATTATGTAATTTCAACTGTGCTGTGATCATCTTGACATGTGGATTGCAATTTCATGCTTTAAACACAAATATTTTTACATATTGCTAGACTGTTCAATGCATACTGCATGTCTAATCCTTCCTCCCTGTCCTTGTTCAACTGAAGAAACAGTGATTGTCCTTCATCAGAAAGGAAACAACCGATGACTACATTAGAGATGAGGTAGTTTCTCTCTACCAAGGCATCTTCCAAAGGATTTTCCAAGATAATATTGAACACAGCCTATTTTATCTCATAGGATGGCTTTTGACATAATCCTCCCAAAGCTGGAAGAACACTACAAATAGAAACTAAACACCTAGTAGGGAGCAAAGAAGTCAAATTGAAACTGTAGGTGCTTCCTATGAGGGTCAACTGAGGTGCTAAAGGAATTAGATTTAATGGCCCTCGTATTCTGAGAGACAGACTATAAAAGGGAAAGTGGAGACCCAGAAAGGCAGTACAGGTTGTTCATGGAAGACAAGAATGAAACAGTAAGGGTGTTCTCTGGGATTTGAAAATGATGTGAGTGGGTGTTATACCTGTGAGTGCCACCAGCTTTACCCGAGTTCGTACTTAATACAAATTGCTTGCAAAAACCTATTCATTGTGTCTTACCAATGGAATTCAGAGATAGAGGGAGTGAGGTGGAAAAAAAAAAACAAACATACAAATAAATGCCATAAAATCTTGGAAGGCTGAGGCAGGATTGCCTGAGCCCAGCAGGTGGAGACTGTGGTGGCCATGAGTATGTCACTGCACTCCAGCCTGGGCATCAGAGTGAGATTCCGGCTAATAAATAAATAAATAAATGCCATAAAATAATCATAATGGAAGAGAAAGAAAAATAAAGCATGTCAAGATAGAATATAAGCAACTGTCTAAATATGCTTTAAAAAGCTAACTGTTAAAACATTAAATTATCAGGATTTATCATAAAGAGATAATTTTTTAAAGGACTAAGACTTGCAGCATGAAGATATTTGTTATGAATCTGCACATTAATTTACTCTGAAACATTGTTAATAACTAAACGTATCTCATATTGTACAAGGAATTGTTGCCTTTGCTATACACCCTTACTGCTTCATTCTTGTCTTCCATGAACAATCTGCACTTTTTTTCTGGGTCTCCACTTTCCCTTTTCTTGCCCGTTCCTTTGAATATGAGGGCCATTAAATCTAATTTCTTTAGCACCTCAGGAGACCCTCACTGGAAACACCTCAATCACTAATGTTGGGTTTTCTACAGCTAAAATTATGATAACCTCCCATGGTAAATTTCCCATTTACCAATATATTTGTTAATGCTACTAAGTCATATTCTTGTCCCATCCACCACTCCACTCAGGAAATCAATGTTCAATAGAGGAGTGTATTCATTATGCATGGTGTTAATTTTTTCGACCTGAATTTTAAACAATTATTTTAAAATTTTAAAATCTTAAACAATTTTGTATAATTAAATGCAAGTGTTAGTGTCTGCTCACTAAGAATATTAATTTAATTGTTGTCTTTGCTATACAGTACAAATAACTGGAATTTGCATTCTTTTTATGCTTTAAGAATTTTAATGGTATTTTCCATGTTTCCTTTTATTTTATTTCAAAGTTATAGTGAAAGAAAGGTAGTACATGCTTTAGATATTTTTCCCATGGATCAGTGAGATATAGGAGGCAGAAATTCATGTGATAAAACTTGTGACAAAAGTAAAACCCTAAACTAAATTATATTTTCTTTTGTTTTGCAAATATTTACTAAACTGAACGCTCAAATGGTTATTGAGAAAACAGTGGAGAAGAACAAGATAGTTGTCTAGAAAAGCAGAGAGTCATTGACTATGAAACCAAAAATAAGAAAAATACTGTGAGGAAGAAAAACAGGTTGTAATGGATATGAACAATGGATTTATTAGTTTCCTGTTACTGCTGTAACAAACCACAACAAACTTAGTGACTTAAAGAATACTAATATATTATCTCACAGTTATGTATGTCAGAAATCTCACATGGACTTTTCCAAGCTAAAGTCAAGATGCTGGCAGGAGTACATTTCTTCTGGAGACTCTACAGGCAAATCTCTTTCCTTGCTTTTTCCCTCATCTAGAGACTGTCCATATTTCTTGTTTCACAGGCCAACAGTGGTGAATTGAGTCCTTCTCATTATCACTCTGAGCTACTCTTCTTCTTTCTACTTTAAAGAATCTTATGATTACATTAGGCCCACCTGGAGAGTCCAGGATAGTCTCTTTATGTGCATTTAACTGATTAATTTCATCTTAATTTTATCTGCAACGTTGATTCTCCTTTGCCATAAAACCTAGCATTTTCACAAGTTTTAGGAATTAGAACATGAATATTATTAGGGAGCTATTAGTCTGTGTACCCCACAAGTTACTTCCTTTAGATCATCAGTTAGATAAAAGTGGAGTGTAAAATGACATTCTAGAAAATAACCCTGAGCCAAGAAAGACTGTGGCACATTCAGGAAAGTGATAGAAGGACAATAAAACTAAAACAGACAGTAAGTGAACAGTGAAGAGAATAAGGAGTCACCAGAGAACAGATTTTACAGGCTTTGAAATAGTTTCTGCACTTTAAGTGGGAATGTGAGCTAGTCCAACATCTATGGAAAGCAGTGTGGACATTTCAAAAAGAATTAAAAATTCTCCTTCAATATGATTTAGCAATTCCTTTCCTGGGACTATACATGAATGAAAATAAATCGCTCTGCCAAAAAGATACCTGCACATGCATGTTCATTGCTGCATTATTCACAATAGCTAAAACATGGAACCAACCTTGCTGTGCATCAAAAGTTCACTAAAAAGAATGTGGTATATACATGATGAAATATTACACATCATAAAGAAGAGCAAGATCATGGCTTTTGCAGCAACTTAGATACACTTGGAGACCATCATACTAAGTAAACTATCATAGAAACGAACAACTGAATACCACATGTTCTCACTCATAAGTGGGCCCTGAACACTAGTCGCATTAGCACAAAGATAGGATTTGCAGTCACTGAGTACTGCTAGAAGAGGAAGAGAGGAAGGAGGGTGGGGGACACGTGACAACACAAAACATATCTGGTTGACTACCAGGGGAAGTGAGGGCCACCTAGAAGCCCAAACTTCACCTCCTTGCATGTAGCACATAGTAAACTTTTATTTGAAGTCCACAACCTATAATAAATACATAAATTTTATATATATATGTGCATGTATATATATTTTTATTTATATATATATATACAGGGAGCCAGCCCCTGCAAGTTTTGGGGAGATTAGGAGGTCCCTTGGAAGGTGTGGCAGCTTTGGCAATTATTCTGGAGAAATAAAGAGAAGGGGGGAGAAAGAAAGAGACTGGACTCTGTCTAGTGCAGAAGCCGATTCTCTAGTAGGGATAGATATTGAAAGAAAGATGGAGGGATAGATATAAAGAGGAAGAAAGAGAAAGAAAGAAAGTGGACAACTGTTCAGTTGTTTAGAACAGAAGAACTGTTCAGAGCAGAAGTCGTTTATTGAAAGTTACAGCAGGTATTTATCCCCAAATTTTACACAGGCAGTCTCACAAGTCTTTCATGTGAACACAAAGCCAGGTGCAGGAGGGGCATCCCCCACCCACCAGATGCTTAGGTGTGAGGAGGGACAAACCCCAACATTGTCTTATTGTTCCCTTTGCTAGTTAATGCTCTTCAAAAGCAGTGCAACAATCCCTACTAGCCTAATGATGTTCTGATAATCAGTAACTTCTAAAGCTCATGCAATACCCATGATGACTAACTTAAACTTTATTACCTTTCTATTCTATACTAATACTACTTACACAATGCTACGGAAGCTCTTAATTATAGCTTAAACCAATTCCTAAAGAATGTGGCCCAGTCCAAGTTTCACAGTGGGCCACTTCTTGGAACAATCGATTACAATCTCTTAACAAAATGGCTATTCTAGAGTCCTATATATCTGTCCTAATTTCTACGAAAGTTTCTAATTCCTAATGCTAATATATAAAGCTGATCATCAGCAACAAGGCTTCTAAAAATAAAACCCAAATATAAACTGTAAATGTACTAAGGCCAAAACCACAATAGTAGAAAATGGAGACAATGAAATTTCTAAAGTTAACTGTATTCTTATTAACCTCAAAATATCATGATTGATCATGCTTGAACTAACATGATTCCCTGACATAGCATGACCTATTCTACAATACTTTCTATGAATAAAATAAATTCAATTTCTATAATAGGTAGAAAAAACCCTACACTAACTGTAGCTAAAGCTGGCCTAAAAGAATGCAGCCCAGTCCAAAGTACGCTCTGGGCCCTCAGGAATGTGTCCCAGCCAAAACTTTGTACTGGGCCATTTCTGATAACTCTAGATAGTCATCTATACCATTGAGAAGCTGAAAACAGCTCTCCATAAGTATATACTAATTCTACAAATATACTTTTAAATCTTATAAAGAAGCTTGTACCATATAAAAGGCTCCCAAATGTGACCTGAATTTGAATTATATCTAGTACCTAAGCCGAAACCGCAGTTTATGGGAAACAAGAACAATGGGTTTCTAGAGTGAGCCATGCCTGCCACAGTCACAGAGCCTTCAGCTTAGATCAGCAGAGTTCCTTTAGGTTACTTGTGCTGCATGGTAAAAGGAGAAGGAAAATGGGGTCAACGGCTCCCGAACACATCCTAGTGGCCTCGGGGTCCACGGCCCTCCCTGATCCCTAACGCTCAGTGGACCTCCATGGCAGGCTCCCAACATATATACACTCACATATATATACATATATATATATATATACACGCACATATATACACACACACACACACACACACACACACACACACACACACACACATACACACATTTAAAAAAAAAGAAATAGTTTCTGTTCCTTAATGCAAACGTGATGGGAAAACTAGGAAGAGATTTAAGCAAGAGAATGACATAATAATTTTTTAGTTTTTTAAAGATTGTTTTGGCTTCAGAATGGAATGTGCCTTAAAAAGACAGGAGTGTCCAAGGTAGATACTACAGTACTTGAATCTAGGTAAAATGGTGGTCTGTATTAGATTGGTATCACTAGAGATTGAACGAACTAGTTGAATTTGAGAGAGATTTTAGAATTATAATCAGCAGGAAATAGTGGTTGATTTTTGATAGGTCTTTTAATCCAATATTTCTGGCACAAGTACCTGGGTGGATTGAGGCTCACAAATATAAGAGAGGCAAGTATGATGGTGGGAGAATACTTAACTAATTCAGGTCCTTCTGAATGATATATTTAATATGTGGCATACTAGTGAAGAAACTGAGATGGCAGTTGAATAGATGACATAGGAAATCAATATAGCAGTTAAGGATAAATATGAGACAGAGGAATTTAGGTTGTTGTAAAATGGTTAAAAAACAAAAACAGACCAGGCGTGGTGGCTCACGTCTGTAATCCCAAGTACTTTGGGAGGTGGAGGCAAGAGGATTGCCTAAGCCCAGGGATTTGAGACCTGCTTGTGCAAATAGCAAGCCCTTATCTTGACACTAAATTTTCAAAAAATTAGTTGATTGTGGTGGGCACATCTGTGGTTCCAGCTACTTGCAAGGCCGAGGCAGAAGGATCACCGGAGCCCAGCAGGTTGAAGCTGGTGTGGCCATGAGCATGCCACTGCATTCCAGCCTGGGTAACAGAGTGAGACTCTGACGCAAAAATAAAACAAAACAAAACACAAACACAAAACCTAAAACAAACAAAAATTATGAACAATAATGATATAGATCACCTAGAACAGTTGCTCTCCACTGGAGGCAATTTTGCTCCTAGGGGCACATTTGGTTATATGGGATGATATTTTTGGTTATCACAACTGGGGAAGAGTATGCTACTGGGCATCTTGTGAATTGAGTCAAAAGAATAAGACTTTGTAAACCTCCTGTAAGCACCCAGGACTGCCCATGACAAAAAAAAAAAAGAAAGAAAGAAAAGAATGATTGGGTTTAATATGTCAATAGTACCAAGGTTGAAAACTCTGGCCTAAAGAAACTGTGAAGTCTGAGAAGAAAAATAACCAATTCGAGACCAACCTGGGCGACTTGGTAAGACTTCATTTCTACAATAAATCCCAAATTAGCCAGGCGTGGTAGCATAGGGCTATAGTTCCTGCTACTTGGAAGGCTGAGGTGGAAGGGTTGCCAGAGTCCAGCAGGTCGATGCCGGGGTGGCCCTGAGTATGCAACCGCACTCCAGCCTGGGCAACTGAGTGAGATGTCAACTCAAAAAAAAGAAAAAAAAATTATCTGGATAGCTGGATGTGGTGGCACATGCCCGTGGTTCCAGCTACTTGGAAGCCTGAGACTGAAGGATTGTCTGAGTCCAGCAGGGAAAGGCTGCAGTGGCCGTGAGCGTCCCACTGCACTCCAGCCTGGGTGACAGAGTGAGACTCCAACTCAAAAAAAACAAAAAAGAAAAACAGAATCCCGTGGATTTCCAATATTTAATGACTCTGATTAAATAAAATATGCAATAAAGGAGCAGCTAAAGAGATGAAGAATTTAAAAAGTAGTATATCACGGAAAAGAGTATGCATTTCTCAGTGGATTATCAGTGTCAAATACTGCAGAGTCATCAAATGTATTGATCAATGGGAAGGAACCTTTAATTGAATATCTGGAAATCGTTGGTGACCTTTAGAAAAATGCTGTCAATGAAGAGGTGAATACAGAAACCAGATCAGTATAGTATGCACAGTGAATAAAATTTAAGGACACGGAAATAGTGAGTCAGAAAACATGTAAATTTTTATTTTGATAGAGGAGAAAGAGAGCTCTGGTTTCTCCCCTGCCCCTTCTCACTATCTTTCAAAGATTAAACAAATTAACAAATTTAGATGCTAATAGAAGGAAGCCAGGAAAAACAAGGCTGGATCTTTCAAAGAGTTAAGGGATCGTTGGTAATGCAAGCTTTTTATTAGTGAAAGAGAAAATTTGCTTATTAATTTTCATAATCATTCACTTATTAATCCAACATTTATTGAATGCCTACTGAGTGTCTACTTGGAAAAGCTTATCATAAATAGGAGAGGCACTTTTATTATAACAGGAGGTGAGAAGTGTAAAATTAATGTGGAATTTTAACAATATATCCAATTTATTGGGGCTTAGAAGTCCTTTTATTCTAAACCTTGTGCTTCTTCTCATCACTAGCTACAAAACTAAAGTATTTCATAATGATGTCTTTGCAGGGAAACTCTAGAAGATACAGAAGAGTCTGTTACAGCTTTTGATGCAAGTATAAATTATTTTATTCTAATATTGTATATTAAGAGTATGTAAAGCATTACATTTTATTCTATATTACATAACCTATTTAAATACTGGTTATGATTTCATTCAATATTACAATATAGAAACCTAAGACTACAAAATCTTCATTTTTACTGAATATTTCTGTAGTAGCATGTCAAATAGACAATCAATATATATCCTTATTAGCTACAACTGAAGAGTTTTTAGATCCAAAGCAAGCTTGCTTTATAATATACCTATTTATATTAAAACTTCTGAGAGGAACAATTAAAAGAAAACACTTGTACTGCATAACTGATGTTTTACAGGTATCCAGAAATGTTGTGCAACTGAACCTTAGGGACTTCATCAGTGATTTATCATCATCTTAAACATATAACTCCTCATACTGCTATGGTTTTTGTTTCTTCGGTTAAAAGAGCAAGCATACTATTGACTTTGTATGTTCTGTAGAAGGTAAGTTTAGCTTTCTCAGAGCATCCTTGGCTGCATATGTGCATGAAATGTGCAATATACGGTCAGAATTGACCCTGGGCTTAAAAGCATTTGACCAAGGGAGCATAGCTTTTTCCTTCAGGGAGAGAAATCACAAAATTATCAAACAAAATTATAAATCTTAGAAGACCATCAAAACCTTTTCCTTTTGAAAGTGAACTTCTGCCTCCACTGAGTTTCACATGTGGAAATTGTCTTGTATATATAGCAATCATTTATTAGAGACCAGCTTAAAACACACAGCTTTATTATTCTCCTGTGATTTTCCTTTCCCCATATGTCTATATTTCTTATTTACTACATTAATCTTTGCCTTAAGGGACCTTTTATTCTTTTTATTCAAACTTTTGTGTTAAATAATATTTTAATCATTTATAGCCTCTAATACTTAGCACAAAGGAATAGAGTAATTTATAGTCAGTACAATTTTGTCAGATGAATGCATTCAGGTTTAAAAATGATTCTGTTTTGCGTCAAAGTGAAAAAAATATATTTTGAGCAAGATAGCAGGTTTTCTATAAAAGGGCAACAAAAAAGTTCAAGGAAACTTCTGGCTTGAAAGGATATAGAGCTATAATTCAAAGTTTATCAGGCATGAAAAAAAGTGTAGAGGTTTTAAGCAGACTTGTGACATCCGACTGCAGTACTTTTTAAAATCTTTCCGGTAGGTCATAATGTTCAAAAGAAGAAGGGGAATAGAAGGGATGTTTTAAACAATAAATATGGCCTTTTCTCTCATTCATTCAAAGCAGAATGTACCAGGTCTCTTCTACTGGAAAAAACAATCAAAGGTCAAAGGTCGTTTGTAAATTACTTTTAAGGATTGTCTGAAACAAGTCACTCCTGATCTCTCTAATTCACAAAGTCGTGGATCGATTCTAAGACATATCCTTTTCAAACTAAAAGAGTTAATGTAAGTTAGTATTCTAAAAGGCTAATTTCTATATTGAAGAAGATCAGGAAAGGCAACTTGTTTGGAAAGTTGGGATAAGAGAGTGTTTTAAGAGTGTATTAGAGTTCTCCAGAGAAACAGAACTAGTAGAATATTTACATATACCAAAAGAGATTTGTTATCTAAGAATTGGCTCCACGATTACAGAGGCTGGCAAGTCTAAAATGTTCAAGGTGGGCTGGTTGGTTGGATTTCCAAAGTGCTCATGTCTCAGCTCAAGTCTAAAGGCCATCTTGCTGTGGAACCAGGAAAAGTTTATGGTGCAGATGAAGCCCAAAGACAGTCTGCTGGAGAATTCTCTCTTGTTCATGAGAGGCTTGTCTTTTTGTCCTATGCGGGTTTTCAACTGATTGAATAAGACCCACCCACATTGTAGAGTGTGTCTTAGTCAGTTTGGGGTATTATAATGGCACAATACTATAGCCTGGATGGTTCAAACAGCAAACATTTGTTTTTCACAGTTCTTAGAGGCTAGAACATCTAAGATTAAGGCACTGGCAGTTCTGGTATCTGATGAGGTCACTCTTTCTGGTTTTCAGATGGTCATCTTGTTGTATACTCACATGGAAAAGAGCTGAAAGAGAAGTCAAGTTTTCCTATGTTTTCTAATAAAGAACTAATCCTGAACTTGTTTGGAGGTTCTAGCAGGGGAGCGTGGCTACTCATATACCCTTCACCAAAGACCGTCCTCCTCTTGTGTCAGTGGTTGTTCTCTTCAACAAAGCATGCAACTTGGAGAGGAATTCACATGGAGTGGTGAAGGAGGAAGGGGACACCCACCTAGCCAGCCAAATCAGCTAAATCAACCCTGTTGATCAATTGGGTAACATATGTCACAGCCATCTATGGAAATCAGTATGGAGATTGCTCAAAGAACTAAAAGTAGATCTACCATTTGATCCGCAATTTCACTACTAGGTGTCTACCCAAAGGAACAGAGGTCATTATATTTTTTAAAAAGACACCTGAACTCACATGTTCATCACAGCACCATTCAAAATTGCAAAGATGTGAAATCAACCTAAATGCCCATCAACTAATCAGTGGATAATGAAAATGTAGTATACACATACTATATGAATGCTATCCAACCATCAAAAAGAATGAAATGATGTCTTTTGCAGCACTTTTGATGGAATTAGAGAACATTATCCTAAGTAAACTTTCACAGGAACAGAAAACTACATACCACATGTCCTCTCTTATAAGTGGGAGCTAAACTAAGGATCTGCAAAGGCACAGAGAATGATATCATGGACACTAGAGGTTCAGAAGAGGGAGAAGGGGTGAGGGACCAAAAAATTACCGATTGGGTACAATGTGGACAGGTGGGAGTGGTGGTTACACTTGAAGCCCATGCTTCTTCACCACTATACGATGCAATAATGTAACCCAAAACTATTTGTATGCCCTAAAGCTATTGAATTTTTTTAAAAGAACTAATCTCATCTTTGAGGATCCCACTCTCATTAACTGATTACCTACCAAAGGCTTTACTTCCTAATACAATTATATTGAGGGTCGGGATTTCAACATACGAATCAGGCATAAAAGTGGAAAATCTGCTTTATTCAAAGTCCATTAATTTAAATGTTAGTATCATTAAACAACAACAAAAAAAAATCTTAGTCAAGCAGTCAGAATAATATTTGATCAAATGTCTGGGCACCCCATGGCCCAGACAAGTTGATATACTAAATGAGTCACCAAAAAGCT
This sequence comes from Cephalopachus bancanus, assembly GCA_027257055.1. NCBI lineage: Eukaryota > Metazoa > Chordata > Mammalia > Primates > Tarsiidae > Cephalopachus > Cephalopachus bancanus. The sequence goes on from JAPVLO010000012.1 coordinate 4,951,673, forward strand.
GTATGTGCACAACAGACCTGCTCTTTTACTAAGTTTATATAATACATTTGAGTGATTTGAGGTGGGAAAGGATGATGAAAGTTATGTGCAACAGAAAATATTCTCCCCAACACACTTCTTAGTTTTGATATCATTGAGGCTTAATAAAAACATATAGATTAACTTGTTAAATATAATCAATAAGTTTTCTATTAGTACAAAGTATCAATTGTTTTCCTACATTACATATCCTACCTAAATATGAAGTGATGTATTAACTATAACAAAATCAAATTTGAAAGCAAAATATTTACTTTAAAATCAAAAGGAACACTGAACATCTGATTTTTTTCATCCAATTAACCATGCTTATGGAAAATCTGCATAAATATAATACACAAAGTAATAGTAAAATCACAACTTGGTTTCCATTTTAGACAACTGCATTGAAAAGCAAAGCACTAGAGAGTGGTGATTCTCAGCCCTCACTTTATATTAGAATCACTTGGTGAAATTTTAAAATACTAGATGCCTAAGCCCACCCAAAAAGATTCTGATTTAATTGGTTTCTGGTGAGGCCCAGGATCATATTTTCAAAAACTTCCAGGTTACTTTAATCTATAGCAGGGGTTGAGAACAGCTGCCACATAATATTAGCCTCAAAACCCCAATTGTAAAAGTGAAGATTATTTATAGGTATTTTGGAATATAAAGCAGATAAAATCATCATGTTTGTGGAGTTAAGAAAAAAATTTTCAAGAATTCATTTTAATGATTACAAGTTCAATAAATGCAGAGGCATATGTCAGTATAAATCATGGACAGAACTGAAGATACTTAATCTAATAGTCAATTCAACCTTCAAATACTTTTGTTATGAAGTATTTGTAAACGTTACATAGATAAAAGAAAGAATAGTGATAGAAAAAACTCAGTATCAACAGGTAAATCTCATTTTTGACTCTTAGGAAAAAAGTGTCATAATCAGATATTCACTTAATGTAGTATTTAAATCTAGAGCCAGAGTTTGTACTTAGGTTCATCTGGTTCTAAAATTATATTATATTATGCAGTTAGTTAACTTTCAAGTTTCTTTTTTTTTCCCCCCACTTTGACACAGTTCTTTTGTTTATTTATTTATTTTTTAGCTTTCAAATTTCTTTCGTCCTTTTGTCTGGTAATTCTGTATGTTGATACTAGTATTATCTTTTGTTAACAAAAATGTTTTAAATAATCTTATACTTCAAAACTTTTCATTCCATAGGTCATCTTATGCTAAAAACATGAAAAGTTCTGGGGATCTATTTCACAGCAATGTGAATATATATACTTAATACTACTGAACTCTACACTTAAATATGGCTAAGACAGTACCTTTTATGTTTTGCGGGGTTTTTTTTACTACATTAAAAAACAAATGAATAAAATTCAAATTTTATAATAATATAATAACCGCCCCTTAAGAGAAGATAAAAGATGAGTATATAACTGAAATGAAAAAACATGCTAATATTTATTAAGTAATATTTAGTCTTTAAATATGATGTAGCAGACATAAGTGAAATCGGGGATGGAAAAGGTGATATCAGTGAAGTATCTAGTCTCGGGTGGTTTGAGAAACAATAAAGGACAATATTTACTCTATTCATAACTCTGTCTCAATCCTTAATATCGTACCTTCCAGGTAAAATGGAAGCTTAATAAATATTTCTTGAGTGAATGAATGAAAGCATGAATGAAAAATAGTATTAATGTACCTTTAATCTGCAGTAAGGGTTGAGAACAGCTGCCACAGAATATTAGCATCAAAACTCCAATTGTAAAAGTAAAGATTACTTTACAGGTAAGAATTGGTTGGACATTATAGAACAGGCAGAATATAGATATGGCTATAATCAAGTACACATGGCATTCAGTCAGAGATACCATTTACCCTGGCTCTGCCAGTAACAGATTTCATTCTAGTACTGTAATTAAAATATACGTTGTTTTGTTTTTTCTGCACAATTCAAATGAAAGAAAAATGCAAGGGGAGCAAATTAAGTTTCTAAATGCCAATAATAGTCTGTAGACCATCCCCAAAATGGTTCGTCTCCTATTTTGAGTTTACTGATTTAAGAATAGACATTTTTTACCATTGTTTGATTGTAAGCTGTTTTTCTTTTTTTTCTTTTTTGTCCTACCCATCATATACAAGAAAGAATTAACACATCCTTGAGATAAATAATTCAAGGAAATAAAATTTGTAAAGGGACCTCTAGGAACAGGACAATTTTAAATAGTTGCATGCGGTATAAAAATTAATTTTGCCTGATATTTCTCACACTTCTTGCTTTAGTTTTCTATTGCTACCATACAAATTACCACAAACACAAATGTATTAGTTATGGAGTTCAAAAGTCTAAAATCGGTCTCATTGGGCTAAAGTTAGGATCAATAAGGCTTTGCCCCCTTTTGAGGCTTTAGGGGAAAATCTTTTTTTTTTTTTTTGACTTTTAGAGTTTTTGACGTCACCTGCATTCCACACTGAGTGTCCATTTCTTCCATTTTCAAAGTGCATCAGAACAACCTCTGTTCTGCCATTATATCTCGTCACTGATTCTGAATCTACTGCCTTCCTCTTAAAGAACACTTTTGAATACATTATACCTACTCAGACAATCCAGAGTAATCTCTCCACTTCAAGGTCATTCATTTAAATATATCTACACAGTTTCCTCTGCCATTTGAGGTAATGTATTTACTTTTCCTGAGGATTAGGATGAAGACATATTTGTTGGACCAATATTTAGTCTATCAAACTTCTGATCAGTTTTATTTAAAGATTTATATTTATGTAAAATTTGGTTCACTTGTTGCTTTCTTCCATCTGCTAAGAAAACTATCTAATGCATTTCCATCTCTTTATCCCTTCAGCTCTTCTAGTCATAAAGTATATACAATTTTTTACTTCCTCTGGCCATCTGGTATCAGCCTTCTTGGTTAGATATGAGCTTTAAATTCAATTCTTTTTAAACAACTGTTCACGCACCAAAACTGACCTGTGCTTTCCCTGAAATCCTCTCTGATCCAAGAAACTTAACCTCTAACTCATTCCCTTGTCTCATCTCCTTGATCCATTTCTGAGGTATTATTGTGAATTGACCTGAGTTCAGACATTTACTTTGCAACTAATACTCCAGATTTCAACTGTAAAAAGTGGATAATGTTGCCTACTTTACCAGACTGTGTAGATTAAAACAACCAGACTCACATAACTAACACAGAGTGGATACTCCATAAATATTAGTATCCTTGTCCCTCCTCATTTATTTTCATCCGTTTTAGCTATATGTGAGAATAACCTGTAATTAGTTTCAGTGTCTCTCTGCTCCTTATTCATCCAGGTGCATATATAATTTTTAGATAGTACACCTATTGACATTTTGAACAAATAACCAATCTGCAATGTGTATGTATACTCCATAATCTATACAAACTGTGTGTTTATAGGAGGAGCTTTTCCTTATGGAAGAGAATTTGTAATTCTGGTTATAATCCTTTTTATAATAATCAAATATTTAACTGCATGCTGTATGAATTATCTTGGTTCTTTCACATAAATTGCAATGATATAAGGTACTATACCCTACTTTATTTAAAGCATTTCCTCTATTTATTTGAAAATAATATTTGACTAAAACATGAAATTTTAAAAAATCATTCTCTTAACCTTTAGAGAACTCTTACTTCATATTCCAAATACATGCTGAAGCAATTGGAAACTTAAAAACTAATATTCCCAGAATTTCTTCAGCCAGCTACCTACCTCAGTTATATTGTTGCTCTCAATTTCCCTTCCTCAGTAGGAAATCCCCTGAGCCACTTAATAGAAAAATTAAAAACAGAACAAAAGGTATTTTTCTCCCTAGCTTGTGACCAGAGTTCCTATTATCTAAGAGTGAAATCTATGCCTTAAGCTAATGAGTTTAATTTAGGACTCCCCCTCTCTTCTTTTATGTTTCAACTTCCTTTGGCAATCCATCTCAACCTACTCATTTCTCTTTTTAACTACTTTTGGAAAGTAAATGTAACCTGTCTAACATACATGCATTGTACACAACCTTTTCCTGGTAGTTTATCATGGTCTCACCATGTACCAGCTTGCAAGGTTAATAAGTCCTCTCCAAATAGAATCCAGCAAGTCAATGTGGTATAATATGGAAGCCCTGGAGAGGAGAATTTTGTGGCCTGAAAGAGGGAGAGGGTTAGAGAGTAATCAGGACACTTTTCTAGAGAGTCAGGCAGATTGTTTTCAATTGTCAATAGAACATTAAAAGATGTCCTTTCTGACAATTGGTATTCTTTCTTGTTACTGGGTGGTACCAACACTTGGATGTATTGTAAGCACGCAAGCTCATTTGTGCATGTACCATTTCCAACAGAAGAAATTTCTATCACAACCCATGAAGTGTTTGCAAATAAAACAGCTAGAAAGGCCAGACATGGTGGCTCAGTCTGTAATCCCAGCACTTTGGGAAGTCGAGGCAAGTGGATTGCCTGAGCCAGCAGGGACCAGCCCCAGCAAATTGGCAAGACCTTGTGAAAGAAGTTCGACACCAGTAACGACTCCTCACCCAGTCAGAGCTAAGAGATTTATTAAAAAGGCAGTTACACGAAGGGACTGTAACCGAGGAAGAGCAAGAGAGAGAGAGAGAGAAAGAGAGACAGAGAGAGCGAGAGAGAGAGAGAGTAAGAGAGTGGTGGGGAGAGAGAGAGAACAAGAGAGACCGAGAGAGAGAGAGAGAGAGAGAGAGAGAGAGAGAGAGAGAGAAAGAGGGAAGGAGAGAGAGAGTGAGAGAGCCAGCAAGAGAGTGGTGGGGACAGAGAGAGAAAGAAAGAGAGAGTTATGTAGGGGGAGGGGGTGTATTTATGGACCTTACAGGGGTTGACCAGTGCCATATTTAAGTTTTATTGGAGGAGACTATGAGGTAGTAGTCCTATAGGGAGAGGTTGTTTGAGCACCGGTTTAAGTTTCGCGCACATGGGAAAAGCTGGATCTTAGGGTCTTTGTTGTCTTTGGGAGGCAGCGCCATCTTGGAGATGCCCTTCTGACTGTTCTCTGCGCCTTTCATTCCTACCTTTTCTGTTTATTTGGGAGAGGGACGTTGTTATTCTTTCTGGCTGCTTCCTGCTGGATGTGGGCGTTGTGGGGTGAGATGGAGGAAGGGCACAGAACCAGCCAGAATAGGGTCCAGAGGTAGGCACTGAAGGTGAAGATTTTTGAAAGTTCCTTGTAAATGTAGAATGGCGACTTGTTCCGGCCAGTCCTTCAGTGAGCACGAGGGCGGTAGTAACCAGCTGTCTTGGAGTAGACTGTGGAGGTAAATAGAGAACCTGGAAGAGAATATATCTAAAAGAAAAGTTAAGTGATGTTTAGGGACAGCACCAGAAGAAGAAGCCAGTGGGGAACAGGTAACATTGAGAAGTGATGGTTGAGTTGAAGCTGTGAACAGGGGAATTCCTGATAGTGGGGGGAAATGAACAGTAGGATTTTGTGTGCAAGGGGTGGCAAGATTTCCTATGAATGGTACTGCCATAAATGGGGGTAACTGAGGGCTGCACATAGGAAGCAGTTAGAAAGGTTGCCTAGATGTGAGTAGTTGAGAAAATGTGCTCTCTGTTGAACTACTGAGAGCCAGGAAAATGGGGTGACTTTTTATGAAAGACACTTAATAAGAATGAAGCTAGTTATAATGAGGAGGTATATAATAGCCAACAAAGCTTTGGCTATGGATGGCCAATTTGTAGGTTTGATCAAGTAAGTTATATAGTAAGGAGGATGGCAATTATGCCAAGAAAGGAAAGGGCCCAAGGGTTACAAGTTTCCTGTGCTGAAGCGAAGTCTGAGTGGTTGTTCTGGAACCTTGAAGCAGGTGTACCTGTGGGTAGGTGGATTGTCCAGGAATAAGAGGAGGTGGGATTTGGCCTTTGGAACCAGGTATAGGAGGGGAAGGGTAAAGGGCCTTCCTGGAAAAGAACAGTGAATAGCCCCTTTTTTTTTTAATTTTTTAAAAATTTTTTATTATTATTTTTTTTGAGTTGGAATCTCACTCTGTCACCCAGACTGGAGTGCAGTGTCCGCTCTCGGTCACCGCAGCCTTGACCTGCTGGGCTCCAGAGATCCTTCCGCCTCAGCCTTCTGAGTAGCCGGAATTACAGGTGTGTGCTACCACGCCCGGCTGATTTTTTGATTTATTGTAGGGATGAGATGTCACTGTCCAGGCGGGTCTCGAACCCGCGGGCTCAGGCAATCCACTCACCTCAGCATCCCAAAGGCACAGGATTACAGACTGAGCCACCGAGCCCAGCTTGAATGACCCCTTTCAGAATGGGTTCAGGGGTTGTACATTTTACTCTTTTACCCATACCATATTACTTGGCTTAAAAGAATGAACATCAGTAGTTAAACTAATTGGCAATCGTTTTTTAGACTTGACAATAGATGGCATTTAGGACTGAACCTAAGGCTTGCATTTGCTGTTTTAGGGCAAGACTTCCAAATTTGTTTGAGTTTTCTTGTAAAGAAAAAGGCAAGAAGCCTGTTTACTTTATTTAAAGGCCTGTTTGGGGACCTTTTCCCCTAGCAGGGGTTTTTGTTTACCCCCCTTTGAGACTTCATAGAGAAGTTTGGCATTTAAATTTTCTAGACTAGTATAGGAACAGGACCACCCTTAGGGTCCTCTTTCTTTTTTTTTAGTAGCACTTATTTCCCTTGGATGTTTGAGTTTTTTCTAGTCCAAGAAGAATCTAAGGAAATAAGCTCATAAACTATGATTAAAATTTGCTTAAAATAGACAACACATTTTCTTATGAGTATTTATGTTTGTGGCCCCCCTTTCCTTCAGAGGCCTACCATTAAACAGTTTTAAAGGTTTAACAAATTTTATTTCAGAGACTTGGATGCTGAGTGATATAATACCAAATACCTATTTTTAGTTTACTCATGTCTCCAAAGGATTTTTAGTGATTATTATGCTAACCTGCAAACTGAAAGGTGGTACTGTCCTACTTTTATGTCTGATGGAGTTTTTTTCTGGATTTGTCAAGGGGTGGGATAGGTTGTCACTTGGCCTGCAGTAGAAATGTTTGAACGCCTTTTAAAACCTACCTGTAGGGAATTTATTTATGTCTAGGCTGTGCTAGCTATCCTGCCTTAATTATTTATTTTTTAGAGATTTTTTGATCCCATAATTATTTGGGGTGCTGAGGGGTGAAGGTCTGTCTTCTATAATTTTTTCAGAGCTGATAATGGGCGCAGTCCTGCCTAGTCAGAGATTGAAAATCTTTCTCTGTCTGACTTGAGGCATTCAGATTTGTTTTAGCAGTGGCATTATTTGCAGACACTGGATGGAATTTGTATGACTATTATGTGGGCATGAAATTACTGGGTTGTAGCTCAATAAAAGGAATAAAGTCAGGTCTACATTTTGACAATTGTAGGCACTGGCTGATTAACTTTTTATATAAAACCTATAAGGCCTGAAGTTATTAGCATAACTTAAATGATAAACTTTAATTTCTGTAGTTTTATTATAAGTACCAGCTTTTGTATTTTTGGACTATAATGGTAACCTGACAGATTGTTTTAGACTATAATTTGAACTAGGCACTTAAGTAAATTCTACATAAAATTTGAAGGGAAATTTGAAAATGTTTGGAGACTTGTATCCAGAAAAGAATTAATTATGCCTAGATTGTTTATAGAATTTTTTGTATGTATATTTTTCTTAAACTTTTCTTATACCATTTTTGGTGTGCTTATACCATTTTATTTTGTTCTCTACCCCCTTTAAAAAAAATTTTCATAACTATCTACTTTATTATAGGACAGAAATGTACCATATAGGATTTCCTCTTAGATAAATATATAGATATACATATATATTTTTTATATTCCTTTCTTTTTTGTTATTCTGCTAAAACCTTATTTGTATATCAATAATTTTTTACATTTTTCCTTTGCTTTTTTCTTTCCTTTTTACTTATTTATAGATAACCTTTTACAGTCATAATTTGAATTTACCTTTTAGTAACTGTAAGGTGAAACATTTAGTTTTTGGAACACCTTTAATTCCACTGGAGAGCAAGTTTTAGGAGGAAGAAGTTCAGTATGAGCACAAGGGTTAGAAACTTAGCCTCAGTATTAATTAAGAAATTGATTTGGACCCCAGCCACATTTATATAGATCCAAGGATTTTCTGGGTGGATGGCATACAGAGTGCTGTGATGGGCCATGTCCCTTCCCATTTAGTCAACAGTCACTATTGTGAGCTAGGTGTTTTCTCCCCCCTTTGGGAGATGCCACACCATCTCTTTCAGTGACTTTTTAGTCCAGATATTGGACAACGTTTTGGGGGCTTAGGCTATTAAGAACAATTGTGCTTTAGGTGCCCAGATTGACCACATTTATAGCAGTTGATACCATCCCCTTAGCAGGTTTATCCTTATCAGGCCTCTTTTGGGTGGCTGGAGCTTTTGCCTTTAGTGGCAACTGCCAATTTGTTTACTTTTTTTCTGGCTGGTGCTCATTTTGGAGTTGTTTTCTTTTTTTTCTTTTTTTGTTTTACGACTTTCCAATGATGTCTAAAAGAATGTCTGGTTTAAAACCCTTTAGAGTGAACAGACCACGAAGATGTGAAATGATTTGTTTCTACATATTCCTAATTATGAACAGGCAAAATTGTCAAAAATCCTCATGAATTACTAAACAGCAGCCTTAGTCATAAGACATGGACAATTAAATGAGCATAGCCAAAAAACGCAAGCATTAGTGTTACTTAGCACTACAATATAAAGTAGAGAGTCAGCATACATTACAAGACTCTAAGAGACTTCCCAGCAGTTTTTTTTACAGGGACAAGCAGTTGATCATGAGTTTAGGCAAGGCCTAAACCTTTAGAAACGGATTTACTTTTAACTAACCTGGCCTTTAGCATTTGAAAATGAAAACAACCTATTTATTTCCTTAGTTGACAGAGAAAGATTATAAAATTATTATTATTATTATTTAATAGGTGAATTAGAATGAGCCCCCTCAGAATTTATGAAGGAGAACACAGGCTAAGGAAGGGAGGGGGAGTGGTCCCCAGAAAGAATTTAAGATAACCGGTAACACTTTTATATGCAGCAGACAATTTTTTACAATCTTAACAACAAAGGGCAGAAATTTTAACATCACCAATGGGTTGGTAGAAAACACCACATAAATAAGAGGAGACATAAGATGACATTGAGAAATATGCGCCAATTAAGTTTTTAAAAGACCACATGTCCCATTAAACAAAGCATAATAACTCAACCAGCTTTTTAGCAGATTTAAAGTGACAGACACACACAGATAAGAGAATGAGGGGTATGGGAAATATTTGCTTTGTTCCCCTTTTGTCATACTTTTCACGAAGATATTTCAGGCACCTCTTAGCAATTGATAGGTTGGTATACACCCAACGCACACTAACTATGTGGAGCCTTTTTTGTAGCCTCGAGTGTTTACAGAATTTCTTTTACTTTTTTCCACTAACTTTTACCTAACATGTTCAATAAACTCATACCATTCTTTGACATGCTTAAACCTTCTATTTTTGTTCCATGTTTTCTTTAATCAGCCATTCTATTGTAGAACAAAATGTACCATACAAGATTCTTTCCTATATAATTATTATCTTTTTTATCCTTTCTTACTAAAAACATACCTTACACCAACAACTTTCTTTACGTTTTTCTTAACTTCAGAGCTCTAACCAAAGCAATAAGTTTATATGCTGTGGAAGGGCTTAGATAGGATCCAACGTGGAACTATTAGGGAAATCCAAAGCTAAAAGGCACCCAAAAGGCACAGTGGGTGAGTTTTAATTTTTGTCATAATGTCCCTTTCCAATAATGGAGCTGGACACATTGGCATAACAAGGAAAGAGTGTTGAAATATTTTATTTCCCAGAACACATGGAAGTAATGGCGTAGTGAGGGACCTGGATATAATGCCCTGTACCAAAAGGGGTGAAGGAAGGAGTGGACCAGGAAATTTGAGTAGAGCTGAGTATGTAGCCCCCATATTAATAACACATGATATAACCCCGCCAGCTACTGATATTTTCACCCTAGGCTCAGTTGGTTTAATGGTTTGTTCTGAAGACATTGGGGCTATCAAGTTAGGGGCGAGTCAACCTGACTGGAGCAAGCCCAAGAGATCTCCTTTTGAAATGCCCGGTGTCCCTTTATTACAGCAAGCCTCTAGGCCATGTGCTCTCCTCCTGGGCGAATGAGGCAATCATGAGCCCAATGTCCATGTTGTTTGCATTTGGGACAGGGTTTTGCTGGTGGGCAGGGCTTGACAGTCTTTGGCCATATGCCCATTTTAATTTTTGGAGTTTGCACCTAATACCTGGTGGTGACTGGGAGATAAAATACATAGCCAAAAGAGTTTGTCCCTCCACAGAGTTTAAATTAATATTTGTAAACTGCTGCAATGTCTTAGAGAGGCGACTTAGAAACATTGCTGGATTTCCATCTGGTCTTTGAAAAAACCTCTTTTATTCTGTCCTAGTTAGCCTGTTTATTAACACCTTTTTGTAGTTAGCTAACAGGATTTATTTACATGATCCCTTTACTTTTGTCTGGGAAGAAGGTTGATATAGTTCCAGTTTAGATATAACTTGAGAGAAATTTATGATAAGAAAACAACAAAGACTTGTTGCAGCTTGTAGGGATGCTACCAGGAGGTTATTAAGCAATGAGGGGAGGGGGGTGAAGGTAAAAGAGAAAGACTGAAGGTTAGGGTTAGGTGCCACGGCCGTGGACACCAGCCCTTCCTTCTCAGATAAAGGTGGAGGGTGAGAAGAAGGAGAAACTGATGGAGAATGGAATAGCAAAAGCAGACAATAAGAGGTTTATCTGCTGGGTTGAAGTTAGAAATAGAGGGAGGTGGCAGGATTAGTTGTGTATGATTTAAGACTTTTTTTATTTGTGAGAGGTCTGAGATAGAGAAGGGGACGTGTACCTGAATGACCGGTGTGGCCTTGGATTGGGTTATCGGAGGGCTATACTGGGGGGTGATTTAAAGGGGAGGGCATAGAGGTTGAATTGCTGGAGAAGTGGGTGGAACTGAAGAGGAAGGAGGGGGCTCCTCTGCAGGATTGAAATCCAAGACGGGAGAGGAGCAAGCCGCCGGGAGGGGCCTTACAGTGTTTGTGGTGGGGGGAGGGGAGTTTGGAGGAGGAAGCACAGATGCTTGTGGGACAGAGGGAGGGAGAGAAGCTGTAGAGGGAGTGTTTACGGAAGACAGAAAAGGACTGAACATGAGGAATCTCTACCTACCGTTTTGAACGCTTACAGAAATTATATAGCCACTGATTTTGGTTGTCTAAGGGATATGTTGGCCAGTCTTGTGTGTAGAGGTGAATTAGGCATTTGGGTTTAATATCAGGGAACAGAAAAAGGGTAGTGAGATTGTTTAAAAGACATTTAAGAGGGAAACTGACGGACAAGGATAATGAACCTCCCATATCAGGACAGGTAGGCTAAACGGAACATCCCCCGAAGAGTCGGCTGTCCGAGAAGTGTGGCCGTGGCAAAGTCTGTCATCACAGAGATTTGGCACAACCAGGGTTCTCCTGGAAAACCGAGGGGTCAAGGTACCTAGCGCTAGGATTTTTCGAAACAGACAGAGAGCACTTGACTGGGCGGCGGGTAGGGAGTGTATTCACTGCTGGTCAAACAGAGTTTTTGATGTGGGAGCCCTTCAGAATCCGCTGTGGGCCAGCAGATGTGGGACCCTTGAGGCCCGCTGCGGCCCAACAGCTGTGGGATTCCTTAGGGAAGGGGGGAAACAAAGAGAGGGAGAGAAAGAGAATTTTACAGAAACCACTGTGGATTAGCAGACATGGGGCCCCTAGGGCCCGCTGCAGCCTGGCAGCCATGGGAGTTTTTAAAGTTTGAGAGAGATAAAGGAGAAGAGGAAACCTTTAGGGTCCGCGGTGGTTGTGAAAGCTGAGGCGGGTGCGTTCCCCCTCGCCTGGGGGCCGGAGGGGGCGGTTCCTGAAGTCCATTCCCTCCGGAGTTCCTCAGCAAGTTTTTCACTCCCTTGTTTGGGGGAGGGGAGCTTACCTATCCAACGGTCGCTGATGGATGCATTTTACGCGTTCAAAACAGTGGGAAGGTCCAGGAGGGCTGGAGTGGCCACAGGCGCCGGGTCAGGGCTTTTGCCTACGGGACTACACCCACACAGAGGCGAGGGAGCACCCATCCACGTCACGGCACCAATGAAAGAAGTTCGGCACCAGTAATGACTCCACACCCGGTCAGAACTAAGAGATTTATTAAAGGGGCAGTTACACGAAGGGACTGTAACCGAGGAAGAGCTAGAGAGAGAAAGAGAAAGAGAGAACGAGAGAGTGAGAGAAAGAAAGAGAGAGTAAGAGAGTGGTGGGGAGAGAGAGAGAACAAGAGAGACCGAGAGAGAGAGAAAGAAGGAAGGAGAGAGAGAGTGAGAGAGCCAGCAAGAGAGTGGTGGGGACAGAGAGAGTTATGTGGGGGGGTGTATTTATGGACCTTGCAGGGGCTGGTCAGTGCTATGTTTGGGTTTTATTGGAGGAGACTATGAGGTAGTAATCCTATAGGGAGAGGTTGTTTGAGCACAGGTTTAAGTTTCGTGCGTGTGGGAAAAGCTGGAGCTTAGGGCCTTTGTTGTCTTTGGGAGGCAGCGCCATCTTTGGGACACCCTTCTGACTGTTCTCTGCACCTTTCACCTTGACTCTACAATAAATAAAAAAAATAATTAGCCAGAGGTGGTAGCACACACCTGTTGTTCAGGCTACTTGGAAGGCTGAAGCAGAAGGACTGCCGGAGCCCAGCAGGTCAACAATGGGGTGGCCATGAGCGTGCCACTGCACTCCAGCCCGGGTGACAGAGTGAGACTCCAACTCAAAAAAAAAAAAAAAAAAAAAAACCAGCTAGAAACAGAATGAGTTGCCAATATTGCCTGAAAGGTCAACAATAGACAAAATGTATAGACTAAATTATCATTAACATTTTAAAGTCTGAATTTGCTCTCTGAAATCTGTTATGTTTAGACATTGATGCTCGAATCTTTGTATTGGTCTGATCTATGTATGTTATAGCAGCAGCAAAGATGTAACTTTATATCATTAACCTTGTAGACATATTTCTTTGAGTGTGATTATTCTTGTTCAGATTCCAAATGATGTTGACAATTATCAGTATAACCAGCTATCCATTCTCAGAGAGGAAGGCATTTTATTTCAAATTAGTGAATAGCCTAATTTTTCCTACAGTTTTGTGCATAATAACCTATTTTTTCCTACAGTTTTTTAATACTGAAAGTACAAGAAACCTGTGTCAGTGTCCATGAGAGAAAACAATAGGAGGTAAACTTCGTCCTGTCACTCAGGACACTCCTTCCATTCCCTTATAGGGTTCTCAGGATGGCTCACTCAGTCTCCTAGGAAACACTTAGCTATGCCCTGCAGCTATGGATGTTGATGTCTTCAAGGTGTGATCTGCTGCTCCATTGTGATGGCTTCCAGGTATCCAGGTCAAACCTCAGTTCAATGTCAGTGTTGTTTATGGCTTCACTAATTTCAGTCATTTGATTTCCTCATAGCCCTTCCTCTGCTATATGCCGATAATCCTCCTTTTGCCATTCACTCTGCTTTAGCTGAAGTGCATCACGTGTTAATAGTTAGCAAGACAAAATCATATTTCAGGTTTTCCTGAGTCTAATAATGTCTTTGTCTTTTACACTGCATTAAGTTGCTTCTCTCTTCAAACCATTATAAAATACAACCATTTTTTTCTTTACCAGCATGCTCGATTAGGCCTAGAATTCTAATATCATTCACTAGATTAGCCATACTTTTAAGCACTTGTCATGCATATATAATGAGAGCAGATTTTTTTCTTTAATTCTGATCAAGAGAAAAATTTGCATTTTCTTTGTTAGGAGCACAAGTCTGTATTATTCAGGATTCTCTGTGGAAACAGAATCTATAGAGTCTCTCTCTCTCTCTCTCTCTGTGTGTGTGTGTGTGTGTGTGTGTGTGTCTGTCTCTTTATCTCTCTGTGCGTTTGTGGGGGGGGTCTCATAAAAAACTAGCTCATATGATTACAGAGACTGACAAGTCTCAATAACTTCAGTCAACAGACCCAGTGGAATTGATGGTGTAGTTCCAGTCTGAACGTCTGAAAACAAAAAGAGCCAATTTTGTAGCTACAGTTTGATGCATGCAGGCTTAAGACCCAGGAAGAGCTGATGTGTCAATTCAAGTTCCAAGTTAGGAAAAACACAGATGTCCCAGCTAGCAGGCAGACAGGCAGGAGGAGTTCCCTTATACTCACAGAAGGGTTTGCCTTTGTTCTATTCAGACTTTCAGATGACTAGATGGAGACCATCTACTTCAGAAAGAGCATCTTTTTACTCAGTCTAACTATTTAAATATTGATGGCATCCAGAAGCACCCTCACAAACACCCAGAATAATATTTGATCAAATTTCTGGCCACCCTATGGCCCAGCCAAATTGGCATATGAAATTCATCATCACAGTCTCCTGTTACAAAGGACCAGTCTAGAAAAAAAAAAATTGGTCCTAGTTCTAACTGTGAAATCTTAAGCATATCACATCTCTCAGCCTCCAATTTTTCCCTGATAGGGAATAGTGTAAGCCAAACTGAGTGTATATGATGAATATCTCTTACTCTTATTGCAGACAATATCTCATTTTACTCTCCCAATTCTGAGCTACTTATTTTACCAAGCTACAGAGGCAAAGACTTGGGGTCAGAGAGGTTAAGTAACTTAGATAACCTTTTTTTTTTTTGAGTTGGAATCTCACTCTATTGCTCCCGGCCACCGCAGCCTCGACCTGCTGGGCTCCGGCGATCCTTCCACCTCAGCCTTCCAAGTAGCCGGAATTACAGGCATGCGCTACCACGCCCAGCTGATTTTTTTTTAATTTATTGTAGAGATGAGATCTCGCTGGCTAGGCAGGTCTTGAACACGCGGGCTCAGGCAATCCACTTACCTCAGCCTCCCAAAGGCGCAGGATTACAGGCTGAGCCACCGAGCCCGGCTAGATAATCTTTAAGATCCATCTCAACTTCAGAATTCCCGCTCTCAAGTTGGCGGCTAAGGAAAAGAAAACTTGATTTGGAGACTGCCACAAAACCTCACATGCAAAGGCATCACAAGAACACACAGGCTTTTTCAGTCCCATTTTCATAATAATCTTGGGTTTATTGTAAGACTCTCCTTTCAAATTTTTTTCTCCCTCATTTACAAAACGGAAGGAAACATTTAGAAAAAGAGCACACATAACATTTTTATTATTGCTATTTACTAGTTCCATAGCTCTGATATATGCATAGTGTAATTCAGTTTGTCTTTTTCAGTAGCTTTGTTCACCGTCATTCTGAGCAATATAAAAGATCATCCTCAGGAATTATGACACTGAACAATTTGTAGATAGGCATAAGAAGTTTCAGCCTTATAATCTATAATTCATGTAAGCTACTCTCAGATGACCCCTTTTCTATTTTTTATGAACATATTTCCCATAATCATCAGAAAATAGTGTTAGCACAGTTTGACGTCCTTATTCATGTCTTAGTCAATCCTTAGCAAACTTTCTCCACAAGCTCTCCACTTAGCTTTGAATAACTCCACATGTGTTCCTAGCAAGTTCTTCACAGACTATCAATGATACCACCATCTGACACAGAATCTGAAATAAAACATGCAGCCACATTTAACAAATATGTACATAAAATACTTTAATAAAAAATAGAATGTCAATGTGTACAGAAATCAAAGTCCCAAAATCTATTTTATTTCTCTGCTATCATAAAAAATATCTAGCATCTGGCCACTTCTCATAAACTTTATTGCAACCATTTCATTCAAGCCGCAGTCATCTCTAGTGGGAATCATTGCCAAAGTTTTCCAACTGATCTCCTTTTATCTCTCCTTATTTTTCTAGTGAATTCTCAAAACAGCAATTAGTATAATACTGTTAGGTTGTTAACAGATAAAATCAAGTTACCCTTCTCAGAAGCTGCCCAGTGGTTCACCCATTTACTCAGTAAACGGGAAGACCAGACTAGATCACTGGCTGCTGGATGACATCTTATGCTATCCTTTTCTCCTTCAACTTCCAGTTGTAACTTCTTTGATCTCTTTGTCATTCTTTGAAAACAACAGGCATACTTCTGCCTCAGAGGACTTGCACTCAACTTGAAATGTTTTCCCCAGATTCCCAAATGTCGCACTCCTCACCTCCTTCAGGAGTTAACCTTCTCAGTACAATCTTAACTGTTTTAAGTTGCATCACCCAGTTCCACACTCCCCATCTCCATTTCCCTATTCTATTTTTGCCCTTGTAGTATGCAATAACTTCTTATGTAACATATGGTATAATTACTATGTTTATTATCTTTTTTCTTCCGTTAGGATTTAGGCTCCATAAAGGCAGTGAATTTTGTCAGTTTTTATCATAGCTGTATCCCCAACATTCAATGCCTGGTACAACATAGGCTTTGAATAATATCTGTTGAATGAAGGAATAAATGAAACAAAAAAGGTAAGGATCATTATCAACTCACTCTGAAATCATTTTAAGCTGTTAAAGTTTCTGAGTTTTTCTGATTATGCTTCCACAAAAACTGAAACTATGGAAAGGTCTTGGCAACCAGATGCTCAGGCACCAAATGTTCTTTTGATTTATCTGACTCTTTTGGTTACAAGAATGCAATCATGCCACAGTTCCATCATTGCTGTCTTCCTTAATTTTCCACAATAATTTTTTTCTGATTTCTTTATATTTCCCCAGACATGCTGAATTAACACTTTTTATTTTTACTTGATAAATCTAATAAATTTTATACCATGCCCTTTACTTTCTGCTTTCTACTACCCAAAACCTTGGACAAGTTAAATTTCTCAGAACCTCTATTTCTTCAGCTTTGAAAGTAGCATATGAATATGTATGCTTCATAATTTTCTTGAGGATTAAATAAAAACATGAGATACACTTTACAAAGTGTTATATAAAGCTATTATATAAAGGTTTACTGAAGTTGGTTCTTTTCTGTGGGGCATGCCATGGTTGTAATAGGCAAGAAGAATAATGAGGAACAGAGTGAGCTATGCATGGACAGTCAATATGTCCAGTATGCCCTTTAATATGCAAAAAAAGAATAAGGCTCACAGTAAACAAATATCTTGAAACCAGACAAGTGCAGGTACTGATGTTGTCAGGTGATGGACAGCAGGCAGATGGATGGTTTACTCATATGATTACTGCCATGGTGGGGCTTATCTGTGTCACATAGTTCACAGAGGACTGATTAGGTTAACCCTAGGGGGGAGTTTCCTGAAAGAGACTTGTTAGACATTTGCAATTCATAAACTCAGACATTTGCAACTCACAAACTCTTATGATTTTGGCCTTGACAAGGAGTCAAAGTTTACTAAAGATTATTATGCTAAACCATGAATGGTTAGGCTGTCCTGATCTTGCAACTGAAGAAGATTTGCCTAGGGGGGATGGGATAGGCTGCTGTTTGTCCTGCAGTAGAATGTCTGAATGCTTTCTAATAGTTACACTGAGGCAAAAAGACTAAAGAATAAGTTAAGTTTCTTCTAGGTTTCTATAGGTACCTTTCAAATTCTACACTGTTGGTGGGAGTGTAAACTAGTACAGCCTTTGTGGAAAACAGTGTGGCAATTCCTAAAAGTTCTAAAAATAGACCTTCCATATGACCCTGCAATCCCCCTACTGGGAGTATACCCAGAAGTACTCAAATCACTCTATAAAAAAGGGACCTGCACACTTATGTTTATCGCAGCATTGTTCACAATAGCAAGAAGATGGAACCAACTGTACTGCCCATCAAAAGAGGACTGGATTAAAAAAATGTGGAGCCGGGCTCGGTGGCTCAGCCTGTAATCCCGCGCCTTTGGGAGGCTGAGGTGAGTGGATTGCCTGAGCCCGTGGGTTCGAGACCCACCTGGACAGCGAGACCTCATCTCTACAATAAATCAAAAAATCAGCCGACATGGTAGCACATGCCTGTAATTCCGGCTACTCGGAAGACTGAGGCGGAAGGATCACCAGAGCCCAGCAGGTCGAGGCTGCGGTGGCTGGGAGTGGCCACTGCACTCCAGTCTGGGCAACAGAGTGAGACTCCAACTCAAAAAAAAAAAAAAAAAAAGTGGTATATATACATCTCAGAATATTATACAGCCATAAAGAAGAACAAAATCATGAAGTTCACATCAACTTAGATGGACTTAGAGTCTACAATACTGAGTGTTCTTTCACAGACACACAGAACTGAGTATCACATGTTCTCACTCATAAGTGGACCTTGAACAACTATCGTAATACCACAAGAAAAGGAATGACAGTAGTGGGAAACCACAGCGGGGGGGGGGGGGGAGTCAGGGAGGTGGAATTGGCAGTAGTGAGAACCTGCCTGGGAAAGATGGGGTACACCTCATCAACATACCTAACGCTGAGTTGTACCCCACAATCTTAAAACTAAAAATTAAAAAAAAGATAAAGGATGGGCATTATTTTAAAAGTTAAATCTGCTGAGAAAGAAACATCTGCATTTATAAAAACATATTATAACAGAAAAAAAATCTTTTAAAAATATCTTTTCTATACATTTGTGTCTGAATAAAATGCACAGTGATAAATTAAAACATATATGTATATATGTATATTGTGTATACAATCATCAAAAAGAAGTAGGCTAATGTATGACACACATCATTTCTTCTGTCTGCATCTCAGTTTTCTAATCTGTAAAAGAGAGAGAACAATTTCTCCCTTATAAGCTAGTGTTCAGTGAAATGTTATAATGTATATTTTTATGGGGGGTGTTTGCGTATATGCTTGTTGGCCATCGTGCCAAATGTTTGCTAAACTGTGTATTCTCCAATTACAAACTTGTCAATACATTTGTTTCCTTTCATCAGTATTACAAATTTCAAATCCATATCAAATTTACTTCTTATTTTCATATGCAAAATAAAAAGTTAAGCTTAATATTTTGAATATGGGTTTACCTATAAATCTAAGTCACGAACATTAAAGACACAGGTTTTGGAAAACAGATTTCTGGAATGATTGATGCAATTGTTTCAGAAAAAAACAGTCTAATGTGAAGTATAAAGCTGAATAAAATGTAAACTTCTCCCCTCCAAAGAAAAGTTGGGTGTTAGGTATTAGAGAGTTACTAAAGCTGTAAAAACTCATAGGGTAAGAATTTTTAAAAAAAGGAAGGTAAGTCAGTAAGTTGAGCATTTGCAATCATGATTTTCCCTTAGGGTAGTTTTCAGTTTCAAATATGAAAGAAAAAAACAGAGAGGCTGAAAGGTGGAATGTAACTTTTGATAGCCTCAGGGGTAAAGAAGGAGAAAAATTAAAGTTTAGACCTCACTCATGACTAAAATTAGGTGACTGTCCCTAAAGAGTCTTCCTCCCAGAAGCAAATATAAATCCTCGCTGAAGAGAAAAGATATCACTTAAAGCCTTCAATTTTTCTAAAAATGTTCATTTATAGTGTTAGGCACACAGTCAG
Source organism: Cephalopachus bancanus (assembly GCA_027257055.1). Lineage (NCBI taxonomy): Eukaryota > Metazoa > Chordata > Mammalia > Primates > Tarsiidae > Cephalopachus > Cephalopachus bancanus. The sequence goes on from JAPVLO010000012.1 coordinate 4,971,295, forward strand.
AATCAGGCAAACAGAAAGAAAACAACTTACTAAACAAAAATCAAAACAAAGCAGTAAACGTAATAAATATTCAGGATATCAAGACATGGGGATCATTAGACATGCATGGGCTTCAAAATAAGTTTATTAAAAGTGAAAAAAAAGAATTTGGGAACTGATAAATAGGTTAGAACTAAATGTTCAAACTAAAGGATAGGAATACAAAGGAAGAAAACACAGAATTAGAGACATAAAGAAAATAGCAAAAGAGCTAATATACATTTAATTTGAGTCTTAGAAATAGAAGAGAGAATAAAGTGGGTGAAATAGTTGTCTTTAGTTATTAGGAATTCTATTTTGCTACCCAGGTGTGATTTATTTATATTTATCAGACTTAGGTTTTTAGTGTTTCTTGTGTCTGAAGCTGAAGGACTTTAGCCTATTTTAGAAATTTATTTAGCAAACTGCTGTAACTTTAAAAATTAAGGTGAAAGATATTTTCAGATAAACAAAATCTAAGAGAATTTGGCAGTTACAAACTAGTACTGAAGAAAAAAAAGACAGATGAAAAACGATTCCATACAATACTAAACCTAGTTCTATCATACGATCCAGCATTTATGCTCCTTGGAATTTACCCAAAAGAGCTGAAAAGTTATGTCCACACAAAAATCTACTTGAAAGTTTATAGCAGCATTTTTCCTAATTGCCAAAACTTGGAAGCTCCCAAAATGTCTTTCATTACCTCTTCAGTGAATGGATAAGCTGTGGCACATCCAGACAATAGATTTTTATTTAGTACTAAAAAGGAATGAGCTATCAAGTCATAGAGGAGACTGAAATGCATATTAGTAAATTAAAGAAGCCAATCAGAAAATACGACATAGTGTATGATTCCAACTCTCTGACATTTGGGAAAGGGCAAAACTATGACAACAGTAAAAAGATGACTCGTGATGACCAAGGGTTAGATGAGAGGGAAGAATGAATAAAAGGAATGTAGTGGATTCTTAGACAGTGAAACTGCTCTATATAGTACTACAATAAAGAATGAATGTCATTAAAGATTTGTTCAAGTTTACCAACATACATGTTATAGGGGTATCAGAATGAGAGAAACGAATGGTCCAGAAAACGTGTTTGAAGAATGATGACCAAAATCCTAAATTTGTTGAAAACAGAGAAAAGAAAATTAATAAACCCCCAGTAAGATACCTATAAAGAAAAACATACTTAGACACATGATAGTCAAACTTCTAAAAGGCAACAACAGGAGGAAATTCTTAAAAGCTGTAAGAGAAAAAAAGGCACATCAGACATAGGGGATTAACTATGCAATGTGAGAAGTAAAACAACAAAGTTTTTTGTTTTTGTTTTTGTTTTTTTGAGTTGGAGTCTCACTCTGTCACCCAACAAAGTTTTAAAGAATAAAAGAAAATAATGTCTTCGTAACCTTATGGTAGACAGATTGCCTAAACAAGATACTGAAAACACTAGACATGTGGGAAAGTTTTAATATTTAGATATGCAAAATCAACATATGTTAAACAAAAGACATTTGATAAAATGAAAAAGCAACCTATATTTTGATTCTATGAAATCCAGAATACATAAAGAACTCCTAAATATCATTAAGAAATGATTGAATATTAAATTAAGAGGTTTGAATCCCCTCCATCAAAAAAGTTTAGCAAGATGACCAATAATTTATATGAATAGGTATTCATCCTCGTCATAGAAATGCAAAATATTTGCCTGAACCCGCGGGTTCGAGAACCGCCTGGGCAGCGAGACCTCATCTCTACAATAAATCAAAAAATCAGCCGGGCGTAGTAGCGCATGCCTGTAATTCCAGCTACTTGGAAGGCTGAGGTGGAAGGATCACTGGAGCCCAGCAGGTCGAGGCTGCGGTGGCCGGGAGCGGCCACTGCACTCCAGTCTGGGCGACAGAGTGAGACTCCAACTCAAAAAAAAAAAAACAAAAACAAACAAACAAAAAAAAATGCAAAATATAAGCACAACAAAATATCATTACACACTCATTAAAATGACCAAGTGAAAAGGACTGTTAATAGTGAGTTCTGCTGTAGATCTACCATAGGTTCATGGTATCACTACAATGGATATTATCAATTTGGAAATTGTCTACCCTATTTCTATTTATTTGTATATACCAAGTAGAATTGTGCACATATATACACCTAAACACATGTATAGAAATATTTATAAAATCATAATTTATGATAATTTTAAACAGGAAACAAAGTCCTAATAACTGTAACAATGGGTTGGAAAACAAATTATAGAGAATGATTACAATTGAATATCAATAATGAGAAAATGAATGAACATAATGTTACATGCAATAGCATAACAAACTTATTGCTGAATGAAAGAAAGCAGAAATAATAGAATATCTACAATGTGAATTCACATATAAAGTTTGGATAAAAAGACAAAACTGTTAGATGATATAGGCTATCTTTGGGGTGAAGAGGAGAGAGAAGATTGGGAGGAGACAGGAGGAGGAGGTCCAAGAGTACTAATAATTCTCTATTTTTTGACCTGGTAGTTATACAGCTGTGTTTAATTTGGATAATTCATATGATAAACAGTTATGATTTGTATATTTTTCTCTATATATGTTATACTCGCATTTAAAAGTCTGTTAACAGCTGGGCTTGGTGGCTCAGCCTGTAATCCCGCACCTTGGGAGGCTGAGGTGAGCGGATTGCCTAAGCCCATGGGTTTGAGACCCGCCTGGGCAACTTGGCGAGACCTCATCTCTACAATAAATCAAAAATTAGCCGGGCGTGGTAGCGCACGCCTGTAGTTCCAGCTACTTGGAAGGCTGAGGCAGAAGGATCGCCGGAGTCCAGCAGGTCGAGGCTGTGGTAGCCGGAAGCGGCCAATGCACTCCAGTCTGGGCGACAGAGTGAGACTCCAACTCAAAAAATAAATAAATAAATAAAATAAAAATAAAATAAAATAAAAGTCTATTAACAAAATGGCTTTGGGAATAGTTTCAGACTGCTTAGGTTAGAATTCTTGTCTACATATTCATAACTGTGACATAGGGTAAGATATTAATTGTGTGCTTTTCTGATTTCTCACTGTATTAGTAATGACAGTAGTATCTGCTTTGTATTTTGGGGGGGTTGAAGGTGGAGGAAAAATTTAATTAACATATGTAAAATACCTACACGAAAGTCTGGCCACATTAGGAGACCAATCAAAGTTAGCTAGTAATATCTTCCTCACCGTCAATAGGTATATATAGTGAACACTCTCTGAGATGGTTCCAAATCATTCCCTCCTTGTAGTATTCACACAGTTGAATAATACACTTTCCTTGAATGTGGATGAAGCTAACATGCTTCTAACCTATACAATATGACAAAAGTGATAAGGTGTCACTCCCACAACCATGTTACATAAAATTGTGATTTTTTCCACGCAAGCGGAATCTATTGACTTTCTTCCTTTCGGGCCTTAGTTCATCAAGTTGCTATGTGGAAAGGCACAATAGCAAAGAACTGAAGGCAGTCTCTCTGGCCAACATCTAGGTACATACTGAAGTCCTCAACATCCCACAAACAACTGAATCCTGCTAATAACTTCACAAGTTGAGAAACAGATCCTTTCTCAGTATAGTCTCAAATAGCACTCCACCCGTGGCTTTGCAAGAAACATTAAAGCACAAGGTTCAGCCAGTCTGTGCCTGTACTCCTGACCCACAGTAACTGTGGCTTAACAAACTGTGTCATTTTAAACCTCTTATTTTGTGATACTACTGCTATGTAGCAATAAGTATCTAACATAGTACTACAAAGTCTGACTCCAGGACTCTCTTGAGAATTAAAGTGCCTAAGTTTTGTGGTAATTGTTTTAAAATTAAGAGGAACTATTTTCCTTAATTCTGCATTTGTGATTTCATTTTAAATAGTTGAGTTTGCCCGATATTGTTCAAGACAAAATGGGGCATCATTGTTCCAAAGATTTAATTACAAAGAACTATAAATGAAAATACTCCGGCTAGAAATACTTTATGCCTACTACTCTCTATCAATTTAACTGTCTAATGCGTTTGTTTGTTTGTTTGTTTGTTCTCCATCAGTTGCAAGTCAACTATAAGAGAAAAAGCAATGGCTTATTAAATAGGAACATTCAAAACCAAATTAGTAATATATATGTATTTTTTTCTTAACCTGTGCTCCTTAACTGATGAATAACATTAGCTCTTTCACAATTTAATTTGAAAAATAGCATTAGCACGTCCAAATTTCTTAGACTAAAATGCCAAAATGGACAGACAAATATCCTAAATGAAGCAACTGACAGGGAACTGTGGAAGGCAATGGAGATTGTGGTAAACTGGAAATGCAATCAACATTGAAAGACATTAAGTTGTGAATAAATATATATATTTAGAGACAAGATCTCGCTCTGTTGCCCAGGTTGGAGTGTAGTGGTATCATAATATCCCACTGTAGCCTTGAACTCTTGGACCCAAGTGGTCCTCCTACCTCAGCTTCTGGAGTAGTTTAGGACTATAGATGCACACCCCCAAGCCTGGCTAAGTTTTGGTGTTTTAAAGTACAAAAGAGCAAACTAAATGTATCTGTGGGCCACACCTAGCAGACATATGGGCTAACAGTTCAGATCTCTGCTTCAGTGTAACAGAAATAATAATATTGGTAGATATTGTGTTTCCATAAGGCCAAGATGGTCTCAGAGTCAAGAAGAGTTTCCAACCCAAGTTTCCTAGGATAGAAGAATCCCTTTCTGATATTCATATACATATAGAGGTCTAGCTTTGGGAGGGAAGACCCCCCTAAAAATTGAATTTTTTTTTGGAGGGCAGGCAGGTCCCTTGTAGTATAAGCTTCCCCTGCTAGGTAACTGTTCTAGGAACCCATCAGCATCAGTGTACCAGCTAGTGTTGTTATGAGAGACTGCATTCGACTTCAGTGAATTTTTTTTGGTGGGGGAGATAATTTCAACGCATTTGCCCATTTCATAATAGGTAATTTACAAGTGCATCTGCTCACATCACGCTGTGTTCAGCAATTTTTGATTTAAAAAATTGCATGACTCCTGTGCCCCTCCCCCCAAAAAACCTGATCTAATTATAAGCAACATTTTTTTGTTTCCTCGGATGAAAAAATGTCCTTAAAGGGAAATGTTTTGCCAGTGTGGAAGTGGTGAAATCAAAAATAGCAGAAGCACAAAACGGCACCAAAATCGACAAGTTCAAAAACTGTTTTGAGCAGTGGAAAAAACATCACGTAGTTCTATTGCACCAAAAAAGAGAGTACTTGGGAGGTGACTGAAGTTTAAACACATAAGACTAAATACACAATTTTTAATAAATAAATTCAGGGTTTTTTGGGTTCCCCCCCCCCGCCCCTGACTTGTAGTCAGAAACAGGTCAAAAGCAGGGCATATGTAGGTGGTTTTACAAATTTTATTATTTATACCAGATTATACCAGGTTTATAGAAATGTTATTTTTATGTATAAACTAGAAAGGAGGGTGGTAAGTCAATGTTGGGGACTAAGGCATTGACTCTATATGTGACAGGGTCTCTCAGTCTTCCAATTTGTCCCAAATTTTGTACATCATCAAAATGTTTTAGACACTTCTATTTTTATGTGCATGTTGCAGTGTAAATTGTTTGGATAATGTGATTTCTACACGTGAATGTGAGCTTCTCCTCCAGGGAAGAGCACTTGTTTTACTGCTTCTAAAAGGTTGGCCCCAGCACAGAGCACATCACAGAAGAGGCACATATCACTAGAATGAATAAATGAGCAATTGAGCAAATGCTACTTTTCAGAACCAAGACTTCTATGCATAATAAGTGTGTGTGTATGTGTACAGGGATCTCAAAAAGTTTACCACCAACTATAAGTATCATGATGCCTAAAATTACATATCTATGAAGATTAATATTTCCATTCAATTTCACCATGATTTATTCTAATTGAATATGATGTCAACCTGAACTGCATGTATGTTTTTAATATGAAAATCAATTTTAACCTAAGAACACACATAATGTTTTTGTAAAGTAACAGTTTAAATAAATATTAATGTTAACGTTTTTGAAAAATATTTCATCAAAATTTTGTTTGCTCAGTTAGTTAATTAAAAACATTTGATTCTCAGATTATTTTGTAGATATCAAAAACTAGATTTGTATTTTCTTCTGAAAAGGTCACTTCTTTTTTATTTGTTTGTTTGGAATTTGTTGCACACCTTTTCTCACCATAGGGTATTTTTAAGTTTACATAGAAAATTTAGTAGATTGACCTTAGGTGAAGAAAGTAAATAGTCAGTAACCCTCAAGAAAAGATTGAATGGGCTATTTTAAAAAAGGCCTTTTCTTTCCATACCTCAAGATTCTTTTGTATTACACAGAAAGCTTGGCTCCCCAGGCTAAGATAGATGTTCACATTTTAATGCAAAACTTTCAGAGCAATTCAGGTTTATTAACCCAATCTTGCAGTACCACTACAGATGGCCTAAGAGCTGGCAGAGTCTGGCAGGGAAGGAGAAGGAAGGACACACGCAGAGCGGCTAACAAACTTCATGGCTCTGTGCAGCTGTGCATTATACTTTCAGTCCTAATTACCAAAGAAAGTAAGACCACATTCTAAAAGATCCTGCTTGTAAGGCTGAATGTATGGCTAAGGATTCATAAACACAACTTTTTTGGTTGTTGTTCAGTATTATTACAGTTGTTAGAGGTAGAAAATAATGATTTGTATTTAAAATGGGGGAAGAGGTAGAGATCTCAGTGTATTTCTCACCTTCTTGTCTAGATGAGGTTTTATTTGGTGTTGTGGTAGAGAGTTTGGGAAAGAATACCTCAGCACGATGCAGAAAGTTTTAGTTAATTTACTTTCATGTATTCATTATTTTAATATATTCATTTAGGAAATAGCCATGGGGCATCTACTCTGGGCCAGGAAATACACTACCTGCTGGGTTATAGTAAGAACAAGTGGCAAACATTTTCTGCTCTTAGGAGCTTCCTGTCTGTTTAAAATACAAATAAATAAACAGATGGTTAGTTTGTACAGTAGTATGTTCTAGATTTTAGCCAAACGAAGCTTCTTAGGGACTTTGGCAAGAGAGTTTCTGTGGAATAATGAGTAGGAAGTCAGATGGCCATGGGATAAGAACTGGATGGAGATGCAGCAATAGGGGCCAAAACTGCATGTACATATCTCTTTCAAGAAGGTTGGCAGTAAAGGAATCAGTACCTGAAGATTACCTTGGATGGGATTAGGGAGGGCTTTGCTTATGTTGTTGTTGCTAATACAAAAGAAACTAGCAATGAGGGAGACGTGATAGGTACAGGTACTGAGATAAAAACTCCACACAGTGAGATCTTGAGGAGTATTTTAAGAGTATTAGAAAAATATGGGCTGTGTGGGTGAGGTGGGGAAGGGCGTGGAGAGGTCGGGGATTGGTCCGAGAGCAAAAAGGAAGCTTCTCTTCCAATATAACTGATTAAAAAGGTAAAAAAGATAGATGCACATGCCATTATTTTACAAGTTTAAAGGGAGGAAGTGTATGACTTACTTTCCTTGTGATAGATGAATTGACTTGTTTTCTGATGATGAAGGATGAGAAAATGGCGTTGATTCGGCTGAATGTCTGGAGAAAGGATCAAAGTTTACAGCCTCCACACAGCAGAGATACATAAATAGAAAAAAGTGGAGGCATGCGAGAAAAGGCTGAAGAACCAGATGAAAATTGAATGTCTAGATTATATTAGAACCAATCTATAAGGCAGTATGGTTTCCTTTCGCTGATTTTGATTTGACATTTCATAGAAGACATGGAGTTGAATTTGTTCATGGTAAGGGTTTTCTGTTTGGGTATAAAAGAAACAAAATGAAATAACATGTTGAAGTTATAAACAAGAGAAAAAATTAAATGATGAATCTGAGTCAAAGCAACTTAGAAAGGAAGTAAGGTCAAGATGTAACAGAATGTTAAGTAGGGAGTTCAGGGGATGGATATTTAAAGTTATCCAGAAGAAAGTCCCAGTGGGAAGAGGGTGAAGAAATTGTAGTCAAAAGGTCAGATGACTGAATTTATTATTTCAGGTTAAATAGTGTAGCCATGTGTCTGAAAGAACAAAGACATAAGTCACAGAGAGTAATATAAGAAAGAAAGATAAGGCCTGAGATTTGGATGGGGCACTTGCTAAATTGAACTGGGATGATAGTAATATATGTGGTAGAGGAGCAGCTGGAAGACAGTGTCATGGTCTTTAAAGTGAACAAGAATGAATGAGCAAGAAATCAGTAGAGTACCATGCCGGTGGCAACAGAAGAGCATGAGTACGGAACCAGATGGGGCTTTAGCAGGCAAGTGGGAAAGTGATGTTTTAATGTATCAGAAGGGCTGAAGAGGTCTCAAGCTCCACTTTCTTAAAAAGGAGTACACAAGTCTCAGAGAATAAGCACTCTCCACCTCACCTGCTACCTCATCTATAACAAAGGCATATAGGCTCTGATTTCAAATGCGATGATGTAAGTGAGAGTTTTGAGAAACATAAGTTAATATACCACATATCTGGTGAAACTTCGGCTGCACAGTACTGAGACAGAATGCAACTGGCATTTTTTTAAATATACTGAATTCATTGGAAAGTAAAAGAAATCCCCAAGATTCAACCTAAATAGGAAGCAGTAAATCAAGGTTGCAAGTGTGTATTATAGCCAGGACAGCAGCTGCTAGGATATTTCCAATCCTGGTAAAAATACAGTCTTGTATGTTAAGGGCCTCATAGAAGACAAGATTTTGGGCTTGTACAACAGGGAGATTTGGAACTGTAGCTGAAATTAAATTGGAACTTGTGAAATTCTATAACCTCAATTCAAGAATAGACTAGAAAAAATTTACACAACACCAGAAGAAGGTGATAAGGAAAATCTGTTTGCTCACCCAGACTTTCTGTTTCAGTCTGAACAAAAGCAGAGGCAGCTCCCTTGAGAAATCACAACCATAGGCCTGGCCTGGTGTGGGTTTTCAGTCGAAAGTTATCTAAGATGGACATCACAATAGGACCTCGGGTGAAAGCAAATATAAACTCTCTTAGGAAGATGCATCCCCAACCAAACATAATAGGATTTCCACAAATAAAGCAGGCAAACGCATAAGAATCAAATTTAAAACTTTCCTTTGACTAAAGTTAGTCAAAATTTCTCTCTTTTCTATTGGTTATTAACTTAGAAGGATGCAGCTCTAGCTCTCTCTCTCTCTTTGCTAATAGAAAGAGGAAATGCAGTTACACTCATTTCAGGTACACAGCAAGTTTGGGGACTATATCAGGGACTCTAATTAAAACACCATACCAAGCCGGGCTCAGTGGCTCAGCCTGTAATCCCGCGCCTTTGGGAGGCTGAGGTGAGTGGTTTGCCTGAGCCCGCGGGTTCGAGACCCGCCTGGGCAGCGAGACCTCATCTCTACAATAAATCAAAAAATCAGCCGGGCGTGGTAGCGCATGCCTGTAGTTCCGGCTACTTGGAAGGCTGAGGCGGAAGGATCGCCGGAGCTCAGCAGGTCGAGGCTGCAGTGGCCGGGAGCGGCCACTGCACTCCGGTCTAGGCGACCGAGTGAGACTCCAACTCAAAAAAAACAAAAAAAAACAAAAAACACCCTACCACTGCTAGGTGTCTTCCTGCTATGGTATGGAAATCATTCTAGAATTTTGCTATATTCTCAAACCTGATCCTAGACACAAGGTGCAGGTATTCTCTGCTCTCAGATCCCTAACCAACTTGGGAGGTGGATATGTCTTATTTTGTGCTGAGAACTTGAGGAGGAGGCCCACAAGAGTGTCTCAACATCTACCTCCTTTGTTTCTTTTATAGCTCTTCTCCTATTTTCTTACTCTATAATTTTTTTCTATATCCTTTCTGTATAGAGAACAAGACCTTGAACTTTGAAGCATAATAAAGACAAGCTTTTAAATTCAAATGTTTTTCTTTGAAAACTATTGTGTCTGGTGTGAGCTTCAAATGTCTATTTTTAAAAATCCAAATGTCACTTCTTTTTTCTCTGCATTACTCAATAAAAACACTATCCTAAGGGCTGCAAAAATAAAATTTAAAAATCATAGATTTTTAGACTCATAAGCAGACACCATGCAAGCCAACCAAAGATCTAAAAAATAATAAGCCATGTCAAAAACTTCCTTGTGACGTGAACACAAAATAAATATTTGTAAAGATGTTTGATCTTATGTATCTTTTACAGTCTATGGCAATGTTTTTAATTACTAAGATAAAGTGTGGGTGTGTTTAAATTATTGTGAGGAAGACTTGGAAAGAGGATAAGACTAGATGGAAGAAGGCTCACCTGTTTAGCTCAACTCACCCTGGTTATCTATGTTTTAGCCATATATACATACCAAAATAACTTTACAATTTTTGAACAAATAGTCGAAATCAGAGGTTGCATGAAGAATGACAAAGACAAATGAGAAAAACTAGATGTTGTAATTCAGTAAAAATTGCTTCCTTATGCAAAAATAACAATCTATTATTTAATTGAGTGACTTAAGAGTATATTTTTTATTACCCATTGTTTATAGAACATAAAGACACACACCTCTCTTCCCAGTCTGAACATACAATATGTAAACATAGCTGGACCTGAATTTGTTATTTCTCATACAACAACCCTCAATTAGTACTCATAGACCTGCACTTGACGTTTTTATGAGGACAAGGTATTAATTCTCTCTAGATCACAGTTTTACTCATTTGTTAAACTAATAATGCTGATATCTAACTTCCTGGATTATTCATATCAGCAAAAAATGCATGGTTACCAATATAATGGTAAAGCAATCATGTATTCTTTTCTTTTTTGTGTGTGACAATAAAAACTCTTTGAGGCTGTAAATAGATAGACAATCTGACACAAATTTGCATAAGTTAAATGACTTCTTTGGAATTCATGCAGGGCCCCAAGGATCTGATTTCCTTTTTTATCTGCCGGTTAAAATATCTGTGTATAAATTGACTCCATTCTCAAATAGGCTCTTTCCTTGAGGACTCAGGATTATTGCTTGCTGCATCCAGAGATACAATCTTCCAGGTTCTTGTTTGAAAGAAAGAAAAGCTAAGAGTCAAACAAAATCTTGGGTCTAACTACCCTAGGTAGAATTGGGCTGTGTGCCCATCCATCCCTGTGGGCATCACTATAGCCACTGCACAGGGTTTGATGACTAACTTAGGCCAACCAAGGTTTCTCCTGGAGATCAGGAAAAGTTGCAAATAATCAAATCCAAGTGGGCTTAAAGTGAAGAAAGGATAGTATCTCCAGAGAATTCAGGGCCATGTTTTCAATATAAATGTAAAAAAACTATGAGGTCTACTACAGTTTATATTCTTTTCTTTTTGCATACACTTCTAAATAAGTTCAATTTGTATATCATTGCAGAAGTTTCTGAAAGCAAAGAATAATTATGCTCTAAACTACATATCCTAAAGGGATGGTGAAATGTTTCTTTTGTAGAAATCTTTAAATTTTAATAAGGCAGACTATGCTATTTGTCATCCAATAGCTACACTCTTTCTTCCATAAAACAGAATGCTGATTTTATTTAGAGTTGTGTTTTACTTAGCTAAAATAATTAATTTTTCATCCTCCCTTTTAGCCACTTTTGGTCAAACAACATCTGTCTAATGATTTCAAATGAAGCATTTTATAGACTGTCAATCAGGACTATTTAAAGAAACTGACTTGGGAAGAATATGATTTTCTATTCCTCCTTCCTATGACTTTCCTGTTGATTTAAGTGCATATGTGACACTGAACCTCTAGCTGCTCTTTAAACCTTGAGGTGCCATTTAAGAAGGAAGCTACAGACTAGCATTATGGAGCCATAAGTGGGAAGTAACTTTTGTCAGTATCTGGTGATCATGAAGCTACCATATTAGTCCCAATTTGTCTGTATCTGGACTTCCTTTGTGCAAGGAAGAAATGTATATGCAACTTAAAGCACTGTTATTTTGGCATTTTCTGGCATATATATTCAGATCTAATTCAAAAGAATTCGAGTTTATAAGTTACCATGCATGTCCATGAAGGCCAGATTGTTTAGATAATCTCTGGAAGCCATTTGCAACATGAATTTGTCATTGTGTTATGCAAAGATCTTCAAACTTGCAATTTCCCATATTCCCTGGACTCTTAACTCCACTGGTGTTTCAATTGTGCAAATAAAATAGAAACCGGGTCATTTGCCACTTGATGCCTGCAAGCTTAGATTTATCTGCTTCAGAAATCTTCCCTGTAGCCACAACCGTCTCATGAAAATAGCATCATTCTTTTGCTACCACATTTAAATCTGGAGCATTAACTCTAAAAGACTCCAATTACCAAAATACATGTAAAATTAAAAAATAAAATAAGAAACGTGTTTGGGTGCCATCCAGCTTTCTCATTTTTGCATCTCTTGCTTTTACAAGACCTTGAATACCCTTTTACAAGTGTACTAATTTAGAACTATGTGTCCTAAGTGGGTGACTGATTAAGAAAATAAATATACTATAGTCTGAACCCATTGAAAGTAGAGTTCAAATAATTGGAGGTAGACGTGTATCTCTGTATCTGTCTCACAGAGTTGTGATGATATTGATACGAGATAGGGAAAGACAGGTTTCTGAAAATAGGGAGAAATTTTCCATGAAAGGAATGGAAAAATTAGTTTGGATCTTGAAGCGTGATCTACACATGCAAGTTGAGTGAGCCTGATATCAATTACATATGTGGAGGAAAGAAAAAACTGTGAGAAATATTCCAGGCCAAAGGTAGGAATGAGGAAGAATGAAACAGCAAAAGATGAGACCTCAGTGAAAAGGGAGTAAGGCCAAGGATGAAAAACAAGTCTTGGTCTGAGAACCTACAATGAAATTTGGTACAACAGAATATATAAACTCAAAATAATAGACTAGAAGAGAGTTCATGAAATAGTACCAGAAGTGATGCATTAGTTTTCTATAGCTGCATTAATAAATAGCAGCTTAAAAAAACACCCAGGTTAGAAATCTGCCACAGGTCTCACTAAGCTAAAATTAAAGTGTACAGTACTGCATTCTTTGCAGGAGGCTCAACCATCAAGTTTACTCAAATTTTTGTCAGAACGTATTTTTCTGTGACTATAGGACTGAAGCATCATTCCTTTGATGGCTGTTAGTGAGGGCCATCTTCTTTCCTAGTGGCTTGTCTCCCATCTTTGCATGTGAGCCCCCACATCTTAGAGACAATGACTTATCAAAACTTCTCATGGTTGGAATCCCTCTGATTTTCTTTCTGCCTTGTCTCTCTTGTGTTTCTGCTATATTTTTCTAATCACAGTTAGACGAGGTTCTCTAATTTATTTATTTATTTATTTATTTTCAACTTTAGCTGGATCATTTTGTTTCAGATTTTGTTTTTTTTTAATTTTAAAGATGTGGGTACAATTCAGGGTTAGGAATACAAATGTTCATTATGCAGTTACCCTTGTTGATGAGTTGTGCCCCCCACCCCCGGCAGTTTCCCATTACTGCCAGTCAAAAGACTCATCTGATTAGATGAGGCCCATTCAGATAATCTAGAACCATAATCTTCATTATATCTCCAAAATCACTTTTTCCATATGATGCAGCATGTTCACAGATTTCAAGAATTAGGATGTGGACATACTTGGATGACCATCCTGCCTATCATAGATAGTAAATACATAAAAGGGCCAGTTCATTTTCTTGTGGGTACAGAGGAAAAATTAAGAATTCAGACAATCTCCATTATCTTTCTGGCACCAATGTGATTGCATACACCACGGAATTCAGAAGAGTATATAGCTATTTATTCTGTTACATATACTCTGTTCTCTCAAATTGGGATCATAATCCATCCTGGAGTTAATCTTTAGAGTGTGACTTCATAGAATGGTTCTCAAGACAAGGAGAACCATGTTTATTTTTTATACAAAAATCCTAGGTCCACTCAGTAATTTATAATTTTTGAGATATTATGTAATAATCTAAAAAGGATTGAGTCACAGGGATTAGAGTTTGCATATACTCTAGTCTAATTAGAGCACACATACTTTGACTCTTACAAATGCCCAAGGGACCTATTCATTCTTTCAACAGGTTTCTGCTGGTACCCTAGAACCTCTTTCACAGTGTTGTTAACATTTGTGAAAATAGCTATGTTTAGAACTTTATCTTCTTTCTTTGTAAGAAATATCTAAGAACTGGGTCAAGGGCTCAAGACAAAGGGAAAGAAGTTGGACTTTGGGCCAAATACAACCAGTTCTAAATTCTAGTTAAGCCACTTCCTGGTTGTGTTGCTTTGTTGTCCAGATCTTCTTTTGTGACACTAGAGTGCGAGCTGCAGAGGATTGACAATTTTCATTTTTTTAAAATATTTACTATATCCCTAGCATCACAAACGTCACTAGCACATAATAAGTACACAAAAATAAACTAATATTTCAATAAATAAAAAACCCTGAAAACTTTTTTTTTTTTTAGTTTGGTCTCACTCTGTCACCAAGGCTAAAGTGCAGTGGCACAATCACAGCTCATTGCAGCCTCTAATTCCAGGGCTCATGCAATCCTCCCACTTCAGCCTCCTGCATAGCTGGGACTACAGGTGCGTGCCACCATCACCAGCTAATTTTTTTCAATGTTTTGTAGAGACAGGTATTGCTATGTTTCCTAGGCTGGTCTCAAACACATGGGCTCAAGCAATTCTCTCAGCACGGCCTCCCAAAGTTCTGGGATTATAGGCATGAGCCACTATAGCCAACCAGAAAACCTTTTTTAAGATATAGATAGCATAAAGTACTGCCACAGAATAGGTACACAAAAGGTATTTTTATCATTGTAATCATTAATATTATTTTGCTTAGTATTTGAATAGAAATATAAGAGAGACAAGCGGTAATAAATAGAGAGAAATATATAATCCATGTTCTTGTTTAATGAATCACCATGGATATTTAAGGGTAACTGATTATTTTGGTAGTGTCATTGCAAGTGGTAATTACACTTGAGGAGTTAATAACTATCCTCTAGATGGAAGCCATTGTGTCTATAGATAAGAAAAAACACAAAGTTTGGATAGAAGATCTCTGTTGAATCTAAGTGAATCCAAGTGAACCCAAGCTCCATCACCACATAAGCAAGGAAATCACATAAGTATGCTGCTGATAAGAGGAACTAATAATTTATCCTTATCTTCACTGAAAAAGTAATCAGTGTTGTTGAAAAGATTATAGTGGGAAAATTCCTTAAGAGATGGGCACTCTTGAGTAGCACAATGAGAAGTGCTAAGCAAAAGCAATGTTTCCTTATTAGCAAAGAGAAACTAAATTAGTGGAAATGCGTTTGTACATGATAGTATGTAATAAGCACTAAGTAGCTATTTGAAAGTCAGATTGATGAATGAATAAATTAATATTTTGAATTTTTAAAAAAGAAAACATCAACATCTATTACTTTTCATATGTTAAAGTTAAGATATCTTGTAGATATGTAGTTATAATTCAACTAAGTAGTTTAGAATACAGAGTCAATGTGTATAATGTGTCAAATAAGAAATTTCAAAGATATGTACTGATTATGTTAACATCATGCCTTAGAAATTTAGAAAAGGGAGAATAACTGCAAAAGAGGATCATTCTAGAAACCATGGGAGACTAAAAGTGAAGGAGTCATCAAGAGTTATATTTAGGAACTCCAGCAGATGCTAGAGCAGCACAAGAACATTCAATGGACAAAAGCTATCCATGGAGCATGGCATAACTATCAACACAAGAACTGTGGCTTAGTGACATGGGCAACTACTACTAGACTGAGTGCTCCCTATGATACTTAAGTTATATACACACTAAGTGAAACTGTAGCATCCAGGGCATGTTCAGAGATGAATGTTTCTGCCTATCTCCTTTTCCAATCCATAGAGAAGGCATAACTACTCAGAAAAACTACAACACTGAGATGGTTGGCCTCAAAGGACCCCAGTAATTATTATTTGCCAAGTTATCCTGGAAGTACATCAACCCTCCTAATCCACTTTTTCTTCTTATTTTATTTCTCCAACTTGTAAGTTTCATGATAGCCAGTTTCTTCTGGACTATCTTTTTACAGATGATCATATAGTGAACAACCTTGAAAATTAAGATTATATCACCTTCTGGAGCAAGAGATCGGTATGATTACTACCTGCTAGAAAATATATGAAATTCCTAAACTCAAATTTTCTCTCCTGTAATACAGCCCATTGTATGTATAAGTATTATCAGGCCTACTTTGCATCACACTGTTGAGGCTGCAGGTACCAATGCAAAAATGTTGATACTCTGCCTATGGTTAGTGCTGTCAGTAATAAGCCATCCTTTGATGTTGATCCAGGAGTCTTGTGTCTTCTGCTGGCATTGACAAAACCATTGGCAGGCTATCTTGTTAGCTTGCAAGTAGAGTAAAATCTTAGACTCTTCACAGTTTTTATAATTTTTAATATTCATGTTATATATACTCTGCACATAATACCACATCTGGTATACAATATGCTCTCAATATGTGCACACTGAGTAAAAAATATATAATCTTTTTTGTTCTAAATTTGTGCAAGCAAATTTTGTAAGTATATATTTTAGAGCCTATATGAAAAGAATCTTCCCAAGAACAAGGTGCCCTGTATCATAGATAACATTTATTGTATACTTACTATGTACAGGGCAGAGCTCTAAGTGCTTTACAGGTATTAATTTATTTATCCTTCACCATCACCTTATAAAGTAGGTATTATTGTTATTACTACTTTACAGGTGAGAATATTGAGTAGACAAGTAATTTGCTCAAAGTTCATAGCTACTGAGAATAAATTAACACTTGAAGATGCTTTCAAGCACTATCTTATGGCAACTCCTGATAGCAGTATTAAAACAATTTGAAAACATTTATTAGTATTCCTGTTTCTGAAATAAGACAAGACTTAAGACAAGGGCCTTTATATTACATTGTATTTATGTAAATAGAGTGTTTTTCTCTCCCCTAGAATACTGTTCATAACCGATCAGGATTCTCATACAGGTAAAGTCATAACCTGTGAAGTGTCACATTTGTTCCCGACATCCCTTACATCAGTGGCTTCATAACTGACCCATGGAGTAGTTGTTAACCCTATGCCCCAGCACCAACATTATAAGGGATCTCAATACATCTTTTAGGTACTTTGATCTTCCTATCCTATGGTATTTAGGCTACTAATTCTGATAAAACAAATCACCAGGAAATACCAGTGTTCTTTTCTTTTTCAATTATTCAAGTGCACTGCACATTCAGTTTCATAGGTATAAAACAAGTCCTCATATGGAGATAATTGATAGAAGTAGAAAAGAAAACTTTTGAAAAACTAGCAATACCCATTAAATAACAAACATCATTCTTCTCAGACCTGGAAATGACAATACAGAAATTCATGTGGAAACATAAACAACCACAAATAACCAAAACAATCAACTCATCTTCTCAACCAATTCATCTTCGACAAAGCCTCCAACAACAACCACTGAGGAAAGGAAAACTTATTCAATAAATGGTGTTGAGAAAACTGGCAGACCACATGCAGAAGATTGAAGTAGGACCCCTACCTATCACCCATACCCAAAAATCAACTCTAAATGGATCCAAGTCCTAAATGTAAAGCCTCAAACTCTAAGAATTTTAGAAAGCACAGGAGACACCCTTACAGAAAATCAAGTAGGCAGCCAATTCCTGATCAAAACCCATGTGTCCATGCCATAAGAAATGAGGCAGACAAATGGGACTTTATCAAACTGAAAAGTTTCTGCAAAATAAAAGAAACCATCAAGAGAGTGGGGAGACAGACCACACAATGGAAAAAATATTTGCCAACTGTATATCTGACAAAGGCCAAAAATCCAAGATCCACAAGGAACTCAAACATGCCGAATGGAAAAAAATAAACAAGCCCATTAAAAAGTGGACAAAAGACATGAATAGACACTTCTCAAAAGAAGACATATGGGCAGCCAACAGACACATGAAAAAGTGCTTAGTCTCACTAATCATCAGAAAAATGCAAATCAATTCTACATTGAGATTGGCCATCACTTTAAAAGAAACAACAACAGATGCTGGCGAGGATGAGGAGAAAAAGAAATGATTCTACACTGTTGGTGAGAATTCAAACTAGTTCAACCTCTATGAAAAGAATGTGGCAATTTCTAAAAGAATTAAAATTTGACCTTCCATATGACCCAGCAATCTCCCTGCTGGGAATATACACAGAGGAACTCAAATCATTCTACAAGAAAGATAACTGCACACACATGTTCATTGCAGCACTATTCACAGTAGCAAAAACATGAAACAAATCGTGCTGCCCATTAAAACTGGACTGGATAAAAAAAGTGGTACATATACACAATGGAATATTACACAGCCATAAAAGAAGGACAAACATATGGACTTCACAGCAATTTGGATGAATTTAGAGTCTATAATACTCAGTGATCTTTTACCGTAGCAAAGAACAGAGTTCCATGTGCTCTCACTCATAAATGGACCCTGAATATTTACCATACTACTACAAGAAAGGGATTGTCAGCAGCAAGATTCTGCCTGAGTAGTGGTGGGAACACAACATCAATAAGTGTTCCTGATCTCAAACCAGGCAAATTGGGGACCAAAGGGAGGTCCCAACTTTACCTGTACAATAGCCACTTGTATACCTAATCCTGAATTGTACCCCACATCTTTAAAATAAAATATATATGAACCAAAAAAAAAAAAGCTAAGTTGAAGATCCTTGCAAAAAAAAAACAAAAAAAACAAAAAACATTTGCTTGAGGGTTCAAAATTAAGCTTACAATACTAAGTTCAAGAAACACATATCACTCAATTAGTTTATCCTCTATTTCTTGACTCAGCCTTGCTCTACGAGTCTCTTCTCTTAGTCAGCATTATGCTTTCCGTTGCCCTCTAAAATTCTTAAAATCCCAGAACTGTTTACTGTATGGCTCTTTACAGGAAAAGTTTGCTGACCCTTGTTTTAGTCTGTTCCTGTTTATGTATGTTCCAGTTTACGTAGTGCCTCTTTTTCACTCTTAAATATATTCTTAATTTGGATAATAAGTTACCCTATTCCAAGCTCAGCAGAATATCTTTATTCTGTGTATATTGTTTTCTTAGTGTTCTGATTTTCTTCTTCTTTTTTTTTTTTTTTTTTTTGAGTTGGAGTCTCACTGTCGCCCAGACTGCAGTGCAGTGGCCGCTTCCGGCCACCTCAGCCTCGACCTGCTGGGCTCCGGCAATCCTTCCGCCTCAGCCTCCCAAGTAGCTGGAACTACAGGTGTACGCTAACACGCCCGGCTGATTTTTTTTTTTTGGATTTATTGTAGAGATGAGGTCTCGCCTGCCCAGGTGGGTCTCAAACCCATGGGCTCAGGCAATCCACTCACCTCAGCCTCTCAAAGGCGCGGGATTACAGGCTGAGCCACCGAGCCCGGTTAGGTATTCTGATTTTCATATAGATTGACCAAACATCCCAGTATGCCTGGGACTAAGGTTATTCCTCGGATATTGGATTTTGGACAAAACCTGGATGGCCCCAGGCAAGCAGGGATAGTTGATCACCCTATTTTTATAAGCGTCAATGTTTCAGTGATACCTAATGCTTATTTTTTTTTCTTTATAACATTTCCCCAAAATTCTCTTTTTTAAAAAATAATAATTTTGCTGACACTTTCTACACCCTACTATCCACAGCCTTTAATTGTTCCATAATTATATCCAGATTTTAAAATATCTTGGTCTTCTCTGACAACCAACAAACAAACTAAACCCGAGTTAAATATAATCATTCTGAGACCTAAGAAAATGTTACTCTTTTCCATTCAAGTATTTTAGGGAATTGAATAAGTGGTTTTCTATAAGTACATCACTTTCCATTGCATACTTATGTATTTTAATGGAAAGCTATTATCTTCTTAGCACAACCTCTTTACTCTATTTTTTAATAAATTTCACTCATAGCCGGGCTCAGTGGCTCAGCCTGTAATCCCAGCACTTTGGGAGGCTGAGGTGAGTGGATTGCCTGAGCCCATGGGTTCAAGACCCGCCTGGGCAACTTGGCGAGACCCCATCTCTACAATAAATAAATAAAAAAAAGTAGCCGGGCATGGTAGGGCGTGCCTGTAGTTCCAGCTACTTGGAAGGCTGAGGCGGAAGGATCGCTGGAGCCCAGCAGGTCGAGGCTGCGGTGGCCGGGAGCGGCCACTGCACTCCAGTCTGGGCGACTGATTGAGACTCCAACTCAAAAAAAAAAAAAAAATTTTAAATAAATAAATAAATTTCACTCATAAAAATGTTAAAATTAATTAAGTGAGATTGATACATATGTTGCAGCAATGATTTTTAGATGATAATTATAATTAACAAGAGAATACCAGTGAAGGTGCTGAATATACTATAATTATTATGCATTTATTGTCATTACCCATGCAAAATAACTCAAAGTTTAATATCTCAGATTCTTATGAATTCAAGCGGTCATAGTTCAGAGCTCAAAACCGTCTCTATTATTTTGTTAGCAGGGGCCTCAAGGGCCTCATTGAAGTCAGTGTGGTTTTTTCAGATTGCTTATTTGGGATAAAGAAATCTTACTGATAAACCTGAACTTTATAAACATATATACATGAATACATGAAGTTATTTCTAGTGGAGAAGTGAAATATGAAAGAACAAAAGATATGTTACTTACAATGATTTCACTAGCTTTTATGTGTCTACATTATTCATAAGTTCCCTCCTTTTAATAGACATGAGTGCTATTTTCAAAAGCCATTTCAACTTCACACGATGAACCACTATTTGAATGGATATTAATATCTAAAAATCTACTTGGAAAATTTACAAGAGAAATAATGATTGGCTAAAGTTCAAAAGTAGTACCAAAAATAAATCACTTCTCCTTCTCAGTCCATGATGCATATTTTACACAGTTGTTCCCTTTCTGGATCATCATCAGCTTCCAGGAGCTGCTTCTTTGGGGTCCCTGAACTCAATGGCTACTGCTATTATTAAAGGTAGGTAGCACCTTAGGAAGTGAGTGAGCTGAAGAAAAAAACAGCCCTTGTGGGTTCAACAAGCAGCCGATTTGACTGTGGGAGTATTAAGCTGAAGTCATGGTCCTGGTCTAGAGTTCATAGGAAATATTGATGGTAGATTTTAGACAGGTAGGAAAGGAAATGAGAATGCCTGGCAAAAAGAGTCTCAGGGGCAAAGACAAGCTCCAGAGCACCATGCTTCTTTAAAAGACATGGTCAAAGTTTTGTGTCTGAGTGAGATCTAGCCTGATAGTCTAGCTGAGCAGATGCGAATGAACAGAAATGGAGGCTGATCATGAAAAAATGACTATAGTGAGGGTTCTAGCAAGCATGGTGATGCAAGAGAGAAGAAGGGTTCAGACACATAAACAGATCTGACCACTGCCTAAAAATAACTTTTTCATTCCACTTTTTTCTCTCATTGTATAACCTTCACATCAGCCTTCTATCATTTCTTGAAACGCGCAATTTGGTTCCCATTTCATAATTTTGTTGTGCTTATTCATTACTTTCCCTAACTAGAACTCATGCTATTTATTTGTATAGCTGGGCTCCTTCTCAGCTTTCAGGTCTTACCTTCTTTATTACATTTAGAATGAAGTATTTTCATTCCCAGTATTTATCACAATTATTATGCTTATTTATTGTTTGTTTTGTGTATGTGTGTTCACATTATTGGTGCACATCAGTATCTATTTATTCATTATCTGTTTTCCCACCAGAAGTTAAGTTCAATGAAGGCAGGGATCTTCTTTTCTTTATTTCCTATTTTTTCTCCAGGGCCAAGAACAAGTTCTGGCCAGACAGCAAGTGTCCAATAAAAATGCTTGTGATCCTGTGATAGTCTACAAGGTTATTTCTTATAACAAATGATGTGTGGCTGCTAGAACTAGAATTGCAATTATTTGTCTTATTTCTCCATTGGAGTCTAAGAGTGAGAGAATTCAAACACTGGAAAAATATCAATGTCTGAGCCTCAACCTTCCAGAGATAATGATTTGGTTGAGAACTTCTAGGGCAGATGGAGTCCTTGTACAGAATGAGGCTGGATGCTGAGGAGCTAGTGATTGAAACAGAGTGCTGGTTGTTTGAAAAAATTTTCTCTGTGGGTGCTATTGACTGAATGTGCTCCCCCAAATTCATATGTTGAAATCCTAACCCCCAAAGTTATGATATTAAGAGATTGGACCTGGGAGAGTAATAAAATCATGAGGGCTTATCCTCACCAATGGGATTAGTATCCTCATAAAAGAGGGCTGAGGGAGCTTGCTCACTTCTTTCATCATGTGAGGACTTGGTAAGAAGTTGCCACACATGAAAAATGAATCTTCACCACAAACAAAATCTGCTGGCACCTTGATCTTGGACATCCCATCCTCCAGAATGATAAGAATAAACTGTTGTTTTTCACAGACTACCCAGTTTATGGTATTTTTGTTATAGCAGTGCAAACAGCCTAGAAAGTGGGTAAAAATACTCAGGACTACTTTGTTTGACAAAAGAAAATTATTGGGTAGAAAGTTAACTTCCACAATTAAGTATTTCTTCTTATGTCATCCTAATACTAAAAGAACAATGAAAAACATAAAGTGATGTTGGGAAATGTTCAGATACTCACAAGTATCTTTTTTCAGAACAATGGAAAGGTATACTGTGAGTTGAATCCTCTGTAAAAACCGTTATGCATCGTTCTGACAACATTCCTGATGTGTGATTAAGTCTGAGCTGGGTAAAATTTGAAAGTTACAGATCCTAGGTTACTCTTTAAAGTATGCCCATTTCTTAAAACCTT
This sequence comes from Cephalopachus bancanus, assembly GCA_027257055.1. Lineage (NCBI taxonomy): Eukaryota > Metazoa > Chordata > Mammalia > Primates > Tarsiidae > Cephalopachus > Cephalopachus bancanus. The sequence goes on from JAPVLO010000012.1 coordinate 4,994,229, forward strand.
TGGTCCAACAAACTATTTGAAATACACCATTCTTTCAGTAAAAACTTAGATTTGAGAGACAAGAATGTAAGAAACAGTATGGAAGAGATTGTTAGAATTTAACAAAAGTCTATGTTTTTCATTATGTACAGGAAACATGCTGTACCTATACTACTATCACCTGATTTTTGTCTTTTCTAAATAACGATTTCATTTTTATAAAGAAAAAAATTTGTTGTTGATAGTATTAACATATACATTTCACAATATGAACTAAATATAATGACACGTATCCATATACTTTCAAATAGAAGATAGAATTGGTTACCCCATACTTTTTGATGTATCTTTCAGGGTTCATCCTGATCTGTCTTCTCTTTGCCTCAGCATTCACCCACCACCCTGCCTTTTCTACAATCATCCCTTCCAACCTCATCCTTTCTACTCCAGGACTTTGGACAGGGCCAGTCTGTGGGCATGTGATCTGTGTTGCACAAGTCCCTGTGCTCCCAAGTGTCTCCCATTTGATTTAAGACTTCTGTCACTGTCTTGAAACTCTTAATAATTTAACAAGGGACCTACAGTTTTTGCTTTTCAATGGGCCCTGCATATTTTGTCATCAGTGTTGTCTCTGGGTTTCTGAACTACTTCTAAATTTTATAAAACACACTTTGCTGCTTTTCTTTTTCTGATCTTTGCATTCTCTATCTGGGCTACTGTTGTGTCATTCTCATGATCTTTTCCTAGTTTCAGACTCACAGCATATAGTACCAATTATGAGTGGTCTTTTTATACCCTTAAACAATGATTTGGAGACCACTGTTCTACCTTTTATAACAGTTGAGTTTAGTCTACATAGACATTATCCTAAAAGACTGTAAATCCTCATACTTACCTGTTTTCTTCCCTTTAGTTTGTATTTTCTTAGTGGGCAAGTATCTAGAATTCATGCATACTTAGTTTTTCATAATATAGGGAATTGCTTTGTATAAAATCAATGAGCATTGATTGAATGCTGTTGAATTAAATTAAATTTCTCTGGTAAATGATTAACTTAGAAAGTTTCAAAAGTCAAAAAAATGTGATTACTTAACCTATTATAGTCTTGAGCTCTGCCAATTTATTTTTGCCGTATGATTGGAACTGAAAACTATTGCAGAATGAAAGACTCATTGCAGTCAATTAAAAACAAAAAGAAAAAATCATTTTGCTAGAAGATATAAAAGACAACAAATGGGAGGAAAAAACATTCTACAGAGAGTAATGAGTAATTTGTTGACTAGAAATATATACAGTGCTAAGAAAAATATGAAATATTTAAAATATTTTAAGCATATGTGAAGCAATGGAATATAAACTCCAGGCAAAGATTTCTCAAAGCAAATAAAAATGAAATGAAATCATGAACAGGATAGAACAAAATATTAGAACATTTACAGTTTATCAAGAATTTAGGGTTTGTCGTGCTTCATCAATTTTGAGGATTTGCCCCTTGATTTGCTCCTTGACAATGATATTTGGAAACTCTATGAAATTACCAAGGTCTGAGAATAAGAGTGGGACACACTATAAGGAAACAGAAAAAATAGTTGGGATTAGTCATTTTATATTTATTTATTTACTTATTTATCTTTAGTGCTGGAGACAGAATATAGAAATTAAATTGACAAAAGTAGACAAATTATACTTACCGCTTATCTTGAAATTTTTCGCCCAAGAAATGCACTGATTTACATTATAAAGATTTGTGCAATGCTCAAAACAAATAAATACACTCTAATTCTGGAGCTCTAGTTTCTTTTTTTAGGCTTTTCTTGTAATTATCTGTGTGCTATTTTGCAAATAATCAAACCTCTCTAGTTTCTGATTTTATTACTTGAAAAAAAATGGCTTATATGAACTATCTCATTGTGGTCAAAGATTTTCCACCAGACTGAAAGCTTATAGCCAATAAAAAAATGAAGTTTTCAAAAAGTATCATATTTTTTTCATTTGTACAGAAGCAGTAGCAAAGTCTATTCAAGAAACATATCTTGATTCCTTATTTTATATCTAACCTTATAGAATATTAATAAAATATAACTTTAAGTGTGTGCCTGCAACCATTGCTTGACAGCTGATTGCAATCCCTCAGCTAAATAATGTCTTGTCTTAGGTTGTGAGATAACTCTAGTGTCAACTTTAATTTTTTTAATGATTTCAATCCATGTTAATTGCAGTGCTTCCATGTCCTGTTCTTTGGCTTACTTGCATCAAAACTTGTGGATTCCTTGTAAATATGCCAATTTCCAACCCCAACTCACACTTACTGAATCAATCTGTGGGTACAGGTCTGGACTTTCCTATATTTTAACTAGCTTCTGGGATTTCTTTTCATGCTAAAATTTTGGTTCTATGTGTAAATGTAATACATTACTCACAAGAAATAATTGTTTTTGATGTCCGCCCACCTTGAACAAGCCTCAAGAGTCAGGATTCTTCGTAAGATGATAATAATGTTCTCCAGAACTGAATACAGAAGGTTATAATTTCATATCTCAAGGGTCATGCTTAGGACCTTAAAGACTGAAAAATCTAAGTTTGATTGGGGAAGTGTCTGAGAAGGCTGTGAGACACAAACTCACTTTCATTTCCATGGGTTAATGGCTCCCAACCAGTCTACTTTTAAGAAGAAAAAGAATGGCTGGATGAAATAGACGGTAAAAATTATTTTAAAAAATAAAATACTATAGACAACTCATTGACTGATTTGCAAATGTTAGTTTTTATTTTACAGTGGTCATTAAATTCCACTGATAAACTCACCCATAAAAGTGACAGTCAATAACAAAAACTGACTTGGCATTTGTTGCTACATCAAAGTCCCTGACTGTGAGTGAGCATTCATGAGTTCTGGCCCCAGGTCTCACACTTAAGCTTCTTGGGTCTCAAGATCTTTCCCTTGTAAAATGATAATCTCAACTTACTTACATTTTGTTTTCTTTTACTTTTTCTTTTCTTGGTCCAGCTTTTTTTTTTTTTTTCTGAACAACCCTAGAGAAACATTAAAAGAGTCACGGTAGGCATCCATGAAGATATAGACATATTATTAAATTACAAATTTGAGGTCAAATGGCTTGTTCCTATTGTTTCAAAGTTCCTTTCAACAAAGCACCTGTTGATTGCAGAAGATAAATGCATAACCTTACACTGGAGAAGTCTGGCAGATGCCTCCTTAGTGATACTTCAAGTTAGCATCTACAATAATGAGAGCATTTGAAATGTGGGTGACTGAGAGAAGTCAAGGAGAACACAACATCACTTTTTTGATAGACCTGCCAAAGACATAGAGTTTGAATCTGATCATGAGAAAACATCAGACAAACAAAACTAAGGGACATTGTACAAAATTATTGACTTGTTATGTTCAAAAGTGTCAAGATCAATAAAGGCGCAGAAAGACCGAAGCACTTTTTCAGACCAGAGAACACTAAATGCAGTGTGTGATCTTCAGCTGGATCCTTTTGTTATAAAGGAAATAACTGAGAAAATTTGTGAAACTTAGGTGGATCTGAAGATTATCAGTAATTTATTGTTTGTGGAAATTTTATATAAAAAAAACTTCAGTAGTAATGGGCATCAGAGCACTACCTTAATTTCAAATGCTTCAGAAAGTGACCTTTTATTATTGTACATCAAGCTTTCCTGTACGTTTGCAATTATCTTAAAAACAAACAACAAATATATATAAATAAATTATAAATTATTTCACTCTGTCGCCCAGACTGGAGTGCAGTGGCACCCTCCTGCACCACAGCCTCGACTTGCTGGGCTCCAGCGAACCTTCTGCCTCAGCCTTCCAAGTAACCGGAAATATAGGTGCACGCTACCACACCTGGCTAATTTTTTATTTATTATAGAGACGAGGTCTCGCCAAGTTGCCCAGGTGGGTCACAAACCCGCAAAAACAAATACATTAAAAGACACCACCTGAAACCAAATGATATAACCAAATCCCCCTCTAAATAAGTAAATATAATCTGATTCATTTTACTCTCCTAACTATTCAAGTTTCTTTCTTTCAAAATTATTATTCAATGAACATAATTTATTTTGTTTACTTAAGTCTGAATTCTGTCTTGGCACAGTGGAATATTAGCTAGAGCATAAATATTTTTTCATTAGTAAATGTAAAAATATGTCAAAAAGGATTCTGCCTGAAATAGACTGAGAATGAAATGTGTTAGGTAATCACATATCTTAAAGTCTATTGATGTAAGACATGCTAACAGTATCATTTTGGAGAACTGTAGTCCAATGCATCCTTCAGCCTACATATAGCAAAAGATAAAGAAGTTGCCTTCTATAAGTTTTTAGGGAGATATATTTGGAAAACATACACTTTCTGAGTGCTGAGAATTTTCTTCCTCAATGCAATTCAGGAGGAGAAGACAAGCTTTAAACTGGAAAAAAGATAAAATTGTATTTATTTTGGATTGAATTTTTAATAATTTAAAATGATATTATTTAAAAATGCTTAATGATGGCAAAAGCTATGATTCCTGCCTGAGGCATGCAGGACCAGGGAAAAGACATCTTTTCATATTTGATAACTGGTGATATAAGAGGAAAGAAAAAGTCATTTTTTACTTTCATCTCATTCAGTTGACCTTGTACAATAAAACTAGTCATAATAACTAAATAACTCGTTAGTTAAAGCATCTGCTATATAAATGGTATATACTTCATGTTGTACCTGATGCTGAGCACACAGATCTAATGCTGAACTCATTCATTTCTTATTTTAAGAGAACCTACTAAGTTTTATTATGACACCTAGATCTGTTTATTTAGTTCATACAAATTAAAATTGAAATGATTGAACATATTTCTATATATTTATAGCTTTTTATTTCACAAAATATTGCTTATAAAACAGAGATATACAGCAAGACTATGGCACCTTTACACCTTGAAGTTGTTGCAGAAACACAAATAACAATCTTCTCTTAATCAAGTAAAATTCATGGACTGAGTTCTTCACTAAAAGCAATAGTTGATGTCTCATAGCCATCTTGTTAGAAACATGCATGCTTGAGGAATTTTAAACTTTATATGAACCAGAAACCAAGGACCAAGTCTGTGGTAAATCTAAAAAAATCTCTAGGAATAAAGGTAAATATAAGGAAAATATCAGAACTCACAAACCAATGCTAGTACTAATAAATACAAGTAATTTCAGAGGAAAAAATCACCTCTATATGTGCCTACTAACTGCAAAATGCAAAAGAGATTTGTAAACATCTCATTAAAACAACCTAAGGGAGCGCCTAAAAAATTCCATCAACCAAAGAAATTAATTTGTGACGACAAAGATGCTAATAACATGTGCCCTTTACTAGATAAAACACAAGATCAATTTGATTTTTTCTAATAAATTTATAGAGCTATAGAAAAGTTCTGGAAACTTTTCTCTGATATCAAAATCTGTAAAGCCTGTGCCTCAACTTTAATAACTTCTGTCCAACACTCATGAGGATATAGCACATAATTTTCATCTAATATCAATAGCTTCTCATTACCTACCGGCAACAAATGCTGATTTGGAATTATAAAACCTACCTTTATTTTCTTGTGATTTATTTTTAACTCAAGAGGACACACTGGGAAAACCTGGGCCCCTATCTCTTATTTTCTTTACTTATACTTACTTCTAGATCACCAACACTCAATTTTATCTTTTTTATAGACATCTCGATCATGAGGGATTAAAAATTAATATATGCTGAGACAAAATCTCAGCCTGCAGAATAGGTGTCTCAAAATGTGATCAATGTATCCAAAATTGGGAGAAGGATTATTTTATTTCTAAGGAATCTTATCATCAAACAAAGTGCCTACCCCAATCACCTCTTCTATAAAGTTTTAAGCAAGCATGAATCCCCTGAAGCTGCAATGAAGAAAAGTACTGTATTACATAATCCTTCTTATATTCCCCCAGCCAAGAAGAACAAGGAATTTAGATTCTCCCTAAACAAACCCATGGTGCATACTTTTATATGGATTTATATTCATTTGGATCACTTCTCTTCCAAAAGCTGGAGAAAGGAATTATAGTTTTAGTAACATATTTATAGCTGAAAATACCTATTGGAAAGAAGATTTTTTTATTAGCCTATAAAATCTTAAGATATTAAAAAGGAGATGAATAAATATAAGCAGAATAGCAGCAGTCATTTCTTAGAAACTTTGAATTTTTCCTAAATGGTGATCAAATTTGTGTCAAAAATCACTTTTGAATGCTAAATAAACCTAATCTAAGGCAGCGCTATTAAAAACCAGGTTCATATGTTTTGGAACTCATTTAACTACAATGTATAAACTCATGTCACTTTGCAAGGTCAATTTTTTATGCTTACTTGGAGGCATATTAAAAAATGAATGCTCTAACTCAAGTCACATAAGAAATCTAAGATCTGTATTTTATTCATTTGTTGTAGTAAGCTTTGAATCTCAGTTCATTTTACATAAAAAAAGAAATATGCAAACATCAATTTTAATGCTGTTACCTATCATCTACTTTGTAAAATTACTATTGATCCTATGATTGATTTGCAATTTTCTGCTTGGTATCAGTAAGCCTATTATGATCATAATAACTAGGATTTTAAAAAATCTTATTCCAGACATTTCTCTGAGTGTTTTACATTTATCAGTATATTCATTCCTTAGGCAAAGCTTATGAGGTAGTTATGAACAGCCACCTAAAGGTATTGTTCTGACTCTTTCATATGATATAAGCATCTTAAAAACATGGACTTTTATTTGAGCCTGGTGATAGTATTTTGATTCCTTTGATAATATACCTTCCTATTGAGAGCAGAACAATTTTCTGAAGGAATCATATGAGCCTCAGGTTTCTAGAATTATGAAAGACTAGAAATTTTAAAATTCTCCTGCAATGTAACATTTAACAAAGAGTGATAAAATAATTTGAAACACTCTCTTAAATATCTGAAAAAGCTTACGGAAAATAGAAGGATTCAGCTTAAATTAGGTGATCACATGCAGTCAGAAAGCAAGGATCATGAAATAAGGTAGTTTTGGAAGTGAAAGCTAATCTAAAGGCTTATATAGATCCCTCATTACTTAGAGCTTAAAGAGCAAGTAGTTGAACAAATCACATACAACAATAACAACAACAGAAAAAGTCACCTTATAGAGACAAAAACAGGAAAAGAAGTATCATGTTTAATCTGGCTTTAGTGCTAAGTGGAGTCTTTTATAAACAAGACCTACATTGAAACTATGTAGTCAACGTTTGGTTTTAAAATATTTTGTGTTTTGAATCTGCTATATGTATTCAGTTCAAAATATACAAGTCAAGAATTGCAATTTATATTGGATCTAGATTTGTTTTTTACTCCGATACGTAAAGAAGCAATTCAAAATTTTCCCTGAAAAAATATATACCTAACACACAATGTCAAAAAATATGACCTCTCAATAAAAAGTTCTGCCAAACACACAAGAGAACCAGCTATCATGAGTAAGAATCAACAGAAACAATACCAAAATTATAAAAATTCAGATATTGAAAATATTTCAAATGAATGCTAAAAAGATGTGCTTATTAAATGTAAGGAAATAAAGGGGAATTTAAAATATAAGATCACGTTTAAAAGGTCAATAAAATTATTCAGGTATATTTCATAAAGAAAATCAGAAAAGTTGTAGAAAAGAAACCAATATAATTAAAATTTATGCCAGGCACAATGGCTCACATCTGTAATCCCAGCACTTTGGGAAGCTAAAGTGAGGGAATTGTCCGAGACCAGCCTGGGCAACGTGGTGAGACTAGACCTCGACTCTATAATAAATCAAAAAATTAACTGGGCATGGTGGTGCACACCTGTATTCCCAGATACTCAGGAGGCTGAGGTGAAAGGATGGCCTGAGTTCAGCAGGTCAAGCCTGTGGTAGGTGATTGTGCCACTGCCCTCCAGCCTGGGTGACAGAGTGAGACTCTGACTAAACAACAACAACAAAAAAAACACTTAACTAGGTGTTAAATGGAGGTTTGAGAAAACTGAAGAGAATTGGTGAATGGGAGAAGGATAAAAAGAAATACAAAATTGCAGCACAAAAAATGAAAAAAGTGAAAGAAAATGTAAGAAACAGTGAATAGAAAGAGAGGATTCAAAATATATTTTAAATAGATGCCAAGAAGAAAAAAACAGGGGAGAAAAACAATATAAAAGTAATATTTAGAGAAATAATAAGCACAAAAATCTTAACATCAGTCACACACACACGCAAAATAGCAAAGGCATGATGATTAGAATGACAAACTCTAAAATAATGGTAGCAAGTCGAGAGTTAATATATCTTCAAAGTCCAAAGAAAAAATTGCTATCCAATTATATTGATTTCTCAGGAAAATTATTTTCAAGAAAGAAAGCAAGTAAAGACATTTTCAGATAACCCAAAACTTACTCTCACTCAAGTTCTAAATGATCTAATAGGGAAAGAAAAAAACAATGTTGCCAGAAAGAATCTGTAAAATGGAAGTGAAATTGGCAAGCAAAGAAAATAATCATATATATATATATATATACATATATATATATATATGAAAATGAGCTAATGGTATAAAACAATAATAATAAGTAGTTTGGCCTTGTAACAAGACTGAGTTAAAATAGCATAACAATTGCATGCAAAGTTTCAAATACCTAAGTTCCTGAATGTTGTTCCCTTTGCATAAGCCATTTTCCTCCTCTTCTAGTTCTATTAGCTCTAGTTTTCTGCCTGTCCATTTTTGTATGTTTATGTCAGGAAAAAAGAGAATATTTAGAGTTAAAGCCATCTTAAGTCCTTGCATTCATTGTTCCAGTGGTATGCAAAGCGATTGATTTTATTAAATATTCATTTGGATGTTGATAGTAACTACTAAACAAATAGAAATCTCCCAATAAATAGAGAGAAAAACCCTAAAATAATTTTTTTTTTTTTTTTGAGTTGGAGTCTCACTCTGTCACCCAGACTGGAGTGCAGTGGCCGCTCCCGGCCACCGCAGCCTTGACCTGCTGGGCTCCGGCAATCCTTCCGCCTCAGCCTTCTGAGTAGCTGAAATTACAGGCATGTGCTACCATGCCCGGCTGATTTTTTTGATTTATTGTAGAGATGAGGTCTCGCTGTCCAGGCGGGTCTCGAACCCGCGGGTTCAGGCAATCCACTCACCTCAGCCTCCCAAAAGCGCGGGATTACAGGCTGAGCCACCGAGCCCGGCTTCAAAATAATTATTAAAGGCAGACAAAAAAAAAAAAAACTGAGTGGAGAGAGGCGTAACAAGACAAATTAACGGTACAAAATAAAAATGTCAAAATTAAATTAATGTATTAAGTAATTGCAATGAATCTGCTATTCAGATATTACAAAATTGCTTTTAACAGGACTTCCCATATTCCACCACCCCCTCACACATACATATACACACACATACACAAGCACACAAGTTAGGGTTAATGGGATATACGAAGGAACTTTGTCTTCTACTTCCGGTAAGTGAACTAGAAAGTAGACAACATGCTTTTTCATTCCTTTCTCCTTATTTCTGACTGACATAAGAATATGATGGCTGAAGCTTATATAGTTGTTGAAGTGTGAGATGGAAATCACATGTTGAGGATGTCAGAACAGCAAAGAGACAGCTGGTTTCCTTACCAGGTGGGGCCCATACCAGCCCTGGGCTGTCTCCCTTTGGATTTTGTTTTTACAAGTTGTGATCTACCTTTGGGAATAAGGCCTGTATTGTCCTGGCAAGTGGACTTGAGGCCACCTGAACAGGAAATACCATAATTATAAGGACCCAGAACATGGCCTAGAAATGGGTAGAGGAAAAGATATCCAGAGCAGACCCTCTTTAGAAAAGAATTCCAGAACAAAAACCATGGTGTTTGGACACAAGGGAGTGCTGAAAGCCCTCTACAATTGTGACAAGGGATAAATGAGGTAACATTGCCAGGGGAGGAAAGGGAGAGGCACATAACATCAATAAGGGTGCCGGGTCCTAATCCAGGTGAAGTGAGGTCCAGTGGGAGGCCCAAAACTCCACCTGTACCTAAACCACTTATGTGCCCAATCCTGATTTGTGCACCACAACTTTAAAATAAAGCAAACAAAAAAAGTGAGATAGCATAAGGAAAATACATAGGTCAATACCCAACACAAAAATTGGGTGTCAGGTACTATGTTGAGTGCAGAGTCAAGACTGAACTCAGGCTTGTGAACATCATTCCCATAACCTTAGTCCTTTGCCTTCCTCTTCTAGTGCTTCTTGCTCTAGCTTTATTTTTCTCCTTTTTTTGTTTTTCTTCTGTTCAAGCTAGAAAAGAATTTTTTCAGCCTCTGTTAAGAACAAAATCACTCATAGGATAACATGACATTGGAACTGTAGGAAACGTTCACCCATGAGAAATATTTATCCTCCAAACTGAAACTGCTCTGTGCTAGGGCTTTTGTGGCAGGTCTCACAGCTCTTCAAAACACTAGAACATAAATCCTAAGTTTAGCTCTAGACTTCCAGTAATGATTAACTACAGTCAAATGCAGAGAGAAGCAGTGGAGGGGAAGAGTCTATGAGTTCTGGTCCTACAAATTCAATCAGAAACAAATCCTCAGTCCTTAGGTTAAAGTAGAGCTTTGTGAAATTGCAGCCTATGAAGGATGGTTCTTGAATGTCACCTTTAATTCAGTCAGTCAGCTCATTATATTTCCAGTTCCCCAAATATTTCCAATAAACAGTGTCCAAAATAACCACACACTTTTATATTTCCTCAGCAATTTCCAGTAAAATACATTTATTACTGTCTCTCATAACCAACAATGATTTTATAAGTTCAGCCTAATATCTTCATGTGATAATAAGTTTACCAGATTTATTGTATTACTTATATTTTCTCAAAGATTTATAGATGCTATTAAAGCGTTACCTATATAGAGTTTTCCACCAACAAATATTTAATTATCTTCTCACAAGAAGAATATTGTATATAGGAATTAATTTTATCCAACTTTAAGACATAAGCAATCCTTATTTGTGTTATCTTGACAACTAGTGTAATATTGGCTAACATTGGAGAAAATATACTCAGGAATGCACATTTATGGTAAAATTTGAAATCAACAAAGAACATGACTACTTCTGTGGGATGCTATTGTGCTTACTAAAAATGTCATGAATTTCCTATAGCTAGAACTCTGCAGTATGAATTTTTATATTGGATTCCTCACTAGTGTAACAATGAATGATTGAAGCCACAAGGTCCCAAGCATCATACCGTCCATTATACTCTTTTGTTGGAAACTTGCTAGATCTATTGTCTTGTAGACTTTCAGAATGTCAGAACAAAAGACCAACTTAAGGATCTCTCTCCACTAGTTCTCAACTGTTATGGCACATTTGAACCATCCTAAAAACTTTATAACTTCCAAATATCCAGGAACCCTCCCAGACCAATTAAATTAAAATCTCTGAGAATGGGACCAGACATTTGTATATAGTTCTAGTCCCTCGGGTGATTGGAATGTGCAGTCAAGTTAAAATTCAATTGTCTTTTAGCTAAACTCCTTGGATTATAGAGATCTAGTAATTCTGAGATCTGTGTGTGGTAACAGCTGCTCCCCACCTGAGCGTTACCATCTGAGCTCTGCCTCCTGTCAAATCAGCACTGACAAGCCTGCTTCCCTTTCCAACACCCTATCCTTGTGAAATGAGGTTCTTCAGTGACAACAACTGAAACGAGATTGCGGAGTAGACTGGACATAAGCAACACACTTCGGGTGTCACTCTCTCCCATCACCCCCGGATGGAACCGTCTAATTGCAGAAAACAAGCTCAGAGCTCCCACTGATTCTGTGTTTTGGTGAGTTGTATAATTATTTCATTATATATTGCAACGTAATAATATTAAAAATAAAATATACAATAAATGCAATGTGCTTGAATCATCCCCAAACCGCTCCCCACCCTCAACTCCCCACATCTCGTCCATGGAAAAATTGTCTTCCACAAAACCGGTCCCTGATGCCAAAAAAGGTTGGGGGCTGCTGGTGTATAGCATGTTGTTTTGAAATATATATATACATTGTGAAATGACTACATCTAGTTAATTAGCATACGTTGTCATCATACATATTTTTGTGGAGAACACTAGCATGATCTCACTAACATGTGGCATGTAAAATAGTGAAACTCACAGAAGTAAAGAGTAGAACACTGGTTACTGGAGACTGGGGGAAGAGGAGGGAATTTAAGAGATGTTAGTCAAAGGATACAAAATTTCAGTTAGAGTAAAAAGCTCAAGAGATCTGTTATACAATATGCAAGCCGGGCTCAGTGGCTCAGCCTGTAATCCCGCGCCTTTGGGAGGCTGAGGTGAGTGGATTGGCTGAGCCCGCGGGTTCGAGACCCGCCTGGGCAGCGAGACCTCATCTCTACAATAAATCAAAAAATCAGCCGGGCGTGGTAGCGCGTGCCTGTAATTCCGGCTACTCGGAAGCCTGAGGCGGAAGGATTGCCGGAGCCCAGCAGGTTGAGGCTGCGGTGGCCGGGAGCGGCCACTGCACTCCAGTCTGGGCGACAGAGTGAGACTCCAACTCAAAAAAAAAAAATACAATATGCTGACTACAGTTAATAACAATAAATTGTATTTTTGAAAATTGCTAAGAGAATAGAGTTTAATACTCTCACTACAACCTAATAAATTATTGAGTGGTGACTACAAGGTTGAATCAAAAGTCAGTTTTCCAAGATCTCAGAGTATCTTCTTCCCTCATCCCCGCAAGCCCAGGCTTTAAGACTGAGGTATTTTCTAACAGTCATTATACTCACCTCTATGCAGATGTTGGCAGAATTGCTACAGAATTTTCTTATTACAACTTACATCTAAAACATCCATTTGTAAATGGTCATAGTGACATAGGCATCTCCTGCAACAGCACGGTGTTTCTAGTGGATCCCTACTTGACAGATAGTATATACTTCTCACTGAGAAGAGTAACATGGTGAGTAGTGGGCTACTTTTCATGAAAGGATGTTAAATCTCTGATGAAACACTAGAGGACTGAATGAAGAGGCTTTTCTCCTTTAGAGAATCTGATTTCCTTGTCGGAGGAAAAAGCAGGTTCAATTTATGTAATCTCAGTTTTTCTTCATTTGTGCAGCTTGAAATTATGATAAACTAACGGGAGAAGAGATGATATCCAGGCAGAACCATCAAGAAAGCAAGCTGGCAATCAAGAGGAGCTAGGAACTGGAACCTATTGAATGCGGCAGTAGAAAGCATAATGTCAAGAACCAATTCACCTTTATTAAATTACCTGAATCACTAAATATTGGGTTATTGGAAAAGCAACAGTTGATTGAGAATTTCTATTTCTGCAGGCAGAGTCATTATCTAAATCAGTGGTCCCCAACCTCTTTGACTTCAGGAACTTGTTTCATGGAAGACAATTATTCCATGGACGGGAGGTGGGGGGTGGTTTGGCGATGATTCACGCACATTACATTTATTGTACTCTTTATTTCTATTATTATTACGTTGTAATATATAAAGAAATAATTATACAGCTCACCATAATGCGGAATCAGTGGGAGCCCTGAGCTTGTTTTCCTGCAATTAGATGATCCATTCTGGGGGTGATGGGAGAGAGTGACACCCGAAGTGTGTTGCTTATGTCTAGTCTACTCCGCAATCCCATTTTAGTTGCCGTCACTGCAGAAAATCTCACTGCACAAGGATAGGATGTTGGAAAGGGAAGCAGGCTTGTCAGTGCTGATCTGACAGGAGGCAAAACTCAGGTGGAAGACAATTTTTCCTTGGACGTGGGAGGGGAGATATGCAGTCAAACCTCACTAATAATTTTAATCTGTATTTGCAGCCACTCCCTAGTGCTAGCAACACCACATCAGCTCCACCTCTGATCATCAGGCATTAGATTATCATAAGGAACATACAACCTAGAACCTTCACATGCACAGTTCACAGTAGGGTTTGTGCTCCTCAGAGAATCTAATGCCGCTGCTGATCTGACAGAAAGCAGAACTCAGGAAGTCCTGCAAGAGATGGGTAGCAGCTGTAAATACAGATGAAGCTTTGCTCCCTAGCCTGCCATTCACCTCCTGTTGTGCAGCCTGGACCCTAATAGGCCACGAACTACTACTTGTCCATGGCCCAGGGTTTGGAGACCCCTGCTATATGTGATAAGTATATATAGTATTTTTATTTGTAAAGGTAAAAAAATAAATAAAATAAATGTGTTATGTTGTAAACAAACACTTGAGCCTATGGGCAGGTCTTGTCAGAAGGAGCCACCAGAACCCATAATGACAAAAACAGTTCCTCCAATGACCTAGAGATCCTCACCCTAAAAAGACTGAGAGGCATGTCTGAAAGTTTCCAAAATCCAGAGATGTACCTAGAGGAAAAAAAATGCTAATATCTCACCTACTGCCATGTTCAAAGGAGTGTGTATGTCCTACATTTACATTCATTGCCTTTGTCTGTTGATGATTTTCTTTCAATTGCTACCACCCTTCGCAAAATTGTGAAACACATAAACAAATTAATGAAGAGTTACTTTACTTCCGAAATGAATTTCCTTTCCTGCAGATTACATGAATTGCTGTATATTTATTTATTCGAAATTCAGCAATCATTTGTTAAGATGCGGAGTTATAATATTAACATCAGTACTAGAGTTGCATGTTGCATACCTGTATTTGATTAAACTTTCTTACTAATGCGTTTTTGTTTTTCATTTTGTTATTTACTCAGAACGTGTCTATCAACCACAGAAAATATTGAAATTGAAATTAAACTTGGAATTCAATACCAATCTGAATCTCTATGGTCAATGTTTCCAGTTGTGGATCCCATCACCACTCTTCAAGAACATGTTTTCTTGTGAATTTTTGAACTCACCCTACTCATTTTCTGTTCATACCTTTGCCACTGTCATTGCCCTTATTGAAATTCCTTGCCCTTTCCCATTCACCATCCAATACCTTTTCATCCCTCAGTAACACTTTTAATACTAACTTCTCCGTGTAGTTTATTTATAGACTGGCCTAGCAATCCAAATTTCTTCTTTGAATTTCTGTAGGATATATTAGCTGTCTTGCTGTTTTGACATCATTACAATGTTACTGGGAAGCAGCATGCTTTGGTGAAAAGCGTTCTACTATGTTATGTTAATTTTGTGACCCAGACTTCAAGTGCTGTAGATATAAGAAGAGGAAGATCAGTGAAAGATGTTTATGTTCCCATTTTATTTCAAGCACAAATTAAAGCAGATGTTTCTGGAAATAAAACTCAGTGTTTCCTTGAACTTAGAAGTTGTGCCAACTTCTGGATAAGAAAGAGCATGTCTTGGTAAGAAACAAGAATGACGACTTTCCAGCTACTATTTTTAACTCCTTCTTGATGGAGACAGAAATGAAAAGTAGCAACTGTTCATCATACTTTATTGAGACAGAAAATGTAATCACTTAAACAATAAATTGATTAAGAATAGTGCATTGACTATGTTTTCTGGAAACTGATTAATATACAAGTAGGATTTTGGAGGGGGTTATACCTCTTAGATTAATTGGCTTAAAGAGTAATTTTATCATCTACCAATATCAAGCTCTGTAGAATATCTTTACTTGGACAGATGTAGATATTTAAGACATTACTGATACCCAGAGTAATATAGTACTTTACCTACTTCTTATAAACCATTGTTTTTCAAATTTTAATACACATATAAGTTATCTAAGGATTTTGATTAAAACATAGATTCTAACTGAGAAGTCTTGAGATAGGACTTAAATTCTGCATTTTCAATAAGTTGCTGAGTGATACAGATGACACTATTGGGAACAAGGCTCCAAACCTCCTTTCTCCTACTGACATAAAGCATGCTCTTCCCTCATCTAACCTGAGAGCGTTCACTACTGTGGGTGGGAATGCCCTGCCACATGTCAAAGGCCACAGAAATGTATGTCCACTTGCAGTACAAAATCAGTTTTAATGCATTTCCTTGGGAAACTGTATTATGGATGGTGGTTATGTATAATTGAATAGTCTATTGTGTTCACTTACTCTTTCTTTCTTTTTTTTTTTTTCTTTTTTGAGTTGGAGTCTCACTCAGTCACCTAGGCTGGAATGCTGTGGCACACTCATAGCCACCTCAGTGTCGACCTGCTGGGCTCCAGCGATTCTTCCGCCTCAGTTTCCAAGTAGCCGAAACTATAGGCGCGTGCTACCATGCCCAGCTAATTTTTTATTTATTGTAGAGATGAGGTCTCACCACGTTTCCTGGGCTGGTCTCGAACCCAAGGGCTCAGGAGATCCACTTGCCTTGGCCTCTCAAAGTGCTGGGAGTACAGGCTGAGCCACCGAGCCTGTTCTACTCTTTCAACATGTATTGAGTTCTGTCTATATATAAGGCATTAAAAACAAAGAAATAAAACTCAATTTTATGTCTTTTTTCTAGAGATGAGGTCTTACTCTGACACCCAGTATGGAGTCAGTGGCATAATCCTGACTCACTGAAGTCTCAAACTGCTAAGCTAAAGTGATCCTCCCACCCCAGCCTCTTGAGTAGCTGGGACTACAGACACATGACACCACGACTGGCTAAATTTTTTGTTATTGTTGTTGTTGAGATGGGAGTCTCACTATGTTGCCTCGTTTGATCTGGAACTCCTGGCCTCAAGAGATCTTTTTACCCTAACCTCCCAAAGCACTGAGATCACAGGTATAAATCATTACTCCTGGCCTAATTTGATGGTTTTGATGTCAACTTGTTTTACTGGCTAGATTGTGATCTAAGCATCCACAGGATAATAAAGATAAGTGAACGTTAAGATATCAAAATTGCATTATAATAATCTAAAAAGTAACCTACTTCAGCCATATTATTTGTGGAACAATAAGGGTTGGGTAGCTAATCCCAGGAACAAAGGAACAATCCCTCCTCTCCAAATCAAGGAGGGAAAATAGCCTGGGGAAGAAAATCAAGAGATGTTAGGAAAAATTACCATTCTAATGAAAATACTTCATTTGCAGTCTTTTTTGTGTGTGTGTGTGTTGGAGTCTCACTCTGTCACCCAGACAGGAGTGCAATGGCACGCTTCCGACCACCGCAGCCTCAACCTGCTGGGCTCCGGCGATCCTTCAGCCTCAGCCTTCCAAGTAGCTGGAACTACAGGCACGCGCTGTCATGCCTGGCTAATTTTTTTATTTATTGTAGAGATGAAGTCTCTCCAAGTTGCCCGGGCGGGTCTCAAATCCGCGGGCTCAGGCAATGCACTCACTTCGGCTTCCCAAATCACTAGGATTACAGGCTGAGCCACCGAGCCTGGCCCATTTGCAGTCTTAATTAGAACAACTATGGAAAACTAGATACCCATGTGTGCTTCCCCCCCTTTGCAAAATTGTAGTGTCATTCTTTCATTTATCCCCTTGTTCAACAACATTTTATTACATGTCAAATATTTTTGTGGGGTCCTGGAGAGACCATGGTGAATGAGGCAAGACTGACTACATGGAACTTATGCAACACTGATAATGAAAAAGAATATATAGCAAATGGATTTTTAAATAAAGAACATATCTAAGAGTGATGAATACTTTAAATAAGTAGCGCAGGCTAGGTGACAGTGGCTGAGAAGGAAACTGTGTTAGAGGATATTTGCATGTCATTGTCGATTGGATCCAGTGCAGAATACCACACTTTCAAACCACAAGTTATCTGCCCATTGTGGATATTTTCCTAGAGTTTGGGGGATGGTTTTACCCACCCTCAATTGTTGAAAAATCTTAATTCTAGTATACTGAATATCTGAACTTTTTCATAACCCTTTTTACCATGGCATCATCATATCAGTAGAGTTATGACAACAGACAACATGCTCTGACACATAGTCTAAAAATAAATTATGAATTTAGTGTCTTTCCCCACTATCTAACTATATATATAAACAAGAAATTGATTTTACGTCATAAGGGAAATACAAAATTCTATGGAAATATTAATAAGGCATATATGAGAGTTCATTAGGAAATCAAAGTGGGGCTGTGAAAATAGGACGTTGGTCTTGGGGCAAGATTAATTAATGGCCTTTACACAGATAAGATGAGAATAAAAGTATCATGGACATTCTGGTCATGGACAAGGGCTCAGAAAGGAAATATATTACTGTGTTTCTGGTGTTGCTCCAGGTATTTAAACATGCCTAATCTTGGAACCTATCTTCCACATATAACAATGCCATTTATTGGGGCAGAGGAATCAAGATTAAAGCATATTTTCTTGGTAAATGACCAGAAGGAAGGTGAGAAGGATCACAAGAGTGATGGCAGGGCCGCAGATATTCAGAGATTTATGACTAGTACAAAATGCTATCTATGCAAATATGCTCAGGTTTTTTTTTCATTTAGTTTCCTATTGCCTCACTCCTTGGAAGCCCATTTTAGATTTCCTTTCAAATTTCCTGCAAAAAATCTGGCTGTCACTCTAGTTTCTAATCTGTCTTGATATCTTATGCTGGTGGCATGGTACCTGATCTTGGTAATTAAGTTTATATAGCTAAGTTTTTTAGTTATCTGAGCATTCCACTCTCTGCCCGCTGCATTGCTATCCCTATCTATGTCCCTCCATTGGTCACTAAAAGTTGCTCATGTTGCAGCAGAATTGGAGAAACAGTGGTAAATTGGAGATGGGCTACATGCGAATTGACGTAACCCTTAAGTAGATGTTTACAATGTTGGCTCTTTATACTTTCTTACTCCCTGGAGCATGATGACTCAGAATATCAGAAGCACTTATACTTGAACTTTCCATTTGATTATATTTCTAAAACTGGTTTGAAATTTATGGATTTGTAATAAAATGATGGATGAAATGCAGATGTTTACTTTATCAAGGGAACTGTTTATATATTTCAAATTCATCCATAAGTATTCAAAGACTGAATTTCTATAATTAAATAAAATTTTCCCATGAAAAATATTTACTAACTCACTTTAGATTTTTTTTTTAATTCAAAAATAACATTCTAGCTCACAGGCCAAAGTTGTTGTTTTGTTTTTTATAATGTATTTATTTGATTATTATTTGTGTACAAATGTAAAATACCCAAAGCGTGTATTTTAAGTAAATAATTCAGAGATTAAACTCTTTTTATGTTCAGAATATAATTAGTTTTCTCAGTTTTAAATGTGATATGCAAATGCATTTTCTATTATCTAAAGTAAATTTGACTCTAGCATGAGAAATATTATTACCCAAGATTACATTACTTGCTTTACCTACCACCAAGACTCAAATATACTCAACTATTTGTCACTTACCAAATACGAATTAAGTGCTGATTATCTAATTATCTCAAAGTCTATAAATTTTAGTGATTGCCTTATGAAATCATTGAAGTTCTAAGTCAATATTCTCCCTAATTCTTCATGCAACCTTCTTAAGTAGTCATTATTCCAGTTTTCTCAACTAGGAAATGGAAACTCAGAAGTTAGGATGGTTACTTGTACTTTTGTCTAGTAAACATAGAAGTTTTCTGGGTTAGCTTAACCCCAAGTTTTTCTCGTTCAAGACTTCCGCTTTGCACTTAGTCTCTCCTTATGCACAGCCCCAAGCACTTTCATCTCTCAGACTATTTTCTGCATCAATAGCCACAGCTTTGCTATTATAATCTTAAGTATCCTCTATGTTGAACCTTGAATTTCAAAGTTGTCATCACAATAACCCTGAGAAAGTTTGAAGAGTTTTTGCACTTGATTTTAAACCTCTTTATCATACTTTGTTGGATTTTAAGATGTACTCATACCTCTTGTCAGGCTACTGTTCCCTGAAACCAAAAACTAAGTTTTACTTATTTTTGTACCTTATAACTAGAATAATGCTGACCAAACATCAAGTACAGCAATGCAATTTGTAAATTGAATTGAAATAAACTTTTCTGAAACATCTCATCTATATTCACTGTGATAATGTAAAGCATGAGTTAAAATTTTAAATTATGCCCAATGTTTTCCTGTTTAAGAAATGTGTATTTAGCCTTAAATAGATTTTCATGACATTATTAAAATAAAATTATGAGTGCCGTGTCTAATGAAATGGTCCTCAGGTATAATATATTGACAGAGTTTTGAAAACTAGAGTATTTGCAAATATGAAGTCTTATTATTATCTCTAAAAGATTCAATACAATCCTGTCAAAGATCATTTCACTCTGTTTTCAGACATTATAACATTATCTGTCACATCCTTTCTGCACTAGGTTATCTTTTGTGGTACATCGATGATAGCTCTTAAACTATTAACCTCAGAAAAATCTGGTACAATGGCAAATCTTTTATGAAGCAATTAAATTCAAGGAAATCAAAAGACAGAAATGACAGTTATTAAAGGAAGAAAAGGCTAGATTAAATTATGCCATAAGTTATAAACAGAGAGATCTATTGTTTTTCTTGCCTAGAAGAAATGCCTTTCTCACTACTAAATTCTTGCGTACTACCACTCGTGGCAACACTGCTTTCAGTTTGCCTCCTACATGCTTCTGAAAATCATTTATCTTCTCTGTAGAATTCCATCATACAGTTCCTCACTAACCAACTACCTCAGGGACAGAGAAAAGTTACAGCTTCTTTACACTATTATCATTTTATTTATTTTTTTATTAGTAAGATTAAGCCCACTGTATCAGTCTGGGTTCTTAATTGAAAGCTAGAAAAATCAGTGAAAATTGTTTAAAGGATATTAGGGAGTTCACAAAATTACCTAGAAGAGTAGGCCATAGGTGGTGCAATTCAAACAAAAACAGCATTCAAAACTCACCTCAAGAAGATAGCACTGTAGTTAAAAACCTCCACTTGCTGGAGTAACCGTACTAGCATGGAGCACGGGATGCTGTTGCAGGCATTGTTTGTCACCACTGGCCCCACTACTCAATTTTACTCTCTGCCATACTTTTCTTTTCTGAATCTACCTTTTTGAGTGTATATTGATGAGTCAAGTAGGATAGGTGCATCTGAATGGCAGAGGCTTAAGTCATGCCTAGCTAACATGACTGTAAAGGAAGCCAGGGAAGTAAGCACCAGGCATCTTTTGCTTTTAGACTAGAAGGAATCTCGAACTCTCACCAAAGTCATAAAGGTTCAGATGCTGGGCTACCATAAAGAAAGACAAATATGAACTCCAACTTTATAGGTATCTTCTTCCATTATAAAGCAACTAAAAGGGATCTGAGTTTACAAAAGGTAGTATCTACCAAAGGGATCATGGCCTAAAATACTAAGCATTTATCACAACAAACACAAATCAATGAGCCTTTTGTAGAATGCTATATTGGCACTATGTTAGAAGTTTATTTTTAAACATAATACTTTTTTGTTAGAATGTTAATAAACATTACATGTTAAAAGAGTTATTGAATCAATTGTGAGATTAAATAGTTTGGGAAATGCTAGATTAAACAGTTTTATTTTCTGAAAATCATTGCAGATCTTTAAAATATTTCTGTGCAGTGTTTATCACCAAAAAGCTATAATGTATAAAATGTTTCAATTCATTGCTCCCAATACCCTTCTTTTTCTTTACTCCATTTCTTCTCTTTTTCTTTCTTTTCCTCATTTTTTTTTATTTTTCATTCTCCATTTTGCCTTTTTCCTTACTTTCAAAATAGTCATTTGTAGAACACCTTTGTTAAACATTATTATACTATTCTAGATAATCTCAATTTAGCTATTTTCTGCAAAATTACATGACCAACAAATTTATTCAGTGCTGTCTTATAATCAACTTCTAATTTTCATTGTGTTGTTAAGAAAACTATTAATAGATGGGGGATAAATCTTCATTACAATGTCCTTTTCAGAATTGGATAAATTTGATTCACATGAAGCTACCATTTCTGTGGGTCAAAACTTGTCTGATATTAGAAAATGTATAGTCAACCTAATACTATATCTATCATTAACAAGAATAATAATTTTCTAAATATAAAATTTTGTAGTTTTTAAATCACTAACATGACACTTTAGGCCTATCCATTTAAAATCTAAAGTATTTTATTTGTTTTGACAGAAACAGTCTGTCCAAGAGAAAAAATTACTGAAGTTAAACTTATATGAAACAAATGTACCATCTCCACTACTTAACCCTCCCAAACATTTTGGCAAAGAAAATGTTCTAACTCTGCAAAAACAAAAAAACAAAACAAAAACCAAAAACTAGAAAACACTTGACCTGTCAGAATGTCTTTGACTTGTCAGAATATCTGCCTGTATTAATACCTCCATCTATGCATTAATTTATTCACCATTAAATACTTGCATTATCTACTTTGTAGTCGCTTGACTACAAGTTGTTCAAAATCCAGTAGGGGAGTATAATCTTGTAATTACTGCCATCTAATTTATCTGCTATAAGAGAGGGAATCTTATTCAGTTGATCAGAGGTAGAGCTCTGTTTTGTTTTTCTTAAAATTTCACAAGGAGATTTTAATGTTTTGCCAAAATTAAGAACCACTATCATAGAAAGATCTGAAGTCACCTTCCTTTTGCCCACCGGAAATCAGTTACCAGAGACCACTTTTACTTATGCATTTTTTCCAAAGAACAATAGTCACAAGCTGGATCGTGTAAAATTTATACCCCTTCGTACACCATAGAATCAAATTCATTGAATTTTATTTTAATGATTGTATATTTATACTCGAAGGATATTAAAGAATATAGCAAGTGAAATCCATTGCCAATTATCTTTTTGTCTATTCCTGTATCAGTAAAATATTTTATTGATTTCTGAGAAATGTAAATGTCTTTATATCTTTGGAATAATTTCCTTAGCAAAGTAATTAATTATAAAGTGGTATTGTCTGTTCTTGTCTATTTTTCCTAGTGGTATTTATCACTTTGCTGAACGGTAAATTCCCCTAAATGTTTTAATAGAATGACAATAAATTATTAAACATGAAAAATAATCAATTTATAAAATACTGACTCTATTGTGTCATTGGTATAAATAATGTATTTTTTATGCCCTTCAGTAGGGCTTTTATTTATCTTTATAGAGATCTTCCACATTTCTTCATAGACGTTTTCCATACTTATGGTTAGATGTAGCCTTAAATTTTATTACTGTTAATTCTATTGGTTTTTAAAAATGTCTTCCTCTTGAGTTTTTTTTAATTCTAAAGATGTGGGGTACAATTCAGGATTAGGTATACAAATGGTCATCATGCAGGTACCCTTGTTGATAAGTTGTGCCCCCCCGCCGGCAGTTTCCCACTACTGCCAATTCCTTTCTTATAGTATAGTATTAAGATAATTGTTCAGGGTCTGCTTATGAGTGAGAACATCAGTTCTTTTTTTCTGTGATAGATCATGCAGTATTACAGACTCTAAGCCCATTCAAGTTGCTGCGAAGTTCATAATTTTATGGCTGCATAACATTCCATAATGTATATATACCACATTTTTTTTTATCCAGTCCTCTTTCAACAGACAGCACGGTTGGTTCCATGTTTTTACTATTGTGAATAATGTTGCAATAAACATGCATGTGCAGGTATCTGTATTATAGAGTAATTAAAGTTCCTCCAGGTATATACCCAGTAGGGAGATTGTAGGGTCATATGAAAGGTCAATTTTTAGACCTTTTAGGAATCACCACACTGTTTTCCACAGAGTTTGTACTAGTTTATACTCCCACCAACGACATAGAAGTGTTCCCTTTTCCCCATATCCACTCCAGCATCTGTTGTTTTTTGAGTTATTGATGATGGCCATTCTGACTGGAGTTAGGTGGTATCTCAGTGTGTTTTTAATTTGCATTTCTTTGATTATTAGTAAGGCTGAGCATTTTTCCATGTATCTGTTGACTGCTTGTGTCTTCTTTTGAGAAGTGTTTATTTATATCTTTTGCCCAATTAGTAATCGGGCTGTTTGTTTTTTTTCTTTTTGGCATGTTTGAATTGCTTGTAGATCCTGGATGTTAGGCCTTTGTCAGATATACAGTTGGCAAATATTTTTTTCCCAATCTAAGAACTGTCTCCCCACTCTCTTGATCGCTTCTTTGACTTTGCAGAAGCTCTGCGTTTGATGGGGTCCCACTTGTCTATATGACCTCTTATGGTATGAGCACTTGGGGTTTTGATCAGGAATTGGTTGCCAGTTCCAATTTCCATAAGTGTTTCTCCTGCATTTTCTAAGGTTCTGTGGTTTTATGTTTAGGTCTTTGATCCATTTAGAGTTGATTTTTATATACGGTGATAGGTAGGGGTCTTTTTAATCTTCTGTGTGTGGTCAGCCAGTTTCCTCAGCACCATTTACTACATAGGTTCTCCTCTCCCCAGTGGCTGATGGTGGAGGCTATGTCAAAGATGAGTTGATTGAGAAATTGAGGCTTTGCTTCCAGGATATCTATCCCGTTCCGTTGGTCTAATGCTCATTTTTGTACCAATACCAGGTTGTTTTGATTATTGTAGTCCTATAATTAAGTTTAAAGTCTGGAGGTGTGATATCACCTACTTTGTTTCTTTTGTTTTGGCTATTCGTTGTCATTTATGTTTCCATATTAATTTCTGTATTGGCATTTCCAGTCTGAGAAGAATGATGCTGGCAATTTAATGGGTATTGCATTAAACCTGTAGATGGCCTTGGGTAGGATGGATATCTTAACAATATTGATTCTTTCAATCCATGAGCATGGGATATTTTTCCATTTGTTTGTGTCATCTTTGATTTCTTTCAGCAGTATTTTGTAGTTTTATTTATTTATTTATTTATTTTGTAAAGGTCTTCACATCTCAAGTTAGGAAGATGCCAAGTTATTTCCATTTTTTAGTGGTTATTGTGAATTTGTGCTTATTTGGGTTTCTGCATGTTTATTGCTGGTGTATAGAAATGTGACTGTCTTTTGCACATTTATTATATACACTTTGCCAAAGTACTTTATCAGTGCAAGGAGGTTTTTTGATTTTGATCCTTTTTGGTTCAAGGAAGTTTTTTGATTTTGATCCTTTTTGGTTTTCAAGGTATAGGATCATGTAATCCACAAAGAGGGATAACTTAACTTCCTCTTTTCCTATTTGGAGATCCCTGATTTCCTTCTCTTATCTGATTACTCTAGCTAGGACTTCCAACACTATGTTGAACAGGAGGAGTGAGAGTGGGCAGCCTTATCTTGTTCTGGTTTTCAGGGGAAGTGGTTCCAATTTCTGTCTGTTTAGCAGTATGATGGCTGTGTGTTTCTCATAATGGGCCTTACAATTTTGAGGTATGTTTCATCTATGCTTAGGTGTTTGAGGGCTTTTATTAAGAAGAGATGTTGGATTTTTTAGATAGCTTTTTCCACATCTAAAGATATAATCATACAGTTCTTGTTTTTACATCTGTTGATGTATTTAATTATGCTTATGGTCTTGTGGATGTTGAACCAACCCAACTTCCTGGGGATGAAGCCTACTTAATCATGGTGGATGATTTTTGAGATGTGTTGTTGGATCCGGTTTGCTAGAATCTTACTGAGAATTTTAAAATCTGCGTTCATCAGGGATATTGGTCTGTAGCTCTCTTTCTTGTTGGATCTTTACCCAGTTTGAGTATCAATGTGGTGTTAGCTTTTTACAATGATTTGGGATAGTTTCATCTTTCTCACCTGGATTACTTTCAATAGGTTTGGTATCAGCTCCTCCTTGTATGCTTTGTAGAATTCTGCTGGAAAGTCTTCTGGTTCAGGGCTTTTTTTTTTTTTGTAGGAAGTTTTCTTATGACAAAGTCAATATCCTGTGTTGTTATTGGTCTATTTCGGGTCTCAATTTCTTCTTGTTTCAACCTGAGGAGGTTGTGTGATATCAAAAAGTCCTCCATCTCAATTAGGTTTTCAAGTTTGTTTCCATAAAAGCGTACATAGTAATCTCTGATAATCCATTTTATTTCTTTGGGGTCAGTTGTTACTTGATCTTTTACATTTATGATTGTGATTATTTGGGCTTTTTCTTACCTTTTCTTGGTCAGTCTGGCAAGGAGTCCATCAATCTTGTTTATCCTTTCAAAGAACCATCTTTTTGTTTCCTTGGATTTTTCTTATTATATTTTTGTCTTCTGTGTCCCATATTTTGGCTTTTATTTTTGTGATCTGGATTCTTCTGCTGAAGTTATGGTTTTGGTGGTCTTGCTTTTTCAAATTCTTGTGATTTTTTTAGGCTATTAAGTGATCTTTCCATTTTCTTCATGTATGTTTGTAGAAATATGAATTCCTGCTTAGTACTGTTTTCATGGCATCTCAGATATCTTGGTAAGATATTTCCTCATTTTCCTTTGTTTCTAGGAATCTTTTTATTTCTGTTTTGATTTCCATGTTGACCCAAGAGTTGGTCAGCATCATGCTGTTTAGTGTCCATGCATTTTGGGATTTTGAAGAAACTTTGTTAGTGTTGATATTTATTTTTATTCCACTATCATCTGAGAAGGTGCATGACAGTATTTCAATCTTATGAAATTTTTTCATGCTTGATCGATGGCTGAGGAGGTGGTCAGTTCTAGAGTACGTTCCATGTGGTGATGAGTAGAATGCATATTCCATGGTTATTGGGTGGAGTGTTCTGTAGATATTTATTAAGTACCTTCAGTCAAGTGTCAAGTTGAGGTTCCAGATCTCCTTGCTGATTTTTTTGTCTTGATGAGCTCTCTATGGTTGTTAGTGGGGTATTTAAGACCCCAGCTATGATAATGTTCGAATCCATATCATTTTTTAATTTACCAAAAAGTTGTTTTATGAAAGTTGGTGCTCCTGTGTTGGGTGCATATATGTTTAGGATGGATATTTCTTGTTGATGAATTTAACCTTTTATCATTATTTAGTGATCTTCCATATCTTTTGTAATTTTTGATAGCTTAAAGGGTATTTTATCTGATATTAAGATTGTAACTCCTGCTTTCTTTTGTATTCCCTTCACCTGATAATCTGTTTCCATCCTCTTACTTCAAGTCTGTGAGTGTCCTTTCTGGTGAGATGAATCTCCTGGAGAAAACATATTGTTGCAGCATGATTTTTTTATTCCAATTTACCATTCTATGTCTTTTCAGTGGTGCATTTAGTTCATTCCATTCAGGCTAATTATTGAGATGTGAGAGTTTATCCATGTCATGAGGTTCTTACAGAGTTTATTATTGTTGTTGCTGTTTGTTTATGTATTTGTTTGTTGGTTTTCTTTTGATTTGGGGGTTGATTTATGTGTGTTTTCAATCTTTTACCTGGATTCTTGGAAGGGGTGTGGCTATTCTTTTCTTCTTCTTCTTCTTCTTCTTCTTCTTCTTCTTCTTCTTCTTCTTCTTCTTTTCTTTTTTCTGTGTTTAATACTTTCTTAGGTGTTTCTTATAGAGCTGATTTGGAGGTGGCAAAACTCTTAGGGGTTGAATGTCTGGAAAAGATTTTAATTCTCTATCACTGATGAAACTTAGCTTACCATGGTAGGAAATTCTTGGTTGAATTTGTTTATCTTTGCAAACTTTGAAGATTGAACTCTGGTTTCTTTTAGACTGAAATATTTCTGTAAATAAGTCTGCTGCTATCTAACTGGTCTTCCCTGGTAGGTAGTCTGACATTTCTCTCCTGCTGCCTTTAGAATTTTTTTATTTTATATCTACCTTGTGAAAGCAAATTACTATGTGTCTAGGAATTAGTCTTCTCATTTGATTCATGCAGGGGTTCACTGAATCTCTTGTGTTTTAATGATCACATCTCTGATAAGATGAGAAAAGTTTTCTTGGATAATTTAATGAGATGTGTGTTCCAGGGTTGTCTCTGTCTCTCTATCTGCCTCAGAGATTCCAATTAATGTTCAGTTCAGCCTCTGGATATATTTGCTTATCTCTTGGATGGTTTTTTCTGTCTTTTTAATCTTCTTTTCCATATTTTTAACAGTTTTGGTTAGTTTCATATTTTGGTCCTCAAGCTCTAAGATTCTTTCTTCTGCTTGGTTAATTCCTCTTTCCATGCTTATCAGTTTGTTATTTATTTCATTCACTGAGTTCTTTATTGCTGCCATCTCTGTTATCAACTTCTTCTTTCTTTCCTCTTGTCTATTCTCATTTTTATTTATTCTGTCTATTGATATCTTGATATTTAGCTTTTTTGTTTGAGTTCTGAATTCTGTATTCTCAGTTGTCTTCTTCCCAGGGGTCTGTATGAAATCCATATTCTTCCTTTGGATTTTCTTTATTTGTGAAGTTTTCCTCTTCCTTATTTTCCCCCTCTTCTTTAATTCTGTTGTTCAGTGATGGGGGGATAGCTTTTACTTCTGTTTGCTCAATTCACTATTCTGCTTTATGTAGATTTTCTAGATTTATTCAGTTTCGAAGTTGAACTGGGGCTGGGGGGATGTCTGTACTTTTTGCAGTTTTGAGATTTGATTAAAGGGGGAACTGTTGTTCAGAAGCTATCTACAGATCCCAGTATCTGTTGACAGGTGTGTGGGCCCCTGGAACCTACTTCCCACTGCCTTGCAATCTATCCATGCAATGGGGGTGTATGTTTGCCCCCTGAAAGCAAAATGACATAAGATAAAGGGAAAGAATGGAAAAAGGAAGGAGAGAGATGAAAGAAAGTTGAAGAGAAAGAAGCTGAAGGAAAACAGCCTGACCAATTAGCACATAAGGAAAGAAGCAAAGACAGAAAACAAAACCTAAAAACATACAAACAACAACAAAAAACCTCTTGATGAACTCACCCTCAAAAATACAACATACGTAAACAGAAAATCTAAAAAAATAAAATAACAGAAACTAAGCAAGTACAAAAATGTAAATAAAACAGAAAGAAAGAGGGAGGGAAAAAACTTTCTGTAGCCATTTCTGGAACTTCAGGTTCCTTTCCCAAGCACTGCTGCCCACTTTGGCTGTCACCATGTTAGGGAGTGGCTCTGTCTCCAGCCCATCCCCTCCACTCTCAGAGCAGGCTGATAATCCTGCTTTCAGTGTGGGTCAGATGCTCTGAGGATTATTGTGGGAGGAGGATAAATCAGATCCAGATTCACCCAACTCATCTGCTGCTGCTGTTGTCAAGTCTCCCACTCAGATCAGATGTGTCTGTCCCTGTTTCAGTGTCAGGGTGGAGTGGTGTCTGTTTCTCCATGTTTGATGGTCAATTCCAGTGGGGTGCATAGACAGCTCCTAGGTCTCAGGTTGGAGGCTGGACAGAGTTAGATGGAGTAACGCAGGTCTCTGCTGGGTACTGAGACAGAGAAGAGAAGATGGCTGTGATTAGCATCTCTTTACCAGTGGTGGGACTCCGTCCCAGATTTCCTCACCTAGCCTTCTCTATGCTTTCTGCAGCTAGAGCCTGTCCTGCTGCCACAGGTAATGGAATAGGCCAGATGCCAGGTGTTGAGGAGCAACTGTTCTCTGCTATCTCTTTTCAAGAAACCCCTGAGGATGCAGATGATCCTGCATACCAGGGGCTCCAATCTCAGGGAAGTGTTGGTTTGCAGGCAGCTCCAGAGGAGAACCCCAAGTTCTCGAACTGGAATATCCCCTCTGGTGGACTTTCCCTCACCCACCAACACAAGCTCACTCATGCAGACTGTCTTTATGGACACTTGTCTTTGCAGAGACTCTCATATTCTGACCAATTCTGTCGCCATTTTGCCCCATCTCCCAATTATATAGTTTTAAATTGCATTTTTTAAAGTTTTATTTCTGATCAAGAAAGTCGTTGATATTTTTATCAAATATCCAGGCAAAGTTTTTAATTTTACTTAGTTTTAATGGTAAATCAACTATCTTTTTGGCTTTGGGGTAAAAAGACTTTGCTCTCAGTAATAATTATGTGCATATTTATTTCAAATACTTATGTATCTTTGTTTGTAATTGAATGGTGGGAACTTCACAGAAATAGTGTAAAATAGTGTATTATAGGCATTTTTAATTGTGTTCCTGGCATTTTTGGAAATGCTGTTACTGTTTCATAATTCACTATGCTTTTTGTGCAAATTTTTAGTAGGTAAGGAAGTATCATACTATGAGTTTACAGTTTTTGTCTGTGTCTTACTATGAAAATTGCTTATATTTTCATATTTTTGTGATGCATTTTCAATAGTTCATTGTGAACATTTTTCAGTTAAAATTGTATTTTGTATTTTATTGTTTACTTTTCAGACATTCTGACTTTTGTTCTACTTGGTTGTATTAACCCTGTGTAAGAAATGGGGTATTAACAGCCGAGAAATAGGATGCAGGACCTTAGATCCAGACTATCAGAATCTCAGATTCTGTTTCTATGTAATATCTAGCACATGAATAATAGGACTAACTAAGGTGATTGATGTCTGACAACAATTTTATAACATTTTATGATAAAATCTTAATGGTCAAAGAAAAATAAGATGTTCTGTTTTATAGTTTGGGGAGATTATTAAGGAAAAAGGTAAAAGCGCTTCAGGGGTTCTATGTTTACTAGTCTATTTCTCAAAGAATACATCTTCAATTATTTCTTTCAAAGATAATAAAATATTTTAAGTTCTTTGGCCTTTTCATGCCCTAATTTCGCTTCATTTCCTCCCAGATAGAAAAATCCACTGAGCACTCCTTAGATGCTTACATACGTTATTAAAATTTTGACAATTCAATGGTAATTCAATTTTCTTTTAAAATATTTTTTTCAATTGTATTGAGAAGACCTTGAAGGGGAATGCTTCATACTATTATTATTGTTACTTACAGTTTTAATATAGAACTTGGAATAACAGACACTCAAAATTGGCTCAGATGCTGAATTAATTAATGGGTGAAATTCCTTCCAAAGTTTACCAAATTGTGACAGTTACATGGTGTATGTCCAAGTGCTCATGTAAATATAAATTAATATTTATTGTTTAATATTAAGTTACTAAGTAAATGGCACTGAACAATTTAACTCCTGAGAATATATCACACAAATAATAAACATGTTTTGGAAAGGGAAATCCATATCAAATGATAACTAAGGACTCTTATTAATGAAGTCAGTTTTTGAAACTGTGACCCATGTAACACCAAACACCTAGATAACTTTGATGCATTGAGAATGTTCAAATTTACATACAAATCAAATATTTTGAAAGGAAAGAAAATAAGAAAAACATGAATTGGACATGATTGAACATGATTGTGATACTGCTATTAGAAGAAAACTTAATAAATTTAATCACAATATTTGGGAGATTGTGGATACATAAAGTCACTTTTAATTAACTTCATAAGTGCCAATAACAATAGTCTTCTTCCAACACAAATTGTCCAATATAAGGTTTTTAATTTAAAATATGGTATACTTAAGATGAAATATATTTCCACATGAGTAACTTTTACAGGACTATTTAAAGAAATGTAAGTTTAGAATGTGAAAATATTTCTAAGATGTAAATATCTTGATTCAGTAATTTTGTTTTTTATGATCTCAATGTTTTTCTTCATTAACATATTTATTTCTAATATTGATAAAAATACACCATTGAAAAAAACTTTGAGAATTGTTTCTAAAAAAACTAGCCATGAGTATTGCTAAAATTAATATTAGTATAAATTTCAAGTTACAACTAGTAAGCTGATTGTGCTGCTAAGATTTAGTGAAAGTATTATTTATCTGGAAGTAATTATTAACAAATATCTTCCATTTAAGCATAGAGTGCAAGAAATAAAAGGAGAGATTATGTGTTTTTATAAAATGGTCTCTGTACATGATTCATTTTTTATAGATTTCTGTCTCAGGAAAGACCCCAGATTTTCTTTTCTTTTCTTTTTTTTTATCAGAGAGGTAGGGAGTAGTTAATTAAGATATAGTTTTAAGTAATGTCATTTGTGAAGGTGCAAGTAGTTCTAGGTTTACAAATCTCCCAATTATCAAAATAATCTAAATCTGTTTTTTGGGGTGGTTTTTTGGGGATTTTTGTCTTAGTTTTTTTTGTTGTGTTTGTTTGTTTTTCGCATATGCTATATCTAAGAGTACTCCCTTCACCCCAAACTTCTGATTTGACAGATCTCAGACAGAGCACAGGGTTTTTATCATCAACCAAGATGGAAGAACTCATTTAATTTGTTAATCCATAAGAGAAAAGAGTAGTGACTCAGGTTAGAATACATTTATAAAAAGGAGCTCCAACTCATGTTTATAGCAGCATTATTCATAATAAACAAAATGTGGAAGCAACCCATGTGTTCACTGATGATTGAATGAATAAACTAAATGTGGTAGCCATTTTGCTATATACGTATCTTACAACCTCATTTTGTATACCTTAAATATATACAATAAAATTTATTTGTAAAAAGTTGGTATACACATATCATAAAATATTACTCAGCCTTAAAAAGGAAGGAAATTCTGACATATCCTACAACATAAATGAACCATTAGGACATTGTATCAAGTAAAAGAAACCAGTCACAAAAATACTGTATGATTAAAATTACATGAGGTATCTGGAGTAGTAAAATCCATAGAAACAGAAAGTATCATGGTGGTTTCCAGGAGCTTAGGGCAGAGGGAAACACTGAATTTCAGTTTTGCAAGATGAAAACAAATGGAGATTGGTTGCACAACAATGTCAATATAGTTAACATTATTGAACTGTACACTGAAAAATGGTTAAGATGGTAAATTTTGTGTTATGCATAATTTAAAATATTTTAAAAGAGGCTACAGTGGTGAACACATAATTTTCCGACTCACACATTTTCTGTTGAACAGCACTGCAAAAATATGATACACTTGAAATAATAATCAATTGTTATCACAGCCATATTGAAAAGAAAAATAAATTAATTGTGGAGATAGCCTATCTCTCCTTGAGCAGCAGACTTCAAGGGAGTTTTTTTTAATATGCAGGGCTTATCCATCAAAGGCAAGATGTGAACACAGGCCAGTTGAATAAGATTCTGTCAAATA
This sequence comes from Cephalopachus bancanus, assembly GCA_027257055.1. Lineage (NCBI taxonomy): Eukaryota > Metazoa > Chordata > Mammalia > Primates > Tarsiidae > Cephalopachus > Cephalopachus bancanus. The sequence goes on from JAPVLO010000012.1 coordinate 5,027,178, forward strand.
TAGCATAATTAGAGGAAAATTCTCTGATCTTAATGATCAAAAAGCCCCTCCAAGTGCATACAGTGCTGAAGCATGAAAGTGCATGAATAATCTTGCATTTATTATTAATTGTATTCTACATTATATTTCACAGATTGTGTTTCTCAGATTAAAAATCAGATAAAGCTCTGAACCTGGGTATCGACTCACTCTCAAGATCCAGAAGCATCTTATAGAAAAAGCTCTGTCGTGTAATTTATCAGCCCTTTCTTAGGAGCTCCCTTTATATTTATAGCTTAGTCTAGGATTCAATTCTGTGCTAGGTAGTCAGTTAATTCATTAGAATGTGCCACACTGTCCTGGACAAGTTAAACTGATTTATTAGCATGTGAAGCAATATGAGAGAGAAAGAAATCCCTGGAAATTCATCACACATAGTCCTAGGAACTGCATGATCATGGAAACTGCTACACTGATAATTGAAACATTTGCATCTCAAGTGAAAATATTAAATTATTTCAACTATAAAAACAAGTAGAGAAATTATAAGGGTATGACTATAGGCTGGCTGTGTATATATGTGCGTACTTGTGCAATTAATAAACTATGAAAATGCATCACTTTGTTTATATCCCATAGTTCACAAGTTTTTCATCTAAGCTAGTTACACAGAAAATTGAGGTGAATATGTTTTCAGGAAATTTCCTTTAAAAAAAAATTACCAAGAGCCTGAGAAAATAAAATAAAAATGAACAATTATCCTTAATTTCTTTACTCTGAACTTCTCAGAGCACTATAAATTCAATTTAATAAACCTTCATATGCCTACATACAAAGTACTAGTTGCATAAATAAGTAATGCTAAGTTCTTGCCCTCAAGAATATTGCAATTTATCAGAAGAAGTGCTGCAGAATCTGTCAAACTTGGCTATATGTTAAAATCACTTGGGGAGCTTTAAAAAACGTGGATGTTCAGCATTCAACTCCAGAAGTTTTACTTTAATTTATCTGAGTTTAAGCCTAACAGATATTTTTCTTTCTTTTTAAAAGTAAATTCCCCAGATATTATTAATGGGAAGAATGAAAAAAAAGCAGTTTTCAGCAATGCATGGTTCAAAATAGGAGAATTACAGATCAATGTGGTTGATTAAATACCCTCAACTTCTCTCTCTTCTTTCTAATATTTTGACCAAATGACCAACAATGTAGATTTTAAAAACAGTAGTGTTAAAAAATTAAGAAAATATGTTGTCAGGAGACCAGATTTTCATTAGAAATTCTAGAAAGCAGATAAAATCATTTTGTGGGAGACTATAAAGTAGAAGGAAACATAACCCTAAACAGAAGAGAGAACCAAATACAGAGCATTTTTTTTTCCTCGATTGTTTCAGAGAAGCTCTCAGGTTTGGGTCAAAAGTTGGAAGAAATAAGATGTCAAATGAAAAAACAGCTTTTACAAAATGCGTTCAGAACAGCAGAGCAGTTGTGCATCTGCTCCCCTGTGTATGAAGAGTGGATGAAGTTCCCCAAATAAGTCATAATAACTGCTCTCTAGAAAAGGATTTAAGAGTGCTTCTTCTGGGAGTGTTAACAACTGAGACACAAGAATTGAGCCTCTGGTGACTGTACATCTTTATAACATGCAAAGGAGGAAATATAAAGAAACAAAAGACAAGGAGTTCTGTATGAGTGGAATAAACAAAAATATTCCACACACCACCCAGAGTAAATTCTTCCTTATTTAGGCAATTGTCAGAATTCCCAGACTGTCTTCTTAGTCTATGTATTTAATTTTCTCTTCTGTTTGATGCAATTCAAAACCCATTTAAAATTTTATCTTAATATACTGTGTATTATTTCATGGGGCTCTACTTTATTCTTTAAGACTATTGCCTTCTACAAACTGAGAGATCTATAACTCTGCAGATATTTTAAATGTGTTCTTTATTTATTTAAATGGAGTGAAGAAAATAATTTGATAATGTGAGTCTTGCCATTCAAAAATTTGAAAATTTCACAGGTATGTTTCTATTGTCTGTTGTTTCTACTGTTTTTCAATCATGATACTTTGTTCACTTGTCTGGTTATCTATTCACATTTCCTTGTCATTGCCTATAAACAGAAAATGTGATGATTCCCTGAGACCTAAGATAAAGCACCTTCTTTTAAGAGAGGACTTGTATTTGTTTCTCACAGTGGTACTCAGTCGCACTACCAGTGTGAGATCAGTTAACAATAATATATAGTTTCAAATAACTAGAAGGAGAATATTAAATGTTTCCAACACAAAGAAATGATAAATGCTTGAGATTATAGATATGCTGATTACCATAATCTGATCACTAATATTATGTGTATCAAAATATTACTATGACTATGTACCCCATAAATATGTATAATCATATGTATCAATTAAAAAAATTCTAAATCTCAGTAATGTGAATTGGGTTACAAATTCAAGAAATATCAGACAATGGATAAATCCTCTCAGAAGAAAATTGTCTGTCTGTTTTTTGCCCTTCTGTTCAGAACCAAGGAAATGCTCCCTGAAATTATCTGGAAGTGTGGGGGGAAATGTGATTTGACCTCTGGTTCATCTTTACCAAGATTAAAAACATGAAGTAATCATTCAAAGTTCTAGTTCAGTGTTGAAATAAAGAGAGTCTAGAAAACTCAAGCAGAACTTTTGATATTGCTATCTACTTCCCATACATGTAACTCATTTTCATAATTTAGTTTCCTCTTTTGGAAAAATTGATTTAAGATAATCAGCTTATACCTCTGAGTTTCAGGTTTCTTTAAAAATTTAGTCTGGTAATTTCTTACTAGGTTGGCAGTTTTTGTAAGATAATTTTAAAGAAAATTTTATCTAGCATTTTGTTGTTCTCAATCAGCTGTATTAATTTTCCAAAAATCATAGTTGATTATAACTGGCAACAGAAATATTGATTAGAATATTGGCACATACTCGGTCCTCTGTTGATATTTGTTGCATGACTAAACAAGAAGGAAAAAAATAGTGAAAGTATTTCTCAGTCATGTAGAGATGATTGGAATGCATGTTACAGATGAACAGAATCCATATATTTGTTTGTCGTTTTGTTTTAATTGCTGTTTTGTTTTAATATAATAGGATGACATTTTATTACAAAATGAAAAAAGTGGATCACAACAAAGCTGGTGTTAATAGAGGGACAAGTAGACTGGTCTAGAGCATTGAAAATACGAAAGACATAAGTAGATAAAACTCAGAGTTAGTTGAGATGCAGAACTGAAAACTTTGATGACTTCTTGGATGATAGGAAATGAGCTAGAAGTGTAAGTCATGACCATCATGTAAGATTTGTGCTTGAGCAACTTGGTAGTTGCTCAGAATTGGGAAATGTTGAAAGAGAAATAGGTTTGGGAGGTGATTAATTCAATCCTAAAAGTGCTGATTTCCTTTGAAGTAGTTATTACAAATCATAAAGATGTGGAAATCTGATTTATTTGGTTTAAATTCTGAAGTTTGAGAGATTTAGCTTGATTTTGTGTCTAAGAATACAGAATCTCTTGGAATTATCAGGATATAGATGAATTGACAAGAAAGGAAAATGTTAAACACTGTGCTAAATGTATACATTGAATAAAGAATATATCCATAATTTGAGTATTTGATATATATATATAATACATATATATTATATTAAATTATTATATAATTTGAGTATTATATTATTATTATAGCTTCTTTGTCAATTTTCATTTTAGTACAAATCAATATAAAACAAAATTAAATATTATTGAGTTTATGGCACAAAATGTAGTAAAGAAACATCCCAAACATACAATTGAATTCTATCATATTTACTTTCTTTAAACTACCGCATTTAGGATTGGTAGGAAGATGGCGGCCGAGTCAGTCTGGCTATGCAAGTCCTGGTGTGACTGAGTGAATGCACAGAAAATTTTGTGGGCATGCTGGTGAGTGTGTGGGCACGTGAGTGGTTGAATGAGTGAGGGCTAGGGAGCCAGCGGACGACACTATCCTGGTGCAGCGACTAGTGCCGCAGCTGCTCAGCTTGGACCCTAGCCATTACTGGATGCAGAAGCCAAGCGCCATTTCTTTCTTTCTTTCTTTTTTTTTTTTTTATCAACAAAACCCTTCCTGGGAAAAAAATGCTGGGAGAGACTTACCAAGTGGGGGCTCGTGAGCAAGTGACCAGGGCCCCTACTGGTTCAGCAGCTGGTGCTGCAGCTTCTCTGCTTAGTCCCTAGCTCTTTCCAGGTGGCAGAAGCTGAGCACCATTTTTTTTTTTTTTTTGAGTTGGAGTCTCACTGTCACCCAGACTGGAGTGCAGTGGTCGCTCCCGGCCACCGCAGCCTTGACCTGCTGGGCTCCAGCAATCCTTCCACCTCAGCCTTCCAAGTAGGCGGAATTACAGGCATGCGCTACCATGCCCGGCTGATTTTTTTTTTTTTTTTTTTTTTTATTGTAGAGATGAGGTCTGGCTGCCCAGGCGGGTCTCGAACCCGTGGGTTCAGGCAATCCACTCACCTTAGCCTCCCAAAGGCGCGGGATTACAATGGACAAAAGTTTGTCTGTGAAGAAGCATCGGGAGAGAACACTATCCAGGCTCTGCCTCACTACTGCAGCAGGAGAGACTGCCAGCTCCAGTCTTTGCCTCACCACTTCAGCGCCTGACTGGAGACTGGTGGCAGAGGCTGCAGAGGGAGCCCAGAGGCGCAGTCCCACTTAAGTAGACAAGAGAGGCACAACACCACCATATTGAAGGTGGGGCAAGAAAGTACTCTGACTTGCTCACCACGGAGCAACAGACCCGTCCTCTGTGACTGGCAGATCACCTACTCAGGGATTGATTGTGACCCAGAGGAAATATCCTGAAAGCACAAACTTCGGAGGGGCCTGACAAGTGCTGAGTCTCAGAGGCCCCACCGCCTACGCTGATCCAGTCACAGGACAAAGGGTGTGGACAGAAAAGGATGAGGAAGAACTCCAAAGAGATAAGTGGAAAGTCCAGGGCTGACCCAACTACCCTCCTCCCTAGCAATCTTCTGAAAGTCAGACCTACACAGCTGGGGCATAACTGAGAGGGGCAAACCTAGGCAGAGCCTGGATGTCAATCACAATAGGAGAACTCCATTCTAGGATAGGCCCGCCTGGGGCACCCCAGAGAGTATATACCTGGGGAAGAAACAATCCCACACCTCCCCACTGGAGAAGATCTCCCTGACCATACAAGAGTGGGAGGGGAGGACTGCAGCCCCACCAACCCCCACTGCCCCTCCTTCTTCCCTGCTGCAGACCCTGGGGAGAGAGTGAAAGAGGTGGAAGCTATGCAGGATAACAGATGAGATGAGAGGAAAAATTGCAGAGCCTACCACAAGAGGGCAGGGTTTTTTTGTTTTGTTTTGTTAATTTTTCATTTTTAAAAAAATTTTTAAAAAATCATTTGACTGTTTTCTTGTTAGTTCAGCTATTTTATTTTATTTTATTTTGAGTTGGAGGCTCACTCTGTCACCCAGACTGGAGTGTAGTGGCCGCTCCCGGCCAGCGCAGCCTCCACCTGCTGGGCTCCGGCGATCCTTCTGCCTCAGCCTTACGAATAGCCAGAATTACAGGTGCGCGCTACCACACCCGGCTGATTTTTTGATTTATTGTAGAGATGAGGTCTCGCCTGCCCAGGCGGGTCTCAAACCCGGGAGCTCAGGCAATCCACTCACCTCAGCCTCCCAAAGGCGCGGGATTACAGGCTGAGCCACCGAGCCCAGCTAGTTCAGCTATTTTAAAAATATTTTTCCTTTGTGCATAAATGTGTTTGTGAGGATTTGATCTGCATTCCTACCTTATTTTTTCTTGTCTTTTTCCTTTTCTTTCTTCTTTTGTATTTTGTTTTCTGTTCATGTATGTGAATGATTGAATGTTTATCTTTCAGTTTTTTTGTTGTTGGTTTGTTTTTGCTTTTTTGTTATTCTCTTTTTTTATTTTTTATTTTTAAGGTGTGTCAATATATGTGTGAGGGTCCCATCTGAATTCCTTTGTTTTATTGGTTTTGTGTTTGTTTTTCCGGTCTTTCTCTTTTTCTTCTCCATTCATCTTGTGCTAGGCGTGTGTGTGTGTTTAGTTTTCCTGGTAATTGTTGTTGTTGTTTGTTTTGTTTCACTTTGTTGTTATTCCAGTTTGCTTTAGGGTGTGTGTGTATGCCTGTTTTTGTGTGTTCAATTGTTTTTTGCCTTGGTTTCTGCTTTCATTGTTCTGTGTTTTTTTCTTTTTTTTTTTCTTGTCCATCATATTTTATTCTATTTTCCTATATGCCCCTCATTGCTGTAAGTATATCTTGGACTCAGGGGTACACACATGAACCAATTGCATCATCATATATAGTGGCGGTGGATGCATGACTGGTTCAATATTTGCAAGATCATAAATGTAATTAAATACATCAACAGATGTAAAAACAAGCACCACGTGATTATCTCATAGATGCAGAAAAGGCTTTTGACAAAATCCAGCATCCCTTCTTGATAAAAACCCTCAAACTCCTAGGTATAGAAGGAACATATCTCAAAACAGTAAGTATGATAAACCCACAGCTAACATATTGCTAAACGGACAGAAAATGGAAACATTTCTCCTGAAAACTGAAACAAGACAAGGCTGCCCACTCTATCCCCTCTTGTTCAACATTGTGTTGGAAGTCCTAGCTAAGGCAATTAGACAAGACAAGGAAATTAAGGGTATCCAAATAGGAAAAGAGGAAGTCAAGTTATCCCTCTTTGACAATATTATCTTATACCTCGAAAATTCAAGAGATTCTGTCAAAAACCTGCTTGCACTCATAAAGGACTTTGGCAAAGTCTCAGAGCACAAAATAAATGTGCAAAAGACACTTGCATTCTTATACACCAACAACAAGCAGGCAGAGAAGCAAATAAAAAGCACAATCCCATTCACATAGCCACCAAAAAAATGAAATACCTCAGTATCTTCCTAACCAGAGAAGTGAAAAACCTTTACAATGAGAACTACAAAACACTGCTCAAAGAAATCCAAGAAGAAACAAACAAATGCAAAAATATTACATGCTTATGAATAGGAAGAATCAACATTGCTAAAATGTCCATCCTATCAAAGACAATCTACAGATTCAATGGAATATCCATTAAATTACCAACATCATTTTTCTTTGGCCTGGAAATGACAATACAGAAATTAATATGGAAACATAAATCACCAAAACAATCCTTAGCAAAAGAAGCAAAGCAGGAGGTATCACACTTTCAGACTTCAAATTTACTCTAAGGTTACAGTAATCAAAACAGACTGGTATTGGTATAAGAACAGGCCTATAGAACAATGGAACAGGATAGAGATTCCAGAAGCAAAGCCTCAATTTCTCAACCAACTCATCTTTGACAAAACCTCCAACAACAACCACTGGGTAAAGGAGAACCCATTTAGAAAATAGTGCTAGGAAAACTGACTGATCACAAGCAGAAGATTGAAACAGGACTCCTACCTATCACCATACACAAAATTAACTCTAAATGGATCAAAGACCTAAACACAAAACCTCAAACTATAAGAATCTTAGAAAAATGCATGAGACACTCTTATGGAAATTGGAACTGGCAACCAATTCCTGATCAAAAACCCAAGTGTCCATGCCATAAGAGATTAGATAGACGCATGGGACCTCATCAAACTTATAAGTTTCTGCAAAGCCAAAAAAAACCATCAAGAGAGTGGGGACACAGCTCACATAATGGGAAAAAATATTTGCCAACTGTATATCTGACAAAGGCCTAACATCTAGCATCTACAAGAAATTTAAAAAAAAACAAAAAAAACAACCCCATTAAAAAGTGGGCAAAAGACATGAATAGACACTTCTCAAAAGAAGATATACGGGCAGCCATCAGACACAAATAAAAGTGCTCAGCCTCACTTATCAACGGAGAAATGCAAATCAAAACCACATTGAGATACTGCCTAACCCCAATAAGAATGGCTATTATTAATAAAGCAAACAACAACAGATGCTTGTGAGGATGTGGAGAACAAGGAAAGCTTCTACACTGCTGATGGGAATGCAAACTAGTGCAACCTCTTTGGAAGACAGTGTGGCAATTTCAGAAAGAACTAGAAATTGACCTTCCATATGACCCAGCAATCCCCCTATTGGGAATATACCCATAGGAACGCAAATCATTCTACAAAAAAGATAACTGCACACACATGTTTGTTGCAGCTCTATTCACAATAGCAAAAACATGATACCAACCATGCTGCCCATTGAAGCTGGACTGGACAAAAAAATATGGTATATATACAAAATGGAATATTATGCAGTCATAAGGAAAGACAAGCATATGGACTTTGCATCAAATTGGATGGATTTAGAGTCTATCATACTCAGTGATCTATCACAGAAACAAATAACAGAGTAGCATATGTCCTCACTTATAAGCGGACCTTGAACAACTGTCATAATACTATAAGAAAGTGATTGACGGTAGTGGGAAACTGCTGGGGGCGGGGGCTGGGATTGGCAACTGAGGGAAACTGTCAGGGGAGAGAGGGACATGCCTCATCAACAAGAGTACCTGCGTAATTAACATTTGTATACCTAACCCTGAATTGTACCCCAAATCTTTAAAATAAAAATAAAATAAAATACTGCATTTAATTTCATGCCTTACTTGATTGTTCACTTAGAACATAAGTATACATAACGCCACTTACTTAACCCTGGGGTGTGGAGGTAGTGAGCTATGCTTGCTTGTGTGTATGTGTGTGTGCCTATGTGTGAGGATACAGATTAGTAATATATCATTATACAAGAACTTTGTACAAAAAAGTTTCCTGCACTTGCAGTCCAAGTTGAAGATTCACTTTATAACATTTTAGTTTCGCTTAGACATATATTAACATCCACTACCTCTTTATAATGCCTTTTTATTTATATGTATACATGTGTGTAGGGCAGGTGTGTGAATGCTTGTATATATTCAGCCCTTAACTGTAATACAAGTCTGTGTCTTCTATAAGTACAGTATTTAGCAAACCATTGATTGACTCTGGATCTAAATTTCATCATTTGTAAATTGAGGCAGTAGAATAAGGGAATGCAAATATCCCCTCTCGTTTTTAAATCTATATTATTATAATACATGCATATTTCTTTTTATTTTTTTTCCCATTACAAGATATTTTTCACAAAGTCCTGGGCAGTATAATCTGAAAAACAAATACAAGCGTTTCCCTGTTGCTATAAAATAAAACCAAGATCCTTTGCCTGTGCATGAGACCCCAGAAGTCCTGGAGTCTGTCTACCTCACAGGCTTCACCCCTTACTGCTCCTTGTCACACAATTTTTGCTCTAGAAATACTGGGCAGCATATTTATTTATGCTTCTTTTCCTCTTTTTCATGCTTTTCCTTGCTTTTCTTTTCTTTCTTTTTTTTTGTTTGTTTGTTTGTTTGCCAACCTAATTCTCTACATTTTTCAAATCAGCTCAGGTATCCTCTCATTCAAGTTTTCCTCAAACTTTAAGCCAGGTTTGGTGCTCTGTCTCAGAGCTTATGCTATCACAGTGTTTACTTTACATTATACTGAAACCACCTGCTTCTAGAACAACCTCAATACAGCCATGTAAATTCCCTGAAGACAGAAGCTGCTGTCATTTATTGTTATAGCCCCTAAATAAGTATTTGTTGAATTGTTAAAAGATTAAGTCTGATTTTGTTTTAAGTGGCATTTTTATTTTTGTCTTTCAATCTGTTCTACTTCAACATAAGCTTTATTGTTTTATCCATATTTTATTACTTATTTTAAAACTGAACTATCAGGTTTCTGCTAACAGTAGAACTTCACCAATTATTTTAATCTCTTAAATATGACTTCATTTTATATGATGGTCAATTTTTTTCTGGAAAATTCATGTATTCAATTTTGCCATTGGTTGTTACAAAATTTTAGTTTCTCTTAGATGCACTTTAACACACCACTGCCTCTTTATAATGCCTTTTTATTTGTATGTATACATAAGTGTATGTAGGGCAGGTGTGTGCATACCTGAGTATATTCAACCCTCAACTATAATACAGTTCTGTGTCTTCTAGAGAATGGGGTAAAAAGATTCAAAATTTTTTGAAAACTTACTATACCAAAAAAATGAATTTATTCCATTCATTGAGATATATTTGAGAAATTTGCCTTTTTATATGAGATAAGAATTTTATGTAGTTTTTAGTAATTATTTTATTATTCATAATTTAATTAATAATTTAAAGAATTATAATTTATTAAGTACTTATTTTATTCCAAATGCTCTTCTGAGAGTTTTAAACATCTCAATTGATACCAACAGCAATGCTATTGTGCTAACATTTTCTTTATTTCATAAGTGCACTTTAAAGGAAGTTGAATAGAAATCTTCAATATCATTCCAATGCCTACTTCTCTAGATATTTTTCATTTGAACCTGACATATTTATCAAAGCAGATTAATTTAACTGTTCGTCAATTGAAAAATAATAATGGTACTAGGCATATATAGTAAAGGAGCATCTTGCTAGGTACTGTGGAAGAACATAAGAGATTAAAACATATATTCTAACCATAAGGGATTTGCTATTTCATAGAGGAAACAAGGTATAAAAACATATTGTTTCATGAATTGTTCAAATTTATTTTCATTGCTCAGACATTTAAGTGGTGTCTAAGTCATTGAAATTTTTGTACATTTTCAAGAATAAATACAAGAAAAAATGAAATCATAATCCACATTGTAATGTTTGCTTGTGAAAAAAAAAAATTTCCATACCTTAAAAAATGCTGGTATTAGTTTTCTTTGCTTAACCAAGGTTTTTGACTTGATGCAATACCATTTGTCTATTTTTGTTTTTGTTGTCTGTATGGTCCTATACAACAAAGAATTGCCCAGACCAATGTTGTGAAGTTTTCCTTTCCTTTTTTTCCCCTATTAATTTTAGTTTCAGGTTTCACATTTAAATATTTAATCCATTTTGAGTTGAGTTTTGTATATAATATAAGGGACTAATTTCATTCTTTTTTTCATGTGAATATCATGAAGAGTGAAGAGACCACATAAAGATTAAGAAAAGATATCTACCACCAATAGATTTGATAAGAGGTTAATATTCAAAACATACAATAGCATATATTTAGCAAATAAATATGATGCCTTTTTATTTTATTTATATAGCAAAATGTTTAATCCATTTTGAGTTGATTTTTGTATGTAGTGCAACATAAGTGACCAATTCCATTCTTTTTTCATGTGGATATAATGCACAGTGAAGAGACCACATACAGATTTTGAAAAAATATCTACCAGACATGAGAGACTTTGTCTTATTATTTATGGTCTTTGATGAAAAGAAGAGCTGGTACTATGAGAAGAAGTCCAAAAAGTCTTGGAGTCTCACATCCTCGGAAGTAAAAAACTCCCATGAGTTTCATGCCATTAATGGATTGATTTACAACTTGCCAGGCCTGAGGATGTACGAGCAAGAATGGGTGAGGTTACACCTGCTGAACATAGGTGGCTCCCAAGACATCCACGTGGTTCACTTTCATGGTCAGACCTTGCTGGAAAATGGCAATCAGCAGCACCAGTTAGTGGTCTGGCCCCTTCTACCTGGTTCATTTAAAACTCTTGAAATGAAGGCATCAAAACCTGGCTGGTGGCTCCTAAACACAGAGGTTGGACAAAACCAGAGGGCAGGGATGCAAACGCCATTTCTTGTCATAGACAGAGAATGTAAGATGCCAATGGGACTAAGCACTGATGTAATATCTGATTCACAGATCAAGGCTTCTGAGTATCTGGGTTATTGGGAGCCCAGATTAGCAAGATTAAACAATGGTGGATCATATAATGCTTGGAGTGTAGACAGACTTGCAGTAGAATTTGCCTCTAAACCTTGGATCCAGGTGGACATGCAAAGGGAAGTCGTGCTCACAGGGATCCAGACTCAAGGCGCCAAGCACTACCTGAAATCCTGCTATACTACAGAGTTCTATGTGGCCTACAGCTCTGACCAGACCAACTGGCAGATCTTCAAAGGGAACAGCACAAGGAATGTAATGTATTTTGATGGCAATTCAGATGCCTCTACAATAAAGGAGAATCAGTTTGATCCACCTACTGTGGCTAGATATATATTAGGATCTCTCCAACTAGATCGTATAACAGATCTACCCTTCGATTGGAGCTGCAAGGCTGTGAGCTTAATGGATGCTCCATACCACTGGGTATGGAAAGTGGAAAGACAGAAAATAAGCAAATCACAGCTTCCTTGTTTAAAAAATCTTGGTAAGGAGACTTCTGGGAACCGTCCTGCACCCGTCTTAATGCCTAGGGACGTGTGAATGCCTGGCAAGCCAAGGCAAACAGCAACAAACAGTGGTTACAAATTGATCTACTCAAAATCAAGAAGATAACTGCAATTGTAACACAGGGCTGCAAGTCTCTGTCCTCTGAAATGTATATGAAGAGCTATACCATGTACTACAGTAATCAGGGAGTGGAATGGAAACCTTACAGGCAGAAGTCCTCAATGGTGGACAAGATTTTCGAAGGAAATAGTAATACCAGAGGACATGTAAAAAACTTTTTCAATCCCCTAATCATGTCCAGGTTTATCTGTATCATTCCTAAAACATGGAATCAAACATTGCACTTCGCCTGGAACTTTTTGGCTGCGGTATTTCCTAGAATTGAATATTAAAAAAGACAAGAGAGTCTTTAGAATGGGCAGTGTATTTTATGGTTATTTTAAATGTTAACAGTTTTCTACTATTTCTCCTTTTTCTATTATAGAATAAAATTTTATATGAAAAGCTTGTATAATGCAACTCCTTACCATTAAGTGAGATGGTGGCTATTTTTCTGCATTAATTTGAATATTAATTAAAATAGATTAAGAACCAACAAGAAAATGGCATATCTTTCACAATGATTAAAAACGCTACAAAGAAGCTGGGCTCGGTGGCTCAACCTGTAATCCCGTGTCTTTGGGAGGTTGAGGTGAGTGGATTGCCTGAGCCCGCGGGTTCGAGACCCGGCTGGGCAGGCGAGACCTCATCTCTACAATAAAATCAAAAAATTAGCCGGGCGTGGTAGCTCTCGCCTGTAATTCCGACTACTCGGAAGGCTGAGGTAGAAGGATCGCCGGAGCCCAGCAGGTCGAGCCTGCGGTGGCCGGGAGCGGCCACTGCACTCCAGTCTGGGCAACAGAGTGAGACTCCAACTCAAAAAAAAAAAAAAAATGCTACAAAGTAAAAAAAAAAAAAAAAAAAAAAAAAAAAAAGAGGTTAATATTCCAATCATACAATAGCAAAAAAAAAAAAACTGGTTTAAAAATAGACAAAGAATGTGAATATACATGTCTCAAAAGAAAACATACTAATATCTAAAAGACACATGAAAAAAATGCTTAACATCACTAGTCATTAGGGAAATGGAAATTAAAACCATAATAGATACCATCTTACATCTGTCAGAATGGCTATTTTTGTTTGTTTGTTTGAGTTGTAGTCTCCCTCTGTCACCCAGACTGGAATGCAGTGGCCGCTCCCGGCCACCACAGCCTCGACCCGCTGGGCTCCAGCGATCCTTCCGCCTCAGCCTTCCAAGTAGCTGGAACTACAGGCATGTGCTACCATGCCCGGCTGAATTTTTGATTTATTGTAGAGATGAGGTGTCGCCAAGTTGCCCAGGCGGGTCTCGAACCTGCGGGCTCAGGCAATCCACTCACCTCAGTCTCCCAAAGTGCTGGGATTACGGGCCGAGCCACTGAACCCGGCTGGCTATTTTCAAGAAGGCAAAATATAGCAAGTGTTGGTGAGAATGTGGAGAAAAGGGAACCCTGTCCTCCAATGGTGGGGATGTAAAGTAGTACAGTCGCTATGGAAAACAGTGTGAAGTTTCATCAAAATGTTAAAAAAAAAATCTATTATATGTTCCAGCAATCCCACTGCTGAGTACATATCCTAACAAAAGAAAATCATTATATTGAAGAGATTAGTGCCCTCCCAATGTTTGTTGCAGAATTATTCACAATAACCAAGTTATTATATCAATGTCCATCAACAGATGAATGGATATAGAAAATGTGGTATAGCCATATAATGGAATAATATTAAGCTTTTAAAAAGAAGGAAACACTTCCATTTCAAAAAAAGTGAACCTGGAAGACATTATGCTGAGTAAAATTAGTCAGCCTCAGAAAGTCAAATACCATGTGTTCTCACTTATATATGGAATCTAAAACAATAACACTCATGGAAGAAGAGAGTTGAATGGTGATTACCAGAGGGAAGTGGTGAGGGAAATGGTGGAAGGATATGAAGTTGCAGTTGGGCAGAAAGAATAAATGATAAGTATTTAAGGTGATGGACATGTTAATTGTCTTGATACAATTATTCCATATTGTATACATACATCATACAATCATTTTGTACCCTATAGTTATATAGGAATATAATTAGTCATCAAATAAACAGTAAATAAAAATGTTTAAATGATGATAATAAACACAAGATAAATACTGCCAGGCTCGGTGGCTCAGCCTGTAATCCTGCACCTTTGGGAGGCTGAGGTGAGTGGATTGCCTGAGCCCACGGGTTCGAGACCCGCCTGGGCAACTTGGCGACACCTCATCTCTACAATAAATCCAAAAAAAAAAAAAAAATCAGCCAGGCATGGTAGCGCGCACCTGTAGTTCTGGCTACTTGGAAGGCTGAGGCGGAAGGATCGCAGGAGCCCAGCAGGTCAAGGCTGCGGTGGCCGGGAGCGGCCACTGTACTCCAGTCTGGGCAAGAGAGTGAGACTCAAACTCAAGAAAAAAAAAAAGATAAATACTAAATAACAATATTTTTTACTCGTCTGACTTCTTCAGAAATAAGAATTATAAGATTAATATTATCCATAAATGTTGAAAGTGAATCTCAGCTAAGATTTAAGGATTGTCCGGAACATAAAGATTATTATTAAGACAAACAGTGTTTTTTGGAAATATACTTTGATAGTCCCAGTTATCGTGATACATATCATTCAATTTAATGAATTTAAACTGAGCCATCTGCTGTGTAATTGACTCATAGCCAGTGGGATTTATGTTAGTAAATGAATATGAGAGATAGAAAGAATACTAATGTGAAGTTTATGCTTCATTAAGAATGTCTCCTTGTTCACTGATAAACTTCAATATATTAAAATGTTTGCAAATCAAAAGAGTCTACTTTCAAGACTTCCACTCCTGACCAAGATGAATAACAAAGATTAGACCTATCCTCCTGCCCCAAACATTTTAAAAAGTGAATAAAATATGTGAAACAAAGGTTTTCAAGACACCGGATATCAGACAATGAGAGAGAGAGAGAAATAACTAAGAGACAGGAAGTAAACAAGGTGAACATTCTAATTGCCTCAGTTTACTGTATGGAGAGTTTTCCAGGTGGCATAGAAAGGGAGAAACTAGATAAAGCCTTTGGCTTGAAGAGATATAGTAAGAAAGATAGGGAAGCCAAAGTTGTTAAGAGTTTGCAGTGCAGAGTAACAGAGAGGAGATAGTTTCAGAGACAGGACTCCAGAGGTCTGTAAAAGTTTCCCTTGAGTCATCAGCTGAATATTAGCACATGAACATGAGAAAATAACTTAAGACCGGGGAAAGAAATACATGAAAGGATTAGAGGCAACAATACTTTCCACTTACACAGGGTTCAAAAAACAAATGCCCTTTCCCAGCACCCAGAGTAGAAACTCTATATAACTCATAGGGTGTCAGATGAGTGCTCAGAAAACTTTTGCCTCAATTTTAGGGCCATTAGCTATAAGCCAAATTCTGCTCTGGTCCCACCTAACAAAATTTAAAGGCCATAAACAGACCTGAATTGAAAGAAAGGTTAAAGGAATTCTTACTGACAGAAGGAAAATATCACCAGATTGAAATAGGGATTTACAGAAAGGGATGATTTTATTCCTCATTATGGGTCACATTTTTGGCTTCTTTTGCGTGCCTTGGGATTTTACATGAGGTGTAGAACATTGCAAATTCTACGTTGTTGGCTTCTTGATCATCTTTTTTGCATTCTATAAATATTCTTGACTTTTCTTTCTGGAGTATGATTAAATTTGTTGAAAACAGTTTATTTCAGGTCTTCTTTTAAGCATATGCTGAAAACTCATAGAGACAATAGTACAGAATATATCCTAAGAAAATTTGCCCATCAGTGTTTCAAATACTGGTCCATTATCACTATTGTGATGAGTTGTGTCTTAGAGTATTTTACAAAAATTCTATTTTAGATTATTTGATGTCATCGGGTAGCCATCATGGCTTTGTTAGAGCATGTCCTAAAAATTAAATAGAAATGTGTTAATTTGTTACTGGATTAGCCAAAATATTTCTTTTAGGAATGGGGACTTCATAAAATACAAAAGAATAACCCTTGGATCTCCTTCACTAGCAAGCTTTGTAATAAAACAAGAGAGAAAGTTAGTATATTTCAACACTTCACGTGAGATGGTTAGATAATTGAAAGATAACGAATTAATTTACTTAAGACTATAGTTAGAGGCAAGGAGGGTAATCACTGCTACTGACACAAGGAGTAGGTTGTAACAGGCAATGGGTGTGTCATGTTTCTGTTTTTACTTCTAGAGCAAAACCTAGTTTCTTCATATAAGAAAAAGTTTATGCTATTTTGGGGAAGAATCATTATGAAATCTTGTGTGTGCCATGTTGCTACTTTTACACACCTAAAGTATGCCCTAATTTTTACATATACATAAAAACAAAATGTTATATTCTGGAAGAAGCGATCAACATTTTTATGGCTCTTATCCAATTATTTTAATAGTTTTCCAATTATGTGGAGTTTTTGTTCACTGGGATTATTTGATAATAGCGCATTCTTGACTCATATACAGTAAATGTAGTATGATGTCTAGACTGGTTATAATCTGCTAATTTATTTATACTTAGGGATCTCCTAAAAATAATTCTTTTGTAGTTGATTTTATTTGGAACTTCAATGTTCAAAGTTGGCCACCACATATAAAGTTGCATGGTTTCTATCATAGAGAATAAAGGAATTTCCTTTGATAACGTTCAAAAATTGACAGTTATAAGAAAAGATACTGAAAGGGACTAGGAATTGTTATACATTTTTAATATTTTGAGGGTTTTTGATAAACCAAGGCAAATAAACTTCACTTTACATCAAACATTTACTATTGACTTTCAAGTCTCAAATTCACCTTTTTAATATCTTCCTTTACTTCTCATACAATCAGGCAATTTTATCTGGACGGCCATAAAAATTAATCATCATTTATAGCTAGTTTATATGTGTCTGTCTCTTCGAAGTAAGCTGTCACATTTGGAAATTTTATCAGTTGGCAATTTCTCCTTCCAATTTAGATTTTCTGTTTCCCTTCCTTAGAGTCTGTGAACATTTACAAATAGAGAACAAGGATCGCTTTTAACTGCTCTTGACTCTACTCCAGGATATGCTTTGAAAATGTTCTAAAATCTATTCTTCTTTCTTTTCATGTATTTGAAAAGTCTTCTGAAGTACTTCTGAAAATTACATTGCATCAGGGATTTTCAGGGTTTATATATATATATATATATATATTTATGTATATAAAAATATATATATATAAATATAAATATATATATATATCAAGGCCATCTTTGAATTATACACAGCTAGGTTATCTGAATCATTTTTTTGGTCTTTGCTATCCTGTTGCTTGTAACAATTTTTTTCCAAAAGAGGGATTAACAATTAAGTCAACTCATTAGGATAGATAAGACTGTCCAGAAGGTTAAACAATCCATAAATTAAGTTCTTAACGTGGCTTTAGACTGAAATGTAAAAACAATCTGTAATTTCAGATTGTAGCCATAACATTATGAGAATTGGATTTACCTTCCTCCTGTTGAAAAAAAAAATTCTTTTGGACAATAACTAAAGGCATTTCTCAGGATTTTGATTTCTGAGAGAAGTGAAATAGGTCAGGCTAGCCTATAATTGTTCTGGTTTGCTGCTAGACACAAATACAAGAATCCATGTACAGAGAGGCAAACCCAAAAGAAACCCAGCAACGTCACAGCAGTGAGGAATGTAAAAGGAGGAAAGGAAAGGCTGAAGCAGCTTGAAGATACAGAAGCAGAGTTCTGGGAAAAAAGGAGAACTTTGCAGAAAAAAGGAGCTTTCGAAATCTAAGTTTCCTTTAACATCTTTGATGAGTAGTCGAATATGCAAATGTAGAGGGAAATTCTAAGAGGTCAGGTAAAAAACAACTGGATATCTGTAAGGTAAAAATTTCCAGAGCTCATACAAAAGCAAGCTCTAAGAGAATATACCAAACTACCCCTCACCAGAGTAAAGAGGTCATGATGATTCTTTAGCACATTCAGGAGAGTGACTTGTCACCAGAGAAGATAGTGATCTGAGTAAACTATCAGTGGAATGATGGCAACTCTAGACCTGCCCAGGAAAGATTTTTTAAATGACTCAGATGGTTGACACTGATCTGTAAGTAAAAATTGCCTGCCAATACAAAGTCCAAGACATAAAAAAAATAAAATAAAATTATAAGATTCCAGAGTCTTATCTATATTAAATCTGTAATGTTTAGCATAAAACAAAAACTATGGCTTATGTTAGGTAGAAAATGTAACCAAAAGCAAGAGAAAAATAATCAACAGAAATTAGAACCATATACGACTTAGGTTATGGAACTAGCAAATGCATTACACGGCTATATAAAAATATGCAAAGAATAACATGGACAAAATAAAAAGATAAATAAAAAATTTAAAACCAATCAACTAAGTAGAATTCCTAGATTGAAAAATTAAGTATCTCCATAGAAAGTGTAACTAGGTGGGATTAACAATGCATAAGATGCTATACACACGAAAATCGGCGAATTTGCTATTTAGTAATGAATCTATTAAAAATGAAAAAAAATAAATTAACAGCACCAGTGATCTGTGGAACAAAATAAAGTTATCTACATACATGGAATAGGATTTCCAAATGTGGTAGGCACAGGAAAACAAATAACCAAAAATTGTAAAGAAGTAGGAGCTAATATATTTTCAAATTTTAATAAAATTACAATGCTAGCCCAGCACCTAACAGCATAATAATTTTAAAAACCTGTAAAATAAAACACATCAAAATAAAATTGTCAAAAACCAGTGATAAAGAGAAAATCTTAACAGTAGTGAGAGAAGAAAAGGGGCAAATTAAGTAAGAAAAACAATTATTAAAATGTATGTATTTTGCTTATGGAAAATACACAAACAAAAAGTTAATGAAATAACACCTTGAAGGTGCTGAGAAATGTGACTGTAGTCTAAAATGTATATCCAGTGTATATTTCAAAAACAAACTTAAAATAAGACTCTTTCAGAAAAAACATGTGTGAATATAACTAGCCTTTTATGTATGTTTAATGTTTTTATACAGAAGCAATTAAATTTGTAATTTATAAACTGTGCCTCAAAAAATACCCTGTCTCCCATACAACCATAATTAAATTCTATAAATTGTTTAATAAATAAATGATACTATACCTATACATTTTTTCCCAGAAAACAGAGGTCACCATTAACCTGATACCATAAGTCAAAAAAAAATCATTTCAAGAAGATAAATCTGGAAAATAATAATACATTAAAATAGATACACATTTCTTAACAATAATCAATAGGAATAGAATCATATATGACATAGATGCAGTATAGCCATGAGTTTTATGACTGAAATGCACGATGGGTTTAACATTTGAGTACTAACCTATATACTATATCACTAATATATATATTTTTAAGGAACTATGATTATCACAAACAATGATAGGAAAACCTTTAAGAGAATGTTATACCAACTCAACTTGATAAAGAGGTTCTATGAGAAACTCTCAGCCAAAATTAAATTTAATGATGAAAGATTTAATGTTTAACATGAATGACAAGAAAATAATTCTCACTCTTATTATAAACTCATTCAGTAAGTCAAAATATGAAAACATAGGAACATTAGAATGAAAGAATTAAAAATGTCTCAATTAACAAGTGACACATGCAGACATATATATCCGCATATACTTTAAGGAATCTTGAAAAAGCTACTAGAACTTGTAAGTCAGCAAATTACTAAGAAAGTAATATTAATTTTTTAAAAAATAATTAAGGCTGTACACTACCTGATTTCAAGATATGGTATTAATAGAGACAATAATATGATGTCGATATAAAGATAGACAAATAGATCATTTTAATAGGATCAAGGGTCTAGATAGATAAAGTATCAATTTATCTTTCACAAAATTACAAAGGTAATTCAATAAGGAAAGTATCACCTGTTTAAAGAGTTTGACTAGAACAATAGCGTCTTTTACGGGGAAAATAATTAAACTTGGTTTTTAATTCACACCATACACAAAACAACCCAAAATAGATCATAGATCTAAACTTAAGTGATCAAGTATAATACTTCTAAAGGAAAAGATCAAACATCTATATAACCTTGGGGTTAATAAGCAAAACATTTTAAAAGAACACAAAGAAGTATAAACAATAAAAAATTATATACAGAATATATCAAAAATAAAAACTGTTTTCGAAAAAATATATCCTTAGTGAAATAATAAGGCAAGTCACAGACGGGAAGAAAATACTGGAGATGAATATATTTAATACAGAAAGACAAAGGAGAACCCCCAAAATAAAGGGAATTATCTTCTGGAGGCTTGTAATACAGGCTTCCACTGCTTGGTAAGTGTTCTAGAAACCCATTGGCATCAATGTGCCAAGTAGAGTTGTTGTGAGAGGTTGCATTCGTCTACAGTGAATTGTTCATTTTATTTTGTTTATTTATTTATTTATTTGGGAGATTCTTTCAAAGTGCCCATTTCTGATGGGTAAGTTATATGAACAACGTGCAGTAGATCATTGTACCTGCCTACACTGTGCTGAGTGTTCAGCAGTTTTTAACAAAAAACAGCATGACTTTCGTGCCCTTTCCTATTCACTGGATCTCAGCTCCAGTGCCTTTTTTTAGTACCCCCGGATGAAAAAATTCCTCAAAAAGGAAATGTTTTGCTGATATGGAAGAGGTGACAAGAGGTGCTTTTTTGTTTGTTTGTTTGTTTGTTTTTGACAAAAAACAGCAGACGCATTAAAAGGCATCAAAATTTATGAGTTTAAAAACTGTTTTTGAACGGTGGAAAAAGTGTCTCAGTAGGTGTATTGCATCAAATGGAGAGTACTTTGAAGGTGACTGAAGTTTAAACATGTAAGAGTAAATACACAATTAAAAAAAATAAATTCCACGTTTTTTGGGTCTTTGCTCATATATCTAAACTGTATAAAGAAATTTAAAATCCAAGTTGCTGTGAAGTTCATAATTTTGTCCTTCTGTATGGACAAAATTTAAAATAGTAAGAAGGAAATTGACTCAATTTTAAATTATAAAAAAATACTTAAATACACATTTTATAAAAAGAGAATACACAAATGACCAATTAATATTTGGAAAAATGGTCAGCATCATTAGGTATCAGGGAAATGTAAACTAAAACTATTATGAGATTTCAGTACAAATTCAATTAGAATGGCTTAAATAAAGACTGACAATACTAATAATGATAACTAGTTACTCACGTGCATTGCCTGTGACAATGTTTAAAATGACAGCCATTTAAAAATGCTCTTCTTATAAATTTAAACAGACATTTACCATATGACTCGACAATTCCAATTCTAGTTATTTGCCCAAGGCAAATGATAACATATGCCCACACAGAGACTTGTACACAAATGTTTGTAGCTTTTTTATTCCCATACCCACAATCTAGGAACAACCCAAATAGCCATCAACAGGTGAATGAATAAACATGTACAATTAAATGATACAAGCAATAAAAAGGAAAAAGCTACTGATACTCCATCACAACATGAATGATCTCAAAACACATTATGTTGAGAGAAAGCAGAAACAAAAGCATAGATATTCTTGAATCATTCATATGAAACTCTAGAAAGACAATTGAGATACCTATTGGCCGAAAGGAGGTCTATGACTGGGGCTAAGGATGAAGAAACAAGTTGATTGTGAAGGATCACAAGGAATTTGTGGTGCAAATGCTCTATGTCTTAATCATGGTGGTAGTTACCTGGCTAAATACATTTCTCAAAGTTCCTCCATGCACTAAAGTATGCACTAAATAGAGATGCATTTTATTTTATGTAAATTATCCTTTGATAAAGTGTATTATATTGGAAAAAATGAATTCAAAGCTGTATATCTGTTAAGAAAATTCAGAATTCCAAAATAAGAAATGTGAGGATATTTTTGTCTGTATATATCAATCTATACACCAAGAATATAAAATATTATATTGATGTTTTAATGAATCAATTTGATATAGTGTAATGGCATGATATCATAGAGATAAACCTGAAGCTAAAGGTGAGAATTTCTGAGTTCAATTCCAGTTCTGCTTATTACGGAATATGTGGTCTAGATCAAAGTCACTGAGCCCCTCCATGCCTCAATTTTGTACTTAATAATGAACATCATAATACAAATCCAGTAGCAAGCTAAGATATTAATGTGAATTAATCATTTGAAATTTCTTCACCAGGACTTTAAAGCACTATACAAAGATGGACTTAATGCTATATCATTAACACATTATTTATAAAACTAGACATTGACTTTGCTACAACTTATGCATGGAGTCCATGTTTCCCATAAGAGAGTTGCTTTTTTCTACAAGATCATTCAGAGAATGTTTGACTTTAATATTAGGTCATAAACATTTCAGTGAAAGAGATGAGAGATTTTTGGAAAAAAATTAAATGGATGGCAAGTTAGCCTCCAAAAAAAAAAAAGGTATAATCACAAACTAGAAAGAAAACATATACTCCCCTTTTGATTATGGATGAGATTTGTTGTCTACTAATATGTCTAAGTTTGGTGTTGGAACTGAAGTGGATTTATTTTGATATATTCTAATATATTTGTATATAAGTCTACTTGAATGTAATAGCTGGGTGCTAGACAAAGTTTCAGTGAGGATACTTTTACCAATTTTTGTAATTACCTTGCACACATATGCTAAATATACGTTGATTTTGCTATATGCCAAATTTTTTCATTTTTATCCAGCATATGAGTGTACTTTGTATTATAATGAATAACCAGCCACAGCAAACCTACTGTAGAAAATAATAAGCTGTGATCATAAATAATTCTTATCCTCTTGTTGCAAAATAAACAGGATCACTTATTTAGGTCTAAGTAGCAAAAATAAAATAAAAGCAAATTTTCGTGGAATTTTAATGGGCGAAATAGAGGGAAAAGGAAAGAATTTTAGTTTTATAGATGTATTCTATTCTAAATAAGGTGAGACATGTTAACACAGTAGAAGATTGAAAAGTCAAACAAGGAAAGAGTTATTTAGCTAAGTAAAATGGTTTGTGATAAAAGATCAAATGGAAGACAACAAAAATTGTTAGCAGTTTCCTGGCAATGTTATTGCCAAGATAATACAGTAATGCTACTGAGAAATTCTAAGTGCCCTATTACTTGGGAAATGTAAAATCTTATGTGGACTAATCATTAGACGCAGATAAATTAGACAAATTCCATAGTAATTGGAAAGAACTTGGCTTTCTGAAGGTTCTGTGATGGCAACAGCTTTTCAGTGAATGAATTTAAGCTGCAAGCCTGCTTGGTCAGTAGACCAGAATTTGCTCTTGAAATGAATGTTAATAAAAATCCATTGTTTCTTTTCTATAATGCCTCACTTTAATCCTAAATTATGTTTTTACTAAAGAAAAGTGACTTATTTACCTCCCCCTGCTCAAATTAATATTTTACTGTCTGTTTAGCATTGGGAAATAACCATTTTTGTAGTTAATTTAGTTTCTTGATTTCAAGTTGGTCTCATTTTTTGAATCCTGAAATAGCTTAAAAAGAACTCAACTACAAAAAATTCCAATCAAAAAGCAATCACTTTCCAACTAGCTTTACAAGAACTGATTTTCTATTAAAATACTCAAGCCATGTTTCAATCACAAGGCGATAAAATTCTCATTTTTAAATTGTATCTAATGAGACTTAACCACTCCAAAGTAAACACACACCTAACATTTTCTAATTTTAAGACACCAAATTTTTAAAACATGAGAGAGAGATCAGATTATTTTAACACATAGAAGTTTAATTTTCTTTTTGGCCTTTCACTTTTTAAGGTCAAAATCCTTACTTTATCCAATCAAAATATACTATCAGTACATAGTACTATTTTAGGCAAGATTTGGAACAATAAAATACTGTACCTGACTGTTTTACACAGACCTTACAACTAACTTTACAAGATTTTACAAGAGAAAACTCACATATAAGTTGACATATAAAAAAAGCCAATGAAATGTCTAATTCATAATTGGTAAGCTGACATATAAAAAAAACCCAATGAAATGTCTAATTCATAATTGCCCAAAGGATGGAACAGATGGTGCAGTGTTTTGGGTTTTGTTTTTGTTTTTGTTTTTTAATTTTAGATAAGGATAAGCTGCTCTTATGCGTTTTAAGAGAGGTGAGACTTTATATTTTTATTCAAATATCTTCATGTATCTTTTGTATGCCAGTATCTGAGTTATTCTTAAAGACTCAAAGATAAATAAATTCACACCCTGTAGTTTATAGTTTAAGGACTGAAACACACATATAAACTGACAGTTACAATATTACTTAAACTAAAAAGAATGAGAAATGAGATAGAGAAGGCAGTTTAATGAATGGCATGAGCAAAAGAAGGAAATAGAGTGTGGGAGACTTGCATTTGTTGAATATCTACTGTCTCCTAGAAATATTTTCTATATCATTCATTAAAATAACACTCCAAAGCATTATAATTATTATTAATCTCATTTTAGAGATGAAAAAATGAAAGAACAGAAAAAATTAAGTAATTTTCCCCATGTAAATGGTAGGGTTGAGATTTGAATTACAGTCTGCCAACTCCAAAATCCTTCTTTCTCCCAAATGTACATGTTTAGGGAGATTGCAGTCCTAAATGTAATACTACATGGGTATAAGCTTGCACTAATTTCTAATTGGTAACTTTCTAACATTAGGAAACACTAGACCTAAGATCTACTTCCTTGAATATGTTTAGGTTCTTTATATGCCTCTGTGAATTTTTTTTACAAATGGGATATAAAAAGAGAGGAATTTATGTTATTATAACATCTACACCAAACTTTTGATACTTTCTGCTCAGAAACTTATGGCAGAGTTGATTTGGGGGAAAGGAACAGAATGTTTTGAACAGAAGACATAGAGGCGACATTTCTGCTCTAAAACCTAAAATTAAAACTTAGGTATTATTCCTGTTAGCGATTGCTGCATGACTACTGCATAGTTTCAGGGCTTAAAACACCTACTTTTACTTTCTCACAATTTTGATGACAATAAATTTGGAAACAACTTAGCTAGACAGTTTATCTCTCTCCAAATTGGCATAGTCTGCAGAGATTTGGGCTAGGGAATCAATTGTAAGGTGATCTCTTCACACACGTGTCTGGCATCTCAGTGCTCCTTGGCTTCTCTTTCTTTCTCTCTCTTTCTCTCTCCACATGGTATTTAAGTCTACTTGGCATTTTAATGTAACTTGAACATCTCACATCTTGGACTGACTTCTTATAGAGCATTGACTACTCCCAGAGTAAGAATTCCAAGAGAAAAAAGTCCAAGAAGCTCGGGATAAATTGAAGGGATTATTATGATCTAACCTCAGAAGTAGCAGAATGCCACTTATGCATATCTTATTTGTCATCAAGTCATTCAGGCCAGTCTAGATACAAGGGGAGAGGAAGAACAGGTTCTTTTTCTTCATAGGTATACGTGCACAGAGGGTGCTCCATCTTAAAGACAAGTTTCCACTGACATGGAATAGTCCTAATATAAATCACAATTGAGGTTTATTAATCAACCACCATCTAATGTACTCAAATTTGGAAGTATTTTTATCATGAGTACGTAAATTAAGCAAGTGGAAAACAGCATACACTCCCCACTAGAAATGATATTAGCCAAGATAAGCAAAGATTCTGTCAGCTGATAAAGTGATCTATCCAGAGAACCCCTGTTTTGTAAGAAGATGTAAAAAAGAAGTTTGGAAATGTAGATTAGTTTGATTGGAACAAATGCATAAAAGTGTTAATAAGCTTAATCTGTGATATGATGCTCAGATTATTGGTCTAACATTTGAATCTTCAGTTTGACCAGTGAGATACAATGGGTGAGATTTTCCTATTATCCATTGGCTGAAAAAGTTTAGTAAGCGCTTGTTCATTCAGCTTGAGTCAAATCCAGTAATCAATAAGATCACTACCCTCAAATCTGTATAAACATGATTTGATAACTATCTATCTGAATCATCTGCAACGCACAATAAAACTTCACTCAAGCCCAAGTCTGATTGCATTCCCAGTAAAAATAAGACAGAATGACTAAGTGACAAATTTAATAATGATGACTTTCCACCCAGTTCAAAATCATCTACATTGCTACACACACGTACACATTAACAGAAATCATATATTTTACTTTGATAAATATATCTGTGAACAGACAACAAAGGCATTGGTAGTTTTCCCGTTTTAGCTCCTCAGAGGATGTTCACTCATATAAAATAGAAATGATATGTCAAAGAAAACTTGCAATAGAAAAGTCAAACCATCAGGTAGACTTTACGTAAGACTATTGAGATAGGAGAGAGAGTAAACTCAACTCCACCAATACTAAAAGTGGGAGGATTTTTAAGCATTGGAATGAGCTGGTAGGACCTTAGAGAAGAGGTTGGTCATGTAATCAGGCCATCTATATTTGCTTATTGCTGATTACAGAAGTTAGGTACCTACTTTTCCACCAAAACTGGGAGACAAGGCATTCTCTTTCTTGATGATTGTATTTCAAAGGAATGGCTACCAGGTCCTTGAGAAAGATATTTCTGGGTTGTGAAACTGGTAAGACAGTGGGACTGAGAAAGGAACAAAGGAAGGATTTACAATGGATATTTTTCTAAAGTAAATCTCTAAGAAAAGAAAGGTCAGTACTTATTGTCAGGAAAAAACACCTATTATTTGGTCAAACAGAGTGGAATGTCAAAGCCATTTTGGTCAGATATATAAATACACCAAAGCTGGGATGTGGCATCTAGGCAGCCATACCTCAAAAGGGATTCTAAGTAATTCACATAAAATATACAATCTAAGAGATGAATCTTGTGCCACAGCAAGGACTTTAAACTGTCTAATGGACTGGGACACATCCCTCAGCTTCAGTTTCTCCCTCCAGCCAAGCTAGAAGAGAAAGTAATTGTTATGATGATGTCCTGCACAGAACAAAAACCCCAACCTCTATCCAGTATTATCCAAGCTTAGAAGAAAACCCCAAAGCATTAATTTTGCAATATGTAGAGAATACTGGATTCAGCAATCATATATACTTTGTTAAAAGTAATTTACAACCTTAAAATTACATCTTATACCAGCCATGCCGCTTCAGGCATTTCAGTTGTACCTAAGATTCTGTAAAATAGAATCCCCTCACAGAAGAGTTGTCAAGCTCTCAAGCCTCAGAAAGTTTGCCCTAGGGAGTAACACTGTGGTTCTGAAAAATGCTATGTGTTTTACCATTTCTGAAATATTCTGCTTGTAAATCACACAGAGCATTGCTGGCATTTTGTAGGGAGCATTTTCTAGGGAGCTCAGCCTCTAGAATAAAGTATAGAAAAAAACAGAAGACCAAACAACAGGCACTTGCCATCAAAATTTATTCATAAAAATAAATTCAAAGGTAAATAAACTTGTGCATGCTATATATTGTATGCTGTAATCATAAGACAAGTATTTTAGGATGGTTCAGAAAGGTTTTAAGTTTTTCCCCCCAAACTCTTTGTGTTGTCTGAAATTTCACAATTCTGCATTCATAGATTTTGCTTGAGTTTGTGATCTCAGTAAAAATACAAATGTCTTCAAAAAGTGCTCAGCCTCACTAATCATCAGAGAAATGCAAATCAAAACCACATTGATATAGCACCTAGCACCAGTAAGAATGGCCATCATTAATAAAACAAAAAACAATAGATGCTGGCGAGGATGCACAGAAAGGGAGCACTTCTACACTGCTGGTGGGAATGCAAACTAGTTCAACCTCTATGGAAAACAGTGTGGCAATTTCTAAAATAACTAGAAATTGTCCTTCCATATGACTCAGCAATCCCCCTACTGGGAATATACCCAGAGGAACTCAAAAAGTTCTACCAAAAAGATACCTGCACATGCATGTTTATTGCAGCACTATTCACAATAGCGAATACATAGAACCCACTGTGCTGCCCATGAAAACTGTGATACTTATAAATGATGAAATATTACACAGCCATAAAGAGGGACAAACATATGAACTTCACAACAACTTAGACAGATTTAGAGTTTCTAGTACTCAGTGATCTATCACCGAAACAAAGAACTGAGTATCACATGTTCTCACTCATAAGCCAACCCTGAACATTTACCATAATACTGTAAGAAAGGGATTGGCAGTAGCAGGACACTGCCAGGGGAGGCAGGGTAGAGCACATACCATCAATAAGGGTACCTAATCTCAAACTAGGTGAAATGGGAACCAAAGAGAGGCCCAAACTTTACCTGTACGATGACCACTTGATACCTAATCCTGAATTGTACCCCACATATTTAAAATAAAAAAATACAAATGTCTCAAACAAAAATTAGAGTGTACAATTATGATACACTGGTCCCTCAGTACACTAAAGCATAATGATGTTGGAGAGTAAGAGTCACCAACTCATGACTCATGGCGAACATCTTGGTTGCTGAAACAATAGTTTCATTTATCATAATAATACCATAGTAACAAACGCAACTCTTTTGTTTTAGCAACTCAGATTTGGGGGTAGTTCATTATGATTAGCATATCATAACATACACTGATGTATATAGACAGTAATGCTTAAAATTATTCAAAAAACAAGCAAATTAAACCTAAAGAAAGCAGAAGAAATGAAAACCGAAAATCATGTAAATAATGTAATAGAAAACATAAATTTATAGACTTAAACACAAATAGCTAAACCTGGTTCTCAGAAGAGAACAACATTGATGCACTGGTGAGACTAATTAAGAAAGGATAGTAAATTAACAAATATGATGAATGAAAAAAGGGAGATCACAATAATCTACAAACATTAGAAAGACAATATGATTCTCATACATACATGTATGTTTGCTTTATGTATGTCTTACTTAGTTTGTATGTCTTACTTAGTTACTTATGTATGTCTTAGTTCATCAAACCTAAAGTCTGATGAAGCTGAGAGACATATCAAAGTCATCTTGGTCAGATATATAGATAATATACCAAAGCTAGGCAATTTTATATAGGAAGACACAAGGAACCCTAAATAAATCAATAAAATATACACATTAAGAAATGAATTTTGCCACAGCAAGGACTTTAAACTGCTTAGTGGACTGGGACACACCCCTCGGCTTGAATTTCTCCCTCCAGCCAAGGTGAAATTGACCTGAGAATTATGTGACCAGTACCAGGTAAACAAGTTTGAACTAGCCTCCTAGATAACTAAAAATAGACAACCCAGCCAGCCAAACACTAGGCATATGGACTGGCTTCTGATAACATATGTGTGACTGAGCCCTGTAAATACCAGATTACCCAAGTAAATGCAGTGCAAATGACCGACCCACAAAATAATTACTAAATAAACTCTTGGCTTTTAAAACATACTTAAATTTTGAAGTACTTTGTTATGCAGCAAAAGCTAATTGATATACTTATATTTTAAAAAAGAACATTGCCCCCACTGTAACATCATGCTTAAAAGCAATAAAGCTTCTAGAATAAAATCTAGGAGAATACCTTTGTATTCTCTGGGTAAGGAATTCTTAAACAGTACAGAAAACATGAGAAATATAGAAAAATATTGACTAATTGAACTGCATTACAATTAAGATTGTTCTTATTTAAAAGACAAGCTTAAGGACTTGAAAATGCAAGGGGCAGAGTGGAAGAATAAATGTACAACTCTTGCGGTCAATATATGGCTCATATGTAGACTATGTAAAAAATTATGTATCAATGATAAAAAGAGATGCCCTTAAAAAATAGGCAAAATATTTGAATCCTTTACAAAAGATGACATCAAAAGGCCAATAAACGTGAAAATGTGGTTAAATAATTTGTAATCAGTACAATTACAATTTAAACTGCTTTAAGAGATATGACAAGTTCTATGGTAGGTGGAAGAAGTTTTCAAGACCAGCAACTCTTGAAGAATGTCTGGAAAAGACAGAAAAATGAATAAAATTGCATTTTTGAAAGTATCAGGAAGCTGCTGAAGCAACCCATGACCAAAAGGTCTAACATATGCAGACAAGAAAAACCTAAAAGAAGTGAACTGCAGGCTTATTTTCATTGGGAGCACACACCAGTTTTCATGCAGGAAAAGGTGAAAAATTCATTTCTAGTTTATGCTTTCTTCCTGTGTTGTAGTAACTATTGGTGGCAAATAATTTCTGAAACATGTATTGGAAGGAGGTTTTTGACATAAAATAAAAAGTTTACCTTGACTTGACTTGATTCTAGGTTAGTTGATCAATAACATTGCATTATATTAAATCGAAAATGCAAAAGTAACATGGATAAAGCCATAACGTCAAGATATCTGTGCTTTTAGTTCTTATCCAATATATGATTGACACCTGATATGTTAAGATTTTCTGTGACCGGAAGTACTAAGGAGATAGAGCTTCTCTTAGTAACAATGAATATATCTTTCTCTTGAACTCCTGAAGTTTTTTCCTCTTAACTTTAACCACAGAATTTGAGCAAAGTTATTTTCTACAACCTTTTCCACAAATTCCTTTTTTGACCCATTTTGACATCTAAAGAAAGTTCAAATCTGTACCTACTTGGAAAGCTAAGCAATATGTTTGGAATGCAGATTCCATCTAGACATCACAAACATAAAATAGGCTACGAGAAAAATAGACTTTAGAATTTGAGAGTTAATCATTACCTCTATGAAAGCTTTTGGGAAAAATTTTGATAACTCGTAAAAACTTTTGGTTTTGTAGCGAAATCGAAACATCCTCCTGCCCCCATGTCAAAGAGGTTATAATGAACTTTTAAATATTGAAGTGCCCAAGGTTAGTAAAATGGAGAGAAGTACAGACAACATTCAAAACCAACCTTAAATTATTATATACCTCATGTTTATAAAACACGATTCACGCCGGGCTCGGTGGCTCAGCCTGTAATCCCGCGCCTTTGGGAGGCTGAGGTGAGTGGATTGCCTGAGCCCGCGGGTTCGAGACCCGCCTGGGCAGCGAGACCTCATCTCTACAATAAATCAAAAAATCAGCCGGGCATGGTAGCGCATGCCTGTAATTCCGGCTACTTGGAAGGCTGAGGCGGAAGGATCGCCGGAGCCCAGCAGGTCGAGGCGCGGTGGCCGGAAGCGGCCACTGCACTCCAGTTTGGGCGATCGAGTGAGACTCCAACTCAAAAAAAAAAAAAAAAAAAAAAAAAAAACACGATTCACTTGTACAGCATGTCATGTGTTGTCACATTTAATTTTATTGTGTTTTAATCTGCCATTTTAGCACATCCACTTGAAACTCCAGTCTTATGAATATTTTCCCCATAAGAAGCAAATACAAGAATTTGTTAAAGAAACTAGCCTTACTAACTGGTACTAATGGATTTTGAGAAAAATTTTCAAGGTTTTTATGAATACCATCCATTTTATGTCATATTTTCAGAATTTAAAAAATGTGGGGTGGGAAATTCCCTGACAGCAAAGAATTTTAGAATTACAGTTGACTTTGGTGAGAACTTATTAGTTGGTCACTGAACTGGGTCATATTTTAGGTGAACATGGAATCTAGAAATCTTTTGTGGGGCTAATATGAGAATTTGGAGGTACATATATCTATGGTTTATTTTCATGCAGCAGAACCAATTAGGATATCTTCATAGCTTATATAAGGAAATGATAAAAGCGTTAGGGCTATAGCATGATTTTACCAGTTTTAACATTTAATAGGCATTTGAGTCTAGATATTTGATAGGTAAATAAAAATGGAGAAGAAAATTTCAAGGAACATCATTTATAAACATACAGATTCTGGAGAATTACCAAAAACCAAAACATGGAAAGTTCCTGAAAAATCATATGAGATTTTTTTCCCAAGCCATCAATATATTTTTATATCAAAAAGAAAAGACTCCTATTAGGGTAATTTCAAAACCCAGCTTATATAAAATTTAGTACAACAAATATGAAAAATATTCACTTATTGCTTTACAATGTGAGAAGTATTGTGAAAAATAAAAACAAGATAATATTAAACAAAAACAACCTTCTCTACAAAAGAAATAGAAAAGCTTTAATAGTCAAAGAAATAGATGTTGAAAAATTCACATCTGTTTTTGGAGAATCCATTTGGAAAAGAGAACATAGACCTATGGGATAAAGAACTCAGCACTGGTAGATAAAATTAGTTTTCTCAATATATTTCAGAAATTTTCTAGGAGACAAAACTTTGTGTTATTGCAGCAGTTTTTGAGGAATGGAATTTCCATTATTGAGCATTCTTTATAGATTTTTTGAGCCCAATATGAAGCAAACCTTTATTAAAGAGTTCTCTAAGTGCTAAATGAGCAGCCCCAATAAATAGTGAGTTCCTCAGTAGTAAAATATATATGCATAAGCCTGACAAGCATTTGGCAGGGCTGACTTTTCAGATTCGTTATAAGATGTAGAGTGTCTTGGAAATGAATCAGCTTTGGTGGCTAGATTTTATTCATGAAACCAACAAGTCAGTAGACTAGAACTAATTAATACAGATAGAAAAACTAAAGAAAAATGTACCCCTAATCAACCCAGGGACACTGTGGAGAAGAATGCTCTGGTAGTACAACCTTAAGTTTAGCACTCACTCAAGTGGGGGTGGGGTGCTGCTCTAGACAGCTGTACTTCTCCTGAAAGCAGTAAAAAGGAGGTAGGTCTGTGACATGCCAGGGTTGTGAAAGGAACATTGCTGAAGCAATGGACTTAGATCTACCGGACAAGGTGAGATATGTGAAAACAGTGAGCTTGGAAATAGCATGTCAAGAATTATTGGAGGAAGTGGAACAATAGGGCCTCAAGGTACAGGTAAAATCAGGTCAAGGGGAGGGAAAGGCATTTTAGGTAAAAATTTAATTCTAAAAAGTACTCCTTTGAATGAATGGTCTTCACTTTGGTGCGATGCTGAAAGCATGCTTTTGTTTCTTGATGTTTTGATTGTGTCATGTTGGCATACATTCAGGGCAATTACAGTGTTGATGAACTATAGTGTTTCAGGGCCAAGATTCAGGCCCATATGACCCACTGATGTCGTATCAGAAAAAAACCCTTACGTAGTGGAGGCAGTGTGATTACATAGGCTGAGTGAATAGACAGAGGCAGAGTAGTGCCTTGCATACTGACAAGGATCACCTGATTTGTACCCCTGTGGTATAGTCATATATTCATTCCTTTTTCAGTGCTTTATGAATATGGCAAGACAGTGAATAGAAACAGAAAAAAAAGCAGATTACTGGGTAAATACACATATAAATTGAGGAAAAATTCTGAAGCATCAATTCAGGAGATAGAAAGATGGGCCTCAAATAAATTTCAAATGTCAACTATTGCAGTTTGTATAAGGGAATATTTCTGGAGAATCTAGAAATTTAGCCCAAACCAAAATTCAGTCACACTGCAATCCACTAACACTGTACTGGCAGTTCTGTTATAAAACTTTTGTTGAGTACCCGATGTCAAATTAGCAGGGAGTGGCAGTATGTGCCTGTAGTCCCAGCTACCCGGGAGAAGGAGATGGAAGGATCACCTGAGCCTGGGAGGGTGAGGCTGCAGTAAACTGTAATAGTGCCATCACACACCAGTCTGAGTAACAGATTGAGACTCTGACTCAAAAATTTTAAAATGTAGGAAAAAAGATAGAAAATCTGATGTTGATACAACTTGATTGATATATTGAGAAACACTTAGAGAACAAACCAGATTTTGCATTTGATTATTACTGATTTCATCTGAGAAACACCAGGTCAATACAGAAAACCGCACTGAGTTCAACAGAGTCATGCAGAAATATACAAAATGCACTCGTCTCAAACATCTACCAACTACCTCAGCAAACTGCTTGTGTTTTATGTTACAAGTCACATCTATTACTATCTGGTGATATATCTTTCTATCCAATTTCAGGTAACCCTCTTTCTATTGCTTGACGGTAACTCAAAAGCTGTAACACTTTTGATGCCCATTTTCACAAGGACACACATTTTTTTTCAAGGCAAAGTGCCATATTTATCACACTATTTATTAACCAGTTAATATATGTAAAACTATGTGACTGTTTTAATTAAGTTCTTATCTTTTTTTCTAATGTGGCACTAAGAAATATTTTGAGTATTGTGCCCCTAGCCTCAATTTTTTAAAATAAGCCCTATGGCTTTTATTGTGTAAGTTTGCATAATGTGGTGATTTTTAACAACATATGCATTATCTCAGAACAGGACTGACTGTATTATAAAAATCTTTTGTCCAGCAGTGGAAATGTTATTACATAGATTAGATGAATAGTCAATAAGTAAATATCTCAGAAGAAACTGATCCAAGCTTGCTGTGGATATCTGATTGTCACCTTGTAGTGGACCAAAAGAATGCTCAGTAAACAAAAAAACACCTGAGCAAAGAGGGAAAAGAGAGGAAGGAAGGAAGGAAACATAGAAAAGAAGAAAGGGAAAAGGGAGAGAGGGAGGGAAGGGAGGAAGAGAGAGCGGAAGGGAGAGAGAAGTAAATCGGTCATACTTTTCCACATGGCAAACCACATGACGCTGTGAGATAACCATTTTTTAATGATATTTATTCTCACCTACCATCCCACCTCCATCATATCCTTTCACCCTTCAAAACCACATTCAGTAATCAATGCACTGCAAGAACTCATTTTTCCACTCTCCTTTTTAATCTGACACCTCTTTAATCTGAAGAGCTGCTTAAAGTTGTTCTTGGATACTTGGCAGTAGTAAGTAGCCTAAGCCATCAAATCTAAGGCTATTGATTCAGATAGAACCACCTTTCTCTACATCTGAACTGAGGAGAACTTTATCAGATTAAACCAGATATGTATTCTCTGTAGTTGAGCTTCCAATTCATTCAGGAAAGCTCTCAGCATCCCAGTTACTCTCCCAGATGAATTAAATCTTCATCATTTATGGATCCTATATTTGCAAATTCATTTACTATCTAAAATTTATTTGTAGTCCCCAAGTCAATACTTGCAATAATTTCAAAGTTATGTATAGACATGTCCCAAGTAGTGAAAAATTTTAGTTGCCCAAAAGGATACATTCTAAGTTAAGGTCAAAATGACACACTCTACTTTTTATGTTCCGGCTCTCATACTGTAAAAAAAGTTTCCCTTCTGTTTTGTTTTGGGTTTTTTTTTTTTTTTTTTTTTTTGCAATCTATATAATGCTATGTTTGTGTTTTGTTTTTGTTTTTTGTACTTTTCGTACTTTTTTTTTGCTGATTTCACTGTTTAAAATGCCCCGAGTATAGCACTGAAGTGCTATCTAATGTTCCTTATCACGAGAAGGCTGTGATGTGTCTTAGAGTCCAATGTGTGCTAGATAAACTTTGTTTAGGCATGAGCTATTCACTGTAAGCTCAATGTTAATGAACCAAAAACATATATTAAATAAAGTTTCTTTAAACAAACACACACCTAAAACAAGGTTATGTATTTATTGGTTGACAAAAATGTGTCAGAGGCTCAAAGGAACCTAACCCTGTGGAGCAATACTTCAGTATTCACTAATTCAGTGTTTTCAGAAGTTTAATAAAGCATAGCTATTGTGAATAACAAGAAACTACTATAAAAATATTGTTGTTGTTTCTCTTCATGTGTCAATATTTCTGTATTTTCCCATCTTCTCTAGAGATTGACACAGTCTCCACATTGAACTAGCTAGGACTTATTTACTCAGATAACCTACAAGAAGAGTTGTGTTGTGTTGTGGTTAATGTTGATAAAAATGAATAATTACCAAAATAAAAAATTGTGTCTTATTTAGGGCCAAAAGGGGACCCTGTGTCAATTCTTCTGCTTTAAGTCCTGGGTGTTGACCCACCTGCCTAGAATGTATTTCCTTCTCGTGTTAGATGGATCAATAGAAGTTGTGGAAGCTTGATTTCCTTGAATTTCTTAATAAATATAGTTAATTGAGAATGCAAATAAAAAAGGACTATGATAAATTTATCATTATCACATATATAAGAATGCTGAGATTGTTACATAGAAAGAAGGGAGGAAGGGAGGGAGGAAAAGAGGGAGGAAGGGAGGAAGGGAAGAAAAAGAAAGGGAAAGAAGGGAAGAAAAAAGATTTTAATAGATTTCTATGCTATGGCATGAAGGAGCTGTTTGGAAACAAAATCAGGTGTTCAGTTATGCCATACAAATATGTTGATACTAATAAGATTAGGTAATTAAGAGACAAATTATTGTTTTTGTTTTGTATTGTTTCCTTCCCCTCAATTCCTTCTTCAGTTTGAAGGCGGTATCGAGGCATTCAAGATTCCTTGCCAAAGAAGAGCATTATTTATCAAAATGAAAATATTTTCTGTATCTTGAGACTCATGACACCCAATTTTTTAACATACACAAAAAAATTATAGTAAGGAATATACCATAAATATAGTTATTGAATTCATCCTGTGAGCATCTCTACCAACACATACTATAGTCCTCTGAATATTATTATCTGGGAGAGAAGCAATTACAAGTACTATTTGTATAATATATGCTTGTAGTTTGAAAAGTATAATCATATACATTAACTCAAGTTAATAATTGTCTTCTCAATTATTTATCTTGCTACCTTATCTTTACATATGCACACATATACTCATAAATAATTATTTGTTATATATTCATAATATTAAATAGCAACTACAAAATATATCAAATTAGGACAAAATTTTTAATCCCATTTATGGATAAAAAATTAACATATATAAAGTCAATTTCCACAGGAAATTAGATTAGGGCACACTAGAACTGGATTTTAACACATTTTTTTCTTAAAAATCTCTATTTAGTTTTCTATATGTGCCTTATTATAAATATGATAATATTTATTGCTATGGATTATTTAAATATAATACTGAGAACACAATATTTTTATGTCTTATGAACTGGAAATTTTTTTCATAACCCTATTAACATGCTACAGTTTGCATTTTCTAAGAAAATTATTTTGTTTGCTAAAAATTGATTTCAACAGGTATATTCTTCCACATAGAATAAAAAATTACATAGTTAAATTTTACTTTCTGGAGCTTATTTATCTTATGGAATTCTAGTAAAAGATTTGGCGACAGTACTTATTTTCAAAGTGCCATGAAAATTAAATCTCATTTTGAAAAATAATATTTTCAAAACCAATAATCATTGGAAGACAATGATCTTTGCTGATAACATTTAGAAATACTTGCTTATCCTGGCAATCTTAACCAAAATCTTCAAAATAATGTAGTTTATAAATGGCTTCTCAGAAATATAACAAAGAAATTACATATTTGCCTGTGGTGACTATTTAACAAACTGTTAAATGGTGATTCCTTTGGTTAGAGAAGCACAAATAAATAGAATGCCAACTGAGCAATATGCTAAGATTTAAGTTTACACCAGAATTCTGAAACATATTAGAAATTGTTTTATTTTTTAATTTTAGTTTTAATGGAAGTGAGCCATCTGTCTGCCAATATCTAGAATGAGCAGAGTCCATTAGAAGAATTATTAAGTTACTATCCTGTGGTGTTGAAATGTAGAGTGCATATGGCAATTCACATCTATAAAAATATTTTTATTTCTTTTGATTTTTTCCCATAATTACAGATGTTTATTTACTCTTTGTGGGTAGCCTCAAAATGTAAAACTTCAATAATATAAAAAGTCTGTTCTATGCTCTTAGATTGTAAAAATAATAATGAGCACAAGAGAAATGAGCTATTAATCTTAAAATCATCTTTAACTCATAGGATTGTTATAAGATTAATTAATTTTTTTTTTGAAAGCAGGATTTATTGAGGACAGAAAAGCTCCCACAGCGGGAGGGGACCCAAAAGGGTTGCCCCAAGATTAATTAAATTAATTGAGAATATTAGGAATGGTTTTGGCATATGGGAAGCACTACATATTTACTAACTTAATATGTTTCTATATATAGTTTCATAATATTTTAAAATAACAGTATTATGGGAAAATATATATATGAAAAAATATTATGCTTACAAATCTTAAGATAACATTCAAAAAATGTATCTAGCTTAAAAATAAACACAATAATATTTACATACATTATATAACATTTAAATAACACAATAGAATTTACTAAAATTATGTAAAGGGAAATATAGATATTAATATAGATATATCTTCCTCTAAAGAGCCTACCTATTGTTTCCAAGTATACTTGGACTATTACAATAATTAACCATTTAGCAGGCTACAAAGCAAACCTTTGTAAATTTGTTTGAATGTAAAAAAAAGTTTTAATGAATTCAGAAATCAAAATCAAAAGAATAGAAAGAAATTATGTGTATCTGAAAAATTAGAAGAAAACAAGTAACAACAAAATTCTTCAAATACAATCTCTCTATTAAAAAATCATGAAAAATTACAAGATACAAGTAACTGAATGACAATTACATTTCAAAAGTTGTAAGAAATATCTAAAATGATATTTAAAAGATCATTATCTTTTAAAATATCTAAATATTCAAATATCTAAAATGATGTCTTTTTTGAGTAAAATTATAAGAAGCCAAGACAGGAAAAAATATCAGATAAGAATACAATATATGCAAAAATATATCAATGGTAAGATTTTTTTTAAAAACTTAAAAGCAACAAATAAGAATCCGGAATGCAGATAGTTAAAGCAGAAACACTACACATACAGGAATTTTAAACATCAGCAAAGTTGAGAGTCTTAGAATTCAATTAAACCTCACCCTAAATGTAAAATACAATGGAAAGATCTAGATATGAATGAATTTTAAAAGGCATAACTTTTCTAGCTTTCTCAGTACTAAAAGTGACAGAGTAACTACTGTAATATATCACATCATAGGATACATGCTGTCAACACAGCTTATCACTGATGATGCTGACCTTGATCACTTGGTTAAGATGGTGTCTGCCAGACTTCTCTACTGTAAAGTTACTGTTTTTTCTCCTTTCCATAATTTCTATAATTTGGAAGCAAATCCCTAAGTCCTTCCTGTTCTCAAGGTAGTAGAGGGAGGAGTGTAGACATATTCCACCTCTCGGTGAGGATGGTATCTTACTTGCAATATTTAGAATTCTTCTGTGATGAAGAGTTATCTTTTCTCCCTATGTACTTATCTATGCAATCATTTGTTTACATCAGCATGGACTAATGTATATTTATTTTGTAATTTGGGTTGCAATTTAATACCATATTCTTTATTTTGTTGCCCAGCTTGTTCCAGCTTTGTCCATTGGGTATGTTTTTCAGGTTGGCTCCCATATCCCTTGGGCATATCTATTTATATTTTAAGCACATCTCTGCCTTTTGGCGTCACTAGGTGGTTATAGTCTCATCTGACATTTTTCTGTGCTCCAGTCCTAGAATCAGCTATTTCTTCAAGGAGCCTGGTTCTTTTTATTGGACAATGCTGTTTAGAAATCAAGACCTGGTACCAGGTGTGCTTGTTGCTACTTCCAATCTATCTACTACTATCTATCTACTATCACTGCTTCCAGGGCCTTTGGGCAGACAGAGGTAGAAAATGTATTGCACATACTAATTCCTTTTTATACACATTTCCATAATTTTATCTGTATCAATCCATAAGTCTATGTGTTTAAGCTAAATATGAGCTCATACTAATATCTTCAATTCTAATCAGCACTGCAGGAATCATTCATTCTAGCTTTTCCCTCTTGATTGTTTGCAACTTCTTTCTTCTATTGTGAGAAACCTGACTCCGAATGCCCACTGTCCATTTACTTTTTGTACTTTTCCAGTATACATGTAAAGTAAGTTCAGATTGTTAAGTGATATGCCCTGCTCTACTCCTGTGGATCACGAATTTACCAACTAGAGTACAGAGCTTATATACAGTCCTCTTTTTTTGACATTTTCCCATTAAAACACTGCTTTTGGAGTTTACAAAAGAGTCTGTCACTTTGATTATGCTAAGCCTTTGGGCATTAAGGATTTATCTGTTTTACTCTGATGTAAATAAAGCTAAACAAGAGCTTTCAGAAAGATTTATTGTGCTGTGGTGTTTTCAAAAAAGAATATATTCTAAAAGAGATTAAAACTTAATGGCATTTTCTTCCTTGTTAAGTTTACATGTTTTGGATCTCACACAGTTTTTATCAAGCCAAGACGTTTAGTGAGTGAGTATTCCTCCATTCTTCCAAGCATGGAGGTTCCAGAATGATTTCAGTTACAAGCAGACACTGTTTCTGGTGACTGGCAGAGGAATTCTGTTAGAGTGACTGACAGAAGTGCATAAGAAGGCCCTCTTCCCCAAGTTAGCTTTGAACAACATTTTGTTACACCTCTCTGCTGAAATTCTTATAAGAGGAACTGATGTCATCTGCAAAGTTCTACATTTTTACATACAAAAGCAGAGGGGCTTTCTCCCTAGTACACACTGATCTAATTAGGTGAGTTAGCAGAGGGCCTCAAAGGGACATTGAGATTAGCAATACGACAGGTGTCAACGTTGTAGTTTTGTGGAGCAGGGAGGGGAGAAGTCTAAGGAATATTTAAAATGTCTAAAAAATTTTTAAGCTGAATTAAAATCAGTTGAAGCAAATGTTTATATCTTAGTTGTGTAACTGTTTTAGTGTTGTTTAAATAAATATTAATTGAATTAAAATTGCATCCTGATATTAAGCAACAGGCAAATAAGTTTTTAAATTGGAGCATTGGTAATGGATCAGAGATATTATGAGAAATGAGAGAAACCAAATGAGGACAGCGGGTGGGGTTTGCAAAAGAACTTTTCTAAATTTTAATTTTTATTATGTAAATTAAATGTCCCACATTGTTTTTATTTAAATCTTATGTCTTCTCAAATTTACTTTATATAGAGTGATATTCAGGGATCTGTCAAGTGTAGAGCAGAGCTGAAAACTGAACTGCAAAGTGTAAGAGCAGTCAAT
This sequence comes from Cephalopachus bancanus, assembly GCA_027257055.1. Lineage (NCBI taxonomy): Eukaryota > Metazoa > Chordata > Mammalia > Primates > Tarsiidae > Cephalopachus > Cephalopachus bancanus. The sequence goes on from JAPVLO010000012.1 coordinate 5,068,596, forward strand.
TAAGACAACATGCCAAAAGGGAAGTTTCCGTCAAGCTTTTATTCACTTACTGCCAGAGTATAAGCAGAGGTCAAATAAGAGAAAGCCCTGAATCCCTCAGCGTTCCACTTTTCCCTTTGGAAAAGAAAAGCCTCTGCCAAAGACTCTCATAAAAATACCTCTAAACAGGAGCATCTGGGATGCAGGGATGCAGACCGGCATCGACAAGGGCATGGTCAGCCAACATGGCCCAAGTCCTTGACTCAACTTTTTTCAGTGACTGCGGTGCACTGGGTATGTGCCACATCTGGTGTGGGAAGGCAGCTGTTCCCCAGGAGTGTTATTAATAATTATCACTGTTTATTTTTAAGTGTTTTAAAATGTGTTGTCTTTGAAAAATATATCTTTTTTCTTTTTCTTTTATTTATTTTAAATGTTATTCTAGGTTTAAAAGACTGAAATGAGCAAAAAAATATTAAGTATCCTAGCTAAGAAACTCTTCCATGTTATCTTGACCTTTCATTGTCTTTGCTTTATTTCAAGATTCCTATTCTGTAAGTTGTAGAAAACTGATAAGAAGGTGTACACATACACACACACACACACACACACACACACACACACACACACACAAATGAATAGCATCTGATAGAATGCATTCATTTCTAAATTCATCTCAGCATTCCTATTGCCCATAATGTGTGGTTCTTTGAATTCTCCAGTTGTAAGCTCATACTGATTCCTTCATTGATTAATGAGTTAAATAAATAAAATCTTTGACGTGTCTATTTTATATTTACAAAAGATTCATAATTTTGGTTTATTAAAAAAGTTATTTAACATAAGTAATATACTTCAATTTAATTAAATATTACTAAAGACTGAATACAAAATGGAAAACACCCCAGCCAACTATCCTGGTATGCAGTCTCATTCCATCAAAAGCCAATAATCATAACTACTTTTGCTAGTCTCCAAATTGTAAGTAATTTACTATGTCTTTTTCTTCATTATTTTTAGTTGCATTGACTTCTTATTTTGGTAAAAAATAGATTTCTAACATTAAATATGCCCCTAGCCACCGACACCAACTTGCTCATATTCCAATACCTAGTGGACTACTACTCTTAACAGTTTGCACGAGCTCACTCCTTCTTCAACAGTTTTTAAACTAAATACCTGCAGAGAGACTTCTCTATCTACCCTGTCAACTATTATCTCTTCTCTGTTAATTTATTTCAGTGTTTTCTAAATTTACTACAATTATAATTTATAATTGGTGTTGTGCTATTTACAGTAATATTGCTATAATTGCTTAGCTGTTAATACCATTGTTGCCAACTATCCCTCAATAGATTGTCAACTGCATAAGAGCAAGGACTAGTCAAGTTATTGAATGCCTCCTTATTAAGGAAATCAAAGATGAGTAAGAATCAGCCTTTGCCCTTAAAGAGTTCATTGTATAATAGAAGATATAGACATACAAAATCTCATATTTTAACTGTCCAGAATCTCACAGATTTCTTTAAGAGCCTATTTGTAATAAAGCAAATTAAAACCATTCGTAGTGAAATTAAATATCCTCTACATTGTTGTGATTACCCATGAAAAACTTTTATCAAGTACCTATTATGGGTAAGGTACCTTAGTAGGCAGGGAACTGCATTTCTGAAGTTCCTAGTAAAAAATTTAAATCTCATTAAGGAAAACAATAAAACATACATAACACATTTTTTTTTAATTTACACTGATAGACGGTAGCCTTGTCAAGGAACAAATGAGAAAGGTAAGTTATGCATGTCCTTTAAGTTAAGAACAGGGTGACATCACTCTGTCAGCGACAAAAAGGGCATGTTTTAAAGTGTCAACTGTGCTTAAATTGGACCCTCTGTAATATGACTTGTAAAAGTGGAAAGAGAGGAAGGGACATCTTAGACTGTGTATAGCATATTTCCTCAACAATGAATGAATGGTTTTATCTCTGTCCAATGTGGAAGCATAAAAGAACCTGAAAGCTCCACCCAGCATTATTGAAGCACAAGATTTTAGTCTATTTATGTGATTGCCCTGCTGTTTCCTCTGTCTCCCTAAGCCTGTGAAAATCATAAAACTGTTACTCTACTTAAGTTATAACAGATAGTCTGTATCAAAAAATAACTCATGCTTAATATGAGCATTCCCAGTAGGGCTATTTCAATCTCAAATTATATTTGCTCCAAAGAAAGCACACAATGAATCACAATGAAGGGGAAAAAAATTCATCAATGGATAAAAATAGCACTGACTGTCTTCCAAGTATATACAATTAGGGAGAATTCTGGGGTTATGGATGACTGCTTTATAGAACACATGGGGACAATTTAGTCCATCTTTATTAGCTCCACATTGCAAATCAGCATTTTTGAGAAGAACTTTTAAATCAACATTCTAATTTCTGCAATATTAGGGTCACCAAGGCCGGGGTCTCTTCACCTCAATTATGGGCAATTCTTTGCCCCTTAATTTTCAGCATCGAGCACAGAAAACTGCTGATGGCAGAAGGCAGGCTTTGTTGTTTCCTCTTGCCTTAGGGCCAAGAATAGTAATTTAATTCAATTAAAAATTGTATTCATCCAAATATGGCACAGATTTCTGACTTGCAAAGAAAAATTTCAATCAAGTTAATTTAAAATTCTTCTAGATGTCTCCAATATCCTCTGAGATTGCAAGCCTGCCCTTCCCCAGTCTTTACTGTTCACCCAGTTGCCCAAGCAGATCACCAAGAATCACTCCATATTCTTCTCTCTTGTCTCATCCCCAGTTTCCCAAATACAAATGGTCACCAGGTTCTGCAAATCCTACCTCCTCAGAGTCTCTGGCCATTGTTCCTTTCTCTCAGTTTAAGCCTGGATTATTGCAACAGACTGCCAGCCAGTTTCCCTTGTCTCCAGTTTTGTCTCTTAAATTCCGCTTGCTCAATTGCTACACGGAGTTTCTAACAATTTTACTTCTCTCTCCTTTTTCCTCACAATACTACAAACTTCCAATGGAAGTTATGTTTATTAACATTATTTCCCATTACCTCAAACATGTATATTAATTATATGAGCAAATAGAAAATGTTTTCTTGAAAATTACCATTGTTTATATCATTTTTGTTTCAATGTGTTTTCAGAATTAAATGGAGAAAAATATTTATACTCCAATATTATCAAATAAAGACATAGATGTAGGTGAGTTGTATGGAGGGCATGCATCAAATCTGCTTCTGTGAAGAAAATTGACATGGGTCATCACTCATAGAGACTAAAATAAGTTGTGTGGACAAATGGTACTTTTTTCCCTCTGGTATCCAAAATAAGACAGCTGATAGCTGGAGACAAGCATACTTTGAAAGTACAGACCACAGACAACTGTGCAGGAACAAATAAAAATAAATATAAAATAAATCATGAGACCAAAGTTCTTGAGTCACTTGGAATCACTTTAGCTTAGTTTCTCATCTGAAGATGGAGAAACAAATCTAATTCTGTACCTGCCACAGAATAAGGTGAGCCCCCTTGGGAAAGAACCTGTCCCAAGTAGACTAGGAGCTTTATAAAATACCCCAAGAAGAATATCTCTCAGAAAACAATATAGTAGAAGGAAAATTTAACATAATTTTTTCTCAGTGATTATAGGTCAAAAAAGCTATATTATAAATATATTTAATCTCAAATACCATTAATAAAGTTGACCTAATAGAACAACTCTCTAAATCTATGTTGCATCTGAATACCAAGAAATTTAATTTAGGAAGTAGAGACCAAGCCCAACAAGAATTCTGTAATCAGAATTTATGCAAGTGTGATCTGGGTATTGTGATACTGATCCTGAAAGCTACTGATCAAATAAATATAAATCCAAATATATATCACACAAAAAGAATGCACTTTATAATCAAGTGTCCATGAGACCAGTATCAACCATATACTAGACCTAAATAAATCATCCCAAAAACCTCTCAATGGAAAACCAAAGTATTGGATGTGATATTGTTTGAGCAGAAAACAATATAATCACAAAAAGAGGTAACAGAAGAATTCCATCAACTTTAAAAAAAAAAAAACCCAAATTAAATACATAAATAACAAAAATAAACAGAAAAATCTCTTCTGAATAATTTTTGGAACAATAATGAAATTAATAATACAATCTAAATTTTTAACAGGTCCATTGAGTTATAATTCTCATGTCATACAGTTCACTGATTTTAGGGATATATTGCAATGTTATTCAGTACATTTATAGGATTATACAACTATCACCACAGTCAAATTTTAAATGTTTAAATTTTAAACATTATAATTTTAATGGCTTATTTTATTTGGAGATACAATATGAAATTTGGGTTATATAATAACTATGTTTAACCTTTTAAGAAACACTTAAAAAAATGAAGTTGTTTTTCAAAGCAGCTGCAACTTAGTAAATTCTAGCAAACAACGTTCCAATTGTTTATGTTCCTTGCCAACTCTTGTTATTCCTTATTTTTTTTTTTTTTTTGAGTTGGAGTCTCACTCTGTCGCCCAGACTGGAGTGCAGTGGCCGCTTCCGGCCACCGCAACCTCGACCTGCTGGGCTCCGGCGATCCTTCCGCCTCAGCCTTCCAAGTAGCTGGAATTACAGGCATGCGCTACCACGCCCGGCTGATTTTTTGATTCACTATAGAGATGAGGTCTCGCTGCCCAGGCGGGTCTCAAACCCGCGGACTTAGGCAATCCACTCACCTCAGCCTCCCAAAGGCGCGGGATTACAGGCTGAGCCACCGAGCCCGGCTATTCCTTATTTTTTAATGATAGGCATCCCAGTGGGTTTTTAAGTTGTATCTCTTGTATTTTAAATTACACTTCCCAAATGCCCAACTTTACTGAGCACCTTTTCATGTACTTAGTAGCCATTTGTGCATCTTCTTTGGAGAAATGTCTATTCAAATCTTTTGCCCATTTATTGTGTTTTTTAAATTATTAAGTTATAGGAGTTCCTTATATACTATGATACAACTCCATTTTCAGATATATGATTTGCAAATACTTTCTAACAATTTCTGATTTATCTTTACTTTTCCTTGATGACAAGCTGCTATCACACTTCATGCTGTATACGGTTGTTTGCTCATGTTCACTGAATAAATAATAGCTTAGATGAATTTTATTTTTTCGCTCCTGAGAAAGTATAGCCTAGTAGCAGACTGCCAGGGGTGAGTGTAATTTTGTTTTTAACCTAGGTTTCCTATGAATTTTCATGGAGTCAGAGAGTAACTGACTGATGTCAGAGATTAGGTTTAAGCCCACTCTGTCAATGAGGTTTCCCTAAATTGATGGGTCTGTGTAAGGACTGGAAAATGGTTTTACATCTGTCCTACATCCTGGTCTGGTTGCCCCCAAATGGGTGTAGCCTAGTGTATGGGCACAGCCTTCCTGAACCTCAGGGTTCTAAGAAGGAAGGCTTTGATACTGGGAAAGCCCCTCTAGTCTGTTCTTTTCCCTGGTTTGGTCAAACATCTAGCTCCTCAGTAGTTTTTATCTCAAAGCTTCCCAACTCTGCTTAATTACTCACCACTGAAATCTGTATTGTTTTCAACAATGCCCTCAGGCTTCAAAACAGCCCCCTTAGACAAAGCTGCAGAGCTCTTTGTCCTTTGTGGCCTGCTTTTCACACTGAGCAAAGCTCCTCTTCTGCTGCACCATAGTTGAGAGCAGAGACCCACTTTTCTTGAAGTGTCTCTCTCAGGGTGACAGGTGTCAGGGAACAGCTCTTGTTCTTCTTGGCTGGGCCTTAGTAGTGTGGAACCTCTAACCCTACAAGTGAGCTGGAGCAGGGGCAATTGGGAAGGCCCAGTATTCTTGGCCTTCCACACTCTGAGCAGAGAACTTTCCCTACAAGAGGGAAAGAGGGCCAAGGTAGGTGAAGAGAGACCCTTTTCTTTTTTCTTTGCTTTTTTTTTTAAATGTGGGGTACAATTTAGAGTTGGTATACAAATGTTCATTATGCAGGTACCCTGTTGATGAGGTGTGCTTCTCCCTCTCGCAGCAGTTTTTCTCAACTGCCAATCCCACCATCCCTCCCCTGGCAGTTTCCCACTACTGCCAATCCCTTTCTTATAGTATTATAATAATTGTTCAAGGTCTGCTTATGACTGAGAACATATGGTACTCTGTTCTTTGTTTCTGTGATAGATCACTGATTATGATCAACTCTAAATTCATCCAAGTTGCTGCGAAGTCCATTTGTTTGTCCTTTTTAAGGCTGCATAACATTCCACATTTTTTTTTTCATCCAGTCCAGCTTCTGTGGGCAGCATGGTTGATTCCATGTTTTTGCTATTGTGAATAGAGCTGCAACAAACAAACATGTGCAGGTATCTTTTTTGTAGAATGATTTGAGTTCCTCAGGGTATATTCCCAATAAGGAAATTGCTGGGTCATATGAAAAGTCAATTTCTAGTTCTTTCAGAAATCTCCGCACTGTCTTCCAGAGAGGTTGTACTAGTTTGCATTCCCACCAGCAGTGCCAGAAGGGTTCCTTTTTCTACGCATCCTTGCCAGCATCTGTTGTTTTTTTGCTTTATTAATGATGGCCATTCTTACTGGGGTTAGGTGGTATCTCAATGTGGTTTTGATTTGCATGTCTCTGATGATTAGTGAGGCTGAGCACTTTTTCATATAAGATAGACAAGTGGGACCTCGTCAAACTGACAAGCTTCTGCAAAGCAAAAGAAACCATCAAAAGAGTAGGGAAACAGCCCACAGACTGGGAAAAAGTATTTGCCAACTGTATATCTGACAAAGGCCTAACATCTAGGATCTACAAGAAACTCAAATGTGCCCAAAGGAAAAAAACAAACAGCCCCATTAAAAATTGAACAAAAGACATGAATAGACACTTCTCAAAAGAAGGTATGTGGGCAGCCAACAGACACATAAGACTCAAGCCTTTTAATTGTGCCTGCTTAGACTAGAGCTTCTGCAACACGAGGCTGGAAAGGCATGATGAGAAATGCCAGTAACTCTCCCAGTGAAAAATCCTAACCCTAGAATGAGAGCAGTGGAGAGAGAGAGTCTTTGTCTTCTGGGCTGCACATTTATCTGGTAGAGCTTCTGAAACATAGAACTTGAGGAATGGGGAGCAGAAACCAGATGGAACATGACTCAATCCCACCACCTTTCTCAGGCCTTCCTAAGATTAGTAGATTCTTTTGAATAAATGTTTCTCTATTTTCTGTATGCCCTTGAACAATTTCCAGTATCTTTAAATGATTCTTTAAATAATTGTTACCAGTTAAAATGTTGTTTTTCTAGGGAGAGAGTGTGGAGAGCCCCTTACTCCATCATTTAAGTAATCCTGGCTAGACTCAGTGTCTCAGCCTGTAATCCCAGCACTTTGAGAGGCCAAGGAGAGTGAATTGCCTGAGCCCATGGGTTCGAGACCAGCCTTGGCAACCTGGTGAGACCTCGTCTCTACAATAAATAAAAAAATTAGCCAGTGTGGCAGTGCATGCCTGTAGTTCCGGCTACTTGGAAGGCTGAGGCGGAAGGATTGCCTGAGTCCAGCAGGTCAATGCTGGGGTGGCCATGAGCATGCCACTATACTCCAGCTTGAGTGATGGAGTGAGACTCAAAAAAAAAAAGTCTTGGCTTATAAAAATATTATTTAATAAAGCCAATGCAATTAGTGCAAAGCTGTATTCAAAGGAAACAATTTTGACAAGCATAGAAGCTATACTTATTAATTTCTAACTAACTTGTAGAATTAACTAACATCCCCCTTTTCTTTGTAAAATTTATTGAATAATACTTGCTACGCATTGAATGCCCAAAGCTTGTCGTCTAATTTGATTTCCCCTCTGCTTCTGCTCCCAACATTGAGCTCTACATATGAAGAATCAGTGGTGCTTTTCACCTTTCATGGTTAGTGCTAGAATCATTTCTTAATTTGGTAATATAATAGTTATGAAAAGCAGTTGCTTCTGTTAAAACTCACCTGAATTCTTTGCAAAATATTAATATAGAAAGCTTTTTAAAAAACTTTTTAAAGCATTTTTATGACTAAATTGAATGGAAGGTTAAGAGAGTTCCTATATACCCCCTGCTCCCACTCATACACATTATCAACATACCCCACCAGTTACAGTGTTAAAATTGATAAACTTACATTGGCATGACACACTCACCCAAAGCCCACAATTTACACCAGGATTCATTCTTGGTGTTGTAGATTGTCTTTGGACAAATATATAAAGATATCAGTTCACTATCATAATAAGTATTATAATATTATAAACCTTTATTGCCCTGAAGATCGACTGTGTTCTGTATATTTAGTATCTACCATTATAGCATCATACAGAGTAGTTTCACTGCCGCAAGCGTCCTCTGTGCTGTCCTCCTCACTCCCTTAAGCAACCACTGATTTTTTTTTTTTATTAATCAATATTTTTTATTATGGATTTGTGGGGTACAGTTAAGGATCAGGTGTACAATTACATTTCATTCAGGCACCCTGTTGATAAGAGGTGTTTCCCCATCCCCAGACAGATATTTGCGACTGTTAACCCCATCCCCCTCCCCCCTATAGTTTCCCAGTACCATCAGTCATTTTCTTATAGTATTACATTGGATGTTCAAGGTACATTATATGAGTGAGAACATGTGATACCTGGATCTTTCTTTCTGTGAGAGGTCACTCAGTGTTATAGACTCTAGTTCCATCCAGGTTGCTGCAAAATTCATGATTTTGTTCTTTTTTATGGCTGCATAGTATTCCATCGTGTATATGTACCTCATTTTTTTAATCCAGTCCTCTTTTGATGGACAGCATGGTTGGTTCAGGTTCTTGCTATTGTGAACAACACTGCGATAAACATACGTGTGCAGGTATCTTTTTTATAGAGTGATTTGAGTTCTTCAGGGTATATTCCCAGTAGGGGGATTGCGGGGTCACATGGAAGGTAGATTTTTAGAGCTTTTAGGAATCGCCACACTGCTTTCCACAGAGATTGCACTAGTTTACACTCCCACCAACAGTGTAGAAGTGTTCCCTTTTCACCACACCCTGTCCAGCAGCTGTTATTTTTTGAGTTGTTGATAATTGCCATTCTGACTGGAGTTAGGTGGTATCTCAGTGTGGTTTTTATTTGCATCTCCCTGATGATTAGTGAGGTTGAGCATTTCTTCATGTGTTTGTTGGCTGCTCGGATGTCTTCTTTTGTGAAGTGTCTGTTCATATCTTTTGCCCATTTTATAATGGGGTTGTTTGTTTTCTTCTTTTCAGTACGTTTCAGTTCCTTGTAGACCCAGGATGTTAAGCCTTTATCAAACCTAGAGTTGGTAAATCCTTTTTCCCAGTCTGTAGGCTGTCTCCCTGCTCTCTTGATGGTTTCTTTGGCTTTGCAGTAGCTTGTCAGTTTAATAAGGTCCCACTTGTCTATCTTCTCTCTTATGACCTGTGGGTTTTGGGTTTTGTTCAGGATTTGGATGCCAGTTCCGATTTCCATGAGGGTATGTCCTTCATTTTCTAAGGTTCTTATGGTTTGAGGTTTTACATTTAGGTCTCTGATCCATTTGGAGTTAACCTTTGTGCATGGGGATAGATAGGGGTCCTGTTTCAATCTCCTGCATGTGGTCAGTCAGTTTTCCCAGCACCATTTACTGAATAGGTTCTCCTCTCCCCAGTGGTAGGTGGTGGGGGCTTTGTCGAAGATGAGTTGGTTGAGAAATTGAGGTTTAGCTTCTGGAATCTCAATTCTATTCCATTGATCTATATGCCTGTTCCTGTACCAATACCAAGCTGTTTTAATGATTGTAGCTTTATAATAAAGTTTAAAGTCTGGTATTGTGATACCACCTGCTTTGTTTTTTTTTTTTTTTGCTGAGGATTGTTCTGGGTATTCTTGGACGTTTGTGTTTCCATATGAATTCCTGTGTTGTTTTTTCTAGGTCTGAGAAGAATGTTGTTGGTAATTTAATGGGTATTGCATTGAATTTGAAGATTGCCTTAGGTAAGATGGACATCTTCACAATGTTGATTCTTCCGATCCATGAGCATGGGATATTTTTTTACTTGTTCATGTCATCTTTGATTTCTTTGAGCAGTGTTTTGTACTTTTCATTTAAAGGGCTTTCACGTCTCTGGTTAGGAAGATGCCAAGGTATTTCATTTTTTGTGGCTATTGTGAATGGTATTGAGCTTTTTATTTGGGTTTCTGTTTATTATTGGTGTAAAGAAATGCGATTGTCTTTTGCACACTTATTTTATATCCTGAGACTTTGCCAAAGTCCTTTATCAGTGTAAGGAGGTTTTTGACAGATTATCTTGGGTTTTCAAGGTACACGATCTTGTCATCTGCAAAGAGAGATAACTTGACTTCCTCTTTTCCTATTTGGATACCCCTGATTGCTTTCTCTGCTCTGATTGCTCTAACCAGGACTTCCAATACTATATTGAACAGGAGGGGTGAAAGTGGGCATCCTTGTCTTGTCCCAGTTTTCAGGGGAAATGGTTCCAATTATTGTCTGTTTAGGAGTATGCTGGCTGTGGGTTTCTCATAGATGGCTTTTACTATTTTGAGGTATGTTCCCTGTATGCCTAGATGTTCAAGGGTTTTTATCAAGAAGGGGTGCTGGATTTTATCAAAAGCTTTTTCTGCATCTAATGATATAATCATGTGGTTTTGGTTTTGACATCTGTTGATGTACTTAATTACATTTATGGTTTTACGAATGTCGAACCAGCCTTGCATCCCAGGTAAGAAACCTATTTGGTCATGATGGATGATTTTTGAGATGTGTTGTTGAATCCGGTTTGCTAGGATCTTGTTGAGAATTTTAGCATCTATGTTCATCAAAGATATTGGCCTGTAGTTCTCTTTCTTTGTTGGGTCTTTACCTGGCTTGGGTATCAATGTGATGTTAGCTTCGTAAAATGATTTGGGGAGAGTTCCGTCTTTCTCAATCGCCTGGAATACCTTCAGTAGGATTCGTATCAGCTCCTTCTTAAATGTCTTGTAGACTTCTGCTGGAAAGCCCTCTGGTCCAGGGATTTTTTTTTGTAGGTAGTTTTCTTAATACATAGTCAATTTCCTTGATTGTTATTGGTCTATTTAGGGTCTCAATTTCCTCTTGTTTCAACCTAGGCAGGTGGTGTGATGACAGAAAGTCCTCCATTTCCTTAAGGTTTTCAAGTTTGTTTCCATACAAGTGTACGTAGTAGTCTCTGATGATCTTTTTTATTTCTTCAGGGTCAGATGTGATTTCATCTTTTGTGTTTCTGATTGTGCATATTTGGGTTTTTTCTTTTTTTCTTGGTCAGTCTAGCTAGGGGACCATCGATCTTGTTTATCCTTTCGAAGAATCAGCTTTTTGTTTCATTGATTTTTTTGTATTATCTTTTTGTCTTCTATTTCCTGGATTTGGGCTTTTATTTTGGTGATCTAGATTCTTCTGCTGAAATTAGGGTTTTTGTGGTCTTGCTTTTCCAGCTTCTTTAGGTGGCATGTTAGGTTGTGAATTTCTGTTCCTTTCATTTTCTTCATGTGTGTTTGTAGGGATATAAATTCCCCTCTTACTACAGCTTTCAGGGCATCCTACAGATTTTGGTAAGATGTTTCTTCATTTTCATTTGTTTCCAGGTATCTTTTGACCTCTGTTTTGATTTTGTCATTGACCCAGGAGTTGTTTAGCATCATGCTGTTTAGTGTCCATGTCTTTGTGGGTTTTGGGGGAATTTGTTGGTGTCACTGTTTATTTTTATTCCACTGTGGTCCGAGAAGGTGCACGGTAGAATTTCGGTCCTTTTAAATTTACTTATGCTTGATTTTTGGCCAAGTATGTGGTCGATCTTAGAATATTTTCCATGTGGTGATGAGTAGAATGTGTATTCTCTGGTCTTTGGATGGAATGTTCTGTAGGTATCAATTAAGTCCATTTGGTCCAAAGTCGCATTGAGGTTCCAGAGCTCCTTGCTGATTTTTTGTCCTGATGATCTGTCTAGGGTTGTGAATGGGGTATTAAAGTCCCCAGTTATGATAGTGTTAGAGTCAATATCTTTCTTTAGTTTTCCAAGAAGTTGCTTTAGAAAGTTGGCGCACCTATGTTGGGTGCATATATGTTTAGGATAGATATTTCTTGTTGATGGATTGAGCCTTTTATCATTATGTAGTGGCCTTCTGTATCTTTTTTTATTTTTAATAGCTTGAAGGGTATTTTGTCTGAAATTAAGATCGCTACTCCTCCTTTCTTTTGTATTCCGTTCGCATGAAAGTTTGATTTCCATCCTCTTACTTTGAGTCTGTGGGTGTCCTTTCTAGTGAGGTGAGTCTCTTGAAGGCAATAGATTGTTGCCTGATGATGTTTTATCCATTTTGCCATTCTATGTGTTTTCAGTGGTGCAGTTAGTCCATTCACATTTAGGCTAATATTTGAAATGCAAGAGTTGATTCCTGTCATAAGGTTCTTACAGAGTTGTTCCTGTTTGTTTGCTGTCTTTCTTTGGGTTTTCGAGTTGGCTCATATGTGTTTTTAATCTTTTGCCTGTACTCTTGTGAAGAATGCTGTTGTTCTTTTTTCTTTTTCTTCTGTGTTCAGTACTTTCTTAAGTGTTTCTTGTAGACGTGGTCTGGTGGCAGCGTAGGTTCTTAGGGATTGGATATCTGGAAAAGATTTCAATTCTCCCTCACTAATAAAGCTTAGTTTGGCTGGGTAGGCTATTCTTGGTTGAAATTGTTTCTCTTTTAGAACTTTGAAGATAGGGCTCCAGGCTCTCCTGGCCTGAAGGGTTTCTGTGGATAAATCTGCTTCTATTCTAATTGGTTTTCCCTGGTAGGTAGTCTGGCCTTTTTCTCTTGCTGCCTTTAGGATTTTTTCTTTTATAGCTACTTTGTTTAGGTGAATTATTATGTGTCTGGGAGTTGGTCTTCTCATTTGTTGTCTTGCAGGGGTTCTCTGAATCTCTTGTGTTTGAATTTTTTCATCCTTGATGAGATGAGGGAAGTTTTCTTGAATGATTTCACGAAATGTTTGTTCCAGTGTGGCTTCTGTTTCTCTCTCTGCCTCAGGAAGCCCAGTTACTCTTAGGTTTGGTCTCTTGAAGTGATCATTCATCTCTTGCAGGTTTTGTTCTGTCTTTTTGAGCTTCTTTTCTACGCTTTTGACAGTTTGGGTTAGTTCTGTGTTTTGGTCTTCGAGCTCTGAGATTCTTTCTTCTGCTTGGCTGATTCTGCTTTCCATGCTTATTAGTCTGTTATTCATTTCCATGACAGTATTCTTTACTGCTGTCATTTCTGACATCAGCTCCTTCCTATTTTCCTCTTGTCTCTCCTCAATTTTTTAAATTCTCTCCATTAATGTCTTGATGTCTGGGTTTGTTGCATGTAACCAGTCATTCTGGGGGCTCTTCATTGTTTGTGTTCCAGAATCTGTTTTCTCATTGTCTGATCTCCCAGGGGTCTGTGTGAGACCTATATTCTTCTTTTGGTTTTTCTTCATTTGTGCGATTTTTCCCCCTCCCTACTTTTTCCTTCCCTCCACGTCACCGTCTTCTTTAATTCTGTTATTCAGGGGTAAAGGAATTGGTTTTACTTCTGTTTGTTCAATCTCCTACTCTTTATGTATGCCCTCTTACTTTGTTCAATTCTGGAGTTGCACTGTAGGTTGGAGGTGGTCCTTTTTGCATTTTGAGATTTACTTAAGGGGGGAGCTGTGATTCAAAATCTATCTGCAGGTCCTAGTATTCGCTGACAGCTGTGTGGATAATGTGGAACCCACTTCCCACTGCCCTGGAATCTGTCTGTGCAGTGGGGCTGTAGGTTTACTCCCTGAAATAAAATGTGGTTAGCAGAGGGGATAGAATGGAGCAGATAGTGGGTTGAAGAGGGAAGTGGAGAGATAGATGAGTAAGGGGGGGAAAACAAACGAGTGTTCCAACAAATAGAGAGAGAGGCCTATATTGAAACAGATAAAAACAATCGACCACAGCTACAGACAAACCAACTATAATGCAAAAAATAAAAAATAAAAATAAAACATATAGTGATGCTAACATACAAGCTAACCTTATGTGTGTGCTGTTCCTCTATACAAAGATATGGTTTACAGGGAGAAGAAAAGAGAGAAAAAGGAAAAGGAAAAAATAAAAAAGGGAACAATGCAGTAGGAATAGAATTAAGTCATTAAACTAATAGAATCAATGAAGCACACTCTGAGACATTTCGTTTAAGTCCAATGTCCTTTCAGGTCTGATTTCTAGTTTTCTTTTCAAGCTGGTAAATTAGTTTGCAGTTAGGGTCAGTTGCCCCTGATCTGCTGTGAAGGTCAGCATTACCGTTCATTCAGCACTCTGGTCTATGTCTTTATCAAGCTTGTTTCTCCTGTTTCGGTGTTGTTACCTTGAATTGCCAGCAGGTGGTGCTGTCTTAGCTGCTCGCCCTAAAGGGGATGGGGTCAGACAGGAACAAGATGGCTGCCTGCCTCAGGGCAGTCAACAGGATGCTTTTGGCAGGCAGGCAGGACATCTCAGTCACAGGAGAGGTGGCAGTGATCCCAGCAGATCTTCCCTGAAGGGGTTTGAAGTGGATCACCTCTGGCCCAGGTTGTTCCGTCACAGAGGCTGCAGCAGCAGCAGCAGCAGGGGGGGGCGGGGCGGCGGTGACAGTGGTGGCACCATTTGTGCCGCAGTGATTGTCCAGTCTGTTGCAATTCCCAGCGGTGGTGATGGCCGAGCTCCATATGAAGAGCAGGCTGCGATGTTGGGGTCCGCAGCCTCCCGGGGCGAGAGTCAGAGACCCACTGCAGATCTCCTTTGCAGAAGGCTTCACAGACCAAGTTGCCCCGTCTCCACCTTGCCACTTCCTCCTCTTGATCTTTTTTTACTGTCTCCACAATTTTGCCTTTTCTAGAATGTCATATAGTTGATTTCATACATTGTGTAAACTTTTCTGATTTTTGCCACTCAGTAATACAGATTTAAGTTTCCTCCATGTCTTTTCATGACTTGTTATCTCACTGTCTTTTTAGCACTGAATAATACTACATTGTCTGGATGTATCACAGTTTATTCATTCACCTACTAAAGCATGTCTTGATTGCTTCCAGGTTTTAGTAATTATGAATACAGCTGCTATAAACAGTCATGTGTCAGATTTTTGTGTTAGCATAAATGCTCCACTCCTCTGAGTAAATTTCAAGGAGCCAGATCAGTCATTTAAAAAAAAAATGCATGTCATTTTTGTGTTGGCAAGACAGTTACAAAAGAATGTTAAAATTTGCAGGTGAAAACATGATGAGAAAGAGCGTATTTACATAGTCTCAAAGAACTTTATTAATAACTAACAAAGTTATTATTAGTGAAAAAAAGAGGAAGAACAAATTTACAAGGAGAACAAATGGCTAAACCATGAAGACTAATGGGTGAAAACATCACATTCCCCAGATGTTATGCACTAAAAAGAGCACAGCATAACTTATGCAGTATTTCTCTAAAGAGTATAACCTGAATAAAATCATGAAGACACTTCAGACAAAGCCAACCTTTAGAATATTCTACAAAATTACTGACCTGTACTCATCAAAAAAAGGCAGAAGAACCTGTCCAGATAAAAGAAGACTAAGGAAAGACATACAGCAATTAAATGTAATACATGATTCTGGACTAGACTCTGGATCAAGAAAAGCAAGGTTATTATAAAGGACATTATTTGGTCATAAGAAAACTTTAATGTGTACTCTAGATAAAACAGTATTACTATATGAACATTAAATTTGTTGAATTTGAGCTCCATTGTCAATATGTGAGAGAATGCCCTTGTCTTTAGAAAATACATACTAGCCAAGCTCGGTGGCTCAGCCTGTAATCCCGTGCTTTGGGAGGCTGAGGTGAGTGAATTACCTGAGCCCACGGGTTCGAGACCCACCTGGGCAACTTGGTAAGACCTCATCTCTACAATAAATCAAAAAATTAGCTGGGCATGGTAGCACGTGCCTGTAGTTCCAGCTGCTTGGAAGGCTGAGACGGAAGGATCACCGGAGCCCAGCAGGTCAAGGCTGCGGTGGCCGAGAGCGGCCACTGCCCTCCAGTCTAGGTGACAGAGTGAGACTCCAACTCAAAAAAAAAAGAAAGAAAATACCTACTAAGGTAAGAAGAAGAAGATAGCAGCTGAGTCAGTCTGACTATATGAGCCCCAGTGTGAGTGACTGAGTGTATAGAAAATTGTGTGCACATGTTGGTGGGTGAGTGGGTGTGTGAGTGACTGAATGAAGGCTTGTGAGCAAGTGACCAGGGCTTTTCTGGTAAGGCAGCTGGTGTGACAGCTGCTCTGTTTGATCCCTAGTGCTTTCTGACTTGCAGAAGCCATGTGTCATTTTTTATGACAAAATTATTCCTGGGAAGAAGATGTGAGGAGAGACTACCAGTTCCAGATACTGCCTCAGCACTGCAGTGCCTGGCTGGACACTGGCAGTAAGGACTGCAGAGGGAGACCAGAGGCAGATTCCCCACCGGAGAAGATGAAAGAGGCAGCCTGCCAACATCTTTAAAATGGGGGCACAAAAAGTGCTCTGACTTGCTCACCATGGAGCAACAGACACAATCTCTGTAACTGGTGGAAAAACTAGTTAGGAGTTGATCATGACCCAGAGGGAATATGCTGAAATCACAAACTTGGAAGGGATAGAATGTGTGCTGAGTCTCAGGCACTCTACCCTCTACCCTAATTCAGCCACGGGACAAAGGGAGTGGCCAAAAAAGGACAAGGAAGCCCTCCAAAGAGATCAGTGCTCCCATCCTCTACCTTATTCAACTATCAAAACTACAAGAGACAGCAAAACTTCCCACTCACAGTCTTGTTTCAAAATACAATAAATCCAGAGCCCAGATTAGGGAAGAATAGAGGACTGAACAAACATCGGAGGTGAAAGCCTCTCCCACTGACACTGCATAACAGAACTAAAGATAAAAGAAAGAGATTTGTCACACATGAGGAAAAGCCAATGGAAGACCACAGATAATTTCAACTGTAAAAAATAGAAAACACCTGAAAAATCAGACCTCAGAGTCCAAACAATGGAAGTCACCAACAACTGGCCCCACAATATGACAGGGATTAGGGAATAGATGGAATGAGTGAATAAGACTCAAGAAAGACAAGACACAACATTGAAAGAGCTTGTAACAGAGATTTTGGCAATAAAAAATTTCATCCAGGAAATAAATAACAAAATGACAAGCATGGAAAGCAGAATTAATCTAGCAGAAGAAAGAATCTCAGAACTTGAAACCAGAACATGGAATTAATCCAATCTGCACAAAACATAGAAAGGAAACTCAGAAAGAAAGAACAAAGGTTATATGAGATGTGTGATGTTATCAAGAGGCTGAACCTATGCCCGATTGGTACCCCAGAAGAAGAAAGGGAAATGGAGAACACCTCAGAGCAAGTATTACAGGAGGTTATCCAAGAAACTTTTCCCCATCTTATCAGATAAGTGACCTGGCAAACACAAGAGATACAGAGAACCCCCACAAGACATGAAATGAGAAAACCAACCCCTAGAAATATAGTAATTCAACTACACAAAAATAGGCACTAAAAAAAAAATTCTAAAGGCAACAAGAGAGAAAGGTCAGACTACCTATTGGGAAAAACCAAACAGAATAGCAGCAGACCTATCAGCAGAAACACTATAAGCAAAAAGGGACTGGAGTCCAATATTCAAAATCCTCAAAGATGAACAATTTCAACCAAGAATTTCCTGCTCAACCAAGCTCAGCTTCATCAGTGATGGAGAATTAAAATCCTTCCCAGACATCTAATCCCTAAGAGATTATGTAGCTTTCTGTCCAGCTATACAGAAGACCCTTAAAAAGGTGTTAAGCACAGAAGAAAGAGAAGGAAAGACTACACACTTCCCAAGAGAACAGCAGAGCACAGAATCAACAGAAAATACATCACAACAGCAAACTTGGGAACACACACATACATCAACCACAAAGCTAAAAGAAAATAGGCAAACAAAGTAAAAACTTTACAAGAAGTTCATGACTGTGATAAGCAATCACAATTCAATAATCAGCTTCAATATAAATGGATTAAATACACCACTGAAAAGACACAGAATGGCAAACTGGATAAGAAACATGACTCAATTATTTGCTGCAACCAGGAAACTGGTCTCACCACAAGAAATGCATACAGATTCAAAGTTGTAGGATGGAAAATGGGTTTTCAGGCAAATGAATCACAAAAGAAGACAGGAGTCAAAATCTTAATATCAGTCAAAATAACCTTTAGGCTAACAAAATTTTAATAGATTCAAAAGGAAACTACATAATGATAAAAGGTTCAATCCATCAACAAGAAGTATCCATCTTAAACATATATACACCCAACACAGGAATACCAGCATTTATAAAGCAACTACTAAGTAAACCTAAAAAAAATATTGACTCTAAGACTATTATACTGGGAACTTGAATACACCACTAACAGCCCCAGATAGATCACTGAGGGGAAAAAAAATCAACAAGAAGATCCAGAACCTCAGTTTGACGCTTGACCAAATAGACCTAATGGATACCTACAGAATTTTCCACCCAACAATTACAGAACATACATTCTACTCACCACCACATGGAATGTACTCCAAGATCAATCACATCCTCAGCCATAAATCAAGCATAAACAAATTGCATAAGGTTGAAATATTGCCATGCACCTTCTCAGACCACAGTGGGATAAAAATAAATATCAACACCAACAAAATTTCCCCAATGCTCACAAAGACATTGACATAAACAGCATGATCACCAAAATCAAAACAAATTAAAAGATTCCTGGAAACAACTTAATAAAAAGAAACATTTTACCAAAACCTTGGTGATACCATGAAATCAGTTCTAAGAGGGGAATTTATGTCTCTATGAACACAGTTCAAAAAAATGGAAATAGAACAAGTTAATAGTCCAACAAATCACCTAAGAGAACTGGAAAACAAGACCACCAAAACCCTAACTTTAGCAGAAGAATCTAGATAACCAAAGTAAGAGCCCAAATACAGGACATAGAAGACAAAAATATCATAGAAAATATCAACAAAACAAAATGCTGGTTCTTTGAAAGAATTAACAAGATTGACTTATAGCCAAAATGATCAAGAAAAGGAGAGAAAAAGCCCAAATAAACACAGTCAGAAATACAAAAGATCAAATCACAACTGACCCCAAAGAAATATAAAAGATTATCAGAGATTACTATGCACACATATATGGAAACAAACTTGATAACCTAAATGAAGTGAAGGACTTTTATGACATCACACAACCTCCCAAATTTGAATCAAGAAGACATTGAGACACTAAATAAACCAATAACAACCCAACATATTGACTATGTCATAAGAAAACTACCTACAAAAAAAAAAAGACCTGGACCAGATGGCTCTCCAGCAGAATTCTACAAAACATACAAAGAGGAACTGATACCAATGTTATTGAAAGTATTCCAGGTAATTGAGAAAGATGGAATTTTCCCCAAATCATTTTACGAAGTTAACATCACACTGATACCCAAACCGGGAAAAGAGCCAACAAAAAAAGAGAGCTACAGACCAATATCCCTTATCAATATAGATGCAAAAATACTCAACTAGATTCTAGCAATTGGATCCAAAAGGAAATCTTAAAAATATCCACCACAACCAAGTAGGCTTCATCCCCAGGATGTAGAGCTGGTTCAACATTCACAAGACCATAAATGTAATTGAATACATCAACAGATGTAAAAACAAGAACCACATGATTATTTCATTAGATGCAGAAAAAGCTTTTGATAACATCCAGCATTCCTTCTTGATAAAAACAATCAAACACCTAGGTATAGAAAGAACATACGTCAAAATAGTAAGTGCCATCTACAATAAACCCACAGTTAGCATATTGCTAAATGGACAGAAACTGGAAACATTTCTCCTGAAAACTGGAACAAGACAATGCTGCCCACCCTCACCTCTCTTGTTCAACATTGTGTTGGAAGTCCTAGCTAGGGCAATTAGACAAGAGAAGGAAATCAGGGGTGTCTACATAGGAAAAGAGGAAGTTAAGTTATCCTTCTTTGCTGATTTGTATGATCCTATACCTAGAAAATCCAAGAGATTCTGTCAAAAACTTGCACTGACTGATAAAGGACTTTGTCAAAGCCTTGGGGTACAAAATAAATTTGCAAAAGACAGTAGCATTTTTTGTTTGAGTTGGAGTTTCACTCCATCACCCAGGCTGGAGTGCATTGACACGCTCACGGCCATCCCAGCAATGACCTGCTGGGCTCTGGAATCCTTCCACCTCAGCCTTCCAACTAGCTGGAACGCTAGGCATGGTACCATGCCTGGCTAATTTTTCGATTTATTTGTAGAGAAGAGGTCTCGCCCAGTTGCTGAGGCTGGTCTCAAACCCATGGGCTCAGGCAATCCACTCGCCTTAGCCTCCCAAAGTGTTGGGACTATAGGTCTAACCACTAAGCCCGGCAGACAGCTGAATTCTTATACACCAACAACAAGCAGACAGAGAACCAAATAAAAAGCACAATCCCCTTCACAGTAGCCAAAAAAACAAAAACAAAAAACATGAAATACCTGTGCATCTTCCTAACCAGAGAAGTGAAAGACCTTTACAATGAGAACTACAAAACACTGCTCAAAGAAATCCAAGAAGACACAAACAAATGGAAAAATATTCCATGCTCATGGATAGGAAGAATCAACATTGTTAAGATGTCCATCCTACCAAAGGCAATCTACAGATACAATGCAATATCTATTAAGTTACCAACGTCATTGTTCTCAGAGCTGGAAATGACAATACAGAAATTTATATGGAAACATAAATGACCATAAATAGCCAAATAAATTCTTAGCAAAAGAAACAAAGTAGGAGATATCACACTTCCAGACTTCAAACTTTACTATAAGGTTACAATAATCAAAACAGCCTGGTATTGGTACAAGAACAGGCATATGGACCAATAGGACAGGCTAGAGATTCCAGAAGCAAAACCTCAATTTCTCAACCAACTCATCTTTGACAAAGCCTCAAACAGCAACCCCTGGGGTGAGGAGAATTTTCAGTAAATGGTGCTGGGGAAACTGGCTGATCACATGCAGAAGATTGAAACAGGAACCCTAACTATCACCATACACAAAAATTAACTCTAAAGGAGTAAAGACCTAAATGAAAAACCTCAAATTATAAGAATCTTAGAAAATGGAGGAGACATCCTTATGGAACTGGCAACCAATTCCTGATCAAAACCCCAACTGTCCATGCCATAAGAGATAAGATAGACAAGTGGGATCTCATCAAACTAAAAAGCTACTGTAAAACAAAAGAAACCATTAAGAGAGCAGGAAGACTGCCCACGGAATGGGAAAAATATTTGCCAACTGTATATCTGATAAAGGCCTAACATCTCAGATCTACAAGGAATTCAAACATGCCAAAAGGAAAAAGAAAAAAAAAACCAGCCCATTAAAAAAGGGGGCAAAAGAAATGAATAGATACTTCTCAAAAAAAGATATACAGACAAACGAAAAAGTGCTCAACCTCCCTAATTATCAGAGAAATGCAAATCAAAACCACATTGAGATACCTCCTAACCCTAGTAAGAATGGCCATCATAATAAAACAAACAACCCCAAATGCTGATGAGGGTGCAGAGAAAAAGGAACAATTCTACACTGCTGGTAGGAATGCAAACTAGTGCAACCTCTTTGAAAGACAGTGTGATGATTTCTGAAAGAACTAGAAATTGACCTTCCATGTGACCCAACAATCCCTCTACTGGGAATATACCCAGAGGAACTCAAATCTTTCTACCCAAAAGACACCTGCATAGGCATGTTAATTGCAAAACTATTCACAATAGCAGCAACATGGAACTGACCGTGCTGCCCATTGAAGCTGGACTGGATTTAAAAAATGTGGTACATATACACAACGGAATATTATGCAGCCATAAAGAAGGTCAAACATACGGACTTTGCAGCAACTTGGATGAATTCAGAGTCTATCATATTCAGTGATTTATCACAGAAACACAGAACAGAGTACCATATGTTCTCACTCATAAATGAACCTTGAACAATTTTCATGATAATATAAGAAAGGGATTGGCAGTAGTGGGAAACTGCTGGAGGGTGGTGAGATTAGCATTTGAGGGAAACTGCCCGGGGTGGAGGGTTGTGCACCACATCAACAAGGGTACCTGTATAATGAACATTTGTATACCTAACCCTGAATTGTTCCCCACATCTTGAAAATAAAATAAAAAATTTAAAAAAGAAATACCTACTAAAATATTTAGAAAAATGTAGTGTGATCAATCTAACTTTCTCTCAAAAATGTTTATAAAAATTAACATAGGTAGAGAAAGAGAGAAAAGAGAAAGATAATGAATTGTCATATTCTTAAGTCTGAATCAGCTTCTAGCATTTCATCTTTTGTGCTTTCAATGTCATAAAGTATCTCCAGGGCTCTTTTTTATTTAATTTTTGCTGACACCTAGAATGTCTGTATCCTTTTCTTTACAATCACTTTCCTCATTTATGTTGATAAGTTCATTCCACCAAATTCCTCTGGCTGTATCTAGTGTCTCTTGAATGACCCAATTGTCAGCATTCCTACACTCAAATATTTCCTCTATAACTCCATTTATGTTTACATTGAATGTCACTTCCAGAGTCATCATTTTTTTTTCTTTGCTGCAATTTCATCTTTGTTGGTCAATTCCCTCTTTTGATTAGGTATGTTTTTAAGTCGTGTGAATTTATTACTGGGAAGGTAGTTAGCAACAAAACTATACCTGTGCTGTTGTATGAGAACTGAATAACAGATGTGCAGTGGCCAATTGCTGGCAGACTTGAAAGAAGTAATGTTACCGGTCACTAATCATGGTGCATATTTATTATTTCTTTAGTGATTTGCAAATTGAAGATCTAGCAGCAAAGTTTGCACTTTATGAATTGCTCCTAGTTAATATACCATGATAACAAAAATGTGAACTTTTTGGTTAGAGTATCTGTGTTATCTAATTAAACTGTGGCAACTAAAACTTGTGCATATAGAATTATGCAAAGTAAGAACTGCCTGTGTGTGTTACATGATTTATGTTTATTTATATACAAGTATTTAAAATACATGGGTATGCTTATTTGTAATTCCATATATTGACTAAATGTTCTGCTTTAATAACCAATTGTCAGTCTTGTTTATTTTCACTAAGAGGATTCCCATAGTATTTTCTGTATTTTTTAAGATAAATATATCTTGGCTAATAATAATATGCACATACCAAGCAAAAGGAAGACACTAGAGATAAAATGCATCTAAAAATTTATTTTAAAATCTATATCTATCTACCTATATTTTAGCTTTTGTTCTTTGAGAAATCCTTTATTCCAATCCAGAAAAATAAGAGTAGACACTATTTTACCTTCCAAACACAGAGCATTACTTACTAGTAATACTGCATTATTCCACAAATACAAATAAGTTTTAAAACATAAGAAAAATAAGATTATAATAGAGAGAATGGAGATTGCCTAAAGACTCAATACCAGATATTATTGAAAGAGAGCATATGGACACTAATTTGTTAACTTGCTTTTTAAAACTTGATATATAAAACACAAGAACTTTGTAAAGTGCCCTCTTGCTTAGATTTGATTTCTGAACTGTGTTAATTCTCTAAGAACTCTATTTTCCTCAAGCCCATAAGTAAAATTACTCTACAAAGATGAAAGTTTAAGTGAACAAGGTCCACTGCTCTTCTTGATTTACTTTCTTCTTCCAGATGGTCAGTCAGAGTCAGCTTGTCATGTTCTTTTGGTGATCCCAGTCTCTTGAATCACCAATTTCTTGATAATGGCACCTAAGAACAAATGTACTAATCTCTATATATCCCGAAGAACCTCTGTAATATTCTATTAGTCAGAATTTTAATCTTATATTCTCTCTTGAATTTTATATTTTTGCCTAGTTAAGGTCAAGTCTGTTGTTGCAGCACTCCCAGAACCTTCCCAAAGTTCCTGTGGTAGGCAAACTATTCATCCTCATTCAACAGGAACAAAATGTCTTTGAAAAAAATTTCATCAGTCTAATGGAAACTACCCAGATGGCACCCGTAATCTATCTTTCTGAGAAACTACTGGAGAAAGCGACGGTGCTTATAAATCCCAATTGTGGCAAAAGGTGACACAATATTTGCCTATCAGCCTGCTCTTTTGTCAAACAGACATAAAATGAGCTTCATTCTTGAATAGTCTTTTGAAGTTAAACTCAACAAAATAAAACTCCCACTCTTTAATTGGATTGGAGTATTTTGTTACTTGGAAAGAATAACACATTAGTCAGTTCACACATTAGCAGAAAGTATTTTGAAAAAGGATGGCTTTACCACCCATTGTCAGGAAGATATTGGGCTCTTAATGTATTCAACAAATCTTTTAGATGCTTATTTATGTGAATTCCTGAGTAGATAATATCAGGGAAATGAAAATGGGAAATCGAAGCAATTCCCCTGAAAAAGGTGTAGTTTTGGTTGTTAATAATTTTTGTTCAATAGTTAGGTCAATTATTGCAAAAGTATTGCAAATGCAGGGGCAGAGAAGGCATTGTTCATTGACTAAATAAATGTGCTACATTCCAATACACTACTATTTCTTTATGTATTGGAAAGTATCACATTTATAGGTCTTATTGAGAGTAACAAAATAGAAAACAGAAACCGCTCTAGAAATACTATAGGATTCACAGAGAAATGCAAATCAAAGCCACATTGAGATACCACCTAATGCCAGTAAGAATGGCCATCATTAACAAAACAAACAACAACAGATGAGGATGCTGAGAGAAATGATCGTTTCAACACTCCTGGTGGGAATGCAAACTAGTGCAACCTCTTTGGAAGACAGTATGGCAATTTCTGAAAGAACTAGAAATTGACCTTCCATATGACCCAGCAATTCCCTTATTGGGAATATACCCGGAGGAACTCAAGTCATTCTACCAAAAAGATACTTGCACACGTATGTTTGTTGCCGCTCTATTCACAATAGCAAAAACCGGAACCAACCATGCTGTCCATCAAAACTGGAAAGGATTTTTAGATAGTGGTACATATACACAATGGAATATTATGCAGCCATAAAGAAAGTCAAACATATGGCCTTCACAGCAACTTGGATGGATTTAGAGTCAATCATACTCAGTGATCTATCACAGAAACAAAGAACAGAGTACCATATGCTCTAAGTCATAAGCAGACCTTGAACAACTATCATAATACTATAAGAAAGGGATTGGCAGTAGTGGGAAACAGCCAGGGGAGGGGAGGTGGGATTGACAGTTGAGGGAAACTGCCAGGGGAGGGAGAGGCACACCTCATCAACAAGAGTACCTATATAATCAACATTTGTATACTTAACCCTAGGTTGTACCCCACATCTTTAAAATTAAAAATAAATATTATAGGATGCGTATTAGCTTCTTACCACCATATAATTTCTGACTCATTAGATATCAAGATTTCAATTTCTATGAAGGGAAGAGTTTGTGATATATATTTGGTTACAGAAAGAAAACTTCATATTTTAGAATGGTAAGGACCACTGACACAAGACATAGGAACAAGAGTTTTAATGGTTATTGAGCCTGACCTACACTTGGGGGTAAATGAAACTGTTATCAGAACATGGATTCAGAAATAAGCAATCTTGAGCAAAAAGAACAAATCTGGAAGCATCACCCTACGTGACTTCAAAATACAGATGGTCTTCAACTTGCTATGGTTCAACTCAGGAATTTTTACTTTTTGATGGTGCAAAAGCAGTAGTGCATTCAGCAGAAATTGTATTTCAAGTAACCATGTAATCATTATTTTTCACTCTTTGTACAGTATTCAATAAATTAGATAAGGTATTCAATGCTCTATTATAAAATAGGTTTTTTGTGAGATGGTTATGCCCAACTATAGGCTAATATAAGTGTTCTGAGCACATTTAAGGTAGGCTAGGCAAAGCTATGATGTTTGGTAGGTTAAGTATATTAAATGTATTTTCAACTTATATTTTCAATTTACAGTGGGGTTTTTGGGACATAGCCCCATTGTAAGTCTAGGAGCATCAGAGACATACATACACACATAGATAAGATAAATAATTACTCATATCAATGTTGTTAAAATTTAAGTTTATCAGTATGAGAAAAACGACAAAAATATAAAATCAAAAGAATTAAATAGAAAGTCTGTAATGTTGAATTTGAATTGAAATTTTATTTATAAACTTTACTTTTTATTTTGGGGAAAGTATATTTTGTAACTCTATTCACAACAAAATTCAAATGAAAAAAGAAACCAGGAGCAATAAGATTCCCTTATATCAATACTGCAGCATTTAAAGTGTCATATTTTTTCACTAAAATGCACTAGCTCCTTGGAGAAATAACTGTCTCAGGACCAGGGAATGAAGTGAATAAGACTAACCTGGGACTGACATGTGAGAAAGCAATGGAATTATGAAAGACTTTGTGGAGGCAACCCCAGATCACACTGTAAATAGAACAAGCAAACCAAAGGAGTGTCTAAATATATAGGAGCAATTGGGAAATGGCTGTCAATGGCCAAATACGGGATAATTTGAGCGTCAAGAAGAATAAGAAGGCAATGGATTAAAATACATAAAATATATAAACATTATAATGATTTTTAATCACTTATTCATCACTGTTGTAGGTTGCTAGGATACCAACTCATTATTCTAAAGATTGGTAAATAAATAGAAAATATATGTATTTGTCTTGCCTTTCCTGTGTAGACTATAATGCAAAATGCTGATGAGAGAATGTTCTTTTTTAAAGATGAATCACAGCTAATAAAAGCCCAAGTAATGATAGATCAGAAAAATTCACCATTTTGAAAATTCTAGTGAAATTCTATACATAGGAAATGATTATCAATAGTGTCTAAAGCTATTCAAGAAAAGATTGCTTGGGAATTTAAATAACGGTATGTCTTATAACATCAGAACTTATGGATCAATTTTTATATTACTAAAGGTAATACGGCTTCTGGTGTAAAGCAATAATAAATACACAGCTCAACCTATGAATTATTTCAGCATCCCCTTACCCCTTCTCCCAGCTGAAAAGAAATTGAATGTGAATGTAATGAAGTCTCTATATCTACCAAATTTATAGAAATAAATGAGATAGAGGAACACATTAACCAACTATGAAGTCACCATCCACAAAATGCAGAATAGGGCAAAGTTTATGACACTTGGCTATTTCCTTCAATAAATGATTGGCATTTAAAAGAGGAAAAGGGAATTGTTATGGATTGAAGACTATATAATCCATATACAGTGCATGGACTTGCTTCCTTCCACCTCAGCCTTCCAAGGAGCTGGAACTACAGGCGCGTGCTACCACGCCCGGCTAATTTTTTGATTTATTGTAGAGATGAGGTCTTACCAAGTTGTCCAGGCGGGTCTTGAACCCACAGGCTCAGGCAATCCATTCACCTCAGTCTCCCAAGGCACGGGATTACAGGCTAAGCCACAGAGCCTGGCTGCTTACATTCTTATATTGGCAGACTGACTATGAAGACATCTTTGAAACCAATAGATTTTATGAATATGAATTGACTTTTAGAAGAATTTTTAAAATTAGCCCTAATTTTGCGGGACTTAAAAATGATTACAATATTAAAAATTCTTTATGTTAGAGAGAATGAAGCATTTGTGAATGAAGTGATATGATGTCCAGAATTTTATTTTAAATAATTCAGTAAAAAGAAAATAGAGAAAGTGGGAATTAAACCAAGAATGGTATAATATTGATAAAAATTGTAGCTGGATAAGTTCATGGGGGTTCACTGAACTATTTTCTTTAATATATATTTAAAATATTTCCATATATAAAAAACTTTAAAAGGGAAAAAATAAATTATAGCCTATACAGCCTAACAGTACAGCAGGCCGTCTACCCACTCTTCAGTTTTGTATGGCTTTGGAAATTCATATGTTTGATTCTGCTCTAAGTGTAAGTTAAATATAACCATATTTCCAGTAGTTTAATAATTTGAAAAATTGGCATATTTTAAGGAACAGCATGACCACAAGACTATAGATGTCTGTGTTCTGATATTTTATAAATAGACAGCAATAATCTAGTTCAGTGGTTCTCGAATATCTGGTTCTTTTTCACCCTTAAAAATTATAGAAGATTCTAAAAGTCTCTTACTATGTGGGTTATATGTATTTTTGTCAAAAAATAAAACTTAGAAAATTTTACATTTATTTGAAAATAACAATGACAATTATTGTATGTTGTCATAAAGGATATATATTTTTATGAAAAATAAGCATTGCAAAGAAGTTAATGAGCAGAGTGGCATTGATTTACATTTTTTTCCAAGTTTTCCTGATGTCTGTTAAATGAAAATTCTCTTATTGGTTACCATTCCCAATGTGTTGCAATATATTGTTTTGTTTAAAGTAAATTTTAAAAATTTGGCTTCACACAGATATGTAGTTCAAAAGGGAAGATCATTTTATCACACTTTTTAGGTAATTATGGCTATTATTTTTTGATATTGCACCAATATTAGACAAGTCATATTTTTAAAATATTAGTCTCAGTATGAAATTAACTTTTCAGACTCATTTACAATGATATCCATTGGTCTTTCTTGCACTTTGAATGATTCTTTTACTAATACCTAGTTGTATCATTTTAATAATTGACCATTTGAAAAATATTGACTCACTGATTTATTTACATCTTTCAATAGTGAGATATTTCATTTTATAATATAATATTAAAAATAACATTTAATATAGCCATCAAGCTTATCAAAAAAGTTTTAAATATTATAATATTGCCAAGTTCACAGTGGCCGATTAAAATATTCCAAAATTCTATTTTTTACTTGAAATCACAAATTTTATTATTAACAAATGTTATCAATTGCTTTTCGTGAGACATCTCATTTATTTTCAATAGAGTATCTACCAAGTACCCAAGTGTGAATAATCATACTCTGTGTGTCAGTTGTTCTTTCAAGTAATATGATGTTCCATAAAACCAAAACAAAAAAAACCAAAAAAAAGCAGTTCACTCAACTCAAAACTCAAAGAATCATACAAGTGCCTTTGTCAGAAACAACCATTATACTTTCATATGCATCAAAAATGCTTTATTAATATTTCACATTTCATCAAATGGAATATTAAAAACATCCATTCAAAAGGTAAAAGTTAACACTTTTTACTGCTTCTTCAAGGACATCCTTAAGTGTCACTAGAATTTTTATTCTTGTGAGTGCACAGCAGTGAAGAACATAATGATGACTACTAGTACATTTTTAGTAGTGCCATTACCTTGATTCTTGCTATAGTGTCAGCTATTTTACCTACTATCAATGTAAATAGAACAGTTAAAAAAGCAAATAATCTCTCTGAAAATAGTTTTGACTTTGAAATGGTCTTAGAGACCTCATGAGTTTTTGGATCATGCTTTGAAAATCACTGACCAATTTTAAACCTATTATTTTTAGTTCCCTCATACATATGATACAATTGTTAACTATTTTTATTATAAGTAACTCACAGAAATAAGTGGGCAGGACTCAGAGGACTGGAGCATTTTAAGTCTTAAGTCCCCAAAAGATCAGAGTCTCAAACATATAATTATGGGAAATGTAATTTAAAAAAAATTGAAGACATTGATTTACATTTGTAAAAGGAGATTTATTGGAAAAAAATATGAAACACACAGCAGAACATGTCATAAGCAACTTTACTCAATAACAGAGGTAATAATAGTAGACATTTCTGTAAGCATAAAAACTCAGGTACACTAATGACAGACATACAGGTATCAGTTATGAGCAGATAAATCATATTCATAAGGAAATAAGTTAAAATGCAAAACGTATAAATGCATATCACTGTGGTTGGCAATTTCGTGCATTTTAGGTGGACAGACCACTTAAGAATTTTGCTGAAATCGATCAAAAGCCACAGTGATTCACTGATCGTATGCAGTTACCCAAAGAGCAGAGCTCTCAAGAAAATTATCTTTCACAAGTACAGAGGTACAAAAACAAAAACCTCTTCATTTATTGAGGAAGTGTCAACAATTTATGTACACACACAATGCTTACACAAAAAAAAATCAACTTTGTGATAATGCAGCTTTATTGAGTTAAAGTCTTTACACAATACATACTTTCAATATTGGAAATACAGCAAATAAATATATAGCAAGCAAATTGTAAAAAGTAATGCTGACAATTTAAAATGCTGGGTGAAAACTTTTTAAAAACTAAAAAGAAATCAGCAAATGGAAAAATGTATTACAGGGAGAGATCATGGGCAATTGCAAGGAGGTAGCTCATAAGAGCTGACTGACTTTCACTATCTTAACTATATTTTGAAATCTTGCCTTGCAATGAAGAGCTGCTTTTTTTTTTTTTTTTTTTAATTTGTGGAGTATGGATCTCTTTGGAGAATACATTCACATACATCTTCTATCTGGTGCTGCTCTTTTTCAATTCTATGATTTGATGCACACCAATATGAGCATTCCCTATTAAATTTTCCCCTCTTCTGTGCCATGCTTCTATGTTGTTTTCAGTACCTGGAAATCCACTCTGCATGCACTCATATAACAATCACAAATTTGGCAGAAAGAATACTAGTGATTGAACTGCAATAGCATTGTATGTCTTCTTATCCTACCATACATGGAAGTATTTTTGAATCAGTCAACTTCACTGGCTTCTCCAGGCAAATGTGGCCTTAATGTGTTAAAGGCACTTGGAATTTTATCAGTTGGAAAAAATGACAATGCAGACAAATGAAGTATTTTTAAACTGAAGTTTTGCTGTTGTCCTATCACATGGCCAATCCACTCTTTTCAATTTTCTGCCAAATGTGTTGGACTAAATGGGGAAAAAAACTTTATTGGTAACACTTTGAAATTCTCCATGAGAAGACTTGATTGCATTTAATTCTAAATTTATCATGGTCTAGGGATTAAAATGAAATTCATTTTTTTCTACAAAGTCTATCAAAATCTTCAAATAAGTATTTATAAAGTGTTTATATATGTTTCTATAAAATGACTTATTTCAGTCATCAACAAATAAATGAACAATGAGTTCTAAAATTTTCATTCATTGAAATCTAAATTGCATATAGTTGATAAAAAAAAACAGGAGGGATGGTTTTGAAAGTGCCATCCATTAACCAAAGTGAAGCATGTGCTAGTTTTTTTGTTTTGTTTTGTTTCATTTTATGCTAGAATTAGCGGTAAATGTAAGAAGTCTATCTTTTTTGACAGTCAAATTCCTAATCAAAAATAGTTCACCCTTTGATGTGTTTTGTAATACTGGAAGAATCTCTATATTACCAAGTGTCTGGTTCAGAAGGCCGTTCAGATTGTTGCAACTTTTTGTTCTCTGATGAAGGGCATTTTTTGGTAGGCAAGTGTTATGTGTGAAGGAGCAGAAGTTATACACAATTGAATAATTTGGCAGAGATTTATTGTATTTTTGCCTGCATTTTCACTTCTTTTATCATATTTGAAACAGTGGAAACATTGAGGGCAGATCTTCACCTAGTTCACTCAGACTCACACACTAGTCTCTGAAAACACCCTCGGACAGACCCAAAATAATGTTTTACCAGGTTTCTAGGTCCTTCTCAATCCAGTTGGGTTGACAAGTTAAATCCACATACTTAGCCTCCTCTGAGATCAAACCTATAGGGTAACAAAGTGCCTCTTTACAATACTGCTAGCATGGAGACCTAGGCTCCCTATTCTGACTTTGCTGGTATGGTGGTGGTGAGGACTTAGTTTTGTTTCTATGGTGTTTGCCAATAGTAAAGTAGTTATTGCCTAAAAGTTTTCTAGTTTTCCTTCTTACTAGACTGCCCCACTCTCATTTATTTGGCTAAAAAGGGAAGCCTTTTGGGGCCAGAAGGGGAGTACAATTTTCTCTACACAGGTTGGTATTTCTAGATTGTTGGGTTCTTTAGTTCTTAGTCTGTGATATACAGTAAAACCCAAAATCCAAGGAACTCAATAATCCTATCATAACTCTGGTCCTAAGGTCACTAATTAGTCTACCTTCTCTCCATATTTCAGACCAATCTTATGTTTGCCATATTACAGAATGCCCAGGGTTTTTTGTTATACTTAGTGGAAGAATTAGGGAAAAGGAAGTCTGTTTCATCTTCCTAGAAGTATAAATTCAAAGTGCAGAATTTTGTAACTCTAGCATATGACAAAAGTAAGTAAAAATACCTTTCTCTCATCTCTGTGTTTTTTATTTTTATATTCAATTTGGTTTATAGATAATTACTCAGCAATGTAATATGTTTAAAAAGTATTGTATTTCCTTCACTGGCTATTCCTTGTATTTCTTAAATACAGTACTCATGAGTACAAATGTATTAACTTGAGTTTTACATTGTGTAAAAACTTTCACTACAGCCATTACTTCCTCTGTCTCTCTCAGAATTTATGAATAGTAGTCTTTCCTTCCCCTTTTCACTTAAAGAAAGCGTAATCTATCTCCTCTCTGCCATGAATTGTTTCTCATGAGCTTATTTTGAAAAAGAATTGAGAGGTAAGATATAAAGGAAAATATAGTTATTGAATACCCATCCTCACTGCTTACAGCCTAAGTGGAATTCATTTTAATTAATTTAGTGCTTTGAGTGCTTTTTTAAGGATTTAATTATTCCTCACTGATAAGGAAATATAAAAATATGAATATGCTCATATACTCTTATTAAACATTTAAAAATGGAATAGATCCAGAATATTTTTCTTTGTAGTTTAGAGTGTATGTAGATAGCTGTACATATAGTTGGAGTAAAAAAAAAAATGGAAAGTGGGACTTGAGAGTTACCCAGAAGACTCTCTAAGAGTTAATATTTTAAGTCAGTTGGGGACACATTTGAGCCATCAGTCTTTAAGGTTAAAACACCAAACCGTGCTACCTATAATCCATGATAGCATGTCAATCTAACATGAGTCATGAATTCCTTATAAGGAAATGATATATCAAAGAAACATGAGACAAATACTCTTGTAACAGACCAAGGAGGAAAAGCGTTTTAGTATGGTACAGTGTCTCAGAACACTTGCACTTGCACATCAGAGAGTTTGATACAGCACCAACAAGAACTGAAAGGGAGAGGATGTGACAAAAAGAGAAAGGCCATAGGAAATATTGAAATGGAAATGGTCAAGAACTGCTGTATAGCTTTGTATCAACACATTGGTGTGACCCTGAACAAAGTTCTTGTCTACTTGGACTTTCTGAGTACCATTTACTTCATCTTGCTTTTTTCTTTTCTTCCTTTCTTCCTTCCTACCTTCCTTCCTTCCCTCCTTCCTTCCTTCCTTCTTTCCTTTCTTTCTTTCTTTCCTTTTGAGTTTGGAGTCTCACTCTGTCTCCCAGGCTGGATGGAGTTCAGTGGCACGCTAATGGCCACCCCAGAGTTGACTTACTGGGCTCAGATGATCCTTTCAACTCAGCCATCCAAGTAACCGAAACTACTATGCCCAGCTAATTTTTTTTTTTAATTTATTGTAGAGACGAGGTCTCATCAAGTTGCCTGGGCTGGTCTTGGACCCACAGATTTGGGCAATCCACTCGCCTTGGCCTCTCAAAGTGCTGGGATTACAAGCTGAGCCACCAAGCCCAGCCTACTTCATCTTTTAAATAGGGAACATGATTGAGTAATTTAAAGATTCCTGGCAGTACTACATGTCTGACTTCATAGTCTTATACCAGATCTGAAGAGTATAAACTAGATATGTTTCAATAACAAATGAGTAATTATTATTTGTGACAAGAAAATAGAAAGAAAATGCCATTAAATTTGATTTCAATTGAAACTTAATTATTACATTAATGTCTTGATCAAAAACATTTCCACTCAAAATTGTCTCCAAGCCGGGCTCAGTGACTCAGCCTGTAATCCCACACCTTGGGAGGCTGAGGTGAGTGGATTGCCTGAGCCCGCGGGTTCGAGACCCACCTGAGCAACTTGGTGAGACCTCATCTCTACAATAAATTTAAAAATTAGCTGGGTATGATAGCGCACACCTGTAATTTGGCTGCTCGGAAGGCTGAGATGGAAGGATCGCCGGAGCCCAGCAAGTTGAGGCTGCAGTGACTGGGAGCAACCACTGCACTCCAGTCTGGGTGATGGAATGAGACTCCAACTCAAAAAAAAAAGTCTCCATTGTGTAAAATATAAAATTAAGTATTTTTTAAAAGGTAAAATCTAATAAGAATTCAAGAAAGCTCACTTCCTTGGTTAAAGCTATACGTGGAAGATAATTCATGAATCTGTCTCCTCTTTCCTAGGCCTACAATGAAAGCCTGGAGCAAAACCAAAAACAAACACAACAAAAATTTTGACAATTTTTACTATTCTTAAAGTAGAGAGTATATTAAGTATCTAAAACATCAAGGAACTTTCCCTTCCATTAGTTACTACATTTTTTCAAGTGTTTAAAAGTAAGCAAAAAATAAATCTATCTTTCTGAGATAGATATTCGTCTCAGTAATTGCTGTCAGTTTGAACTTGGATATCTGACAGGCACTTTGCTAAATTTCTTAAGTATTTCAGTATATAAATTCATTTAAACAACTCTGTGAAATAAGTTATTCATAACCACCATGAGGGAACTTAAACCAAAACGGTAAGGCTCTTGCCATGGCTATTTGTTGGGAGCCAGCCATGGAGGCCCACTGAGCGTTAGGGATCAGGAAGGGTTGTTGACCCCGAGACCACTAGGATGCGTTCAGGAGCTATTTGACCCCATTTCCTCCCCCTTTCCACTCAGCACTAACCAGATTAAGCTCCTGTGAGCTCAAAACATAAAAACTCTGAGACTGGGATGAACACAAGCTAACTTTAGAAGCTCATTGCTCCCATTCTTCCGCAAACTGCAGTTTTGGCTTTCACACAACTTACAATTCAAACTCGTGTCACATCTAAGAGCCTTAGTATTGGTCACAAGCTTCTGGGTCATGATCTTAGGATTTATTGAAGGTGTAAATTGTAGAATATAGTTTTAGAAGACAGCCATTTTGTTGAACGAATGCAGCTGGGTTACTTGAAGGTAGCCCACTGTGAACTTTGGACTGGACCACATTCCAAACATTCTGGGATGGGCCACTTTTGTTTGTAAAGTAAATACTTAAACTTCTATAGAATTGTTTAACTTGGCATAAATCAATCAGCTTAGGATGAAAAAGGTTTATAGAATATGTCAGTCACAGATTAGGTTATCCTTTTTTATGGGATTTTAAGATTATCATATGAAAAGGGTTTAAAGGCAATCATTGATTAAGTTTTCATGGATTAAGGTTTCTGGTGGGTGGAGAACGCCCCTCCCACATCTGACTTTGTGTGTAAAAGAACCGTTTTAATTCCCAATAACACACATCGCTTCTGCACTAGACCGGAGTCCAGTCTCCTTCTCTCTCTCTCTCTTTCTCTCTTCTTCCCCCCAATCTCCAACACCATCTCCACCTTTGGGGTACCCTGAACCCTGCTGGAGCTGGTTTTGCATCTGAGGATTTGCCGAGGGGGATGGGATAGGCTGCTGTTTGTTCTGTAGTAGAATGTCTGAATGCTTTCTAATCGCTATGCTGAGGCAGAAAGACTAAAAAATAAGCTAAGTTTCTTCTAGGCTTCTATAGGTATCTTTCATTCCCCACTCCTGCTCTTGGAATATTCTTATGATCCTGGGAAATGGAGCGAAGATCATTCTTCTGTATCTATGTCCTGCTGAAATGGGCCGTAGAGATGTCCCTACCTATCTATTTCCAAGGGCATGAACAGGAAACGGAGGGACCTTAACTGAATACTGTTTGGATTTAATAAAACACTGAGAGCACAGGCAAAAATTATTAAGCAAATGATGATGAAAAAGGCTATTGTCCCCAAAAACAATGCTGGAAAAGTAAAAGTCCCGTAAATTATATGTATTCATTAACATAAGTTGAAATATTCTTTTGTAAATTATCTATAGTTGTACTTTAACAAGGGAATACAGTCACTTTGACAAAGTCTGAAGAAAAATTGAAAACATTAGAGACATGTAGTTCTGTTGTAGCTTAAATTAAAAATTCAAAACCAGTAAACACTGGCGAGAAAAAATGGTTCCTTTTGTTTTTTGTAATAGGTCTGATATACTTTCATAATGAATGATATGCCAGAGGGTGAAGCCCAGATTATTTTGCCATTCATTCTATGCTGGATAGTAATTCTTGTGCCTGGTCAGCAGGAAATTCAAGAAGAGGGTGTGGGGCAGGTGTGGTTCCTGGAGCTTGCTTCTTATCTCTCCCTAGAGAGAGACTGATTGAGAACTTTAAGAGTTTAAGTATTAAAGTTTTTTTGTTTGTTTGTTTTTTGATATGGAGTCTCACTCTGTCGCCCAGACTGGAGTGCAGTGGCCACTCCCGGCCACCACAGCCTCGACCTGCTGGGCTCCGGTGATCCCCCTGCCTCAGCCTTCCAAGTAGCCGGAATTACAGGCACGCGCCACCACACCCAGCTGACTTTTTTGATTTATTGTAGAGATGAGGTCTTGCTGCCCAGGCAGGTCTTGAACCCGTGGGCTCAGGCAATCCACTCACTTCCACCTCCCAAAGACGTGGGATTATAGGCTGAGCCACCGAGCCCAGCTAAAGTTTTTAAAAGCATAATGTTACAACACAAAATCACAGTAGTTATTGTAAAAGTTACTTATTTAGACAAAGGGATAGTCCAAAGATTTTGAAAAGGAAAAAACCTCACCTTTTTTGTAACAAAGATGGTGGGGGGATCGGGTGCCAAAGAGACAAAATTAAATGAGCCCCTGTTCAGGTGCCACTTGCTGGAGACCAGCTCCAGCTGGGTTCAGGGTACCCCAAAGATGGAGATGGCATCGGTGATTGGGGGGAAGAAGAGAGAAAGAGAGAGAGAGAGAAAGAGACTGGACTCCGGTCTAGTGCAGAAGCGATGTGTGTTATTGGGAATTACAACGGTTCTTTTATACACAAAGTCAGA
This sequence comes from Cephalopachus bancanus, assembly GCA_027257055.1. Lineage (NCBI taxonomy): Eukaryota > Metazoa > Chordata > Mammalia > Primates > Tarsiidae > Cephalopachus > Cephalopachus bancanus. Next base: position 5,105,723 of record JAPVLO010000012.1, read on the forward strand.
TGTGGGAGGGGCGTCCCCCACCCACCAGAAACCTTAATCCATAAAAACTTAATCAATGATTGCCTTTAAACCCTTTTCATATGATAATCTTAAAATCCCATAAAAAAGGATAACCTAATCTGTGACTGACATATTCTATAAACCTTTTTCATCCTAAGCTGATTGATTTATGCCAAGTTAAACAATTCTATAGAAGTTTAAGTATTTACTTTACAAACAAAAGTGGCCCATCCCAGAATGTTTGGAATGTGGTCCAGTCCAAAGTTCACAGTGGGCTACCTGCAAGTAACCCAGCCGCATTCTTTCAACAAAATGGCTGTCTTCTAAAACTATATTCTACAATTTACACCTTCAATAAATCCTAAGATCATGACCCAGAAGCCTGTGACCAATACTAAGGCTCTTAGATGTGACACGAGTTTGAATTGTAAGTTGTGTGAAAGCCAAAACTGCAGTTTGTGAAAAAATGGGAGCAATGAGCTTCTAAAGTTAGCTTGTGTTCATCCCAGTCTCAGAGTTTTTATGTTTTGAGCTCACAGGAGCTTAATCTGGTTAGTGCTGAGTAGAAAGGGGGAGGAAATGGGGTCAAATAGCTCCTGAACGCATCTTAGTGGTCTCGGGGTCAACGGCCCTTCCTGCTCCCTAACGCTCAGTGGGCCTCCATGGCTGGCTCCCAACAGCTATTAAGTTATTAGTAGATTATCTTAATCCATTCAGGCTGCTGGGTGGCTTATAAATAACTAAACTTTATTTCTCATGGTCTTGGTGACTGGGAAGTCTAAGATCAAGGCACCAGGAGATTCAGGGTCTATGAAGTCCCAATCCTGACTTATAAATGACAGTCTGTGCACTATAAACATACATGGCAGAAGGGACAAGTAGTCTCTCTTGTTCCTCTTTTTTAAAGGGGCACTAATCTTACTCATGAAGTTCTGCCCTCACGATCTAATACTCACCTCTCAAACACCCCATTTCCTAACACTATCACCTTGAGAGTTAGGATTTCAACATATGAATTTAATTTGAGCCCTGATTTTTAAAAATTATTTTACTTATTTTAGGGTTGTGGGGTATAAGTGAGGATTTACTACACAAGTAAGCTGGATGCAGATGAAGTTTGGGCTTTTATCTTGCCCTCTCTCCCCCAGTAGTGGATCTGGTACCCAGTGTGTTGCCTTGTTTTTTCCATCTCTCCTACTTCCCTCCTTTCCTCCCCTAGCAGTGGTACAATATTTGCTAATCCCACCCTTGTGTTATGTGGCCAGTGACCAGAACCCACTTATGAGTGAGAACAGGTATTCAGTACTTTGTTTCTATAATAGTTCACTTAGTATGATGGTCTCTAGCTGCACTCATACTGCTGTGAAGGCCATGATTTTGTTCTTCTTTATGGCTGCATAATATTCCATCATATATATATACCATATTTTATTTATCTCTTTGACTTTTGATGGGCATCTGTGTTGGCTCTATGTATTTGCTATTGTGAATAGTGCTACAATGAACATATGTGTGCAGGTGTCTTTTGGTAGAGTGATTTATGTTCCCCTGGGTATACTCCCAGAAGAGGGACTCCAGAATCATATGGAAACTCAATTTTTAGTTCTTTTAGAAATTGCTACACTGCTTTCCACAAAGGTTGAACTAGCTTACATTCCCACCAACAGTGTTCCCTTTTCTCCACAGCTGTGCCAGCATCTGTTGTTTTTTGACTTGTTACTGATAGCCATTATTATCTGTGTTGGATGATATCTAATTGTAGTTTTTATTTGCATTTCTATGATGATAAGTGAAGCTGAATATTTTTTAATATGTTAGTTGGCTGCTTGAATGCCTTACTCTGAGAATTGTCCTTTGCCAGTTTTTAATAGGGTTGTTGGTTTTTTTCCCTGTCAATTTGTTTGGGTTCTTGTAGATCCTGGGTGTCGGGCCTTTGTCAGATATATAGCTTCCAAATATTTTTTTCCCATTCCATGGGTTGTTTCTTTACTCTCTTGATGTCAATCTTAGCTTTTTTTGCATTTGCTTTTGAGGACTTGGCCACGAATCCATTGTCTACTCCAATGTCCAGGAAAGTGTTCCCTAAGTTTTCTTCTAAGACTCTTACAGTCTGAGGTTTTACATTTAAGTCCTTGATATCTGGAAATAAAACAGCAGAACTTCAACCAACTCATCATTGATAAAGCTGACAAAAACAAACATCGGGGAAGGGAAACCATATTTAGCAAAAGATGCAGGAAAAACTGTCTAGTCACATGCAGAAGAATTACAATGAACCCCTGCCTATCACCACATACAAAAATAGCCTAGATCTTTAAGACTCCAAATCCTTAGAGATTAACCTTTCCATTTAGTCCCTCATTTGAAAACAGGGTGCAGGGGGTAATAATAGAATAAGATCAACAATAATTACAGTTTGCACAAAGCTAGCAATAATCATATGCCAAGCATTATACCAAGAATTTACATAAATTTCTTTTAACTCTTCGCATAGTTTTATGAAGAATCATAATTATACCATTTTACTGATGAAGCAATGGAGACAGAGAAAGTGAGTAACTTGTTCAAATGCTGGAACAGAATTCTAATAAAGATAATTTAAATCCAGAAGTTGTACTCCTATCAATTAAGAGTCAAAAGTGTTGAGTGAGGGGACATACAAAAAGTTGTTGTTATGAAGATATGAAGGGAACCTTGCGTGCAATTGATAAGATTCCAATTTCAACTGCTACTTAAATAAGTCTCTTTCTTTGTCTAGACTATCAAAATTATGAAACCTTTGAGAACTAGTATAGATGGAAATGAATGAATTATAGGTGAAAACATGCATTTAATCATGTTTACTGAGAAAACATTACAGAAATCTGGCTAACAGTAAAAAGGGATTTTTTAAAAAGTGATCTCCCATTCCTTTTGGTTGCTTCTGTTTTTATAGTTGGAAGTAAAATTTGGGTCTAGAAATTTTTTAATTAGCCAGGCTCGGTGACTCAGCCTGTAATCCCGCGTCTTTGGGGGGCTGAGGTGAGTGGATTGCCTGAGCCTGTGGGTTCGAGACCCACCTGGGCAACATGGCGAGACCTCATCTCTACAATAAAAAGCAAAAAATTAGCCAGGTGTGGTAGCGCATGCCTGCAGTTTCAGCTACTTGGAAGGCTGAGGCAGAAGGATCGCTGGAACCCAGCAGGTCAAGGCTACGGTGGCCAGAAGCGGCCATTGCACTCCAATCTGGGTGACAGAGTGAGACTTCAACTCAAAAAAAGAAAAAGAAATTTTTTAATTGACTAATCAATTTGAATATTTGAGGAAACTGTCATTCTAGGGTTAAAAATCTTAGGAATATTTTGTAATACACTTTGTCAGGGTTTTTGTCTTCTGTTTGACTCCTGGAAACCCTATCCCTCTGTCTTCCTCATCAGTGCTAGTTTCCCTTCTGCTCCATTGTTCACTTGTGAGATGACAAGTGATGATTTACTCTGCACAAACAGACTGACAAGTTATTCTGATAAACCTCTCCTCATTCCTGTTATCTATAACTTTGTTCATCTTTACTGTAATTTTTCTGGGAAGAAATACTGAGTTTATAAAATACAATGTAATGTATAAGGAAGTTATTATTGGTGTCTTTTTTAAGAAAGATGCATTTATTAGGTAATTGTTATAAATTTTCAGTCAAAATATAGAGAAAATTTTTCTGTTGATAACAGACGATGTTTATTATCAACAAGCCAATAAGTGACACCAATTTTAGTTCTACTTCCTAAGTTGTTTCTCATATGAATTTGTTATAGCTTTAGATTTTAAAAAACAGATCATATATAAGAGTTTACAGGAAGATCAATGACTTTTTAAAAAATTGACTAGTTTTTTTTGTCTTGTTTTTGTTTTATCTAAATATTTTAGCTTACCAAGTACCTCTACAGTGCTCCAATGAAGTCTGAATTTGTGACTCCCTAAAATATGGTTTTAATACAAAATACAAAAGAACTTGAAGGTAACTTCAAGTTCTGGCAACTTTGTCCTCTTTGCATTACTAATATAATCATCTTTATCTCTTCTACTTGTTCATAGATATGATTACTTCATTTTCAGCCAGTTAAGAAAAACAATCACTTTAAATGTACTTTGGAAAAGTAAGATCACATTTATTAATGAGCAACTATGAAAATATTTTGTGTCCATTTGCCAAGAGTATAGAATGAAACCCTTGACTGGGACTAAACTGTCACTGACATACAATGGAAAGTAAATGGGTACTGGCCATCTAGATTAGATTAAATTTACCTTGAACTATTGTTGTGAAAGTAATTTACAATATGTATTAAACATTTGGCACACTGTAGGAGATCTTGAATCAGTTCTCATAGATTCTCTTTTGGGATCAAGCATTTTTCAACACACACTCCAATGCTTATTAGTGTAGCCAACAAAAATGCAGTCATTGCAATAACTAACTTTAAAAATAAATAATTTTTTTAAATGATGTTAAGGACTCCCACCTCCCCTCAGTTTTAATTCTCAATCACTTTGAATAAGTTTACAGGGCAAGGTCATTGGACAATCCAAATACAGCCAGAGTTACTGAATTTTGTTAGTTTGGAAACCAAGCTTTGTTCCAAAGGCCATGGAAGTTTACAAGTGTAGTGATGGAGCTTCTAATTGAAAGTCATTTGTAAAAATTCAATTTGATATTTAAAGGTCATTAAATGAAAGTATTAATGATCCTTATGAACCCACTGATTTCACTTTTGATGCACTTATTGAAGCCCAATGAATTGGAAACTAAAAATAAGACATCATATTTGAGAGGTGTCATCTACATTAGTAAACATTTCAGTTGAAATTTTAAAAGCCAAAAAAAGTAAATATTACTTCAAGCAGTCCTAAGTTATATATTCAAAAATACTCTTCTATTTAAATTCAGCTCAGGAGGGTCCTAAAGATACATTTATGATGGTGGTAAAACTACTCTAATTTATGGTTATTTATATGTATAGTCCATAAGCAAACTCCTGGAAAGATAAGTTAGCTTTGATTGTAATTTGGGAAGAGAAATTTATCTATCTTCAAGTTTTTTTAATCTTTAAATTATGAACATCTGTGTCACAGAATTTTGGTCCCCAAAATGAAGACATAAAAATAAGTTTTCTAAAGAAAATGTAAAGGAAAATTATTTAAGCATAATTTTAAGTCATTCTGTTATAAGAAGTTTCCATTTCATTGCCTTTGACATATTATCCAACTGATATTTTGATAGATGTGGTAACTCATTTGCACTATTGCTATACATAATGGCAGTTTATTTGGGCCCCTGGTATCCTTTTCCTCCACCAAATTTCACCGCTTGTGTCTCCTAGCTCCAATATTATCACTGAAAAATGCACTTCCAGTCAGTGAAGCAACTCTTTTATTTGCTATTGTGGTTTAGTCCTAAACAAGAATGAAAACAGTTGTTATTTCCAGATCCCTGTTGTTATTCTTTCTGGATCTGTGGATTCTTCCTTCTGTCATATCATTGTTTGCCAGGTAACTCACTTGTTTTTGTTGTTACTGTTGTCCTCAAGAATGAATCCATTCATGGCTGTGCTGCTACTACAAAGATTCCCTGATAAAGAGAAATATGTAGCACAGTTGTTAGTCATTCAATATTTGAGACATAAAAGTACTGAGAGATATATTTTTAAGGAGAATAGTTAAATAGGGTATTTTTTTCTTCTGGATTTCTGGATAGGTCTGTGGGAAAAAAAATTTAAGTTACAAAATAGCACTGATTCTGTGGATAAAATTCTCATAGTTGTTTAGAGAGATCCAATTACATTTTGAGGATATTTTTTGTGGCATGATTTTTTTATATATTAGGAAGTAAAATAAACCTAATAGCTAGATAAATGTTACTCTGCAGTAAAAGGCAGACTTCTTTTTTTTAAAGAATAGAAGCACGCACACCCACACAAACACAGGCACACACACACACATCCTGTCAACTGAAAGGACAGAGAAGCAATGAGCATACCTAGCACCAGGATCACAGTTTCTAATACTCTTCACCAATAAAAAGAAACAGGACTTCTTAGAGAAATGGGTGATACTAGCGCTAGGACAGTGAATACATAAAATGAATCTGGAGTATGTAGTAGTTCTAGAAAGTAAAGATGTACTTAGAAAAAGAAGAATCTGTAAGATAATAGAAACTCTAAAGTGATAAAAAAGAACTAACTATTGCTTGTATCTCCATAATGCCTTTACCCTCTATTTTCACATAATGTACCTACAGCTATGAATACTGTAATGAACCCATTATTTATAGCATGTCAATTGTATGTTTTATTGGAATGATGATGATTCTCTCTTTTTTTGCATGAGTTTAAAAGCCCTTTTCAAACTAACTTCAATAAAAATTAGAATTTCTAAGATCATATAAATTAAGGAAAAATCTCACCTCTGTTCTGTAGAGCCCAAAATTAAATAATCAAAACTCTAATAACTCTGACTTTGACACAATAATATTCTCTCTCTCTCTCTCTCTCTCTCTCTCTCTCTCGGTTTGACCCACAGTGTGAGGAATTTCAAATTTAAGAGCATTCTTCAAGGCAGTGAATTTTTTGATAGTAAGCAATTAAGAGAGGAGTTTGGTAACCCCATGAGACTAATAAGTCAATTCGTGAGGCATCTATTTGACAAGAAATAACCAGGAAAAGAGGTACCTAAGAAGAGTCTTCCTAAGGCTGGAACAATATGTAACCTTAAAAGCTACCTCTGCAAAGAGACATGAATTTAAATTGGGCTGTGAACTAATGTATAACTCTGAGATTCAAATGAAAAATTGGTGGACGCTAACTTCATGGCATGATATCAACAGAACTTCACAGAGAAACCAGGAAAGAGACAAAGAGAGCACTGCTAGCAACATTGTAATCTTAGTATGTCTATATGTATGTCCAAGACTGTGCCCTCTAAGAGAACACATTAGAAAAAAAAAAGGTTTGACATATACAGATAAAAAAGAGAAAACTAAAACTTCATGTATGAGTGCTAAATATTAAATTTAACACAAAAGACTGATCAAAATAAATATTTTAATAACCAAAGGAAGAAATGTATGTAGAAATAAAGGAAGATATAATGGCCAGTCTCATCTATTTAAAAATATTAACAAGCATTTATAATAAAAAATAAATTTTAGAGTTGAAAAGTACAATAAGTGAAATGAAAAATTTACAAGGGATACTCAACCTTCGATTTTAACTGGCAGAAGAAAGAGGCACAAAACTTTAAGATAGAGCAACAGATATTTGAAAATCTAAAAAAAAAGAAGAAATAATAATTAATGTAACCTAGAGAAATGTGAAGTACCATAAAAGTAACAGCATCAGCATAATGAGAGTACCAGAAAGACATGAGGAAGTGGAAAGGAGCAAAAAATATATATTTTTTAAATGGTTAAAAATGTGTACAATTTGATGAAAACATCAAGCTACTTTTCTTAGATAAACAAAATCAAAGTAGAATAAACATAAAGAAATATATATCCAGACATTGTCACAAAATGGTGAATGACAAGAACAAAGACAAAATCTGAAAAGCAGCAAGAGAAAATGATTCATCACATACATAAGCAATTACACCGCTGTTTTCTCTGTCCCAGAACTGAGCAGAGACCTGCATTATCTTACCCAATTCTGAGTAGCCTGCATCCTGAGGCAAGGGATAATTCCACACCCCTCTGAAATTGACCATAATTTGCCCAGAGAGGATACTCCAAGTGCAGAATACCAGCGAGACAGATGCTCCAGCCCCACACCAGATCAAACACAGACGCATGCAATCACAACAGGAGATCTACTGGCAGTTTGGGAGTTTTCCTGGGAAAATCTTCTGGAGCAAGTTGAATGCTGACAGTGTGGGTCACAGAGGAAACAGAAGGTGGGAGCCTGAGGCAGATTCCCAAGGAAGTAGTGGGGAGAGGCCACCCTGCCTGGACAGAGCTCCAGATCCTTGTCACCTGGTCATGAGATTCAGAGACTAATAATTGCTGGGAAGGGAGCTATCAACCCCATAGTGGCAGAAATAGCACTCAGCAGAAAAACTGAGCAGACTCAAATGCCTGGGCAGAGAAGTGCTCCAGGGTGGCCTCTGCAGAACAGCAGAACGGCATCTTGAGACCAGGACTTGATCTCTGCATTGCATTGGGGCTGCTCTTTGACACATTGTCAGAGAACAATGACCCCATTGCACAAGCCCTGGTGGGTAATGGCAGATGCACAACCCCAGATGATTCACCCTCTACCCTGAACCAGCTGCTGGGTGATAGACACAAACAGTGGAACTGACTGAGAAGGAAGCTGGGTGGTGGTATCAGTTTTTTATTTTACTCATTTGGTTGCTTTGTTCATTGCTTGGTTTTCTATTTTCTTTCATTCTTCTAGTTCTCTTTCTTTGTTCTTTCTCTTTTTTGTTTGTATTTCTTTCTCTTTTTTCTTTTTCCCTTTTTCTTTGTACTTTTCCTTCTCTTTCTTTTCCTTTCTACTTTTCCTTTCCCTTTTTACTCTCTTTCTCCCCTCTCTTTTCACTCTTATACACTATCTTTCACTCAGGGGCTATGCAAGCATACACACTGTAAGGTCATATTGTGCAGAGATGGAGAGTGAATTCTACCTGCCCCATTCACCAAATAGCACATATTATGACTTGCCAATATAGTCTAAATTCTTGTAGCCACCCCCATCCCCTAGTCAGTACTCAAAAATGTAAAGAGATAGCACAACACCTGACCGACCTCCAGTCCTACTTCATGAACAAACCTGGGGTCCTGTCTCAAGGAAGAGCAAAAGGAGGAGCAAATATCAGAAGTGACTGCTTCTCCATTTTCCACTGAGCAACAAAATTTTTTTAAAAAGATAACATAACTGCTACAAATGAAGAAAAATCAATGAAGAACTGCTGGTGACCATCAGCACCCCAGCAAAGAGGCAGGGCAAGGACTAAAACTAAATGAAATTGCAACAGAACTGGACAAACTCAAGAAAGCATACTTAGAAATAACAAAAATAAAGAACTCCACCCAAGAAATAAATAACAAGCTGACAAGCATGGGAAACAGAACTGACCAAGCAGAACAACTAATATCAGAACTGGAAGACCAAAATATGGAATTAACCCAATCTATTAAAAATATAGGAAAAAATTAAGCAGAAAGAAGAAACTCTCCAAGTGATGTGTGATTTTCTCAAGAAACCAAACCTATGTCTGATCAGTATACCTGAAATAGAGAAAAAGAAAGCACCCTGGAACAAACATTCTATGAGGTAATTCATGAAACCTTCCCTCATCTGGCCAGAGAGATAACTAACAAGCACAAAAGATTCAGAAAACTTCTGCAAGACATCTTATGAGAAGACCAACTCCTAGAAACACAGTAATTTACGTAAACAACATAGGTATAATATAAAGGGAATATTTCTAAAGGCATCAAGGGAAAAAGGTCAGACTACCTACTGGCATGACTAATCAGAATTGTAGTAGATTTATCTGCAGAATACTATAGGCCAGAAGGAACTGGACACTAATCTTAAATGTTCTCAAAGATAAATGATTTCAACCGAATTTCCTATGCAGTCAAGTTAAACTTCATCAGTGATGGAGAATTAGACTCTTTCCCAAACATCCAATCCCTAAGGGAATATGCTGCTTTGAAACCAATTCTACAGGAGATTCTTAAAAAGGTACTGTGCACAGAAAAAAAAAGAAAGACCATGTACTTCACAAGATCACAAGCAAACACAGAAGTAACAGAACACACAGAATACTTGTAAAAATGAAAACATACATAATTAACACAAAAACTAAATGAAAACAAAACAATCTCTCCATTAGTGTCTTGATATCTAGGTTTGTAGTTTGAGACCAGTCATTCTGGGTACTCTTCATTGTTTGCATTCCGAAGTCAGTTTTCTCAGTGTCTACCCTCCCAGGGGTCTGGGAGAGACCGATATTCTTCTTTTGGTTTTTCTTCATTTGTGTAGATTTTTCTCTCTTCCCCTTTCCCTCCCTTTCTTTAATTTTGTTTTGCAGGGAAGATGGGGTTGCTTTTACTTCTTTTGTTCAATGTCCTGTTCTTCCTTATGAGGGTCCTCTGGCTTTGTTCACTTTTGAGGCTGGACTGTGGGTTGGGAGTGTACTTTTTGCAGTTTTGAGGTTTAATTGAGGGGGAAGCTGTGATTCAGAATCTATCTGCAGATCCCAGTATCCATCAACAGGTGTATGGGTACACTGGAACCCATTTCCTACTGCCTTACAATCTGTCCATGCAGGAAAAAGAGTAAAACACACACGAACCAACCCCAAAACCAAAAGAAAGACAACAAACAAAGAGAAACAACAACAGCAAGTCAATAATCACCTTATGATAGGGATCAACTCTCACATTTCAATAATTAGCCAGAATGTGAATGGACTAAATGCACCACTGAAAAAACATAGAATGGCAAAATGGATAAAATATCACCAGGCAACAATATATTGCCTTCAAGAGACCCATCTCACTAGAAAGGACACTCACAGACTCAAAGGAAGAGGATGGGAAACAACTTTTCAGGAAAACAGAACACAAAAGAAAGGAAGAGTCATAATCCTAATTTCAGACAAAATACCATTTAAGCTGTCAAAAATTTAAAAAGATACAGAAGGCCACTACATAATGATAAAATGTTCACTCCATCAATAAGAAATATCTATCCTAAACATATATGCACCCAACATAGGAGCACCAACTTTCATAAAGCAGCTTCTAGGATGTTGACTCTAACACTATCATAGCTGGGGACTTTCATACCCCACTCACAACCCTCGACAAATAATCAGGACAAAAAAAATCAGCAACGAGATCCAAAACCTCAATGTGACTCTTGACCAAATGAACCTAATTGATGCCTACAGAACACGCCACCCAACGGCCACAGAATATACATTCTACTCATCACTGCAAGGAATGTACTCTAAGATCAACCACATACTTGGCCATAAATCAAGCATAAACAAATTTCAAAAGATCAAAATTTTGCCTTGCACCTTCTCAGACCACAGTGGAATAAAAACAAACATCAACACCAGCAAGGTTTCCTCCAAGCCCACAAAGACATGGACACTAAATAGCATGATGCTAAACAACTCCTGGGTCAATGATGAAATCAAAAAGAGATTAAAAGATACCTGGAAACAAATGAAAATGAAGAAACATCTTACTAAATTCTCTGGGACACCATGAAAGCTATAGTAAGAGGGGAATTCGTATCTCTACAAATGCACATGAAGAAAATGGAAGGATCACAAATTAATGGCCTAACAAATCACCTTAGGAAGCTGGAAAAACAAGACCACCAAAACCCTAACTTCAGCAGAAGAATCCAGATCACCAAAATAAAAGCCCAAATCTGGGACATAGAAGACAAAACGATAATACAAAAAAAAAAAATGAAACAAAAAGCTGGATCTTTGAAAGGATAAACAAGATCGATGGTCCCCTAGCTAGACTGACCAAGAAAAAAAGAGAAAAAACCCAAACAAATACAAGCAGAAACACAAAAGATGAAGCCGCATCTGACTCTGAAGAAATACAAAAGATCATTCAACATTCGCAAGACAATAAATGTAATTAAATACATCAACAGACTTCAGAACAAAAACCACATGATTATATCACTAGATGTAGAAAAAACTTGTGCTAAAATCCAGCATGACTTCTTGATAAAAACCCTTGAACATGTAGGCATTCATGGAACATATCTTAAAATAGTAAAGGCCATCTACAAGAAACTCACAGCTAGCATACTCCTAAACAGACAAAAATTGGAACCATTTCCCCTGAAAACTAGAACAAGACAAGGATGCCCACTCTCTCCCCTCCTGTTCAATATAGTATTGGAAGCCCTGACTAAAGCAATCAAAAAAGAGAAGGCGATCAGGGGTATCCAAATAGGAAAAGAAAAAATCTAGTTATCTCTCTTTGCAGATGGCATGATTGTGTACCTTGAAAACCCAAGAGAATCTATCAAAAGACTCCTTACACTGATAAAGGACTTTGGCAAAGCCTCAGGATATAAAATAAATGTGTAAAGAAAATTGCATTTCTTTACACCAATAATAAACAAACAGAAACCCAAATAAAAAGCACAATCACATTCACAATAGCCACAAAAAAGTGAAATACCTTGGTATCTTCCTAACCAGAGATGTGAAAGACCTTTACAATGAAAACTACAAAACACTGCTCAAAGAAATCAAAGATGACACAAACAAGTGGAAAAATATCCCATGTTCATAGATTGGAAGAATCAACTTGTGAAGACGTCCATCTTACCTAAGGCAATCTACAGATTTAGTGCAATACCCATCAAATTACCAGCAACATTCTTCTCAAAGCTAGAAAAAACAATACAGGAATTCGTATGAAAACACAAATGACCAAGAATAGCCAGAACAATCCTCAGCAAAAAACAACAAAGCAGGAGGTATCACCTTACCAGATGTCAAACTTTACTATAAAGCTACAATAATCAAAACAGCTTGGTATTGGTACAGGAACAGGCATATAGACCAAAGGAATAGAATTGAGATTCCAGAAGCAAAACCTCAATTTCTCAACCAACTCATCTTCGACAAAGTCTCCACCACCTACCACTGGGGAAAGGAGAACCTATTCAGTAAACGGTGCTGGGAAAACTGGCTGACCACATGCAAAAGATTCAAACAAGACCCCTATCTATCGCCATACACAAAAATTAACTCTGAATGGATCAGAGACATAAATGTAAAATCTCAAACTATAAGAACCTTAGAAAATGCAGGACACACCCTTATGGAAATTGGAAATGGCATCCAATTCCTGAACAAAACCCAAATGCATGGGCCATAAGAGATAAGATAGACAAATGGGACCTCATTAAACTGACAAGCTTCTGCAAAGCCAAAGAAACCATCAAGAGAGCAGGGAGACAGCCTACAGACTGGGAAAAAGTATTTGCCAACTCCATGTCTGACAAAGGCCTAACATCTTGGATCTACCAGGAACTCAAACATGTGAAAAGCAAAAAACAAACAACCCCATTACAAAGTGGGCAAAAGATATGAACAGACACTTCTCAAAAGAAGATATACGAGCAGCCAGCAGACACAAGATGAAATGTTCAACCTCATTAATCATCAAGGAGATGCAAATTAAAACTATACTGAGATACCACCTAACTCCAATCACAGTGGCCATTATCAATAACTCAAAAAATAACAGATGCTGGAGAGGATGTGGTGAAAAGGGAACACTTCTACAATGTTTGTGGGAGTGTAAACTAGTGCAACCTCTGTGGAAAGCAGTGTGGCGATTCCTAAAAGCTGTAAATATCTACCTCCTATATGACTCCACAATTCTCCTCCTGGGAATATACCCTGAAGAACTCAAATCACTCGATAAAAAAGATACCTGCACATGTATCTTTATCACAGCATTGTTCACAATAGCAAGAACCTGGAACCAACCATTTTGTCCATCAAAAGAATACTGGATTAAAAAATGTGGTACATATACACTATGGAATACTACACAGCCATAAAAAATAACAAAATCATGTATTTCACAGCAACCTGGATGGAACTAGAGTTTATAATACTGAGTGATCTCTCACATAAACAAAGATCTGAGTATCATATGTTCTCACTCATAAGTGGACCTTGAGCATCTATCATAACACTATAAGAAAAGGATTGACAGCCAGGCTCGGTGGCTCAGCCTGTAATCCCGCGCCTTTGGGAGGCTGAGGTGAGTGGATTGCCTGAGCCCGCGGGTTTGAGACCCGCCTGCGAGACCTCATCGCTACAATAAATCAAAAAATCAGCCGGGCGTGGTAGCGCATGCCTGTAATTCCAGCTACTTGGAAGGCTGAGGTGGAAGGATCGCCGGAGCCCAGCAGGCTGAGGTTGCGGTGGCTGGAAGCGGCCACTGTACTCCAGTCTGGGCGACAGAGTGAGACTCCAACTCAAAAAAAAAAAAAAAAAGAAAAAGAAAAGGATTGACAGTGTTGGGAAGCTATGGTGGGGGCAGGGAGGAGAAGGGAGGTGTGATTAATAGTAGTCAATATCTGTCTGGGGACAGGGGGACACCCCTTATCAGCAAGGGTGCCTGAATGATGCATATTTGTATGCCTAACCTTTAACTGTACCCCACAATTTTAAAATAAAAAATATGTTTAAAGAAAAAAGTCAATGAAACACAAAGTTTTTTTTTTCAAAGGAAAAACAAGACTGATGGACTCCTAGCAAGAATGACCAAGAAAAAGAGCAAAAAACTCAAATAAACACAATCAGAAATGCGAAGATCAAGTCATAACTGACCCTGAGGAAATACAATTTATTATCCAGGATTACTATGCACATCTGTGAAAACAAGCTCAATAACCTAAATGAAATGGATTTTTTGCTTTTTTTGGGATCACCCAACCTCCAAAGGTTGAAACAAGAAGACATTGAAATACTAAATAGACCAATAACAACCCAAGAAATTGACTCTGTCATAAGAAAATTACCTACAAAAATATTCTCTGGATCAGATGACTTTGAAATGAAATTCTATTCCACATGCAAGTAGGAGCAGATACAAATCCTATTAAAGTATTTTCAGGAATTGAGAAATACAGAATTCTCCCCCAAATCATTTTACAAAGCTAACATCACACTGATACCCAACTGGGTAAACATCCAACAAAAGAAGAGTGCTACAAGCCAATATCCTTAAGGGACACAGATGTACGATTTTTCAAAAATATTCTAGCAAATTGGATCCAACAATACTTATCAAAAATCATTCACTATGACCAAATAGGCTTCATTCCAGGGATACAGGACTGGTTCAACGTCCGTAAGATCATAAAGTAATTAATACATCAACAGATGTAAAAACAAAACCACATGATTATATCATTAGATGCTGAAAAAGTGTTTGATATAATTCAGCATTCCTTCTTGATAAACACTTTAGAACACCTAGGCATAGGAGGAACATACCTCAAAATAGTAAGCACCATTTATGATAAACCCACAGCTAACATATTGCCAAATGAACAGAAACTGGAAGCATTTCCTCTGTAAACCAGAACAAGACAAGGCTTCTCATTCTCACCACTCTCTGTTCAACATGGTGTTGGAAGACCTAGCCAGAGCAACCAGACAAGAGAAGGAAATCAGGGGTATCCAAATAGGAAGAGAAAGTTACATTAACCCTCTGCTTACAATATGATCCTATACCTCAAAAATACAGGAGAATCTGCCAAAAACCTCCTTGCCCTGACAAAGGATTTTGGCAGTCTCAGGGTACAAAATAAATGTGAAAAAGACAGTTGCATTCTATACAATAACAACAAACAGGCAAAGAACTGAAGAAAAAGTCCAATCCTGGTGACACAGCCTGTAATCTCAGCACTTTGGGAGGCCAAGACAAGTGGATTGCCTGAGTCCATGGGTTTGAGACCCACCTGGGCAACTTAGCAAGACCTCATCTCTACAATAAATAAAAAATTAGCCAGGTGTGGTAACATGCACCTGTAGTTCCAGCTACTTGGAAGGCTGAGACAGAAGGATCTCTGGAGCCCAGTAGGGTGAGCCTGCGGTGGCTGGGAGTGTGCCACTGCACTCCAGTCTGGGCAACAGATTGAGACTCCAACTCAAAAAAAAAAAAAAAAAAAAAAGTACAATCCTGTTTACAATAGTCAAAAAAATTAACTACCTCAGCATCTTGCTGAACAGAGAAGTGAAAGACCTTTACAATGAAAACCACAAAACATTGCTCAAAGAAATCCAAGAAAACACAAACAAGTGGAAAAATACTCCATGCTCATGGATAGGCAGAATTGACATTGGTAAGATGTCCATCATGACTGGGAATGGTGATTCAAGCCTGTAATTTTGGCACTTTGGGAGGCCAAGGTGAAAGAATTCCCTGAGCCCAGGGGTTTGAGACTAGCATGGGCAATATGATGAGACCTTGTCTCTACAGCAAAATTTTAAAAATTAGAAAGGTGTGGTAGTATGTGCCTGTAGTATCCATTACTTGGAAGGCTCAGGTGGAAGTATTGCCTGACCCCAGCAAGTCAAGGCTGCAATGACCATGAATATGCCACTGCAATTCAACCTGGGTGACAGAGTGAAACTCCAACTCAAAAAAAAAAAAAAAAAGATGTACATCCTACCAAAGGCAATCTACAGAGTCAGCAATAGCCATTAAATTACAACTTCATTCTTCTCATACCTGGAAAGAACATATAGAAATTCATATGGAAACATACCAACAATGAGTATCCAAACAATCCTTAGAAAAAGAAACAAAGCAGAAGGTATCACACTTCAAAACTTTAAACTTTATTATAAGGCAACAATAATTAAACTTTTGGGGAAGATGGTGACTGAGCCAGTAGGATTATGTGAGTGAGTGTATGGAAAATTTTGTGAATGTCCTGGTGAGTGAGTGGGCATGTGAGTGGCTAACTGAGTGAGGGCTAGGGATTTCCTGGTGCAGCGGCTGGTGCCACAGCTGCTCAGCTTGGACCCTATGGATTCCTGGGACGCAGAAGCTGAGTGCCATTTAAAAGAATATATCAACAAAACCCTTTCTGGGAAGAAAGTGTTGGGAGATACTGACTAAGTGGGGGCTTGTGAGCGAGTGGCCAGGGTTCTGGTGCAGCAGCTGGTGTTGTATCTTCTCTGCTTGGTCCCTGGCTCATACTAGGTCACAGAAGCCAAGTGCCATTTTTTTAAATGGACAAATATCTTCCTGTGAAGAAGCAGCAGGGAGAGACTACCACCCCAGGCTCCACCTCACCACTGCAGCAGAAGAGACTGTTGGCTCCAGGCTTTGCCTTACTACTTCAGCACCCTGCCAGACACTGGTGGCAGAGACTGCTGAGGGAGCCCGGAGGCAGAGTCTCACCAAAGACAACAAGAGGAGTACCCTGCCACCACCTTGAAGGCAGGGCAGGAAAGTGCTCCAACTTGCTCAACATGGAGCAACAGGCCTGATCTCTATGACTGGCAGATCAGCTACTCAGAGGTTGGTTGTGACCCAGAGGAATATCCTGAAAGCACAAACGTCAGAGGGACCCGATGAGTGCTGAGTCCCAGGTGCCTCACCCCCTACCCTGATCCAGCCCCAGGGCAAAGGGTGTGACCAGAAAAGGATAAGGAAGAACTACAAAGGGATCAGTGGTGAGTCCAGAGCTGACCCAATCCCCTTCTCCCCAGCAATCCTCTGAACATCAGACCCACACAGCTGGGCCACACTGAGAGAGACACACCCAGAAAGAGCCAGGACATCAGTCACAATAGGATAACTCTATTCCAGGATAGGCCTGACTGGGGCACCCCCTGCGAGTACATACCTGGGGAAGAGATAATCACACACCTCCCCACCAAAGGAGATCTCCCTGACCATCTGAGAGTGGGAAGGGAGGACTGCACCCCACACATCTCCACTGCCCCTCCTCCTTGCCTCCTTACACTGGGGAGACAGTGAAAGAAGTGAAAGCTCTGCAGGAGAGACCAGACTAGAGGAACAATTACAGAGCCTGCCACAAGAGGGCACGTTTATTAATTTTTTTTTAATTTTTAAAAAATTTTTTTAAAAATTTGCCTGTTTGTTCATCTATTTTTGTACATATTTTTCCTTTGTGCATGAATGTGTATATGAGGATTTGATCTGCATCACCCCATGTTTTTTCTTTTCTTTTTCTGTTTCTTTCTTCTTTTGTTTGCTGTTTTCTGTTTATCCATATATGTGAAAGATTGAGAGTTCATCTTTTAATTTGTTGTTGTTGTTGTTGGTTTGTTTTTGCTTTTTTGTTCTTCTGGGTTTTTTATTTATTTATTTTAGTTTAAGGTGTGTCAACATATTTGTGAGGGTTCAATATGAATTCCTTTTTTTTTCAGTCTTTCTATCTTTCTTCTCCATTCACTTTGTGCTAGGAATATGTGTGGTTTCATTTTCTTGGGTTTATTTTATTTTTGTTTGTATGTTTGTTTCACTTTGTTTAATTCCAGTTTGTTTTGTTTTGGAGTGTGTGAGTGTGTATGTCTCTGCACATGTGTATTTAATTTTTTTTTTTTTTTGCATTGGTTTCTGCTTTCATTGTTCCATGGTTTTTTTTTTTCTTTTTCTTTCTTTTACTTTTGTTTTAATTCTTGTCCATCTTATTTCATTTTATTTTTTTCTGTGCTCCTCATTGCTGTCACTGTGGTTCAAACTCAATGGGTACACAGAAGTATCCATTGCAATGTTATCTAGAGTGGTGGTGGGGATTGGGTCTCAGAAAACACATACCACAGTCAGTGAACATTATAATTTGCAGGTAGTTTCTGAATCCTAGTGCCCCATTCCCTACCTTATTCAACCTTCAAAAACTAAAAGAGATAGCAAAGCTTCCCACACACAGTCCTATTTCAAAACAGAACAAAAAGAGAGCCTGGATCAGGGAATAATAAACAGCTGAGCAAACATCAGAAGGGAAAGCCTCTCCCACTGACACTGAATAACAAAATACAGAGAAAAATAAGAGATCTGTCACAAATGAGGAAAAACCAAAGGAAGACCTCAGGTAGTTTCAAGTGTAACAAAGAAAAAACTCCAACAAAATCAGGCCTTGGAACCCAAACAATAGAAGTAGCAACTACTGGCCCCAGAATATGACAAGGATTAGAGAATGGATAGAAAAAGTCAATAAGTCTCAAGAAAGACAATATGCAACACTGCAAGAACTTGTAATAGAGATTTTGGCAATAAAAATTTTCACCCAGGAAATAAATAACAAGATGACATGCATGGAAAGCAGAGTTAATCTAGCTGAAGAAAGAATCTCAGAGCTTGAAAACCAGAGAATAAAATTACCCCAATCTGTAAAAAACTGAGAGTAGACACAGAAAGAAAGAACAAAGCCTACAAGATATGTGTGATTATATCAAGAGGCTGAACCTTGAAACCTGATGACCTAAAGAAAATGGAGGACTTTCTGACATCATACAACCACCCAAACTGAAACAAGAAGACATTGAGATCCTAAGTAGACTAATTACAACCCAGGAAATTGCTCTGTCATACAAAAACTACCTACAAAAATTAGTCCTGGCTGGATGCATTTCCAGCAGAATTCTACAAAACTTATAAGGAGGCACAGATACCAATCCTACCGAAAGTATTCCAGGCAATTGAGAAAGATAGAATTCTCCCCAAATCATTTTACAAAGCTAACAACACTGATACCCAAACAGTTAGCATCCAACAGAAAAGCTAATGACAGGCCAATATCCCTTATGAACACATATACAAAAATGCTCAACAAGATTCTAGCAACTCAGATCCAAAAACACATCTAAAAAGCCATCTACCTTTGGGGTAATTTCTAGGTGCAATCTGACCTAGGAAAATTTTCTCATTAATGTACTGTTATTGGAATCATCTGGAATGAAATCTGTATCCTGCCAGATCCCACCTGATATACCATTCTACCTTCCCCTTTTATTGTGACATCTATTTTGGACAGCAATTTAGGTTAGTTTAGGGTTTTTTTTTTAAGAAAAATAAAAATGTGTGTTTTTGTTGTTTTGCTTTACACACTGAATCAATAAAATCTCATAGCAAAAAAAAAAAACCATCTACCATGACCAAGTAGGCTTCACCCCCAGGATGCAGGGCTGGTTCAACATTCGCAAGATCATAAATGTCATTAAATACATCAACAGATGTAAAACCAAGAACTACATGATTATCTCATTAGATGCAGAAAAAGCTTTTGATAGCATCCAGCATTGCTTCTTGATAAAAACAATCAAACACTTGGTATAGAAAGAGCATACCTCAAAAGAGTAAGTGCCATCTATGATACACCCACAGCTAACATATTGCTAAATGGACAGAAACTGGAAACATTTCCCCTGAAAACTGAAACAAAACAGGGCTGCCCACTCTCACCCCTCTTGTTCAACATTGTATTGGAAGTCCTAGCTAGGGTAGTTAGACAAGAGAAGGAAATCAGGGATATCCAAATAAGAAAAGAGGAAGTCAAGTTATCTCTCTTGCTGATGATATGATCCTCCACCTCCAAAATAACCTGTCAAATACCTGCTTGCACTGAGAAAAGACTTTGGCAAAGTATCGGGGTACAAAATGAAGGTGCTAAAGACAGTTACATTCCTATACACCAACAATAAGCAGGCATAGACCAAACAAAAGGCACAATCCTAATCACGATAGTCACAGAAAAAAATTTAATACCTCGGCACCTTTCTAACCAGAGAAGTGAAAGACCTTTACAATGAGAACTATAAAACACTGCTCATGAAATTCAAGAAGACACAGACAGAAAAATATTCCATGCTCATGGATAGAAAGAATCAAAATTGTTAAAATGTCCATCCTACCAAAGGTAATCTACAGATTCAATGCAGTACCCATTAAATTACCAACATCATTCTTCTCAAAGCTGGCAATGACAATACAGAAATTCATATGGAAACATAAATGACCATGAATAGCCAAAACTATCCTTAGCAAAAGAAACAAAGCAGGAGGGATCACATTTACAGATTTCAAATTTTACTATAAGGCTACAGTAATCAAAACATCCTGGTATTGGTACAAGAACCAATGCAACAAGATAGACCAATGCAACAAGATAGAGATTCCGGAAGCAAAGTCTCAATTTCTCAACCAACTCATCTTTGACAAAGCATCCAACAACAACCACTGGGGAGAGGAGAACCTGTTCAGTAAATGGTACTGGGAAAACTGGCTGATCACATGCAGATGATTGAAACAACATCCCTACATATCACTATACACAAAATTAACTCTAAATGGATCAAAGACCTAAGTGTAAAGCCTCAAACTATAAGAATCTTAGAAAACTTAGGAGACACCCTAATGGAAATTGAAGCTGGCAACCAATTCCTGATCAGAACCCTAAGTGCCTATACCATAAGCAATAAGATAGATAAGTGGGACCTCGTCAAACTGACAGGCTTCTGCAAAGCAAAAGAAACCATCAAGAGAACAGGGAGACAGCCCACAGAATGGGAAAAAATATTTGCCAATTGTATAACTGACAAAGACCAAAGATCTACAAGGAATTCAAATGTGTCAAAAGGAAAAAACAAACAGCCCCATTAAAAAGTGGGCAAAAGACGTGAATAGACACATCTCAAAAGAAGTCATACAAGCAGCCAACAGACACATGAAAACATGCTCATCCTCACTAATTATCAGAGAAAATGCCAATCAAAACCACATTGAGATATCACCTAACTCCAGTAAGAATGGTCATCATTAATAAAACAAAAACAGCAGATGCTGGCAAGGATGTGGAGAAAAGGGAATACTTCTACACTGTTCATGAGAAGGAAAACTAGTTCAACCTCTGTGGAACATGGACAATATACCAAAACTTCTGAGCTGATGTTAAGTGCTTAGCAGAAAATTTATTGCTGTAAAATGTTATATTTAAAAAAATCTAAAGTTTTTATCCTAAGACACTATATAAAAAGATGAAAATAAACACAAAGCAAGAAGAAGAAAGAAAATAAGAAATATTAGAATGGAAATTGATTTAATAAAGAATGGAAATTAGTAAAGAATTAAAAAATAAGAAAGAAAACAAAATGTTTGTTGCTTGAAAAGTCTGACTAAATTGATAAACTTTAGCTGAATTAACCAAGCAAAAAAGAGAAATTACTAAAATAAAACCATTGAACAGATATTATTACCAAACTTAAAGAAATTTTAATAAGTTTTAAGAGAATAGTGTAAAAAAGTGTGCCAAAAAATTAGATCACTAAGGTATAATGGACACAAACATCTAATAATGAATCAATAAACATTTGAAAATGTGAATAGTAAAGAGATTGAAGTAGTCAAAAATCTATTCACAAAGAAATTCTCAGATCAAATGTCTTCAGTAGTAAATTATACCAAACTTTAAAAAATAAATTAATGCCAGTTATTCACATATTCTTCAAATAAAAGAAATGTAGGGAGCACACTTTTCAGCTTATTCTATGACATAGATATTGACCCAATACCAAAGCAGAAAAAGATACCACACACACACACACACACACACACACACACACACACACACACACATACACACAAACTTACACAAATTACAGAACAATATCTCCTCAGAAAATAGACATAAAAATTCTCAATAGATTCTTGTAAACTGAATCCAGCAATGAATACAAAGAATTGTCAAGCATGATCAAGTAGACTCAATTCCAGGAATTCAAGTTTGGTTTAACTTCTAAAAATCGATTCATGTAATAAAATAATACAAAAGGGGACAAAAAGAATTCCAGAATTATTTTTTGGAAGGTGGGCCCCTTGTAGGCTTTCCCTGCTAGGTAAGTAATCTAGAAACCCATCGGCATCAATGTACCAGCTAATGTTGTTGTGAGAGGCTGCATTTGGATTCAGTGAACTTTATATATTATAAAATGATATATATTTATGTAATACATATATTTATATGTAATACATATAAATATAAACATAAAGAACAAAAAGTACTGGATAATCTCAGTAGACACAAAGAAAGCATTTGATAGCTTCAACTTTTTAAAAAATAAAAACAATTAAGCTAGGAATAGAAGAAAACTTCTCTAATCTGATAAAGGACATATATTTAAAAAAGAGCTAATATAATACTTAATTATGAAAGTCTGAGTATGTTCCACCTTAGATTTGTAGCAAAACAAATGTCTTACCACTATTCAACATCACACTTGAGGTTTCAAACAGGGCAATTAGGCAAGCAAATAAAATATAAAATACATATACCTTATTGAAAAGAGGTAACATTATTTCCATTAGCAGAGGAATATATTTAAAATTCTGTTGGAACTTAACAAATACAACAAGTTTTCAGTATGCATGATTAATTAATAAAATTTATTTTTGTATACATTTACAATGTACAATCCAAAAATGAAATAAAAATATTAATAATAGCGTCAAAAAAGAATACACCTTGGAATACATTTCACAAAAGATGTGTAAAACACTGAAAATTATAAAACATTTTAGAAATAAAGAGGAGCTAGGGAAATGAAAAGACATCCTATGTACATGGATCATGGATTGGAAGAATTGATATTGTTCAGAAGGTAATATTTCCCAAACTGTTTATAGATTCAGTACAATCCCTATCAATATCTTCTTTGACCTCTTTTTTTGGCTTATTTTTATTATTATTATTTTAAAGATGTGGGGTACAATTCAATTCAGGGTTAGGTATATAAACATTGATTATGCAGGTACCCTTGTTAATGAGGTATGCCCCTCCCTCCCCTAGCAGTTGCCCTCAACTGCCAATCCCATCCCCCCGTCCCTTGACAGCTTCCTGCTATTGCCAATCTCTTTCTCATAGTATTATAATTGTGCAAGGTCCGCTTATGAGTGAGAACATATGATACTCTGTACTTTGTTTCTGTGATAGATCACTGAGTATGATCAACTCCAAATCCATCAAAGTTGCTGTGAAGTCCATATGTTTGTCTTTCTTTATGGTTGCATAATATTCCATTCTGTATGTGCCACATTTTTTTGTCCAGTCCAGCTTTGCTGGGCAATATGGTTGGTTCCATGTTTTTGCTGTTATTTGGCCTCTTTTCAACAATTGACTGACTGATTCTTAAATTCATATGAAAATTTAAGGGACCCAAACAATCTTTAAAAAGAGCAAAGCTGGAGTAAGCACAATTCTTAATTTCAAAACGTAATACAAAACTGTAGTATTCAAGACAGTGTGGGTCTGGCATAAAGCTAGTCATATAGCTCAACAGAATAGAACTGCAAGTCTAAAAATAAACCCTCTTTTACATATACAGTCAATTGAGTTTTCAATAAGTATGCCAAGACATTTTAATGAAAAACAGTGATCTTTTCAACAAATAATGACAAGTAAATATTCACATGCAAAAGAATAAATTTGAATTTCTACACCATACCAAATATAAAGTCAGAATTCATCAAAGACATAAGTGCAATAACTAAAATTATAAAATTCCTAAAAGAAAATATAGACATCAATCTCTGTGACCATGAATTAGGTAATGGCATTCCTTTTCACCAATTAGTATGGCTATGATCGAAAGAGAGATCTTGAGTATTAGTGAGTATATCACAAAAATGTTACTCTCATCCACTGCTTGTGGTAATATAAAATTATATAACTTCTTTGGAATACAGTCTGATAGTTTAAGAAAAGATTAATAGAGTTACCATATATCCTAGCAACTCTACCCCTAAGTAAATACCCGAGAGAAATAAAAACATATACTCATATAAAAACTTCTACTAAATGTTAATACAGTTGTATTAGTCATAACAACTAAAAAGTAGAAACCAACCAAATATCCATTAAGTAATCAATAGAACAATAACATGGTTTGTCTATTCAATGGAATAGTTTTCAGCAATAAAAAGAAATGAATAACTGGTATGTACTACAACATGAGTAAATCTTAAAACCATTATGCCACATATCATATGACTTCATTTATATAAAATACAGGGAGTGCCAAAAAATGTTTACACCTTTTAAGAGATTTTATCTATGTATTACTTTTTGACGTTGAATTAAATTACAGTAGCAATGTGTAGTACGACATTTGCACAACCATGTTTCTGCCATTTTCTTTGACTGCCCTGCCTGTCGCCTGGTGATGCTAGCATTCATTTGATTAACGCCATCTTTTGAGCAAATGTCAAACTTAAAATGTGTATATGTTTTTTTGCCACTCCCTGTATATAGATGTGGTGAATCTAGAGAGACAGAAAAAAAGACCT
Organism: Cephalopachus bancanus; assembly: GCA_027257055.1. Taxonomy (NCBI): domain Eukaryota; kingdom Metazoa; phylum Chordata; class Mammalia; order Primates; family Tarsiidae; genus Cephalopachus; species Cephalopachus bancanus. Next base: position 5,130,591 of record JAPVLO010000012.1, read on the forward strand.
ATGTCTGCTTAGTGTTCATGGAGGCTTAAGAAGTTAATGCGGGGAGGGTTAGCTGCTACTGGACACAGTGTTTCTTTCTGGGTTGCTAAAAATGTACTAAAATTGATTTTTATTTTGGCTTCATGACTGTGAATATAATAAAAAGTAGTGAGTTATACACTTTAAATGGGTGGATTGTATAATAAAAAGTAGTGAGTTATATACTTTAAATGGATGGATTGTATATTATGTGAATTATATGTCAATAAAGCTATTTCAAAAACTTACATTGCTAAAAAGAAATAATTTTCAACTATTACTGAAATTTCAGTATGCGCCAGGCATTCACTGTCCTTTTTTTTATTTTATTTTATTTTTTTTGAGTTGGAGTCTCGCTCTGTCACCCAGACTGGAATGCAGCGGCCGCTCCCGGCCACTGCAGCCTTGACCTGCTGGGCTCCGGCGATCCTTCCGCCTCAGCCTTCCAAGTATGGAACTACAGGCACGCGCTACCACACCCGATTAATTTTTTTTATTTATTGTGGAGATGAGGTCTCACCAAGTTGCCCAGGCGGGTCTCGAACCTGCGGGCTCGGGCAATCCACTCACCTCAGCCTCCCAAAGCGCCGGATTACAGGCTGAACCACCGAGCCCAGCTGCATTCACTGTTCTAATTCATATGTACACACAAACACACATATGCATAAATATGCATATATAGAGATATATGTATCGGGAAAGTGAGTGCCTGTCATATAGGTACACATATACAAGAGGGGACCCCCAAAAAGGAACTATTTTTTGGAGGGCAGACCCCTTGTAGTATAGACTTTCCAAACTAGGTAAGTGTTCTAGGAACACGTTAGCATCAGTGTACCAGTTAATGTTTTGAGTGGCTGTGTTCAGCTTCAATAAATTTGTTTTTGAAGATTCTTTTAACGCAGTTGCCCATTTCATAGAGGATGATTTACAAGCATAGCTACCCACAACACACTGAGTGTTCAGCAGTTGTTTTTTTTTTTTACCAAAAATGGCATAAGCCCCATCCTTCTCCTTCTATATTTATGTGATACCACCCTGAGAGACTTTTTGTTTGTTTGTTTCCCCAGATGAAAAAAGTTCTCAAAGGGAAACATTATGCACATGTGGAAGAGGTGAGACAAAAATTGACAGACTCACTAAAAGTCATCAAAATTGATGAGTTCAAAAACTGTTTTGAGCAGTGGAAAAAGTGTCTTGATAAATGTATTGCATCAAATGAAGAATACTTTAAAGGTGACTGAAGTTTAAACATGTAAGAATAAGTATGTAATTTTTTATAAATAAATTCTGAGGTTTTTTGGGTCACCCTTGTATATGGTTATTATAAATATTATATATACATATATATATACATACATACACACATTTACTCATATGCTTGTTTATATGTTGACATACACTAGTGTACAAAAAGGTTTTCAAAAAGTTCATGGAAAACATATATTATGAAAAAAATGCAAAGTTGTCTCTTTTTTTTAACACCAAAATAAACTCATGCTTACTTTTCATAGCATCTCTGAACGGGATCTAGTTTGGGGCACTAAGAAGGATAACACATCAATTTGAAAAGAGCTCGCATCTGAGCAACATGAATCCTGCTGAAATTCAAAGAACAGACATGAAATGTACAGTGAAGCTTGAGTGAAATAATGGTGAGATTTCTGATGCTGTACAAGAAATTCATGGGATCAATGATCCAAAGAAACTAGCAATTTACAAATTGATAACTTGTTTTAAGAAAGAACAAGATGATGTTGAAGATGAAGCCTGCAGTGGCAGACAATCGTGTCAATTTTCAAGGAAATAATTAATTTTGTTTGTTCCCTAATTGAAAAGGATTGGCAGTTAACAGCAGAAACAATAGCCAACAATAGCCAACCATGGATATCTCAATTACACAATTCTGACTGCAATATTGAAGTTGAGCAAACTTTCCACTTAATGGGTGCCAACACCATTGAGCTCAGATTAGCTGCAAACAAGAGCAGAGTTTTTTTTTGTTTGTTTTTTGAATCAGAGCCTTGCTCTGTCACCCATGCTGGAGTGCGGTGAAGAGCAGAGTTTTTAATGGAATTGTAAACAAATGAGATCAAGGTTATAAGGCATTTCTTCAAAGAATTGTAACAGAAGATGAAACACAACTTTACCAGTAAGGTCTTGGAGACAAAGCACAATCAAGCAGTGGCTACCAAGAGGTAGAAGTGGTCCAGTAAAGTAAAAGTAGACGGTTCATGAGCAAAAGTCATAGCAACAGTTTTTTGGGATGCTCAAGGTGTTTTCTTGTTGACTTTCTGGAAGGCCAAAGAACAATCACATCTACTTATTATGAGGGCATTTGGAGAAAGTTAGTCAAAGTGTTAGCAGAAAAATACCCAGGAAAGCTTCCCCAGAGAGTCCTTTTCTACCACAAAATACTCCTATTCATTCCCCTCATCAAATGTGGTCAATTTTGGGAGAGTTTAAATGGGAAAACATTAAAACTAACTTATCGACCTGATCTGGGTTCTTCTGACTTATTTTTGTTTTCTAATCTTTAAAAAATGTTAAACAATGACCATTTTTCCTTCAATTAATAAGTTAAAAAAGACTGCATTGACATGGTTGAATTCCCAGAATTCTCACTTCTTTAGGGATAGTGTAAATGACTGGTTTCATTGCTTACAAGTGTATCTATAACTTGATGAAGCTCTTGCTGAAAAGATAAAATTTATCTTTTTTATTTTTCTTTTAATTCCATTTTTTCACAAACTTTTAAATTTTCCTCATATATGTACAGACATATATATTTATCATGAACACTATGAAAAGGTTGAATATTATCTCCATTTTATAGTTGGGAGTAATGAGCCACAGTGAGATAACACTCTTGAGTTTCACAGTAATGACAGAGAGAGGGAGCAGACAGGGGGAGGTGAGCTCAGACACTCTGCATCCTAAGCCCCCTTCTAAACACCACACTGCCTCTGGTGCAAGGAAGCAAAACTGATAAGAAATTCCAGTTCCCTAGATTTCCAGGAGACTTGCACCACTGGACAGAATCATAGCATTTGGATGTATTTCAAGAAAGATTTCTAATGCTGACATAAAACTCTGTTAAAATTGGTTTACTGATGTGGTACATGGCCACTTATACTCTCCTCATCAATTAAAATTTAATTACAATGTGTTTTTATGCACATTTTAAGTCTGTGGTTTTAAGCTTATCTACTTTTAAGAAATCTTTAACTTTCTGATAGCCATTAGTCCCTGAAACTCATAATAGATTTCACAGCATCTGATGACAATTATGCAAAAAATATAAGACTATACCACTGAGTGGGGAATACAATTCAGAGACAAATAAAAACTGAAAACAATTTAAAAATTGTTTATTTATATAGCTACTGTTGGTGATAGGCACTAGAGCAGGAAAAAACATTGTTAAGTGGAGAAATACACTAAAAATATGTATAATTTAAGTCTTTGAAGGGGCATCAATAGCTATTTTCACAAAATAAAATGCTATAAAAGCATTTCAGGAATTTACTCCTATATATTTGGCTCACTCTTAGAAAGAAATTAATGTTCAGGGAGCATATTAATACCACAGATACTTCTCCATACTATAATATTAGCAACTACATCTTTAATAATTAAAGAAGACAAGAGGGTATGGGAGAATATAAAGAGGACTGCATCAAATGATATTATTAGTGTTTATTTATGTATTCTGATAAATTCTTATATGCTACTAAGACAGTTCTCATAGAGTTCAAGGAAGTAGCATTGAGAATTTGTTATGTATAACTCATACTGGGAAATAATATAATGGAGAGAAATTGAACTAGTGACTGGCAAAATGGCACAAATCTTGAGGTGGTGGCAGGACATGATAAAGTGGTGGTAGAATGAGAAATAAGATTTCTTTCAGTTCTTCAGTGTCTTTAATTCTAAAAGAGAAAGCTGCATTTAGCACATTTTTTACAGTCTGGTTTTTTAGTATGTTGAATGCTCATAGCACTTGGTATACCTTCTAGTGGTGTTCATTTTGCTCTTCTCAACCTTAGAGTAATCTGTCTACTTGTCATCTCCCCCATAAATCATACAAGAGGGCATTTACTGAAGAGCTACTGTGTATCAGACACCTAGGAACATGTCTGATGTGCTCCTTCTGACCCTTAAAGCAGCTCTGTGAGAAACATATTAGCATCCTTGCTTTTAAAGACAAGACAAGGAAACTAAGGTACAGAATAGTTGAATAACTTGTCCAAAGTCCCCTAGAAAGTCTCAGAGGTGAGATTTAAGCTTAAATACATGCAATTTTTTGAATGTATATGTTCTTTTTACGACACCTTTTGATGCCTTCCTGAAGACAGGGACTTCGTTTTGCCCATCGTAGAGTTCTATCACCCCAGTCTCTGGGGAAATATCAATAAATTTTATTTAAATGAAGTGAATTTATTAAGATATTATAGTATCATGTGAACACAACTGGACTAGCAATGAAGAACTTTGGGTTCTAATCATTGGTTAGTGGTAATATCTTCTTGAGTAAAGAACTTCCCCTCCACCTTCTTTCTTGCATTATTTCCTCAGTCAATAAAGTGGCAATTCAGTGTTTGGAGTGAGAGTGAGGATTTGGAAGCAGGTGAGAATAACTTTCATTAATAATGCATTTCTGCCCTCTGCCAGATACAATTCTATTCTTAACCCATCACTTAGTCACTGGTGATCCTTTTAATTGTGGTACAAACATCTCACCTCTGTTTTTACTCCTACCTGTTCATAGAATGGTAAGCACAGAGAATTTTCTTCAACAATGTTAAGAGGAAATCATAACTTTTCAATCAAAAGTTTGAAACCCAAACAAGATCAATAATTCATTTCTAAGTAATATGAGCTTCAATAATGCCCTTGAAAGCAAACAAGAGAAAAAAAATATCAGTGTATTGAAAGCATCCTCCCGTTTCTAGAGGTTTTTTTTAGCTTATGTTAGCACATCCTCGGCTATATTCTTTCAGGCTTGCCAGTTACATTAAATTAGCTGGTATTTTTATGAGATGCTGCAAACGTATTTTCTTTGTTGTAGATATCTACAAGCAGCAAGTGGTTAGAGTTGTCACTTTCTCTGACACTTTGAGCTGCTTTTTGGTTTCTGATATCAGTTTTTCTAGCTCATGATTTATCAGTCTGGGCTGGATGCTCCTTCCTTTGGCAGCATGGAAGGCGTGAGTTGAAAGATGGTGGCAACCCACAGAAAAACCAGCTGTGATATTGCTTTTCAAAGTGCTCTAAAAGTTGGAGCTGTGCTTCTGTTAGAGCCTCCTGGAGAATTGCCCAACATGGAGCATCTCCTTGCAATCATCGCACACTACTGCTCTGACTTGGACTCCACTTATAATTACATGGTGATTTTAAAATCCATCTTAGGAGGTATGGCTAGAGAGGATTAGGCAGCTTATTAAAATATCTTTTTTTCTATTAGGTTTTCTGCTTTTTCCACAGCCTAAGCCTTCACATGCTTGGATGTGATATTAGAGCTGGAAATACATGAATTGAAAAATAAAACTGTTATCATTTGACATTCAACCAACTCAGGGAGATATTTTTTCTATACTAAATGGAAATTTCATGTGTTAATTGCTGGGCATATGCTGGTAACTCTAGCTCAGCTGTGTTGAAGTTAAATGGCTTTAGATTTGGGGATTTGAAAAAATCTCCAAATGATATTTGGAAGGCAGAGGGGTTACACAGCTTTCTTGCACTGCCAGATTCACTTCTCAGAGTAGAATGCTCTGTTTTTTCTACTTACTTTCTCTTTGTGATGATCCAAGATGATGTTTTGTCTCTGAGAAGTTCAGTAGAACCCATTGTCAGAATTTATTAGGATATTAGATCTATTTGACAGCTGATTGTCTAGGGAGTACATTATTATTAGCTATTGATTCAATTTTCATTGTACATTCTTTTGAATATTCTAGTATAAATTCCTATTTCCAGAAACACACATTTTAAGCCACTGTGATCATGCAATGTTTGTGTTGCCATTGGTTAAATTACTAGTTTCATTCCAGAAGATTTGTTACCTTCACATGGGAGAGTGATTGCTGCCAAGCAAAAGTGCACTCAAATTTAAAAATCCAACCACAATGAGGCATTTATGCTTTGTTGACTCCCCATCCTCAAATACCATGAAATTCTAAAGAAAAATACAGTTGAGAGAAGCAGGCCCCAGTGAGAGGACATATTGTAACCTAAACAGCCTCTGCCCTACCTGCCTGGATTCAAAGTAAACAAATGTAAACAACTTAGCTTTCCAAGCAAAACTCAGTTGTGTATAAATTGAGAGGTCACAAGTTTGCAGCTCCCATGGGGAGTTGGAGCAATTAATCTTTTCTGTGGTATTTCTGTCTCTCTCAGAGGCAGGAAATGCTGGTTTAAAGACTAGCAGCCTTGAGGTCTGAAGGAGGTCGGGAAGATGGCACTCAAACCAATCAGACTATGTGAGTCCCGGTGTGAGTGAGTGAATATATGGAAAATTTTGTGTACATGCTGGTGAGTGAGAGGGCATGTGAGTGACTGGCAGAGTGAGGGCTAGGGAATTAGCAGCCAGGGCTCTTCTGATGCAGCGGTTGGTGCCACAGCTGCTCAGCTTGGACGCTAGTGATTCCTGGGATGCAGAAGCTGAGCACCATTTCTCTTAAATCGACAAAACTGTTCCTGGGAAGAAAATGTTTGGAAAGACTGACTAAGTGGGGGACTGTGAGCAAGTGGCCAGGCCCCTTGTGCAACAGTTGGTGCTGCAGATTCTCTGCTTGGTCCATTGCTCTACCTAGGTCACAGAAGCTGAGTATCATTTTTTTTAAGTGCACAAAAGTTTTCCTGTGAAGAAGCAGCAGGGAGAGATTACTGCCCCAGGCTCTGCCTCACCACTGCAGCGGGAGAGACTGCCAGCTCCAGGCTTTGCCTCACCACTTCAGCGCCTGGTCAGGCACTGGCAGCAGGGGCTGTGGAGGGAGTCTAGAGGTAAAGTCCCATAGGAGAGGACAATAGAGGCACCCCACCACCATCTTGAAGGAGCAGGAAAGTGCTCCAACTTGCTCACCACAGAGTAACAAGCCCTACCTCTCTGACTGGTGGATCAACTACTCAGGGGTCTGTCGTGACCCAGAGGGAATATCCTGAAAGCACAAACTTTGAAGGAACCTGATGTGCTGAGTCCCAGGTGCCCCACCCCCTACTCTGACCCAGCTATGGGACAAAGGATGTGACCAGAAAAGGATGAGGAAGAACTCCAAAGAGCTCAGTGGTGAGTCCAGAGCTGACCCAAACCTCCCCAGAAATCCTCCCCAGCAATCCACACAGCTGGGCCATGACTGAGAGGGTCAAACCCAAGTAAGCCTGAACATCAGTTGCAATAGGAGAACTCCTTCCCAGGATAGTCCTGGCTGTGTATCCCCTGTGAGTACATAACTGGGGAAGAGACAATCCCACACTTCCCCACCAGAGGAAATACCCCACCATAGGTGAGTGGGAGGGGAAGACTGCAGTCCCACCCACATCCACTGCCCCTCCTCCTTCCCTGCTCTGGACATTGGGAAGAGTGTGAAAGTGGTGGAATGGCTGAAAGAGAGACCAGATTAGAGGAACAATTACAAAGCCTGGTACAAGAGGGCAGGGATTTTTTTTTTTCCATTTTTAATTTTTTTTTTAGTTTCTTAAAACTTTTTGCCTGTTTGTTAGTTCACTTATTTTTTTAAATTCTTTTTTCCTTTGTGCATGAATGTGTATGTGAAGGTTTGATCAGCATTCTCCCAATTTTTTTTCTTTTTCTGTTTCTTCTTTTGTCTGCTGCTTTCTGTTTATGTGTGTATGTGAATGACTGAGTATTCATCTTTCAATTTTGTTGTTGTTGGTTTGTTTTTGCTCTTTTGTTCTTCTGTTTTTTTGTTTTTTTTTTTATAGTTTAAGGTGTGTGTCAATATATGTGTGAGGGTTCAATCTGAATTCCTTTTTTTCCCCTGGTCTTTCTGTTTTTCTTCCCCATTCACTTTGTACTAGGCATGTGTGTGTGGGTGTTCAGTTTTCTTGGTTTGTTGTTGTTGTTTATTTTGTTTCACTTTGTTGTTATTCCAGTTTGTTTTGGGATGTGTGCGTGTGTGTGTGTGTGTGTGTGTGTGTGTGTGTGTCCAATTGCTTTTTGCATTGGTTTATGCTTTGCATCGTCATATAGCATGGTGGGGGAGTGGGTCTCAAGGAACACATACCACAATCACAGAACATTGTAATTTGCAAATAGTTTCTGAATCCTAGTGCCCAAACCCTACCTTATTCTACTTTCAAAAACTACAAGAGACAGCAAAGCTTCCCACCCACAGTCCTATTTCAAAATAGAACAAATCCATTGCCTGGATCAGGAAAGAATAGAGGGCTGAGCAAACATCAGAAGAGAAAGCCTCTTCCACTGACAGTGAAAGCCTCTTCCACTGTTTCCACTGAAACAACTAAAGAGAAAAACAAGTGATCTGTCACAAATGAGGAAAAACCAAAGGAAGACCACAAGCAAATTAAGTGTAACAAAGAGAAAACTCCTGAAAAATTGGACCTTGGAGCCCAAACAATGGAAGTCACCAACAAGTAGCTCCAGAATACAACAGAGATTAGGAAAAGGATGGAAAAAGTGAATACAACTCAAGAATGACAAGATGCAACACTGAAAGAACTTGTAACAGAGCTTCTGGCAATAAAAAAATGTCATCCAGAAATAAATAACAATATGACAAACATGGAAAGCAGAATTAATCTAGCTGAAGAAAGAATCTCAGAACTTGAAGACCAGAACATGGAATTAACTCAATCTGTAAAAAAAAAAAAGGAAGGAAACTCAGAAAGAACAAAGCCTAGAAGAGATGTGCAATTAAATCAAGAGGTCCAACCCATGCCTGACTGGTATTCCAGAAGAAGAAAGAGAAATGGAGAACAACTTGGAGAAAATATTCCAGGAGGTAATCCAAAAAACTGTCTCCATTTCACCAGATATGTGACTAGCCAAGCACAAGAGATACAAAGAACCCCAGAAGACATCAAATGAGAAGGCCAACTCCTAGGCACATAGTAATTTGCCTACACAAGAGTAGACACAAAAGAAAAAATCCTAAAACAGCAAGAGAGAAAGGTCAGATTACCTACTGGGGAAAACCAATCAGAATAGCAGCAGATCTGTTGACAGAAAAACTACAAGCAAGAAGGAACTGGAGTCCAATATTCAAAGTCCTCAAAGATAAACAGTTTCAACCAAGAATTTCCTATCCAGCCAAGCTCAGCTTCATCAGTGATGGAAAATTAAAATTCTTCCCAGACATCCAATCCCTAAGAGATTGTGTAGCTTCCAGAACAGCTCTATAGGAGACACTTTAAAAGGTCTTAAGCACAGAAGATAGAAAAAAAATGACCACATACTTCCCAAGAGAACAGCAGAGCATAAAATCAACAGAGAATACAGTGCAACAAGAAATGAAAACACACACATACATAAACCTCAAAGCCAAAAAAAAAAAAAAAAAACAAGCAAACAAAGAAAAAACTTTATAAGAACCTCATGAAAGGAATGAACAATCAAATTTCAACAATCAGCCTGAATGTGAATGGACTGAATGTACCACTAAAAGGACACAGAATGGCAAAGTGGATAAGAAACCATGACCCAATTATTTGCGGCAGCCAGAAAACTCATCTCGCCACAAGGGATGCACACAGACTCAAAATTAAAGGATGGAAAATGAGTTTCCAAGCCAATGGATCACAAAGGAAGCAGGAGTCATGGTCTTAATATCAGAAAAAAACAATCTTTAAGCTATCAAAAATTTAAAAAGGTACAAAAAGACACTACATAATGATAAATGATTCAATCCATCACCAAGAAATATCCATCCTAAACATACATGCACCCAACACAGGATCACCAACATTTATAAAGCAACTACTAAGTAAACTAAAAAACAGATATTGATTCCAACACTATTATAGTGAATTGAATACCCCACTAACAGCCCTAGACAGCATCGAAGTAAAACATCAATAAGGATATCCAGAACCTAAACCCCTGACAATAGAAACAATGGACTTTATAAATACCTACAGATTATTCCACCCAACAACCACAGAATATGTATTTTACTCATCAACACATGAAATGTACTCAAAGATCAATCACATGCTTGGCCATAAATCAAGCATAAAAAAATTCATTAAGGTTGAAATATTGCCATGCACCTTTTCAGACCACAGTGAAATAAAAATAAATATCAACACCAACAAAATTTCCCCAAAGCCCTCAAAGATGTGGACACTAATCAGCATGATGCCGAATAACTGCTGGGTCAACATTGAAATCAAAGCAGAAATTAAAAGATTCCTGGAAATAAATGAAAATGAAGAAACATCTTACCAAAACCTCCAGGGTACCATAAAAGCAACTCTCAGAGAGGAATTTATATCTCTACGAGCACACATCAAGAAAATGGAAAGATCAGAAATTGAGAGCTTAACAAATCACCTAAGGAAGCTGGAAATAGAAGACCACCAAAACCCCAACTTTAGCAGAAGAATCCAAATCACCAAAATAAAAGCCCAAATAGTGGACATAGAAGACAAATATATCATAGAAAACATCAACAAGACAAAAAGCTAGTTCTTTGAAAGAATTAACAAGATTGATGGGCCCCTATCCAAAATGACTAAGAAAAAGAGAGAGAAAGTCCAAATAAATACAATCAGAAATACAAAAGATCGAATCACAAGTGACCCCCCCAAAATACAAAAGATTATCAGAGATTACTATGTGCACCTATATGGAAACACACTTGATAACTTAAATGATGGAGAAATTTCTGACATCACACAACCTCCCCAGGTTGAAAAAAGATGACACTGACACACTAAATAGACCAGTAACAACCCAGGAAATTGACTCTGTCATATGAAAACTACCTACAAAAATAAAGCACTGGACTGGATGATGTTCCAGCAGAATTCTACAAAACTTACATGGAGGAATTGATACCTGTCCTATTGAACGTATTCCAAGTGATTGAGAAAGATGGAATTCTCCCCAACATTTTTAAGCTCACATCACACTGATACCCACACTGGGTAAAGATCAAACAAAAAAAGAGAACTACAGGCCAATGTCCCTTATGAACATAGATGCAAAAATCCTCAACTAGATTCTAGCAAATTGGATCCAAAAACACATCTCAAAAATCATCTACCATGACCAAGTAGGCTTCATCCCCAGGATGCAGGGCTGGTTCAACGTTCGCAAGACCATAAATGTCATTAAATACATCAAGAGTTGTAAAAACAAGAACCACATGATTATCTCACAGAAAAAGCTTTTGATAAAAGCCAGCATCCCTTCTTGACAAAAACCCTGAAACACCTAGGTATAGAAGGAACATACCTCAAAATAGTAAGTGCTATCTACGATAAGCCCACAGCTAACATTTGCTAAATTGACAGAAACTGGAAACATTTCCCCTGAAAACTGAAAGAATACAAGTTTGCCCACTCTCACCCCTCTTGTTTGTGTTGGAAGTCCTAGCTAGGACAATTAGACAACAGAAGGAAATCAGGGGTATCCAAATAGAAAAAGAGGAAATCAAGTTATCCCTCTTTGCTGATGATATGATCCTATACCTTGAAAATCCAAAATAACCTGTCAAATACCTGCTTGCACTGAGAAAAGACTTTGGCAAAGTATCGAGGTACAAAATGAAGGTGCTAAAGACAGTTACACTCCTATACACCAACAATAAGCAGGCATAGACCAAATAAAACAATCCTTAGCAAAAGAAACAAAGCAGGAGGGATCACAGTTACAGACTTCAAACTTTACTATAAGGCTACAGGAATCTAAACAGCCTGGTATTGGTACAAGAAGAGGCATATAGACCAATGGAACAAGATAGAGATTTCAGAAACAAAGGCTCAGTTTCTCAAGCAGCTCATCTTTAACAAAGCCTCCTACAACAATCACCGGGGAGAGGAGAGCCTATTTAGTAAATGATGCTGGGAAAACTGGCTGATCACATGCAGATGATTGTTACAGGACCCCAACCTATCACCATACACAAAATTAACTCTAAATGGATCAAAGACTCAAACTATAAGAATCCCAGAAAATGCAGGAGACACCCTTATGGAAATTGGAGCTGGCAACCATTTCCTGATCAGAACCCTAAGTGCCCATACCCTAAGGACTAAGATAGACAAGTTGGACCTCATCAAACTGACAAGCTTCTGCAAAGCAAAAGAAACCATCAAGTGAGCAGGGAGACAGATCACAGAATGGGAAAAAATATTTGCCCTCTGTATATCCAACAAAGGTCTAATATCTAGGATCTACAAAGAACTCAACTGCACCAAAAGGAAAAAAAAAATAAACAGCCCCATTAAAAAGTGGGCAAAAGACATGAATAGACACTCCTCAAAATAAGAAATACAGGAAGCCAACAGACACACGAAAAAGCACTCAGCCTCATTCATCATCAGGGAATTGTGTACACCTAACCCTTGTAAAAACGGCCATCATTAATAAAACAAACAACAGATGTTGGCAAGGATGCAGAGAAAAAGGAACACTTCTACACTGCTGTTGGAATGCAAACTAGTGCAACCTCTTTGGAAGACAGTGTGGTGATTTCTGAAAGAACTAGAAATTGACCTTCCATATGACCCAGCAATCCCCCTATTGGGAATATACCCGGAGGAACTCAAGTCATTCTACCAAAAAGATATCTGCACACGCATTTGTTGCACCTCTATTCACAATAACAAAACATGGAACCAACCAACAAAGCTGGACTGGATTTTAAAAAGCGGCACATATACACAATGCAATATTATGCAGCCATAAAGAAGGACAAACATATGGACTTCACAGCAACTTGGATGGATTTAGAGTCTATCATACTCAGTGATCTATTACAGAAACAAAGAGCAGAGTATCATATGTACTCACTTATAAGTGGACCTTGAACAATTATCATAATACAATAAGAAAGGCATTGGCAGTAGTGGGAAACTGACAGGGGAGGGGGAATGGGATTGGCAGTTGAGGGAACCTGCTAGAGGAAGGAGGGGCACACCTCATCAACAAGGGTACCTGCATAATCAATGTTTGTATACGTAACCCTGAATTTTACCCTACATCTTTAAAATTAAAAATTAAAAAAAAAAAAAGGATTAGCAACCTTTACTGGCTCCAACCACAGTATCCTTCTCAATCCAGCCCTGGATAGTGTGGATGGAGAAGGCCTGTACCTACCCAGCACATGGAAGTTCAAAAAGGCAGCAGGCAAATCAATTCCTAATCTAGATTAATTTACCATGCGTCCAATGTTGCTTCAGTGAAAACTAGAGCTATTGTGCCTCCATAATTAAGAGATCATAATTTTCACTCAGCATTATTGTCTGTTTCAGTACTGATTTTAGCTGGTTCCAGTAATCTCCTAGATACTCCATTAAAGTTTAGAATTGGAGAAATACTAAAACTGCTGGTTTCTAGTGGTCAAGAATTACATGAACTCAACCTTCATAAAATCACGGTTTCTCAGAGCCATAGGATATTAGTGATTCCCTGTTCTACACTCATTTTACATGAAGATTCTATGAGCCCAGTTGGTCAGGTGAATTCCTCAAAGTCACACAGTTGGTTGGTAAGAAAAAAAAGACTTCAATGCACATTTCTAACTTTTCTCTCACTTTTTCTGTGATAAGTAATATTGAATATATATCTACTCTATATTGCTTCTTTATGAACTACCCTATCTTCTCCATGCAACAGTCTATATACTGAGATATACACAATTAAGTGTGAACACCAAATTCCACAAAATAGAGGAAGGATCTGTGCCATTTAGCATTAAAGCAACAGCCTGCTCCAGTAGTCAAACTTATTATAACACCTGTGTTATTATCAGCCTGCACCATTGGTAGAAATCCTTCCTAATACAGGGCCTGCCTGGCAGAACAGAGACTGATGTCTCCTATGATACCAGTGGCCAGGCCAGAGACCCTGCCCCAGATTCTGGCCAGCAGCCTCAAAATCACTGCCAGCACTCAGCAGGAGGGACTGAATGATTGTGGATTTTTTAACACAGCCTCCAAATGAATCACAAATATACTCTGCTTGGTAGGATAAGAATGACAATACTTGTATATTTTCTACAATTCATTGCCAGAAAGGAAGGGATATTAGTCTTACCTTCTAAGACTTTCTGCAATATGCCTACCTTGAACCTCACACTGCTCCAATAGCACTTTCTGCTTACATATTGAGAGGCATTCTAACATGTCACCTCCACTCATCTTCTAAAATATTTACTCAAATATATCCGGCTTCTTTATGTTCAGAATACCTCTGTTTATAGAATATGTAGCATACTGGGAATAGATAGCATCTCAGTAAATGCTGCTTTTTAATGGCAATCTGTGGGAAGGGAAAAAAGAAAAATAAATCAAAGGATAAAGTAAAACTAGCAGCTCTAGAGGGGGATAGCCATCACTACAGGAGCAAGAGAAAAAATTGACAAACTCTTTTTGGAGATACAAAGAAAGTGATATTTGAGGATTAGCAAATTTCTATCTCAATGAGAACAGACTATAAACAAAAATGGTGCTTTATCTATTTGAGTCTACTTAAAAGCACACCTGGACATGCTTTTGCTACTATTTCTCTAAAAATAAAATTAAAGTCTAGATTTGGGGGCTATGCAGATATACAAATGAAGCAATCTGGTAGATGGCACATTTGGGCATTAAAAGGAGGAAAAGTTAATATTTATGACAGGATGCCTTGGTTTTGAATTATGAATCATGACATACAGTTCAAAATGCTAGTTAGTTGGCATAAAAGATGTGGCAATTTAACCACAAATCAGTGAAAAGTTAAAACAACAATAATGGTGTGTATGTGTGTATGTATGGTACTCATATATATGTATATATGCATATATACATATAATATGGTATACATATATAAGTTGGGCAGATGGCTTTTATTTTTTACAGGTTTTAGTAGAAAAATGTTTAAACACTTACTACCTGCTCAACAGTATTATCATTAGATTATCCTAATTGCCCAGCTGCTAAAGTCTTCGAGGTTAGCTGCATCACATAAAATAATATGGGAATGCTTGTAGCCTAATACATGATTACAATTATGGAAGAAAAAATTACATTTCATTAAATTGTGCTGAGAAATAATGTCACCGGATGGAATTTTTTTAGAAAATTCCTTTGTCCTCTGGTTCCCTCTCTTTCTTAAAAAACTTTGTGCTGCTTCAGAGAGAAACATCACGTATTTTCTTTTAGCTAATCTTATCATATTTTTTCCAATACATTTAATAAGTGTTTATTAAGAGCCAGCCAAGTGCCCAGCACTGTCCTAGGTACTAGAAAGATGAAGGGGAAAATGAGAAAATTTTACCAAAAGATGACATCTTATTTATTTTGAACAAAATTGGAGATAACAACTAGATAACTGCTAGAAGAACTAAAATATAAACAGTTGAAGGAGGTCGCAACTAGAAACTGAAGATTAAGGCAGGAGGGATGGGGCAAGAGATAGTTATTTTCATCATAAGCTCTTTTGTATCATTTAATTTATTTTTTACAATATTTAGATATTATTTGTGTATACATCAAAACTAAGTGACTGACTCCTTGACCAAGATCATGGAATATACTTACATCCTCAGAATAAGAATGCAAAAGACACTGACAATAAGAATAAGGGAAAATTGAATAAGAATTTAAAAACGTGATGCTAAAGATTTGTCAGTTTAATAGAGAAATATCATGAAGCATAAAACTCATTTAATGCTATAAACCAGAAAAGAGATTCATTTTGAAGTGATGGAACTGTTTTGACCAAAAAAAATTAACCTGCTAACCTTTTTTAGAATATTTGAAATTATGGCATCACTTCATTGCATTTAATTGAACAAATATTTATTGAATCCCTATTATTTCCCTGACCCTGAACTATACCCAAAATAGGTACCATTGACACATCCTTCTCTCCATGGATTTTACAGCTTAGAAGCAAAACTAGCCGGGCTCGGTGGCTCAGCCTGTAATCCCGCACCTTTGGGAGGCTGAGGTGAGTGGATTGCCTGAGCCCGCGGGTTCAAGACCCGCCTGGGCAGGCGAGACCTCATCTCTACAATAAATCAAAAAATCAGCCAGGTGTGGTAGCGCATGCCTATAATTCCAGCTACTTGGAAGGCTGAGCCAGAAGGATCGCCGGAGCCCAGCAGGTCGAGGCTGCGGTGTCCGGGAGCGGCCACTGCACTCCAGTCTGGGCGACAGAGTGAGACTCCAACTCAAAAAAAAAAAAAAAAAAATAGGAGCAAAACTAGGAGCAAAAAAGATTAACTTCATCCTACCAAGGCTGAAATATCAGGTTTATTTTACAGCAAAAAGCAGACAGTGATTGTTCTATTTGTCTATTTATTTTTTTAGGGACAGAGTCTTGCACTGTGGTCCAGACTGGAGTACAGTGGCAAGATAATAGCTCTCTGCAGACTTGACCTCCTGAACTTAGGAGATCCTCTCACTTCAGTCTACCAGGTAACAGGGGACTAAGACACCATGCTCAGCTACTTTTTTGAAAGATGGGGATCTCACTATGTTGCCCAGCTGATCTCGATCTCCTGGCCTCAAGTGCTCCTTTAGCCTCAATCTTCAGAGTAGCTGGAATTATCGTGCCTGGCTATTTTATCTACTGAATAATTTGGAAACACCAACCTTTTTTCAAGTTCAAGTGGTAGCTCAGATTTCTTTAATTTACACTTGCACTGAGTTCAGATTTGCCTATGTTTTGGAACAGAAACCTATAATTTTCCAATTAATCACATATATGTAGTATGACTTAAAATACAAACTATCTATGTCACTTTGTTATGCACCAGACAGAGAAAAACACATTTACTACAGTCTACAAATTTGATGACCCTTCTCATCCAGGGTAAAATACTTGGTCAAACAATTGCCTGTTATGATTGTAGTAGCAAATACAAGTCACCCAGACTTGTTGACCCAGTAGGTAGTGCTTGTAGCCATTAACAGCATTCTATACAAACAAAGCCAAACTCTGAATAAACACAAAGGGAATACAACTTTAATAAGGGACATATTCTCTACCTGAAATTTGTAATCTGAGCTGACTGAGCATTCATTAGTTTTGGGTCTCACAGGCAGTAGAAACCAACTGCTTCTGCAAAGCAACAGCCTGAACAGAAATAAGACTGTGAGCCGTCAGCCTTTTTCTACCATGTAAAAATGTACTGTTAGGCCAGGCTCAGTGGCTCAGCCTGTAATTCCAGCACTTTGGGAGGCCGAGGCGAGTGGATTGCCTGAGTCCGCGGGTTCAAGACCCACCCAGGCAACTTGGCGACACCTCGTCTCTACAATAAATCAAAATTTAGCTGGGCGTGGTAACGCGCCTGTAGTTCCAGCTACTTGGAAGACTGAGGCGAAAGGATTGCTGAAGCCTAGCAGGTCGAAGCTGTGGTGGCCGGGAGTGTGACACTGCATTCCAGTCTGGGCGACAGAGTGAGACTCCAACTCAAAAAAAAAAAAAAAAAATGTACTGCTAAACACGGGAGTCAGCCTGGGGGCAAAGGACAAATACAGGGCACTGTCTTTTCATACATTGCCTGCTTTTAAAATAAAGGGCACAGATAAAGCATGGAGGCCAATAAGTGAAAGAAAGCGACTCCAAGCTTATTAGTCATATCTTCAGAAGAGAAATCATTTCTCAAGATAAGATTTGGAGAGCAGCCTACTTCTGAACCCCTTGTGACTCAGATTGTAAAAGGTTGTCAAAATAGTTTGTTTCATCAGGCTGTTATGTGCAAAACGGCCATGGCACTCTCCTAGTGTATGTTAAACGAATAAAATTAAGCAATTAAGCTTTAGAGTCCTTCATATTGCATCATTTTATCTAAAAAGGAAGAAGTAACATCAGCAGCTACCATTAAGCTAAAAAACTGGGGTAAATTAAGGGGTGGAATGATTGGATAACCAATAACTAGCATCCTTCTAGCTTATTTTCATTTAATAGTTTAGCAATTCCATGACTCCGATATTGCTTTCCAATTAAGTATATTCATCAACATCGAGTCATTTTCACTCCTCTAGAGATTAAATATTGATGCCTCTTTATAGTGGGCAATGATTATTCATTTCTCTCTACATTTATGTTAACTCTATTGCATCTCAGTTATGAAAAAAACTTTTCCCCATGAAGTTATTTTTTCTCTACCTTCTAATCATTTAAGAAATTTAATCAGTAAAGAAATTATAATCATAAAACACTTCATGGTCAATAAAAACAAACCTTCTGATCTTTAGTTTTATTTTTGGTTCAAGCCTCATTCTATTACTTCCTTTCCTTAATAATAAATGATATTAACAACACCAATTATCTTCCTTTTTATTCACCCTATTTTTCTCTCTGTATAGTTTCAAACATGGTTGGGATTGATAGTGGGCAAAATCTATACATTCCTACAGAAAAACAAGTTTAAAATCAAGTAGTCAAAATAAAGTCAAGTGACTGATCTGAATAGATTAGTATATTTCAACCTTTTGCTTTATTATTGCCCCTGCCAAGGAGACTTTTTTTTAATTTACTTTCCTTATTCCCCCCATGAATTTTAACACAATATGTCTGTTTTTGTATGCTGACCCTTTTAGGGGGTCACAAACCAGTGTGATATATAAGATTTTTCTGCCACTCAAGAGCTAAATTTTGCCCCCTTTGGGAGTATAGGACCCCAATGATAATTCATGAAATAGAAAAAAAAAGTTCTCCAATATTTCCACCACAACATTTTACAAGAAACTTAACAATTGATTAGGTATCTAGTACTGTAGGTCAAAATATTTACCCGAAAAGAAAAATTTCTTTGAAGTTTTACAATTTTTACACAGTTTCATTCCATTCTATTCCAATTCAGAATATATTCATATTTTATTTGTTTTATAGTCCACTGTTTTCAAATCTTTTATTAAACTCCAGTCAAGGATGGCCATCGTCAATAACTCAAAAAACAACAGATGCTGGAGAAGATGCGGGGAAAAGGGAATGCTTCTACACTGTTGGTGGGAGTATAACTAGTACAACCTCTGTGGAAAACAGTGTGGTGATTCCTAAAAGTTCTAAAAATTGACTTGCCATATGACTCAGCAATCCCTCTTTTGGGAATATATCCAGAGGAACTCAAATCACTCTATGAAAAAGATACCTGCACACACATGCTTGTTGCAGCATTATTCACAACAGCAAAAACATGGAACCAACTGTGCAGCCCATTAAAAGAGGACTGAATTTTAAAAAAAAAAAGTGGTACATATACTTGATGGAATATTATGCAGCCAAAAAGAAGAACAAAAATAGGAACTTTGCAGCAGCTTGAACGGATTTAGAGTCTGTAATACTCAGTGATCGATCACAGAAACAAAGAACTGAGTACCACATGTTGTCACTCATAAGCAGACCCTGAACAACTATCATAACACTATAAGAAAGGGATTGGCAGTAGTGGGAAACTGCCAGGAGAGGCAGGGGCACACCTCATCAATAAGGTACCTGATCTCAAACAAGGTAAAGTGGGGACAAAAGTGAAACCCAAACTTTGCCTGTACAATGACAATTTGTATACCTAACCCTGAATTGTATCCCACATCTTTAAAATAAAAAAAAGTAAACTCGCTCTGAAAATATGTCAGGTGTATCTTGTGACTTTTTGTACCCTGTCATTTTGTGACATATCTTCCTTTCTCATTGACATTCCAGTTCAACAATTAGTATTAGAAGGTTCATGTATACTTGTTCACTCTGATAGATGACTTGAATGAGCCATGCTGATGACAGTAAAACTCAACTCAAAATAGGAGCTTCTCATCTCTCTTCTACCCAATGTCTTGTCTTCTTCCTCAAGGTAAAAAAGAAAAACAGAGGGAAAAAATGCTTGCAAAATGTTGGTGCTACATTTGAAAGAAAGGCTTCACCGGATTCATGAAAAAAAATGAGTCTGCCTGGATAGAGAATCAATAACGTCTTTGAATGTATGTCTGCTGTCGGATTCCTTTCTCTCTTTTATTTTTATTTTTGCCATTTTATTTTTGTGTACATATTGCTTTAAAAACAGTGAATTTCTAGACCAGGTTCGGGTAATTGAAGGGCCTTAATAAGTAGTTTGTATTGTCTAGACCCAAGGTATGCTGCAAAAGAAGTCTGAAGCAAAATGGGAAATAACATCTTTCTAAAGACATGCTTTGAAATCCTAATCCAGTAGTTTAAGATGTTTCCTTTCTCTGGTAACAGAGTTGATTCATACCTGGCAGCTAGGCCACTGTCCACAGGTAAAGCCAAGAAAACAGGATACAGACCACCAAAAACAAGGCCAAGTAATCCACCCCATGTTATGGTATAGGTTTCACAATTCAAATCACCTGTATTCAAAGGAAAACTTACAAAACTTTTGTCAACTACATTTGATGTCAAAAATGGGATCACAGCCATTGGTAAGCCAGCCAGCAGCTATATGAGCTTGTGTCACTTTCAAGGTGCGTCGATTTCTTTCTCTGTGCTAGAACATTCTACATTGCAAGATGTTATTACAACAAGGAACTTACCTCACAATATGTTGAAAAAGAATTCATAACTGCTCTCAACCTTGAAAATGTTATCTTGGGTTTTTCATACTGCAAGGCCAATTACTGAAATGTAGTAAGTTAATAGACTACGAAATGCTGTGTGTTGTACTATACTAAACGAATTGTACTTTTCAATCACACCAGTAATACATGTTTACTGAAGAGAGATTAGAAGGAAAAAACAGAGGAGTAATAATATAAAAATCACATCATTCTCTTTCTTACTACCTAGAGATAACTGATATGAAATAACATCCTTCCAGGTCAATAATATCCTTTCAGATACTTTTAATATTTTTAATTGCTTTTTACATTAATTATATTTTTATCCCCTTGTTATAGAGTAAATTTGTCTTCCCAAAATTCTTATGTTGAAACTTAATCCCTGATGTGACTATATTTGGAGATGGAATCTTTAAGGATGTAATTAAGGTTCAAGGGCAAGACCCAAATTCATTAGGACTGGTGCATTATAAGAAAAAGAAGAGCTGCTTGACACACAGAGGAGAGTGAGACCGTGTGAGGACATAATGAGATGGCAGCTATTTGCAAGTCGAGAAGAGAAGCTGTACCAGAAACCAATCCCATAGGTACCTTGATCTTAGGATTCCATCATCCAGAGCTGGGGGAAAATAAATTTCTGTTGTTTAAGCTACCTAGTCTATTATGGCATTCTGAGCAGACTAACACAACCATGTATAAAGTCCTTTTGGGCCATTTATTTTCTATAAAAATATTTTCTTTTAATAAATATACTTCTATCATTACTAAACGTCCCCTACACATGAACGATTTCCATTCTGAGAGTGTATTCATGAGTCCAATTTGTTTGTAAATCCAACAGAGTTAGCCTAGGTACCCAACTGACACAATCAACCAGATTGTACCAGTTGCATCACTGCTGCTTTTACGCTTGCTTCTGGACATACTGGGCTTGAAATAAAGATACTGTACTCTATACAGTACTGTAAGGTACATAAAAGCACAACCACTTGTTGCGCACATATGACAATGTATGCCAGACACATGAACTAACTTACGTGACTAGAAGTGCAAATGTACATTTGCGTCTCTGAAAGTTCGCAATCTGAAGGTTTATATGAAGGGGACTTGCTGTGCTTTAAATGGTATAAACTTTTATTTTTTTCAAATAAGAAGGCAAAGATGTGCCTTCAGCATTCAAGAATTATAAGAAAGCCCAATTAAATAAAATTAGATTTTATTATGACTTCTAATTCATAATTAATGTTTGGCTTCAATTTAACACATTCTGCTTATCTATGTGGGTAGAATAATTATCTCTCTTAATTACTTAATTAACCTGATTTTTCATCATCCACACTGGAATTGGTAATCTTCCACACAGTTGTCTTCCTCATAACTATTAAATACCTGGATGAATATTTCATCTGTTTTAGACTCTGTAATGAAGAGTTCAAGAGCCAAAACCTGACCAAGTCAGTGGCTCATGCCTATAATCCCAGCACTTTGGAAAGCTGAGCCATGAGTATTGCTTGAGCCCAGGGATTTGAGACAAGTCTGCACAATGTAGTGAGATATTGTCTCTCTAAAAAATAAAAAAATAGTCAGGCATGGTAGTGCACAACTGTAGTTTCAGCAACTTGGTAGGCTGAGGAAGGAGAATTGCTTAACCCCAGGAGTCAGAGGTTGTATGAGCCATGATCAAGCCACTGCACTCCAATCTGGGTGACAGATTGAGACTTCAATTCAAAAAGATAAATAAATAACAACAACAAAAACACACAGCCAAATCCTATATATACTGGTGAAAAAGTAGAATAGAATTTCAATGGAATTGGGTATGAAAAGAGATATTTCATTCTAGGTTGGCATCACTTCCATGCATTGCCTTTTACTTGAGATCTTATGTCTAGGTGATGTCCAAGGTTAAGTATTTGGATTCCCAAATTGGAACCTTTCTTGAAGCTTACATTCAATTTTCATAAAGGCCAATTTTCATAAGGATTGGTATTAAGGACTTCCGGTTTTGTTGCTCAAATCTGTAAATCTGTAGGCAAATACTTAGGCATGAATTAAGTTTCCAGTAGTTTCAGAATTGTTTCAATGTAAGGTTATAACTGGGATCTTAGAAATAATATAATCCTTATTGTATGTACCTATCCCTGAATTGTACCCCACATTTTTAAAATAAAAAAATAAGAAAAAAAAAAGAAATAGTATAATCCAAATACCACTGTTAAAACATACACCAGCTGCTGGACACAGCACAAACTAAAATGGGTCATGGCAACTTTTTGATCTTTGAGCTGACAGGAACACTTACCCAGTAAATTCTCTTTGGTACTCAGAGGTAAAGTAAGGACACAGAGACTCACTCATCATCTCATTTTTTATTCGAAGCATCACAATCTGCGAATTTTGAATTGAACTTTGGTCTTATTCTCAGAATCTTATTTTGTTAGTAGTGTTCATAAATTAGAATGCAGGATCTCGATTCATCATTATGCAAGCAATCCTTCAAGAAAGTCTGCACCTTTTCATTTTAAAAAAAATTATGCGAATTTAAAGTCAACATTTATCCATTGTTGTCTTTCTTATCTCCATAGACTTATAAATATATCAACAGTATTAATATTTAATTGAAATAAGTTTAAGAGATAATATTCATTTAGCAAAGATTTTTCATAGGACAGTTGTCATTCCTTCATCAACTACACTGTAGAGGAGATACCAGTCTTGTCAGTGTTGTGAATGACATGCCTGTACTTTATATAGCTTGTCTTGATGTTAAATCACTCTAACTGGAGGAACATTCTGGTTTTTTGTTTGTTTTTTAATAGCATCCTCTTCTCTAAGTCCATTCTCTCTTTAACTTTCATCAGAATTCATTATTTAAAGCTATCGATCCTTCCTAATTTCAAAGATGGCATGCACTCTATATTCATAAATGCTAGAAAATTTTTTCTGTCCACATTTACATAAGATACTGAAAGCAGTAAGTTACCACAATAAGATTGAGAATTTTAAACTTATCCCATAGGTGGGTAGACTAAAATTGTAATGAGGCTGCTGAAAAGATTCTATTCCTCATATCCAACTACTTTCACCCCTCTCTCTCTCCTTCTCTTTCATACACACAGTGATGTGTTAAATTTTGGAAAGATTATTAACCCTTCAAACAGTACTAGTGGCACTAGGAGGTTATGAAGAAGGAAAAGAAGAAGGAGAAGAAGGAGAAGAAGGAGAAGAAGAAGAAGGAGAAGGAGAAGGAGAAGGAGAAGGAGAAGGAGAAGGAGAAGGAGAAGGAGAAGGAGAAGGAGGAGAAGAAGGAGAAGAAGAAGAAGAAGAAGAAGAAGAAGAAGAAGAAGAAGAAGAAGAAGAAGAAGAAGAAGAAGAAGAAGAAGAAGAAGAAGAAGAAGAAAGAAGAAGAAAAGAAGAAGAAGAAGAAGAAGAAGAAGAAAAAGAAGAAAGAAGAAGAAGAAGAAGAAGAAGAAGAAGAAGAAGAAGAAGAAGAAGAAGAAGAAGAAGAAGAAGAAGAAGAAGAAGAAGAAGAAGAAGAAGAAGAAGAAGAAGAAGAAGAAGAAGAAGAGAAGAAGAAGAAGAAGAAGAAGAAGAAGAAGACAAGGAGGAGGGGGGGAGGAGGAGGAGGAGGAGGAGGAGGAGGAGGAGGAGGAGAAGGAAGAGGAAGAAGAAGTTGTTGAAGTAAAGCAGGGCTGAGGTACAGATAAAGAATTTTTTACAAATATTTATGTGGCATGATCTCCCTTGCCCCCAGATGCACTTACGATTTTTTCATCATCTTTGGTTTTTTTGTTTTTTTTTTTTTCGAGTTGGAGTCTCACTCTGTCCCCAGACTGGAGTGCTGTGGCCGCTCCCGGCCACCGCAGCCTCGACCTGCTGGGCTCCGGCGATCCTTCCGCCTCAGCCATCTTTGGATTTAAGCACTTTTGTCACAATGAGCCTTGGCATGATTTTCTTAAACTTTATGCAGCCTGTGATTTACTATGCTTATTTCATGTGTAGACTTAACATTTTTCACTAAATTTAGAAAAATTTCAGATGCACCCAGATGGGTACATGCCCTCGGGAAAAGTTGCAGCTGATCAGTCTCAATTCATCACTCCTTTAAGGGCGTTCAGTTCTTCTCTTTTATTTTCTTAGTGCCCTGCCTTTGGAAGGTTTTGTCTGTTAAACACTTTGAGGACTGTAGGAATTTCTACTGTGTTTTTACCTTCTATTTTACCTCTCACATGATCCAGCTTGGGAAGTTCGCAAACATATTGAAAAGTAAACCAACCAAGTGCTGAGGTTCCTTGAATCTTCAGGTTTTAGATTTTCTGTTTTGGGTTTATTTGTCCGTTTACTTCAATCTGATGCACCTGCTACTGGGTTCTCTGTTTTCTCTGTTCCCCATCAATGATCCTCTGTTTCTTTAAGCCTAGATTTCCGGCAACTAATTCACAACAGAAACTTGCAAAGAGCTCTGAAGCAAAAGCATATGCAGACTCTGAAAGGTCCCCGCTGTCTAGAATTTCAGTGCTTCTGGTCCTGGTCCTCTTTGCTTTTGTAACTCCTGATAATGTAAAAAATAATAATGTTTGCAATTTATTTTGGTTTCTTAGGGTTTTTTTATTTCAAAGAAAACACAGAAATGCCACAACTTCTCCATCCTACTCCAAAACAAAAGTCTGTGGTGCAGTTACCAATATCTAAAAGGTCCTCAAAAGACTCCAATTCTGCATAAAATTCCACATCTCAAGATTCATTACATCGAGAGAGTAAATATTCTCTAAACATAAAAAAGAATAACTCAGACAGTTCATAACTTTTTAAATAAATATATCTGATGAAATAACTTTCTTCATTTTAGCAAACTGACAGCTAAACACTGAAACATTCAAAGAGGGGGAATTAAATAGAAGCATGGGCAAGAAAAGATAAATTTAAGCAAGACACAAATTAGGAGGGAAAGGATCGCTTTAGTCAATTACAAGGCAAAGGAAAAGTCTGAGCACATAAAAAAAAGTATGAAGAATTATAGAATATGAAAGAAATTACCACAAAAGGGAAAAGATGTTTTGACTCCTTCATAATTATTCTAAAACCTGTTTCTTAGCATAAATGGTCCCAATAGAAAAAAAGTATTTTATTGTCACTTCTTCATTCTCAATACAGAATCATAACATTTTAGAATTGCCCCAAAGCAGAGATTTTTAAGGAGCATTTTTGTGGACTTCTGGGACTTGTATTGGAAGAGTTGTGGTGGTAGGCAGTTTCCATGATGGTCCTGCAGTGATCCTTGACTCCCGATACTCATGCCCTTGCCTAACTCCATCCACATAGGGTTTATCCAAGTAAATAATAGAATTTATAAGAAATGAAGGAGTGTGGCTTTTAAAGACAGGTCATAAAACACAACTTCCCTCTTGCTTTCTCTGGGAATGAACAATTTGCTGGAAGCCATCAGTTACATCATGAGGACACTCAAGCAGCCCTATGCAGGGATTCACATGGCAAGGAAGAACTAAGACTACCTGCCAAAAGCCAACATCAGTGTGTCAGACATGAGCCAATGAGCGCCCTTGAAAGCAGATCCTTTAGCCTCAGTCAAGCCATCTGCAGACAGCAGCCCTGACTGACATCTTAACTG
The DNA here is from genome assembly GCA_027257055.1 of Cephalopachus bancanus. NCBI lineage: Eukaryota > Metazoa > Chordata > Mammalia > Primates > Tarsiidae > Cephalopachus > Cephalopachus bancanus. The sequence continues at coordinate 5,156,953 of JAPVLO010000012.1, forward strand.
CGAATTTATGAGAGACATCAGATCAAAACCAACCAGCTTTATGATTGCTAACCCACAAACTGTATGAAATCATAGCAGTTAAGTCATTATTTGCGGGGGTAATTTGTTACAGAATAGAAATAACTAATATGAATATTGCATAGGAACTCAGGAGAGAAAGACAAAAGACCAAGCACGTACATAGGAAAGCACTTCTTCTTTCAGCTTGATACTATTTCCAGTACTCCTTAAGGTGGGTTTAATATTTGTGTTCTAGGCAACTTAATAGTGTTAAAGAGAAGTCCCTCAAACACATGGATTAGATGTGATAGTCTCCTCTTCAAACGCTTAACATTTTGCTTCCTGGCCTTCTCTCCAGATTTCTCCCCTCCATGTCCCTGCCAAACTCAATAAACCTTAACAAGAAGTAACCTCATCCCTGCAAAAGAAAAGTATATTATAATAAAAGCCTTGGTGCCAATGAAATTATTCAATAAAACATATGGTAGATTACTATCAAAATAATGAATCCAACCAAATGCAGAGGGTAAAGAGAAAGTGAACTCAGATGTCTACATCATCATTGTTTATAAAATGTATAATTTCTCATTTGGTCTTTCATGCATCCATTTAGAGTAACATGAATTTTTAGCACATGGCTTGAGAACACTTGCCTCTCTTTATGCACTTCAACCCCCACCCCAGAGGCTACTGTTAATCTTTTTTTTAAGATGTGGGGTACAATTCAGGGTTAGGTATACAGTGTTCATTATGCAGGTACCCTTGATGAGGAGCTATGCCCTTCCCTACCCTGGCAGTTTCCCTCAACTGCCAATCCCACCTCCCCTCCCCTGGTGGTTTCCTACTACCACCAATCCCGTTCTCACAGTATTATGATAATTGTTCAAGGCCCACTTATGAGTGAGAACATATGGTACTCTGTTCTTTGTTTCTGTGATAGGTCACTAGTATGATAGACTCTAAATCCATTCAAGTTGCTGCAAAGTCCATATGTTTGCCCTTCCTTATGTCTGCATAATATTCCATTGTGTATATGTACCACATTTTTTAAATCCAGTCCAGCTCCAATGGGCTGCATGGTTGGTTCCATGTTTTTGCTAGTGTGAATAGAGCTGCAACAAACATGTGTGCAGGTATCGGCTACTGATAATTTTAATATCCACTCTGTCAAAGAGTCTGCTGTAGGTGTGGATTTACAAAATGTGCTATTGCACAGAAACCATTAAATGATCTTAACTACTGGAGAAATTCCTGAAGTAAAAAATATAAAAAGCCAGAGTCACTGGCAGCCACTTGATCCACTCCACAACACTAAAGGAAAGTTCACTTCTTTTTAACTTCCCTCACTCAATTCTGGCCTTGAATTTTCTGGTCTATCATAGTATATCAGAAAGTTTGTGTTCAGATGGAAAAAGGCAGAAGCAATGCAAAGCATTTACTTGAGCTGCTGTAGACATTTCAAGACAGAGCACAAAAGTTTCAGGGAAGACAGTTATATAACCAATAATCCACAAATGAGGTTAGGAGACACAAGGAGGATCAAAATGAGATCTAGAAGGTACAACTAAGAACTCAAGGGAAAATAACTTTTTATTTATTTTGAATTATTTTACTTTCCTTGGACCAATGCCTTTTGAGTTGGTACTAATGATATATCACAACTCTGTTGAGTGCCATTTTAGAAAAATAAAAACTGAACTGTAGTCATTCAAAGATAACAGAAGAGATAAAATGTGAATGACAATACTCAGTATTCTGTATAGACTTTCCAAAGAAAATTTACCATTTAGCTTTTAATGAAAATTTGTCTAAGAATATTAGTGGGCTAGGTGACAGCTGATAAAATTAGATTCTTTCACTTGTTTTCAAAACATACTGCAAGGCATAGTTCATTAGAGCTTGTATTCTTTTGATTTAAAAGAGATTTTCACTCCCATTTAAAATGCAAACATCCAGAGAAAAAAATTAATAAAGAAAACTGATTAATAAATGTGTATCTCACATGCTGAATTTGATCTTTAATCTGTTCTCTTTAATAATGAAATCATAGAAGAAAAAATCAATTATAAGACGTTCTCAAGAAACAATCTTATAGATACACTCCGATTAAGATATAAATAAATGATTGCTCAATAAAAAGTTACATTTTTCACATTAACAGAGGATGAAAATATATTTAGCCTAAATACTAGCCAATGATTTGGAATCTCGTTTACCATCAAACTTTGTGAACATCCTGTAATCCCTGAAAAAATACAATAGAGATCACCTAACCCTCTTACTATGCAGAAAGCACGAAGCTGAAGAAAGGGAGATAGGACCATTACATGGATGCTGGAGAAGGAAATTTAGCAGTCATTGATTCAGGCAAGAAAAATAATAATGACAAAAAAAAGACAACAAAAGCCTCAAGATTAGAAAGCATAAGAACCAGTTCAGCACCCCTTTGTTTTTCTTAGTCTTCTATACCCCATTTCTCAAAGCTCCTTCCCAGACTCGCTACTCTTTGTCTCACTGCTCTCTCTGTTAACTCCTCACCCAAAGGTCCATGGATGATCTATGATTCCCATGTCTTTATTGTCAGTCAGAATGTTTCTTCTTTGTCCAGATCCATACATCTAATCACTTACCTACCGTGTCCAGATGGGATGCCCTAAAGGAAATTCAGACTCAGCAGGTGCAAAAGTAAATTCATCTTCCAAAGCTACATCTTATTTGGAGTTGTCCTATCTCAGCAAATGAGTGAATTATTCATCCTGTTTGCAAGGTGGAACTGTAGTAGTGAACATTGAAATGGGTTGTTTCACTCCCTATCCCCTCGCCACAAAAATAAAAAAAACTAATTTGCTTTTAACATTATCTCTGAAATCTTTCTAAGCTGTGCTCTCCTTTCCTGCCGGAGACCAGCTCCAGCCGAGTTCAGGGTACCCCAAAGGTGGAGACGGCGTCGGCGATTGGGGGGAAGAAAAGAGAAAGAGAGAGAGAGAGAGAAAGAGACTGGACTCCAGTCTAGTGCAGAAGTGATGTGTGTGTTATTGGGAATTACAACGGGTCTTTTATACACAAAGTCAGATGTGGGATGGGCAACCCCCACCCACCAGAAACCTTAATCCATGAAAACTTAATCAATGATTGCCTTTAAACCCTTTTCATATGATAATCTTAAAATCCCATAACAAAGGATAACCTAATCCGTGACTGACATATTCCATAAACCTTTTCATCCTAAGCTGATTGATTTATGCCAAGTTAAACAATTCTATCGAAGCTTAAGTATTTACTTTACAAACGAAAGTGGCCCATCCCAGAATGTTTGGAATGTGGCCCAGTCCAAAGTTCACAGTGGGCTACCTGCAAGTAACCCAGCCGCATTCTTTCAACAAAATGGCTGTCTTCTAAAACTATATTCTACAATTTACACCTTCATTAAATCCTAAGATCATGACCCAGAAGCCTGTGACCAATACTAAGGCTCTTAGATGTGACACGAATTTGAATTATAAGTTGTGTGAAAGCCAAAACTGTAGTTTGTGGAAGAATGGGAGCAATGAGCCTCTAAAGTTAGCTTGTGTTCATCCCAGTCTCAGAGGTTTTATGTTTTGAGCTCACAGGAGCTTACTCTGATTAGTGCTGAGTAGAAAGGGGGAGGAAATGGGGTCAAATAGCTCCTGAACGCATCCTAGTGGTCTCGGGGTCAACGGCCCTTCCTGATCCCTAATGCTCAGTGGGCCTCCATGGCTGGCCAACACTTTCCATCTACAACATTTTTGCCATTCTTGTCCAAGCATGTTTCCTGCTGTTGGGCTCCCATAACAGCCTGCTCACTGCTCTCTCCTCTATACTTATCATTCAACAATCTATTCTTCACAGAAAGGGCTAAAAGATCTTTTTAAAAAACAAGATATTATTCCCCTATACTCCAAATTCTCACAATGCCTTTTCATTGTTATTAATATGATGGGTAGAGTTCTTAAAATGACTGAAAGGCCTTGTTTTTTCTCACCTTCACCTTCCTTCTCAGCCTCTTCTTCTTCCAAGTCCTTATAATGCCATGTTTTCTCACACCCTGTCTTCCATCCATCTGCAAAAATTTCCTACAATCATTCTGCCTAGTCACCTCCAATTGAGAGCCTTTAGATCTCAACCCCAAATAGACTTTCTTCAGGAAAGTCTATTCTGAGCTCTCAGATTCGATTAATTTCCTAGTCTAGTACCCTGCTATTTTTCCAATCATAGTGATTATCACACTTCTGTTTTCCAAATTTGTGGAATTATTTGCTTAATATCTGTTTGCCCATCCCTTTCCTATGCTATTGTTTCATGAGGGCAGGGATCATGACCTCATTCTTGACAAAAAGTTGATTGAATAAATAAGAAATAGATGAAAAAATAAAACAAAACCAAAAATGGCAATCTACTTATTGTCCTGAGTCACAATAGAGATAAAGGTTAAATTAGTTGGGGAAATTAACATAAATTCAGTGAGAAGGAATTTTAAAAGGGGATGAGGGTGGGATATGAGCAAGACTGTTTCAAACATTTTTAAAATTGCATCTGTTTTCCAATAATTCAAAGTGATCCCTCACTTCAGTTTTAAAATTGAATGTTGTTAACTAGAAAGTTCTGCCTAAATTTAAGGTCAGTCTAATGGCTATCTTATAATTTGAGTTGGAATCCACTTACATATTTATATATAAAGTTTCCTTACATTATTCTGCTTCCCCCGCCCCCCTTTTTTAAAAATCAGAAAAGGCACTCATTGTCTATTCATCATTTTCTTATTTTCTAGAGTTTACATAATATAATTTCTTTCATTTAAAATTACATTGGAACAAACATAACAATGCTATTAATTCAAATTATAAATCATTGTCACTCTAACCTGATCTAATTCTTGATGTTTCAAGCGACTTTTAAATAAGATTTTATATTCTCTTTGCTATCTTTTTTGAAAAAATTTTTGAAGTATTAGTAAAATAACTGAATTTGACAATAAAAAATATGAATAATCAAAATCAATTTCTATTTGAAATGTGAAATTGGATTATTTAACTTTAGACTTTGTTTCTGAGGTTTTTTGTTTGTTTGTTTGTTTTTTGTCAGAGTCTCATTGTTGCCTAGGCTGGAGTTCAGAGGCACAATCACGGCCACTGCTACCTCTACCTGCTAGGCTCAGGTTATCTCCCTGCCTCAGTCTTCCAAGTAACTAGAACTACAGGCGTGTGCCACCATGCATGCCTGGCTAATATTTTTATTTATTGTAGAGAGGCGATCTCGCCAAGTTGTCCAGGCTGGTCTTGAACCTTGGGCTCATACAATCTGCCTCTGCCTCCCCAAGTGCTGGGAATTACAGGCATGAGCCACTGTCTGGTCCGAGCCTGTTTTTAAAGGAAGAACTAAGTGTTTATTTGGAGTCATTAGGAGGAGGCACCTTATCTAAGTAACCAAAGATGCTGTATAGATTTATGGAAAATGCTAGAATGGAAGAAGTATATGTGTATCTAAACCCTCTGTATTTTAAGAAAATCAGTCATTAGATGTTGTTTAAGTTTTCTAAACAGAGGGATATTATATTACTTCATTCAAGAGAAGATATTTGAAAGGAGATTTTGAAGCAGAGTCATGTACAAATGTGATGCCATATTTTTCTTGTCATTTCTACATTGAACAATCAAAGAAACAAACTTTAAAATAATTTTTTTTTACCATAGGAATATGACTGTATGTCTACTATGTATTTTTTTGTAAATCTCCATCAAATATTGAGTTGAACACACATTTAAAATAGATTTTTCCATTAAGTTATTATCTAGTATAAGTTATATTCAGTGAAATAGTGGATATGGAGAAGGAGGGGAATGGGGACAAGCAGGTCAAAAGGTACACAGTTATACTGATGTGGGATAAAAAAATCTAGAGGCCTACAGTACGGCATGAGGACTCTAGTTAATAATATTCTATTGTATACTAGAAATTTTTTGAGTCGATTTTAGGTGGTCTCACACAAAAAAGGTATCCATGTGATATGATAGATACATTATTTGGCTTGACTGTAGTAATCATTTCAGTATATATCTGTCAAAACATGTTGCATACCTTAAATACATATAAGTTTTTAAAAATTTAGATCAGACTAAACAGTATTGAAAGACTTGAGTGCTTTGAGGATGTATGAGCTGGAGGTACTCCTTGTACTATAATTCTGCAAATTTTCTGTTTCTTTTTTTTCCAGCTTATTTAAATAGATTTCTGCCCTTTCCAACATGTGATTTCATATAACAGCCACTGCCACAAATGAAAAAAATTAGAAAAACTGGTTTTGTAATTTAAAAACATCTAGATACTTGTTGTCAGTATCCTCTTCTTGCTGAAAGGATGTTCCCAAACATTTTTCACTAAACAAAAAAAAATTTTTTTTCTCCTTCATTCTATGCATACCTGCTATGGTCTGAAGCATTCCCACAAAACTCATACATTGAAGTCCTGCCTTCCAGTGTGAACGCGTTTGTAGATGGGACCTTCAAGAAGGTAATTAAGGTTAAATGATGCCAGAGTGCAGAGCCCTGATCCAATAGGATAGTATCTGTATGAGAAGAGACACTAGAGAGTCCCTGGCCCCTCCCCCTCCCCACATTTGAAGACACAGCAAGAAAGTGGTCAACTGAAAGTCAGGAAGAAAGCTTACTTTCTGGCAGAAAATGAGCCTACCAGACCTTAATCTGAGACTTTTAACCTCCAGAACTGTGAGAAAATACATTTATGATGTTTAAGTCATGCAATGTATGTATTTTGTTAGATGAAGACAACATCCCAGCCTAGTATCTTCTGAATTATGTTCTATCTTTAAAATCTCAGGTGTGTACATTTGACATATTATTTCACATTAAGGTCAGTGACTGTTTTAGTGGGAAAAAAAGAAAAGAAAGAAGAAAAAATTTATCTTTTTAAAAACAGGGCAACCCCTTAGAGCCCTCTCCCGCTGTGGATGATTTTCTGTCCTCTCAATAAATTCTGCTTTCTTAAAAAAAAAAAATATGAAAAAAAAAGAAAATCATGAGAACTTTAGATAGACAAAGAAAAATAAGAGACAACAAAAAATCAGAAATGAAAGGAGAAAGAAGACATTAAACAGATGCCATAGAAATAAAAAAATGTAAGAGGCTACTATGAACAATTATGTACCAACAAATTAAACAACCTAAAAAATACACAAATTTCTAGAAACATACAATCTACCAAGACTGAAGGATAAAGAAATAACAAATCTGGACAGATCTTGAAATCGTAGGGAGATTGAATCAGTAATAAAAACTTCCCAACAGAGAAAAACTTATACCAGATCGCATTACTGGAGAATTCTACCAAATATTTAAACAATTAACACTAATCTTTTTCAAGCTCTTCTAAAATATGAAGAGAAGGGAATACTTCCATATTCATTCTATGAAGCTAGCATTACCCTGATACCAAAAATCAGACAAAAATACTACAAGATAATAATACAGACCAGTATCCCTGATGAATATTAATGTAAAAAGTCCTCAAAATACTAGCAACTGAATACAATAACACATTAAAAGGATAATGAATCATGGTATGACCAAGTGAGATTTATACTTGTGATGCGAGAATGTTTCAGCATATGCAAAATATCAATGCGATATGACATTAACAGAAGAAAGAATAAAATATCACATAATTATCTTAATTGATGCAGAAAACACATTTGACAAAATTCAACTTCTTTTTATCATAAAAAACATTCAACAAACTAGGAATAGAAGGAAATTACCTCAACATAATACAGGCCATCTATAAAAAGACCACATCTAGCATCATACTCGATGAAAAATTGAAAGCTTTTCCATGAAGATCAGAAACAAGGCAAGGACACCCACTTTCAATATTTCTATTTAAGTACTGGAACTTAATTTAGCCAGAGCAATCAGACAAAAGAATAAAAAATAAAATAAATGAGGTATGCATATAGGAAAGAAAAAAGTTAAATTACCTTTGTTTTCAGAAACATGGTCTTGCATGTAGAAAATCTTTAGATATCTACAAAAAAAAACCATTGGAATTAAATTTAGCAAAGTTTTAGGATGTAGAATCAACACACAAAAATCAGTTTCTATAAACTAACAATACACGGTCTAAAAATAAATTAAGAATACACGCATTTATAATAGCTATAAAGACTGAATTGGTAATCAAACACTTCCCCACAAGGAAAAGCTTATACAAGACTGTTTCGCTGGAGAATTCTACCAAATATTTAGGCTTAAATTTAACTAAGGAAGCAAAATACTCATGTTCTGAAAACTACAAAATATTGCTGAAAGAAATTAAAGATGATAAAAATTAATGGAACAATATCTTGTGTTCCTGTATTGGAAGACTTATTGTTAAAATGTTCATACTTCTCAAAGTGGCCTGCAAATTTAATGCAATACCTTTCAAAATCCTAATAAAAAATAGAAAAAACTATCTTAAAATTTGTATAAAATCTCAGAGGATCCCATATAGTCACAACAATCTTGAGAAAGAAAACAGAAAGTTGTAGGTCTTATACATTCTGATTTTAAAACGGTATAGTAATGACTTTTAAAAAGGCATATAGAACAGTGGAACAGAATACAGAATCAGAAAGTAAATTCTCATGTCTGTAGTTGCTATGATCTGAATATGTTTCCCAAAATTCATATACTAAAACTTAATTACCAAGATGATAGTATCAAGAGGTAAGACTTTTAGGAGGTGACTTAGTTATGAGGGCAGAGCCCACATAGAAAGAATTAAATCCCTTATAAAAGGGTTTAGGGGAGTGGGTTTTTTCTTTCATTCTTCTGCCATGTGAGAATACAATGTGCATTCCCTTGTTGCCCTTTTTGCCAGTGAGGTCCCCTAGATACCATCTATGAAGAATCGGCTCTCGCCAGAAACTGAACTCGCCAACACCTTGACCTTAGACTTCTCAGCTCCAGAACTCTGAGAAACAAATTATATTTTTTAATAAATTACCCAGTCTCAGATAATTCCTTATAATACCACAACTGGACTAAGACAGTAGTCAAAGGATCTTCAACAAATGTAACAAGAATACACAATGGGGAAAGAGTAATTTCTTCAACAAATGATTTTAGAATAACAGTATAACCACATGCAAAAAAAAAAAAAAATTAGCTGGCCCTTTACCTTACACGATGTGCAAAAATTAACTCAAAGTAGACTATTAAGTATAGTCACCATAGTTGTACCATATATATTTATTTGAATTGAATATTATAAATATTTGAACTATATATATATAAATTGAAAAGAAAATAAAACATTAAAAATAGATTAAACGAGTTGGGGACCATCATACTAAGTGAGCTATCACAGAAAAAAAGAACTGAATACCATGTGTACTCGCTCATAAGAGAACCCCGAACAATTATCATAATACTACAAGAAAGGGATTGGCAGTAGTGGGACACTTCCAGGGGAGGACAGGAGGTGGGGCATATATCATCAATAAGGGTTCCTGATCTCAAACCAGGCAAAATGAGGACCAAAGTCAGGCCCAGACTTTATCTGTACAATGACCATTTGTATACCTACTCCTGAATTGTACTCCACATCTTTAAAATAAATAAATAATGAAAAAATAGGTTAAACACCTAAACATAATACTTGAAACTGTAAGATTGCAGGAAAAAAAAAACAGGAAAAAAATCTTATGACCTTGAATTTGGCCATGGTTTATTGAATATGACACCAATAGTATAGGCGACAAAAAAACCCAAAAATATACAAATAAGACTACATCAAACTTAAAAATTGTGGTACAGCACATGAAGTAGAATAAAAGCAACCTACAGAAGGGGAGAACATATTGCCAACTATATATCTGGTGATTAGTTAGTACCCGGGATATATAGAGAAATTCTACAAAACAACAACAAGCAATCCAATTACAAAGTGAGCAAAGAGCTTGACTAAATATTTCTCCAAAGAAAATATACAATCACCAGAAAGCATACGAAAAGATGCTCAATATTACTAACCATTAGGGAAATGCAAGTCAAAACTGCAGTGAGATATCACTGCATACTCATTAGGATGTCCACTTTCAAAACACAAAAAGTAACCGTTGTTGGTGAGAATATGGAGAAATTGAACTCCTTGTACACTGTTGATGAGAATTTAAAATGATGCAGCCACTATGAAAAACAGTATGGATGTGCCTGAAAAAATTTAAAATAGAACAACCCTATGATCTATCAATTTGACTTGCAGGTATATATACCAAAAAATTGAACACAGAATCTCAAAAAAATATTTGCACACCGTGGTCATCAGAGCATTATTCACAACAGCCAAGCAGTGGGAAAAAAACCTAGATGTCCATCAACAGATGAATGGATAAGGAAAATGCCACATATACATACAGCAAAATATCATGCAACTGATAAAAGAAAAAAGGGAAGGAAATCCTGTCATATGTTACAACATGGATGAAACTTGAGAACATTATGCTAATTGAAACTAGATAGTCAAAAAAAGGCAAATACTTCATGATTTCACTTACATGAGGTATCTAAAATAGTCAAGTTCCTAGATAAAAAGTAGGATGGTAGGTAGATGCCAGTGGGGGTCATTGGAGAAAGGGAGTTATTGTTAGTGAATACAGAATTTTAGTTTTTCAAGATGAAACATTTCAGAGATCTGTTGTACAACAGTGTGTATATAGTTAACATGACTGTACCATACAATTAAAAAAAGTTTAAGATGGTAAATTTCGCTATGTGTTTTGATAACAATAAAAACAAGGTAAGTGTGATAATATACATAGATAGATAGATAGATAGATAGATAGATAGATAGATAGATAGATACACAGTAAGTCATTATTTAACATTCTTGATAGGTTCTTAGAAACTGCAACTTTAGGAAAAATGATATACAGCAGGTGTTCAAATAATATAATGCTAATAAGAAAAAAAATGGTTTTGTTATGTCATTTGGCTCAAAGTCAGTTTCCAAGACTCTACTGAAGGTGTTAAGAACTTACTTAAATTTGCGTCTTTAAAACTGAGTTTGTATGATTGGCTTACAGTTTGCATGAGAATTGGCTTCCTGCAAAGGAGAAAATGAAACAGTAATACTTAGGTAGGCATTATAGAGATTTATCTCATTTCTACCAATGTATGCAATCATAAAAAATAATACATAGAGCATTAAGTTTTGGATTTTCTTACTTTAAGATGTCCAATAAAATATAGTCTAGCAACATTTGGATATGTAAAGCTAGAATTTAGGTCAGGGCTAGAGATCACCCATATTTAGAGGTGAGAGGAAAGCTGTGGGAGTGAAAGATAAAAATAGAGAACAGCAGAGTGCGAGGAACCTTGGGGGACATTAAAAATGTGGGGCTCCAATAAAACAAGAACTTCAGCTAGAGCAGGAAAGTTTAAAAGGTCATAGAGGAGATTCAGCTACAGATTTTTAGCGTTAGCTAAAAGATCATAGGTATATTCCAAGAGACACCAAATAAATATTTTTCCACTAAAACAAGTGTGTTTGGTCACTCATTTCTTTCTTACGTTAGTCTAAAATAATAGTCAATTCCCTTAGGAGAGTTTTCTTTTCTGTATTTTATAAAGCATCATTGATGCTCCACACACACACACACACACACACACACACACACACACACACACACACACACCTTAGAGGCAAAGAAAAACTAAATTCAATTCTGAAGCACAGCTTGATGCAAGTGTCAGAGAATTTTTTTTAAAGAGGCAATTAAAAAAATGGTTGCTAAAAATCACACAAGACCTGAAATGCAGGAAAAGGGAAATGTATTTGGAAAATTGAAGAGACATTCATGCTTTAGAAAAATCGGATAAAGAAGCAATTTCCACCTAATTGTTGTATTGTCAATTTGCCAATGATGACAACCAATTTGCATGTTTAACTGAAAAGAAAATAACAAACAGCATCTGAATGCAAATGGATGTTTTTGGTTGTTCCTTTTAATGGGCAGGTAAAACAGTTACAGGAAACCACACATTGAATACAGAGAAATAAAACTATCAGTATTCAGTGTAACATTTTGTCAACAATTGTGGTGGTTGCCCTTAAATATGTATATACATACACAGCTACTTTGTAAAAAGCACAAAATATCATATGTTTGAGAGAGAATGAAAACTTATGGCTGTAGTTATAAATGCAGCTGTCTGATCATTTTGACTAAAGTTTAATTTGAGACAATTTTTTCTATTCTCAACTGCTCAGTTAAATATAATTGATTAAATATGTCCATTGTGAAAGCATCAGCTATTTGCAATTTGTAATGCCAAAAAAAAAAAAAAAAGCAACAGAACTAGGAATAAGAATTCGAAATTAAAATGATTAGGGCTGTCTTAGAGGTGGATAATTGCGAACAACATAATTTAGAGAAAGGTGAGAAACTTCTGTTACTCTATCTTCCTAAAATTTCTGACCAGATTGTCCCTGCCAAGTGGAAACTCAAGAGAGGAAAAATACGTTGCTTGGAATATGGAGTTACAAACATAAACCATATAAAATAGAGTAAATTGGTATTTAGAGATACATATTCAGTCTCTGGTCCTTTGTAGGAGTATCATACCCCTCCAGTCCTATTCCCACATCTTAACATTCCTGGTTGGGGAAGCACCAGCCCGTTCTTCTAAGCATGGAATAGGGCAGCAAGTTCAGTTAAGGAATTTTCATGGCCCTCTGGGCTTACCTGTTATGTGCTTGTCACACTTTTTTTTTTTAATTGTAATTTTTTTTTTCCAGTAAATACAGGATCTCACTATGTTACCCAAGCTGGTCTGAAACTCCTGGGCTCAAGCAATTGGCCAACCTCGACCTCCCAAAGTTCTGGGATTACAGGTGGGAGACACTGCACCAGCTCCTTATTTACCTATCTATTTATCCTGCTAAAGAGTAAGCTTTTGGCAGGTAGAGTGGCTCATGCCTGTAATTCCACACTCTGGGAGGCCAAGGCGGAAGGATTGCTTGACTCCAGAAGTTCAAGACCAGCCTGGGCAACATAGCGAGATGTCATCTCGACAAAAAAAAAATTCAAAAAATTAACCCGGCCTAGTGGCACATGCCTGCAGTCCCAACTGCTCAGGAGTCTGAGGCAGCTCAAGGTGGAGGCTGTGATGAGCAGTGAGCATGACACTTTACTTCAGCCTGGGTGATAGACCTTGATCAAACTAAAAAATAAAAATAAAAAAGAGGCTGTTTTATCTTTTCATCAAGTCAAAGAATAAGAAACTCTTTTTGCTAAATTACTTGTTTAATTCCATTCTTTCCTCAATCTGGAAAGTTCTAGAACAACTTATTCCATTCTTAATTATGTCCATTTTGGAGAGAAGTTGTTTCTGTGTCCATGGTACAATCCTTGGCTATACAACAAGCCTAATACCATACTTGAGGCTTCACCATCTAATTAGAAGAGCTGGTCTCCATCCAGGGCCTAAGGTATGACTATAATGTAGGAAATCAAGATCATTTCTTTTATTGTCACATTCCATATGCCGCTGTATATTTTAAGATCGTATTTTTTAAAGCTCACATAGCAATCGCAACATGTTAAACTATTAACTCACATAACCCACAATAATCCTTCAAGTCAGGAACTATTATTAGCATCCCATTTTACAGAGGGAAAAACTGACACAAAAGAAGCAGTTGGCAGAGCTGATACTTCAACCCAGGTTGTCAACCTCAGTCTATGCTCTCAGCTCTGGCCCTATATAGATACATTTCTTCATAATAGGTAAATTCCAGCTGCCCACAGCACTGCAAGCCTCTTGTGGAAGAGGCTACAATGAATTTGAATAAAACAGTGAAATCTGAGTCTGGAGAGAAAATAACCGTAAATATAATTATATGAAGTTGGGTGAGTCACTTGGTATCTCTGGGTTGATTATCATACAAGAAGCTCCAAGATTCATTCTTCAATGTATAATACAACACATAAGACACTATGTACAAAACATGTGGCACATCTAAGATGCTCAGTGAATGTTAGTTTCTCCTAACTCCAAAATTCTTTTTTTTTAATTTTTATTATAAAGATGTGGGGTACAATTCAGGGTTAGGTATACAAACATTGATCATGTAGGTACCCTGGTTGATGAGGTATGTCCCTCCCTCCCCTAGCAGTTTCCCTCAACTGACAATCCCACCCCCCTCCCCTGACAGTTTCCCACTAATGCCAATGACTTTCTTATAGCATTATAATTGTTCAAGGTCTGCTTATGCCAACTCCAAAATTCTATGATGCTCTGAAATATTTCATTTTTCTCACGGCCCAAAGAGTAGAGAGATAAAGAAAACTGTAGGAAATACAAATTACCTGGTGATTAGAAAATGGAACACACAATACTGAAAAAAGAATAAATCAACCCAAGCTTTTGGTACACTTGAGGTTTGTGGTTTGGTTTTTATTGTTGCATCCTCAGTACCTGAGATGATAGCATGAACACTGTAGATAATCAGTGAATAATTTTTAAATTACAAAAGGTAAATTGGGATCAATATTTTATTGTTTTAGCAATTACTACTCTGCATTGTGTGGGAAATTGGAAGAACATTTTAAGAACAAAGATTCATGAAAAATAAGAACTACAAAAACAAGAAGAAAAATTAAGGATGATGGCATATATTAGACAAATATATTGCATATTTGATAAATATATACATAAATAATGTAAAAATGAACTTTTTCTTGTAAATGCACTTGTCATTTTTTTTTTTTTTTTTTTTTTTTGAGTCAGAGTCTCACTCTGTCGCCCAGACTGGAGTGCAGTGGCCACTCCCGGCCACTGCAGCCTCGACCTGCTGGGCTCCGGTGATCCTTCTGCCTCAGCCTTCCAAGTAGCCGGAATTACAGGCATGCGCTACCATGCCCAGCTGATTTTTTGATTTATTGTAGAGATGAGGTCTCGCTGCCCAGGTGGGTCTTGAACCCGCGGACTTAGGCAATCCACTCACCTCAGCCTCCCAAAGGCAGGGGATTACAGACTGAGCCACCGAGCCCGGCTTGTCATATTTTATAAAGTGATCAACATAAAAAATCTAATATAATTTTACTTTCAAAATCAGTTTTTAGTCTTTTGGTTTTAAGCATATTCATTTTCATATATACAATGAAAAGTGGCCAAAATGTTTTCTGTAAGATAAATTAGAAACTGCTGAAGGCCAAGTTACAGAGAGAATTACAAGCCTCAACATATTCTGTCTTGGCCTGTAGATGAAATGGTGGTCATTACAAAATTACCTAACATTTGAAAAAGTGTAGCTTGGCTCAATTCAGTTACCAGTGGATACTACGGATAATAACAGTATCCATCTCAAAAGGTAGTGGCAAGATTTTTATAAGTTAACAACTAATTTGGTACAGTGTCATGGTTCATCATTTACAAAGATTATTTGGTGGGGAAAATAAATTACAGAAAATGAATTTCAAAAGGGAATGCCGACTTATTGACCATTTTATAATTTGAGATGTTATTGAAGAAACAGCCCTTTAATAAGATATAATAACCTAAAGAAGAAAAAAATGAAATTCAGTTTTTTGGCATTCGCAGTAGATGTCCTTACACTGAGATGGGAGATAGTAAAGTAGGCAGTAAAAAAAGAGGAAGATCTTTACTTGCTTAAATGTTGCATGAGGAATAATATTTCTCAGACAGAACCCTGGAAATAATGACGATTGTCACACTGCTCCCTCTATTTCAACACCAATAGTAAAGGCATGAGACCTTCGAGATCTGGGTTGAAAGATCTCTACAAGCATCAGCTGTGTTAATTTGGTTGTATTACTTAAACTCCCTGGGACTCAGTTTCTTTAATCTTTAAGATGGTAAAGCAGTAGTAGTAATAATAATAATGCATACATATCATTAAAGGATTGTAGCTATAATTAGAAATACTGCAGGTAAAATGCCTTCAAAATACAAGGACTTTGATAAGTCATAGCTAATGTGTTTATATTGAAAGAAAAGTTGAGGTTCAAGTTCTGCTCTGCTACAAAAATAGGTGCATGATCTTGAGGGAGTCATATCATTGCTCTAGGCTCAGTTTATCCACATTACGGATGAAGTTCATGATTAGTCATAGAGTCTTTCTATTTTAAAATGTTCAGGTGCTCACTCTTCTTCAGAGAATGATAACTGTGGTAAAAGAGTTGGTGTGTAACTCAATATTTAGAAGACATTTATGTATTCTTCAAAAACTCAGAAATACGAATTTTAGTCCTGAACTACTTTTCCCTTTTAATTCCTAATTTTATCCCACAATATAGTGATGTGTGTCCATGAATGTACATTATCCATAAATTTGTAAACCAGTATATACTTATAAGTATATATGAATATTAGAAAGATCAATAAGCAAGAATAATTGGAACACAATACTTAGGAGAACTCCACAGGAATTATACTATGAATGACAATAATACAATATTTTTCAATTATCATTGTTGATCTATGGAAATGTTGAGTAAATCTCAATCTTCACCCAGTAAATCAAGATGTGAAATTAACATACATTTGTAAAGTTCTAGACTATCAGCAGCTCTTCTATTTATAATTTAATGAAAGAATATAAAAATGGTTAGATTTATAAATGGTAAGTAGGATTCAAACTTATTTCACCTTCTCTCTTTTGAATATGAATGTTCAGAAAATTTCTACCACACTTTTTACATTTGTGTAGGGTCCTATGATTTAAACTAATTGATGAAAGCGTAGAATATGCTACAGTGTCCTGATCCACTTCTGTGAAGGCCAGAGTCTTCTTTGAGATATTTGACTTACATTCAATAACTGATGAATTAAAATCGTCAATATGAAATGAGCTTTGTGTTTTCATAATTAATTAGAAAATTATGTTAAGATTGGGCTGTTGTAGTAGCCATCTGAAGATAGAACAATGATTCAATCAGCAATAATGTCAAAAGCTGCATTTTGAAAAGCTGGGTTTTGTCATAATATGCTACTGAACATCTATTTAGCTTATATTTAGACTGCTCTGTTATTTACATATGTAATTCTATCTGATATTACATAGTGTTGACTGTGTCTGTCTCCTCTACCTGAGGATGAGTCCATGTCTTACCATTCATTTGTAACCCCCCACAACATCAATCCTTCACTTAAAGATTCAGTCAACATAACATTACTTTTAAAGCAGCTCACCCGACACCTAGCAAATATGTAAGCATTCAGAAAGAAAAAAAAAATCTGAAATTGTACAGAACAAACAAACATGATGATATAGATTTATCTTTTAATTTTTGAGTTCTTCAGAGCATTGTTAAATTATTCATGCTTCATGATAAAACAAAATTAAACTATCTCCCAAAGACATAAGTTAATTTTACTTCACGAAATCCATAAGAATTTCTAAATTATTCCTAACAAAACATTCAGTAATATTTGCTATGGCAAACTATTCTTTAACTCAAAAAACAATCTACAGCCGGGCTCGGTGGCTCAGCCTGTAATCCCGCGCCTTTGGGAGGCTGAGGTGAGTGGATTGCCTGAGCCCGCAGGTTCAGGACCCGCCTGGGCAGCGAGACCTCATCTCTACAATAAAAATCAAAAAATCAGCGGGGCGTGGTAGCGCGCGCCTGTAATTCCGGCTACTTGGAAGGCTGAGGCAGAAGGATCGCCGGAGCCCAGCACGCGAGGCTGCAGTGGCCGGGAACGGCCACTGCACTCCAGTGTGGGCGACCGAGTGAGACTCCAACTCAAAAAAAAAAAAAAAACACACACACACACACAATCTACACAAGGAAAGATTATGCACACATTGGCATAAACGCTATGGAATTTATAGGGTGGACACAGAGGACCCTTTTACAGCAAAAGTCTATATGGATCTTCAAGGCTCCATGATGCAGTGTAGAGTCCTGTTTTAAAAAGGTGATGGTGAGCCTGGATCTCTATCACTGCCAGTTTTCCTTACCAAGTATAAATTTAGATGAAAGACTGAAGAGAAAAACAAATAGGTTAAAATGTTGAAAAACACAAAAGATTTGGACAGGTGTTTAGAGAAAGTAGTGCTTAATAGTACGGACTTCAAATCAGATACAAATCTTGATACCTGATAGATCTGTGATGTTAAGGACTTTATTTGTATTCTCTAAAATTTAGGTAACTTTTGATCTGTAATACAAAATCTCATCAGGTTGTTGTTAAATGTGATAATTTAATTTATATATCTATGAGAATATATTGATTAGATATGCTTACTCTTTGCATGTTTTTTTTTGCAGATACAAGAAAGAAAGGAACATTGATGTTAATACCTCCCAAGAGAATTTTTTTCGGTGATCATGCTTTCATGTGAAGTCTTTCATCATTTAAATTCTGATATCAACTATTTTTATGTCCAGGGTATAAAAAACTGTAAGACCTCTTGACTCTGCATTCTATCTTCCTTAAGTTTTATGTCAGATGATTGAATGAAGATCCAAAATGCCTAACTGCCAGATGTATGAATGACATAATATTGACATAAATGACACATTCATTGGATGGCAGATTCAACAGGCCAGAAAAATGGGCACACACATGAAAAGGATAAAATCTAATAGGTATTGAGATAAATACCCATGTTTTATTCCCATCTAAGAAATGAACTACACATTTATAAACAGATGAGATATGTTTATGGAAATGTATCAGGATTTGTAAATTGACTACATGCTCTCTCTATGAAGAAATTACTACTAATATTACATATTAGTACATTATTGTAATATTATTACAATATTACTAATATTACATTAATTGGTCATAATTACTAATTGCTGTTTTTATTTTTTACCATTTGAAGACCATTTCCTTGCCCTATATATCCAATCCTCCTTATATTTTATAGACTAGAATAATAATTTTAAGTATAGAATCGTATATAATACTTAATATGTATAATGGATGCCCTTTCCTCTAATCAAAATATTGCATAAACTGAAGGAGCAAGAACTGGAAAAAGTAAGTACCAGACAAAGCCAGAGAAACTTGAATTTGAATTCATATATACACATATATTTTCATATTCTGTCATTTGCTAACTGTGAGCCTTGGTTATGTAACTTCCACGAGCCTCAGTTTTCTCTTCTGTAAAATGGAGACAAGACTTACCTCCTAGAATCTGGGAGACATATTTCACATTTTTAGAAAGTACTCACTTGCTTTCCCTCTCCTTCATGGAAGGCAGCTGCTCAGATTTCAAGAATATTTGTTTTCAAGTTCTCTTCATTTGGTGCTTTTGTAGTTTATTTAATATCAAATAACACTATTTTCAAAAGTAGAGGTGTACACTGTTCTTATTAAGAGAGGAAATATTTAAGGTTATCTCACTTTAATGGAACCAGTAAATAGCATAGAGGAAAGATCAACTAAGATAACAAAAGATAGGGACTCTATGTATAAATAAAATGGTTAAAGAATCAAATGATAGTTTGGAAAAGCAAACATTGCAAAATAGAGCTGGTTATAAAGTTTTTCTTCAAATATTTGAAGAAAGGGTAGAAGTAGGAACCAAGGGTAAAGGTTACCAAGGCACTGTTTTGGGTTTACTATAAACGGAAATTATTTACTATAAATAAGAATTTAGAGTAGACAAAACTTGGGGATTGGATGACAATTTGTTGAATACACTGTAGAGATGTACCTGTATTTATTGAAACTAAATGAATTGGAGGTAACAGTATTTATTTCATATATACCATATTTGCACATAAAGATATGAAAATAATTTATTTCCAGTTATAAGCCTGCATGGGTCTATTGTTCTATGATGGATGACATAGAAACTCCTAAAACTTGTAATAAAAAAAAAGAGTAACTGATGGCAATTTTGCCTCTGTTTTGTGCCACTATAATAGAATACCTAAAACTGGATCATTTATAATAAAAAAACATTTATTTCTCACAATTCTAGAAGTTGAAAAGTCCAAGATTAACACATTGGCATCTGGTGAGGGCCGTTTTGCTGTTTCCTCACAAAGTGAGGGGCAGAAAGGGATGAACACTGTCTCCTCACATTGTAGCTAAGTCAACAATCTAGCTAAATGCTGCACAAAGTTAAGGGCCTTAATCCCATTCACAAGGGAGGAGCCCTCATGGCCTAATCCCCTCTGAAAGGCTCCACTTCCAAGAAGGAGAATTGCGGGGTTATATGGAAGGTCGATTTTTAGATCTTTTAGGAATCACCAAACTGTTTTTCACAGAGGTTGTACTAATTTACACTCCTACCAACAGTGTAGAAGTGTTATCTTTTCCCTGCATCCTGTCTAGCATCTATTGTTTTTTGAGTTATTGATGATGACCATCCTGACTGGAATTAGGTGGTATCTCAGTGTGGTTTTAATTTGCATTTCTTTGATGACTAGTGAAACTGAGCATTTTTTCATGCATCTGTTGGCTGCTTATATTTCTTCTTTTGAGAAGTGTCTGTTCAAATATTTTGCCTACTTTGTAATAGGGCTGCTTGCTTTTTTCTTTTTGACATTTTTGAGTTACTTATAGATCCTGGATGTTAGGACTTTGTCAGATATACAGTTGGAAAACATTTTTTTTCCCATTCTATGGGCTGTCTTCCCGCTCTCTTGATAGTTTCTTTTGCTTTGCAGAAGCTTTTACTCAAATCACCCTGAGAAAAAGATACCTGCACATGCATGCTTATTGCAGCATTATTCACAAGAGCAAAAGCATGAAACCAACCATACTACCCATTGAAAGAGGACTGGATAAAAAATGCGGTACATATACGTGATAGAATATTATGCAGCCAAAAAGAAGGACAAAATTATGAAATTTGCAGTAACTTGGATGGACACAGGGTCTATAATACTAAGTGATCTATCGAAGAAACAAAGAACTGAGTATCACATGTTCTCATTCATAAGCTGACCCTGAACAATTATCATAATACTATGAGAAAGGGATTGGTAGTAGTAGGAAACTGCCTGGAAAGTGGGGGGCACACCGCATCAGCAAGGGTACCTCCATAGTGACCAATTGTATACATAACCCTGCATTGCACCCCACATCTTTAAAATAAACAATTTTTTTTTTTTTGAGTTGGAGTCTCACTCTGTCGCCCAGACTGGAGTGCAGTGGCCGCCTCCAGCCACCGCTGCTTCGACCTGCTGGGCTCTGGCGATCCTTCCGCCTCAGCCTTCCGAGTAGCCGGAATTACAGGCGTGCGCTACCACGCCCGGCTGATTTTTTGACTTATTGTAGAGATGAGGTCTTGCTGCCCAGGCGGGTCTCGAACCCGCAGGCTCAGGCAATCCACTCACCTCAGCTTTCCAAAGGCGTGGGATTACAGGCTGAGCCACCGAGCCCAGCTCTAAAATAAACAAAATTTTAAAAACTGAAATGAAAAATAAAGGCTCCACCTCTTAATAGAATCACATTGGCAACACCTGAATTTTGAAAGGGACACATTCAAACCATAGCAGTATAACTTTGAATAACTTGAAATATATACATATAAGGCATGTGGCTATTGCCTTAAGAACCCTCACTTCTAATATTGCAGGATTCTAGTTTCTTTCAAACTGTCTCTAAGTTATATTCAGCAATAACCAAGAATCTGCCTCATCTGTATTCAATTAAACCTATCAGCAACATACACACCAGGTTTCTATCCCACTCTTGCTCTTCTAATCTGGCTCTCCCTGAGCAAACCAGAGTAGATTCACAGAAGCCGCTGCCAGTAATGGAAACACCATGTACAACTATGAATGTTCATCAGGAAGTTCCCGAGGCTGAGTTTCATGCTCTAGGTTTCATGCAGAAATTAGACCATCTTTCACATCTCTAGGCCTTTTTTTTTTTGTCTCATGAGCCCTGAAACAACCCTTCCTGTGCCCAGAATCTCCCAAAGTTCCTACTTAGCAATGACATAAACCCTCACCTCTCCCTTACTGTGACAATTCAAAACAAAGCCAAGAGGTCAATTTGGAATGGGCTTCACACCCCTCCTTCCCTCTTCTCCATCCTTGTTTCCTTCCCTTTTATTTCTCTGTCTGCACAACCCAAAAAAGACAAATTCTATTTCTAGTTCCCAGTCACTAAAGTGCCATTGCATACAACCAAGTAGATTGAGAATTAAAGTAGATAGCTTTATGCTGGGAATGAAAGTAGCCACTATGTTGGTGATGATACTTAAAAGGGGGGAGATTATTGTTGATTTTAGTAGCAGCTAGCCTAAATGCCCTGTTTTATATTTTTTTCAAGAGGAAGACAGATTGCAAAGCCTTTTATGATAACTTCAAATGCACTAATATTATAATTTCATAAAGAGCTTTCTTTCATGCACTATAGAAATAGGCCATTAAATTTGCATGTCTAAAGGAACTTTTCAGTAATTACTTTGCTTAAACACAATTAGTACATCAGACCATGTAACAGGAAGAAAAAGGAGGCCAAAATAAATCATCCAACTTTGTTTCATAATGTGTATTAGAGAGGAATTAATCAGTCTCTTTTAACAGCTATACCTATATTTTAATCTGACTTTATAATGTGAAACAGCAAATTTGCACTGACCCATTTTTAAAAGGCTTATCAGCTTGGTCTCCAGATGTGGGAGTATGTTGGTCTTAAATAGAGGCTGATTTAAGAGTCTTCTTTATTTTATTTTTTGAGTTGAAGTCTCACTCTGTCACCTAGACAGGAGTACAGTGGCACGCTCCCGGCCACCGCAGCCTCGACCTACTGGGCTCCGGCGATCCGCCCGTTCAGCCTTCCAAGTAGCCAGACCTACAGGCATGTGCTACCACACCCGGCTAGTTTTTTATTTATTGTACAGACGAGGTCTCAGCAAGTTGCCCGGGCTGGTCTCGAACCCGCGGGCTCAGGCAATCCATTCACCTCAGCCTCCTAAAGTGCTGGGATTACAGGATGAGCCACCCAGCCTGGCAAGAGTCTTCTTTAGAGGAAAGAAATGAAGATAATATAGTTAATATAGCCGGGCTCGGTGGCTCAGCCTGTAATCCCCCGCCTTTGGGAGGTTGAGGTGAGTGGATTGCCAGAGCCCACAGGTTCAAGACCCACCTGGGCAACTTGGCAAGACCTCATTTCTACAATAAATCAAAAAAAAAAAAAAATAGCCAGGTGTGGTGGCGCGCGCCTGTAGTTCCAGCCACTTGGAAGGCTGAGGCAGAAGGATCACCAGAGCCCAGCAGGTAGAGGCTGCGGTGGCTGGGAGCGGCCACTGCACTCCAGTCTGGGTGACAGAGTGAGACTCCAACTCAAAAAAAAAAAAATTATATATATGTATGTATATATATATGTGTATATATATATATATGTGTATATATATATATGTGTATATACATATATATATATAGTTAATATATCTGTAACAAAGGAATAATGTACCCAGAAATAAGAACTAGATATTCTCTACTGCCAGCTCTATGCCTAATTAGTATTGTAATTTTGGAAAACGTATTTCACTTTTCTGAGCTTCAATTTGATATCTATAAAAAGTAGGTAATTAGATGTCTATGTTTCCATCCAGTTCTAAACCACAAAAGTTTTTTTGGTTCCTATTTATGAAAATATCTATATTTCTACTCTACTTTTCTAGAAAAGGAAGGATACTTCTTTCTAATGTCTCACTTTCCCACTCCCATGAAGTTACTTAAAACTTAGTAAAACATTTATTATGTTAACCAAATGTTTTCAGTGTCTACCACTTTGACAACTATATGACATATAAATTCTGTCATAATTTTACAAAGTAGAAGCGTTTATTTCTTCCTGGTTTATCAGCATAGGTTTGCAGTGGCTACTCCAAAGTTAAGATTTTGAAGAACTTCTGGTAGAGGGGAATTTAGTTTTAAGAGACTTAAAAATCTACTTGAATATTTCACTGAAGAGCTGTATAAGCTTGTGGAAGGAACTTTACTACTACTCCCTACTATCTTCAACTATGAATATGATTAAATTTCCTATCTTTCCCACAATCTTAAATAAGGATCAAATGAAGACACTGAACTGAAAAGTATTTATTTAGCCAAATTTTAAATATTGTTTATTTTTAAGCACTATGTAATTGTGTTTAAAATAGTGTTATTCATAAAGCAAATAATGTCTTCCACAAACCTTTAAATAGTGTTTATTGTCTGGGAGGCATTATTTCTTCAGATAGTAGTTACTTTGTGACAGGCACTATTAGAAATGTTTAGAAATATCAACTCATTTAATTTTCAAAATAGTGTGGTGAATTGCAGCTATTGCTATCCATGCTTTTTGAAAAAGCCGAAGCACAGAAAAGTTAAGTAACTTACCTAAACTTTCCCAGCTAGTAAGTGACTGAATTGAAATTTTAACACAGATCATCTGGATCCAAAATTCATTCCATTAGTCCCTACGCTATGTTACTTCTCACTTTGAAAACTCTGATATGTTGTACAAATATTAGGCATTATTATTATTAATATCATTGTGATTATTTTTGCTTTTAGTCTTAATTGTTCTCAAACTGGGAGAGTCATACACTGAAAGTTTACAATGGAGTGACAAGCGCATACTCCCAGCTGCAGCCTAAGTCACAGAAAATGTATAAGATTTAAGAAGGAAATATTAAGCAATTCATCTAGTAAATTAAGGTGTTATTTTTATATTAAGATAATCACAATTTTTTAGAGAATAAAGCAAAAGTTTTAAAAATTTATGACAAAACATGAAGCTTCAAGTAATTTTAAACTATAGAACAGAGAGCCATATCCACATTAGGGGCATATGTTGTTGGAATTGATGGACAAGAATGAGAAGCCTTAGAGAACATGTGGTCAACGTCTGGTTGAGAAATCAATAAAAATAAAAATAAAATGATTACAATGATGCATTTCTGAATTATATTTGGGACTTTTTATGTGATATCTCACAGTTTAGTTTCATATTAGTTTAGTCCCTCCTAGCTCTTAGAATGCCGATGAGAATTATCTGGAATCACACCAGGATCACCATCACAGCTACTGGGAATGTCCTAGTTAATGCAGTATGTGAATTACAGCTATATCCTCAATGGGAACTGCCCTCAGCTGATTGCAGTGAGCTGAAGGTTATGATTGCATAACTGAAGGTTATGCCTCTTCTGGTGGTAGCCATTGCCAATAACTGGCTGATGTAGGGATACAAAGGCTAAGGCCTGCATCTCACTTTGGGAAAACTCTGCAAGGCCAACCCAGCTAAAGCTCCCAGTAGGAAGTGAGACTTCAATTGCACCTTCATAGTAGGCCAGCTCCTCCCTCTGCCCTTTCTGTCCTCCATTTTTCCTTAATATTTTATCTCCACAGCACACTCCCCAAAAACCTCTGTATGCAACTCTGTCTCAGAAACTGTTTCCAGGGAATTCAACCTAAGACAACTGCTTTTGGATTATTCTCACTCCTATGGTATGAACGAGACCAATTAATTGACTCTGATTTTTTTTTAAAAGTTGACAGCGATGAAAGGTAGGGTTAAATGAGAATAAAATTATCACATTTTTGTGTATCAAGATAGGTTACACAAAGTGACTCAAAGTCATCATCACCCATGAGGATTAGAACCAGAAGCACATGAAAGTCATGAGATTTGGCTACTCAAAGAGAAGGCCTGGCTGGTATCACTTAACTCAGGTGGATAGTCTTATTGGTACAGGATTTCTTTACAAGGGGTGGGTACAACCATGTGTTAAAAGCATGACCCAGAGATAGACAGTCCTGAAGCAAATGATCAATATGAAAATGTACAGATGGATTATATGACAAAATAGCAATGACACTGCTGTTCAACAAAGAAAAACATCACTTAGTCCATTGCTGAACTACTGACATTGTCTTCATCTCCCATCTTGTAATAGACTACTTATTTCCTCTATAGGTCCCATTCTCACCACTTACTCCTATGGACTTCTTCATTTTTATATAATAATAAAACTAAACATTTTCTGAAAATTATTCTCATGTAAAGGCAAAAGTAGAGCATGAAATGTGAAACTATGTTTCCATCTGAAACAATGAGCAGATTATTGAATGACCCCAAAACAAATAATTTTGCCAACTTCAAAGACTTACTGTCAACCTTAAATGAGTTATTGCAAGTGAAAATTATCACTATACCATCACAAGTGAACAAAATATTTACTTTTATCACTAAAATAAGCTTTTTAAAAATATTAAAAGTCCAAGATAGTAATTTTAATTAATACCCCAAGAAATTCAGAAAAAATTATCCCCCTGAAAATATAAAATATAGAAATAACTTCCATAAATGGTACAAAAATATTAGAAATTACTAGGAGAAAAGGGAAATTGGAAACTGATAGGTAAATGAATAGGGAAGCTGCTTTTGTTCTGAGAGCATTTGCAAATTGTGGCACATTTGAACTTTCATTTTGATGGTCAACCAAGGCAAGTAGACAGAAATTCAAACCAAGGAACTGCCAGGGTGAGGCTTCTAGTAGGACAAACTTCTCAGAATAATCAGAAACACGAAAAAGCTACATTCTCAGAGTAAAAGTCAACCCAAAGCCTCAGCCTTTAGGCTGATGTGAGGTCTACAGTTTACACTGCAGGAGTAGGCCAACAAACCTCAGACCTTGAATTTGGTTTAAGATGGCTTCTAATGGGTAATATCCCAGGCACCTGGGAATAGTTTTATTGAAGTTTGGAGAAAGTTGCATTCATGGTGGAGCTCAAGTACCACGTACCATACGCAATCCAAGAAAAACACCGGAGGACACAAGAAAACCACAGGAAGCAGCAAAGTCTTCAAGTGTTGGAATCTTCAGAAAAGACTAAACAACAATAATGCTTACTATACTTAAAGAAATAATAAGAAGTTTGTCACATCTGCAGAAAACAGGACACTACAAAAAAAGTCACCATGCATTTGAAATGGAGCTAAATAGACTCTTGAGAAATGAAAAATACAATAACTAAAAGCAAACCCCTTAAACGCTCACCTCCTAATACCATCATCTTGGCAGTTAATATTTCAACATGTAAATTTTGAGGAGACACAAGCATTCAGATCATAACAAATATCTACTGGAAACATATTAGAAGTTGAAAGAATGTGCTATACACTTCCTTTATTTGCCTTGCATGTGGGTAATATTATAAAATACTCACAAAATATATTGCCTTTTTCACATCTATTATGATATTTTTATAAAGTTAGTTTAAAATAGCATAATAATAAGTACCATTTATAAGCTGTTTCTATGTGACTGGCACTACATTTGAGCTTTTAAAAATACATGATTTAAGCAGGCTTGGTGGCTCAGCCTGTAACCCCGCACCTTTGGGAGGCTGAGGTGAGTGGATTGCCTGAGCCCGCGGGTTCGAGACCCGCCTGGGCAGCGAGACCTCATCTCTACAATAAATCAAAAAATCAGCCGGGCATGGTAGCGCATGCCTGTAATTCTGGCTACTTGGAAGGCTGAGGTGGAAGGATCACCGGAGCCCAGCAGGTCGAGGCTGCGGTGGCCGGGAGCGGCCACTGCACTCCAGTCTGGGTGACAGAGTGAGACTCCAACTCAAAAAAAAAAAAAAAAGAAAAAAACATGATTTCACTATACACAAATATTAACTCTAAATAGATCAAAGACCTAAACGTTAAACCTCAAACTATAAGAATCTTAGAAAATGCAGGAGACACCCTTATGGAAATTGGAACTGGCAAACAATTCCTGATCAAAGCCCCATGTACCCGTGCCATAAGTGATAAGATAGAAAAGTGGGAGCTTATCAAAGTTAAGCTTCTGCAAAGCAAAAGACACCATAAAGTGAGTAGAAAGACAGAGCACAGAATAGAAAAAAAATATTTGCCAACTGTATATCTGACAAAGGCCTATCATCTAGGATCTATAAGGAACTCAAACACAGTGAAAGGAAAAAACAAACAGCCCCATTAAAAAGTGGACAAAAGACGTGAATAGACACTTCTCAAAAGAAGATATACAGGCAGCCAACAGACACATGATAAAGTGTTCAGCCTCACTCATCATCGGAGAAATGCACATCAAAACTACATTGAGATACCACCTAACCCTTGTAAGAATGGTCATCATTAATAAAACAAACAACAACAGATGCTGCAGAGGATGTGGAGAAAAAGGAATGCTTCTACAGTGCTGGTGGGAATGTAAACTAGTGCAGCCTCTTTGGAAGACAGTGTGACAATTTCTGAAAGAACTAGAAATTGGTCTTCCATATGACCCAGCAATTCCCCTATTGGAAATATACCTGGAGGAACTCAAGTCATTCTATCAAAAAGATACCTGCACACAAATGTTTGCTGCAGCTCTATTCACAATAGCAAAAACATGGAACCAACCATGTTGCCCATCAAAGTTGGACTGGATAAAAAAATGTGGTACATAAACACAATGGAATACTATGCAGCCATAAAGAACAAACACATGGACTTCACAGTAACTTGGATGGATTTAGAGTCTATCATATTCAGTGATCTATCACAGAAACAAAGAACATAGTACTATGTGTTTCACTCATAAGCAAACCTTGAACAATTATCATAATACTATAAGAAAGGGATTGGCAGTAGTGAAAACATTCCAGGGAAGAGGGGGGTGGGATTGGCAGTTGAGGGAAACTGCTAAAGGAGGGGCACACCTCATCAACAGGTATACCTTGATAATGAATATTTGTATACCTGAATTGTACCCCACATCTTTAAAATAAAAAAATAAAAATACATGATTTTATGTAATAACAGTAAAGTAGATGTTATTAATCCTATTTCAAGACAAGGAACAGTCAGTAAAAGACCAAGGATTAAAAGTATCATTTGTCTGACTTCAAAGTACATCCTCATAATCATTATGCTCTGAATTTACTTTTCAAGTGCATACCTTTCGTGTCTGAAGAAATACAGGTACCACATCTGAGAAGGGATGAAAGAAAAAGTGCTGCAATAAGAGTTATCAGTCATATTTATTAAGCAGTAAACTATCCCTGTGTGTTGCCCAAAATTTTCAAGAATAATAATTTGTAATTCATTAATATTTAATCTATTGATTTCAATCGAACAGTCAGTTCACTTTTTTTTTTTTTTCAGTCAGAGTCTCATTCTGTCACCCAGACTGGAGTGCAGTGGCCACTCCCAGCCACCGTAGCCTGGACCTGCTGGGCTCCGCGATCCTTCCGCCTCAGCCTTCCGAGTAGCCGGAATTACAGGCGCGCGCTACCAGGCTCAGCTGATTTTTTGATTTATTGTAGAGATGAGGTCTCGCTGCCCAGGCGGGTCTCGAACCCGCGGGCTCAGGCAAACCACTCACCTCAGCCTCCCAAAGGCGTGGGATTACAGGCTGAGCCACCGAGCCCGGCGTCAGTTCACATTTATTGGCTAAGATAATTTTATGTTTAATTTGAGTTTTTGAACAGATAACTTTATACCTTTTTCATATTAGAAAGAGTATAATATTGCAACAATGATCTACAAGCACTAAATTTTTAAGTTGTTTATTTGGAAATCTGGATCACCATTCTGGAACTTGTGCTTTCACCTACTGTCATTATTGATGATGTAAAAGAGTTTACATTTCTGATCTAGACAGGAGAACAGAGAAATGTCTATAAAACTGCATTTGGCAACAGTCCTGAGAAATTGGAACTATGATGATTACTTCTCTCCTTTGTCTATTTTTGTAATGAAATGGAAACTTTCATAAGTTTGAAAAGTGTCACAAGTTGGAAAAAAAACATTCTTACAAATAGTTACCATCTTTTTAAAAAGTGTTAATAAATTTAGTTTAGATGTCAGGGACTCGGATCTTTGAGCATACTTCTTTGTATGAAATAAATTGTTAGTTTATTTCAAACTTCCTAGAGCAGTCCTCAACTTCAGTCAATTTAGAGGTATGAAGTTCCCAGTACCATACTGGGGTGAGATGGGATGTCTATTTTGGATCTGAACAAATTCCCAGGCATGGTTAGATTCCAAAGACTCCTAATTTTTGACAACTGAGGGATCAGCCCTGGAAAGAGCAAAGCAGGCCAGAAGAAGGATGATTTTAAGAGATCACATTGTTTGAAGGGTTGTAGGAAGTCCCAGAACAGAGACAAGTCAATTACAAGTTCAAAATCACTTAACTGCCATGTTTATAGAGAATACCCTAACCCTAATGTGCTGTCAGAACACAAGATGATATTAAATGCAACAAAGGAGACAGGCACAATTTAAGAGATTATTCTGAAAGGCAGTTGCCTCAGTAGGAGGTGGTTTTACTGAGATAAATCAGTACCTTTTGCAAGCTTCTCATACTGAAGATTCAGGACCTTGTTGAGCTAGTTTTCTTTACTTTCTTGATACCAGTTCCTAAAGGGAGACTGGGCTGATGGGGCTTGGAGTTAACACTATCCTATTGAGAGAAGAAAGAAATCTATCAGGGGAACAGAGGGTCTTGTTACGATTGACTCTGTTCTTGACTACCTCCTCTCTCAGTAGTTGCTGGGCCCTCACAGAGGTACCTGTTTTTTCTTCTCTAACCTCTCTCTCTCTTATTAATGCAGAGAAATCGCTCTGAACAACATCAACGCAGAGAAATGTCTGAACAATATTCAGGCATGATCATACATTATAAATTGCTTCCACAAACGAAAAAAATGTTTCTTCATAATATACACATTTAAGTCATTCATTCATTCTTCCTCAACACATAATGCTCACAAGGATGGTTAAAAATCTGAGACGATAGAAAGACAATCAAATTGGCATTCCATCGTTTAAGTTTACATGTTCATATCAGTAATAAGACATTTGCCAAAATAATTAAAAATCCCCAATGTGATAAGTATTTCTCCACATATAAGACACTGGCAGAATTTTAAAAAGAAGATAAAACGCCGGGCTTGGTGGCTCAGCCTGTAATCTCGCGCCTTTGGGAGGCTGAAGTGAGTGGATTGCCTGAGCCCACGGGTTCGAGACCCGCCTGGGCAGCGAGACCTCATCTCTACAATAAATCAAAAAATCAGCCGGGCGTGGTAGCGCATGCCTGTAATTCCGGCTACTCGGAAGGCTGAGGCAGAAGGATGGCCAGAGCCCAGCAGGTCGAGGCTGCAGTGGCCGGGAGCGGTCACTGCACTCCAGTCTGGGCGACAGAGTGAGACTCCAATTCAAAAAAAAAAAAAGAAGATAAAACATCACCACACACACACACACACACACACACACACACACACACACACACACACACACGGGGCCAATCTTATTAATATGAATTGAAGTTGAGTCTTCAAAATTTATATCTCTTATTTTAAAACATTGAGACATTGATTTACTTCCTTAAATTTCTCCTATTTCCAATGATTATTACTTTTATTCTTTACCACATATGTAAATTATTTTATTACACTAGAATACAATCCTTTGTTATCTAAAAAATGAATGCCATTTAAAAAACCTGTCAGGCTCGGTGGCTCAGCCTATAATCCTGCACCTTTGGGAGGCTGAGGTGAGTGGATTGCCTGAGCCCGCGGATTCAAGACCTGCCTGGGCAGCGAGACCTCATCTCTACAATAAATCAAAAAATCAGCTGGGCATGGTAGCGCATGCCTGTAATTCCAGCTACTTGGAAGGCTGAGGCGGAAGGATCACCGGAGCCCAGCAGGTCGAGGCTGCGGTGTCCGGGAGCGGCCACTGTACTCCAGTCTGGGTGAGAGTGAGACTCCAATTCAAAAAAATAAAAAAGAAATAAATAAATAAAAATAAAAAATAAAAAACCTAAGTGTTACCTGTATGTCTTCTCTCCCATGGTGAGTTTTAACTCCTTCTGGAATTTTTATTTTAAATTTCTTGTTAAGAAAACAAAGAAAATAAGAGTTGAGTACATGTGTTGTTTCTGTCAGGTTAACAAATGTGTAAGTCTTTCTTAAACAGTTTCCTTTCTTGTTCAGCTTATGTTCTTGTCTGCTCTTAGCAAATATAATTTTTTTATTGTCATGGGCTGTTTTCATACGTCTCAACACAGTCTGGGCTTTGGCATATCCTGACTATATTGCTGCAGATGTGGCTGTTCTGTTTAATGCATTCCCTTTACACTAACAATTTAGTGATCCTAGCGATTTCTCTGCATTAATTCTCCTTCCTGTTGTACTTGTTATTTTAAATGCTAATATCAAAGACCTCTGTGTGTAGTCAAAGTGTCCTCTTTTCTTTTTATCTTCTATGGGATTATAAAAACATTTTTTTCAGAATTGTACTATAGAAAAATCTGATAATTTTATTGTATCAAATGTTATTTAAAAGTGTTTATATAATCAGAAGATAAATATGGATTAGCTGTAAAATTGTTTTTCAAGAATACAAGTTTAGAAAACAAAAAGATAAATTTAGCCTGTGCTTGTAACAATCCCAATTTCATATTCAGAGGTAGGAATACTTTGATGTTTCAATATTACTCTATGGTGACACTGGCATTTTTTAAATGGCAGAAGATATCTTATCTGGGTGTCTAAACACCAGAACCTTTTAAAAATTTATAGTCTGTTTTTGATCCTCAATTTATAAGCCAACATGTCATAATAATTGAAGAAATTATAGTTTAAGATGCCGTTGTGCTATTTATAGGGCACGATACTTAGTAATGCCGCTGCAACTGGCCAGTTTGTGTGGCCATGAAATCCTTGTTCTTTGTGATACAACCAGAGGACGCAGAACCTGAAAAGGAGGATGCACTGATGTCACAGTATTGCTGCTGAAATGACATAGATTGTCTAGGATGATCATTCATTCATATGTTCTGAGCTGTCAAAACAGCTCGAATTCTTTTTTAAACCATAGTGTTCAAGTATGCATTACGTATTCAAAATATTTCTTGTATTATAGTGCACTGTGGATTTGAAATATCTACGTGTTGAAAATAACATTAAACTAAGACATGACCAATCTTGTTTATTATGGATAAATGACACATATGTGAGCATCAAGGGCTTTTTTAAAGCAGATGCATTTATTGTGGATTTCTTTTCGTGTCGGTACATATATAGTTCTGCATCACACTATTAATAGCTGCATGGTATTGTACACTTTGTACATCACTTGCAAGTCTAACAGGAAATGTGTGGGCAGAGTTAAGGGAGCCAGCAAGGAACACTGAAATACCCAGGTATTAGCAACAGAAGAAAGCAATTACCACCTCCAGGCCTGAGGATATTTGGAGAGAATGTTCTTTGTTGTCAAATCTGGTGAAAGCTGTGACCGCGGGAGGTTTGCCCAGACTCACCCAGTGGGAAGTCTGGCCATTGGTAGAGGATGCAGACATTACCAAAGACAGTATGCCCGAGAAACAGCAGTGAAGAAATACCAGAAATGCCCTCTCCCTCTCCAACTCTGTTGGTGCCTCTATGGGCCAATACAAACTGAAAGCCAGAGAGTAACGGAAACCCAGGTCAGACTCCCAAGAGCTGGGCAGAGAATAGAAATAGAGAGACAATCACAAAATAAGAAACATTGCATGTGTATAATGGTCATTCTAAAAATCTCTATTAAGCACCTGCTGTGTGCCAGGCATTGTTCAGGCCCAGGGGTAAAACAGTGAATTAAGCAGATAGACACATGACTTTCAAAGTGCTTTTAATTCTGGGTAGGAAGAAAGCAAACTTACATTTCTATAGTGCTTAACAAGTGCCAATGTTCCAAGTGCTTTTCATATATTGTCTCAGCAAATAAATTGAAAGCAAAAACTTTTTAACCGTTTTTAATGGTTGAACATTATACATCGTACCCTGCTTTATTCCTTTTTTGTTATTAGCAATAATACCAAAAATTATTCTTGAGCGTCCTTTTTTGTGCACACATGTAAGTGATTTTAAACATGAAACTACTGAGTCAAAAGGAAGCCTTTTTTTTTCCAGCTAATAGATTCAGTCAGATAGCTCTGCAGAAAACTATACTAATTCACATACTTACCAATAAGAGTGCCATTTTCCCCAAACTCTTGCAATTATTCACTATTATCTAATTTCCCCCCATCATCCAAGTGGAAAATGGCGCTCTGTTGTTTTAATGTTTTCCTCTAATTACCTGTGAGATTGAGTATGTCCTTTCATATTTACTAGCAATTAATATTTCTCCTTGTGAATTGCTTGTCATGTTTATTTGCTCAGTTTTTATTGGGTTGCTTGTCTGTTCTTAAATTAACGCTTTAAAAACATATTGTGGTTAGTAATCTTTTATATGTTACATTTTTAATTTTTTTTTTTACAGATATTTTCTTCCAATCGGTGCTTGTCTTTGACTTTATCTAAGACACCTCTCATTCTACGGAACATTTTAATATTCACGAGTTATATTTCTCAGTCTTCTCTTTAATGGGCTCTTGGGATTGTAGTATAGTAGGAGGCCATTTGCTATCCTTGGGGAATAAAGATATTGTCATTTTTTTCTATCAATTCTGTGACCAACTTTTTTTTTCTCTTTTAATTTTTATTTTGAAATTATGGGGTACAATTCAGGGTTAGGTATACAAATGTTGTTCATTGTACAGGTACCCTTACTGATGAGGTGTGCCCCACCTTCCCTAGGCAGATATCGACTACTGTCAATCCCAGACCCCCAACCCCCAGCCCCCTCCCTGCAGTTTCCCACTACTTTCAATCCGTTTCCTACAGTAATACAGTAGTGTGAACAACTTCTTAATGAGATATTTAACTTACATGAAGTTTACTTTTTGTAGATAAGGCATATAGTTACTACATTAATTTTTTCCATCCATATAGCTAATTTGTTATACACTATTTACTGAATAGCAAACCTTTCCCTCAGTTATCCCCTGATTATCTGGAGCGCCACATTTATTATACACTAAAAGACATTTCTGTTACAGTGTATATATTTAAGTTGTACAACATGATTTTTGAAATATATACACACAGAAAAATATTTACTTGTCAAGCAAACGAGCACATCTATCACCTCAGTAACTGTACGTGTGTGCGTGTGTGTGTGTGTTTGTGTGTGTGTGTGGTAATAGCACACAAACTCTACTCTCAGCAAAATTTTAGTACACAATACTACTAACTATAGTTTTCATGCTGTACATTAGATCTCTAGACTCATCCATCCTATATAACGGCAACTGTATCTTTTGACCTGTGGTTTCCCATAGTACCCTTCTCCCACCTCACCCTTTGTAATTACTGTTCTACTCCATTTTCTGTTTCTATGTATTGTATTTTTTTTTTAATTCTGCATATAAGTGACATGATGTTATATATGTTTTCAGTGTCTGGCTTGTGTCACTTAACATAATGTCCTTCTGGTTCATCCATATTTTCACAAAAGGCAGAATCTCCATCTTTTTAAGACTGAATAGTGTTTAACTGTGTGTGTGTGTGTATCACATTTTTAATTCATTTATCTGTCAACAGACACTTAAATTGTTTCCCTGTCTTGGCTATTGTGAAACATGCTGCAGTGAACATGGCAGTGCAGACATCTCTTCAGCATGCTGACTTCAATTTCTTTGCATATATACACAGTAGTGAGATTGCTGGGTCAAATGGTAGTTCTATTTTCAAATTGTTGAGGAATGTACATACTGTTTTCTATAATGGTAATTCCAGTTTGCCTTCTCAACAACAGTGTACAAGGGGTCTCTTTTCTCCGAACCCTCATCAATATTTATCTCTTGTTTTATTTTATAGTTGCCACACTAACTGGTGAGGTGATACCTCATTGTAGTTTTGATTTGCATTTCCCTGATGATTACTGATCTTGAGCACTATTTCACATACCTTTTCACCATTTGTATGTGTTCTTTGGAAGAAATGTCTATTCAGATCCCTTTCCCATTTTTTTTAATCAAGATTTTTGTTGTTTTGTTGCTATTGATTAGTGTAAGTTTCTTATATACTTTGGCTATTAATCTCTATCAGATCTATAGTTTGCAAATATTTTCTCTAAAACTGTAGGCTACCTTTTCATTTTGTTAATTGCTTTTCTTGCTGAAAAGAAGCTTTTTAATTTGATGCAATCCTACTTTTTGTTTTTGTTTTTATTGTATGAGCTTTCGGTGTGATATCCAAAAAATCATGGCCAAGGCTCTATGCTTTCTTCTAAGAATTTGACTGTTTGGGGTCTTAAAAAAATTAAATTATGAATAATATTTGCAGTCCTAATATAAATACTTGCTTATGTTATATCAGCTTTTTAACATAGTTAGGGAATTAATTTGCCTATTTAAAAAATTATATTTATGTTCATATATGACAATGGGCCATTATTATGTTTTTATGATAGTCTGGTATTACCGGTGTTATAGTAGTGTTGTGATGAATAAAGGAGCTTTTATCTTTATTCTTTACTTTGATATAGCCTAAGTAAAATCATTATTGGATAATTCTTAAGTCTCTTACATGACAAATTGAACTCACAAGATAAACAAATATCACCTAAAGCAGCACTGCTTTGAATACTGTTTATATTTTGTTGTTGTTTTGTTGTTTTGGGCTTATTTAGGTTTACTTTTTTAAGTCATTTTTTTGTATCTTGTGTTGTCCTGGAAAATGGTTATTTAATTTAGATTCTCAAATATATTGGTATGATTTGCACATTGTATTATATTATATTTCATTTCTTCAAAATGTATAATTATATCCTGCTTCTTTTCTCTGATTTTGATTAATAATTAGTTCCCTTTTCCCCATTAATCAGAATTGCTAGTACTTAAAATATCATATTTCTTAATATTTTCCCCCACAATTCACCTTTCAGCTCATTGTTGTCGTCGTTGTTGTTCTCTACATTGTAAGGCCAGAATTTATAATATTTTTGTCTCTCTATGTTCTTGGAATTATTTTCTAACATCTCAAATTAAAGGCTTAACCTATTATTTTTCTTTTCTTTTTGTAACAATACATTTCAGACTATAATTGTATCTCTGACAAACAGCTATTAAAAAGAGAAAATAAATAATTTTTCAAATATTCAATCTTTACTTCTTTAATAGGATGATGTTAAAAATGAAATTCAGGGCTTAAACTCAAGAATTCTAGAAACTACATTTCATAGTGAGGTGACAAATCTACAAAAAAAAGAATTTTCAAAGGAGAAATTTTATTTTATTTTTTTCTTAATTTTTATTTTTTTGAATTGGAGTCTCACTCTGTCACCCACACTGGAGTGCAAGGGCATGCTCCCGGCACCACAGCCTCAACCTGCTGGGCTCCAGCCATCCTTCCGCCTCAGCCTTCCAAATAGCTGGAAGTGCAGGCACGCGCTACCATGCCCGGCTAGTTTTTGATTTATTGTAGAGACGAGGTCTTGCCGGGTTGCCCGGGATGACCTCGAACCCACAGGCTCAGGCAACCCATTCGCCTAGGCCTTCCAAAGTGCTGGGATTACAGACTGAGCCACTGAGCCTGGCCGGAGAAATTTTAAACAACTCTGAAGTACCTCATTCACATCTAGGTTATTCGGAATTGCATTTGGAAAAAACCATTGAAAGAGTTTTTTCTGGATTGAACTCTGCTGAGAGTCACAAATCCTCTCTCTCTTTTCTATAAGAAAGAGTGTCGTTGTGTACTATCCTCAACCCTACATAACTAGAAAAGGCATTTAACCTGTGTGTCTTGTGATTAGAGGCATAGTAGTCATAGCCTGGGGTCTGAGTCTATACTGAGAACCTAAAGTGTAGCAGGCTGCAGTGGTCCCTGGGGGAGCAAAGTCAAGATCTGAAGTTTGGTTGAAAACTGTTCTCCCATAATTTGTTGGGAAAAGACTTGTAATTGCCATGGACCAGACCTTTATAGAGAGGCAATATGACCTCTCTCCAGCTCCTCATCCATCTTTCCCAGCTAATTGAAGGACCCAATTAACCAGAAGGAGAGAAAGATGGGAGAAAAGAGAGAGGAAGCCAACAAGCCTCTCTTCCTTAGCTTATTGCCTACAGAAGACCTACCACAAAAAGAGAAGGTGCCTGAAACCAAGATTAGACTTCTCGATGATTACACAGGACTGGACGCTTTAATGACTGCATTGAGACTCTGTTTGGTAAATTAATGGAAACAGGAATTATTGATTTATGATAAATCATGAGGCAACCCAACAGGGAAAAGGGAAAGAAATAGCCCTACTGGACAATTGTAAAAGGCAATGAGAAGCAAAAATAAAGTCTCTTAATGACTACCTTCTGTGTCATGTGTATTCATATTATTGTTATATTGGCTTAATTTGATGATTTCTGAGGGGAAGTGTTAATGTCTCCCATTTACTAGTCCTTATATGTTTCATTGGGTTTGCTTCGCATATTTTAAATGGATACAGCTAGGAGAATAAAGGCTTCTGACTGTGTTATAAGTTCCTAGTAAAATAGGCCTTGTGTCATAATATGCCTCTTTACCCAAATAAATAATTTTCACTTCGAGTTTTATTTTTTCTTATATTGCCATACTCATTTCTATAGTAAATTTTACTTGGTATTTTTTTCTATACTGCATTTTTAAACTTTTTGACATTTTGTTCGGGATGTGTCTTTTTTAAATAGCATTTAAGTAATGCTGTTTGAGTTGCCTATTTGTTGTTAGTCTAGTTTTCTCTGTTTAACATATTTATTTAATCCATTGCTATCTTGTACATAAACAATTTAAGTTTTCACATTTGTTTTGGTTACTTTTATTATTTATTATTTCAAACAATTATTTTGATACAATGAGACTTAAACATAGTAAAATATTTAGGCTATTAATTTACCATGTAATCTTGTTGCCTAAATTGTTCTCTTCTTGACTTTTTGCTCAGGATTCTCTATTCTAAGTGGTAGATGCATAAATCAAAATAATATAAGAAAACAATGTATATATGTGTTTATGTGTATGCTGAAGCAGGAAAAACACAGAACAATGAAAGGAAAGCTGTCCTTGATGTTGACAGAATATCATGGTTTAAGGACAATATCTCCACCTTGCTGTCATGGCTAATCTGTTGTGACTAACTTTCTGCCAAGCTTAGCTTCCTCTCTTTACTGGCATCATTTTCTCAAGTTTCTTCTCCACATAACCTTCTTGAATAGTGATGTCTCTAGGGTCAGATTCTTATAACTTTAAATCTTTAGGACAAAAGAGTCCTTTCATCTCTTTCTCAGTGAAACAAAGTTGCAGGGAAGGATTCAGATGGACCCTGTTTTGATCATGTTAGACCAATAATTATTGCTTGGGAGTTGAGGTGTTATGACAGAAAAGAGAGATTCTGTTCATAGAAGGACAACAGTGGCTCATGCCTGTAATCCCAACACTTTGGGAGGGAGAAGCTAGAGAATTACCTGAGCTCAGGGGTTCAAGACCAGCCTAAGCAACATGGTGAGACCTCATCTCTACAATAAATCGAAAAATCAGCCAGGTATGGTGGCACATGCCTGTGGTTCCAGCTACTTGGAAGACTAAGTCAGAAAGTCAGTAGGATCACCTGAGCCCAGCAGGTCAAGGCTGTGGTGGCCGTGAGCATGCCACTGCACTACAGCCTGGGTGACAGAGTGAGACTCCAACTCAAAAAAAAAAAAAAAAGAAGAAGAAGAAGGGAAGGAATTATAATGCAAAGAAAGTCGTTGCATTTCCAGGAGGTCTCTCTGATTCTGGCTCAGTCTCATTTTTTCTACTGGTCTAGACATTTTATAATCTATATTCGTTGTCTTAGCAACTTATATTACAACTTAATACATATTTGAATTTGTTTTTATACTTATATCTTTATTTTTTCAGTATCTATATACAGTTTGAAGAGCCACTGATGCTTTAGTATATTTGTACATCCCCTCATCCACTTGCCATGCTATCAACTGAAATGTAAAATGTTTTTTAATTTTTGAGGTATGTGCACACAATTATTTATTTTACCTATGTTCTCCCTGTCCCATTAAGTCTCAATAATGATAATTTTGTCTGGATTTACCTTGCTGTTGAACATTCTCAACCCAGCATGTGGTATTGAGCTTCATTAATATGGCCAGTAACATAAATTGCTTATGGACACTTTCCAGTGAGGTTGTTAGTAGAAAAAAATGTTTTTTAAAGTGGTACATATACACAATGGATTATTACACAGCCATAAATAAGGACAAATTTATGGACTTTGTAGCAATTTGGATGCATTTAGAGTGTATCATACTCAGTGATCTATCACAGAAACAAAGAACTGGGTACCACATGTTTTCACTCATAAGCAGACCCTGAACTTTTATCATAATACTATAAGAAAGGAATTGGCAGTAGCAGGACACAGCTAGGGGAGGGAAGGAGGTGAAGAATACAAAACATCAATAATAAGGGTACCTGATCCTAAACCAGGCAAAGTGGGGACCAAAAGGAGACCCAAACTTCACCTGTATGATGACCACTTGTATAGCTAATTGTAACCCACATCTTTAAAATAAAAAGTAAAAAAAAAAAAAAGAAAATCTACTTATGGTAGACTCTTGTTTGCATAGGAAATATGGACTTCTAAACTCTGGTTTTTAAAATCTGCATATAAGCAAATTTGATTTTAACTTTTGCATCAGAACATCTAATTCAGAAAACTCTATTTACAGCATAGCCTAGAAACTCAGAGAGGCCAAGAGGAGTGTGTCCAACAGGAAACGAGGTGACGACAGACTGACCCTGAAGACTCAGTGTCCTAAAGCTCATATAGCAATTATATCCCCTTTGCTGAAAAATCACAAAAACATTGCTTATAGGATGGTGTGGAAAATATGACTGAAAGTAAGTTTGTTTTTTGTTTGTTTGTTTTTTTCCCCCATGGGTTCTAAGATAACTGGTAGAGAATATGCTTAGGATTTATTTTCTACATCTCCATTCCTAAGAATTTCCTTTCTAGCTAAACTGCCTCTTGTATGCATCCCACGTGGCTGTTATCCTGCGGAATTAATGTTTTGTATCCAGTACAGGAAGGAGAAAAGACGCAAGCAGATTTGAGTTACCTCTGTGAAGCAGGAAGTGCAAACAACTATGACACTAAGTTCTAGAAGAACAGAAATTCCCGAAGTATCTACAAGGCCTGCTTCTCTGGAGGACCTTCACCACGTATCTGGCCATGCTAGCAACTGCTCGACCCTGGAAGCAGGTGCCCCTTTAAGGACTGGAGTTGTGCAGGCTGGCCACCACAATCCTGATATCCTGCAGTTTGAAAAGCCCTCTCCAAGTGCGCATTAGTAATCTGGATCAGGTTTGCATCCGCTCTGCCAACCTCATTACTGCCAGGAAGGAAGCAGCTTCTCAAATGAAAGGAAGATAAATAAGCTTCTTTGTCATACCAATTCCAGACAAAAATAGCTGAAATGTTATTTAATATGAAGCAAATTGCTATAGAGTTTCTGAGCTTGTCATTTTAAGGAATCTATGTCTAAGTACTTAAAGTCTTCAAAAAAACCCATAAGATACAATATGCTGCATATGGAGCAATTTCGATGGCTCCATTCTATTAAGTAATACTTAATTTTACTTTCAATCTTTAGTTATAGTTTAGATTTGATGTTAATTCTTATTTCCATTATTTGAATCATTTTTTTACCCATAGCCACTCAAATAGGATGGGAACATCTTTAACGTTAATAAGATGCAGAAATAATTTTTGTTGAAAAGATTACTCTCTGCAAGCACCAAGTGGCAATCAAGCATAGGCGTAACTATGACAAGAAACATCAATTTCATAATAATGAAATTTCAGTTACTTTCCTCCAACCACTTAACCTGACTTATCTGAATATTTTTCTTTGAAGCTAAAGTAACTCTTATGTTTGCTATTTTGTACTTTAAAGCAGAACTCCAGGTCTTGCTACAGTTGTTTTTTTGTTAGGAAACTATGATTAAAGATTCTTGAAGATATCTTCCATGATTGTTTGCTCCTGGGCTTTTCCGGATGTCTGAGATGTCGGTTTAGCTGATTGTGGCTGGACCATTTTTTCTGAGGCCATGAGACCTGACAGATAATGTACAGGAATTCAGCTACTAATCAAGTACTTGAATGATTAAAGTAACACTTTCTCTGCTTTCTACTATCTTTTCCTTCTGAAACTGACATTAAGGAACACTTGTACACTTTCCTTTCTGTTGCAGGGCTTGGCCAGACTTATCATATTTTGCATATATCCCAAAGGCAAACTGTTACTATTTGCAGGTAGACTGAACTTAACTTCTGTGTTTATGACCTCTTGATTTTTCTGTCCCCCAGCAAACCTAGACTGTACCATGGCCCTCTGTTTGCTCTTATAATAGCTTCCAATTAAGGGTCTGTCTTCTTGGCTGGATTATAAGTCCTCAGAGGGCAGTGGCTCTGCCCTTCTCATTGTAAGGTTCTAGACACAGAGTTGTTGATTAGTGAAAACTTGTTGAATTCAAAGACCAAAGGTAGACTTTATAGAAGCAGACTGAAAAACACCTTGAAACATTACTAACTTTATTATGGACCTCTTCATTAGTGATTTCTTAATTGTAAAGATATGATCCTGCTATTTGGAGCTGGCTAAATTTGCATTTAAAGTCCAAATCTCTCATTTAGCTATGGTATTATTTATACTTTTTGCGTTTCAGTTTTCCTGTCTTTCAGATGGGCTAACGATACTTCTTTCAGGAAATTTTTATAAGGATTTAAACTAGTGACATAAAACTGTTAAATGTTATATTTGTCATATATGATATAAATTTTCCCATTCTAACAAAAATTGCAATTATTCCCATCTTTAGCATGATCGTATTCATGAAACATTCTTCAATTTTGTTGCTAATTCAGATCTTAGAAGCAAACTATAGAGCTTTTTTTTTTTTTGAGTTGGCGTCTCACTCTGTCACCCAGACTGGAGTACAGTGGCCGCTTCCGGCCACCGCAGCCTCTACCTGCTGGGCTCCGGCGATCCTTCCGCCTCAGCCTTCCAAGTAGCCGGAACTACGGGCGGACGCTACCACGCCCGGCTAATTTTTTTGATTATTGTAGAGATGAGGTCTCGCCAAATTGCCCAGGCGGGTCTCAAACCCGCGGGCTCAGGCAATCCACTCACCTCAGCCTCCCAAAGCACGGGATTACAGGCTGAGCTACGGAACCCGGCTAAACTATAGAGCTTTCATGGAAACTTAGAAATTGTGAAATCTAGTTTGTTTTCCAACTTACATAACTGTGAGATATTCTGTG
Organism: Cephalopachus bancanus; assembly: GCA_027257055.1. Lineage (NCBI taxonomy): Eukaryota > Metazoa > Chordata > Mammalia > Primates > Tarsiidae > Cephalopachus > Cephalopachus bancanus. The sequence continues at coordinate 5,200,149 of JAPVLO010000012.1, forward strand.
CAAGCAGAATTCTCCTAGGTGATCCAAAACTAAAACAAATTAGGATATTTAGTTAAAGCAAGGGTAGAGGTCATTGAGCTTTATTTCTTTATCTACCTTTTATCTCATTCATTGAGAAGTAGGGAAATCCCTGAACTTCTAGCACTCCATGAAATGCATTTTTGAAATTCAGTGGATGGTCCAGCTGCTTCATTTTATGAATGAAGAAAGTCAAAGATAAGAGACATCATATTACCCCTTCAAAATCACACTGCTCTCTAATCTCAGGACTGTGGCAAGAACAAGGTTTCTTGATTTCCAATGTGGTACTTTTTCCATTCACCACAGGGCCACATGTATCCAGTATAAAAAGGACAATTGGTCCTAACATTGATCTTTTCAGCCCCAACACATCCAAATAACAAGAACAACAACAATAACAATATCTAATTTTTTGAGGATTTACTATATGTCAAGTATTTTAGAATCATTACTTCATCAACATTGCAACAAACCTATGATTTGCACATTGTTGTTATTTTCATTTGACATTGAAGAAATTAAGTATTAGAGTCAAATAACTTGCTTAAAGTTACCCATGAGTAATTCTCATGATCTGTGCTAAACTCTAATCTTTCCAACACCAACATCCATACTGGAACAACAATGACTTAGAACATTAAGAAAATAAATATAAATATCGAATACCTCAGTAATCTTTGCAAATATAAGACTAAACAAAGATACCAATTGACTCCACTCAGGGAAAAAACACCCACTTAAAAGTTTTTTACTGCATACATTGGAAAAAGGTCTATTTATTATTTTGTTTTTCTTTAATAAGTAATAGTCTTTATTAAAAGCTATGAATAACTGTTGCTTTTTAAATTGTACTTCCATTTCTCAAGCACATTTAAATTTTACAAGTCTTTATTTCTCATCAGGAAGCTAAAAATTTTTTTTGAGTGGGAATCTCATTCTGTTTCCCAGACTGCAGCGCAGTAGCACGCTCACAGCCACTGTAGCCTCGACCTGCTGGGTTCAGGTGATCCTTCTGCCTCAGCCTTCCACGTAGTTGGAATTACAGGCAAGCGCTACCACACCCAGCTTATATATATATATATTATTTACTGTAAAGATGAGGTCTCACCAAGTTGCCCAGTCTGGTCTCAAACCCCTGAGCGTAGGCAATCCTCTCGTCTCGGCCTAATTTTTTTTGTCTTTGATCCATGGTAATACACTAATATTAAACTTTTAAATTAAATAAATATAACCATGACCTAAGTAGCTGTCATTTATTTATCTAGATTTACATCGCAAAATATTATTTTAACAGAAATTAAAATTATAGACAATTTTGGTTTCACTTCTGTATCAATCTCCAAAATTTCCAGTTGTAAAAGTCAAATATTGATTATTTTAGTGTATTCATAATTTTTACTTTTCCAGAGCAATATATCTATATATTTATTTAAGTTTTATATTGATTATATACTTCAGTATTTAGAAATTCATGTAGTCCCCTTGTGTTGTATTATCCTCGGTAGCATACAAGTTCCATCATAATATTGCCCCAAACTGTCTTCACATTCATTTCTTAACTTCTTCCCATATTTGCCTTCTCCTCCAAGCACAATTAATTTCAAGACAACCCTATGTACGTCTCCTTAAGTGTCTGTGCTTTTGAACATGTTTTATATATTCAATCTCCATACTTCCTTCTCTGTCTGTTAAACTGTTTCTTTTTTAATAACTAGTAGAAATGTCACTTCCTCTACCATCAGATAATTTCTTTCTACTCTCCACTGCTACTATATTCTGTTCATAATGTTATTTTAAAAATTAGTTTATTTTCTAATTGATTTGTCTATCTATCATCATCTATCTATTCATCTATCTATCCTGCAATCTTCCATAGAGAAGAGGCCACATTCTATTCAACTTTGTTTTCCTACAGCCTTATACAGTATCAATAAAAATATTCTAAATATTTCTAAGCAATTTGATCTTTTTTGTCTGTGAAGTGTGGCAAAGGTATTCTAATTACCTGATACCTGGTAACAGACATTCTGATGACAGATGCAAGGCCATTCATACTCTCCAAATAAGTTTCAATCATACTCTCCAAATAAGTTTCAATCACACACTGTGTTTCAAGGAGAGGCAGTTGCTGTATTTCTTTTTTTAAATGTCACTATGGAGTTAGTTTTCCTGTTTTACAGGAGAGACACCCTGAGTCAGGTATATTTTCTTAGGTGTTATCCAAGAAAGTATTTGCAAAGACAACTGTATATTCTTAATGCAAATAGACTTTCTGTCACACATTTTGCTTCTTTAAAATAACTTTATTGAGTTATAATTGGCACACAAGAAAATGTACATGCATAATGTGTACAATTTGGTAATTTTGACACATGTATACCTCTATGAAACTATCAAGACACCATGATAATAAACATATTGTCCATAATCCCCAAAAGTTTCCTCATTCCCTTTATAATCTATCCTACCCTATCCCATCTCCAAGCAATCAATAATATGTTATCTGTTTCTACAGATTAGTTTGCTTTTTCTAGAGTTTTACATAAATAGAATCATACAATAAGTACTCTTTCTTTTTTTGTTTTGGCTTTTTTTACTCATAATTATTTTGAGACATATCTATTCTGTTGCATATATAAATGATAATTCCTAAAGTTACTTCTTGCTCTAACCTGCTGTGATTTCAAGGAGGAGAGACTATGTTTATGTATTATCTTAAAATATTACCATCATCTACTTATATTTATCATATTACCTTAACTCTTCCTTTTATTCTCAGGCCATCAATCACATTTCTTTTATTGTGTTGTTGTAGATATGGATTTCTAGATTCAATCATGTTTTATGGAAAAGAGGGATTTGAAAAGTTAGCCCCAAGAATTTAGAGAGGGAAAGTCATTTCATGACTTGGTCGAATCTATATGTCTTCTAACATTCTGTCAATGCTGTTCTCAGTTGATTGTATTACACAGCATTCAGTGGGGGCCTTTGTAGGCTTTCTTGTCTTCTAATTGATCTCAATATTTCTTCATTTTCTTTATAGTGTAGCCCTATTTCCCCTTTCTTCGCTTTATCTGTCAATCCAGCAGAAAATTTTCTCAAAATGCTCCAAATAAGTTTCCTGATGCGAAACCCTCTCATTGTCACTAGTCATGATTCATAACTTCCTTTCCTTGCTCTTTCTTCACAAATTAGCCCTTTGGCTATGCCATAATACTGTCATTTATCCTGAAACTTTCCTTTTTTCACTTTGTCTTTCAGGGAAAGGAAGAATGTGATGCATCTGATAGAATATATTTCTTTTTATCTGAAATGTCCTTTTCTTTTCAACCTCATTTTTGCCAACCATTTTTTCTAGACTCACTTTGAACTTTTTTTCTGAATCTTCCCAAATCCATAAATTTTAAAAGCATATCTCCTTTCTATGTGTTCCCATAGCAATTCATTTGCATGATTATTACACATTTATCCCATTAATTTTGTAAAAGGATGAAATAAGACTATTTTCTTGCTGCTTGCAAGTTCTCAAATGGCAGCTTTGAATCTTTGAAAATGACTCCCTCCCTTGGGATGGTCAATAAACATTAATTCAGCAGCTTAAATGCCATTCTCCCTTTTCCAAACAGATGCAAAAGCTCCCGTGATGATCTTCCTATCATTCCTACTTATGGGCCAGTAGAGATGGTCAATTTCTATGTTCTACTTCCAATTTTTTCTTCCTTTAAAGTTATAAATAATTAATATGTAAAGGTCAGGAAAAAAGGGATGACAAAGTAGTAAGAAGTGATTAGATCTAGAATTTCAAGTCGGAGGAGAGGCTGTCAGATTTAATAAAAATGATTTTCTTGCCATTTCTCCTATTCCATACTTTGAAATTGAGTAGAAGTAATATTGTTTCTTCTGCTCAATGGTACACAACTTTGATCCTACAAATCCACCTCTGCATATTCCTCCAACCATTAGTTCTGTTTGCAAAAAAATAGAGTGAGCCTCCTCATAAGGCTGCAAAATAAAATTTAAAATTTAATTTCCACAACAACTTGAAATGTATTATCTGGCTTGACGTGATTTGCCTAACTGTTTTGAATTCATACTATTAAGAAGAGAACTGCTTGGGCAAGTCACTTTACTTTTGGGAATTTCAATTCTCCACCTGAAAAGCTAAGGGTTTTGAAGTAGATGATCTCTAAAGTTCCTTTCACCTACGAGTTTTCATAAATCTGTAACTCTATAAGATGTGTCTTGCAGGAATTCTGCAAGAATTAATGCTTTTGAAATAATTTAAGACTTAAGGATGAAAGGTTTTATGCTAGTGCCAAAAACTATTTTTATCAAATGAAGCATGCCAGGGAAGTCTGCTGTGACTGGGGATAGCTGCTGTCATTGGCATACCCACTAGGGCCTGTGCCCAACACAGATCCAGAAAGAGGGAAAGGTAGCAGGAATTTCACAAATGAGGCTATAAATCGTGAGTGGAGACATAAGCATTCCTGAAATTCAATGTGATAATATGTACATGCAAACACTAGAGCTTAATGAAAAGGGTTCATGAAAGAATCTTGCCTTGGTGGCCTCATTAAGGCCTATTACTATAACAGGGAAGAGGAACTGGTGACATATCTGAGTGTATCCTCAATGACTTCACTTTGTTTTGAATATTTCCTTGCCTGACTCTTTCTGTCCCATCAGAGCAAACCTGTTTGATGCTCTCATGTTGGCTACCTAAGTCGCTATAGTAATTATCCAAACACTGATTTAGATTTCAATGCAATTTATAAATTATTAATTTGATGTTTCTCATTTTGCCTCAGAATAATCAACCAATTATCAAAAATTGCAATTAATATATAGTTATTCCAAAATTTAATAGCAGGCTTGTGACTCAAACATAACCAATAGTTCTTTCACCACGGCTTATTATCTTAAGTCTCTTATCTTAACACCTCTCAATACAGACTGGTGGAGGTGTAATGAATCCCCTAGCTGCATATTGACAAAAGGCTTCAATGTTTAAACTCGAAAGATAAAGTGGATAATCTAACATTTGGCAAGGCCAGTGGAGGAGATACTGTGTACCTCTACTACAAGAGCTGTTATAATTTCTACCACACCATCTAGGGATAATAGAAGAAACATGGCTTATCCAATCAGTGGGTTTCTATTTTAATTCTTCATTTTCCAAATATAAAATTAAAAAGTTAGAATTAAAACCATCAAATTCAGAGGTCATTTTTGTTCAGAGTAGATGAATACCAGCAATTTTAGGAGAGGAGACAAATAAATGGAATATATAGAGATAGTTCTCCCGTGAGATCTTATCTAGCTTTTTATTTAGTATGTATACTATTAACCTATGGAATCTTAGAAAATATAACTTCTGCTTCAATAGGCCTGAGGTGTGGCCCAAGGTACTGTAGTCAGGTGATGCTGATGCTACCAGTCTGAGGAACTCATTCTAAGTAGCATTGCTCGACAACGATTCTCCTCAAACTTTAGCTTGCTTCAAAATCACCTGGAGGGCTTATAAGAACACATATTGCAGGGCTTTACCCTAGGATCTCTGCAGAGATTCTGATTCAGAAGGTCTAAGGTGGGGCCTGAGTATCTAGCTAACAAGTTCTCAGGTAATGCTTGACTAACTGATTGAGATCCATATTTTGAATACCACTACTTTAAACTATAAGCATGCCTTATATAATTTTATTTTTATTGTCACCTTCACCAGATATTCAGCAATTATAATAATGCTTTTGCTTTAGGTTACTGAGAATAAAGGCTATAAAAATTTAACAGATAAAACTGAGTGACTGCTATGTGCTAACATATAAAGATTTTTGTTTCTCTATATTCTCCCTCATCTCAGTAACTCTAAATTATGACAATTTTGCTCAGATTTACCTTACTATAACCCAGCAACCCAGAAGGAGATGGTATATTTTCTTTCCTAATACAAGCACTATCAATTGCTTACTGTGAAATTTTCAAATAAAGTTTAATAGAAAAAGTCATTATGCTAGACACTTTATAAAAATAAACCTAAAAACTTTGCTATAAAGTTGTGAAAAATTGACTATATTTAAATCACATGGGAGCTTGCTCTTTTAAAGGATGGTTGAAAACAATAAACACATTATAGTGACTTTAAGGGTGATGCAATCAACTCAAGACTGAAGCGGGACAACTGATGACTATTACACATGACTTCTTTTAATGATTTGAACATTTATGGATTCCGGCTGCCTATCAATGTCCATTCTACTTCATGATTTATAGTCTGAAATGTTGAGTCACCAGTCCCATGCATGGGTGATGATAGGTAATTCAGAAGCCCTTGACAGTCTGGTTTTCTCATGGAATAATTTTTTTTACCCCCTATGAGTTTTTGTTTTGTTTTTCCCAACTGAATGTAGAAAAAGTTATAGGCTTTGGAGTCAGGAAAATCTTTGTTCAAATCCTGGCACAAGTGTTAACAGAAGGATCTCTATGATCCTGCTGCAAAAAATGGCACCAAAAATATCTGCTTGACAGAGTTGTTGCGAGGATTAGAGATGATATAAGTTAAGAATCCTTTACTTTAGTAAAGTTCCTAGCAGAAAGAAGCTATTTTCTATGGTGAGGCAATGTTTTCACAACCTTCCCTGGGAATAAACTTCCCTCGAGACAAATATCCAATGATCATGTAAAAATGACAGTTGTTAGCCAGGCTCGATGGCTCAGCCTGTAATCCCGCACCTTGGGAGGCTGAGGTGAGTGGATTGCCTGAGCCCGCGGGTTCGAGATCTGCCTGGGCAATTTGGTGAGCCCTCATCTCTACAATAAATCAAAAAATTAGCCGGGTGTGGTAGTTCGCACCTGTAGTTCCAGCTACTTGGAAGGCTGAAGTGGAAGGATCGCCAGAGCCCAGCAGGTCGAGGCTGCGGTGGCCGGGAGCGGCCACTGCACTCCAGTCTGTGAAACTCCAACTCAGGAAAAAAAAATGACAGTTGTTAATTAATAATATTGGCACAAAAGATAGTTGGTAGGTAGAGACTATAAAAATTGTGTGCATTTCTGAATACATATTTACTTAATATTCTTCACAATTAAGTTTGAAACTTCTAGCATTAAATGTATCACCTACTCTGAACTTTAAACAGACAATAATGCATTTTTATAACAGCATAGATTCTGCATTAACAGTATCAAAGGTTAATATATTAAGAAGAAATATATACTTCATAGTCTATACTCGGTAATAAGAACTGAAATTGGTGAAATATTGGGTTGATGTATAAGTTCATAGCATTTGTCTTTGGCATGATGTATACATTCGTGGCACTTGTTTCTGGCATGGCAACACAACTGTTTGGGAGTTTATCGTTTGTCACTTGTCATTTGAAGTGACAATGTTGTGGTTGTGAATATGCCCCAGAATTTTGCAGATTTGAAGAAAGTGCTATGTGTGGGCTAAAGAAGATGAAGTGTCAAATGGAAAAAAATGAAAACTTCTGACATATTCCTCTATTTGAGTTTAACAGAGGAGTAAAGGCAGGGAGATGACTGGTGACATTTGCGATGTGTAAGGGGGGATGCCATTGGGGAAAGCACAGCAGGAAAATGGTTTTGTCATTTCAAAGATGGCAACTTTGACCTTAGTGATCCTCCACGTTCATAGAGATCATAGGACTTTGATCAAGACCATTTAAATACTTTAACCTGTGATGAACCATGTCAGCCAACCTGCGAATTGACAAATGTGATGAACTGTGACCAGTCAACCATTGTGTGACATTTGCATTCCATGGGTAAGTGTAAAATGCTATGAACTTATGCATCAACCTAATAGCTCTGAGTAACCACGGAAAAGCAGTGATGAACTTTTAGAGATACAATCAAATATACTCCCCAACCAAAACAAACTTCTGTATTAAAGAAAGTACGTGTAAAATGTTTAAGAAAGAAGGACAAATGGAAATTTTAAAAAGAGGCAAACTAATTGAACAATAGTACAAGATGTGACCAGGTAAAAATTCATAATCAATATGGGAAATATGATGAGACACACATGCAACATGAAATTACAATTCACAACTCTGTAGAATAATGTCAAATGCAACTGGTAAATACACTAGATGCATCACAGTGGAAAAAAAGCTTTTCTCTGCCTGCTATATGAGGTGTTGACACTATTTAGAGAGCTGATTAAGGAGACTGACATTTAAGAACAGAAAAACTATAAAATCACATACAAGAGTGCAACTCAATAATAGAGCTTATGTTGAGTATCCGATTTACAACAATAATCTATATCTTAGTTTTCAAAACATTTGTCATTGAACTTCAATCATATCTTTTATAAATGTGACTATTAGTTGTCTTTACAATTACTAAATGGTTAAATGCATTTAAAATGTGTTAATATTTTATTACTAATCATTAAAATCATTAGGAAAAATGTTCTGTGTGGGTATAGCTAGTTGTGATTCTTCTTTATCCAACAGAGACAAATTGTCAGGATTTAAACCCATTCCACCACTTAATTTGTGAACATAGTTTCCCAGAGTCTCAGAGTTCAATATTATGCAAAGTATTAAATAAACAATATCCAGATTATTCTCAGAGCCATGTGTGTCTTATAACAGGTAAATTATAAATTCCTCTTCTATCATTATTATTTAATTACTTTTAGTTTTTTCAGAAATTTCTGCTTTCGCTACTACTCATCTCAGTCAATTATAGTATGAGTATTCCTCTGTGTTCAACATGGACAAGCTCACATCAGAGTGAAGATGAGCCATGTTTCTTTAAACTGAAGATTTGGGAAAAGCCTATGTGTTGCGAGAAAAAAGTCATAATTTTGATTTTGTGAAATACATACATTTCTACTGCACTAAAACCACAGTCTTTTAGTCCCTTAAATGCTAGTTTTTACAGAATATGTTGGGTTTAGCCAGATCTTTGCTAATTAGTTCAGATCACAGCTTTTAAAATATGTCACCTTTAATAATTAACATTCACATTTACACAATCATCCAAACTTAGGAGTGTTCATTTCATGCATAGCTTTTATTTGATCTACCTTATAGTCATCTTTAACACAATCCAATGGTAGTCATTAAACAAAACCCCAAATGTCAACTGCTTTTTTTATGAAGAAAGGCAATATTGTAAACAGTAGATCACTTACCCATGTCAGAATTTAGGATTTTATTATAGAGATTTTCTTAAATTAAATCAGCATATTTGTTAAACAGCTAAACTATGTGAGGAAAGACAATTAATCAGTACTGATTGAACAGGCACACCCTTCCACATGGGACACAGAAAAAGGTGGTCAGTGGAGATGTCTAAAACAATACAGAGTATTTTTTGTTTTTATCAGACCAACCAAACACTGGATGGTACTCTATAAAACTTCTTGCAAGAAATGGCAAGGAATCTATGGTCCTGAGTTCCCTTATGGATGATCTTATAGCCTAGCATGCCCAATCAAAAATGTATTTTGATTTTTGAAATAAAATATAATTATTGGTTATACTCTCAGTTTATTGCAGCCAATTGGGCTATATATTTATAAATAACATTAATATTCTAAATGAAAAATTATTCATTTTTAATGTCAATATGTTCTGCATATCACATGCTTTAACTAAAATTTAATTGCTTAAGCGTTGCCATATAATATTTCCATTGGGAATAGAGATACATAAACACTATAAATGACTCTCATCTTAGCTGCCAAACTCATGAGAGCTGAATGAAATGATAATTCTCACAATAGCAGACTCATTTTATTTTAGATACTTATGACTTTTTTCATTTGTCTCATCATCTTCCTCTTTAGGATAAACACGTAGGATTTAGAGAATGATATATCTGGATTTTAATCCAGGCTCTGCCATCTAGTGGTTATGATATCTTAAGAATGTTGTTTAATCATCTTGGAGCTATAATTAATTTATCTAGAACCCTATAATAATAAATACCGCTTACATAGGGCTTTTGTGAGGACTAAATAGACAATGTATGCAAAAATACAGGCTTTTAGTAAGGATCCCATAAATGTACACTATTATGACTGACAGCACTAACCACAACATTATTATAACATTATAATTGCTTATTAATAAATAGTATGGCAGAAAACTTGGTTTACGGAATTTGTAATTTCATTACTTAAAATCATAAAGGTATTATTCATTTAAGTACATGTCATCAAAGAAAAACCAACAAGTACTAAATATAAGACTCTGGGTATTGGACTTCTGAAGGTATTGAGTAGACCAGAGGAGAAAAAAAAAATTGAGAGAAGCCCACAAGGAATTGATGCCAGATCCCATATCAGGACTTAGGCTAGCCCCATCCTAAAACAAATTTTATGCTACATCACTGCATAGACAAAGACATAGGCACAGGAATGAGGGGAGGGTGGGTGGAGTCGTTTTGGGAGTAAAATTGGCAGCATGGTCATGTCTGCCATGTCAATGTTTTAAATGATAGACTGCCCCATCTCTGCTTAAAGCCTACTTTGGAACAAACAGTTCTTTCATAAGTAAGAAATGATTTAAAAAATAAATTTTACCAAAAGACAATTTTAATGAGAAAACTTATTTGTTCTTTTAGAAAATAATAAAAATAGCAAAAATGCTTAGATAATTTTTTTTATAATTAATCAGTATTTTTTATTATGGTTTTGTGGGGTACAGTTAAGGGTTAGGTGTACAATTATGTTTCATTCAGGCACCCTGTTGATAAGAGGTGTTTTCCCAGTCCCTGACAGATATTTGCTACTGTTAATCCCATCCCCCCCCCATAATTTCCCAGTACCGTCAGTCATTTTCTTATAGTATTACATTGGATGTTCAAGGTCCATTATATGAGTGAGAACATGTGATATTCGGATCTTTGTTTCTGTGAGAGGTCACTCAGTATTATAGACTCTAGTTCCATCCAGGTTGCTGCAAAATTCATGATTTTGTTCTTTTTTATGGCTGCATAGTATTCCATCGTGTATATGTACCACATTTTTTAATCCAGTCCTCTTTTGATGGGCAGCATGGTTGTTTCCATGTTCTTGCTATTGTGAACAACGCTGCGATAAACATACGTGTGCAGGTATCTTTTTTATAGAGTGATTTGTGTTCTTCAGGGTATATTTCCAGTAGGGGGTTTGCAGGGTCATATGGAAGGTCAGTTTTTACAGCTTTTAGGAATCGCCACACTGCTTTCCACAGAGGTTGCACTAGTTTACACTCCCACCAACAGTGTAGAAGTGTTCCCTTTTCACCACACCCTCTCCAGCAGCTGTTATTTTTTGAGTTGTTGATAATTGCTTCTCGGCCTTTTGGCTAAGATCAAGTGTAGATAATTTTTAACATTTGTGTGATAATGTAAAAAATACATAGCAACCACAGAGAGTCAAGGTGGAAATGCTTCATTTCTTTCTGCATGTGTAATGTGTTTCTTCATAGACATTCTCACTTTATTAACCTGAAGCTTTTTCTCCCCATACTAAAATAATGAAACTAAAGGGAAAAAAATCAAATGACACTTTTCTTGCATCATTATACTATCCTGTATCATAGTAAACACAGAATTCTTAATTCACTTGTAAGCAGATATGCTCTTAAAAATAAGTGAATATGTCTTTCCCTTGTCACTTCCACAATCCCTGTTATGCCATTTTTTCCTCCCACTGAAGTTTACTTTTTTATTTAAAAAAAAACAGAAATGGAGAATATTTAGTGGTATAAGTTTATCTGAACTTTTTTTTTTAATTAAACGATATCCTTTTATTCCAGAGGTCTGCAACCTACAGTCCAAAGGCCAAATCCAGACTGCTATCTGTTTTTGTAAGGATTATACACTAAGAATTAGATTATCCTTCTTAAGCTGTTAATGTTAAAAGGAAAATAATATTTGGTGGCATGTGAAAATTATATTAAAATCAAATGTTACTGTCCATAAGTTTTATGGACAGAACACAGCCATGCTCACTTGTTTATACATTATCTATAGTTGCCTTTGAGCCACTGTAGCAGAGTTGAAGACTTGTGAAATGGACCATATTTTGCACTTTCATTGTTTTGTACTGCTGCTTGTTCCACTGTGAATCACAGTGACATATTTATAGTTTCATAACATTTCTGGTGCAGTGAATATTACTGTACCATATTATTTTTTATTACCATTGCAGGTCATGTGAAAACAAAAAAAGAATAAAGTAGTCTCTGAATATTGCAGTCTTATATTACAATTGAGTGTGGATTATTTCATTGTCAAATTAGAGTTTTAAAAAGTTTGTTTTTGAAGTGATGTCACCAAGTTGTGCTAAAGGAGTAAAATGTTGACACTACTAGACTAAGTACTCATCACGTTTCTAACTCACAGGAAAACAACAATCAGAAAACATAGGAAATTTTAAATGGACTATCTTGTCACAACAGAATTTCTTCACAGAAACAAAAGCAAAAATGTTTCTGCAACTAAATGTCTCAAGGCTCACTTGCCAGCCAAGCAAGGACATTTATTTGCTGGTGTTGGTTTCTTAAATATTGAGTGATTGCAGCAGTTAAAGAAATCTAGCCAGAGAAAGTAATTAAGACTGTCAATTTATTGGCAAGTAAAGTTTATCAGTGTTGAAAACATTGGGAGAAATATGCAGATGATCATGACTGGTTTTCCTGGGCTCTTGATGAATCAACAGATACTATTCATACTAGTCAGTTGTTGCTGTAGTCAAGTTTTAAGTGACTAGACAATTAATCTCTATTAATAATTTGTGTGAAACAAATCCAGGTGAAGATTTTTTTTCTCAAAAAAACTGAGAAAATATTAATTCTGTACTACCTGAAGTGGAATCTGGTAAGATGTGTTACAACTGATTATGTTAAAAATATATGTGGAGAAAAATGGCTTAATTTTTATAAATTTACTAAGCTTGTGTAGATGTAAGGTGTTTAAAGCCTATGTTTATCCATTGTTGTATTCATCAGCAGGCACTTTGCAGAAAATATTTGAATCTATCATGTGCTATTTGAACGAGCAGTGTCAACAGTAAATTTCATTCAGTCTTGTGAACTTAACCATTTGGTGATTTTGAGCTCAGCACCATAATTTTTTTCTGAATGAGAACTATTCCCAGCCACTATTATCAAACACTGAAATTAGATTTTGCTGTAAACTTGACAATGTCTCTCAATGAACATTAAGAAAATTGAAAGAGTGCTTATATTTGAAATATATATCTCATTATTTCTACAAAAACTGATGTTGTTTGAATCACAAGTGATGTCAAATAATTTATATGTCTTTGCTGTAAAAAGTTAAAACAAGTAAATCTTCATTCTTGTAAAAATTGGTTGCTGAGCTAAACTACAGTTTCACCAGCCTTTCTGACCATGACAAAAGCGCAAAGAACATTTCCATACATCAAAATCTATTTAGTTGTGCAACTGATGACCTTCCATCTAGCATTCAATTAGAAGTGACTAGTCTGCAACATAGTCATACGTTACAAGTCAAATATTTATAGGAAAATCTAGTAGAACATATAGATGTCTTTCAATATATAAATATCTTCAATTAAATCATATGCCCGTAGATTGTTATTGGTACTTGGCAATACTTTCTGTGTGAAAAGAAATTTCATAGACAAAATACACAAAATCTTATTCCAGATCAATGTTAGGAGAAGAATATTTGCGATCAATTTTGATGGTAGAGAACACAAAATTTGAACCAAAGTATATTAATATTTTATACTTGCTATAACAAATTACCATGAACTTAGTGACTTAAAACAGAACTCATTATTTCACAGTGTTGTAGGTCAGAAGTCTGTAATTCAACTGACTCCTCTGCTTAGGATCAAACAAGGTCAAAATTAAGGTATTAACAAAGCTGTATTCCTTTCTGGAAGTCCTGGAGATAGTTGTAGTTCTAAACTTACTCAGATTTTGAGCAAATTGAGTTGCTTGTAGCTGTAGAACTGAGACCCTCATTTCCTTGCTGACTATCAGCCAGAAGCCAATCTTTTCTCCTAGATACTATACATGTTCTTTCTAATGCTCTCCTTCTGAACCCTTTGCCTCTGGCAAATAAAATTTTTCTCATACTTCTAATACTTCTCCTTTTGCTGTATCTCTCTGACTCCAGCCTGAGAAAGTTCTCTGCTTTTAAGAATATATATAATTAGATTAGGTCCACCTAAACAATTGAGGCTAATCTTCTGATTTTAAACTCCATAATTGACTAATCTGCAATATCTCTTTTGCTATAAAACATAGTCATTAAGATCTAAGAATTAGGATATGTCATATATTTAAAGCCATTATTCTTTCTACCATATCCAATTAGGAAAAATTATTACCCAAAAATAATCTCCTTCTCCTTCTTAGCAGATTTGTGTTACAAAAAATTATACTCTTTCACAAAAATTATACTTTATTATTATAATAGTTTAAATTGTGTTAATTAAAAATGTATGAAAATATCTTCTTGTTATGTAAGTACTTATATAATATCCTCTATTTTGCCTCTTGTCCCATAAGTATATGTATCTGACCCTTTAAAGAGTTTGCTGATCCTTGATTTAGTAGAAAAATACACTGAGGCAGACTTTCTGGCAGTTTAACAATATGTTTCCAAAGCTAAAAAACGAAAACAAACAAAAAAGCACTCAAATGTGCCAGAATTTTATTACTGTTTTTCTAGGAAAATAAGTATGTGTGTGCTCCTACTTAGTAACAGTTTTTATTTATTAAACATCATTAATAAAGGCAGAAATTTGGAACTGAGCCAAATATGTACCATAAGGGATGTCTAAATAAATGAGAGTTAATCCATTCTACACTAAAATTATATTATGATAAATATAAATAACTACTTTTATCATCATTGGTTATATGCGTGTTGATGTTTTTTATAATGCCAACCTATATTTTTAAAGAACTATCATTAGTTTTATAATTTGAATTGACTTAGTTTTATGGAAACACTGAAGAAGTAATAGAAAAAGACTTTGGTCTAAAGTAGTTAATCCCAAAATTGAGCTCTGTAAATATCATTTAGAGATATGAAGAAATCTTCAAAAAGAATAGGCTCAAAAATGACAGGATTGCCCATTGGGAGTGGGACTGAGAGTGGAAAGATGTGGAACAAGAAGTCTTGTTTTTCACTAGAGGAAATAAGCACTATTTAATTTGACTTTGATAAAATTTAAAAATATGAAAATATGCACGTATGTGTGGTTTATCCTTTTAAGAAATGTGTGGTGAGGCTGTCCTTTCATCAGGAAATCATTACAGCCCACAAAACAGAAGCGACTAAGGAATCAAAAGAAAAACCAATTGTTAAGGTTGCTCCGTTTGACCAAGTAAGCCAGAGATTAAATGAAAGAAACAGACTTTTGATGGGCAGTGGGGTTGGTTCCATGTTTTTTGCTATTGCGAATAGCGCAGCAATAAACATGCATGTGCAGGTGTCTTTTTTTGTAGAATGATTTATGTTCCGTTAGGTATATTCCCAGGAGGGAAAGTGCTGGAATATTATGCAGCCATAAAGGACAAATTCATGAACTTTCCAACTTTCCACAAATTGGAAGGAATTGGAGAAAATAATTCTTAGCGATCTATCACAGAAACAAAGAACCGAATGCTGCATGTTCTCACTCTTCAGTGGGACCTGAACATTAGCCACAGTAACACAAGGGAGGGATCGGCACTTGCAGGACACTTCCAGGGGAGGGAGGGATGAGGGACACGTAGCAACACTAAAGGTACCTGATCCTAAGCCAGGGGAAGTGAGGACCAATTGGAGGCCCTAACTTCACCTATACATACATTACCTATGTACCTAATCTTGACTTGTACCCCACACCTTTATATAAAAGGAAGAATGAATTTTATAAGAGCTGAGAACAATATTTCATATACCCCATTTTTTTGTTTTGACTTTAATATTCTAACATCTTCCCTCCACTTTCATTTCCTGAAGAGAAGACTCTTGAATTCTATTAGCTATAGAAAACTCTCCCTCCCTACCCCAAAAAGAGAAATCCTTAAACCAAGGTCTTTTTTTCTATGGCAAATCTGACACAGACATTGGAATATGTTCCCTAGATACATGAATGGGCAAGGTAAAAGAGAGTCAAGAGACAGACAGTTGTTCTTAACAAGGAAATATCCAAGAAACACCAAGAACACATAAAACTCTCTCAGCAACCTAAATATCAGAATAAACAGGGGCTTTGGAATGGGCAGGCGTCATTTCAAATTCCAGTAATTTCTAACCTCTGAACCTCAGTTCTAGTATCTGTAATAATGGGTAATTATTTCTATGCCACAGGGTTCTTTAGTAATGAATAAAATAATAAATATAATTTGCCTAATATTTAGCAAGCAGTAAATATTCAACATAGCTAAGTTTTTCTGCCAACTATTGTAAACCTCTCTCCCAAAACGATATCCTTTTTAGTGTCTAATATCATATAAATGATATCTAAACATATCTATATATCTATATGTACAACTATTAGATATATGCAAAGTAACTTAATTTAATTTAATTTTCAAGTAATCATGTACTTCCTTTCATGTTAGACAGGCATTTTGAAGGCAAGAAGCACATTTAATGATTCTTGTATAACTTTATATAATATGCATACTACCTTTATCAATATATTTAAATAAATGCATTCAATATTCCACTTAATTCTCAAAATAGTCTATGAGCTTTTATTATCCTACTTTACAGATGAGGAGGGTAAATTTTAGAGTGGTTAAATAACTTGACCAAGTTAACACCAATAGAGTTTAACATAAAATGAATTTAAGGGATTTGAACACAGATTTGTCTGTGTGCATATATTTATAATGCTCTATAGCCATCACCCCTTATTGCTTTTATGCTTATTTTTGCAAGTAAATTCAGGAGGTATGCTGTTTTTAATTTACAGATTCACATTTAATTCATCACCAAATTATGTTTACTAGTATTTGTAAGTAACTATTAAATTTTTGTGTTTCTCGTCATCCCTAACCTATTACTCTGGTTCAGGCTGTTCTTATCATTGGTTTAAACAATTGCATTAACTTCCAAAAGGCCACCCAGTCTTCATTCTTGTACTCTTCAGTTCCTTCTCCACACTGTAGTAGAGCTATACTGTATTCTAAAGTTTAGTCTGTTTTCATAATATTAAGTGTCTCCACAGTGCTATGAGGAAGGAGCTCCCACTCTTTAAGTCCACCCCTCCCACAGTGTGTGCTCCATTAAAGAGGCAAACCTGCCCAGCTTGCATAGGATGGTTTTGTACATTTGGCTGTTCAGTAAGTATTTGGTGATTGTGTTGAATGAACCTGCTTTCTAAGTCACTTTACATTCTTGCACATGCTATTCCTTTATCTTTTGCACTCCTGTCCTTGAATTTGCATGCTAGCTTTAATGAACTTTGTTTGGATCCTGAAAATCATTGAGAAGAGAAACAGTTATCAGAAACATACAATGCTAACAATGAGACAGGCAAGACCAGAAAATCGGCTAATACCAGAAGAACTGAGACTGGTGATAGGGCAGTTAGGAAAGCCAAAGAAAGAAAGAGTTGGGAGCAAAAGAAGAAGGAACACAAAGAAAACAGAAAATGAGACCCATATTATCAGCTACAAGGATGGAATCTCAGAATCAAAGGTAGTTTTTTGTCTTATTCTTAGTGACATTTATGCTTCTTTTATCCTCCATAGTTCTTGTATACTTCTTTCACATTGGGAGAACTATTCAAGAATGAATTAAGTAGCTATTTTGTGGTTATGTGCCAGGCATTTTGCTAGAAACTGAGAATACAAGTTTAGAGAGTAAAAGGCATTGCCCTTATGAATCCAATAGCCTGTGTAGGAAGTGGACATAGATTACCTCAATACACTAGAATAAAGACTGCTGTAAATTTTACAACTACTCAGCAAAGAAGGGGCGCTTTGCCAAAGATGAGGTCTCATAGAAAGAGGTTTCATATTAGCTTCTATAAATGTCTATTGATTTGGCCAACATCAACATGTAGCTAAATCCCAAGATATTTAGTCTACATGTTTTACCGAAGACGTGGCATTGTGTACGTATGACATGCAAAGGGTAATATGAAACTATTTTTATTTTCCCATTTGAATATTAATTCATTTTGTTTACATTGCTTTTTCTGGCTAAAAGGCTAAATATTTCCCAAGGTCATAGAAGTATTCTTCACTTTGTTCTACAGACCGAAGACCAAATATTTGAATGTCAAACACAGTCTGAGTTTTTCTGTTGTCTTAAGTCATTTTACTTAAGTTTTTCTGAAGAAATATTTTTTTCAGCAAGAAAACTCTATTTGAAATAAAGTTGTATCCAGATTCTGTTACAACAGGATTCAGTTTCTTACATTTCTTTTTCATCTCAACTTTTACATTATTCTGAAAAGGGAAAATTATTATAAAGGGTGGGGGCTTAAGTCATGTAAGTAGAGTAAATTGTTCTTTCATATTATGATCCCAGGTTGTCTATAAATTCAACCCAAATCTTTTCACCAATATGCAGTAATGTTTAATGGGAAGTTACTCGAAAATTACAGGTGCATCTACTAGGAGCATTGGTGTACCAAGAGTGGGGAGGGGATGCAGTGGTAGGAGCCCTCCACCCCAGGTATAGGAAGCAATCGCACTGGCTGCAGAAAATCTAAAGGAACAATAAAACAAACTGCATTCTAGTCTTCTTTATTATTTCATTCTCAATAATGTCAGTGGTCAAACACTGCTCCCTACTGGATTAGAACACATCCTCTGTCTCAAACACTCCTCCCAAGTCCTGTTCTCTCTACGTATATCTCTTTCTCTTCTACACAATATGGCAAGGGCCGCTGCTGCCAGAGTTGAGAAATATTGTACTTTTCTATTGCTGATTTTTTATGGTGCTATAAATGTTGGTATCTTATAATGTAATAATAAATATGGAGCTTTATTAAGGGGCAACATCCCAGTTGCTTCTCTATTCGCATGCCTCTTAAATGGTGAATCCGATGCCCACCTCCGCTTAAGAAATAACTTCTTAAATTAAATTCATTGTCAAGCTCTGATGAAAGAACTGTCTTGTCAGGGAAGAGGATTCATTTTCATGGTCAGGATTTGCATGGTAATTAATGAGTTACTCATTCTTAAGGAGCAAGTTTCTCTCTGAGCATAGTAACACAACCAAAAGCACAGTTTGATCACTAACAATTCAATTTGAATATAAGCACAAGCTTTTTGGAAAACATGTGATTTCATAGCAAACATTATGAGATAAATCTTTTGGTTCATTCAAAAGAAGAACCTTTCCAGAGTCATTTGAAGATGATAGAAACATTTCAGTAAAAAGAATTCCTACTGGAGGAAAGTTTAAAAAAAGGAAGAAGTATGTGAAAGAAAAGGGGAAGGAAAATTATAGAAAATTCTTCAGTTACTTTTTAGGTCAAAACTGACTGACTTGTATTACCTTTGGATTTAAAAAGAAAACATAAAAATAAATTTAAAAGTGCCTTTGTTTTAAAAAAAAGTGTGTGTTCTACTTCTTCCTAAATTAGAAAATGTTTATTTAAATGATTAAAAGCCTAATGTGTACAAAGCAGCATGTCATCTTTGTGCATTGATCCAATAAGACTCTGCACCATACTGTAATTTGGCAAGCAGTATTTAATCTTCAGTCCAGCTATTCCTCTGTGGCCATAATATTCCAAGTATTTTTCCAGCCTATATCTCTTTCCAAACCAATACCACAGTTTGTGTGCTGAGCTACCCCCCATTTTCAATAGCTCTGTGTTTGATACTGTGCAAATACATGAGTCACCAGGGAACAGAGGCTGAGACTTGAGTAGGGAATTAGAGGTTGTTCTTCGTTAAGATGTAGCAAACCTAGTAAGTGAATCCCAGGAAATTAAAGTTCATAATATCATAAGATCACAGCTGGAGAAAAGTTAATAATCATCTAGTTCATTTATATTACAAGCACTCCTAGAATTATTGCAATTCATTTTATTGCACTTTCCAGACTTTGTGGTTTTTACAAATGGAAAGTTTGTAGCAACCTTGCATTAAGCAAGCAAGTCTATCATTGACATTTTTCCAACAGTGTGTGTTCATTTCCTGTGTCTGTGTCACATTTGGTAGTTTCCTGCAATATTTCAAACTTTTAAATATTTTATATGTTCAGGTGATGTGTGATCAATTATCTTTGATGTTACTATTGTAAATTGTTTTGAGCACCAAGACCCATATCCATATAAGATAGCACATTTAATTAATAAATGGTTGTATGTGTTTTGATTGCCCCACTGACCAGCCGTTGCCTGTCTTTCTCTCCCTCCTGAGAACTCTCTATTCCCTGAGACACAACAATGTTGAAATTAGGCTGGTTAAAAGCCCTTCACTGCCGGGCTCGGTGGCTCAGTCTGTAATCCCGTGCCTTTGGGAGGCTGAGGTGAGTGAATTGCCTGAGCCCGCGGGTTCAAGACCCGCCTGGGCAGCGAGACCTCATCTCTACAATAAATCAAAAAATCAGCCGGGTGTGGTAGTGCATGCCTGTAATTCCAGCTACTTGGAAGGCTGAGGTGGAAGGATCGCCGGAGCCCAGCAGGTCGAGGCTGCAGGACCGGCCACTGCACTCCAGTCTGGGCGACAGAATGAGACTCTGACTCAAAAAAAAAAGCCCTTCAATGGTCTCTAAGTGTTCAAATGAAAGGAAGAGTTGCACCTCTTTCCCACTTTAAATCAAAAACTAGAAATGATTAAGCTTGGTGAGCAAGATATGCCAAAAGCCAAGACAGACCACACACTAGCCTGAAGGAAGTGAGGAAGCTGCAGAAGAAAAATTTGAAGGTAATAGAGGTTGGTTCATGAAGTTTAAGGAGAGAAGCCATCTCCATTAAAATGCAAGGTGAAGCAACAAGTGCTAGTAGAGAAGCTGAAGCAAGTTATCCAAAGATAGAACTAAGATTATAGATGAAAGTGGATATACTAAACAACATATTTTCAGTGTAGACAAAACAGCTTTATACTGGAAGAAGATGCCATCTAAGACTCATAACTGGAGAGGAGAAGCCAATGCCTGGCTTCAAACCTTCACAGGACAAGGTGATTCTTATTAGGATCTAATATAGCTGGTGACTTTAAGTCCAATGCTCATTCACCATTCTGAAAATCCTAGTCTATTCTGCCTGTGCTCTATAATTGAAACAACAAGCCATGGGTGACAGAACATCTGTTTAGAGCACAGTTTATTAAATATTTTAAGCCGACGGATGAGACCTACTGCTCAGGGGGAAAAAAAAAGGTTCCTTTCAAAATATTACCACTCATTGACAATGTACCTAGTCACCTAAGAGCTTTGATGGAGATGTGTAAGGAAATGAATGGCGTTTTCATTCCTGGTAACACACTATCCATTCTGTAGCCCATGGATCAAGGGTTAATTTCAACTTTCATTATTTAAGAAATACACAAGCCATAGATAGTGATACCTCTGATGGAACTGGGCAAAGTAGATTGAAAACCTTCTGGAAAGGATTGAGCATTCTAGATATCATTGAGAACATTTGTGATTCATGAGAAAAGGTCAGAAATATCAACATGAACAGGAGTTTGGAAGAAGTTGGTTACAGTCCTCATGGATGACTTTGAGGGAGTTAAGACTTCAGTGAAGGAAATAACCACAAATATGTTGGAAATAGCAAGATAACTAGAATTAAAAGTAGAGCATGAATATATGACTGAATTGCTGCAATCTCATGATAGAACTTGAACAGATGAGGAGTCACTTCTTATGGATGAGCAAAGAAAGTGATTTATTGAGATGAAATCTACTTCTGGTGAAGGTATTGTGAGTATTATTATTGAAATAACAACAAAATATTTAAAATATTCCAAAAACTTAGTTGAGAAAGTGGAGGCAGGTTTTAAGAGAATGGACTTTAATATTGAAAGAAGGTTTACAGTGAGTGACATGCTATCAAATAATATTGCATGCTGCAGAGGAGATATCTTTCATGAAAGGAAAAATCAAGAGATATGGTAAGTATCATTGATGTCTTATTTTAAGAAATTGCCACAACCACCCCAGCATTCAGCAACCACCACTCTGATCAGTCAGCAGACATCAACAATGAGGCAAGAGCATCCACCAGCAAAAAGATTAGAACTCACTGAAGGCTCGAATGATTGTTAGCATTTTTTAGTAGTAAATTATTGCTTGATAAAGGTATTTATATTATTTTTAGATGTAATGCTACTTCCACTCAATAGATTACAGGATAGTGTAATTTTTTAGCAGTAATGTATTTTTTTTATATGCACTGGGAAACCAACAAATTTGTGTGACACACTTTGCTGCGATCTTCACTTTATGGTGGTGGTCTGGAACTGAACCTGCGATATCTTCAAGATATGCCTGTACATTGCATTAGTTTGCAGATATAAACTTAAGGCTTATGGACATGAAATTATTTGACCCAAGTGATGCAGTGGTTAAGTAGGACAAGATCCTAACTAGTGGTTAAGAAAAAATTTAAACCTGATGAATATATTCTCCAGAACTTCAACTACTTTTCACCATAGGAAAACACTGCTGGAAAAAAAATTTGTACTGATGACTCATTTATAAATGGAATGAAAATGGGCGTATACAGCCTTTTTTCTTTTTAAAATACATAGTTTGATATTTTATCATTAGAAAAAATCGTGTTTATTATAGGTTTTAAACTTACAGGGGGCAACAAGATGGTAATAAGACTGAATCTACAAGCCACATTTGATATATAATCTTTCATAAATGAATTTTAATTATCAACTAATGCAAAGCCTATTGAAACTTCCTATTCCTTTTTTTTAAGAAAAGATGTCTGCATGGACTCCTTAGGTTGGTGGTGTACCCCATAAAGATATGGTGATCAAAGACACTGGATTTTTTAGGTGAATAATATATTTTTATCCTATTTAAATAAAGGAAATTTTTAAAGTATGAAATATCATTGGACTTTCTTTCCTTGTGATTATAAAACTTTTTAACATAAATGAATTAAAAGTGGAAAAACAATCTCTTTGTAAGGTTATAGCTCTATTTTCCATTTAGAAAGCATGGTTTCCAGAGGAAAATTTGCTTCTTACAGAAAAACTGAGCACCAGGGTTAGTGTCAGCTATCCAACATCCAAACATCCCCACCATCACACTATGCTTCTTCCTAAAGAAATGTTGGTTCAAAACAAAAGAAAACAAAACAAACAAAGTAAATTCTACATAAATCCCTCCATGACCATATGCTCAGAGATGAGGCTGGCCCTATCCCCAGCCCCAATGTGAGGTCAGATTGGTCTCAGTCAATTACCCCCTTACTAGTCCTCTCACCAGTGACTGATTTAGACATGGGCATGGGAGATGAGACTTAAGAGGAAAACTGTTGGGGGCCTTTTGGGAAAGCCTTCTTTATTCTCAGAAGAGACTCCCAAGCAGAGGCAGATGCCTCTTCTTTCTCAGGAGGATTGTGTCTGCCTGGATGTGTGGCCTACAGAGCAAATATGAACCCGAAGCTCATACTCTGGGCATGGGCAAGGCAGATGAGAAGGGCCTGGATTCCTCATGATACCCTTGACTCTCTAAATTATCCAGCTCTCTAACTGCTATTCTTCTGGACATTTTGTCTTGTGAGATAAGAAATGTCCTTATGATTTAAACCAGTTGCAGTTGAAGATATTCAAAATGCTAAAAACCAAAATTTCCTCTAAAACTTTCTCCAACATACTCGTTTTTAACAATGTTGATTATTTTAATCTATGAACATGGAATATTTTTCCATTTTTTTGTGTCCTTTACAATTTCTTTCATCATTTTTTTTTGTAGTTTTCCTCGTAGAGCTCTTTCACCTCTTTGCTTAAGTAAATTACCAGGTATTTTAGATTTTTGGCAACTATTGTAAATGGAATTGAATCCTTGATTTGATCCTCAGCTTGGTCACTATTGGTGTATAGCAGTGTTACTGATTTGTGTGTGTTGACTTTGTATCCTGAGACTTTACTGAATTCATTTATCAAGTTCAAGAGTCTTTTGGAGGAGTCTTTAGGATTTTCTAGATATAAGATAATATCACTAGCGTACAGAGACAGTTTGATTTCTTCTTTCCCAATTTGGTTGCCCCTTACTTCAACTCCTTGTCTGGTTTCTCTGACTAGGACATCCAGTATTATGGTGAATAGGGGTAGTGAAGGTGGGCATCCTTGCCTCGTTTCAGCTCTGAGAGGAAGGGCATTCAACTTCTCCCCATTTAGGATGACATTTGCTTTGGGTTTATTGCATGTGCCCTTCCTGGATGCGAGAGGCCTGAGCCAAAAGATATGGTCACTTCCAGAAAAACTCCTTAAAATCATGGCAAAAGGAGGTTGAATAGCATTTTCTTCAAGCCCACATGCCAGCACTGCTGAGATGGTAGTGGCAGAACAAGTCCTGTGTGAAATCACAAAAGGGGATCAGATGTTAACCTTGTATACATACTAGGGATTGGGGTAAACAGAATAAGAGAACACAGAAAGAGGGTGAGAGAATTTTCTGCCTGATTATGATATTCATCTCCTCTTCTTCCTAGCCACACAACTAATATGCATTACTCAGCCTCCTTGATGATTAAATTCTAATCAGAGAAATGTATGAAGAAGTGATGCATGCCACCATCAGACCCAGTCATAAACCACCCCCCAGGAGTGTTCCTCCAGGCTCTTTCTTCCAACCCCAGTTCCACTGGTTGGCTAGAAAGTAGCTTCAGGAATGACTTTGAAGTCAACAGTCCATGGTGGATGAATGACTTTGTGAAATGGAGACCTGAGCTCCACCTTTTCTAGCTGATCAGAAATATCCACATTGGACTAAATTCTTGAACAAGATATACACTGTTTTATACAATAGATTTTCAGATACTATTTTTAGAACTATTAGTATTGTAGCATTAATTAATACAACAGACTTTCAGAGTTTGGTGAATAGTGGAATGAGTGAACTGAACAAGTGGGTTAATTTAATCTAAGTTTATGAAAAACATGATCAGAGAGCTAAATGTCTCCCCCAGAACACCTAGGAAGTAGTTATAGAACTAGCCTAGATCTCAGCTGTTCTGTGTCCAAGTCAAGGTTCTTTGGTGTCTCATCCTAAAAAAGGACAAGCTAATAAGTCTCAACTTGGTACCAAGTCATGAAAACTTACACTGATCAAAATATATCAGAAAAGATGAAATCTGTATGATCTAAACAGTCCCAACTAATATACTGTTACTAATTGGTCCCTAAATGCACTGCTTTATATTAAGATTTATTTTAAATCAGATTTGCAAGAATTATCATGTGGTTGATATCCAGTGATGTTCTGATGAAAATTAACTTTCTGTAAGTTGATCTGGAATATTACTGATATTTCCCATCTTTTTAGCATATAATTTATCTTTCTATTGAATCCTTAATAGTACTTAGGATTAGATTTTCACTGCAAAAACTTGAACAATCATGTTTTTCTTCCAATCTTTAAACAATTTTTTTCTAGTAAAAAATTAATATGTTTTTATTATGGAAAAGTAATTTAAAAATCACCAGCATTACCAGGTTTTTCACTGTTGGAATGAAAGTTTACAGATAAACAAGGGAAAGGGGCTATAATGATCTATGTGGCAATAGACTAGAGTTGAAGGCATCAGTATAAACATTTAATTTAATATTGATACAGATTGTTATATATAGGATTGTTTACAAATATGCATATGCATGGACTATTATGCCCAATGGATTTTCTTGCTCTGTCAGCTGAGAGGGTTTAGGAGCAATGCCACTCCATTAGGAACCAGCATATCTAGCACCCAGATCTTTGTTTCTAATATCATTCTCCAATAAAACAAACTAGGAAGACATAATTGATTCTAGGAAGGGCACAAGAAAGATATGCAAAATGAACCTAGAACATCCTGTAGTACCAGAAATAAATGAATTTTTAAAGAAACTCATAATAGTGGTGTGTGTCAAAGGGACACAGCAGTCAACTTAAAGAGTTGTCATTGGCCAAAGGTGAAACGAAGTGAGCAACAAAGTTATACTGAATTATAAACTCAAAATAAAAACCAAATATCCAGAAATACCCATGAGTCTATATTCATATAAATGACTGATTGAATAGGGAAAATAGACAAATATTTTATACACTAGAATTCCAAATAACTTATGTAAACTCCAGCCTCAAGGAGGAGAGAGGTGGAGACTAATTCCCCACTCCTTAAGTGTAAGCTGCATATAGAGACTTCCCTCCAAAAAATACAGTATGAAAGATGGTAAAAAGATTAACTTTCCAGTGGGGAAGACTGACAAACACTACTTCAGGTGAGTGATCAAGGTTCACATCCACAGTGATAAGTCACTTTGATAAAATGTACGCTTGATATGGTGTGATGAGAATGACATTTTAACCTGCCTTCTCAAAACTCCTAACCCCAGTCTAATCATGAGAATAATATCAGACAATTCTCAATGGAGGTACATTCTACAAAATATCTGACCAATATGCCTCAAAACTGTCAAGGTTATCAAAAACAAAGTCTGACAAACTGTCATAGCCAAAAGGGGCCTAAGGAGGCACAACAACTAAATGTAATGTAGTATCCAGGATGGGATCCTGGAATAGAAAAAAGACAAGTGATAAACACTAAGGCAATCTGAATAAAGTATGAATTTCAACTAATAATGTATCAATATTGGTTCATTAATTGTAATAAATGTACTATACTAATGTGAGATATCAATAATAGGAAAACTGAGTGGGGGTTATAAGGGAACTTTCTGTACTATCTGTAAATTTCCTTTAACCTAAAACTGTCCTAAAATTAAGAAGCATGTTTTTTAATCACCCATAGTCCCATCATCTAGCAATAAACAGAAAAATTGTAAAGTATGCTTCATCTTTTTCTGAATGTATATTTTTACTTTTTCAAGTTGTAAAGCATGCTTCATCTTTTTCTGAATGTATATTTTTATTTTTCAAAGTACTACACATAATTTTTCAGTTAACATTTAGTGAGTGTATTTTCATGCTATTATAATTCTAAAACATGATTTATACTTGTATGGAGTAGTTCATCTTAGAGATATACCATATATTATATAGTCAACTATATAATGAAATCTTTATTTTTTCCTAATTCCATTGAAATTTATTGAAGAAGAAAGTGTGAGAAATGGAGAGAACAAGAGGAAATAATACTGGCATATTTGTTCATTGTGAGAAGACAGTCGGCTGCCTGACACTACCAGGGAAAATGCAATGGGCTGAGGAACAGGACAACCCGACACTTGTCTCAACTTCACAAAGAACTCTGAGTGTACCCTCAAAATCACTTAATCTCTACAGTCCCTGATGTTCTTATGTATAAAATGAATTTTATAACTTATTCAACAGTGTCTGTTTCTAAAATCTATTACTATATATTTTGCAAAAAGGCTGCTAGTAAATTTAATGTAAAGGATATGACCAAGCACATTTAATATAATAAGGAGAGTGTAGAAAGTGGGTGATAGATATATTTCCTCTTTGCTGTATAGCCAAAAATGTCCCATCACGTGGCATTAGTGGAATACATTATATGAAGTGACATGGAGATCTGACAATTGGATACAAAAGGAACTCTTCCTACTGAAGAAAGACTAGTCTAAGAATGCTGCAAAGAGATTGAGTTCAGATGAACACAAGAAAAGGCAGGCTAACAATAGAATGGGTTTCCTAGAAAAACGTGTGATTTCTTAGATGTGGAAAATGTTGTAGCCTCGGCCAGATAGAGAACTGTCAAGGATATTATATAAATGTTTCCTGTATTCAGCAGGAATTCAAACAGAATGGTCACCAAGGTCACTTTCAATTTTAAAAGGGATTTTTTCTTTAATTTTATATTTGACACCCTCCTTAAGCTGCTTGTCCTTAAGCACCGTCCCTGTTTCTAAGCTCTCTGCTGTCTCATTGGTCTCTTAAGTGAAGAATCAATTCCACTGGAAAAAAAAAGCCATATATTAAGACAAGGAGTCCTTCAGCTTGTTTGTATGCATAGTTGCATACCACTCTAAGCATTTAATAAAGAACGGGCACTTTCAACGTTATTAAGAAGTGTGCACGAAACAGTTCTTGAAACTCAATCTTCTCTATGAAATCATTCCAAAAAGAACAAAAACTTTGGAAAGCAGGTCTCCAGTTCACAATCAAACTTCAGAATTTATCCTCAAGATTTCTTCATATTCTTTCTAGAACACTAACTTGTGAAAGCCCCAATAGGTAAAAGATAATGCATACACACACACACACACACACACACACACACACACACACACACACACACATCAATATTAAAGTTTTTGAAGTTGACCTGAGCTGAAGCTGAGAATTCCTTAGAATTCCTCACCTGCACATTTTGTTTTCTACAAGTGATTCCAAGGTGTTTTCCCCTACCCACTCATCTCTTTGTTCAGACACTACTTGATGTGTGTCTAAAAGTGTTTGTACCTGGGATTCCACTCACAAGAGAAAATAAGCCTAAACTATACGGCTTTAAACAGTCCTCAGGGATGGAGCAGAAGGGGATTATGGGGGGAAGGGAACTGAAACCAGCTTTAAGAACTTTCTGTCCTTAAATCTCAAAGTACAAAAAAGTGAATGCAATATTTTATGAGAAGCCATATATTGCCGTAGATCTTCCCTTTACACACACCTTTACACACATACACACACAAGTTACAGGCGGCTGCTATTGACAAATGCCTCCTCTCCAGCCACCAGAGGAAGAAAGGTATCCATCGGTCCCAACGCACCAGGAGAGATGGGGTCTCCGGCAGCCCTCAGCTGCAGCTGACTAGTCTGTGCAACGACAGCACAGCGTGGAAGGTGTTGCAAGGAAATCCCTTGCATGCTTTGTGGTATGTTAAAAATGCAGCATCATCCTCTCTGCTTCTTTTCTTCGCCGAAAAGCAGAACTAGAGGGCACAGGGAAACTGGAGGGGCAAGAAGGCTGCTTCCTGCAGCCCCGGAGCCCTGTCTCTCCACGCCCACTCCTTCTTGGGCGCTAATAGCCCCTGCTCCAATGGGCCATCAGTACCTTCACCATTTCCTCTTCCATTCACTCCAGCGAGGAGGGAAGAGTGAACACAAAACTCTAAAAATAACTGTCAGCATCTTAAAAAAAAAAGAAAGAAAGAAAGAAAGAAAGAAAGAAAGAAAGAAAGAAAGAAAGAAAGAAAGAAAGAAAGAAAGAAAGAAAGAAAGAAAGAAAGAAAGAAAGAAAGAAAGAAAAAGAAAAGGGGGGAAGCTCAGCTGCCCCCTCCACCGTGCTCCCGCCCTTCTCCTCTCCCTCCTCCCCCTCCCCCTCATGGGGCACATGTCTGCTTCTTACAACACCGAGGCACATGGTTCCAGCTGGGCACCGAACCCCACCAGGACGGAGAGGAAATCCACATCTGTGGGACGCTCCGCACGGAACCACCTCCAGCGAGGGAGGCCAGGGGACTGCAGCACCGAGATGAAGGGCTAGACCGAGGGACGCTGCTCATGCGGTGAGGGCGCGCGCGGGAGGCGGCCGGGGCGCGGGGAGGCCGGGGAGGGGGTGGGCCCCGGCGCCCCCGCAGCGCCTGCCGCCCGCCGCCCGCCCCCACGCGCGCTGCCGATTTTTGCCCGCCTTGCTGCAACTTGCTGCAGTGTTTGAAAGAGTAGTAGGCGCGCATGGAGGTGGGGCCGGGGAAAGACCAGGCGGAGTGGTTGTGGGGTGAGCGCAGGGGGGGTGGGGAGGCGGCCGCGGTGGGGAGGGGGGAACCGGCCCCGAGGGGGTGGGATGGGGGAGAGAGGGGTAGCCCGGCGCTTACACATGTCACATGTGCTTTTTAAGACGGCCGGGAGCGCCTGCGAGCTGGATCTGGTGGAGGATGCTGCGGCAGGTGCTTCGCAGAGGGCTCCAGTCGTTCTGCCACAGGCTGGGCTTGTGCGTGAGCCGGCACCCGGTCTTTTTCCTCACCGTGCCCGCAGTCCTGACCATCACCTTCGGCCTCAGCGCGCTCAACCGCTTCCAGCCCGAGGGCGACCTGGAGCGCCTGGTCGCGCCCAGCCACAGCCTGGCCAAGATCGAGCGCAGCCTGGCCAGCAGCCTTTTCCCCCTGGACCAGTCCAAAAGCCAGCTCTATTCGGACTTACACACCCCTGGGAGGTATGGCAGGGTGATCCTCCTCTCCTCACCAGGGGACAATATTTTGCTCCAGGCTGAGGGGATTCTGCAGACCCACCGAGCCGTGCTGGAAATGAAGGTGAACCACAAGGGCTATAATTATACTTTTTCCCATCTGTGTGTGTTGAGAAATCAGGATAAGAAATGCGTGCTGGATGATATTATTTCAGTGCTAGAGGATCTCAGGCAGGCTGCCGTCTCCAATAAGACAACAGCCAGGGTCCAAGTGAGGTATCCCAACACTAAATTAAAGGTATGCTCCTTCTGCATGCTTCTGCCAATTAAAGAGGCAGCACTTCATTTCTTGCCCTAAACAAGCAAAGAAAATGCAGAGGTCTCATCCTTAAGACTCAGAAGCGAACGCTTCTTTCATTTTTGGGGGGAAACGATGGGCAACTGAGTGAAGAAAACGGGCAATGAATGGCACTACTAGATATTAAGAAATTCAAGGCCAAACAAAACAAATGCCAAAAAAAAAAAAAAAATTGCAAAAAGAAAAAAGAAAAAAAAGTTGTTTTTGAGACCCTGCAATTACATCTTTGTTCAGGGTTAATAAATCAGTGAATGGAAGGGGGAGGGGGAGTCCTGAACAATTTGGGGGATTTCTTTTCATTATGGGGCTCAATGTATTTCTTATTACTGATTACACATCCACCTGGTGCCATATCCACCTATTTACATCTTCAGCCTGGCTTGATTTTGACATGTAGGGAGTTTGTGTTTTGGTGCCCTGTGAGTGTGTGTCTGAAAGCAATAGCTTATGAATGTAGTAGGGATTCCAGGAATTATGTGTATGTGTATTTGCATAGCAAAAGAAGCAGGCATTTTCTACATATAAAAATAGGGATGTGCATCTAACTGATGTACTAGTTTACTGAGTCCTGTTATCTTCCTTTCCCCTAAGGAAAAACCCAAACCAAAGGAAGATGATTATAACTGCCCAATAACCAAAAAAAGGATAAAAGATTCCACCATTACCAAACATTACAAAGAATTATTATTTCGGCATTAAATGTATTGTGCTGCTTAGACTCTCAATTTAAATTTTGTTGCTCAAATGAGATTTCTAAACTCATTCTACACTGTCAGAATTGAGCTGCTGCAGGCAATGAGGCATGCAGTCTCCAGGTGACTGAAGTTTCAGAGACAAATGTGACTTCCAAAAGAGTCACTGCACCATTTGCATGCTCGACCCTGTGCATGCTCAAAAGCTGCACAACCAAGAACTCCCAAGACAGGTGTTTCCCAAGAAGAAGAAATAGTCTTCCTCCAAATGTGTGTGAGGATGTGTGTGTGTGTTTCTATGGAGATGATGGAGTTAAAGGGACCCCAGTTTCAATAAACAGATGGCCTAAGATAAGAAATCACTAATATTCCTATCTATGTATTTGATATAGTCATCATCTCTACACAGTTAAAAATAACTTTTTTTGAGAATAAAACTCATTTGTTTCCTGAACTGAAGGAGGAATTAATGTACTTAGAAAGTAGGAATTTTTCAGGAAACCTCATAACCTGCCTCTTTTTTTAACACAGTGTCCTCATTTAAATGGATCCAGAGGCTGAAAAGGGCTTCAGCTTCACAAAGCTGAGAAATCCCTTGATGTTTAGTGAAACTAGACAGATGATTTATCAGCTAAATCAGATGATTTATCTAGGTGAGGGCTTGCCTGCTTCACACTTATTGATGGGAGCATGATGGATATATGTGGTTAGGCAGCATGCTTTTCATTTCCTGAGCCCTTTGCCATCAACATTATTGCTTGCTAAAGAAAAAGATGTGGTGGAGAGGTAATCCCCCTAGCCTGTACTCTTCTGAGTTCTTTCCTATGCCAAACATCTGGAGTAAGAAAGATTTGAAATTGTCTCATATTTCAACTTCACATTGTTTTCTCTGTTGAGTCAACTTTGCAGTTCATTAGTATGCCTTTTTGTTTGCATCCCTTTTGCCTTTATTCAGCAGTACTCTCCAGGTGTAAGATTTGTGTCCAATTAGCCATGTTGTTTATCTGGTGATATCATTATGACATTTACAGTACAAATCCTTGAGGTATTCAATTCACTCATTTAATAATCATTAATTTTGCTCCTATGATTTCCTGTGTACCCTTATAAGCACATGGACAGAGTTTGGGGCAAGAAAGCAAAGTTCTTACTCTCATCAGGCTTAAAATTAGTATATGTCAGCATTTTCACACACAGTTACCTTCAAGCAGAAAGTTCGGGACTCACCTTTGAGTCAACACCATGCTGGGCCTATAGTAGATGCTTCATCTAAAATTTTTGGTTGGTTGGTTTGATATACACCTCGGTAGGAGTCAATGGATAATTCCAAAAGGAGGGAGTAATTGATGACAAAGGTCAGTGTAGTAATAGTAAAATTATTCTATTAACTATAAAAGAACAGAAGAATTTCACATTGGCTAAAGTCCTTACTCTGTGAAATTCTTATATCAATCTTTCTTCAAATGCATTGGCTTGACTTCTTCTTCTTGGCATCAATGGGGACACTTAAACTATTTTTGGGTAAATGAGCCTTTTGAGATCTTCTGAGAGCAGTAGGCCCTTTCAAGTGTCCAGATATAACCTCACACATGCTCATGTAATTTAAAATATAATTTCAAAAGTTCTATGAATCTCTGGAATGTGGAAAGGGTCTCCAGCAGCTCTCAGGATTTGAACTTCCTGGCACAGAGCAAAATAAGATGGCCTTTTATTTTAATTGTGTGTTATTTGGAAAGGATTTTATTTCATGTATGGCAGTAGTTTTCAAAGTATGTCTCTATGAGGCTGCTGCACACCAGACTTTGAGACTCCTAGTGTACAAGATTTGAAGAAAAATTTTATATATACATTTTTTAACCCTCAAATTTATTTTGCTTTCCTTTATACTTCTTAGGGCACCACTCTTCCCAACTCTGGAAACATGCTATTGTTGGTCAGAGAATTAGAAGTTGAGGAAAATTGCAAGATAAATAGCAGTGGTTGGATAACATGAGTTTGATTTGGAAATTACTTGACATGAAAGAAGCAGACGGACAGTGCTTAGATATAGTCTGAAGATGTGTAAACACTGATTGACAGAGAGAAGTGGTCAGAAAACTTAACTATAACAATCAGAAAGTCATCTTGCAAGTATCATTAAGATACTCAAGTAGTCTTGAGCACAGAAAGGGTTAGAACTTCTTATAAACATGACATCATTACCTTGACAAGGTGATCCAGACAAGCTGGGACACAGAAAGTTGCTTTTTATGGAATTCCAAAGAGAGGCTTAAGTAAATCTGGTATGAAAAGGCAGTAGTCAGTTTAGAATACGACAGACGAGATGAAACATATACATGATTTCAAAATCTGTGTAGCAAAGATACCAAAAGTTGAAGTCTCTACACCTATATGATATGAATTCTACAACTTTGCCCTTCATTATAATTTTATGTTATATTACTGATTAGGCACAAGGGTCACATTTTATATTCCTTCAATATTATTCACATTCCCCACACCAAACTAGTCCAGTTCCATATAGATAATATTCACAACAAATATTCATTGATTTGTTTATTGATTAAGATTTCTACATTTACACTACAATATCACAAAATTATCATCACTTTTCAAACTTCTGTTGCATGCTTTGATTTGAAAGGTACTCTATATTTTCTAGATTTCTAAAAAATGTTTTTGACACTACTAATCTTGAGGGCTATTTTTTTCACCTACTAAACTGTACATATCATATATATATATATATATATATATATATATATATAGTATCAAGTAATGCATATCATATAAGGTGACTTGACTAAATTTTAAAAGATACTTAACACATTGTCGAAGCTTGTCACCTGGTTAAAGTGAGATAGGCACTCAAAATTCTTAAGCAGTGACTTCTCTGGACTTCAAGAAATGTTTTCATTATCATTCAGGGAGCTCTGTTGCCTGTAGGTAATATTTTCCTACGTCTTATGTAGGCCATCATAACCTCACTTTTCCACCTGACTAGTTCCATGAAAGTAACAGTTCTCCTATGTCCCCCGTTCTTTATTTTATCCACAGTAAAAGATGTAGGTAAAGATGAAGCCAAAAAAAGTGGTCCTTGGAGATGGGTTAGACTGCAAGACTAGATCCCAACATCCTGGCAAACAGTGAGAAAGGAATGAAGTTGATTTTATTTCCCTGCAGTCTGTCCTTTATATTTCATTAACAGCGACACCTCTGAACAGATGCTAAAGTGAAATCAGAATGTACTTCAATGTAACACACTTAAGAATAGGAGCAAATATAGACTTTCCTGCTTCTTAACAGAAGACTATTTATTTAGGTACATTGTGGGTACCATCCTCCAGGTCTGAAATATGTTGCCGTAATTATTTAGCTACAATCTCAATGGAAGGGCAATTTAAGTCAACATGAAAAGTGAGGACCAGCCTTATGTGGGGAGATTTCCTAGCAAAGTTATGCTACAGACTTATTTCCCTAATTCATTCTAAAACTTTGAAAGACATACATGTCAGGATCTTCTCTGATATCTTTATTTAAGCTTACCTTTCTGATTAGCGCAAGTACCACTACTTGACCAATTGTTCAGTTTTTGTCCTACACTGTGTTAGGCATGTTATGTTCAGCATGTCATTTAATTTTTGCAAGTTTGTGAGTCAGGATTTGTGTGTGTGTGTGTATTTTATTTTTTATAAGTAAGGAAACCGAAGACCAGGAGGTTAAGTGACTTCCATGAGATCCCCAAGCTAGTATAAGTTGTAACTGGAAATTAAATTCAGGTCTAACTGGTACTGAAGTTTATATTCTTAACCTCAGTATTGTATTAAGTCTTATCACATCTTTCACCATTCTCTGTAATAGGAGTCTTTTGTACTAAGAAAGAAGTGGGGCCATAATTACAATGTCATCCTAAATCCATGTTAAAAGACCACAGCTATTCTTTCATACCATTTCCCTTGCTCACTCAGAGTGACTGGCTTATAAGAAGGTGACACACAGTGAAGCTTCAAGTTTGGGCAAACTCCTACTATCCACCTACTGTGGAGAGTTTTTGCAAA
This sequence comes from Cephalopachus bancanus, assembly GCA_027257055.1. Taxonomy (NCBI): domain Eukaryota; kingdom Metazoa; phylum Chordata; class Mammalia; order Primates; family Tarsiidae; genus Cephalopachus; species Cephalopachus bancanus. The sequence goes on from JAPVLO010000012.1 coordinate 5,235,477, forward strand.
TTCTAGCTACAGAGAGTTTAGCAAATTCTTCAGTGGCACATGATTTCACCTTTAATATCATTTCTCATCAACTCAGAACAAACCAGGTCAAGGCTCCAGGATTAGCTAAAAGTAAAAAGCTTGTAGCAGGCCCCAAGATTTTGAGCCAGGAGCTTACGTACCAAAGAAACTAGAGTATTCCTGGCTTCAGTCGGCATCAGGAAAAAGACTTGATGAGATAGTATGGGATAGGATAACACACTCTAAACTGAGAAATATTCAGGAGGTCAGGGTTGTAACCACAGTTTTTAAAGATTGATCATGTGACATTAGGGAGGTCTCATCAATAATTTGCACATCAGTTTCTTTTACTGGAAAATGATGGAGGCATGCCAGGGGATTGTCGGGATTCCTGTCAGTCAGTAAAGTTCTATGATAACTATATAACATTCTACCACATAGCAGATAAGTGTCAATACAATAGATTTAGGGGTGATATTTTAGTATATTTTTCCTCTGCTGTAAAGTAGATGTGCTTGATTACATTTGAATGATGCTATTGAAAGACATTAATCATAGTCACCTAATAAAGTGTTGTACACCTTTATTTCCTGGCCACCCTGCTGGGATAAATTCCTTTATTAAACTTCTGAACACCCAAAGTGGACTAAAGACTCACTTGCTATTGAGGCCTAGCTCCTGCTCCTTGATTTCAGCGATAACCTACTTCAAACCAAATTAAGTAATTTTCATAAGTACGTATTTAAGCTTTTTTTCCATTTAAAGAACTCAAGGATTAAGGTAGTGTTTAAAAAGCAAAAAAGGACAAAAATAATTTTCTCCTTTCTTCCCATTTTCTTACCGTCAGCTGATCTGATGATGTTTTCCTTTAGTGCTCAAGGACCACTTAGGGCTTGGAGTAGGGAAGGGAAGTAGAAGTCAAAGAGAAATCCATACCATCATGGAAGCATATAAGGGGACCAAGATCACACTCCCCCACAAAAAAAAGTCTAAACTCTTTTGCCTCTCCTGCCACTTTAAGCAATAATTCACTCTAATAATTTTTCTTGGTCTTTTCCACTTAAAAAATTATATATTATAACTGAAGCAATTTTTATGTTTGGCTTTCAAAAGTATATTGTGTTTGGAGAAGATTTTGCATTTTAACCCGTTAGCTGTTACACCATGATTGGGCCACATTGCTTTTAATTTTGTTTTAGAGCTGACCAGCTTATGTTCAGACCTACTTCAGATATGTTCAGACATATGCTCAATATGAAAATTTTTAAAGAAGCCATCTAAAAACACCAACCTTATAGGTTTGCCCAAGACAGCTCTAGATTGGATAACCGGTCTATTTCTTCTCCAACTTAGTAAAACAAATCACTCAAATCCCTTCCCCAGGGTGGAATCACGGAGTGACTCATTTCTCTGGAGTGATTCTGCCAGTACGCTGGTGACAAGGGTGCATTCATAACAGCCCAGCACACAGAAACATTTAGGCAGTGCTTTTGACTTAAAAATGTGTCAACTTACACTGTAAGCCACTCAATTAATTTTATTTTGTTTTCTAAGACCTTACTCCTCAAAGTGTTTTATGTGAACCAGCAACATCAGCATCACCTGGGAGCTTGTTAGGAATTAAAACTCACCAGGTCCCATCATAGACCTACTGATCAGAATCTGCATTTTATTAAGGTCCCCATTCATATCCACATTTGAGCTTGAGAAGCTCAGACCCAAGATGCAAGGGTGACCTCAGCACTCCTAATTCATGACTGGAGTTTGAAGTAACATATATTGTTTGAGACTAAAAACATCGTTAAAAAAATAGAGTAATTTAGCCTCTCTCCCCATATCATTTAGGTATAAGAAACATCAAAGAAATGTCTGGAGAATTATCAAGTGTCTGTTTCACATTGGAAAACCCTCATCCCTATCATTCACAGTTAAGCCTGTCACCTGGTTAAGCTTAAAGCTGATTACCATTGTTCAATATTTTCGAAAAATGTTAAAATTAAATCTAGCCATCTCTTTAAGCACAAAAATCAGCAGCATTTTTCTCAAACCCCTTTGCAGTTATTTCATAATAGTAGCAACATTAAACCCTAGTTAGCCCAATTACATTAATCTTAAAGGAGAATACAAGATATAGGAACCATACATGGGAGCAAAAGTATTTGGAGGGAAATGAAACACGAAATTATAGTAGAGTATACCTTTAAAGTGGTATTGTAATCTACGCTTTTTCAGACAGGCTGATTACAGCAGAGTCTGTCACTGAAATCAAGGCTCATTCTCTGTCATTCAGATGAATTCAAGGCTTCTGAAAGGTGCCTGATGAGCAGCACTCAAAAATGAATGGGCCCGGTTTAGTTGCAGGATTTGTGTTGGAACAGTCGATGTTTTTCCTCCAGAGCTATCCTCCCAGCATGGAGAGGCCTCACCTGGGATCCTCTACCTTTCCTCTGCTGTCTCAAAGACTAGAGGCAGAGCATAGCCTCCCGGTTCTGGAAAGCCAGAGATGCGTGTAAAATTATGAGACTATAGTTCTAGGAGGTTCTGAAATCAGATCCGGGTGTTCGTGGCAGATGGAGGTTTGCCTTGATGTTTAAGTTTAGCCTCAAAGTTTACTCTTCCCTTTGAATTTCAGGTCTGTTTTCTTACTTCATCAGGTATTTTAGTTACTGGGAGAGAGAGAATTTTCTGCTCTGGCTCCCAGTACAGGCCATACTACTGTGAGTAAGGCATACATTGTGTGGTTGCAATTCAGCAGTCATTCATATACCCATTCATTTAGGTAACTGTTGTGTCTGCTGTATCTCAGGCACTGTGTTGGCCACTCAAGATTCAGTGAGAAACAAAATATATGTGTTCCTTGCCTTCCAGGAACTTGGGTCTAGTAAAAAAGGGAAAAAAAGATAAAAATCACATAGATAAATACATATTTACAGAGTATCATGGATAAAAAATAAGTGCTGTGAAAGTAAGTTATCATATCTTAGGGTATTAGAAACAACTTTTCCTGAAGAAGTGACTGTGAGCAGAGGTCTGAAGGGTGAGAGGGAATGAATACACAATGGTGGGTTAAAGATAAGAACATGATGGGGAGATCATGGTACCTTTGAATTACTGAACAAGAGCCACTGTGGATGGAGGCTAGAGAGTGACAGCGTGAAGGTGTCAAGGACCATGTTAAAAGTTTCTACAGAGTGGATTAATTTTTTGACCATTGACATTCTGCCCTTATCCAGAAGACTTACAGCATTGGTTAATTGATTTTCTTGTAAACTTATGATTAGATGGAAAAAATCTTTTTTGTTTCAACCCTCAAAACTGAAAATCTCCTTACTTTATGGTAATTCTCACTATTTTCTTAGTAAGTGCAAGGTGATGAACATAGACCCCTCTCCTTGTAAGGTCATCATTCTGAGTGTGACCTTTCTTTGCTAAGGACAGTAAAGAGTAGAAAAAGTGTCTTGGATGTTAATCCCAGTGTGCATTGGGTCTGGAAGTACCTGGAAGATTGTATTTTTATGTTATTCTCAAAAGAGCTAGCTTTGACCACTTTTTTCCTTCTTAGCTTTTGTAATGTTATAGTTGGTTCTCCTACTTCTCTGATGGTTCTCTACACTTTACTGGCTCACTTTTCTTTCTATTCCCATATGTATAATTGTTTTTTTTATAAAACAGTCTATTTTAGCATCTGTTCTCTCAATATCCTTAACCAAGCCAAATATCTGCTATTTTCTTCTGTGTCTATAACTCTTTTATGGCAATCCATTCTGCCATTTATGCAGATTCAGAATCTTCGTCATCTATGATGAACCTTTTACTTCCCACACCCCCACTCAGTCAGGATATATACAGAGTAATATCTAATTAATGACCAGATCTTGATTATTCTACAGCAATAGTTCTCAAAGGATTGCCTTGGACCAGCAGTATCAATATCACTTGGGAACTCATTAGAAATGCAGATCTTCAGACATTCCTGGTCTGCTGAAGCTCTAGGGCTAATGCCCAACAAACCCTACAGGTGACTCTGATTCCTGCTGAAGTGTATTTTGTCTTGGCTAAGTGTAGATTTCATTAGAAGAGGTTTAAAATGCTGATGCATGAGTCCCATCTCCAGATGTTCTGATTCAGTTAATTTGGGAATCGCCCCGGCACTGCGACTTTTGAAAGCTCCCTGGGTGACTACAATGGATTACCAAGGTTGAGGACCAAAGTCTCATTTTTATTCTTTTTTTTAAATTCTCACTACCTCTACCTTGTGCCTTCCTTATCTCTTACCTATTTCATGGAAGTGATAATCTAATCTTTCTCACTACAATTTCTCATACTTACAACTTAACCTATGTAACAAGATAATATATATCTCTCTCAATCATACTTTCCCTAACCAACTCTTACACGAGTTTCCCATTGGCTAGAGAAGAAATTACAAACTCCTGAACATGGCCATTAAGAATTTTATTTGGCTAGGTCCCCAATTTCACTTGTTGTTTCAAGTCATGTTGTACCATGTGCTGCAACAAACTGAAACAAGCACACTCAGAATGTTTCTGTTTTCTTATCTTCATTCATACAGTTTCTTTTGCTTGAAATTTCTTTCACCCTGTCAAAATCATATACACCTCTTAAAAGCTGAGGCCTCAAAGCCATTTATCCATGGAGCTTCTCTAAGTTCTTCCAGAAGTAGAAAGCACTTTCATGTTCCTTAGAGACAGGTCGTTCTCTTAATCTCAGTCTATCTTGCATTATAGAATTGTAGTGAATCTCTGCTAAAATATAACTGTGCACATATAGTGAACTAATAGGGTAGGTAGTCACTTTTGTATAAATTAATTTGCCTAGGAGAATGTAGCCAACATGGAAGTTTGTAGGGCAAGCCCTTCTGGGAAGTTGTAAAGGAATAGGACAAAAGCCCATTCCAGTCAGTCTGATATCCTATGGCTGTATCTAAGCCCCCAAAGAGAGATGACTACAGAAAGATGTTGGAAGCCATTTCCATGAGTGGTCCTGAGATATATGAGATATAGGCAACACAACTTTGGGCTCAGAAAAAAAAGGACACCAGAAGAGAAAGAGAGAGACTCTTTACCACCTGTACACAGCACCCATGTGGCTTCAGTTCAGGAGAGGCTGCAGAGAACTTAACATGGTTTGGGCACCTGGTAGGGTTGTCAGACTTAGCAAATAAAATTTGGGACATCTGGTTAAATTTGAACTTCAGATTTTTAAAAAAGAATGAAATACAATAAATATGAATATAATAAGTATTCTTCACCTATCTGAAATTCAGATTTAACTGGATGTTCTATATTTGATAAGGCAAATCTAGTACCATGAGAATCCACAGAAGCACACCTGGAAGCTTCAGCACAGACTTCAGTATCACATGGCCACCACCACTTGCAGTTCTCTCAGTAATAATCATCAACTAGGGGGGCAAGAGAGAAAGACCAGATGGAGACTAGCAAAAGATATTCTAAGGGCTCCCAGAAATACATAGGTAAAGTTTTGTAGGGGCCAGAGTATCCATCTTATTCAAATGAGGATGCAAGTGAAATTTAAGTTACTCTTACTATGACCTCATTTGTATCGTATTACATCTTGTTCACATCTCTTGTCTTCCCTACATAATTTAGAAACTGAGTCTTGCATATAAGAAAGCCTTCAGTAAGTAAATGACTGATGAAATGAAGTGAATATTTGTTTAGGAAGGAAATTCTCATTTAGTGCTGATTCTGGTTGCCTGAATCTGTTTAATTCAACATTTACCATTCTTTTCCACTAAGAGTGAAAAACATTGGATACCATCCTAATATTCCATATGTGGCTCTCTCTCATAGTACCCTTCCCTCATGGGAAAAGCTTCGCCTGTCATTTCTTCCTTCTCAGGAACTAGATCTTTCTGTATAATTCGATGCAGGGGATGATCGCAATAAAGCAAAGACCTGGGTAGGTGAGGCAGATCCTGCCTAGCAGGGCATGGGACAGGGAGGGAAGGGCACTGATAAGTGCCCAGGGAGATGGATACTCACCCTGCTAGGGCTCCCCAGGGGAATGAGAGAAGCTCCTGGTCTGAACTAGTTCAATGACCCCCTTTCATAGATAGAACATACATCTCTAAGGGAATAGCACATAAAGCCGATATTAGCAGCTTGACTCATTTTTATTTCATTCTTTTTGACCATTTTTGCTTTGGGAATTGTTTTTAAGGAATTGGATTCTTCCTAGGTTGTGAAACTTGAGATACTTTTATTAACTAATCACATCTTATCAAAATATCTCTTCCTAAACAGTGTTCAAGATTTGTCTTAAAAAGTTGTTTGTAAATAGATGTTATCCTACTCATCTTCCTCCTGATAGAAAGACATTTTGAAAATTGATAACTAATTTGATAAGAGCTTGTCACGTCTCATCTTTCTCTCAGCTCAATAACCTGCCACTTCATGGATGGTGTTAAAGTCACAGGTGCTCATTGACAATCTGGCCCATGTAGCCTAAAACAACAAATATTTTTATTGAGGTAGGTCCTGTTTCTTAATGGATTAAAATAGTAGAACCAATTATGAATTAAGTCCCTCTTTACAATTTTTTACATAATGGTGAAGAGGGTAATACATAGGAAACAGACAAATCTGTGATTGAATCACATTTTTCCATTCACTAGCCGCATTAATTTGGATGCATTACTTACCATCTTTGTCCCTCAGCTTTTCTGTGTAAAAAAATAGTATTGCAGCCAGGCTCGGTGGCTCAGCCTGTAATCCCACGCCTTTGGGAGGTTGAGGTGAATGGATTGCCTGAGCCCGCGGATTCGAGACCCACCTGGGCAGCAAGACCTCATCTCTACAATAAATCAAAAAATCAGCTGGGCGTGGTAGCGCATGCCTGTAATTCCGGCTACTTAGAAGGCTGAGGCAGAAGGATCGCCGGAGCCCAGCAGGTCGAGGCTGCGGTGGCCGGGAGCAGCCACTGCACTACAGTCTGGGTGACAGAATGAGACTCCAACTCAAAAAAAAAAAAAATAGTATTGCAACTGTCTAACCTGCAGATTTTTGAGATTTTTGGCACTTGATAGTTTTTACATTAAATTGTAGATACCTTTTATTAATATGAACTCAAAATTGGCTGAGTGTGGCAGTTCTTGTCCATGAGAGACCTGACAATTAAGTTCGAGAACTTGCCACCATATGCTTGTGTTGGCAGCACTGTACAAACAACTCAGTAAGGTTCTGTAACCTTTGTAGATCAGTGTCTCGCAGCTGTGTTCATGTCAATGTGTGGCGCTGTCTTACTGAATGGCATTGATCATTGTTGTTGCTTGTTTTTGTGTGCTGTCACGAGAATGTCAGAGCTTGAATTAGAGCAATGAACAAACATTAAATTTATTGTTAAACTTGGCAAGAGTGGAAGTAAAATCAGGGACTTATCAATCCAAGTTTATGGGGATAATGCCTTGAAGACAATGGCAGTGTACAAATGGATTAAATGTTTTTCTGAGGGGAGAGAAAGCATCATGATGAAGAGAGGTCAGGATGGCCAGTAACAGGCAAAACTGATGAAAACATTGCAAAAATTCATTGAATTGTGTGTCAAAATCATTGACTGACTGTGAGAATCATAGCAAACCAAATAAACATCAATAAACAAGAAAACTCTAAATGGAAATCTTGTCATGTGAAAGGTATGGGCAAAAATGATCCCGAAGGAGTTCTTGCATTGTGACAATGTCACAGCACTGTCTATAAGGGAGTTTTTATCCAGTAAACAAATAACTGTGTGGGAACACCCTCCCTACTCACCTTATCTGGCCCCCAATGACTCTTTTCTTTTCTCAAAGATAAAAGAAATATTGAACAGGAGACATTTTGATGGCATTCAGGACATTAAGAATAATACAATGACAGCTCTAATGGCCATTCCAGAAAGAGTTCCAAAATTGCTTTGACAAGTGGACTCAGTGCACAGCTTCCCAAGAGGAATACTTTGAAGGTGACCATAGTGATATTCAGCATTGTGGTGTGTAGCACTTTTTCTAGGATGAGTTCACAGGCTTAATTGTCAGAACTTGTATAATCCCAGTACTTTGGGACAGCAAGACAAAAAGATTGCTTGAGCCTAGGAGTTCAAGACCAGCCTAGGCAACATAGTGAGACCTCATCTCTACAAAAGGTAAAAAACAATTAGCCAGGTATGGTGGTGCACCCTTTTGTAGTCCCAGCTACTCAGGAGGCTGATATGAAAGGATCACCTAAGCCCAGGAGGTCAAGGCTACAGTGAGGTGTGATTGTGCCACTGCACTGTAGCCTATGTGACAGAGTGAGACCCTGATTCAACAAAAATGAAAATAAAAATAAATAAACTCAAAATTAGAACACCACAAAAAGATTAGAAAGCTAAGTGATAAGTTAATCACTATCCCATTAATTCTGTAAAAAATTGTTTCCAGTCTTTAACTCTGTGAAATACACAATGCCATCATAGAATGCATGTCTGTTTTTATCCTGTTTACTTTTATTGCTTCGTAAGCGTATTCATAGTTATCAGTTTATTGGTTATACAAAAGTTCAGCAAGTAGCTGTGACATAATTTACTTAGCTATTCATTTATTGTTATACTGAGAATATTTCTGGAGCAGTGTTTTGTTACTGAATTTTGCAATTGTTAACAGACATAAGGAGGAAAACAAAAGCTTCGGGCTTGTCAATATATATATATATTTTTTTAAGTTGGAGTCTCACTCTGTCACCCAGACTGGAGTGCAGTGACACACTCCCGGCCACCACAGCCTCGACCTGCTGGGCTCCGGCAATCCTTCTGCCTCAGCCTTCCAAGTAGCTGGAACTACAGGAACGTGCTACCACGCCCGGCTAATTTTTTGATTTATTGTAGAGATCGCCGGAGCCCAGCAGGTCGAGGCTGCGGTGGCCAGGAGCGGCCACTGCACTCCAGTCTGGGCGACAGAATGAGACTCCAAATCAAAAAAAAAAGATTAATCTTCTAAGAGTATCTAGTGTTTTATTCTACTACAAAGTAATTTTTACCACTTTTCACTTGGTATAGCTCAATGATTCTCCAAAGAAACACTTCAGGAACTTTCCAATTAGATGATGGTCAGGGCCCCTTCTCAGATCAATTGAATCAGGATCTCTTACAAAAAGATCATATTTTTCAAGCTCCTTGAATTATTCCTGAGGATAGCCAGATTGAGAAACACTGGAAGACCTAATATCCCCTCTATCCTTCCTAGCTCTTTTTCAGACAAGATGAAAGTTTAAGGGGACACTTTAGGACAGAGCCCATGTTTCTTCAGCTTCAGGTCAGTTTGGGATCCCAGAGGAGAGAACATCTGCCCTGACAAGAGTTCCCACAATACCATTTTCCTGTCAGGTAAACTCCCCTCCATGGGTGCTCCATAGTAAAAGGGAATCACTTTATCCTTTCTTTTACTTCCCTAATCTATAATTGACTGACCAGAAATATCATGTCTTAATCACTTTTCTATGCTCTAAAGATTCCAGGATTGCTCATCATTGGGAAAAATATATCCCTGGACACTTTAAAAGGCACTCTCACTTAATACATTTCTGCAAGGAAATTAATTTTACAAAGAGGATCATGGTAAACATTTGTTATTATGGTAATAGAGTCAAAAATAATAACTCTTGAGAGCTCAAAGAAACATAATACTAGAAACAGACTTTCAAATTTTATTAAATAACTATTAGTTCCCTGATTTACATCAAGATAACCTAAGTTCCTACGCATCCTAAGATGTGGCTAGTGTTTGCTACTTTATAACCAATTCATTCATCTTATCCGTTGTTAACCCATATAAGCATAATGATAAGCATATAGCAGGAGATAAAGAAATCTATGTCAAATCAATGAAAGGTTAGGTGAATTAACTCTTTGGCTTTTAAACTGTCACATTTTTAGTATTAAAATCATGATATTGAATAATTTTAGAATACTCCCGGCCTTAGCTTAACCAAGACTTACTTGACAAATCTTCAGACAAATTGTATGTTTTCTGTCTCTTCATCTGTGAACAAAATGTGATACTTCTTTTCTAGATGTATCTATGAGTCTTAGCAAGTTTGAGACCTCAAACTCATTCATAAAAGAATCCTGACTTTCCCACATCAGTGTGGCAAGTCAACCCATACTAAAACAGTATTAACACAATGTCTAATTAAATAAAAAGTATGTTCATTAAATTGCGATGAATATTTAAAGTAGTTCCAGCTTCATAGGAACCATAACAATTCAAGTGCCCTTCTTGGGTCAGTAGAAAGCTTTTCCATTAGCAGCCCAATAGGTTCACAAATCATATATTGCCTTTCTTATTATTTTTAAATGGCAATTATAAATCACTTGACACATGAGGTGAAAGGATGTTTTCCCAGTCTATATGAGTGATGTGGTATGCACCGTTGGCTACTGGTAACTGGAAATTATGAATTACAGAAGGAGAACCAAATACTTGGTACCCCACCACCTTTATATTAAATACTTCATCTTTGACAAAAACATTAAAAGCACTTTACAAAGTTGAATCCATACCCATCTTATATTTTTGCAGAGCCATATGGAAATTAACCCCTCTTCTACTTGGTGCTCTCAAAAATATTAAATAATTATGACATACCTTCAAATGAACGTAACATAAAGATATTTTGTACAAATAGTTTCACAAGATTTCATCTAGAGAGATTTTGGAAAGTTATTTTATCTACATACTTTGGCATGTATACTGTTATATACTGTTATATGCAAAATTTCCTCAGTAACCTACTCACTATATAATTTCTATCTAGACTAAAATTATTCTCATATCTACTATTTAAAGCAATATATTGCTATTTGTTCTTCCTTTAGAAAAGAATGAAAACTCTGGTCATTCCTATCTTTTTGGAACTCTCCTTTACCTGTGACCTTAGAAAAGGTAATTATATTTTTTTAGCCACCTCCTCTCTGGCTAAAAAAATCTCTTACACATAAGACCTCATTTTCCACCTCTCTCTTTTTTTTGTTTTTAGCACTTGAAACATTAAACTTTTAAGTTCAAAAAGTTGATGCAACTCCTAAGCGTTAATAATATATGATGTGATGCGTTCATTATAAGGATGTCCAAGTGCCTTCCCTGCTCTGAATTTTCTCCTCCCTGTATTTACCTTACTTCAATAAATAGAAATTTATTCCATGCTTACATTGTTTCAGACCCTTTGCCAGGCACTGGGGTTATAGGCATTAGAGCTACAGAGATAAGTCACAGACTCTGTTTTCCAGAAGTTGACATCAAATAAGGAAGAAAGAAAAGGACAAAGAAAGTTAGTCCAAAATGATCCAGCATTTCAAATAATCCAGAGTTGATGCTACATAAGATTCAGCCTCCTCAAGAGCTCTCTATTTTTTTTAATGGGTTTTACTGGTGGGAGAAATCTTTCAGAACTGTTTATTTCAGTTGGCAATAGATGTTTTCTTTTTAAAAATGTATTCATTAAAATTGAGGTCAATGGAGAGCTGCTCTCTGTAAGCAGGAAACTATTTTGCTATGATCAGTTACTCTGAAGGTTATGAAGTCAGCATAAAATCCCAATAATGCTATAGACTTAAAAAATGAATACAAAGCAGGAAAATTTTATGGGAATGGACCAAGAAATATCAGAACGAAAAAGCATGAGGGTTATTAGTCATCCACAGGACCTGGCCAGAAGATTGTTGAATTGTGGAATCTTCCATGACCCCCCAGATTGTCCTACTCTCTGATCTTTCCTCCTTGGTGTGTAATAACTGCTAAGATAACTGTGGATAACAGAAAAAGTGAAGTATATACACAAATACAAGACCTATCTTAGAAATCATGAAGTATCCACAGCTACGATGGTAAAACTGTGAAGCAACCACAGTAAACAGGTTGAATATTTTTAGTAAGGGCAGAGAATAAAGAATTAATTTCTACTTTGTTTTGGGTAATATTTGGTTTAATAAATATCTATGACAGTGCTCACTTGGGTGATAAATCAGTATTTTTATTCCCATTAAACAAATGTCTTTTTAACATCTTTAACAAAAGGTCATATTAAATATATCTGGAACAGGATGGTTAAGAATAATCAACAATATTGATTATACAGTTTCTGATTGAAAGGCTGTTTGATGTATGTTCCTAAGAATAAATGTTTATCTACAAATTGTAGGACTCCAAGTCTCTATGTTAAGAAACATAAAATAAGCCAGGCTTGGTGGCTCAACCTGTAATCCCGCGCCTTTGGGAGGCTGAGGTGAGTGGATGGCCTGAGCCCGCGGGTTCGAGACCCACCTGGGCAGCGAGACCTCATCTCTACAATAAACCAAAAAATCAGCCGGTCGTGGTAGCGCGCGCCTGTAATTCCGGCTACTCGGAAGGCTGAGGCAGAAGGATCGCTGGAGCCCAGCAGGCAAGGCTGTGGTGGCCGGGAGCGGCCACTGCACTCCAGTCTGGACGACCGAGTGAGACTCCAACTCAAAAAAAAAAAAAAAAAAGAAAAGAAACATAAAATGGAAATGTGCATTTTTCCTTTTTTATGAGAAGCCTTTGTACTAGCAAAGTACAGCATTAAATAATTGCTGAATTAATTCAATTATCATGAATAGGAAATGTAGATGTTGCTATCTGACTGACTGTCCTATGACAACACTTTTGTTTTACTTTGCTCAGTAATTATCTCTGCTCTCTGTTCTCTTTGTTTACTTTAATAGAGACATAGTAAGACTACATTTTGAGAAGTCTCTTTCTATAAATTTTTTGAAGGCAAGGATAGGTCAAGTCATGTCTGATGTGGATCCATGAAGAAATTCCACTATGTGATTGTGATGTGAGCTCAATAGACCAACTGCCCAGTCACTAACAGCCCAGTGAGAACATTACTTTATCATCATTTTTATAGTGAGGAGACGGAGGCATAGATGGTTAAGTAACTTGTTGAAGTCTGCTCAGACAGGATAAAGCTAGTGTTCTTACTGCGGCACCTACATTCTTACTCATTCCTAAACCATTGACCAGCCATACAGCTTCCTCAGTCTTTAGTTTAGTTGCACATAATATATCTCAAGTTATTCCCAATGGGAAACTCGAGATTAAAAGTGGAAAAGGATTTACTGTATCATCAAATTCATCCTCACGTAGAACTAATAAAAGTACATTCCCTATAGCATTTTTCCAGAAGCAATTTAGTCAGTTTTATTAAGTTCAATTTATGTGCACCTCATTTAATTGATCGAATTTCTGCCACTTTCCTTGGAAAACTTTTCTAAAGCCTTAATAAACCTGACTAATATCGTGACACTCCTCTATTGTAAAACTATTTTTCTTTATTATAATATTTCATTATTCCTTTTTCTATTAACAACATAGAATGACCTTACATAATTCTTCTTTTTCCAATAAGTCATATTGATACCTCGTTTTTATGAAGACCAGAAATAAAAATCCACACGTTGGCCTTGTAGAATAGAAGCCATTATAAACAGAAACATATTTGGTGTAGTTTAACATCGACATCTTTCTGATACAAATTTAGGCTGGAGGAATCTGACAGCCAGAGTACTTCTAATTTTATTCACTAATCACTACTCTGAGAGGACCCCAAATATTTGACAATATGGTGAATAAACATTTATGAAGTCCTTACTGTATGCAGGATAATGGATTGTATGTTACCAAAGCAATATGAAATAGCATCTTAATCAGCAAAGAATTTAAAACTTAGTTGGTACATCACATATATATAGTGAGTCTACACGGCAGTAAATCCCCAATGAAGGATACAGACACTGCTTCCTAACATAGAAATTCAGAGGAATGATGGATCACCTTACCTTACCCTAAGGTTTCTAGGACGAAGTGGGATTTGAGCTCATTCCAAAAACAAAAATTGGGGTTAGACAGAAAAAAATGCAGGGAGAACACTTTGGACCAAAGAAGAAGCAATCTTTGGGTGGTAAAATCAGCGTCTTTTATTCTCATTAAACAAATGGGAGAACTATTTTACTTACTAGAAATAGAACAGACAGGCTAACTAGTGTCATAGAAAGGTCTCTTGAAACAGTCCATTATAAGATCCTCAAATATGCCAATATTTAAAATAATTTTTTTAAAAAGTGTAAGTTCTATAGGTCAGGGTTTCTTGACTAAGGCACTATTGTTTATTTGGGGCCAGATTTTTGTTGTGGGGCTTTCCTGTGAATTGTAGGATGTTAGGCTGCATACCTGGCCCTCCAGATGCTAATAGCACCCCCGCCCCCAGTTGTGAAAAGTAAAAACAAAAGTCTCTAGACATTGCCAAATATCTCTTGGGGTACAAAATTGCTCCCTATTGAGAACCACTGCTCCAGTTCTATGAACACTGAGCAAAATGGTCTCTCATATCTCTCTCTTCACCAGCCATCAGGAAAATTGTCTTTGTACCTCACCTAAATCCCTCATATTGCATGTTGTCAGTCATCTTCTACAGTGGTCTCAATGCATGTGTGCCTTCCATGTCAAAAATACTCGTCCATTTGGCATAAAGCTGGACTCTAATCTTTAAAGAATTTCTAGGATTCCCAGTGAAAGCCACTAAAAACTGCTCATTAATATCTTTCCTCAACTGAGGAAATACTTTCTAAGCTTGTTCACTTGTCAAAATTGTAGTCCTATTTAGATTAGGAACCTATTTCAATTGTAAATCCTGTTGGGCTGGGAAGCTCAGCATTTAGCAGGGAGCACAGCTGGTGCTTCCTGGATGTTAAATAATTCATCTTCCTCATTTTGGAGAGTCAGAAACAGCCAGCTGAGATGCTAAATCCTCGGTAATATTGCAAAACCTAGTCACTGGCACAAAGGAGGGGAAAGGCCTACTAAATCACAGAGGCCATCCTCCACAGCTATTTGCTAGCTTGATTTTTACCCATTTTGGTAACATGGGGGAGATAGGCTGCCCTGGAGAATTTTATAAAACAGTTCAGCAAAATCAGTGTGTTGTATGCATTTTGTATATTGTCATGCCTCTGTCACTCATGCAGACAGTTTATTTTTCAAGTGAAGTATTTTGACCTTACTAAAAAATATTTTCCGACCAGGCTTAGTGGCTCAAGCCTGTAATCCCAGCACTTTGGGAGGCGTAGGCAAGAGGATTGCCTGAGCCCAGGGGTTCAAGACCAGTCTGGGCAACTTGGCAAGGCCTCCTCTCCACAATTAAAAAAAAAATAGCCAAGCGTGATGGTGCATGCCTGTGGTTCCAGCTACTTGGAAAGCTGAGAGGAAAGGATCGCATGAGCCTATCGGGTTGAGGCTGTGGTGGCTGTGAGCGTGCCACTGCACTCCAGCCAGGGCGACAGAGAGAGACTTCAACTTTTTTTCCCCTCAGAAATCAGAAGGTAATCATTAAAATGGGGAACCACCTGCTCAATTAAAGTTTGTAGAAAGTAGATGACATTCGAGCAACTGCTTGATGATAAATGTTTCTCATTAAAGTTTCTATTCTCACACTTGGCTATTTGTTGCATAATCTATTTTAGTCCAATTGTTCTAGTACCTGTTTTAAGTGCATCTGGGGTTTTCATGTTACTCTGGAAGCTGCATTGAATTCTCCATAATACTAATCTCCTGCAACCATGTTCCACAGTAGTCTATTAGTACTTTTTCAGGTAACTAGTAATCTTAGAACCTCTATTTTTGTTCCTTGAAAGTGGTTACATTTCTTAAAACTGGAATGTTTATTTTACATCTTAATGAGGCAATATGCTTTTTCATATACGACAGAGTCCATATTTATGCTCCTGCATCTGTATGCTCCTATCTTAGTCAACTCGGGTTGCTATAAAATATGCCACAGGCAGAGTGGCTTAAATAACAAAGATTTTTTTCTTATAGCGTGGAGGCTAGGGAGTTGAAGATCAAGGCACTGGCAGAGTCAGTGCCTGGTGTGGACTCCGCTTTCTGATGCATAGACTGCCTTCTTCTCTCTGTGTCTTTATATGGTAGAAGGGCAAGGGAACTCTGAGGATCTCTTTTATAAGGACACTAACCTATTTGTGAAGGCTCCATCTTCATGACCTAGTCACCAAAAGCACTACCTCCAAGTACCATTACATTGGGGGTTAGGACTCAACATCTTAATATTTGGGGGGACACAAACATCCAGTCCATAGTAGCTCAGTGCAACCAAGTTTCACTGAGTATGGAGCTCTGATGAGAATTTACAATGCTAATTGATTTAAAAAAACATTTATATTTTGACGTATCCTGCTTATGTGTTTGATCCATAAGACATAAATAAAAAAATTTTTTTCTATTGATCAAGCTCTATAGTTTTGCATTTAGTTCCACTGAGAATCATCATAGACAAATGTAAAAAATAATAGTAGAAGTCTGCATGCAGTCATCGCTGTAATCAAGGCAATGCAAATTTCTAACTGATAATTTGGTTCGTTTTTCGGGGGATTTTCTCAGGGCATACAGATAGACACAAAAATTGAATTTCTCATCTAGTATCTGGCCAGTTGTGGTTTGTAACAGCTATGTTCTTTTGAAAAAAGACCCTGAAGCCATTAGAACAAGAGAAAGGGAGGAAGACTTCTAGCAAACAAAAATCTCAATTTTTGTTCATTTATTAAACTCTTTTCTCATAAGAACAAAGGGGGAAAAATTAATTATTCTGGTGATTGGACCCATGGGCCAGGCAACCCAATATTCAGACTCTGACAGTGAATCTAAAACACTGCAAGCAATATTCAGTTTATGGCGGTGGTGCCAGGGGAGGTTTTATGAACATCTGCACTATTTTTTCCTTCATGATGTTTTCTTCAGAAGTTAGGGATATATAACCTGAGCTACTATAGCTTCTTAATAACACAGATTGCTTTAATATACCCAAAAGAGAAACACTGAAATCAAGCCTCAATTTTATTATGTTTCAAAGATGTCTTCCTTGGGAAACTTCATTTTGTGTGCATTTTATTTCATTTAAAAATTGACAAGTGGTACCATAAATTAGATGTTATACTGCATGATAAGATATGTATTATCAAATGAAAATTGTAGGACCTTTTAAAAGTCAGAACTATTGATAAAGTTGTACCAGTATAATGTCAGTAGGTTTAGAAGTATACAATAGAATGAAAATAGAAATTGCTGGGAGATGTTTAAAATAAGGGTCCCTAGAACTAATATAGATAATATAGTTAAAACTCATGTTTGTAACTAATACTTAAATGTAGATAAGAATCAGTCCATCATTTTAATTAAATTTGTATTTGTTTAACTTAAGTGAAATCATGGGTCCAGGAAATATAACTGACACTTTTAAATTTGTCAGAATCATAATCAGAAAAGATTAGGGGAATTACTCAAAAAACTTTGTAGGAACAGGGCTTTCCCAAAGAGCTTGTATCTTGAGTTATTTTGTTTCCATAAAAGAGCAGTTCCTATAAGAATGAGTGAGGTAAAAAGATATAAACATGGGCTATTTCTGAAAATCAGGCAACTCAAAGTATGAGATGAAAAATATCTTAAACATGAAGGAAAGACATTTAAAAATTAACTAAAATTAACTAGTTCAGAGATGGCAAGTTTTGGGACTGTTTTCTGGTTTGCTCTCCTAAGTAACATATTTATTTGTCCCTTGATATATTCTCTGAATGTCCATTTTCAATTTTCAGTTGATGTCTGAATGTCTGGTTCAAACAATTTTTAAGTAGGCAGGCTGGTTCAGAAACAGCTAAACCAAGATATGGCAACTACTAGGGATATAGGTAATATTCTTGACATAGACTTTAAGCACTCTACTAAAAATTTCTTTGACCACACTTTCTGTCATCTTGGAGCCTGTGGAGGCCCGCTGGAAACAGAACTTCTGAAACACAAATATGTCTGGAAGCCTCTTGTCCACGGTCATTTTTTGCTGGTTATGAGTAGGGTCTCTGGAACCAAAGGGGGCACCCAGCTCTTCTTAAACTTGAAGGTGCTTATGTCTGAGATGAAACTGAATTCTATTTGGACAAGACATGTGCTTCTGTGTACAAAGTGAAGAACAATACAGTAACCTCTGGCGGCAAACCAGACAAAACTAGAATAATGTGGGGAAAGATAACCCAGGGCCATGGAAACAGTGGCATGGTTTGTGCCAAATTCTGAAGCAACTTTCCTGCTAAGTCTACTAGATGCAGAACCCATGTGATGCTGTACTCTCAAAGATTTAAACTAATGGAAATCAAGTAAAATGGATTTGTTTTTAAAAATAATTTATTCATTTAGCATACATTTTAGTGAGAATTTCCTGCATACTAAAAGTTATGCTGGATCCTGGGTAAATGAAGATGCATTACACCTAATCTCTGCCCTCCAGGCTGCAGAGCTCAGTGGGTAACAACCCCATTCCTGGAATCAAACAGACTTGTGAAGCCATCCTGGTCTTGTTACTTGCGAGCTGTGTGATATTGGATAAAGGACGTTATCTCTAAGCCTTGGTTTCCTTGTTTTAAAATGGGGATAGATACTATCTTATATATCACTCAAAGGATTAAAATGAGATACACTTTTCAGTGACAGTAAATACTAGCTCTTGTAATTTGAAGGGAAGAAATAGAAATAGAAATGAATGCTGTAAAATCATAGAGGTCTCTAAAGCAGGGAAATTAGGAATTTCTCGTCACCTTATAAACAAAAAGAATGAAAATGAACCGTCCTATGTGGGAAAAAGCATTGCTGGAATAATCAAAACCTGAAATTTTTAAAACATTACAACTCAAATATTTTAAAATGATATGAAAGAATGACTTTTATTTTTTTGTTATCTCTGCTGAGTTACAGGATGGAATGGAGTTAAGTTATAATAAATGAGTAGGCCTAAAAAAAACTTTCTAATTCTACAGAGTGTTAGTAAAAATTTATCACCCCAAAAAGGTATATTTAGAAATATGACATGCAGATGTCTCTCCTGGATGATTTGGATGCAGGACTGACTGGAGCCAGAGGGGTGAAGTCTTCAGTATCTTCCTCTCCTCCTATGATTGATCTAGGGATGATATGCAAAGTTGACAACCTGTAATAAACCATTGTGGCAGAGATGGAAAGGCTGTAGTAAAAGGTCAGGAGACATAGGTGGCGGTTATATTTCTATAAGGAACAGGTCATATTCTGTAATGTGTAGAGTTGTGTAGTCTTTCAAAGGTTTGATGTGGAAGCACCAAGATATAAATTCTGTTTGCAAATTCTGCTTAGAATTGCTGCCTTTAAATCTAATGGTGCTATTGCATGGAAGCCCAATGCAACGCTGTTTGACAGGATTTTGAGGACTTCATCACTTGGAATGAATATACAAAATATTTGGAAGTTTAAACCCAAAATTCCTATGCTACGTATTTCAATAAGAGAGAATTTTAAGCAAGATTTTTTAAAAGACGAGAATACATAAAATTGGCATATATCAAAACCTGTTTGCATGATGGAGACCAGGTGTCGGTAAACATCTTTGAAGCATAAGATGATGCATAAACAAATGAACATGACTCTGCACAATTAAGATTTTACTTAAAAGAAAACTGGGCCAGGCTCAGTGGCTCAGTCTATAATCCCAGCACTTTGGAAGGCCGAGGTGAGTGGATTACCTAAACCCGTGGGTTCGAGACCAGCCCGGGCAACTTGGTGAGACCGTGTTTCTACAATAAATAAAAAATTAGCCAGGCGTGGTAGCACGGGCTTGTACTTTGGGTTACTTGGAAGGCTGAGATAGAAGGATCGTCGGAGCACAGCAGGCCGACACTGGGGTGGCTATGAGTGTGCGTGCCACTACACTCCAGCCTGGGCGACGGAATAAGACTCCAGTTCAAATTAAATACATAAAAGAAAACTGCCAGATTTTGTTGGTGGTCTGTACATTGCCCTTGCTTTATATTTAAAAAAGAAATTACAACTTTTTTTTCAAAGTGATGAATAATATTTTTCCTCTATTGGGTATCAGATACCCCAGTTCCAGGTATGTGTAGTATATCTGTGTTTTCATTCTGTCTTCGAAAAGTAGCATTTGGAACTGCACTTTGACTAGAAAGACTCAGCTATCCTAAGAAATTAGACAAATGTATTAAAGTTTCTTTTAGATACTTGCATGCAACTTGGAAGTAATTTGTGGGCACTGAAAGAATGAGTGAAAAAAATATAGTTCCAGATGACATAAGAATACTCTAGTGGTGTGTCAAAACTTTATGACAGCAAGGAGTAGAAAATGTCAGATTCTTCCTCTTCTATGCAAAAATTGCTCGCTTGATGAAACTGCCTTAGGATGCAAGTATCAAAATTAAAATATTAATGAAAATACATTAAACAGCAGCATTCAACCCCCAATGGGAAAGGCTTTCATAAAATGAGAGTTTCACTGGCTCTTTAAAGGCTTAGTTGGGAAAAACAACGTTCCTATTCTTATTCCTTTCTCCTACTCTCCCCTTAAACTTCTGCAGTTTTTTCTTTCTAATTCTTATATACTGCAGACAATTTTACTTCAAATTTTGGATCAAGGGTCTAAGCCTGAAATACATCTACTTCTGCCTCCAGGTTAAATAGCATCTTTAGACCTGCTAGAGTTCTGTATTACGTTTATGGTATACTTGATAAATCAACTTCATCTTCTCACAGAGGCAGACAGCCTCACTTTTATAAATAGTTAGCATCTGAAAGCACGTTTTTTATTTTTGAATATTGCTATGAGCTTGGCACTTATTTTTGGTGGTACTTCTTAGAGATGTCATACATAATCAGAAAAGCAAGCACAGGCATTTGAACCTAAGAAGTGACAACTTTTTTGTGTTTGAGATTGTATCTATGCTTTGCTGTTGTAAAGAATGCATTATAGCAAACCTGTGATATGAGCTATCACTCTGATGACTTAAACTAAGAGTAAGGAAATGTATAGAAAGGGTAGTATGTTCATATTAAAATGCTGGAACTAAGAAGAAAAAAGTGAGAAAATAGAGCTTTAGTATTCCAAGTCACAGTCTTCTGAGTTTTAAAGTCAGAAAATGCTGACTTTCAACATAAAAAGAATAATTAAATATTTTTATAGAGAATGAATAATATTTCCCTGGTAATTCTATGAGGTATATGTCTCAGATTGGTATCCAGATATTACCAATATTATAAATACAGAAAAGAACAGTTTAGATTAGAAAGTTATTATTGTTGAAAAACACTTTGAGAAGTCTTAGTATTAACATGGAAATTTATTGAAGAGCTTTGCATATTACTCTATATCGAAGATATGTCCATACCCTCTTAGAAGTAAATAATTTTAATATGTTTGTTTGCTTGTATCTTTGGGCCTTTTTCAAATTTTCTGTTTCTCTAATTTGTCTCAATTCTTTTATTTGTTTCCCTACATCATCAATATGTTCTCTCTGTTCTGTACACAGTGGAGATTCAATAAATACACTTGATACATTAGCTGGTAAACTAGATCCAGGACCACTGACATTTATCAGAAATCAGAGAAGACCTCAATTTGGCTGTCTTTCTTTTTGGCCACTATTCTTGGGTAAAAAGTAAGCCAATAAGATAAGTTAGGTAACTGAGGTTTTGGATTTTGTTGGCAGTTGTTTCTGATTAATCTCTATATTGATTGATGTAATATTTATTGTTTCCACAGTGTCAGATGTCTGCCTAGTGTTTTGGCTAAAATGAGACCTAGAAACTGCAGAATATAAAGAACTGCAGGGTAGAAAAACATAAAAAAGGAGAAAACTGCAATACAGTGGCCTGGGGAAGTTGACTGAAGGAGTTATCAAGCAAACAGTATCTAGAATAACAAAATTAGGTCAGTGACTTGGTTGAAAGGGTAGATGACTTCATTCTCATCCATTTCTCTGTCCAAAATGCTGACCTGATATTTCTTTCACACCTTTCAGCCTCTGCAAAAGATTTATTTTATAGGGATCAGGGGACCCGTTCCCCAGACATAATTTTGAGCTTATATTTCTAGTGCATTTTGCATGGAGGTGCATTATACTGTATTTGTCTTAGTATCCTCATTTTGAATATCAAATAACTAAGATTTTTGGAAGGAAGTGATTTCTCCTAGGTCACAAAGCTGAGAAGAGTGGACTTAACACAAATCTTCTGACTCCAAGTTGTTTGCCTTTCTGCACACTCCCTGATGGGAAGCTATGTGGAGTCATTCATACTCCCATGTAGACATCAACTTTTTAGAGGTCTTGATTTGGATTAAAAATTGTTCAACATGGGTGGTGACAATAAGCAAAAGGATTAGAAAAATGGGGGCAAGAAAGTGGCACATATTCTTTCCCTTTTCTTGGAGGTAATCAATGCAAAGACACTAACATGTTTATCCCTAACAATATCATCATTGGCCTCTTGTTACTATCCCCCACCATTCGTAGACTGTGCACTTTAAAATAGGAGACCAATTTGTTTGGCTTCTACAGTTATGACCTTGAGCACCAAGATTCTAATTAATCCATCAATATGTTTCTGTGCATGTATTAAGCTATACCAGTCAGCAAAGGAATTTTGCAATGTACAGCCCATTTTTGGCAAGCACAGAGGTAATTTACATGTAATGGTGGCTATCAGTAACTTGTGATAAAAACTGAGACTGCAGCTTTAAAACATTTTAATGATGAAAATTCTGTGAGAGGGTTAAACTGATACAGTTAGGTGTGTAGGATTCCCGTGGTCAAACTAGTACTGAGGAGGGATTTTAGAATGTCCTGCAGCATCAGTGGACAACATGTTCCTTAGATAGTCTTTACCAAGTGTTACTTTATTTAGTTCAACATTTGGTAAAAGTTGGATTTCAGAGTGTTTGAAGTTGGATTCTTTGATAGGAAACTAAAGAGCTGAAGTCCTATATTAGAGGGCAGGGGAAGGTGAACATGATCAGAAACCACTAGTAGCAGATTTGACATTTCATTGTGAAAACTGAGAGTCTAATTAGATTCTTACCTAGGTGGAAACCCATTTTTTCTCTACTCTGTGGTCTGAATCAGTTTATTCACTAAATTGAACTTGTCACTGCTAAGTTTTTTAGGAATCAATATCTAAAACAAAAACTCATTTCACTGTAATCTAAAGAAACTGGTAATTTATACATACTGAGTTAATATTTAAATTTTAGTTAAAATGGGGTATTCAAAATGGAATTGCCATAATCATTACCATGGATTTTTAAAAGATATATCAAAGACATAATTTTGAAAACATCTGTGAATACCCTAACATACTTGGCACTTCAAATGCAGGGTTTTTTTTGTTTTTGTTTTTGTTTTGAGATTTTTTTCCTGTTTGTGAATGCTGTAGTCAGGTGATGAGACAGGCCGAATGGGAAGTTAGGAGACGGGATTGCTGTCTTGACTTTAGCTATTATGCAATGTGTTGCCATGGGCAAGCCCCTTGACTTCCCTCTGTAAAATGTGAATACTAATAATACTCATTTCACAGAGTTGTTAAGGCAAATAAAGCATGGTAAAGTACCTACCAAAGTATCTGGGATATAGTAGAAATTTAATACATAGGTTTTGTTTGTTTTCTTTCTTACCCCTGTGTCATGCTATAAAGTTGTTCCTAAAGCACTCCTTGTTCATAATATAAAACATCCTGCTGGTCCCCAAATTTATAACTGATCATTATAACTCCCTCATTGTGAGAGATAAAAATAATACACAACAGATATATTTTTTTCTTTCCTGCCTGACTCCCCTGAGACAAGAACTGACTTACAGTATGGGTGTCACTATTGGAGGGGGGAAATTGTCTCTGGACCACGGTGACTTTCCTTTCTGTAGCTCCACTTGTTATAAGGAAAAATGTTTGCATGAATATTTACCAGAGATCTATTAATGCATTTATGAATGAAAAAAAATATTCATTGTAAACAAAGATGGAAGGAGACAAATAAAGATATAAAAGAAAATATGCAATAAGAGGGAAATCTGACTACTTAGACTGGTAAACCATCCTTATTACCCTGTGTGGTATGACCTCAGTAGTATGAGATCAACTCATATATGTACCTAAGTTAAGAATTAGACTCATAGCATCATTAAGTTTTAGGATTGGGAAGGACCTTAAAGATCACCTGTTCTCTTGTTACTCAAAGTGACATCCACTGATCTGCAACATCAGCATCTCCTGGAACATGTTAGAAATACAGAATCTCAAGCTCCCTCTCAGACTTACTAAGTCAGAATCTGCATTTCTACAAGATGCCAAGGTCACTCTTATGTATGCGGAAGTTTGAAGAGTACTAACCAGGGCCATTTTCATTTACGTTTCAAATTCGATATGTGTATCTTATATTTTCATCTGAGTTCTTGATAAAAAATGTTCATTAAAGCAATGAACAAGATTGAGGACAGAGCCCCCCAATATGCCTTTGAAAAACTCTCTTAAGCCTAATCTAAGTACTTAACTCAGTGTATTGTTACACTTTTTCAAATTCATCAAATTAAATATCATCACCCAAAATATTTTTTCTTCATTTTTCCACAATAATATCATGAGACATTTTCTCCAGCATTTTAATTGTATAATATGTTATACATACAGAAGCTTGTATTAAAGAGACATGAACAGTTTAAAGGATAATTATCAAGCAAACACCCATGTAAACACCACCAGGGTTAAAGCATAAATCACAGCCAGTAGCTGAGCATTTCTCTAACATCTATTCCCAGATACATTCCCTCTCTACCCTTCCGTGGTAATAACCAAGAAAGTATGACTTTTGTGATAATCTCTTTCCCTTGTTTTCCTTTATAATTTTTCCACCTAAGCATATATTCCTAAATAGTATGATTCTGTTTCACCTATTTTGGGACATTACATAAATGTTATTCGATTATATGCCCCTTGCTAATCTCACTCAACTTTATATTTGTGTGATTTATACATGATTTATTTAACTTTAGTTAATTCATTTTCTTTCTTATTAAAGTATTTCATTGATCACTAATTTCACAGTTTATCTATTCTAATCTTCATGAGCATTAATGGAGTTTGCTCTTTGGGACCATTACAGGCAATATGGCCATGAACATTTTGGGGCATGTCATTTAGTGCATGTATGCAAGACTTTGTCCAAGTTACTAGCTAAGGGAGTAATTGAAGAAGCATGGAACCTTTGCATCTTTACTTTTATTTGATAATGCCAATGGTTTTCCAAAATGGTTCTACCAATTAGCATTCTCATCTGCAGAATAAGTGAGAGTCCCTATCACTGTCCAGAAAAGACTTTGTTGAAAATTGCCTTGATGGAGTCCAGATGTACTAGGTTCTCTATAATTTTTTGATGTATTACTCTGTGACTATATTTAAAAAGAAAACAAAAAACTGGTGCAAGGTATCTTTTCATTTTTCTGCCTTAAAAAAAAAATTTCACACCCACCACTCTTGAAATAACAGACCTCAAATCAACATTTATTATTATAGATCCAGGTAAGAAATTCACTTTTTTCCCTTTTTTAAAACCCAAGTTACATTTACCCACCCCCAGACTTTTGTTAGCCCTGTGTTCTCTGAGGCTTCATCATCACAATAAGCAGCTCAGAGTATCCTTATGTCCTCTTAGGACTGGTCAGGAGACATGAATAATTTAAAAACATGATTCAACAATGTTTTTATTACCTTCTAGTTCTTCTTCAACTTCAATTCCTTTTTCCCTATATTATTTCCACCCATTCATTTTCATTGAAAAAGAAGACAGAAACTGAAAAATTGTTTTAGTCTTTATATATATATATATATAGACTAAAACAATTTTTAGTCAGCCACCAAGAATTACATCACAAGCCCAATGCAGTAGGCTTATTTCTTCTCTGGTTTTCTCGGTCCAAACAAAGAAAAACAAAACCTTAACAATGGCAAACAAAGGAAACATTTTCTTACTTTTAGTATGTGGCAGTTCATTTTAAATGTAGTCTTATGAACATTATTGTTATAGATCCTTGATAGTTTTTTAAATGATCTCATTCTTTCATTATTTGAACCCCTCCATTTACAAGTTACGCTCATTGGAGAATATTTTGTGTCACCTTCTTTTCTGTGGGTTCCTCCCCTTTTCCTTCTTCAGTCAGTGGAATTACTTCTGTTTGCATAGTCTGATTTTTTTAAGACCTTTCTCAACCTTTGATCTTTCTTTTTCTGTTTATCATTTACATGTTATAGAGTCTGTCAACTTTTTCTTTAAAGCTTTAAGTCTTCCTTTCTGAAGTTCACAGCACATGTCTGACTAAACTCCTGTTTGATCAAAATAATAGTTAAAAAAAGAAGAAAAGACATAAATCTGTGTATACTTCTTTTATGATAAAAAGGCCCTGTGACTTCTCAAGTTTGCATACCATCACACTTCTTCAGTATAGTATGTCGCCTAAAATAAAATACAGTTTACAGGGAAAAAAAAGTATTATAACCCCCCCCTTTTCCATGTGGATATGTTCTGAGGCCTCCAGTGGCTGCCTAAAACCTCAGATTGTACTGAATCCTATATATACTGTTTTTCTCTGTATAGTCATAACTATGATAAAGTTTAATTTATAAATTAGGGACCAGCGATTAACAGTAACTCATCATAAAATACAACAATTATAACATAATGCTGTAATAAAAGTGGGTGAATGTGGTCTCTCTCCCTTTCTCTCAGAATAGCTTACTGTACTGAACTCACCCTTCTTTTGGTGATGTGAGATGTTGCAATGCCTACATGATGAGATGAAGTGAGGTGAATGATGCAATTATTACAACATAGCCTTAGGCTACTACTGACTTTCTGTATTCCTGAATCTGTGTAACCATCCCACCTTTGCAGTAAATTGTTTTGGTGTCACACATTTTGGGGGATCCCTTACCAAAGTCGTCTATAGGCTCAATGCTTTCTGGCCCCACAAGTTGCCATAAATCGGAATGTGTTTTCTGTTTATGTCTTCCACCCACATTTAGTGCCTTGTCCGTCTTAACTAAGCACTTATCATGCACTGTGGCTGTAACTTTTGCATGACAGCAAAGCTAGCACAATATTTTTTTCCTATTTTCACAATTTCACTGAAGGAAGATTTGTTATTACCATAGATCTTAGCAACCTCAATATACATTTTTTCTTTCCTTGCAGAGAACTTTCACCTTTGCACTTGAAGGAAGCATTTTATGGCTTTACTTTGGCATATTGAAATTGCCAGCATCACTATTCTTATACTTTGGACAATCATTAAGTCAAGTAAAGGTGACTTGAACACAAGCACTGCCATATCACAAGTCACTCTAATGACTAAGATAGCTAGCAAGTGACTAATAGATGAGGGCATAAATGTACTAAGGGATGTTTCACACCCGGAGCAGGTTGGAGAAGGACAGGATAAGATTTATCACACCACTCAGAAAGATATGCAATTTAAAATGTATAAGGTGCTTATTTCTGAAATTTTTCATTTTAGTATTTTCAGGCACCGTTGACCACAGGTAACTGAAACTACAGAAAGCAAAACTATAAATGAAGATTTTCTTATTCTGTAATTTCCTACTTCTTCACCCAAATACTTTCATCTTTTCTCCTGACTACCATGACCCTCAGTCTGGCTTGTTAACATAACCACTTTCTCTTTGTAAATTGTATTTATCTTGGTCCCCTTCTCTGCTTATACATACAAACATTGATTCTCAGAAACAAAAAAATGAATCAGTTAAACATTTTGCATTTTTTTTGGTGTGAGACTTGACCCAATACCACTGAACTGACTTTGCAAACACCAAAGAAGGAATTTCTATTGCCAGTGATTCTCAAACTTGAGGGCGCACCTGTTAAAGAAATAGTATTAAATGGCACTGTTAAAGGATGGTAAAGCAAACTTTATTTGGAGGATGATCATGATAGGTATAGCAAACACTAAAATAAAATTTTACAGTGGAGGACAGAAATTGGGCTCAACTCTGAGTACAACCAACAAGTGGAAATTTTTAGCCAAAAAACGGAATGGGGGTTCGTTGTTTGAAAATTACTAAAAAGAAATGTCAGCGGTAAGGGAGATTCTGGCTAAACTAACCTAACAGTATTCTTTCTAAGGGCAGACAAGGGTGATCAGACATCTATCACCTGGGGGGGAGGGGGGGGTGGAGGATGATATATCTGATCATATATCAAGGTTGATCAGATATCAAAGTCCTCATGTTTGACTTTTCTATTTTTTTTTTTAAATCAGGATGTCACTCTGTCACCCAGGCTGGAGTGCAGTGGCATGCTCACGGCCACCCCAGTGTCGACCTGCTGGGCTCAGGCGATCCTTCTGCTGAGGCATTACAAGTATCCTTACAAGTTGCTGGAACTACAGGCATAAGATACCATGCCCGGCTAATTTTTTGATATATTGTAGAGACGAGATCTCACCAAATTGCCCAGGCTGATCTTGAACCCCTGGGTTCAGGCAGTCCTCTCACCTGAGCCTCCCAAAGTGCTGGGATTACAGGCTTGAGACACCATGCCTGACCAACTTTTCAAAACCTGTTTATTTAATGGATGGTTACCTTGGAGGCCTTGTTCTCTGTGCTTTCCAAGGTAACAGATTTGTATTAGGATGAGGGGTTCTGGCTAAACTGCCTTAGAATGATTCTTGCTAAAATTAGACAATGCAGACACAAGCATGGAATTCCAAAAGTCAAGGACTGATTAAAAAGAACTTAGAAGAGCCCAAATAGAGTTTGGTCAAGGAGAAAATTTTTGTCTCAGTAGATTCACTTGAGAGCTTATTAAAACAGATATTGCTAGGAATATCTATTTCAGAGAGTTGGAACTCAGAAAATTTACTGCCCTCCCAAGTTCTCTGGTGATGTTGAGGTTGTTGGTCCAGGGAAAGCACTTTAAAAACAACTTTAACAGAGTGAAACATCAGAATTTTCTGGAAGATTGATTTTCCTAATTCAGAGTGACTCAAGTATTAGAAAGCATTCTAATACTTTCTTGTTATAAATAATAGAATTTTAGCTGTTAGTGTGGATTCATGTGTTGCCATCTCCCAAGTGAGTGTTTCAAAGGCAGATTATATATATTAGCAAAAAATCTTAATAATCTCAATGTAAAATGAAGAGATCCTTATTCATCTACCACACATAATAAGGAAGATATGATCTAAGGAAAAAAGTAAAGAAGAAAAAGCATTTATATTTTGCACTTTGATGCACATTTTAATGTGCAAGAATAAAAGCATAATGATAAAGTAGTTTAACTCTTGTGAGAAAGAGCTCGCCTCCTCTTTTGTGGGGGATGGGGCAAAAGCAGAATGTGTACACCAGCAAATGAGTCTGGAAAGGAAGGTACTTTTCCATCCTCAGTTAGTCAGCTCGTGCTCAGATACCTTTAGCCAGCATTGTATTATTAGTTGCTTCTTTAAACATTTTATCCCTTAGCCATTTTTTAGGGAATGAGAAAATTAAGGCATGAAAAGCAAAATTTTCATTGACTGCAAAGGGACATTATTCCACTAAGACATGGTACCTGTGGTAATTAGGTCTTGAGTGATGAAGCTGCTGGCAGATCTAGAAGTTTGTAGAGTCCCAAGGCTCAGGAGTAAAAGAAATAGCAATGGAACAAAGACCAATTACTCTTAGAACAACCCTCTTTCCACTTCAGCACCTTCTTTGTTACAGCACCTTCTCTTCTTCTCTTTTGAAACATTTTTAAAATGTTTAAATCTCACGCAAATATTATCAATACTGTCTCTGAGATCCTAAAATATAATATATATTTAATGTATAATATACATGTTTAACATATATATTATATTTTAATGCTTTCCATTCCTCAGCTTTATTCTATAAGATGTTAGCCAAAGAATCTGTGGGTAATCATCATTTTTTTCCAAAGAAATTAAGAAAATGCAGAATTAGACAACTGCTAATCTTTACATCTAGCCCCTAATACTAATCCCTTGCGGTAAGATACATCCCCAAATGTTCTGTCTATCAGTTTGTACCTGGGCAAACACATAGTCACCCATTAATGACTGTCCTTAGAAATCTGTTTTTATCCAAATGTGCCATCACTGAAATCTAAACTTGCCATTTTAGTTTGTTTATTGCATTTTTTGGTAAATAAAAATGATGATTACATTTATTGCACAAAAGAAATTGCACAGCTAATTTTAGTTTAGTGTTTGATATGTTCAAGCTGTCTCTTTTTCTCCAATATCCAGTGGTCCAACCCGTTTATTTGATAGATGGTTATTTTAGGGGCCTTGCTCTGTGCTTTCCAAGGTAACAGATTGTTACTCTGGGCTGCCCTACTAATGAGAAGGAAACAGCTTTCAAGTTCATCTTTTCCCTCCAGAATTAGGGTTCTTTTTTCTTTTCTTTTCTTTTCTTTTCTTTTTGAGTTGGAGTCTCACTCTGTTGCCCAGGCTGGAGTGTAGTGTCACGATCAGGCCACCTGCAGCCCTCACCTGTTGGGCTTAGGCAATCCTTCCACTTCAGCCTTCCAAGTAGCTGGAACTACAGGCGTGCACCACCACATCCAGCTAATTTTTTTGATTTATTATAGAGAGGAGGTCTGGCCAAGTTGCGCAGTCTGGTCTTGAACCCCTGAACTCAGACAGTCCTCTCACCTCAGCCTCCCAAAATGCCGGGAGCCACCATGCCCGGCCCTCAAAATTAGGATTCTTTAGTGTGATTTTTCCAAAGAATGCTGCCCCCAACCCCACTGTTGTTTAACACATAGCTGTATCACCTAATAGTAAAAATTATAGGTGCAAACGTGTCTATGGAAATAAGTGGAAAAGATGTTTGAGAAAAGGCAGAAACCACATAAGTGCACTTGGTGCTGGTCCAGATATCATTTTGTCTTAAAATACATATATATATTAATTGCCTGAATCCCATCCACCTTCCTGAAACTTTCATGCTCTGCCTTTCTCTACTGTCATGACTGATATTACAAGTCTCCATGTATTTGAATGTAGAGTTTTCAGTAAGTATAATATTTCTTAATGCCTAGAATCACTGTGAAAAAGTCAGGAAGTATGACCTGGAGTGTTGCTTGCAATATGAGCAGCACAAACCCTACACAAGGCTCATAGATGGAAAAAAATTAAGAAAGGCCTGTATCACTTGATAGAAAGATACAACCAAGGCAGCACTTCCATAAAGGCAGATACTCATGTGGTTATTATTAACAGTCAGGGATAGATAGTTTACCAGGCTTTGGAGATTACCAGAAAAGATGGAAAAGGTACAAAGTATTTTTCCCTCCCAGATGTCCGGGAGCATCTCACTCTCAGCTTGCTGCAATTTCCAAGAAAATAAATGTGAAAGATTCCTTAATTACAATACTCCAGCTCCACAAAGTTCAGGCTAATGGCATTTCCCATGATACTAGAAGGAGGTTTAGCTAAGTAACCTTTGAGAGATGATTTACTGTATTGGTTGCAAGCTTATTTTGAACTTGGGAATATCCATTTAAATTAGACCTACTGATTTCCTTATGTAATCAGAGGCCTCTCTTCTTTGTTCAGAAAAGACGCACAATTTAAAAAGAAAATTCTTTGTTCAATAAGTGATTTTTGAGAAGATACTCTATCTATGGTATGCAATTGCAAAACAAAACAAAACAAATTCACTTACTCTGATTTCAAGGAGTTTCCAGTAAAGAAGGGAAGAAACAACAACCAAAAAATGAAAATGCTGTATAATAATTACAAATGTCATTGGCGTGATTCAGAAAATATTACAAAATTCCATAGGAAAGATTTCTTCCAGCTTAAATATCATGGCTTTAATAGTCATATTGACCCAACTTTAAAACCTGTTCATTGTACTATATTCACCAAATGTATTAATTTGTCAAAATTATTCTTAACGCAATATACTATTGCTTTATGAATAGGAACAGATTTTTAAACATTCCTTATTATTCAATTTTATTGCTATTTATTAAAGGCATTGCTATGTCAAATTAAGTTAAAATTTTAGAAATATCCCTTCCTACTACACACAAAAATAGAGACACACAAACACGTGCACACGCTGTTATCTCTCTGCTTAAAATACACTGCTGACTCACGTGGCCCTGAATAATCAAGCTGCTCTTTACAAATAATTCCTAGCATACTCAATGATCTGTCTAACATCACTCTTTTCATGACTAGTTTCATGTAAAACAGAAAATTTTTTGAGGTCACCTCTAAGGATTTTCTTTATATTGTATCTAGTAGAGGAAAGTATTTTTTTAAACAAGTACTTGCTTTCTTTTAACTCATTTTTTTAATATCTGAGATATATTTTATGGATTCTCTCATCACTTTATGCTGAACACACTGTCCAAAGAAGTCCCTGCTTCTGTGGAGAATAACCAAGTCAAGGACAGAGGGTACATCATTATAATGAAATGCAAATTTCTCATTAAAAGGCAAATCCTTCATCTCAAAGGTTGAACAGGATGCAACTTCAACTTGACTAGGGGAATTCTCTGTTAAAGCACTGAAAACATATTCCAGCTGAAGACTAGTCTTAGGATCTGAATCACTTTTTTTTTAATGAATTGGAAAATTTTAAGCCTGTGCCTTACAAAAAAAAATCATTCTAAGAAATTTAAACAAATGTCAGCAAATGATTTGTCGTACATTATAACCCCCCCTTTTTCCCCATCCTTTGTTTAATATACTTATTGGTGAAATGTTTCATCAATACAGACTACACAAGAGATGATGCTTTTTTGAAGCACTATTTTGTCTTCATGAATTTTCCTGAATTTATTTTCCTTATTCACATGGACTCTTGCCACAGCTTCTAGTCTTCTCACATTATTCACTCTCCCTGTACAGGTGTGGCATCAGCCACAATCTGTAAGCTGATATCTCTGCAGTTTCTATCCTGTTAAAGAAAAAAATATATGGAGACTGTAATAGGATTTTGCAGTGGAGGTTTGCAGTGGAGGAGAGAGATTGGGCTCATCTATGGATACAGTATGGGCATATGGATATTAATAGCCAAAGAGCGGAGTGGGGGCTAATGGATGAAAAATTACTAAGAGGAAACATCAGGCACCAGGGTCTTCTGGCTAAAGGGGCCTGGTAGAATTCTTCCTGAAGGCTAGCCAGGAAGATCAGACATGAAGCGAGCAGGGGAAAGGAGACTGGGAGAGTTAGACGTGGAGATGAGGAATCAGATCAGATATTGAGGAGGTGGAAGTGAGGGGGTTCTTGCTAAAACTGGATCTCACATGGAAGTGCATAGATTGGCCTAAGAGAGATTCAGGAGCTCAAGCAGAGAATCTTTGTCAGCTTCTCTCCTTATTCAGAAGAAGAGACATTTTTTTTTTCCCTTGAACAGTGTAAGTCCATAAGTCCATTTTTCTCATTCAATTGCCTTTTGTTCTTTAAAACCAGCTGAATCATCTTTTGGGACTTAGTAGTAGAGAATATTTACTGAATGGTGTAAGCAGTCAGCCATTTAATGAAGGGAATTTCTATTAAAATAAAGAAAAACAAAGATTAATAGTTAGATACCCAGTTTCTGTGTTCAGAATGCAGTCAGATGAAAAGATTTCTAGATGTTAGGGCGATACTTCTGCAGTTTTTATCTTGTTAAAAAATAAAAAAATTATCGTTATTAGATGGCATAGTGATGATGGCAGTGACAAGCTGAAAAATTTTCTGATTTGTCATTTGACTGTGTTTAGTACTGTCACTGGGTGTTTTGGTGGACTCTCTGAGTGGCCCGTTCAGCAGCTGACATGAAATTTGCCTGTACATGACTTGTTATGGTGCGTTGCTTGGAGTTTATATCAAGTCATCCAGCTTTGTCTTGTAGAGCTTTAAATAAAGGACGTTTCATTTTTAGTGATGACAAATAAGGAAGATACAAGAAAAACTGGAATGTTAATTTTGAGAGTTGTAGCCAGAATTTGGAGGGAACCTGAATTTAGATCAAGTTCAGTATACAGATAAATAATAAAACATTAAAGACAATAAACAAGACTAGAATTTCATATTCTTAAAGATATGCTATAATTTTCCATTGAAACATAATTTTTCTCTTTACAGTCACCTCCATTTCTGTCAATATAATGATTACAGTAAGACTCATTTGTTTGTAAAATATGTCTTATCTCATTAAACTTGGCCCGATTATTTACATAAATTCAGCATAAATGGTCATTGACTCCACAGGATTTTTTTTTTTTTTAATTTGCTTTGCTGGAACTATTTATAAGAGGTCTCAGGTTACACTTTTAAAAGTCTAAGGCTGGAAAACCAAACCACGAACTTGCCACCAGGTTTCACCTCTGTTACTTATAGATTTGGGTGACTTCTTCTTTTCCTGAGGTACCCAATATATTCTGAGTTTCCTGAGCCTGCCATGAAGTGACATTTTCTACTCACTTGTAATGCTTGTAAGACAGGTACCTTGGTTTTGCCAAAGGTCTTTGTAAGCATTCGCTCCATAAAGTCGACCTTAGTTACTTAAAACTGACCATTTCTGATTTTGTACAACATTTTAAAATGTGATATTCCAGTGAAAGCCTTGGTAATATAACTAATGTTTCCAATCATGTTTATAAAAACAGATTCTGATAGAATTGCTTTATCTTTTTTCTCAAAGACATATTTTGCCAAATGGCAGTAATTTATAGATAGCTTAAGAGAAAAGGAAAGGACTCTTTAAATCTGGAAAATAAAACATTGAAAAAAATTTCTGCCAAGTTTTAAGCAGAAAAGTCATTAAAATTGAAATCAACTTCATCAGTTCATTCAATTTCATGAAATTAGCTTTTATTTTGCTTGATCTTGGCCTAGAAATTTTATGAATTCATAAGTTTTTCCATTATTTGTGGAAATTATTTTTCACTCTGGTGGTATATTCTCAAAGTTATCAGAGATTTGTATTTCACACCATAATACACGTTAGAGTGTTTTTTATGAATTTCTTTGAAGATGAAGCATTTGGCCTAGTGTCTCTTGCAAACTCTTCCAGAAAACATTCAATGTAAAAAGTTATTTGTGGTTGGCAAAAGACTTAAAATGACTGAAATTAAAAACTGATGTGAGTTCATTTGATAAGAAAATTTGATTATTTATGTGGCATGCAATGTTTAAAGTAATAACTGGGATTATGACTTATAACATCATAGGAGGTATCAAATTCCTAGGACTTGCATACAATCTCTGGAGCACATACTAATGACATATGTGCATAAAAATATAACATAAAGAAGAATTAGTATCATTTCTGACTTGACAATGCTTCCTATACAATTTAGTATAATAAATAAACTTAATTATTTTCAACATCTCTCATTTTACTGAGATGAAAGAATAAATCCTTTGAAATTTTCCAGGTACCATTTGGGAAATCTCAAAGTTAGTTTGAGGTAAGAAACATTTCATTTAGAATTGCATTTTTTAAAGTTTATCAAAAAATGTCAAAGGATTTAAATACTTGATTAGGTAAGTCCTCAGATTATTATGAAACTATATTTAGGTTATCTTAAATAATCAAAAGCATGATAAAAATTAGCATAAAGTACAGGACGTTATTTTGATAAGACACAGAATCTTTATTTCCTAGGAGTATTACTTAAAGGGTAAAGGAAACCCATTTGTAGTTTCATATTAAGAATAGACCAATAAATTCAAAAATATTTTGTTATTTACACAGAGAGAAAACCAAATTTTCTCTTTGTACCACTGCACTTTGACATTGCCTCTCTTATTACTTTTTCTTTGTTAAAGATATAAATAAATCCATTTAAATCTTACCTAACTTGACCATACATAAAATTTATTTTCCAAGATTTATTTTCCACAAGCCTTCTACAACTTGCTTATATCTATTCTGGTTTTGTTCTGTATTTTCCTCTTTCTCATTCTGGATCAATCAGTCATTCTACATTATGACAAAATTACTCTCTTTTAACTCTAACAATATCAAATCTTTCATACTTCATATATTTCACATTTAAAAAAAAAAAACCTCCTACTTGCCTTGCCTTCTTTTCATACACAGTTGTTTTTGTTTTTCTTTCCCCTTATTATTTCTAGTAGTTTTAATTACATATATTGAGAGAAAATTGAGAAGTAGACCATTGTGGATTGTCTTTCACACAACAGGATTCTATAGCAAACTAGCAAATTTTATTAACATACCATTGCATATGTCTCAAAGGCATATACTCCCTCATAGTATAATTTATCATGTTGATTAGCAGATTCAAGTATATTTACCTTCTCTATATAATATGAAAACAGGATGTCAAAAATATATATACTTAAATTTATATTCAATAATGAATTCTTCAATAGTTTATCTTATTTAGGAATTATCTAGTTTTTTAACAAATATCTATTACTTAAATTAGCATAACTCTAAAGACGCAAGTTATCGAAAATATTTTGAAAACTATTTTCAGGCAGACATATTATAACATTAGACAAAGGTAGCTAACATCTTAAGTTATTTTCCTGTTATCTGTTTTTAACTTCATTTAACTAATAAACCCAAACGGAATAAAAATATATGACTATATTATACTTAATGCTGAGAATTTAGAAGACACATGTGTTTTTATTAAACCAACAATATTAAGCTAATCTTATTTATCAAAGTTTTACCCTAATCACATGAATTTGCAAAGCATTTGGGTTAGTTTCTATATTTCTGGGAGTTTTAGGAATATTTAGTTTATATAAGTACTTATTTATCTCTAAGCTGATTTGAATAGAAATCTGTAAAGGTATTTTGTAACTTAATTTGGTAATACCATCTGGTTATAGAAAAATATTACACATATAACACATATATACACAAATGTATGAATGTACATATACATACAGACAGATATGAACCAGGATTTTATAGCTTTCACTTAAAAATTTTAGCCATGAATGAGTAGTAAAACACAGTAACACAAAACTTACTGGCTTATATAAAATAATTAACTCTTATCTTTTCTCCATTTTCTATGTTTATCTGAATCATGTTTTTGACAAAAGTGGGATAAGTTGAGAGTACATCCTCAATAAGAGCTGAAGTTTTTACCAATATGTGGGATTCACATATTGTACCAATATTTAAAGATTTTTAATATTTGTATTTGTTCTAATATGTAATCTTAAAAAGGCTGTGGACTACCTTTTAAGCTGACGATACATCTGGCACCTATCTGGATGTCACCAGAGCCCATATGAGTGGATAAAATATTCAGTCTTATTTCCAATTAGACTTTCTTCTCTTTCAGCCTCAAGTGGTTGTTTTTGAGAAATCTTGAATCCCTTGAGACCTTCCAATGGAAGGTGGGGGACCTAAAGTTTAGTGACTGTAGGGAGCTAAGAAACTAAAGTGGGAAGGAAAAGTAGGGCAGGATTCGGCAGAGGATTGTAGGGACTGTGGGTCTCAACAGGGACGTATCGAGGGTAGTAAGAGAAGGAAGGAAAAGTGGAGATGATGGGAAGAGACAAGCTCTACAGCAGTAAGTTTGGAGAAATATTAAATTTCCCAAAGAGGTTACTGAAGTTCCTAATTTTCCACTGGAAAATCATGCCAACAAGAATAAGGAGAACAGAGTTGGCAGAGGATATAGTTTGCAAATGTTGGAGAAGAGAGATTTCAGTTGGCTAAGATGTTCTCATGGGGAAAGCAGGATCAAATAAAGAGAACAAAGAGACCTCACAGAGAGACCCAGGAAGAGAGAATTTCATCCCAAGAAATTAGGGAATAATCCTCAGTCAAGAAAGAGAAGTAGGAAGAACAGAGTTCTAGCCCAGAGAGTGAAGGAATAGTCTCCACTTAAAACAGGAAGCCAGGAAGAAGACTTTGTAGTTCAGGAGGTACCTTTCAAAGGAAGCCTGCTACCAGAGGGAATTTCCAACACATATATCTCATCAGATGGTTTTCAAGATTTTCAATGGCAACTATTCCAAATTATTTAGAATAGCACAAGACATTTCTGATGTCTCCCTCAGGTTAATCTTTACTTTTCATTATGACTGAAAAATAGCTGTCAGGTCATTGCTTAGATTGCTGTTGAAGAGAGTGGTGGGCTCATTGTCCTTTCAAACTGGGAGAAGTTCTTCATTTTTCTAAATTGGGTAGGCCAGTCCTGAGTATCATTCCATCCCTTCAGAGTCTCACTCAGTATTTCCTTGCAAACAGCTTGGATGAGATCCAGGCAACTGCCAGTTACTGTTCTGGGAAAGCATGGTTTGGGGTGTGTATGTTATTATTGGTGTTTTAAACAATGCATTGACATAGCAATATGCATTTGAAAAGCCTACCCCTAAATACCTGCTTATATAACTAATTACAGTGGCTTCAAATAGCCTTCAGTCAAAGCAGACACCCACTTACCAAGTTAATTGTTCTTCCACAAAGTGCCTCCATGTAAGTGAAAGATGTTAGATTGTTTTTCTTACACAATCCCGCTAAAGAAGAGGGCCTCTCACCTTATTCCTAGGGCATGACATAGTTACCTTGAACTCTTTGACTACTTGCAAAATTATAGGGTATTAATCTGTATTGTAATAAGGGAGAATGAGAGAAAATGTTTTGCTTTTTGTTTTGTTCTGTTTTTAAGAACAATGGACTAGGCTTTTATATTTTTATGCCTGAAAAAATAGCTTTGTTTTTGACAGGTGCTCTCAAAAATTTTTTTGTCAAATGTGTTAAATTGGGAGTAATGTCTATGTGTACCCTTTTCGTATTTGCATTTTTTACTGTGTATTTTTTTCTGTTTCTTCACTTTAACATAATCAAGTCATTTGAATTAAGATATCTGCTAAAAACAGGGAAGATGAAATACATTACATTTATATTAACACTGCACTAGACACAGTGTTCTTGTCACTCTTGAGCAAATATCAGCGATGCCTATGACAAGTTACAGTATTTTAGAAAGAACATTTAATATCTATAGCAAACAAGAAATATTGTACTGAAAAAAATATTAAAATCAAAGGTTGCAATTATTTTGATGAAATTACATTCCTCTGAAGAATCCAATAGTGTACTCAAACAATGGGGAAGCAAACAAAAGGTGGAACCATATGAGTGTAGAATCACCTCATCTGACTTTTACATACTGCTGTTTTATATATGAAATTTAAAGATAGATGATAAAGTAAGGAAGCCATGAGAAGCTCTTCGTGCCTCCAGCAGATGCTTTTATTTGCAGAAAGGTCCCCTTCAGTGTGGGGACCTTTGTATTGTGGAATCAGGAGGAAGCTTGGTTCTTATTTCCACAAAGCTGCAGGCACTTTTTCCACTATGGAATTTGTCACATCCAGAAACTCCATCTGTTTGGTTCCTGATGAAAAGCAGATGGCCGTGCTGACATATAGGCCTGACTTTAAGTCTCAAGGGATCACAGGATATCTACAGTGAAGGAAGGTAAAATCTATGAGCTCAGTTGTCCCAGCAAGTGTGTTGACAAGGAATTGTTTTCCAGATTTGTGAAAACCCATCCCCAGATGGCCATTTGGAGCATATTAGAGGGCAATTTAAACAACTTTTTTAGGTTTCTCCTAAAAATTCCAGATATAGTCCACCTTTCAAATGTGTACTGACCTAGAAGCAAGTTCTAGGCTAGATGGAGAGTGGACATTCAGGACTGAAACAAACACACTTAGGATATTTCTTTCTTCCTTTTAGCTAAATATACTGTACCCTACTTAGAAAGTCCTGGATATTTTCTGTATTTGTAGTATAGGCTGAGGGTTGATGGAATGTTTCTGGTGTCAAGATCCATTATTTGTTTTAATTTATTTTATTTAAAATCAATGAATGATTTAACCATCATTTTGTGACAGGTCGTAACTATTGCTAGAGCCTTACAAAATTATGCATAAACTGCCAGCCCTCTTCAAATATTATCAGAATTAATTCTAATAACAAAGCTTATGAGCTGAATAGTCCCAATTCAAAGCTGAAGAAAGAGGCTCAGAGAATCTAAGTAACTTTCCAAAAGTCATAGTGGTAAGCAGTGGCCAAACCAACATTCAGCCCTACTTCTCTGAACTTTATTTTTTATTTATTTATTTTTTAACTTTTAAATTTTTATTTTAAAATTGTGGGGTACAATTCAGGGTTAGGTATACAAATACTTATTATGCAGGTACGCTTGTTGATGAGGTGTGAGTTCCCTGAACTTTAAAGCCAGACCACCTTTGTCAGCCATATTGTGTATGATTTTAAGTGGTTTTGCTATCGCATTGGTAACCAGGTCATATGATTCCCAGCTGCACCATGGGTCTTTCCTCTGAATACCAGGAAGTAATATCTGTCCATGTCTTAATACTTTGTAAGAATGGACTTGGGAAAATTTTCTATGCTAAAGTTCTGTACCTTAAAAAGAAGCATGGTGAATATATGTATTGTCAAATTAGGAGATATTGGGCTGCTGGAGCTAGGTGCTATTTTGGAAAATTCAGAAGTAAAACCTAAACTTTAAAATGGAGTGCAATTTTGATTAGAAGTCTTGACTCTGCACCTTGTGAAATAGGGCTCAGTGGTACCAGAACAGAAACAACTGAAAGGTATATTTATGTCTTATTGGAAGTAGTCACATTCATTTTATGTAGTGGAGGCAATTAAAATTCCCAGTTCTGGAATATGAGTTGTCTTGCTTAAAACTGGCATGATTTTGAGTACTAAATTCACAGCAGTGATTGTTTTTATTATGAGACTGTCTACCTTAATATTTTTCTCTGTTGCATAAAAATCTAAGTAAATCAATTGTCATAGCCTTTTAAGGCTATCCTGTCATACATGATTTTACTCACTGTAGCTCACTTGTAGTTATTAAGATTACTATATTTTACAAAAAAATGGGAATATATGATCAATTGAAAGATTTTAATTTGTTAATATTATTAGCTGGAAAATCTGACACAAGTCTAAAACTAAAAACACTTGTAGATAAGTGTTTCATGATTTCTCTTATTTAAAAATAACTTTCCTTCTTTATAAAAGCTGATCTACAGTCATTAAACATACTGCAATGTGCTTCTGACATTTCCTTGCTTACAACGTACTTAGCTTGGGTAAGTCACTTGGGGAAGTCACTTCTCTTCTACATCAGGCAAGTATTTGTAAGTGAAATGCAAGCGAACTTTAATATTCAATTAAACTAGACAACCAGAAAGACAATAATTTTTTCCTCTCAGGAAATAAAAAACAAGTTATTTTCTAAATATTTAATGATCATTGGTTAATCTTTTGCAATAAGTTAAATCATCAAGGAAACAACATGCCCTTTCCTTTTGAGTTAATTTCCTTCAGATATCTTACAATCAGTCTTTATTTTTTAAAAAGTTACCTACCATCTAGATTCTCCTTTGCTAGATATTCAAGAGCATAAAATTTAATACAAAAATACACCATATAAACCCAGAAAATGTTAACACACTTGCAAAGATGAGCTCTTGCACTTTCATCTCCTATTGTGAGAAAAGTAATATTTAACTCTCACATGGAGCGCAAGATAGGAGAGTACTTACTTTCTTGGCTTTATTAAAAGGCTTTCAATTATTTTGATATCTTTAAGGCCGAATACCTTGGTTGTAGTAAAGAACAATTGTATGGATCTCATTAGAATGTATATCACACACTATATTTTCAAAGCATGTCTGTCCTTTTGGGGATTAAAAGAAGAAAAGGTAATTTAGTGAAGATAAAATGGACTTAAGCAAGTGTTGTATTCTTTATCTAGCATTTTACTGACATAGTTCAATAATTATCCTTCACTGTGGCTTTGAGGTAGTTATCTTTCAAATAAAGGAAGGACAGGTTTGGGAGGGGGAAGAGAAGGAAAACGGGGAGAAAGGTCAGAGAGAAAGAAAAAGGAGAAGAGAAAGAGGAGAAGCGGGAGGGGAGGTGAGAGAAAGGAGATGGAGCAAGGTGGGGGAAGGAGAATGTTCTTATAAGACAATGAAATATTAAGATCTCAATCCAGCCGGGCTCGGTGGCTCAGCCTGTAATCCCGCGCCTTTGGGAGGCTAAGGTGAGTGGATTGCCTGAGCCCGCGGGTTCGAGACCCGCCTGCACAGCAAGACCTCATGTGGATTAAAAAAAACACAAAAACCACACAAAGATAACAATAGTAAAAGGCAAAATGCATTAATTGTCAGAAGCAATAGCTTAGAATGAAAATTTACTCTAACCTTAGAAAGCAGAGCAAAATAAATATTAGAAAAGTGGGGTTTATAACTGGCAACATTATTTCCAAACTGCACAAATCAGTGGTATAACTTCTGGGAGTTTTATTCAACTTCATATTCTAGACACTGCAGTTACAACTATCTGGATAATTCAAGAAAAAACAATAAGCCAACTTTTGCTTAGCATGATCCTTTATGCATAGCAAACACTCAAAAAATAGTTAATAATTAATGGATCAAATAGTTTGGTCTTTGTTATCAATTTTTTTTAAAATGTATGAGATATAAAGGTACAAAGGTAAAAGTTAAAAAGAATTTCGTGAAAGCCATTTCAGAACTCAAGTTCAAGGAAAGTGATATTGAACTGCCAAGGTCCCTATGATCTTTTCTTTGAAATGAAAATACTGTTTAGTCAAGTGCAAGGCCAGATCAGATCGCTGGCAGTTGAGTGTGTATTAGCACTTTTCCCTACCATTAGCAGCCAGGAATCTGCTAGTCTTCACCTGTACCTTTAAGTAGAATACTATCATTCATTATGTCACAGTGGGCAAAACCACAGTCCATGAAGAAGGATGAACCATCACAACTTAAGTTAGGAGCTACAACATAGATTGCTTAGAACTTGAGCCTTGGAATAAGAGGGTTCTGATTCTTGGTCTTTCTTACTCTCCCTATGCCTCTCTAAGTGAAGTTTGATCAAATATCGTATCTAGTTTATCTCTCCCATTTCAATCTACTCTTTATTTCGTTCTCCTAACACTTACTTTTACTATTTTTCTGTATGTCAATAGGATTTTTTTAACAAATATTATAAACTAGCCTAAGAAAGCAGAAATGGCCTGTAGTCCTATACCACATATGAGCTACTCAAAGAAAATTCTTTGAATTTTTATATGTACAAATTTGTTTTACATGTTTGAGATCATGTTGTAAGTGTATAATTTTGCAACCCCAACACTTATCTTAATCCTTTAGCAATGTCTGCTATATTATAATGTTCCATGCTGCTTTATTCTCTTGCTATCTTATGTGTTTTGTTTCTATAGCAAAAGTATGAACTCTTCAAGTAAAAGACTTTAACTTCCCTTTATTTGTCTTTATGATGTTTTCTACATGCATAATAACAATCCTCCTTCCCAGATATCAATACAATACAAAAATGATTTTTTAAATTTATTGGATGTATGGGACTCGTTAGAATGAGTACATCACTTTCAACAACTTTCACACTTTTAGGAAGCAATTTTTTTCCCCAAGCATCCCTTAGCACTCTAGAAGAGGTGGTTCTTTGGAAAAAGCCCAGTTGTGGGGAAAATTTATTTTCAGAATACTG
Organism: Cephalopachus bancanus; assembly: GCA_027257055.1. NCBI lineage: Eukaryota > Metazoa > Chordata > Mammalia > Primates > Tarsiidae > Cephalopachus > Cephalopachus bancanus. The sequence continues at coordinate 5,278,960 of JAPVLO010000012.1, forward strand.
TGCATTTCATAAGATCTGAAAAACCTCTTTTTAATGTTCATATAATCAGTTAGATAAACCTTGCCTTAGACAAGGCTGTGAGAAAGGCAAAAGAAAATTATGTCATGCCCCCTTCCTATGCCAATTTCCATCTCCAAGGAGCACCCAGAGTTGATTTTTCACATTGCAGTAAAAGATAAATTTTGAATAAACAAATCACAATCCTCAATACCAGTGCCCATCTCTTGGAAATCACCCTTCACTCATCTGCCTATATATATTATATATATTATATATTCCAGTAATTCTCAAAGTCCCAGGATACAATATGCTTACTATTGTTTCTAGACACTTTCATGCTGTTTCCTGTCTGGAAGACCATTATTTTTCTCGTCCACCGTTATTTTTCTTTTTTTTTTTTTTTTTTTTTTTTTTTTTGAGTTGGAGTTTCACTCTGTCGCCCAGACTGGAGTGCAGTGGCCGCTCCCGGCCACCGCAGCCTCGACCTGCTGGGCTCCGGCGATCCTTCCGCCTCAGCCTTCCAAGTAGCTGGAATTACAGGCATGTGCTACCACGCCCGGCTGATTTTTTGATTTATTGTAGAGATGAGGTCTCGCTGCCCAGGCGGGTCTCGAACCCGCGGGCTCAGGCAATCCACTCACCTCAGCCTCCCAAAGGCGCGGGATTACAGGCTGAGCCACCGAGCCAGGCTCCACCGTTATTTTTCTTGCCCACCAACCAAACTTTCCACCTTCACTTAATTCTTACTTCAGGACTCAGCAAAGATGTCACTTTCTTTGGAAAGGCTTCTTAGTACTCCTAGTCTAGGTGTTTCTTTTCAGTGCTCTCTTAACATCCCGTTAACCGGTACCATAGTACTTATATACATATTTTAAAATGCCGCCTGCTTATTTATCTTCCTCACTCTCACTTCACTCCGGAGCCTTTGAATATAAAAACTGTAGCTGTTCACCACTCCTTCCTCAATAGCTATCTGGCATGAAGCATATGCTCACTGTATATTTCTTGGATGAATGAATGATTTTGCCCTTCTTGCCTGTTGCCACCTGTGTGTTACATCCTAGGATACACCCACATATTCACCCCCCGGTGCCCCATATAGACAGTGCCTGAGCTTCTGATCTTCCCTAATTTTCTTATTTCCATGAGGATGTTTCAGCTCTACTCTGAGGTTTTTGTCTGTAGGTTGTCAGTGAGATCTACTTTTCCAGTCATAAGTGATAGTGGCCCAGGTATCACATACCTTATATAGCCAGTAGTTTTAAACTAGAGCCTATGTAGCAGAGTTTCTTAGCCTAAAATAAAAGTAATAATGGCAGGACTTCTAATCTTTCTACTAAAGAAGGGCACCATACAGAGGGGTTTACTGCATTTCTCAAATGCTCCTGCTCGAGTGGTGGCCAACATTCTTTATGTAGGTCAGCATCAGAACTAAGCGTTATTTGATAAGGGATACTTGCTTTTGAGTAGTCATTGTGATACCTTTGTGAAAGACTCACATAAGAATAGTAACATTGCTTTTTATGGAAATTTTTGGGATAGAAACATTAATATGAGTTGTAGAGAAACAAAAGTTCGTTTGTGTATGGCTCGCATTTAATGCAGATGTTAACTCTATTTCTGCATATTATTTATAAGATTGTGTAAATGTTTTTCATAAAGAAGAAATTAAAATGTATTTGTGCTTATTTGTGGTAAGCAAACCAACACAGCAGAGAGAAAACTAGTAGACATCTGAACACAAAAGGACTTTTGCTATCTAAAAACTATATTAATTTGTCTATGCTATGGAGAAATGATTTACATTGAGATACAATAGGGCAAATTCTTTGTCTTTCTCCATTCAAGAGGAATTTCTCCCTAGAAATTACTCAAAGATAGGGGAGAAAAGTGAATCAATCTGGATTTTTTTTTTAAGATACAAACTTCTTGTTTCTGTGGAAATGAACATGGGTCATCTTGTGTTCCTTCTTCCTTCTTGTTTCTATGTATTTTTCCTTGGGTAAAATTTATTTTATTTTATTTTATTTCATTTCATTTTAATTGTAGGGTACATATAAGGATTTACTACATAACCAAGTTGCATGTAGGTGGAGTTTGGACTTCTAGCTGGTCCTTTTTCCTTCTGATAGTGGACCTGGTATGTTGCCTTGTACCTTCCATCCCTCCTCCCTTTTTTCCCTCCCTCCCTCTCCTAGTAGTGCCCAGCATCTGTTGTTTCCATCCTTGTGCTCCTGTGACCAGTGAACAGGTCCTGATTATGAGTGAGAACATGTATTCAGTTCTTCATTCTCAGAGCAGATTTCTTTTCTTTTCTTTTTTTTAGGATTAGAAAATATAGTTTATTTAGAAAGTAAATTAGGGGGGGGGGGAGAGAAAGAAAGAGGAGATTCTCCTCCCCAAGGTAGAGAAGTGGACCAAAGCTTAAGAAACATAGCAACAGCCATAGCTCAAAGAGCACATGGCCTTACCATAGCTTAATAAGGCAATGGCCAGGGCAGGTTTCTATGGGATAATATGTCTAATGACTTTGCCATCAAAGAATCACTAAATATAGAACAAATAAGACCCTTAGAGATAACATAAGACAAGCCTCTTATTTTGGAGATGAGGGAGCTGGCATGCAGAGAAGCCAAGCAGCATGCCCTCTACCACGCTGCTGTATAGTAACAGAACTGGAACTTGAAACCTGGTGTCTTGGCTCTGTGCCCTGTGTTCTTTCTACCACATTACCAACATTTGCTAGGAAACACGGAATAACTAGATGGCTAGATGAATTAACAGTATCCTTCAAATATTTTACTTTTGGCACGTACTAAGAAGAATAGTAAGCAACCCTTTCTGAGCACTATTCTAAATACTTTACATGTATTAACACATTCAATCCTCATAATGCCTATGTGACTCTTCTGTTTAACCAATAGTAAAACTGGCACACAGGGAGTTTTAAGACCCTTGAGCAGCTTATTGGTGTTGAGGTTGACACTCTAGGCAAGATAGTTGGACTCTATAGCACTTCCTCTCTTTCAAGTATATTTGTAAATTATCCAATTATATGTGCAGTTGTGTTCAGAACATGAGTGTTGGAATCAGAAACAGGAAGCAATTGATTAGCTGGGCTACTTAATAGCTGTCTAATCTTACTCTCTTTGCATCATCACTTGGCCCCATTGACCTTATCAATGACTTGAAGCTACTCCAGTATAGTGCTTCCTCATCGGGTGACTAGAAGAATTGCCTAGGATAAAGTTCTCCTCTCTTGGAAGTGAGTCTGCCACATGTGTTAAAAATTTCCAACCAAGCCTCAGCTAATTGATATGCTGGAGTTCTCTTTTAAACTTATTTTGTATTCTAGTTGTCTAAAGTTTTTGTTTCATTTCAACAACACAGATATCTTGCTTTTTAACCTTTCTCTTTGAAAAAAAAATCTGAAATACACCATGATACTTTTCTAGCCTACTAATATGACAAAAATAAATGTAATTTATTCTTTATTTAAGGCATTTTAATGCTTTAAGGTTTTCATTTTGAGAGTAACTTTTGATTCTTCTCTTTTTAAATATCTTGTAAAAGCTTGCTTTCTCATTTCTACTAAATATGAAGCTCTGGAGTAGAAAATCAAGATAACTGATGTTTTCCTTTAATCCTAAGTTATGTATGCACTTGCTACTGGGAATAAAACAAAGAAATATAAGTTAAGTAAATATGAGTTAAATATTGAATATGAGTAAATATTTGTTAAAACAAATAAGCAAACAAAACCCTGCCATTTATTTAAAATGTCCACCATCTACCATGCACAAGAATATTTTATTTTCAACATTAAAAGACAACTGACCATCTAAAAGTTTCTAATATCTTGGCAGTGCTTTCTGAGTTACAATGGTCTTGAACAAGAGCTGTGCTGCAAAATTATCTTGCAATCATGGAAAATATCTTAATATCAACATAGAGAGAGCAAATATGACACTTGTTCTTCTATAATTTCAAAGCATCATCAAGTAATTTTTTTCTCTGCATTATTGTCTGTGACATCAATGTCCTATCATTTTAATAATTTATTATTATCTTAACTCTGAGAGTTTAGTTTTCTTTCCACTACAGTGTGAGTCATTTTAAAAACTACAAAGTAGTAATCTTAAACCAAGTAAAAGCTAAGGAATCTAAGATTTTTTTCCCTTTTCCAGCATTAGTGCTGCTAGAGAGGTAATGTAATGAGATGCTTTATGACCGTGAGATAGCATCATGACCTGTAATTCCATTGATTCACCTTGGAACAATTTACCTACCAGAAAATGCCTCAGCTGACATTTTCTTATGCTGCATCAAGAACTAGAAATACTGCAGGGACTTCTTAACTGAGTTCTTTCTTTAGAATCACCTTTACTTCTTAAATCATTTTCCACAGTGCAATGAAAGCGAAAACTTAAAAAAGTAAAATCATGCCATCCCTTACTTAAAACTCACCAGTAGTTTCACAATGAAAGACAATTAAGTACAACTCTTTAATAAGGCTATCATGGCCCTTTCTGAAGAGGTTCCACTTCCTTTTCTAGCCTCAAATCTTATTACACACTGCAGTTCCCTGATCAGCTTATTCTGTCCTTTTCCTCCAGGTTATGATACATGCAAATTATTTTCCTTGGTACTCCCTAAGTCCTCCTGTCTGTTGACTATTTTGCCGTATACATTTGGTGTACAGTGAAAATAGAACACGAACATATTTTGGGGAAATGATACACTAGACTAAGAGGACAGAATAAAGGATAATCCTTGCTTGTTTATTTGTTTCTTTACCACCCTTTAATTTTTTTATTATTTTATTTTATTTTAAAGATGTAGGGTACAATCCATGATAATCTGTTATTTAAAAATCTATATTTGCCTTCTTTAAAATTTTGACTTTTGTTCAGACACATGATCAACACCCTCTTTTATCCACTATAATCTCTAAGTGAGGCTTAAGTGATGCATATATCTTTATGCTGCTGCCAAAGATCTCTCAGAAAATCTTTTGATGACAGAAATAGTTATACAAGTGGTCATTGTACAGATAAAGTTTGGGTCTCCCTTTGGTCCCCATTTCACCTGGTTTGAGATTAGGTATACTTCTTGATGTTGTGTGCTCCTCCCCCGCAGTAGTTTCTGGCTACTGCCAATCCCTTTCTTATGGTATTATAAGCGTAATTTTTATATAAGTGTTTTTTCATTTGAATCTCTACTATTTTTAGGCACTTTGAACTGTCTCTTATTTTTCCTCGTCTTAGCAAAGTAGTCTCCAAAAAGTAACCTACAATTAGTTGTATACACCTCAAGATGATTTACTCAGTTAATAAATATTATGTAGTGTTTATTATTATATACCAGGTTGTGTTCTGCACACAAAGAAACTATCAGTGAGCAAAACAGGAGCAGTGTCATCTTTCAACAAGCATGCATTCTAACAGAGGACCCAGACAAGGAACAATTAAATGATTAAATAAGACCATTTCAAGTAGTCATCATTCATAGGAAGAAGATAAAATAGGTCTCTGCAACAGAATGATTGCAAGGAAGGCAGTGTCCAGTTTAGCTCATCTTGTTCAAATGGTTTCTTTGAATATTTCTGTGACCAGGAAGTAGCCCTAGCCATAAGAAGAATAGAGAAAAACATTCCATGAAAAGGAGACAGCAAACACAAAGACCATGTGGGGGAAATTAAATGGTGTGTTCAAGGAGTAGGAAGAAAAGCCAAAAAAGATGGAGCAGAGGTCATGCAAAGAACAAAGTGGTGGGAGATAATGTCTGAGGATTCTTCTAGCTATGGGCCATGCTAGACTTGGCAAGCCCAGTAAGGGGGCTTCTATTTTATCCATGGTGTTAGAGGAAGTCAGCAGCAGGTTTTAGGTATTGAAATGATGTATCCCACTGCCTATCGCTGTTCTTCTTTAGTCAATGAGTAAGATAATTGAGCAAATTGCAGGTACAATATATGGACATTTCAATGGAACTTTTGATTCCAGAACATCCAAATATCTTATTTCTTTTGCTCTGGTGCAACGATAGAGAAGGATATGAGCCAGAAACTCATTCTACTTGGTTTGCTGATTTAAATATGATGGGAAAAGATAGGATAAAAGTGTATCTTTTATAAACTATTTTTCATAAAAATGGAAATTCAACAACTTCAGAAGGGAAGTTAGCAGCTAGCTGAACTCCATGACAATCTGTTATTTAAAAATCTGTATTTTCCTTCTTTAAATTTTTGACTTTTGTTCAGATACATGATCAACACTTTTATCCACTATGATCTCTAAGTGAGGCTTAAGGGATGCTTGTATCTTTATGTTGTTGAGAAATCTTTTGATGATAGAAATGAGTAAAGACAGACAGAACTGCACATTCTTAAGTAACTAAATTATACTTTAAAAATACACTGTCTTTCAAATAATTCGAAGTACAAGTCACCATCAAAGATGGGATTCCAAAGGAGTAGAAATAAGGGTAGAGTTAAAAATTATGCCAAACTTAATACTAAAAAAAAAAAAATACCTAATTGTGGAGCAATGTGTGTCTACTCAAAGAGTAGAAACTGTATTTCCTAATCTCTCAGTTCTGGGACAGGATTCCTTCCTCCTCCTTCTTCAAACTTGTCTACCTTTCTACTTGTGGCTTATTGAAGAACTCCATAGGATTTGATCAAGCACCTTAGGCACTACAGCCCAAAATTCTGTTTGATTTTTATAGGGGAAGAGATGGGAACTTACAAAGATGCCATAAAAGTGGGAGATTCTTTGAGGAAAAAAAAACCAGACCCTCAAATCAAATCGTATTTAGAAATATATTGTTCATTTAGAGCTGCTCAGGTTAAGTTAAACAAAATGATTGTATTCATGGCATGTGGGGGGAAATGATCATATGGAGTGACTATGAAATTTCTCTTGCAATTCTTGATGATTCTACTAACAATATTTGTACTCTAAACTTCTTAAACTTTTTGTTTATACAACACACTTTCAATTATTGCTTAAGGTTGCTTTGATGGAAGTTAACATCCAAGCAAGTACCTCAAATACAGGTGTCTGGTCTAAACAAGTGCACAGTAATTGTGACATGTGTCTAATAGTATATATGATGTCCCACAGTTCTATAAAAACACCCATGGTTATCACACTATTGGGTGTGTTGGCCTTCTGCATTATCCACTCTGGAAAAAAAACTGTTTCCTACCGCGACTTTACTCTTTTATGCCATTTTGAGATAAATATCTTACCTGTTTCACCTGACAGACAGTCTACTAAAGGCATGAATATACTTTTGTACCTACTTCTTACCCAGTACCTGCAGCATATTTTTAGTACTATCTTTCATCGTGCAGCCTACTAGTGGCCCCAATATTCTGACAACCATTACCATTGAAGTACATGGCAGTTGTGGCAATAATAAAATTCCCAAGTTGATTATAATTTGGTCTGGGATTTCTTCTTGAGTGTTAAGGCACTCTGGATGAGAATTACTGCTCTGAATCTAAGTAACTTCGTGTCTACCTATGTATGCCTTAAAGAGAAGTTATTGTTTCTTTTGCCAATATCCTACTCTTCTGATCTTGCCTACTCTACCTCATGTCAAACTCTGAGATTGAAATGACTTTTGGCAACTCAATCTGAAAATTTTATCTGTCTCAATTGAGGAACTTGTCTACTGTCATATGTAAGAAAAGGTCAATCTGTCTCTGAGGCAAGTGTTTGGAGAGAACACTGTAATGAGTGAACAGGTGCTCACATCATATTTAGGAAACATTTCAACTCCCTTAAATTAATCATAAGAAACAGTGTTTTTTGCACTGCTTTGCAGTATACATTTATGCCCCCACAGAATATAGAGAACGAATAAGGGTATTTTTGTCTGTGTATATTTGTATGAATGTCGGCGTCAGTGTATATAACCTAGAAAGATCAGCATACATTTATAGAATGGATAATTATTTTAATTTTCAAAATGTTGTTAGTACATGCCATGCTTCACTTTTGGCTGACTGAGTTCTAAAACTTGATCCTGTGTTAAGGACTTATAATAGACTGTCGCAAAGGAAACAGGAATGAGAGGGCATGGATGAGATCAAGGTAATATTTATCCACATTTTTCAATGCATGTGGCAATTTTTTTATTTTTTATTTTAAAGATGAGGGATAAGATTCAGGGCTAAGTATACAAATGTTTGTTATGCAGGTATGCCACTCCCTCCACTGGCAGTTTCCCATTACTGCCAATCCCTTATAGTTGTTCAAGATACACTTGTGAGTGAAAACATGTGGTACTCTGCTCTTTGTTTCTGTGATAGATCACTCAGTGTTGTAGACTCTAAGTCCATTCAAGTTGCTGTGAGGTTCATAATTTTGTCCTTCTTTATGGTTGTGTAATATTCCATCGTGTATATGTACCACATTTTTTTATCCGGTCCTCTTTTGATGGGCACCACAGTTGGTTTCATGTTTTTGCTATTGTGATAAATGCTGCAATAAGCATGTGTGTACAGGTATCTTTTTCGTAAAGTGATTTGTGTTCCCCCAGGTATATTCCCAGCAGAGGGATTGCGGGGTTGTATGGAAGGTCAATTTTTAGATCTTTTAGGAATCGCCACACTGTTTTCCACAGAGGTTGTACCAGTTTACTCTCCCACCAACAGTGTGGAAGTGTGCCCTTTTCCCCTCATCCTTTCCAGCATTGGTTGTTTTTTGAGTGTTGATGATGACCATCCTGACTGGAATTAGGTAGTATCTCAGTGTGGTTTTAATTTGCATTTCTTTGATGACTAGCGAGGCTGAGTGTTTTTTCATGTGTCTGTTGGCTGCTCATATGTCTTCTTTTGAGAAGTGTCTTTTCATATCTTTTGCTCACTTTGTAATGGTGCTGTTTGTTTTTTTTCTTTTCAACACGTTTGAGTTCCTTATAGATCCTAGATGTTAGGGCTTCGTCAAATATATAGTTGGCAAATATTTTTTCCCACATGTGGCATTTTTATGTAACTTTGTAATACTCTACGTATTTTTAATCTTGATCATTGTGCATGGAATCCTCCAAATGTTTAATATATAAAATCCTAACTTGCCTCTCCACCCACATCAGTTTCACAATGACTAGCACTTATTTCTGCCTTCCTTGTGCTTTTTCACTTAGAGTAAAAATCTGTTCCTTGGAATTTACATCCTTCCGGTAACTTAAGTCTCACCTTTTTCTGTTTTCAAGGATGGGAGGAACAGTTTTATTGGACACCAACTGGGCGGGGTAGTGGAAGTGCCAAACAGCAAAGACCAGCGGGTCAAGTCAGCCAGAGCCATTCAAATCACCTACTACCTCCAGACCTATGGCTCTGCCACTCAAGACCTCATAGGGGAGAAGTGGGAGAATGAGTTCTGTAAGCTTATGAGGAAGCTCCAGGAGGAGCACCAAGACCTCCAGCTCTACTCTTTAGCATCTTTTAGCCTCTGGAGAGACTTTCATAAGACCAGCATCCTGGCCAGAAGCAAGGTCCTGGTGAGCCTTGTGCTGATCCTGACCACAGCCACACTCTCGAGCTCCATGAAGGACTGCTTGCGCAGCAAGCCCTTCCTGGGCCTCCTGGGGGTGCTCACAGTCTGCATCTCCATCATCACAGCAGCAGGGATCTTCTTCATCACAGATGGAAAGTACAACTCCACCCTGCTGGGAATCCCGTTCTTCGCCATGGGTAACTATCCATCCTTGTGGTAATCGGATTCTTACCGGTTTGGGGCAAGGTAGTATATTTCTTGAATTCTCAGGTGGAAATGTTTTAATTTTGCATCAGTGTATCTATGTCATTATGTAAAATTTGACTTGGGTTTGTGTCTGTTTCACTTTATTGGGCCTTTCAGGAAACCATTGTTCCATTTAACTTCATGCTGTCAAATGTTTTTAAATTACATATTGGATTTTTCAAAACTCATAGGCCAAGGATTATGATACACAGGGTTAAGGAGACCCAAGACCTACTTTAAGAAAAATGGTGTGGCCCATATTTATAGGTATTCTCAAGTTGATGGCAGTGAAGAGTAAATATCATACAATGAAATTTCTGAGAATTGGCCAGGCTTGGTGGCTCAGCCTGTAATCCCAGCACTTTGGGAGGCCGAGGCAAGTGGATTGCCTGAGCCCGTGGGTTCAAGACCAGCCTGGGCAACTTGAGGAGAACTCGTCTCTGCAAGAGTCCAACTTAAAAAAATTAGCCGGGTGTGGTAACACACGCCTGTAGTTCTGGCTGCTCGGAAGGCTGAAGTGGAAGGATCACCAGAGCCCAGTGGGTCCACCATCAGCGTACTACTGTACTCCAGCCCAGGTGACAGAGTGAGATTCCAATTAAAAAAAAACACACAGAAAAAAATTCTGAGAATTAATGTTATGTCCTAATCTCAAAGAACTTCTTAAGAAATTTTTGTTTATTAATTTATTTCAAAGTTGTTGCACAGAGTATATTCCACTTCCCTACTCTATAAATTAAAACTCTTCTGCTGCCACTTAGATGTATTCTCTATTTTTTTCATCTCTAGTGAAGATAATTATGAGCATCTTCAGTCAAGATTATCTTTTCTTGTAAGTTTTCTATCATCTGTATATAAATAGACTAGAAAACAATGTGTGTATGGTTTGGGGGGGGATTTTTGCAAAGAGGAAACCAATCTGGGAATAAAAATGAGTGAGGGCCCAGTAACAAGTCTGATGTATCAGAAAAGAGATGATAATAGAGGTATCCATGGTAAGGCAAAAGATTTCTATACATTAGGTATGATACAAGTCCTTAGGTGTAGTAATTTAGAGAGTAATTTGTAAATTACTTCTAGGTAGTGAACTGACGTGAGCAAAAGAGTCTTCAGCTGTAAAATAATTGTTTTTCACTCCCCAGGTTAAAATCAACTCTAAATTATGGCTTTATTAATAAATGAAAAAGATGTAGGCATGTGATCAGAATGTCTTCTATGTGACGCAGGCCCTTTAAAAATTTTTTTTTCACCTTAGGAAACATTTTTTAGAGCAATACCATAAGTGAGTTTTATTGTAGATGCTGGAGTCGAACTTCACTATCCGTAGCCATGTTGTTAGTTCATCTCCTAAAACCTCAGATTTTTCTTGTATAAAATGGGAATTATAATGATATATTTTTCAAAGAATTGTTTTTTAATGTAAAAGCATATAATTAAAGTTTACAGCACACAGTAAATGCTCAATAAGTATCAGCAAGTCTTAGTAGTGTACCTGGTGTGTTAAGCACAGTGGTTTTAAGATGAACAGGAAACAGCCTTTGGCTTCAAGAAGTTGAATCTTCCTAAATTTTGCATATTATCTCTGAATGCATATTCATCTTGTTAACAAAAGTATCTCTTTTTACTCCCAAATAACTACTATATGAAAAATTTACATCACCAGTCACAGGGATGACTCTAAGTTTGAGCCATTTATAGTTGTTATGTTTTTTTTATTCAATCTCATGATTTGAAATAATAATATAGGATATTTAAGAATCATACAGCATGATGCAACAATGAAACATGATTCATTTAAGGTTGACAAATTGAACACCTGGAAGATTACTATGGTTTTTTTTCTCAAACTACTAGTGACCTAATTAGGTGTGGAAAGATTTGTCAGGAAAATATAGAATTACATATTACATACAAATAATAAGGAAAAACTACAATTACTGACACTGGATTGTAGCATAAGCTCTACAAAGCCAGAGTGGTGTTTTAATTCCTTAAACAAATAACAAGTCCACTGAAAGCCACAGTAGGTGGCAAGTCCATACCTTTCAGCACATACCTTGCACCTCTCCCAGCAACCTTTAAAATCATCAATGAACTCTGTATGGCATAGGTGCTGATTTTAGGAAGACTAGCTAATGTTTACTCTTCAGTATTCCCTCAATTCCAGTCCCCAAAATATTCTGAAAATATTTCTGCTATGTTCTGAAAACATAGCAACTAAAGACTTATAAATGTAAACTTATTTAATATTTTGCTTTATGAAGGGAAAGTTTGTTTTGTTGTGTTTTATTTTGTTTATAAAATGATTGTAGTAGTAAAGATACCAAGATTGAGAATCGATGAAATAAAGGAACACTTTACAGGGTTAGAAAACTTGAGTTTTCATTTTAGCTTTTCTATTAACTTTATGTGTTATGTTGGGTAGTTATGTGTAATCCCTTTGTCCCAGTCTTTCATGCATAAAATAAAGTATTTTGAATCTTCCTTCTTACATTTTGAAGATCTTACAATGTTATTTGTTTCATTCTTTTATTGAAGTTAGAATTTAATCATTGATTTATATAAACTTTTAATGTATGTGTTATCCTCAAATCACTAATCAAGTCTCCTGTGTTGCCGTCTAATGTTTGAGAGAGAAAGACACACACACACACACACACACACACACACAGAGAGAGAGAGAGAGAGAGAGAGAGAGAGAGAGAGAGAGAGAGAGACTCTTGAATAGAAAAATCACAGCCTTGCATATAGAACCTCGGAAACACAAAGTTGTGAGACGTTGAAAGCACATCGCTAGTGAGACATCAGTAAGGTGTGTTTAGCACATGTATATCTGCTAGTGGTACACAAAACACTGGTTGAAACTAGTTCTTTGGTGAATTAGAGTTACGTGGTGTCAAAACTGCACAATCCTAAATTGTTGAGTATAAAGGAAAGAAACCCAACTCTTCTGGTAAACTTCTTTTTCTACCCCATCTTCCTATAATGATTTCTTTGAGATAGTGAATATTGACTCGATTATGTGCCAAGATTCAAACTATTAATCCTCATCGGAACTCATTCCTAAGGCTGGGTTTGTCACATATTGTGTCTATCATTCAAACTGAACTAGCTCAGCTGTCTTATGTTTGACTGTCCATCTTTCTTCTATACTGCATCTGCTTGTTCTTTTGTTCTGGGGTCATTCATTCATTTAAAATTCCTAATGGTATTTCAGAGACATATATTTGGACTTAAACATCCTACATTTTTTAAGCCAGTGCTAATTTTTATACTTTGTCCTGGTGTTCCCCTAAAAAAATTCATATTTGTCATGTTATACATTCCGGATTTGGATTTAGAAAAGAAGATGGTTATTAAGTACCTACAGTTTCTCTAGAAAAGTATTCAAAAAGAAATCTCAAGTTGCAATAAATTTTTTAAACATCTAAACTGTCCTCATTTAGCACCAGACTAACATCCTTGTTCTCTCTAAACATAAACCAATGAGAATGTTACTAATTTAATTTATAACTCATTGCCAGCCTTTTTTTCACCTCATTTGCTTTATGTGGGTGTGTTTTTTCTTTCTGGAAGGAGAAATATGGGCTAATATCACACACAGACACCAAGCTGGCTCATGCTGTATTTTGCTGATATTCTGTGGATAGTTGCCAGAAACATTAGTAGCCTTGGATCACTATTATTTTTTTTAATCCATTCTTACTTTGTGTTATGTACTGGAAGTCTCACTTTAGTCAGTTTGACACAACAGAACACCTACCAATGACTCGGTTTTTTCAAATAATTCCCAAGGTTTTTAAATATCAATTTTTCACTTATTATCCAAAACTGAGTTCCACATTCATTTATCCACTATTTTTTTTCAAGTACTTGCTACATTTTTCATGTTCAAAGAATTTTAAGTTCTGGGAGTAAAAGGCATTGAGTAGAACTGATAAGTTGTTACCCTCATGGACTTTACCTTTTAGGTCTGCAGAAGGGAGGAATTAGACAACACAATTAAGAAATATAAACTTATATTCTTATATTGTTAATAAGTTATATAAAAAATTAAAAAGCGGGAGAATGGATAAAGAGCAGGAGATAGGTGGCCAGAGAAAAGCTTCTAGAGAAAAAAATAGAAGCAGAGAGCTGATGCGAAAGGAGTCACACAGCACCTTAGAAGAGGGACTCTGGCAATGGCAATTATATATGCAAAGATGGGACCTTGCTTGGCAAAGCTGAGGAAGAACAAATGAGTGTGACTAAATCAGAGTGGGCTACTATCTGGATGTTAGTAGAAGGGGTCAGAAAGGCAGTGTTGGGCCAGATTGTGTAAGGCACTGAGAATTAATCTTCAAATTTTATTCTGGGTGACACAAAGCTATCTGAAGCACTTTGAGACAGGAAGGTGTGGTCTGCCTTTTATTTTAAAGTTATCTTGGAGTATATTGTGTAAATTATCATGCAATGGGGCAAGGATTGCTGTAGGGGGACTACGTAAGAGGTTATTGCAAAATCTGCATGAGATATAATGGTGGCATAAAATAGCATGAGAGCAGGAATGTGATAAAAAGGGATTAAACACAGGATACATATTTGAAAATAGAATTTACAGAATTACCTGAAAGACTGGGTATGACATGCAAGAGAAAGAGGAGTCAAGGTGACCCCAAGCTTTAATAGAATGCAGTTATCATGTACTATAGTAAGGAGGTCATGGGAGGAAAGGGAAAGTTGCAAGCGGAAAAATATCACAACTTTAGTATCTGGTAAGTAGGAGACACATAATAGGCATACAAGTATAGAAATGTAGAGTCAACAATATAAGACAGTACATAGATCAAGTTCACAGATAAAAATCTTTAGGTAAGAGCAGGTGATACAAATTTGAGGTTCCATGGCTTAGCTAATGTTGAAAGCCATAGAATTAGATGATATCAATTAGAAAGATAAATATGGATGGAAAACAGAAGATGTCTGAGATTTGAGCCCTAGAGCAGTCCAATGCTTAGAAATTGGGGAAATGAAAATGATTCAGAAAATGACACTAGGAAGGGTCAGGCAGTGAGACATTATGAGAACCAAAAGAGAATAGTGTCCCAGCAGCAGAGAAAAGAAAGTGTTTTATGAAAGGGCAACAGATCAGTTGTTCCAAAACCTGCCAAAAAATTGCATCCAATGAGAGCTGAGAAGTAACAATTTGATTTAGTAATGTGAGAGTTATGGGTGACTTTGACAAGTGCTGCTTTGGAGAATGTTGAGAATAAAAGAGTAATTTAAACAGATTAAATCAAGTTTGGAGGAAAGGAAGTGAAGGTAGTGAGTAAAGACAATTCTTTCAAAGAGTTCTGTATTAAAGAAAAATTAGTAATACTTGCATGCTGATAGAAATATACAGGAGAGAAATAAAACTTCATAGAAAAGCAGAAATGGGAGGAAATCGCAGAAGCAATGCCACTGAGTAGGAGAGAAGGGCTGGATTCAGAGGACAAGCAGGATTATTGGCTTCATATAAGAGCACAGAGAGTTCAGCTACTATAAGAAAAGTAAATGCAAAATTATGGACTGATTCAGATAAATGGATTCACAGAGGGGTGGGAGCATTTGAAAATTCTCAGTGGCTTCAACTTTGTGAGCAAAATTTGAAGCAAATCATTGGCTGAGAATAAATTGAGGAAAGAGGTGTTGATCTGTGGAAAATGAAGGGAATTTGAAAAAGTCATTTGGAAAATTGGAGACTGAATTAAAAAAGAAAATTTAGGAAGGTGACCAGGAAACACTAAGGGCCCTTGCAGTTTGTGTTCATGAATTAAAGAAAGAAATTAGTCAACATGATTGCTGTTTGTTTGTTTTTTTTAAACCCCAGCCACACAAAGCTAGGAGAAGGAGTTGAGTTGAATTAATCAGAAAAAAAAATGAGGTTTACAGTGACTATAATGGTAGATCATGAAAATTGTTCGGGTCAGGGTCATCTAGACTGTGTTGCAGTAATAAATAATGCCTTAAGGCTAATTAACATGGCAAATATATATTTTTTGCTCGTATCACAGTTTGGTATGAATTAGGAAGCTCTCTTTGTAGCTCTCTTCCCATAGAGATTCAGGGATTCAGTCTTGCAACTATGCCTCCCAAGTTTGTGCTCCCCCATGTAGGCTGAAAAGAAAATAGAGAACTCACACTTATTTGTAATTGCCTTACACCAGAAGTAAAACAGTTACTTTTCATAACATTCTATTGACCAGGACTAGATGTATGACTGACCATAAGCCAATTGCAAGGAAGTGTAAAAATGTAGATGACTAAATGGATTGTTTTATGAGCATCAATGTATCTTCTACATAGACTAAACAAACAATAAAGTAAATGACAATATTATTCTTTCACACAACCATAGTAAAACTTTTATAAGGTCAAATATTATTATTCTTTCTGGACTCAGAAAATTGTTTTAGGCTGGATTCTGTGCTAGTTTACAACTATATAACAAACACCACAAAATTTAGTAGTATAAAACAACCATTTTATTATGCTCATGGATTCTGTGGATCAGTAATTTGCAAATGGCACAGTAGAGTCAGCTTGTCTTGCTTTTACAATTCAAATGGCTGAGGGTGACTAGAATATCTAGGGGCTAGAACTACTGGGGTTACAGAAGCCACTTCCAAAATGGCTTCTTTGGTCACATAGCTGGCACCAAGTCTGGGATCTTTGAAAGGACTGTCTCAGATCAGACTGTTGAACGAAGCATGTAAACTTGGCCTCTCTAGCATAGTGGTCTCTGAGTAGTCAGATTTCTTATATTGTGGCTCAGGGCTCCAAGAAAAAGGTTGCAAGTGATAAAAGCAGAAGTTGCAAGACTGGCCATAGCCTATTGACTGTGTACAAGTCACTAAGTCCAATCCAAAATCAAGAGGAGATTAATGGGACTCCACCTCTTGATGAGGGAGTGCCAGAGTCACATTGCAGAAGAGCATGTGGAATGAGAGCTACTATTGTGGCTATCTTTAGGAAAATTCAATCTGCCACACAGCCATAATGTGAGTGACCTAGAAGGATACAAGGTGAATTCTAGAGATTATTGAAATAAAGATCTTGCAAAGAGAGTATTCTAATGAAAATGACTAAAATCTGATTTTTTGTGTGTGGAAGACAAATCTAGGATTGAGGACCTTATGAGTTCAAAGGACTAAGAAGCCTGAGAACGGATTTTCCCTATGGAATTTGAAATCATAAAAAATTATGACAAGGATTGCAATGGCCGTAGACGTATTGAGTTACATGTTAAATCTTTAGCAAATATGAGAAACTGGCCCAGAGGTCTTTAAACGAACGTAAAGTAGGAGGTGTAATTTGCACAGTATATGGTGAACACTTTAAAGGAATGGGTGTTTTATGAAGGATACAGAAGCATAGGCGACTTCCCATGAAGATTAAAGATAATGCCTACAAGATTTTTAGGTCCAGTATTGTAGGAGAATTAGAAGAATATAATAGCCTCCAATGGGGAGGATTTTACGGAAGCTGTGTACTTAGGTACAGTCAATTTTCTTTAGTGTAAGAAGGTAAAATAAATATTTGGAGAAGAGATTTTGGAAGTAGTGAACTTTGTTGATGACAGGCTGATGTCCAGAAGGTACTGCTTTAGGAGCCTGGGAGGGATGAGAAAATGGTCTGATCAGGAGATGCACAGAACTGTATAGGAATAAAAGTTCCAAGCAAAGACCTGGGAATCTTGAGTCTTTAAGACTGCTCAGTGAAGAAATATGAATGACAGTAGTGATAATGGTGCCACTAAGAAGAGTGATTCTATAAAATTGTAAGTCAGATCATATCATTTATCTACTCAAATCATCCGGTAGCTCCCTATCTAAAGACACACATCAGATCTTCAGTGATCTTCAAGGCCCAACAAATCTGATGTCTGCTACTCCTTTGACAGCCAACGGACTACTCTCTCTCCCAAACCATACCAGGTAGTTTAACTAGATGTCTGGAAACCTCTTTTTCAAATACCTGCAGACTTGTTTTCTTACTTCCTGCAAGTCTTCATGCAAATGTCACCTTGTTAGTGGGGCTATCCCTGTCCAATCTATCTAAAACTGCAAGTACCTCACCAGTACTGTCTATCTCCCTCCCTGCTTCAGTGTTCTCCCGAGAATTCATCATTATCTAAAATACAATATATTTACTTTTCAACTTGTTCATTTATCCGTCTCCCCTCAACAGAATGTAAAAAATACAAAAGTGAAACAACATGCATTGGCATTGTTCCATTCACTGCTGCTTCTCAGTACTTCAAACAGTACCTGGTCCAGAATAGGCACTCGGTAAATACGTGTGAAATTAATTAATTAATGGTCTCTAAGTGCTTCTCAAACAGACTGCTATCTATTAGAAAGTCATTAAATCAATTTGCTGTGTCATAACCAATAATTATATTTAATTAAAAAGAAAAGAGATGAATAGGAAATATCAGAAAGTGCTGCATATGGTTTGAGATGAATATATATGTACACAATAGGTTATGATGTAAAATGCATTTCTTGACATGGGCCACAATCGATGCTTTTAGAAAAAAACTTTCTAGAAACTTTTTTGAACTAATGTCTTAAGCAGATCATAGTGCTAGGTGGAGAATTATTGATGGAAGAGGCAACTGAGAGTCACAGGTAACTGTTCCTCTTAGTTCTGCTGGAAGCTGCCAGGTGTTAGGTACCAGGTGCCAGGGACATAGGAACAAGATTTTACTTCTTGTGTACGTCTATTTCTCAAAGGATGAACTAGCACAATGTTTAGCATATAGCGAGCCTTCACAGGCTTGAGGGTTAGTTACTTTTTTTTTTTTTAAATGATTCTGTTAGGGTTTTAGAAATGTTTCTCAGTAAGTTTGTGTTGCCATGTACCTGATTTACTCAGGATCATCAAACACATCAAAATCTTTCCTAAAACAACTCCTTTGCTATAAGAGGAAGGACCTTATTATGACATCAAAAATGTTTAGTTGGGGCTATTGCTCAATTATGTTAATTGCAGTCATGTTGCTTTTGGTTATAAAAAGTCATCTCCTTTGGAAAAGGTTGGCCAATAATGTGAAAATATACATATGCTTAGAGGCTTAGAGTCAGATTTAGAGTCTAGTTCAGTTTCTGCCTCTTACCTGCTAGATGACTTCTACTTTCTGAGCCACTTTCATCTTTTTTTTTTTTCTTTTTTTTTTTTCCGAGTTGGAGTCTCACTCTGTCACCCAGACTGGAGTGCAGTGGCCGCTTCCGGCCACCGCAACCTCGACCTGCTGGGCTCCGGCGATCCTTCCGCCTCAGCCTTCCGAGTAGCCGGAATTACAGGCATGCGCTACCACGCCTGGCTGTATTTTTGATTTATTGTAGAGATGAGGTCTCGCTGCCCAGGTGGGTCTCGAACCCGTGGGCTCAGGCAATCCACTCACCTCAGCCTCCCAAAGGCGCGGGATTACAGGCTGAGCCACCGAGCCCGGCTCATCTTTTTTTTTTTAAATAAGATGAGGAAGTTAGACAAACTGTTGTTTAACATCTCTTCTACTTTTACTCCTTAATCAGTGAATCATTTATTTGATACTTATTCTATATGTCATCTCATCTAGATTTTGACTCATTGGGGCTAGAACTGGGTCTTTTTAGCATTGTGGTCATTGTCCAAAGTACTCATAGTAGACATTTTTCAAATATCAATTTATTTATGGCTCTTGTGACTGTCCAAATTCTTGGAACACTAAAAATGTCCACTTTTGCTTGTACTTAACTGGATATTTTAATGTCCCTATTTTTATGTATGTTAATCTTTTGTTTTAGTTTTTGTATCTGTTTATTTCCTTCTCTGATTTTCTTTTATAGCTTTGACACAGACCTACTAGATCAGAGCTTTTTAATGAGTGAGAGTCTATCATTAAACTGGTTTAGTTAGACCATTTGAAGATGAGAAAAGAAGAGATCTTGGCATGACAGTAAGAAGTTTGACTTTATGTCAAGCATTTGAGATAGCATTGACTATAGGAACTTTTTATTATATAGCATTGTCCAACATCACAAGTAATTTACCTGGCTCATTAAAGTTCTGCATTTTCTTTGGAATATGGAATACATACCACCATCAATTGCACTAGCTTCCTCTAGTGGTGATTGGAGTTTAAATATGAGAAAGAGTACAGTTACAGAACAATTTTACTCAGGGTAAGAAGCATATGAACCCATTTTGGTGATCATGTTTATCTCAAGGGTAGCTGACACGCTAGTTTATACTTTCAAAAATGGAAAGATTTGTAAATATACCTCATGCTGTCCAATATATGCTGCCCTTGATTTTTACCTCTTGAATTGGATAGTTAGTCAGGATTGAATATTTAAGCAGGGAGAGAAACTAGAGTGACATAGATTTATCCATTGCATAGTAGAATTATTAATATTTCAGGACTTCCATTTTTCCAACTTGGACATCCAAGACACCCTCAAATACCTGTCTATCAAAAATAGCTCTAACAATCCTCAAAGTTGACTTGACTGTCATGTGTCAGCATATTCCAAGAAAAAAAAACTATTCCTGGTGCAGAACAGCTACAACTGCCAAGCAGAATGGGATTTTCTGCAGTGCTATATCAAGGTAAATACTACAGTCGAAACTCTGGAAACTTAAAGGGTTAAAAAAAACATTCTGAGGAAAACAAAGTTCTATCCAGATAAAAGTCACTTAAACCTGGAAACTTACTTTCTAGATTCAATTATCTTTCTTTCTTTTTTTTTTTTTGAGTTGGAGTCTCACTCTGTCACCCAGACTGGAGTGCAGTGGCCACTCCTGGCCACTGCAGCCTCGACCTGCTGGGCTCCGGCAATCCTTCCGCCTCAGCCTTCCTAGTAGCTGGAATTACAGGCACGCGCTACCATGCCCGGCTGATTTTTTAATTTTATTGTAGAGATGAGGTCTCGCCAATTTACCCAGGCGGGTCTCGAACCCGCGGGCTCAGGCAATCCACTCACCTCAGCCTCCCAAAGGTGCGGGATTACAGGCTGAGCCACTGAGCCCGGCTTCAGTTATCTTTCTCAAGTCAGTATTTTCATACCTAGTTATGTAACCAAAAAAAAAAAAATAGCAATAGAAAATGAGATACATTTTATGTTTATTTGAGGGCCCCAGAGGCCAGACTTAGTCTTCCAAGAATGGAGGAACTCCTATGCAGATTCACACCTGCCTACCTAGAACACTGTGGCTAATTATGTATCAAGTGTTTTTGTGTCATAATTGTTGGTTTCTTTTTTAATGATTGAGCAATGCCTTTATTTATACCAAGACAACACTCTAATACTCTAGATTTGGCCTGTAGATATCACCATATACTCTTTGCAAATCAACCTGAATATAACCCTGCGTCTGACTTTAATATAAAGACGATACTACATTTTTTTTCCTACTGTTCCTCACATTGACTTGGACTAAAGAGAAAAGACCATGTCCAGGTCAGTGATTGCTTCCGCTTTAAGTGTAGCATCCTAAAACAAAATGTTATATTCAAGAATATAAATCAATGTAGTATATTAGCTAAGAATATTTACTAATATTATTTCAGATGACATAATAAAGGGCACACAGTATAGCCATATTAGGTAATGATAAAAACCACATAATGTAGAAAAAGGAGATAATTTCCCCAGAAAGAACTGAGTACAAGATTGGGTTAAACTACTTTTTTAGAAATAAAGGGGGGGTGGTGGTAGGAGAACAGGGTAAATGGCTGATTTCATCAAATGAAAACCAAATGAAATCACACACACACAAAAAGATCACTGAAGGGCAAAGCACCTGTCTTGTAGTTTTGGGGTGAGATTGTGATTAATGCAATGAGGACTCGTTACAATACTTAACAATAAATTAATGGATTCACTCTATAACCCCATCACCTCCCTCTTCCTTCCTTCTGCCAGGGTCAAGAGTCAAGGCAAATTTATACACTTTACTAGTTGTCAAAATGCTTGGCAAATAAGTGGTGTGCTCAATATTTATTTCTTGAATGAATGATTTGTAATTTTACTAGCTCACAGTAAAGATAAAGGTTATTTTTTAAAGAAACAGATATAAGTCTGAGTGTGAAATTGTGTGTTCTTTTAAAATCAATGGCTTTTCAAAAGCTATTGAAAGTGGGCATCGAGGGGGTTTTGGGGTTTCCAAATATGAGAGTTTATTGTAAAAGTTGTATATTTTCTTTTTTGGTCCTACATGCACTTTAAAGTATTCTTGTGCTCATTTTATCATGAAAATGGAATTCTTGTTTGCCAAGTTGTAGGTAGGACAGCTGATTCTATTAAATAAGAAAGTAGAGTTACCAGAACCATTCTCAAGGCTGTATGGAGTCAGGACCAGAACCTGTATTTCTTGACTTGTATCTCCAGGCTCCTTGTTTGTGCTAACTGTTCTCAAACTGAACCAGGAAACTCCAGGGGATGTGCTGGTTCTACAGGGCCAGGAGGAGTTGAGCCAGCAGAACTTCGGAATATTCTCTTTTACTTCTGACCATGTACTTCATTCTATTTTTTTAAAGTTTTCATAAAGATATAGTTTGAAGAAAAATTTATAGGAATTTTTCTACCATTCTATAGTGCCTTCTTCATAATATAATGCAAGGTAGAAAGTAAACGAGATGAGCTAAATGAGTTTCATAGTCCGAGTGGCTGTATTTCAATCAAATATTTTATCCACATACTTCCTCTAGTCATTTTATTGAAGTGTTTCTAAAGGTGTGATTTCTACTTAACACTTCAACTTCCTCTCTTCAGACAAGTTAACCTAAACCAAAGGGCTGGAGGCAATGAGGATTATAGTTGCCAGGGAAAATTGAGTAAGACTGCCAAGAGATTCAATTACAGAATTATCTGTAATTTTACTGTGTTCCAGGATTAGAATGTATGTCTTAGAGATCAAGATATTATATCACAAAAGCACAGTGGCAAAACCAAATTCTCCATTAAAGAATCTCGTTAACTAACAGGAAATAAACATGTTAGCCAGAATCTCTATTCCGGTAACCTCTCCAAAAATTGGTATACATTTATCCCTCAACTAGACCTCACTTTCTCAAGATATGTAAAAAGACCATTTATTTATTCGGAAGCCGTTGTGATGAACATAGTTTAAAGCAAAGTGATATGTGATTAATTTCTTTGTCCCCCTCAAAGAATGCTGCCAAAATGCCCATTCATGCCTCCCAGATTTAGTGCCCTGGAAAATTGTGTACATATTCCAGATGTCCACCCTGCTGGACTCTACAATTCTATGTTGGTCACCCTCTTTTGTTGATAAACTTTTCCTAAGATAAATCAATATCACTGACTATATAAGTAGTCATTATGAACTAAGTTCATAATGTTTCTGTTGGAACTAGGAAACATTTTTTTCCTTTATTTTGGTTGTGTAATTTATTTCATTCTGTTTATCCCTGTGCTCATTCTAATTCTTCTAAATCTTTTCCTGAAAGATGAACAACCTACAGGAGTAGTGTGTGTATTCCCATACTCCCCCACTCTTTCCAAATACCATTACCAGCATGCTTTCTATTTATTTACTCAGCCCAGCGCTGCTGTGTTTCTGTAGCATTTTAGCCAAGGGAGAGAGGTCAATCCAATGAAGTCCATGGGCTCAGTCTCTAGAAATTCCATCACTGGCTCTGATCTATCTGTCCATCACTGGTTCTGATTTTCAAGGCTCAAATGTGTTTTGTTCTATAATGTGTTTAACTGACCTCCAAACCTAGAAATGACTGATTGTTCTCCATTTTTGCCTTTTCTGTAACCATGTTTACATACGTATTGTCATGGAGCTTTTATTAAAGGATCAAGACTTACTATTTTTGTATTCTCAGCAACTTTAAAATTATTTTTGGACTCATCGAGTGATGGTATGCTCTGTCATATGACCTACTGCACATAACTGGCCTGTACCCTGGGTTCGTTGCATAGGGCTTGTGCAGGCTCCTCTCTATTTGCTCTCTCCATCAACACCATATTTTCCTTCTCTTTTCTGATCTTTAGCCTTCTCTTTAGCCTTTGGCCAATAAGAGTCACAACCAGAAGATAGTAGGATGGAAGGAAAAATTGGGTCAAATTCTTTCTTTTCTGTTCCTTCCCTCTCTGTTCTGGTACTATTTCTGGAAATAACTTTAGCCTCTGGCAGGCAGCCCCTTCTCCATATCTAGAGCTCTTACTGAGCCCTTGTAATCATATTTTGTTCCTTTATTCCTTTAGATTAAAAGTGGTAACAGCTTCCTGCTCTTGCTAATCTCTGGGTACCTTAACATTCTTTGATTGGTTCTGATTTCCCATTGGTTCTGTACATAAACACGGGACAAGAAAAAACAGAATTTATGTATTAAAAAGTGTGTATTTATTCTTACATGTTTCAACTTTAGTCACCTTCAAAGTACTCTCTGTTTGATGCAATACACCTACAGAGATACCTTTTTCATTACTCAAAACAGTTTTTAAATTCATCAATCTTGATGCCTTTGAGTGCTTCTGCCATTTTTTTTTCCATCTCTTCCACATTGATAAAACGTTTCCCTATGAGGACTTTTTTCATCTGTGGAAATAACAACTCAAAAAAGTCGCTCAGGACAAGATCAAGCAAATAGGGAGGGTGAGGCATGGGGGTCATGCCTTTTTTTGGTTAAAAACTACAGAACACTCAGCACAGTGTGGGCAGGATTTTCCCTTGTAAATCACCCATTATGAAATGGGCAAACATGGTGAAAGGATCTCCAAAAAAATTCACTAAAGCTAAACACAACCACTTACAACAGCCCTAGCTGTTAGCTGTTATACTGATGCTGATGGGTTCCTAGAACACTTACCTACTGGGGGAAGCCAGTGCCCTCCAAAAAATAATTCCTGTTTTTATTGGGCCCCTCTAGTAGTTCTGTTAAGTTTTCCCTTAATTAACTTATTTTATTTATACCGGCTGTGGGATTTCTCTGTCCTGCCAAACTTCTCAATATCTTACTAGTTATGATATAATACCCCAATGTCTTGCTGGATCAGAAGTCCTGCCTAACTCTTGCCACCTAACCTTTTTCAAGGGCAGTGGATCTTACTCTTTACCCTCCCTACCTTTGGCCATCAATGGACCTACAAGCAGTCTGCACTGCCCATCTGACTTTGAATATCAACTGGCACCTGGACATCTGTTGCCGTAGTCTGCCTGCCACTTTGGACACCTCAGATTCACAATGTCCTTAATATGTTGTGCTTTGCATCTCCTTTCAGAGGCCAGTTTATTGTCAGGATTCATTTTTCCTACTTTTATAATTTCTAGAGTCCTTTTTTTTCAATAAGTTGAAGTCATGAGGGCAAAGCTTTCTATACAGACTTATTTTCATATCTATCTTGCCTATTGTGATATGTCTGCTTTGAGAGAAAGCCTGAAGAAAATGTCTCTAACTTACATGTTTTTTATCATTGTCCTTGGTAAAACTTGAGGCCGGCATTAAAAGAACGCATGCTCTCTATGAAGCAGGAATGGAAAAAGTATCTTATTGTTGAATTCCATATCCCCATAATCATTTTTAGATCACAGTGGCTATTTTTTTATTATACCTAGTTTAAGTTAAAATTAGTTTGATATAAAATTGTTACCTTACAGTCATACTTTCCAAATATATATATAAAAGAGGCTGCCTGTCCTTGTTTTGTGCCATGGTGCCTGTACTTTTGCTGCTGAAAATAGCATTGGCGCTCATTCCTGGCACATTACACTGCAAGCTTCTATCTAATATGCTGTCCACACTCACCCTGAAGTCCTTTTCATCACTGCTGCTTTCCAAGTATTTCCTTCTAACTGAGTATCTGTGTCTCACTTTCCACAAAGCAAATCATTTTTCATTTTCAAGGTTGACACACATCCTTCTACCACGCTTTGTCTCTCTAGAAACCCTACTTTCCGTTCCTGAGTGGTAATTGTGTGTGTGTGTGTGTGTGTGTGTGTGTGTGTGTGTGTGTGTAAAATTCATGTTTCTCCTTATTACAAAAGCAATGCATATTTATTATAGGAAAGCACTGAAAGAAAAAGACAGTCTAGAATCACCATTGAGAGACTATTGTAGATAAAAATTTTGTGCAACTACTTTGATTACATCTATAGATTCTTAGATAAAAGTATAGAGATATAAAACAAAACTAAGATAACTGAATATATGTTATTGAGTGACTTTTTTTTTTCATTCCCTGAATGAAAAAAGTCCTCAAAGGAAAGGTTTTGTCGATGTGGAAGAGTTGAAACAAAAAATGGTAGAAGCCTTATAAAGGTATCAAAATTGACAAGTTCAAAAACTGTTTTGAGCAGTGGAAAAAGCATCTTGATAGGTGTATTGCATCATACAGAGAGTACTTTGAAGGTGGCTGAAGTTAAAATATGCAAGAATAAATGCACAATGTTTTATAAATAAATCCTGGTTTTTTTAGGGCCCCTTGTATAACCTTGAAAATATTTTTAGATAACAGAAAAAGTATCTTCAGATAGCAGGCCCCTTCATAGAAAGACTCCCCCAGAGAAACAGAATCTATTTATAAAAAATCGTATATGTATCCTTACATGTTTAAACTTCAGTCACCTTCAAAGTACTCTCAATTTGATGCAATACACCCATCAAGTCACTTTTTCCATGGCTCAATATAGTTTTTGAGCTCATCAGTTTTGATGCCTTTTAGTGCTTCAGCTGTTTTTTGTTTCACCTCTTCCACATCAGCAAAACATTTCCCTTTGAGGATATGTTCATCTGGGGAAACCAAAAAAAAGCCACTTGTATTGATACCAAGTGAATAGAGAGAATTGGGGAATGGGCTTCATGCCATTTTTAGTCAAAAACTGCTGAACACTCAAGTGGTGTCAGCAGGTGTGCTCATAAATCACCCATTATGCAGTGGACAAATGCTTTGAATCTTTAAAAAAAAAATCACTGAAGCTGAACGCAGCCTCTCACAACAATGCTAGCTGGTACTCTGATGCCAATGGACTCCTAGAACACTTACCTAGTGAAAGAAGCCTATACTACAAGGATTCACTTTCCAA
Source organism: Cephalopachus bancanus (assembly GCA_027257055.1). Lineage (NCBI taxonomy): Eukaryota > Metazoa > Chordata > Mammalia > Primates > Tarsiidae > Cephalopachus > Cephalopachus bancanus. Next base: position 5,305,779 of record JAPVLO010000012.1, read on the forward strand.
AAAATAATTGTTTTTGTGGGCCCCCTTTGTATATATTTTAGTAGGGTAAGCATAATCTTCTAAGATTTTTATAATTAGTCCATCATTTGGCTCTCTACAGTTCTGCTGCTGTTTTTCATTTGTGCAGGTCTTAAGTCAATCACCTTGTTTCCTTGTGTATCTAGTTATCTATGACTATGTGATAGTCATTATCTTTTTAAAATGTTGATGGATATTTTCATATTGCTAGAATGGTATTGTTACTTCCAAAGCAGACCTGTATTTGTATCAGTGTAGAAATTGGGAGCACTTATTGGAAAACATCTCAAATATGGTCATAGTTTGAGGTTCCTTGACCAGTGTGCAAATGTATATAAAGACTCATCTACTCACAATTTCTTAAATATTTTTTCTTTTAATGTTTCTTCTATGCTCGGCACAGAGACAATCTTCTCTGAGATGTTCTGTGATTGGGAGTGAGGGATAGTGATTAGTTTTAGTGTGACATTGCTCTAAAGCTGTGTGGCCTTTGAGATCCCAGCTCAAAATAGAGAAGTTATCTCAATATAGAGTCTGTCATACTCAGTGATCTATCACAGGAACAAGAACTGAATACCACATGTTCTCACTTATATGTGGGTTCTGAACATTTACCACAGTACTACAAGAGAGGGATTGGCAGTAGTAGGACACTGCCAGGGGAGGGGAGGGGAGCAAAATAACATCACTAAGGGTACCTGATTCTAAACCAGAGGAAATAAGGACCAGTGGGAAGACCAAACTTACCCTACACGTAGACCACTTATGTATCTAATCGTGTGTACCCCACATCTTTAAGATAAAATAAAACTAAATAAATTTAATTTAATTTTTAAAAGACTTCTCATCTTGGGCAACCCAGTACCAAATTGATGAACCCCCATGTTCTCGAGACTACTGACCTGAAGCCTAAGTGTGCAGTACTGTAAAAATTGCTCTGGGAAAAAAAATGGAATTGCTGTGAAATTCTGTTTTCCTCCTTAGAGTAAGACTTTCTCCAATAATTTGGCCTTAAAATTCCCCATTATATTTGCAGCTCTTGTGATTAAGTTTATGGTATAGTTATGTATTTATTTTTATCTATTTTTAAATTTGTTTTTAACTAAAAAGTTAATGCAAATAACACAATTTTGTAGTATTAAGAACCAGAAGCAGCTGCAACATTATTTTTACTGAATGGATACTACTCTAAGACTTATTTTTACACCATGATCACTTGAATGTTTTTTAGATATACTTGTGCTATTTGTTTAATACTAACATTAACTGCCTTCTAAACCTGGTTTGCTCCTCACATAATTTCCCTGTTGACAATTTATTCATTATCTTCAATTTTCTTCCAGTTGATAATATTCAAATACAAACTCTCTCAAGCCTGCTTTTACTATAGACCATGCATTACTTTATTTTGATATCCTGGCATCTCCTTCTAAAAGAAAACATTTCACTACTATAAGAAGTGTAATCTGAATATAAAAGCAAAATATTTTGAAGTATAAGATGCAGTAGAATGACTTTACCCAGAGTATAACACTACAACTCACTAGTGTTGAGTGTGATATTAAAAAGGCGACTGACTTTTCATATTCATGATCAGAATGTGGAGAGGATACAAATCACTACATTGCTTGCCTGTGTTATTGATAATCTTATTCTACAACTTGATGTACGAGAGAAAACAGAAATAATATTCATGGTGGTCCTTACAGTTTTCAATTCAAAAATATCATTCTTTGAAGTACTCTGGGCTGGAGTTTGATTAGACCAGATTGATAGAAAATGTAATACAGCTCCACCAGGCAGAATAGATCCAGTGCTTTGAATGACAGTAAGATATAAAGCAGATGAAAATAGGTATAAGCCGTCACATATATCTCCATATCAAAAGATTCTTAACTCAAATGCCTCAGGAGGCAGGCTGCTAACATTAACACAGGGCAATAAGGAGTGGTGAGATTTGTACCTTGGAGGATATATACACAGCTGAAAAGCATTCAGATGTAATTTGTACAAATATATCACCTATATAAGGCATTTCTGCTGGCCAGATTTTGTGGTTAAGGGGCCAGGGTAACTGACAATGGAGATTTAATAGTAACTGAAATGTATTGAGCATGCATGTCTCAGTGATTAAAGCATTACAGGCATTAATTGGCTTAATCCTCATAATAATCCAATATACAAGAACAATTGTTATAAATCAGGACAATGATATACAAAAATTTTAATAATTGACTGAAGGTCATACTATGTAGTATGTGATGGAGCAGAAATACAAACACACATGTTCCATCTAAGCTCTCTTTACTAAGCATATTGTCTCTCCATGTCTCTGTGAGTAGCTATTTAGACTAATTAAAGTTCTATAAACAAAACTCATACTTTCTACAGATTCTCTAAAAACTCAGACATATTTCTCATCTTATAAAAGGGAGAAACTATATATAAATGATAATGTATTAATATTATATTGAAATATATTATGTTAATATAATTAATATATATTCACTTACATATACAATTACGCAGTTAAATGTAGTCAAAATTTAGCATGTGGCAGGTCTGCCTTGGCCTCTAGTCATAAATTGTTTAGATACTGAAAAACCAAACAAACCAAAAGTACAAACAAAATTTTAAAAAAGAAAAAGTCATCTCAATATAAGATAACATCACTCCTTGGATATTGCTATTTCAAAAAAGAAATATGTTCAAAGGAAAATTTTCATGCTGAAATGATAGTCTTTCTTTTCCTTCAATGAGCAGTACAAAATAGGGCACAGCAATAAAAAATTATCTGAATATGAGTATACAACATAAATAGCACTTGAATCAGCATGAATTTTATTTAATTAAAACTATTCCTTTCATCATTCAGTAAATGAAAGATTTCTTCTTAGACAAAAAAATTAAATAAGACTATATCATACATTGTTCTTCTATTTTTTGCATATTTTCAACTGAAACTTTATTATAAGACTGAATAAAGATCTTTCATACAGTCTTACTATCTATGCATATGCTCTGCAAATAATTTTATAAAGATCTGAAATATTAAATTACCCTACCTAGTTATTTCATAAAATTGCATCCATGCCCTAACATCTGTCTTTGTACCATTTATAGGTTTTAGCACATTCTTCATTTTGTGCTGTGTAGTCCTTTTTTCCATATTTATTTAAGGCATAGAGAACCAATCCTATCAGCATAATAATTTTTATCAACTATGTCAGCCTAAAAGAGCAATAAAAATGGGACCTGCTCTTTTTAAAAGGAAGGCAGAACTCAGTAAGTAGTTAGTTTCTGAAATAATTCCAAGGAATCACATGAAAAGATATAGTATGTTTGATGAATAAAAATCAATTCTCATAAGTAAATGAAAACGTATGGGAATGATCACAATTATATTTGAAATTTCTATATTGTGCATTTCATTGCAGAGAACTGAGCTAACCTTATGCTCAAATTAAAGTCTTACAGAAAAATCTTAACACAATGGAATATATGAAAACTTTTTTTTAGGATATAAGTAAAATCCTGACTTATAAATTATCTAATTGTTTACCTTACCTTGAATTTCTCTTACCCAATTTATATTACACACATATCTATCTTTTAAATCATAAGTGAAATTATGACAAGTTTCCTGTGCGTTAAATTAATTAACTTATATGTGCATTGCTGAAATATTTTTGTGATGCATAATAATTGGTAAATATCTTCTAAAACTGTATCCATAAATGTGCTTATATATTCATGAAATATTTATTGACCTGCACTGAAATTTTATATGAAATCATGACTTTCTTATTTTTAAAAATGAATTTAATGCAATCACCCATAAGTCATTGTTTGAAGATTTAATTTAATGAATAGCAAAGTAGAGAATTCTTGAATTATTTGGTAGTTTAAATAACTGTAAAGCCAGTGATAACTATCAACTTATAAATATGCTTATTCACATAGAAACATTACTTATGCAAATATATTTCTAATAAAACACTTATTGATGATATTTGTCACAGTTCAGTTAGAGCCTATCATTTCTTTTTAAATATACTACATTACAAGTTAAAGGAAATATGTTGTTCTTTTTGTTCAAATATTACATATGAGATGCTGTCATGAATTTACATAGGAATTGAATATCTTTCAGTTTACTTCCAAATGTTTGATATTTATGATTTATAGTGTTTTGTAAGTGTGAAACTAGAAATATTCTGTTTTACTGGGTTCTAACATTAGAATAACAAGTTAGCCTAAATGACTATAATATTTAGAGTTTTTTTATTTGAACTTCATAAATGTTTAAGCTGTTTACATATTCTGCTAAGTTTATCATTAATTTACTATCATCTTTATTCTTCATTAAATATATTAAAATAACTTTAGACACTGATATTTTATCCTATTACACACAAAAACTGAGTTTTGTCATATGGTTGCATTATAAAAAACTAAACTTGGAAATCTTAGTCATTTGCCCTTCAAATCTTGAAATACTAAATGTGCTTCCTAAATAGAAAAAAAAATCTTTTTTTCAAAACTATCTTAATGCCATACTTTTAGAGTGCTCTCAGAATGTTTGTCTGAACAGTAAGAAAATTAAATATTTAAACCACTGAAAACTAAATCTTTCTCTTTTAAAATTCAAAAACATAGTTTGAATCTTGAATAAATCCAATATTGGCATTATAATGCATCATTAAAATGTCCTTCAGTCAAATTTTCAACATACTGAAACTCATTTTTCTGCTGCAAAAACAAACCAAAAAAGAACCAGAAAATTTCCCCAAATAATTTTCTTTCCTTCCTCCATTTTATCTGTAAGGTTTTCTTGCCTCTATCTTGTCATTTATTTGACCTTTTGATACCTACTTTTTTATTTTACACTAACTTTCAGAAATATATAATCAATATAAACAACCTCTTGAAAGTATCTCTATTGTATTTTTAATTCAATTCAGTTCTCAAGACATTAAGGACTTATTTCCACTTTATCATGTACATAATATATATGATTTCATAGCCTTTTAAAAAGTTCTTCAAGTTATTTATCTTGAAGCCCTCCAAAAGTATATAATTTTGTTTGAAAGTTAGTTTATACTACACTCATGAGTTAATTCATCATTCCATTTAAAATTCTTATTAAATACCTACTATCTGCTGGGTCCTGTGCTAGATAGTGGGGATAAGAGCCATACAGTACAGATACTCATAGAGATAAAATTCTAATTTTTATACATATGAAAAAAATGAAAAAATAAGAATGATTTAGGAAATGATTGGATGCAGAGATAAAATATTAAGCACTATGAAAGAGCCAGAAATAATGATAGATCAGGTTGTTTTTTTGGAGAAAATTAAAAGGGAGATGGGACATGGTACTTGATGTCAGCCTGACAGGTAGGCAATGTTTCTAATTAGAAATGCTCCATAGACATTTTTAATAGTGCTCCTTCTTTGAAAACCACTGAAAGCAAGCAAAGAAAGAGTCACAACCACACATTATAAATTGTGAGGAATATTTGCTATGTTGGACTAAGATGAGAGAAGATGAAAGAAGTCAACATACATCCATCTTTTTTAATTTGTGTCAGGTTGGAGATATCTTGACAGTTAAATGTCATAATTTTGAGAAGTGCATAACCCATTTTTTAACAGAGGAATGAGATACAGAAGTTGAGGAAAGCCTTGGGAGAGTCAGAGAAATATCCCACAATAACCTGGTTTAATACTGCAAAATGTTTTTAAGAAAACACACAAAGTGGAGCAAAGGATTAATCATAATCAGTAGCAAAAATAAGTCTGGATAAGAGCTGCAGGTGGGGAGCAGTACTGACTACCACACAATCTAGGAAACCTATCACTTACAGAGTTTCTGCCAGCCATGCTGACCTCCTGAATGACAAAAGGTAAGTAAAGATGCACAACCAGAATAGAGGACAAGGAAGATTTACTGAGGGAGATTTTAAGCCAGCCTAAATTGAAACTTGAGGGCAAGCCTACCTCACTTCTACTACCATTCCCTCAGGGCTCAGCAAACTGCTACTCCAGATAAAATTGCCTCCACTTAGTAAACAGAGAGGTACTAGCACACAAAAATAAGAAAAGAACAAACAAAATACAGATGATGAAATTCTACCAAAAGAACAGTTCATCCCAGAACATGAAAAAAAATCTCAAAGCACGATCCATAAAAGATACAAACACCATAACCCCTCTAGTGATTACAAAAATGTGAAAAATAGACACAAAAGAAAACAGAAAAACCAAAGAGACAGCAAAAAGAGAAGAAAAACAAGCTGGCAGAGCTCAGGGGAAAAAATGGAAGAAAAAAATAAAATCCTTATTAAAGAGATGAGCTACTTTGGAAGCAACAAAATACAAAATAAACAAGAGTGTAATCATATTTAGAAACATGAAGGACAGACTTGAGAAGATTGCACAAAATGAAACAAAAAGAACTAAAATAGGAAAGCAATTAGAGAAGAGATGATTGAGATGGAGACAAAGGCATCAACATAGTGATAAAATGTGATTCTGAAGAAAAAATATAAATATGGAATAGGCATAAAATATTCATCATTACCCAACTTGTCCTTCAAGCATTGGCTAAAGATAGGTGATCGCCTGCATGCAATAACTAAGGAAATACAGCATACAGAACCATTCCTAAAAAAGAAACTCTTTAACAAAATGCAGTCATGAAAAGAGGAATCAAAATAAAAACTCAATGGAGAAACCATGATAAAGCAAATTAAATATAGAACCAAAATCACCATGTGAGAATTACAGATATAGAACAGAATACAATTGTTATAAATCTTAAAAATGTAAATTTTATATATATATAATATATATATAAATTTTATATATATAGTTAACAATAAAATTGTATGTATTGCCTGTCTTTCACATTAGGAAATATATAGATAGTGCTTAGTGTTGAAACAAAAAGGTTTTTAAAGTTCTATTATTTTAATTTCTCATAACTTTTAATCATTTTTCCTTAGAAGAGTCACTTCGAAACTATATAACTTTTTGTATTTTTTTTTTTTAATTTTAGAGTTGTGGGGCACAATTGAGTATTTACTCCATAAGAAAGTTGCGGCCAGGCTCGGTGGCTCAGCCTGTAATCCAGCACTTTGGGAGCCCGCGGGTTCGAGACCCGCCCAGGCAACTTGGTGAGACCTCATCTCTACAATAAATCAAAAATTAGCCGGGCATGGTAGCGCACGTCTGTAGTTCCAGCTACTTGGAAGGCTGAGGTGGAAGGATCGCCGGAGACCAGCAGGTTGATGCTGCAGTGACCAGGAGCATGCCACTGCACTCCAGTCTGGGTGACAGAGTGAGGCTCTAACTCAAAAAAAAAAAAAAAATAGAAAGTTGTGTGCAGTTTGGGCCTCTAGTAGGCCCTGTCTCCTCCTGATAGTGGACCAGGTACTCAGTGTGTTGCCACATGATCCCTTCCTTCCTACTTCCCTCCCTCCCCTGGCAGTGTCCAGCATCTACCAATCCCACCTTTGGGCTCATGTGATCAGTGATCAGAGTCCACTTACGAGTGAGAACATATAATATTCAGTTCTTTGTTTCTGTGATTGATAGTTCACTTAGTATGATGGTCCTCAGCTGCATCCATGTTGCTGCAAAGGCCTTGTGTTTGTTCTTCTTTATGGCTGCATAATATTTCATTGTGTGTATGTACCATATTTTCTTTATCCAGTCTGCTTTCGATAGGCATCTGGGTTGGTTCCATGTTTTTACTATTGTGAAAAATGCTGCAATAAACATACATGTGTAGGTGTCTTTTATGTTCCTCTGGGTATGTTCTCAGAAGAAAGATTGCTGAATGGTATAGAAACTCAATTTTCAGTTCTTTGAGAAATCACCACACTGCTTTCCGCAAAGACTGAGCTAGCTTACATTCCCACCAACAGTGCAGAAGCATTCTCTTTTCTCCACAGCCACACCAGCACCTGCTGTTTTTTGACTTATTAAAGATAATCATCCTTACCAATATTGAGTGGTCTTATTGTAGTTTTGATTTGCATTTTCTCTGATGATTAGTGAAGCCGAGCATCTTTTCATGTGTTTGTTGGCTGCTTACATGTCTTCCCTTGAGAAGCGTCTTTTCATGTCCTTTGCCCATCTTTTAGTGGGGTTGCTTCATCTTTTTTTTTTCCCTGTCAATTTGTTTGAATTCCTTGTAGATCTTGGATGTTAGACCTTTGTCTGATGCATAGCTTGCAAATTTTTTTTTCCATTCCATGTGTTGTCTCGTTATTCTCTTGATCGTTTCTTTTCTGTGCAAAAACTTCATTTCGATAGGATCCCAATCAATCTTAGCTTTTGCTGCATTGGCTTTTAAGGAGTTGGCCATGAATTTGTTGTCTACTTTAATGTCCACAAGGTGTTCCCTAAGTTTTCTTCTAAGATTCTTATAGTTTGAGATTTTGCATATAAGTCCTTGATCTACATTGAGTTAATTTTTATATATAGTGCTAGGTAGGGGTCCAGTTTCATTCTTTTTCATGTAGCTAGACAGTTTTCCCAGCACCGCTGCTATATATGGTTTCCTTTCTCCAATGTTTGCTACTGATGGGTTTGTCAAAGATGAGTTGATTGAGGGACTGAGAGACCGTTGCTTTACTTTTGGATTCTCTGTCCTGTTTTATTGATCTATATGTCTATTCCTATGCCAATACCATGCTGTCTTGGTTACTGTAGCCTTGTAATAAAGATAAACTATATAATTATAAATAGAATAAACTGTAAAGTTCTTTATGTAAAATTTAGTAATTTATTTTGAAGAATTTATTTAAAGAAAAAAGTGTTATAACAATCTGTTACCAAAAGAATTCAGTCATTGTCATTGATATTAGACAAATGCAGGTAAGGCATGATTTTAAGACATAATTCATATAATCAAGTTCCATCTCTTTGAAAATCCACTGGAGGATAGAGGGCATTTTGAAGTTTTTAAATAAGATGAGCAGATATAGAGGAAAGAATGTTAAGAATGGGACAAAAAGAGATTAAGCAGAAAAAGAAGCAAGAAATAGCAGGAAGTGATGAGTGGAACTAATCAAGTACAAGATTCAAGATTTTTCCATGACTAAATAAAAATTGTATCATGTCAATATGTGAATATAAAAATGTTATTTTTGTAACCTACAGGTCATGAGTTTACCCTTCTTCTATATACAATTTCTGGGAATTCATCTTTCTTCACATTTTAATTTTCTTATATATAAAAATAGACTTTTTTTATGCTTAAAAAGCTTTGTTTGACTTAAAGTTATTGTAGAGAAACAGTTGAGAAATCTATGCATGAAATAAATTGAATATAAACAGATATTCTTTTTTAATGCTTATTTTAAAGATGTGGGGTACAATTCAGGGTTAGGTATAAAAATGGTCGTTGTACGGGTAAAGCTTGGGCCTCACTTTGTACACCTCTTCACCTGGTTTGATGAAATGTGCCCTCCCCTCCCTCCCCTGACAGTTTCCCACTACTCCCAATCCCTTTCTTGTAGTAGTATAATTGTTCAGAGTTCGCTTATAAGGTATTCTTATTGGTCAAGCCCTAGTGTCAAGTATATTGCTGTGCCCATGTTGAAAAATGCTTTTTTAAATTTTTTTTAAAGATGTGGGGTACAATTCAGGATTAGATATACAAATGGTCATTGTACAGGTAAAGTCTGGGTCTCACTTTGGACCCCACTTCACCTGGTTTGAGATCAGATATGCTTATTAATGTTATGTGTCCCCTCTGCTCCCCCAGTAGTGTCCCGCTACTGCCAATCCCTTTCTTTTAGTGTTATGGTAAATGTTCAGAGTCCACTTATGAGTGAGAACATATGATACTCAGTTATTTCTTTCTGTGATAGATCACTGAGTATTATAGATTCTAGATCCATCCAAGTTGCTATGAAGTCCATGTGTTTGTCTTACATTATGGATGCATAATATTCCACTGTATATATGTACCACATTTTTATATCTGGTCCAGTTTTTATGGGCAGCATGGTTGGTTCTATGTTTTTGTTATTGTGAATAGTGCTGCAATAAACATGCATATGCAGGTATCTTTTTTGTAGAGTGATTTAAGTTCCTCCAGGTATATTCTCAGAAGGGGGATTTCTGGGTCATATGGAAGGTCAATTTCTAGTCCTTTTTCCATAGAGGTTAAACTAGTTTTCATTCTTACCTGCAGTGTAAAGGTGTTCCCTTTTCTCCACTTCCTGGCCAGCATCTGTTGTTTTTTGTTTTATTAATGATAGTCATTCTTACTGGGGTTAGATAGTATCTCAATGTGGTTTTGATTTGCATTTCTCTGATGATTAGTGAAGCGGAGCACTTTTTCATGTGTCTGGCTGCCTGTATGTCCTCTTTGAGAAGTGACTATTCATGTCTTTTGTCTACTTATTAATGGGGCTGTTAAAAACAGTATTACCTTTTAGGTAAGAACAGATTTTAAAAAGTAAAAATGCATTTATTCTTTGGAAGTCAAAAATACAGCAAAGAGAGTTATATAAATGCAGTGATTGATTTTATGAACTTGTAGAAAATACAAACTAGAAGATTTTAGATTTCTATTGTGCTTTAACTAAAGACAGTTCTCTCCTCTGAATATTTTAATACAATTTTTCTCTTGATATACATGTACCTGGAAATCAGATTTAGAATTATAGAATGATGTCCCTGAATATCTAATTAACATAATTTGTTTGCTAGGTAATAAAGAACCTGTAAATTTCTGTCATTTAAGAACTTAATCTTTCCTGTTTGTTAGAAGCAATTTAAAACATAGAATAAAGCTGAAAGAATTATACTCATCACTTAGATTTTATAATTAACACAACACTTCTTTTTCACAAAGCTATTCGTCTATCCATCCTCTATCCATTGATCTACCATCTTAGTTTTAGTGCATTTTACCCTTCGTCCCCAAACACTACAGTGTGCATGTCATTTGCTAGCATTCAATATTCGTTTACAGTTATTTGCATGTAAAATTTATATACAATAAGTGCACAGGTCTAATTGTGTCATTCACTAACCTCTGAAAGTAAAAAATGCACCTTTATAACCCAACAGCATTAAGATATAAACATTTCATCACTCAGGAAAGTTTACTAATATCCCTTTCCATTAATCCCTATCCCACATCCACCATTCAAAGGCAACCTCTGTCGAAAGTATGTCTCACTATTGATTAATTTTACCTTTCTCAGGATGTTAGAAAAATAGATTCACATAGTAAGCTTTGGCAGAAGGCTTCTTTCTTTTTTTTTTTTTTGAGTTGGAGTCTCACTCTGTCGCCCAGACTGGAGTGCAGTGGCCGCTTCCGGCCACCGCAGCCTCGCCTGCTGGGCTCCGGCAATCCTTCCGCCTCCGCCTTCCGAGTAGCCAGAATTACAGGCGCGCGCTACCACGCCCGGCTGATTTTTTGATTTATTGTAGAGATGAGGTCTCACTGCCCAGGCGGGTCTCGAACCCGCGGGCTCAGGCAATCCACTCACCTCAGCCTCCCAGAGGCACGGGATTACAGGCTGAGCCACCGAGCCCGGCCAGAAGGCTTCTTTCACTGGATGATAGTGTATTTGATTGTCATCCCTGTAAGTGTATATTGTAATGTCTATAAACAATATTTTAATGAGAACATAAAAATTAATGGAATATTCTATTTCTAACTTTATTAGAATCTTGATACAACACAAGAAACAGAAGATGAATTTATGTGCCTCCTAAAATCTTTACACCAGTGAAATATGTTCCACACTTGAAGAAACAAAAAAAATCAGTATTAAAACCTGACTTTATTGTCTTGTTCTATTGTTAGATGAATTACCTAACTTTAATAGCCTCAGATTGCTTAACTATCAAAAGAATAACAATATATATCTCACAAGATTATTGTACTGAATAAATGAGAAAACATATGTAAAAAGCTTTGTGTAATACCTAGAATATAGGAAAGATGAAATAACTGGTAGTTATTGTTATTACTATTATGAGTAGAAATCTATCAATCAATAATATGGATAAGTAATCATATTAAATGTTAACTTTTATTGAGTCCTATGTACCAGTCTTCTAAGTGAATTAATTCTTTTAATACAAAAGCGGTGAGGTAAACACGATTATCTCCATTTTTATATAATGAAAATGAGATACAGAGAGCTCAAGTTACTTTTTCAGAATGTGCACTAAGCAATAGAGCAAGGTTCCATATTCAAGCAGAATTCTCTTGATGTCTAGGTCACATTGCCTCTTGGTAATTTAGTAGTGCTCTCTAGTAAACAGGTATAGGGGAGTGGTAGTAGTCGTAGTAGAGTAAGAACTGTGAGTAGCAGTTACGGTATTAGTGTTGCGCTGATATTAGGAAAAATGGAAAAAAGCATGACAGCACCAAATCTCAGAGTGAAATAAGAAAGAGACTCTGCCGAGCACAGTGGCTCACGCCTGTAATCCCAGCACTTTGGAAGGCAGAGATGAGAGGATTGCCTGAGTCCAGGGGTTTGAGACCAGCCTGGGCAACTTGGCGAGACCTCATCATCTCTACAATAAAGCAAAAAATTAGCTGGTCATAGTGGCACACACCTGTGGTTCCAGCTACTTGGAAGACTGAGGAGGAAGGATCACCTGAGCCAACAGGTTGAGGCTGAGGGTGGCCGTGAGCATGCCATTGCACTCCAGCCTGGGTGACAGAGTGAGACTCTGATTTTTAAAAAAAGGAAACTCAAATTAAGAAAAAGGAGGAGAAAGAGGAAGAGGGGAAAGAAGGTAGGGAAGAGAAGAAGGGAAACAATAAAGTCAACTTTAATTATTTCCTAATTTGCCTATTTACAGTTCTATCTGTAAGTTCATTATTTATGAAAGGGTAGCTTTAGAAGTTTTTCAGTTCACATGATACCGTTTCCTGGAGTTACCAGGCCTACTTTTCTTTCATAGTTAAGGAGGCATGGAAGATCTAAAATTGCCTAATAAAAGAAATATACTTTATTGATTTATCTTCATTTTTATTGTCTTTTAATACAGGTTTTTTTCCTGATTGTATAAATAAAATGCTCCTATTTATAGAAAAACTTCAAGGTATGGAATAAATCAAATTCGAAAAGATATCATTCTTATTATAATCAGATTATCTGAAAATAATACTGTAATTATTTTATAAATACATATTGAAAATATATCCCATAACAAATTACCCCAAGACATACCGATTTAAGACAATAGCAATTATTATTTACAGCTTCTGGGGGTCAGAAACTTGGGCATGGCTTAGATGAGTTCTCTGTTTAAGGATCTCTCACAAGGTTGCAGTCAAGTTTCAAATAGAGCAGGAACCTTTCCAAGTTCACTTAGTGTTTGTCGATAGAATTCAGTTCCTCGCAGAATGTTGAATTGAGGCCCTCAATTCCTCAGTAGCCATTGGCCAGAGCTTATCCTCAATTTCTTGCTACATTGAATTCAATGTGCTACATTGAAGCTCATAAAAGAGTCTGTGAGCAAGATGGAGGTCAAAGGCTTATGTAACGTGATCACAAACATGACATTCCACCACCTTTGCTGTCCTCTATTTACTAATAATATGTCACTAAGTCTAGCTCACAGTCAAAAATAATGTAAATACTAGGAGATGGAGGTCATTGAGAATCACCTTAGAAGTCTGCCTAGTATCGCACAAATAACCTAATTTTTACAAAATTAATATCAGACTATAAAATTGCTTTTCTAAGTCTATTTTATTCACTTATAAATATACTTTGAATAATTTACAATACAACTGAACACATAAAATAATTTAAAAGCCTATATAACATTTTATCATATGGATGAACAGTAATACCACCAGCTCTCTCTTCTTAGTGATTATTAACATAGAGTCTAGAGATGGGTTGCCTAGATTAGAATCTTGGTTTCACCATTTAGTATTTGTGAGATTGTGAGCAGTTACTCAACTTCTTTATAACTCTGTTTCTTCATTGGTAAAATGTGGATAGTAATAATACCTACCTCACAGAATTGAGAAACGTGTCTGACACATAGTAAGCACTCCACGAATGTTATTATTATTTTCCTTTTCATCATCAGTAGTGTTATTATTCCAGTTATTAAAATGATGCTGTGACAATCCTTGGACATGGAGTTTTACTCACCTCTCTAATTATTACCCTATGATAAATTCCTAAAAGTGAAATTTCTCAGCCATAGAATATACGCTTCTTAATAACATTGTCAAATTACTTTTCAACAAAGTTATATTACTTTATCTTCTCAGCAGAAAATGAGTGTCTGTTTCTTCACCGATTCTTGATAATTTCATCTTTAATAACTGATGATAAATTGAAAATTAAGAAATGCTATTGCGTTTTCACTTAAATTTATGTATCCTTATTAATGCTAAAGTTTTTTAATCTGCTTATTGGCAATATCAATTTCTTCTTTTTTAAATTATCTATTTACATTCCTTCCCATTTTAAGAAGAGTATATTCTTTGACTCATTACTTTATAATTATATACTTGTATAATTTGAGTGCCTCTGGAAGTATTGACGCAAAAAGATTTTAGCAGTCTTTCAGCCAGATAGAATTCATTCCCCATATGGGAGGAGAGACCTGAGAAATCTCTGAGGAATTCACCCTTTCCCTCTGGTAAAGTTGTGCATTTGACTCCACTCTTGAAAAACAGACATAAAAGCATTGGTTTTCTTGTTGCTGATACCTAATAAAGGCAATACGGGTTTCAGGGCCCCAGCAACAAGCTCAATGGCCTAGCAGTCTCAGGAAGTGCTTTTACCAAGTCAAAGAATATAAGAAACTGAACCGTGATGTGGTCTGTAAAAGCCTCAAAAAGGTATTGCCAACCTGGAAGGACAAGATAGATGAGACATCCAAGAGCTAAAATAATGACCAAAAAGAGGCAGAAATGAAATCAAAGAACATAGGAGTGGAAGATGTATTTGAGGGCCAATCTCAAAACTATGACCTATGTCATCTGGCATTTGCCTTGTGTACAAATGACCCAAGATGTATATGTAAAGTTGAAAAAGCATATGGCACACACAATTTCCAAGAGGAAGGGCTTCCCTGCTCACCTTTGTATGCAGAGTGCTATATGCACAACGCCAAACTCATTAATAGTTGCTGAAGCGCCAGGCTCAGTGGCTCAGCCTGTCATTTCAGCACTTTGGGAGGCCGAGGCAACTGGATTGCCTGAGCCCTCGGGTTTGAGACGCGCCCGGGCAATTTGGCGAGACCTGTCTCCACAATAAAATCCAAAAAATGAGCCGGGTGCAGTAGCACACGTCTGCAGTTCCGGCTACTTGGAAGGCTGAAGCAGAAGGATTGCCAGAGCCCGACAGGTCGACACTGGGATGGCTGTGAGCGTCCCACTGCACTCCAGCCTGGGCGACAGAGTGAGACTCCAACTCAAAAAAAAAATTGGGTGCTGAAAAAATATTACCAGTTTAACTAAAGAATGAAAGCACAGTCAGGGAAAGGTATAGACGAGACCAGTAACGCTACATGGATGCATGAAGGAAGAGAGACATAGACCGATGATGGGTGGCAGAGTGGCTCTCAAGGTAAAGCGAGAGTAGTAGCTAGCAAACTTCCAGGAGTTAAAAAATCCATGGACGAAGGAGGTTGGAAGTACAGATGTTAGGAAACAATAAAAATGTACTTTGCCATTTGGATAAGTACCACCTCAGCCAGAGTGAGCCGCAAATTGCAGAATCCATAACAGGAAGGAATAAAGGGAATCCACTTTTCCAAGTAGATTAGTCATTCATTTACCTATTTATTAACTATATATGTGCTACTCAGTGAGTATATGAGGATGAACAAAGCACATCGTGTCTTCAAAAAGCAAACAATCGCACGACCATGATGACATAAGGAGAGAGCTTTGAAGGAGTTTCAGTGAGGTGACCTAACTCAGCCTTGGAGGTGTTGAAGGCTTCATAGAGGAGACAAGTCAACTGTTCTACCACTGACTCCCTGTATCTAGACTGGTTCCTAGTAAATAAATAATCATTGAATGAAAGCAAATGAATGAAGGATGCAGACACAGTTTGATTATAAATTATGGTTTTGAATAAAATGTTTCAAATTCCAGAATAGTTTCTGGCTGATATTTTTATATCTATTGGCTAGTTTCCCTGCTTGCCAATAATTTGTGGTCAGCAAATAAAAATCAATGTTAATATTAGCCTACATTGAATACAATTAGAAAGGAAAATTTACAAGAAATTAAAATGCTATGCCTTCCAAAATCAAATATTTTTCTTAGATTCTTACAGTGTTCTCAATCAAGGGCAGTTTTGCCCTTCAAGGGATAGTCAGCAATGTCTGAAAACATCTTTTTTTTTTTTTTTTTTTGAGTCAAAGTCTCATTCTGTTGTTTAGGCTGGAGGGCAGTGGCACACTCAAGGCTCCTTGCAGTCCTAACCTCCTGGACTCAGGCGATCCTTCCACCTCAGCCTCCCGAGTAACTGGGACCACAGGCACACATTACCATGCCCAGGTAATTTGATTTTTTATTTTTGTAGAGACCAGGTCTCGCTATGTTGCCCAGGCTCGTCTCAAACTCCTGGTCTCAAGACATCCTCTTGCTCAGCCTCCTGAAGTATTGGGCTTATAGGCAAGAGCCACCGTCCCTGGCCTTGAAAACATTTTTGACAATCAGAACAAGAGAAACACTGTGGCATCTAGTAGGTAGAGACCAGAAATGCTTTAAACATACTACAGTACCCAGGACAGCTCCTGCAATGACCAAAGAATCTCAAAGTGTCAATAGATTGAGGAATCCTGAATTTTCAGAATCAAGGTCTCTGCTTATTTGGCACAGGTCATCAAAGACAGTTTTATCTTTGAACTCTTAAAATTCTTCTGACTCTCAAAGTTCATGTTTAATTACAATGAATGAATGTATTTGACTCCTTAATAGAAAAAAGTAACAGTAGGAAGCATGAAGGAGAAAATGGAGTTTGGCTCTGGGACAGAGGACATATGAAAGGTTAGCCATTTGCCTGCTGCTAAAATGAGAGGAAATATTAGAGCCAATTTTTCTCTTGTTTTCTTTCCAGAACGGAGCCTGGGAGAAATTAACAAGCAGAAAATGGTTGTCTCTGGCATTTCTCCTAACTTATCTCTCATTGAGGGTACTCGTTTTCATCTACTTCTTCATGCCTTCTCCTCATGTGTTGCCAGCTCATCTATACAGAGACCATTATTTATATTGCCTCTCCCACCTTTGTCTCCTACTCTTTCAAAACTTTTCTTAGGGTCCAGTTCTTAACAACTTGAGAGAGACCCACATCAGTGGCAACAGCTGACGATGACTTTGATGTTACTTCTTGACAATGTATTTTCGCATTTCAAAGACAAATCATAATGCTTAACCCAAAATAATTGATCAATGATGGTGAGATTTCAAGCAGTTAATTATGAGAGCTCTTCAAAGCATGACTTTAACTTTGCTTTTGTTCTTTAGAATTGAATTTGTATGGAAATGTTAACTCCATAAACCTAAGATGCTTCAACCAAAGTTAGTCTTCACCCTTGGCAACAGTACTGGCTATGGTTAACCACCAGTAATGGTTAAAATACTAAAATATTTCCATGCTGATAGATATAAGGCTGCTGCCATAAGCCTCCCGAATGCCCACAATTATCCCTGGTGACCTAACCCCACAGTAGGCGCTTCTCCATCTCCCACAATCCAGCATCTACAGGGTAAATACTTGTCCCTATTAGTACCTTCCAGCTCCAGCAGTCGTTGTCAAATTGTTTGCCTATTCCCAGCTACGACTATTGTTACATTGTTCTTATTGTCATTATTGTTGGTGGAAGTGGAGATTATCTTCTTAGATTCTAGAAAGTAATAGTAGGTGGAAGTTTCTTTTCTTTGATATTTGGCTACTTGTTTGAAAGTTTTCAAAGAGAACAGAAAACCTCAGATATGAACCAAAATTTGACCTTCCACAATAATCCTTCTTAAAGGTATATGTTTTAAATAATGAAATATACACACACACCTTTGTTCAGGAAAGTGAATTATAGTAAAACACTCATTGCAAAAATATGACTACACTGTTTGTGTCCCTTTTAAATGTGAAATATATACAGGGTTATAAATAACAGTGTAAGTTAAGCACAATTTTCTGACTCATAGGAATAAGAACTATAACATAATGATTTCACATGAAGAAAAAATAAGAAATGAGGAAATGAGGAGCATGAAACAAGTGGTTTAATTATAAGAGTACTAAAAGCATATAATCAGAGATTACAATATAGAAGCATGATAAAGAGGGAATGACATCATTCAACGTGCAAGCCATAAAATTCATTAAAAGATATGCCTTCAATTTCAAGCTTCTAAAGATACTTTTATACTGATTTCATTATTATAAGAAAAAAATTCAGTCATTACAAAAAGTAAAAAGACAAGGGAAAAAGGAATTCCAAGTCTCACCACTTAGAACAGTCATTATTAACATTTGGTGAACCTCATTCTAGATGCTACTCAATTAGTATGTATGCAGACATAAGGATAGATGTATGGATGGATGGATGGAGGGAAGTTTAGATAAGATAGATGGAAAAAATGAAGTGCTGTTACATGATATTTTATTAAAAATTTTTAAGTTGCTTTCTTTAAATTTTTACAAAGCAAAAGAATTTTTGAAGCTAAAGGATTCTGCTAAACTTTATACAAAGTTCAAAAACTTGAGTAATATTCATTTTCAGAATTTCTACTACTAATAAAAAACAGTTTATGCAAAATATTAGGTGATTACAGCATTTTTGAAAATGTTTGTTTCCCTTTGCTTGCCCCCCATTTCTTGCCCATCATGGAATATTTTGACATTAATATACTTTACTTCATTATAGCTCATTTCCCACTTCCTGATCTTTGTTAGTTGTAACTTTTTCTAAAATAACAATTACCTTCCCAGTTGTTTAAAGCTCTACATTTAAATGGGACCAAATCCAACTATCAGACTTTTCCTTGAATCCACACACAATTATTCTGTTGTTTTAAGACTGACTGAATAATTGTACATAATCTATTGACTTTAATGGACTGTGAAGATTTAGCCCAATTATGCCCCTTCTACCATGTATGCTTCCCTCCCCACATCCTCTCATTGTGATTATATCATCTTTTTTGTAATCAATGGTCAGTGCTTACCTTAATAGGATTATATAAATATTTTTCAAAACTGAGCCTTTACTACTTTTCTTTCCTGTTCATTTTTTTCCCTCAAGTTAGTAATTGCCTTGCTCTTCTGTTAATTTTTCCTAAATCTAGTATTATTTCCCACATGTCAAGTAATGGGTTAAGTCCATTTTTTCTGCTCAGAATCATTGCTGCTGGAGACCTCTGTTAATCTGAGCCAATCACCTGGTTACTCTCTAAGTCTGCAACACTCTTTTTTTTTTTTTGAGTTGGAGTCTCACTCTGTCACCTAGACTGGAGTGCAGTGGCCGCTCCTGGCCACCGCAGCCTCAACCTGCTGGGCTCCGGTGATCCTTCCACCTCAGCCTTCCAAGTGGCCGGAATTACAGGCATGCACTACCACGCCCGGCTGATTTTTTGATTTATTGTAGAGATGAGGTCTCGCCGCCCAGGCGGGTCTCGAACCCGCGGGCTCAGGCAATCCACTCACCTCAGCCTCCCAAAGGCACGGGATTACAGGCTGAGCCACCGAACCCGGCTAACACTCTTGTCACCTTTGGAATTTTCTGCGGACTTGATCCTGAGGCTGCTCTTTTTTCATGTCGGTGGCCTTGTTTCCCAAATCTCACGTCTTCTTGTTTACCTGGAGTATATTTTGAGTAAGGGAGCTTGGGAAGTAAATTTTTGAGATTCTGTGGGTCTGAAAATGTTTCTATTCCATCCTCACACCTTAAAGATAGTTTGGCTGGGCATCAGTTAGAAATTTATTTCTGAAATTTGTTTTTTAACTTTTATTTTTAAAATGTGGGGTACATTGCCGGGCTCGGTGACTCAGCCTGTATCCCGAGCTTTGGGATGCTGAGGTGAATGGATTGCCTGAGCCCGCGGGTTCGAGGTCCGCCTGGGCAACTTGGTGAGACCTCATCTCTACAATAAATCAAAAAATTAGCCGGGCGTGGTAGCGCACGCCTATAGTTCCAGCTACTTGGAAGGCTGAGGCGGAAGGATCGCCGGAGCCCAGCAGGTCGAGACTGCGGTGGCCGGGAGCGGCCACTGCACTCCAGTCTGGGCGACAGAGTGAGACACCAACTCAAAAAAAAAAAAAAAATGTGGGGTACAATTCAGGGTTAAGTATACAAATGGTCATTGTACAGGTGAGGTTTGGGCCTCATTTTGGTCCCCACGTCACCTGGTTTGAGATCAGGTACCCTTATTGATGAAGTGTACCCCTCCCCACTCCCTCAGCCCACCCCCACTACTCCCTCCCCCGGCAGTCTCATTTTCTCATTGTCTCTGAGGTTCCACCATGTGGTTGCTGCAATACCAGATGCCAGTTTGATTCCCCAGGCTTTATATGTAAATTTTTCCTACCTCTCTTAAATCTCATTGCTCTGATATGTCAGGTTATGAATTGGTGCAGGTATTTTTTTCATTCTTTTGCTGGGTACACATTGGGTCATTTCAATTTGGATAACCTTCACATGGAAATCTCCCAGAAGGTTTTTTTGAGGGTTTTTTGTTTTTAAATTCAGCAATCATACTTTCAATTTCCAAAGAGCTCTTTCTTGCTTTTCTATTGTTCCTTTTTTTAATTTTAATTTTAATTTTTATTTCTTTGTAATCATCTGGTCTGGTTTTATGAATTTAATCTCTTTTTATAGCTCTCTGAAAATTTCATCATTTATAGCTTTGCAGTTTCTTATGTTCTCTTCAATGTCACACTTTTCTCTATGTCATTTTTTCTTGTCACACTTTTCTCTATGTCATTTTTCTTTTTTGCCTAGGTTTCAGTATTCCAACTTTAAGTCTGTCCTCAAATATCCTGTGATCCCTTGTGTGTCAGGCACTTTGAAACTATGTTGGAAGTTCTGTGCTTATGCTTTGGTTTAGCTGCTGGCAATCTTCATAATGGAATGACCTCGTTGACAGAAGTCCTCTTGGACCAGTCAGTTTCTCTAGAGCAGTGATTCTCAAATCTGAGTTTACATTTTAAACCTGAGTGTTTCAGAATTACTTGGAGGGCTTCTTAAAGCAAAAGTTTCTAGGTCCTGTCCTTAGATTTTTTGAGTCAGTAGGAAGATCCTGAGAATTTTCTTTGCAATAAGTGCCCAGGTGATGCTGGTTTTGCTGGACCTGGAGCCACAATTCAATTCAATTTCCTGCCTAATAAGAATGCATCTGTTTCTAGGAGTAAAGAAAACAAATCAGACTGGGGAACTCACTCTTCAGCACAGTGTTCTCTCTAAGAACTTCCTTTTTAGGAAGATTTCCATTTCAGATCTCCATTGTACCTACCTGCAAATTACAGTTCCTCTAGTAATTTCATCAGATTAGAATACTAGTCCTGCCTATGGGTCTAACTGTTCCTTTAAAAGATTTCAACCAGATCTGGTCCTGCCCAACCAACTTCATATTCTTACCTTCTGAGATAATGTGTCTCCAATCCCTGCATTTCTCTAAGCTTCTGCAGTTTGAATCCTTATGGGCATCCTTCTCTTCAGCCACACAGTGTTCCTCTTTCCCATGCTTAGTACCACCCTTTCACCTGCTTTCCATTTCTCCTCTTTGTTAACATTTCAGCCATTGTTGTCTATTTCTATTCTCTTCATTGATAAAGATTATACTTTTAAGGAAATGTGTCATCTTATTAATTTATAAAATTTATACTTTTAAGGAAATATGTCATCCCGTTGGTACTCCATGGGGGAACAGACATAAATGCATATGCTCAATCTGCTCTGTATTATTAGAAGTCTCCCTTTTCTTTTTATCTTTTCCCTTCCCTTCTTGTTTCCTTAGGCTAGAGGAAAACAAAGCCACAGTCAATGGATGTAGCCAAAGGCATATGGTGTCTCTTTTATGGGAACAGTTCTCTCTTATCCCATGATACATCCATATGCTCAGATTGTGCTCTTACCTTTAGGGACCAATGTGACCTACTTAAGGTTCTGAAAAGAGTTATATGTCTGCTTTCTCAGCTCCTTCATTTGCTTTGATAGTATTTGGTTTACAGTTTATTATTTGGATTGTCCATATGTTCTTATTTCATTGAGAATAAATATTTTTTCTGTAATTTTTATTTGCAGTTAATATTGGTTCATTTCAAGGAATAAAACTGGAGTCGAAAGTTATATTCTTCCATCTTTAGTTGAAGTTTCCATTTCTAAGGATTTTTAATTTCCTGAGTTTTTATTTATATTAACTTGAGGTAAAAGGAAAATTAAGGACTGTGAAATTCTTCAAACCCCTGAAAAAATATTTTCTTCTAATATCTGTGCAATTTTTTTTTTCTTCTTTGATTCATTTTTTTTAAAAAAAACTTTATGCCAGCAAAATCTAATCTGAATCATTTAGTTAACTACTTGAATATTTAAGTTTACTTATTATTGAATTTAAATGAGATTTTACTTTATATAGAAATACATCTATGATAGGTAGTAAGTATACATTTTTTAAAAATTGGTGAGAATAAGCCAATAATGATATAATAAATAATTTTCTAGATTTTCTGGTGTGATGCCTGCTAGTGTTAGATACTGAAAGATACTGTCTGAACCAAACATGCAAAATTGGATCCCATCAAATGTTAGGTTCCCATTTTTGCTTCTTTTGCCATAAACAGGTCACTAGTAGGAGTATTCAAAAGGAAAATGGAAGTGTATAATAATAAAACACGCTCTTCCTGAAATCCTGAAGTTTAGGAGCTGAGTAGATAGATGCTTAACCATAGGGTTTTTTTTAAAATTTAACTTTGTCTAAATCTAATTTGTAGTTCTGACTCTGCTTTGTATTGTTTCCCTCAATATCCAGTGAAGTTCTGTGAAGCAAGAAGTTTTACCAATATCAAATGGAATTCAAGCCATGAGAAATAAACAGTTCTTGGTTATTATTTGATCATGAAATATATCAGGACCTGTGTTTTTACTAATAGGGACTTTGCAAGTTAATCAGTAATGGAGTGTAACAAAGAAATAAATCACTACATATTTAGAATGAAAACTAGGGAAATATGTAAAGAATATACAACTTATTATTTGGAGTGAATAGGTTGGGTGCTTCCATATAACATACATCATCATATATCATTTTCCTCTCACCTACTTCCGTTTTCTTTATAGCATTTTCCTTGACTAGGTCTTAGAGTCTAGTTTGTAACTTCCTTGAGGTTTCCAAAACATCTTTTCTTGTCCACCTTCTTACATCTCAAAATTTTCAAAAATTATACTATTTAAGACAATATCTATATGATACTAGAGGGACTGTATGAAAAATGAATGATTCAGGGAGGCATCGAGTTCGTCAGTCTTCAGGGTGGCCAGCAGTTTATTTAAAAATACAGGTACATCTTGTTTTAATGTACTTTACTTTACTGCACTTCACCAATATTCTGGTTGCTACAAATTGAAGGTTTGTGGCAACCCTGCGTCAAGCGAGTCTGTCAGTGCCATTTTTCACCAGCACATGCTCGCATCATGTTTCTGTGTCACATTTTGGTCACAATATTTTAAACTTTTCTTCATTATTTTTGTATCTGATATGGTGATCTGTGATCAGTAATCTTTGATGTAACTATTGTAATTGTTTGGGGGGGGTCCATGAATTACGTCCAGATAAGATGGCAAGCTTAAGAGATAAATGTTGTGTGCGTTCTGACTGCTCCACTGATAGGCTCTTACCGTGTGTCTCTCCTTCCCCTGGGCCTCCCTGTCCTTAAGCACAGCAATATTGGAGTTAAGTCAATTAACAACCCTAAAATGGGTGAAGTGAAAGCAAGACTTATATATCTCTCACTTTAAATCAAAAGCTAGAGATAGATAAGCTTAGTGAGGGAGGCAATGTCGAAAACTGAGGCCAAAAGCTAGGCTTCTTGCACCAGATAGTTAGCCAAGTTATAAATGTATAGAAAAATTTCCCAAAGGAAATTAAAAGTGCTACTCCACTGAACTCATGAATGATAAGACAGGAAATAACTTAATTGCTAATATGGAGAAAAATTTTAGTGGTCTGGATAGAATATCAAACCAGCCATAATGTTCTCTTAAGCCAAAGATGAAACCAGAGCAAAGTCCTAAATCTTTTCAATTTTACAAAGGCTGAGAGAGGTGAGAAAGCTGCAGAAGAAAAGTTTGAAGCTGGCAGAAGTTGGTTCATGAGGTTTAAAGAAAGAAGCCATCTCCATGACATAAAAGTATAAAGTGAAGCAGCAAGTGCTGATGCAGAGGCTGAAGCAAGTTATCCAGAAGATCTAGCTAAGATCATGACAAAAGATGTCTACACTGAAAATATGCTAAACAACAAATTTTCAGTGTAGACAAAACAGCTTTCTACTGGAAGAAGATGCCATCAAAGACTTTCATAGCTAGAGATAATCAATGCCTGGCTTCAAAGCTTCAAAGGACAGGTAGACTTTCTTGTTAGGGTCTAATGCAGCTGGTGACTTTAAATTGAAGCCAGTGCTCATTTACCATTCCAAAACTCCTAGAGCCCTTAAGACACATGCTAAAACACATATGCCTGTGCCCTGTGCTCTGTGCTCTATAAATGGAACGGCAGAGCCTGGATTTACCATTCCAAAACTCCTAGAGCCCTTAAGACACATGCTAAAACACATATGCCTGTGCCCTGTGCTCTGTGCTCTATAAATGGAACGGCAGAGCCTGGATGACAACACATATGTTTGCAGCATGGTTTAGAGAATACTTTAAGCCTGCTGTGGAGAACTACTACTCAGAAGAACAAAAAAGATTACTTTCAAAATATTATTGCTCATTGACAATGTGCCCAGTCACCCAAGAGCTCTGATGGAGGTTTACAAGATGATTATTGCTTTCAAGTCTGATAACACAACATTCATTCTGCAGCACATGGTTCAAGGAGGCATTTTGACCTTCAAGTTTTATTATTTAAGAAATAAATTTTGTAATGCTATAGCTGCCATAGTGATTCCTCTGATGGATCTGGACCAAGTAAATTGAAAACCTTCTGGAATGGATTCATCATTCTAGATGCCATTAAGAACATCCATGATTCATGAAAGCAGATCACAATATCATCATTAACAGAATTTAGACAAATTGATTCCAACCCTCACGGATGACTTTGAGGAATCAAAGACTACAATGGAAGAAGTTGAATGGAGGAAATAGCAGGAAAACTAGAATTAGAAGTGGAGCCTGGGGATGTATATGATTGAATTGCTGTAATCTCAAGATCAAACTTGAACAGTTGAGAAGTTGCTTTTTATGAATGAGCAGACAAATTGATTTCTTGAGATGGAATTCCTCCCGGTAAAGATGCTTTGAACATCATTGAAATGACAACAGGATTTTGAATATTACATAGACTTAGTTAATAAAATAGTGACAGGGTTTGAGAAGATTGACTCCAATTTTGAAAGAAGTTCTACTGTGGGTAAAATGCTATCAAACAACATCACATGCCACAGAGAAATCTTTCACGAAAGGAGGGGTGAATTGGTGGGACAAAATTCACTGTCCTTTGACTTTAAAGTAAGATTCTTCATCAGTAAAGAGATTACAACTCACTGACAACTCAGATAATCATTAGCGTTTTTTACCAACAAAGTATTTTTAAATTATGGTATGTACCTTGTTTTTTTAAAATGTAATGCTAATGTACACTTAATATGCAGTAGTATACAGTGTATAGTGTACAGATAATTTTATAAGCACTGGGAAACCAAAAAAACTTGTGTGACTTCCTTTACTGTAACGTCCACTT
The DNA here is from genome assembly GCA_027257055.1 of Cephalopachus bancanus. NCBI lineage: Eukaryota > Metazoa > Chordata > Mammalia > Primates > Tarsiidae > Cephalopachus > Cephalopachus bancanus. The sequence continues at coordinate 5,331,733 of JAPVLO010000012.1, forward strand.
TATTGTAGTGGTCTGGAACTGAACTCAAAATGTCTTCAAGGTATGCCTGTATGACCTCAAAAATCTTTCACATTTCTTTCTGTACACAGACCCAAACTTTTTCATTACTAAATTCTAGATGCTGAAAGTCTTGAAACCAAAATGCAATGTTATCATTCATTCTGAAATATGTCACGTCTCTCTTATCTATAGTGCCTTCATGTTTTTGTTGTTGTTATTCCCCCAAATGCATTTTTATCAGGATAGGCACTTCTTAGAACCAAGAGTTTTTTTATTTTCCTATTAAACAATAAATTTAACTTTCAAATTAGTATTATTACTAACATCTGCACAATGATTTATAGGTAACAAACCCCTAGTAAATGTTAGTTTTCTTCTTAAAAACTTATTCATCATTAGTTAAAATTATTAAGCTCCTGTTAAAACAAGAAACTCATTCTGTCTGTGATATTTTGAGTTTTCTGAGATCTTTTTAAGGAAAATAATATGGAAATGTTTGTTTTCTCAAGATCCTTTAAAGGTATACAGTTGTTTTAAAACTTCAAGAAAAATAGAACTACAAAGTGCAATTTTAAGTCTGCATGCCTACAAGTGATGACATAGCTTTGCAACTGATTGTCATGAAAATTTATCTATCTTTAAATATAGTCTAATGTATTTTTAAATATATTCTAATCGGTTTTAATAAAAAATTTACCTAATTTAGCAAATGTTCAGGGCATTCAAATTTGCTTATTGACGCACTCAGAATGATGGAAATTATGCTGAGAAATGTTTTTATGTAAAAACAGTTTTCCCGTTAGTATTCAATAAAAAATGCATAAAATGGTAAGAGGAATAATGAAGAGTAGATGCAGATGCAGTTCATTAAAAACCTGAACATAAAAAAGACTAGGTATTTTCCAACTAATGATGTCAGGAACTCTTCTATAAATAGAAATATATTTATCAATAGTGTACTTCCATACCTCAGAAGATATTTTATTGCAAAAACTAACCACTCGAGAGTGCTATTTTTTTAATCATCATAAGACTCTCCAATACAGCAATGAAATACTGCATTAAAAATAAGTGTTATTTCATCTAAACTTTATTGTTGGAGTAGAGTGTATTCTGCTAATTATTGCAAAGTTAATGCAGCTCTCAAGCAATCAAATAAATTATTAAACAGAACGTGGGACTCATGGTGTTGACATAACTGTGATAGGATTAAACCACTCATCCCCAAAATGAAACTACTTTATGTAAAAGTGCTACTGTAGGTACCAAAACTTAGATAACTTGTGCATAATTCAGAAATACATTTGAGATACTTAGAATTTTAAATCTTTTTTTTTCCTAAAATTAAAAAAAATGTAAAAATCTCTCAAGTAGTGGTATTTGAATATGTTATTGCCAGTCTATGGGAGAGACATCTGTACGCACCATAAAATTTCCAACTCCCTGATAGTTAAGCAGATCCATGTGAGATTCTGGCCAATAGATCTGAGCAAAAGGGAAATACGTGTCACTTATGGATTGAAGCTGTGGAAACCCATATGTGATTTTCCAGTCTTACTCTTGCTCTGCTGCAACAGAAGTGGCATCTTTAATGTCTTAATGCAACCTCCATTTACTTTTTTCTTGTGGTAAGAACACTTAACATGAGATCTACCCTCTTAGAAATTTTTTATGTGCACAGTACAGCATTGTTTACTATAGGCACAATGTTGTAAAGATAATCTCAAGAAATTATTTATCTTGCATAGCTAAAACTTTATACCCTTTGAACAGCAATTCCCCACTTCCTGCTCCCTGCAGCCCATGGCAACCACCATTCTACTCTTTGCTTCAATAAGTTTAACTATTTTTGATAACACGTGTAAGTGGAATTAGGAAGTGTTTGTCCTTTTGTGACTGGTTTATTTCATTTAGTGTTCTCCAGGATTTATCCATGATGTCACACATGGCAGAATCGCCTTCTTTTTCAAGGCTAATTAGTATTTCATGGTGTATGTATGCAGCATTTCTGCTACCCATTCATCTGTCCATGAATATTTAAGTTGCTTAAATCTCCTGACTATTGTGAATAATGCCACAGTGAACATGGAAGTTCATATATCTTTCTAAGATACTGATTTTATTTCCTTTCAATATAGATCTGGAAGTGGGATTGCTGGATCATATAGTGGGATTGCTGGGTTAATCACAATTCTGTTTTTAAATTTTAGAAATTTCACATTATTTTCTGTAGTGGTTGCACTATTTTACTTTCTCACCAACAGTGTGCAAGGGTTCCAGTTTCTCCACATCTTCACCAACACTTATATTTTGCTTGTTTGATAGTAGACATCTTATCAGGTGTAAGGTAATATCTCATTGAGATTTGGTTTAGTGATTGCTGAGCATCTCTTCATATACTTGTTGGCCATCTGTGTTTTCCTGATGAGATAATGACTATTTATATTCTATGCCTAATTTTCAATCAGGCTTGCTTATTTATTTATTTATTTATTTATTTATATTTAGTCATTTATTTAATGCTATTGAGATGTAGAAGTTTTTTTTTATATTTTAGATGTTAACTCCTTATCAAATATATGGATTGAAAATATTTTCTTCCGTTCTGTAGGTTGCCTTTTTACTCTGTTGATTTGTGTTTGTGGGCAGAATCTTCCACAGCTTGAGTACCTAGGTGAGCAAAGTCTTCATTAATCTATAAAGGCCATATAGCATGAACAACAAAAATGAAATCTTGGCTGTGCTAAATCACTGGAAAAAATGTGATTTTGGAAGGAGGAGGTGTAGTCTGTATTGCTCAATAATTTTTGTCTTTTCTTCTAAAATACCTAATTCATTGGCATAAAGTTTTGCAAAATATTTTCTTATTATCACCTAAATATCTGTACAATTTGTGATAATGTCATCTTTCTCATTCCTGAGACTGGTGATAATTTTTGTCTTCACTTAAGAGTAATTTTTTTTTTTTTGTCTATCTTCTCAAGCAATCAGCTTTTGTTTTTATTGCTATTTCTATATTCTTTATTGTTTTCTATTTAGTTAATTTCTACTCTGGTTTATTATTTCCTTTCTTCTGCTTAGTGTACATTTATTTTTATTTTATTTTATTTTTTAGTTTCCTAAGGTAGAAACTGAGATATTTGATTTCAGGTCTTTCCTATTTTCTAATATACGAGTTTAATGCAGTAAATTTTCCCTCAAGTATTCTCTTATTGGCACGTGTTTTGGAGATATGTTTTATTTGTATTCGGTTCTTTTGTTTGTTTGTTTGTTTGTTTGTTTTTTTGCTTTTCCTTGACCCAAAAGTGTATTAACCAAGGAATGGCTAGAAAATGACTTTTATTAGCCCTAATAGTATTTTTTACACTGAAATTTATTTGGTTAGATATTAATACAGACCCTCTAGTTTTTTAAGTATATAATTTAGAAGTATATCATTTAGTTTCCAAATTTTTAAGACATTTTAGAAATTTTTATTATTGATTTCTAAGGTAATTATATTTTTGTTAGTGAGCACACTTTGTAAAACTTGAAACCTTTCAAATGTATTAAGACTGTTTGATGGCCCAGAATGTGGTATATCTTGATAAATGTTATGAATTCTGCTGTTGTTGACAGTTCTACAAATGTCAGCTAGGTCAAGAAAATTAACATTTCTCCAGTCATCTATCACCTTAGTGATTTTTTTTGTCTACTTGTCATATCAATTATTGAGAAAAAAGTAATGAAATATTTGCCTTGTGAATTTGTCTTTATCACTTGGCAGTTCATTTTCTCTTTCATATATTTTGAATCCCTGTTATTAGGTATATAAACATATTATTTCGTCCTAATTGTTCAAATTGTTAATTCTAGCTATTAGTTCTAATCATTTATTAAGGTCTAATTATTAGTGGAAGAATTATTATATCTTTCTAATGTATTGTCCCAGGAGTAATTATGAAATGACCTTCATCAACCCTGGTGGTACTCTTTATACTGAAGTTTATTTTGTTAGACATTAATGTAGTCATTCTACCTTTCCTCTAGTTAAATATCAGATGACATATTTTCTCTAGCCTTTTATTTATATGTTTATATTTAAAGCGAGTTTCTTATAGACAGCATACAGTTGGGTCCTGCTTTTTTATCCATTGACAATCTTTGTCTTTTAATTTGAGCTTTTAAACCATCTACACTTTTATTATTTTGATGATTCAATTTATGACTGTCATCTGCTTATTTATTTATATTTGTCTCATCTTTTTTTGTCATTCCCTCTTTCTACCTTCATACATGTTATCCATCTTGTCTCCTTGGTTAGCTTAATAGCTATAATAGCTATTAATCTTTGGGTTTGCTTTATTATTAAAGTGGTTGCTTTAGAATTTATAAAATAAATATTTAACTTATCACAGTCTACCTTCAAGTGATATTATAGCACCTCATTCATAGTGTAAGAACTTCACAATAGTATACTTTCTTCTTCGTCTCATAATTGGTATAATATGATTGTCATTGTTTTACATGTGTTATGAACGCCTCACCTATATTATTACTATTTTTAAACAGTCAATATCTTATAAAAACTTAGATAATAGTAATAATAATAAACTATTTTATTTGCTCATATGTTTGTTCTTTAATCCTATTTATGGACCCATATTTCTATCTGCTATTGCTTTTCTTCTATTTAAAAGACTTCCTTTAACATTTCTTGTAAATCTCTTTTTTTCCCCTTATCTCTAGTATTTGCTCTAGATATAGAATTCTAGCTAGATATTTTCTTTCATTATTTTAAAAATTTTGGTTCATTGTCCTCTCACTTACATTTTTCCCCAATGAGAAATTTTCTGTATTTTTTATATTTGTTTCTCTGTATGAAATACATTCATTCACTTTGACTACTGTTAAGATTTTTCCTTTATTTGGGGTTTTGAACACTTTGATGATGATGTGACTTACTGTAGTTTTCCTCATATTTCTTGCACTTGAACTCCTTGAATCTGTGGGTTTATAGTTTTCATCAAATGTGGAAAACTTCAATCACTACTTCAAATATTTTTCTAATTTCCCACTCTTATTCATGGACTCCAATTTCATAAACATCAGACTCCTTGAGGTTGTCCAAGTGTTTATTGTTATTGGTTCCTTTTTAATCATTTTTTCCTAATTTGATTAACTGTGAGTAATTTCTATTATACGTCTTTAAGTTTACTAATCTGTTCTTCTGCAATATCTAATCTGCCAGTAATCTCATACAGTATATTTTTCATCTCAGAAATTGTAATTTTCCTTTCTAGAATATTTTGGTCATTTTTATATATCATATCATTGTTTAACTTCTTAAGCTTATGAAATACAGTTATAATAACAGGTAGGTTTTTTAGTCCAAACTTAAATCTATTGTATTTTTTTAATTTTTATATTAGATTCAGGGGGTACACATAAGTATTCATTACATGAACATACTATGTAGTGGTGGGGATTGGGTCTTAGGTCCATTCCCAGATAGTGAATATCATGCCCTGTAGGTAGTTTCTGAACCTTAATCTTTTACTGGTGTCCTACCCCCTTATTGCTCTTCCCACTGTCTATTATTTTTATCATTGTGACCATTTAGCTCCCACAGATGAGTGAAAACATGTGGTGTTTGGTTTTCTGTTTCCAAGTCACCTTACTTAGAATGATGATTTCCAGCTCCATTCATGTTGAAGAAAAGGACACGATTTCATTCTTTTTTATGGTTTATAATATTCCATGGTGTATATATGCCAGATTTTCATTATACACTGATCAGTTGATGGGCATTTAGGTTGATTAAACATCTTTGCAACTGTGAATTGTGCCGCAATGAACATATGGGTGCAGGTGTCTTCTTTATATAATGACCTCTGTTCTTTAGAGTAGATAGATACCTAGTAGTAAGAAAGCTGGATCAGAGGGTAGATCTACTTTTAGTTCTTTGAGTAATCTCCCTACCACATTCCATAAAGGTTGTACTAACTTATACTCACACCAAACACTGTATAAATGTTTCCTTTTTTCTACATCCACATCAACAACTATTGTTTTTTGGTTTGCTAATAATGGCCATTCTGACTGGTGTAAGATGGCATCTTATTGTGGCTTCAATTTGCATTTCCCTGATGATTAGTAATGTCGAATTTTTTTTTAATATGCTTATTGGCCATTTGCATATCTTTTTTTGAAAGCTGTCTATTCATGTTGTTTGCCCACTTTTTAATGGGGTTATTTGCTTTTTCTTGCTGACTTGTTTGATACTTTGTAAATTCCGAATATTAGTCTTTGTCAGATGCATTGTTTGTGAATGTCTTCTACCTTTCTATAGGTTACCTGTTTGCTCTGTTGATTATTTCTTTTGCTATGTCCAAACATCCTAGTTTAATTAAGTTCCACTTATTTATTTTTGTTTAAGTTGCATTTGCTTTCAAGTTTTTTGTCATAAATTATTTGCCTAGATTAATGTCTATAAGAAAATTTCCTAGGTTTTATTCTAGGATTTTCATGGTTTCAGATCTGACATTTAAGTTTTTATCCATATTGGGCTAATTTTTGTATATGGGGAGACATAGGGATCAAATGACATTTTTTGGTATGTAGTGACCCAATTTTCCCAGCGTCATTTGTTGAAGAGGGTGTCATTTTCCCAGTGTGCGTTTTTGTCTACTTTGTCAAAGATCAGTTGATTGTAGGAATTTGGGTTCATTTTTGGATTCTCTATTCTGTTCCATTGGGCCGTGTGTCTGCTCTTGTACCATTACCATTCTGTTTTGGTTACTACAGCCTTGTTGAAGTCTTGACTGTAATATGAAGTCAGGTAATGTGATGCCTCCAGCTTTGTTCTTTTTTGCCTAGGATTGCTTTGACTATTATGGCTCTTTTTTGTTTCCACATAAATTTTAAAATTGTTTTTTCTGTATCTGTGAAAAATGACATTGGGAGTTTGATGGAGATTGCATTAAATCTGTACATTACTTTGGGATTTAATATGGTCATTTTAATAATGTTGATTCTTCCAGTCCATGAGCATGAGATGTTTGTCCATTTGTTTGTGTCCTCTGACATTTCTTTCATCAGTGTTCTGTAGTTCTCCTTGTAGAGATTTTTCACCTCCTTGATTAAGTAAATTCCCAGATATTTTAGGTTGTTGGTAACTATCATAAACAGAATTGAATTCTTGATTTGATTCTCAGCTTGGTCACTATTGGTGTAGGGCAGTGCTACTGATTTTTGTGTATTGATTTTGTATTGTGAAACTTTACCAAATTCATTTATCAAGTCCAAAAGTTTTTTGCTGGAATTTTTAGGGTTCTCTAGGTATAAGATAATATCATTGGCATACAGAGATAGATTGACTTCTTCTTTTCCAATTTAGATACACTTTATTTCTTTTTCTTGTTTGAATACTGAATAGTAGTAGTAGACATTCTTGCCTTGTTCCAGTTGTAAGGGTTAGTATGTTCAACTTTTCTCCATTCAGGATGACATTGGCTGTGGGTTTGTCATATATAGTTTTTACTATTTAGAGGAAAGTTCCCTCTATGTGCACTTTGCTGAGAGTTTTTATCATAAAGAGATGATGAATTTTAGCAAATGCTTCTTCTGCAGTTGTTAAAAATGGTCATATGATTTTTTATTTTAATTCTGTTTATGTAGTGGATAATGTTTATTGACTTGTGTATGTTGAACCACCCTTGCATCCCTGGGATAAAACCTACTTGGTCATGGTGTATTTTTTTAAATGTGTTGTTGAATTCAATTTGCTAATATTTTGTTGAGGATTTTAGTGTCTATGTTCATAAGGGATATTGCTCTGTAGTTTTCTTTTTTGTTGTTGTTGTGTATTTTCCTTGCTTTAGTATCAGAGTGATCTTGTCTTCATAGAATGAGTTAGAAAGGATTCCCTCTTCTTTTATCCTGTGGAATAGCTTTGCTAAAATTGGTACCAGTTCTTCTTTGAAGGTCTGGTAAAATTCAACTGTGAGTTCATCAGGTCCTGGACTTTATTTTTTGGGAGACTTCTAATTACCGTGTCAGTCTTGCTACTTGTTGTTGGTTTGTTCAGGGTTTCCAGTCCTTCCTGATTCAAGGTTGGGGGTGTGTATGTTTCCAAGAATTTATTCATATTCTCTAGATTGTCTAGTTTGGTTGCATCGAATTGTTCATAATTGTCTTGTATGACCTTTTGAATTTCCATCGTATCAGTTGCAATGTCTCTTTTTTCATTCCCGATTAAACTAGAGTATTCTCTCTTCATTTCTTAATTAATCTATCTAGTGGTCTATTAATTGTATTTATCTTTTCAAAAACCACTGTTTGTTTCAGTGATCCTTTGTATTTTATTTTTATTTCAGTTGCACTTAGGTCTGCTCTGATCTTTGTTATCTATTTTCTTCTGTGGGTGTGATTTGGTCATGCTTTTCTAGTTCCTTGAGGTGTGATGTTAGGTTGTCAATATGTGATCTTTCAGTCTTATTAAGTAGGCCTTAAGCACTATAAATTTTTCTCTGAGCACAGCTTTGGCTGTGTCCCAGAGGTTTTGATAACCTGCCTCATTGTTGTCATTTGTTTCAAGGAATTTTTTAACTTCCATCTTTATATTATTGCTGACCCAAGGATCATTCAGGAGCAAATTGTTTAACTTCTATATCTTTGACTTCATTCGTTCTTCTTGGATTTAATTTTTAGTTTTATTTCAGTGTGATCTGAGATGGTGCTTGATATAATTTTGATTTTTTTGAATTTATTGAGACTTGATTTGTGGTCTATCATATGGTCTCTCTTGGAGAGTGTACCACGTGCTGATGAGAAAAATGTGTATTTTGTAGTTTTCAGATGGAATGTTCTATAGCTGTCTGTTAGTTTCATTTATCCTGTTTAACTCCAATATTTCTTTGTTGACTTTCTGTCTTGATGATCTGTCTATTGCAGTCAGTGGAGAGTTGAAGTCTCCCATTAATATTGTAATGCTGTCTATCTCTCTTTTTTAGGTCTAGTAGAATTTGTTTTATAAAGCTATGGGCTCTGGTGTTAGTTATATATATATTTAAAATTCTTACTTCTTCTCGATGAATTGATCTCTTTATCATTATATAGTAGCTATCTTTGTCTTTGGTACTACTGTTAGCTTCAAGTCTGTTTTATCTGATATGAGAATGTCACTCCTGCACATTTCTATTTGCATGAAATATTTTTCCGTATCCCTTTACCTTGAGTCTATAAGAGTCTTTATGAGTTAAGTGGATCTCTTGAAGGTAGCAGATATTTGTTTTGCTTTTTTATTCATTCTTCGAGTCTATATCTTTTTAGTGGGGTATCGAGGCCATTTATTGAGGTCATTAATATATGCTATGTAAGATACTATTTTTTCATCATACTGCTTGTTATCTGGTTGCTTTATTATTTTCTCTATTGTGTTGGTGTTCCATACAGCCTGTGAATGGTATGATTTCCAGGGTTTTTCTGCTGATGTATTTTAACCTTTTGTTTCAGAATTTGGGACTCCTTTTAATACTTCTTGCAGAGCTAGTCTAGTGGGGACAAGTTCCCTCAGTGTTTGCTTGTCTACAAAGGACTTCATCTATCCTTCATTTATTAAACTTAGTTTTGTGGGATACAAAGTGCTTGGCTGACAGTTATTCTGTTTGAGAAGATTGAAGGCGAGGCCCCACTTCTTTCTGGCTGGTAGGTTTTCTTCTGAAAAGTCTGCTATTAGTCTGCTAGGCTTACCATTGTAAGGTATTTGATGGCTTTGTCTCATTTCTCTTAAATTTCTTTCTTTCACATTAACTTTGCACAGTCGGATAACTATATTCCTTAGAGATGACCTTTTTGCAATGAATCTTCTGGGGGGGGGTCTTCGGGTTTCTTGTGCCTGGATGTCTCAAAGAGTTTTTCCAAATTTGTTACTTTCTCTTCTTCCTCAGGAACACCTATGATTACTGGGTTTGGATGTTTTTTTTACAATCACACATTTCTTGGAAACTTTGTACCATTCTCTTGATTGTTTTTTCTTTATTGTTGTCTGATTGGGTTAATTTAATAGCCTTGTCTTTAAGTTCTGAGATTCTTTATTCTGTCTGTTCTAGTCTACTGTTAAAACTTTCCACTGCATTTTGTACCTCCCTAAATGCTTCTTTCATTTCCAGAATTTCAGCTTGTTTTTTGTATTAAGGTGTCTATATCTTTGGTGAATTTTTTTTATCCATGCCCTGAATAGTTTTTAAAATTTCTTTATATTGAACTTTCTCCTAAAGTTCATTGACCAATTTTATCATTAACCTTTTGAATTTTATGTCTGGTATTTCAACAGTTTTATTTTGGTTAGGCTTCATTGCTGAACACTTTGTGTGGTTTTTTAGGGATGTTGGAGAACTCTGGTTTTTCATATTGTCAGAATTATTTTTCTGATTCCTTTTTATTTGGGTAGACAATTTCTTCTTACTTGAGGTTGACAGGCAGTTGACGTAGGCACTGTAGGATTTCCTTTGTTATATGTAGCCTTGGTGTGCTGAGTTTCTCAACTGCCAGATGCGGCAACCCTGTGTTGTGTATCCTCACTGGCTCATGGCATTCTGAGTGGCTAAAGTGGCTTGGAAAGTGTTGATAGCTGTCACTTGGGATTTGGCCTTCCCCAAAGCTCAGGTATTTTATCTGTTGTGGTTGGCTGTAACTGTTGACTTATGACCAGTAGGTGGCACTTGTGGGAGAATGCCAGCAATTATACAATGGTAGCTATAGGGTTTCTCTTTGGTGAGCATTCCTCCAAGGAAGTGCCCCAGTCAACCTAGGCCGAAAGGAGGGCTCTGGGAATTTTCTAGCTTTTCTGTCTGTTTTGAGCCTTCTGGGGTAGTGAAGGGGAAAGCAAAGCTCCCCACAAGTGTGTACCAGTGGAGATTAGGAGGGAGTCCCAGTCTACTGGGATAACACTGTTGTGTACATAGAAGACCCAGAAGAGTTCACAAGGGAAATGAGAGGTTGCTTTGGCAATGGCTTCCACCCAGCTCCTGCCTTGGCCTCAGGTAATCAGCAATCTAAATGTCAAGGTGCAGCTGGCCTCAGGGACGCAGGTATTCTCAGGCAACCCATCTAGCAAGGAACTGTCTACAGCCTCAGAGTTTTGCCCTTGGTATCTATTTGCTCCCAATCGGGCTGAAAAGCAGCCCCTCCACCCTTCAAGGGTTGAGTTTCTGGGAAATAATAACTGGCATTGCTCAAGGCTTTTTTCCTGCACCACCCCATGGGAGAGCACAGCTGTGTGAAAGGTAGTTTCCTGTGAAGGACTGGGATTCCACAAGACTCAGGGAGCCTGTAATTTCACAGCAGGATCACAGAAGTACTGAATTCTCTCACTTAGCTTCCCCACTGTGTCCAGAGGCTGTGGTGGACTGTAGTAGTGCAGGAAAGAGTCTGGTCAATTCCTGCCTAGGTTGGAGGATAATTTCCTTCTTTGCTCTAAATGGTTATTTGGAGACTCATGGGGCATGCTGCTGGATCCATTCCTCTCTGGGTGCTGAGAAAACTCTGTCTTGGTATATGCTCTATAGGAGGAACTCACTCTAGCTGCCTCATGTCAGCCATCTTAATACAGAATTTAATAACTGTTTTAACATCCTTGCCTGCTAACCTTAACATCTGTTTCAGTTTTGTTTTAGTTATTACTAACTGATTTTGCTCCTCATCATGGATCATATTTTCCTGATTCTTTTAATGCCTTGTAAGTTTTTATTAGATGCCAGAGCTTGTGAACTTAACAAAGTCCTGATGGACTCAATGTATGTTTTTATTCCTGTCATCATTGTATTCCTATAATTATGGTTGAGCCTAATATTGGAAAATTTTTTTTGAACTTGGAAATGGTTTGATCGATCTCTTCAGTTTTACATTAACATTTTGTTAGGTGAAAATGGAGCAATGACAATCTAGAGCTAATCATTTCCCACTACTGGTGTCAAGAACCTTCGCTACACAATACCAGTGCCCCATCAGATGTTTTCCAATGTGGCTCACAGTAACAGACATTATTCCAAGCACTGTTTGAACACCCAGATCCTGTTTCCTTTACTTCTTTTGGATGTTTTTATTCCCCGTTTAATGTAGTTCCCTTACACATGTCCTAATAAGTACTCTGATGAATTCTTGAAGAGGACCTTTTGCAGACCTACATTGTTCTTGCTCATGTAACTATTTTTAAATCCAGTGCTCTATTCTGCAAACTCTAACCTCTTTGTTATTTCTATGCTCTCAGTTCCATCTCAACTGAGGGACTGCACCCAGGTTTTTCCCAGGGTTCCCCTTCCTTCAGCCTGGAAACTCTCTAAAGGCAGAAAGCTGGAAGTAACAGTAGGGCTCTCTTTACTTGTTTCCCATTTCTCAGGGATCATGATCTTTAATTGTCTGATGCCTATATCTTGAAAATCATTGTCATACAATTTGTCCGGTTTTTTGGTTGTTTTAAGTGTGGAGAAAAATGGTAAATCTGGTCCCTGTTACTCTATCTTGATCTTGGCCAGAAGTGGAAGTTGAAATTGCTAAAATATCTACTCTATCCTAACTAACAGGTGTATATTACACCCAAATTAAAAAGACTATGAGCAAAGTGTATTTCAGTTTGAAATAAAAACAAAATCTGCTGGGCCAGCGGACTCATACCAGTAATCACAGCACTTTGGGAGATGGAGGTGAGAGGATTGCTTTAGCCCAGGGATTCAAGACCAGCCTGGGGAATGTGGAGAGACATTGTCTCCACAGTAAATCAAAAGAATTAGCCGGACGTGGTGGTACGTGCCTGTGGTTCCAGTTACTTGGAAGTCTGAAGTGGAAGGATCAACTGAGTCCAGCAGGTCGAGGCTGTGGTGGCTGTGAGCACGCCACTGTGCTCCAGCTTGGGCAACAGTGAGATCTGACTGGGAAAAAAAAAAGCCGGCACAGTGGCTCAAGCCTGTAATCTCAGCACTTTGGGAGGCCAAGGTGAGAGGATTGCCTTGAGTCCAAGGATTCGAGACCAACCTGGTCAACTTGGTGAGACCTCATCTCTATGATAGATCAGAAAATTAGCCGGGTGTGGTGATGCGTGCCTGTAGTTCTAGCTACTTGGAAGGCTGAGGCAGAAGGATCACCTAAGCCCAGCAGGTCAAGGCTGTGGTGGCTGTGAGTGTGCCACTGCACTCCAGCTTGGGTGACAGAGTGAGACTCTGACTAAAAAAAAAAAAATCCACAGTAATTTAAGACATTACGACTTCTGGACTTAAAAAGGGCATAAAAAGATGTCACATTTTCTGTTAGTAGTTAGAGAGAGGACCTGTTTTAAATACTGAAAAGTCTACACAATGTACTTCTGTAATGTGGAATTGGTTGCCTTCAGCCCCCAAAACCAGATTTGTTTAGCCTTCATGTGTACGTGTCTAGTTTTAAATTTGAATAATAGAAACCCATTTATAGTATTATTTGGGTTGAAAGTATCAGGTTGGGAACATAGTACAACTAATTTATATTAAATGTTATAAAAGATGTACCACATGTTAATTGATCTGAAAACCCACAACACGAACTGAATGCATAGCTTTAGCTGTAGTATTCCTGCATGATCTTACAATTAATGAAAATGTAGCCTAGAAAAACATATGCTGTCTTCCAATATTGTGCAGAAATTGCCATGAATTTTGTCTTTATTCCAAACCAAGTAATAAGTAGATGAGAAATTTAGACAAGATTTCAAGTAATACAGCTCAAATTGAGATTTGAGAATTTATATACTGTGTACAACTACAGTCTTTCTTGTATGGAATTATATTTGTTATTTACTCTTAACCATCAAACTCTTTGAATTCTGCTTTCTGTTTAAGAAATATTTACTATATTAAAGGCAATTTTTTACATTGGTAAAATGCATTTATAGTCTCACTACCCTGACAATCACTTTTAAATGATTTTATCTTCCAGTTCTTATCTGTGTATGGGAGGGAACCCAAAAAGCTGGAATTATTTCTTGGAGGGCAGGCCCCTTGTAGGACAGGCTTCCTCTGCTAGGTAAGTGTTTTAGGAACCCATCAGCACCAGTGTACCACCTAGCATTGTTGTGAGAGGCTGCATTCAGCTTCAGTGAATTTTGTTTGGAGATTCAAGGCATTTGCTTATTTCTTCATGGGTGATTTGCAAGCACACCTGCCCACACCATGCTGAGTGTTCAGTAATTTTTGACCCAAAAAGGCATGACCCCATGCCAACACTCCCTATTCATTCGTGACTTTTTTGTTTTGTTTTGTTTCCCCGGATGAAAAACGTCTTCAAAGGGAAATATTTTGCAGATGTGGAATAGGTGAAACAAAAAACAGCAGAAGCACTAAAAGGCATAAAAATGGATGAACTCAAAAACTGTTTTGAGCAGTGGAGAAAGTGTCTCAATAGGTGTATTGCATCAAATGGAGAGTACTCTGGAGGTGGCTGAAGTTTAAACAGGTAAGAATAAGTACACAATTTTTTATGAATAGATTCTGGTTTGGAGGGTATCCCCCCAATATGTGTGAACAGTTTAAGTCAAAAGGCACGTAGAATAGTGTTGAAAAGCCATACTCTCTTAGATTTCAAATCCTTGTTCTGTCACTGCCTAGCTCTTTGATCCTTAGCAAGTTATTTATATCTCTGTGCCTAATATAATGTGAAGAATAATATTACTTACCTTGTGAGGAAGTTTTGAGGATCCAATGAAAAATATTTCTAAAGTATTTAAAACAGCAACTGGCACATAACAAACACACTAAATATTGTGTTCAGTTGTAGGCATTAGGGTTCTCCAAAGAAACAGAAACAATCCAGTATATGTAGGTAGTTAAGTAAGTAGGTAGGTAGGAAGGTAGAATAGATAATGGATAGATAGATAGATAGATAGATAGATAGATAGACAGACAGACAATACACATATATTACCCCATACTTGGAAAGACTATAAGCAAAGTATCTTTTAATTGTGTGGAGTGTGTCTGTGTGTGTGTGTGTATAGAAAGAGAGAGAGAAGGATGATGGTGATGAAGAGGAGGAGGAGGAATTGATATAGACAGGCAGTCTGAGTAGTCCCTTGATCTGCTGTCTGCAAGCTCGAGACACAGGAAAGCCAGTGCTATAATGCAGTCTTAGTCTGAATGCCTGAGAGCCATGGGGGTAATTGATGTAAATTTCAACCCAAGGTTATAGGAAGATGAATGATAGGCCTCATATCAATCAGTGAGGCAGAAAAGAAGGTAAGTCTTCCTTCCTCTGCATTTTGTGCTATCCAGACCCTCAATGGATTGGGTGATGCCCACCTACGTTGAAAAAGGCAGTCATTTACCGAGTGTATGGATTCAAGTGCCAGTCTCCACCCTTTGGAAACACACTCAAAGAGCGAGTTATAAATAATGCTTATTCTGGGCAGCTTGTGGCCCAGTCAAGATGATACAAAATTAACCATCACAGCATTTACATGTTTCTATACATTTTAATAATTATTTATTTTATCACTATATTTCATTATCCTAAAAGTCTATAATTTACTGAATCAACCTATAATTTGTATTCAAGTTATATCTAAATGTCATTATAGATAATGCTACAAAGAACACTTTCAAATATGTATCTCTGCATCCATTGAGTTATGTATCAGACTGAGGTTATTGTATAAAAGAATGTATATTATTTTCTAAAAGGACTGTACCAATATGCAGTGCACTTTCATACAGTTCTTTCTTATCAATTCTTTTAAAGAAAGAATTGATATTGTCTTCAGTGATCAACTTAAACATATAGTGGATTGAAAAATCTCTACAAAATCTTGCATTATTGAATATTTATACAATAAATTGGTAAACTTACTTTCCACTTATGTATAATAATATTTCTCAGTGGAAAGAAAACCTGATTTGATGAAAGGAATATCCTAATGCTATGTTCATTAATCTAGAAACAACATAAGTAAGACTCGAATATAAAAAGAATTAGATATACTTTCTCAGATGTGAAGAACTAATATATAGTGAAAGTTATATGTAACAAGAACTTAATTATATATTAATTAAAATAGATCATTTAAGCAGAAGTTTAATTTATGCAAAAACTGAGAGAAAATGGGAACTGTCTCTAGAACCATAAACTAGGAATGGAGTAGGACAGGTCTCCTGTCTACCAATCTAGGCTTATCTCTCATCATTCTTCTAAATGTACATACTACCAGTGTTTTCTAGACATTTTTGATGGTGAACTATAATCATTCATTTTTATATCACGCCCCAGCTTACACATTTTTATATTCACAAGAAAAATTTTTAATACATATTTTTTATTTTAAAATTGTGGGGTACAGTTAAGGGTTAGGTATACAAAAATGCATTGTGTAGGTACCTTTGTTGATGAGGTGTGCCCCCCACAAGTAAAAATTTTACATAAATCATACTCTTGCTAGAGGTAATGCTCTTTCATATTTTGTACAGTAGTATATTCTTTTCTATCCTATCCTTTCCTAGCTTACCTATTCCATTTTATTCTGGTTCAGTTTTCTTTTTTTTTTAATGTTGCTCTGATTCTCTGATTTGATTCCATGACCCACCAGTAAATCTCTGCATCTATTTTGAAAGCCTTCCTACACTCCAGAAAAACTGGACAACTTAATCTTTTCCAGACCCAAGCATCATGATCAATCATCTCTGGATGCTCAAATGTTTCCTGTGTTATGAATGCCCTTGCTATTACTTTTCTCCACATGCCAGTCCCACCCCCATCATCTTATATTGTCTCCTTTTTATTCTATCTTTCTTACTCATACTTCAAGAGCCATTGACCTTAAGCATTTAGTTCATATTTCTCTCTCTCTCTCTCTCTCTCTCTCTCTCTCTCTCTCTCTCACTCATTCTTTTTATTCATTCAAATCAGATCTCTCCAGTTGTACCTCCCTGGCAATTTATTTATTCCTATATACATGGTTCCTTAGATGACAAATATTTTTACACATACTCTTGCTAGTACCTTATACTAACTTTTATTTTTGTTCCGATTATTGCAGCATGATAAGCCATCTCAAAACTTAGTGACTTAAAGCAATGAAATTTTTTTTCTCACAAATTTACAATGTGACAGGACTTAGTAAAGATAACCCACCCTTGCTTCATTCAGAATCAGCTGGGATGGCTTAAAGACTGAGTATGAGTAATTTGATGTTCACTCATATGTTGGGCAGTTGTTGCTGAGACTTTAGCCAGGAATGGAGCCCAGAACACTTACAACCTCTAAGAGATTTGGATTTCCTCACAACATGGTGGCTGGTCTAAGGGCAACTTAAGAGAGAAGAGAGCAAGTCAGGTGGAATCCTCATTACATGTTTATGACCTCGAATGTCACACACTGTCACTTCTGCTGCATTCTATACTTTTAAGCAGTCATGAAAGCCTACTTGTAGTCAAGGGGAGGGAAAATAGCCTACACTTATAAACAGGGGAATGGAAATTTCTAGAAGAACATGCAAGGACACTATTTCTGTGGCCATTTTTAAAAAACATAATCTACCACATTTGTACTACAACAGTACTGCCAATACTACAAAATAGTAGTAATGACATATTTTTAAATTACATTACCAATACTAGTTCTGTGATACCTAAAGCATTCTTCTGATGTCAGCTGTCTCACTTTAATGTACTTCTTAATGTTCATGCCCAACTTTATCACTCAATTCAAGTCCTATGAGAATAGAATTTGTGTCTCAGCCATTTTATTTCTTTCTTTCTTTTCTTTTCTTTTTTTTTTGAGTCAGAGTCTCACTCTATTGTCCAGGCTGGAGTGCAGTGGCATGCTCATGGCCACCCCAGCATCGACCCGCTAGGCTCAGGTACTCCTTCCACCTCAGCCTTCCAAGTAACTGGAACTACAGGCATGCGCTACCACACTTAGCTATTTTTTTTAATTGTATAGACAAGGTCTTGCCAAGTTGTCCAGGCTGGTCTTGAGCCTGTGGGCTCAGGCAAACCACTCACCTTGGCCTCCCAAAGTGCTAGGATTACAGGCTGAGTCACCGAGCCCTGCCATTTTATTTCTTAACCACGAAGAGATTTGTCACAGAACAGTCACTTAATAATGTTTGTAGTATGAATGAGAAGTTTTCATTATCACAACAAAAAAGATAGAAAAGCAATTCTAATTCATTAGTAAACTTCTAGTAAATAGCTATCTATCCATAGTAAAATGGAAAAGATTATGTAAAAATAGGAAACATTTAAGGGTTTAAAAATTATAACTCCTTTTACGTACTGAATTAGGATGTAAACATTTTTCTCACAGGAAATGTCAGAAAAAAACCACAAATTCAGATGATACTACGAGATTTAGCTTCTGTTCCTGCAACTCATTTTGGCAGACAGCATTCAAAATTGAAAGAAGATTCTAACTTAGACCCACATAATGTTTGATGTAATCACGTAAGCAGTCAGTGTTTTCCGGGGAGATTTATTTCATAGTTCTTACTCACATCAATACATGCCCCAAATCCACTTTTTTTTAGTGGAATATTTTCACATGCAAGCACTTTGGACAAGCTATACATGACTTAGTTCTACTTCTCCATCAGTGCATTTTGTGGACTTTATAGTATATGCTTTACACTCTGGTTTCAATTTTTCAATGACTATCATGATATTAACCTAAATTAATATAATCATCTTGTATTCAACTAGAATCTTTCCTGTAGGGATATGTTAGAATATTCAGCTTAATGGACTTCTTTCTGAGATGAGTACAGGAGCAATTTTAATTATATTCTAACAAGAACACTGAAGTGTATAAAGATTACTTCCTGATCAAAATCTCATCTAAACTCAGAGATAAATCTGGCACTTGCATGTAGGTAAATTTCTCAAAAATGGTTTTACCCACAAAGCAGGATTGTTAGCTTTTTTAAAAATCCAGATCATTGTGAAATGCTGATGAAAACTAAGGAGCTCACATTAAGATTAAATGCAAACAAACACATGTCCACAGTCATATAGTCTATTCTTTTTGCATGCAACTGTCAAAATTGTCACAAATTCCCAGAAGAATGTTCATTATTCAGAAGTTAACTGGGGAAACATTTGTTCTGAAGGGTATATTTTATTTTTTACATTGTCATCATCATCAATCATCCTCAGCCTCATCACAATTATCGTATGTTGTTTCTATAGTAGATGAGAATTTTTCATTGTATGTGAATCTATACGGTTTAATTTTAAATAATTTTTGTGCATATATAATATATTAATATACACACATTCACACAAAGTCATTAACAAGAAAATGTTCTGAGAGTTGTGTCATTAAACATTTTGTTGTGTGAACATCACAAAGCATACTTACACATACCTAAATGATACAGGCTGCTGCACACCTAGCTATATGGTGTGTGTGTGTGTGTGTGTGTGTGTGTGTGTGTGTGTGTGATTGCACATGAATGTGTGTGGTATATATTTATTCTACAGTTAATTTAGCAAATATTTAGTGCTGAGTATCTACTTTGTGCCAGGTATTCTTTTAGAAGTTAAGAGTAAAAGAAATTAAAGGTGCTCTGGAGGCACTCTTATCTTTTGGTGTTAATAGACTGACAATAATTAATTACAAAGTAATTGGAGTACTAAGCCAAAAGAACTGTAGCAAAGATAGATAAGAAAATGTTGCAACAGCACAGCCCAGGGGACAATTAATTCTTTCTTGGGGGGAATCTGTTGTAAAAACATGCATTACAATAAACATAGAATATCAATATTTTATCATTGAAATAAATACAAATTACCTTACCACTACCACACCTATTTTCATCGTCTCTTTTCTGGATTTATTTCCATCCAGTTTATTCCATTTTTTTTCGAATCCATGCATACATCTATCCTCCCTGACCTACCCCCTTCCATACCTGACAACCAAGATTAAAATATTTTGCTATAGCATAATCAGGGACTAAATATTATTTTGTCTCTATGCTAAACAATGTCCTTGAATATACAGTGAATTTTCAACTCTTTGTGGAACTTTATGCTAACTTTAAGTATTGGTATATTATGTTGGTATGTTATATAATATCTCTATCCTGTTTTTTCTCTTTTCTATCTTGGGCAAATTTATAAAGATTATTGTAATATATTCATATGCAAATGAGCCTATTTTTATTTTGTGCAGATTGTCTTTGACATTTATCTCCTTAATACTCTTCTATTCTCCTGTTTTCTGCAAACTGATCTCTGGTCATATTCTTCCAAGATTTAAAAAAGATCTTAGAGAGGTGGAAGAGTCACTTTGCAATCAAAAGAAATGGAAAAATTCCCGGTCTTCCTTTCTTTGAACATGGGCTAGCTTCAGTCATTCAACAAATAATTTCAGAGTGCAGAACTAGCTATATCATTTGCAGGGTTCAGTGTCAAATACATGACAACATGGATATGTTTTTGTCCAATGATGATATAATAACTATTGTTGACTAAGTAGCCTAGGTAGTGCCCAACATTAGTCATGCATCCTCCAATTCTGTATGATATACCTCTGTGAATGATAAACACAGTGTCATAGAGTCACCTATGCTGATATCAACTCCAACTAAATTCAGGAGCCACTCCTCCCAATTGCCCTTTGGGCTAGGAGTGATGAAGTCTTCCCACATACTATCCCTGAAGCAATGAGCTATTATTAGAACTGTGGTTGCCCTATATCCTGCCCATACTTATTTTCTAGAAGTGGCACTTAAGTTTTCAAAACAAGAACTAAATAAAAACATGGGCAAAGGGTATCATCCCGCAATATCTCCCATTTAAAAGAAAATTCCCTTGACCTTCACCCCTCTACAATGATCACATAGTATTCTTTTGCTTTCATTTATGTCAGAACTCCTTAAAATTTTCCCTTCCAAATTCACTTTGATCGGGTTTTTGCTCCCATCGCTCCACTGACATTATTGACGGGGTCACCACTGAACTCAGTCTAGCCAAATTCAATTTTTTGACACATTGACCATTCCATTCTTTACTTGGCCTCCAGGATCCAGAGTCTCTTAAGTTTTTTTTATATTAACCAGACTACTACTTCTCATTCTCTATTTATGGTTTTCCCTCATTTTCCCAACTCTTAAAAGCCAGCCCTCTCTCTAAGCTACTCACTCTCTAGGAGATCTCATATGATCCCATAGCTTCCAATGGCATCTATAATCTGACGTCTCCCAGATTTACAACTAACTCTCTGCCTTACCTCTCCTTCCTCCACTTTTCTAAATATAATTTCTTAATAAACATTATATTTCGATGTATAAAAGCATCACTAAATTAACTTCTCCAAAAGCAAGATATTTTTTTCTCCCTGAAAACTTGATTCTCTTCTTATGCGGTTGCTTCATCATTTTCTTCTTTGCTTTGGCCAAAAATTTGTCTTTCTTGAGTCCTCTGTTTTCATCCTTCTCATCAAATGCCTATATAAACCCTGTCATCTGTACCTTCATACCTATATATATCTGAATTCAACCACTTCTCCCTACCTGCACTGCTCCACACTAGTGACACTGCAATCATTGCTCACCTGAAACCCTGTAATGTCCTCCTCAATAATGTCCTGCATCTCATTCCCACCTACCTTCTGTTCTCCCTGTGGGAGGTAGAATGATCTTTCAGATATCATTTAGAACCTGCAACTTTCCTGGTTCAAACTCTCCAGGGACTTGCCAAACAAAGCAATCTAAATTCTTTACTGTATCATTTAGGGCCTCTGTAGGAAAGGAATATTCAAACCAGGGTTTTTAAGGAGATTTTTATAAAGGAACTGTTTACAAAATACAAACAGAATGTGAAGGAAATCACAGCTTATAGATTATGATCCCAGGACTAGTAAGTAGGAATACTGTATAATTGCTTGTTCTGGGGGTCAAAAAAAGGAGGAATTGGAAATCTTTTTTTTTTTTTTTTTAAGAAAAGAGGGGGGGTTGCATGGAGAGGGCTACCTGACAGGATTTGTCACCTTGAGTCAAGGACAGACAACCACAGCAACTCCTCAAGGAGATTGTCAGTGCAATAAATTCCCAACCACCCTCTCCCTCCCACAGATTTCCTGCCTGTGGCTTTGCATTTCCTGCCAGGGAGCCTGTGGATGCAATTGACACAGATCAGCCTTCGGGCAGAGAGCAGGTGGAGAAGGTCGAAGGAACACAGAGAATATTAAGGACACTAGTCAAGGCCAAAGAGCCCCTTCCTTCCCTACCAGGTTGTGTCTCTTAATGTTCTCCCCTGACACTGTTCCAGCCATATAGGCCTGACAGGTGTTCAGAAAACTCAATTCTGCCTTAAGACCTTTATACTTGTACTTCTTTCTGCCTGCAACCTGAATCTTCCCATGGTTGTTTCCATGCCATCATTCCAGTCTCTTCTCGGGGTCTTTTTTCTAGAAAGGCCTGTTCTACCAACCTTATCAACCAACGACAGGCCTGCACAAACCCAGTCGCTCTGGTGTCCCTGGCCTCTACATTGTCTTCGTACACTCTTCATGATCTAGGAAACGCACATTTATTTGTGTACTTACTTGTGAATTTACTTATTTTCCTAACTTATTTATTATCTGTCTTCCTAACCAGAATTTAATTTTCAAGAATGAAGGCACTTGCCTGCCAGTATTACTGGGTCCTAGGGCCTTGAAGTGTCGACTCAATGAAGTTTTGCTGAATAAATGAACTTCAGGTCATTCAGTAAAAATAGAATGAAGGTGAAGAGGGAAGAGTGTTGAGAAATGCAGCTGGATAAATATAAAGTTTCAGGACTAAGCAAGTCAAGACCTCATCCCCAGGGCTGAGTGAAGCTGTTGAAGGGTATAAGCGGAGCTTCATATCCAGGTGTTGAGAGATCACATGAGCTGCAGTGTGAAGAATGGATCAGAAGAAAGCCAGATTAAAGATATGAGACCTCGTTAGAATCTTACAGAAATCCAAAGACAGAGGAATAGAAAGATCAGGACAGGTTCCAGCTCCCTTTTTTATGTTGATCCATTCTGTTTCTGATTTTAAAGTTAAAGTTTATGAAATCAATATAGTAGCAAAAAATAAAATAAAATAAGCTTAAAAAGTATATGTTGTGAACAAACTCCATTCTAGTCCTCATGATTTTCAACTCCTGATGTTCTTGTCCTCATGTAACCCCTCTCTGGAAGTGTGAGTGGGATCTGTTACTTGTTTTAAAACCTCAGAATACCGCACAAGTGGTCGTATGCCACTTCTGAAATTATATTATCTTGCAAAGTGTCTCTTTACATTGCTGGCTTTGATAATGAGGTAGCCATATTTGGGAAGGCTGCAGAGCAAGGAACTGGGGGTACCTCCAGCCAATAGCCATTACTAAACAGAGGAACCCATACTGCAATCACAAGGACCTGAGTTCACTGGCAACCATGTGAATTTAGAAGTGGATCTTTCCCTGGTTCAGCCTTGAGATGAGACCACAGCCCCAGTTCTGAAGCGGAGGACTCAGCTAACTTGTGCCTGGACTCGTGAGCCATGGAAACCTTTTCAGGGAAGATAAACTGAGAAACAGAACTGAAGAAATTATAGAATATTACGCTTAGAGACAAAGAAACAAAAACTATAAGAGAAAAACTAAGGAACATACAGGGTTGAGTGAGAAGATCTCATAAACATTGAATTATAGTCCCAGAAGGAAAGAACAGAAATAATATTTTAAAAATTCAAAAAAAGACGAAGGATTTTTCAAAATTTATGAAAGACTTTATTTCTCAGAGTCATAAAGTCCAAAATAACTCAAGTAGTATAAACAAAAAAAATCCATATCCAAACAATTATATTGAAATTATAAATACTTAAGACAAACACAACATTTTAAAAGCAACCAGAAAGAAAAAGAACACACAATGGAACAAAATTTAAATTGCCATTTCAGCAATTATGGATACTAGAATACAATTATCTTTAATACACTGAGAAAAAATAACTGTTGATATGAACTTCTGTATCCAGCAAAAAAGAAAAATTCTTACAAATAAAGGTAAATAATGATGTTTTTAGACCAAAAGATGATTTAATGTAATTCAAGAAGAAAAATGATTTTTGAACAGAAGATATGAGATATAAAAAGAAAATATAAACTCTTTGGTAAATGATAATTACTGATTATATAAAACAATAACAATATATAATGCTGACATAAAGACATCAAAACTGAGCTAAAAGATTAAGCAAAGTTTTTCATGTATGTGGAAAGTAACATCATCAACATAAAATGTTCTTCAGTTGTTTAGGGAAAGGCAAAACATTAATAAACTTTAGGATCTTTGAGTTAAATATACACATTAACATTTCTAAAGCACCTAGTAAAAATAAAGAAACAGAGTAGATATTGAGAACATAATTTTGAAAATAAGAGAGGAATTATTTGAAGAAAACTCAATATAAATCAAGGAAAAAGAGTAATAGAAACATAAAAAGCAATCTAAATTAAAAGTATAAAATAAGAGGATAGAAATAATCCAAATATGTTAGAAATTGCAATCAATGAAAATTAACTGAATTGTTCAGTTAAAATAGCTAGATTGCATTTTTTAAAATACAGCTATATGATGTTTACAAGATACACATTCTAAACATAATGGTAGAAGAAATATAAATGTAAAATAATAGAAACATACAAATCAGTCAATAATAACCAAATACAAAAGCAAATAAAACTATATTGCTATCAGAGGAAAATGACAGCAAGGCAAAAGATGTTAATAGAAACATAAAAATCTAAAACTTACTATTATAATAAAAGATTTGAACATACCTCTCTCAATAATTAATCTAGCAGAAAAAATTAATAATAACAAAGAAATTTTGAACAATGCAATGAACAAATTTATTATAATAGCCATAATGTACCAAGAATAGAAGCATGCACATATTTTTAAACACAGATGAAACATGGATAGAAATTGACCAAGATTTCAATTGCACTGTATGGCAAGATTCAGCAAATCTCACAGAATTTTCAGGTGCAGGGGCTCAAAACAAGTATGTCATATGTGCCAGTCTGTAATCCTAACACTTTGGGAGACAGAGGCAAGAAGATTGCCTGAGCTCAGGGGTTCAAGACCAGCCTGAGCAACATGGCAAGACCTCATCTCTACAATCAACCAATCAATCAGTCAATCAATAAGCCAGGCATGGTGGCACATGCCTGTGGTTGCAGCTACTTGGAAGACTGAGGCAGAAGGATCACCTGAGATCCTGCAGAAGGCTGAGGCTGCGGTGGCCATGAGCATGCACCCCACTTCAGCCTGGGCGACAGAGTGAGATTCCGACACACACACACACACACACACACACACACACACACACACACACAGAAAATCTCACAGAATCAGTATTATATTTACCACATTCTGTAACATCAATGCTATTAAGCTAGAAATGAATAAGATGTCATTCATTTGTAATTAAAGGTAAACTTCTAGCTAATTATGAATTAAAGAAAAATGTATAATTAAATTTTTTAAATACATATAATTGAATAACAAAATGCTACTAAAGAAAATGTATACATGAAACTAAAGTGGTAATATTTACAATCACAACTAAAATATAAGTTTACTAGGGATATCCTTACAAAAGATGTGCAAGACCTTTAGGAAGCAAACCTAGTGAAGAGTTTGTAATTTTTATGGATAGAAAACCACAATATCATATAAATGTCCATTTTTGCCAAATTGATCCTTATGCGGGTAGTAAAAAGTAGAGAAAGTAAATAAACTTCAGCTTCATGATTCTACCTAGATTGATCTAAAAAAGCATACCAAAAGAAATGAATCTTATAAAAAAGGTAAACAGAACAATTACTTCTATAAAAAGTGCAAGAGTAAACAATATATTGTTTAAACATTACTTACAAATGAGATAACATTTTAAACAACAAAATAATTGCCATAAAATTTAAGAGTTTACCTCTGAGAAAAGAGGGAGGGTGAAGAATTTAGGAAAGATTATTTGTAATGTTTTTTCTTAGACTGGTTGAGTATACACAGGTGTTTTTTTGTTTTGTTTTTTGTTTTTTTTGAGTTGGAGTCTCACTCAGTCACCCAGACTGGAGTGCAGTGGCCGCTTCCGTCCACCGCAGCCTCACCTGCTGGGCTCCAGCGATCCTTCCACCTCAGCCTTCCGAGTAGCTGATTTTTTGATTTATTGTAGAGATGAGGTCTCGCTGCCCAAGCGGGTCTCGAACCCACAGGCTCAGGCAATTCACTCACCTCAGCCTCCCAAAGGCGTGGGATTACAGACTGAGCCACCGAGCTCGGCTTGGTGTTTTATTTTTTAATGTAAACAAATATGTTATACATGCCAGTAATATTTTTAAAGAAAATTATACTTCTCAAGTGGGATATCTGAACTCTATCCTGTCCTGGGAGGGATAGATTCTCAGTGAGAGTAAGCCAGGTGAATTCTTGGGCCATTTATCTTACTTAAGATGTTAAAAGTGTTTTAGCATTATCAATGCTAATCAGTCTTGTAGCTAATGATTATAGTAAAATTTTGCTTCTCATTTTCCATGACACAATTTTCTTTGCCTATTACCTATTTAATGGCAATGCCTTGCAAAAGTAAATGGATTCTATCACCTTCAGATATGGCATTTGATTGTTATTACCTGCTTAGCATCTACTTGTACTGATGATTTCTTCTGGTTACAAGATTTTATGATTATCCGCATTTTCAAACAACTGTTGTGTAAATTTATTTTTTTTTAGACGTAGAGCAGATGTAAACAAGTTAGTGTGGAAAGAGGGACTATAATGAGAAAAGAAAAGGAGGACAGGAGAGCTGACTGGTTTCCACTTCAGAGGTCTGAAGTAACCTCTCAGGAAGGACTCCAGCCTAAACCACTTCAGATCTGCCTGAGATGTAACTATAGCATTCAACATTCCCCTACACCTATCGCATTTTATAAACATTGTATTTTATTTTCAATGCTCAACGCCTCCCTTCACTAACTAAACCACAGACACTATGAAGTAAGAAGCAAGTTTGTTTTATTTTTCATTGTATTTCCAGCACTTAACTCAGGGTTTGACTAAAGGTAGTTCTTCAACAAATGTTTGTTGAATGAATTAATGGGCAAGAAAGATACTTCCAAGTTTCATTAGTAAGCAAAGGTGTAATAACAGCAGCCTAAAGAACTTGAGAGTTGTTCCCCTTTGCTTCTGTCTCCTCCATCTCCTCTACCCTGAGCACTGAACCTGCTAATTAAATGGAAGTCTTATTCATGTAGACTTCTTAATATAGGTATGTCCGGGCCATTCTCATCAGGTCAAAGGCCCCAATTAAAGCTTTAACTGTGTGCCTTCATGGTTATTTAGACTATATAATTTAAAGAAATAATTATTGCCATCAACTCTGCTGTTGATATTTTGACTTTTATTTTTCAAGAACATTTTTTTCATATCACATTCACCTGTTAGAGTCTAATAAATGTTTCAAAGATGGGTTGGGAATACTACCAAGCTATTTTCACTGATGTTTTCTGAAATTATTTTTTGAATAATTTGTTATTGCTTAGGGATTATCCTTATTTTTGAAAAATAAAATTTGTGAGATGTGGATTTTTTGATGATACAATTATCGTCAGGTTTGTCTCAATCTTTAACTGATTTCCATAAACCATTGCGCTGTGTGTTTGCTCCAGCTGCAGCACTATATTTAATTTTAGCCCTTGCGGTTTTTATTATGGAAACATAGAGCAATGGGATGTTAGAATTAGAAGGTTCTTTTGAAGTAATCTAGTTCTACCCTTTCATTTTATTTATTACTACCCAGCCTGCCATTCCCTTTCTGAACTAATATATGAAAAAGTAGAATATATTTATGAAGATTGACCATTTCTAGAGGTGGATATTTTTTAGACCAACATCAAAAATGTTTTCAAAAAGAAGTTTATAGAAAATATTTACTACCAGTAAAAAGGAAACCGACTGGAGAACTTTTTAGGTTATTGTGATTCTAAAATTTTGACAACATAAAATATAAGGGACTTTGTAGCCACATGGAACCATGTTCAGATGCCTGATCTGCAATTATAATAATCTAAACTAGAGAAAATAAAATTTATCTAAAGGACCAAATTGTAAATACTTTAGGCTTTGCAACTGCTCTCTTTCCAGGTGCTCAGCTCTGTCTTTGCAGCTGAAAGTAACCATAGGCAATACAAAAAATAAGTGAGTTTGGCTATGTTCCAATAAAACTTCATTTACAAAAGCAAGGAGAGAGGATTTGGCCGATCTCTGATAAACTGTTATTTTCCGGGTGCATGAGCTTGAGATATGAACTTAAGTACTGTAATAGATGATTACATGATAATTAACACATTAACTACCCTCCCACACATACTTTTCCCTTCTGTATTTAAATCTCCACCAGATTAAGAACTGCATAACTGCAAAGACTAGCACAGTGACAAGGCTTAGTAGGCATTTATCAAATGTTAATTGGATGAATGAATGATGAATGATGATGGAATGAGGGTATGGTTAGGAAAACTCCAGAAAATTCACAAATACAAAATAATTTTAAGTTGTATGCACTATTGTCAAAGAATAAAAAACTGAAGAACTTTATTTTCTTTACAAACATGACATAAAGCATGTACAGCATTGTACATGTTCATATGTGAATCTCAGATTTGTGTATTTTCAATATAGAAAAATAAGAAATTTTTGCAGTATTTTATCTGCAATTTTGCCTCAAATGAATGGGATTATGAAATTAGGTATGCCCTAAAGACCCACCTTTGTAAATTACTGATAACTGTATTCAACTGGATTAAAATGAACTAATTAACTAGATAATTTTTCTCATGAAACTGCATAAGGAAGGAATAAATTGCAAGAACATTCCAAACTGCTGTTCTAGAATACAGAATTGCCACAGAATGTTTTCATTCATGTTAATATAAACACCTGGAAGAACATTTTTAGGTTACCTGCCATATTCTTGCTTATTTTCTCAACTGATTACTGAGACACTTAGGAACCAGAGGGAACAGTTTTGCACCTGAGAGAACAAATAACACAGAGATTATTTTTTCTCTTTCACCCCTAGGTAGCATCTGCCAGCAAAAAAAAGTGTGCCTCACTTTGCAAAACCAAGCAGTGTCTGCAAGGAAAAGCATAGAATGTCAAACACGAGTTTGCTGAGAGAGAGAGAGAGAGAGAGAGAGAGAGAGAGACTGCTTTTTGAAAGATTTTCCCAAATTTGAACTTTCAGGTATCTATGCCTATCAGTTAGGGGAACCTTGGCAACCTTTGCCATCTGTGATGAGAGCAACAAAGAAAGATCATCATCATCCCCCAGCTTATACGTTCTGTCCTTGAAGCTGTTTTATGTTTTGTTTTGTTTTGCTTTGCTTTAATTGTATTATGTTTTGCTATTTTCTATCATCACTGCAATCCCTCAGAATTTATGAAGGACAACCCTCATATATTCAGGGGTTATTATAAACTAGAAAAATTATGTTTCTTTAAATGTATCAACCAAAGAATTCTTTCCCTTTCACAGTAGTTATTCTTAGGCCATAAGCTTATGCCCATAACAGTGCTGTTGTCAAAGATGCATTTGCAACTCCTCAGTTAGAATCCCTTTGAATTCTCTGCAACACTATTTTGAACACCTTTGAGGGTAGCAATTCTTCATCTTTTGACAGTATGTTTGATTTTTATAAGCAGCTGCAAATCATTCAGTGCTAAAGCACACGAACGAGGTGAATGCATAATACAATGTTTCATCCAAAGCTGAGACGATCTGTTAGGCAGAGATACCGAGACTTGGGAGCTTCCTACACTGGGAAAAAGAATACTCCCAGGTGTGCAATTGCTGGTTTTCGAATATAACTTCTAGACAGAGTGACAACACAACTTCAAAAATGCCCACATTCCAGGAATGTTTGAAGCAATGGAGTCAGTGTCTAGCTTCCCAAGGAGCACACTTTCAGGGAAATTTTGGTGTGAATATTTTTTATATCATTTTTTCTTTAGAAAAAAAATCATGTAGCACCAACCATCTATCTGTCTCTATTCTACACATTTTACAAATATTAACTCATTAAACCATATAACCCTATGAGGAAGGCACTACCATTCACTTTATTTTACAGCTGAGCTAACTGAGGTCAAGTAAACTCTCCAGGGTGAAACAGCTAGTGAATGTTGAGTTTGAGTGATCCCTCACTCAGTTCTACCCTAGAGTCTCTTGTATGTTTCTAGATGGCACCATTTTTTGCTACTTTATGACTCTGTTTCCTAATAGATTAACCTACGCAACATGGATTCATGTGGCAAATCCCTGCTTCCCAATTCATCTCCTTCTACCTAATCTAGATATTAGGTTCTGTCTGGAAGAATGGGTATTTTAAGCCAGAATAGATTTAATGGTGGAAATTTGAAGCTTCAGGACAATTAGATGGGCTGGAAGACAAAAGGCAGGGAAAGGTCTCCACCACCTTTCAGGAAGTCAGGATTGCCAACCTGCAGGACATTCCAGCAACATCCACAGCTGCCTTCATGCTTCAAGACTCACCACTGCTATCGTGCACATGTCTTTTGCTTTTTCTAGAACAACACAAGTATACTTTCTGCTTTTCTTCCATCTCCCAAAAGCCTCAAAAGTGTCTCTCATTGGTGGACTCTAATCAGAAACCCTGTTAGCAAGGATTCTGAGAAATGTAGTTTCCCTGCCTTACAAGAGAGAGTTTGGAAGTGGAAGCAGGACAGTGATGCTAAGTTTCCAACAGATGGCATGCTAGAAGTTAAGGAAAGTTTTTTCCAATAATTGATATGGTGACTAGATAAGCAAACCAGATCACAAAAGGCTTATAAGTGAGACTCAGTCTCAGGGAATAAAGATTTATTAGTTATCTTTGTGGATCAGCTCTGAAATGGGTGTTACAGGAGATATTAGACTTACAGCCAACTTCCATATTTTAATATTGATTTGACTATTAGCTTGAGATGAACTACTGTTCCCTCTTTAAATTGGACAGAGAATCATGAGTCCTGATATGAAACAGGAGTGAATAATGTAAAAGGAAAGAAAAATGGAAACATATGAGTTGTTTTTTCTCTTCCCATATACTCTGGAAAACTTTGCTCTTAAGCCATATTTTTCTAAATGCTCCTTCTCACATAAATAAGCACAGTAAGCAGCAATGGGAAATGTCTGTTTCACCAGCTTTTAAAGGGTTATGGAAGTTATGACTTTAAGAATTTATGGTTTTCATTTTAGGCTCAGATGCAGGACAGTGACCTAGAAAGGCTAATGTTTATGGTATGAAGTTTAAAATGTATTCAGTGGAATGACTCTGGGGAACTCCCTTTAAAGATGTAAAACAAAATCGTTTGTTAAATTGCCTCTCTCTCTCTCTCTCTCTCTCTCTCTCTCTCTCTCTCTCTCTGTCTGTCTCTCTCAAAATTTTGGGGGGAGTCACCAACTGGAGAAAAAAATATGGGCAACATGGCACCTAAACTCTGGTGAGCAGTCCCCCAATACTTCCTCCTAATTACACTTCATAGGGCATAATGCAGGACATATGATATAGGTAACCTAAATTCAGTATACAAGCTACTTATAGTTGACATATTGTCCCATGAAATTATAATGACATTAGAAATGCAACCGAAATGTATTTCTCCTATAGTTTCCTTTATTATTTTCTTTGTGTTTATGTGTGAGATCCAAGATAAAAATATCACCAAAAAAGCTGTGGTCAAATCCATTTCTATCACAGGGTGAGAGACCTTCACAGAAAACTATCATGATTCTAATTATAGTTTACATCTGTATAATGATAGTGCACGCATGTTATGTCAATGTCCTTTGCAACGTAAATGTTGTAAATAACATTTCTACAATAAATGTTGAAATCATCAAACGTTTCCTTTGTTATAGGGAGTCAGATTTTAAAATTCAAAAAAAAATATTTAACAGTGTATAGAGTTCAACAACAAACCAAAATTAAAGTCCATTTCAGGGGAGCACAGGGGGTTTCAGGAGTGCTGACATAAACAAAGAACGTGAGGAAATTCATAAATAATAGGTACAGTTGTGATGAGTGTAGTGAACGCCAATGTGTCAAAACTATCTTAAGTACTTCAGTATCTAATAAAATAACCAATAAAAGCCCTACTTTACAGATAAGGAAACAGAGATAAACAAGTGGTCCAAGGTCACATTGCTAGTAAAGGACTGATACAGAAACCAGCCTGATTTCAGAAGTGTGAAACACTGACATAGAGCAGAAGAAGACTAAAACAAATGTTTGCACTGTATTGTAGTCACATTATGATCTCCATAACTGCTCAATGAAACTCTTTGCTACCTACCTCTGGGCCACTCCTCCTTTCCTCTTGTTTTTGACAATTTTAGCTCCAGGATCAGTGTCCTTCTTGTTCATATTAATACTGTCCTAATTCTTGGTGATTTTGGTGGTATCAGTAGGACATATTTCCCAATTGCTGTCCCCAACCAGAGACATAAACACCACCTAATTCTCAGGCCCCAGACCAGTCCAGTCATATTAAATTTCTGGTATTGGTTTTTGTAATCTGAATTTTAATAAATGCTTTGTGGAACTGTGATGCAACTAGAGTTTGGGAACCACTGCTGTGGATAATCCATTGTCAGGCTGTCTTAGTCCCTTGACCTCTTCTCCAGCAGGTTTGTCCTCCACCCAGTCTCAGTCACTCACTCCTATAGCCCTAACCTGTGCCCCTGTCTAATTTCATTGTCATGCATTCCCTCTCTGAGCACCATCTGTATCTTTCCAATTCACTCCTTTTTTGTGCCCTGAACGAACTTTCCACTCAACTGTGACTTCCAGTACATTAATTCTACCAGTTTTCATTGCCCCTCACTCTTTCCATGGCCCCACTTCCCTCCTTACCTAGCTTAAGTTCCATGGATAATTATTAAAATCACTCTCTTGGGAAGATTCTCAACTCTCTGACCCTCTCTCATTTTCCTGACCTCTCTTAGTAAAACTAAAATTATAGTTAAATCTAATTCTGCCTTCTTGGCACCTGGACTTGAGTAGCAGAACACAGTTAAAGAAAAATACACAAGCACACCAACTCTTCTCACTGCAGATTCATTTCCACACGCCTGAAGTTGACCCTGATGCTGTCCGGCAATCAGGCTATGCATCCCCAGTCCATTCACTGCCCCCACTTAGCTAGTGACTATGCCGCACCTTCTGTCTTCTCAAACTCTGTACCTTTTTCCCTAGCTTCACCTTCAGCTAATGGCTTTATTTTATGTTTTACTGAGAAAATAGAAGCATTCAAAAGAGGACTTCCAGCTGGGCTCGGTGGCTCAGCCTGTAATCCCGCGCCTTTGGGAGGCTGAGGTGAGTGGATTGCCTGAGCCCGCGGGTTCGAGACCCGCCTGGGCGGCGAGACCTCATCTCTACAATAAATCAAAAAATCAGCCGGGCGTGGTAGCGCATGCCTGTAATTCCGGCTACTTGGAAGGCTGAGGCAGAAGGATCGCCGGAGCCCAGCAGGTCGAGGCTGCGGTGACCACGAGTGGCCACTGCACTCCAGTCTGGGTGACAGAGTGAGACTCCAACTCAAAAAAAAAAAAAGAGGACTTCCTCTGGTTTACAGTCTACCTTTTAGCATCTGCAGTCACAGACACTTCCTTTGCTTCCCTGGCTTCTATATAATCCCTTTGCTTCTTCACTAGATTGTTGATGTATAAACTGTGGTTCCCAGACGAGCAGCATTGGCATCATCTGGAAGCTTGTTAGGCATAACAGAATACCAAGTCCCATTACTCCACCAAACAACTCTTGTCCAGTCTCCATTGTCTTCTACTGCCAAATTCAATAATTAATTCTCAGTCCTTATCTTTTTTTATCTGTTAGCAGTATCTAGCATGTGATCAGTACCTCCTCTCTGATTATTTTATTTACTTGCCTCCTCTCTGATTATTTTATTCAAGTTTCTTTCTTGGTTTTATTCCAATGTAGTTGTGTGTTCCCCCTGAGTCTCCTTTGTAGGTTCCTTCTCTTCTTCAAACCACTTTCCAACTGAAGAATCTTAGACACAGTTCTTGGTCATCTTTTCCACATGCACTCTTCTCCTCAGTGATATCAACCAGTCCTTTGACATTAGATACTAACTATATGCTGACAACTTCCAAATGTACATCACCAGCCAGACACCTATCCTGAACTGATGTAACAAAATGCCAAATCCTCCCTGTCAATCACACTGCTACTGGCACTCTCTATCCTTCTTATCTGCCTCATTAGTTTTATTTTTCTCCATAAATTCTATCATCCCCTAACATTATATATTTTGTATATTCTTATTTACAGTCTGTCTCTCTCATCAAAATATAATGTCAATGAGAGCAAAAATGGTTCCTTTTCTGTTGCTATATCCCAGCATCGAAAACAATGTCTGGCACCTAATCGGTAATCTATATATATCTTGAAAAAATATAAGAAATTGAAGGCATACTTAAATGCAGACCAGATATACATGAACTTGTTTAAAGCAATAACAACCAAACCAGGATATGCAAGTGCATCAGTTCTGATGAATTCCTCTCAAAATGCTTTCACAGTGTTTGAGGTCTTCCTTAATGCAGTTGGTATGTGAGGAAGAGAATATTAAGGTAGGTGTGTTAGTGATATAAACGAGAACTGGCAGAAAGTACAGGATAAGCTAGGTGCTGTTACTCCTCTTGAGTTCTTGCAGACATCTGAACAGTGCAAAGTGCCCCATGGCTTATTTTTATTTCAAAAGACTCAAACATATTAATCATTTTCCTAATTTAGACTCACCATAAGAACAAAACTCTATGTGCAATTTAAAGCCACAAATGAAAAGATAGCATCAGGATGGTATACTTCCCAGTTGAACTCACAGTTTATCTACCTAATAAGAACAAAATTGGATATGGGGTGTAAGGCTGGGATAATACCTAAGAACAACATAAGGAAAAATGTCTTTAATTCTATGACAAGGCTTCTTTAAAAGATCCAATTTTTAAATCTGTGACTCTATCACACAAAAATGCAGGTAGATAAGATATTTTTCAACTGTATATCCTTTGCTATGTAAACGTGGCCTTATTTAATTTTAGACATAGGTGCAATGAAATATGTGAAACCTTCATTTAATAATACTGTGCATATTCAGTCATTTGTATTGTTTTATACAGTCTTTGAAGTTTGACAATTTATTTAAAATCTTATCAAAATTAACAGGAGTTTTATAGCCAAATACAAATAATACTTATATTTTTGCAAATGTCTTTTAGCAAGATATAAAGATACCAAATTCAAAGTGAGTGAGGAAGTGAATGAACATATACATTTGGAGCTGTTAGGGAATGATTCATTGAAGAGCTTTCACTTCTTTGAAATACAATCTCAAACACTTTATAAAGAAGGTACAATTTTAGATGTTTAAGGAAGATATATAATAAGAAAGAATTTTAAAAGTGAACCAAAGGTCATACTGGTAAAACGCAACTGTTTTATATATGTTTTTGCAACTAAGTCACACATATATATTTTTAGATAGATTAAGTTACTAGACTTAGATTTATAAAATGTGCTGGAAATCAAGCATTATATTAATTTGGGGGCTTAATATCCAGAAATGTTGTACATGTAATACATTTCAATGTAATAGTTTTATGAGAAATGTGCTAATATACACGAACATGCACATATATATTAATTAGTGTTTTAAGCTATGAACAGATAACCATGCTATCTACCAACAATGTAAAGACAACACCTTAAGTGATTAAATGTGATCATCAAATGAAACATCGCAAGTTAACAATTTAATACATTTTATAAACAAGTCACTTTTTATAATTTAGAGTAGTCAAAATAAACGGTTATCAGTTTAGAAAAATAACTATGAGGTAAATTTTTGTTGTTTAAAACAGAAGAAAGGAAGTCTAATTATTCTTGTGATTTTAGATAAAGCATTTTTCTATCATAAATGAAGACTGGCCTCAGTAAATAACTGGTACTGATGATTTTTGAAAGAATGGACTTATGTTAACTACTCTAATGCTAAAGCCATGATTTTTCAGCACTTAATTGACTTATGTCTTACTGCCCTACCTGAGTCAAAACTCAGTTATCTACAAGCATTTCGAATCCAGTTCATCTTGCAGGATCCATTAGAAATTTGCAGCATTTATAATGTTTTCTGGTTCCTTATTGATGTTTTTAGTCAGAATGGATAAATATTTGTGCTCATTTTGAAATCTCTTTTGACTAAAATTACTTCAGTCAAGCTTTCTGTGTTGCACAGAATTTGGGCCGTGGATGATCTATGTGTATCTTAGTGGATCCAGAACTTTTTCTGGAGAAATCTTTGAATTTCCCCACAGAAATATCTAGAAGAATATCCCTTAACAAGTATCATTTGTTTTTATTCATTCTCTTTAAAATGCAAAATCTGAAGCAATCAAGAGCACCTGTAGCTCATAGTAGGGGAAAGGCCTTCCATCCACCTTGGGTTAAGTTAGGCTCTTGACATCAACCCTGCCTTCCCCTGGGGTTGATTATCCAAGTATATGGTTCCTCTTTTAATCAGTCATATAGCATTTCTGTAGGCTAGGTACTTGTTAGAAAATGTAATCTCAAACTCTCATTTACTGACTGTGATCAAAAGTGCAGCAGCAAGAAATGTTGTTTATTGTATGTGTGGCCTACATTATGTGTAGGCTTTCGTCTAGATATTCTACACTTTCTTCCTTTGCTTAATAATACCACAAACTTTGCAAACAGTGCACTATTCCAAGTCTTCATATATATCAACTAATTTAACTTCATAATAAAACTATGAGATGGATAATATTATTGCTCCCACTTTATAGATAGAGCCAGGGAGATCCTTTATTTTTCCATTGGCGCACAGCCAGGAATTGGCAAAGCTGGCCTTCAAACTCAGGCAGTTTATCTACAGAGCTCATATCCTTAACCCTTGCATGATACCACACATAGCTAGCCTTTTGCTTATACCAGAATATGTGGACTCTTCAACACTGTGCCTTTTTTTAGCTCTGCCTTGGCATTGAGCCACCTATTGAATACAGGCCATCCTAAGAAGCAGCCTTCTGAAACTTACCATTGGTCTTATTGAAAAATATTGCTCTGAACATGGTTTACTATATCACACCATGTACCCTGGGAAAGAAATTTCTCTCAGGCATCAGAAACAAACAAAAAGTTGTACTTTTTATCAATGTGAACACCCTTAATTTCAGTCTTATAACTTATTGTGTATATCTTTTATTCCAGCCACTAGTAAGATTTACCTGTATCCCTCAGTGTTGCCCTTGGCAAAGACTCTTTCTGTTGACTGAACTTGAGTCAACTTCTTCTGAGTTCACTTTTAACTAGGCTCAACCTTGGGCCATTTAGCCCAGTTTTAGCAAGACTCCTGATGGGCCAATTTAGCAAAAAAAAAATCCCCACCCTTCTTGATCTTTAGTCAAATTCCTTATCCCCTACCCTTGATATTTGATCACCATGGTCTGCCTTCAGCAAGAACCCTATCAAGTCAGTTGAATCAAAATTCCCCTAATCCCAATGTTTCTTCTTAGTATTTCTCATCCTCTGACCCCCACATTGCTTTTTCACT
This sequence comes from Cephalopachus bancanus, assembly GCA_027257055.1. Classification (NCBI taxonomy): domain Eukaryota; kingdom Metazoa; phylum Chordata; class Mammalia; order Primates; family Tarsiidae; genus Cephalopachus; species Cephalopachus bancanus. The sequence goes on from JAPVLO010000012.1 coordinate 5,369,401, forward strand.
ATGAATTCAAGTTTAAGCCCAATCTTTCTCCTTCTACTGCAAGGACAGTAGTTCCTACACCTATTGTGATTTCCTGAGTGACCAGCCTTACTATTCTTTAACAAACATCATTGAATAATTTTTAACACCCTCAGTATTTTGTGTACTTACTATATTATTCAGCCTTATTTTCTACATTTATTTCTTTTATTCTTTTATTTGTACCTGTTTCAAAAACTTCAAATTGTTGGAAGGATGAAAAAATAATTATTGCTAATCGATTACTAATAGATCCTGCCAAGTTGGAAGTGTTCATCTATTTAAGAAGCCATAATTTAGTGGTTCTAAAGTGAACATTCAGTTCTGAGGTTGTTATTGCAACAAGTGTTAAATGCTACAGTACTTACTTTTGGTCAACAAGCATTTTAGCGTCAGTAAGCTGTAGGTAACTGCTCACTATTGCACATCCCACCTCTGTGTACACAGCCTCCTGGCTTTCCTTTCTCCAGCAGATATGTCCTGGAGACTTCAGGCTTATATTCAAAAACTAAAGTGAAATTGAAAAAATTGAAAGTCAAGCCGTATCTGACCTGGAAAAGAATAAGAAAAAACAGAACCCCTTCCAAGACTGTAGACTAGCAAGGAACTCTGGAGGTAGGAATATGAAAAAAAAAAAGATGAAATTCTGATTTCCAACTTATAATTAATAATGAAGAAAGGAATCCTGGAACAAACCATGCCACCTGGACCTTACTGGAGTCAATTTAAGCGGAATGCCTCCATAATGCCTCTCCTGGCACCTGGAGTTCCAATATTGGAGATTTATTCAGGCTAACAAGAAAATACTTCTAGGAGGCATGAAGGGGCTACTATCACATCATCCTGTCATTGAATACTTTCAGCCAGCTTTTCTAATGCCTTGCCGAGATTGGTTGAGAGAATCAGTGTTTTGATGGAAAATGAGAGAACAAGAGGAACAGAGGTAGTTTTTGAGCATGGAACACCTTAGAGACATATTACTTTAGGGCAAACATGGGGGAAAGATACTGATGGCAATTCTAAACACCTTGAGTGTGGGATGTGTGAATAGAGAGACTATGGTAACCATTGGATCACGTGGGTCAGAAGCACCAGAGAAAGATCTGGAATTAAGTTTAAGAATGTTCAGCTCAAGGATTTGCAGTCATGAGAGTAAAAGAGAACACCTAGGAGAGAAGTACATTTTTAGTAAGAAAAGAAGGGAATCTAGAACAATGCCCTGGAGATGAAGAAAGAATTTCCAAAAGGGCAACTAAGATGAATCAGCCAGAGAGAAAGGAGGAACCTGGGAGGGCGGAACCTGGGAGGGAGGTACGTGCGGGTCCACTGTGACCTGGCTTCATTCTAGCCAGAATTGTGACACAATATAAGTAATGCTCAAAAATACATATGTATGTATGTATGTATGTGTGGTATGTATGTATGCTCTAATGGGAGTACCTGCAGGGTACTGTGGCGTCAGTCAGATGTGAGAACCATGGAAGAAGAGGTCTTGTCCAAGAGTGAAGATGCAAAGGCACACATAAACTTACTATGTTTTAAGTTTATAAAAATATAAGCAGCTTGACTTTGTTGGAGAACAAAATGTGGAGGAAAGCAGAAAGCAATGAGTGATTCTCTTTACTTAACACTCACTTAAGGCCTGGCATGGGCCCAAGTGCTGTTCTCAATGCTTTATGCAGAGGGACACCAAAACCTCCCAGCAGTCTCTGAGGTAGCTCCTATCATCGTCCCCTTTTATGGATGAGGGTCAAGAGAGGGTAGGTCACTTGTGGGAGTTCTCACAGACAGTGAAGACAGAAATCAGCCTAGCTACAGAATTGATGTTCTCAACCACCACGCCCTGGGAATTCTTCAAGAGAGAGACGGGAGGAAACAGAGAGCGCAATGGATGTTACTAGAAGGAGTGTGTTTTGGTGTACAGAAGAATGCTAGAAAGCCTAGATAGAAGCAGTTGCCATGGTGCATATTATTTCTGGTCCACTCTTGTGTTTTGTGGTATTATAGAGACTTCCATAGCATTCTGCTGGTTCCTGGGATTCCCTTCAGTCCCTAGGTCACTTTACCCTGGACCTAAATTTTACCACCAATAAAATTACTATGGTACTGGCTTCTTTTTATCTCCCCTATGGGAACCTTGAGAAGATTTATGGCACAATAGCTAGGAAAATCCCCCAGTCTCTAAAAGATGAACATTATTATTATCCCTGCTATCAGTATGGCATTATTATGTTAATGATACCTTTATCAGCTTCGGGCCAAAGGAAGAATCTGTATGTTTACTCAAAGAGTACACAGCCTAAATGAAAATGGGAATTTGTTTCTTTATATTCATTTCTAAGCATATTCACACTGGGAAAATAGGCTTTAAAAATACATAGCATTTTAACAGCAAGTAAAGGAATTATCTCATTGCTCCTCAAACAGCAATGATTATACAGATATCTGTTTTACTCCATCTGAAATTACCACTGCTAATGTGCTCCTTTATCCATGCATTTCATTCCCAGCCTTTCAGTTGCCATTCAAAACACTTAGCTTTTGCTGTACATCCTCAGTGGTGTGTTTGTCAATCTAAAGATTCTTCTCATTCCAAATATGAAAAACTTGCCAAAAAAGTGCCAAGTGCATATATATAAAACTCTTATTGGATGATATGTGCATGCATAATGATAAGACCAAAGAGCCCCTGAATGACCGGGAATGAGATTGGCGACCACTGCAGACATGGGTGCAGCCCCCTCCTCATTGGCGGTGAATGGGGGAGTGCTAAGCAGAATGCTCACAGGCCCCTCACTCAGGGACCTCAAGTGGGTTAGGGAACATTTTGAGGAGGATGTTGTCTTATATAAAATCAGTGTAAACCAAAGTATTCTTCACGAATCACGCGAAGAAAAAGTGCTACCATTTCAAGTAGACTGCAAGGCAAAATCATCAGAAATTCAAAGAGCTCTTGGCCGGGCTCGGTGGCTCAGCCTGTAATCCCGCACCTTTGGGAGGCTGAGGTGAGTGGATTGCCTGAGCCCGCGGTTCGAGACCCGCCTGGGCAGCGAGACCTCATCTCTACAATAAATCAAAAAATCAGCCGGGAGTGGTAGCGCATGCCTGTAATTCCAGCTACTTGGAAGGCTGAGGCGGAAGCATCGCCAGAGCCCAGCAGGTCGAGGCTGTGGTGGCCGGGAGCGGCCACTGCACTCCAGTCTGGGCGACAGAGTGAAACTCCAACTCAAAAAAAAAAAAAAAAAGAGCTCTTGGGTGCTTTCTCCTCTTCCTCCTTCTCCCCCCATCCCTCTTTTCTAGTCTCTTGTTTCTAACCCTATTGACAGTTTTCTCTGACAGAAATTATGTTACCTAACTCCTTCCCCAGTATTCTTTCCAAGTATCCGTACTGTGAAGCACCTGTTAGCCTCACATTACAGATTGACAGACCCAATTAAATTTTTACTAAAATCAATTCACACCAGGTTGTTATCTCAGCTTAAATTCAAGCCTCAATATGAAATCTTTCTGCAAAACACACACACACACACACACACACACACACACACACACACACACACACACACACAGACATACACATTCTTAAAAGGTGTTTTCTTTAAAGACCTTCTTAAAAGGTATTTGTTAAATACCTTCTTAAAAAGTATTTTTTTAAATACCTTCTTAAAAGGTATTTTTTCTAGGTAACAGCAAACAGATAGGGGTTTGGGGAAAGTGGAGTGCAGAAGAAGTCAGATATCAGAGGACACAAGCTTGAAGGCCACTCACCAAGGAAATCCTGATTGACAATTTATTAATGACAAAGGTGGGTGACTTAGAGGTACCAGTGTATAAACTGGCCACACATAAAGGACATGGTGCTGTCCCAGTTATTCAGTCCAATCTCCTGCAACCGAGAAATAACTCTGCTTCAAAAATTGCAAAGTATAGGAGACTGTTCTATTCATCTGTCACTCCCCTGTCAGAACTGGATCCCGCCTTGCCCATGGTTCTGTGGGTGGGTCTCCTCCCAGAAGTCCTTCAATGCATAAGAGTAGCTTATCCCATCCCACTCTCATCATTACACCTAACCTGAAGCTAATCTCTGTGCTCTCTCATCTGCTTTCTATGTCATGGATAATAAATACTTTTTCATCTTGCATGTTTAATGTGTTTGTGTTTTTGGAGCCAAACTCCCTTTCTATAATAATAGGAAATACATGCTAATGACATCTATATTTCACATGTACTTGTTGTAAGGAAGTCTATGAGAATGAAGAGAGTTCCCACAAAGAGTATTTTCTTGCTGAATGGGAGTATTATAAAAATACCTCCATTATTATGTTTATTCAGCAATTCTATCTAGTTCTAAGAGGAGATAAAACAAGAGACAAAAAGCAGTGTTCCTAGCCTCAAGGAATTTACAGTTTTAAGAGGACTGCATAGCCCACCACACTTGGCACAGTTAATAATTAATATTAGGTAATTAGCCTCAACAACATGCTCCATTAGAGAAAGATGAAGACGGGTGTCATTATACCCAGAAAAAAATTTTAAAGGTCAGATTGCATTTGCATTGGCCTGAATTCTCTGAATGATGCAAACCAGAGCAGAATGTATCTTGAGTTTCCCAAGTAATTACTGCTCTAAGTCTCTGAATGTTTAACTACTTTTAAACAATCGAGACCAAAAAATATATAGAAATCTATATTCAGATACAATTCTGTGGATTTTTTTTTCCTGGAACAAGGTATGGACCCTCCTTACCTCATACTTCCCCACAAGTAGCTAAAAAGGAAATCAGAAAGTATAGTATACATTTCATGAATGCATTAACTTCTTTATAATACTGATATTTATAATATAAAAACAAAAATATTTCCAGGACCTTGCTTATGTTGGGTGAAGTTGCTAACTCACTCTAATTCCAAGCTGGTACAGAACTACCACTTGGAATGTGCATTGTGGTAGAACTCAGTGTACCTTCTAAGCATACATAGTTCTCATGAAGGTTTTATTTTAGGTTTCCTGTGAAGAAAATCTCCAAAAATATTTTATTTAATGTGTGTCATGGATGCCTAGGAATACACAAAAACATGTTGATCTTGTAGACACAGATTGCTAAGGTTTTGCTGTAAGGATTGATGTTGGGGAGTCTAAGAAGAATGTTTTTTGGGGAAATTTGACTTTAATAATGTGTCCCTTTTACAGACTTTCTATCAAGTCCTAAACATCTGTGTACAAAGCAAAATTTTCATCCAGTTACCCGAATGTGTGGGGAATAGATCTTTGGAATTGTTTAACGTAGCTGGATATTAAGGCGTAGCATATTGCATATCTGTAAAATATCTGCCCTTTTTACCCTTTCAAAGACCTTTTTGCTTACCCCAAAATGCTTCTCCTCCCACTCACTTCTTTGCTCTCTTTTTTCTTTCTCTCTTTTTTAAATTTCCATCCACTGTAGAAAAACCATACTATTTTGTGACATCAGATTTAAGGCCATTAACCCAGCTTCAACCACAGGGCATGGAGATCAATGGAACTAGTCAAAACAAGTTTGGTATTAGGATTGCATAACAAGTTTCTTACTTCAGACTTGCATTTTGTCATGTTAAACGTGAAACTGAGAAGCTGTAGAAAAGGTACAGAACAACGAGCAGGAGTCATTGCTTCTGTTTGACATGGCCTTGGATTCATCCATCTGCGAAAAGTGTAGCATGTTCCTACTGGGGTGAAATGAAAAGTGAAAGGGACCGGAAAGGGGGCCACATTCAAATACAAATAAATACCTGAAGTGTAGTCATGGTGGCTTGTGTCGGCCTACACATGCTATACACTCTGTGACTATCCACAGATTACATACACAAACAGCACCAGAGCATGCAAAACCCTGCTTCTCAGGCAATGATTCAAATCTCAAATCCCTTATTGAAGCCCATAGTGCCTCTCTAGAAATTCACAGTTCCACATCTACAGACATATATGGCAGTGCAGTGTCACAAACTAAAATGCATTGGTGATTTATCAGAGTTTACAACTTTTTTTACTTACTGCAAGATGAAAGGGCTAAAGTTATATTCTCTTCAAAATGAACAGCAACTCAAAATGCTCAAAGTTTCAGAAAGGAAGAAATGCAATGAATTGCTGCAGAAGCATTCCTTTGGGCTTACCTACCCTTTCCTATTATGATTTTATTAAATATAAATTTTAAGATTAAAAATAATAACTTGCCACACTAGTGCCGGTAGGCTCTTGATATCCAGTGACCTATTTAATGTTGTTTTTTGTTTTTTAAGTGGAACTTTTCACTTCTGAAAAATCTTTTTTCTGCATTTATTTCTAGTTCAAATGATTATTTTCATCTTTTTCTCATTTTGTACTGTTGATATATTTTACATATCAACATACTTAAATAGCATTTGGTAAGAATCTACATTAAAATTGTCTAGCTATTAAAATGATATATTAGGTAGCAGCTTATTATTTCAATAATAGTAATAATAATAGTCTCATTCTAAATTCCGTTTTATTTAGAGCCCCACTATTTAAAATCTTTCTCTGTATCCTAGATGTGGCTAACTTCAGCTCAAATCTTTTGTTTAGAAATTTCCACTCTAATGTGGAAGACATGCAAACAGCCAACAGATACGTGAAAAAATTTTCAGTCACACTAGTCATCAAAAAATGCAAATTAAAACCACACTAAGATACCACCTAACTCCAGTCAGGGTGGTCATTATCAATAACTCAAAAAAACAACAGATGCTGGGGAGGATGTGGGATGAAAGGAACACTTCTACACTGTTGATGGGAGTATAAACTAGTACAGCCTCTGTGGAAAACAATTTGGTAATTCCTAAAATATCTAAAAATCAACCTTCCATAAAACCCCACATTTCCTCTAATGGGAATATACTCAGAGGAACTTAAATCACTCTATGAAAAAGACACCTGCACATGTGTGTTTATTGCAGCATTATTTACAAAAGCAAAAACATGGAACCAATAGTGCTGCCCATGGAAAGAGGACTGATTAAAAAAATGTGGTACATATACACAATGGAATATTACACAGTCATAAAGAAGGATAAAATTATGAACGTTGCAACAACTTGGATGAACTTAGAGGCTATAATACTGAGTGATCTATCACAGAAACAAAGGACTGAGTACCACATGTTCTCACTCATAAGCAGACCTTGAACAATTATCATAATACTATAAGAAGGGATTGGCAGTAGTAGGAAACTGCTGGGGGAAGGGGGGGACATCTCATCAACAAGGGTACCTGCATAATGAACATTTGTATACCTAACCCTGTATTGTACCCCACATCTTCAAAATTAAAAATTAAAAAAAAGGAAATCCATGACTACTTGTAACACTTCTCTTCACACACACCATTATAATTAGTTATTTACATTATTAGTACATTGCACAGTAATTCACTCATTCAGCATTAGAAACACATGTACTGAGTATCATAAGTATCGAATACTGTTTTAGTTCCTGGAAAGACCGAGATGATTAAAACATGCTCCCTGTCCTCATGAAACTCATAATCAAGTAGAGTAGGTAGAAACGCAAATAGGAAACTAGGAATTGCAACATCATGGGAGAGATGCTGTAATGTGATATATAATTTTATGTAATGCAGTAGCATATAGCTACATACAAAATGTGGTGCTATAACAAAGACGAAAAGGATCAGCTCCTCATGATTGGGAGTATACAGGGAAGTAACATTATTCAGGGTGAATTCTTACACAAAGGGATATAGATTAAATGGTAAGCCTGTTATCCATCTGTTTGGTTGAATTAAAATCACTGGAGACTAAAAAGGTGCTAAAAGTAGCTTCAGTCATTTTATTTCCTCGGTAGTTTAGAAAGACTTTTTTGAAATCTCCTCCCCTGTCCTGTGGCCCTGCCCTTAGATCTGCTTCAGCCCATCATTCCTTTGGATCTCTTCCTTTCATTCTCACTGACTTTCTTATTTATGGAAATCATTGTCAGTGTCTGTTTTAGAAACTAGTCTTTGCTAAACTTGGAATGAAAATATTTCACTCATCTTAGATAAGGAATGCTCGTTTTAAAATTGTTTGGATAGGCTTTCTTTTCTGCCACAGGAGCAATTTTATAAAACTCGGTCAACTGAAAATCTTCAAGTACATATGAACTTGGGTAAAACCATACTCTAGAAAAACAGAGCCACTGGATAAGGGAATCCCTCTTCATCTCACGTAGGCAACAGTGTTTATATGGAGAATGACAGACAAAACAACTACCTCTTAATCAAAGTGGTTTAAAATGTTATATGAAACATGATGGCATCTATCAAATTTTTACAAAAATTTTTCATTTCTTATCTCAGTGCATATGAGATCAAAAAATTAAAAGTAAATCATCAACTTTTAAAGTCGGAAAGATAATTTAATCCAGTATTCTCATTTCCATTCTGAAATGGAAAATACAGGTCTTAGGTTGATAAAATGTCCTGAAAGAGATGACTCAAATAATTGTCTATGTGGGATTGGAGTCAGAATTAGACCACAACTCTTTTTTTCTTTTTTCACATGGGACCTGGTTTTCCCTATATCACATCTACATCACTTAGATTAAAAAGTGGTTGTTTTGTCTGTCACTCTTCATGCTTTGCCCAAATAATTTAATTTTGTTGGACGAGGGGCTCAGGCAAAAATGAGTGGTATCACTTAGAGCAAGCTGCAACTCATGGACAACGGGGCCAGCAATGAATGAGTCCTGTTATTTCAACATCTTGCAGAAAGTCCACAGAGAGTCTACTTGACCTGAGACACAAGTTTATCCTCCAGTCACTCACATTTGCCTTATGTAAAGGGCAAGCAACAGGGGGCACAGCCCCATAGAGAACCTACCTCCCTGCAGATATCTCTTTTTAATAAAGCAAGTGTGAGGTAGAAGACAGAGGGCACATAAACATATTGGGCTCTGGATCCAAGTACTGAGCTCAGGGTCAGCTCTTTCACATAGTCCTGGGAAATGATGGCTTCCAACAACTGAAGACTCATGAGAAGTCTCAACTGGTCTCATGAGAAGGTGAGTTGGATGCATCCTCTCCTCTGGGAGGTAAATGGCTGCTCTCCAGTCCCACATGGCTCACTGGTAGGCAATCTAAGGGGAACTCATTAGACAATGCGGCTGGCCTTCCACAAAATGAATTTCAAATGAGTGCAAAGGTTTCAAGAATCCCTTAACTATATAAATTTTAATGAGATTAATAATAGTTATCAAGTTTTAGTATCAGACATCGTGTGCTAATGTTTTATGTCTATAGTCTAACCTTTAATTCTCATATCTACTCTGAAGGCAGATGTTATTTTCTCTATATTACAGATTAGAAAACTGAGGTTATGTGCCCCCAAATTTTTAGTAATGGAGCTGAAATTTAAATTCAGATCTCTGTTCTTTCCACTACATGCTCTATATTTGCATTTAGATTAGCATGTGATTTTGCCTATGAAATATAATAGAGTCATAAAATATTGGAACTGAGACCAGTGCTTCAGTGCCTATAATATGCATATGAGTCACATAGGCGCAGGTTACAGTGCAGATTCTGATTCAGTAGATCTTAGATGGGCCCTGAGACTCTGCATCTTTAACTGATCCCAAGTCAAGCCAATCCTGCTCATTCAGGGACCATACTTTGAGTAGCAATGCATAAAGTACTCTGCAGAAAACCTACTCTGTTTCATTCTATGAGATTTAACTTACAGAAAATTAGACATACTTATGATTAAGAAATGAAAAGTTATACCCTAGATTTTATCAAATAAGTAGCATTTTTTCAGAAGCAGTCATAGCTCATTAGAATAATATATTTTACACAATTAAGTTATTTGGAGAAAAAGAGGTAGATAGATAGATAGATAGATAGATAGACAGACAGACAGACAGACAGACTTCATTTAAAAAAACGGAACTTTCTAAGTGCCAAATAAGACATCTTGGCCTTATGTACTGTGAAGACTCACTGGCCACTGTCAACCTCGGGCACTCACCTTTGCTCCTCATCTCCAGGAGTGACTTTCACTCTAATGCCCTGTCAAGGATTCTGCACAGTTGCATTTGCAATATTAAGGCGAGGATGTTCTTCACTTGTCCTTGGATAACACAGATGCGTCAAGCTACAGAACTTTGGAATGCAGTTGTATTTTGTGTTTACTGGGTTCAACAGAAGGAGAAAAATAAACAGTTCTCACATGCAAGACGCCTGGAAGCTCTCATGCCACCTCCCAGCCTCAGCCTCTGCTCAACAAATCGCTCATTAATGCAGGTAGCTCCTGTAATCAATTCCCAGAACCTGTTCTGTGCTCAGTTGAAGAATGATGAGATAAAGGAGGCATGTGCGACTGGGAGCAAGTTGGGAAACAGCCTTGATAAATTGCCCCTGAGACTGAGAGCAGGATTGCAGCATACTGACCAAAGGGGAAGAAAAGGCCATGCAAATTCATTGGGAAGGAAAGAATGACTAAAAGCAAGCCAACAGAGGAAGTCATAAACTCTTGTGAAGTCCCATCTTTTGGTTGTTGCCACAGGTCATGAGCTCTGAGAAATGAGACAGGCAAAAAATTAAGGAGTCGGGATACCTCTGGCCTTTTAGAATTAAAGTAAGTTTACAAGGGGCCTGTCAGGTCCTCTGGGAAACACACTCTTGGCTTGGATGGTGTAAGTCGGTGCCATAATATTAGAGAAGAAACTTTATGGCCAGGAAAACTGAGAATACTAGGGAAATACCTTGCCAGTGATAGGTATACCTATGTAAATGTGGCTACAGATATTCATCATAACAAACACTATATATTTATGAGTGTAAAGTAGAAATAAATGATTTATCTTAATTCACTCAACCAATAGTCATGTAAACCTTCTTTGCCCCGGATGCTTTTCTGAGGGATATAGCAGTAAACCAAAGTGTCTTTCCTCATGAAGTTTAGACACTGGTGGAGAAGAGAAGCACCAGCAATAACAAAAAGTTTGCATATAATGTCTGATTCCAAGTGCTGTGGAGAAAAATAAATCAAGATAAGGGAAAGAACCTAATGAAAAGTGTTGTTTTACACAGAGTGATCTGGAGGGATCCCTCTGAGGAAGCAATATTTGATCAGATTAATTTGAATTAATTGAGTAAAAGGAAAAAAAAAACACTCAAAGAATTATATTTTCATTTTTTACTTGAAAACATATTACAATCTTCTCTCTGCTGGTTTTGAATAAAACCTCAGTGGAAATTCCTTACAAGCCCAAGACCAAAGTTCTTGAACCTGTCCTTTTCAGCTACCAGTTACAGAATGCATATTGTGGAACAGGCACTGTGCTAAGTGGGTCACATATCTTATCTCCTGTAATCCTCACAAGTCTATAATGAAAATATTATGCTCCTTATTTTACAAATGAGATAACTGAGAGTCACAGAGATTAAGAAACCAGCCCAAGGCACTTGAAAGAAAGTGACAAGCTTGGATTCACTCTTTACCTACTAGCCCTTAACCTCCACATCTACTACCTCATTTTGAAGTCTCTGGGCCACTGAATTTTAAAGCCATCTTAGTTTTCACTTTAATTATAACCTGAAATAGTCTGTTAGATATCTCTCCCTCTCCCTCTCCATCTCCCTCTCTCTCTCCCCCTCCCCCTCTCCCCTTCTCTCCTCCCTTCTCTCCCATGCTTACTCTTAAGTAAGTCTCATCTCTCTGAACCTTTCCACAATACATCATCATTCTGGGTAACAATAGGACAGTGTTGGCCAAGGAATGGTCTGGATCAAGCATCTGATTGAACAGGTGAGACAGCAGCTCAGTAGGGGTAAGACTCAGAAGAACCAGCTGGTAATAGTGAACAAGAGGTTGAATTTCATCTAGAAATCATTCAGAGAATTAAAAAATGCAGCAGCCAAGACATTAAACCTAGATAGGTAGAAATAATTAGGGCAGTGTCAAGAAGAACTGGAAAACTCAAGGGGAGCTCTGACCATTCAGAGACAAGTTGTTGCTCTCCATTCACGCTGTGTAAGTGATATCAGTCTTCAGCCCAGCACTGTGAAGTGTCACTCAGAAAGCAGAGGATTTCAAGGAATCACTGCCCTTAGCAGGAACAAGGAGCACATGCCAAGAAGACTGAGGTGACATCATTGTTCACCTGAGTTGATATCAAGGAATCTCTCTAATTTTGCAATTAAGCAGTCTCACATGTTCAAACTGATTTTTCTGTCCAACAAATAAAGAACAAGATGAGGAAAACCTTGCAAGAAGCCTATACCACTTACAACGGTTTTATAGTCATCATTATCATTAAGATGAAATATAAATCACAAGCTAGACATTATCCAAGCTCTTTGAATTTAGAGCAAGAAAAGGAATAAAATGAGAGTACAGAAATAACACTATAAGGTTACGCCATGTAGGGAAAACAATAATAGCATGAGTTTCACTCTTAAACCCAGAGACATCTGGTTGGTTGGAAATGACAGTGAAATCTAGCCAGCATTGATTTGTTTACATTGTGACTTGTGCAGGTTAAGTTTATTTTTATATGTGAGGACTCTGATATACCTCTCTTTCTCTCTCTCTCTCTCTCTCTCTCTCTGTGTGTGTGTGTGTGTGTGTGTGTGTGTGTGTGTGTGTGTGTGTGTGTAGTGTTTAATAATATACTTAATAAATCCAAGAAATCTTTTGTTGTGTTGGTGGGAAGAGTAGTGAGACCACTAGAATTTCTAACAAAATACAGTATATAATATACTGCTGAGTTCCAGAAATTAGGAAGAAAATAATCTGTAAAGAAAATAAAACTATACTGCCTAAAACACATGTAAGTCTCTTTATCATATATTTTGATCTTTTCCTCATACTTTAAATTTGAGCAATATTTTCAAACGTAATTTACATGATGAGCATAGTTAACTAATGACTGATGAAATAGTACATTCAATGAATTCCCCAGTTAATTTGACTGAGGTCACCCTTGTCCAGCACCAGTCCATAAGACAGCAACACAAGAGAAATCTAAGCACTGGGGTGATAACAACCAAATGTGTACTAAGGGCTCAGAAAAGCAAAATAAATACCCAAGTGGGCAAGCACAGGTAATAGAAGCTACTGAAAGCAGTGTCAGAAATAAAGATATATGCAGGTAACAAAGGAGTCCCAGTAGGACATGGCTATAACTGAAAATAAGATAAGAGAGTCATTTTTTAGGCATGGAAAACCAATAACAAGAATGGCACTTGATATTGAGTCCAAGTGACTACATTCTGGACTAGGGTACCCTAATATGCTTCCTTGCGTCAGAGGCCTGTTGCAGATAAGCTGAGCCTGCTGGTGAAGGACCGACTGGCTGTGAACGTGCACATGTAGTTTATTGAACAAGGAACCCAACCAAGGGAGTGTGTGGGGATTAAAACCCAGTCCAGATCTAGTCCTCCACATGTTTTGTGTGGCGTTGTGTCCCAAAGGAAGGGGCACATTTACCTGATCCCACAGTTAGCCTCCTTGCCAAGTCATGAACTGACAGAACTGCAGCCACCTTGACGATGACATTTTCTTAATTCCTACTAAGGAGCCAGTGGGCCTGGTAAAGAAAAGTAGGCACTCAAATATAGAATGGGAAGGTGGTGGTGAAGAAAGAAAAGAATGGGGATGGGATAGAGCAGAAATCTGAGGAAAGAGTCAGAGGAAAGAGAGCAAGTCAATATATTAAATCTGGAATTTTTAAAAATAGGTTTACATCATTTCTTCCTACACCTACTTGCAGGAAGTTATCTCTCAAAACTAATGTTCATTTGAAAATGCAAAGTTGAACTCATTGTATGAGTTAAGATGAAGCTTGAGTGACATTAATCTGCGAAACAGCAGATTAAACAAAATAGAAATCTGTATTCTCTCATGTGAAAGTTTGGATGTGGATAGTCCAGGGCTGACATAATGACTTCTCTGTCATTTGAAACCCAGTGTGGTTCCAGCATCCAGCTATGGAAGATGCCTTTGTCCTTATGGTCCAAGATGGAGTCCAGCCATTAAATTGGTGTTTTAAGCAAGAAAATGGAAGAAAGGCCCATGACACTACCTCTTTAAAAATTTTTCGCAGAAGTTGCTATACTATCTTTCAACTAACAAGGCATTGGCCAGAGTTTAGACACATGGCCACACCGCAAGGGATGCTGGAAACGATGTCTTATTTCAACTGGCCTTTAAGTACAGCTAAAAACCAGGGGTTCTAAGAGAGGGAAGATAGTTAGGCAGAAGATTAATCATCTCTAATAGAGAGACAATAGCTGACTTTGAAAAACAAAGCCCAAGGATATAACCAGTTAATTGATGAAAGATAAATATAACTGGATAACAAATTGAAGGGCAAATGTGTAATGTACTATTAATTAAAGGAGTATAAATTAAAGCAGAGGGATGGCACTTTCCTCCTCTAAACTTAGCACTTCCCCCTCAAAAAAAGCTGAATAATTTATAGCAAGGTATAATAGTTAACAACAGTTATCTTAAAGAAGTGGAACTATAATTTTTTTTCAGAAAAGCATGTCTTAAATTTAGAGTAGTGACAATAATATTTTCTATTCATAATAGTTGTTTTGTTTCAATGATTAAACACACACATACACACACACACACACACACACACACACACACACACACACCTTGGTCTAGCTTTTTCTTAAGACAATTTTAGTTGTTGTCTCAGTGAGCTAAACCGACAGTGTGGTAAATGGAACTAGACTTCGGTGATCACCTTTCCTTCTTTCCTCTTCCTATAATCTCAACAACAATCGGCAGAATCTATTTAGCTGTACTTAGGAGGTTTCCAATCTTCTTGTCTTGTCCTTTTCTTTGATACTTCAGTGATAACCATCATTCTCTTAAGGAAGGAATGTTAGCTTTTTTAAAAACCTGTATGTTGATCCATGGACTAATTCTCCCCACTATGTTAACTTGCTTATCCAGACTTAGGTCTTGCTAATATTCTTCACTTATATGATTGTGTGAATGAATCTTTGTAATAGTTGTAAGGCCAAACAGAAGACATTGGTAAGGGGTGGGCATGCTTATGAGAAACAAACTATTCTGTGGACAGGATTGTGAGAATGCACATGTTGGTTGAATCCACATCACATATTGAATGATGATTTTAAATTTTTATCCTGAGCCCTTCTTTCCCTTCTGGGATATAGATTCATGTATCCAAAATTTCCATTTGATGGAAATTATCTCAAAATGTATCGAAGCCAAAATAGAATGCTTAATTCCTCTTACCCTGCATACATTTGCTTCTTCCCAGGTCTCCCAAACCCAACCACATTCCTAATCCCACCCCTATACCACAGTTAATAAGACCACAAGCCACACAATTGCTCAGATAAAAAATCCTAAAACATCATTTTTCATTTTATTCTTGTCTTTGCTATCTCAATCTCATCCATCAGTAAATCATATCTGCTCCACTTTCAAAATATATCCTATATCCAATCATTTCATACTACATTGGTGCTTCCTTTGGTCCAATCCTCTATCAGTTCTTGTTCAGACTACCACACTAGCTGTCTGTATTAGTCATGTTATGCTAACTGCTTAAACAAACAACTTTCAAACTTCTGCAGCTTTACATAATAAAGGAATATTTCTAAGAGGGAAGCTCTGCTCAATGCAGTCATTCAGGGACTAGGTTCCTTCAAGTAGTGGCTCAGTCATTCCCTAAGTTCTCAAAGTGTAGCACATTCACATGAGAAGTGTTAGAATTGAGGTCCTAAAATGGTTTACCTCATTTTCACCTGCATTCCATTGGTCAGAAGTTAGACGCACAGCCCCACCTAATTGCAAGGGAGGCAGCCACACAGTCTTCCTTTCTGACCCAGAAAAAGATAAAAAATGTTTTGGCAAATGCACATTGTTTTGTCACACATATTTTCTGTCTCCACAAAATAGTGTCTTTATTAATTTTTAATTTTAAAGATGTGGGGCACAGTTCAGGATTAGGTATACAAATGATCATTATGCAGGTACCCTAGTTGATAAGGTATGGTTCCCCTCCCCTGGCAGTTTCCCACTACTGCCAATCCCACATCCCCTCCCCTGATAGTTTCCCACTACTGCCAATTCCTTTCTTATAGTGTTATAATAATTGTTCAAGGTCCACTTATGAGTGAGAATATGTGGTACTGAGTTCTTTGTTTCTGGGATAGATCACCCGTATTATAGACTCTAAGTCCATCCAAGTTGCTGGAAATTTCATAATTTTGTCCTTCTTTATGACTGTGTAATATTCTATCACACATATGAACCACATTTTTTGTCCAGTCCTCTTTTGATGGGCAGTATGGTTGGTTCCATGTTTTTGCTATCAGAGCATATTGATGTCCTGTTTAAAACTTATAGCTGCCTGCCGTGATTATAACAAAATTCAAACTTCTTACCCTGGTTACAAAATTCCACATGATCTCTGACCCTGAAACTTCTACATTTTCTTTTGTGTACAATTTTCTGATACCCTCAACCAACTGTGAGTTCACTCATGGCTTGGGGCTCTGGTATAAGCTGGTCTCTCTGCTAGAACACTCCTCTTCCTATCTTCTGATATTTAACTCCTTATTCTGATCTCATGTCAGCTGTCACTGCCTCAGAGAGGTTGTCCATAATCAACTCATTAAAAGTAACTTTCTCAAATACCCAATAACTAATTCTCTATTCAATTACTATATTTTGTTTGTAGCATTTATAATTATGAGATTTTCTTAAATATTGTCTTATTTATGTTTTCTGAAACCCCTCAGTGTCCTAGTTTTGTCTACTATCAAACTCATGGTTAAAATAGTTACTGATACATGACAGGCTTAAAACATCAACTTTTTGAATAAATGAATGAACACCTGTTTTAACTGGGTATATGTTTGGGTTCAACTGCTATAAAAGGGATCCAAAATAATAGTGCTTAAATATGATCAAAGCTGATTTCTCTCTCAAGTAAATAATTTGGGCATAAGTAGCACAAACTTGAGCTGCCCAGGGCTGTTAAACTGTCTTCTAAAGTCAAAGTCCCCGATCTCTTCTACTCTGTTGCTCTGCTGTCATTAGGGATTTGCTCTAATCTGACTGGTCCACCATGGTTCACACTTTATCCACAGTCCAGCTGGCAGGTGGAAGAAAATAGGACCCAATCTTCTATATCCAGGATTCAGATGTTAAACATATTTCCTCTCACATCCCATTGCCCAGAACTTAATCATGTGGTTACATCTAATTATGTGTGGATAAAAATTGTGACTGGTAACCATTGCACCAGGTTAAAAACTGGAGTTCTGTTTTGCAGAAATATTGGAGATATACTGGGAGAAAACTAACAATCTCTGACATAATACTTAAAGTGATTTTTTTTCCCACTTAGAATTTTAAAGGGGAAAAACTCCATTGAAAAGAGCTGAATCTGCAGTATAAAATGCCCCCTATCATATCCAGAACAGTTAATTTAAATGTCTATAGCTAGCCAACTGCAAATACTGTGCAAATATTCTTACATTAACTACCAATCTCTTTTCGTGTAATTATTCATAATATCTTAGCAAGAATGGCATAGGGCAATCCTCTGTCCTAGTTCTTATTCAATTTCTCTGGTATTTGGTTACCCTGGTTCTTTGTCTCTTACTCATTCCTACATTCCACACTGTTTTGTTTCTCCAGGCCAATCTGGACTTCTTTTCCCCCTAGTTTAAAGTTAATAGTCTAATTGCAAAGAACTTAATTTCAAGTTGAGTCATTAAAAGCAAAATTATTCTATCTTTATGAAGCTGACTTTATCAATGACATTTCTATTGCTTTAGCTAGTTCTTTTCCTCCTTAGAATTGCACCAATATGTGCAAATTGAAAATTTGAAAAGAGTAGGTTTCTGAAACAAACATGAAATTTCTCAGCTCCCAATGTCATAAATGCCCTGCTACTGGGGAGTAATCAAAAGGCTTCCCTGAATTTTGTGTGGAAAAGATAACATCTAGGCTAAATCTAAGCTAGAAAACACATACTGAGAACCTCTTTCCTCACCTGATTTCTTCTGTCTCTTCTTGGCAAATCGTCTCCCTAGCTCCATTCATTCGCCAGTCACAACTAGGCTCTATCACTTCAGCAACTTAAGTCTGAAGTTATTCCTTAGAATATATTCTGCTCAGCTGTGGTTTCAATTTTTCTATTTAGTATACAACTGTATTACCATCTTGCTACTTGGATTGCTTTTTGTCTGTGAGTGCCTTCAGCACTATCAGAATAGAAATAAATTTGTGGATTATCTACCTTCAAGAAAGCAAGACAAGATCCCTGAAGATAAATCTTTCATATTTAAATCTTCCAGTAACTCTACATAAAAGACATATATAGAATATATTCATTTGGCACAGGAAACTTTTTTTGTCCAACAAATTCATTTATTTAAGTTTATAAAAGCATATGTACAGTATATTCAAGCGTTTTCTTCGAGGTTGTTGATGAACTTCGAGGTTGTTGATGAACTAAAAGGGTTATGGCATACCTAAAGAAGAAAGGATAAATAAAAACATTCAAGACCACCATGTTATGATTTACAGGGTCCTTGAGGGGTTTTTTGTTTGTTTGTTTGTTTTTGAGTTAGAGTCTCATTCTGTCGCCCAGACTGCCGCTCTCGGCCACTGCAACCTTGACCTGCTGGGCTCCGGCGATCCTTCTGCCTCAGCCTTCCAAGTAGCTGGAATTACAGGCATGCACTACCACGCCCGGCTGATTTTTTGATTTATTGTAGAGATGAGGTCTCGCTGCCCAGGCGGGTCTCGAACCCGCGGGCTCAGGCAATCCACTCACCTCAGCCTCCCAAAGGTGCGGGATTACAGGCTGAGCCACCGAGCCCAGTGGGTCCTTGAGTTTTTAAGCATCTGTCTACTTAATAACAATAATACACATATCTGTGTATGGGAGAGTCATTGTCCAGTTCACTGATGATGAATTTTTCATTGGTCTAACTTTTGTCACTTGGACTATGTAGGGTGACTGGAAATGCTTCCAATTCTAAACTAGTTTTAAAACATGACTGAGCAATTTACTCAATTTCTTCATGACATTAGAATTTTGAGAAGAGTGACTAATTTTTTTTACTTCATTTCTTTGAAAACATAGTAGTTGCTTTTACCCAAAAGTAGAATTATTGAAAACAAATGCAAAACGGATTATCAAAAATATGCTTATGTTTTAAATCCAGAGTTGGCTACTGTATGTTACTTTGTATTGTAGTTTTAGTTCAGAGGAAGAATCTTTGTAAGACAAATAAACTATTGGATTTTATTTAAATTCAGATCTTCATTAAAAACAGGGAATTTATTTAAAAGATTTGAATAGTGCCAACCTAGGAAGATGTACACGAATGTGTTTTGATTTTTCCCCAATTACTGTCTTCAACATGAGATTTAGCATTTTGGACAGATTCCATAATTTTAGGTCAATTTTAGATATAACCACCAGCCTGTTTCACTATAAATTTTCGATTTCCTGTTTCATTAGCTGCCATCAACTAGACTTGTAAGAAGAAGCATGGTGTATTCCCACACTTCCAACCACTCAAGAGGGTATGTGTGTGGTAATTGTATATAGGAAAGTTTGTTCAGTGCTCCCACCTCTTCTAGGTCTAGCACTTCTATAAATGGAAGTGGAGAAGACAATTTAAGAGGGACAGATCTTCCCAAATAATTGATTATCTGTAAGGCTGAGGAGACAGCCTTCTTCTTGCTTTGGCTCAAAACAACCTCACCCACTGTTGAAGGAATCAACAGTTGTGATGGTCTCCACTTGAACAATAGGGGATGATTTGCTGAGGATCCCCTCAAAGAGGACCACTAGTATCAACCTTACCAGCATATAAGTTCCAGAGTGGAGTGTAACCTCACTTGGCTAGTTTATGCCTCAGCAGTCTGTGTTTGACCTCTTCTATTTCTGCTCTATCGGTGGAACTAGGGGAACTGCAAAGGCCCTCTACTATCCAGTCAGAGAGGCACAGGTACTCAGAGGAGGATGCCACCACCCTCTTTTCCCAAAACATACTACACTGTAGTCCCTTGTGGTTTTGCCAGTGTTAGGTCCTCCAGCATCCTTACAGCATTTTCTGAAATTGGCACACCAGAGGCAGCCACCCATCCCTGCTCACACTCATACCTTCACTTCAGGACACACACAGACACACACACACACACACACACACACACACACAATATCACATTCTCTCAAGAAACCTCTCACCATGCACTAGAGGATAGCACTGAAATAGGGTTCAGAATTTGCAACTCAGAAGTCTTCCAGTGGTCCATATGAAAAATTCTTAGCACATCACCAGTCACTTTACCACCATCCTCCAAAATTCCTTGCTTTCTTTCTTGCTCTTAGACACTCAATAGTTCTTTATGGACTTTGTTCCTGATTTGTTTAGACGCAGTGGTTTCTTGCAGACTGTGTTCCTGATTTGTTCAGACACCGAATGGTTTCTTGCAGATCGTGTGACTGATTTTGTGCAAGGTAGGTGTTTTAAGGTACTTTGTGACTCTTTGACTCTGCAGGTAGCAATTCTGAGGCAATGGAGAAAGTTCAAATCTATGTTTCTAATAAACATGGTAATAATAAATGCCAAGTACTATAATGTATTGTCAAATTCATTACAAATAGAGTGGCATTATGTGTAAGATAATTTCCAGTGTATGCCTTTTAATTTTCACTCTTCTTTTGGCTTTTTTTTTTTAATATTCAAAAGAAATCTGTCTTCTACTTTCCATGAGTCTCTTCTACCAACTCAGAAACTTTTGGAACTTTCTGTAAGTTTATTCAGAAACGATGTAACTATCATTCACCTATGAAAGCTGAATGTTTCAAGACTAATACTAACAGATAATTCTTGTCAACACCAGGATTTGTCAACATCTTGAAGTGATCTCCATAAAGACATTTTCACTATTTGGACTTAAACTTGAATTCTGATTGTGCCTCGATAAGGGTAAATATTGCAATATAAACCTAATACATAAATCAACACACCTAGAATGTAAAGAAATGCTGACAGACTAAATATATCATTTTCTTGAATAAATAAGTACTAAAAGATTTAACAGCAGCTTTTATGATCCATATTGACAAGCATTTTGGAGAGCCTGCAGCAACCCTCTTCATGGCTTTACTTTTTAAGCAGAGAAGTAGTAAAAAGTCTGCGACATTTAATTAGGTTTCTTTTCATGGAATTACCATCGTAGACCTTTCAACACAGATGGTTAATCACTACCTTAGGCAGACATATTTTATTGCCCCATATCTGAAATGAATTCTAATAAGGGCTCAGGAAATAGCTTGGAAGAAATTTTTAAAAGTTGGTGAAAAAGAAGAGAACGAAAGAACTTTGTAATAAAAATGTATAATTTTTATGGTTTCCTTTGACTGATTTGTGCAGTACTTCACTGCTTTTTTTTTTCATTAATCAGTATTTTTTATTATGGTTTTGTGGGGTACAGTTAAGGGTTAGGTGCACAATTACGTTTCATTCAGGCACCCTGTTGATAAGAGGTGTTTTCCCATCCCCCGACAGATATTTGCTACTGTTAATCCCATTTCCCTTCCCCCCATAGTTTCCCAGTACCGTCAGTCATTTTCTTATAGTATTGCATTGGATGTTCAAGGTCCATTATATGAGTGAGAACATGTGATATTCAGATCTTTGTTTCTGTGAGAGGTCACTCAGTATTATAGACCCTAGTTCCATCCAGGTTGCAGCGAAATTCATGATTTTGTTCCTTTTTATGGCTGCGTAGTATTCCATCATGTATATGTACCACATTTTTTTAATCCAGTCCTCTTTTGATGGGCAGCATGGTTGTTTCCAGGTTCTTGCTATTGTGAACAAACGCTGCGATAAACATACGTGTGCAGGTATCTTTTTTATAGAGTGATTTGTGTTCTTCAGGGTATATTCCCAGTAGGGGGATTGCAGGGTCATATGGAAGGTCAATTTTTAGAGCTTTTAGGAATCGCCACACTGCTTTCCACAGAGGTTGCACTAGTTTACACTCCCACCAACAGTGTAAAAGTGTTCCCTTTTCACCACACCCTGTCCAGCAGCTGTTATTTTTTGAGTTGTTGATAATGGCCATTCTGACTGGAGTTAGGTAGTATCTCAGTGTGGTTTTGATTTGCATCTCCTTGATGATTAGTGAGGTTGAGCATTTCTTCATGTGTTTGTTGGCTGCTCGGATGTCTTCTTTTGTGAAGTGTCTGTTCATATCTTTTGCCCATTTTATAATGGGGTTGTTTGTTTTCTTCTTTTCAGTACGTTTCAGTTCCTTGTAGATCCAGGATGTTAAGCCTTTGTCAGACCTAGAGTTGGCAAATCCTTTTTCGCAGTCTGTAGGCTGTCTCCCTGCTCTCTTGATGGTTTCTTTGGCTTTGCAGAAGCTTGTCAGTTTAATAAGGTCCCATTTGTCTATCTTCTCTCTTAAGTCCTGTGGGTTTTGGGTTTTGTTCAGGAATTGGATGCCAATTCCGATTTCCATGAGGGTATTTCCTTCCTTTTCTAACGTTCTTATGGTTTGAGGTTTTACATTTAGGTCTCTGATCCATTTGGAGTTAACCTTTGTCCATGGGGATAGATAGGGGTCCTGTTTCAATCTTCTGCATGTGGTCAGCCAGTTTTCCCAGCATCATTTACTGAATAGGTTCTCCTCTCTCCAGTGGTAGGTGGTGGGGGCTTTGTCAAAGATGAGTTGGTTGAGAAATTGAGGTTTTGCTTCTGGAATCTCAATTCTGTTCCATTGATCTATATGCCTGTTCCTGTACCAATACCAAGCTGTTTTGATGATTGTAGCTTTGTAGTAAAGTTTGAAATCAGGTATTGTGATACCACCTGCTTTGTTTTTTTTGCTGAGGATTGTTCTGGCTATTCTTGGATATTTGTGTTTCCGTATGAATTCCTGTGCTGATTTTTCTAGGTCTGAGAAGAATGTTGTTGGTAATTTAATGGGCATTGCATTGAATTTGTAGATTGCCTTAGGTAAGATGGACATCTTCACAATGTTGATTCTTCCGATCCATGAGCATGGGATATTTTTCCACTTGTTCATGTCAGCTTTGATTTCTTTGAGCAGTGTTTTGTAATTTTCATTGTAAAGGTCTTTCACGTCTCTGGTTAGGAAGATGCCAAGGTATTTCATTATTTTTGTGGCTATTGTGAATGGAACTGTGTTTTTTATTTGGGTTTCTGTTTGTTTATTATTGGTGTAGAGAAATGCGATTGTCTTTTGTACATTTATTTTGTATCCTGAGACTTTGCCAAAGGCTTTTATCAATATAAGGAGGCCTTTGACAGATTCTCTTGGGTTTTCAAGGTACACCATCATATCATCTGCATAGAGAGATAACTTGACTTCCTCTTTTCCTATTTGAATACCTCTGATTGCCTCCTCTTCTCTGATTGCTTTAGCCAGGACTTCCAATACCATGTTGAACAGGAGGGGAGAGAGTGGGCATCCTTGTCTAGTTCCAGTTTTCAGGGGAATTGGTTCCAATTTTTGTCCATTTAGGAGTATGCTGGCTGTGGGTTTCTCGTAGATGGCTTTTGCTATTTTGAGGTATGTTTCCCGTATGCCTAGATGTTCAAGGGTTTTTATCAAGAAGGGGTGCTGGATTTTATCAAAAGCTTTTTCTGCATCTAGTGATGTGATAACGTGGTTTTTGTTTTGACATCTATTGATGTATTTAATTACATTTATGGTTTTACAAATGTTCAACCAGCCTTGCATGCCAGGAGTGAAGCCTACTTGGTCATGGTGGATGATTTTTGAGGTGTATTGCTGAATCCGGTTTGCTAGGACCTTGTTGAGAATTTTAGCATCTATGTTCATCAAAGATATTGGCCTGTAGTTCTCTTTCTTTGTTGGATCTTTACCTGGCTTGGGTATCAATGTGATGTTGGCTTCGTAAAATGATTTGGGGAGAGTTCCATCTTTTTCAATCGCCTGGAATACCTTCAGTAGGATTGGTATCAGCTACTCCTTGAATGTTTTGTAGAATTCTGTTGGAAAGCCATCTGGACCAGGGCTTTTTTTTGTAGTAAGTTTTCTTATTACGTAGTTGATTTCCTTGATTGCTATTGGTCTATTTAGAGTCTCAATTTCTTCTTGTTTCAACCTGGGTAGGTTGTGTGATGTCAGAAAGTCCTCCATTTCCTTCTGGTTTTCAAGTTTGTTTCCATACAAGTGTACGTAATAGTCTCTAATGATCTTTTGTATTTCTTCAAGGTCAGATGTGACTTCATCTTTTGTGTTTCTGATTATGCTTATTTGCTTTTTTTCTCATTTTTTCTTGGTCAGTCTAGCTAGGGGACCATCAATCTTGTTTACCCTTTCGAAGAACCAGCTTTTTGTTTCATTGATTTTTTTGTGTTATCTTTTTGTCTTCTATGTCCTGGATTTGGGCTTTTATTTTGGTGATCTGGATTCTTCTGCTGAAATTAGGGTTTTTGTGGTCTTACTTTTCCAGCTTTTTTAGGTGGCTTGTAAGGTTGTGAATTTCTGTTCCTTCCATTTTTTTCATGTGTGTTTGTAGGGATATAAATTCCCCTCTTACTACAGCTTTCAGGGCATCCCAGAGATTCTGGTAAGATGTTTCTTCATTTTCATTTGTTTCCAGGTATCTTTTGATTCCTGTTTTGATTTTGTCATTGACCCAGGAGTTGTTTAGCATCATGTTGTTTAGTGTCCATGTCTTTGTGGGTTTTGGGGGGACTTTGTTGGTGTCAATGTTTATTTATATTCCACTGTGGTCCGAGAAGGTGTTTGGTAGAATTTCAGTCCTTTTAAATTTGCTTATGCTTGATTTATGGCCGAGTATGTGGTCGATCTTAGAATATGTTCCTTGTGGTGATGAGTAGAATGTGTAGTCTGTGGTCTTTGGATGGAGTGTTCTGTAGGTATCAATTAAGTCCATTTGTTCCAAAGTCACATTGAGGTTCCGGATCTCCTTGCTGATTTTTTGTCCTGATGATCTGTCTAGGTTTGTGAGTGGGGTATTAAAGTCCCCAGTTATGATAGTGGTAGAGTCAATATCTTTCTTTAGTTTTCCAAGAAGTTGCTTTATGAAAGTTGGCGCACCTATGTTGGGTGCATATAAGTTTAGGATAGATATTTCTTGTTGATGGATTGAGCCTTTTATCATCATGTAGTGGCCTTCTGTATCTTTTTTGATTTTTAATAGCTTGAAGGGTATTTTGTCTGAAATTAAGATCACTACTCCTCCTTTCTTTTGTATTCTGTTCGCCTGAAAGTTTGTTTCCCATCCTCTTACTTTGAGTCTGTGGGTGTCCTTTCTAGTGAGGTGAGTCTCTTGAAGGCAATAGATTGTTGCCTGATGATATTTTATCCATTTTGCCATTCTATGTCTTTTCAGTGGTGCATTTAGTCCGTTCACATTTAGGCTAATAATGAAATGCAAGAGTTGATCCCTGTCATAAGGTTCTTACAGAGTTGATCCTGTTTATTTGTTGTTTTTCTTTGGGTTTTGGAGTTAGTTCATGTGTGTTTTTAATCTTTTGCCTGTACTCTTGTGAAGAATGCTGTTGTTCTTTTTTCTTTTTCTTCTGTGTTCAGTACTTTCTTAAGTGTTTCTTGTAGACGTGGTCTGGCAGTAGCGTAGGTTCTTAGGGATTGGATGTCTGGAAAAGATTTCAATTCTCCCTCACTAATGAAACTTAGTTTGGCTGTGTAGGTTATTCTTGGTTGAAATTGTTTCTCTTTTAGAACTTTGAAGATAGGGCTCCAGACTATTCTGGCCTGAAGGGTTTCTGTGGATAAATCTGCTGCTGTTCTAATTGGTTTTCCCTGGTAGGTAGTCTGGCCTTTTTCTCTTGCTGCCTTTAGGATTTTTCCTTTCATAGCTACTTTGTTTAGGCGAATTATTATGTGTCTGGGAGTTGGTCTTCTCATTTGTTGTCTTGCAGGGGTTCTCTGAATCTCTTGTGTTTGAATTTTTTCATCCTTAATGAGATGAGGGAAGTTTTCTTGAATGATTTCATGAAATGTTTGTTCCAGCGTGGCTTCTGTTTCTCTTTCTGCCTTCACTGCTTTTTTATTCTTTCTTTTTTGGTTTACTCAATTAATCTATGTTCTCTAGAACACACAAAAGCAATAGGACATTGATAGATTCTACTACATATAAAAATCTTTTTTTATATTTTTTAATTATAATATAAATTAATGCTAATTAGAGAGAGAGAGATTAAAAGGAATTTTCTCACATGATCATGAAGGTTGAGAAGTTCCTTGATATGTCTTCTACAAGTTGAAGATATCAGAAGCCAATAATATAAGTTCAAGTCCAAGTACAAGAGAAAACTGATGTTCCAGCTCAAAAACAGTCCATCAGAGAGAGCAAATTCTTCTTTACTCTGCCTTTTGTTATACTCAGGCCTCCACAGGGCAAGATGAGTCTCACCCATATTGAGGAGGGAAATATGGTTATGTAGTCTACCAATTCTGATCTTGGCCAGAAGCCAAGCATATTTAAAAGAAGTTATTTCTTAAATTTATAAATTAAAGAAACAACATTTACTGAGTGCCTGACATGTACTGGCAGCTAACAGGTGCTTTATGTGTACTCTTTTATTTAATCCACTTTAAAAATTTTATCTACACACCAAAAAAAAAAGTTAATCTCATCCAGTAATCCCTCATAGACACACCCAGAATAGTGTTTAACCAAATATCTGAGTATCTTGTGGCCTAATCAGGTTGATAAATGGAATTAACCACCACAATTACAATGACATTAAGAAAATACTTAAATAGCTGCCAAAACAAACACAAAACATACTGTTAAGTTAAAAAAAAGAAAGATTATGCCATCCATACAGATATTTTGTGTACATAATACTGAACATTCAGATATTTGAATGTATTTAGTATATTACCTAGACCTCTCCTTTGTCATTCATGTTTTTGGTATGTCATAGCCAGATCACTGGATGAGAAAAAATATGAGGGAAAAAAAATAATTATCCTGTTAACACTTGTAAACCAGGTATATTCAGAAATAGAGACCAGCAATCTAGATATGGAATATGTTAATATCTAGTTCAGAGATGGCTTGCATCAGAATTGCCTAGGTACTTGTTAAACCATCAAAGTTGGACTGGATAAAAAAAAATGTGGTACATATACACAATGGACTATTATGGAGTCAAAAAAAGACAAACATGTGGACTTTGCAGCAACTTCGATGGATTTAGAGTCTATCATACTCAGTGATCTATCACAGAAACAAAGGACAGAATGCCATATGTTCTCACTCTTAAGCAGACTTTGAACAATTATCATAATACTATTAGAAAGGGATTGGCAGTAGTGAGAAACTGCCAGGGGAGGGTGGGTGGGATTGGCAGTTGAGGAAACCTGCCAGGGGAAGGAGAGGCACACCTCATCAACAAGGGAACCTCCATAATGAACATTTGTATACCTAACCCTGAGTTGTACCACGCATCTTTAAAATAAAAAAATTAAAAAAAAAAAGTGCAGATTTCTGAACTCCATCACAATCTACAGAAAAATGTCTGGGGAAGGGACATTAGAATTTGCATTTTAACAGCCTCTGCAGTATCAACCTTCTCAAGTATTCTGATATTTGAGAATCTCTGCTCATAGAGTTTTTCTTTGAAATAATCTGAACTAACTGGAGCCTTAATATGGGATGTAGTGAGGAAAAAGTCAGGGCTTTCTTTGCTTTTGTACGTAGGGCCCAATACTTACGATGACAGTGCTTTTCTTTTTTTTTTTTTTTTTTTTGAGTTGGAGTATCACTCTGTCACCCAGACTGGAGCGCAGTGACTGCTTCCAGCCACTGCAGCCTCAACCTGTTGGTCTCCGGTGATCATTCCACCTCAGCCTTCCAAGTAGCCGGAATTACAAGTGTGCGCTACCACGTCTGGCTAATTTTTGATTTATTGTAGAGATGAGGTCTCGCCAAGTTGCCCAGGCGGGTATCGAACCCGCGGGTTCAGGCAATCCACTCACCTCGGCCTCCCAAAGCGTGGGATTACAGGCTGAGCCACCGAGCCCAGCCGACAGTGCTTTTCAAAGAATTTCTTCTACTTTTATCTACACCAATCTGATTTAAAATTTACAGTATTTTCCCTGTAGTCAGTCAAATTTCATCTTATCAAGCACAAGTTCACTGTGAAAGTACAAAACATTTTCTCAAATCCACTTCTCTTCTTTCTCTGATTTACCAGAGGGGGAAAATGTTGTAATATAAAAGAGCAGAATATTGCTTCAGTTTTTGGAAATGACAATTGAGATTACAAGTCACCCAGATTGAAAGAAGCTAAATAGTATGAAATACTTGTTCTCATTAGAGAAATGAGTAAAATTGTTCTTAGTGAGGAAAATGATAAGAAATGGTATCCAAGTGGGGAGCATCATAAAATGAAGTTCACAAAATATGCAGCATCAGGATCCTCCACTAATAATAAAGGCTACTTGTTCCAAGCAGAAGAGACAAAACTCGTGGAAACAAACAGCAGCTGAGTTAATTATTGCTTGTTGGCAAAGCCAATGTTTTGGGAAACTAAACTTGCTGAGTCTGAGATTTAGCTTGGTGCTGGGCAAAACTACTTGCCTGACTTTTGAAAATTTGCAGGACAGAAGTATCACAAATTATGGCAATGGATGATAAAATATGAGTTTAAATATAACCAAAGGCCATACCTGCAATACTTGGTAAATCCTTAAATCTAAACAGAAATATATAACTGCATTAGAGACATTTCCCACTCATATCATCTCCAATATAATCTACATAAATATTGCAGATAGGGAATTGAGGTAATTTAATGCAGGAAATTAGATGCCAAAATGCTAGAAGGGGTAGCAGATCAAAAATAGATGAAAAAGCCTGGAGGAGCAAAAAGTGGAAAGATTGATACAGAGATAAGAGGCTACTGTGATTGCTAGGCTGTAGCCCCAAGTTTATACCTCTTACTACACCTTTGGAGATTTGTGATGATTGGTTCTGGATCTACCAGAATTGCCACTTTGATCAGGGCTGAAACCACTGTCAACACTCTTCTAGCTTAGCTCTGTAGGCACGGAACCCACAAAGGAAAAAAAAAGTCAATTCTCCCTTTCCTCCTGTCTTCTACTTGTCCAGCAGTTCCTCCCATTTATAGAACATGACCTGGACCCCACTGGAAAATAGAATTTGCAGATTACTGACTTCTGCAATACACAGCAGAGTACATAAGAATAGGGGCTGATGGCAAATAACTGGCACTCAGTCTATGTAGTGTGGTGCCTAAATCAGTCATATAAGACTGTAAAAAACAAGTGGCAGAGACATAGTAATATTTGAAAAAAGATGTTTATTCATCCTGAATTGGATGGAAATTAACAAGGGAACTTCTAGCAAGTAATTTTGCTTCTAGAATGACTGGTACACTGGAATTTGTGCCTTATTGGAGGAAAAAAACTCTGTAATTTGTTAAAATAACTCATTTTTGAGCATATATTATGCCCCAGAAACCATATATAGTCATATATAGTCAGGGCTATAATTTTTAACTACTTTAGAAGTTTCATTTTCAGGTACTGGGTATGATGCAGTCTTATCTGTGCCTGGGCAAAAGATCTACTGAAGTCTAGTCAACAAGTGCTTGAATCTAAAATTAAAATTTTGTCCATAGGACTGTTCTAAAAGAATTAATTTGTTGAAATGTTTAAAAACACTAGAGCACATAAGCAATGACTTTAAATGATAACAATAATTAATATTTATTGAGCATTTACTAAGTGCCAGATACTCTTTCACTGTCATTAGAAATAGAATCTAGTGCCAGACTCGGTGGCTCAGCCTGTAATCCCACGCCTTTGGGAGGCTGAGGTGAGTGGATTGCCTGAGCCCGCGGGTTCAAGACCTGCCTGGGCAGAGAGACCTCATCTCTACAATAAATCAAAAAATCAGCCGGGCGTGGTAGCGCATGCCTGTAATTCTGGCTACTTGGGAGGCTGAGGCGGAAGGATCGCCGGAGCCCAGCAGGTCAAGGCTGCAGTGGCCAGGAGCGACCACTGCACTCCAGTCTGGGCAACAGAGTGAGACTCCAACTCAAAAAAAAAAAAAAGAAGAAATAGAATCTTATTTAATCCTCATAAAAATCTTACAAGGTTGGTACTACTACTGAATTTCCATTTTACAGATGAGGAAAAGTGAGACAGAAAGTTAAGTACCTAGCACAAAGTCACACAACCAATAAGAGGTGGGCCAGGACTGGACCTGGGATGCAGAAAGAATGACAAAAACTCAGGTTGTTAACAAATCTAAACTAAAATTGAGGACAAATTAGCTTTTAGCAGTTGTGGTAACTCAGAACTCAGCTGATTTGTCTAAGATGACTTTTAAAGAACCTCTCATTCTCATCTTGAGCAATAGCATGGGGGAAGGCCAAAGATAGAAAGGCTATAATAAAAGAACACTTTAAAGGTTATTCAGGAGAAGAGAAGGGAGAAACAGAAGTTGCTCACATGTCTATTGACAACACTCAGGAAAACTAAAGTCACCCACATATCCCACTCTGCCCCCTGTGCTGTCCTTGAAACGCAGCCTAGCAGTAATAGATATTTTTAGTATAAGGTTGAATTAAATTATATTATTTGACAAAATTAAGAGTTTCTTTACCTTAAATTATCTCCCTACCATTGTGACAATTCTTTACCTATTTATATCTATAGGTATGCCTCCAATTTCTATTCTTTTGAATTGTTAAATGTCTGAAAAAGAAAACAAGCAAAAAGGGAATGGAGGGAGGTAACCAGTGAGACTAAGATAATGGAATATGGTTGGTAACAAGAACAATCATGTAGAGAGGAAAGCACTGAAGTGAGTTTATTAACTACTTTGACATTTACTGTTGGGGGAGGGGGTGTTCAAGGATATCAAAAGTCCTGCAATGGGCCAGCCAATTTTACACTGAAGAATTTTCTTTTTTTTTAATTTTGTCTATTTTTTTTTAAAGATGTGGGGTGCAGTTCAGGGTTAGGTATACAAATGTTCATTATGCAAGTACCCTTGTTGATGAGGTGTGCCCCTCCCTCCCCTAGCAGTTTCCCTCAATTGCCAATCCCACCTCCATCCCCCGAGAGTTTTCCACTACTGTCAATTCCTTTCTTATAGTATTATGATAATTGCTCAAGGTCCGCTTATGAGTGAGAATATATGGTACACTGTTCTTTGTTTCTGTAATAGATCACTGAGTATGATCAACTCTAAATCCATTCAAGCTGCTGCGAAGTTCATATGTTTTTCCTTCTTTATGGCTGCATAATATTCCATTGTGTATATGTACCACATTTTTTTTATCCAGTCCAACTGCGATGGGCGGTATGGTTGGTTTCATGTTTTTGCTATTGTGACCAGAGCTGCATTTTAAATGTTGACAGCAGACCAGATGCAGTTTTCTTTTTATTTCTGCTTTATTTCCAAAGGATTATTTTTTACTTTTAAACAATACTTTTCTCTTCTTACTTAAAACTATCATGAAGTAATGAAAATCTGGCATGAGAGACAACAGGTACCCACTCACCCTAATGTACAGATAGCCAATCATTGTAATTGTACACTTAACCCAAACTACTCTTTTCAAAATGGCTTTTACAGGAAGCAGAATTTCAATTCTTCTTTTCCTGTGTCCATTTTCTGCCCACTTCTTATTTCCTGTGCCAATGGTCCAGGATTGTAGGCAAGAGAAGAATTTGAAGTCTGGAATCTCAATGGTCAAGTCTATAACTGAAAAAAAGTCTTGTGTACTCTATCTTTCCTGGTAATTTTTATGAGATGGCCATAATATTTCATAATCAGTTGGAATCAAAACCCTGGATATGGATGAGGATAATGTGAGGAAAAGGTTTTGCTAACACAGCATTGTAGAAACAGGGATGGTCAGAATAACAATAACAATTACCTGAGCCCTGGGAGAGCAAGTCTCAGGCTCTGGCTGGACTTCTCACTGTAAGGCTTCCAGAGAAGTAGACACTTCCTCCCTTGTGTTTCTCAAGTCTAGCACTGTTGGACTCCCTCGCCCTCCATGCAGATTACACTGAAGAATTTTCTTACTCAAAGTGTCATAACATGTCCAACTGAAAAATACTTGTCCAGAATGACAGGACAAGGCGGGATAGGTCCTTCTAATGCCAAAAACCTATCCTTCACTGTGTACCCTTCACTGGGTGAATGAATTGCTTTCTTTTCCAGATAGGAAAGAAGTCTGTGAAGGATACACTTTTTTCTTTTGTTTCTCAGATATGCTGCCTTGTCTCCCTTGAGCAAGATCTCACCATCATCATCACAGATGCTGCATTGCATCTATAAAAGTTAATAAGTCTAATCAAATGGTCAATTCTCTTTCCTCTTCCTTATCAACCTCAGAGCAACATTTGATACATTAATCATGCCCTCTGCTTAAAACACTTGATTCAGGTTGGGCTCGGTGGCTCAGTCTGTAATCCCAGCACTTTGGGAGGCCGAGGTGAGTGGATTGCCTGAGCCAGCGGGTTTGAGACCAACCTGGGTAACTTGGCAAGACCTCGTCTCTACAATAAATTAAAAAATTCAGGCCGGGCTCGGTGGCTCAGCCTGTAATCCCACGCTTTGGGAGGTCAAGATGAGTGAATTGCCTGAGTCCACGGGTTCAGGACCCGCCTGGGCAACTTGGCGAGACCTCATCTCTACAATAAATCAAAAAATTAGCCAGGCGTGGTAGTGCATGCCTGTAGTTCCAGCTACTTGGAAGGCTGAGGCGGAAGGATCGCCGGAGCCCAGCAGGTCGAAGCTGCGATGTCCAGGAGCGGCCACTGCACTCCAGTCTGGATGACAGAGTGAGACTCCAACTCAAAAAAAAAAAAAATTCATTTGGAAGCATAAATGACCACAAATAGCCAAAACAATCCTTAGCAAAAACAAAAAAAAGCAGGAGGGACACACTTCCAGACTTCAAGCTTTACTATAAGGCTATAGTAATCAAAACAACCTGGTATTGGTACAAGAGCAGGCATATAGACCAATGGGACAGGATAGAGATTCCAGAAGCAAAGCCTCAAGTTCTCAACCAACTTATCTTTGACAAAGCCTCCAACAACAACCACTGGGGAGAGGAGAACTTATTCAGTAAATGGTGTTGGGAAAACTAGCTGATCACATGCAGAAGATTAAAACAGGATTCCTACCTATCACCCTACATAAAAATTAACTCTAAATGGATCAAAGACCTAAATGTAAAACCTCAAACTATAAGAATCTTAGAAAATGCAGGAGACACCCTTATGAAAATTGGAACTAGCAAACAATTCCTATTCAGAACCCTAAATGCCCATGCCTTAAGAAATAAGATAGACAAGTGGGACCTCATTACTAATGAGCTTCTGCAAAGCAAAAGAAACCACCAAGAGAGCAGGAAGACAGCCCACAAAATGGGAAAAAAAATTGCCAACTGTATATCTGACAAAGGTCTAACATCTAGGATTTATAAGGAACTCATACACGCCAAAAGGAAAAAAAACAAACAGTCCCATTAAAAAATGGGCAAAAAACACAAATAGACACTTCTCAAAATAAGATATACGGGCAGCCAATAGACACATGAAAAAGTGCTCAGCCTCACTCATCATCAGAGAAATGCAAATCATAACCACTCTGAGATACCATCTAACCCCAGTTTGAATGGCTATCATTGCTAAAACAAACAACAGCAGATGCTGGGGAGGAAATGCTTCTACACTGCTGGTGGGAATGCAAACTAGTTCAACCTCGTTGGAAGACAGTGTGGTAATTTTTGAAAAAAACAGAAATTGACCTTCCATATGACCCAGCAATTCTATTATTGGGAAAATACCCAGAGGAACTCAAATCATTCTACAAAAAGATACCTGCACACATATGCACACATATGTTTATTACAGCTTTATTCACAATAGCAAAAACTTGGAACCAACCAGGTTACCCATCAAAGCTGGACTGGATAAAAAATATGGTACATAGACACAATGGAATATTATGCAGCCATAAAGAAGGAAAAACATATGAACTTCACAGCAACTTGGATGGATTTACAGTTGATCATACTCAGTGATCTATCACAGAATCAAAGAACAGAGTATCATATGTTCTCACTCATAAGCGGACCTTGAACAATCATAATACTATAAGAATGGATTGGCAGAAATGGGAAATTGTCAGGGGAGGAGGGGTGAGATTGGTAGTTGAGGGAAACTGCTAAGGGAGGAAAGGGCATACCTCATCAACAAGGGTACCTGCATAATCAATAACCCTGAATTGTTACCCACATCTTTATTTAAAAAAAAATTAGTTAGGCATGGTAACATGCGTCTGTAGTACCGGCTATTTGGAAGACTGAGGTGGAAGGATAGCCTGGGGTGGCCGTGTGTCATGGCACTCCAACCTTGACAACAGAGTGAGACTCCAACTCAAAAAAAAAAAAAAAAAAACCTAACAAACAAACAAAGAAAAACACCAGCTTCTCTTGACTTATTGATGCCACATTTTTTCAATTTTTTTCTACTTCCATGGCTACTTCTGTTCACTCTATTTCATTTAATTCTCTTTCAGTATCTGCCTTATAATTATTGAGTGACCTCAAGGTTCATTCCAAGGACCTCTTTGGTATTTCTCAGCATTTATTCCCCAAATCTCATCCAGTTGCCTAGCTATATATTAATGATTCCTAGAATGCATCTCAGCCTGTCTTTTCTTCTAGACTCTGGACACACATGTCTAAATGCCTACCTGGCATCTGGATCTGGATGCCTATTAGACATCTCAAATCTAATATGTGCAAAATCCAATTATTGATTCCCACCCACTCTCAGAGTCCCTTCCATGAAATATTCCTGGTTTAGTATTTACCAACTCAGTCAATGTCATTTATTATGCAGGTGGCGATTGCTAAGGTTCAAAACCTTTAAATCATCCTTTACATTTTTTTTTCTTTTTAAGACAAGGTCCTGCTCTCTCATCAAGGCTGTAGTATCGTGGCATGATTGGACCTCACCACAGTCTCAAATTCCTGGACTGAATGAATCCTCTTGACTCAGCCCCCTGAGTAACTGTGATTACAGGCACATGCCACCATGCCCAGCTCATTTCTTTTTAATTTTTTTGTAGAGATAGGGTCTCACTATGTTGCTCAGACTGGTCTTAAACTCCTGGCATCAACTAGTCCTCTCACTATGGCCTCCCAAAATGCTGGGATTACAGGTGTGAGGCACCATGCCTTGCCTATCTTTTACTTCTTTCTTCTACAGTCTACATCCAATCGATCAGCTAATTTCATTGGCTCCCCTATCTGCCATGTTTCACCAACTCTACCTCTCTTATCCTATTCAAAGATACAATCATTTTCTATCTAGCAAACTACTGCCATGGTCTTCTAATTGATCTCCCTGGATACACTCTACCCTCACCCTCAATCTGTCTTTCATATTCCATCCAGAACTATCAGTTCACGTTACTTTTCTCTCTAGATATTCTTTTTAAAAAAAATTTTTTTAAGATGTGAGATACAATTCATGTTAGGTTTACAAATGTTCATTATGCAGGTGCCACTGTTGATGAGGTGTGCTTTCCTTCCCTGGAAGTTTTCCACTACTGCCTCTCTCTCTCTGGTTACCTAATCCCTCTATTGGATCTTATACAACCCTACATGATCTGGCCCCTGCTAACTCTCTGACTTGCTTTCCTATGTCTCTTTCACACATTATGTGCCAACAGCACTGGCCTTTTTGCTGCTACTCTAACATGCCAAACACATTCCTACATGGAGACCTGTGTAGTTGCTGTGTCCTCAGCCCAGAACATTTTCCCCTGAAACATGATCATGGCTCATACCTCATGTCATTCAGGTCGCTGTCTGAAAAACTCCTCAAAGAGGTCATTTCTGGCCTCCGTATCAAAAACAGAATTCCCTTTCCCCTCTATTCTCTTACAGTTATATTTCATAGAATTGTGCTACACAAGGTCAAATGTGGAAAAGGAGTTCATGCTAGGTGGTCCAAAAGAAGAATTATAATGGAAGGAAATGGTAACAAAGTTGTTAGAGGAAAACGCACAGAGATTAGGAAAAATAAGGAACTGCTGCAACCTTTAGTGCTAGAAGGAGAAAGTGAGATGTCACCAGAGCCTAAGACCTGCCCTTGGAGGAGTGGTTAGGGGTACAGCAGCTTATATATAAGAGATGTGACTTATCTAGAGAAGATATGAACATTGTGTGAATTACTGACTGAAACAGAGAGAGGAGAGAAAATACTCTGGAGTTTTATTCCTCTTGCTCTCTAGTCTCCTATTAGTGCCTCCCTTTAACCAAAACCTGCTGGAAACCAGAGTGCAAGGGGCCATTGGAAATATATTTTCCAGGGGGAAAACTGGGAATGGATCAAGAACAGTGAGCAAGTGAACATCACAAGTTCTAATCATTGTTTGACTTTTGTATACATTCAACTACTTCTTGTTGTTGTTATTGATTATGATAATGATGATGCTGAATATCTGTCTTCTCCATTAGAACTTGAGCTTCCTTAAGAAGATGTACTTTGACAATTTTGTTCTTTCCCATACCTCTGGTCCCTAAAACAGTACCTGGTACACTACATTGTGGATAAATATTTTTACATAGGAAGAAGGTGTTTTTAACTCAAAATGTTTAGAACATGTCTTCCAATCCAAAGTCTAAATGAGAATGTTAACTTTCTTTAAAACCTCTTAACATTTTGAGACATGGTTCTCTCTGACCAAGAGGGAAGACTACATGTTTCCTAAAACAAAGGATATTTAGGGAGGGGATACAGAGAGCTGAGAGAGAGGGTTATGAATTAAGCCCTGCCAGAGAGTAGAAAGGTATAGGCTCACAATGAGTTGATAGGTCATAGGGCTATCTTGACTTAAAGGACCAGAAAAGTTCCTAGCACAGCTAAAAGAATGCATTTTTCTAGTACATTCTCTTAACTATTTACATGGAAACATGTAGGAAGAGAAAATTAACTTAGACTGGAAATCTCTTTCTAAAGGAATTCGTCAAGTAAAAAGATTGATTCCAGTTATGTGGGGGGAAATAGGGAAAAATAAACATCCCAACAAATGGAGAAATAAAGCTCTGCTCTTAAGGGTAGGAATATTCTAAGTAATATGCCCACCCTCTGTGCTGAGGTTGTCCACATTACAAGAGGGCTGCCAAGCACAGATTTGAACTGATGGATTCTGCATCCCGTGGAAGTGTTTTGAGTAGCTCCAGATGGAAAATGGCATATTGGGTGGGTGAAGTAGGAGGTAATCAGTGTTTCCTCTGTTGGCTTATAATATCATAAAGTTAATAAATAGTGAAAGCAAAACACCAAGATATTAGATAACTGAGGAATAATGCCAATTTCTGCAACCAGAATAGTCCTAGAGAGAACAGAAGTGCTTCATACATCCAATGAAGAACAATGGTAGGGGTGTCTTAAATCTTAACCACTCCCCACTGAGCTCACTACTTCTGGTCAGATTTCCTAAATATTGATTTGCTGTTTATGAGCTCCTAAAATCAGCTAAATACGAAAGCATATGTTTAAAATTGATAGGAAGCTATTTCAAAATACCCCATAAGCATCTGAGACATAAACTTTAGATATAGAACCTGACATTTCTCATGCCAAGTCCTAGTCAGGGGCTATGACATGTAATGTTGTAATGTCACAAATTAGAAGAGAAGGATAGAGGGGAGGGGGGAAGAAAAGATGGACTTTGCCAAAAAATTTTAAAAAGTAAGAAAAAATAATATCGGGAAGACATGAAAACATGAAATGGATTGCAGAGGAAAATCAGACTAATGAGGAAATAAAAACATGGAATTGAGAAGTCTGGGTTCTACCTGCAGTTGGTTGGTGGTGTGGCAGGTAGATGGGAGGAAGAAGAAATGGCTGTAGTTGTTCCTCTTCTGCTGAAATCTTTAAACACAGTGATTGCAAGTGTGGTAGAATGAGCTTGACACTGACAAATTCCGTTGTTTCTAATCCAAAGGATGTCAGGAATGACTCCTAGGCCTCTGTTTTCATGTGATTGTTGTTGCTGTTGTAGTTGTTTTCTAAGATGACCATGTTATTTTCAAAGACCTAATAGTGTCTTTTTTTTTCTGATGAGATTCATGTACATGGCCTGCTGGTGATGCAAGATATCAGAGATCAGAACATAGCAGGAGTAAGGTTTACAGCGTCCAATTACTCATCTATATTGTCATTATCAACCACTTGGCCCAATCAACTCATTGTTAGTTCTTGTTTATTCATCTTGAAAAAGAGGGGCAACAATCTTACTGACTAACTTCAAAGAGTTCTAGAGATGAGATAATAAAGAGTGAAGGTGGCATATCTAATAAACGAATTGAATTATAAGCTAATAAATCATCATTATACAATTGAGGGTAACAAAAAGATTTGTCATATGGCTTATTGTCATCATTTCCTTAGTTTTAAAAACCTTGACATCCAAACCAATGAAAGTACTGAATATTAACACTAGAAAATATTAAAACTTTTAATTTTTTTCAATATTAATATTATTTTGAAAATATATGCTTAGTTTTTAATGTAATTATATTAAGAAAATGTGCATTGTATTCTTCGTGGTTTACAACAGTACCATGTATACAAAACCTTTCAAATTCCCATTAGGTAAATGGTATTTGTTACTAATCTACTTCATATCATGTGAACAAAATATTTAAGTAAATGTTTCCACAAGATTGTAGAACTGGCATGACTTTGCAGAATCTACAATCTCTAGGTGTTTTATGTGTATTTTGTCTGGTATTTAAACTCCCTCAAAATAGTTTACTTTTAGATTTCTTCTGATTATTCTGATTAAAGCAGCATTAAGACTATGCACTTGTGTAAACAAATCATTTAAAACATAATTTGTGATTTTAATTTCAGTAAATGTATATTAGTATGTCATGTATACCAAGAACCCTGCTATGTAGTTTGACATTTAATTTACACAGTATTTTTGAAAGAGAGGGACCCATTACATCTTTCCTACTCGCATCATTATTATTATTTCATTACTCACATATTGTAATCTTCTCAAACAGATAATTAGCCACTACCATTTTATATTTACCCTCAAGGAAAATTTTTATTAAAATGGATATTTCATAATTGTAGCTAATAGAGAAGATGTGGGTCCTAAGTGACTGAATTTATAGTTATGGTGCAATTGAATGTGACCAAAAGATTTAGTGAGTTACATTTGTCATTTCTGATGGAAACTGTGACATTTCCTGAAGAGAATATTGGTAGAAACCATTAGATCTCAGTATCACGAGTTATTGGAAAGGTGATACAATTACAGCCCAATTCAGGTTGACAAAAAGTAGCATCAGGAAAACTGACCTATCTCCCAGCCTTCTTTGAGCATTATGTCCAAAAGTCCCCTCAAAAATTTGGCAATGTCATATTTATATCAACTGATTCGTTCACTAGGGTCCGTTAATTACTGAGACACATGAAACAGAATCATCTCGCTCTCCTTGAAACATTAGCCAATGTGCAAGAGACTTGGGTTGGAATAAGGACTCTAGGCA
Source organism: Cephalopachus bancanus (assembly GCA_027257055.1). Taxonomy (NCBI): domain Eukaryota; kingdom Metazoa; phylum Chordata; class Mammalia; order Primates; family Tarsiidae; genus Cephalopachus; species Cephalopachus bancanus. The sequence goes on from JAPVLO010000012.1 coordinate 5,409,080, forward strand.
GGAAAAAGGAAGACAAAATCCCAATTGATAGGCAAGAGCTGGAGGGTGAAGGGCAGACTGAAAGTGGATTGATGGCCATTAGAATGTCTAGTGTTCATGCCAATAATAGTAACTGGACATTTGAATCATCACATTATAGGTTTCTGGATCCCAATTTTCTTTTAGCAGAGCCTCTCTTTAGACTCATCTTGCAGGTCCTGGCCTACTTTTGTGGGTTATGGTTCCAATGACAACTCAGTTTTTACAGGTTTCACAGTGCTATTTTGGTCTACTTTGTGGACTGCTCGAGGCCAATCTAAAACTTGGGCAGTTTTCTATGCTGTAACTCTGTCTCAAACCTTTTATAGTGTTAATTCTAATCAGCTTCATATATGAGTTACTAAGCATCTCTTCACATAAAGGTTTAAAGAATCCTCTTCTCCAGCTTCATTCTCTGTAAAATCCTCTCATTTTTGCTAATGATAGAGAAACACAGATTGAGATGGTGGTAGGGGAGTCCAGGTTTCCCCTATAGTCTGATGATACCATCCTGGCTACAGAGGAATCTCAAAACTGCCTGTTGCCTTGCTGCATGTTACAACCAAGTGGAACTGGAAAGCCAGGCTCCCTACTCAATCTCTGCCAGCACCACAGGGGAGTGGGGGGTTGGAGGGGTAGGCATGATTTTCTTCATGATGTTAGGCTACAGTGGGGTATTGTCAAAAAGATTGTCATCCTGCTGGACCAGCCATTTTCTGATCTTTTGGATATAGTGAGCAGACTTTTCAAAGGACTTTTTGACTGTATCTTTTGGCATTTTCAAGTCACAGGCTTCTCCAGCCCCAAGCCTGGACTCTATAGGAGGCAAAAAGAAAACATAGGGAGCTCATGTTGGTAAAATCCTAGTTAGGTTACTTACACTTTTCATCCTTCTTTCAGTGTCTTCTGTGTTTCTCCATTGAATTATGTTCAGTTTTTTATAATTCTACTTTGCAGGGGAGAGAGGATGAGATTAGTCTTCTCCATCTTGCCCCAAACCAGAAGTCTCACTCTATTCTTTAACACTAACAAAATACATTATTCCTAGTGGTTGTATTTTGGGGACTTTGGACTAATGTAAAATGATACCAAGACCATTTGGCTGGCAGAATCTTAGGAAATTTTACTGGCCCCATGAGGAGACAAACTGTCTTGTACTGAGAAAGGTTTTTTCAGTTCCAACATACAGTCATTTCCAAATCCCGTCCCAACTAATTCTGCTTGGCCACTAGAGACCTGTAAGTGCATCCAAGATTTGAAAACATGTTTGTTTCAAAGGGTGTTCTACATAGAACAAAATGCAGAAATCATGCTGATGTATACCATTCAAAATAGTCCTGCTTTGGAAAATAAAGATGAGAGGAAACATATCAGAGTGGAAATTTTCTCTTTCCTAGACAGACTAATGATTAATACTAAGCTTCTGTATGAGTAATAATTATTGCTCAATAAATAATAATGTACCAAACCCACTGTTTAAAAACCTCTATAAGCCAGGCTCGGTGGCTCAGCCTGCAATCCCGCGCCTTTGGGAGGCTGAGGTGAGTGAATTGCCTGAGCCCACGGGTTCGAGACCCGCCTGGGCAGCGAGACCTCATCTCTACAATAAATCAAAAATTCAACCGGGCGTGGTAGCGCATGTCTGTAATTCCGGCTACTTGGAAGGCTGAGGCGGAAAGATCGCCGGAGCGCAGCAGGTCAAGTCTGCGGTGGCCAGAAGAGGCCACTGCACTCCAGTCTCGGTGACAGAGTGAGACTCCAACTCAAAAAAAAAAAAAACCTATATAAATGAGGTACAAAAAATGAAGGTCAAGCGGACTCGGTGGTTCAGCCTGTAATCCCACGCCTTTGGGAGGCTGAGGTGAGTGGATTGCCTGAGCCCGTGGGTTCGAGACCCGCCTGGGCAGCGAGACCTCATCTCTGCAATAAATCAAAAAATCAGCCGGGCGTGGTAGCACATGCCTGTAATTCCGGCTACTTGGAAGGCTGAGGTGGAAGGATCGCCGGAGCCCAGCAGGTCGAGGTGTGGTGGCCAGGAGCGGCCACTGCACTCCAGTCTGGGCGACAGAGAGACTCAAACTCAAACTCAAAAAAAAAAAAAAAATGAAAGTCACACTACTGTAAAAGTCAGTGAAATTATGAGAGCGAGTCTGCTGTGGGAAATTGTCAATCCCCTTACATCCAAAATTTGCAAAATGGAGAGATGTTACCTCAGGGATCATTGTAGCTACCACTTACCTAAGGTTTATGCTAAGGGCCTTATCCTGTTTGGAAGAGTTTGTTATTTTCCTTCCGTCAATGAAAAAATTAGAATTTATGGAAGTTAAGAAATGTGCCCAAAGTCGTGCAGTCTGAATATGCCAATACAAAGAGAGAAAATGAGAATATCTACGCTCCAAACACTTGGCCTTGGTAAGTACTCTATCCTCCTCACCCCACCTCACCCCCCAAAGAACCAGAGGACATGGCTCATGACCTAATTCCAGGCTCCATTTCTTGATGCTAGTAAGGTTTGTAATACAACTCACGCTGTGTGAGACTGATCCTATGCGTGAAAGCGATTCCAGCTTGGAGGGCAAGGGGAAGAATGAAGTTTGGCAGACTCTCTCATTAGCAGCAGGAAAACATCCTTGAATAGTCTTCACCAAGTGGGATGACAGCTGTGAACTGGCCTAACTGAAACTTCATCACAGCTTGCGTTTCATTTTTTGATTTAGCTAATATTCATAAAACTTCTAGTGTGTGAGAGGCACTCTTGGAATGGCTGGGACTTTGCAACTCTCATATAGATCCAACCTGAATTGAGTAAGTCTTGGCCATGGTACAGGAAACATTTGTGAGATCCTGGACTTCTGTAAACTATTTCAACTTTATTTCAAATATTCATTTCTTATTCTCGGCTTTCCTTCACACTGTGAGAGCAGGCACAGATTGACAGGTGGAAAATAGATAGGCCCACCAGGGTCCAACAGACCATAAACAACTGGCTACAGGAAGAATGGAGACAAGCAACTGCTATCACAGGGAGGGGCACAGTTGTCCTGGCAGACTGTGTGATTATGGCATTAAGTGGGGCTGGTGGCAGGCAATTGGCTGACTGGGAGCAAAAGAGCAATGTAGAAAGGACCTGGGTTGGGGGCATCCAGTTATTGAAATTACTGTGTTTGCAAACAGTGACAAGATCCTGGGTATTCTCCCAGTGTTTCCTGAACCTCTACTATGTGTGAGCTGTTGATGTGTTGTGCTCAGGGAAGATATAGTAATGACTAAATTCCCTCATCACTCAAGCTATAGAAATCTTCCTTTAGGCTCCAATAGGACTCTTAGTTCAACTGGAGACAGAGAATTTATCATTTATTATAGTAGGCTACATATTACAAGTATTTGCAAGCTTTTCTTACTCTTCAGGGCTGTAGGTTTTTGAAAGCAGAGGCACTCTCATTTCTCTTTGCCACTCCCCAACATAGTACCGAAAATATTTAGTTCATAGTAAAAATACAATAAATGGTTGCTGAATTAAGCCATAGACACCCACTTAGTCCAAGACACCATCACCATCTCTCTCCCAAGCCACTGAAAACTTGTTCCTGACTAGTTGATCCCTGGACTTTAATTAGTGACCCCTTTCAATCCATAATCTACTGTGTTCAGAGTGCTATATAGAAGGTAAAACTTGCCATGATGTGTTTGCCTTCTACGCTTTGATGACTTCAACTTACAATAAAATTAAAGCTTCATGATCTACAAAGTTCTGTGTTTTTCAGAAAACTTCTCATCTTCAGCCTCATCATGACTCTTTCCTCACTGCTGCCAAAAGTCCAACCATTTGTGTGTGTGTGTGTGTGTGTGTGTGTGTGTGTGTGTGTGTGTGTGTGTGATATGACTCTATTTTCTTCCTAGTTCTATTAATTCTCTGCCTGTTTTACCATCTTTTGACATCCTGTTTCATGTTCATGAAACACTTATTTCCATCTTCTCCTCACTTCAGGTCTCAACTTAAATGACATTTCCACTGACCTTCCCTAACACAAATTATGTCCCTTGTCATTCTCTTCATTGAACTGTAACCCTTTTCTTCCTAGCAGTTAGAGCTTTTGTAATTCTATATTTACATGTGGATTTGTTTATCTGATACCTCTCCAGCATATTAAACAGTGGTAGCTAAATGTTTTCAAAGAATATTCTTGAGTAAACAAATGAGTAATATTTATTATTTTTTATTGAAAGACTAACCTCATTTTCATACTATCCCACTCACTAGAACCCAGAAATATGTATCTTTACCTTCTGCAAAGTTTATACTCAGTTGTAATGGAGAGGAGCAATGGTTTGTGCCTGTTCTGTTTTGCATATCCAGGAGGCCACTTCATTGCTATTAATATAATCCTCTTTCTAAGAGATTCTAAGTCAGAGATGGGCAAACTTTTCTGTAAAGAGTCAGATACTAAATATTTTCCACTCTCCTAGCCATATAATCATTATCATAAGTACTCAGCTCTGCTCTTGTAGAAGAGCAGCCATGGGCAATATGTAAATGAATGAGCATAACTATATTCCAATAAAATTTATTTCCAAAACAGGCAGCAAGCTGACTTTGGCCCGTAGACTGCAGTTTGCCAACCTCTGCTCTAAATGAACAGCAATACAGCTTTAAATAACACATCTGTATCACCTGCATTATTTCAAAAGACTCCTACCTGACACTGATCTTTCTTCACTTGTAACCCTACCTTCTATTCTCATTATAGCGACCAAGGCAGTCTTTTCCAATGGCCTCCCATCTTACTCAATGTAAAAGCCAATGTCTTGACTTCAATTTATAAGACTCCCTCTGTCCCTCACCTTTATCTCTCTAAGCTCATCTCCTGTCAATCCTCCCTTCTTTCAGTCCACTCCAGTCCCATTGGCCTTGGGTTGCTACCGGAATATGTCAGGCAGGCTTCTGCCTCAGTGCCTTTGCAGTTGCACTTTGCTCTACCTGGAATACCTTTCTCCTGAAGACATCACAGCAAGCTTCTTCCCTTCTTACAGACCATCTTCCAAAAGTGATATTCATGCTGAGGCCTTTCTTGACTGCCTTATCTAAAATTTCCCACCTCTATCCAGATACTTCTTATACATCTTTTCTGCTAAGTTTCCTAATCCATCAATATATAACCCTTTCTATATTGTGCTTATTCATGTCACTTATTGTTTATCTTTCTCACTAAAATGTAAGTCCAATGAGGTCAGGAAGTTCCTTTGTCTTGATCACTGCTCTATCCCTAATGCCTATAACAGTGCCTAGTACATAGCACTCTCTCTCTCTCTCTCTCTCTCTCTCTCTCTCTATATATATATATATATATATATATATGTATATATATATATATATATATATATAATGAATGAATAAACAGGTACTCTCACATTATAGTACTACTGGGCTTGGACCAAGATCCTATGAAAGTAGTTATTTTTATTTTTATTTTAATATTCAAGAAAGTAGTCAGGTTCATTGCTGGAAAAGTTTATGAACATTGTACACATCTTTGTGCTCAAATTAAGAATACTTAAGAGTCAGATTTTAGCCATCTCCTTTCTTCTTAACTATCTCTCTCTACTGACAGAATTTACTTTTTTTCTCAATCAAATGTACTTTTTTTCTCAATCAAATATATGTACAAAAATTAAATATTGGGAAGTTTGGCTTAAGTTCTCTGGAATCTGTAAATCAGACCTTTAATCTTAGGCCATAATGATGCCAAAAAAGAAAGAGAAAAGAAAACATCTCCTTGAAGCGCTCCAAGGACAATAATTTATTTTAAGCTTTAAATGGATAACATTATGTGAAATATGTTTCCTTTGTACCTTGGTACAAAGGAAAACATAAACGTTTTTAAAATTCAAAGTGTACATAGGTTACTTATGAGCATATAAAATTGACTTAACGTAAGGCATATTTTACAATGATCCTTTCTGAGAAAAATAGAAAAGAGGAAAGATTAGAATTTAAATTTATTTATATGTAACAAAAAGGAGATCAGAGTAAGGAAAATTAGTTGACTTTTAAAAATTGACTGCTTTGTTTGAAACGAAAGTGAAAAGCCATTGTTAATTAGACTTCAGACTGAACTAATTACTAAATGTCTTCCATTCATTATTATTTCATATTCTCATCATCTTCCTGAGTTCTAGAATCATTTCCTTTTTGTCAGCCTTCCCATTTGTGTATTTCTCTGAACTCTTACACTTTTACTTCTGAATTACCTCTAATCCCATGAACATAGTAAGTAAACAACAAATGCCTGTCTCCCTGCATTAAAGTGACTGCAGACTGTCTTGAATTCTTATATAAGTTTCTTAAATACAATTTTTCCCCCAGTGTGACTGTAAACTCACAATAGAAAGTGTCTGAACTTCCCTTTCTCTCTAATTCCCCAAAACACAGAAAATACGAGTACTGTGTAAACATCTGTCCAACTTGTTTTTTTTAAAAGAAAAATTGATGCATATCAGACATTAGGAATCAAAGGATTATAATTTTACAGTATTTAAAATGGAATATTTCAGTGAATTATAGTGTTGTGATGGGAGCAAGAAGATGTTGATTCATCCAGAATCAAATAGGTTATTGTGGTGGTGGTGGTGGTGGTGGTCATGTAAAATCTTCAGTTCCCTACTGTTTTCACTATAGTAAGCCAGAAATATGAGTTCAGCTTTAAAAAATAACACTCTAACTCTAGTTACTGACTCATTCATATTATTGTTTAGGCACGAATGGGTTATTGCCACTGAGTTTATTTCAAGCTAGTAGCAAATTTAGTTTAGAAAGAAGAAAGAAGAGAGGGAGAGAGGGAGGAAGGGAAGAAAAACAACTCTGGTGAGAAGGAGAAAAAGATAAACAGGATTTGGAAATTTATACTCCTTTCCTAGAGTCCTAAGGTACAATATCATCATCATCATGAAAGTGATCTGGGACTTTACTCTGGTTTAAGAACCTAGCTCTCTGCTCCTTGGAGGTTGAGTATCCTCCAAGTATATCTTCCCTCCCTGGGCTTAACAACTGCACATCTGTGACACACATCTCTATCTCCCACCTGACTTCTCTCATGGGAAACTAAATTGGAGTAAATCATTTGGAAGCATTATAAATACTGTTTAGTGATGAGAATAAATTGGTTCAAATCACATAGATACTTTCTTAAGTACTGACTGATGAGGAAGTTTAGATGCACTGTAATTTATAAACAAAATGAAGGATGTTACCTGGCAGGATATGAGAGGCAGGAACAATTACTGTTTTTAAGAGACTTAAAGAGAAGAGAAAGGAATAACTTTTCAAATCATTCTGTATTACCCTCATAACAAAACTAGGCAAAAACATCAGAAGGAAGGAAAAATGCAAGTCAATATTTCTTATGAATATAGATGCCAGAAAAAATTATCAACAAAATAACAGACAGCTAAATCCAGTAGAATATAAAAAGGATTACATAGCATCAACGAGTTTATTCCATAAATACACAAGAGGTTTAACATCTGAAAATCAATTAACGTAATATATCATAATAATAGAATAAACTTCAAAAATCACATGATTAGCTCAATAGACACAGAAAGGACATTTGACAAACTCTAGCACTCTTTTGTAACCAAAAAAAAAAAAACAACAACAACAAAAACCCATCAGCAAACTGGTAATAGAAGGAAACTTCCTTAACCTGATATAAGCATCTATAAAAAACCCAAAACTAACATCACACGTTATGGTGAAAGTTGAATAATTTTCTTCAGTGATAAGGAACAAGGATGTCTGTGTTTACCACTTCCATTGAACATTGTATTAGACATTCTAGCCAGGACACATAGACAAGAAAATGAAAAAAAAAAACAAAACAAAACATTCATATGGACAAGGCAGGCTGAGAGCAGTGGTCAACACCTGTAATCCCAGCACTTTAGGAGGCTGAAGCAGGAGGATTGCTTAAGTCCAGGAGTTTGAGACCAGCCTAGGCAACATAGTGAAACCTCATCTCTAAAAAAACATCAAAAAAAATAGCTGGGCATTGTGACATGCACCTGTAGTCCCAGCTTCTTAGGAGGCTGAGGCAGGAGAATCACTTGAGGTCAGGAGGTTGAGGTTGTGGTGAGTTGGGATGGCACCACTGCACTCCTGGTGGCGTGACAGAGTAAGACCAAGAAAGAGAGGGAGGGAGAGAGGGGGAGAGAGAGAGAGAGAGAGAGAGAGACAGAGAGAGAGAGAGAGAGAGAGAGAGAGAGAGAGAGAGAGAAGAAAAAGCCAAAGCAACAAAGATGAGAGAAAGAAAAGAGAAGAGAAGGGAAGAGAAGGCCAAAGCAACAAAGCAAAATTATCTTTATTTGGAGAGGACATGATCTCATATATGGAAAATCCTAAGGAATCTACAAAAACAATTAGAACTAGCAAACAAATTCAGCAAGTTTGCAGAATATAAATTCAATATACAAAAGTCAATTTTATTTCTATATGCTAGCAATCAAAAATTCAGAAATGAAATCAAGAAAATTCCACTTACAATAACATTAAAAAAGAATAAAATTTTCAGAATAAATGTACCAGAAGAAATGCAAAACTTGTTCTCTAAAATCTATGCAACACTGTTGGAAGAAACTTAAGAAGATTTAAATAAATGGAAAGATGTTCCATGTTGGTAGACCAGAAAACTTAAAACATTAAGATGACAACACTCCCCAAACTGATATACAGATTCTGTACAATCCCTATCAAATTCCTAGCTGGCTTTCTTGAGAAATTGACATGGTAATTCTAAAATTCATATGGAAATGCAAGTGACTTAGAATAACCCAAACAATCTTGAATAGTAGAAGAAAATTGGAGAAATCAGTAAACTCACACTTCCATATTTCAAAACTTGCTACAAAATTACAGTGATATAAACATAGTGATACTGACACAAGGGTAGACATATAGATCAATGGAATGGTATTGAGACTCCAAAAATAAATCTTTACATATATGGTCAATTGATTTTTAACAAAGAACCTAGATAAAACCAATGAACCAATGGGGTTGAAAATAGTTTTTTCAGCCAATTAAGCTGTAACAACTGGATATCCACATGAAAAGGAATAAATGTGAATCTCTTTCTCACACCACAAGTAATTTAACTACAAATGGTCATACGATGTATAAGAGCTAAAACCATAAAACTCTTAGATGGAAATATAGGAGTAACTTCTCATAACCTTGGTTAGGAAAAGCATTCTTAGATATGACACCAAAAGCAAAAGCAACAAAAGAAAAGATGGATAAATTGAACTTTATCAAAATTTAAAACTATTGTACTTCAAAGGATATCATTAAGAAAGAAAGTGAAAAAACAGCTCATAGAGTGAGAGAAAATATTTGCAAATCATCTAATAAGAGACTTGTATCCAGAATGTATAAAGGACAACTACAACTTATCAATAAAAAGACAAATCATCCAATTTAAAAGTAAGCAAAGGATTTTAATAGACATTTATCTTTAGAAGATAAATAAGCAGCCAAAAAGCACATGAAAAATGTTCAACATCATTATTAATTAGGGAAATGCAAATCAAAACAACAATGAACACATCATATCCATTAGCATGACTGAAATCAAGACGTCAGACGATAGCAAGTGTTGATGAAGTTGTGGAGGATTGGAATTTTTTATACATTGCTGATGAAAATGTAAATAATACACCATTTTTGGAAAACAGTCTGACAGTTTCTAAAAATGTTAACTTAGTGTTCCCATATGCCTTAGTAATCTCACTTATAAGTATATACTCAAGAGAAATGAAAATATATGTCCATACAAAAACTGTGTACAAATGTTCACAATAACATTATTTATAATGGTCAAAAAGTAGATGCCATCAAATATCCATCAGCTAATGAATGGATAAACAAAATGCGATATATGCATACAATTAAATGTTATTCAGCCATAAAATGGAAAGAAGTACTGACATATGCTACAACGTGGATGAATCTTGAAAACATTATGCTGAATGAAAAAAGCAGTTCATGAAAGTGTACATAACTGTAATAGTCCTTGTATGAAGTGTTCAGAATGGGTAAATGTATTAGAGACAAAATAGATTAGTGATTGCCTAGGTCTGGTGGGTGAGAAAATGGAGAGTCACTGCTAATGAGGTTTCTCTTAGGGTGATGAAATATTCTGAAATGTATTATGGCAATAGTTGCGTAACTCTGTAATATAGTGAAAATCATTACTTTGTACACTTTCAAAGGTAAATTGTAAGGCATTATATCACAACAAAGCTGTTAAAAACAAAAGGAATTTTGCAAAATTTCATTTGCAAGCCTCATTAGGATAGCATGCAAAATTATTTCAGAAAATACTTGATCTCCAGACTTATTTTCTGTCCCCAGCAAAATGACTTCAAGCTCAAGAATCTTTAACAGTTGTCCAACATTGCACCCATGTAAGGGAGCACTACAGAAAATCACTGATCCTACAGTCTCCTCACAAATCCCATCCCATTTGGTGTTGCTCAGAGAAAATATCTGTGTTCATTTTGTCAAACACATTTCTCAAGTGCCTATGATAATCATAGTGTAGTGAAAGTTCAAGTGTTTGGGAGCATCAGATGTTATTTCATGGAGTTGATAAAATAAGTGAAATGACAAGACCAATAGAGGAACAACAAAGAAATATCCAACTGTGTGCATTATATGAGGAAAAGTCTTGTGAGAATCACAGGATTTGTGACAGATGTGGTATTTAATAGCCTTGCTACTGAAGGAAGAGTTTCTCCCAGATCTGTATCTACTTTGATGTTCTGCTTTAGTATTTCTTTCTTGTCTCTAATAGAAGCAATTACTTTTCCACTTAAGGATATTTCTAGTTTTCTCCCTAAAGGAAGAATGTGAGAGGAAAGTCTTCCATTTATTCATAAAAGCCTATCACTGGATTAGAAATGATAGAAGAATCACTGAATTCCTCCCCTTGGAGGTAGTGGCCCCTCTTCTTGAAGAAACAGGCAGAATCTGACATTCAACGGCTCACAAACCAGTTGGGACCTAAAAAACTAGCTTGCTTCTCTTCCTTCTCTCTCTATTCTTCTTATCCTCCCCCATACATTCCCGTTCTGCATACCTTCGCCTTACTCTGCCCCACTTCCTTTGTTCTCACACCTCTTTATTTTCCACAGTGGTATGGCTTCCCTTCTCTTGCATGTCTTTCTAAAAAGACTTTGTCTTTAACTAGAAGGTTATCTACATCAGGTTAGAAGGTAGAAGCCTTCAGTATTCTCCTATCTTGTTTAACCACAAGCAAATTGATCAGGTTTTTGCTACTTAGATCAGGTCTTGGTGTTTACTCTATTTACAGGAGCCCTTGGGGGAAAACATGTGAGTGGTAGCATGTAAACACCAAACTGACCCTGAATTTTTAGTATTGATGAGACTTTCTTTTGCTGGCCCCATGTTTTCATTCTTGTTAAATGAGAAACGTTCCTGGACACAATATATGTTTTACATATTTGACTAATTATTGTTTATGGGAAATAATTGAGAAGCACAGAATCAGGTCTAACAATGATAATGGTACTTTTGTGCAGACATTTTAAATTTAATTAATATTAGACAAATAGATAAGGTTTAAAATGTAGTTTAAAATGTAAAATGATGTTTTGAAATTATGAAATAATGACAAATAGAATAAAAAAATTGAGTTTCAATGTGACATATTTATGGCATGTCTACTTTATATCTAGTTTCAGACTATTAAGTTAGAGATATGCTGTCACTGATCATCCCATAGATGCTGTGTGGAAGACAGTCATCTCAGTCAATCAACCTCCTCCTTGCGGAGCTCTATGCAGTAGAGAATACACCCAAAGAGCTAAATGAGAGTCAAATTGTCATCCTTATAAATTAAGGTATAGTGTTTCCCAAAGTCCCTGGTAATACTGAAATGGAAACCTTATTTAGGACTAGAGGCCAATGTAAGGATCTCTACCTAACAAACCCCAAAGCTAGATAGTTCTCCCCACCTGTAGAGAGATTTAGGGCTTCAAGTTATCCACCCTCACAAAGATTTACTTAGCAGTCAGCTGCATGAAAGACTATGGTTTGCCTCACAAATCCAGTTGCTGTCAGAGAGAGTATGCTAGAAGCCAATCTTAAGAGAGGGGTAACTTTAGAGGGGTGTCTCTTTAGAAAAATGGCCAGAAATCTTTCCCACATGGAATGAGAAAGCTGAGGGCAAACTTTAGCCCTTCTTACTTGTCCGTTATCCAAGTAGTACAGGAGAGAGAAATGAAATTCAGTTTATTTACTCTTAAAAGGAATAGTATCCAATCTATTGATAAGTTTCCACAAGTGTTATCAGGCTCTCCCCATCAAATCAGCTGCTCCCAGTGCTTGCTGAAGAATGATTAAAGAGTGAAAAGAAAGAATAGAAATGTACTCTCCAGCATGACCCAAATGAGAATAAAGTAGAGGTCCCACCTTCATGGAAACATAAGAAGTAAGTAGCAGTTATCTTCACCCCAAATACTAGAACACCAGAAAGTATGGAAGCTCAGAGGCACACATTTGTTTCTCAATTTTACAAAAAATATTTACTAAGTGCCAAGTACTGTTATAGGAAATTATAATAGAAGAATCATAACAAGACACATTGCCTTCAAGGAGATCACGGTAAGAGGGTAAGAGGCTGAAGATTTGAGTTCTGGTCCTGTCTACTAAAAGAACTCTGAAAGTTCTGCATGTTCCTGACTCTTCTGGGGCTTTATTTCCTAACCATGAAATGGAGAGGAGAAAGTAATATGCCTTCCTCACCAGAAGTTCTTGGGATTCAGACACCCCAGTGATGTGTCCCAGGATGCCCTTGTGTGTATCTCCTCACTTAGTGGGTTCCTCCTTCGTACTAACTTAATTTATCAATACCTTAAGAAAGGGTAGGAAAAACTCATTCACCCAAAGAAACAAAAAACTACTGTGTTTATGAGGTGGGTCCTCCCAGAAGCATTTACATTTTCATGAAAGGTTAATTCTTCAGATTGAATATGGAAATAGTTTTCACTTGTAGCTTTCCATGTAGTAACATATTTTAAAGCATTATTCTAAAGTGGCTATCAACCCCACTGAAATATGGCAGAATACTTGGCAAACAAGGATACAGCTAGAAGCAAATTTTGGAAATTTCAAGGTGACTGATTTCAACTCTAAATATGGCAGAACTTTCCAAATTTCAAGACGTATCTAGGCAGCTTATGTTCTTGCTGGGCATGCAGAAAAAGTATACACACATTAGTGGAAAAGTTGAGTGTGCTCTTATGTAGGGCCATTATTTGCATATGGTAGGTGCTTAACTAATATCTACTCATTAGTTGTTTGATTTCTTTAAGAGGCAACCTATATTAGTGTGGATTCTCATGCCAGTGTTCATATAATCTACCTCTTGAGAAATCTCAGAGAGTATCAAAGTGATAATAAATTGTATAAGCTGCCTACTTGCTTTGGTCAGATCTTTATTTAACATTTCTGGGCCCTGAGTTGTTGTCAGTTAATTATAGGTGAAAATGTTCTGAAAAGAAACAATGTGGACCTGTTTTGTTTTGTTTTGTAATTGCTGGAAAAAGCTCTAGAGTGTTTATATATCTCAAAAGATTTAGACACTTTCCAATCATTTGTCTAAACTTCCTGATGGTCATGTGGCCAAACTCATCCTTCCCTTGAGTCCAGTTAGCTATTTTATAGTCATAGCTGTCTGGGAGGGATTTTCTTTGTTTCTCATTATTGTTTCTGGATGAATCTTTGCGTAATGCAAATAGACAGTTCAGAGTCTGTGGAGATTACCAAGGTAGGAAGAATGAATAAGATTTATCACAAGAGGGCAATAAGTATCCTGGAGTATTATCATGATTAACTGTCATTTGTACTGATAACTTCAAGAATAAATATCAGAAATGTATTTTAGTACGCTGTGAGCATAAAGCTAAGGCCCCAAATGAATGTTCATTTATACATTTAAAATAATGACTTATATTTATTGAGTGCTTAATAAGTGTCAACAGCTGTGGTAAACACTTTATGTAAATTATCTCATGTATTATTCTCAGCAACCTAGTAAGGTAAGTATGTGCATTCTCTGTTCCACACATGAGAAAACCCATATGGCAAAGTCTCTTGTTGAAGGTGATCTGGTTAGGAAGTTTGGCAACTGGGGATTGAACCTGGGCATGAATACCAGAGTCCATGCTGACAGCCTCTCAGCCTTGCTGCACTCAGCCCTACTCAGCCTTGATCCTCTGACTTCGAGAATCAACGGCAACATTTTCTCACATAACTCTTGCTTATAAATTTATGTGCCAATAAGGCCAAAGCTGAGCTGTGTACTGCTGAAAGGGGACAGACTGCAAAAAGAACTGTGGTGAGAAGAGGGCCTTTTCAACTGAAAACGATGTCTGTACTCATCAGGAATACATTCAAATGACACCTGCTCTGTCACTTCTGAGAGGACCCTCTGGGAAAGGTCTCCTTGCCCTTAGGCTGATAAAACTCAGCTGGCTGCCCAGTAACTCCGCTCTATTCTCCTTCTGGGTATGACTGGTTTTCTCTGTGAATTGTAGAATAAGTCAGAGACTGGAAAGCTCCCTTTCAGCTTTTCCCTGCTAAATAAGAGCAACTCTTCTAGCTTATTCTGAATAAGATCACACATGTAAAGAATGCCTCATTTAGTGAAACCCAGTTAACTAAACCCTTTATTAATCAGCACTTTTTCAGTTTACTTTTAAGAACTAAAGAAAGAGAAAAATTTTGGGATAATCAAAGAGGAAAACTTTTAAACTCTGCTCTAGGCTTGTACACATTCATTAAACTCCCACACTACTACAACTCTGTACTATTATTCAATAATAGTTAGCATTTACTGGAGCAGTAATTGTGTAACAGATATTTTGTACTAAGAGACTCATGTTTCTGTGTTTTCTTCAACACAGTAAACCTTTGAAGCAGATATTATTAATCTTTCCTTTTACAGATTAGCAAATTGAGTCTTGTAGTAGTTCATTTACCCATCTAATAGATGGCAGTGAGAAAACTTAAACCCATAGAGCCCAGTGTCTTAACCAATATACCATATTGCCTCCTGACTATTGATGCATGTAATATAAGGTAGTAATGATGACTACACTGAAGTATATTATTCAATAAATAATCGTAACACTGAACATTCATTGAGGGCTTCCTATGTGCCAAGAGCTGTTCTAAGCACTTCACAATAATTATCTAATTTAATCTTCATATCAACCCTTTAAACTTTTGTCAGACTGGGAAACTGAGGTACTTAGATGTTAGACTAATTCTTCCCACAACACACATAGTAATGGAGAGTTCTTGGGACCAAAATGCCTAACTCTGAAGTCTTCTTTTTAATTGCTACGCATACAACCTTTTATTTATGTTTTTAGGACTAGATACAGAAGAAGATCACATATCTAATGCATTTTTGAAAAATTTAATCTCAAACAAAGTTAATCAACCAAAAAAATTTAAATCAAAAAGAAAGTTCTAGTTGATTAATTTGATTACTATTCAAATGATCGGAATCATCTCATTCCTGAGTTTTCTGGTTAATTGGCTTTCCATTGGCTTGAGGCCATTCTGTTCAGAGAGAATTCCAGCCATGGAAAGTTTTATTTCATCTTCATTGGTAAGAAAGGCAGCAAAACATTCAGGGATGCCCCTAGAAAACTTGCCCTTTGAAGCTTTTATGCTTTTATCAAGCATCTGTGCTTCAATTCTGAAGCTTTTCTCTTGTCATATTTAATATAAGCCAAAACACTGCATAATTTAAGTTTGCTAAGTAAGATTCCTTCCATTTCAAGCATATTTTCTACTGATTGAATCAGACATTTTAAAAGCATTATTCAGCTCTTGGTGTTACAGAAATCCTAAGTCAGCATCCACTTTACTCTTTATAGGATAAAAGATCCCCCAGAACTTGCAATTAATGAACTGTTAAATTCAGACATATGGATATGATATCGTTTTCAAATAGGACAAAAAGGAGTTATTAAACTTAAAGTGATGGCATTTTACCATATCTTCTTAGTGGGTGGCATTCAAGAAATGTCCTTCAAATGAATGAATGAATTCCTCTTATTAACTTTGTTCTTTAAATGTCTTCAGCTCAATAAACACTAAGATTATCTTAATTTTCATTTCCACTATTTCTTGTACTCATTATTTTCTTCTGTAATATGATACCTTATTTAGGTCTAGATTTTTTTTAAGCATATGCTTGTGTTTAGTCTATAAATTACCAATTTCTGCCTTTTGACGATTGTAAGATTTTCAGTTTCACTCCAGATCCTTCCATTCATTGCTCTTTGTTGCTTAAAGCAATGAATTTTTAATTCCATGTGGCTTCTCCTCTCTTTTTCTGTGTTAAAATCCATGTTAGTTTCCTCTTACAACATCTTCCCACTTCTCATATGCCCAACTGGCATTCTCTCTTAAGTGAAAGCACAACTAAAATATTATTTCCACCAGGAAACCATCTCTTCTACTAATGGCATAGTTTGGAGATTCTAATTTTGAGGGGACTTATCTCTCACCCAGTGCTCCTGTTACAACTCTTGTACTTTAAGAAACCAACTTCTAAGAGTCTACAACATTATCAAAAGTCTTCATATATTTTATTTTTCACAAATATTTATCATAAAATGTCAATGTCCTCTAGTTGAAGATCAACAGAAATACTGTTATAATTGAACAAATTTAGGCTTATTGACACATTACAATGAGGAAAAACCCCCACCATTAAGGACCATGGAACATTTTAGAAAGAAGGTATTAAAATTGACTTATTGAAAATGACATTCTGGGGAAGCGGCAAAATGGCGATGGGGCAACCCGGTCTCTGAAGCACTCTGCAAAGGAGATCTGCAGTGGAGTCTCTGACTCTCGCCCCAGGGGGCTGTGGACCCCAACATCGCAGCCTGCTCTTCATACAGAGCTCAGCCGTTGCCACCGCTGGGACATCGCAATGGACTGGACAGTCACTGCGGCGCAAATGGTGCTGCCGCAGCCCCCCTGCCGCTGCCACCACCGCTGCTGCCGCAGCCTTCATAACAGCCACAGCACATCACACCACCCGAGCCCGAGGCGATCCACATCAAACCCCTTCAGGGAAGATCTGCTGGGATCGCTGCCACCTCTCCTGCGACCGAGACTATCCTGCCCGCCCATTGTAAGGCTCCTGTTGCCTGCCCTGAGGCAGGCAGCCAACTTGTTCCTGTCCGGCCCCACCCCCTCTGGGGCGAGCAGCTGAGATAGCACCACCTGCTGGCGATTCAAGGTAACAACACCAAAACGGGAGAAACAAGCTTGATACATAGACCAGAGTGCTGAACGGAGGGTAATGTGAACTGTCCTTCACAGCAGATCAGGGGCAACTGACCCTAACTGCAAACTAATTTACCAGCTTGAAAAGAAAACTAGAAATCAGACGTGAAAGGACATTGGACTTAAACGAAATGTCTCAGAGTGTGCTTCATTGATTCTATTAGTTTAATGACAATTCTATTCCTACTGTATTGTTCCCTTTTTTCTTTTTTCCTTTTCCTTTTCTTCTCTTTTCTTCTCTCTGTAAACCACATCTTTGTATAGAGGAACAGCACACTAACAAGGTGGTTGGTTAGCTTGTATGTTCGCATCACTATATGTTTTATTTTTATTTTTTATTTTTTTGTATGAGAGTTGGTTCGTCTGTAGCTGTGGTCTATTGTTTTTATCTGTTTCAGTATAGGCCTCTCTCTCTATTTGTTGGCACACTCATTTGTTTCCCTCCTTACTCCTCTATCTCTCCACTCCCCTCTTCAACCCACTATCTGCTCCATTCTCTCCCCTCTGCTAACCACATTTTATTTCAGGGAGTAAACCTACAGCCCCACTGCATGGACAGATTCCAGGGTAGTGGGAAGTGGGTTCCACATTATCCACATGCCTGTCAGCGAATACCAGGACCTGCAGACAGATTTTGAATCACAGCTCTCCCCTTAAGTAAATCTCAAAACTGCAAAAAAGACCACCTTCAGCCTACAGTGCAATTCCAGAATTGAACAAAGTAAGAAGACATACATAAAGAATAGGAGATTGAACAAACAGAAGTAAAACCAATCCCTTTACCCCTGAATAACAGAATTAAAGAAGATGGTGACATCGAAGGAAGGAAAAAGTAGGGAGGGGGAAAAACCACACAAATGAAGAAAAACCAAAAGAAGAATATAGGTCTCACACAGACCCCTGGGAAATCAGACACTGAGAAAACAGATTCTGGAACACAAACAATGAATAGCCCCCAGAATGACTGGTTACATGCAACAAATCCAGACATCAAGACATTAATGGAGATAATTTTAAAAATTGAGGAGAGACAAGAGGAAAATAGGAAGGAGCTGATGTCAGAAATGACAGCAGTAAAGAATACTGTGATGGAAATGAACAACAGACTAATAAGCATGGAAAGCAGAATCAGCCAAGCAGAAGAAAGAATCTCAGAGCTCGAAGACCAAAACACAGAACTAACCCAAACTGTCAAAAGCATAGAAAAGAAGCTCAAAAAGACAGAACAAAACCTGCAAGAGATGAATGATCACTTCAAGAGACCAAACCTAAGAGTAATTGGGCTCCCTGAGGCAGAGAGAGAAACAGAAGCCACACTGCAACAAACATTTAATGAAATCATTCAAGAAAACTTCCCTCACTCATTAAGGATGAAAAAATTCAAACACAAGAGATTCAGAGAACCCCTGCAAGACAACAAATGAGAAGACCAACTCCCAGACACATAATAATTCACCTAAACAAAGTAGCTATAAAAGGAAAAATCCTAATGGCAGCAAGAGAAAAAGGCCAGACTACCTACCAGAGAAAACCAATTAGAATAGCAGCAGATTTATTCACAGAAACCCTTCAGGTCAGGAGATCCTGGAGCCCTATCTTCAAAGTTCTAAAAGAGAAACAATTTCAACCAAGAATAACCTACCCAGCCAAACTAAGCTTCATTAGTGAGGGAGAATTGAAATCTTTTCCAGATATCCAATCCCTAAGAACTACGCTGCCACCAGACCACCTCTACAAGAAACACTTAAGAAAGTACTGAACACAGAAGAAAAGGAAAAAAGAACAACAGCATTCTTCACAAGAGTACAGGCAAAAGATTAAAAACACACATGAACCAACTCCAAAACCCAAAGAAAGACAACAAACAAATAGGAACAACTCTGTAAGAACATTATGACAGGGATCAACTCTTGCATTTCAATTATTAGCCTAAATGTGAATGGACTAAATGCACCACTGAAAAGACATAGAATGGCAAAATGGATAAAATATCATCAGGCAACAATCTATTGCCTTCAAGAGACTCACCTCACTAGAAAGGACACCCACAAACTCAAAGTAAGAGGATGGGAAACAAACTTTCAGGCGAACGGAATACAAAAGAAAGGAGGAGTAGCAATCTTAATTTCCGACAAAATACCCTTCAAGCTATTAAAAATCAAAAAAGATACAGAAGGCCACTACATATTGATAAAAGGCTCAATCCATCAACAAGAAATATCTATCCTAAACATATATGCACCCAACATAGGTGTGCCAACTTTCATAAAGCAACTTCTTGGAAAACTAAAGAAAGATATCGACTCTAACACTATCATAACTGTGGACTTTAATACCCCACTCACAACCCTGGACAGATCATAGGGACAAAAAATCAGCAAGGAGATCCAGAACCTCAATGTGACTTTGGAACAAATGGACTTAATTGATACCTACAGAACACTCCATTCAATGACCACAGAATACACATTCTACTCATCACCACATGGAACATATTCTGAGATCGACCACATACTCGGCCATAAATCAAGCATAAGCAAATTTAAAAGGACCGAAATTCTACCAAGCACCTTCTCAGACCACAGTGAAATAAAAATAAACAGTGACACCAACAAAGTCCCCCCAAAACCCACAAAGACATGGACACTAAACAGCATGATGCTAAACAACTCCTGGGTCAATGACAAAATCAAAACAGGGATCAAAAGATACCTGGAAACAAATGAAAATGAAGAAACATCTTACCAAAACCTCTGGGATGCCCTGAAAACTGTAGTAAGAGGGGAGTTTATATCCCTACAAACACACATGAAGAAAATGGAAGGAACAGAAATTCACAACCTAACAAGCCACCTAAAGAAGCTGGAAAAACAAGACCACAAAAACCCTAATTTCAGCAGAAGAATTCAGATCACCAAAATAAAAGCCCAAATCCAGGACATAGAAGACAAAAAGATAATACAAAAAAATCAATGAAACAAAAAGCTGGTTCTTTGAAAGGATAAACAAGATTGATGGTCCCCTGCTAGACTGACCAAGAAAAAATGAGAAAAAAACCAATTAAGCACAATCAGAAACACAAAAGATGAAGTCACATCTGACCTTGAAGAAATACAAAAGATCATTAGAGACTACTATGTACACTTGTATGGAAACAAACTTGAAAACCTTAAGGAAATGGAGGACTTTTTGACATCACACAACCTACCTAGGTTGGAACAAGAAGAAATTGAGACCCTAAATAGACCAATAACAATCAAGGAAATCAACTACGTAATAAGAAAACTTACTACAAAAAAAAGCACTGGTCCAGATGGCTTTCCAGCAGAATTCTACAAGACATTCAAGGAAGAGCTGATACCAATCCTACTGAAGGTATTCCAGGCGAATGAAAAAGATGGAACTCTCCCCAAATCATTTTACGAAGCCAACATCACATTGATACCCAAGCCAGGTAAAGATCCAACAAAGAAAGAGAACTAAAGGCCAATATCTTTGATGAACATAGATGCTAAAATTCTCAACAAGATCCTAGCAAACCGGATTCAGCAATACATCTCAAAAATCATCCACCATGTCCAAGTAGGCTTCATTCCTGGGATGCAAGGCTGGTTCAACAGTCATAAAACCATAAATGTAATTAAATACATCAACAGATGTCAAAACAAAAACCACATGATCATATCATTAGATGCAGAAAAAGCTTTTGATAAAATCCAGCACCCTTCTTGATAAAAACCCTTGAACATCTAGGCATACAGGAAACATACCTCAAAATAGTAAAAGCCATCTACGAGAAACCCACAGCCAGCATACTACTAAATGGACAAAAATTGGAACCAATTCCTCTAAAAACTGGAACTAGACAAGGATGTCCACTCTCACCCCTCCTGTCCAACATAGTATTGAAAGTCCTGGCTAGAGCAATCAGAGAAGAGGAGGCAATCAGAGGTATTCAAATAGGAAAAGAGGAAGTCAAGTTATCTCTCTATGCAGATGATATGATTGTATACCTTGAAAATCCAAGAGAATCTGTCGAAAGCCTCCTTACATTGATAAAGGCCTTTGGCAAAGTCTCAGGATACAAAATAAATGTACAAAAGACAATTTCATTTCTCTACACCAATAATAAACAAACAGAAACCCAAATAAAAAACACATTCCATTCACAATAGCCACAAAAAAAATGAAATACCTTGGCATCTTCCTAACCAGAGACGTGAAAGACCTTTACAATGATAATTACAAAACACTGCTCAAAGAAATCAAAGCTGACACGAACAAGTGGAAAAATATCCCATGCTCATGGATCAGAAGAATCAACATTGTGAAGATGTCCATCTTATCTAAGGCAATCTACAAATTCAATGCAATACCCATTAAATTACCAACAACATTCTTCTCAGACCTGGAAAAAACAACACAGGAATTCATATGGAAACACAAACGTCCAAGAATAGCCAGAACAATCCTCAGCAAAAAAAACAAAGCAGGTGGTATCACAATACCAGACTTCAAACTTTACTATAAAGCTACAATCATCAAAACAGCTTGGTATTGGTACCGGAACAGGCATATAGATCAATGGAACAGAATTGAGATTCCAGAAGCAAAACCTCAATTTCTCAACCAACTCATCTTCGACAAAGCCCCCACCACCTACCACTGGAGAGAGGAGAACCTATTCAGTAAATGATGCTGGGAAAACTGACTGACCACATGCAGAAGATTGAAACAGAACCCCTATCTATCCCCATGCACAAAAGTTAACTCCAAATCGATCAGAGACCTAAATGTAAAACCTCAAACCATAAGAACCTTAGAAAAGGAAGGAAATACCCTCATGGAAATCGGAACTGGCATCCAATTCCTATACAAAACCCGAAACCCACAGGTCATAAGAGAGAAGATAGACAACTGGACCTTATTAAACTGACAAGCTTCTGCAAAGCCAAAGAAACCATCAAGAGAGCAGGGAGACAGCCTACAGACTGCGAAAAAGGATTTGCCAACTCTAGGTCTGACAAAGGCTTAACATCCTGAATCTACAAGGAACTGAAATATACTGAAAAGAAGAAAACAAACAACCCCATTATAAAATGGGCAAAAGATATGAACAGACACTTCACAAAAGAAGACATCCGAGCAGCCAACAGACACATGAAGAAATGCTCAACCTCACTAATCATCAGGGAGATGCAAATCAAAACCACACTGAGATACCACCTAACTCCAGTCAGAATGGCCATTATCAACAACTCAAAAAATAACAGCTGCTGGAGAGGGTGTGGTGAAACGGGAACACTTCTACACTGTTGGTGGGAGTGTAGACTAGTGCAACCTCTGTGGAAAGCAGTGTGGCAATTCCTAAAAGCTCTAAAAATCGACCTAACATATGATCCTGCAATCCCCCTACTGGGAATATACCCTGAAGAACTCAAATCACTCTATAAAAAAGATACCTGCACACGTATGTTTATCGCAGCGTTGTTCACAATGGCAAGAACCTGGAAACAACCATGCTGTCCATCAAAAGAGGACTGGATTAAAAAATGTGGTACATATACATGATGGAATACTATGCAGCCATAAAAAAGAACAAAATCATGAATTTCGCAGCAACCTGGATGGAACTAGAGTCTATAATACTGAGTGTCCTCTCACAGAAACAAAGATCCGAGTATCATATGTTCTCACTCATATAATGGACCTTGAACATCCAATGTAATACTATAAGAAAATGACTGACGGTACTGGGAAACTATGGGGGGATGGGATTAACAGTAGCAAATATCTGTCTGGGGATGGAAAACACCTCTTATCAACAGGGTGCCTGAATGAAACATAATTGTACACCTAACCCTCAACTGTACCCCACAAAACCATAATAAAAAATATTGATTATTTTTAAAAATTGACATATAATTTTTTCAAGTGTTAAATTATTTTAAAAAGGGTTCAAGGGGAACATCATTGTTTACTGTCAAGAAGTGAGGATAATTCTATGACTGGTCATCTTAAAAATTCTTATACCTAGGAGAGAAGACCAGACCAAAGCTGAGCTATGATTGATGAAGAAACAGCAATCACTGCTACTACTCTTAATAGGAAGATATTTGGCCCATTTTGTTTGGAGCAATGTTTGTGTTTTGTTTGTGTTCAGTTGTGATTGTGGAGGGGTCCTGTTTTGCCTCAATTCATTCCAGTCACTGAATGACCTTGTCTGATGCTGTTTTGTGAAATTGTGTGTGGTCAACAGGACAACACTTAGCCCAGCTGTGAGTACCAGACCAACTCCTGGCAACACCCAGGTCTGCTTGATGACACAGCTGTCAGGAGCTGCTAATTTTTTTTTCTCAAAAATAATGTGCATTCACTTTTTAAAACTTGAAAGGTATAGAACCTACCAAGAGGAAAATTAAAAGATCCCTGGTAGTGCTTTTTTAGCAGGAAGAGGAGAGAGCAAGCCATCCTGAGCGCCCTGGCTCTGCAGCAAAGCCTCAGATCTTGGCAGCACTGAGACCCTGCAGCAAAGAAAGCTGAAAAAGAGAGCTCTAGGGATCCACCCCCACCCTCGCCCCACCCCCACCCCCCCACCCCTGCCAAAGCCAACTCAG
Source organism: Cephalopachus bancanus (assembly GCA_027257055.1). Classification (NCBI taxonomy): domain Eukaryota; kingdom Metazoa; phylum Chordata; class Mammalia; order Primates; family Tarsiidae; genus Cephalopachus; species Cephalopachus bancanus. The sequence continues at coordinate 5,433,110 of JAPVLO010000012.1, forward strand.
CTGAGACAGTAAAGATATCCATAACCAAACTGCATACAGAAGTTGGCACTCCAAGTCCATGGATTTGGACTCCATGGCAAATATACTGCAGTTGCCAGCACTGTGCTTTTCCAGTCAGTATAATATTTATGGTGAGCCAAGCACATATACTAACTTCTCTTAAACTCATAACCATCCTATAAGGTAGGTACCGTAGTCCCCTGTTTTATAGATGAGGAAGCTGAAAGATGGAGAGGTTTTCTGTTTTATTTTGTTTTGTTTAAAGATGTGGAGTACAATTCAGAGTTAGGTATATAATTGGTCGTTGTGTAGGTTAAGTTTGGGCCTTACTTTGGTTCCCACTTCACCTGGTTTGAGAGCAGGTACCCTCATTGTTGAGGTGTGTCGCCCCTCCCTCCCCTGGCTATTTCCAACTACTGCCGATCCCTTTCTTATAGTATTAAGATAATTGTTTGGGATCTGCTTATGAGTGAGAGGACGTGGTACTCAGTTTTTTGTTTCTGTGATAGATCTCTGAGTGTGCTAGGCGCTAAGTTCATCCAAGTTGCTGCAAAGTTCATAATTTTGTCCTTCTTTTTGGCTGCGTAACATTCCATCATGTATATGTACCACATTTTTTTTATCCAGTCCTCTTTCGATGGGCAGCACAGTTGGTTCCATGTTTTTGCTATTGTGAATAGTGATGCAGTAAACATGTGTGTGCAGGTATCTTTTTTTTTCGTAGAGTGATTTGCGTTTCTCCAGGTATATTCCCAGCAGGGGGATTGTGGGGTATATGGAAGGTCGATTTTTAGACCTTTTAGGAATCATCAAACTGTTTTCCACACAGTTATGCTAGTTTACACTTCCACCAACAGTGTAGAAGTGTTCCCTTTTCCCCATATCCTCTCCAGCATCTGTTGTTTTTTGAGTTATTAATGATGACCATACTGACTGGAGTTAGGTGGTATCTCAATGTAGTTTAATTTGCATTTCTTTGATGATTAGTGAGGCTGAGCATTTTTTCATATATCTGTTAGCTGCTCATATGTCTTCTTTTGAGAAGGGTCTATTCATATCCTTGTCCACTTTTAATAGGGCTTTTCCTTTCTTTTCAACATGTTTGAGTTCCCTGTAGATCTGCATGGAGATGTTTTAAAAGAAATCACATAAAACTGCCCAAGGTCACCGGCCTAGGAAGTAAGAGATGTGGGATTTAAACTCAAATAGTCTGTTCCAGGAAACAAGCTACTAACTATGGGGAAGAGACATCACCCAAAACAAAATTTATTTATTAAAAATTGTGTATTTATTCTTACATGTTTAAACTTCAGTCACCTTCAAAGTACTCTCCGTTTGATGCAATAGACCTATCAAGACACTTTTCCCACTGCTCACAACAGTTTTTGAACATATCAATTTTCATACATTTTAGTGCTACTGCCATTTTTTTGTTTCACCTCTTCCACATTGGCAAAACATTTCCCTTGGGGGACTTTTTCCATCCTGGGAAACAAAAAAAAAGTCACTCAGAGTGAAATCGGGTAAATAGGCAGGGTCAGGGCATGGGAGTCATGCCATTTTGGACAAAAAAAACAAAACTGCTGAACAGTCAGCACAGGTTGGGTAGGTGTGCTCATAAATCAATCATCATAATATAGGCAAACATGATGAAAGAAATTCCAAAAAAGAAAATTAACTGAAGTCAGGCCCAGCTTCTCACAACAGCACTGGCTGATACACGAACGCTGATGGATTCCTACAACACTTATCTAGTGGGGAAGCCTATTCTACAAGGGGGTCATTCTTCAAAAGATAATCCAGGTTTTTGGTGGGTCGCCCCTTGTAGAATATGAAGTAATGTTACATATACTCCATTTTAAGTATGAAAACTTTGACCATAATAGTAAATTTTAGAACATTCTCATATTCCATTTCTATTGCCATCTTTCTTCTCTCTTTATCTTTCTCTTTTCATATATATATTTACATTCATATATGTATGCATACATGTACATATGTGTGTATGTGTACATAACATGTGGCTATGTCTGCATATATATATATGGGCAAACACACACACACATATACACACTGGATTTTTAAAATTTGTATACTATGTAAAACTACAGCAACTTGTCAAAAATGACTGAATATAAACTCTGGAAAGAGACTACGGGTCGGACAATTAAGTTCACGAACTCATTCTAGAAAAAGTACTACATACCTCATTGCTGATTATCACTACAGTCCTTTGAAGTACTTCCCTTGGGAAGCTATGCACTGACCCCAGCACCTACCTCATCTACCCATCAAATCAATTTTGGGATTATTTTTCTGGAATAGCCTTCAGAGCTGTCATTGTATTACCATGATGTCCTGAATGCCATCAACATATCTTCCTTTCAATAATTAATTTATCTTTGAGTAAAAAGAAAAAGTCATTGGGACTATATCAGTTGAGTAGAGAGGATGTTCCAATACAATTACTTGTTTACTGGCTAAAAACTCCCTCACAAACAGTGCTGTGAGAGCTGGTGCATTGTCTTGATGCAAGAGCTCCTTTGGGACCATTTTTGCACACACTTTTCTCCTGCTAAGATTTTCGGTTAAAATGTTCCTGTTTCTCTATCGATGTTTATTTAGTCTACTATGTTTCTTACAGTCAGCCGATAATTTTGACACAAAATTCAAGGAATTTTGCAATGTTTTCATCAATTCTGCTCATTACTGGCCATTCTGACCTCTCTTCATCAGTGATGCTTTCTCTCCCCTCAGTAAAAGCATTTAATCCATTTGTACGCTGCCATTTTCTTCATGGAATTATCCCATAAACTTGGACTTCATGTCCCTGATCTCATTTCCACTCTTGCCAAGTTTAACAAGAATTTAATGTTTGTTCGTTGCTCTAATTCAAGCTCTGACATTCTTGTGATGGCACACAAAAACATGCAATAACAATAATGAACGTCACTCAGCAAGACACAGCCACATGTCGACATGAACACAGCTGTGAGACACTGATAGAGCAAGGTTATGAAACCTTGCCAAGTTGTTTGAACAGTGCTGCCAACGTTAAGTGAATGGTGGCAAGTTCATGAACTTAGCTGTCAAACCTCATGTATGCCTTTTTTCCTATACATCAAGCTATATGTAAAATGTGCAACTTCTTTGAAAATCATACAGTGAGAATCTGTTACTAAGTTTTTTTTTCTTATTAGAGACCTTATAAAGCCCTTAACCTCCTGTTAAGTACTAAGGGATGAGTATCTGTTCAGATTCATACCAATTTCCTCGTGTCCTTGCAATATCGTTCTCCTTTCCCCTTCTCTCTGTTTTATACTGACTCATTTTGTTCTGGGATAGGGATATTTCAAGAGAAGTCACTTCCTGCTGAAGGACAACATGGAGCAAGACTCTCTCGTTGCACAACATCATCAAAGGTTTCCAGGAAAAACTATCATATATATCCCTGGCAATGGCAGCTTGGATAATTCCTGTTGAATATTTTCTACTCTATGTCTTTGAGGGTTTTAGAAGAACCAAGAGTTAAAAACCTTAGCCATCTTTTATGAATTGAGTAAACTACAAGGATTAATAATCACCTCTCTTAAGTCAGGCTTGGTGGCTCAGCCTGTAATCCTGCGCCTTTGGGAGGCTGAGGTGAGTGGATTGCCTGAGCCCGCGGGTTCGAGACCCACCTGGGCAGCCAGACCTCATCTCTACAATAAATCAAAAAATCAGCCGGGCATGGTAGCACATGTCTGTAATTCCAGCTACTCGGAAGGCTGAGGCGGAAGGATCGCCGGAGCCCAGCAGGTGGAGGCTACAGTGGCCGGGAGCGGCCACTGCACTCCAGTCTGGGCAACAGAGTGAGACTCCAACTCAAAATAATAATAATAATAATCACCTCTCTTTTCTAGATGAGAGTTAATTAGAAGTGGTCAATATACAAATAGACACTGATCACCACCTCAAGTCTAGGTATCATGAGGAGTAGAAAATATAGTTAAAAATGCATCATCTCTTAACTAGCAAGAAAGTCTTATAAATCCATTTCTACCCTCTCAAATAACAACTTAGAATAAGTTTCTTTATTTCATATTCCATTCCCTATTAGATATTCATGATGGTGAGCTAGCCAAAATAATGGATTGTATGCTAATTTCCCAATTAGGCATCACTGTTATCTATCACTACCTCTGCCAATGCAAATTGGACAGAGGAAGAACTCGCAGAAAAATTCAGAACGATTAGGTAACATTCAGCTAGTCTCCTTCTCAATAAAATGAGGCAACTTACACCTACTTTACAAAATTAGTTGCTGAATATAGGGCTATTAATCAGTATTGTAAGAATTAATACTAATAAATGCTATCATTTTATTATTAGTTATAGTTTATATTTTTATTAATCCATAAATTATATAAACAGTAAATTGTATTGAATATATACTTGTAAAAATAATGCATTTTATAAATAAGATGTAATCTATAAATTAATTTATTTATATTAATAATATGTATTATTGCTAAAAAATAGCAAATATTGTGGAAATATAATAAATATTGTAAAAAATTACCCCAACCACTGGTAGAAATGAGCATTTTGACTTTGTATTAAGCTTTTAGACTATGTGACACCCCAGTGTCAACTAAATGATAGCTATTTTTTCTAAAATAATAATAAATATGATTGCAATAGGAATTATTATGAAAAAATGTGTTCAAATATCTTTAAAACTAGATGTAGATTATGGCCAATTCAGTTTTACAAGCATTTATTGAGCATCTACTATATGCCAAGAAGTATACAAAAATGAAAGACAAATACCTGACCTAGGCAGTTAGGAGCTTCTACACTGGCTAAAAGATAAGTCCACCAATGGACAATTTCAGTTAAGAGTAGTAGTAAGTACTATGACATGTGTTGGAATACAGAAGAGAGGCTTCTAAGCTTGTGGAGTGGGGAAAAGGAGGGTAAGAGAAAGGTGTTAAAAATGAGATCATACGAAGTAGAAATTAGCAAGCTAAAGAGAAGGAACAATGCCAAAATGATCCCATATGACACCAAAAAAGTAATGATAACTCAAAATACTGATTAACTACCCAGATTTCTTTTTTTATCTACTTACCTAGTTCGGTTGACTGGGATTTTATTTTATCTTTCATTGTTCATTCATTTAGTTGGCAATGGAATGTCACATAGCCTAAAGCTCAATAAAAAATCAAAATGCCCATTTCCACCTGTGCTCAGGGGTGATTTCCACAAACATAATTATCGAAAGTATAGTTGGCCGGGTACAGTGGCTAACATCGGTAATCCCAGCACTTTGGGAGACTGAGGTAGAAGGATAGCTTGAGCCCAGTAGTTCAAGACCAGCCTAGGAAACACAACAAGACCTCATCTCTACAAAAAGAATTTTTAAAAAATTAGCCAGGTGTGGTGGCATGCACCTGCAGTCCCAGCAACTTGGGAGGCTGAGGCTGAAGAATCAACTGAGCCCAGGAGGTTGAGGCCATAATGAGCCATGATCATGCCACTGCACTCCATCCTCGGCAACAGAGTGAAAGCTCCAATGATAAAGAGAGAGAGACAGAGAGAGAGAGAAGGAGCAGAGGGGGAGGGAAGGAAGGAAGAAAGGAAGGGAGGGAGGGAGGGAGGGAGGGAAGGAGGGAGGGAAGGAAGGAAGGAGAAGGAAGAAAAGGAAAGGAAAGGAAGAAAGAAAAGCTAACCAAAACAGAAAGAATTGCTAAGGGAAAGTAGGAAGTATTCTCTGGCGCATGTCATGTCTTGCTTAACGTGTTCAAGTGAAAAGGCAGACCCAGAGAAGCGGGATTGGCAGTAGTGGGAGTCTGCCTGGGGAAACGGGGGTGGGGGGGGGCACACGTCATCAACAAGGATACCTGCATAATGAACATTTGTATACCTAACCCTGAATTGTACCCCACATCTTTAAAATAAAACTAAAGTTTAAAAAAAGAAAGAAAAGGCTAAGTGTGATGACACAATGTGAAAAAAAAGAAGCAAGAAAGAAAAGGCAGACCCACCAGTTTGCCATCCCGAGACAAATGTAGAAAATTCTAATTCTCTCTGGCCTCCTGGACAGAGTGGCAAGTGTAATTCCAAATCCTAATTTTTGCTTGGTAAAAGCCCATTTATTTAAATTTGCTATTTAAGTAAGTATCTATCTGAATAGGTGAATAAATGATAGATGATAGATAGATAGACAAAGAAAATTAAATAATAATTAATAAATGACAGGAAAAAATACTTAAAGTTGTTAACAGTGGTTTTCTGTGTTGTAGGAAAATGAAATAATTTTCTTCACCACTATTTTTTATCTTTCCCAATTTTTCAACGGAAATGTGTCCTGAATTTATAATCAGAAACTTGTGATTAATAAATAGGTTGCTTATTGCTAATACTATTTTTTTTTAACTTTTGACTAAACCAAAAATTCTCAGTTGGGGACAGTTTTACTCCTCAAACAGCATTTGACAATGCCTAGAAAAATATTTGGTTGTCACAACTTGGGATATGCTACTAATGGGTACAGGCCAGGAATGGTGCTAAACAATCTGCAATGTGCCTTAAGTTACCTAGATACAAAGAATTACTCAGCACAAAGTGTCAAGAGTACCAAGGTTGAGAAACCCTGGATTAAGCAAATAAAAGTTCTGTAAAACGCTTATCTCACTCAATAATTAATTCCATTGATATTATACACAGTTATTTCAGATTAATTTAGGCTTATTTTTGATTCTAAAAGACTAGTGACTGTCTAACATTTTAATAAATAAAGACATTGTAAATGAATTACCAGGGGCTCAAAATAAATAAGCTGTTTTCACAACAGTATACATTATCATTAATGACACTAGAAGTAATAACCTACAAAAAGTAAAATCAATTTGGCATGTTCTCTTCTTAACTCATGCCCCTGCTTCTTTATTTTTAGAGAAGTATAGATAGCTTTGTTGCAAGTGACAATATCGTTTTTTATGTAAATATTTTTTATTTGGGGGTTGCATTAGAAGATATGTTCTCTGTCTCAGAATTACCTAAGTAAAAAATGAACTTCTGGGCCAGGTGCAGTGGCTCAGCCTGTAATCCCAGGACTTTGGGAGGTTGAGGCGAGAGGATTGCCTGAACCCAGGGGTTCAAAGCCAGCCTGGGTAACTTTGTGAGACCTCTTTTCTACAATAAATCGCAAAAACTAGCCGGACATAGTGGCTTGTGTCTGTAGTTCCAGCTACTTGGAAGGCTGAGTTGGAAGGATCGCCTAAGCCCAGCAGGTCGAGGCTGTGGTGGCCGTGAGCATGCCACTGCACTCCAGCCTGGACGACAAGAGTGAGACTCCAACTCAAAATTTAAAAATGACATTCTACATTGACTGGTGTTTAAAAAAAAATTCTATTTCTTGCTTACCTTTATGTCTTATATATTGGCTATATATGACATAAACATCCTTATATGTAACAAATCCTAAATAAATATACACTGGGTTGAATTGAATTAAATAGTGTATAGCTCTTCTGGACACAATTGACATTGATGTAGGTATAAAAATGCATAACAAATTTTAGAATAATGAAAAAGATTCATCTTTTGAATCCATCTAGAATCAAGCATTACAGTTGATTTAATTTAATAAGAGGTCAATGGGCATCTTTTAGGCATCTATCACTTTGCCTAATATTATGCAGAGCATAAAAGTAACATAAACTGTATTCCCTAACCATGAAGAATTTGCAAGTTAACCAAGCAATACAACATATCCTGAGAAAACCATTTTGTTCCAGAACAAAGCAGTGCATGGTTGAAGGCTTAAGTGAGTAACTAATTAGTACAGTAAGAGGCTAAGGAACAAAACAAAAAACTCAATATGTCTGGAATCATCAAAGATACTTCATGACAAATATGAGAATTGAACTGGCCCTTAAGAGACCAGTGAATAGAATCATAATATAACCAACAATGAGAGAAAGCTATTGTAAAGCAGAGAAAATAATATGAACAAAGCTAAGAAGAAAAGATTGATCCTGGACATATTCATAGGGCAGTGAGGAGACAATCCTGGCTGAGATGGAAAGCAAATTTAAACTACTAGCAAGTGGTCAAATCATCATGAGAATCAAATCAGTGAATATCAGTAAGAACATCCTGTAAAATATCTAAACCTATGAATAAGATAAAACATGCCATCTCCAAACAAAGTTTGGAAATTATGTTTTCAAGTTTCTATCACATAAAGTGATTACTTAATCTAATATGGTTTAGCATTATCCCCCCACACCTACACATCTTTGTACAACATAAAGCAAAAGTCTGGCCTACATAGTGTACCTAATGTTCCATAAAAATGACCATGAGGAAAGACAAGCCAAATTTAGCTGTAGCCCCGTAGTCTTTCCCCCTTTGTGACTACAGAGATAGCGAGAGTCCTCATTTCTGAAGAAAGCTGCTCTAATTAAGTAATTATCTTAATTTCCTTAGTCATTTTCCTAATATTATATTTTTGTCAAAGGAATGAGAGAAAGTACTGCATTCTGTCTGGTCAAGGAGTCTTGCAGAAGATAGGAATGAACAATCAACGTAGTCTGTTAAGAATCTTTAGACATAATTTTTTTTTTTTTTTTTTTTTTTGAGTTGGAGTCTCACTCTGTCGCCCAGACTGGAGTGCAGTGGCTGCTCCCGGCCACCGCAGCCTCGACCTGCTGGGCTCCGGCGATCCTTCCGCCTCAGCCTGCCAAGTAGCCGGAATTACAGGCATGCGCTACCATGCCCGGCTGATTTTTTTGATTTATTGTAGAGATGAGGTCTTGCTGCCCAGGCGGGTCTTGAGCCCGCGGGCTCAGGCAATCCATTCACCTCAGCCTCCCAAAGGCGCGGGATTACAGGCTGAGCCACCGAGCCCGGCTCAGACATAATTTAATACATATATGTTGGTGTTGAGCTCATGATAAAAATGCAAGAAGAAATAGATTATTGCCTCCAAGAAAATGTTTTCTAAAACTTGCCTTTTATCTAAATGTAGTTTTCATAACCCTTTCTGCTTGTTAGCATAATGTTATCTTTCCTGACTGGAGACCCAGAACAGAGACCTCAAAGAATAAATAGGTCTTATATTTTAGATAAAAAGAACTTCAATGCCAAGCTCTCTTTAGTAATAATGAATAATTAATAACAACTCCCAAAAAGTTGGTCAATATGTCCTTAAAATAAAAGATTAGCATCATATACATTTAAATCTGCGAATACTATTCAAATTAACTATGAAGCAAGAATCTTTAGATCTCCATTAAAGAGGTTTTGGTAAATGTTAACTCACCTATAAAACATTGTTGGTTAGGAATGGATTCAGCTGCATGTAAAAGCCTTACTTATAGTGGTTTGGCCAAATGCAGATTTGGTTTTCTTAAAAGAAAACTCTGAAGGAAGGCAGACAGGGGCTTTTGTGGGTGGCTACATGATACATTTAGGACAAAGTGCCTTCTGGTTTTCTAATAAACATCCTGATGATGCTAGGTGGTGTGTGATATGTTGCTCTATGGGTTCTTTGACTTCACACAGAAAAGAATTTCAGAGTGAATCCAAATACAGTTTAAGAAAGAATTTATTAAAAAGAAAAGGATGTGCTCAAGGAAAAACTTGGTGCCTTAAGAGAAAAGACATGTGCTTGCCTTTGACAAGAAGCTTTATATACTTTTACAATGATGATTAAGCAATCCAGGAGCAGAGAGAAGATGGCTTAAGGTATCTGGTCATGAGTTCTGATTGCCATTTCTCAATCTTTTAAGGTCACAAGGACCTAAATAATTGAAGTTACTGTCTAACCAGATTTTGGCTTTTCTTAGAACATTCTGTGTTTTAGGTAATCCCTTATTGTTTTTGTGATTTACTGTACTAAGCCTGCACTCCAGCCCAAAAGGTGGTCAGGTCTGGTATGCCTGGTTGGTTGTGTGAAGGTCATGTACTAATAAGGAAGATGTCTGAATGCTTACCCTATTTTAATTTAGACCTGCCTGCAAGAAACTCATCTATCTATGTCTAAGCTACACTAGCTAACCTCACTTAGGTGACTTTCAGTTACACTGCATTATCCAGAACTATGTCACATGAACCACCCCTCACTGAAAAGCAGGCTGGAAAATAGTTTTTAATTCTATACATAGGCTTTCTCAAATAAAAGTAAGGAAGAAGAAGAATTAGGTAAACTGATTAGCAAAATCTATCAACAGCACAAATTCAAAGTGATTGCAGTAAAATCCTCTCTATCTTTGTTAAAGCACTACTAAGTAAACTGAGTTTGTAACACCTAACTTCAATATCTAAGTACCACACAAAAGTCCATTTTCCAGGTTTTCGTGAACTAGGTCATTCTGTGCCTTTATGCTACATCTTTCTCTAATGGAATTCTTGGAGAACAGCCCAAGCACAGCTTGTGTCCATTCACAGAAAAGATTCCTGTGTAGTATTGTTACACCCACAAGGGCAAGAGTGACCTATGAAGATTTCCACTCACTCAGAGAGTTACCAATTGATATGTTTAGGATGATAATTGACAGGTTCAATTCAGGGAAGTTTTTTAAGGAAAACTATGGATATGGTTCAATAACTTTGCTTTCTCAGCTGCTTTCTTCTTTTGCTAGTAAGAAAGCAGTTGTATCTTAAAAGCTGTCAAATTCCTGAAAATAACAGCTCAGTAGCACATAGTGGGTGTTCAAGTAATCCTTTTCTAATCAATTTTTTGCCTAATTACTCTTTCAAAAAGGTACACAAAAGTTGATTTTAAAGAAGCGTTTTTCATCTACTTTAATGAAGTAGTCACGAGCATTTAATCAGTCTCCACTCTGTGAATAAAAGCTCTCTCTCTCTGAGGAACCCCAAAAGAATTGCTTGCTGGGATCTCTCATCCTGAAGGTCTTGCCCTGTCTTTTATGTGACCAGGCAGAATTTTTTGACTCACATCCAAAGTTAATTAATCAAATCTATGGAAATTGGTTTCTAAGCCATTTGGCCACCAAGCAGATTATTAACATTATAAAATCGATTTAAAGCCATTTTAAAATGTTTAACATTATCTTATAATTTCCCAAATTTTCATATAAATCAGCATGAAATGGAAGTTAGGGACTGTCAGTCAGTGAATCAGTTGACCAAGCACTTGAAGTGATGTTGAGAGATATTTGAAAATGCACAAATAACAGCTCCTGCCCTTGACAGCTTATGACTCATTCAGGAAGACAATGTGTGTTGGGGGGGATTCTTGTAATAATGTAACATTGCATTTACAACTTGTCAGATAACTAGAACAGACAATAAATGTTTCATCATGCCCAGAATATCAACAAAGTTGGGTTTTCCTAAAGTGAAACAGGGACCAAATATATCTCGTTTGTAATTCAAATGCTGAGACTCTGATAGGATCATAGCACTTTGAAGATTATAAAGTATTATTTATCACAGACAAACTGTAAGGCATTCATCCAAATAGGAAAAAATAGAAACAATTATTATTTTTCTTTTTTTTAACATTAGGTCATGGAACTAAAGGAGTATTTGAACTTCTGTCTGGATGGCGGAGAACCAAAGAGAATCTGCCCTTCAAAGACAGGATAGCAGATGCCTATTCTGATGTGATGGTCACCTATACCATGACCAGCTCCCTGTACTTCATCACCTTTGGCATGGGTGCCAGCCCATTCACAAACATAGAGGCTGTGAAGGTCTTCTGTCAAAACATGTGCGTCTCCATTCTGTTGAACTACTTCTACATTTTCTCCTTCTTTGGCTCCTGTCTGGTCTTCGCTGGCCAACTAGAGCAAAACCGCTACCACAGCATCTTTTGCTGTAAGATCCCTTCTGCAGAATACCTGGATCGCAAACCAGTGTGGTTCCAGACAGTGATGAGTGATGGGCATCAACAGACATCCCATCATGAGACAAACCCCTACCAGCACCACTTCATTCAGCACTTCCTCCGTGAACATTACAATGAATGGATTACCAATATATACGTGAAGCCATTTGTGGTCATCCTCTATCTCATTTACGCCTCCTTCTCCTTCATGGGGTGCTTACAGATCAGTGATGGAGTCAACATCATCAATCTACTAGCCAGTGATTCCCCAAGCGTTTCCTTTGCCATGGTTCAGCAAAAATATTTCAGCAACTATAGCCCCGTGATAGGCTTCTATGTCTATGAGCCCCTCGAGTACTGGAACAGCAGCGTCCAGGAGGACCTACGAAGACTCTGTAGTGGATTCACTGCAGTGTCCTGGGTGGAGCAGTACTACCAGTTTCTGAAAGTCAGCAACATCAGTGCCAATAACAAAAGTGACTTCATCAGTGTCCTACAAAGTTCATTTTTAAAAAAGCCAGAATTCCAGCATTTTCGAAACGATATCATCTTCTCCAAGGCAGGGGATGTAAACAACATCATTGCTTCTCGCTTGTATCTGGTAGCCAGGACTAGCAGGGACAAGCAGAAGGAAGTCATAGAAGTGTTGGAAAAGTTGAGACCCCTGTCCCTCTCAAAGAGCATCCGATTCATTGTGTTCAACCCCTCCTTTGTTTTCATGGACCACTACAGCTTGTCTGTCACAGTGCCTGTTCTGATTGCAGGCTTTGGTGTTCTCCTGGTATTAATCCTGACTTTTTTCCTAGTGATCCACCCTCTGGGAAACTTCTGGCTAATTCTTAGCGTCACCTCAATCGAGCTGGGCGTTCTGGGCTTAATGACATTATGGAATGTCAACATGGATTGCATTTCTATCTTGTGCCTTATCTACACCTTGAATTTTGCCATTGACCACTGTGCACCACTGCTTTACACATTTGTATTAGCAACTGAGCACACCCGAACACAATGTATAAAAAGCTCCCTTCAAGAGCATGGGACAGCCATTTTGCAAAATGTTACTTCTTTTCTTATTGGGTTGGTCCCCCTCCTATTTGTGCCTTCGAACCTGACCTTCACACTGTTCAAATGCTTGCTGCTCACTGGGGGTTGCACACTTCTGCACTGTTTTGTTATTTTACCTGTGTTTCTAACCTTTTTCCCCCCTTCCAAAAAGCACCACAAGAAAAAGAAACGTGCCAAACGAAAGGAGAGAGAGGAAATTGAATGCATAGAAATTCAAGAGAACCCTGATCACGTCACCACAGTCTGAGGGGTATAGACCATGGATTGTTTTTATTTTCCAGTATTGCACAACAATACAGGGCGAGTAAAGCTCAGACCTCAGCTGCTTGGGCTGGCCAGGGGTAACAAGGCAAGTCAGATCAAGACTGCATTATTCATGACACATCAAGGTGTCTGATTCTTAGGGAAAAGAGGGAATAAAAGGGGGGGAGTTCTTTTCAACCTTGTTCTCCACTAAAGATGAGTTTCTGGACATGAGCTTAGATTCTTCCAAGGAATGAATGAATCGGAGATGGAAGGCCAAAAGAAACAACTGCTTTTAAAATAAAGTGCTCAGAAGAGTTGGAGAAGAGAGGAAAGGCATCCTTAAGTTAGAAGAAAAGACATAGAAAATGTCCAAATTGCCATGGCACTTTTCACGTTTGTTTCTTGAGCAGGTTGGTCAAAGGAAACCTATGCATTTGGGAAGTACATATTTAATCTTGTCTAAACCAAAGGACTTCCCAATCCACTTCATGTGTACATATATATATGTATATATACCATATATACATATACATAGACTTGTCTCTAGTGTACATTGACGTTTGTTTGGAGGAAGGTATCCGTTTGCAGATAGGCTGACCTTTCTCTAGAAAGTCAAATCAACCTTGGCCAAATATATAGACTCATTAATAGCCATTAAAATTCAACTCAAGTGTCTGAGCAGTAAGAGTGTTATTCAACTGTGAGATAAGCAAAATAAACAGAGATGTAAGTTCATTTGATTATACTCATCATACTGTCAGTCATTGATACTTTTGCTTTGGATGACTTCACACAAAAGAGCATTGACTTAATTACCCCATAGACATGGTTTAAAGTTTTATGTTAGAAATAAATAGTTGCTGTGGCTCTTTTATGGCTTTTAATAGTGCTCTGTATTTGGAAGGCTGACATGACTTTTAAGAGAGCACACCAAACTGCAAATGAGTACTTTGCACATACTGTCGATATATATGTGTGTAATGGTGCACATGTGTGTAAGTGTGTGTGTGTGGTGTGTGTGTGTGTGTGTGTGTGTGTGTGTGTGTGTGTGTGTGTGTGTGTTGGGGTATTCCATAGTTATAGCACTCTTATTTTAGATGATGAAAACATACTGCTGTGGAATATAGATAGTTAAGAGAAAGGAAATGTAACTAGGAAACTTGTCGTTGTCGTAGTGTGAAATAGAGTAAAATGGACCATCACCACTCATCATGTACCATCAACTGGTTCTTAGTGTAAGGAAAATAGTTTAATTTTATAAACTCTAGTGTGTTCCTTGCATTAATATTTGGAACATTAACCCAGGCCACAATTACTATAGTAGTGGTCACTATAATTACTGCAATATCATTTTGTAGCTTCTTGTGATGTCATTGTTCTCATTACCTGGAAAGTGCTCCTCAGCTGGTCCACTCCTAAGGTGATTACAGCCCTCCACAGGTGTCATGTTAACTCTAACTACCGCTGAAGTCTTTCTCAAAAAAAGTACTGAGGTAAATGTTTTCATTGAGTTAAAGTTAAAACTGCTCCATAGTTGATAGACTCAATCTGTTGGGTGCTTACTTGGATTAATGCTCTGCTTCCTGTCACAGAAAATTACTAGAAAATGCCTTTTTCCATCACAAATGGTAACAAATTATTTTCGGGTAGGACAGAACAAAGTCCAATGATTATAAAATCTGCTAGTAAGCTATTTTACCTAGAAGAAAGTTACTACCGTTTTCCATCAACTTTGGTTATATGTTTTAATCACATTAAAAATATTAGTACCTAAAAATAAATTAAAATAATAGAACTCCTGGATTCTGTTAAGTTAAAAAGAATAGCTACAAAGCATTCCATTCTGGTTATAGTCTTTGGAAATGAAATTGATAGATTAAAGAAGTAAGAAAACAAGTGTACTTTTACAAATAAGGAGTTTACTAAAATATAAAGGGAAAAGGGGACAGACTGCAAAATAAAAATTATTTAAGTAAAATTTTATTTACTGAATGGAATTTGTTTTGTCCTACCTCGAGCCTATTCAGTTTCTAGCAGAAATTACCCATGTCTTCTCTATTGTGTCAACTTGAGTACAATATCTATAAATTTGAGTATGGAAAATAATTGCTCATAACCATTGGGTTGTTGTTTTTACATTATTTGTAAAGTCATGCCTCTGACATCCCTACGTTTTTGCCACATAAACAACTGTGCTTGGATGAACGGGTATTTTGTTACTAGTAGCCTTCAGACCATGATTTCATATCTGAAGTAGAAGTTTCTTAGTTTTTTGGTTTGGGTTTTGATTTTAGATTAGTGTGGGGGATGCGGAGGATCTCTCTTTTACAGATAATCTGTCATTTGTGAAGTTTTGGATTTCTCATTTTTCTGTTTTGGGATTTTTTGCTTGTTTGTTTTTGCAATTCTTCCCAAAAATGGAGGGTAATCACTGAGAAATTCCATTAACTATCACTCTATTTCTTTCCATGGTGTGCCATACTTCATTCATTCACCTGTGTTTTAAAAGCCTGCTTATTTGGATCAGGTTTTTGTTGCTGTTGGTGGTGGTGGTGGTGTTACCATAGACCTTTCCACATGCAAAGAAGATTGGCGGGTTAATTTAAAAAGAAAAAAAATCAAGTCTTCCAGTTGTCTAATGCATATGGGAATAATGATATCAGGGCAGTGTTAATATCATGTCTCTATCTAGGTAGTCTCTATATGAGTAGGGAAAATAGTTCTTTTTTAGTTTATATCTTCAAGAATCAAAGTGTCTAAAATAAATATGAATTTCTCATTGTTCAACTAACTAGAGAGCATTTTGGAAGGAACATTATCTTTTCCAGGACACCATGATACTCTTTAGTGAACTGTGGCAATAATTGACTGAAATGGAATTTCCTGTTCTGGAAGAGTTAATATACCACCCAAAATGCTTTAACTCAGTCCTAGGAAGTAATTTAAGCCAAGAAGAATCTAACTGAGCACCATCTGACCTGCCAACCTCACTGTGAAACAGATATCCCCAAGAATTTTATTACTAAATGCTAAAACACATCCTAAAATATAAATCATGATTTGCAGGTAACCCCCATCTCAGCTTTTTTGGTAGCTTGCTACTCCTAGTTTTTCAAGTTGACTATCTTTGCTTTATGAATTACTGATGGTGTTCAAATTAGGAACTGATCTGTTGTTGGCCAGTGACCAATCAACTTCTAGAGGAGATCTGTGGGAAATATGTCAGACTTGTGGTATATTTTATTTAATTGGAACATGTTTTCCCTTAAAGTGAGAGATCTTAAAGTTTTCAAAAACACTTCTTTGCTGTATTTAAGCTGGAATGTAGATTTGTACTCTTCTATCAGAATTTAAATTTGAATTAGAAAGTTCCATAAGCTCCACTCTTCATGATGTTACTAAAGCTTCAAAGAGGTACTCGCCTAAATTACAGGAAAAAAAAAAATAACTTAGCTACAAGTTAGATTCGTAACCTCTTCTGGTTAAAGGTAATCATGGGCTACCTTAGACCATGCTTAACTCTTTTTAATGAAAGTTGTATTTAGATGTCATACCATGAATTCTCGCAGTGGCCATGAACCTCTTTGAAGGTTGTGCATGAATATGCTGTGAAAGAAAGAGTCTTCTCTGTCGTTGTATCATGTAAGTGTCTCTTTCCCATTTTATTCCCATTTTTCTCCACAGAAATTTAGGTTTTTAGGTTTTACCTTGTGAGGTAAAAGGAATAATGATGAAAAGGGAAGTTTTATAATGCTATCATAGTTATTCTTGAATGTTGAATTCAAGAGTGTAGAGCTTTGTCCATTTTGTGATATCTATCGTACTTTCCCATAATAAAGCTAATCCTTCTAGGCTTGTGGTTAGAGCTAGGGATTAACTATTGCCATTCAGAATTACATGTATTTTTATAAGTTGACTGTAAATATCATAATTACAGTCACCAATTTTTATGACCAAATAACAACGAATGCACGGCACTATGCATGCATTGTTACCAATAGTACATAAATTATTAAAGATATTATTTTCAGGGTTATTGCACCTTTTATTAAAATTCTTATATCACCTATTCATAAATGCCTCATGGTTTTGGTCCTAAGGGCCTAAAATCCACAGAAAGTTCCATCCCAAGGGAAACAATTTAGAAATTGCCTACCCTGGGTGTTAGTAGCAGCCTCCTCTTTTAGAATGTCCTCTGGAAAATCCTAGAAACTATATCTGGTTTCCAGGTAAAAGGCCTAGAATATTCTGCATTCATCAGTACATAAACATACTTTTAAGTCTTGTGTGTGCTGATCTTATGGTGAACCAGAGAATACAATGCCTTGAGACTGAAATTCAGATTGCCTCTTAGGCATTGGAGAATTTAATGATTTGCCAAACTTCCTGCCAGGGAGATCTTTCTATTTAGTATGTTTTGTTGGTTTTTGCAAATGATATTGGCAACCCTTCAAAAGAGAACCTGAAAATTGTCATTTATTACAAAAGAGTTTCAGGAGCACCTATATCCCCTTTAAAAAGAAATTTTTTTTTGGCTTTCTGTGTTTCCAAAACCTTCATGTCAAATTTTATGACATTGACACAAACATCTATGGTTGAATTTATATGCCCTTGAAATCTTATCTTGAATCTAAATATAAAGCTGAACATCATCACTGTAGCGCAGACCTTTACACCAACTCTTTTAGGCAATGATCTGCAGATATATTGTGTAGAGAAAACATGAGCTAGATTTCTTTATTGTCTTACCTAAAAGACAACTGCAATGATATTGACCTAAATGAAAACAGCAAAACCATAAATGAACGCAACAAAGCCTCTTTTCATGAGGTCCAGCATAGGAGGGACTGTGTACAGGTATAGTAGCAGTAAAGTACTTTGATTTGTCAAATAAAGGGTTCATCCACCATCATCCATCATGTTTTACTTAGGAGCACAAGAGGTTCTGTGTTTGAAGTATTGTATAGTTGGATCAGGCAACATTTGAAATGAGATTGGAAGGATGTTGAAAGATGAGCCCACATTCCAGAAATCACAATGTCTGTAAGTAGGTGATAGGACAGATGGAGTAATATCACATTCTTTGTGGTTTTGAATACAGCACACAGAATCATGTGGTGCCTCAAAACTATAGATTCCCAGCTTCCAGAAAACTTGATAATATGCAAATACATCCCACTTAAAGATTGTGATTTTATTTGTCAGACTCGTAGCCTGATCTTTGCAGGGGTTGCTGGAGGCTGGTGATCCTGAATTTCCAAGCACAAAGAAGAGTCATTAAAAAAAGAAAAAGAGCCATAGACCCTTTTGCAACCTAAAATGAAAAGTTAGGGAAATTCTTTGAAAAGAAGCTTCAAGTAAAAACCCAAATAAACTTTATTCATTCCCAGAATGTTCTCAGCAATGCTTACGTTTCATGAGTCTTTAAGACATAGTGAACACTTTTTGTGATTAGTTTTCTTCATACTTAATGAGGACTTCCTCTGTTGCTAATAAACAAGCGAACTGCTTTTTCTATGAAATGGAAAACAATTAAAGAGAGAAATACATAGGATCAAGTATATATTTACAGTACAGCTAGCCAATCCACAGATCATATCTTATCACTTCTGCATCTCTAAAGGTGTTGTGATAATTAAATGGGCTTATATCTTAAACTGAAAACCTCTATAAGGTAATTTTTTAAACTATAGTAAAGTATTTATAAATAAAACCATCACTAATTTTGCACTTTTATAAATTATAATAAGCCAGACCCTACTATTTTTTCCAGTTGAAGTTTTTTCTAAGAAAGCTCTCACAGGTTATGCTAATTATAAAGTATTAAAAAATCAGAAAGAAACTTTAGGAACAGAGGAATAGGAGTCGTTCACTGATTATATGTGATTCCTGCTCTGTATCGTGTGTTTGTACCTATCTGACCAGCATTTTATAAGTACTTTGTAACTGTTCTAACTTCCCAACAGCTAATGGCATGACCTGACAGAGGAACATCACGGTTTCCATCCCCTCTGTTTCCACAGTTATATGGGCAAACTAATGGAGAAATAGCACACAGCTCTGTCAAACTAATGGAGAAATAGCAATTTTCAGGCTTTGGAAGATATTACTGATGAATTCCCTAGGAAAAACTAGGAGAGACTGTCATGGGTAAAATATAAATGGAGTTTATTACAAATGTGTAACCATCCAGTCATGTTTAAATTTAACTTAGAGTCTTGGTAAAGGCAGTCCACAGTATGTTGTGGGGCACAATTAAGTTATCAAATGTAGTATGGTCAATAGAATTCCCCTGTAAACTGAAATAACATCTATAATTATATCTAATGAATTCACTGGTTGTTAGTAGCAACCCTGATTGGGCTGGAGAAAAAAAAACTGCCTGTCATATTCTTGCATCTCCTGCTGCATTCTGTAGTATCTGTTTTAAACTATAATAGGGAAATTCTGACATCTTTTCTTCTCTAACATAAATGTTCTAGGTACTGATAAATTAGAACTTAAACCAATGCAAATGTCCCAAAGTTTTAGTAGAGTTTAAGCAACAACTTTATTATACTTTCCTGTTAGTTATGCATATTTTTCAGCAACAGACTTTTTTGCTCTTAACTAGGAAATCTATCACAGCTTGAAAAGGGCAGTCTCTCCTAGCTATCTCATAGGGGTATTTAAAGACAAAGAGGCATGCAACCTTTGATTAAATGGCAGTATGTTAAAGCCACAAAGCAATATTATTTATCACTCTTTCTTGATACACTTTCACTTTGTAAAATTAGGTCAGGCTAAATATAAAATGACCAATCCTATATGCAATCCCACTGGTACATTCTGGCTAACATAATATTCGTTAATATGAAATCTCTCAGGGCAGTTATTTAGTTGTCTCTCTATTCATATCCCAGAGCACAAAAAAATTGACTCAGAAAGAGAATAGGTTGACATCGATTTGAGACAGTGGCCTACCTAGTAAGATGCACAATCAAATAATCTGTGAATAACTTCAGAAAAATTCCAAGTGCATTTCTTATCAGTGGAGGAAAAAAATCTGGTGGTTGTTTGTTCAATTATCCTAGGCAAATAGAAAGAGACAAAGTTACCAGTATTTGGTATTGTACTGATGTTTTCCTTTCCACTGGAAGTCATTGCTGTTATTTTCCTTTTTGTTAGAGTTCTGACAAACAGGTCACTTGTGGAAATATTAGAATTGACGAAAAGAAAACAACTAGGAAGAAACACTATTCACCCATGCACTAAAAAATTGTAGAAAAGAAGGTAAAAGTTGAACATTTTTATTTTATTTTCCTTCCTGAAATTAAAGCCCATTCATTCTTAATCCTGGCTAGACAAAATGCTAATTTCTATAGCAAAAAGAAGAATTATATAATAAATGTAATTTTGAGTCCTCCATGTATTAACAATCCAAACCTCATGGCAAACCACCATTTCCAGATGTCTTTCCTTATAAGAACATTCTTTTTTTAATACTCTTTTACATATAGGCTCTTACTATATCCCATTCATGATGGCAGTCTCATTTATCACTCCCAAAATAGTACAAATAAAGGCATTTAAAGCTCTCTGTTTCTGTGCCATGGACTCTACAATAAAGCTACCTTACTGAGGAAAGCTTAAAAAAGAATTCTGAACACAAATGCCACTATCAAAAAACATTACCTAAGTTGTATTTCCAACCAAAAATATCTTCTTTGAAATAGAGGACTACTTGAGTTCCCATTTTAGATCTTACTAAGAAGCAAATATTCTCAAAGTACCCATTTTAGATTTTAGAAGCCAAAAAAAAAGTTTTTCAAAGTTTCCAAATTGCCTGCAGTTGAACCATTACCAAAATTTATCTGTCTTGACAAATGAAAAAATAATTCATAAATCCAGCTTTTCTAACTATAATTAAAAATAAATAACAATGTCTTTTCCATAGATTTGCATATATACATATATTACATGAATTAAACGAATCTCATACCTCAATCAAGAAAAATTATATTCTAAATATTTCCTTGTTTATCTTATTATTTATTTTATACTTTTGACACAATGAGATATAATGATTTTAGTCAAGTGGTTCAGAATCTCTCTGCTTAAGAAATCTATGATCTAAACATTAAAGGTAAAAATCTTAGGAAAAATAACAATTAAGACTTAGCTACTTAGAAAAAAAAAGTCATCATAGTTATATTCACAACAGTGCCACTACGCAAAGTTAATACAGCATTTCTGTTTATCTTGATCATGCATTTTAACAACAAAAGACATCTAGTTTCATTAATTATAATAAGAAACAATAGTATATCAAAACAATGTTAAGCTATACAGGTATTTATTCTGCAGTTCATAGGGTCATTTGACTTTATCATCTTTTTCTTAATCACAATCCCAAATGCTGTAAATGTTAGGTTATTCTTAAATTCACTGCACTTTCATTTCTTATTGTTAATATTAAATGCCTCACAGAATATCATAATGCACAACTTATTCATCTAACCTGAGTGAGATATTTGAACTTCCCGTCTTTTAGCAAAAGATTTTTCTAGACTGGGAATTAAACTATCTAAACCTAGCATCTTATAACATCACAATGTAACATAACAATCTATATATTTTTAGTCTTTTGTTGAATCACAAGTTCTAAAATTTATAAGGTAAACTTTTTATTCTTTAAAAATTCAAGAATACATATATTTAAAATAATTTCATGATAAAATATATCAATTACCTCTATATGGTTAAGATAAAGTATTCTGAAGCAAATACAAAAAGCTTTGGCATTCCTGGGAGATATTCTTTATGAATCCCTAGGTTCATAAATATCTTATAACATACAAATTACTAAAGCATTACTAAAATATTTAGCTGACACTTTAAGACCCCCCCATAATTATATTAACTTCAAATCTAAAACAATTTATAATCAGCTCAAATAAAATCTACCTAAAATTCTCACTGCATTACATGGAATTACAGTAGTAACAGTAACTATAAAAATGTTTGAACCAACATTTTTCTCACCATATGAGAGCTATAGAAGATGGAGACAACAATGAATAAGCTAGTGGCTCCTGAGTTGTATGCTGGGACGACTCACAAAGCACATCCCTCTGGATGCATGCTATACACTTACAAGTCTGGGCAAAATTATTTGTGAGTTGTCAGCACCACTTCTAAGTTACTAAAACCAATCATAGTCAATAGTTGAATACCCAAGTCCACTGTTTTCTGATGAATAATGTGAAAGCATTGGAAAGAATACATAGATAACCAACATTCACAATATTTAAACGCACTTCGTACCAAAACCATACTGAAACAATTTAATAATCCACAGTCCACTTCAGATGCTTTGTCGTTGCAGAGTTATCGTCATTACTGACATCATTTGCAAAATATAAATGTCTGCCAAACAATGTTTCATTCTATATAGGGTTTTCCATGTGCTTTAAAAAAAAAAAAAAAAAAAAAAAAGAGATGCCCTATTTCTTTTTTGGAAATGTTTGGATTTATTCGATAGCCATTTTCCTTGTAGAAATTTCATATTTTAATCATTGATTTATTTTGTTTTTTCCATTGTTTAAATATGTTCCATATTTATTATTTCTAAAATAACTTTTCCTTAGAATAATTAAAACATGTTTTCTTTTTTCTTTAGGTAAGAATGGGCATGGCTAGAAAGGGCTGACTGAGATAAGCATTTAGCAAAATTAAGCTGGACACGTGAACATATTTGCAAGCACTAAATAAAGATTGGGAAAAGTACTCATTGTTATTTATATGTGCATCAAGTTGAAATTCCCCACTCATGTGATGTTAATAATGGCAGCTGACATGGCAAACTATGTAGCATACAAACTATACTTAGCAAACACTCAGTGAACATCTATTCAATGAAGAAATAAATAAAGAATCCTTCAGCCTCTAACTTGTCTACTTATGACCTACTGAAAACAAAATTATTTAACAATCTCAGTCTGTGAAAGCCCATATTCAGATTTTTATTATTTTCTTTTTAAGAATTTTCCTGTATAGTCAGTTATACAGGAATAAGACCTCTTTTTTGTTTGTTTCTGTTTTGTTTTTTAAATTTATTTTAAATATGTGGGGTACGATTTGGGATTAGGCATACAAATGGTCATTGTACAGATAAAGTTTGGGCCTGCCTTTGGTCCCCATTTCACCTGGTTTGAGATCAGGTACCCTTATTACGTGCCCCCCCTCCCCTGGCAGTGTCCCTCTACTGCCAATTCCTTTCTTATAGTATTATGATAATTATGAGTGAGAACATGTGATACTCAGTTCTTTGCTTCCGTGATAGACCACTGAGTATTATAGACTCTAAATTCATCCAAGTTGCTGCAAAGTTTATAATTTTGTCCTTTTTATGGCTGCATAATATTCCATCACGTATATGTACCACTTTTTTAAACCAGTTTACTTTTGATGGGCAGCACAATTGTTTCCATGTTTTTGCTTTTGTGAATAGTGCCGCAATAAACATGCGTGTGCAGGTATCTTTTTTGTAGAATGATTTGAGTTCCTCCAGGTATATTTCTGGAAGGAAGGTTGCTGGGTCATATGGAAGGTCAATTTTTAGATTTTTTAGGAATCAGCACACTGTTTTCCACAGAGGCTGTACTAGTTTACACTCAGCATGTTGTTTTTCTAAAGGAAGAAGTTCAGGTCTGTTGAAACTAACTGTCCTTTCCAATAAGTTGAAATGTTAGAGCCTAGAGCTATACACATCTTGATAATGAAATAAAAGGGAATGTGATTTGACATAAAGAAAAGGGGCAGGAATGAAAAGAAGAGGGAAGTAAGAAAAAATTTTAAAACAAATACAAAACTGTTAAAGAAGAGTAAGCAACTAAATGAATATTTTGTTTTATTTGGGTTTTTGCTTTTGTTTTTGTTTGGCTTTTTTCCATAAACATATTGGAAGGTGTCAGAAAATCTTGACATATCTAAATCTCCAAAAATTTGCTACTCTTAAAAAAAATCAAAACCAGAAATTCCATTTTACTTTAGGATCAAGATTTGCTGTGAATGGGTTTCTAAAGCACCCCTAGGTTGCTTGGGATTATATTTATTTATTCAGAAAATATTTAGGAGCACCTGTACTGGCCTCTGTGCTAGGCTCAAAAACAAAATTGCCACTGAAATATACCTAGTTCCTGACTTTGAGGCACTCATGATCTGTTGAGGAAATTTCTGTCTGGAGTGTTCAAGGAAAGTAAGGAAACAATTATGAATTAATTCACATTGAAACTTGGATAATATTCTAATAGACAGAGACAGAAGATAGACACAACAGTTGAGGACAAAAGGGGAACATACAAGGGCACAATGATAGGAAGGCAGGTTGTCCAGGATGAAAGCTATAGCAGGTGAGATGATAGGAACCCAGAAGAGAATGGTTACAGGTAGGAGTGAAAAGGAAGGGTCTCATGTGTTGTATTAAAAGGATTACCAGAATGTGAGGAGCTGTTTGGGACTGGGAGAGGGATCGGGGGGGGGGAAAGCTCTTTTTTGTGGTGTATCCTTAGGCTTCAATGCAGTGAAAGCTTTACAAAATATAAATGCCACAGTCTCCATTTTTGTATTTTATCTGCTAATATCAAGGATCCAAAAATTCAGCAACATCACATAAATTTATAATCTCTATCACTTAGAAATGTAGTGGTTGCAAGAGTCAGTTTAGGGAATGAGTTTGATTCTCCTGACAGTGAAATACCATCTGTGTTCTGGCACAGAGCCCCATGGCCATCTGGTCATCTCATATACACCTAGTGTCCCCCAAAGTGCAAGAGTGAGAGACTGACATGAATTGATTGGAACACAAACCCTCCAGAAAAAATACTCAGACTAATACACTCTAATTAATTAACAGAGACAAATAATTGTCTCTATTAATATTATTATTTTTACTGACAATTCAAATAATACCTGCCTAATAGGATAGGTATGATTATCCCTGCTTTAGAGACCATTTTAACACAGAAAATATTATAAACCAGTAGTGTGTCTCTATGACACAACACATCACTTTTCATCATAAATGAATATGAAACGTGCATTTTCAGAGAAGTCCAAATGAAAATCATATATGATGAGAAATAGCTGCATAGATTTTTCTCCCCCCATGTGTCCTTTTCTAAATGCAAATTTTAAGACAATGCATTTGTTAAAATGTTTTAAACTTTTTTAATTCACTTTTTATGCTTTATTTTTACTTTCTTTAGAGATCACTGCAAGGTATAATGTGTATAGCTTTTGAGCATAAAACTAACCTATTTATATACTAGCCTTGTCCTTTTTGTAGCTAGCATCTTAATTATAATAATTGGTGCTCCCAAAAACCAGCACAGGATTACAAGGAAGTTTGGAGGAATATACCTACTTTACCCTTTAAACCTGCAATAAGTTCATTATTAATGATGCTACTTGGAGAGTTATAGATAAGGTTGGAAATGGTCTGAGGAGGGCCCATTTTGAAGCTGATTCAAATGGACATCAGTTCTGAGTAGGGACAGAGATAAATCCACCAACCAAGTTGCCGTAGGAGACCATGGCCACCAAAAACACTCCAAGAGATATTTTGAATAATCTCAGGATTAGTAGAGCCAGTGGTCCTAGAACATCAGGATGATCTAGAGATTTTTTAAAGTCTCAATATGCCCTGACAGCATGCCAGATCAATTAAATCAATATCTCTGACACTGAGACCCAGGCCTTGTATTTTTGCAAGCAGCCCCAGTGATTCCCATGTGCAGCTAAATTTTAAAAAACAGTGGTTTAAACCAGCAGTCCCCAATTTTTTGGCATCAGGAACTGGTTTCGTAGAAGACGATTTTTCCACAGATGGGAGTGTGGGGAAGGGAGATAATCAGGCGTTAGATACTTATAAAAAGCAGCAACTTAGATCCCTTGCATTGGCAGTTCACAATAGATATCGCACTCCAGTGAGAATCTAATGCCGCTGCTAATCTAACAGGAGTCAGAGCTCCACTGGCCCATCACTTACCTCCTGCTGTATGGTGTGGTTCCTAACAGGCAGCAGACAAGTACCAGTTTTCGCCCCAGGAGTTAAGGACCCCTGGTTTAGACCACCAAGTCAACAAATTTAAGCCAATAAATACTAATAGAACCCTTATATTAAGTGGAAGATTTTTTAAAGATTACAAGGCAAAAGCATCTATGGCATCTATAACTAGAATTCAAGCCAGAACTTGTGCGATGTCCCAAAGACGGTACCCAGAGGGTAGAGAGTTTATTTCTAGTAGTGCCAAACCTTGTGGGAATATATTGCATTTAAGACAGAACTTAAGATGAGGTAAGATTTTTAGTCCAAGCGTCCTTTGTGATGTGATCAGGCCAAGCAAAGCCAAAAAGGAACAAAGTACAAAATATGTTCCTGGGTCAATGAACTCAATTTAACTTGAGTGTATATTTCCAGTGGAGGAGTTGAATGTACACAACCACGAAGTTTGGTACAGGGACCCATGAATGTCATGCTGAAGAATTTATACAAGGGGAACCCCAAAAAAACCTGGGATCTTATTTTTAAATTTGTGCATTTATTCTTACATGTTTAAACTTCAGTCATTTTTAAAGTACTCTCCTTTGGATGCAATACATCTATTGAGATCCCTTTTCCACAGCTCAAAACAGTTTTTGAACTTATCACTTTTGATGCTTTTTAGTGCTTCTGCCATTTTTTGTTTCACTTTCCCCATATCGGAAAAATGTTTCCCTTTGGGGACTTTTTTCATCCGGAGAAACAAACAAACAAACAAAAAAGTCGCTCAGGGTGAGATAGGGTGTATAGGGAGAGTGGGGCACAAAGGTCATGCCACTTTTGGTCAAAAACTGCTGAACACTCAGTGCATTGTGGGCAGGTGCACTCATAAATCACCCACCATAAAATGCGCAAACAAGTTGAAAGAATCTCCAAAAAATATTCACCAAGACCTGCAACAACACTAGTGATACACTGATGTTGATGGGTTCCCAGAACACTTCCCTAGCAGGGGGAACCTGTACTAGAAGGAGCCTACCATCCAAAAATAATTCTGGTTTTTTGGGAGGGGTTCCTCCCTCATATTTAATTTGGTGGACATGGAAATTACTTTATTATTATTGTTGTTAGTTTCAAGATTTAGAAATAATAATCTGCAGTGATAGAAGTATAAGATGGTTCAGAGATGAGAGACCTAGATCAAAGAAATAAGTGAGGAGGATGTTGTGGCCACCAACAATGAAGGTATCCTTGGCCCGAAATAGAGTTTGTGGCACTGAAGATAAAAAAGAAAGAAATGAATACAGCTAATACTGTAGCACAAAACCTATGTTCATAGCGTAGCCTGAACACCAAAGAACTTTTGAGTGTCCAAAGCATCAGAAAATGGTACTCTACAATAGAATATTTAAATGAGTATATGCACTAATTCAAATTACTATGTGGCACCCTATAATTGAATATTCAATTAGTGGATTTGATAGAGCATTGCAGTAACCAGTCATTCACTTTTTGCATGATCTATTTACTATGATACTCTAATTCATAGTTTAATAATCATTTATGTATGCTTTTGACATTCAAAGTGGCCCAATTTTATTTCTGGAGCTGTTGTTACCAAAAATATTAGGAGATCACTTTATCTTTACAGAATAATTGATTTGGTTCTCCACTTATCTAGCTTGGGGAGGTGATTTAATTGGTTCACCTTATTGAATCACTTAAGTGCAGCAAATGAAAGATGAGTCAAAGCGAAAAATTTTAGGAACATAAATAGGTACAGTATATCTAACCTTCATGTGAAATTGCTGATACTCAGGTATATAGTACTTGTCTATAAGCATGTATTACACCTACAGACTCTACAATAATGTCTAAATCAATCTACATATATACATATCAATTTAATTAGCACATAATTCTTGAAATTTATTTGCATTTCAAGGAATTTAGCCTTTTAGGTGATTTATGCTTAAAAACAAGATCATGTTCTTCTCACGATTAGAGATCTTGTCTTTAGTCATCCTCTATGAAAGTTTTGTGTAAGGCACATACCTCTATTCCACCATAAAGATATAGTATTGTTGGGCCATTGCCTTGCTAGACTCTGGTATGGCCATGTGCTCTTTGAGCTATGGCAGTTGCCATACTTCCTGGCTTTGGCTTCCTCCCCCACCTTGGGGAGGTGAATCTCCTCTCTCCTTTCTCTTTCCCTCTCTACTTTACTTTTAAATAAACTACATTTTTTAATTTAAAAAAGCTATAGTATTGTCATTTTTACATCAGCATTGGTTAATGTTAGTATATTAAAATGTAATTTCTACCATATATCCTTACACATAATTCAATAGACGGCCTGTCTCTAATTCAATACTTTTCTATGGAATAATTATCCTAACAAATATTTCACATTTGTACATATATATGTGTATATATGTTTTTTAACATTAGCATTAAAATGACCAGAATAATAATCCATATGAACTTTGTATTCTTCTACAGTCATAGAACAGCCTAAATATGTGAGGCTAAGGGAGCAAATGACAACTTTTGAAAATGCAAAAACAGTTGAATCTCAGAGCCATGATGCCACACAATGGGGTCACAGAGCAGCTTGATCATTCATGTAACTTTGTGCTTTCCCCAGGTAGCTTACTGCAAAAAGACATAATTATCCATTAACTCATTTACTCACCAAGCCTTTCATTCAATAAGCATTTTAAACATCCTCTATGTGCCAGGTACTGAGAATAACTGCAAAGAGAAATCTGATGCAGTCATTACCCATCAAGGATTTTAAAAGAGCAAACTAATAGACAAGATAGCTATATATAACTATAACAGTGTCATTCTAGGGCAGTGATTCTCAATCTTGAGTGTGCATCAAAATCACCTGGAAAGCCTGTCAAACCACAGACTGCTTGGCCTACCTCCAGAATTTCTGATTCAGGAGATCTGGGGTGAGGTCTGAAAATTTGTGTTTCTAGCAAGTTCCAGGTGATACTAATGCTACTAATGTGAGGAACCACACTTTCACTCTGAAAGTCGCTGAAATAGAAGTTTGTGAACAGCAGTAGGCATTCTGAGAGTAGATGGATTAAATCTGTCCAGGAAAGAAGGTGATGACAAGGGTCAGCTTGTCATCACTAGGCCTGAAAGGCTACATGGTCAAAGTGTGTAAGGACATTCCAGGTTGCAGAAACAAAATTATCTGAATAAGGCTGTGCTTGCCAAGTCTGCCTGTTGATAAGACTCATCTGGAAGACTTGTTAAACTCTCAATGGGTAGGCCCCAGGAATCTATACATTATTATTAACAAGTCCCCCAAGAGAGTCTTCTCATGAAGAAAATTTAGGACACATGGAACTAAGGCATGGCATATGAAAAAATATGTCATTTTCAGAGAGATCTTGGTATAGAGTGGTTTGATTAGAACATATAGGTTGCTAGACAAAATATAGGACATGAGTTATGTCTGAATTTCAGATAATCAGTGAATAACATTTTTAGTGCAAGTATGTCCCATGAGATATTTGGAACCTACTTATGTGAAAAATACTTGTTTATCTGAAATTCAAATTTAACTGTACATCTTGCATTTTCATTTGCTAAAAATCACAACTCTAAGAAAGAAGGGTATGTGTTAGGTTTTGAAAAGAGAACCAGAAACAATGATGCTGAAACAATAATATATTATTATGCCAAATAATAATAAAATATTTTTTGTATGTGGAATAATGCAGATTTAGCATGTAGCTAAAGAAACCTAAATTTCGAATAATATGAACAGTTCTAGCAAAAATAAAACACAAATATTTAAGGTGATGAATATCCCAAGTACACTGATCTGATCCGTACAAATTATATGAATGCATTAAATTTTTACATGAATCCTCAAACTACATACATCTATTATGTATCAATATAGAAAAAAAATATGTGAATTTAACATCATAGGTAATTTTTCTATAGAAAAAGTCACTGATCTGAACTTACTAATGAAATTTTGGACTGATGCTGTGTCCTAAATTGGGACTCCCTTTGCGAGAATTGGAGGATCCTTGGAACCAGAGATATGGCATAGTCGTCCAAGTGCTGGCTACCCTACTTTCCACACATGGAACTCATGGGAAATTGGTATTAAGTGAAAGATGACTTGCTAATTACCAAATATTATCAAAGCTGGAAGTCTGAATGGGTGCCATATGATACCTAGGATCAGGTGAGCAGAGGACTTGCTATGAGAGGCTGGATGGGAGTCCGAGATAGTGAGCCATTCCATTGACAAGTTCTGCAGTCTTGGAGAAAGTCTTAATTTCTGTAGACACCATTTTCCCTTCTTTAGAATTAAAATAATCCATTCTCCTTCATAAAATTGTTAAGAGTGAAAAATAAGTACATGTATGAAAAGCATGTTTCCTCTTTTGGTTATACAGAATAATTTTTAAAAATTAGAGATGCAAACTCTAAAAATAATTGTTTAAAATTACCCAATATTCAGTCCACTGAGAAAAACATTTGAATCCAAACTTTTTCCTACTAAAATTTGTCTATAAATGTATATCTTTTAAAATGACTTTTTATTATGTATTCTGTGGTTCGTATGCTTCTGTTTAACTTAACTATATTTTAAGTATCTCTATCTTGATAAATAATAATCTTCTGATTGTAAAATATTGCCTTATAGCTATAGGCCATAATATATTTAAGCAACATCTTACTTTGGGACATTGAGGCTGTTCCAGTTTTATTGTTATTAAAGAGTGCTGCAATGGGCAGTTTTGTATGTATATCTTCCTACACCACCTTCTTATTTTAAAATCAATACATACCTCTTTCCATTAAAAAAAAAAAAAAACCTAAATTTCAGAGCCCTTTGCTTGTATAGGCCCTTCCAAGTTCCTGGGACTGTCTTTAGCAATGTAGTGTGTTTACATCATCACATATTTATACGAAATTTTCAAAAGTATGATATTTTTATATTCTTTTTCTTTGAAAGGGATTCTGAAAATGTATATACTTCAGGTTCTACTAAATTTTAATCTGTCCCTGTGTGTGAGACTATCATAAGTATCAAATAAAGCATTAAAAGGATACTGGTAAACACCAACTCCAAAGGGAAAGTATTAAAGCCCAGAGAATTTGGGCTTTTTGTTTCTGTCTCATCAAAAACTACTACTTGATCCAAATGGCTTCAACACTGGCAAAATGAAGCCTACTCTTTGAATTAACCTAGATGTGTGCAATGAATTTCCCAGTGGCATACAGAGAATATTTCATTTCCCAGATATATTTGACCATGAGACATTATGTTCATGGAACATCTTAAAGAATTCCAAGGAGCAAACTTTGGGCAATATGATATTAGAGAAGCCTATCTTTGTTATTGATGTACAGACAAGTATTAAAATTCTAAATAAGCCTAATAGTGTTGTGTGGAAATCAGTTCTTATTTTCTAAATAATTTGGTGATTTATAACCAAATAAAAGAACACATTACTTAAGGAAAAATGACCCATAAACATAAATAACTTAGTTTAGAGTCTGGATTTCAAATTAAATCAATACAGAGCTGATGTTTCTTGTTTTTTGCAGTAGAAATTCAGGAAATGAAAAGTAAGTAAATGGAAAACAAGTTTCATTTGATCAAACAGAGTTAAGTATGAAGAAAAAAATTGCCAAATGGCCTAGAAGTCAAATGCATTAATGAGTTGATATTTTATTTTTTATTCTTTTGAAAAATACTACAGAATTCTAGCATGATTGGACAATTTTGGTCTTAAATAAAACACTTGAGGAAGATTATCTTTTCAAGAACCTTAATAAAGAAAAAAACTGAAAATCAACCTACAAAAACATATTTTTTATGTTGAAAATGGTTGTAGGCAGATATTTGATCTTATACCATAGCTATTAAACTGTGATATATGCCAGACTGGAGATTTTTTTTTTAAAAAAAAAAAGATAATCTAATGATAGCTAGTTGGTATTTGACAAACCCAATAATGTATTAAAAGGTATAGGTCATGCCTATACAGTAAAGAACTGTTGAATTTCATATCAGAGTCACATACAAAATGCCTCTATAGGTCAAATATCTCTTACCAAATGTTCCAATAAATGTTTATGCATTATGTCTAAATACTTAAGAGTACTTAGTCATTTTGAACAATAGGAAATCACAACTAGAAGCTGACAAAGAATTTTTTTATTGGGAGACATTTTTCAACAATTGGAAATTTGAGCAGTCACCTAGGAACTAGTAAAGCAAAATGACATGATGAACTTGCCATATCACTCATTCATTTATCCATCCAACAAATGTTGATTCAGAACCTATAAGTGCCAAGTAATATAGCAAGTTTTATGCAAGGAACAAACAATGTCAAATCGTTCAGAGGAGTATCTTAATGTCTCATAAAAAGAAGAAAGTAACTATTTGCTTTAACAAAAACATTTGTGTTAAAAGACATTGGCAAGACGAGAGTTGTTATATGCCTGATATTAGCCTAATTTAAAACTTGTTGAAAATTCTCGGTTAATATTTGTTTGCCATAATAAATAGATGTTATCTTACTATTTTGTGATTTGTTAGACACAAGTATCAATGAGTACTAGATGTATTTATTTTGGGCAAAATGATAAGGCAGGAAGGCAAGGATACCCAACTGGTTAGTGTAATAACAATGCAGAAGAAATAAACTTGGTTTGACATTAATGCACTTAAATAAATTAGTGAATATAAGTATAAACAAGTTCCAAAACTCATAATTTGACCCAAAGAAAGAAATACTGGTAAACACAACTGTCGGGCAAGACTTGAAACATAAAAAAGAAAAAATACTTTTAGGAAAGAACAGAAAAAGATGTTAATCAGGAGTCATTTTCTACTCTGTTCCCACTTCTGTTTACTTTTATTTAGCATGGCAGTGATGATGGTATGCCTGGAAGGATGGCTTAACGAAAAGAAAAATCATGACTAATTTGGAGGGGGGAGAGAAATTCATCTATGGATGAAGAAAACCAGACTTGCTCCTCCTTAACACCAAGTACATCTTAACACCAGGTTCCAACGTGTCTGAAATTTAGCACGGGAGGAATTAGGAGATCTCAATAATCTGACTGAGATTGATATGTTCCACTAAAATAATAATTTGAGAGACTTCAAGGAGCATCTTCTTTTCTTCTTCATTCAACCTCAGCATGGAGAACATCAACTTTGCTTCTTTTATTTATTCATTCATTCACTCATTCATTCATTCATTATTTTAAAGATGTGGGCTACAATTCAGGGTCAGGTATATAAGTGGTAATCATACAGGTGAAGTTTGGGCCTCCCGTTGGTCCTTGCCTCACCTGGTTTGGGATCAGGTACCCTTATTAGTGTTTCTTACATGGACTATACCATCTTAGATAGAGAACTGATTTTTTTTAAGTATATAAAATTATTTTAAATCTAAAAACTATTTTAAAATGTATCCAAGGATAAATAGTTTTTTATAAAAGTGTTTTATTGCCACCTTTTATCCATGACCTAATTACCCTGCTTAAATAGATTAATCTCAAGCAAACAGTTCAAATAAACTAGTGGACTATGTCTGTGTAGTTACAATCTCTGATCCCCTGATGGCTCTGACCCTGCTCGGTAACAATACTCTGAGAAATTAGAGAAATGAGTTCAGAGAGAAAGAAAATCAGAAATGAATGCACACATTGTGGGAAATGGGCAGCAGTACTACTATAAAGAATGAAAGAAGGCTGCATAGAAGAAGGGACCTTTATTTTATTCAAGGCAGAAGAAAGAGGTCTACTGATGTCTAGGTATGATCTCTAGAAAAAGATGGGCAATGACATTGCCAGAAAAAATCAGAAGATCGTGTGTCTTGTCCACTGAATTCCAACCTAATGCTTTTGTTTGCATGGCTACATTCTCAAAATTCCTTGAAATTCTGATTTTGAGCTGCGTGTTTCATTTTTCCTTAATTAAATTTATGTATTTCTTTACTTAAGATAAATTTATGTATTTCTTTCATGGGATTTCCTTAAGCTCAGTATTATGCACTATAAAGGATGAAGGGAAAGTACAACGTGTTTTCCACCCTTAAGTTGCTTGCAATCTATTGGAAGATGCTAACAGAAGAAACAGCCATGAGCAATAAAACACACAAAAAAAGATTGATGATCAATTGCAAGATTCATACTTTAGAGTTAGGAGAATCTGAGTATTGGGAACTATTGGCTTTAAAGGAGAATACTTCACAAAGGAAACACAACTTCAGTTAGGCCTTGAAGAAGGCATTTGATCTGTTTAAGCGAAAGATCAAGCTCTTTACAGACATTAACTTAGGTGAAAGATTCATGAAAAAAAGAAAGCCATACCCAAATGTTCCCCCGCCTCCTTCTCTGACCACCTTCCCAGCCACTGTCTCCTTGTTCTCTTTCAAACAGGCACGTACACCCTTGGTTCTTTTGCAATTGCTATTCCCATCACCCTAAATGTTCTTACCCCAGATAGTTACAGGTCTTCCTCCTCACTTCTTTTTGGTTTCTTTGTAAGTATTAGATACTTACTAGAGAGGCCTTCCAGGACTATCTTATAAAAATGGTTTGAGTCTCTTCTCTTCTTTTCTGCTTATCATGGTATTTGTATACCGTATGTCTGTCCCTGGTAAATTGAAAACTCTAAGAGGGCAGAGATTTATTTTCTGATCTATAAATTGCTATAACCCCAATATCTTAGAATGGTGCCAAGCACACATTAGGCATTCAATAAATATTTGACAAAGGAATGAAAGGAGGGAGAGTGGGAGAAAGTAAGTTCAAAGTGTGGATCAATTTCCAGAGGACTTTGAAAGTTTTAAGTGTTTCAGTTGCTAATTTTGAAGCCATTAGATGTATACTAATACCTGTAAGTAATTTTAAGGTAGACTTACTAAAATTACTTCAGTAATTTTACTATAAATTTGAAACTTAGTTGACTGTGAATTCCTTACCAAGTGATATTAACATCTAACCCTGCACTTCCTTACATACTGATCAGTAGCTTAAATTTTAACAAAAGCCATGGTTGCCTTTGACAGAGCAGGGATTATACTCATATCTTAGCTTTTCAATGGAAAGAAAAAGAAATATAGCTGAAAAAAATGAAAAATTATTATGGCAACTACATTCTCAAATGGAGGCAATTACTATGCTACTTTTTCTCAGGCTAAGAAAGTAAAAGGTACTGCCCCAAGCCATTTTCAGCAGAAATTTTAGGAGTACGCACACAAGCACACAAAATCAGCCTGACATAAGCATGAGTAAAATATATCATCTGATGCTCAGGAACATTCCTTCTTCCCTCACATTGAATAATTTATTAGTATTCTACCTGGTGTTTCCAAGCTCACATTAATGATGCATTGATTAGTCTCAAAAACAGATGCTTGTAATTAAATCATATGTTCTTTAAGATCATTAACTAGTTCTCTATTAGCTGAAAGAATTAAAGAGAAATTGAGTGGTTTAAATTCACTGATTCAAGAAGGATTATAGGAAGCATTTTCTGTACAAATGACATTTGTTGTATTGTTTTCCTTTCTGATAGAAATTTCTCACCTTCTAAATTTTCACTTGTATAGAACTTGTTTTAGTTTCCTAACACCAGCAGATTCATTATTTAATTCCACCCACAGAAATTCTGACTCACAGGGCTAGTGGAGTATAGCCTTGTTGCTTGTTCAAATTTCTTATTGCTTTTTGTTTTATGTCTTAGTTTATCATTATTAGAATCTCTGCAAAATAACTTGTAATTTATGTTGGCAAAGCAGTATTACATTATTTGGGGCAGAAATTATTTTATTAATTATACCACATAGGTTTCAGTGTGTACAAAATTTTCTGAAAGTATTGTACTTGATAGTTCCTTGGGAGATGTGATCATTTTATTTCCATTAATGTTTTTGTTTCTGCCTCATTCTCAGCTGAAATTGCTACTTGTATTTTTATCCACTCGAATCTTGAAGTTAAGGTAAGCTGAATATATCTAGTTATCTTTCATACACAATGCTTTGCCCGACATGAGGTATTTATTTATGAAATAAGGTTAATATTATAAACTAGAATTAGATCTTCTTCTTATGTCTGCCTCTGAATCCAAAATTGGGGGTGCCTACTATAAAACCAAGTATATTTCTGAGAACCTTCCCTCTCCTATAATTGCTGAAGTATTCAATCATAATCTCACGTGCTACATAATTTCCAACCAAACATTTTCTAAAGAATGTACAACAAGGAACTGCATGGACAACACTCAACTTTAAATGTCCATAGACGCTCTGGTTCTGCCACTCTTTAGCTTATAAGCTAAATCAACTGAAATGTTTCAAAAATATTTGTGTTTGAATTTGGGTTTGAGACGTGAAACAAACGGCATCATTAAATGTGTTCTCCTTAGTTTATCCTCAAAGTACATATCAGTAACTTGATATAGAACTATTTAAAATTATGGTTTTGCTTACAAACCATTATAATGAAATAAACTTTGGGATGTAGGTGTTTAAAGTACTGGCTTGTGAAAGAATGTTTAATGGCAACCATTAGTGTGTTTAATATCTGTGTGCTCAATGTAGTGTCATCTTTACTAGCTGATTTACTTCACAACTTTTTCATTGCTGTCCCCAAATGAAAATAAATAATCTGCTAACTAGTTTACAGCTCTTATATCTGGATACTATTGCAAAGATACAGGAGCAATTTGAACTGAAACACTGTGGGTTACCCATGGTTTGGTAATGGCATGAAACTGAGTCAGCATTGCAATGCAATATTGAAAAAAACAGATTGCAATAAAGAAATGTAGATATTATATTACATGTGACTACTTCATGTGCTACCCAGACTCCTCATTTATTGTTTGGACACCAGAGCTATTCTTATATCTTGCCAAAAGGTCAGGAAGTCACTCTTCCGCCATCTTGCTCCAGGGCAGAAATTTTAAGAAACAAGATATATTTAAATGATGTAGTATTACAGGATAGAAGTTAGCTCCCACATGAAACTGCATATTCACATAATACTTTGTGTTGTCAATGTATATCCGTTCTTATTAGTCTGAGGAGTAAAAAAAATAAGATTTCCTATTTTCTGCTGATCCAGCACCATTTCTCGTAGGCAGCACAATACACCAGCATACAGGTAGCACCACTCTGGTATGAAACTGTTGAAAGAAAATAAAAAGTGATTATTTTTGAAAACATGTAAAGTAACACTGATCACAAGTAATTTTTGTCAGGTGGAGCAATACTATATAATATAAATTATTATGTCTAAGTTTTCTCCAAAGATCATTTGGCCTGCATCCAAAAGACTCAAAGTTCCCTAAGCAACCTTGATGATAAATTTGGTCATGCTTCCACTTTTGGCAATTTTGATTAATTTCCAGTTATTAATATCATTATTTATATACGAATATTGTCCCTCCCATTATGAAAAGCTATTCAAACATATATGGATTTCTATAAAGGTTGATGACTATATGCTTTTTTACATTAGAAAAATCATGTACAAACAAAATTAATCTGACGAATGCTGTTAATTATTTTAACTTTTTTATTAGGTATAAAATGTTCATAAAATTATTCTCTCTATAACTTACCAAGATTTATCAGCTTGTGTAATTTTTATAATCAGAGGAGTCTGGTTTTCTAATTAAAGTTTTGTCAAAGAAAATGGATTGTGTGGCTCTTTTCTTCCTTGGAGAAATATTATTAAAATGCCAAAAATGCTGCCCAGGCTTTCTCTTTTTCTCCATGTCATATGCAAATGAATTGCATGCAGTCAATACACCTGGATTTGGGGCTATAAATTCCCACTACTGGGGGGAAAAAAACCCTTATGCATATTCAAACGCCATTAGAACTAGCTAAATCCATGAAGTCCCTGCAACTAAAAGCTGATTATGGGGGCCTAATCACGCTTTCTAAAAGTCACTTTTCCTGTCCTTCCCAATTTAAGGAAAAGTGCTACTGTGGTGTCCTAAACATGAATTAGCCTTCCTCCAAGCAAAACTGTTATATTTCTGTATCTCATAAACTTTCATTATCTATTTCAAACCCCAAGTGAAAAACTGTACTATTACTGGAAATATAATCACTGAATCTCAAAACCCTGATATTTTAGGACTTAACGACAACAACCATGAAAAAAGGCAAGCTCTATACCTATTCCCCAGAATCTGTGACTATCCTAGGTTGTGTGGCAAAGAAGAATTAAATTTACAGATGGAACTAATGTCATTAATCCATGTAAAGTAGAGAGATTATCCCAAATTATTTGTTTGGACCTAATAAGATAATCATAAATGTGGAAGGTGGAAGTAGAAGCCAAATGAACTAAATCCATGAAGTCCATGCAAATTTGGAAGAAGGGCACAGAGAAATGTAATATAACTGGTTTGGGAGGTGCATTGGGGCCATGGGTCAGGGAATGTGCACAGCCTCTAGAAACTAAAAAGGGCAATAAAATAGATTCTCCCCTCAAGACTCCAGAAGAAACAGACTTGTTCACACTTTGATTTTAGCCTAGTGAGATTTGTATTAGACTTCAAGGATACAGAAATATAAGATAATGAATATGTGTTGTTTTAAGCCATTACGTTTGTGGGATTTTGTTACAGTAGTTATGGAAAACAAAAGTAAAGGAGCTAATGCTAATGTTAATTATACTGCCCAGTGTATTTTCTATTACTTCAGACATAGCTTATCCAAAACCTCCATTGCTCTAATTAATTAAAATGCCTAAAGGTACAGAACAACTCAAGTAGTGTATCACATGGTGGTTAAAGGTCCGATTTTGAAGTTAAATTCACCAGGTTCAAATTGTGGCTTTGCCACTTCCTATCCACCACATGACCTTGCTTAAGGCACTTAACCTCTGTTTGCCTCAGTTTTCTAACTTAAAGAATATGTATGATATTTCATAGATTATGAGAATTTAAAATGTTATAGCGTACATGTAAAGCACACAACAATGGCTCCCACATAAAGATATAAGAATAATAATTATTAATTTAATGTTTTAAATGAGTTAAGCATCACCACAAACTTTTCCTCAAGCAGAAATTGTTCCCATGTCCAGTTCATTTTAATTATTTTGTCAACAACAACAACAAAAAAAATCACAAGACTTGTCAAATGCCTCGCTGAAATCCAGAATCTATCTGTAATATCCCTTGATCTATTTGGCTACTAACCCTATTAAAATGAGAAATTAAATTAGTCTGACATGACTTAGTCTGAACCTGTATTGAAAAAAAAAAGAAAAAAAGAAAGCACTAAGTCACGTGTGTTGGCACTGCCATTATAAAATATGACCAGCTATAGCAACTTTTGAAACTTTTCTTTTCAAGAGCCCACCTTACTAATTTGCTGGAAGAAAATTGTATGAGGTAAATTGGAAGAGTGACAAGCAAGAAAACCTTTAAAATCTTTAAAAATATCAACTTCACTCCTTTGATCTTGAAAGCTAACCAGTTCCCTTAAAAGTTCCTGGTCAAGATGCAAAGGTCTCTGGAAAAGGTGATATGATAGGTCAATAGCTGTCAACATTAACAGGTTAGTTTTCCATTTATTCGTTAACGCTTTAGCAAGGGTTAGCAAAAATGAGAGCTGCGTTTTTTTTCCTCTGAGAGATAGTGTGTTATATCTCTAATTGAATAAAAAGGAAAGATTGGGTTAGTAAAATTTTACCTCCTTCCTACTTTACCAAGGTCCAGAATTCCTTTTTTTAAAAAAAGTAAGTCAATTGTATGAGTGCTAAAAATTAAGTTTGCAAACTTGCCACCAAGTGTTTTTGTTGACAGCACTGTATAAATAACTCAGTAAGGTGTCATAACTTTGGTATATCAGTATCTTATAGCTGTATTTGCATCAATGTGTGGCAGTGCCTTCCTGAGTGGTATTTATTATTGTTGTTGCATGTTTTTGTGTGCTGTCACAAGAATGTCAGAGCTTGAATTAGAGCAATGAACAAACATTCAATTTCTTGTTAAACTTGGCAAGAATGGAAGTAAAATTGGGGACGTTAGTCCAAGTTTATGGGGATAATGCCATGAAGAAAAACGGCAGTGTGCAAATAGATTAAATGTTTTTCTGAGGGGAGAGAATGTGTCACTGATGAAAAAAGATCAGTATGGTCAATAATGAGCAGAACCAATGAAAGCATTGCAAAAATGTGTTCAATTGTGTGTCAAAATCATCGGCTGACTGTAAGAAGCATGGCACCTAAATAAATATTGATAGAGAAAGTTAGGAAAATCTTAACTGAAAATCTTGACATGAGAAAGGTGTGCACAAAAATGCCCAAAGGAGCTCTTGCATCACAACAATGCACCAGCTCACACAGCACTGTCTGGAGGGAGTTTTTAGCTAGTAAACAAATAACTGTATGGGAATGCCCTCCCTACTCACCTGGTCTAGCCCCTGATGACTTTTATTTTTTACCTGAAGATAAGGGAAATATTGCAAGGAAGACACTTTGATGACATTCAGGACATCAAGGGCAATACAATGACAGTTCTGATGGCCGTTCCAGAAAAAAAGAGCTGCAAAATTGCTTTGACAGAAGGACTAAGTGCACAACTTCCCAAGGAGAGTGTTTTGAAGGTGACCATAGTGATATTCAGCAATGAAGTATATAGCACTTTTTCTAGGATGAGTTCGTGAACTTCATTGTCAGTCTTTCTTAGGTTATTTTAACACTAGAGCCACATGTCTCAAGATACCAGATGCTGCATTTATGCCACAACAGACTGTTGGGTATGTATTTTAATATTTTAAAAAACTATTCAAGCTATTACTTACCAATGTGCACATAACTAATAATTCAGCTGTCCTATGGACTTATAACCCCGGTTTATAACCTCTGGTTCTGGACATCATTCCTTACACATTGAGTAATTCACACGTCACTAACAGTCTAGTGTGAATGTTTATGTAGGCTAAACTGGGTTCTCTGTATTGTAATATTTCTGGATGGATGAAATATTTACCTTAGAAAGTAAGTAGCACAGAAAAAGGATATAAAAGAGGCCTGTCAGGCCAAAAAAAAAAAAAAAACCTTGATAATTGCTATTTGGTAAAGTGGCAATCACAGTTTGTTGAAATATGAATCTAACAGTAAAGAGAAAATCAGTAAATAGCCAAGTCATATAAAAAGGAGTCATGGCCGGGCTTGGTGGCTCAGCCTATAATCCCGTGCTTTGGGAGGCTGAGGTGAGTGGATTGCCTGAGCTCACGGGTTCGAGACCCACCTGGGCAACCTCGCAAGACCTCATCTCTACAATAAAATAAAAAAATCAGCCGGGCATGGTAGCGCGTGCCTGTAATTCCGGCTATTTGGAAGGCTGAGGCGGAAGGATCGCCGGAGCCCAGCAGGTCGAGGCTGCAGTGGCCGGGAGCGGCCACTGCACTCCAGTCTGGGTGACAGAGTGAGACTCCAACTCAAAAAAATAAATAAATAAAAAGGAGTCATGAGGACCATACATTGATAAAAATCATTCAAATCAGGGTGGGACAGAAAATGAATATATAAGAAATATACCCATATAATAAACTTTTCAGAAAGCATTTTAGATAGTATGTCAAAATCCTACTTACAAATTGTTCGGGCTATGCACGTTCCCTGGTTGAAAGGCTGACAGTATCAAAAATGAATAGAAATGAATTTTGCTGGAGGGTGGTGTCATCTGCAGCCCCTGGAGTCAAACCCTGTTTTACATCTTCACTATTGATTCAGAACTACTGATAAATGAAATCTGCAACTGGTAATAAAGCAGGCCGGGCTCCTAAACCTCACAAGAGAAGAAAAATATACAAAAAAAATGCATGCATAAAAATGTTAAAGACGCAAGCATTAAAGAACTCGAATTTGGCTGAGAAGCACACTGGGAAATTTACCAGAAACCTGGGTTTGGAGGCACAGTTAGGAGAAACACACACAAAAAATAGTTAGGCTAACAGAGCTGAACAAAGATATGAGAAAGCAAGCTGAGAGTGCATTTGTAATATTTATAAGAAATAAATAGGCCAGTGCTATTTGGGGTGACTTGCAGTATAAAACTGAAAGATGAAAATAGTTTTTATATACCACTTTGGAAGAGGTTGGCCGTTTTTAATCACAAAAGCATTTGGGACAAACTGGAGGGATCAATAGTGAGAGAAAAGATTAGGAGCATTTAGTTTAATACATGTATAAAAATAGGACGTGGCTCAGGAAAAATAGAGCAGTGACACACAGTGGCGATTCAACTCAGGAGGAAAATAATAGATCTGAGCCAGTGAGCCCAAGATATGTAGCACTGTTCCCTCTCTGTTGGGTTCTCATGGTGATAGGTGCTTGAAAAGACAACTGACAACATTTCCTGAGGCAGGGAACGAGTGCCATTGTCCCACTGCTATGAAAACTGCAGGAGTTAGAAGGGAATGCTATTTGGTATAAACCAGATTTTCTGAATTTTCAGCTGCGGAATCCTTTCTCCAGAGGCTGATACAAAAATTGCACATGTATAGCAGATGAGCCCAACAGCTCCGAGCCGGGAACCTGTCTCTCCCGCCACTTCTCTTCCAACCTCAGGCTCCCTGGATAATTTTGAAAATCACTGGTAAAGTGAAAAGTCAGAGGATTTCCTTTAGCTCTGCCTGTAAGTGGTTGAAGAACAACAGTTAGCCTTGATATAAGATGAGTGCATTCAATTAATGACATCAAAGGCTTTTTCCTTCCTTCTCTGGTCACCGCAGGT
This sequence comes from Cephalopachus bancanus, assembly GCA_027257055.1. Lineage (NCBI taxonomy): Eukaryota > Metazoa > Chordata > Mammalia > Primates > Tarsiidae > Cephalopachus > Cephalopachus bancanus. The sequence goes on from JAPVLO010000012.1 coordinate 5,476,070, forward strand.
ATGGCCTCTACAAATTTAGCAGATGAAAGCCATCATGTCCTAAGTCTCACTAACTGAACTGTGCCTGAAAGGGAGATCTTTTTCCTGGGTCATCTTCTACTTTATGCCTTCCAATATTTATTACCAAACCTTTTATCTAAAGCTGCAGACACACAAGCTTCTGCTTGCACACAGTTGATATCAGAAGGCTCACTCCCTTATGAGACAACACAGTCCCTCTTCAGACAATTATTAGCAAGCTCCTCTTTACGTCGATGTAATAGCTATGTCTTCATTTTAGTCCAATCAGAATAAATGTAGCTCATTCTACACAAAGGAAATCCTCAAGTATTTGAAGAGAGTTCAGTTGTTCTCCTGAGGACTCTCACCTTACAGAAAAAGACAAGAAAATAGAATATCCAGCCTTTTCAACAATCACTCAGATGACACAGTCTCCAGACACTTCATTATAATGGTTACCCTCTTTGAACATGCAGCACTGGAAGCATCTTGCCCAGAACTGGACACAGAAGTTCAGCTGCAGGCTGATTGTTGTACAACACAGAGGGAACATTTATTATCTCCTTTTTGCAGCCTGAGGTCATATTAGCTGTCTCAGCAGTCACATCAATCGCACCGTTGGCCCAAGCAGGGAACCCTTATCACACAAGTAGAGCATTATTACTTTTCAGTCACTCTTCAGCTCTCTTCTTACTGATTAGACATTGAGAACTCAATCCTTTATGATATACCAACAGGAAACAGGAAAAGGGGAGAGTCCTCGGTGGCCATGTTATAGTTAGCACCTAACTTTTTAAAAAACTAACACCCACCACAGAAGAGAAGCTATTTCTGGACAGCTTCTCTGGCTCAGACCCAATGGAATGTCCTCAAAAAATCTGATCCAACAGCAATTTCATTGTCTACTGCTCTATCAGGAGTGACTCATTCATTTACTCAGGCAGCCAATGTTTATTGGGTATCCCCATCTATCCTTTCATATTTGGGGAATTAATTCCTGATTTGAACAATGCTTCATCATTTCTAGGCTATAGAAAAGACTGAGAACTAGACAAATCACACCTTCTGTTTTTATTTACAAAAATTTTGTTTATAAAATTGCAGTATATTCAAGTAGTTCTCTTCAAAGCAATACGGTGTGGTCCCATTCTGATTCTCTTCACGGAAAGTGTTATTACACATCATACTTGCTGTATCTAAAACATAAAAGGTATATTCCAGTGTGTTTGGTCCTAGATACCAGAAGTCCTTTTCTATCTCACACATGAAAAGCTTCTCCTTGCCTATACACAACATTGGCTTTCTGGGAAAAAAGGTCTTTCAGATCTCTGTGCAAATCCTAACTCTATAATTGGTAAACTGTGAAATATTTGGTAAGTTGTTTAATTTCTCTAAGCTTCTAGTCCTCACAAATAAAAATGTTTAATCATAATTATGTGGCCAGAACTCAAGATATCTTTGCTCCTTTCTTTCCTTCTACTACCTGGCATTTTACTTCTGAGTGCCCAACCAGGTGACAAACAGATGCTATCTTTATAGCTGTCACAGCCTAAAGGCACAATAATGCAATTTCAGGTATTTCCATCAAAGCCCCTCTGCAGCCTTTCCTTACCACAAATAAAACAGGAGAAACACTTTAATCACCAGAAGACCAACATCCAGGACTACTCATTCTTATCCAGGTTTGTGGTGCTGCCATACTGAAACGTTTGTTCACTCTTTCATTCAGTCATTCACACTCATCAATCACAAGGTGAGCACCCACTCCATGACAGGCTCCAGGATAAATGGTGAGGATATGAACATGCTGGGCTAAGTAGCATCTATTTTAGCAGGAGGAGACCAGCACAGTTTTTAAAACTGCTAAATGAAATAATATGCTATTTCTTTGAAGTCCATCCAGTACGGAAGAGCACAAAGAAAAGAAAGCTGAATTCGAGCTGAGCGGAGGAAGAAAGTGAAACGAAAACGACATCATAGAAAATGGTCTCAGCTGGGCTCAGTGGCTCAGCCTGTAATCCCGCACCTTGGGAGGCTGAGGTGAGTGAATTACCTGAGCCCGCGGGTTCGAGATCCGCCTGGGCAACTTGGTGAGACCTCATCTCTACAATAAATCAAAAATTAGCAAGGTGTGGTAGCACGCGCCTGTAGTTCCAGCTACTTGGAAGGCTGAGGCGGAAGGATCGCCGGAGCCCAGCAGATCGAGGCTGCGGTGACCGGGAGCGGCTACTGCACTCCAGTCTGGGCGACTGAGTGAGACTCTAACTCAAAAAAAAAAAAAAAAAAAGGAAAAAGAAAATGTTCTCACTCATAAGCAGACCTTGAGCAATTATCATAATACTATAAGAAAGGGATTGGCATTGGTAGTGGTGGGAAACTGCCAGGGGAGGAGAGGCACACCTCATCAACAAGGGTACCTGCATAATGAACATTTGTATACCTAACCCTGAATTGTACCCCACATCTTTAAAATAAAAAAAATAAAATAAAACATAAAATGCAAGGCCAAAAACAAAGAATTAATGTCAAAGTATATGCTTTGTATTAGTGTTTAGATTTTTGAAGAAAAATCTCCATATTGTTTAAATAAAAATGTCTCATGAATACATGAAAAAAAAAGAGAAAATATTTGTGGACTAGACCACAAACTCTGGGAGAAGAGAGACCTATTTATCTTGCTGGCTGTTCTTCTCCCCGAAGCCGATCAGAGGGTCAATCAAGTGTTCAACTATTAAAGAAGATTGAGACATAAAATTTGGTTTCAGGCAAAGTTAAGAGAAAAAAGAAAGACTCTTACCCAGAAGACACGGGGTTCATAACTCTTCCCACAAGAAAGGTCTGGAAAATTTGCTTCAGTCAGGTTAGGATAAACCTCATGTAGGCTCTCACACTGATCCAATGCCAGACTGATCCCCCACCGGTGGCTGCTGGCAGAAAGAACTGTCCTGAGAGCAAAAGTTTGTTGTGTGTGAGCTTAGATTCAAAAGTTAAGAAACTGTGTTGTTTTAAGGATGCTTCCCTCGGGCTACAATATAACCTAGTGGGTCATGATCTGTCACTCAAAGTAAAGCGAATTATTACCTGGGTGTCACTGCTGTTGCATGCATCTTTTGCCAAGCTTGCAGTAGGGCTCAGCACATCTTTCCATTCTCAGAAGAAAAAAAAATCTGCTCACATTCAAAGCATTAATGAGTGTAGGGCTGAAGGCAGATTTAGAAAGGGAGATGAAGAAAGAGGTTATAACTCAAATCTTCATAGCACATAGCTTTGTGAAGCCCTAAACAATGCCTCTTCTCCCAAATCACCTACGTGCTGGACACCTGGAATTTTCTTTCTCAGCCATTCCCCAAGAAAGTTCCCATCTCAAAGTCTGGATTCCTTTAGGGCTCTTTTCATCTCTTGTTCCTTTTTGTGATTTATTTCTGTACCCTGTCCTCCAAATTCACCTGTTCTCACTCAAATACAAACCTATAAAAGAACTGTCTAGTTACCAGAGCCCACCCACATTAGAAGACATTTGGAGGTTAAAAATAACATTCACAAGAAATGTGTATTTACTTCATTGTATGTTACTGAATCACATTGAAGCTTGCTTGACAAAACTTTCCTCTTTCAGCATTACTTATTTTCACATTTCCAGTGTTTATGATTTTACATCACGGTAGTGTGTCACTGAGGTATAAATTAGGGATTAAATACATAGAGTTTAGAATTTGAAATATCTGGATTTATTTTAAATCTTCTATTGGCCACTTAACTAGTGAGTGTGAACTTGGAAGCAATATTTAGTCTCCCAATGCCTTGGTTTCCCAATCTCTTTAAAATGTAGATGCATCGATTCAACAAATGTGCATTGAAAGATTACTATCTACCTTTTGCTCATTTATTCAATTATTAAATATTTTTTTCTTACATTCTTATTAGTGCTCATGGGTTGAAATATTTAAAAATCTTCATACAGAGTTTATGATATGTGTTGATTAAGCTACCATCATTATTACTACTACAATTTTTTTTCCTTTTTGAGAAAGGTCTATAAAAATGTTCATCACTTGGAAAATCTATTCTAGTGATATTTTAACTTGTATGCATCCATCAATTTTCTTTCTGCTTTTCTCCCCTCTGTTCATCCCTGCTTTAACCTTGAGGAAACCAGATATGTTGATTTTTTTTTTTACTAATCTGTTACCTAATTTCATATAGAAAGTAGTAATCTTAATTTTACTCAACACTCTATTAATCTTGAGCTCTAATAACTAAAGATAGTTATTAATTATTTTTCTTCATTGTCTTGAAATCATAAGCCAAACTAACTTGGGGACATATGGAAATTGGGCTATCTAGTTGATCAAGTTCCAAACTGGCTGATTTTATTGTTTATCAATTAGGAAGAAATAAAATATTTTACTAATTATTATAACATGAATAGTGATTTAAATAACTCCAAAAATTCAGTTTGTATTTCCCTTTCTAATTAAACGTCTCATTATACCCATCAAGCCAACCCAGATGATGCTGGCTAGAACAGAATTAGCTTCCTCATGAATCCAAGCCCAGATGGCAGATTCCTGAGAAAAATAAATTATTGTTGTTTTAAACTTGAAAGGAGGTACCTACAGAAACCTAGAAGAAACTTAGCTTATTCCTAGTTTCATCTTTTTGCCTCAGCATAACCATTAGAAAGCATTTAGACATTCTACTGCAAGCCAAGCAGCAGCCTATCCCATCCCTTTGGCAAATCTCCATCAGATGCAAGACCAGGACAGCCCAACCTTTCAATTCATGATTTAGCATAATAATCTATAATAAACTTATAGGTTCCTTGTGAAGGCAGAAGGTCAAAGATCACCCTTTGGCTGGCCAAAGCCATAGAAATAATCATAAGACCACCTTTGGTCAAGAAGTTTGTGGATTGCAAATGTCTAACAAATCTCTTGCAGGAAAAACCACTCTGGGTACAAACCCCCAAGGTAACTTAATCAGCCCTTTGTGACCTATATGACACAGACAGACCCCACCAGGGTAGTAATCATGTGACTAACCCACCCATCTGCCTGCTGTCCATCACCTGACATTAGTACCTGCACTTGACTGCCTCTTCATGATGACATGGAGCAGACCACCACCCAATCACCTTAATGATCTTCCCACATCAAGGGGAATGGTTAAAAGGACTCAGCCACAAGCAGCCATTGGTCATTGCCTTGCTAGACTCTTGTGTGGCCATGTGCTCTTTGAGTTATAGCTATCACCATGCTTCCTGTCTTTGGCCCCCTCCCCATCTTGGGGAGGTGAATCTTTTCTTTCTCTCTCTCTCTCTTTCTCTAATTTATTTTAAATAAATTATATTTTCTAATCTAACTTCTGTGAAATTCTTTGTGTCATTCATGCAAATCGATCACACCCCAGACAACCACACTCCCAGCAGGTCTGATCTAATATTCTGGAGGCCCCTCTGGGAGAATATGTGACCCTAACATTTTTGGAGGTTCCACTAAGATCTGCCACTCTCTCACTCTGTCCTTCTCCTCTTCCACCAAGACCTGCTGCTCTCTCCCTCCTCTCCAAAGGCCTTTAAGTAAACCCATTTCATGGCCTTTCGAGGCCACACTTGCCTCTGAGTATCAGCCCCCTTTTCAGTCTGTGAAAGGTGAATAGTAAACTTTACTCTACTTTCTTACCTGCTGCTCTCTCCCTCCTCTCCAAAGGCCTTTAAGTAAACCCATTTCATGGCCTTTCGAGGCCACACTTGCCTCTGAGTATCAGCCCCCTTTTCAGTCTGTGAAAGGTGAATAGTAAACTTTACTCTACTTTCTTACTTGGCTGCAATCTTGCATTATTCCTGCTACTTAAGCACTGGCTCCAGCCCACCTTACCCCAGTTGACCCTTTCAAACTATTAAGTTCTGGGGTGATTGTTATGCAGTAATAGATAACCAGATGCCATGACACTATAATATCTAAAGTTATTAAAGGCAGAATATCAGGACTGGACAACATTCTGGAGTCAAGCAGTGGAAGTCTTTTTACTTTTCAATAATGACCTTACCATGTGGGAGAGAGGGGCTGAAAACAGTTAAAATTATTTCTTTTAAAAATCAACTGGCAAGTTCCAGATCTGCTAGACTTGGGATGTAAGAAAACCAAATAGCCCAAAGGTTGCTTTCCTGGAAATGCAGGAGAGTAATGCATTCACAACCTTACCCCTACAGTCTCTCTTTGTGAAGTTATCAGTTTACAACCCCTGTTTGTCATGTATACCCTGGAGACAGTTTGTTCTTTGAAAATCTGGTTTTGCTAAATACAACCTTACAAATTCCAAAGAAAAGTGTATAGCCATAAAACCCGACTCCCCTCCCTTACCTAAACTAACATATAAAACCCCTCTCCTCTTTCTCCGGGTTGCTCAGCCATGGAGCATCAGCCTGCTGAGTCATGCCAGTGCTAATAAACCACTACTTCCTAAGATAGTCAATAAACCATTACTTCCTAAGATGGTTTTGGTGTCACGGTCTCTCTGTTTCCCACAACTATCAGACTCAGACAAATCAAGTGACTTGCCTATGGCCAAAGAGATAGAATTTACACAACTAGAACATACACACCTCCTATTTCCTTTCCATTATTTAGGACCTTTTCCTCGTCTGTCTCCATTTTTTAATGTCCTTTTTTATTTTCTGGCATTATTTTTACTTATTTGAAATCTTTTTTCTTTTCAAAATATTCATGATTTATTATAATTCAAGTTAAACATTTATAACAAGAGATAATGTACTTGGCATATTTATTTTCTTGTTTTTTAACCTTAATGATCCATACTTATAACCTATTCTTCATCACCTATATCAAAGCCAAAAGGGATAGAAGAAAGTTTTTTTTTGCCCCACATAGTTTCAACTCATTACTTTTTCACCCTCAGGCATAGCCATGAAGCTTAATGCTCCCAAGAAGGAATTTATGGCAAATGGGAAATACTTTGGCAGAGAGAGAAAGCCAGATCTTTCTAGGCTAATTGAAGTATAGAAAGAGGCAAAGGTAGAAGACGTTATGGGAAACATGTGTCCCAACTTCCCTTCTTTGTACCAAAATTCCAGTTAGGAAAGTCATTTTATATATGTTGGGGGCACACTGAAAGCAAAGGAGTGTTCCCTTTCTTCTACTTTGAAACCTTGGAAAGAGCATGTTAGGTTGAGACTCAAAGTCAACGTGGGGCACTTTAGCACACAAAGCAGTTCAGGAAAATGACCAAAGAAATGAATTTCTTTTTCTTCACAAGCTTTATAGGGCATGCAGCTTCTATAAAGAAGCCGCTAAGGCTTGGGGTTAGAATGAAGAGATACTGAGGGAACCAGTGGTTTGAGAAGACCTGGAAATCAGGCCCAAATGACAAAGAGAATTTGCTACCTGTGCAAATAACCAGGACTACAGCCTGCGGCAGCCTGTGTCAAATGGAACAATTTGCACCTCAACCGTCACTAAGGGCTAACCCAGACCATCCACCACACAGCAAAGAAACAAGAGGATTCAGAGGATACTGCATGAATCTGAATCTCCTCTCCCCTCCGTGTACCTAAGGCCTTATTGCCAGAAGGGAGAGAGGGAATCATCTGAAAGATGAAGTAGTTAACCAAAGGAAATGAGTTCATCCCAAAGACATTATTTAAACCAGCACTAATAGAAACTTACATTTAGATGTATGAACATTTGCCAAAAGCAGTCTATATCAACCAGAAGAGAATGATACATCAAGTCAATGTGTTTTGATTTCTAGTAGGGGATGAACTCATAAAGATCAGCAAAAATAAAAGACCACACTTCAGATTAAACATGGCATTTTTAGCATACCAGTTTATGACTTATTCCTCATGGAAACTAAAAACAAACAAACAAGTCATTTAAGGTATAAAGATGGCATATTCCTACAAGAGCAAGTAGGACCAGGCAGACAGCAACACAATAGCAGATAGATGTCAACAAATTGCTGGAAGCATGAAAGCAGATGGAGGAGGTATGGTGACCAATTTAGAAGACAAAATAAGGCTGAAAACTCAGACTATAAGGGAGGCTACCCATGAGAGGCACACCGATTTTCACCACAGAACTCTAGAAAGTTCCAGGGATTGAATGAGCAGGTAATGTGGAGGTTGGTGGTTTGGGTGGATCTAAAAACAAGTCATCCAGTCATCCTCCCAATAGCCCAGCATGGGATTAGAAGAAGCTGAACCAGATGAGAGACCTAAATCTGCAGGACACCAGATGGCATTTAGAAGCTTTTTGTCTTGTGAAAAAGAAAGACTTTGATGGTGGAAACAGATACAAAGGTGAGAACAGATGAAAAGGGGTAAAAGAGAGGACTGTGGAGAAGTCATGAGGACTGGAAAGAACACAGAGGAGGGGGAAGATGGAGTATTCATGACACCTTCAAAGACCTACTTGGCAAGACCTTGGCCTCTTTTGCGGGGAAAAAAAAGATGTAAGTTAAGTGTGCAAGGCTTTTGATTTTTCAATATTTCAAGGCACAGGTTGAGCATCCCTAATACAAAAATCTGAAATCTGAAATATGCTAAAATGCAAAATTTTTTGAGCCCCAACATGATTTTCAAAAAAAAATGCTCATTGGAACATTTTGCATTTTATATTTTCTTATTAGGGATGCTCAAATATTAAGTATAATGCAAGTATTTCAAAATCTGAAAAATCCAAAATCAGAAGCACTTCTGGTTCCAAGCATTTTGAATAAAGAATACTCAAACTGTATTAGTGTGAACCACTTTACCAAATAATTGATTAAATTTCCACTGGTCCAGTGATCTATTGATGGAAGCAGCTTATTAACCCCCAACTCTGTAGCTGCCATGCAGACCCTAGCCCACCCCACTACAAAGTAGTCGGAAAGAAGTAGGACTGAAAAGCAAAAAACTCCTAACTCAAAATATTGAGTCCGATTATTCTGACTAACCCCTAGAAGGTTACTAACAGCTTCCCCTACGGGGCAGAAGGAAAAGTCTCTGATCCAAGAATTACACTGTTAACATTATCATCATGTAGTAGTTGACAGCAAGCATGGAGATTGGAATCCCTAAACCTGGTTTTAATCCCTTCTCTGATACTTCTAGTTATTCCTTCATTTACCCAGCAAATATTTAATGAGCACTGATTACATGCTAGGCATTTTTCTAGACACTCAGAATGCAGTAGTGAAAATATAGAGAAGGTCCCTGCCTTCATCAAGTTTATATTTAAGGAGAAACAATAAATGAGAAACGTGTTTTGAATTGTGTTTATCATTATAATGGAAATGGTGTGAGAGAGGAGCCAGGAAAGTCCTCTTTGTGAAGATAACAATTGTCCTGACCCCTGAGGAAGCCAATCACACAAAATATCAGTGAAAAGAGTTGCAAGAAGAGAGAATGGCAGAGGCAAATGTTCCACTGTAGGAAAATAACAAGGAAGGCCAGCATTGCTAGAGCCCAGTGAGCAGAAGAAAAATAGTATGAGAAATGTTGGAGAGGAATATAGCTTGAAGAACCTGATATTATTCTAAACACAGTGAAAATTCACTAAAGAGTTTTGTTTTACTTGTTGACATACTCTTTTTTAAAAAAAAATATGAAATAGTTGTGGAAAGGAGAAGATTCCAGGAAAATAAAATGAAAAGAAATGGCCAGTAAGATGTCAAAAGACAAAGCAAAGAGAAGAAAGAGAAATACATGACTATTTGGGCATAATGCAGCTTAAAATTTTGAACAGAATAAGAACAGAGACATGTGCATTGAATTCTGCAAGATGGGTAAGCGCAAAATGCATACCTTGATGAAGAGGGGAACGGCAGTCAGATTGCAGTGTACTTGAAGAGAGTCTAGAAAGGGAGGGAGTAGAAACAATGATGAGACAACACTTCCCAAAGTTTTTTAAATTTTTTATTTTAAATATGTGGGGATAGTTCAAGGTTAGGTATACAAATGTTCATTATGCAGGTGCCCTCGTTGATGAGTTATTCTCCCCTCCCTGGCAGTTTCGCACTACTGCCAATCCCTTTCTTACAGTATTACGATAGTTGTTCAAGGTCTGCTTATGAGTGAGAAAATGTGATACCCAGTTCTTTATTTCTGTGATAGATCACTCGGTATTATAGCCTCTAAGTCCATCCAAGTTACTGCAAAGTTCATAACTGTGTCCTTCCTTACGGCTGCGTAATAGTCCATCGTGTATATGTACCACATTTTTTAATCCAGTCTTCTTCCGATGGGCAGCACAATTGGTTCCATGTTTTTGCTATTGTAAATAATGCTGCAATAAACATACATGTGAAGGTATCTTTTTCTTTTTTTTTAATCAATATTTCTTATTATGATGTTGTGGGGTACAGTTAAGGGTTAGGTATACAAATACATTTCATTCGGGCACCCTGTTGATAAGAGGTGTTTCCCCGTCCCCAGACAGATATTTGCTACCATTAATCCCATAGTTTCCCACTACTGTCAGTCATTTTCTTATAGTATTACATTGGATGTTCAAGGTTCATTATATGAGTGAGAACATGTGATACTCGGATCTTTGTTTCTGTGAGAGGTCACTCAGTATTATAGACTCTAGTTCCATCCAGGTTGCTGCAAAATTCATGATTTTGTTCTTTTTTATGGCTGTGTAGTATTCCATCATGTATATATACCACATTTTTTTAATCCAGTCCTCTTTTGATGGGCAGCATGGTTGTTTCCAAGTTCTTGCTATTGTGAACAATGCTGCGATAAACATACGTGTGCAGGTATCTTTTTTATAGAGTGATTTTTCATAGAGTGACCTAACATCTAGGATCTACAAGGAACTCAAACGTGTTAAAAAGAAAAAAAAAATACCAAACAGCCCCATTACAAAGAGGGCAAAAGATATGAATAGACACTTCTCAAAAGAAGACATACGAGTAGTCAACAGATACATGAAAAAATGTTCAGCTTCACTAGTCATCAAAGAAATGCAAATTAAAACCACACTGAGATACCACCTAACTCCATTCAGGATGGCTATCTATCATCAATAACTCAAACAACAACAGATGCTGGAGAGGATGCGGAGAAAAGGGAACAATTCTACACTGTTGGTGGGAGTGTAAACTAGTACAGCCTCTGTGGAAAAAAGTTTGGCGATTCCTAAAAAAACTAAAAATTCACCTTCCATGTGATTCCACAATCCCCCCTACTGGGAATATACCCGAAGAAACCTAAATGTTTTTATTTACTTATTTTATTATAAAGATATGGGACACAAGTCAGGATTAGGTAGAAGTAATGTACTTGCAGGTGATGTTTTCTGCCTTGACAAAGAGCCAAGAAATGAGGTGGTAGCTCAAGGTGAAGGGAAGGAAAGAGAATACCAAGTCTTCTGCTAGTGGGAATTCCCAGTAGAGAGAGAGAAGGTGATGATACTCAAGAAGAAATGTATACCTTTATTATATACAGTAAAAATGAGAAAAAGGAGAAAAGAGAATATAAACTGCAGCAGCATATTGTTGAGAAGAGGATTGACTTGGGCATTTCCCACATTGGAAAGGGGGAGATGACTAAGAAAATGTATATATGTGCCTATGTAAATATGTGTGAATCTGGCTTAAAATACAAGGAAGTTTTTCTCTATTGGTTTGTATTTCTGAGTAAAGTACATACAAAAAAGGGTGGGAGAAGATGTGGAAAGTTTGAAGAGAGAGAAGAAAGTATTAGAAAATCTTTTTATGAAATGAAAAAGTGAATAAGGCAGGTATAAATCTCATCTCACAACATTGTTGTGCAGGAAATGTAACTTTCTATAATCTTTTATAATGGAACTTAATCTCTATTTAGGACTCCCCTTCACTAGGCAATGGAGGCTTAATGTTAGTCAATCCAGGAGTTTACTCTTTTCTTAAAGCTTATATTTGATTTCTGATACTGACTGGGGCTTAAGTAGTGCTTTGGCATGAGGCTTATGACCTAGCAGTTATCAAATCTCCTGTGGCATCCACTGAGATGTCTTTGTTCCTATTCTGTCTTGCTCTTGGGTTGACATAAATCACTTTAAGGTTGTCCCTGATCTCCAGCCACAAAACTTTTTCAAGGCCAGATTACCCTTGACTAACTTTTTTTCTGCTATAAAACATGGGATTATTCCACTGCCAGAAGTGAGGATTTTAACAGCATTGATGTGAGGGGGCACACCTCATCAACAAGGGTACCTGCATAATGAACATTTGTATACCTAACCCCGAATTGTACCCCACATCTTCAAAATTTAAAATTAAAAAAAAAGCATTGATGTCAAGGATTCAGAAGGGGGATGGAGGAAAGGCTCGTTTGATATGCAGATAATAAAGAATTCGGTCTTTGTCTTACTAGACTCTGGTGTGGCCATGTACTTTTTGAGTTATGGCCATGTCTCTCTCTCTCTCTCTCTCTCTCTCTCTCTCTCTCATTTGCTTTCTAAATAAACTATATCTTCTAATCTAAAAAAAACAATTAATAGCTCAGGCTTTTATCTGATTTATTGATATGGATTTTGCCAGTATTGTAAATGATGACAGAACTAGGGATAGAGGAAGACAAAAAGTCAGGAATTAAAGCTTGAAGGGTAAGAGTGGAGATCCAGGAGGCCAGTAGGCAACAGCAAGGGTAAGAAAAGATGATAGAATCATTGAATGTACCAAGTTTCAAAGGACCTGAGATTTTGCTTTTTGGTTTTTATCTGTTCGTTTGTTCTAGATAGAAAAGAAGAGAAATGGCTTGGAAGCAAAAATTGGGAGTCAGAGATACACCTGCACCATTTTCTGGCACTGAGGTTTATGAGATGTAAAAGAAAAATAGTGTTCTTTGAGAGAGCTACAGGAAAAGACTCATCATCACAGGAGTGTCAAGTTAAAGAAAAGGCAAAGCTAGAGGGGGAGCATTCAGAGAACCATTTGAAGATCCAAAAAAAATCAGAATCACAGTGGAGAGAGGAGGCTGGAGGTTGGGTCAGTCTAGAGCTCTCTCAGAGTAGTGGAAGATGAGCATCCACCATTCTGCGGATTGAATGTTCATGTCCCTCCAAAATTTGTGTGTTGAAACCTAGACCCCCAAGGGGATGAAATTATGAGGTAGAGCCTTTGAAAGGTGATTAGGTCATCAGGGTTCTTATCTCAAATGGATTAGTGCTCTCATAAAACAAGCCCACAGGAGATTATTCTCTCCTTCCACCATGTAAAAACACAGTGAGAAAGAGCCATTTATAAGGAAGGGGGTCCTCACCAAGCACTGAATCTGCCAGCACCTTGATCTTATGCTTTCCAGTCTCCAGAACTGTGAGCAATAAATGCCTGTTGTTTATAAGCTACAAAGTCTAAGGTATTCTGTTATAGCATCCCAGATGGACTAAGGCACAGTGGTGATAAAGGATGACAGGGAAGGCAAATATATATAACCTTCCCAGATTACTTCAACTGAGCCTAAATTACTTCTTTGTAAATTACTCTACATATGTTTGGTAATTACTTCTATACATATACATTCCACTATACACAGAGTAGATATAAAAATTAAATGAAAGTACTGGGAAATATTTATGTGCTCAAACCCGTGAAGAGAGGCACAGAATCAAATTTGGGCACATCAATTACTAAAATCAGAACAACCTGAGAAAAATGTTAAGACAGAATAAAATGTTGAATTAAATCTTAAATGCCCATGGGTCATGGACTCTCAGAAAGAAGAATAAACTGGATGAGTTTTTGTATCCAATGTGTGAAGGTGCGTGTAAAGTGAAAACTGACTAGGGCATAGAATACTAGGTGAAGTTAGTACAGAAAATCTTTAATTTTTTAATTCCTCCTGTTTGTCACCACCTTTTAAAGAATAATGCTAAGCTTTCAGACTCTCTTCCACATGGGTCTTTCCTCTGATTATTATGAAATGTTTATCTCTGTCATCATCCCTACCTTTTCTCAGGATTTACTCTCTAGATCCAATTAGTTCGGCACTTCAAAGCCAAAAGGACTTCTTTCTGTGCTCTCTTTGAATATCCTAACATCCACAAGAAAAGTTCTCGTTCACATATCTTTTCGTCATATCCCCTCTTTTCATTTTTTCTCTAGATTTACATTTTCTATTAATGCAATAATAGTTTGACGTTGCATTTATTATAAAAGGTACGAAGTCCCAAATTTTTAAACAACCAGGAACTATAAAGACAAAAGAAAATCTTGAAACATTTTCTTTCAAAACTTGAGTCTCTTCATTTGTCTCTCTTTATAGTGTATGCTTAAGTTAAAAATAACTGCCCCCGTTTAGAACTTACTAGGTGCCAACCAGTGGCTTAAGTGATTTCCACATCTTCTCTCATTTAATCTTTGCATACTTACCATGAGGCACATGCTGCCCTTATTCCTATTTTCCTGGTTAAGAAGTTGAGGTCTGGAGAGGTTAACTTGCCCAAGATCATGAACTTAAGAAAGGGTCGAACTGAGGCTTAAATCAAGAGTTTGAACCATGTTATTTGAAAGTTACTACCTGTTGTGAAATGAGCCCCTCTTTGATACCTGTGAGTTAAATCAATCTATGCACATGCTCTTGGATCCATAGACAACGAAGAGCAATTTTTTAAATCTTCAAGTCTCTGAATAACTGGCCACAACAAGCAACGAGAATGAGTGAAGGTTTAGTGGAGGAAAATTAATGGAGAAGCCACTTGGTCTTTTGAATACAAACTGTGAGGCATCACTCAGACAATCAGCATAAAGATAAAGAGCGCTGGTCTTTCTCATAATTTTTCTAATTCCGAAGCCAATTGGAAGGTAACACCTAAAATTAAAATTAGAAACAAAATCTTAGGAGGAATAGGCATGCTCTGCATCGGAAATCATGCTTTCAAAGATATTGTTGTTCTATCATGAGGCTCATTCTTATTAGCAGAATAGAAAAATCTAGTTATAACTACCCCAAAACTTTTGGGTGTCTTGTTTGGCAGGCAATTTTGCTTTCTTAAGCATTTTGATAAGCTAACTGTGCTCTCCTGCCAAAGAGCCTCTACTGAGAACACCCAGTTATTTGTACAAATCTAAGGAGCTATCACCCTGTCCTATTTTCAAATGAACTTGACCTTGAAGAAATATTAAGTATGACTTGTTTAGAGGGGAGAAGAAGAGAATTACTTCATTCTCCAGCCTCTGTCAGCTCTTCTTAATCAGAGGAATTTCACACCAAGAAGAACCTGTGACATAATGAATTACTAAAGTGTGAAATCCTCCAAAGGAGGTGTGCTGCTGCTCTACGGTGATGGGGCTGAAAATGTACTACTGTAAACAGATTTTCATAAGACATTCCCTGTCACTTTGCCAGGAGAGATGAAGTAATTTCCCCATCACTGAATCTTTAGATTGGACTTAGGAGGAAAACAAGAAAATGCTTGGGTCTATGTTTAAGGGAAACTTTTTATTACACTTCACCTTCAACTTGATCGTCAAATTATAGAAAATGATATTACTTACATTTTACAATAAAAAACAATAAGGTAGCAATTTTACTGGCCAGAGATAGTTCTAAATTTAGAAAACAACAGCAAATATTTTTATTTAGAATTCTTCAAGTTCCATCAAAGCTCCCTCTGTATAGAGTTGGATATTTCTGTTTATCTTTGGGGATCTTTTGCATTTCATATATATCAACTCCTCTTCAAACTCACTTTGTGCTTTGTCACCGAGGGCAATATCTCATAGTCATTGACTCTATTCTCTTCTTTACTTGGCACATCAAGTTAATCCCTTGGTCCCCTCAACTATTTTAAATGTGTCTCACACTGTCTTACGTTGTTTGTGCTTCTATAACAATACCACAAACTGAGTAATTTATAAAGAACAGAGATTTACTTTCCCACTGTTCTGGAGTTTGCAAAGCCCATAACCAAGGCACTGGCAGGTTGGGTTCTCTGAGGAAGACTGCCAAGACAGTGCCCTGCCGCTTCCATGATGGTACCCTGCCACTGCTCCCTCCAGAAGGTAGGAAAGCTGTGTCCTCACACAGAGGAAGGCAGAAGGGCCAAATGCTGTGGGAAGCCTTTTTTTTTTTTTTTTAAATACGGACCTTAATTGTATTACTGAAAAGGAAGTCCTCAATGCCTCGTCATCCCTCTCTTAAGGGCCTCACCTCTTACTACCATTATATTGGCCATTGAGTTTGCACATCTGAATTTTGGAAGGGACACAATCAAACCATAGCACACACCTATCCTTTCACTCCCATTTCAAATGCCACCACCTTTCTACCACTACCCTCTATGAAATGAGCTTTGTATGAAGGAAATCTGACCTCACAGCCTGCGGTGGTTTCTCATTACCCACAGAATAAAGTGCCACTGCCTCAAATTCACCAAGATCTAGCCAAGAGTTCCATCCCAACTTGATCTCCTAACTTCTCTCCCACTCCCGAATTCTATCTCCATCTTCAACAATCTGAAATGCTATTTTAGTCATTCTTGTTTGCTGTGTTGCCATTCACTTTGTTCTCTCTCACTGCTACATCCTCCTCTTCATCCCATTCCTCCATTCCTTGGCTGATTTCCTCATTTGAAACCACCCCATAGGGCTGGGTTCAAGGCTACTCCTGTAGCTTCTGCACTGCCCCTATAGTAGGACATTTCACATTATTCTGCTGCACACTTGCTTACTTCTCCCAGTAGAAGAAAGAACACAAGTTTTTGCGGGAGTTTTGGGGTTTTTTTTAATACTTTTATTCTTAAAGCCTGGCTTAGTGCCAGATTCACAGCAGGTACACAATATATCAAATAAATAGACTAAAATTCATTATCTAACACTTACCTAAAATGCTATCACCTGCCAGTTGGCTCACTCTCTTTCTTGGTATCTTTGACAGGCAAAATAATGACCGCAAATATTTCCATGTATTAATCTCTAAAACCTATGAATATACTGTTATATGGCAAGGGGAAATTAACACAGCAGATGAAATTAAGGTTGATAATTGGCTGACCTTAAAATAAGGAGACTATCCTCGATTATACAGATGGGCCCAATATAATCACAAGCGGATTAAATGGGGAAGGAGGCTGGAGGGTCACAACTAGAGAAAAGGCATCAGGAGAAAAACTCCACCAGTCCTTGCTGGCTTTGAAAATAGAGGAAGGGGGACCATGAGCCAAGAACTGAAATCAGCCTCTAGAAGCTAGAAAAGGCAAAAAAAAGGGGGGGGGGAGGAGTAAATATTCACCTAGAGCTTCTAGAAAGGAATGTGCCCCTGCTGACACCTTGGTTTTAGTCCCATGAGAATAATTTCAGACTATGGGCCTCCAGAACTATAAAATAATAAAATTTGCATTGCTTTAAGTTTCTGTGAAAGTTGTCAGAATCAAAATGAAGTTACTAATATTAAGAAAATCCTGATGAATAGAGCCAAGGAAGGCCAGGAAGAAAGGGGGTCACATATTTGTACGTCTAACAACAAAAAAGACTCTACAAAAACCACAATCTTTCACAAAGGTTATCACAACCTTACACAAAAATTACTTCTGCCAGGATATCTGCCCAGCAACTGCCTGTAAGCCATGGACTAACTTCCTCCACTATTGATCTTTGTAGCCAAGAATAATTTTTCAAAACAATTACGTAAGCCTCCTTGTTTTTTCCTTTAAAAATCTTTATCTTCCTTTACCTCCCTGAATTTGACTATAGTTTACGATGGCATGCATATTTTCATTGCAATGCTCTATTCCTGAATAAATATAGTTTCTTTTAGAAATCCTGTTTGTTATTTAGGTTATCACTACTAAGTTTGTGGTAACTTGTTACAGCACCATTTAGAACCTAACACAGTCTTCCAAAAAGTTTTCTCCTTTGCTTGAGTTCTCATTATATAGAAACATTTAACAACTTTTCCAGTCTGGGATAATGCTTCTGATTATTTGTGTGGAGTGTGTGTGTGTGTGTGTGTGTGTGTGTGTGTTAGGGCAGGGCACTGAACGTAACAAACATCAGATGCATCCAAGATGTTCTTTCAAAATCCACCATACTTAAATCAGGCAGTATTAGAACAGTGTATCTGAAAATATCTTAGGAACATTTTTCAAAATGCACAAGCCTTCCCTTACACACACACACATACACACAAACACACACATACACACAAACACACACACACAAACACACACACACACAAAACCATGTAATCAGAAACATTATTGCTCTAAGATCTGTGATTACTATAGTCCTTGAAGTGAGACAGTTTCCTGCATTCATAGTTCCCTACCTTACTTATAAAGATACATAGTCCTGAAGCCAAAAAGTAGGGTAGGAAAGGAAGCTGATTCCTGGGTTGGGGGTGGGGCTGAAGAGCCTGGGGTAGACTTCAATGGCACAAACTACTTTGGAAAACAGTATGGATGCAAGAAAGGATGCACTCTTTCTTTCTATTTTAAGAACTACATTCCACCAACAAGGAATTTTTAAAGAACTTCAACGCTGGTGAGAATTCCAACATTTCTAGTAATGGCAACTGTTTGCTCACTTAAAACCAGTTGTCAGGATTGATCTGGTTGGGACCTGCAGAGACCACTAAGTCTAAATCACTCACTTTGTAGATGAAGAAATTAATGTGGAAAGGGGGACTTGTCCTAGTCACACATGTTTGTGGCAATTACAATTCTAGCTCCAGTTTTAGTACCTTCTTTCTCTACCCCACTTTCTCTGTAGTCCTGGATATGGGGCAACTTATGCAAGCCTCACCTCCAAAGTACGTGATTTTGATCCCTAAAATAAACCCCAAACTTCCAAACCTGCACTATCAGGAAACAGACCAAGAACTCTCTGCAGCCTTCAGGAAATGCCTACTCTCCAGTGCCTGCTTCCAATTTAGTAGTAGACGATAAAGCGCCAAAAGGAATTCCCATAAGACAACAGCAGAGGACATAGAAGCCAAATGGTAAGGGATTCCTACCAGTAGGAAGCACCAGAACTACCAGATGGAGCTAATTAAGGAATTTACTTCACTGCTGGAGCAGGGAAGCTTCAAAATGCCTGCTGAGTTGGATCTGATAGATGCTATGTCTCTGTGATGCAGTATTTCCCTTTCTGCACTTAATGAATGTTTCTAGTTCCTGCCCCCCCCTCCCATTGTCTATTGTGTGGAGTTGGGGATGAAGTGTGATCAACAGACCATAGGGTGCCTCACTCAAACTTGATGGAGATGGCTCACATCATCCAGAACTTCTGGGTCCTCCTAATACATTAACCAGTCAAGACTTTGGGGTTGTCTTCCTTAGAGAGGGTGGGGCAGTGACAAAGTGTGTTCAATCAGTGAGAAGAAAGATGCACACAGGTATTTAGCAGGCAGAGAAATTAGTTGTGGCAGAGACTGTTATTTGTCCCCTGTTCTCTCCTCTCTCATAATAATTAAACTCCTTGTTTTAGCCATGGAGAAACATGTTCCCCATAACAGAAGGAAGATCACTTTTCTTGAGCTTTGTTATAATTAGATGTGGCCATGTGACTAAGTTCTAGCTAGAGGATTGTGGGGGAAAAATGATATGTGCAAGTTGTGTCCTTAGAAAGTTGTATCCAAGTTGTGTCCTTAGAAAGACTGGGCATGTTTCTTCTCCTTGTCACCCTCCAGTTCTCTGGAATGTGGAATATAAAGAGTAAGAATAGTCATCTAGGACATTGAGATGTGAGAATGGCAAAGCAAAAAGGTGGAAGGAATCTTGGTTTCTGCTAGGAGTTAATGCAGGCATCATAACAGCAGTAGACTTCTTACTGGAGAAACAAACTTCTGACTTATTCGAACCACTATAATTTGTCATCTCTATTTCAGATGTTATGTGGGGATTATGAAACAAGTTGATGATATCAGTGAGACTATGGTGTTGGCTTATAATTTAGAATTAAGCAAAGTAATATACCATGAGTAAGTATTCAAAATATCATCTAAACTGGCTTTATAAACTCTTTATTTGGAGTCATGACCCCTTCCAGTAATGTTATAACATATAGAAATACTAATTATCATTTAGATATATAATCAAAAGATGGGAAAAAGAACAAGTCAAGCACCTAAATAATGATGGATCATTCTAGATCCATAATAATTTTTAGATTTCAATGCTACTGATCACAATTTTATTTCTTTTAACAGTAGCTTCATTCTGAGATGTTCAAGAAGACATTATATGTCTTGATCTTTACCATGATAATCACACACAAAGATCACTAATACCAAATTCAATCAGTAAATGCAAAGATATTAAGTGTTAGTTTTAATTTCTTATCACTTCCAAGAGCTTGTCCCACAAATAAAGTCACACAGGTAAAAAATTGCAAGAAGATGATGAACAACTTAATGTCCATCAATAGTGAACTGGTTAAATAAATCAGAATATATATATATATATATGTATAGACATATATATATATTTTTTTTTTTTTTTTTTTGAGTTGGAGTCTCACGCTGTCACCCAGACTGGAGTGCAGTGGCCACTCCCGGCCACCGCAGCCTCGACCTGCTGGGCTCCGGCGATCCTTCCGCCTCAGCCTTCGGAGTAGCCAGAATTACAGGCACATGCTACCACATCTGGCTGATTTTTAATTTATTGTAGAGATGAGGTCTCGCCAAGTTACCCAGACAGGTCTCGAACCCGCGGGCTCAGGCAGAATATATTATTAAAATAAGCAACTACACAGTAGATTAAAAGAATGAGTAAATTCTGAATATGAATATAGACGGATCACCAAACTAAAATATTCTGCAAAATCAATGAATTAATTGCAATAAAAACAAAATTGAATACAATATACAATTATCTAAATTAATCCAGTAATATCAATTGCCTTTGTGTTGGAAAATGAGTGGAGAAGGGACAGAGTGTTTGGGGGAGTTTTCACTCTAGATCTGTTGTCACTTTTGAAATCTAAACCATGTGAATGTATCACCTATTCAAAAAATAAATGACATTTAAATTATAAGGATATCGTACAACTTTTATTGGAGGGAAAATAATGTACTTCACAGCCGTTACCCGATTTGGTTTAAAATGCCAAAGGAGTAGGAGGTAGGTATTTTTACCCTTCTTTTATAAATCGCAAAGATCAGGCACAGAAGGAGAAAGCACCTTGTTCTGAATCAAGACAGAGTAAACCCAAATAAATATATATGGGATTAAATGTTTGTTTGGTGAAACAGTATGGCTCAGCCAGTAAGATCCCAGATTCTGGAAGCAAATAACTGATCCAAACTCAGCTCTGTTAGTTCTTGATAAATCTCCTTTTTCTCATCTGTAAAATGAGTAATAATAATATTATCTATTTTATACACACAAGGTCAGTAAAGACTGAATTAAATGAGCATTGTCAAGTTTCCAGCATGTTCTAAGAGCTTAATAAATATTGGATATATTATTTACCACTCACTATATTTTAACAAGGACTTAAAAAATTTGAACTGGTATAAATAGCTGATTTTAGCATGGATACCAACAAATAAAATGAACAAAACAAGAATAACAACAATTTGGGTCATGTGTTCAACAAAACAGTTCTATTTTCCTCTTGGGCACACAGGAATACTCATTTTTTTCATACCTTGTTGGAATTGGATTGGGCCATATGGTAGCTCTGGCCAATGGAGAGTAGGTGGAAGTGACAGATAAAACATCCTGGCATGACTCATAAAATCTCACTGCTTGAGTCTCCATTCCCACTTCCTCCTTTTACAGCAAACTTGGAGACTGTGTGTAGAGGATGGAGAAGTGATAAAAATCAAAAGAACCTGATCCTGGAGGACTAACTGGACAGAGTCCCTCTACCCAGTAGCATTGGATTGTGACACAAGCAAGAAATAAACCTTTATTCTGTCAACTCAGATTAGGGGAGTTTTGACTTGGGGGTTTGTTGGGTTGGTTGGTTTGCTGGTGTTGTTGCTGCAGCCTAGCAGAGACTGTTTTACATAGCTTTGTAAAATAGCTCCACTTGTCAGTAGCAATATGTTAAACGGTTTTAAAATGTGGCTGTCACTTCACAGTGAAGTGATACTCTCATGAATAACTCTTGTTACTCTCCCATGTTTTTCTGTTTCTTTCTCTTAATGGTCACAATATTGATCAGCATATTTGCAGTAGTGTTGGATTTATTAGATCGCGTGTCCTCTAAATTTCTGGGACCCTTGTTGCAGTATGTGATTACTGCTCTAGATAGAGTCAGTGGGAAAACCAGCCCTTCTAACTAGAAAACGTTGCCTGCTAGATGAATGTATAAATGTTTCAATAGAATGTTTATTAGTTTTCCAATTTTTAGAGGGTGACCTTGAGATATTTGTTTTTGTTTAGCAAGGAAATAAGTGGCATACTTCACAGAGCTATTCTGAATTTCTTGGATAACTCCCAGTGCTGCCAAATGTTCAGAAACATTCCCGACCAGTGAGCATTTTTACCTAAACCTGTTGGTTTTAGAAAAGTCCACACAAATCACAATTATGGACAAATGGAGAATTACTGAATTGTGCAATTTGACTGATCTCTTTAATGTAAGGTACCCTTATTTTAGTTCTGTTAAAATCTCTCGTGTATTACCACTACATTGCTGAATCTTTAAATTTAAAATAAACAATACCAACAAAACCAAAATGACTCAGAATGTCAGTGCAGTATATTTTCTTTATTGAAAAAAAAAACACACACTTGAATAACACAGTTGTGACTTAAAAAGAAAAGAGACCGAAATTATTTTAAATGTATGGATAAAAAGAAAATGACAGAGATAAAAAGAACTAATCCATTTTTTCCCAGCACAGTAGTCAAATTGTCCTTCAGTTCAATACATACCTGGGCTAGAGTGAATGAATCCAAAACTAAAATATCTTCTGAACATTCTCATAAAGATTGCTTACAAATGCTATATACAAGTTGACTGGACAGATTATGTTTCTATAAGTTTCCCAGATACTATTCAAAATTCTAGCCATCTACAGGAAAAGTAATTGGTGATGTCAAAGACATTTTTACAACAATAAATACATCAAGAAGCTCAATTGCTGCCACAATGAATGAAAAGCTTAAGCGACTGCCTTTCCATTGCTTAGGATGGTCTTTCCATCTTGGGTCACTATTTTTTAATTATCTATGAAGATTGAAGCATAAGTAGTTAATATATGTGCCATACTCACGGTTAAACCTGAATAACAACACTTCAGTTGGCACTGACCATGTATTTTCTCACACTTAAAGTAATAAATACATATAATACACTAAATTTTTTTAACATTAAAAATGTATATATATTGGTATTTGCCACTCATTTCTGAAGCCCTGGTGAGCAGGTGTGGGGTTTCTTGGCCTTGAAATATAGGTTCATATTTCTTACCACAGTCACCAACATTACTCTGATTCTTTCCATCCAGATTGTGGAAATTTTTAAAGTAACCTATTGGATTTGGACTGAAGTTTCATCTCTGCACATGAAAAGTACCTTTTCTTCCAGCCCATCCCTGTGTTGTATTCACTATGCAGAAATAGCGGCACATCTGGAAGTGAGACAGCTATTCCTCTCCAGGCCCACCTTGTGCAAAAGTGTACCTGCTCCAGATGTTCTTCCTTCATCATCCCTCAGAATGCAAACCACACACATTGCAAACAGATTGAGTCCTTGGTCCATTCTGCTACTTGTTTTACTTCATCATATGTCTCTGGGTTCTTGATATCTTTTTACGCTCTCGAAGTTTGGACCATGTCTCTTTAGCTTGATTTCCTAACCTTTGTACCACACAACCATGCTCACAAAGACACATATTAAATACACTTTGATGATAAGAGCTGTCCTAAGGATACCTGAGTCACTGATTGACATGTCACCATGGTATATCTCTCTGTGAACCTAGGCTAAGTAAATGGGAGGTAAAGATTGAGGGAAGAATTCCAGTTGTCTAGCATCTAGGATTCTGCACAGGACTAATTTTATAGAAATAAATTATTCTAAGTATACTTATTTTGGTGCTGTTTTGACCTCCACCTGACTCTAAACCCAACACTTCAGTCTACATTATTCTATATTAAGATTCAACCCAAAGAAGGTCAGTGCTGATTCTACTTCAAAGTCTCAAGTACTTTGAGATTCTCTGTTTTCTAAGATTTTGCCCCTTAAAACTCATATGTGTGAATAAGGGGTTATGTGAAAGGACTCATATTATGCTGTGAACACTAAGATAATATTGGAGGGAAGGTTATTAGTTTTCTTTGCTTTTGTGCATTTTTGTGCAATATTGTTCTAATTGTTTCAATGAGATTGGATTACTATTTTAACTTGAAAATATCAAATGAAAACTTTTAAAAATTCTTTTCAGTATTTTTCTAGTATCTCTACTCTTTTTAGGGTGAATTGAAATCTGTCTACATTTTCTCTCATTTTGACATTATAACATAAGAGGCAAATTTAATTACATGGGAAATAATTTTCCCCCAATAACTCAACTTGTCACTCAAAAAATTTGCAATCCACATAAGGTTTGCTCTAAAAAATAACTGAATATGTTACTTTGGGGGATTTAGCAATGGGGATTGTCAAATAGCAAACTTATCCCAAATAATATGATGAAAATGAAATGGCAGTGGCAATAGCACTGCCAGAGACTATTCTAGGTCCAGAAATCCCTTCCACCCACTCCTTGCCACCCTAACTTAAAATGAAATTTCCCATGATGCCAACTAACTAGGCTTTAACTAACTTATCCTTTCCACCTCCCTCACCAAAGTATAAAATACATCCTTCCACTGCTAATTTCGTGTGCTCCCCAGGACTTCCAGTCAAGCATCCTTTTTAATTTGAAAGATTATTTACCCTATCTTCTTATTGAAAAAGTAATCACTGTGGACTTTCTGGTATCTCCACACCAGATCTCCACAAATCCCTCTGAACATTACCTTCAGCATATTCCAGACGTTGGTACCTATCCTTGCTATCCTCTAAGGTCTCCTTTTTCCTTAGCAATAATGTTTGTGTGGAATAACAGCTTTGCTTAGGATATTTTACAAAACATCCAATTAACTTCCAGTAGATAAAGTAGATGGAAAAGTCCTGAGTCATGAAATCTTTTCTGGCTCTATCACTGTCTATGCTATTGGAAGTCTTTGGGGGTGGGCTCTGAGTCCTAATGCCACCAGAAGTGAAGCATGCATGGACTAACTGACTTCCTATGGCAAGTGAGTGCTTTAGACATTAATTGATTTCAATGTTTGGAGTTAGCAGGAGTTTCCTGGGAGCACAGAATGAGCACGTTTCGTTCTGGATTATCACAAACTGATTAAACCAACCAGAAAAAAACCAACATTGACTCTTCTGTCACTTTGACCATTGACTACCAATACATATACTTGCAATGAGGAACCAGATGGCCAGGCCAGAAAAAAAAAAAAAACACTTCTTCCTTTCTTTCTTTCCTAGTGTCACAGATTGGTGTCAATACTTACTACACACTTAGGTAGACAGTGTGTAATTGACTCTTCTATTTTTTCCCTGGCTCATTGCCCTCAAACCAGTTGACCTTCTTCTCATCAGTGAGACTGTTTCAGAGGAGCAGGTCTGGGGTTTGCACACCAGAGAGGTCAACTCTTGCCAGGGCCCTGCAGTCATTGGGTGCTTCCTTTTTGTTCTGCCTTCATTGTTCCCATTTTGTTTAACCACTAGTAATAATAACCCTCTGTTTGGAACTTTGCAGGCCCACATATTATAGTATTTGATCACCTGAAAATATTTGAAGGATTTATTGTCATCTTCCGTTTTCAAATAAGCAAACCAAGGCTCACAGAGATCATCTCCCTGAGGCCACATTTTCAAATGTCTAAGAAGTGATTCTTAACCCTTGTTGTCTGATTCCAGGACCAATTCTGTTTTGCTTTATCATGGTGCCTCCACATTTTTAATAATAAGCTTTAAATTTACACCTTCCTTAATTATGAGAGTGGATATAATAAATAGTGGGATCATGGTGCTTCACTCTGTATCTCTCCTCTCTTAATCTGCTTGGAGACATTTATTTTTAATCACCTGCAGTGAATGACTGCTCGTTATATAATTTTATGGTCCAGATATACACCGGACTAAAACCTACTGAATTGCCCTTGGTAATTACAGCATGTGGAAAAAAACCTATCACATTTGCTTACCTTGACCTACTTTAATGAAGTGATAATACTCATTATTCGCAGCCATACATCCAAATGTTCCCTATCTCCATGAAAGTTTGTCTCAGTCAGAATAAATGTCCAGTTAATCAGCGGTGTTTAGTTTGCCTTGCTAATGTTTTAATAATGCTGGTACTTAATTCTCTGTAGCTATTACACAACTGCCCTGCCTCCCATAATACATTTCAAAATAATTGTATATATTTTTTAATATTTTTGCATAATTTTGGACTCAGAGAATAATATACTAAACATATCATCTAAAAGACAGTACTTTGACCTTGACAAGGAAAGTGAAATAGATGGTAAAAAGCCACTCTTCTGACACTCCAGTTGGTGTTCTTCCCAGCTATACCGTGGACACCTCCAGTAAGGAGCCCCTGAGTGGTCCCACGGAGCCTCTCTCATCACAGCTGGGACATGGATCAGAGCTTCCAGAACAGGCTGGGGGTGGGTGCATATCACAATAAGCCTCGGCAGGGTTTCCCATGGTCTAAAGGAGCAAAGGAATATGATGGTAGTTCACAGGTTGCCCTCAGAAAATTAAATCTTTAGATACTTTCCTTTCCTATCCCAAAACATGCAAAACATGATATAAACACTAAGAGGAGCACCAATCCTTGCTTCTAAAATATTTTGAAAAGAGTATTACCACAAGTGAACTCTCTGCTATCAAGTAATTCTGAATTAAGGCAGTGTCCCCAACCTTCCATTTCTTTGCCTCCCTGGTTTACATCAACCAGAACAAGCCAAAAGTTGGGGTCATATCATATTTGTCAATGCAATATTCATGGTGCAGTCAAAGGAAAATTGCTCTGGACATAAGTATCCAGATTCTAATTCCTTATGACCTTGGACAAGATATGAGTCTTCTCTGTACCTAATCTGCTGAATAGGAAAAATGTGTATCCTACTTTTTTTTAAAGGCATTGGGAAGTTTATCTAAGACAATAGAGATGAGAATAATCTAAAAAGTACAAGACAAGTTTTTTCCTGTGGAAGTAGAAAATATTATTAAATGCAGTTCTTAGCCTAGTGACTCTGATCAAGTGTATTTTTTTGTTGTTGTTCCTTTGTTTCCTTTCTCAAGATAAGAAAACAGAAGTATGTCCAAGCCACCAGAAGATACTCATATCATCAGGTATTGTTAACAACCTTTTTCACCTCATCAACAAGGGTACCTGCATAATCAATGTCTGATGTCTGTATACCTAACTATGAATTGTACCCACATCTTTAAAATCTAAAAGAAAAAAAACTTCCTCCAAATGCATAGCATGGTGGTTGAGAACTTAGGTTCAAGGGTCCTAAAGATCTGGGTTATAACCTGCCTCTGCTCACCTAAAGTGTGACCTTAGTAAGTTATTTTATATTTCTAAGCTTTAATGTCTTCATCTGAAAATAGGATAATATATTCATCTGCAAGTCCAACCTCACAGGATTATTATAAGCATTAAATGAGGTGACACAAATTAAAAATATTGAACAGAAAACCTCACACATAGTCAGTGCCTGGTAAACGTCGCAAACATCTCTTCACATTTCTCCCATATAATGTAAATAGAACCCTCTAGAAATAAAAGGTTCCAAGCTCAATTAAGTTTTGAAGATATTGGTTTAAATGAGATTTTAGGTGCAGAATTCTCAAAACTATTAATATAGTCATGCATGGGATGGCTCTTCAAAAAGGAGAGATGGTATCTAACAATTACCCAAAGTAGTTGAAAATTAGAAGCCTTTAATTTTGCGGTAGCTTTGCAGAATTGAGTTTCTGGAGATCATGCTTTGGGAAATTTTGATCTCACAAAGACGTCATTAATAAGAGTGCAGTGAAATCCCAGGATACAATTTGCTTCAAAATAACAAGGGGAGAAGGAAAGGGAAGGAAGTGGGTAAGTGTAAACATGAATAAGATAAGCTACGTGTGGATCATTGTTGAAGATGGGTGATGGAGACATAGGAGTTCATTAGACTCTTCTTTCTTACACATGTTTGGGAACTTCCACACATGTTTTTGAAAATATATTAATTAAACCAGAATATAACATGCATATACATACACGGTCTATCTTAATACACGCACTAAAGTCTAAGAGAAATAGTTAAACCTCCAGAGGTTTACAGACCCACTCAAGCAAAGGCAAATTATCTGCTTCTTTCACTCACTTGGCAGTGAAGCTCTTCCCATACTTCTGATTCAAAAGAGATCACCTATGATGACAGCAGTTAAGGAGAACCCAGCTGGGTCATCCCGAGGCAAATATCATCCCCAGTCATAATCTCAACCTTCTTCTTCATAAAGTCTTTTGTAGAAAAAAAAATGGAATGTAAATTGTATTTTTAACTTATTTTATTCTCTCGTATTCCTGCCAGATGTGCTACTATAGTCAAAAGTCAACTGAAGGTTTAACAAGGGGAAAAGCATCATCTCCAAAATAATAGAGAATCAAATCATCAAACATCCGATGAATGGTGCAGTAGTAGGCTTGACTTGAAGGCTCATTAAAAGACAGCTTTTATTTTAACTGAAGCTGTCTTTTGGGACTGCCAAGGTTTCTAGCTATCAGGAAATCCTTAGGGACTTACAATTGGCCTACAACCCATTTCACTTGCCAAAGTGCCTAATTTGTTGTACTAAGAGAATCATTTCTCCTGATAACAATGACATCACCAAGCAACTATCATTCTTTGACTTTCTAGACAAATTTTCCCTAACTGCACTCTTGTTCTAAATGTTATTATGCTAAACATACCTCATTGCTGTTGATTATGCCCAATTAAATACTTTCATATTTGCATTTGTATTTCATGGTTTAATCTCATTTTGGTGCATTAACAAAATCCTATTATTGTTCATTTAACCTTTAGAAAGTTCACAAATAGCTAGCCTACCTGTCACCAAGATTTATGTTCATACATTAGTCATTTCCCCAATGGACAATTTCAGAGTTTCCTGGTTGGCCCTTTTCACTCATCTATTATGTGTTTACAATTCACTTAAAATTTACAAGATGCTTAAATTTGTTCCATTTTCTAAAATTCCTGTTTCCAAACTCCCTCTGGCCAGGAATAATTATGTTCTTCTTTACCTAGGAGTAACCTTTAAAATGAAGGTAGACCCTTCTTGTTTTGTTTCTGTTGTATAGTTCAAAACAAAGAGAAAGGAAAGAAAGAAAAGAGGTATTCTATTGAGTTGTGGGGATAATAGCATTCCAATTTCTTCTTTACAAAAAAGAGATTCAGGTTGTTCTACTTTAACTTCTTATTCTCCAAAAAATTCTAAGAGGAGGCATTCCCAGGAACCTTAAGCAAGAAAAAAAAAGAAGCAATTCAATGGCAAGAACTGGTCAGTTTCTACCTACATGGAACCCACATCTGGAAACCTGTAGCTGAATCAGGACAGTAACCTACACACTAACTATAATGAGTGAGAATATTTGGGGCATAGAAAGCCCATGGTATTATCAAGCTAGTCTTTTTTTTTTAATCAATATTTGTTATTATGGTTTTGTGGGGTAGAGTTAAGGGTTAGGTGTACAATTACGTTTCATTCAGGCACCCTGTTGATAAGAGGTGTTTCCCCATCCCCAGACAGATATATGCTACTGGTAATCCCATCCCCCCCCCATAGTTTCCCAGTACCGTCAGTCATTTTCTTATAGTATTACATTGGATGTTCAAGGTCCATTATATGAGTGAGAACATGTGATACTCGGACCTTTGTTTCTGTGAGAGGTCACTCAGTATTACAGACTCTAGTTCCATCCAGGTTGCTGAAAAATTCATTATTTTGTTCTTTTTTATGGCTGCGTAGTATTCCATCGTGTATATGTAACACATTTTTTTAAACTAGTCCTCTTTTGACAGGCAGCATGGTTGGTTCCAGGTTATTGCTATTGTGAACAATGCTGCAATAAACATACGTGTGCAGGTATCTTTTTTATAGAGTGATTTGAGTTCTTCAGGGTATATTCCCAGTAGGGGGATTGTGGGGTCGTATGGAAGGTCGATTTTTAGAGCTTTTAGGAATCGCCACACTGCTTTCCACAGAGGTTGCACTAGTTTACACTCCCATCAACAGTGTAGAAGTGTTCCCTTATCACCACACCCTCTCCAGCAGCTGTTATTTTTTGAGTTGTTGATAATGGCAATTCTGACTGGAGTTAGGTGATATCTCAGTGTGGTTTTGATTTACATCTCCCTGATGATTAGTGAGGTTGAGCATTTCTTCATGTGTTTGTTGGCTGCTCGGATGTCTTCTTTTGTGAAGTGTCTGTTCATATCTTTTGCCCATTTTATAATGGGGTTGTTTGTTTTTTTTCTTTTCAGCACATTTGAGTTCTTTGTAGATCCAGGATGTTAAGCCTTTGTCAGACATGGAGTTGGCAAATCCTTTTTCCCAGTCTGTAGGCTGTCTCCCTGCTCTCTTGATGGTTTCTTTGTCTTTGCAGAAGCTTGTCAGTTTAATAAGGTCCCACTTGTCTATCTTCTTTCTTATGACCTGTGGGTTTCGGGTTTTGTTCAGGAATTGGATGCCAATTCCGATTTCCATGAGGGTATTTCCTTCCTCTTCTAAGGTTCTTATGGTTTGAGGTTTTACATTTAGGTCTCTGATCCATTTGGAGTTAACCTTTGTGCATGGGGATAGATAGGGGTCCTGTTTCAATCTTCTGCATGTGGTCAGCCAATTTTCCCAGCGCCATTTACTGAATAGGTTCTCCTCTCCCCAGTGGTAGGTGGTGGAGGCTTTGTCGAAGATGAGTTGGTTGAGAAATTGAGGTTTTGCTTCTGGAATCTCAATTCTGTTCCATTGATCTATATGCCTGTTCCTGTACCAATACCAAGCTGTTTTGATGATTGTAGCTTTATAGTAAAGTTTGAAGTCTGGTAATGTGATACCACCTGCTTTGTTTCTTTTGCTGAGGATTGTTCTGGCTATTCTTGGACGTTTGTGTTTCCATATGAATTCCTGTGTTGTTTTTTCCAGGTCTGAGAAGAATGTTGCTGGTAATTTGATGGGTATTGCATTGAATTTGTAGATTGCCTTAGGTAAGATGGACATCTTCACAATGTTGATTCTTCCAATCCATGAGCATGGGATATTTTCCACTTGTTTGTGTCATCTTTGATTTCTTTGAGCAGTGTTTTGTAATTTTCATTGTAAAGGTCTTTCACGTCTCTGGTTAGGAAGATGCCAAGGTATTTCATATTTTTTTTGTGGCTATCGTGAATGGAATTGTGTTTTTTTGGGGGGGTTTCTGTTTGTTTATTATTGGTGTAGAGAAATGCGATTGTCATTTGTACATTTATTTTGTATCCTGAGACTTTGCCAAAGGCCTTTATCAATGTAAGGAGGCATTTGACAGATTCTCTTGGGTTTTCAAGGTACACAATCATATCATCTGCAAAGAGAGATAATGACTTCCTCTTTTCCTGTTTGGATACCCCTGATTGCCTCCTCTTCTCTAGCCTGCTCTAGTCTGCCTGCTCTAGCCAGGACTTCCAATACTATGTTGAACAGGAGGGGTGAGAGTGGGCATCCTTGTCTAGTTCCAGTTTTCAGGGGAATTGGCTCCAATTTTTGTCCATTTAGTAGTATGCTGGCTGTGGGTTTCTCATAGATGGTTTTTACTATTTTGAGGTATGTTCTCCGTATGCCTAGATGTTCAAGGGTTTTTATCAAGAAGGGTGCTGGATTTTATCAAAAGCTTTTTCTGCATCTAATGATATGATCATGTGGTTTTTGTTTTGACATCTGTTGATGTATTTAATTACATTTATGGTTTTACGACTGTTGAACCAGCCTTGCATCCCAGGAATGAAGCCTACTTGGCCATGGTGGATGATTTTTGAGATGTATTGCTGAATCTGGTTTGCTAGGATCTTGTTGAGAATTTTAGCATCTATGTTCATCAAAGATATTGGCCTGTAGTTCTCTTTCTTTATGACAGGGATCAACTCTTGCATTTCAATTATTAGCCTAAATGTGAACGGACTAAATGCACCACTGAAAAGACATAGAATGGCAAAATGGATAAAATATCATCAGGCAACAATCTATTGCCTTCAAGAGACTCACCTCACTAAAAAGGACACCCACAGACTCAAAGTAAGAGGATGGGAAAGAAACTTTCATGCGAACAGAATACAAAAGAAAGGAGGAGTAGCAATCTTAATTTCAGACAAAATACCCTTCAAGCTATTAAAAATCAAAAAAGATACAGAAGGCCACTACATATTGATAAAAGGCTCAATCCATCAACAAGAAATATCTATCCTAAACATATATGCACCCAACATAGGTGTGCCAACTTTCATAAAGCAACTTCTAGGAAAACTGAAGAAAGATATTGACTTGAACACCATCATAACTGGGGACTTTAATACCCCACTCACAACCCTAGACAGATCATCAGGACAAAAAATCAGCAAGGAGATCCGGAACCTCAATATGACTTTGGACCAAATGGACTTGATTGATACCTACAGAACACTCCATCCAAAGACCACAGAATACACATTCAACTCATCACCACATGGAACATATTCTAAGATCGACCACATACTCGGCCATAAATCAAGCATAAGCAAATTTAAAAGGACTGAAATTCTACCATGCACCTTCTCGGACCACAGTGGAATAAAAATAAACATTGACACCAACAAAATCCCCCCAAAACCCACAAAGACATGGACACTAAACAGCATGATGCTAAACAACTCCTGGGTCAATGATGAAATCAAAACAGAGACCAAAAAATACCTGGAAACAAATGAAAATTAAGAAACATCTTACCAAAATCTCTGGGATGCCCTGAAAACTGTAGTAAGAGGGGAATTTATATCCCTACAAACACACATGAACAAATGGAAGGAACAGAAATTCACAACCTAACAAGCCACCTAAAGAAGCTGGAAAAGCAAGACCACAAAAACCCTAATTTCAGCAGAAGAATCCAGATCACCAAAATAAAAGCCCAAATCCAGGACACAGAAGACAAAAAGATAATACAAAAAATCAATGAAACAAAAAGCCAGTTCTTCGAAAGGATAAACAAGATCAATGGTCCCCTAGCTAGACTGACCAAGAAAAAACAAGAAAAAAACCAAATATGCACAATCAGAAACACAAAAGATGAAGTCACATCTGACCCTGATGAAATACAAAAGATCATTAGAGACTACTACATACACTTGTATGGAAACAAACTTGAAAACCTTAAGGAAATGGAGGACTTTCTGACATCACACAACCTACCTAGGTTGGAACAAGAAGAAATTGAGACCCTAAATAGACCAATAACAATCAAGGAAATCAACTACATAATAAGAAAACTTCCTACAAAAAAAAAGCCCTGGTCCAGATGGCTTTCCAGCAGAATTCTACAAGACATTTAAGGAGGAGCTGATACCAATCCTACTGAAGGTATTCCAGGCTATTGAAAAAGATGGAACTCTCCCCAAATCATTTTATGAAGCCAACAGCACATTGATATCCAAGCCAGGTAAAGATCCAACAAAGAAAGAGAACTACAGGCCAATATCAAGCTAGTCTTAAAACACTTGCATTGGTGTCAAACCCTGCCTCACTAAACTGATGACACTTCCCACCAGGAGAAAACCTCTTTGCACTGCTTCACCAGTCATAAAAAATATATTTCCACCAATTCATATTCACCTCTGCCCAGTACATGACCCACAACTGAACAAGTCAAATTGCAGATGTGGAAAGTAGCTGTCCCAGAGAGAGACACAGCTAGATATCCTTTAATCAGATTTTCTAGACCAGCTTTCACAAGCCCCAGTGCAGTAGAAAGCAATGTCCTTACTCACCAGACAAAGGTGTGCGTGGCAGGATGTTGAAAGCGTGGGTTTCTAGCACTGTCTAGTTGGTAACTCTGTCACTATACTAGAGTGAAATCATTCAGCTAAGGTACTTGGATATTCCTAGGGTGCATCATTTTTTTGAAAGTCTTTGTGAATTACTTTCTCCTGACAGGGTAAATGGAGAGGAGGTGAGAAGTCAGAAAAGTAAAATGCATAGCTAACTTCTCTGCGTGTGCCAGATGCTGTGTAAGCACTTTAGACGCACTCTTCACAACCAACACTTTTGTTATTCCCACTATAGAGAAGAAAAAAATTGAATTTCAGGGTGAAGCACACAGTCAGTAAGTGGAGAGATTCCAAAACTAAATTAAGCCTAAACACTCCACACACACATACCAAAAGGACAGAGGTTGGGATAAACAGCTTCTCTCAGAACTCCTTTCCCTTTTTCCCACACACGATTAATCCTGCAGAGTCTGCTTTCCAAGCACATCTCATCCTATTCCCTTCCTGAACGTTCTAATGGCCACATCCGTCTATCTATGCCACCTCCAGTATCCCAACACATTTCCTTGTCATCTACACCTAAGTGTTGCCAAGAATGAAACTATAACCTCTAAAGATGAACCTGTAAGCACCTCCAGGATCTGCTTCCTACTCACCTGTACCTGTACTAATTTCCTCCTACATAGCCTTCATTTGTAAATTGTTTTTCAAGATTTTTTTTTTTAACCAGGAGAGAGCATGGATATTCCTAGGGTGCATCATTGTTTTGAAATTCCACATGAATTACTTTCTCCTGACAGGATAAATGGAGTGGAAGTGAGAAGTCAGAAAAGTAATATCCATTGCAGGGATCAGCACATCAAAAGTGCAACCACCTTAGTGGTCCCATTATCTCCCTTGCTAGGTAAGAATATTTTTCTACATACCCGTCAATACATGCAATAGTAATTGCTACCTTCTAATTACGCCACTGCCGGCAGCCTTCTCCACTTCCTCCTATGCCTGAAAGCCTAATCTATCCCTTAAGTTTTTGCTCAAATAGCACTTCTTCCTGAAATCCATACTAGTTCTCCAACCCGACTCTGCCTTTCTGTGCTAGAGAGTGAGCTCTTTGAGGGCTAATTTCATGTCTTACTCAACATTACTACCCAGTCTCACACTGGGCCAAGGTCTCCTTACTAACCAGAGGCAGAACATAGGTCTGGTGGCTTCCTTGGCTGTGTTCTTTCCAATAATTATGTTGCTTGGAGTTTTGCTGAAGTCACAACAGAGTATTATGCTATTCTCTTGTGCTATTTGGAACAGCCAAAGCAAACTGTATCATTGAATGTGTGTCCTTCAAATAAGTGGGTGGACTTCTCTAAAAGTCCTGTTTCCACTCTCCCTCTGACCAGGCGTAATGACTTCCTTCTTTACCTAGGAGTTACCTTTAAAATGAAGGTAGATTATTTTTAT
Organism: Cephalopachus bancanus; assembly: GCA_027257055.1. NCBI lineage: Eukaryota > Metazoa > Chordata > Mammalia > Primates > Tarsiidae > Cephalopachus > Cephalopachus bancanus. Next base: position 5,511,529 of record JAPVLO010000012.1, read on the forward strand.
TTTGTTTTTGTTGTATAGTTCCAAACAAAGAAAAAAGCGATTCTATTGAGTTATGGGGATATGCTACGTATCCCACTTTTGGATTATCTGTGACAGAATAGTTGTGGAATTATGAAGTTTGAGGAATGCATTTGAAAGATTTGATCAACAGAAGGGTAGGATGATGAAAACTATCAACCAAATAACATTTTTCCACAGGAAAAAAAAAACTGTTATGATATTGGTTCATGAACAAATTTTTATTAGCTCTCTGGTGGCCAATCTGCCCACAGACATACTCCTTAATTGAACTAAATTGCCCTTCTTGCCAGGTTCCACATCACTCGCATTTGGCAAGACAATTTCAAAAATACCATTTTATGTGTCAGGCTCTTCATTTCAATAAATATATGTTCCAATCAACTACTCTGAACATAGTTTTGAGTTTCCGGGGAACTAAACTTGGCTTTCATTTCCAAACTGGCTGACATGTTTCATTTTAGAGTGACAAACAGGGACATTATGGAGCAAGAATCTGAATTGACCTTGGAGAAAACGTAGGAAGAGGTGTAGTTTTGGGTGAGAGAAAAATATATTCTCTGTTTCAGGTTGATAACTTAAGTCATATTTTTAATAAGAAAAGGCATTTCTTCTTCCTTTGCTACTCACCATCTAAATCAAGTAATCACCAACTTTTGATTTTTATCTCCAAAAAAACTTCTAAAATTGAATGGTCCTTTCTCTGAAGCCCAGGTACCATTATTCAGACCCTCACAGCCCTCACCTGGATGAATTTTCTTCATAGTCCTTCTTCAAATCATCTTTCAATGCTTCTTAAACTGTGGAGTATATAAAAATCACCTGGGGCATTTACTTAAATGTAGATTCATAGGCACCATTTCCCAGAAAGTCTGATGTAAAAGGTGTGGAGTGGGGGCTGATGATTTTAAGCAAGCATCCCAGGCCACTCTAATATAAGTGCCTCAAACGCTACATTTTGATGAGAAAGGAGACGACATAGGCTTCAAAGTATATGGTCTAAGATGGAAATCTGAAAACAATCTATATGTGCCAAAAAGACTTACATACTTTCCCCCAGTCAACTGAAAACAATGTAAGCTATTGATTATGATGATATTATGCTCAAAGACCCTTATGAATTGATTCCTTTCTTTTTGTCCTGTCCAAATTCTCAGAGCCTCCAGAACATGCTATGCTAAGATACATAGCGTGCTATTCCTCACTAAGCTGCCTCATTTTGAAGACCTTCCAAGAAATTTTTTTCTGATAAACTTCTATCAGGGATGTCTCTGGGTTTCATCCTCTCATTATGATTTAGAACAGCTTTTTTATGCTGTTATAGCTCTCTATGCAGTTATGTTATAGCATTCCCCTCTCTGTATTAAAATCATCTACAGTTCCCCCTTGATCAACATAGGTTTAAACTGTGTGGGTCCAATTACATGTGGATTTTTTTCAAATTATTCCAAGTGTACCTCCCTCTCTTGCCTCTTCATCCCCTTCCTCCATGTCTTCTGCCTCTGCCCTCTGCTACCCCTAAAACAGCAAGACCAGCTCCTCCTCTTCCTCTTCTTCCTCCATAGCCTATTCAATATGAAGAAGACATGGATCTTTATGATGATCCACTTTCACTTGATGCACAGAAAATATATCTTCACTTCCTCATGCCTTTCTTAATAACATTTCTTTTCTCAAGCTTACTTTATTGTAAGAATACAGTATATAATCCATAAAACATACAAAATATGCATTAATTGATTGTTATTGGTAAGGCTTGCATTAATTGTTATTGGCAAGGCTTTTGGTCAACAGAAGACCATTAGTATTAAATTAGTATTAAATTAAATAATTAGTATTAGTATTAAAGGGAGTCAAATTTATAGGTGGATTTTCAACTGCATGGGAAGTCAGCACCCCCCAACTCCCATATTGTCCAAAAGTCAACTATTCTTACTCATCTGTTTTTCCATCACACCAAGACTTCCTTTTGTGCATCATTGTTTGCTTATCCTCCTATGTAAAAATCACTCAATAAATCATGTCTACTTGAACTTAGCCTCAGATGCTATCACACCCAATACAACTGGTTCCCTTACCCCATAAACCAAGCTAAGATTTGATGCACCTGGTCCAGGACCACCAGACTCCCTTAAAAGGAATAGAAATAAGTTTTTAATTTCCCACCTTGTTTGTAAATTAAACAAGGAAATAACATTATTGTAAGAGACCTAGAGTAAGACGTTCAAGCAAGAGTAAAAAAGAAAATCTAAATACCGAATAAATCTCTGTCTACTGTATAGCAGAGCAGGAAGCAGTACAGGCTTTGGAGGCAAACTGAGAAAGCTGGCATCCCAGCTCTTCCATCAACAGGCTACTTGATTTTGAGCAGGCTGCATAAGATATCTGTGCCTCAGTTTCCTAATAGAGGACAATGAATATCCTCTATGGTTGGCAAAATATGTAAAACAGTAGAGCAGATTTTAGCAAAATTTTTCTATAAAGTACCAGAAAGTACATATGTTAGGCTTTGCAAGACAGTCTCTCAATTACTCAAAAGAAAAATTTAGCTATAGACAATATGTAAATAAATGAGCATAGTTCTGTTACAATAAAACTTTAATTACAAAAACAGGAATCAGGCCAGATTTGGCCAGAGGGTTGTAGCTTGCTGACCTTTGCACAAAACCAATGCTTGGCACATGTTAAGCTTACTAATATCATAGCTGCTACTATTTTCCTTGGAGAAATTTGCTTCCTGGTGAAAAAGTCAAGTTTTAGCCTTCTATAAAAACCTTTAATCATGTTCTCACTATAATGAGAACACATCTTGTCCATTTATATTAATTGGAATCAATACAAAATGAGCTGCCATGTGAGACTCACTACCTCAGAAGATTTCTCACCATTCCTCATTTATGTTTATCATCAGAAATAAAGTCAACAGGGTATTTTCTGGAATAATACAGTTTCCTGTCATTTCGACCATTCTGAAGCACAGAACTTAATTTGAAAAACCTGTAAGACACTATAACAAAAACGTGCTGATAGCAGCAGCCTGCTTGATATAAATGATTTTATTCATTTGAAAATCATTTATATTGAATGATGAACTATTAATTAATAATTATGTTAAATCCACACAATATTGAATGAAACCAAGGTACTAAACTACTGAATATGGAATAAATCACTCTCTTTCTTTCCTCTAGTATCACATTACTGCTTATACTGTAGTACCAAAAAAAAAAATTCCTAACTTTCAGAATTACTTAGAGATTTCTGACTAGCAACTCAAGGCATCAATGTCACTACTCAGACAATTTAGGGTGTCCTGGGGGTAAGACCAACAGCTAAATATTCTTGTTATGGTTCCTGGTGTGCTACTAAATTACAGGTATAATAACTTAACCACTTCTGATATTTGCTCTAGGAGCTAAAATAAATACTTGTTTAAGTGAATTTTAAAAAGCCACACTGCCTCCTTTTTGTATTAACTTTTGCAAGCAATTTTTTTTTTTTTTGGCAGGATTTTTCCAGAAGAATTAGCTGCTCTCCTTTGCCCACCTAGCCCCCAGTTTATTAGGTTTTCCAGATGCCTGTCTTCATCTGCAGGGCCTGGACCAGCAGCAGCTGTTGCAACCCAGGATGAGACAGGAAATTCTCAGGCTCATTAATGCTCTCAGACAACCATTGGTGCCGCCACTCGTTCTCTCGTTTCTGCTCTATCCGCTCAGCCCCAATACACTCCAGTTGATTTTAACTCTTGTCATGAACACCCTTGAACCAGTTGCTTCTTACAACACAGCCTGCCTAGTCTTCTGGATCCCGGGCTGACCTGGTTGCTGATTCCCATTGCTGCCCAGGTTCTCATTCAACAATACAGGAAACCACTTGAAAGAGGAGAATAGGGTCTTCTCTCACCCTGAAGTATCTTCCCCTTCTTTGGAAAGGTGTCATCTTTGTGGAGTGCCTGGTTTCATGCCACCTTGAGCTAAGGGCCTCATCTATGTCCCACAAGCAGGCTCAACTGCAGATTAAGATTCTCCTTTGGAGGGATACACTGTCAAATCCCCACTGGCAGTGAGTTCCTGCAAAACACCAGCTTGGAAGTGTCTGTACGATGTTCAGGCCAGGTCCTATATTTAGAGAAGGGTGACAGATTCTCCACTTTCTGGCAGTGTCGAAAGTAACTTGCTGCTTAAGTGTTATTATTCTTCACTTTCAATCCTTTAAAACATTTTATAAGCCTGGGCTCGCACATGGCTTTGCTTCTACATGGATGGAATGTCAAAATGTATAGATTCAGATCTAATTCTAAGAAGTTTGTATAAATCCCACACGCCTGCTGACAAATTAGGCTCATTTTTAAATGGATCAGATGCTTTTCTTTTCTTCTAACAAATTGCATTTTGTTCATTTTGTTCATTGGGTTGTGTATGTATGTGGGTCATGGCTGTTGGATATGAATGCCGCTTTCAGAGTAGAAAATACTTAGAAAAGCATAACTCTTGGTATTAAGGTAAACTTCTCTCTGAACAAGTTAGTGCTAATCAATCAATTGCTGCTGATATGACTGCATGAGAAGAAATGCTGACTTACCCAACAGCTTCATTTTCCCCTTCTCTGGTTTCTTGGAGAGGTGAATAGGCCTTTTTCCCCAGCATTCCACAGAAGACTGTGGCCTCAGAATTCTCCCCCCCCAAGGTACCTGATGCCATACTGCCCTTCTGTCCTAAGGGTGGTACATACCCTAGAGAGTACTCCGCTCACAGAAGACTCATATCTCCAGTACGCAGTACCAATTTCTTTTTTTTTTCTTTTTAACTATTTCTATAACTGCCAGGGCCACTTTTAAGACTCCAAGTCCCTACTCTTACCCAGCTGTCCATTGGTCAGGCTGCTATTGCTCAGACCAGTTCTGATTGTGACCATATCCAATGGGAAAAGACGGGACCATATGAGTCCTCACAGAACCCCTGACAACCAACTTTAACAGGAACGCAAATCTCAACTTGTTAAATTACAGATTTTGATTCAGTAGGTCAGGGGTTAAGACCAAGTTCTGCATTTCTAACCAGCTCTCAGATGACACCCAAGCTCTGGGTGTAGAAACTACGTTTTGGGCAACAAGGATTTAAACTACCCTGTGCACAATAACATCACACGTAGGCATTAGTGAGTTGAAAATCCTAGATAAACCTTCAAAATGGGATCTTCTCTGATTTAAATACATACTCCAGCGAAGAACCAAAGGTTCAGGTAACTGAGAAGTTCTGTAGATGGCATGAACCGCAAAGAGAATTTCTGATTCTGCCTCTATTCCCACAAACAACTATATAGTAAGAAATTGTGTCCTCACCTCAGTGAAATGTCTGCTGGAAGGCTGGTTGTCTTGATCCTCTCATCAGTGCTAACTAGACAGGATAGGATACTCTGACCCCCTTCTCTTTCCAGGATGACTCCCACTGGCATGGAGCAAACCCTTATTCTTGGTCAAATGCACTACCTGTCACTTCCAAAAATGACTCAAATAGGCCAGCATCTCTTCATAGTATCCATTCCTAGCACTAGTGATTTCCTGTGGCAGAGCTATCAGTGGCTATTCCTACAGAATCCTGGTATGTTTCCCACCTTTTCAGTTTGAACACCCCCAGATCTTTGGTGACCAGACATATTAAAAAATGTTCTCCTATCACCTTCAGAAAAGAGTTTAAACTATCACTATAAAACACACTTGGAATAATTAATGTTCCTTCTAATAATGATGATAGCAATGACTTCCATTTATTTTATACTTTCAATAGGCCAGAACTGTCCTAAGATTCTTACAGATTCACATGAATTATAACAAATCCTAATAAGGTGAGGCTGTTCCTATTCACAGCTATGGCAACCAAGGACACTGAAAAATTTGCCCCCACACAGTTGGCAAATGGCAGCTCTTGAGTTTGAGATCAAGTCCGACTGGTTCTGAAACTGTACTCTGAACTTCTATACTGCATCTCCAATGCTCCAGTCATTGTTTGGGAGAAAAAATGTATAACTCACACTGCCCTAAATCACCTGGCCAGCCCCATTTTCTTGTATCCTGGGGAAAAAAACCGATTCATGAAATTTTCTTTTCTTCAAACCAAATATTCAGACATTCAAAGATAGCAGATGACTGTTCCTAGCAATGAAAGAATTATTCTCTAGAGGACTTGTAAAAGTTTCATATTTATCTCTTCATCTGAGGAATAGAGGCACATATGCAAAACAATTCCCAGAACCTGCCCTGATATTTTGCAGTTTCTCAAAGTATTGCATTAAAGTAAACCCTCATGGTGTTCATAGCTCCTCATCTAAAAACTATTACAATTAAAAGCAATTTACAGTGTATATACAGGTCAAAACTTTGCCAAAACTGCCAAACCTCTAAAAAGAAAAACTGAATACACATTCTCCCCTTCTTTTGTATCTACCAAAACATTCAGGATAGTCTATACTGCAAAAGCTCTTGAGTGCAGAGCTGAATGAATGAATGCAGTATTTGCCTCTGTAGATTTGACCAATGTTAAAACCAAATAAAACAAACCAACAAAGCACAAGCACAATTTGGAATAATTTTTTTCTTTCAAACATGTTTCATGTCATGTATATCTGTCCATTCTAAAGTCCATGGTGCTTGTAAGGGTATATTTGGCATGACTAAAGAAAGCAGGTTCAAAGTAATTGAGAAAAGCAATTTAAATGACAGTGCTTGTTTGGGGTCATTGCCTTGCTAAGCTATGGGTGGCCACGTGCTCTTTGAACTATGGCCAGGCCATGTTTTCATAAGCTTTGGCCCCCTGCCCAACCTTGGAGAGGAAAATCCTCTCTCTCTCTCTCTCTCTCTCTCTCTCTCTCTCTCTCTCTCTCATAAATAAATAAATGACAGTGCTTGCTTTGATTCAAATTATTTCCAGAATATAGTCCATAAATTCCTATAACCTGATGAATATGTTAAAAGTAAAATGTTTCGTGACCTGCCTGGGCAGGCGAGACCTCATCTCTACAATAAATCAAAAAATCAGCCGGGCGTGGTAGCGTGAACCTGTAATTCTGGCTACTCGGAAGGCTGAGGCGGAAGGATCGCCGGAGCCCAGCAGGTCGAGGCTGTGGTGGCCGGGAGCGGCCACTGCACTCCAGTCTGTGCGACAGAGTGAGACTCCGACTCAAAAAAAAAAAAAAAAAAAGTAAAATGTTTTAAAAATCCTTCAAAGTCAGAGTAGGTGAGCGGGGTTTTGCTATGTGGCATCCACAAATGGTTTGAGGCTTTGAGCAAAGTCTGTACTGACTGAGGACATGCCCTTCAAAATATTTTCTTACCAAATTTCCTGTGGGCCTTATATTTTTTGCCTTTTGCCCCATTTTCACAAGAGGAGTGCAGAATGGTCTACACTTTGGCCTTCTGGGCAAGGAAGCCTGGCTCCCTCTCTACAAAATTATTGAATCAATGGCCAATGTTAACTTCACTAACCTTTCTGTAATGATATATGCCTTTATTTTATATAATGTTCTCTGAGGTTTTGACAACCTTTAAGACATTTCATTATGCCAGCACCATTGATCCCTTCAATAGCCTACTCATCAGCTGGTTCTGACTCTTTTCCTCTCTCCCTCTCTTCTTCTTTGTTTTTTCTCCATCTGCACTAACTTAATGAAGAAGCATTTCCATTCATGGATTTGCGGTCATATTGCTAAAGGCCATCAAATGCAGTCTTGTGTTTTTCAAAAGAAAATTTAAGGAGACATTTTTAAGTTACTCTTTTAGTTCTAAATAGACATAATGCTTGATTCTTAAGACAATTGCATTTCTAAGAGTCAAAAACTCAGTTTTTACTGTAAAATATATTCTTATTGCCTCATTTTACTTGAAAAAAATCAAAATCAAAATACATTTGGATTTTATTATGATTCTTAAAAAACCAACTTTCAAGTTAGTAGGGCATTTCTCCTCTCAGTCCTCATTTTACAAATTTATTTTTTAATTCATTTATTAATAGGACAGATCATGTTTAAATGAAGGTCAAGGGATAAGGATTTTACATTCTTGATATAGTACTCTATCCCATGTTTCCAAATATCCCCCAAATCACAACCTGATAGTTACTTGTTTGATTCCAACCATTAAATTTCCAAGTGTCCTTCAAAAGTCAGACAGTTATGAGAACCCAAAAGAGAATCGTCATAGAACCAGCTAAAAGAGTTTGTAGTTTTTCTCACACACAACTCCATCAGACACAAAATGAAATATATCCTTTTTTAAAGCTAAAGTTAGCAGAAATAGAATGTGTAGGAGTGTGTGGAGACTGCACAGAGTTTCCCAAATCACTGGAAGACCCTGAAGAAGGGAAACCCACTCAGGAAATTATCCACAGGCAGCCTGGCATACACAAGCCAACCCCAACGATTTCTTATCCTTTTCTGCCTCAATTCTACCCCAAGGACTAAGTCTCTCTTTCCACATAAATTTTGGTGCCTCCCAGCTCTCAGAGCATTACTCTTGCAAAAAAAAGTGGACCCAGATCATGGAGGATTTAAATTCTATTTTTCAAATAAGTAATAGAAATGAACTCTAGAATCTGCCCCACCAAAAGCTCCTATTATTTAAACTCTTTTTTCTCTTTTCAAAATACTAATTCTTTCTTATACATGCTTTTTTAAAGCTATGTTAAACACCACATTTTAGTTACACAGTTAAATGAGAGAATACAATCTACCTTCAGGGTCTTCTATACAATGTTAACATTAAATTCCAACTTCTAGACAAACCTACACTAACCTACATGTCTTTTCTCCTTTTCTTACCTCTATCTCTCTCATCCACTTCCACAATCCCCTAAAAACAAAACCAAACCAAAAAAAACCCTTCAATTCACTTTCTTCGGGTCTTTCAAAACCAGCAATTTCTCTTTTAACATGTTTTCCTGTCTGTTTACTTTCTAACTCCATAATCCCCATATCATTGGGTATGACTTTTGCTTATTTTTAACAATCTATTTTGAATATCTTTACCTATGTTGCAAACACTCTCGGTTCAGCACATCCTAAATATAATTTATTCTCTCCCCATCCCACTCCCTCCTCTGCAATTTCTCCTCTGTAGACACCATTACCCACACTGTCTCCTAAGCAGATGTCCCCAAATCATCCTTGACTCTGCTGCCTCCATGTAATCAATTACAAAGAACTCCTACTTTTAAAAATACCTTTAAAATAACCCCACATGATCTCCCTATCACCTTCGTGATAAAATGCATATAACAGCATAAACAACAAGGCCCTTGGGGGCTGATCTAACTCTTACAAACTACCATTTCCAGTCTTATTTCTGACCATCATCACCCATCGTAATAAGAGCAACTGCTAATATTCAGGGGTGCTTCCTCTGCTGCTACAAGCATGGCACTAAGTGATTTATGTGGATATTATTTCACTTAAGCCTCACAATGACCCTGTAATACTGTTGTTACATCCCTACTTTTCAAGTTAACCAAAGGACTCATAGAGAAAGTGCCACCCAAGCAGTTGACTCTGTGTTTTATACAATGTCCACCTCCAGGAGAGGTGCCACACTCACTCACATCGCTATAATTGTCACATCTGGCTAAATGTCCCTTGCCTCTCTATTCTAATGACAATTCTGCTTCTTTTCTCCAGACTTTGATAAGCAGTCCCAAGCCCCAGGCAGAGTTTTTACTTTATTTTTCTTTAATCATAGAGCATGTTTTAAAACATCTCTTTAGCATTTGTCTCAAACCAATGACAAAGATTAGCTTATCCATTATCCTCCACCCTGACTCTCAAGAAAAACTAAAAGTCCAAGGAACTGAGGTTGCCATGTACTGAGGCTGAGCCATGGAGGAGGGCAAAACTCTCTATAAACCTTCAAATGGAAAGAGCAAAGAGATTCTCAGTGGTATAAGAGGGGCTACTCTCCTCCCCTTTTCACTGTTTTCACCAGCATTTGTCAGAAAGGCAGAATCAGAATTGATGTGCAACACCACAGTTCATAGCAGAAGGGGAGGGAGACGGACTGGGGGAGTGTGGAAAACACTTGCCTGGGCCTTGTATTAAAAGAATTACAGGTAGATGGCCCTGCTTATCAGATTAGGAGAGAAGGTCAGATATACCAGGAGTAGACAGCCTATTTGGACCTAGTATTTATATGCTTTCCCTTTTCACTAGCTCTTAAAGGGCAAGGATCTGTCTTTGAAATCATTCCATCTCATTTATACCTGAATCTCTTTGCCTATAGGCCTCAAAGGATATTTTTTGAAAAAAAGAAAGAATGAACAAAAGAAAGGACAAAGAACAAACAAGGAGAAGCACCACTTGCAAAGAGCTATCTCCACTAAATTCATTGCTTAAGCAATTACAACTTGTAATGCCCTGTTACATCCACTATATTGGTAAGTAGAACTTAATGAGAAAAACCCATGTGGGTTAAATTATCATCAGTGGGAATTATTTTTGTCCTCAATTTTGGAGGTACAAAGGAGTTTTCCACTCAGGGATTTGAGGCAAAAAATGATTTCCCTAGAGGACTCCTTTGCAGAATCGCCATACACAGAGTATGATCCTCCAGAAGCGTGAAAAGAGATTGGCTGTGAGAACCAAAGCATCTACCAGTCAAAAAGCCATGACCCAACACACATGATCACCCACCTAAACTACCTCCTGACCCCATATTAAGAAATAATAATGACAATGATATAATAAAATTAAATAATGCCCTAATCAACAACTAATATAACTTTTCAACATTTTTCTTAATATCTCAGACTTAATTCTGCTTGGCGTGACAAAAGGTTTTAAAGTATAATAAAAAGAAATTTCCAGGGACCCTCATACCAATAATATTTTTTAAAGTAGCATTCTATAATCTAGTTTTCATTTTGCCATTGGAATTCCCCAGCAAACCCTGGCTCAAAGAATAAGAGGAGAAGTGTACAAAATATAAAAATATAATATAAAGAGAAAAATGTGTCCACAATCAAATATTTACAGCAGTGAAGAGGCAAACAAGTGAATAAATGTCTCCATGAGGGATGCCATAGCAATCTTCATACCTCTTGATGGATTTCCAGCACAGCAGAAGACTTCCTGACTGTGGTAACAGTGTGCAGCCTAGAGACAGGAGAAGAAAAATACAGTTTATATATACATATACACATATATACACATATACATGCATGTATACACATACACATCTATGTGTATTATATCAACCTCGACTACTATGAGGGTCATATACACAAGACTTGGATTAGAGAGATATGAAAAATAGTATTTCAATTTAGAATATTAAAAGTCAAGGAATCCTTTGAGCAGAGCTTTCTAAAGCACATCACTTATTTATGGCACAATCCCTCTGCCATGGTGAGTTTTCTGTTCTCTAGGACAACATCCATTGTACACGTACCTACCACTCAACTGGGCTCTGTGATTCACCTACTGAAAGAACATTCCTTGGAAAGACAGCACGGCAAGCTAATGCAGTCAAGGAGATTTAGTTACAACAGTAATGCCAAAGTTTGAGGTTTGGTGTTCCCTTATTTTGTTTGTTTGTTTACTAAGTACTAGGATAACAATGCTTCCATTCTTCACTGTACACCCCCCAGAATATTTTGAACATTTCTTCTCCATCTAAGATTGTCCCAGCATCTGAAGGCTCCTTCCTCTGTCACTGACCATATGTGGCCTTGCTGGTCTCTGTGTAGGTGAGGTCAAAGGTCTAGAACTCCACGAACTGCACTGCCAAGGTATCCTTCCTCAGTCTCTGGTTCATTGGCTTTCAATAATGACTGTATGAGAATCATCTGGAAGAAGTAAACAGTCAAGCAACTGAAGCTTAGGCCCAGTCCAGGTCAGTTAAAGCCAAATTTCTGCAGTCAGGATCCAAACAGTGGTCATTTATCAAAGTTCCCCAGGTGTCTCCGTTACACAGCCAGGGTGGAAATGCACTGTTTATAAAATATGGGGTGGGCTCTTCCTTTGATTCATCAGTTTCCACCAAAATCTCAGGGGACTCAACTGGGGAAGGTAGAGAGGGTGAGTTTAACTTTTCATGAACTGTTAAAATTATTTGTAGCTTTATTATTTGAATTCAAGACCCAAGACAGTCTTCCCTTATAAGCAAATACATTTCAGAGCTCATAAAAGGAAAGAACAATATCAATTAATCTGGTTTAATTTAATTGTTCTGGCAATACATTACCACTCTGAACTCTTCATATCACTTAACTCACTCCATGGGCCTCCACAGTATTCGCTTGCTTAGTTTCTTAATAACAACAGAGATAAACAAGATTTTGTTTTGTTTTGTTTTGCTTCTTTGTAAAGATAAAAAAGAAACCTCTGGTGGCCACTCTCTACCCTTCTGCTCTTCTCTGAAACATCTTCTAAAATCTGCAACTCAACACCTCTCTAGCATTCCTTCCCCAAAGATATTTCAACCCCTAGAACCCAAGGGTTCTTCACTGTTCATCACTACTGCCTGCTTTTCTCACTGAAAGCTGACACGCTAGAGTAAGGAAATAGCCCTCGCCCTCCTCCAGCAAAACAATTGCTATATTTCGTATAAATGGCTAATGGGGACAAGTGAACTGAGCTGTCTCTCGCCTGGCTGATTTTCCTAAAGGTTTCTGGCCCTAAGTCACTTTCCTCCACATAAATTTCCCTCTTTCCATTGTTGAGCACTGAATATTTATGCGCTGCTCACAGTTGTGAGTGAACGTACAGAACACAGAGCCAGTCTAAGGCAAAATTAGGAGGTAGGTGAAATTTGCTTGCGGCCATTCCTGTCAAATTCCCATCTCCTCCCGATGAAGAAGTGCCCCATTACATTCTCCCACAACTGCTCTATTAAAATTACTCTCTCAACCTGGGTTCATAATAAAGTATCAATAGCTGATGAGGGCATAGGGTTATTACTTCCAAAATAAATGTATTTTAGCTTTGGATTTAACTATTCAAAAGTGAAGGCATTAACCACCAAAAATTTGAAAAAAAAAAAACTGCTAACAATTGTCCCCAGACCTTCTTACACAACCATTGTGCTTAATTCTACAACTTTAGGAGATGGGTCATCATTCCAATCCTATGCTCTAAGTATTTAACTTGCCCAAAAATATAGAGCAATTGTAAATAGCGGTCTTAAACACTGGTTTTTCTATTTACAAATTGTGTATGTTTTCTCCTGTACCACAGCAACAATGACAATACCACCTTTTATTTGTACCTCTTTATCATCTTTTTCACTTGACTTTGGAAAGAAATCTAAATTTCAAAATATTTGCCAATCACATGAGCACAATGAAAGAACAAGACAAAACCCACATCTTCCCATAGCTAGTTCTACATTTTATCCACTGCCCCCTACTTACTCAAGGAAAGAGGTTGAACAATATCTAGACATGAAGTGAGTAAGAAAAGCGCTCAAACCCGGGACCTTCTTGACACTCTTCATCTTAGATTATGAATTCAGGTGCCTATTCCGCTTTTTGCTACTAAGATTGGCCCTGAGTGGACATGGAAGACCACCAGTTACTCCAAAGACTTTACTCATCCTGAGTCTTTTTTGTTTGTTTTCATTTTAGAGTTGTAGGGTACACGTGAGGATTTACTGCATAAGTAAGTTGCATGCAGGTGAGGTTTGAGCCTCTAGGGAGCTCTCTCTACCCTGATAGTAGACCTGGAACCAAGTGTGTTGCTGCGTGGCTCTTGTCTCTCTTTCCTCCCTCCCTCCCTCCTTTAGCAGTGTCCAGCGGCTGTTGTTCCCACCTTTGTGCTCATGTGACCAGAGATCAGGGCCTGCTGATCAGTAAGAACATGCAGTATTCAGTTCCTTCTTTCTGTGGTAGTTCACTAAATATGAGGGTCTCCAGTCTTTTAACCCTTTAGGAAAAATAGCGTTGGATTCCCACACTCTCTTGTTCAACATGTAGCCAAAACAGCATGAACAGGAGAACATAGTTTTGAAACTCAATAGACCTGAATTTATATCCCTACTCTGTTATTTTCTGTTTAAACATGGGCAGCTTACTTAACCTTAAACTTACTTTAATCTCAGTCTCCTCATCTGACAAAAACAAAAGAATAACACAGGGATCTTGTGAAAATAGAATAATATAACCTGGCACAGAGCGAAAATGTCATTTCCCCTTCCTGTGAGTGCCCAACTCCTATGCTCACATGAAGCAGTGATGCCATGTGAAACAGTATTCTTGTACCAAAATGGATTTGGTCCCAGAAAAAGAGGGTGAGAGCCATTGATACATAGTGGTTGTTCAAATACACAAAGCTCTGTATCTTAGGTTGCTCCAGAATCAAAAGCAGAATCACCTTTCTCACTGTCTATCCACATCATACAACCCCTACATATCCGATTACTTGATTTCAGAAATTTCATAAGGAGAAAATAAAGTTCTCCTTAACATTACTCCTAGGCGATGAGCTTTAACCCTAGGAAGACAGCACATCCAAGTGACTTGAACTCCATAGGATTTTGAAATAAAGAGATATACTTCTCACTTCTGAAATTTTACCTGAAGTCTTCCAGAGACTTCTTCTTGGTTGCTTTCAAACCACCAGTTTGGCAACAGGCAAATTTGTAATCAATGACCTGGTAGATGATGGGATTATACATCGCTGCCGATTTTGCAAGTAGGGTTGGCACCACAGAGAGCTGTATGGGGATGGAGTCTGGCCTTCCAAAAGCTGACCACACAGAGACCACCGCATAAGGAATCCAGGCAATCAGGAAGCCAGCACAAATCAACATCGCCACCTAATAGTGAGGGAAGGCCACAGAAAACAGAATCAAGAAAACCTGATAAAAGACAAGAGTCTGAAATGATGGGTATGGAGAAGAAGCAGGTCACCTCTTCACACCCATGTCTCTTATTTTTCAGTTTATCTTGTCCAGAGAAATCATTTCATATGGACTTCAGAAAAGTCCAACCAGAAGTGGTTACAATTCTTTATCCCATTTGCCACATCCTATCCATTCTCCACTCTAGAATTTGAATGTGCCCAATAACACAAACTATAAACCTATAACAGCCATTAGATTGTGCCTACATGGGACAAGAAATCAAATAAAAAGACATCTGTGCTCCTCAGCTTTCCAGACTTTTCAACACACGTTCATTTAAAAACTTGATGGAAAATATGTGCACCTTGATGAAATTTTAAACCATCCATATTAGCCTCAGGAAATTTAGAAACTCTACCATGGTTTGAAATTCTAATATGCATCTACAGAAATCTCTATTAAATATTATTTCTTTTGAGTTTTTCTCATGTTTGAGGCTCAGATAACAGCAATTCATTAGGTGTAAAGTAAAATAAAGTCATCAAGATTCAGCTAAAATGGCATAGCTGTATAAAACAAGACCTTTTCAGAAAACACTTTTCACTCTCACAAAATTATAATTACCTTAGGGGCTTTTTACTTTCAGACCAAAGAACAATTAGAAAACACCCTCATGAGCTTCTCACCATCTGCAATTCAGTTCCTTTAATAATATAGTCCTAATTAGTGCTGTGTAACGACTTACCTGATCCCTATACATCATCTCAGTTCAACTCAACAAACCCTTTATCACAAATGCTTTGTACAAGACACTATGCCAAGTGCTGTGGTATTCACTGAGTATAACTCAGGTATATAACTGAGGGTCTGATTTGTATCCCTCTCGAATACAAATAACGATAGTACAAAGCTGAATATGATTTAAGTGCCAGCTGGACAAATTTATATCCTATTGGGCAAATCTAGAAGGGTTTCATGGAGGATATGGCATATAACCTGCATCTTGTCAAGTACAAATAAATGACTAGTAGAGAGACCAGCACAAGTAAAGGCATAGATAGGAATGTAGGAGGTTTATACAGGAGCTAGTGAGCAACTCACTTCAGTATAAAAAAGCAACAAAGGGAGATAAAAAAAAGAAGATAGCATCCATGTATTCAGGAATTTGTATAAAATATTACTAAGCTTGCATTTAATTCTTTATGCTAGTAGGCTTTTGAGCAGGAAACATGATGACAGCTCTGCTTAGGAAGATTAACCTGTAGAATAAAGATGGAGCAGAAAAAAATAGGAGGTAAAAAGATTGTTGTTTATTCATTCAATTAACAAGCATTTTTTAGCATCTTCCATATGTTTTGTTTGGAAGATAAAGAAATAAGCAAAGCAGTCACATCTCTACCAACATAGAATTTCTACTCTTAGCAGGCCTGCTAAGGCAAGAGTCTAAACAAGAAATAAGATGGATCTTCCTCAGAATACTGAGACTGACAAGTGAAGTCAAAGATTTGGTTTTTATTTTAAACAAGATATTTCAAGCTCTAATTGAGAGAGTATACTAACCTCAAACTCTTATACCATTATCTACTAGAATATTTTTTCTGTAAAATAAATAATGAAACTATACATATCAGCCTTCTGAGCTGTAGACACCTGTTTTTGTTTGTTTGCCTTATTTTCATCTCCTCAGTTTACCACCTACCTTAGTATTCCCAGCAGCCCTCTACCTCCCAGGCTGTTTGATAGAGTTGACTTCATAGGCATCACATGACCCAGGTCTGATCAGAGTACACATGCCTCCAAATACAATAATAGGAACAGGAATCTGCACAAAACTCAAGTGATTGTGATTGGATCCATCTTTAGGATTTTATGAGAGAATTCAAGGAAAAGTTAACCTGCCTTTTATCTCTGAGTAAGGATGGAGCTATCTAAGGCTAGACATCACCTCCTCTTTTCCCATCCCCCAATTTAAGAAGTAAAACAATTTCCCAAATCAGGGTCACGACCTGTTATGTAAAGGATCAATGATAAGGAGTGAGACACAAAATGTTTTATTAAAAATAGTTAAAACAGCAATATCTGTGAATGCTTTTTTGGTTTAGATGTTTGATTGTATTTTTTTTTTATAGTCAGGTCATGGTATGCTTTCACGTGTGCTTTAGAAGTTTGCAGGGAATGGTCCACAGACCTCAGTCTACTTGACCTGTGGAACAGTTTGCTTTTGGGGTGTGTTTGCCCTGGGAACCCACCTTTTGTGGGACATATAGGAATGAAATACGGAAAATCTGCTCTAAATTTTCAGATTCTAAAACTCCACTGAGGGCAATCCACCTCATTTGAGTGCCAGGCTTAACAGAAGAACACAACTCACCACCACACTGTATACCCATGTAATCAACACGCACGTATACCCCTAAAATAAAAAATAGTAATAAAATAAAATTCCGCCCAACAATTTCAAGGTTTGTCTCTGAAAATTAGCTGCAGCGGAGACCAATCTTAACAATATCTGTGTTGTTCCATTTTACAGAGGATATAAAACCCCAAGATAGGCATCAAGAGAGCCCGGACCTCCTGCATGTCCTGCAGACTTGCCTTAGGGTCCTGAGCCCAACTCTTACCTATCCTAGCCGTTATAAACTGCTGAGGTCTAATGCACACATGCAGCTCTCCCACTGAACCTGGGTTTCCATCTTTCTACAGAAACTTACCCAGGGGAAATTTTTATTTGGTTTAGTCCAAGTGACTTCTGTTTGTAAGTGGAATAGATGCCTCAAAGCTCACAGTGAGGGCCTTCTTTTTCTAAACCCCCAAGTAAACACTAACTATATAAATAAAGCTTGCTTTAGCAGATGTCTGGGGACTTAATATAGCACCATCTTTGCTTCTTTGGTGAGTCATATGATGAGTTCACAGTATCTCAAAAGCCATTTTCTGTGTCTCAGCCAAAGTCATTGACAAAAAATAGATCAGCACTTAGTCCATAATATTTTCTACATTTTACATGTCTTCTGCTTTTAGAGGAGTGTGCAACTGGGAAACAGGAAACACTTAAAACATTTGCATTATGTTATCCTTTTTAAAAGAACATAGAAGAATTAAATATACTTCAGTTTTATAAACACATAGCAAATGAATCATTGGGATTAGAATAAAGCTAAATATTTTAAGTTGAAAGACTAGAAGTTGAGTTTAGAGCAGAAAGAGGGATGGGATAAAAAGCTGGCCTAAAGGGTACAGTCAAATGTTATTTATGTTTTTGAAGTAAATATAAAATTAATATGAGGCCTGTTTATTTTCCATAACCTTTTCATTTTAAAATATACTCCACAAAATATTGAACATTTAAATATTAAAACTATTTTCAGGTACATGCCACAAAAGTTTTCAAAATTTTCATGTTATCCTCTATTTTTTCAGAACTTTCTCCTCAGCTTGGAATATGTTTAATCTTTCCACCAGTCCATTTCTCACTTTCCTCAATTCTAAGTGTGTTCTCATTTCTATTTTCCAAAATTTGTATCCCAGATATCCTTAAACCAGTTCTAACACAGGCTCCTGTACCTGTCAACCTTTCTGAAGTTAGTTGTTTATTTTTTAATGGCTTCACTTTTTCACTGCCTTTTGGGTCACTGGAAAAGCAGCAAAACTTCAAATCCTAAATTAGACAGTTTTGTGGGAGGAAATTCACAGAGTACGTGTTTAGCTTCTACAAAAGAATCACACATCTGCAACCCAGTTCATTTTAAGAACATCTTGCTGCAGAGGACCAAGGGATATAGGCACTTTCCAGTTCTAGTTCAAGCTGCCATTGTGTAACGAAAGGATATCATTCACAATTGCTCAATTCCAGCAAATTAACCAATTAAAGCAATAATAGAATAATATGATTGAAAGTAAATTCTCCAAGTTTTGTATATATACATATATATACACACACGGTTGTGCCTTTGGGTGCAATTTCTCTAAATCATGCCAGTAGAAAAGATTTCAAAGAATGGAATTCCTGTCCTCTTAATTTGCAGAAGTGGTGTGCAACAATGGAAAAGTCACTGGCATTGATACTCTGGGTAACTCCATGATATCAGTCATGGTTCAGCTCCACCGACCAATGTGGGTGGGGCAGAATCCCAGATTCTCTAGGAAACACCATTTTAGAAGGGGTTCCTCATTCCTCTCACAAGGCTTCTTTGCCCAGGTATGAACAAAACTTCAGCTAACATTTGAAGTTGCATGCCACCTTGAAAAATGCAGTAGATGAGAAGATGACACAGAATTGATGTAAGTAAAGGCTGGAAAGGAGGGCCAAAGAGATGGAATAAATTCCCCCTTCAGTAACAAGATTGAATCACATTACAGCACCAGTTAGACTGTGATAGCAAAGATATGTTAGTGACTGGGGTGTGATAGCAGTTACCAGGAAAGATAACCATATCTATGTATTGAGAGAAGAGGAAAGCAGAGGGACCTACCTGCTTCAGGAGAGCACACAATTGACAAGCACAGAAGGATGATAAGATTTGACTTTTCTATCTTGGGTCCAGCTAGCAAGTTAATGGATTTACTCCCCATCGATGACAACCTTCATTGGCCCTCAATTCATATATATATGCACACACACACATATATGTGTTAGACTTAGTTTTCATACTACCTTATAAGAAATTAGGTAATTAACAACTTTTAGGATGCCTAGCTTGAATTTCTTCCTTCCTTCTATTTTATCCATAGGATGACAATTAAGGCCAACTGTCCTAGACCCTCCTCCATAAACTTGAAAAGAAAAAATTGTCTGAGATCTTTGGTGTACCTGCCATATGTTAACCCTGGTTGTGATCCAAGCAAAAAATATGAATCCATACTTACTAAAAACAAAAAGTAAAAGAAGAAGTCCATACTTCCTAGTTGCAATTTTCTCAAATCTTAAAATACCGCTACCCTATAAACAAGCAAAAGCTGCAATTGAAGAGAGGAGGCAAATTAGGTCATGTCACTCTACACAACTGTGTTTTGGGGTTTTGGTCCAAAACTGAACACAATATTCCCCAATGAGGCACTGGCTGGTTTAAAGAACAGAAAATCATTTACAAGTATCGGGTTCAACAAAACAAGGGCAACTTCACTGTTCGTTACAGATGAACCAAGGCCCTTGAGGTGGGGTGGTAATATTGCTTGGAGGAGAACAAATAGTCAGATTAAGAGACCAAGTGGCTTTAGTAGTAAGGGGTATTTCCATAGACCTTTAAATAATTGAGCCAGCCAGGCTCAGTGGCTCAGCCTGTAATCCCGCACCTTTGGGAAGCTGAGGTGAGTGGATTGCCTGAGCCCGCGGGTTCGAGACCCGCCTGGGCAGGCGAGACCTCATCTCTACAATAAATCAAAAAATTAGCCGGGCGTGGTAGCGCGCATCTGTAGTTCCAGCTACTTGGAAGGCTGAGGTGGAAAGGAAAGATCGCCTGAGCCCCAGCAGGTCGAGGCTGCAGTGGCCGGGAGCGGCCACTGCACTCCAGTCTGGGCGACAGAGTGAGACTCCAACTCAAAAAAATAAAAAAATAATAATAATTGAGCCAATCTAGCCATTTTCACAGAACCTCAGAGTTTTAGAAGGTGACTGATATATCACTTAATTTCCTTCCTTCACTTCCTTTCACAGATGAGAAAACTAAGGTCCAAAGAAATTAGATGGTTAGTCCTAGATGAATTAATCAAGATTCTCAATTGCAAGCAACAGAGATTGCCTTTGGCTGAGTAAGGCAGAAAAGGAATTAATTTAAAGAATATTAGTCAACATAGAGCAACATCTCTGGGAATGCTGCACTTAGAATTGAGACCAAGCAGACAAAAATGATACCCAAACTACAATAGTGAACTGGTTCTGATGCAGAAACCACTGCTGCTGTAGCCACGGTCTTGGGATAGAACTCCTTGCCCCTTGACCTGATGTCACTAGTTGCTGAGACAAGCCAATGACTGGTATTTCAGTCCATAGCTGTGCTCTAGTTGCAGAAAAATCTTGGGAAATGATTGACTAATAGTTTTGGTGTCTTTTTTTTTTTTTTTGAGACAAGGTCTCACTCTGTCACCCAGGCTGTAGTGCAGTGACACAATCACAACTCACTGCAGCCTTGACCTCATGGGCTCAAGTGATCCTCCTGCCTCAGCCTCCCATGTAGCTGGAACTATAGGTGTACACCACCACACCCAGCTAATTTTTCTTTTCTTTTCTTTTCTTTTTTTTTTTTAGAGATGGAGTCTTGCTTTGTTGCCCAGTCTGGTCTCAAAAATTCCTGGGCTCAAGCAATTCTCCCACCTCAACCTCCCAAAGTACTGGGGTTGCAGGAGAGAGTCATCATGTGTGGTCCTTTGAGTGTCTTCTAAATTAAGAGGCACCTTGTTCCTCCTCCAACTCCCAGCAGAGCACAAAATATTGAAAATTCCTCAGACACAGAAGGGGCTCAGCCACTGGTAGCCAACATAAATAACAAATACAGACTATGTGACACCCACCTCTCAGTGAGCTACTTGCAAAATTGGAATTGGCTTCTAGTTTGAATTTTGTTTTCATAATTAAGTGGGCTTGAACTAATTATTCCTTCCTTCAGCAAATATATATTAAGCACTTACCATGTATGAGGCATTGTGTTAGGTCCTGGGGACACAAAGAGAACAAAAAGACAAGGTTGTTCTCCCCTGAGACTTTACTGAGCGGTGGTAAAGACAGATGTTGAAAGAATAACCACAAAAATAAGTATGAAATTGTAAATTAATTAAAAACCGTGACAAGCACCAAGAAGAAAATGTAAAGGTTGCAATAAAACATTATAATAGGAAAACTTGAATTCAGTTTTGGAAATGCTTTTCTGAGAAGTGACATTTAAACCGGGCTTGGTGGCTCAACCTGTAATCCCGCGCCTTGGGAGGCTGAGGTGAGTGGTTTGCCTGAGCCTGCGGGTTCGAGACCCGCCTAGGCAACTTGGTGAGACCTCATCTCTACAATAAATCAAAAAAAATTAGCCGAGCGTGGTAGTGCACGCCTGTAGTTCCAGCTACTTGGAAGGCTGAGGTGGAAGGATTGCCAGAGCCCAGCAGATCGAAGCTGCGGTGGCCGGGAGCGGCCACTGCATTCCAGTCTGGGGAACAGAGTGAGACTCCAACTCAAAAAAAAAAAAAAAAGAGAGAAGTGACATTTAAACAAAGAACAGGGGGGCATAATTAATTAATTGTTTGTTTTTCAAACAAAACAGCTCAGTATTCCCACAAACTACACTTAGAGTCCATACCGGAGGCCCTCTGACACTGATTGCTCAATATAAATAGCATTTAATGAGTTATAAAGAAGAGGAGTCATTTAAGGGAAACAGAGCTTTATGTTGAACAGTTTTTAAAAGATTTCACATTCAGTGTGAAAGAGGAATGTGAAACAAAATGCCCCGTCAGGTATAAAAGGAACAGAGGCACTGAAGTCAGAGATCAAGGTAATCTCTTAACGTTCACCAAAGTAGCTAGATTAACTTCGTTTTTTTTTATGTGTTTATTCAAATTATCTTAATAGAGTTCAAAGCAAAAAGGTTCCACAGAACTTGCCCTCACCTCACTTACTACCTGGCAAAGCAGAGTTACAAACATGTGATTCAGTATACCACAACAAGCATCACTACAGGTAATGTGCCAGTGATTTGATGGCCCATAGCAAGGGGACTTAACACTAACCAGGGGAAATTCAGAAGGCTTTCTGGTATAAATAAAGGACACTAAGAGGAATCCAGGTGTCCACAGGATCTAAATACTAACTGTAGGCCTGGAACTCTCTAGATGATCCATGTGTACTAAATGAAATACCAACTTGCAGACATAATAATTTCTGGAAAAATAATTCATGCTTCTGGAATTGCCTTCCTGTCACTCTACCATCCCCCTCATTAAATCAACAGTAAAAATTTTCGCAGCCGGGCTCGGTGGCTCAGCCTGTAATCCCGCGCCTTTGGGAGGCTGAGGTAAGTGGATTGCCTGAGCACGCGGGTTCGAGACCCGCCTGGGCAGCAGGACCTCATCTCTACAATAAATCAAAAAATCAGCCGGGCGTGGTAGCGCATGCCTGTAATTCCGGCTACTTGGAAGGCTGAGGCAGAAGGATCGCCGGAGCCCAGCAGGTCGAGGCTGCGTTGGCTGGGAGCAGCCACTGCACTCCAGTCTGGGCGACAGAGTGAGACCCCAACTCAATAAAAAAAAAAAAAAAAGTTCGCTACAGTGTGTGGAGATTTTTACAAGCAGAAATACCCAAAGAAGTAAAGCATTCATTTCTGAGTTTCAAAAGGGAAATTTGAAACTTAGAGGGAAGAAAATAGTTATAAGAAAAGGGTTTTGAATGGGGGGGGATGACTTTCCATATTTATAGCCAGAGGCCTAAGGGAATCAGGACATTAAGATTACTAGGTGAACAATTTAGAGAATGCACATGGAAAAGCCAGTTTTTCTACTCCAGAGTAGTAAAGGGCCCACAGTCCAAGGGCAAGGGAAGACATCAGAGGAGCCAGTGACTGACCTTGAGCAGGTATCTTTAACCTACCCCACTGAGCTAAGCACAAGGGCCAGGAATGGGGAAGAATAACAGAAACCTTAATCGTTTGGAGATATGGAAGCAGAAGTCTTGTGCCTTCCGACCCAGGGACCCAACCAAGCATCCAACATTCTCCTGATGGGTTCCAGTAGAAAAATGGGAAAGCAATTTGCAGTGTCCATGTGCCTAAAAAGGCCTTGTAGTTGGAATAAGGAAGAGGCAAAGTGACCCATGACAACTGTAACTGAGACCAGAGGAATCCTAAATATCTCAGCAATGCCAGGGTCAATGAATGACAACAACCGATCAGGAAACCACACCCACCAGCATCAGGTAGCACCATGATATTATGGAAACCTCCCTGAAATTTTAGGTAGCCCGGGGAAAAGGAGGGAAATCCCTGATTCAACAGAATTTATCCTCATTGTTCAACATGAAATTTGTTTTGCAAGGTCAAATTCAGGCATAGAAACAAGATTATATTGAGTCAGAAAAATAAAATATAGTTAGTCAAAGAGAGAGAGAGTGAGCACACCTGTTTGTAGTCTGTGAAATTTCAGGTATCTACAAAAGAAGCAAAACCATCATTTTTTAATTAATTAGAGGAAAGCTACAAAGAAAAGAAAGGTTTGTAGACGGAATGCCAATTTTTAGCTTGACAAAAATCAGGCCAACAGAATGCAGGCTTTTATAATAACTCAGCTAGAAATAATTAGAGTACACATAAAACAAAGTGATTTTGATCCTTGAATCCAGGAAGGTAGCCTTTAAGTAATAAGCTTTTAGACCAGGCTATTCTGAAGATCAGAAGCACCAAGTGAATAAGCAAATTGACAATTCTGAGCAGTAGTTAAATGAGAGGAAAGGCTTCTAAACTATGAAAAGGACCAGTGAAAGGTTATTTCCACTTATTCTCACTCAATAGGAAAAATCAAGGTCAAAATTGAGTAGTAATTGAAAATTTAGTACAGAAGTTATCACAAAACTTGTGTTTAACTTTGACTTAAGCTTTTTGCACAAGTAATAATAATTAGAAACATTTCATATTTAGGTTATTTTAATGTAGGTTTCATATATACAAATGAAATATAGATATATTGTATAATATTACATATTATATGATAAAATGTCATTTAGCATATAAGTTAAAAGAATATAAATTACATATAACAAAATTATATGTATGTATGCCTATATTTTATTTAACATTTCTTTGGTTAAGAAATATAGACATATAGTATAATACTACTTATTATATGATCTAATGTCATTTAGTATATACGTTGAAAGAATATAAATATATATGTAATGAAATTATGCATATGCATGACTATACTTCATTAACATTTCTTTGGTTAATCTGATCTAAAATGAGCCTAGCTATTTGAACTACACCATCCAAGTCAAGCAGAATAAGTACAAACCAAATTAAATGGTGTATGCTGAGCTATACCTCATAATATTAAATGAATTTCAGAAATATTGACTAAATAAGCTGCTCACCCCTCAAGAAAACATACAGAACAAGATGATAGAATGTGAGTGAGTGGAGTTAAACAATTCAACTAATAAAAGCAAACACGATGAGTAACAAACTGGGAGAAATTGGAGATGGTCTCATGGGAATCTGGACCCAGACCCAGAGTCATTGAGCAAGATCAACAAAGTGTCTCAAGGCCAATAACATAGTTGTGGAATGGCAAACAGAGAGATGAGGGAATGGTGAGAAAAAAGCAAATCATTAGACTTCACAGCAACTTTATGATATGTCAAACTACAAGGCTGTCAGGTAAACTTCAACCCACACACCACTGTGATGAACATCGCATTGTTTCTCTGGACACACTTCTTCCATAAATGATTGAGAAGGAAAATTTTCACTATCAGTGCATTTGTCCATTTCCTAAAATGGTACCTGGTACAGAGTAGGATTTGTACTAAATGTAATTAGAACTTAATTGGGATTTATTTACTTACATTAAATTTATTTCTTAAGAATTACAGATAAGAGCTAAAGGGAGAGCTAGAAATGAGGAACCCAATTCATAATGCTGTATTTTATGCAATATCTTCCTACTTTACAGCCAATTATAAGACAGAAGTAGATCATAATTCCTGATTCTGCATTTTGATCCAAGAACTGCTCTGTTATGAAGTTATCAGTACAGATTTAGAGTAATGAAAATGACTCTCAAAGCTTCTTCTACTCAGCATGTAGAGTTTAGGGTATAAAAATGAACCGGAGGCATCAAGAATCTTTAGTTCACATTAAAGAATTAAGGAATCTTCGCACAATTCCAAACATTCTGCAACTTGAAGAGAGGACTATTCCTAGGATCAAGGCCATCTCTGGTTTGAGAGGAACTCAGTTGCTGTGGGTCCCTGAGACTAGTAGTCTCTAAAGTGGGCCATGAGGACACTTGAGGGTGGGATATTGATCAGTGTGCTTGATTCAGACACAGGAAGAAATTATTAGAACTTAAATCTACATTTATTTTTATCTTTAAAATCTGAGGCAGAAATTAGGGTGTGCTAATGTTTAATACACAGTTTGATGATATTACCTGTATGTCATTTCTATTGAGGGTACATGTTGGAAAGTATTTTTTCAACATAGGGGTGAGATATGTGAAAGCATGAAGACTACTGCTTTAAACTTGACCAGGGATTCTTAAAAGGCATAAGGGTAAAGGAGAAACCCGGTTCCTTTAATACCTACCATGTAAAAGGTGACAACATGCTTTATCTCCTTGATTTTCCACCATAACCCATTGAGATAGATGTTACTATTCCTGTTACACAATAAGGAAATAGGGATTCAAAAAAGCCAAGAGTCTAGCCCTGGGTCACAAACTTGGCAAGTGCCAGTGATAGAATTAAAATTCTGGTCTGTTGTCAGATTGTATGTTCTTTCCTTACACCACAATATCTAAAGAACTGCCAACTCTGAAACTAGCATTATTAAGGGATTCAACCCTGCAGAAATTGCTCTTGTGTGAACACAAGCTTCCCATGGGAAACAATGTATGGCAAATTCTTACCCTGTAATAGTTTGAGTAGTAGAATGTCCCTAAGGATGTCCCAAAGTCCATGCAAAACAGTTAATACTGTGAGGCATTATATGAGTCATACAAGTTATTCTTATACTGAAATAATTATTAAGAATCATTAATACCCTACTCAATAGAGATAAAATCCCCCAAAGAATCCATTGTATAAATTTGGTAGATACTAAAAATCCGTGTGTGTGTGTGTGTGTGTGTGTGTGTGTGTGTGTGTGTGTGCAGGAAACAGAGAGAAAGTGAAGGGACAGAGGAGAAAGATACTGCAAAGGCCCAGATAAGCAATAACAAAGTTTAGAAGTTCTTTTTTTTTTCTTTTTTTTTTTTTTTGAGTTGGAGTCTCACTCTGTTACCCAGACTGGAGTTCAGAGGCTGCTCCCGGCCACCACAGCCTCGACCTGCTGGGATCTGGTTATCCACCTCAGCCTTCCAAGTAGCCAGAATTACAGGCATGAGCTACCATGCCTGGCTAATTTTTTTGATTTATTGTAGAGGTGAGTGGATTGCCTGAGCCCACGGGTTCGAGACCCACCTGGGCAGGCGAGTCTTAAAGAATGGAGATTCTAAGTTCTCCTAATCTCTAATATCCCCTATCCTTTTTGCCCTGCGAAGTCTTAAGTGATCAGAAAACATTTGTGTAAATTATAGTACAGTTACCTTGGTCAGTTTCATTTCCAGCACATGGCTACTATGGATCCGACTGTCGAAATGAGCTACTTCTTTGGAAGAGGACTTAACCTTGGCAATGATCTTTACGTAGGAGAACACGATCACAGCCGTTGGGAGCAAGAGGCAGAAGAAGAGGATGTTCAGGATGAAAACCTGGCCCCCTACCGAGGCCTGGGCCAGCCACCAGTCCAGAGTGCACGAGGTTCCGAAGGGCTCAGGTGCGTAGTCCCCCAGACCTACCAAGGGCATGGTAGTCCAGAAGGAAGCATAGGCCCAGATGGCTGCCAGGCAGATGTAGGCGTGCTTTCTTTTCAGCCAAACCCCTGGAGGCGGAAGAAAAGCATTACCCGGATGTAATCTGCCCTACACCCAAATACCTCCCCTCGATCTGTCAAATTCCACCTCCAAAGATTTATTCCATTGAATTCTGGGAAACATGGGCAGATAACTGAAGCCTGAGGGAGAGTGCAGTAAAAGGGGAAAAGTTCCAGAGCTTGGGCCTTTCTCCAGGAGAACACAATCTGAAGAGATTTCACAGGGAAGGTTTTCTCTAGGCATCTGGGAGCTTTGGAAGGGAGAAGTGACAAAAGCTGGGAAAAGGGTACAGTGAAGAGATGAGAGGATGCTGAAGACAATGGAGGATTGTGGGAAAACATCTCAAAAACATGTGTTACTGAGTCATCCAAGGGAGAATCCTTCTTGGGAGGTGAGAAATCACAAAGCATTGCTTGTGTCTTTAAAACACTCTTCTTCCTAAAAGCATTTGTGTCTCTAATCTCATGTGTCTTCCTAAGAACTTGTTGAGGGGGTGTGGGTGGCTTATGATCATGACACTACGGTGTGAGGTTAAAGTGGTTGACTGTGCCTGGTGATTTGTGAAACCGATTTAGAATCTTCAGCCATTATTCACACACAACAGTCACGCTCACACAGCCCATGGCAGGAGAGGCAGAGAATCTAGGAAGGTTGCATCATGTTCTGCAAAAGTAATTCAGTGAAGATATTTTCAGGAAGGCAAAAAAATGAACTCTGTTTTTCAGCACTAGTTTCTGTTAACCAAAAGAGAATTCCAAGAGGAAGAAATAGTGCAGTCATCCATGAAAAGCTATAAAGCACTGGCGATCATTTCCCGAAGTTCAGCACAACCACCAAAGACAGATCAGCGTGATTTAGTGCAGCAGCCTCCTTAGGTAATTACCTTCACACCTCACTCATCACCTCCAACGAAGAGAACCAGGGAAGAGACTCCTTTCTGCTTTGGTTTTGTAGTAGCAAAGAAGAAATGTCAAAATATTTTCCATAAAAGCCAAATTATTTCTTCAACATACACTCGGGGCCTGCCTCTGCTTACTGTGTGTGAGGTTTGAGATGTCAGTCAGGCCTAATTCTTCTTCGTCTAGTATTTGTTCATGTAACCTTTCTAGATATTCAATGTTCTTATCAGTAAGGAAGAGGAAATAGAAGCATATTGCTTGCAGGTTTTGATATGGGTTAAGTAAAATATGTAAGGGGCCTGCTTTGCAAACTAGGAAGCACAACATCAATGTGAATTTTTACTTCTGTGTAAGTGTATCTCATCTAGCGCTAACAAAAAATAAAACAGATGATTTCTATACTCTCTTGTCTCCATTTTTTCAAATACCTGGCATTTTGTATCATGAAATGTAAACTTCTCAAACCCAGCCAGATAGGGGTAGCTTGTAGCCACAATATATGTCAGCTCTTGATTATCCATTATAGTGGATAAAACATTGGCACGGGTAGTCACATATATTCATGGGAATGTGCATAGGCATACGTATAAGCATTTATGGTTAGGATTACTTGTGAGGTGTTTTATACTTACATTCGAGTATGGTGAAAGGCTGTCAAGTACAGGAGGGAGTAGATTAGTAGATTGGTTCTGTGTTGCTCCAGAAGTCAGAACTAGGACCAATGGGTGGAGGTTACTGGGAGGCAGTTTTGTCTCAATATAAGGAATAACATTGTAACAATGAGAGCAGACCAATCAGAGAATGGGCTGCCTTGTGCAGTAGTAAGCTCCCCGTCACTGGTCACTGGAATTATTCAAGAAGAGGCCAAAGGGTCGTCTCTCAGGAATGCCTTAAAACAGTTTACCACGTTACATGGGAGATAGGGGTGTATGTCCCCAAGTGACCTTCTAATTCCAACATTCTAGGAAGCTGTGTGGAGGGTTTAATAGTGCATCAGATAAAAGGATGAAGCCATACTACTGAGGTTCACCCTTAGAAAAAGCTGGAAAATATACAGTTCCCATATGGTGTTATGCCTTGCAATGATTCTGGCAGTGGGCAACATCATTTCTTTAATTGACACAAAGCCTAAACTCAAGAAAATATTTTAAAACAGAGGCATCAAGGTTTAGTATTCCTCAAATACTCTCAAGAAGTTAAACTTTGTTTGCTTTCTTATCTATAAAATCTGTAGTTAAAATCTATTTAGTATGACAAAAAATAAGTCTATAAAAAGAATTAGACTATGATGTCATCCAGAATATGTATAATTGTATTTTTTTAATCTTATTGGAAATTTTGATTCAAGCTATTTCTATTGGAAGTTTTAAATGTTTAAAAAAGGAGATGCAAATTTTAAAAATGAGTACTGAATCATGAAGAGGTTGGTTCACGTCCCTCCCCCATGCATGGTTTCCTTGGAGTTTGGGGATTGTAAACTTTTAAAATAAAAAGGAAAATACTACCACATTGAGAGTGTCAGGTCAACTTGATTTTTTTCCACCTCAATCTCTAGGTCAAACTCTGACCCCATAGTTTGTCATCTGTCTCAACCACTCTAATTGACAAATTAACCGTCAAAGCAGCTTTATACAGAGAACGTCAGTATTACTCCTTGGTTGTACCTGGTTCTAGATATGAGATATAAAGGCCCAAGTACATCCCTTTCAGGTTCAATAAATTCCCAGAGCCCCAAGAAGTAAAAATTCTAAAAATTATATGAGATCATGGTCAAATAATTTAAAATAATTTTTAGAATTTTTGCTTCTTGGGGCTCTGGGAATTTATTGAACCTGAAATGGATGTACTTGGGCCTTTATATATATACACACATATTTATATATATAAATATATATATACTTATATATATACATGTAGATAAGGCTCTGAAAACTTATTTTCTGCTTATTTTCTGCTGGCTCACCCTCACCAATTCTCTTAGTCACTCACCTTTCTACCTACCAATATGATAAAAAAAATGTTGAGTGATATTTCTATATGTGTTCTTTCGTGCAGGAAGAGCTACAGGAAACTTGGAGATGAACTCTCTAACTTGGAAGTAAACTTTTTGGAATTCCTGTTCTCTGAAATCATAGGGAGCCTGAGTCCTGAGAGAGAATCATAAACAGCTTTTCTTAGAATTACACTTCCTATGTGGGGAATCAGCCAAACACCTTGGAACTAACATCCTTTCGATGCATCTTATTTCTTTTCTTTGCATGGCAAAACATGATGGAGGCTTACACACTTGATATAAGAAAATGATACTTTTTAAAAGCACTGTAACCAAACTCCAGGCATGACCTATAAAAGTAGTATTAAAAGAAACTTACTTTGACATAGATTAAAATCCTTAAACATACATTAGAACACGATAGGCTATACATAAAAATACTCTTGATCTCTGAGGTTATTAATAATATTCATTTATTACCTGTGTAAAATATGTACAGATCTGACACTCAATGCACCTAGCTTTGAATATCAGGGAATGAGAAACCTGCCAACTTACCATAAGATAAATAGCAGATTTTCAAGTATCGATCCAGGCTGACAGCAGTCATGGTGATAAGGCTTCCACAGCCAAAGAAAAATCCAGCCCATCCATACCAGCGGCAGCCAATCCAGCCAAACACCCAGCGGTGACAGAAGCAAGAGATGATGGTGAACGGTTTGCCTATAACTAGAGCACCAAGAACCTCCAGTGAAAATTTCCCACCTACCTTAATTCACCTGGCCCCTCCTCCCCTGAAGCACAGGGCACATGTGAATGCACACACATACCATTGATTGCACAGACTGTCTAGATTGATACAATTTTGGCAATTATCGTTGGATAAACTGAGTCTGAAACTACCCAGAGAGGTTTTCAGTCATTCCAATAGCCAATGACAGTGAAAGGATATAGGAGAAAATTTTAGAAGTAATTATTACTATAAAGAACTGTCTCAAAGAAACCTGGCTTCAGGAAATACAGGAGATGTGACAATAATCTGGTCAATGTTAATGTCTCATTGAGGCCACTCATTTGAAAATCAAGAGAAAGGGGCAATGTATCCACAGTGAAATATCTGAGAGAAGATTTCCTCTTCAAGAATAATTTTCTACACTGATTTCCTCCCTACAGTGCCCAAGACTCCATATTTTTTCTCCCTCCAATATTAGACATTCAAGTATGAGGATCAAAAGGTATTAATAGAATACAGTTTTTGAACAATGCACTTCCACATTCAGTCAACTTCAGAAACTTCATTCAGAAATTGAGGTTCTGCAGAGCAACGATCCAATGAGTTGGACTCCAAAAATAAAGATAAAAATAAACGAAAGTATTTACATAATCAAATACAACTGGGCAAAGTTACCTGCTAAACACAATTCTTGGCAGTCAAAATTCAGGGCTCTAAAAATTTCCGAAAGTCAGAAGAGTAACTAACTCTGTGTGCTATGGAATTTTCCAAACCTATTCCACCACAGAACCTTGCATACATTACATTAATTATCCTTTAGAAAATGCTGCTCTATGAAGGACAAAACATGGTCTCATTTGAATAGGAAGAATTTTTAAAACTAAGATATCTGTCCTGAACTAAATTGTAATTAGTCGTAAGGAATCCTTACCAGTGTGTGTAACATACATACATCCTATCAGAATAGCTGCCCAAGTCAGATAATTCAAAGATGAATTATCTGGTGATATATTTCTACATATGCTCATGCTCTACCATTAATTACAGTTTTTAGTTCACTTGATTTATTTTTCTTCTTGTATTACCGTTTCTAGGATTTTCAGTACAATGTTGAGTAGCAGTGATAATAGCAGCCATCTGTGTCTTGTGGCTAGCTTTGTTTTATTTTATTTTATTTTATTTTATTTATTTTGAGTTGGAGTCTCACTCCGTCACCCAGGCTGGAGTGTAGTGGCATACTCATGGCCACCCCAGCATTGACCTGGGTTCCAGCCATCCTTCCACCTCCGCCTTCCAAGTAGCCGGAACTACAGATATGCCCTACCATGCCCGGCTAATTTTTGATTTATTGTAGAGACTAGGGCTTGCCAATTTGCCCGGGCTGGTCTCGAACCCGTGGGCTCAGGCAGCCTATTCGCCTCAGCCTCCCAAAGTGCTGGGATTACAGGCTGAGCCACCAAGCCTGGCCATTAAGTTTTATTAAATGTTTTTTTTTCTACATTTACTGAATTGACCATAAGGGCTTTTTTTTCCCCTCGTTGAATCTGTTAATACAGATTATTAATAGATTTGTGTTGTTGAAACATAATTATATTCCATGAACAAATACAACCTGTTTTAATAATAACTTTACAAAATTGTCTCAAAAAACAGAGGAAGGGGAGAATGGAGAAAAATAAAAGGAGAAAGACAAAAAAGAAGATGCAAAATGGTGATTTCCATCCTTTTTCCTAAGCGAGGCGTTTAGAGTCTGAGTGTGTAGGGCATGGGATTCCTAAAATGAAAAGGGAAACTTGGTTGCTAACACCCGGAGATAACCTTATGTTTTAGAAGTTAAGTGTCTGTGAAAGGGATTGAGAGGGGAAAAGGAGAGGCGATCTATCAGAGAAAGCCTTAATTAGGGAAGCATGAAAACTAACTGCTGTGAGTTCTGCAGAGGAGTAGATTGAAAGCACTCAAGCAGAAATTAGAAAGTGCACTGGAAGAGGAAGCTGCCCTGAGTTCCAAGCATAATTGACAGAATAGTGTGGATAACTTTCTTGGAAATTTGAATTTTTCCTGTATTTTTTTACTATTTGGTCTTTTGCTATTTCCTTGTTGTTATTATTAATAAATATAAAGACCTTAAGAAAGCCCAGACAGTCTTCCCAAGGAAGCAATAGGATGGGAGAAGATAAAGAAGGAGAAAGAATATGATTCGATTACTAGGAGAGAACCCTGATGGTCCAGCAATGTTCATTTGCTCCTGACTAGAGCCCAGGGAGTCCTTGGTGCTGGTCTAAGAGGAGTGTGTGTGTGTGTGTGTGTGTGTGTGTGTGTGTGTGTGTGTGTGTGTGTGTGTGTTGATTGGGAGGTAGGTAGGTCATTTAGAGAGATATTAAGCAAGAAGGGCTCCATCCTCCACTTTCTGTCAATCAAGAAAGATATTTTCTCACCTGTTTTATATATTCAGTTTTTAAGTCACATTCTTTTTGGGGGAGTTGGAATCTCACTCCATCGCCCAGGTTGGAGTGCAGTGGCACGCTCACGGCCACCCCAGGGTCAACCTTTTGGGCTCTGGCGATCCTTCTGCCTCAACCTTCCAAGTAGCCAGAACTACAGGTGTGCGTTACCACGACTGGCTAATTTTTTTTTTTTTAATTGTGGAGACAAGGTCTCATCAAATTCCCCAGGCTGATCTTAAACCCGCAGGCTCTCAGGCAATCCACTTGCCTCGGCCTCCCAAAGTGCTGGGATTACAGGCTGAGCCACCGAGCCCGGCCCATGTTCTTTTTTACAGAAAAATAATCCACTGTTTTTTAAAAAACAATGTTTAGAGACCATCTATTAAAATCTTTTATTTTAATGTAACAACCAGATTTCATTTCCACATGTTTTCTTCCATTTCTGTTTTTTGTTGTTTTTATTTGTTTTATTTCTTTTTTCTTGTTCTGTTTAGTTATATTTTATTGAAAAACAATATAGTTATTTTAGTAAATGTTGGGTTCAATTTGTTTACAACCAGATCCAGATTTCTGGAATTTAGACAATTTATTCCTTGGGCCTCCTAGAATTTTTTTAACTTTCTAGAAAGCATTTTTCTACTTTTAATTCATGCCCTGCAGCTCTCCCCATTCAGCTATTATATTTGGTCTTCTCATTCCCTAAAAACAATATGCTGAGGATGTACATCAAAGCCTTTATGTGATCTACACAGCAAAAGAAGGTTCCCTAACCTTAATGCATTAGGAAAACCAAGTAGCTGATAGTCACAGCCTTGCAAGCGCTTGATCCCACCATTCCCAGGTGCGCCTCTCCTTGGTATACAAACATTGAAGGGGGTTCCTGTTAGTTCAATTGACACGTGTTTACTGAGTGCCTTCTGTAAGCTAGACAGACTTCTCCTCTGGTTATCTAGACAGCTCTACTCTTTAACTTGCTAGACTGGGCACCCTCGTATAAAGGTCTCCTAATTCTAGTGACTTACTCCATCGTAAGTGACAAAACAGTGTAAAAGAACTGTTTGGAGGTCTATTATTACCCAACCTAATTATTCAATGCCTACTATGTAACAAGCACACAGCAAAGTGACAAAGTAGAGATTGTGATTGACACATTTATGTTCTAATAGGGAGCACAGACAGAAACACACACACACACACACACACACACACACACACACACACACACACACACACACAACATTTGTTGTGTAAGATGTGGCCTGACAGAATGATAGATAGTGATTGATGCTGTGAAGAAAACTAAGGCAGAGAAAGGAGACAGACAGAAATTGTTGTTTTACGTAAGAGGACAGGGAAGACCTCTGTGAGATGTGGCATTTAGGTGATGCCTAAGTCAGTGGGAGACGAGCCAAGCAAACATCTAGAAGTCATCTAGATTCAAGGCAGGGAAGACAGCAGACTCAAAGACTTGAGGTGGGTGTCAGCTGTGTGGATGACTAAAGGCAGCAAAAAGACAAGTGAACACGACCAAATGGAGTGAAAGTAGTGCCTGTTATGCCTGGAATCCCGATTAGCAAGTTGTTTCTAACTTTCTTCTAGGGGAGCATTGTATGAACCATTGGGATGTCATCCGGACTGTCTCTCTCTCTCTCTCTCTCTCTCTCTCTCTCTCCCCACTTAGTAGATGCTTCTGAACCTGACTACACGTTAGAATCACAGAAGAGATTGTCTTGTTTGGCTTTGTTTTGCTTTGCTTTGATTTGATTTGCTTTAAACATCAATGTTCAGGACCCTAGCTCCCCAATATTCTGATTTAATTTATCTGGAGTGAGCCCAGACATTGCTTTTTTTTTTTAAATCCCAGTGTTATTCTGATATGTGTACATGACTAGGAGTCATTGGTATTTAGACAGCAAGTATTAGTTGCATAGATGTCATACCTCTGGTCTCTAAGATGTGCTGTTTTAAGATGCTTATGATATAATATAACTGAGCAATAAAAAAGTTAAAAAGGCAAAATTTCAAGGTTTATTGGAAGGGAAAGTATACAATAGAAGTTGAAAAAAAGAATTTGGGTTATAGAAAGCTGTCACGTGAAAGAAAATGGTTTCTAGCAAATTACTCTAAAGACATAAGCAGAGTAATGAGTTGGTTTGTGCAATTCTAGAGCAGATGTACTTGGTTGAAAGCATTTTTGAATGTATCAGACCAAGTTAGGACTATTTTATTCAAGCCTAGTATAATTCAGCCTAAAGCAAGAGTCTGGTGCTATTCGTTGGTGAAGGATGTAGCTGGAATGACAGGTTTCATTCAGACATTTTACGCTCAGTACCAGGTAGCGTCTTCACAGGCCAGCTGGATGACCTCTCCAGGAAAGCCATCGTTTATGTTGCGACACCGCCATCGCGTGGCCTTATACAAAATGGCAACCAGTTTGCAGCCTCACACATTCCCTGGGAATCATCCAGATTAATTTCACAGAAAAGGGCCTGGTATGTCATGGTCTTCTTATAATACATGTATGTATTGTAAGAGTTCATGACATTTAAGCCTCTCGGTACTGAGTAAAGCCTTCTCAAACAACCAAAGCCTTCCAAAGTCTCAACAAAAGAACAACATACCAACCACTGTGTGGTAGTGATTCAATAGGTAGAGGATTATTATTGAGCCTTGTTTTAAAAACCAGCAGTGTCAGAAAAATGCAATTAACAAGAGAGAAACAATATAAGAAAACATTTTTAAAAGGAGGATTTTGCTGGGAAACCGCTAACAAGTTTCTGGTGGTAAATAAGATCTGATGTATCCTGTTCAAACACAATTCCCCCAACTATAATAACCTAACACTGTAAGCTAAATAGTAGATGTTGGGATCCAAAGACAGATTAGAGTACATTTACGCAGTCCTGGAATTTTAAAAAGAAAATGAAGAATGGTTTATCTAAAGTCATTCACTTTTTTTAAACAAAGTATAGTTAAAGAGAAATTTTATTCCAACCTATGCTTGCTGGATTATCAGAGAAGCAAAAGAAGCATTAAAGAAACTAATGGTTCTCGATTCTGGTCACACATTAACTTACCTGGAGATTCTCATTTTAAATATCTTGATGCCCAGGTCGTATTCTCAATCACTTAAATCAAAATGTCTGTATGAAATCCAGATATGAGTATTTTTTAATTCCCCAAGTGATTTTTTTTTTGTACAGCCAAGTTTGACAACCACTGAACCAGAAGCTTCCTATGCTTGTCATCAGCCCCTAAGTCACGATTAAATATATTATTGGCAGGGCAGTCCTTCCCTTTTCCTATAGTCAACTCTTGATTGTTTTTGACTGTCATTTATCTTTCAAGACTCCACCCCTTCGATGTTGATTTTAAGCAAACTCCCATAAGATTTAGAGGGGTATAAGGAGTTAAAACAGTGGCCTGGAGTCCACCTCTTAGGTTCCAATTTATGAATCATTTAACCCGCTACACTTTGAGGGGTCCTGGGTACCACATATTAGTTCAAATTGTGTCCTCAGGACCTAACATGTCTGACCCTTAGAAAAGACTCAATAAATATTAAGTGAATGATCTCTTTAGTCAAACAGCACTCCATTGACTTACCACAAACTCTGAAAAATGATTTGGAAGGAAGAGCAAGAGGGAATGTGGGAATGATTTGGAAGGAAGAGCAAGGGGGTGACCTCTAAGGCAGTGCGTACTTTAGAAGGGGGAGTAATTTAAACCCACAAAGACATGGGGTGTCTGTGTTACCTGAAATCCCCAGATCACAGACTGCTAAATTGATAGTCATTATTTCTGCGGGTCTCAGCTTCTTCTTTCGTCTAGAAGACATATAAAGGACATATCCATTTCCGAATGTGGACAGAATCCCTACAAGGAAAAATAAAAATTCCCATTGTTAAAACTAGGATTTAGAGTTCACTCATATATGAAACACTTCTCAATCTCAAAAATGGACACCATAGATTTGGAGGGTAGTAAGAGGACTCTAAATAAAAATCTAAATTAAGAAGATGAAATAAAAAGCATGAGTTGTGAGTGACAAGCAAGGGATGGGTTGCCTCCAAAGGGACAGGAGTCAGGGATTGTAAGGCTGAACTTACCCAGAAAAAGGAACCGCTAACTTCCCAGTGAGGCTCAGGAGGGTGTGGGAATCCCCATGGTCAGTTCTTGTACTGGCCTCCAGGGTGGAGTGTTTCCCTCAGCCATTTTTATAGATTATTGGCTTTATAGAACTCCCTCCCTCTGATAAATAGGGTTGCCCCTTGGCGCTTGATAAATTCTGAAGATGAAGCCAACCAAAGAGTGTGCCTTCAGTATTTCCGCGGACTCCCGAGGGAGCTCCAGCGTTCAGGAGAGGCGGAGGCCAGACAAGGCTAGCGTAGCCACCTGCAAGGAAAGGGTCACTTCCCGGAGACAGATCCCAGGACTTTCGCCTCCTGAGGAGACATGGACACTGGGTGTCTGGCAGACAGGATATCCTTCAGCTACTACTGAACTAAGTATCAAGGGTAAGTGGGTGACAGCAGATAACATGGACACTCCCCCTCCCACCAAGGGGAGAGAAAGTGACCCTCAACCCACAAAAACTACCAGCAATGGCAGAAGTGTGTCCCCACTTTTTTCATATCCTTTTATTAATGACTAAGTGACTTTGGCATTACAATGAAACTGTTCAAAAGTTCTTACAAACCCAGTTTAAATCCAAAAAGACCCAATCCCTACTGACTTTATTTAAGAAAAGAATACACCTACTTCCATAGCTTAACATGTAGAGTAGATTTCTTCAGGAATTCTTGCTTCATAGTGTAGCTGTGTATAAATGAGAATCTGGTACAGCTGCCTTTAGTAGTAAGGAATAAGGAGAGTATTAACAGGAGAAACCCAGATTTTTCTATTTTAATTTCTACTCTTCCACCACAATTCATTTTGGGGGCAAAGAAAGAAATGTGTATTTCGGCTGATGGTATGAAACCACCAGCAACTAGCTAACTGTATTGTGCTCTTAGGAAATTCCGACTCCCTGGAGTCAGAGCTGCTTCATGGTCCATTAAAACCTCTTTAGCTTTCTTAAAGCAGAAGAGGAG
Organism: Cephalopachus bancanus; assembly: GCA_027257055.1. Classification (NCBI taxonomy): domain Eukaryota; kingdom Metazoa; phylum Chordata; class Mammalia; order Primates; family Tarsiidae; genus Cephalopachus; species Cephalopachus bancanus. The sequence continues at coordinate 5,550,133 of JAPVLO010000012.1, forward strand.
AAAATAGAAGAGATTATGGAGTTTTAGAGCAAACCAACTAAAATGAAACTTATGTCTCATTAAAGGAAACCAGCTAACACAGCCCACTGGAAAAGTAAAATGTGAAAACATGGCTTGAAAAATTATGAAACTAATGCCATTTACTTTGTATATAAAAAGAATAAAAGCAATAAGTATGCATATGTATTCAATACACAAGGCTTATTTAAACACCCTTTATCTGTCTACATCTCTTTTGAGACTTTTTTGTTTTCTTACTTTTTTTTCTTGGATTGGCTTTACTGACCTCACTTCATGGGGTTTTACTCAGTGCCAAGAGCATTAGCAAAAAATATATATATATAGTCATCTCTCTATGTGCTGCATGTAAATTATTCCCACAAGCAACCTTATCTATAGATGAGTGTTAGGAGAAAGCACATTTATTTTTAATGCTAATGGAAGAAAAACAAGATTAAGAAGGTGAAGACTAAGCTGGGGACGTTTTTATATTCAAAATCCTAGATCCTATTTTTATGAAGGCAAAAAATTGTATATATTGACTGTTAATACACTACTTACAATAAGAGTAAAAGTGTGGAAGGTGGAAAATGGCTCCCTAATTTATTTCTCCTGTATTCCAAACTCATATTAATGTTGTTATGTTCCAGTTTTCTCTAAGACTTCTAATATTTAACAAAGTTCACCAGGAATGTTGTTTATTTTGCTCTGGTTCCTTAAAAATGAATCTGGACATATCTACACAAACTTGTCCAAGGTGGATGAAAACAAGACACAGGACCAAGCCCAAGTTTGGGTCTAGGATAAGTGCAAACCCCTCCAGCCAACCCTTTCCGTACCCCAAATGACTATTCTATAACATACCTTTGGATCCACCCCTCACACTGATGCTCCCCTTGTTTGGGGACTTTTTTGGACCTCTTTTTCTGGCTACATCGCAACAAGTCCATTTAAATATGTTTGCGGATTTTCCTTCCAATGCCACATGCATCTGGTGGGAAATTCTCCTGATTTATCCACCCTGGTTGCCTCTCTTCCTGCAGTCCTTCATGCTAGGATTGGGAATGGACTAATATCCTTTCCTGTTGTCTGTTGTCTGCAGAGATTTGTCGGGTTAAAGATGCTACTTTCTAATTCATTTATTGCAAGTGATTGAGATATATTAAATTCAAAGTATAAAATGCTTATGTTTCTGATAATTGGAAGTACTTAAGTTTAATAAAAATGCAATATGGGTTTTACTACAAGAAATCTCTGGTCCAGCTAAGTGTTTGCCTGTTTCATTCATTGTTCTATTCCCAGCAACTTAAAACAGTGGAAAAAAGTGGTTGCTCAATATATATTTGTATTGAAAGGACATGGGGATCCATTAATAAGAAATAGAATTTAAATTAGTAAAGTACTACCTAACGGTAAAGACAAGGACCCAGGGAATCACTTTACAGCAGAATTCGAGTCAATCGCATGGGTTCCTTTTGCCTCAAGCACTGACCATAGAGGGATATCAAGACTTTTCTAATGAGTTTTGCTATTTCAGGAGGTTAAATGAAATTCTTAGCCAGGAACAAATAGATGAGAGACGGAGAGAAAGAGAGAAAGGGAAGGAGGGAAGAAGGGAGGAAGAGAGAGAAAGAAACAAAGAGAGAGAGCAAGCTTGACCCAACATCTGAAAAGATTAAAGGCAGACAAACCTAAAGACATAACCCACCTGCACACTGGTCACCCAAATTTAAAACAGCAGTTCTAAATATAAGAAAAGTATTGTAGTTAAATCCTAATTGTATAGATTAGTGATGTCCAGTAGAAATATAATGTAGGCCAGAAATGCGAGCCACATGTATTCTAAAATTTTCTCGTAGCAATATTAAACAAAGTAAAAAATGTATAGGTAAATTAATTTGCATAATATATTTTCTTTAACCTAAAATATCCCAAATATTGTGGACTCAACATATATTTAAATTTCAGAGTATTAATGAGATATTTTAATATGACTTTTTTGTGTGCTAAGTCTTCTGTAGATTGTATGTATTCACACTACAGCACATCTCAGTTGGAAAAGTCACAGTTCAACTGTTCAGGAGCCACAAAGGGTCACTGCATGGGATAGTGCAGTCTAGAAGCAGACACACCCCTTTGTGGACTATCACAAAGATCTTTTGACCCTGGGCTGACTTCCATTGATCACCCATACATTTTTTTCAACACTCACCAAGTGACTTAGCTATGCTGTCATGATGTAACTTTTATAGAGGTAAGCTCAACGTGTCTACCGTCACTAGAGCACTACGGCACCACTGAGTTTCCTCAATTGTGAAGAGGCTGAACTAGATGATTTTTAAGTCCATTTGAGTTTAAAACCTTATGACTATATCAAAAGCATTTTTTAAAAGTAAAAGCACTCTGTTTAAATAAGACATCATTGTCATTAATTTTGGTATTTGAAGATAAATCTACTACCAAAGTAACCAAAATGAAATACAGACTCACGGTAAGTACTTTTACTATAAGATTTCTTTTGATTATCAATGGGATATTTATCCCTAGCAATATTCATTTCTAGAAAACATGTATTGAATGTCATAATCCCACCCCATCTTCTGCCTCCCTCCCACTCTCTACCTTCACTAAAATATCCACTTAAGTGTTGAAATCTTTTGACACAATCAGTATAACAACCCGTGAATTTTCTAAAGCAGCCTTTGCACAGAAGAATGAGGGAAGCTTACCAATGATTGTTAGGTAGAAGCCAGCCACTAAATCTGCTTCCCAAGAAAGTTTGGAAGCAAAAGGATCCCCATCTCGAAGGTAGTGTGGTAGGCGCTCATCCTGGGGCAGGGCCGTGTGGTTTAAGGCCATCCTGTTCTCGAGCCACCAATGGTCTGAAAAGCAAATTGGTAAAGATCTCAACAGATAAGCCAGCTTGAACCATCTCCTAATCACGGTTCCTGTTCTAAAGTCAAAAGCAAGTTCCCAGGATCATGCATGATTCTCTAATTAATAACTGGTTAAAATCTTAACTTTCTTTTAGTGATCCAAACATGTTGATACTCAATTATTCAGTTTGTGGATTATCTAAGCCTGAATTTCTCCTCTGCCCTCTCACACTACCCTCTTTGATCCACTTCACACCTTCCCAGGGTGGATAAAAGGTTAAAAACTATCTGTTTTACTTTTTCTTGGCAATTTTTGTAAAGGTCTAAGCTAGGAAAAGTATATAAAGTGTGCACACCATATATATATATGTATATATATATATATATACACACATGTATATATATATTACTCCGTCAAAGTATAGTACTTTTTAATTATCTAAATTGCCCAGAAAAGCATCTCCATCAGTTATGCATTCAGTGAGCTTTAGAGTTTTACTAAGGAAAGAAATAGACCATTGAGTACAAAGGGACATGGACATTTCACTAGACGAGGCTAAGAGCAAGGGAGGCTGTCCAGTTAATCTTGAAATCTGCAGTCATTTAGAAAAGTATTCAGCCTGTATTATAACTTACAAGCCTCACCTCCAAGATTAGTTTCTCAAGTTTCCTAGAGCAGAAAGCAACTTTGTTATTTCCCACCATTGCTTCTTCAAATCCATCCTCTCAATTTGCTCATTCGTGTTCCATGATGAAATCACGAACAATGAACTCTAAATACACAGATCTTTGTACTGTTTCTATTGAATTTTGGTTTTGATAGGTTTCCCGAAAATCTTTCATGGGCTCTCAGCAAAAATAAAAGTCATATATAACCCTCATCCTGAAACTTGGAGTGGTGTGTTTTTCCTGAGATAAAGCAAACTGCTGAGGTCACAACTTCCTTTGGAGTGATTGTTATCATTTGTTTTGAAAAGGAAATAAATATTCATGTGTATGTTTCAATCTCCTTTTAGATTGCTTATTTGAGATAGAACCAATAGATGTCACTATTCAGCTCTTTAGGAAGCGATTTGGAGCATCGTATTTCAAACTGCAAGTGGAACAGAGTTGTGTGCCTCACAGGTGGTGACAGGGTGACCAGCAGATTATGTAGTCAATCCTCACTTGTACCCCACATCTCTATAATAAAATAAAGAAATAAAATTTAAAAAGATGTAATTCAACTTTGCAAACCAATTTAACACCTTTCTAACTGTCAATTTACAGCTTACAAGGAACTTTTCAAGAGACTTGTGACACTCTCTGTGGAAGACTGGCTGAAACGACTGTCTCTTTCCACACACAGTTGGAGGACAGTCATGTGCTAATGTTCACTCAAAATCCTTCTCCTGGTAGCTATAGAAAGTCATAGAGAAACTGGCTGCCAGCCCAACCTTATCTCAAATTTCGTCTTTACCCTTCAAACTCCTGATTCTCCTTTGATTGCCCCTTCTTCTGGTAAATTCTCTTTCCACAGATTCCCCATGCCCCTTGTATGTTCAGTCTTGTCCTTCACTTTAGATTCGGAAACATAAGATGAGGGCTGAAGTCCAGTTTTGATACCTACCCTCTGATTTTGAGCAGATTATTTAAACTCTCTGAACCACAATATCATCTGTAAAATGAACAATCTCATCCTTACTAATCATTCGTGCTACCTGTGGGAACAGTAGGATATTGAATTTGAAAGCACATTTTAAGTGGGTCTAGTTATTACATACTGGAACACTTACTTTTCCCAAACTTGCCTGTTCACCAAGACATAGCAATTGTATAATAGATTGCCAGGCTGGGCGTGGTGGCTAATCCCAGCTATAATCCCATCACTTTGGGAAGCTGAGGTGAGAGGATTGCCTGAGCCCAGGGGTTCAAGACCAGCCTGGGCAATTTGGCGAGATCTCATCTCTACAATAAATCAAAAACTTAGCCAGGTGTGGTGGTGCATGTTTGTAATTCCAATACTTGGAAGACTGAGACAGAAGGATTGCCTGAGCCCTGCAGGTTGAGGCTGCAGCGGCCGTGAGTGTGCCACTGCACTTCAGTCTGGGCCACAGAGTGAGACTCCACTCAAAAAATAAAAACAGAGAGCCTCTGTTAAATAAATAAATTTATGCTTGTGTATTAATTCAAGTATTTACTGAACATCTCCTATGCTAAATAAATTTATGCTTGTGTATTAATTCAAGTATTTACTGAACATCTCCTATAAACCTAGCAGTACAGGTAGGACAATAGAGATTTGCCATGTTACTTAGACTTAAGGAGAATAACTATCATTCTAGACAAAGAAAAGTTGCAACTAATGGTCATAAAAAATAATAGTAATACAAGAATATAAAACAATAAAATTCGGCCTTATTTGGTTTTAGACAATAATCTTTAAAGCAAGAAAATAATTATATTTTCTGAGAAATTTAGCTAGAGTGTGTGAGTGTGTGTGTGTGTGTGTGTGTGTGTGTGTGTGTGGTATCACAAATTGTCCTTCCTATAACTGAATGTCCCCAGGTCTTGCCACAACCTAAGACAATATGATAATAATAATAATATAAAATTTCACCCCAGCTCCCAAGAGGCTTTAATTAGCAGTGAATATATAGAGAGGATACTTTCTTTTTTAAAAAAAATTTTATTTTAAAGATGTGGAGTACAATTCAGGGTTAGGTATAGAAATGTTCATTATGCAGGTACTCTTGTTGATGAGGTGTGCCTCCTCCCTGCCCCCGGGGCAGTTTCCCACTACTGCCAATCCTTCCCCCTTCCTTCCCCTGGCATATAGAGGGTATTTTTAGTGAGGGAATGACATGAGCTAAGATTCGGGGGCAAAAATGAAGACAAAGTGTGCAAGGATTAGAAGAAAACTGGCTCTTTAGGAGAAGAGTCCATGATAGTGAGAAGTGGTAGCCATCTTGGCCCAGTAAAATGGAATCTTGTTCTGTAGAACCTAGAAGGCCTGGCAGAAGAGTTACTTTTGACATATCACATGTGGGTTTATTTTTTCTGGATCTACTGATCAAAATGTGTGCTACTGTTCAAGTTTGGAAATAAAATATTTGAGAATGTTTTCAGTTTTTTTCAGAAACACAACTTAGTTTCCTGAGGCAATTTTATTGTGATGCTAGTTCATTATAAATGCAGAATTAGACTTTTTGCCAAAAGCAGGTTATAGCAATGTGACCATCATAAATATTTCTAAAGAACAACACTAACTGTACTACTTAAAAAAATAAATATGACATACATTCATGGAGGCATTTGTTCAGAGATCTGTTTTAGATCATTTATTTTCTTAATATTGAATGTGCCTGAATTACCTCTGTATAAATAAAATAAGTTTGTTCTCTTGTTTTCTTCCCTCTTTTACCTCCTGTGTTTGAAGACTGCTACTGCCCATGATGTCCTGCCTGTCTTACCAGGTGCTCAGGATCCCTCACTGCTACAACCCCAGTTCCCTGAAACAGCAGCCTATTATCAAAACCAGTGGTTCTCGACTGGCTACACACTTGAACCACTTGTATACTTATTTTTGCTTTTTTGTCTGTTATTATTGTTGTTTGTGTACTAGGTGCTCTTTAGATGGCATGGTCTGAGTGCAGCTTCCAGAGGCTGTGATAGCTACCAAAAAAGCATTTCCAAGAGTATCTGATAGTACGTAGAGTTTGCCAAATAGCATAACCATGGAAACTTTCTTTTCTTGCAAATGCTGCACGGCACTAGTGCTCAGAAAGACGACATATGTGGGGAAATGCTGCTTTAATAAGACTGCATTAAAGAATAAAGAATTAAAATAACACCTCCATAATAGGGAATTCTAAAAGTAAATTGCATCTAGAAACACTGAACTTTAAATAGAAGGGAGAAGATTTGGTCGCTGCTGAAGTACTGCCCAGCACTGGAAGTGCTTCTTTGATCAGGCTCCTATGAGGGGGCTGGAGGAAAGTATCTTGTTTTAAAGTGGAGAATAAAATAAATGACTTCTCAAACCTCCTCCTGAATTTATGATGTGGTGCAACAATATCAATTAAACTTCCTGGAGAAAGTTGCATGTTAGCATAATCCTTTAAGCAATAAAAGGTTCTCTGCTGCTCTCACATCTGCGAATCAGTGGTCTTTTTTACCATAAATAAAGCTTCCTAAGACTGTTCTCATAATGGCTTATAACAGAAAAAGTTGAAAACCCACTCCTCAACACCCATAAACATCTTAAATAACATTTGAGTAACTAGAATTAGCCAGGAAAAAATCCTCTAATTCCATAATAATAATTAAAGGATAACATGAGACATAGCCAGAAGTTCTTATGACCAAACTAAATAGACCTGCAAAATAGCTTTAAGCTGACATAGAAAAGAGAATAGCACCCAGTCACCTCCTAAGAAGAAACAAACACAAGTTAGTATCAAGGGAAAGAATCCAATTCTGTTCAACTTCATCTGGTCTTAAAGAAATATTAGGTAACAAATTTCCCCTTGACCTGCTAAATTTTCTCCACTTTAAAGCAGGAAATAGTAAAAAGCATGAGTATTGTGGAAAGCCATTTATGCAAAGTGTCTGAAAGCTTCCTGCCCCAAATGATCTTCCCCACTGGCCTGCTCTGGCCTTCAAAATTTTTACCTTAAGGCATTGTCACCACAAAGTTTCTCTCTAGAGATATTTTATCTGAGAACACAAGATTTGAATCTACCAGTACCCATGAAAACTTGAAAATAAAGAAAATACGAAGAAGTGTATGCAATTAGTTACTTGACCTTGCAGAAGCCAGCAAACCTGAAAACAGGCATGATGTGGCATAGAGGAGGGAGTGGGAAATATGTAATACATGGATCTTTCTGAAAGAGCATGGAAGGCCATGAAATATCCAGAAAGTTAACAAAGAAACACCTAAGAACTATAGAAAGGATGTCCAGGAAAGATGAACAGCAACAATTGAAGTATTCAAGCTCTAGGATTAAAATCTGCCCAGTGTAAGCCTGATAAAATGTAAGCAAGAAAACACAGTTCATTAAAAATTTGGAGTCCTATAGATGGTCTACATAGGTCTTTATCAAATGGTTGATTGCATGTTTTTACTATGGTCTAAAAGGATTACCCACAATAAACCTATTGGTTTGTGGTCAGATTCATTTTTACATTAACTCCAGAAATGTGTGTCAGCCCCTAGGCTAGTGTCTTATGACAACTCAGAACTAAGCTTCCTTTTACCCCAACCCTAGTGGGTCAGTTAGCATGGGCCGTGACTGTGTGCAAAAGGACCCTGCTAAAGACCAGCAAGTAGAGTTTTCCTCTAGCGTATTCATTCTAATCTCTCCACTATCTCTTTCAACTTCAAGCTTCACCCTCCCAATTTGAGCACCACCGTGGTTTCATGCATCTTCCCTTTCCTTTCCATCACTCTTCTCAAAATAACAAACAAACCAAATTGAATGAATAAACTTTACTGAAATAGTAAGATATTCATAATACATTTTGTCAGAAAAGCTAATTATCAAAGAGTTAGGAAACTTTTATAAGTAAAAGAATAGTATAGAGAAAGATATCTAGAAATATATACACCAGTAGGTTAAAACTTATTTCTATTATGTATAGGGATAACATAGTTATAATGTGTAATGTTCTTAGGAGTAATCTTTATTTTTTATTTAGAGGAGGAGGGTACTAGGTAATATGAGCATTTTCTGACTTTTTAACAATGGTGTATTACTGCTTGCAATATTTTCTGCATTTTAATAAAGAATTTGTTGAAGATGATTTATAACATGGGTGAAACTGCAACAAACATCCTTTCATTCATTCATACAAATATTTACTACAGATTTTTTCAGACTTCTCCTGAGTCCATGAGTTCCTTTCTTCGGAGCTTTACCATTAACAGGTTGCCTTACAAAAGCCGAAATCGAAGGTTTCTCTATAAGAGACCTCCTGACAGTCCTGAAAGCTCTCCACATAGATGGCAGTTCACATCTGTGCTCCTAATCGTGTGAGCACTCCTTGGATGTATGTCAGCCAGAGGTCGGGCCCCAGGTGACACCTTAGGGACTTTCTCCCTAGTAATTGTATCTCTTCTTGCTCACTAAGTGTTCTATAAATTCAATAAGCTCAACTGAAGCTCTTCATAATAACTGTTCCCATGTTAGCAGTAAGCCGTGCGCAATAAGGCATAATAATACCAATGCTGACAGGCCTTAGACCAAATCTGTATTCTAGTGAAAAGATTTGAATTATTTTGGCTTATATAAAGATATAGTATTTCTCTTTTATGCATGAAAATACAACCCTGAAAGCACCCGACATGCAAAGTAGCAATCAAGAAACAAAATAAATAGTTTGGAGGCTCAGATACCCTAATCTAGGTCTCCAGAGTGAAAACCTTTATCTATCAGCTAGTGCTAATGAGATCCTTGCCTTCTCTACAGGGGAAATGTTCACATTTAGCTGGGGAAATGTTAGCTGAGGTCTGCTGTCAAACAGAAATGCACATACATTCTTCTGTTTTTGTTTTGTTTGTTTCTGCCGTGGCTTAATATGATACTAGAGAAGAAAATAAAAGAATAGTATTTTTTTTACATACTTATCTAGAAATATGGCAGGAAACATGGGAAGGAAGAAAGGGAAAAAAGGAGGGAAGAATGAAGAAAATAATTTTTTTTTTCAGAACCAAGCCAGCAAGAAAGCAATCAATTCAATTCAATATGTCTAAGCCATGCAAAAAAAGAGCAGAGTTGTCTACTGAGAATAATAAATCTCCTTGTCAATTTATTCCTAACCAGTTCAGCTTGCAGCAAATTGACAAGTCTAAGGTATGGGAAAATTGTAAGCAGTAGAGAAATCCACTTTAATATTTACTTACATTTTTTAATATTTTTTAAAGCGTTGATTGTCATGTAACAACTATTTTATCCAGCTTCTGAACAATACATTTCAAATTAATGTATACCCATGTTCTCTCCATCCCACTTCTCTTAAGCAAAAGGGATGAGGTATAAATTTCATATAACAATTACTATTTTAATTGCCAACCCTCAATACTCAGTCACAGAACAAGAGGCACTTCCAACTCCAGTACCCGACAATGTTGCCCACCTCTGGCATGGTATCCATTCTTCTATTTCTCTCCCAGGAGAACTTTCCATACATCCAGGAGCCCTTCCTAGCAAAGCAATCAAATAACCCAAACCTCTGCAGATAATAAAGGGAGCACCTGATCTAAAGATCGGCTTAACAGCATGCAGGAAACTGTGAGCCCCAGAGATGAAACTAGAACCTCAGAATCCCCAACACCATCATAAAGAACATGGAACCTGCAAATCTTTTTCAAGTTGGAAGCATCTTTGGGCATCACTCTCATTTTGGACATTTTGTCTCCCTCTCAGACCTCAAATAGTATAAAGAGGAAATTAAGCATAATAATAATAATAATATCTTTGTAAAAGGAGGGTGGGAATCCCCTAACTTACTTCTCAAATTCAGATACCCCAGTTCTGAGCTCCTATATCGGTACAGATCATATTAACCATGATTTATAGTTATAAAGTTGCCCTCGGTGATAATACTGGTGAGCATGAAAGACATGCAGAATTTTCAACAATAGAATCTGTTCATTTTTCCTTGGAAATAAATATACTATGCAAAGTTACCAAAAAAACTGAGAGAAACAAATAGGCTAAACACTTTGGCAAAGAACCCCGGAGTACTTCAGAAAACGTTAGAAACTGCACTTTTAGAGATTCTCATTCTTTTACTGCTAGGTGCCTTCCATGTTTTATTCCTGATCAGAAATTCTGTTTCTGAGATGTCTTTTGTAAGCGTTAGCTAATAGATGCAGGCCTTAACTCAACAGGGGGGGGAGGAATACCCTGTCAACTTAATCAATTACACAGTAGTATTCAGAATAAAGGCTCAGACAGAAAGGCTCTAATGTGTCCCTCGTTCTCACAACCAAAAGAAAAGGAAAATGAATTGTCTCTTTGCCTATGAATCATGCGTAGCTTATCCTCATAATTTCTTTTAATTGACCATTCAATTCAAAGTCCTATTTTTCAGGCAGTAAATCTTAGAAATTCTTGTTTCTTAGTTGCTTTATCCCCTTGTTAAAACTCACCAATTTAAGGGCCTGCCAAAAAAAGAAGTTTCTTTTCCTGTCTTCTGGCTGTGCTTGCTCAGGTCTCGCCACGTCTTGCAATTGGTTCCTTCCACAGCAATACTCTAGGTACTTTGTGCTTCAGCTGATTTTAAACATTACCAAATGAAAGGCATTAATTTTCTAGACTTTCCTGCTCTCTCCACCCCTTTGCTGGAAGGACCAATCATATCTTCAGAAAAAAACAATCTCATCTTATTGAATTATGAGGAGAGTTGCAATTTTGGGAAGCTTAACTTATCGGTGATTAAGAAACCAGCAGCAGCTATTTGGCCCTTATATTGATCAGAAACAAAGATAATGCTGTCTGCTGACTGTTCTTGAAGACACCATATACCTGATTTTTTTCTTTTCAGATTTAAAAGTCTTAGATTAATCTTTAAGTAATTAAGAATCAAACACTAAAGCTGTTATTATTTGTCTTCTTAGGTTATTTTTTTAATCAAGACATATTCTCTTCAATTACCTAATGCAACTGCTTGAGAAGGACTACTAAAATAGAAAAGGGAAAGTTTGCACATAATTTTTAAAACATAAAAGTTGATATATGTCCAGGTCTGGTTTAAACTCTAAAGGTTTGTCAGGACTGAAAAATGAGGTTTTTGTTAGTTGGCATTAAGCCAAAGCCACAAGCTGTAATGCTAGCATTGCATGAGTACCCTTCAGTCACTGCCACTGTGCTTAGTGTTTTACATGCATGTTATTCTGTTTCAGCCTCACAACAATAATGCTATTAAGTGGATTATTGTTGCAATTACCAGTTTCTTAACTGACATATAATTGTGCATATTCATGGGGCATATCACTAGGAACCCCATAGTTTCAATACATATAATATTTAGTGATCAGATCTGGGTAATTAGCACACCCATCGTCTCAAACATGTAGTGTGTGTGTGTGTGTGTGTGTGTGTGTGTGTGTGTGTGTGTGTGTTGAATGTTTACAACCATATTTAGTGATATTTAGTGATCAGATCTGGGTAATTAGCACACCCATCGTCTCAAACATGTAGTGTGTGTGTGTGTGTGTGTGTGTGTGTGTGTGTGTGTGTGTGTGTTGAATGTTTGCAACCATAAAGAAAACTAGCGATCAGTTGAGGCTCACTTCAAACAGAATGGCACATCTACTTTTTTTAGATTTGGAGAGGTTAAGTAGCTTGCACAAAGTCATACTACTTAGCTCTTACTAGTTAGTATCTCATCATCTGTTTGTTGACTAAATCAATGAGCAAGTCCTTAACTAACACATAACATTGCTTCAAATAATGTGTTTTCATGAAGAAAGGGGAAGAAGCTACATTTATGTTAGAGAAAAAAAAAAAGTCGTGTCAATAAACACAATCGTTTTAGGCAAGCCTTCTGCAAGATAAGGTTATTTCAGAGCAGTTCCCAGAAGAGAAATGTTTCCAGATTTTCCAATATAATCTCAGTTTTAAATAACCTATTCCACCCACACTAAAATGTTGCTTTTCAGAACATGGTTTTTACAAGATTCTCACCCTGCATCATGCCTCAACTCATCCCCCATTCATATATCCTCCACCTAAAGGGAAGATATTTTGTTTTCAAATGCCTCTGGAGGACAGATTTATCTTTCTTGGGGGTTGAGTGATTTCTTTTCTTTTTTATTTCAAAGATATGGGATACAATTCAGGGTTAGGTATACAAACGTTGATTCTGCAGGTACCCTTGTTGATGAGGCATGCCCCTCCTTCCTCTAGCAGTTTCCCTCAACTGCCAATCCCACTCCCCTCCCCTGACAGTTTCTCACTACTGCCAATCTCTTTCTTATAGTATTATAATTGTCCAAGTCTGCTTATGAGTGAGAACATATGGTACTCTACTCTTTGGTTCTGTGATAGATCACTGAGTATGATCAACTCCAAATCCACCCAAGTTGCTGCAAAGTCCATATGTTTGTCTTTCTTTATGACTGCATAATATTCCATTGTGTATATGTACCACATTTTTTTATCCAGTGAGTTATTTCTTTAAAAAAAACTTAAAAATGATTGTCTCTTCAAAATAAGATGCTTGAATGAAAAAAGTAATGAAAAGATTCTTAAATAAGGGAAGTAAAGTCATGAGGAAATAGTACAAAGAACATTGTGTGTGGGTTCTTCACTAATATCAAACCATTCTTTGTGTATAAATTCACACTTGCCTCAAAATGAAATCTCTGACTGTGGATTTAACAGACCCAAGTGCCAGGATTAATTATACTACTAAATAGATGAATAATTTTACCCCAAAGCCATTGCCATTTTTAACTCCAATGAATTTTATTTCCAAAACTCATTTCCACAGCCATGAGCTAGGCTTGAAAACAACCTCTAGCTGCTGCTCCACCTATGAAACAATACATTCTAATTATCACAAACACTGGCCACAATGTCTTGTTCCTCCATGGCACTCAGGTGCTCTCATGCCTGAATCTCCTTATCTTTTTTTTAATATATTTTTTTTTATTTTAAAGCTGTGGGGTACAGTTAAGGGTTAGGTATACAAATATTCATTGTGCAGGTACCCTTGTTGATGAGGTGTGCCCCCCTTTTGGTCAGCTACTTTTGCCTTCGATTTGCGTTTCCTATTTATGTATCTTGGAATCAACAAGCTTCACAAGTTTCTAAAATCCTTAATTTCCTGCCAGACCTGCCTTACAAAATTCAGCTTGAGAACTCAACCCTTCAACTTCACTCCTCCAACATTTTGGAGCACACTCTACAGAGAAGAGTCTACAAAACAGGTTTCTGTCATAGCTTGAACAATACTGTATGGCTATCCCAAACATGTTTCTCTAAAATTCCTGATTCTGAAACCAGATCTGTGAGGTAGCACTTGCATGGAAAGGGAAAAGGGAGTATACAAATATTACCAATTGCCAATCTGAAATAATATGATCATCTCTCAACATACTTTTTTGAACCCTCAGATTGAACAGAACATTAACTTACATGCTGAGAATTTTTACATTCAGGACACTTGTAATATATATGAAAAGACAACTAATGACCGCAGAAAGCTAGGGTTAAGTGTACAAGAAGAGTCCCAGATACTGAAATTCTGAGGAGGGAGAGGAGAATTTAGAAGATGCTGACATCATCTATGCATTTTAGTGGTATCCATATAGCTATAAGGATAATGATATCTAATTAAAAGAAAAGAAAATTAGCATATCCACTATGAGCCAGGAAATCTATTGTGTTACAGATACAATAGTAAAAAGACAGACAATGTTTGTCACATAAATTAAAGAAAAAAAAAATAAATAAAATAAATTAAAGAAAAAAAGGCTAAAAAACAGATAATCGTGCTAAAACATTAAAAGACAACTGGAGTAGTTATATTAAAATCATAAAAAGTATATTACAGAGCAAAAAGTAGATTACAAGAGACAAACGTCACTTCATTATGCTAAAGGATCAACTCATCAAAAGAATGTAAATGCATAATAAAGAATGGAAAACATTTACATATCAATGAGCTAAAATTTCATCTTAAGAAATTAGTATTTGTTTAAAAAAGCAAATGCAAACAGAAACAAAATTATAAAAATGAGAATCGATGAAATAACAAATAAAGAACAATAAAGAAAAATACATGACTATTAATGGTCATTAAAATATTTCTTGAAAAAAAGAACAGTACATGGAGCAATGTATACAATGGAATTCACCTCAGTAAATGATTGGAGAGTGGGAGTATGTATATTTACAATTCTGTAAACTTAGATCAGTGATTTAAAATTTTAACTGGGCATTGGAGTCACTTAATGAAGCTTGTTTAAAATCCATGTGACTGGGTCCCACTGGAGATTTTAACTCAAGTCTGGTTATACATATTTAAAGCCCCTCTGGTAGCTCTAATGAACACACAACCACAATTAAGAACTATTGACTTATGTCATAGAAGACTATATTTGTTCTTGATTTATTTTTCATATCAACGTGAAGAGGTAATGAGATAGAGTTCTAGTAAAACAAAGAATTCCTCAGAAATGAATGTGTGTAAATAGTGATAAAAAATTAGAAAAGTGAGATATGGTAAGAGAATGCAACTCTTCCACATCAAAACGTGTCCCCAACTACAGTGTAAGATTCCATCCTTGACAAACCAACATGACAGCCCAATGTCCTCCAGGTAATTTCTACAATTATGATGGGTTATGAGATACAGCAAAATATGAAATCAGTTACATACATTATAAAAATATCAGCAAGGATCTATAGGCTTGCAAAGTAAGAATAGGACAAATTTCTCATCAGAAGGAACAAAGATTAAATAGTACCTCATGGTGAGATTTTTTTTTTAACCCAATGACTAAGATGATTGGTAGTTAAAAAATAATGGCCAAGCTCAGTGGCCCAGCCTGTAATCCCGCGCCTTGGGAGGCTGAGGTGAGTGGATTGCCTGAGCAGGCAGGTTCGAGACCCGCCTGGGCAGGCGAGACCTCATCTCTACAATAAATTTAAAAAAAAATTAGCCGGGCGTGGTAGTACATGCCTGTAGTTCTAGCTCCTTGGAAGGCTGAGGCGGAAGGATCGCCGGAGGCCAGCAGGTCGAGGCTGCGGTGGCTGGGAGCAGCCACTGCACTCTGGGCGACAGAGTAAGACTCCAACTCAAAATAATAATAATAATAATGGTGATGATGTTAATAATTCTGTTTCTTGAGTGGCTACTATGCCAAACTTATACATATGTGTCTGTAAACAAATATATATATAATGTGTATAATAATATGTGTAAGCCGTGACAAAATACATTATAATGTGTATAAGCAGTGACAAAATATCAGGAGAGTGAGAAATGGTAAGAGCACACAACTCTTCCACATTGCAACATGCCCCCAACTACAATGTAAGTTTCCATCCATGACAATCCAACATGCCAGCTCGATGTCCTTTAGGTAATACAGGCATAGATATAATATAGATATATAGATAGACATAGTGAGACACTGTATTTGTGTAATAGGGATGTTTACCTTGTAAGTATAAGTAAGGAAGCAGCTTGAGTCTCCAAACTAAATTCACAAGGATTTTTAATCTTAGCTCAACAAGCTGGACATGCCAATTACAACCATAATTTTGTTTATTATAAGCTCTTTCTTGCTTGAATCTCACAAAATTCCAGGAAATACCCTGGCTTATCAGTTGAAGGGGAGAGAAGGGGAGAAAGGTTGCTCACATGTTTCATCCAACAATCCCAAATAGGAGCTTCCAAACCACTTATAGAGGGTGAAATAAGAGCTGCTGGCCAATCAGCCACCCACCTGAACTCCACAAAGCTTTCAGCCTGAATGAAGGCAATGAGGAAGATAGTGAGTCAAACACAGTGCAATTCCCTGGAAACTATGTAAATACTGAATGTGGTGATTAAATGAAATAGAAAGCACATCCAGATAAGAAAGCTCTGAAAAGGCCTGTGTGGATGTGTGTTTTGAAGGGAAATTATCGAAGTTCTTGCCAAATTGGCTCTCTGAAGATTTACAGGAAGCGAACAAAACACTACCCTTCAGCAAGGAGCTGTAGCAAAGAAGAAAAGTTAGCAAGGTGAAGTAAATGATATTTTAAGACATAGTTATTTTAGTACTGACTGAAATTTCCATTCAGTTATAATTTGACAATCTCTGAGGTGATACTTCCATGCATGAAAACTACTATAATAACACAATGACAGAATTTTTGAAATCTATCAACCTTTAAAATTTACTTTAATGGCTAATAAAATTGTTCCAATCTCTTTCTTGTCAATTGAGGACATAAACATGACAGTCAGCTGATAACTATGGACCTCAAAGACCACTACATAATGATGTTTGAAAAAAATTTTATTTACAAATTATATATAAACTGTTCATTATATACCTTTGAACTCCACGCTGTTTATGCAAAGACTTTTTGCTTATCCTTGTTTCCTGGTTATTTTCTTTATATTGACTGTAATATTGTATATTATAAAGAATAAAAACAGAAAACAAGAATAATCAATAAAAGCCTTTAAGCATATACACATAGGTGTGTGTGTATGTCAGAATCTGTTTAATTGGATCCATGTATATATTTACTTTATTTATTTATTTATTTATTTACTTTATTTATTTATTTGAGTCAGAATCTCTGACACCCAGGCTGGAGCGCAGTGGCATGATCACAGTTTACCACAGCCTTGAACTCCCAGGCCTATGCGCTACTACACCTGGCTAATTATTTTTATTTTTTTATTCTTTTTGTATTTTTTTTTTAGAGAGGAGTTCTCACTGTAATGACTAGAGAGGAGATCTCATTGTAATGACTAGACTGCTCTTGAACTCTTGGGATCAAGCAATCCTCCCGCTCCAGTCTTCCAAAGTACTGGGATTCCAAACGTTTGCTGCTACACACAGCTACTTTTACTTCAGACACATTATAATTTTAGTTATCTAGTTTTCCAAGCTGCAGAGTATTGTAAAAAGAGATGAAAAGTATAGCGGTAGTATGAGATCCTTAAGGTCAATCAAGTTTTACCACATGACAGAATTTCCTCCCTCTTTAAAGCTAAATAATATTCTATTTTTTGTATACAGTATATATCACACTTTTTTTTTTTTTTTTTTTGAGTTGGAGTCTCACTCTGTCGCCCAGACTGGAGTGCAGTGGCCACTTCCGGCCACCGCAGCCTCGACCTGTTGGGCTCCAGCGATCCTTCCGCCTCAGCCTTCCAAGTAGCCGGAATTACAGGCGCACGCTACCATGCCCGGCTGATTTTTGGATTTATTGTAGAGATGAGGTCTCACTGCCCAGGCGGGTCTCGAACCTGCGGGCTCAGGCAATCTACTCACCTCAGCCTCCCAAAGGCGCGGGATTACAGGCTGAGCCACCGAGCCCGGCTCACACTTACCTGGCAGGGGAGATACCATGATCACACTTCTTTTATACATTTATTCTCTGATGGGCATTTGAGTTGCTTCTATCTCTCGGCTACTGTGAATAATGCTGCAACTAATATACATGGTAGGGCTGTGGAATTCTGCTTTCAATTCTTTTGGACAATACCCAGAAGAGGAATTGCTGGTACTTAAGGAAAAATACTATATGATTTCACTTACATGAGGTATCTAAAGTAATCAAACCCATACTGTCAAAAAATAGAATGGTGGTTGTCAGGGGCTGAGGAAAGAGGAAAGTTAGGAGTTGCTGTTTAATGGGTGTAGACTTTCAGTCATGCAAGATGAATAAGCTCTAGGGATCTGCTGTATAATCGTGCACATATAGTTAATACTGAACTGTACACTTAAAACTCTATTAAGTGTACAACTCATAGTATGTGTTTTTTCCACAATAATTTTTTAAAGTACAGAGATTAAAGTAGAGATGCCAGCTGGGTGTGGTGGCTCAAGCCTGTAATCTCAGCATTTTGAAAGGCGGAGGTGAGAGGATTACCTGAGTCCAGGGATTCAAGATCAGTCTGGGCAACTTGACAAGACTTTGTCTCTACAAAAAATTAGCTGGGCATGGTAACGTGTTCCTGTCGTTCCACCTACCTGGAAAGCTGAGGCAGGATCCCTTGAGCCCAGAGGATTTTTAGAACAGTAAAACTATTCTGTATGATATTGTAATGGTGGGTACATGCCATTATACATTTGTCAAAACTCATAGAAAGTACAACATCAAGAGTGAGCCCTAATGTAAACTATGGACTTTAGATGATTATGATGTAACAGTGGAGGTTCATCCATTGTCAATATGCCACTCTGATGGGGGAGGTTGTGCCTGTGTGAGAATGAAGATAAATGAGATGTCTCTTTACTTTCCTCTCAATTTGGCTATGAACCTAAAACTGCTCTAAAAAATAAAATGTCTTAATTAAAAACTAAACAAGTAATTGCAAGCCACCAATCAGCAAGAGAAAGTTTTTTAAAAACCATATAAACACAATTTAAAATTCCTAAAACGTAAAAGCTCAGATACAACTAGGGTCAAGACAAACAGCTTTGCATATTGTGACGAACCCTAGGAGCACCCATGTACTATATATAGCACAATGCGATTGTAAATAACTGATATTCATAACTGTGATCTTAACTTAGCCATCACACAACTATTCACTGAGCACTGTTCAGGTGGCAAACACTGAAAGGAGAGAGGATGTGGCTTATGATGACATCAGTCATAGACATTCACCTCTATGGGCTTTTAGTCTAATAATAGTAGAACAATTAATATGTGGAGTGTATTAACTACACAATAAGATAGAAAAAAAACAGTGAGATACATATATTTTATGTATTATATATTAGAGGTTCTTGGAAGCTCAGCCTGAAACAGAGACAGTTTAACGTGAGATGATCTCAAATGTGGGAACTTGAAGAATAGCTAAGATTTAAATAGGAGCATTCTGTAGTGATTATGAGCATAGCATTCAGAATTGTGCTTCCTTGGTTCAAATCCCAGCCCCGATACTTACTAGTTATGTGCCTTTGGAGAAGTTATTTAAGATTAAATGAGTTAATATAGGCAATACTTAAAACCGAGCACAGAAGTAATTGAGCCCAAAGGATGTGTGCAAATGGATCCTATGATCCTTGGGGTCAGGCTATAATAATCAAATTATTGTAAGGTGTATCCACTCACACATATCTGCATGCTAATGAAACATCTATTAGTATAGGGGAACTCTAACTAAGCGAAATGATTAAAAAATAAATGGAAGTTGAGAGAATGCACTTATGACAAATGCATGGGTTCAAATACCAAGTTTGACTGAGTGATCTTAAGAAAGTTCTGAAACTTTAAACCTATTTTTTTCATGAGCCAAATGGATAGCAATATAATGACTGAGTTACAGGGCTACTCTGAAGAATAAATGACATTTGCCCTGTAAAGCATGGTGCTTAACAAAATTATTACTAATCTTCTGGCTAACTAAAGGGAGAAAATCTCTGCAACCATTTTATTTAAAAAGACATTTGAAATATATTTATCTACTTTCAAGTCTTAATAGACTCTTAGCTTGCTGTCCAGCTAAAATAAGTCTTTTTGTCAGAGCTAAGCTTTCTCTGTCTTTTCATGTGCTAATTTCAGAAATACCTTCTCTTTGTCCTTCAAAATCAGTGAATTGTCACCTGTGACTAGCATACCATTCTTACTGTCCCACTCCAAAGTAAGGAATCAGTAGTTTCTCACTCATTCCAGTCCTAATTCTGTATACGGATCACTATTGTAACATTTGTCTCATTGTATTTTAGTTAATCCCCTCTGCCCTCAGTTGATTGTGTAATTCTTAAATACTAATACTGTGTTTTGTTCATCTTTGTGTATCTCATCCGTTCACCTTGCCTGCCTCCTGATAAGCTTCTAAAAATGCATGTTTAGTAAATACTAATTATACTTAAACTTTTCCACTCAATCTACCAGGGTCTTCGTTTCCACTCAACCTAATCTCTGAAATTTTATCATTAACATTTACATATTGCATGTATATTAGAAATTCATGATTGTACCCCACATCTTTAAAATAAATAAATAATCATAAAAAGAAAAAGAAATTCATGATGATAATAAGGGCTTTGAGGACTCAACTAATTAGACTTTATTTAAATAAAAGTTTTACTCTAATAGAATTGCTCTGATTCACTAAATGTAAAAAATGGAAGTTAGCATTTGTGATCCAGCAGCTTCTTTAATTTAAAAATCCTTAGACCCCTGAACTAACTCTAGCATGATGTCATTGAGGAGGCATTCCTGGAAAGTAATATTACTCATTCTCATCACCAATCTACATTTAAAGGTCGAAATCTGAAGCTCATCATCTTACATGTGGGCAATCTCCTTGGGAATTATTGACTTTTCCCTGCTCTTCCTTCATTCTCAAATAATTCTTTTTCCCTAAAGTAAACTTATCAAAGTTTACAGGGACTGCTCCTTTTATTGTGACACTATGTTTTAAATTAAAAACTTAAGATCACATTAGCTGTTTGGTCACTACTATCATTTCAATAAGAGTTCAACTAATTAAGTACCTGGGTCCTTTTCATGCCAGCTCCTCTGGCTTCTTACTAGTACTTTGTATTCCTTTGAAATGAAAATATAAATAAATGTATTTTAAAAACCATATATGCGCCACACATATATATCCGTATTTTTTTTTGTATTTACTTATTCTAAACCACAAAGATCTTTTTTAATCTCTGTTTTGCAGGTTCACTACACCCTACTATAAAAAGGGGGTCACATAAATCCAACAAGGGATAAATGATTAGTTAAATTGTAGTACACCAATATCATGGAATACTGCCGGCCATTATCTGATATTTATTAAAACTAAAATAGCGTGGAGAAATGCTAATGATGCAATGTTATACATATAAAGTAAACCTTTAAACTTTATAAATGCTAATGTCACAAATAACATAAATAAATATGTATGGAAGAAAACACAGGAAAAGATTCATCACAGGTAGTAAAATTATGAGTGATTTTTTTTCTGTTATTGTCCTTTCCCCAAAATGTATTCTTCTCTATTGATTGTTAAATAAAAGACTTTAAGGAAAAAATGAAGATGAAGATTTTAGATTATTACTCAAAGAAATAAGAAAAAAAACAATTTTCCTAAAATTATCTGGCTAACTCCTCAGTTCTTACTGCAAAGCTGTCTTTCCAGCCTGGCATGGACGGTCTTTAGCTGTCTATAGCCTCAAATGTTTTTTCCATCTAATTCTCACTTCCTATGAAAAACCTATGGGCCGATCAGCTGGGTACCTCTTTGCTTCCTGATCACTGTCATGTTTTTGTTCCTCTAAGCTTTAGCACATGTACTTTTGATGCCTTGTAGAGTACAGTACAAAACTCATGGGCTCTTGATTTTCAGAGTGGCCAGCAAAGTTTTAAAACGAAGTTTATTAATGAGAAGAGAAGGAAAGAGGAAAATTCATGCCAAAAAGATCTGAAGTGGACAAGTCTCTCAAAAAGAAAAAGACCCACACCTTTGCTCTTAACTAAGAGAGAGAGGGGTTAGATAGATATTTAAAATATTTGATATGCTAAAGAGGGTAGAACACAAGTCACCACCAGGGAGCAATCTTTCCACCTCAGATGGAAAGAGAGGAGGTCCTTTGTAGGAGACTTGCCAGACTTTTGAATACAAAAAGTCAAAAACTAAAAGGTGGTCTTATTACCAATCCAATGGTTTTGATCAGTTAAAGGGTGAGGTTGAGGCTTTTACCTTCACAGAAAAACTGAAAGATTTTTAGTGATTATTATGCTAAACCATGATCTGACAGGTTGGGCTGTCTTATTCTTACATCTGATAGGATTTTCTCTGGATTAGTTGAGGAAGTGGAGTGTACTGGCCGGTCCACATTCCAGCCTGGCCTGCAGTAAAGATGTAATGAGAAAAATGTCTGAAGACTTTCTGAAACCTGCCTACTAGAAATGTATCTATCTATGCCTAACCTGGACTAATTACCCTGCCTCAATTTGATCTAGAATTTCTCCACCATTACTCTTGTAATCCTACATGACATTCAAGTTTCATTTCAAGACACCCTGCTCCATGAAATCCTTTCAGCTTCCCAACTTGAGGAGTTTTTCCCAACTTCTGTAACTTTCCTCTAAATTATAGCCTGTCTTGACTTATATTTTGCCTGTTCATTTATCTTAGGCCCTACTGTTACCCTTCAATCTCAACTCCCTCTCTCTCTCTCTCTCTCTCTCTCACACACACACACACACACACACACACACACACACACACACACACACACACACACACACATTTAATGCACTGATTTTGGACAATAATTTTGCCCTGGGAGAAAAACTGCTAGAAGAGTGATTCAGCAATGTTGAAAAGAGACTAAACTGTAAAATATTTTTAAAAGTTTATTCTGAGATAAATGTGAATGATGACCTAGGCCCATGGCAGAGCCCTTAGAGACCCTGAAAGCACATACCCAAAATGGATGAACTGCAGATGGCTTCATACATTTTCAGAGAGACAGAGTTACAGGCAAAATATCAATCAATACATTTGAGATTCACATTGGTTTGGCACAGGAACACAGGTCATAGGTGGATTCAAAGATTTTCTAATTGGCAATTTTAGAAAGAGCTAAGCTCTGTCTAAAGAATTTTGAAGTTAGTAAAGGAAATGCCTGAATTGAGACAAAGGGGATGGAGAAACCAAAGTTCCTGGTAAATTAGATGAAGCCTCATAAGTGGCAGCCCTCAGAGAGAATAAGTGATCACCATCTGTTATTCAGATTCTAAAAGTGTCAGATACTCCACGTCTTCTGGATCTAGGCGGGACTAGAAGGGAAGAGATCTGAATATGTAAACAGAGGTAAATATAAATGTAAATATAGATATATAGATGCAAATATTTTCCCACAAAAGTTGACTTTGCAGGGACATAAAAATTTTTTTATGCCTTTTCTAATTTTTTTTATGTCTTACCCTAGGAATGAATTGTTTATTACTGAAATTAGGAATCAAATCATACATTTAAAATCTTTTTGAAATGGTGACATTGCATTTCTAGGTACTTGGAGGTTCATTATACTATTGTCTCTAATTTTTTACATGTTTACATTTCTAGAATAAAATATGTGTATGTGCATATATATAATTTAGGTAAACAGTGTACCTATTTAGGCAAATTGAACATCTAAGGAATTGTCATGTGGAAACAATATGAGATATACAGAATTTTTATGTATATGTATGTTCATCATAGAATTACCTTAAGTAGTTATACATAGGTGACTAAAACTACATATATGTATTTTATTATACATAAAACAAATAAAATTGGTGTATAAACATACATAATATAAAATATATACATTATTATATATTATCTATTAATCTATTATGCATATTACATACTAATATATTCATATCTTACACATCGATATATGATGTTTATATATTTATTTGTAAATATATAAATATATGTATAAAATATATAA
The DNA here is from genome assembly GCA_027257055.1 of Cephalopachus bancanus. Lineage (NCBI taxonomy): Eukaryota > Metazoa > Chordata > Mammalia > Primates > Tarsiidae > Cephalopachus > Cephalopachus bancanus. Next base: position 5,574,133 of record JAPVLO010000012.1, read on the forward strand.
GTATATATATATATACTGTAATTATCTTTACTATATACATCTGATTTTTTTGACTAAATGAAATTTCATGTTTAATTTGTATAGTCTGAATCACTTAAATTTAGCAATATATCAAACATTTTCCTATGTCAGTAAATATTATTTTACTACATATTTTAGTTGTATAGACAAGCTCACTGGAAGTCAGAGATCAGGGTATCAGCACAGTCAGATTTTGTTGAGGGCCATCTTTCTGACTTGCAGTTGGCTGCCTTTTCACTGTGTCCTGACATGGCAGGAAGAGAGAGACAGTAAGCTGTTCAGGTGTCTTTTCTTCTAAGAGCACTAATCCCAGCATGGGGACCCTAAGACCTTTATGACCTAATTACCTCCCCAAGGTTCATCTCTAAATGCCATCACATTGGGGGTTAGATCTTCAACATATGGATTTGGAGACATACAAGCATTCAGTTGATAGCATATATCAATTAAAATAACTATCTCTGGAAGATAAATGATTTTTAAAATATTTCTGGGTCTTCTATATTTGCTACAACAAATATGTATTATTTACATAATCAAGGAAATAAACCCACAATGAATGCCAATTTTATGACTTAGAAATCCTCTGCTTTCAGCTATAATAGATTAACTTGGAGAGAACCAATTCACTCACTGAGAATAACAAAGAAAATGTATAAAATACAGAAAGACAATTTGAATGAAGGTACCAAAACACTGCCAAGATAAAAACCTAAGAGGCTGTAATCACAGAAAAAAAAACTCTCAGAGGTGATTCTGACATTTTTCAGTGCTTCCCTCGTCAAGCATTTGCTAAATCACAAATAATGTGGCTGTAAAGTTTAGAAACTGAGCAAAAACTGGATAGAAAATTGAAGTCGAATTTTCAACAGTCTCAGGAGTTAGAAATATATGCTTGGGGTTTAGGGCTACCAATGCAGTTAGGACATGAGAGGTCAAGATTTGTAGTGAAGGGAAGCTCAAAAAAGTTAACCTGATGTCTAGAGTCAAGAAACAGCACCTGCTAAGTAGGGACAATCTAAGCAACACTACTGGTGATCTAGATGTCTGAGCAGAGAATAAATAGAGTTAAGTGTCTGCTTATTCGAAGGGATACTGATAAATTACCTAAAACTTCTTGAAATACTGCATTCTAAAAATTAAGGTGAAATAGAAACAGACCAGGTCTTTAAACACAGAAATCAAGTTTAGAATCCTTGACTGAATTAAGGTGATCTGTTCTTCTCTGGATGAAGGTAATCATCCAAAATGCTACACTATATCATACACAGTGTCTGATATTCAGTCAAAAGTTATTAGGCATACATATGAAAAGAAAAGAACAAGACATAGGGCAGATGATAAAAATAGATTTGCAGGGCTTCAGATGTTGAAGTTAATAAACAGAAGCATTTTTTAGAAACTGTGATTTACATATTTAAAATTTAATAACAAGAGAAACAATTTCTTTTTTTATTTTACAGATGTGGGGTACAATTCAGGGTTCGGTATACCAATGTTCATTATACAGGTACCCTTATTTATGAGGTGTGCCCCTCCCTCCCCTGGCAGTTTTCCTCAACTGCCAATCCTACCCCCCCTTCCTCTGGCAGTTTCTCACTACTACCAATCCCTTTCTTATAGTAAGGATAAAGAATTTCATCAGACCTCTGGAGTCCAAAAAATATATAAAATGCATTCAGAAATTATAAAACTGGAAAATACAGTAACTAAAATTAGAAATACAACAAATAAGCTAACAGGAAAATTAGACACAGCTGAAGAGAGAATTAGTTACTTATAATTTAGATACATAAAAAGTATCCAGGTAGAAGATTAACACATATATTTCAGATCCCGTAAAAGGAGAAGAGAGAAAAGGGGTGAAAGAAATATTTGAAGGGACAATGGCTGAGTTTTTCCAAAAATAATAAAAAATATCAAACCACAGGCTCGAGAATCATTATGAACAACAATAATTTCAAAGAAATTCATTTCTAGATATATCATAGGAAAACCAATGATAAAGAGAAAATATTTAAAACAGTGGGGAAAAAGACTCATTTATCCCTTTCAAAGCAACAAGAAATTGATAATGTCAGGTGATGTCTCAACAGAAATAATGGAAGTTAGAAAAAAAGTTTTTCCAAAGTGATAAAACAAAATACTTGCTAACTTAAAATTCTACTCCAAGCAAAATATACTTACAAATAATAATGGAGGCATTTAAAAATAATACTAGGCATCCCCCTCAAGTCCCCTCCCACTGTGGGAGCTTTTCTGTCCTCTCAATAAATCCTGCTTTCTTACTAAAAAAAATAATAATAAATGCTAAATAAATAAATACTAATAATAAGAAACTTCTAATAATAACAGTTTCTTACCATAAGAATTATATAAAAATAAATAAAGTTATCATTTAAGAAGAAGGAAGAAAAAGGAAGAGAGAAAATCACAGATATTCAAGAAAGAATAAAGAGCAATGAAAAGGGAAAAATATGGGTCTAAAGCCTAATAAATATTGACACATAAAACAATAATAAAATGCCTAGTGGAGTTTTAAATATATGGAGTATTAAAATATGACAAAAAGCAACCAAAGAAAGGCAAAAGGGAGCTAAATGTCAAGTATCGCAAGGCACTACCATTGTCCTAGAAATGGCAAAAATGTTTACTTATGGTGAATTGAAGTAAGTCGAGGATAAATAGGTCAAGGATACATTTGTAATCAAAGAAATAATAAAAGGATATATAATTAACAAGATAATTACAGGAGTAAATAATATGATAAATTTAACTGATTAATTTTCGAAAGGTGAAAAGTGAGGGAAAAAGATACATCAAGTAGGTGAGACATTTATAACAAATACTATGACAAATTTAAACCCAAATATCTCAATAATGTCATTAAATGTAACAGTTATTACATCATGATTAAAAGAGAAATAGTGTAAGATGGGGGAAAAAACATAAACACCTCCCCTTAAATATAAGGACACATACAGGTCGATAGAAAAGACAAAATCAGCAGGATATTGAGGCAGACTCATACTAGCTCTTGGCAGCCAATTATTAAATTTTTAAAAATATTGTGAGCCAATTAATGCTATCATGGAAGCTTCCAATCAGTTCTAGCAAAGGAGGTTACATCATAGAAATTGGCAAACACTATAAGTCAGTGCTTCCGTCCCCCTCCCAGAGAGATGATTGTTAAAAATTTACAACATACCATTGAATATAATGGAAGAAAAGGCATATAATTATTTTAATACAAGACAAGGTAGACATTAAGGCATAAGAATAGTACTAGATATTAGGAGGAATATTTAGGAATGTCAAATAGACAATGCACCAGAAAGACACAAATCTAGAAATGTATATACCCACCAACATAGTTTCAAATACATAAATCAAACAGAATTTCTTTTATTTATTTATTTTTTTGAGTCAGAGTCTCACTCTGTGGTCCAGGCTGGAGTGCACTGGCACACTCTTGGCCATCGCAAACTCAATCTGCTGGGCTCAGGCAATCCTTCTGCCTCAGCCTTCCAAGTAGCTGGAACTACTGGCACACACTACCATGCCAACTTATTTTTTTATTTATTGTAGACCAGTCTCACCAAGTTACCCAGGTAATCCTCTCACTTTGGCCTCCCAAGGTGCTGGGATTACAGCTTGAGCCACCACACCCGGTCAACGAACAGGATTTTAAAAACAGTTTCCCAGTCATAGTGGGAGATATTAACATACTTTTCTATTTTTTAATAAAACAAATGCAAAAAAATAAGAATATATGGCCAGGCACGGTGGCTCACACCTGTAATCCCAGCACTTTGGGAGGCCGAGAAGAAAGGATTATCTGAGCCCATGGGTTTGAGACCAACCTGGGCAACTTGGTGAGATCTCATCTCTACAATAAATAAAAGAACTAGCTGGATGTGGTGGCTGACGCCTGTTTTTCCAGCTACTTGGAAGGCTGAAGCAAAAGGATCACCTGAACCCAGGAGGTCGAGGCTGCAGTGGCCATGAATGTGCCACTGCACTCCAGCCTGGGTTACAGAGTGAGAATTCAACTCAAAAAAAAAAAAAAATGAGAATATATAACTATGATGTTCAATATAATAGCTAGTAGGTACACATGGCTATTAAACATTTGCAATGTGACTAGTGCTACGCAAGATGGAATGGAATGTTTGATTTTATATATAATTTTAATTAATTTAATTTAGATATGACACTGAAGCTCTATACACTTTTTTGTTAGCCACAATTAACTATTGCATTGAATGAAATATTTTTTTCTATACGGTAGTATATCTGCCAGGTGCCAGCATCAGTTTTAATATTACACATCAAAACAGTACCAATCTAGTTTATGTCACAGATTGATTAAGTTATTTTTCTACACACCAATGTTTATTTTATTATTTCATGCACACAGCAAGAATTCAGTGATGCCCACGTAAATTAAATGAGTAATTAATTAAAATATTTATTTTTATAATAATGTAATTAAATTACTTATCCAATTTTTAAAATAAGACAATTTTTTAAATTTAAGGCATCCACAGATGCAGAAATGAGTAGACATGCAGAAACTAGTACCATAACTAATACAGTAACTTTTTAAAAGACTGACTAAAAAAAGGATACTGCAAATTTTATAATGAGTGGTAATTTTACTTTTCTATGACAGAGCAAAGCAAAATATCTGATTGTTGTTGTGCAAAAAAATTAAGGCTAAAGTGAAGAATGTTGATATGTGTTCAGTGTTATATAAAATGTTTACTCTCAATAGTCAAAAAAGAATTTGTAAGATTAGCCACCTGAAATCAGCATTGAATGTCCAATTAAAAAGTTTAGACAACTTTAGACAGCTAGCCTTGTTACTTTCTCCAGCTTTAAAGCAGTTTAGATTTTCTAGAAAATAGAAAACATTTTTAGAAAGAGATATAAAAAATGAATAATAATTTTAGATATGGAAATTGTGCTTATGTTTTTTAAGTCCAAAAAAGATACTTGATTTTTTATAATCTTGTAAATATTTTTGATTGAACCACTAAACCACTGATCACAGATTACAAGACTTTTCTAAAACTATCAAAAATTAGTAGATTGAAAATCTGAAAATTACTTTTCTTTAGCTCTGGATGAGTTCACAATATAACAAAACCTGCCCATTAAATATTTGGGGTATGTGTTGTCTCAAAGGACTTTACAATTTCCAAAATAAAAAAAGTTGTGAATCTACAGTTTAAAAATTTGAGCGTGTAGCATAGATATTCTTTGATCTTTTACATCTGTCAAATAAGACTTTCAATTAGATATGAAAAGCTTAGTTTTCATCACAACAGATGGTGCTTCAGTTATTTTAGATCAAAATTCCAGATTTACTAAATTTTTTTAAAAATAGACATGTTTTCCTCATCACTTAATTCCAGTATGCAATACCTATTGAAAATATTTGTGCTCATCTTTCTGAAACAGTCTCTATGAAGAGTGACATGCATACTATTAGAATTATTCAGTATTTATATGTAAACGCTATGACTCATCATCACCTATTATGTGAAATTATTGAAATAAATAAAAATTAATGAATTTGTCTCATATTCTTTGCAAAATTTTATTGGTTACATCGTCAAAGAGTTTGGCAAGTATTTTTCATATTGTTAACTCCAATTCAAGTATTTTTTGAAATAAAAGAAATGTCTGTCAACTATTCAATCATCAGAGACAAACAAACCCAGTAATTTGATTTATGTTTTCTCACTGGTATCACATTGCATATTAAAAAGATAAATATTCAAGTCCTAAAGAAAGTAGAAGTTTATTGTAACCTATCTAGACAGGTTTGTGAATTTATGTAGACATTGAAACATTTTTATGACAAATCAACATAGTAATTTTTATATATTTTATAACAAGAATCAAAATAGAAGATTTTAATTGTAATTTTAAAATATTATGTAAATTGGCACAAACGCTATAGGATATTTGAATAATACTTTCTTAATATTAATAAATTTAAAGCTGTTTTTCAATTTTCATCATATCCCTTTGAAGCTTATATTAATTTTTGTATGGTAGTTTGCGTGGCTACCATTATGAGCTATTTTTGTACTTATTTTTATTTTAAGACTACCCTTTAGTACAAGAATACCCTGTCTTGCTCCTCAGCTTTGTTTTTAATTATCTAAAGTGCAAATCCTTAGAACAGAATTTATTTCTAATTTGTGGAGGAATAACACACATTTTGCAGGATTCAATTATAGTAAATTATATTTTTATAATACAATCCTTTGAAAATTAGTAAATTTGCTTAACTTTTACAGCTGAAGTTTTGAAAGTTATAGGCTTTTCTTTCAAGGTCAAATCAAGTCTTCTAAAACTGATGAACCTGTTTTGTCACTATGGATATAAATTTTTTAATGACTTATTAGACACTTGATTCACATACTAAAATCTTTCAAGATTGGTTGGAACAAGCTGAATGTGTGAGACTATGAGTCTAATTTTTCAACAGTATATTTTATGAAATCTAAATATGACCTGCATTGAGATGTGATGTAAGTGTAAACTATACATCAAACATTGAAAGCTAAATATGAAAAAAATGCATCAATAACTTTATACTAATTACACTTTGAAATGAGAATATTTTGGATACATTATACTAAAATATGTGACAGATTAATAGTACCTATTATTTTACTTCATACTAAAAATTTTTTAGATAAGAATTACGTATATGGATAGCATTATATTTCTACTGGATTATGTCGATATAGATTTAAATACCAAGAATGGTCAACTTGGCCTCATTGACATTCATAGAACACTGCACTCCACAACTGCAGAATACACATATTTTTATGTGCACATGGAACATTTACCAAAACTCATTATGTGTTGGGTCTCAATCTAGTTTCAATACATTTCAAATTATTGAAATTATTCAAAGTAACTTCTAAAGCTTATGATGAAATTTGTTGCAATTTTAATGATGGAAAAAAGCAGAATCAATAAAAATGCCCAATGTCAATGTAATACTCAAGCAAACAAAAACATGCCAGTGGATTTATCTTATACAATCATTAAAATAGAAAGAATAAACAAAATAAGGTTTCAGATGATAAATAAATATTGCATTAAAACATAGCACTCAAAATAATATATAGTCTTACACATATGTAAGCAGTATGCATCTTTTAGATAAATATTATGCAGAGTAGGACATAAAACTTAAATAATTTCATCTGGTCCAGATAAAATGAACTTTATTCACATATTTTCTCTGAAATAGTATATAAATATTATACCTTAGAGAGATATTATTTTCAGTAAAATGGTTAAACACTATTTTAAAACTTTTTTTATTAACTTAAAAAAATGACATCTTACTCTAATAGTATTCCTGAATAACAGAAACATGGAAAGGCACGATAGCTCAATGAGTAGCAATGTAATTTCAACTTTCTAATCAGATTTTTTAAGACTCAACTTAATTTCTTATTCAAATAATGAGATTTCTGAAATGATAATTCAGCATTCACCCACAAAAAAAACTAGAATTTTCTACCACTGGAATATAATAATAGGATTTACTTTTAAAGAAATCCATTAATAAAGTAACAATTATGACTCATAAATAGATTAAATGTTTTTTCTTAATTTCTGGGCCTACTGGTGAATTGGGAAAGGGATTCTTTTTTTCTTTTTTAGAAAATCAAATGGAAACTACTTTTGGAAAAAAAAATGAACCATTCAGGTTATTTGGGTTCAATACATGCAAAAATAAGATAGAAAACAAGCCATTATAGAAACTGACACTTTGCTTTATATTTGCACGTTCAGAACTTGTTTAGCAAAGACCAAGAATGTGTGAATGTTGTCCACCAGTTGGCTGATTTAGAAGTGTGCTCGAAAAGTCTCTAGTAGTCTAAACTTTTAATTGGACGCTAAAAAAAAATCACTTGCAGTAATCAAAAAGTTCAATTTTATAAATAAAAAGGATAATAAGCAAGAAGATTTCAAAAAGCTATATTTATTTAAAGAGCAAAGACTAAATTGGCTTACTAGGGAGAGAACAGTGAATTACCTGCAAACTCTTCCACAGAGCACTATGCTCCTATTAAACGTGTTGGAAGAGAGTCTTTGCAAGACCCACAGATCATTTTTCTTCTCTCCAAAGCAGCTTTGTTCACCTTCACTTCAGAATGGTAAAGAACTCAGATTCCTGTTTTCTAAATTGCCCTCTGTTTGACCTTACTATTTTATCATTATTTTTTCTAGTTTTACTTTTATTATTGACATTTTTATGGCACTGTCTTCTTCCTTTAAGTTGTCTCAAAAAACTATTTCTGTGTGGATTCGTATGATAATTTTTTAAGAAAAAATCCAAATAGATGGATTAAATAAACATTAAATTTGCCACTTTCTACACTGTCAAGATCCTGCAACATAGCTGTGTTTCATGACTAACCACTCTTCCTTTCCTTTCTTCTTACCCAGGTCTGGAATGACTTGTATCTTCTTGTGCAATGACTACTGTGTACTACAAGTTAATAAATGTAGTTGTCCTTAACATAATGGTCGATGCCTTCTCTTGGATTCATGCATTCATTTTTTTATTCACAAAGTAGAAGGTCTAGTTGAAACTCATGGAGAGCACTTCCTTGCCACCAGCCTCTCATACTGGGAGAATGTAAGCACAATGGTTTATGGGCCATCAGATTCCTCACTCATTTGCCACTGCCTTTGGGGTCTGAGGGTGAGCCAGAGCTCAGTGAATAAGTAGTCATCACAGGTAGACTGATGGAATTGGAAATTATATGCAAAGCATGGAATAGAAAGGTTAATATAAAAGTATAAATGAATTTTAGCAAGATAGCTTAATTCAAAGAGACATACGAGAGAGGAACCCCCCAAAAAACAGAATTATCTTTAGGAGGGCAGACTCACTGTAGTACAGGTATCCCCCACTAGGTGAGTGTTCTAGGAACCCATCAACATCAGTATACTAGCTAGCACTGTTTTAAGAGGTAGCATTAGACTTCAGTTAATTTTTTTTTTTTAGATTCTTTCAATGCATTTGCCCATTTCATGACAGGTAATTCACCAGCGCACCTGCCCACACCATGCTGTGAGTTCAGCATCTTTTTTTTTTTTTAAGTGAGAAAACGGGATTTATTGAGAGGACAGAAAAGTTCCCATAGTGGGAGGAGGCCTGAAGGGGTTGCCCGAGTACAGAAATTTTGGACTAAACACCACATGATCCCTGTGCCTCTCCCTCCCTGTTCACCCATTCTTGTCCCAAGCAACATTTTTTGTTTCCTGGATGAAGAAAGCCCTCAGAGGGAACCGTTTTGCCAATGTGGGAGAGGTAAAACAAAAAATGGCAGAAACACTAAAAGCTGTCAAAATTGACAAGTTCAAAAACTGTGTTGAACAATATAAAAAGTGTCTCGATAGGTGTATTGCATCAGACAGAGAGTGCTTTGAAGGTGACTGAAGTTTAAACATGTAAAAATAAATGCACAATTTTTTATAAATAAATTCTGGGTTTTTTGGGTCCCCCTTCATAATTATAGCAAATCACAGATCCACAGAGTCAGCCATAAAACTTAGTAATTTCGTCTGGTCCAAAGTGCTAGTGATTTTTACTCATTCATTTTCTCTGAAACATACTAAAGGCATGGTCAACTATTCATTTTTGTCTTTAACACTTTGAGAGAATAAAAGTGAGTTGACTGTCCTTATTGAGACCTGTGTAAGATTTTTCTAAAAGGGTGCACCCCACAGTGTGCATATGGACACAGACTCACAGCTTTCCGGGGGTAGCAAATGGCATGAAGAGTGATAAAACACTCTGTTGTTCCTGACATATGACACCCACCAAAATCTACTTTCCTGTAACTAACATGTATTTCTTCCAGAAGTTTAAATGCATGCAAATCTTGAAAACCATATGATTCATAAAGATAAATGTGCCAAAGTATATATTGAGTCTAGTAGCCACTGATGGTGTCACCAAAAACCTGGTGGAGAGAAGTAACACAGTGTTATTTACATGAATATAGGCAACCTCTATAACTAATAATATTACAGATCTAGCAACTAACTTTTTAAAGTCAGAGACTTGCTATACATTGCAGGCATTGATACCATTAATTTTTTTAATAGAAGATAATATAACCAACAATAAATAAACAACAAAAAAAGTAATGAACTTGGAAGTCTGGCAGATCTGTCGCCTTCCAACTGTTCGACTTTGAAGAAATTTTAAGCCCTCACTGAACCTCAGTTTCTTCAGCAGCTGCTCAATAAATACATTACCAGCTGCTTTATTCCCTCAACTATAGCAAAATCCTGATGAAAACTTTTGTGAACCAGCAGGACATGAAGATAAGTACACTAATTTGCATTTCTTTGAACTGTATGTTATAATACAAAGTCAAATTATGTTTTGTCTTTTGTGATAGGCTGAATGACAGTTTTCCAAAGATGTCCATTTTCTAATCCCCAGAACCTATGAATATGTTACTTTACGAAGCAAAAGAGACTCTGTGGATGCCATTGTATTAATGATTGTGAGACTGGGAGGGTATCATCCTGGATTATCCAGGTAAAACCAATGTAATCACAAGGCTCTTTAGAAGAGAGAAGATGTCTGATGGAGCAGAGATCAAAGAGAGAGAGAAGTGTAGAGAAGATGCTAAACTGCCAACTTTGAAGATAAAGGAAGGGACAACTAGCCAAGAGATGGAGGCAATCTTCAGATGCTAGAAAAGGGAAAGAAAGAATTCTCCCCTAGAGCATCCAGAACCCTGCTTAACACTTTGATTTTGGAACTTCTGACAGCCAAACTATAAGGTAATACATTTATGTTTTTTTAACATTACTAAGTTTGTGGGTAATTTGCTATAGCAGCAGTAAATCTTTCAACACTAATTCCACTCAAACAATTCCACATTGAATGAAGCGGTGTTCTACCCAGCTGAGAGTAAGTTCCTTGGAAAAAAATTGGCAATATATGTCAATAGACCAAAAATGTTTGCATTATTTGAAACAATCATATCACTTCTAGAACTCAGTTCCAAATAAATAATCATACACTTGGACAATGCTTATCCTGGTATGATTTATAATTTTTTAAAATTGTAAATATAAATGTCTAATGATAAGGGTGTGGCTACATAAATTATGTAGCATGTAAATTATGTATAAAATATTATGCTGTAATTTAAAATATATTCAAAGACATGTTAATTATATAAAAAATAATTACAGACAATTATTTTAATATCTATTTTAATAATAAGTAACATAATAATTCACAATTTTTATGTGCAATACATCCTCAATTGCATTTTTTAAATGCCTTGGATAGGAATGAAGTGACAAGAGAAAGTACAACAAAATGTATAGGGTGGTTATCCTTTAAATGATGAGTAAGTTTTATTTTTCAAACTGATATCTTTGTATATTTCCCAAATTTTCTATAAAAATTAGTAAAAAGAAATGTAACTCATGCCACAGCACAATATGAAAACAGATTACTAATGAGAAAGGGACTCCTGACATAACAGGAAAATGCCAATCCAAAAAGAACCAAAGAAAAATAATCTACACATTTAAGAATTTTAATATGTTTTTAAAATATAGTGATACCTAATTAATCAAGGGAAATTACGTGTTTCACATATGTAACTTTCTAGATAATTGAAGCCATTCGCTTTAAATCCTAGTTCAGAGATCTTAATACTATTATGGAGGTAATTTTGGAATCATGTGTTATACATTTCTACCCATCATTAAAATAGGAGTAATATACATGATTTGTAGGATCATTTGATATTGAGCACGTCATTTAAGCTTTCTGTATTTCTGACTCCTTACTTATAATTTAGAAATAAAAATTCATACTCTGCTACCACAGAAGGTGTTTGTGAGCGGCAAATGAGACCATATATATATTAAAGGATCTTTAAAACTGCAAAGCACTATACAATAATAAGAAATGTAAGCTGATGCATTCTAGGTAGTTCAGGGTTCCTTTTTGTTTTGCTTTGTTTTTTGAGTTGGAGTCTCATTCTGTCGCCCAGGAGTGAGTGGCACACTCATGGCCATCTCAGCGTTGACCTGCAGGGCTCAGGCAATCCCTCTACCTCAGCCTTCCAGGTAGTCGAAACTATAGGCACACGCTACCATACTGGCTAACTTTTTTTTTAAATGTTGTAGAGATGAGGTGTCACCAAGTTGCCCGGGCTGTTCTCGAACCCACCAGCTCAGACAAGCCATTTGCCTAGGCCTCCCGAAGAGCTGGGATTAAAGGATGAGCCACCGACTCCGGCCAGTTCAGGGCTATTGTAAGCACCAATATTTGCTGGATGCTAGAATAAACCATGCCTTGCAAGTTGTCTAAATACTCAGTGCTAATTGTTCCTCACTTTATAGACCAATATGCCATACTTTCGTGAGTTAAGTCCTCGTTTTAGAATCTATGCTGTGGTAATTTTTTTTAAGCATAGGGGATCGGTAGGGGCATAAGAGTTGAATGTACAGGACTAAAATGTACATAAACACATGTATGTATGTTTATATATGCATACACACATGTGTACCCTCTATTTTTGTTTATTAACATTTTCATTATATTAAAAAGGAGTTCTCTCTTTGAAAGAATCAGTACACTATTTTTATATAATTAAAACTTTGGTCATATATCTTAAAATAACCTACTCTGTACCCTCATTCAGGAAAAATTCTCTCACTTATAGTCTTGCGAGACTTCTTGCTACCCCAATTCAATCCTCTAGGATTTATGTTTCTTCTATACACATGGATGATATAGGACTCAATTCTGAGGAGAGAAGCTATGAGAAAAATGAAACATGCTGACTCCTTGGGGTTATTTTATTTGCACTTTCTGAGTCATTTTGAACCACACAGGTAAAAGTCAGGGTTTAAATTAGACGATTTCTGGCTGGGCAAGTTATACTGTTCCTAAAATGGAACCCGGAGAAAAGAGGTGTGACAATAGTATAAAATGACTCATCACGGCCACAATTAGACTTTCTCCGTCGCCTGCCAAGTGCTTGACAGTCCTGGGTGCGCAGAGCTGCACAGTCTCTGTTAAAGTCTCCCTTGACTTCTGGTAATCTTCTTCAGTTACTGAAAAGTATCGATCCTGTTTCCACACATCTCAACGTTAATCGGCTTCTTCTCAAGTGTCCCCGTGAACAGCTTGACCTGTTAAATAGGCAGAGATGATTCCTATTAATATTTTCTCTCTTCTAAGTTGGAGAGTTAGACACCACCCACTGAGACAACTTTTAATTTGTTCTTAAAATAGGACAAGCATTTCTGGATGGCCCACTCATATAAGTTCCTATCATCAACAGTGATTCAGCAATAGAACTGGTACCAAAAGACATGGCGGGACAGGGTAAGACCTAGAAGGAAACCAAAAGATCACACAAGAGGCAGAATAGGTCATATGGGCTTTGGGATCAATGAATTTAAATCCCTGATCCATCACTTCTTAGCTATTTTCAGTTATCAATAAAAATGGAAATAAAGAATACAGAAATTCCATTCTCAACATATTTCCCTTAAGAATGCAGGAGAAGAAGCTTTCATTATAGGACATTGACATTTCTGGTTGCAGCATATATGCAATCTTCAATTTAAAATATTGCTATTTAAAAATCCAAAATACCTATAAGAAAACAATACAGGCCAGGCACGGTGACTTACGCCTCTAATTCCAGCAAGTTGGAAGTCTGAAGTAGGAGGATGGCTTGAGGCCAGGAGTTTGAGACCTGTCTGGGTAACAAAGTGAGACCCCCCATCTCTACAAAGAATAGAAAAACTAGTCAGCCTTGGTGGTGCGTGCATGTAGTCCCAGCTATTTGGGAGACTGAGGCAAGTGGATCACTTGAGCCCAGGAGATCAAGGCTGCAATGAGCTAAAAGGGAAGGAAGGAGGGAGGGAAGGAAGGGAGGGAGGGAGGACAATGCAAAGAAACTAATTAGTCTCTTTGTGGTTTTGTTTTTGGCTTTTGGTTTGCTGATACTTTATGAAAATCAAAATGTAGATCAATAGAAGAAGATAGATTTCAATAACCTCCACCATGGCCTGTGTTCCTCGGGACAATACTTTCTCCTATTTTTCAACCGAGTCGTCTTGAAGAACACAGATTGTGTTCACTGCATTGCTGTATGTCCTGTAGCATACTAAACAGCGCTAGGCACGCAGTAGACGCTCAATAAATATCAATTGAAAGAACTTGGGATTCTGTCATTCCCAGTACCTGTGAACGCTTCCTTTGACAGTTATGCAAGTTTTTATTCTTTTTTTTGCAGATGTCATCAATTAGGTTTGCCCTTTCTAAGAGAACTTAACTCTATTTTCTGGAGTGTCTTTATTTGAATTTCATACTTCTGTTGTAAAAACAAGATGATGCCTTCAAACCTCATCATTATGAATGAAGAGAGGTGCAATTGACATTATACCTGCTCCAGAAATCTTCCAAGACATCGGACGTCCCAAGGATGTCAAGGGAAACAGACAGACTTGGGGTAATGTCTCACCCACCAGAGGAGGAAGGGAGAACTGTTATATTTGGTCTAAGAACATGCTTTCACTTGACTGTCTACCTAACTATCCTCAACATCAGGGGTAAAGAGGGGGGCCCCAAAACACACACTCTCCAACTCCTTATAGTGAGAACATCACTCCCATCTTCTTCCTTAGATCCACATTATTCATTTTATTTCTATTTATGAAAATTACCCCAAAAGCTCCAAACCGCATGGTCACCCCTCATCTCCCATGTTGTAAGGGTCTGCTCACCCCCAATTCTGTGCATCTCGTCCACCTTCCCCTGATCCTGAGATCTTTCCACTGTGTTATCTGGATCCATGGCAAATCATAGAGGGCTAATTTCCCTTACCATCATCCTCTGCTCTGAGTGCCCTCTCACCTTCTTCTTGTTCAAACAGAAATGTGGTCCTCAGAAGGACACTGTGTTCCCTGCAGTGCACTCCAGCAGTGGCTGTTTTCCTTCAGGCCTGGAGGGGAAATGTGCCACCCTTTCCTGTCCTCAGTCTCCATGCTTCTCTCAAGCCATTATCTTGCCTTCAATTTGGAATTTCACTATAACTGTCATCCACCGCATTTTCCAAGGAAACACGTGGTTCACTGTTACTCCAATACTATTTTGGCCCTAATTCTCAGTCATTTCAATGTACATGTAATTGAGATGCCCATCACCTAGACACACCAAGGTTAGTGCCTATGACCTCATCATTACTATCCTTTACAGAGCTGTACACCCTTCACAACCTCAGGGATGCCCTCCCACTCTCGGTCCACCCCATCCTACCTGTGTAGCTCACTCCCTCCAATGCCTTTGCCAACTATTTTTCCACCCCACTGACACCTACAATCCATTGATTCTTAAGTCTCTTTGTTGTTCCTCCCCCTTCTTAATGTTTTCACACCCCTCCTTACTCAAGGTTACATAGTCAATTATTTGTGTTTATCCCTATCCTTCTCTCATTTGCTCTCACTTGCTTAGCAAACCACTAACTTGATTAAATCCAACTCACTGCCTTTTCTGCCTACAATCTGTGACCACAAAACCAAGTGGCCTCTTTACACTGCCCAGCAGTCATAAGAGACCCCACTCTCCAAAATGACTCTTTCATACATTCGCTTTCCCTCTCAAATCCCACACCACCCCCCCATTCTTATTCTCAGTCAGGGATGTTTCTTCCTATTTCTCTGGGAAAATAGAAGTAAACAGAAAAGAACTTCCACAGACTCCTTCATCACTGCTGCCCACCAGCCAGTAGCTCCACTCAGTGACTCTGGCTTTCTACCTGATACCAGGACTGATAGTCTCTGAAGCCAGCCCTTGGTACTAGATAAAAGAATAGGAAGTTTTATGATTGTAACTCATATTAATTTTTCCCAACTGCAAAGATCTTCTGAAAGAATTTGAAAAGGACATTTTATAACAATGTGTCAGTACTGGAAATTTTACTATTCTTAATACTATTCTTTTTTTTTTTTTTTTTGAGTTGGAGTCTCACTCTGTCGCCCAGACTGGAGTGCAGTGGTCGCTCCCGGCCACCGCAGCCTCGACCTGCTGGGCTCCGGCAATCCTTCCGCCTCAGCCTTCCAAGTAGCTGGAACTACAGGTGCGCTACCATGCCCGGCTAATTTTTTGATTTATTGTAGAGATGAGGTCTCACCAAGTTGCCCAGGAGGGTCTCAAACCCGCGGGCTCAGGCAATCCACTCACCTGGGCCTCCCAAAGCGCGAGATTACAGGCTGAGCCACCGAGCCCGACTGTTAATACTATTCTTAATACTATTCTTAATATCAAAGAGAAGGATAGATTTGGGTGACCATTACAGCTGACATAGGCAGCAGCGAAGTAATGAAAAGTACACCAGTTTGGTGTTTAAATGATAGTGCTGGGTGAATTATAATTCTGTTACCAACTGGCTTTATTATTTGGCAAGTTTTGAAATAGCAAAGGCCTTCAGTTTCCTGTACATGATGGATCTGCCCCATATGTCTTACTGAGGAGTAAATGCATAAAATCATAAAAAATGTGACTGGCGCCAGGCTCAGTGGCTCAGCCTGTAATCCCGCGCCTTTGGGAGGCTGAGGTGAGTGGATTGCCTGAGCCCGCGGGTTCGAGACCCGCCTGGGCAACTTGGCGAGACCTCATCTCTACAATAAATCAAAATGAGCCGGGCGTGGTAGCGCGCGCCTGTAGTTCCAGCTACTCGGAAGGCTGAGGCGGAAGGATCGCCAGAGTCCAGCAGATTGAGGCTGCGGTGGCTGGGAGCGGCCACTGCACTCCAGTCTGGGTGACAGAGTGAGACTCCAACTCAAATAAATAAATAAATAAATACATAAATACATAAATACATAAATAAATAAAAATGTGACTGGCATGTATAATTTTCATGTTTGCCTTGTTTTTCTTTTTTTATTTGTCCATTTTACAAGGCTAAAAAGTGAAAACACTACAATATTATTTCCATGATGTGGTAGAAAGAAAAGCGCCTTTCACAACCCTAGCCCTGAGATACCCATATCTTAATCCCCAAAATGTGTGAATATGTTACTTTACCTAGAAAAAGATATTTCGTAGATGTGATATGGATTTTGACATTGGGAGGTCATCCTGCATTCCCTAAATAGTCCCAATGTAATTACGAATATCCTTAAAAGCAGAAAAGGGACTCAGAAGAATGAGGCGAGGGAGATTGACTACAGAAGAGGATATAAAAGTGAGACTGGAAAAAAATATCCTTCAAGTAGTATTTTAAGTCTCTCTGTCTTGTTCACAGACTAATATTTTCAAACCTAAGAAGCTAGCCGTTGAATGTTTGAAACCATGGTATTAATTCTAGCTGGAACTGATGTCCCTTTCATGTCTATAAGCCCAAGTGGGATGAGGGAAAAGGTCATGAAGTTAAAAGGGATTTGTATGTGTGAAATACATAAGAACTCACATTTTTCTGAATATCAGTTCATCCATCCATCCGTTTATCCTTTGAATACTCCAGAAAAAATGTTGAGGATGTCATTTGACTTGAGCATGTCAGGCAAAATATTAAAAATCAAGACATGTTAAAAGTTGAGCTGGGCACAGTGGCTCCCACCTAGAATCTCCACACTTTGGGAGGATGAGGTGATAAGATTGCTAAAGCCTGGGGATTTGAGGCCAGCCTCAGCAACATAGTGAGAGCTCATCTCCTCCCCCTCCAATAAAATTAGCTGGGCACAGTGGTGCACACCTGCAGTTGGGAGGCTGGGGTGGGAGGATCACCTGAGCCTAGGATGTTGAGATTATGGTAAGCTGTGACTCTGCCGCTTCCCTCCAGCCTGGGCAACAGAGTCAGTCCCCGACTGCCTCCCAAAAATAAAAATAAGAAGGAAAAAAATGGTAAAGTTAGCCCTGCTAATGAGAACATCTCAAGCCCTGGCTTTTGCTCCACATGCCTGGGACAGCCAGAGTTCTGCCCTGATCATGTGAATTCACAAGAAGCATGAATATTTCCCTCCTCAGTTTATACGAACGGGCTGCTGCAAATGACAGGACAGGCTCTACCCTGCACACCAGTGTTTGGAAGAGGAGATATATCATGTCTATCCTCCAAGTTAGGAGAGATTTATAAAGTTATAAGTGATCTGAAAGTCTGTGATAGAAAGATCTAGGCATAATGTGAGCACATCTTTATACTTTTAGCAAGTGACACATGGCTGGTGAGAGAATTGGACTTTTTCGATGAATAGTCAAAAATCAGATTAGATGATGGAAGAGGAATGCTCTCTGATTTAGTAGTTATGGCACATAATAATGACAAAAGGGAGATCGCTCTTGGGGCTGTCTGAAGAAGGTTCATTATCTGAGTGAGTTGTCAGCCTTGCCCAAGTGTCACAGTCTCCAACCTGCCTGCCCAGTGTGCATAGTCATTTACGGAGCCTCCAGCCGGAGGCCTATGTGACCTTTAAGAGACCTTACACTGTCCTGGACATTCTCTACTGCCTTGCATTTTGTTTTATTGTGGTTAAAAACACACACACATATCATAAAATTTACTATCTTACCTGCACATTCATGTTTATTGCAGCTCTATTTACAATTGCAAAAACATGGAACCAACTGTGCTGCCCGTTGAAACTAGACTAGATCAAAAAATGTGGTACATATACATGATGGAATATTATACAGCCATAAAGAAGAACAAAATTATGGACTTCGCAGCAACTTGGATGGATTTAGATTCTATAATACTCATTGATTTATCACAGAAGCAAAGAACTGAGTACCACATGTTCTCACTCATAAGCAGACCCTGAACATTTACCATAATACTATAAGAAATAGATTGACAGTATCCAGCAACTGCCAGGGGAGGGAAGGCGGATGGCACTTAACATTAGTAAGGGTATCTGATCTCACACCAGGTAAATTGAGAACAAAAGGGAGGCCCAAACTTTACCTGTACGATTGCCACTTATATCCCTAATCCTGAATTGTACCACACATCTTTAAAATAAAATTTAAAAAAATTTTTTAAATTCACTATCTTAATCTTTAAGTGTATAGTTCAGTAGTATCAAGTATATTTACACTTTGGTGAAAGAGAGCTCCAGAACTTTTTCATCTTTCAGAACTGAAACTCTATACCTATTAATCAACTATTTCCTTTGTCCCTATTTTCTGTCAACAATCATTCTACTTTCTATTTTGATGAATTTGACTACTTCAGATATGTCATATAAGTTGAATCATACAGTATTTTTCTTTTGTGACTGGCTTATTTTACTTAGGCTAATTTCCTCAAGATTCACCTATATTACAGTACATGACAGAATATTTTTCTTTTTATGGCTGAATAATATTCCGTATTATTTAAGGCTGAATAATACTCCATATTATATATATAATATGGAGTATTTTATATATATATATATACACCACATTTTGTTTATTCATTCATCTGTTGATGAACATTCAGGTTTCTTCTACCCCTTGGCTATTGTAAATAGAATTGATATGACGTCTTTCTATTTTTTCAGATATATGCCTAGAAATTGAATGGATGGATCATATGGTAGTTCTATCTTCTATTTTGAATTTTTTTTTAGGGGGTGCCATACTGTTTTCCACAGCAATTACACCATTTTACAATCCTGCCAACAGCACTGTCACTGATGAATGGTGATTCCTAGGCAGGTCTTGCTGACTTCTTGTTTTCTGTCATGTGTCCTTGCAACAAATACTGTATTCCTCAATGTTTACAAGTTGAGCTTCTTTCTCCACTGTATTATTTCGTGATTGAAATGAATCTTTTTAACTTTGTCACTTAACCACAATCAATAGGCCTAGTGCTATGCTTGGAGCATTTTACTTCTAGTCCTTTAGAGCGAATTGCTACACGTTGTCATTTCAACTATCATTCACTGTAAAATTTCAACCAATAGGTGTCACCTAAGTGTTTAAATTGTTAGAGTCAGTTGTGTCTGCACTGTTAACTAGCCAAGTTTTAAATTAATTTGCCAGTTAATTACTTGTGACTATCTAGTTAGCAGCTACTGTGTTGATTGCATATTATTGTAACAAACTGCCACGAACTTTTTGGCTTAAAACATCACAATATATTATCTCACAGATCTGCAGATCAGAAGTCCAAAGTGGGTCTCACTGGGCTAAACCCAAGGTGTCAGCAAGACTGTGTTCCTTCTGAATGCTCCAGGGAAGAATCTAATTCCTTGCTATTTCCAGCGTCTGGAATTTCTACCTGCATTCCTCAGTTCATGAAGACTTCCTGCAATTTCAAAGACAGCAGCAAAGAAGCCTATTTACATCTCAACACTCATTTCTTTCTTTCACTTATAAGAACCCTTGGAATTACATTGGATCCACCTGGATAATCCATAATAACCTCCCCACATCAAAACAAGCTAATCAGCAAATTTCATTTGCAACTTCCCTGTAACCTAATATAATCTCAGGCTTGAGGGCCATTATTCTGCCTACTACAGCTACCATATATTCTGGAATTATTATTTTTTGAGATGTGGTCTCACTCTATCACTCAGGCTAGAGTGCAGTGGCATGATCACAGCTCACTGCAGTCTTAACCTTCTGGGCTCAGGTGATTATCTACCTCAGCTTCTCGAGTAGGTGTAAAATGATATACTGGAGAAAGCTTTGTACTTATTAGAAAACTTGAATTTTGACACTCAGTCACTAGTCCCAATTTTCTATCCATAACTTGTACGCTTTTTTCATGGAAAAAATGTTGATGTTCATGTGCATTTTTTTTTTCATGTTTCTACTTGGTAATGAATACCAGTCATGATGTCAATAAGTTATTTTGGGGAGTACATGTCTAATGCCATAAATCTAAATATCTGAACCCTACAATCTTATACTGGATAAAGCTCTTCATCTCATATATCTCCACAATTGCTCCACTAATAAAATACAAGATTATTGTATTTTAATCTTGTATTTTATTATCATAATACTATAAGAAAGGGATTGGCAGTAGCGGGAAACTGCCAGGGGAGGGGGGATGGGATTGACAGTTGAGGAAAACTGCCAGGGGAGGGAGGGGCACACCTCATCAACAAGGGTACCTGCATAATGAGCATTTGTATACTTAACCCTGAATTGTACCCCACATCTTCAAAATAAAATACAAGATGAAAACCTTAGACGGTGATTATCAAGATTATCATGGGGGAAGAGGGGATATCAGTATTTGATACCCAGCCAAAAACAAATTGAGTATTTACTGAGATTAATGATAGGGTGGTTCTCTGAATTGGGGGCTGGGTGCTACTTCATGAGACTCTCCAAAACAGGAATAAACAATGGCCTCTTCGGCATAGAAATAAAGCAAGCATTGAATTTATCCAAAGTGAATCATGATTTTATTTCCTATTCCCTACTGTGACTTCATAAACCTCACAATAATATAGTAAGGTTCTCAAGGCACTATGACAGTATTGGCTGCAAAACAGGACAACGATGTTTAGGAAAGTTTTAAAACAAAATCACTCTCTCTCTCTCTCTCTCTCTCTCTCTCTCTCTTTCTCTCTCTCGCTTTTGAGGTGTTGTCTGTGCATTATAAAAATAAATACAAGGTAGTACTAACAAGTTTTTTTTGTGAGTTGTGAAAAATAGAATGAAACCCTTAGTCATAACTGTGTCACAGAGAAAAGCTCTCATACAGTTTCACAGATCCACCTCTTAGCTCTGGGTGCCATCTATTCCTAACTAGCTGACATCAGAGTGTAGACTAGATAAGGGTCACTGATGAACAAGTCTCAGTGTTATTAGTAAAGAAAACAAAAACTTGTGAAATCAGAGAAGAGTTTATCTTATGACACCCTAATTATTCATCATTCATTCAGATAATTATATGATGTCAGAATAGTAGAGCAAAAAAAAAAATAAACAATGTAAGTATTAAAAAAGAAAGATGCTGTCTTTATTTGCATAACACTAGATTGTATACATAGGGAAAATCTATTTTAATAGATAAGCTATTAGAATATATAAATTAAGCTGGGCTCGGTGGCTCAGTCTGTAATCCCGCGCCTTGGGAGGCTGAGGTGAGTGGATTGTCTGAGCCCGCGGGTTCGAGACTCGCCTGGGCAGCGAGACCTCATCTCTACAATAAATTTAAAAAAAAAAAAATCAGCCGGGCGTGGTAGCGCTTGCCTGTAATTCCGGCTACTCAGAAGGCTGAAGCGGAAGGATCGCCAGAGCCCAGCAGGTCGAGGCTACGGTGGCCGGGAGCAGCCACTGCACTCCAGTCTGGGTGACAGAGTGAGACTCCAACTCAAAAAAAAAAAAAGAATATATAAGTAAATTTAGCAAGGATGCTGGATGTAGAAACAATATACAAAAATGATTTTTTCTACATAACAGAAAAACAATAAGAAAGTGATCTTTTTAAACATCAAAAATACTAAAAACCTAAAAATTAAAAATATGCAAGAGACACAGGAAACTATCATGTAGAGAAGTTAAAGAAGACCCTTTGACTAAAAGAATAATGTTATTGAATTAGAAGACAAAATCTTGCACAAATCCTAACTCTCCATAAATTTGATGTAACTCTGATAAAAACACAGCAGATTGTTTTTGTGTTATTGACAAACTTTACTTAGACCCATTATTGCACAAGATCAGACTTGGCAGTATAGCAGAGCTTGGCTGACTTGGGTTTTAACCCTAGCTCTGCCTCTTTCTGTCTATGTGACCCAGACCAACCTATTTTACCTATCTGAGCCTGACTTTCCATTTCTAGTAAAATGGAGATAATAATGTTTCCCTCATAGAGTTCTTGTGAGGATAAAATAAGCTAATTTTGATAATATATTTTGCTATTATATGCTACTAGTATTTCCTGTCTAATTCTCTCTCTCCTTCAGTAGACTGTAAACTTCTTGAAGACAGGGACTTGGTTTTGTTCACAATGACAAGCCAGTATAGATGTTCAATAAGAGTCAAGTCAATAAATGTATTTTTGAAATATTACAATAGGAAATAAATGGCATTTCAAGCAAATATCGTGCAAGAAGGAGTTCCTAAAGAAGATAAGAAAGGTTTCCCAGTAAGTGAGAAGTACATGGTAAAGGCATCTGGGAGCAGACATTGCTCAGGTCAGGGTAGGATCTGGGAATCAATCCCCAAGGAAAAGGAAGGGACTGGAGCACGGTGGAGGCCTGGATTTATGCGAACATAAAATTAGAGAGGTGCATCAACACATGGCACAGGATTGCTATTAGGGCTGTTACAATATGGAAAGTTTGTTTCAAGAGAAAGACAGAAGGCCAGTTACTGCAACTGGGGCACGTGATCAAAAAAAGCAATGAGTTGAATTAGATACTGAATCAACCAGCTCACACTGAACAAGGATCCTTATACTTCCTCCTGATTAAGATTAAAAGCAGTCCTAGAGTGGATTGCCTGAGCCCGTGGGTTCGAGACCTGCCTGGGCAACTTGGCGAGACCTCATGTCTGCAATAAATGAAAAAATTAGCTGGGTGTGGTAGTGCGCGCCTGTAATTCCGGTTACTTGGAAGGCTGAGGCGGAAGGATCGCCAGAGCCCAGCAGGTCGAGGCTGCGGTGGCTGGGAGCAGCCACGGCACCCCAGTCTGGGCGATAGAGTGAGACTCCAACTCAAAAAAAAAAAAAAAAAAAAAAAGCAATCCTAAAGCCTAAGGCAAAGCTAATTCTGAAGTTTAAGATAAAGTGACCTCAGCTGGGGAAAAACATTTCTTCAAGTCAATAAATGTATTTGTACATTTACAAATGTCTAAATAGGACCATTACATACTGGAGACCCTTGTTATACACACTGACTAAAACATAAAATAATAAGTGAAATCATTGGTTTGTCAAACCCTGTTGGGGAGGACTTGTTATTTTAAGGTCTTCCCTATTTATCTCCCTTTGGTGACAGGGCTGGATAGCAATAGTAAGGTGTAGGATGGCAAGGCTGGGGTTAGAAGAAACAGTCCTACCTTGAAGTTTTCTGAGATCTCAGTCAAGGAAGCTAATGGTAAAAGAGAGGAAGCCGGGCAGGACAGAGCCTGCTTCCCTGGAGGACTGGTACCAGGAGGAACAAGCAGGTACCTGACTCTCAGAGTCCAGAGGAGCTGAGGAACTGAAGCTTAACTGGGCCATGAACCAGTTCCTAAGGGGTCTAGGATACTGTACAAGGCACAGCAGCCTGACCAGGAGTAACTGGTTGACAAGTGATCTCATGGGGGCTAACCAATGAGGCAGGGTTCCAGTCAAGGCATGGGATTGCATCCAAGGATGAAGCTGACCAGAGGTCAGAGCTCCTGGAAGGCGGAACTCAGATCAAGGAGCCACAGCTTGGCAGATGGTTAGTAAACCAGACTCTGCCGATGCAAGAGATCTAAGGAAAACAGCAACAGTCTGAAACCTCCTCAAACCCAGGGCTCATCCTCAGCAGACCAGTCAGGTTGATGGTAGCAAATCCCAGACAATAATTATTGGTGTGTGTGAAACTCTGACATGCATTGCTTGTGCCCCAAGTCACAACTTTCTGTCATAAGGAATAAGCAGCAACCTTTTGAACAGTCCCTTCCAAAAAGAAACTTCGGGGATCGTGCCATATGTATATTGTAGTAGTTATGTATTTCTTAACCGTTTAACACAAGTAAAAGTGAGCTACCATTTTAATTAGATTATCTTTTTAAAAAACATGTCTCTGACAAAGTTTCGGCATGATATATCTTTAACTCATTTTTCCCATAAACTCTGGTTTTTATTGCCAATTTTGCATAGCAAGAAGATCTTCAGAAATGCATATGTGGTGTAATTGCAAAACTGACTGCACTCAGTCTCATATTTCTCTTAATAGGTGCTAAAAAGACAAAGAGCTTAGGAAAATATGGCAAAGAAAAAAGACTAAATGGTATAGCATATGGGAATTATGGATTCGACCTTGTTAATGGTGGCAAATAAATCTACCAAACTAAAGGCAATTATGTGGCTTGGAATTGCAGAATGCTCTGGAATTTCCGGATTGGGAGAAATAAAAGTTGTTTTTATAATGGCAAGAGTTAGGAAGGAAATGCAGATCAGTAAATTAGCACCCAGGGGATTTTATAACTCTAAAAGCTAAATTCATGTGCCTTCAAAAAAAATATTTTAATTTTACAAGAGGAGAATAATTTACAATTGACTGAGAATTTTCATCTTTTTCTTTCTTTTTTAGTCAGAATCTCACTCTGTCACCCAGACTCGTAGCCACTGCAGCCTCTACTTGCTGTGCTCAGGTGATCCTTCAGCCTTAGCCTTCCAAGTAGCTGGAACCACAGGTGTGCACCACCATGCCCAGCTAATTTTTTTGTTTATTGTAGAGACTGTTTTGCCATGTTGCTCAGGCTGGTCTTGAACCCCTGAGTTCAGGCAATCCTCTCGCCTCCACCTCCCAAAGTGGCTAAGATTATAGGCATGAGCCACCGTGCCCAGGCTGAGAATTTTCATCCTTTAAATAATCACTGTTTGGTTTGAAACCAATCCTTGTCTTGTTTCTGCAATATTACTGAAGGCTTTGACAGCAGCTCTGCAAAATTATACTCAGGTTTTTTTGTTTGTTTTTGAAAGGGTGACAGTGGCATTTATGACTTCCTTTAGGAAAAAACTGCTCTACCCTCACCTATATGCCCATCTTCAGCCCTTCCCAATGCCTTGCTATTTAAAGACAAACGGGTGATAGAAATTTCATTGAGACACTCTAAAAGACAGTAGTGCTTTTTGCCAAATATTCCGGGTCCCCACCTGGGAGGACAGCATACGGCCTCCTGTAGGTCTGGCTATGAGCTGAGGTGGATGAATAACAGGGTTGACACCCTAGAATGTTGCAACACCAGTGGAGAAGTCCATCTTGAACTCACATATGAGTAGGTTGTTAGAGGGTAAATATACTCATTTTTTAATTACTGAAATAACAGCCAGAGTCTTCTCTATATACAGTGGTTTAAAATGACACACATACAAACACATATATACATGTAGGTATACACAAACACAAAAATAATCATGCTTACACAAATGTTTTTCCTGTTTCACAAGTGAGGAAACTGAATCCTAGAAGTCAGACCATTTTACTAGAGGTCTAAAATAGACTAAAATAATCAGCACATTACATAGTTTTCCTACTTTTCTTCTGTTCTCTATCTTTAGGAAACCTGCCACGACTCAAGTGTCTCCAAAGTAGATTCAGTGTTCTTCCTGCCACCCCATCCTGCCACTCCCACCCCCAACTCACCCCTGAAATTGGACCTAACCCCCATTTTCCAAAGTGTCCAGGATATACACAGAATGATGGATGACTGAGCCATGGAGCCACAGAGCAGGCCTGGGAGCAAAAACAGACCAAGTCCAGCAGGCCCACAACCCTCAGTGGCCACAGAGGCCACAGAATGGCTTGGAGCTTGATTCTGAATCTTTGCCAAGGTTGACCAAGAAGCCAGCTTCTTTCAGGTCACAGGTAGACCAAAGGCTTCGTGGATTATCCTCCTTAGAACCTAGTCACCAAATATTATCCTCAATTTTTCCTCAGCAAACGTTTTCACAATGAGTGTGTAGGAGTCACTCCTGGCAGGAAGAGAAATTCTTTCAAGGAGACATGGCCGTCCCTCCTCATTCCAACTGGGTTTCCACGTCCTCCTTCTCCTGGAGTTTCCCTCTCAACCCCAGGACGTCCATGAGGAATGAGGCAGCCTGGGCAAAGGGTTGAAACACAGTTAATAGAAGGAAGAATCACTTGCACTGATTGACAATTTAATTTGAGCCAGGCCCTGTTCGAGGGGTTGTTAAGGTGTTTGCTCATTTAATCCTGAGACTGTCCTGGGAGATATGCACTATTATTATTAAACCCGTTTTACAGATGAAGAAATGAAGTACAGAGCCATTGAGAAATTTCCTCAAGGTCACACCGTAGAAAGGTTGTCCTCCTCGCTGTATTTTTCTGTGCTCTTTCCCTTCTCTGTGCTGCTCCCTCAAACCTGAAGTTGGTGCTCAGCGTCCTCTCTCCTCCTCCACTGTCTGAACTTACTCTTGGAAGACCTCTGCTACTCTGAATTTACAAACTTACACTGTAAATCACGTTGCTCCCTCAGGGTATTTGATCAATCCATCTCATATGTCATTGTGGAATGAAGAACTCTGTATCCTTTTAGGTGAATTTAAAGCATAAACAAATATGTGGACCATATTTGGAGTAACCAGAGCTTTCTCGTACCCTGAAATCAGACCCTGAAATCTGCTTTGGGTTCTATGAAAAGCCTGCTCTTGATATGAACAGCAGAGGGCGCTGTGCAGCTGTGGCCTCTTACAGAATGCTGTTCCTTCTGTCCCAGGAGAAGATCCCCAGTGAGAATCTATACCCAAAGCAAACTTCCAGGTTTTCACAACCTCTGGAATTCTTTCTCTGACCCCAGGAGTATTCGACAGACCTGTCTCAACAGTCTAAAACAATCTGACCTGAGGTCATTGAGATTTGAGGAGCGTTCATTCATACTGGAAGCATCAATTCCCACTGTGAGTCCAGCTCAAGTCCCATTTCCTACCACCAGAATTCCATCTACCTCCTGCGGCCAGTCTTCCATCTTGTATTCTGGTTTAAGTCTGGCATAGTAACTTTTCCCTGGGGTTCAGCCCTGCACTGGACTGCAGCCCCTCCTTGTGCTTATCAAACATTCCAGGTGTGCCTGGACTGTCCTTATGCCCTGAACCCTGTGCTTGGACCCTACTCTCTGAGGAGAGACTGCCCTGGTGCTGCCTGTTGTCTATCCTGGAATCTGCAGAATCACCAACTGTGAACGTCCTGTCCCTGTACACTAATACTTTCCGTGTCCCCAATACGGCCTGCTGCACTTACCAACCCTGGCCACACCATGTGTATCCAGCCACACGTGAAAAATATAGACCTCAATTTCTGAGAAAATGCCATAGTCACAGGGCCACCATGAGGGATATGCTGGAGAAATGCAATCCTCAGTTCCTCACCTACCTCATCACTTCAAAAACAAAATAGGTTGAAACTTAGAGACATGTGGTTAGGGCTTCATGGGGGGGGGCTTGTTGTTAGTGCATTCCCACCTCCTTCCTGGGCTTCCTTCTAATCCTGGCAGAAGCCCTTGTACCTCTCCCACCCCAGTGAGTAGTGTAGCTCATCATTTTGCCTTCTACTAGTTTTCTCCAACTTCCGCTGCAGCAGCCAACCAAGTATGCCCCACAGCTTAAGTTAAAGCCTGCACCACACTTTCCTCTCTTGAAGGACTGGACATAGTATCCCCCAAAGGCAGGGCCTCCTCCCCCTAAGACAGTGCAACCAACCTAAAACAGGACATTACTAGAAAGACCAGTTGTGTTTTTAATAGGTCATCTGAATGAGTGACTCGATTGGCGACAAACTGAGACATGTCATAGTGATGTTCTATCCTGGAAGAACTTACAGACTAGGAAATGGACAAGGGTCGAGTCAGTCCTTTTACAGTTCTCCTATAAAACCCCAAACGTGAAGACAACTACTAAGAATAACAGGCCTAAGCCGGGCTCGGTGGCTCAGCCTGCAATCCCGAGCCTTTGGGAGGCTGAGGTGAGTGGATTGCCTGAGCCCGCAGGTTCGAGACCCGCCTGGGCAGCAAGACCTCATCTCTATAATAAATCAAAAAATCAGCCAGGCGTGGTAGCGCATGCCTGTAATTCCAGCTACTCAGAAGGCTGAGGTGGAAGGATCGCCAAAGCCCAGCAGGTCGAGGGTGCGGTGGCCGGGAGCGGCCACTGCACTCCAGTCTGGGCGACAGAGTGAGACTCCAACACACACAAAAAAAAGAATAACAGGCCTGATTTTCTCTATGTTTTCCCAGCACACCACACGTGTCAGTCCATGTATATGATAGAGGCCTCTTTCTATCCCTCCCCTGGACCACATGCCAGTGTCCCACACCAGCACAACTTCAGCTTTGTAGGATCCATAACATGGAAATCCCTTAAGGCAGCAATCCCCAACCTTTTGGGTATCAGGTACTATTTTCATGGAAGAAAATTTTTCCACAAACTTGAGTGGGGGGGCAGATCATCAGGCATTAGATTCTCATAAAGCACACAGCAACACAGTTGAGGGATACACACACTCTCAATAGGGTTCACAATAGTGCAGTTCACAACAGAGTTCTATGCTTCTATGAGAATTTGATGCCACTGTTGATCTGACAGAAGGCATAGCTCCACTTGCCTGCCACTCATCTTCTGCAGTGCAGTCCAGTTTCTAACAAGCCACGGACTGGTATTGGTCTATGGCCTGGGTGTTGAGGACCCCTGCCTTAAGGGTTCTTCCAACTCAGAGTGTCTTTGGTTCTGTGACATTCAACCCCTTGTTCTGCTGCATTGCTCAATACACGAACTATGACTCAGAAAGAAAAGGAATGCAAAAGAGGATGTGGCTGCTGCCAATTTTTTTTTTTTAAGGTAGAGTCTCATCTATATCCATGGAGAAAGGCCATGACAAGCTCTCCAAGACAAAACCATTCCCAAGGTTCATCATCCCTGCCCACATTCCCCTGTTACCTCTCAGGCTGCTGGCTGCCATTTTGTAACTTATTCTCCCCTTCGGGGCAGCCTAATATGTGTTCTTTGCTGGTTTCACCTGTGTAAAATAACTCTCAGGGGTTGGCCGTGAGTAGGCAGCTAGTTTGCCACAACCCCACCCACAACCCCTTAGGAATGATTCTGGACTCCACTTCATAAGGGAGAGACAGGCCTGTTGCTTTGTGATTCCAATCAATCAAGTCTCCCTTCTCAACAATGGAGCTATTGTAAGTGTCACCACTCAAGGACAAGTTGGAATTAAGGTATGTGAGCACCGAAGACAGCAAGGGTGTATACCGTATCAGAGTCTATGCAGGTGTGATGACGGCATCCTCTGACTGAGGACAGAAAACAAATGTGCTAAAGGTTTGGTTGAGTAAGCTGAGATCATGTTGGTTTTAAAGAAGATTATACATTTTCATTTATGTACTGAACAATAAATAAGATTCCATTCTCTGAAAGATCTGTCCCCCTGTTCCCTTCCTACCTCATCACAGCAGGGGCATTGAGTGGATTGACGCAACTTGCAAGTGAAATTTCTCTTTGAGTCATTCATACTCACACTTCGTCCTCAACGATTCATTAACTTAGATCCATTGGTTGGGCTTAATGATGCATTCTAAATGGAGACAAAAATAACAGCGGTGACAATGAGTAATGATACTAACAAAAAAGTACGTATAGTTATATTTATGTATATGTCTGCCTACAGTTAAACATGTGAAAATAAAGACATGAAGAGAAGAACCCACACAGGCACAACTACAAAGAATTAAATTATCATATTTCACTGGATCTAACAGTATAAGCTACATCATTATTTTTATGTTCTCCTAAGACATAAAATGGAAACAAAACTTGCCAGTTAAACTATGACATACCATTGTAAGGTACATTCCAATTTCAGAAATGTTAAAAGATGAAGAAAATGCCTATACTAGAATTGATAAACTGTGGTACTAAAAATCATAGTCAACACTAGCTAACCGCAAATAATGATTGTCAATGTATCCAGAAAGTTTTTTGTGTTTCTAAGGAATTTGCTCTTAATGAGAATCTGTAGGTTGAGCCAATAACTTCTAATTAATACAACAATGCTGGTAATTTTAGTTGGTGCTTTAAAAGACAGATAGCCACGTCCAAAGTCTTCAAGATCTACAAGTACATAGATACTCTAGTCCAAGGAAGAGTGGTTTAAATGAAAGGGTCCTGAACAAGGAGAATTGAAAGAGATTTTGATGCCAGTTGGTCCTAGTTGTGATTCTGCTCCTGGTAGGCTGAGTGGCCTGTACACATCCTTTAAGTGCTCTGGGTTTTAACTTGCTCACCTATAAAATGAGTAGGTCAGGCTAGAATCTCATTTCTAACTCCTCTCTCATTTTTGAGTTTTCACATTTTATTAATCTATGATCTTGGATTCAAGTGGTCCCACCTTGATGGGTTCAATTGTCAAGCTGAAATACATCCAGTGTGGAAAATTCTCTTGACTGGTATACTCTGTTGACTTTCCATTTTAGCAGGCTGCTCCAAATTTACTGAATGAAAGAAGGAATGAATGAAGTATGCCCTATTGATTCTCTTTGCTAACAAATCCTGAGTACTGAGCTACAGTGTTTGTCTCTACATAACTGATGAGGATATTGGCCCTCCAGTGCTGGAACTGAAAGGGGAAGGTTTACCTCTGCTGCCCTCGATTTCCCCTTCAGCGAAGACATCTTCATCTTCAGAGCATCTCTTATCTAAGGAAGCAATGAGAAATACACCTCAGATATCAGAAGAGATAACTCTCAAATGACTGAATCCTGAAACGTTGAGCACAGCAACTTTGACAGAATTAACATCAGATTGTTCAGTATAGTGCCTGGCAAGTAATAAGACTCAGATAAAAGTTGAGATATAGTTGTAACTAGACTTGGGACTGATAAAATTGTGGTCATAATTTCTCATCTTTTCACCAGCAATACTCATACTCACACATAGCCTCCTGTTGACTTGAAAAAGAGCAAGAAATAAGAAAATGTAGTTTCTTCCTTCCTCCTCATAGCAGATTCCCTGAATCACCTCACAAACTCAACTCCCCTGACTAAGCTCTCCATTCAAAACTGCTTCATCCTCCTACTTCCCTCAGCCATGTGGAAATTATTTACAATGAGTGAAGCAAATTCAGATTACCTTGTGATCCATAATGGTTCCAAACAGCAAGATGAAAAAACCCTGTGGCAAAATTCAACAGAATCATGAGAGTTTTTCAAACAATATCCCAGTTGTTATTTTCATACTACTTTTCTAGATACTTTCAAGGACCACTATTGGACATTAGAAACTTCAGATTCTATGAATGCAGAGATAAATGCACTGATGGATATTTCCTTTGAGTCCTTCCACCCTTGGAAGATGATCACCCTAATGGGACTGTGCAAGAGCGTTAATGATATCTATTGAATGGCTATAGATGTAGTATAGAGTTTTCAACCTTATTAAATCCATCTACTCTCTTCCCAAATATTGAAGTAGCTATCCTTACTCATGATGTCAGTAAAACGTGACATGGAAACTTGTAATTCAAAAATCACAATCATGGAAGGTGTCTTAAGAAAATGAAATCTGGCCAGGCTTGGTGAATCGGCCTGTAATCTCAGCACTTTGGGAGGCCTAGGCGAGTCGATTCCCTGAGCCCTCGGGTTCAAGATCAGCCCAGGCAACTTGGCAAGACCTCATCTCTACAATAAATAAAAAATTAGCTAGGCATGGTAGTGCATGCCTGTAGTTCCAGCTACTTGGAAGGCTGAAGCAGAAGGATCGCCTAAGCCCAGCAGGTCAACGCTGGGGTGTCCATGAGCTTGCCATTGCACTCCAGCCCAGGCGATGGAGTGAGACTCCAGCTCAAAAAAAAAAAAAAAGAAAGAAAATGAAATTTGTACTATATTCTAGTCAACTTTGGATTGTAGTTGAAAGTTAGTAAATAGGCAGCCAGGACCTCCAAGCTAGTGGAAGAAATTTCTACAAAAGAGAGAAAGTTACAGAGACTTGTGAGACCAAGGTCTTTTCACTGTCCAAGGACAATTTAATAGTGAAGAAACACGGGCCAGATGGCTAAAAATTGTAAATGTTAAATCACAGAGAAAACTTACTGAGAAAAGAGGATTGTATAACACTAAAAGTGTCTGGATATTTTTCTTTTTATCAAGAAAATAGAAACATAAATGATCTAAAAAAGAAATACAGAGCAAAACTTCTGCTGTATGGTTAAGTTACAAAGTAAGAGAAAAGGTGAGATCATTAGTCAACAAAACAACTTCAAGAGTGGAGAAATTTATCAAAAGTCCCAGAGTCTTTGATTGCCAAAAAAAACAAAAAACAAACAAACAAAAAAAAACAACCTTAAGTCAAGGGTTTCTCTTTAAAGCAATGTAATAGGAACAGTGAAATAGATGTGATTCCAGTTATTAAAGCATTTGGAGAAAGATAAATTGATCTAAATTGGTATTTCTTTAAAGTCTGTCTTATATTTTGCATTATGCTTCTAAATAGAGTACTAGTGGCATGTTAATGGGGCTATTTTGCTGCTTTATTATGTAGTTATATTTATATTATTTAAAGCAGTATTTGGAAAATTTTTCTGCCAAGAACCAAATAGTTAATACTTTATGCTTGAGAACCACACAGTCTCTATTGCTACTACTCAAATTTGCCATTGTAACTCAAAAGCAGTCAAAGGAAAAATATAGACAAATAAGCATGACCCTGTACCAGTAAAACTCTATTTACAAAAGCAGACAGCAGGCCATCATTTGCCAACTCCCAATTAAAAGTATAATTAAGAATATGAGCTCACCAAATTTTCTATTATGGAAGGCAGTCTGACTAATGACAGCCTCCCAAAAGTGCAAGCTTAGTAGCCCAGAGAAGATAAGACAAGTTTTAGAGGGATGATCTTGTCAAACCAAGTATGTCAGAGTGGAAAAACACAATAGAAATCATTCTAGATTCATGTCTTTATTTTACAGATGAAAAGATTGAGGCCCAGAAAAAAGTGACATTCCCAGGATCAGATAGCATGGCAAAATCTATTTATATGCATTACAGCTTACATTTATTTCACAGGGACCAGCAGGGAAGAAATATACGAATTCCTGACTGGTTAACACACAAAGTAATAGCCAATAGCCATCTCCTCATACTATGGAAAAGGTGGCTATTATTTCACTGAGTTCCTAAACCACTGGAGAAAGTATAAAAATCATGCTTGTTTTGTGATATGAGTACAACCTCACACATCAGAGTGAAGGTTAACTTCTTCTGACATTGAAACTTTAGTAGAGATATAGGTGGGTGAATGAGG
Organism: Cephalopachus bancanus; assembly: GCA_027257055.1. Taxonomy (NCBI): domain Eukaryota; kingdom Metazoa; phylum Chordata; class Mammalia; order Primates; family Tarsiidae; genus Cephalopachus; species Cephalopachus bancanus. The sequence goes on from JAPVLO010000012.1 coordinate 5,608,168, forward strand.
AAAGAAAGGAGCTTCCCACCCAACCAACCTGATCAGCTAAATCCAACTTGACAATCAATGGGAGGGGAGAGGCCACAGCCAAATATCCCAATGATATGGAAGGACATGGAAAGAACATTTATATTCTATCATTTTAAATTGCTTGTTGTCCAGTCAAAATAACAGAAAAATTTCCTTCTTGGAACTCACCTGGAAAGCATTGAGCAGGGCAAAAATTACATGGAACGTAAAGGAGGTACCTTCTATGAGAGTGGCTAACCCGAAACCCCACGTCAGTCCCAGCAGTGGGGTGAGGATGGCAACATTTTTGCTGATCCTCATAATTATGGCCACATCCTGAGACTTGGAACTGCCAATAGATGGTCTCTGAGTGTTGACAGCAACGACCAAAACCACAATGAGATTCACAGCCACAATGACCAAAGCTGGAATGGCAAATGCTAAAAGGGCTTTAGTATTGTCCCAGTTAAGCCAACAAGCATCAGATCTCACGTAGCCTTTCTCTGGCTCTGTCATAGCAACCGTGGTGACAGCAATGACCAATGGGCACCCATAGCCAACGGCAAAGCCAATGACCATCATTCGGGACTTCATCATCCTCCGGAAAATGACCAATATTCCATAAATAATGAGCAGTGCTTTGAAGAACATCCAGAAAAACAGAGAGAGGTAGAAAAAGTGGCTGAAAAACGTCACTGCAGCACACCATTTGTGGTCCTGGGCCTTTATGTTAAAGTTAGAGCCTATGATGAACCACACATTCGCAATCAGGAGTGACAAGGCTATATTCACGATGCACACGTGACGCATGTATGATATCTCTGTCACAACCACCCGAGACCACACTGTGGCTTCAATGAGCAGGCAAAGAACCAAACTAAGGATTGAGATGCTGAGCCCAATGCAGGTGATGTAGTCCAAGACTTTGTCCGTCATAGATGTGGGGGACATTAGAATGGAAAAAGACATCACTACATTGGTGTAGTTACAGCGGCATTTCACTTTGTTCATGGTATCCAGCTTCGTTTCACACGCTTTCTCATCCCACCTCCTTTGCCTGGAGTGCCAACCAACACACTGGGCCCTGGCATCGCGGGATTTATTAATCTTTTCAAAGGTGAGTAAGATTTCTTTCAGTCTTTCTGGCAAAACCATTGATAAGACCAGACCATTTACTGGCCTGGAAATGCTCACGTTTTGCAAGTGGGCTTCTTTCAGAATGGCCCCCAGGGTTGGAAAAGCTATGCTGATGGCTTGGGATGTGTTTGGCCACAGTTTCCGTAGTTCTTGCCTGGGAATCTCCGCCATTCCTAAGACACCTTCTGTTGCGTTGCTCACGCTCATGGAGAAACTGAAGCTTTTCTCTGAGGCATTGTGGTTGATGTGAAACCCTTTTGTCTGAACGAAGAGTTCATTCACAATGTTCTCAGATTCATTACGGATGTGGAGTTGCCTGGCAAACAAATTCACTGACTGCAACAAATCCGAGCTGGCATTTTTGTCGGGAATGAAAGCCCAATTTGAAATGGCTGCTGTGTCAAGGATGTGGTTGGCAACTTCACTATAGCTCTGCAATGGAGAAAAGTGGATAGTATTAACAGAATTTATACATCATTATACAAAGTTAACTTCTAAAATCTGAAATTTCTAAAGATATTTTCTGATCTTATTTGACATATTTCTCTTTGACTTTCCTGTGAATAAGAATCCCACATTAGTAAGGCTGCACAGGGGGAGGAAAAGTAAAAGAATGCAAACTTTTAAAGGTATCACAGATGCTGGACATGGTGGCTCATGCCTGTAATCCCAGCACTTTGGGAGGTTGTGAGGCAGAAGGATCTCTTGAGGCCAGGAATTTGAGACTAGCCTGAGCAACATAGTGAGACCTGCTGGAGGGGGAGGAGGAGAAGGAGAAGCACAACTCCTTGACTGTTATATCCAGGACAGCATTTCCAAACTGCAGTATGTAGGACTCAAGTTTTCCATGAGATCTTAATGGTTACTTAATGGAGGGGAATGTGGGCGGATTCTATGGTAATCTAAGTTTGAGAAAGACTGCACATCGTATTCCTATATCCTCCCTCCCCTATTATGAAGAGTTCCAAATTTCATTAGGATGTTAAAGGCCCTAAAAAGTCCTGCCATAAGGAAACCTGCTTAACTTCGTTCAACCCAGAACATCCTGCAACTGCTGGGTTACAGGTCTCCATTACTTTTTTCAGAACAGTTATGTTCTACTGAACATAATTTTGGAAACACTAGCATAGACGCAGTCTTGCTCACACCCATCACAAAGTGATATTTTTGTGAAAGTATTAAGTGTCTTAAAAAATGTACTAAAAATGTTCTAACTTCTTGAAAACTTTCATAAACTAAAATGACTCAATATCCAAAATTGAAATGAAATGCCTGCTGTTGTTGTCATATTTGTTGTAGTTTTTACCTTGAAAAGTACATTTGAAACTGCTAAGATGCAAGACTGTGAGGCAAACATTGCCAGTTTTTAATGACATTAACAAAAAAATACCTTCATTTTCTCTTGGGTAACATTATCAGACAAGTCTATAGAAATATTTTTTAATAATTCCACAATAAATGCAATATTTCCAGATGTGGCTTCTGACAACTTCACAGCATCAATTATGCAGGTGTAATCCAGGGGACAGTTCTTGCGAATTCCTTGAGCGACACTCTTAATGGGCTCCGGAGCTCGAAAGTCAAGCAGGGATATGGATGGTGCTGCTACAGAAAGGCGAGATGCTCCAGTTGAGTCCTGTTTAAAGAAAAAAAAAATACTGTTTCATTCAAAACTAAAGGAGCTAAAAGTATGACCAATCCACATCGGGAAGACAGATGAGAAGCAAGTGGCCCTAAAAGGTGGTTTCAACATTGAGATGTATGGAGAGGAGAAGGTGGGGTCCAAGGAGGCAGGGGGTGCCACCAGAATTCCCCAAGATCAGGATATTGACCTTTTGTATTGGAATTTGCTTTCAGGACAGTGATTTTAACTCAAGCATCATAACAAGACAATTTTGTACAGAGATGAGAAAGAAGAGCCATGTGGGCTTTTGGGGGTTGACAGATCAAACACACAATGCTAAGGAACTGCAGTTGGAAGACATTTAGAGTTCACTAGTTAGAAAAGGCTCTTTGCTTAGTTCCTGATACTTTTACCTCGAATCCCTCAGAATGTCACTTTGAATACGACAATGTGACGTTATTTCCTTCAATTCACTTTTGACTGTCACCTTTGCAAGGACTTTTGCATAATTACCTATGACAAAGACGCCATCTGCAACCCCTTTATAAAATAATTGTTAAAATTTTAGGAAAGGCAAAGATCCATATGCCTCCATGGGACTGGAGGGCAGGTAGAAGGAAATGGTTGCTAAGTGGAAGGACATAAAACAGGAGAATTTATTTTAACTGAAATGTGTTGAATTCATTCAGTTTCTATTTCCTCTAGATTGATCACATATCTGTCCTTTCTTTTCATCAAGTGATGGAAAGTATTAGAGATACCAAAATAAATTTGATTCTAGATGCATTCAGATGATTAATCAATTAGCACAAGAGGCATCCAAATCTACCTGTAGAGCTTAAATTTAACCTCTAAGCAGTCATTGACACCATAGTGTTAATGAAATTCAGATCTTTATTTGAGAAAAGATTCTTAAAGGGAGAAATAGAGTGGGGAGAAGAGGAAGCCTGCCTGAGAGTCTGGGTAAGGAAGAAAGGACAAGAAGCAAATTGAGCCCACTGTGTAGATTTTTCTAAGTCTTATTGTCACATTCAACAGATTGCATTTAAACTGACTCTACCACCTCCAGGGGGATATCTCCTGTTGCCAATAATTTGCAAATGCATCACCTTGAAGAGTGTTTCCACCGAAAGACTCGTACATGTTTCGGTTGATTTTTGCCACTTTTTTTGAATACATGTAAACCCTATTTCTCCATGAAAGTGCTTAGCACAAGGCTGACTGCAGTTGGAAGAAGAGATGCAGGGTCCGTGGCATTTCTCTAAAAATGAAAAAAGAGAAGCCTAATTAGCATTTCCACATTCTAACTATTGCATCTAATTTATTTTGGGGAATTGGCTATTGCTTCCCAGAGGAAATGACATTGAACCAGGCCCATAGCAATAAGTAAGAACTGCCAGGGAAAATGTCCAGGCGGAGTGAGCACATGGAAAAGGAAACTGCAGGTCATTCAGTAAGGCTAGTTCAGAGCACCTGACGGGGAGAGTGTCAGAAGATGAGGGTGGGAAGGAAAGCAAGGGTTAAGTCATGAAGGGCCTCGAATGCTCTGCTAATGTGGGAGTTACAGGAAAACATGATTGGATTTATTTTTGAAAGATAACTGACAATAGCATAGAGCAGGTGTCAGTAAACTTTTATGTAAAGTACCACACAAATGGAGTTGCCAGATAAAATACAGAAAACCCAGTCACAAGTTAATTTTATTTTCAGATACAGTCGATTCTCATTATTCACAGGATTTGTGTTCTATAAAGTCACTGAGAACTCTAAATTAGCAAATACTGAACCACTGCTCCTGGCATAATAGAAGGTTAGATTCCTGCAAGCTCTGCTTATGTTTTAATTAACCGATCAATATATAAACCTGTTTTATGTGTGTTTCTATTTAAAGGCATCTTGTTTAATATATATTGTTGATTCATTAACATTGAACTCATGGCCAAAAGCACTATATCTCTACCTGAATGAAGCTTCTCTAACACATTTTTTTTTTCCAAAAAGCACATCACAGACTTTTCTGGCTTGAGAGCACTAAACAGTACTTCAGCACTATTGTCAGGGACCATTTTGAACAGCAAAATCACCAAAAAAAAGCACAAAAATGCACACACCAAAAAAATATCGTTATGTACCCTATGTACCCTAGGAAAGGATACTTGTTTACAGTATGAGAACTGGAACAAGAAGGCAGAGCATCACCCTCATCCAGCCTCTGCTGGAAACATGGGCATCAGGTAACTTAATTTTCTGCTGATCTGTGCATGTCTGTGAATGACCGCAAAAGCACTGTGAGTATTAATTTAGGGAGTACAAATGAATTTCAGTGAGCGGGCAAATTTGCAAGTCCACAAATAATGAGGGTTGACTGTAAATTCTCAAATAGACAACAATTTCTTTAGTGTCTGTATGGCCCATGCAATATTATCCATTGTTTATCTGAACTTCAAATTTAATGAGGCATCCTATATTTTTATTTGCTAAATATGGCAACCCTAGCCAGAAAGTAACTATTTACAGTTTTGCAGGTCACATGGGTCTCTGTCACAGCTACTCAGCTCTGCCTTTGTAGTATGAAAGCAGCCAGAGGCAATATGTAAGTAATAGGCATGGCTGTGTTCCAATAAAACTGTATTTACAAAAACTGACAGCAAGCCAGATTTAGCCCTTGGGTCAGAGTGAATCGACCTGAATGAGGCTGCTGAGGTAATCCCAGGAAGAATTACCTTAGGGTAGCAGCAGGACAGTGGAAAGTAGATGATGCTTAGGGCTATTAAGGTGCTGAAATCAATAAACTAAAGTGGCCAATTGACTGAGAGTCAAAAGAATGCACCCACGTTTATGCTTGGACAGTTCTTTGGATGAATCCATTCACCGGGAAAGGAAACAAGGAGATTTGCATCTTTCTTTGACATCTACCAAATTTATCAATTTTTGCAAGCTAATTAATTGGGGTAATTCTCAATTTCTTCATCTGTAAGTTTAGAGATGATACCATAGTGTTGTTACAAATATTGAATGATAGCATCTTGTACAACACCTAGATCCACATTGTCATAAATGCTCAAATAATGTTAGTTACCTTTCTCTCAATTTCCCTTCTCAATTCCATGTCTACATAGAGATGTATTTGCTACCAAAACTATACATGGCCATGACTGTGCAGAATTCAGTTATTCCCCACTATTTAGGTGAGAAGCACATGATTTCACTACATTACTACTAATGATTACCCCCTTAACTTACTTCTCACCTCTCAAGAGTAAGTAATCTCATCGTAATATCCATCTTACATTATTTTAATAGACCTCTGAGAACCAGAGAGTTACATTCATTTAAGCACTTAAAAAATTCTTTCAATGAAGAAATGAATAAATCTTGACCTCTTCCCTCTTCTGCCTTCTGTTAGCTCATTTGTTTGAACAAATTTCCCTTTGGGGTTTAAAAATCTACACTTGTCTACTATTCAAGAGCACATGTGAATATTTGCCAATTCACTTCATTGACTATGCCACTGATAATGGTATAATTGTAAGAAAATCTATCAGTACTGATAAACATGGAGATCTTACTAGAGATTGATATTCAATTGGAAAGCATGCGGTCTGAGGACACGCTTACAATATCAATGTCCTTCCTTTATTCCTATCTCCAAGTGGATGAAGACTATTCAATAGTCACATACCTTGTATCCTTCCAGTCTTGAGTTTCCCTTCAGGGTTTTGAAGTTTATCTCTAGCCTGAAAAACATAAATTCCCAAAGGTCGTCTTTACTGTGGGGCTCTCCTCCCTCATCTCAACTTAGAGGCTTCATGTGACTATGAGGAGGAAATGTGTTCAAGTCTAGGAAGAAAATTGCAGCAGATTCATGTTTTGATATTGCAGGAACTTGCTGAAGGAAACAAGGATGAGAGTAGAGACTGAGGATACACTGCCCTCTCGGAAGGTCAAATTAGTGAATGGAGTACACCTGTTGGGAAACTTAAGTATCCAGGGAGAACACAGAGATGACAAAGATATCACTAAACTGTTCTCTGCCTGTATGAACTGTAAGGATGAAATGGAGCTATGTGGCCTACGAGATACTATATGTTCATGGAAGAAAGAAATGAGCAAATACTAGGAATAATCATGAGGTTGCAATAATAGAATCACAAATCTTTTGTACCTATAAAAGATTGTAAATATCATCTTTCAAAGACTTCATATTATAGATAAGTAAAGTGGGACTCAGAAAAGTGAAATAATTTGAGCTAATAAGAAGCAAAGTTAAGATCTGATCCTAAATTGCTCAACTTACAGGCTCATACTTCTCCGAACAGCTCCTGTCTACATTCTCTGTGGCTTGCAAAGTGATTATTCTACAGTACTGTTGCTCCCCCAGCAAATCCCTGCCACCTCTCAAATTTTCTCTGTTTCCCCTTCTAAAAAGTTACTATCAGCAAGAGTAAAGTTGTCACCATTTGGAATTTTATTTTAAATGCTATGTTATTTATCAGAAATTTAACCACCTAGAAACTGAGGAATTTCTCTTGGGACCAAAAAAAAAAAAAATGAATCAAGCTTACTTTTATGTGACTCTTGGATCTATACTGGAAACATTCTGTGGCCAGAAAGAACACTATACAGCAAAGCATGGTTGCCTGGGGCTTCATGTTCACACATTAGGATCTTCACCTGCAATAGAGAAAGAAGGTGGATCTGACGGTGACAACTTCACTCAATAACACAATACTTAAGGCTATTTAGTGAATTTTGAGATATTCACATCATCTCAACCTGCCCCCAAAAGGATACGAATATCTATTTTCAAGCCAAATAAAATGGAAAAAAAGGATCTGCACCTGCAGTAGAGAAAGAAGGTGGATCCAACAGACGATGATAACTTCACACAATAACACAATACTTAGTCAACTACTTAGGAACCCACTGGGTACTCTGGGATATTCATACCACCTCAACCTGCCCAGAAAAGGACATCAGTGTTTATTTTCAAGGCAAATAAAATGTGAAAAAGAAAAAGATCACTTTCAACTATTGCCCTTCCTACTGCAGAAGATAGAATAACGGAAGCATCAGGAAAGATTTATGTTCACCAAAGCATTATTCCTTATTTAATTCACAAGTTTCTTTAATAGTAACATTTATCAAAAACTTCTGATTCTTTCTACAACCTGAAGATAGTACTTAAGTTTCTGTAACTCATTGGGAAGTTGGCTCTTCATTCTGAAGGCTCCCTTATATACACATTAAATAAATGTATATGCCTTTTTTCCTATTAATCAATTTGCCTCATGCCAGTGACTTTCCAGTGAACCTTTAGGGGCCCAACAGCCATGACCCCCACAGTATGGCACTGTGAGAAGAGTGGTCACGCTTCTTTTCTAGAAACCACAACGAAAAACTAAACTAACTCTGATCCACCTAGGCCCACAAGGCAGTCTGTGACCAGGGAGCAAATAAAACTCACCAATCTGCCATCAGACCCTTTCTGGGTGGAGTCAAACATTAGAGGGACTTTCATGAGTCCAGTGAGCCTTCAACTGAGATACAAGCCACAGGCACTTACAGGGAATGCTTCCCATTTTCTTTGAGTTTAAATTTCCTAACCAATGAACGGGGGAAAGTATTTTGATTTACAGCACCATCTTGTATAGCAAGTCTGAGCAAGGGAAAGGGAACATGGCAAAATGACAGGGAAGGTGTGGCGATGGATTTGCATAGGCATTGGGATTATGTGTATAGAATTTGTGATCTCAGTGTGGGTGGAAGGAAGTTCTCATGTATGCAGTAAATTGGTGGATGGGCACACTAAGGAATTTGCAATATGGATATTGTTTAGGGTTGATTCTTAACTGATCATTACAAAAGAAAGTACCAGAGAACTAATATACATTGTCTTAAAAGTATCTATGTATTTCACATATACAACTATGACTTTCAAAAATTTTTGACCATGACATACTAAGAAACAGATCTCAAACTTCTCATGTACATAGACCACTTATATACCTAATCTTGACCTGTACCCCACATCTTTAAAATAAAATTTTAAAAAAGAAACATCTCACATTATGATTCAGTGTATACAGACATAAATAGGTATGTCTATCAATCTCTACAGATAAACTGAAAAAACACATCATTTTTAATTTTTTAAAAAAACTTATGTAAAAATACTTATTCTTGCTACCTACAAGAAAGAAATTCTAATATGTTCAATATTTTTTTATCTTGTAGTACACTCTATTCTATTTGACATTTTCGCAAAGACTGGTTGCCACCCACTAAGTTTAATTCACAAGTCTCTAATGGATTGTAACCCTCAATTTAAAAAACGGAAATACAGACTATAAGACTTATTTTTAATATCAAGTTGAAAATTGTTCAATTCTCTCACTAAAGTGGTCCTTGAATCCTCTCTTTTTGCTGCTTTTCACAACTATACTGAAATCTCCCTTCCAAGGTACAAATATCAGGGAGAAAAGATATCTACATTCAGGACCAAATAATAGGACTGTTGCTAAAGGTAAACCCAATTCTTCTCCACTTGGAGAACATGGTCTGAGATACACCATGAAATGGGTGAAAACAAGACAAAGGGAGTCATAGATCTGCAGTCTGAGGCTTCAGGAAAAGGGCCACTTTTATGTCTGCCTGTCATCTTCAATATAGATTTTCTTAAAGCTAACCTTGTTGGAAGAAAGGTGGACATTTGGCACAGTGATGCAATGTGATTTTTTTCAGGGTCCCAAAACGTCTCCCCAACCAGTGCTAGAACCTTCAAGTAAACATAGTTCCTGAAAATGTTCAGGAAGTATCCAATAGCCATGGCATTTTCTTGTAGGTCATTATGCTCTTTGAGGAACATTATGAAAAATGACACATTTCATATATTCATATAAACTAAAAAAAAAGTACAAACAGAAGATCCATATATAATATGAAATCATAATTTACACAAACTTTGGACTGAGCACAATTGGCTGGAGGGTTTTGATTAAATAATTTGCTACATAATCATCCATGTTATTATACTCTGGTATATGTAACCTACATACCATTTGGGGTGGTAGTTATGTAGTAAATTTCCTTCAGTTATTACAAATGTTGGAGGACAGTGTTCAATGACATCACCCAAGAGGAGTCATAGCATTCTCATTTTTGCACATTTTGATCAGCAGGGATGGGTAGGATGTTCTTATGATGGCTGATGGCTCCCATTGAGTTGTTTCTCTTCTCACCAGAAAGAGTTAAATGGAATCTCTTTCAACAGAATTCAGATGTGGCTGAAGCCCAAAGTGCTATGTAGAGCAGAAAATGAGCAGGGTTTACAGGCTCTAAGAACGGGGAATTAGAAAAAAATTTTAAAACATTGGCAGGATAATTCATCCTCAGCGATTGATATTTTATATAAGACATAAGGGAGAAAACATACATTCTTAGATTTGCCATGATAAAGACTTAATAATGAAAATGAACTTGGAGTTTTGCATAATTCCAAATTGAAAAGTTTCGACAGTTACAAATAAAGTACCTCTCCAGTGCCTAGCATATGTCTACATGTGGTAGGCTGTCTCTTGAAAGAATGAGAAAATAGAACAGAAGAAAATGTAATACTGTGGGCATCTGTATACACTGACTTACATTTTCTTCAAATTCATGGAATCAGTCTGCTCTACTTTTAGTAGGTAAACAATGTAGAGTTTGATGTCTACTGCATTTGAACAAAGCTGTGTGTCCAAAAATGGGTTTCTGTGGAACACTGGTCTCATCAAAGACAAAGGGATTCTGTGGTCAAATCAGTATGGGAAACATCACCACCACAACTCACCCTTACCCCTAACACACACACATACGCATATCAACGTTTTTGGACCTTGAACAAACTACTGTAATACTACAAGGATTGACAGCAGTGGGAAACTGCGGGGCGGGGGTGAAGATGGGATTGACAGTAGCCAATATCTGCCTGGGGAAGAGGGGGCACACTTCATCAACAAGGGTACTTGCACAATGAATATTTGTATACCTAACCCTGAATTGTTCCCCACAATTTTAAAATTAAAATTAAAAAAAGTTTTTGATAAGTCTTGTAGTAAAAACACTGTTTCACCCGAGTCTTACTAAATTAAACTGATAATTAAAAATGTTTTGAGGACTTTAAGGGCCACCGTTCCATGACAATGTGTTAGCTTGAAGGAAAATAACATTCATCTATCCAGACTCGGGCTTCATGTGTACTTACTGAGCATCTAGCTAATGCTACTCCCTGTGCTAATATGTCCATACGGGTTCTCTAATTCATTCACACAACACAAGAGATAAATAAGGGGGAGGAGAACAGATTCAGAAATGAGAATTAAAAAGTAGAAGAGAAAACAAGATGCAAAAGAATTCCTGCCCAAAGCTATCTGTGGCAATGAGGTAACTAATGAGTTATCTGTTATTTATAATCCAGGTTCTGCACATTCCTTCTGGGATGATTGGGTCTAGCTGCATTTTTCTGTAAGCCTCTGAGGCCAGCAGATGTTATTTTCTTTCTCTTTGCTATGGTGGTGTAAGAGCAGGGGGCCTGGCCTTCATTCAGCAGCCTAGAATTGCTTTTTATCATTGTGTGAAAAACAAAGGTGGATGGTAGTGTGTAAATCACACTTTTATAAGGGTGTACAGAGAGAGAGGTCGACTGTGAAAGTGGGGAAGAGGAATTTGGGACATGGCTTTTGTAGATCTCAGGAAGCCATCATTCTAGGTGGCTAAGTTGTTTTTAGTTCTGAAATAAGTCATCTTTCAGATACTTTGGAAACAAGAAGTGGAGATACTTTACTGGGTGACTAGTGTGGATAATAGGCAGTAAACATTTGTTGGAAAAGTGAATAAATGAGGGAATGATCCCTGCAGAGTGATGCCAGCATCTGAAGTTTTTGCTTTAATATCATGAGGCAATTTTTCCATCCAAGAAGGGCAGATAAGCACAACTGCAGTTCTGAAACCTGGTGACTTAAGTAGAAATGCTCCCTAATGCCAAGTCCATGGTGGACCTCCTGTTCATTAGACAAAAAGGTTTGTGAGGTCCTATCTATGTTGAGCAAGAAATAATGCCACACTGGGTTAAGAATGTCTGCCATGGTCCTAGAGGGTGGCATGACAATGCTCATGTCTCTTTCCACGCTGTCAGATCTAATAAAAATGCTGATGTCCCTGACAGACCCAGATAACCCCAGCTGTTCTCGAGCACCATCTTCTGTTGGTCCCATTTTCCTTGTACCTAGAGACGAATTTCTAGATGAGTTGTCATTTAAAATTACAATTGGTCTGCCTGGGTACTGAGGTTTATTTCTGAAACATGCTAGGTGGGACTGTAGGAGATGACTCACACAGACTGAGGTACTCCCCACGCATCTGAACGTGCTAAGTGAGGCCTGGCACAGGATTCCCAGGGAAAATAAAAAACCATCACCCAGGAACTGTGTAGTCAGTGAGGAAGGAATGTATCGGAAAACAAGATCTCTCAACTCTCTTCATGCAAAACACCTTAAGATGAGTGGCCTGGAAATATTTATAAACCAAGGGGACATTTTCCCAAAGTGTTCTTCTCCCCCAAACTGCCCAACAAGGTGAGAGGGAGGGACTATTCTCACCAGTTTGCTAGCCTTCCCGGTGACAGTTCACCCCTACTCCTCAGCCAAGCCCATTGTCTGAGGAGAATGACCAATTCAGAAAGGTTAACTGGAGAGTGAGGAACTTAAGAGTTTAGGTGATGTGTGTATGTGTGTGTGTGTGTGTGTGTGTGTGTGTGTGTGTGTGTGTGTGTGTGTGTGTTTCCCCTAAGCCTAATTTCATAACCATGTGCCCCATCTACTCCAGTAGTATAATTAGAACATTGATTATACCATCAAATGGCTAAACAAGTTGTTTACGTGTTTCTTGGCTTTAGTAATGGAATCTATTCAGTTTCTCTTAGCAGTTCTCCCTTGCCAAGGGTGAGGTGCTTCATACATAACCTTGGGAGAAAAAGAGATATCATATAAGATCTATTAGCATCAATAAAATCTCATCCTTGGCTATTTTAGATGGCTTCCAGCCAATCTCTTTGTAGCTCAGTATCTTTCTAAGAAGTGGAGTCTGGATTCAAATTCCGATAGGTCTCAAAAATCACATAATTTCAGAGTTGGAAGGCACCCAGACAACTCATCAACTATCTTGATACTTATTTAATTTTTAAAAAATTAATGATCCCAGCAATTGCTCTGTTCCATAAAGAAAACTCATGGAGTGCTGACTCTGGGGAAAAAAAAAAATCTAATAATGCAAAATTTTAGAGCTCCCACAATTGACTTCAGAGTATATGGAAATAGACTTTCAAATAGCATGTTATTGGTCACTCAAAACAAAGGAAGATGGCTTTGCAAAAAGGTTTCAACAGTAAATGGAAAAAATTTTTCCCTTTAAGTTGATTTTAAAAAGGAGCTTTGTCAGGCTCACTAAAAGGAGAAACTACTAAAGAGTGTTTTTTTAACAAACAAAAAACAACATTACATTCAATCTAAAGAATGAGAATTGAAATGTATCAAGGGAGGGGACAATGCAGATGCTTTGCATTTTCACTCTTAGGAGTGAGGCTTTAAAGCCTGACAAATGACTCCAAAAGAAAAACACATGTAAAAGAAGCTTAGGAAATACAACAACATTGAGGTAGCCAATTTCTAAATAATGTAAGGGGAAGTTCCTGGAGAATCAAGCATCCCAGAAAATACAGTCATAATATCACACATTTTCCCCATTCTGGAACTTGTGCAAAAACAAACTTTCTCCACTAGGAGAAAGGTGTTGGTGTGGGGCTTGTACTCACGGCATCCAGGAAGTCGATCTAGCAGCCCCACTGTGGAAGATCATCCCTCAGGAAGGTCAGCGCTGAATGTTTCAGCCTGGCGCCCCACCATCACATGCCCAGGCCAGTATCTCCACAGCCCCACTTCAGTGGCTGTGACATGTCTTCTCCATTTTTGAAAGGGAAATCCAGGAGGCCCCGGTGAGAACCAACTCTCTGTTGTGAGAAGCCACTCAACTGTAAAGCTGCCCACAGTTTCAAGGCTTGTGCAAGTCTGTGATTCACTCCACAATGGATCTGTGAAGCACACCTAAGAGAAATTACAGGTTTCTCTTGTCTGAAGCCAATCCATTAAAATGAGTCACTTGTTTGTCCTTCAGTTCTTCATGTTTATCTCCAATGATCACATGAGACTGTGTTGCGTCTACTAGACTGGTGCAATTAGAAAGAGGGTGATAAAATGCAAGATTGTGCCACTACTGTTGATGATTTAAAAGGCTATTGCTTTTTTTTTTGCCTATACTGATGTTGAACTTGGAGAAAATTAGTGGATTCACTGGTCAGTAAATTGTGTTCTAATAGCTAACTTAGCCCTGGAGAGATTTCTATTTTATATTTTTAATGGCTGGGACAAGGAATTCCTATTGAGTCGCTACGTGGCTATGTGTAATTCAGACACAGAAAACATAGTTTCCACTAAGAAGCTTCACATGATATGACTTTGGTCAGGGTAGCCAGTCTGGGTTGTTCTGCTCACCACCAAATAGTCCCACACATCCCATTCTGGTGTCTTCTTTTTGCAGGCCTTTCTTCCCCAAAGAGCTAATACAAACCTCCATTTAGATATTACCAAGGGAAATGTTGACTATTAGGTGAAATAAGTGAAAGGCAGTTTTGTCCCATGTTTGCAACAGTGAAGGTCAAGAAGGACATGTTTATGGAAATGGGCCAGTTCCATTTAGGATGATAGCTGAGTACTGGGGCATTTGGGAATTGGAAAAGTCAGTATCACATGATTGTGTAATCAAATAACTTTATTGAACATGTTTACAAACAGAGTCTATGTACAAGGCTTCTTACTCTGCACTAGAGGCATACAAACGTGTAACGCAGGAGTAACAAAAGTGAGTAAACTTGTTTCCAAATATATATATGCACACAAAAAGAACAAAAGTAAATAAACAATATAACTACAATTTACTATTGTAAAGTGAATGGCACCGATTATAACTATTACAAGAAATTAGGTGGGGAGAATCAGCACTTCTGGTTGGACCAATCAGGAAAGAGTTTTTAGAGAAGTCAGAAAGTGAAGCAGAGCTTACACACAGTGTACAGTGAGTGAAACCCTGTGACGTGTACTCTTTTTTCATAGGCAGGGAACTGTGTATTATGATCATGGTAACCTTAGACGGCAGGAATCAGTTGTAAGCTTAAGCAGATTTTGCTGGCTGATGCCCCTAATGTTGAACAGACCAAATTATCTCTTTTATTTAGGAGTCAATGAACTAGTTCCCATGGGAGCATCTACATCCAAACTCGTGTCTAGGGCCATGGCTGTGTGTTTGCTTGTGTGTGTGTGCATCTGTGTGGATGCATGTATTCACAGGTACTCTAATAACAAAAAAACCCTAATATTTTAATGAGCAATTATTTTTTGTCAAACACTATTCTAAATACTTTACATGAATTTATTTAATCTTTACCACAACTCTATGAGGTAGGTTCTGTTATCCTCAATTTATAGATGAGAAAACTAAAGTCTAAAACATTTCAATGACTTTCCCAAGGATTTCCATGTATTAAGTATTCTGCCCACAGATCTGCTTTGGACACTGCTAGTACCAGTATCTCCTTGGATCACCTGACCAAGACACTTCATTGGTGAGCTGTGAGCAGATCACTGAATGGGCACTGACTCTCAGGGTCATTCATAGTTAAGCTAATCCAGGCAGTTTCTTGACATCTTTCAAGATGGCATAATGGGGCTTTCAAGATGGGTTTAGGGCTGCAGGAGAGAAGACACACCTTCTTCCAGGAATTCCCAAATAATTCCAGAGTTTCTCCATGGCCTTTTTTGGTTAATGATGAGCCCAAGGTGGGGTGTCATTCTCACCATCCTGCCTCAGAAAGTGAGCATACCTGAGTAGAGAGTACTTTCGTACTAGATGTAACTGCTCAAAGTATGATACAAATGAAAGGCCAAGCCATCCCCCTCTCCCTAGTGCACAGAGTTCTCATCTGTAAAATGGGGCAATTGGACTTAGTTGTTCCTAAAATTTGTCCAGATTTACAATTCTATAACTATTTATCTTGATGAGATTTCATCTTCATTTTAATATGTTGACCCTTAATAAGTGACATTTGTGTCTAAATCTCTGCATTGAGAAAAACCAGTACTATGACTATCCCATACCCTTCTCTTGAAGAGACCCTGCATTTATACTGGTAAATGGTAAATTAAAACCAATTTCTGACTTTCTTTGAAAAGGATGTTGTTGCTGTCCCAAGATGAGCAATGTCACTTGAAAAATGACTCTTTGTTGTTAGTGCATTTTTTAAACTTCTGATTGATCTCTTTTTAAATTATTTTCATTTAAGCCTTCTCAAACTTCCCTACTTAGAGGAGGATTATTTGTAGTAAATAAAAGAGAGAGAGAGAGAGAGAGAGACCACACTCATTCACAGTGGGACTCACTTTCCCACTGTAATGTAACATCACTAATACTGGCACCTTTGTAGGGTAATTAAGGGCTGCCAATTGTCCCTTGACCTTTATTCACTAGTTTTCTACTACAGCAGCTGCCCATGTGCTTGCTTTGTAAAATGGCTTCTTTTTTTTCTTTTCGTCTCAAAGGGCTTCTACCTGTTCTATCAGACGGCACCTAGTTTGAATGCTGAATTTATTTACATAGAAGATTAAGAAAATTAGCAGCTCTGTCCTTGAAATATGACATTTTCTCTTCCCATCTCAGGCTTCAGAAAAACAATGTTGGTGAGGGTAATCTTATGTGATTAGTGTAGAAAGCTTTTCAGTGGCTACATGGTCTTGACTAGAACATCCACGGTTGGCAGCCAGCAGGCCTGAGTTTCTACCTCTGGCTCACTCCATGATTAGCTGTGACTCATAACTCCAGGCTTCTGTCTCCTTAACTTAAAATAGACATCTTGTCTGGTTCAAAAGCATTATGCTTTTTACTTGGCTCATGGCCAAAGAAATTGTATCTAAGCCTAAGACTGGCTGACTGTCCAATCAACTTAAATTTGAAGGAGTGGAATATACTGACAGTTGGATTCCTTTTGTACAAAGAACCAGCAATGACCCACTTAGAGTCAGCCTAACTGCTGGTGATTATTCATGAGCGCCCCTCCCTGAGTAACCCACAGATTCCAGCCAGGTGACATCCCAGGCCACCTTTGCCAAGATCACCCAGAGCTCTCTCTTCCTGATGGAAATGTGATCCAACAGCCTGAAGATGGAAGCCCTGACAAAACCGTGGTTATGGCGCACTTTGTCTTTTTGTTCCCTTGTGGAGGCCCAGCATGGAATAGATACAACTGATGGATGAGAAATGGTTAGCAGCACAGAACAGCTGAGACAGAGGGTCCGTCTATCCTTTCTGCCCACCACGCCCTCCTCCATCTGTATCACAGTGTGTGAGGCTTCCTTCATACTCTCCAGAGGCAATAAGACAAGAAAGAACATGCTCCTCCTTTGGGCTCTGCCATTCCTGGAATATATGACCTTGTCAAGAACAGAAAACCACAGCTTTAATGCACAAGTAGCAAGACCCATAGGCTTCACAACAACTGCATGATAAGTTCACCCTTGCTGGAACAACAAGCCCCTTTGGGTACAGCCCTTTGGGTAGATGGAGAGTGTCTTCCCTTTCAGTCACCCTGGAATCCAAGGAACTGTCTTTTCTAATGCCTACAAATGCTGAGGGATACATCTTGTCTTTCTCTAAGCTTGGAAAAAGGCTTGGAAAAAGATCTGGTTTTTATACGAGGCCCTGGTCTGCTGCAGAAGGCAGCAGAGGCTCCTGGACAGCTACAGAAGGCCACAAAGGCCCCAGAGCTGCTGAAGAAGACCACAGAGGCCCCTGGGCTGCTGTAGATGGCCACAGAGGCAGCTGAAGTCTGCATGTCTTAGTAAAGGGTTGAGAGGCCCTCTCTACATATGAGTGCCTCTTTCTGCACCTCCCTCTGCTTCTATCTCTGCACATTGTATGTGTCTCTGTGTGACATTCTCTCTGTTTCTTTCTGCATTCTCTGGGTCTCTCTATGTATCTCTCATCCTCTCCCTGTATCTTCCTGTCTCTGTGTGTCTCCCTGTGACTGTGGGTATCTCAGTGTAGATATGTCTCTCTCCCTCTCTTATCCTCTTTCTCCAGATCTAGAGGACCATCCACACACAGGATTGGGAGATGTGCATCTGCACATGTCTGCATATCTGAGGAATTCTCTTCCAACCTTGAGATACCATGTCCCTCGGTCTACGTGTCTTTGAATTTGTTTGCCCTTGTGGCTCTCTTCTCTAACTCTGTTTTTTCATAGATCTTTGTCTCTCAAGTCACTACACCAAATGTAAATAAATGTCTACATTTTCCCTGAGGTATCTCACAGATATTGTTTATCATAATTCATAGATCTTTTCAGACTAGAGACAACAAGAGAGGGCCACAGTGGGAAAATTGGGGAGATTGCTGATATCCTACAGTATGTCCTGGGACAGGGAACTAGAGGAAGATGGAGGAGAAGAAGCGGCCCCTCTGCTCACTCCCATCTTAAAGACCCCCAGACTCATTTACAAGCATTCTCAGACATGCCTGATTGTTTTTCAGAGGCAAAGAAAAAAAATCAGTAGCCTACGAATTAAAAGTGTGAATACATTTCCAACCATAGCTAGGTGAAACTAGGTTGTATAGGAGAGTTTGTTCTATCAAGAAAAAAATTATTTCTAATTATAATTAATGCAACTGCAATTTTAAAAGAAATGACATATATATATATAACACATACAGGGGCCCCTTTCTTTGCACTTACCTCCCAAATTAGGAATACAGTCTAATTTGTTAGCTTGGCCCTTTGGTGGGATGACAAGAGAATTCAGAAGAAAAGTTCTGCTGAAGACAAAATACAATTGCATTGATCATTATGTCCGTTTGCAATTATCACAGTTATTCAAAGCACATAAGGATTTATGATCCACAGCAATTTATTTTACCCTTTCACTTTGTCCTCTTTATATTGGAAGCTTTGACATCATAGAAGCAGGCTGTTGTGAGAGGTTCTCCTCCTTCCTGGCCTGGCCTGGCACTTTCTCCCGAAGGGACTTCTAGTTTGGAAGTTTGGAGAGCAGCAGAGAAATGCATTGAGGGTCATACACAGAGAAACACCAAAATGCCTTTGAGCTCTCAAATAGCTCTTTCTCAGCTGGTCTGCTCAAAACCCCAACGTTAACATCATCGCCTTGTGATACACCTGTGTCCAAAAGGTGTCTTTGTGTGGATATATGTTGTCTAAGATAAGTAATACAT
This sequence comes from Cephalopachus bancanus, assembly GCA_027257055.1. Taxonomy (NCBI): domain Eukaryota; kingdom Metazoa; phylum Chordata; class Mammalia; order Primates; family Tarsiidae; genus Cephalopachus; species Cephalopachus bancanus. The sequence continues at coordinate 5,627,297 of JAPVLO010000012.1, forward strand.
TATTAGCTTACTGGTAGAATTACTACCACATGGGCATAGGCTAATTAGTCACATCAGATATAAAATGAACACAAGCAAGTGCATTTATTATACTGGGGTTGGGGAGCCAGGCCTGACATTACCCAAGCAGGTACCATGAGAAGGCAATTAATTCTGGACTACAGAAGGTCGCTACCCAGGGATCAAAGCAGAAGAGAAGAGTGCAGCAAATATACCTGCTTCTGTTCTCCGAGTAGGGTTGGTAAAACTAGTGACAGTCAGTGGTTGAAGTTACTCAGCAGAATGGAGGGTTGCAAGGATAAATGTACCTAGTACCTAGACCAGTGGCTCTTAACCCAGGTAGCACATTAGAATCACTGAGTAGCTTAAAAAAAAACATTTCAGCTCTTCCCCCCAGAGTTTCTGATTTAATTTTTCTTTTTTTTTGTTTGTTTGTTTATTTTTTGGGGAGTTTTTGGGGTTTTTTTTTTTAGCTGAAGTCTCACTCTGTCGCCCAGATTGGAGTGCAGTGGCACACTCCTGGCCACCACAGCCTCACCCTGCCTGGGCTCTGGCGATCCTTCCGCCTCAGCCTTCCAAGTAGCTGGAACTACAGGCACGCACTACCACACCCAGCTAATTTTTTGATTTATCATAGAGGTGAGATCGGGTCCCGAACCCGCGGAGTCAGGCAATTCACTCACCTTGGCCTCCTAAAGCGCGGGATTACAGGCTGAGCCACTGAGCCCAGCCTAATTTTTCTTGAGTGGGGCCTGGAAGGAGATTTTTTTTTTAAGTTCCCTAAGTGTTCTTTTTTTTTTGAGTTGGAGTTTCACTCTATTGCCTAGGCTGGAGAGCAGTGGCACTCACATGGCCACTGCAGCCTCCACCTACTGGGCTCAGGCGATCCTTCCACTTCAGCCTTCCAAGTAGATGGAACTACAGGCAGGCATCACCATGCCCAGCTAATTTTTTGATTTATTGTAGAGATGAGGTCTCGTCAAGTTGCCCAGGCTGGTCTCAAACCCATGAGCTCAGTCAGTCCTCTCACCTCGACCTCCCAAAGTGCTGGGATTATAGGTTCCCTAAGTGTTTCTAAGGTGCAGCCAGCATCAGCAACCATTGACTCAAACAACCAACAACTGATAATGAAGTGCTGGGTATCATTTTAACTTATCAGTCACATAAGAACCCAAAAAAGAATTGGGGGAAATGGCTATTTTTTTAATAGCACAGAAGAATAGAATTTATCTATTGTGGCCTGAGTAGATCAATACTGAAAATATTAAGGAAGGGAGTAATGTTAAGTTGGAAGGGCCTGAGAGAGTCTGGCCTCTCTTCTGAGAGTGCCGTGGCAGACCAGAGTGAGGCAGAAGGCAAATGTACTATCCGGGTTTCTGGTTGGAGGAAAATATATGCCATGCTGAGACACTTCAGGAAGGCTTTAGATGAATGATTCTCAACTTTGACTTACCTTAGAATCACCTAGGAAGCTTTTAAAACTCTCCAAATCTGAGCCATACCGCAGACCAATCAAATTAGAATCTCCAGAGGTATGACCCAGGCAACCCTATTTTTTGAAGGTTCCCAGTTGATTCTGATGTGCAGCCAAGGTTGAGAGCCATTGCTTTAGATAATTATTAATGACTATTCTCAGTAAAATTTGCCTTTTGCTGGAAGGAATATAGAGAAGTCAGTAATCTCCCAGGTATGGAGTCCAAGGACTAAGAATAAGATCAAAGCTTAGGTAAGAGAAAAGCCGAAGAGAATTGGAGAGGGGAAATAAAAAGGAGAGATGATAAGGAGAGGGCTAAAGAAATCAAAGGAAAGGGAATTAAAAGGCGAGAAATATGGGGAGGGGCAATGCTACTACTCAGGGCCATGGGTACCCAGGCCCCTGAAGGACCCCTGTCCATTGAGAACTCCTGCAACACCAGTCCATGACAGGTGATGTGGACCCTGTCAAGTGTTGGCATGGGAAGTTCTAGATTGCCCCTTCTCTCATTGCTCTGGTGAAGTTCCTTGGGCCAACCCCAAACCAGGGGATGCGAGGACCAGTTGGATACCCAAATTTCACCTGCATGCAGGCTTCTTGTGTATCTAATCCTTACATGTACCCCACATCTCTATAATAAAATACAATTTAAAACAAAATAAAACAACACTATGTTTTTTAATATAAAAAAATAAGAATTTTATTTATTTTTTAAAAATAAATTTTTCCATTCCTACCCTTTACCTAAAATATTCACACTATCTCCTGCCTCCCCTAAAAAAAATAAAATAAAATAAAACAAACATGTTCTGGGGAAAAAAAATAAAAGAATGATTGCTAGTTTTTTCCTCACTCAGAACAGCTGGTGGGTCACATTCTTTGCATAACAATAATTGGTTTCTAAGTTAAAGGATTAGAAAAGTTAGAGGGCACATCATAGTCTAGCCTATGGTCCAATGACTGAGCCTTCTCTGCAGCACCCCTGAGCAGGCCCTTAACCTACTTAATGCCACTCCAGTAACCATGGCAGCTTGGCCCACTTGGAAATTGAGCCATTAGGAAGTTCTTTGTGTAGGATCAGAGTTTGTTTCCCTGAAATTTTCACACTTTGGTTGTGGTCCACACCTGCTTGGAGTCACAGAGTAGGCTGTCATGGGAACCCCAGACTTCTCGTCTTCTCTGTTTCTATTTCATCACCTGCTATCCTGCCACATGGTTTAAGGTTTGCCCTTCAATACTTGCTACTTTGCCATGGTCATTTAAATTCATTTAAATCTACTTGCATCACTTTGGATGTGGTCCTCATACTCCAGAAAGAATCTGGACAGCCCAATTGGCACTCAGCACTTCTGGAAAATCCATGGCACAGAGTGGTAAGTGATAGTTTTACCAACACTCCATGTACCAGAAACTCCAATATTGACATCTTGGCAAACTTAAATGCAAAAACAAATATGAAAGCTTTACCTCTGATATTCTGGAGATCCATTTTGTAGAGATTACTCGACCCTTTAAGGCTCCTCTTATCTGGATATTTAACAAAAAAAGGAGCGAAGAATTAAAAGGTCTTAAGAAGCTAACACATGGGCTTGGATCTAACAGTATTGCAGCAAGGTAGTGACTTTGCAGCTAGATCCTGTTGGTGGGATATGGAGGGATCAGTGACCTGGGAGGGATCAGAATACCTGGAGTATTCTGAAGACGGAGAGACAAGAGAGGTTGGCGCTGACATGAGAGATTCCTAGTCAGGGCCTTAGACATGGACTCAATGGCTAAGAAATACAGATTGCCCCAAGTTTGAGGATTCCTTGACATAGCTTTAGCATTATATTTTGGAGCATTATTTAAATAGTTCATCACGTTCCAAAGTTTGTTATTCAAACCTCCTTTTCTAGAGGAAAAAATAATAATACACAACATAACAACAGTCTATGGACTTCAAGTTCCCTGACTTTAGATCATCCTGCCCTTTTCCCTAAGTCACATCTGCTGAGTAAGGTGCTCTTCTGATTTCCTCTCCCTTTTTCCTTCTGCTATGCAAAATATTATTCACCTTTCAAGGCCTTGTAGAATTTCTGTGTTCTCAAGTATGCCAGAGTCCTCCAGCTCAGAGTGACTTCACCTTTCCCTGCACATGTAATATTCTTCATTACACAGACTCCAAAGCACGCCTCAGGGTTGAGAATGGTGTGTTCAGTGGTCCACTGGGATTTGTGAAGATATATTAGCTTCTACTTACATTTCTTTATTCTCACTTTTTTATCTCTGATGTTTCATAATGTATATAATACAGATGTTATAAATTAAAAATAATACATCTGAGGATACATGCTCACCTTTGTACTATTTTTAACTGATGCTACAAGTTTGAAGACTACTAGTATATGCAACTCTTTGTCAATTAATCATGTATGGTACTGTGACACTTTTGAGTATTTACCTTTTATAGTATAACTTTAAAAGGTAAGAAGTTTTGATCTTGATAGAAGTCTTCATGGCTTAGAGTTCTTGGCACATCTCACAGTGTTATTATACTAAGTAATAACACTGATGTACTGAGAATAACACTGGTATACTAAGTAATGACACTGGTCTACTAAGTAATAACACTGGTCTACTAATTAATAATGCTGCAGCAGATACTTTGGCTACAGATACCAGTTATGCTATAGCAAATAATAAAAATAGTCATATAGTATATAACTGTATAATACCTTAAATGCTCTGTGTTTTTGCTTATGAAAATACATTTGTTCTTTATCAAAATCTAGTGGAGAAGGCAGAAAAAGCATTATCTCTGCTTCCAATTGAGGAATCTCGGGTTCATGAGCATAAAGGTACAGCACACAGTACATGCAAACATCAAGATGAACACTCTTTTACCTCTGATTAATTTTCACTAGATTGATATGGTATCCTCATAAGGCACGGAAAGGACCGCTGTGAAACCTTTGATATTAACTCAATAGTAGAATAGCATTGACAGTAAAAACAAAAAAATCAACTCTATAGTGAAGGTGGGAGTTTTGGTTTGTTTTGGGGTTTTGTGGATTTTGGAAGGAGGTTTGATTCTTTGGTTTGTGTTTTGTTTTGTTTTTTGTATATCCAACCTGATAGTGTTCCTTTTCTTTATTTGTTTGTTTAAATTGGCAGAAGGTGTTTGCGTCTATATCTGAGAGGGCTGTTTGCTTTGCTTTTTCCAGGAGGCAGCATGGTGCAATGGAAAGAGGGTGATGATCTCAGGGACCTGAGTGATCATTTGATGCTTTCTTCATTTGTTTGGTTTTTGTTTTCAGCATCCAGCACCTATCAACATTCACCTGCGTTTGGAGAATTCCCTTCCTTGAGTCCACTGCTACTCCAGGTAGATGTCAATAACTCTATTTTTCTACCCCCTTGCAGCTAAGATGCAGCCATGTGACCTGAGCTCAATCAGCTAGGACAATGCAAAAAAGCAGGAGCCAGTGGGCAGAACAGGCAGAGTGGAGGTGATTCCCCCAGGCAGCAGTAATAGCAACTCTAGCTTAAATGTTCACTGCCTGACACCAACCTGGTAAGCTGTGCTCTGTGCCAGCAAAGGGGGGGTGGATAATGAAACCTCTCGTGGAGCAAAGAGATACTATGTGCTGTGCATAGGAAAATACTCTTGAAGTAGAGCCTCCAAGGCTTTAAACCAAAGAGAGGCCCTCCCAAAGATGATATTGAGATTCAATAGTTCATTTTCTGCTTCAATTAATCAGAGTGGCCTTCTTTAGAGATTGTAAGCAAGCCATTTCTTCACTATGGATCCCAGTTTCTTCATCTGTAAAACTGAAAATAGTAATACACACAATTGCTTGAACAGGGTGTGGGATTGGCAGTAGTGGGAAACTGCCAGGAGCGGGGGGCACACCTCATCAACAAGAGTACCTGCATAATGAACATTTATATACCTAACCCTGACTTTTATTTTAAAATAAAAAAATTTAAAAAGGATTAATGCTAATATACATAAAACACAACCCCATAAGTGCTTAAAAGGTAGTCGATGGCATTTGCATGGTAAAGAGCAACGATACCCTGTTTGTGTGTCTGCACAAATGATTGAGGTGAAAGCTCTCAACAGCAGTCTTCACAAGTGAGTATGTCAGGGCCAAGTACTAATAAAGCAGAAAAAGCAACAAAGAGATTTTACATGCAGTACCTTTGGATCCAGGATTGTCCCAAACACCAGGATGAAGAAGCCCTGGAAAAATGGAAGAGGGAGGAAAAACCATTTACAAAAGAGTGATGACAATAATACATGCCAGCATTTATTATCAGTTCCTTTTTAGGTGAAAAGAAAAACAAATTGAACCTTTAAATTTCCCATTTTTAGGTCACAGGACATAGATTCATTCATTCAACAAGCATCAACAGATTGCCTTTCATGTGCCAGTCACTGTTCTAGACATTTGAGACACCTCAATAACCAAAAAGACCAAGGTTTCTGCTTCGTACAGGAATGCAAGGGGGAACCCCAAAAACCCAGGATTTATTTATTTTTTAAAATGTGTATTTATTCTTACAAGTCTAAACTTCAGTCACTTTCAAAGTACACTTCATTTGATGCAATACACCTATTAAGATGTTTTTTCCACTGCTCAAAACAGGTTTTGAAACAACTTGATGAAACAACTTGATTCTGCTTCTAACTGCTAAGGGTCTCTGTCATTTTTTGTTTCACCTCTTCCATGTTGACAAAACATTTCCCTTTGAGGATATTTTAACTCAGGAAAACAAAAAATTTGCTCGGAACAAGATGGGGTAAATGGAGAGAGTGAGCCACAGCAGCGGTCATGCTGGTTTTGGTCAAAAACTTCCAAATACTCAGCATGGTGAGCAGGTTGTTCATGAAAATCACCCATCGTGAAAAGTGCAAATGCATTGAAAGAATCTCCAAAAACAATCACTGAAACCCAACACAGCCTCTCACAAAAATGCTAGCTGATGTCAGTTAGTCAGTAAGAATACTTACCTAGCATGAGGAAGCCAGTACTACAAAGGGGCCCACCCTCTGAAAAATAATTCTGGGCTTTTTTAGGTCTCCCTCATATTTTAGAAACTTCTTTTTAAGTTGGGCAAGATAAAAGTGTTTTACATTTAGCAAGAGCTGTGCCCTCCTCAGAATATAATGATCTAAGAAAGAGTCAGAGGAGATATTAGGTAATGGACAGCAGCCTTGTAGCCCCTGAGCAATGTCATGAAAGAAACTTCTATGGAAAAGAGCAGAAACAGCAGTGGTTACCTTCCCAGAACACCTTCAAGCTCCTTCTCCCACTAAAAACAAAGAATATTATAAAACTTGCAAGGAAAACATCAAGTATATACATCCTCAGAAAAAAATAATAAGACAGCAAATAGACTGAGTTTCTAAACATATGATATGTGTTCCCAGTATGAAGATATAGAGGGAATTAATTAGATTTTTTAAATTATCCATACAAAGAAAGACCTCATGAAGTCAAAAGCAGGCTATTCCTCTACAGTTACCATGCATTTGAATTTTTTACTTGTTTTCCACATGCATTGGCATAAAAACCACTCTGCAGGAAGGAAGAAGAGGTTGTGGTCCTATGTTTCCAATAAGGAAAAGGAAATTCAGAGATTCAACTCTCAAAATGTGATAGTGTCATTCATTAGACAAAATTTCTCTTAAATGTGCAATTACTTGGGTCATAGCTTTACTGAAAAGGAAGGCTAGATAATGACCTTTCATTTAGGCATCCCCTAGTGAAACTGCTCTTATTTCATAAGTGAATGTGAACTCTTCTTACTCAGTCAGGGGCCTGCTAAGGTGCATAGCTTTAATACAACTGGCTCCAGAAAGATGTTTCAAGTTGCTGTTCATTGATTAGAGAAATGTCAAACCTACTGCTACCTCTGCTTGGTAAAAGCTCCAGTGAGAGGTGGAGGACTTCACAGGGACTGGTGGGCAGCCATGCAGCCAATCCAGTCCCAAAAATACACACCAAAATACCACTTTCCATTCAGCCAGTTCTCAAACATTAAAAAGTTTGGTCCCTGTGTAGCTTTTATCAGATTGTTTTTCTGTGTGACACTCTTAGCCTACAAGATAATTATTGAAGTCTGTCACTGTGTCTGCTAAGAAAACATCTTTGTTGGCATGATTCATTATTTTATAAAGTATCCTTCTTATCAGGAAGCGGGGGACAAATATATACCAACCTGGTTTTGGTACTAGACATACATTTTAATCAGAATTTCTATGAAATTGGCCCAAGAGTCTTTTTTTTTTTTTTTTTGAGTCGAAGTCTCATTCAGTCACCCAGGCTGGAGTGCAGTGGTATGTTGCTCATGGCTCTCACAGCCTCAACATGCTGGGTTCAGGCAATCCTTCCTCCTCAGTCTTCCAAATAGCTAGAACAGCAGGCATGCAACATCACACCCAGCTAATTTTTTTATTTATTGTAGAGATGAGGTCTCACCATGTTGCCCAGGCTGGTCTCAGACCTGCGAGCTCAGGCAATCCTCTTGCCTCTGCCTCCCAAAGTACTGAGATTACAGACATGAGCTACCGCACCCAATCTAACAGTCAAATTCTTAAAAGATGTGGGAACCACAATCTGTTACCTCCTCTAATATGCTAATGGCCAATATTCACTGACTAAAGGAATAAGAGGCATTTCTCTCCTCATAAGTCTTGAAATTCCTTATTTAAAAGATGGGATTGGACTATATATATTTGTAACTGCAATATTTAGCATAATGTATGGCACAAAATAAATAATAAATTGGTGTCTCTGTGTGTGTATTTAATGTCTTCATTATACAGCCTGCACCCACATAGCCATAAATATTTAACTGAGAATTACTCCACTAGAATTCCTTTTCATTGATCCATGCCACCCTCATGAAAGTTACACAAAATATCATTCAGAAGACTTGGATAAAAGATGAATCATAAAGCTTAGTACCTCATCAAGAAGGGATCAGAGAATATACCTAAAAAATATTCACTAGTAGCAGCTTCTTTGCATTTCTTCTAGTAAAGCACAACTTGAGCAGGTAAATCTCAAGATGTTCTCCCAAAATCTCACCCAGCCCACAATTATTCTTAGTAAATATAAGAGAGGATGCCAGGCAGAAGTAAGGGACTGACCAGGTGGGTAGTCAATGCAGCAACTGATTGGATAATAAAACTTCCTAAGTAAAAGAGATGGTTGAGTTTTAAAACCAGTGGAGATACTCCCAAGGGGCTAGGCCTAGAAAATCTTTTAAGTTGTTTTCCTTCTACATCTTCTGAACCTTCCACTGTGTTTCAGAATCTCTCCCCTCTATCTGCTGCATCAGCCTCTGCGGCCTCTCATCTCTCCTTACCCTATAAACCTCCACTTCTACTTCTTCCTCTCAGTTGATTGTGTTTCCCACTTCTGTACATCCAAGGTTCCTCTTCTCTTCTCCCTCGCTGGGCATCCTGAGGATGCCCTGGTCCAGTGATATGTTAGCAAGTTGCCAATCTCTATGGTTAAAAACTTCCAACCTGGCTGATGGAACTCTATCCATGTGATGTCATTAAGCACAGAGTTAGTAGATGGGTAGGAGCACATCATCAGACAGAACTTCCAGCACACAAATGCAGGAGATGCAAATAACCTCATCAACATGGGGAAAAGCAAACAAATAATTAGGAAGTAGTGAAGTCTAAAAATGTATGACTTTTGTTTTTTACCTAATTTACTTAATCGCTAGTCTATATAATTTAATCATTATTGATCATTGTGTTTATAATCAGCTCAAAAAAGTTCCTGAAAATATAATAGGCAGCTCCCAAGAGTCAGTACAGACCAGCTCCAGCCAAACTCTGCCCAGTGCCCTCCCCAGCTTCTGGCCTCACCAACACCTCATTCTCAGCTCCTCGCCGCTCAGGTGGGCCCTGCCCTGCTCCTTGCCAAGAGTCAAGGCAGAAAGTAAATTGAAATAACAAGTTGCTCTTACTATGACAGGTAAAGGTGTTCCTGATATCAAAATACAAGTGCCTAGACCAAAATAAAAGTGACAGGTAAGATGACCCAAAAAAAGACAAGGAAGGAAAATACTTTTGGAAGAGTCATGAGCTTATTAAGGTTCATAAATAATAGGCATGGGATATACTGATCCAAAATTTAGGAAAACTGGGGTGTTCCCCCATCCTATCCAAAAAGCTATACAAATATAGGGTAAAATTGATATTTTCTGTAGACATGCAAAAAAATAGAGATTCAAAGTGTGAGATATCTCTATTATTATTCACATTGTTCTTCAAGGCATCTAAGTGTTTATTATACAATGAAATTATTCATAGACAAATTTTGAAAGAAAAAGATGACAAGATTCTCAATTTTTTTTTAAACTTGGAATCTCAATCTTTTGCTCTGGCTGGAGTGCGGTGGCATGCTCACAGCCATTGCAGCCTCAACCTGCTGGGCTCAGATGATCCTTCCACCTCAGCCTTCCAAGTAGCTGGAACTACAAGGATACTCAATTTAAAATCTCTATTATCAACTAGGTAAAATATTTACTTGAAAATAACATTACTGGCTACTGAATGCATTCAGAAGAAAGTAATATTTTAGAATCTTTAGAAAAAATAAAAGTTGCTTTTTAGTTATTATCTACATATCTAATATTCAATATAATAAACTTTGGCTCATGGCACATTATAAAAGAAAAGCATGAAAACAAAATTTCAATCAAGAAGAAAATTATTGAATATGGAATACTGTGCAGTCATTAAAGTCATATTCATAGATGATAACCTGGTAAAATATTTGGGGTATTTTTAAGTGCAAAAGCAAGCTGCATAAAAACATGCATTGTTTTAACCCCTATATTATGTTAAAATGTGTTTGGGACATTTGGGACAGAAAATTCAACCAGGACACATATGAAATTGTGAACATTGTTTAATTCACAGAAGTGAGATAAGAAAAGAGAGAAACTGTTTATCTTTAATACCACTCTGTATAGCTTGCCTTTTAAAAATAAGATGGCTTCCAATGGTAACTAAAAATTCTAATTGAAAGGAATGATAATAAATGTACAAATTTTAATATCTCCAGTTACACACCTAAATTTTGGGGAAGATGTTATTGTTTAATTTCTAAACCATAATAACTCGGCCTATTATTAGACTATCTATGACCCTTTCTAAAATCTTATTTTATAAGCCGGGCTCGGTGGCTCAACCTGTAATCCCACGCCTTTGGGAGGCTGAGGTGAGTGGATTGCCTGAGCCCGCGGGTTCGAGACCCGCCTGGGCAGGCGAGAACTCATCTCTACAATAAAATCAAAAAATTATCTGGGCGTGGTATTGCACGCCTGTAATTCCGGCTACTCGGAAGGCTGAGGCGGAAGGATGGCCAGAGCCCAGCAGGTCGAGACTGCAGTGGCCGGGAGCGGCCACTACACTCCAGTCTGGGCAACAGAGTGAGACTCCAACTCAAAACAATAAATCAATCAATCAATAAATAAATAATAAAATAAAATCTTATTTTATTATAGAAATGTAGGGTACAAGTGAGGATTAACTACATATTAATAAGTAGGCTGCATGCAGGTGAAGTTTGAGCTTCTAACTGGCCCTTACCCCCCCAGTAATGGACCAAGTACGCTTTGTGTTGTCACATGCGCCCCTCCCTCCTTCTTCCCTCCTTCCCCTAGCAGTGCCCAGTGACTCCTGATCCCTCCCTTGTGCTAATGTGACTAATGTTCAAGACCTGCTTATGAGTGAGAACATGTGTTCAGATCTTTGTTTATGTGACAATTCACTTCATATAATGATCTCCAACTCCATTCTATGTATGATCTTTAGATAATTTTAGTTCTTGATGCTTTCCCATTTACCATTTTACTTCATTTTCCAAATACCCCTATACAGTTGGTGATATTATACCCACTTCATATGTGAGGAAAAAATGACTTGAAAAACTTAAGTAAATATCCCAAGCTCATGTTACACATTATTAGTAAATGAGAGAGTCAGGATTTGAATCCAAGTCTTTCTGGAACAAAAGCTTATTTCCTTACTCAATATGCTATCTTTTATGTAGAAATCTAATTTCACAAGCTCCTGATCACAAAAACTCTTCATTAATTCTCTCACTCTGGACTTGGTCAGAAGCACTTGGACTTACCTGGAATGCATTGAGCAAGGAGAAGATAATGTGGAAGGCCAGAGAGCTGTCATTGATGACCATGGCTATTCCAAACCCCCAGGTGAGCCCCAGCAGTGGTGTGAGGATGGCGATGTTCTTACTGATTCTCACAATGGCTCTCACCTCCTGGAACATGGAACTGCCAATGGCAGCTCGCTGGGTCTTGACGATCACCAGTGTGACTGTAATCAGGTTGACTACCACGATGGCCAGAGCTGGAACCACAAAGGCCAGGAGGGCTTTGGTCATGTCCCAGTTGAGCCAGCAGGCCCCAGGCCGTAGGTAGCCTTTGCTAGGTTCAGTGACAGCAACTGTGATTACAGCAATGACCAAAGGACATCCATAGCCCACTGAAAACAGAGATGCCACCAGGACGGACTTAGGCAGTGTGTGGAAAACAATCAGAATTCCGTAGAGGATAAGGAGTGCCTTGGCAAGCATCCAGAAAAACACAGAAAGGTAAAAGAAATGAACAAAAAATGTTGCCACTACACATCCGTTGTGATGTGTCATCGGACCACTAAGAAAGGAAGCCACGATGAACCACACGTCAGCCATTAGCAAGCTGGCCGCGATGTTGGCAATGCACACATGGCGTAAATACGAGATCTCTGTCTTTGTCACTTGGCTCCAGACTAAGACCTCAGTGGACAAGCAAATGATCAGGCTGCAAATGGAAATGCCCAGGCCTACATATGTGATGTAAATCAGAATCGGGCTGTTTAGGATGTGGGGTGACATAAGAATTGAGAAAGAGGTAAACAATTTGCTTGGCCTACATTTACAAACAGCTTGCTGGGGGTTTTCTTGAACCATTTTGCAAGCCTGCTGGTCCCATCTGCTCTCTATGGAGTGCCAGCCAACACACTGTGTCCTCTTCTCCTCTGACTTGCAGATCTTTTCAAAAATCAGTGAAATTCTTTTAAGTTCATTGGGCAAAATGACAGACAGGATGAGCCCATTCACAGTAACATTTTCCAAAAGACTAGATTTCAAAATAGCCCCAAGAGTTGGAAATGCAATGCTAATGACTTGCGAAGGGGAAGACACCTTTTGAAGTTCATCTCTGCTGATCAACACCCTTCCAGTGACTTTATTGCTGGTATCATTAACGCTCATTGAAAAAGTGAAATTTTTTTCAGTGTTATCTCCAGAGATGGTGGTGCCGATGGTATGAATGAAGACATCTGATATGTCAATGGAATGCTTATTTAGGAGTAGTTTTCTTGCAAAGGAATTGACTGAACGTAGCAGGACACCACCGCTGTTTCTGTCAGGAATGAAGGTCCAGTTTGAGATGCTTTTGCTGTTAAGAATGTGGTTGGCCATGATGCTGTAACTCTGCCAATAGGAAAACCAGTATGAGTACTGAGCCACTCTCTGAAACTGCCAGTATGTTCAAGACTCAGTTTTATAAAGTGTGGTCCTCCAACCAGTAGCATAGGCATCCCCTGGGAACTTCTTAGAAATACAGAATCCTGGCAACGCCCTTGGGTCCCCTCTCACTCTGGGAGCTTTTCTGCCCGCTCATCAAATCCTACTTGAAAAAACAAAAAGAAATACAGAATCTGAGGCCCTACTCCAGACATCATGAATCAAAACCTGCATCTTAATAAGACTCACAGGTGACTTACGTGCACACTAAAGTTTGAGTTAGAGTATAGAACTACAAGGGAATTGCCTAACCTCACACTCTTGCCACTTATGCAAGGCCTTCCTGAGAGCCAGGATAGTAGGCAGCCTTCCATGTGCTCATGTCCATCATCCACACCACTTCACACCTGGGCAAAATTAGCAACTTGCTTACCCTGGTCAAAGTACCCATCATGTAATTAACATCTATTAAATCCTAAGTATATTGCAGAATGCTGTACAGAAACACATTAAAATGGAAGTTTACCCCAGAGGCTGAATCTACTTTTTACTATCTTTGCTTTTAAAATTAAAAACCAAAGAAATAGATCCAGCTTCATTTCACATTTTGCAGAATATGTATGACTGTTTTCTTTGCATTCAATTATTTTCCACTTTAGCAATCTGTTCTAACTCACAAATAAATGCAAGAAACATATATCTCTCACATGACCCATCATGTTTCTTAGATTTTTCAGTAACCAAAACACACATTGGAAAACCATACTTCTGGTGGCTCATGCTTATAAATAATCCTGGCACTTTGGGAGATTGATGTGAGCCCAAGAGTTCGAGACCAATCTGGGCAACAACAAAAAAAGAAAAAGGAAGAAGGAAAGAAAAGAAAACCATACTCCAATGTCACTACAGTAACAAGTAAGTGCTCTCTATAAATGTTTGATTAAACATGCTGACTTTTTCCATTCATTTGTTCATTCTTTCTTCCATGAAGATTCGTTGAATATTTGCTTTGCTAGACATTGGAAGTACTGAGGTGAAAGACATGGTCTCCATCCCCCAAGACATTCACAGAATACTCCAACTAGCCTGTTTTCCTTTCCCACCGAGATAATGCTCCAACAGATAGCCAAGGCCCTCACCTGCATCTTTGTCTCATCAACATTTGTCACTACTTCTGTTGATATGTTGTGTAAGAGCTGCACAATGACAGCGATGTTGCCTGGTATCCGAGGAGACTGCTGAATGTTTTTAATTACACAAGACAAATCTGTTGGACACTTTTGTAGTAACATCTCTGCTATGGTCTCAGACTTTCCAGCATATTCATGTATTCTTATATTTTCTCCAAATGGCCGAACCAAATGTGAATCCTCCTAAGACATGGCAAAAAGAAAGACATTTTTATGATGTCATTTTTGTGTCAAATGTTAAAGTACCTTTACCAAAATTTAGGACAGGCTTATTATACATGATGACTTCCTATTTTTTTTTTTTTTTTGAGTTGGAGTCTCATTCTGTTGCCCAGACTGGAGTGCAGCGGCCGCTCCCGGCCACCGCAGCCTCGACCTGCTGGGCTCCGGCGATCCTTCCGCCTCAGCCCTCCCAGTAGCTGGAATTACAGTCATGCGCTACCACGCCCGGCTGATTTTTTGATTTATTGTAGAGATGAGGTCTCGCTGCCCAAGCGGGTCTCGAACCCACGGGCTCAGGCAATCCACTCACCTCAGCCTCCCAAAGGCACGGGATTACAGGCTGAGCCACCGAGCCCGGCTGACTTCCTATTTTATACTTTCAAAGTCACATCTGCTGTGAAATAACTTGACCAATACCAAGGTGTATGAACCAGAAAATAAAAATCCCTACTTTCCATTCATTTGTTCATTCTTTCTTCCATGAAAAGTAGGGATTTTTATTTTCTGGTTCATACACCTTGGTATTGGTCAAGTTATTTCACAGCAGATGTGACCCTTAACCTCCTCCCTGCAAATAGCAACTGTTATCTTTAGCATAACAGACACCTTCTGTGTATATACACTGTATGTATGTCATGTATATATGCACATTTCTAGCGCCATTTAAGCTCATTTTTACTATTCCTGAAGGCCAATGCATGAGGCATAAGTCTATCTTAAAAATGGAAATTCTGAACTAGATTTGGATGAGTCAACTGGAAACCAAAGATAGAAGAATGACTGAAAGTAGTGATAGACAATATCTCCCACAGATTCAGGCTCCAGTTTCCACATCTCAAGGCAGGGGTGGCAAACTCTGGCCCCGGGCTGGCTGCCTCATTTTGTTAATAAAATTTTATTGGAATTCAGCCAGCTCATACAGTTAAGTATTGTCTATGGCTGCTTTCATGCTGTAGCCAAGCATGAGGGCCAAGTTGAGTAATCATGACAGAGACCATGTGACCCACAATGCCTAAAATATTTCCATCTGGCCCTTTACAGAAAAAGTTTGCTGATCCCTGCTTTGGAGGACCCCTTTCTGACCCTCCTCCAGCCTACCCCTTCGTATGGTGACGAGTCCATAGACCTGGAGGATTTGCCTTCCCAGAGCTATGTCCCTGCTTCTTGACACCTGAGTCTCTGCTCAACAGCTCCAAGCCCACTTCTAGGACCTGCATGGGCTTCTTCCCTACATCTGTCCTGCCAAGAATGGACCATGTCACTGTGTGCTCACCCCTACCCCGAGATGCGGTCAAGGGGCACCTGTTTTCAGGGTTATAGATAGATAGCCTTGACTGTCCACTATCCTTGAGGTAGAGGATGGAATCTGGGCTGTGAGATGAGATATATTTATTTAGTAGTTTTTAAACTTGATTTAAATAATTTAAATTTCAAAACACACAATATATGGGTTTCTGTTTGTATCTTTCCTCAGGCCTCTCCAACATGAGGGTTGGGTAGCCTTTTGAAGTCTGCTCAGTGACTTCTGGTATACCATCCTCTGACACTCCCACAGTCAAGTCCCAAAACAGAGGATGGGGATGTTTCTAAGACAGAAGAAATGTCAAATATGCATAGGCTCCTCTGAAGGAATCAGGAGCTGAACTAGAGAAAAGCAAACCCCTACTAGAGAAGGAGAAGAAATAACAATTTGACTTGATTTTATTTATTAGAATTTTATTTTGGAAATGTCTAATTACTTAAATATGTATAGAAATGTGTTAGTTTGATGATAAAGTCTTTCCCTGTAGGTCATCTGGCTTTTTCATTTGTTAATGAGAACAGAAATCATCTGGGGATTTGATAGAACATAGATTCTGATCGTGCAGCTCTGGGGTGGGACCCAAATTCCATAATTCTAACAAGGATTCAGGAATGATCAGTGAGGGAAATTTGAATATTGAGGATTTGGGATAGTACAGGGAAAGTGAAGATAGAGAAGTCAGCCTTGGTAATTCTAAGTGCTTTTCTAGACCTGACCTCAACGATCAAGTGCCTTTGTCTCAGGAAAAGGTGTGGGGCACTAACCACAAACTTTTAATGCCCAAAATTTAGAATGCCATTTTTGCATAGAGAGCAAGGATATGTAGGTGCTTGTATATTCACCTACAAACCTGCTACATACCACCTTGCTACGTTTCCTTCCTATCTCTTACTAAGGGCAACGTGCACTGCTCCACTCTGCTCATAGAGGCCACATCAGAATCCATATTGCAAGAGAAAGTATATTACCTCAAAGATGTTGAAGGCATTGAGAGTCTGGCAGGTATCAGTGACCTTATGCCATTTCTTTTCCCTGCATGAAAACCCCATATTTCCCTGAGTATCTGGAGGGCAAGGTTGAGTGCAGTGGGAATTGTCCATACAGACACCAACACATACACCTGGAAAAATAAACAGAATCCACATTAGATGGGAAAGTCTGAGCTCTGGGCTGCATTAGGCCAATCACTAAAGTGTCGCTGCAACGATGGCCCCTTAATCCTGTGGACATCAGGTGTCTCACAGACCTGTTCTAGCCACTGTCCTGGTTAGAATCAGCTCAATTCAAAGGATCTATGGCAAAGAACCCTCAGACCAGGATAGAGCAGAGAGTGCTAGGAAGAGAGAGGAACAAGGCTGGGGTCAAAAGTACAATTTAATATGAGGGGAAGAAAATCAAAGTCCAAATGCAAGCCATCAGAGGTCCCATCTGCCATGCCATAAGACAGAGCCGAGAATGGCCATCTATTACAATAGATGAACGGTAAAATGTCTGCGTGATTATATTATTGCTGCCAACATACCGTGTGGCCTGGCAGACGCCTTCTCCTTGCTCTTGTTGGCAGCCTAGAAAGGGAAAATAGAGTTCATGTCAAAATTAATTGTCAATATGCCAGCCCAGTAGTTCACCTTAGTCACAGAATAGCCACCACACCTGAATCATGGGCACCAAAAGCCAAGTCAATGAGGTATGGGCCATGACCCCATTTTCCTTTCAACCTGGGTAACTTTCTCTCTCACTGCTACTGAGTAGGAGCTCTCCTCTCTCTCTAGTAAGAATGGTTTACATTCTATCCAAAAATGCATTGTAAGCTTCAAAATTCCTTGTTTGTATGAGCTCCTTCGAAGCTCTGGAAAAGAGTCTAGCAATGTGTTAATATAAGTACATGTTTTATTAAATTTTCAAAAGCGAAACATTTTAACCTCTGCCATATGTTAAGACCAACATTTTTATCATTCCAGCTCTGCCTCCTTCATATTCTCCATAACTTTGGGCATTACTAGAGAGGCTGTATCTATTAATGGAATCTGACAAGGAGAAGTTAAGTTAGGGATACATTTGGTTTGGTCTTAATCGAATATATTACTGTGGTTTCTAACCACGTCTGCATTACAATGAGGGCATCAACACATAAAGGACACGAATTCTAAGAATATTCACAGAATAGGAAAATTCTAAGTGTCCTGATACCTTGCAGCTCACATATGAAAGAAACTTGATACAAGTTTTCCAAAATTTGACATCAGTCCTACATGTATACATACATTACTAATAATGAATTGAGAAACTGAAAGATACTTTTTTAAACTAGTAATAATGAGAAACAAATTTGATTAACAATGCTAAAGAATAAATAATCTTCCTATTCTCTCTATTTAAAAAATTACAAAAGCATTGGCATGCACATATGTAGTCAAAAATGTAGGAACAAAAAAGTGGGCACCTCATTAATAAATACTGTTTTTTAACTGAATTTATTACTGAATAATGCTGAATAAATACTAAATATAATACTCTTCACCATTTCTAAACTTGAAATTTGTTGTGATTACTTTTCCCATTCTAAGTAAATATTCACTTTCTCCTTAATTTTATGTTCTTTCATTTAGAAGTCTCCCTCAAAACCTACTTCCCCTCTTTTATGAGCATTCCCACCTCTCTTAATTAGAACCCCCTCTCTCTGTTACCCACCCTGACAATACCTGCCTCTCACTAAGAAAATGTCACATTGTGGTCATGGGAGGCACTCTGGGAGCAGACTACCTGAGTTCAAATCTCAGCACCAACCCTTGAGACCTTGTGAAAGTCCAACTTTTTGAGTCTCAGTTTCCTTATTCATAAAGTAGGATAGGAACTATAATACTGTAATTGTATGATACTTGTGCTAGAGCATTTTTATGAGAAATAAATGAGCTTATCCATAGAAAACATAACAGTTTCTGAAATAGTGTAAGTGCTATTTACGATTTAGCTACCGTTATTAATCTGAACATAAACTTACTGAATCTGGATTACATACAAAGCTCAAGTTTCTCTCTTCCAAGAAGTCTTTCCTGATTCAGTTCTAAAAGTGGTACATCTTTTTCTCTGGCATCTGTAGGATTTATTATCCAAATCACCATACCACACATTCAATGTTTGGCATATACTCACCTGAATTTTCATTTTGCTACCTAATCTTTTCAATAAAAGCATATTGTAAGTTCCTTAAGACTATAGATTGTGTATTATTATTCTTTAAATTCTTCTAAGTAGCTAGTTCAGTGTCTTTTACACATGCTTGTATGCATACATACATAGTGTGTATATTTATAGTGACATATATGTTCATGAGTGTGTGTGCAGGTGAGGAGAGAGAGGAAGACTCAATTTTTCTGTTTCTGCACCAGAAGAATGTCCTGTAGTGGCTGGGAAGAACCTTAGCCCAATTACTCCAACTTGGGTTCCAAGATCTAAGCCATTGGGAAAGAAACTGGAAATTCAGCGCTATAGCTCTATGACTAACTCTTGGGTTAATGTCAGCTCCATGGGGTTTTTTTTTTTTTTACAACATTGCTTCTCAACTTGCTACCAAGAAACAAAGCTGAATGTTTCCTCTTTTCTCCATCAAATATGAACTTATAGAGAATCTGAATTGAGCTTTCAGAGTCTCTCCAAGGTCAAGGAAGTATCACTGAGGATTCACGGAACACAATATCCTTGAAATCACTTATGTAAGATACCTTCTCTTAATTCAAGAGAATTAAACCTTATTATATAAGTGGAAGAATTAAAGTGCTTCCACTGAAAAATAATTCTAAAATATTTTTAATTTTTGGAAGACTTTATAGATTATCCAATCCAACTCCCTTATTACACAGATAAGGAAACTGAGGTTTTGATAGTGGGGCAACTTGCACAAGACCACGCAGGAAATTCCTTTTACAGCTAGAGCTACAACTTAACTCTCCTACCTCCTACAGTAACCTCCTACAATACTGGTCTTTCCAAAAAAAAAAACCAAGCCTATTTCAAAGTGCAATAGGCAGAGGGGATGTGTGGAAGGAAATACAGGCATCGCAAGATACTCAAAGCCTGTCTTGATGATACCATAGTCTTCAACACACTATGATAAATGCAGTTAGAAGTCAACAACTCTGGATGATACTCGTCTCACTAAACAAACTCTAATGAAGTCACATTATATTAATCAGGTATATGGGCAGAAAGCCATGATCTGCTGTTTACAAGGAGTTCTGGAAACTCTGTTTTCTTAGGTGAAAGACCTGATTCATTTCTTCCCAGCTAATTCGCCAGTCAGAACACATCACAAAGTCCTCTGGTCATTTCATTTGTAGGATGGTATCCAATACAGACCACTTTAGCTTTAGATATCAACAAATTCTAACCTAATACCATGAAAAAAGATACTTGCAAACCAGCAACTTGCTCGACCTGCTGAGCTGCCTGAGTGTGTAGGCAGACCAGGAGAGGGTAGCATCCAGCAGCTCAGTATCCAGCAACTTGTCTAACAAGAAGATAGGGATAGAGTGTTCCTGACAAGGTGAATCCCAATAATAAAGAGCAACAAAGCCAGCCTCCCATGCTCTGCCTTCTCTCCACACTCTGTCTCATAGAATAATGTGGATGAGGAAGTGGAATGAAGAGAGGATATTGTACCACGCTGTGGAGCTGGAATGCCTTCAGGAACAGATCTTTCCAAAGGGGTCTCAAACATCTCCCAGGAACCAGGTACCAGTTTAGTGTTAGAGGGGAAAGAGGAGTCATGAAGATTCCTACCAAGGGCAAACTAATTAGAGGGTAAAATAAATAACATTTGAAAACTCGTGGAAAGAACTTGTGAAGTCATTTTTGCCTAAAGAGGATCGTGTTATGAAGGCACACGTTAAAATGAAAAGAGCAAGAAGCTGAGAGTCTGAAAACAGGAGTTCTGGCCTTGGCCCTATAGCTAACAAGCATGTACCTCAAACAATTCACATTCCACACCTTGGGCTTCAGTATCCCCATTTACCAAATAAGGTAGTGGAGATGGCCTCAAAATTCTTCCAGATCTTGTGGTCAAATTATAATACTCTCTTCTGAAGAGCTCAAAATAATTTTATATACTCTCTCAGTGCTTCTCTGCATCTTTTTTCAAATAAGGAACTAATAGAGAAGTTAAAATAACTTATGGTATGAGAAAAATAATATTCCAGAAAAGGTCATAGGGCCCATTGTTCCACAAAATTTAAAACAATATACTGCTACAAATTCCACCCTAGTTAGGCCTTGCTTAATTTACTATCTGAGCTGTTGCTCCTTCTAGCCATTTATGGTGTTCACTATCAGGTTTCTCAAAGGAGATGCTGTTGCCATTTTGAGTGGGACAATGCTTCACTGTGTCAAATCATTGCTAGGTCCTGCCACTAAATGCCATTAACACCTCATGGTTACTGTGGCAACCTTCACCACCCACATGTTTTCCAGTGCCCCTCAGGAAAGGGTACCGCCCTGGTTAAAAGCAACTGAAAGTTTCGCGATCAGAAGATAAGGAAAGGAAAGTTTATTTTTCTTAATTCATTTGAACCTCATTGCATCTTAGGAACTTAGGGGAAAAGTTGACAGAAAAGTAATTTGCAGTTATTGGCTAAAATGGGTTTTGGTTCGCTGTAGTTGCAATTTCCTCTGACTGGACCAGTCACTCTGTTCCCCCTTCTCCTTACACTTTAACTCGCAGGTACCTGAGTGCTGGTTAACTGGAGGGTTTTATTGTCCATTTGCTCCCTCACCCGTTCATCCCCCATTCTTTTCCCTTCTCTTACCTGGCATAATGTCCTACTGGACTCTGTGGGCAAAAGAAACGCCAAGCAGTATAGCAGAAGTGTATGAGTCATTGTCTTCCACACAGATGATTTTCTTGCTTCTATAAAAGTAAATAAGAAGGCAAAATGTCTCCAATCTGAACCTTTCATAGTTCCAGGCCATGCAGACCCAGTCTGAGAGACTGAGCTGTTTCAGTGCTGTCTACTCAGACCTCTCTGCTCCAGAGCTGGTGTCTTGGTGGTCTCCCCTTGACTTCATCTACTAGGAGGCTTCAGGGGTGAGCATCAGCCTGCATTGGGAGGCACAGGCAAATGCTGAGATATCCCTCACCCTCTGCTGTTGGCTTGCACGTCACGCCTAGCATGGGAGTCTCTCCAAAGGAAGCTGCCACTTGCTGGATTTCACCTTGCCTGCTGGGGTATGATAATAAATAACAGCCTGTGTTCTGGGAGCAGGAATGATGGTTTAATCTCTGGGCTAGGCAGGGCTGAGAAATGTGTGGGTGGTTATAGCAGAAGATGAACTAGGGTTCCTATGGGCAAACTCAGCCTAGAAATATCTTTTGAAGGGGCATAAATACCAGGTTCGCCCTATTATTCCTTGCTGTCACCTAACTCTGGATCTGTATTTTCATAGGTAGGTAGTAATTTCTTCAAAACTTAGCCTGTACCTGGTCTGTTATTGTTATTCCTACCAGAACTAACATCAAAACTAAATTGATTCCTTGACACCTGGAACAGTTCTTCACACGTGGTGGGCACACAACAGACTGAATAAAAGAAGAAGAAAGAAGGCATGGGGGGAAGAGGGAAGGAGGAAAGGAGGAGACATGACTGAGAAGAGATGACAATGTATATCAAGGTGCCTGCTCTATAGAGGGCTCGCCTAAGTTAAGAATTTTCATATTTAACTTTAATAATTTTAATATTTTTTAATTTCGAGTGAGAGAAGCTCTTAAAAAGTACTTGATGCTTCTTTGCTTTTAGGTAAAAGGATTTAGAAGACTTGGATGTCATCAACAAAGTCCAGGAGCTGTCACAATGGTTAATATTCTCTATTTGACCACTTTTAACCAAAAAGAAATCTTTAGCCCAATCGTGTATAATTCTATGGCAAACGATGGCATTATTTTAAAGAATGGGCAAAATTGTATTTTCAATCATATTTCCTGCAATAAAATATGTACCTAGCTGAAATTCCACTCAAATCCAATGATTATTTAAAATATTTTGTATTGCCTATTTCAGTCTGTTATTAATACATTTTTCTGAAAATCTGTAGTTCTTACTTAAAGATATAATTCTCTACTCATCACTTGTTAATGTATTTAGTAGCAACACAGATGAAAATACAATTTTAAGTAAAATTGCCAGCTATATTTGCATCCTTTATTCCAACCAAAGTCATTCAAATAGATGAAAATCCCCGTATGAAAATCATCAAAGGGACCTATCAGAATCACCACCAATGCAAGTACTGCTTTGGGTAAAATCATCAAAATTGAAAAAAATTAAAGCCATTGATTAATTTGTTGACATGATGCTTATAAAACTTGAGAACGAGTCCATTTTTTTTTTTAGAACCAAGCTGATGTTCTCTCCCAGAATTCTTATCATGCAGAATAGTCTTTCTCTTAATTAAAACTAATTTTAAAAAATTATTTAGGAAATGACAAAATATAACAAAGTTTCATGGAGTTAGCACTACCCAGCCCAGAAACTCAGGTAGATTTGAAAAATAGAAGTTGAATGATTAGCTGAGTTCTACAAGTCAAGATAAAAACCATTTTGTTTGCTTCAAATTTTAATGTACTATGTTCGGAAAAAAATCTTTGTTTAGTATGTTATCATTTTGCATTAAATTTTAAATATCGTTGTTTTAATTTTTATCGAAAATGCACTTTTATTATTACTAAAATTATGTTTCTATGTATGTCAAAAAAAGTGCTTTGCATTCCCTGTGTTAATAACTTTCATTAGATTTGCATTATGACCTTGTTTGATAGTTACACAGCTACCCAGAGCCCAGTTATTTAACATTTCTTTACTACACAGTTCTACCTTGTAATGCAAGAACTGAGAGCAGAAATCCAAAATGCTGCCTTTCCTGAAGTTTCAGCAACAGTGTCACTCTACTTTTTATTGCCTTTTGAGCATTTTCTCAATTCTTTTATCACGAAGAAACATTTCCTAGAGGTGACTTTTTTTGTATTTAGCTTGTAAAACTGACTGTTCTTTAAATAAAATGGCATGTTTTAATCTGATCCTGAATGAAAGCATTTCTCCTCCAGATTTGTTGACATTAAGCCACAGTCATTAGCACTTTTTCCAATTCTATGAAGCAGAAAGTTTAGAAGAAGCAAAAGTGTTGAGTGGCAAAACAGTTGCATGAATCTAAACTTTTGACCACCCTCTTCTCATCCTCCATGTTCTTTTGAAAAGTCACATGTGTGTAGTGGTTCCCACCTCCCTCCCCCAGGTCAGCAGGGGTAGTTGGAGTATAACTCTTGTCTCTCAATCAAATGTTTGAAATGTTGGCTTCATGTAGCCTAAGCCAAAACAAAAATCATTACAGACATTTATTTAAGAAAAGGCTTAAATCCTTAAGAAAATTCAACCTTAAGAAAGTCACCGCATGTGATTCACACACAAAAAAGAAGCAAATGTATCAATATTGAAATATCCCAAAGTGAAGCGTGCCAAAGTCAAAGTATTAGAATTTTTTTTAATTATTTTTTTTAAAAAAACCGCTTCCCCTTTCCCTTATTTAAAAAAAAAAAAAAAGGCAAAGAACAGCAAAGTATACTGGAACAATGGCTGGATCTGCCAAGAAATAACATTTCCAGTCATCAAATTTCCCATTCTCTGTTGTCTGCTTTCCAAACCTGAGGAAGGTGCTTAAGATGTTAGTTGATGTGTTTATTCAACAAAAAAAAATGAGCCTCTCATTTCCAAGCAAAGTCCTAGCAGCTAAAAATAACACATCCACAAGGATGGCTTATTTCCCTCTACCTCCTCACAACTCCAGGAACTCAGTATAACAGGGGGTCTCCTGCTCAGTCTGGGGATGAAACTTGAATGGGACTTTCTCCCTAGAGACCTAAGGACGCTAAGAATCAAAGCTGATCTAATTGACTTGACAGGAAGTAGTCCAACATTCAAGATTCCACGAAAGGATTCTCTTCTTTGTTAGCAATTGAGTTTTAAAATATCCCTTCTTGTTTCTGTGTAGGCTTCCTCCACCTCAAGACCATGTGGTTGACTAGCAACAGGCACAGCTCCCTAATGTAAGAAAAACAGGCAGAAAGAAAACATGTGGGCCGTGTGCTGGAACGTGCTCAGTGTGTGGCTACTTTAGAAGCAAACATTTGCTTCACTGTAACACACACACACACACACACACACAAGCAATGGAAACAGAAGCAATTTTATGGGATAATTTTGGAAGAAAAAAAAAACCCTCCACAGCTTGAACTCTCACACCATGATTAAGAAAAAAAAGAAAGCACAAATCACAGTAATCAAAAAGGTAAACAGAACTCCAGACAGAACTTTATCAGCCAACCAGGAGTGTTTCAGTCACCAGCTTTGTCAGCTGGCAGTCTGTGGCTACTACTTGCATAATTAGGCTTTGTAATAAATTGCTTTAATTTCAAGTGAGATTTCACAAAGTGCTGTAGAGGTTCCCAGACAGACTGTGGGTATATACTTCAGATGATCTCAGGGGTGGATGATTCCATAGCGTCTGTCATTAAACATCCCACTGTCTTTCCTTTAGTCAGTGACCAATCCATCCCTTCCTGCTTAAATGTAGACATTATGGAAGGGAAAAGAAGAATAAAACAAACAGTTACTGTCTGTTTACTCTGTGTTAGGGAATATGCCTATGTTTGCTTTTTAAATGCCATCAAGTAATTCTGTGCTGCAGAAATGACTCCCACAGTTTTCCAATATTAAGGAGCTGAATGTTGACCCTGCCCGATACCACATTTGGTAGGCAGCATAGTTGGGATTTGAACCCAGGTTTGTTTGTTTGTTTGTTTGTTTGCTTTACTAGTATGTCATGTGGTTTATCTAAAATAAAAGAGAGCTGATCTTTGAATGAGAGATGGCTTCTTTCCTTTAACCTCATAAACCTACCTCTGTTGGCTTCAAACTTTTCTTCTACAGCTTCCTCACCTCTTTCAGCCATTATAGGACTGAAGAGAGTTAGGGCTTTGCTCTGGATTAGGGTTTGTCTTAAAGGAATACTGTGTCTGGTTTGGTCTTCTATCCAGATCATGAAAACTTTCACCATATCAGTCATAAGGTTGTTTCACTCTCTTGTCATTCATGTGTTCACTAGAGTAGCACTTTAAATTTCCTTCAAAAACTGTTTCTTTGCATTCACAACTTGGTCAACTGTTTAGCACAAGAACCCGAACTTTTGGCCTATCTCTGCTTTTGACATTGCCTTCCTCACTGAGCTTAGTCATTTCTAGCTTTTGAGTTACAGTGAGAGATATGGGGTTCTTTCTTTCACTTAAACACTTAGAAGCCATTGTAAGGTTATTAATTGACCTAATTTCAATACTGTTGTGTCTCAACAAATAGGGAAGCCTAAGAAAAGGAAGAGAAGAGGGGGCATGGCCTGTCCATGGAGCGGTCAGATACACACAACATTACTCAGTTAAATTCACCATTTTATATGGATGCAATTCATGGCACCTCAAAACAAATACAATAATAACATGAAGCCGGGCTCGGTGGCTCAGCCTGTAATCCCGTGCCTTTGGGAGGCTGAGGTGAGTGGATTGCCTGAGCCCATGGGTTCGAGACCCACCTGGGCAGCGAGACCTCATCTCTACAATAAATCAAAAAATCAGCTGGGCATGGTAGCGCATGCCTGTAATTCTGGCTACTTGGAAGGCTGAAGCGGAAGGATCGCCGGAGCCCAGCAGGTCGAGGCTGCAGTGGCCGGGAGCGGCCACTGCACTCCAGTCTGGGTGACAGAGTAAGACTCCAACTCAAAAAAAAAAATAATAATAATAATAATAATAATAATAGCATGAAAAATCACTGATTATGGATCACCACAATAGGCATAATAACATGAAAAAGTGTGAAATATTATGAGAACTACCTAGATGTGATGCAGAGACACAAAACGAGCCTGGGCTGTTGGAAAAATGGCACTGGTAGACTTGGTCAATACAAGGTTGCCACAAAACTTTAATCTGTAAAAAATGCAATATCTGTGAAGTATGATAAAGAAAAATGCAATAAAACAAGTTATGCCCATATAACTTTCATCTTAGTATCATAATAGTTTTATTGAGGTAGGCAGAGAAGGTATAGTGTTTCTTCCTTTATCAAAGAGGAAATTGCGGTTCAGATATTAAGTGACTTTCCCAAGGTCACACCCCAAGTTATTGGAAGAACCAGATGCTCTTTTCGCTCATGATCCAGAGCTTCTTTAACTACATCATACTATCCAGGACCTCATCTCTGTCCTCATGAAAATGCACAGGGATGTTCACCATCTCTTGAAAAAAAAAAAAAAAAGGAATGATGCTGATGGTTTTGTGGTTTTCATCATCCCAGGTAAATGTACATTTTAACAGAGATTTTTTAGGACGTATAGGCACTATCTCAGGTCAGATACCAAATATTTAGCAGCAACAAGGATGAATCTCTATGTCCCAAACCACATACAGAAAGCTGTCTACTCATATGATTGGGTGAGCCCTCAGTTTTCTCCAGAAGCACTTTTTTAGACTTTAAATCATTTTCACTGGTTTCTCTGAGCCACCAGCCAGTTTCTCTAAACATTTTGAGTTGGACACTCTCCCCTTTGTGGTTGCAGTTTCAAGCAGTGCTGAGTAATGAATGGCAACTCATGTCTGAAATGTAAACAGTAAACAGGGATGAGCATGTGCAGATGGCATCTGTGTCAGGCACTTGGTCAAGGTGTGCCCGAGACTCATTCACTTTATGAGTCAACAAAAATCCAGTGAAGGTATTTCATCTGACTGTCAGAGGCTGCCAGGATAAAGATGGTATACAAAATTTGGCAAGGAACTTTAACCATTGAGCACAAACAATAACAACACTTGCAGCATTCTGGAACTCTGTTGTATAGAAATAATTGACAACTGACAAACAGAAAAAAGCATAAGGTACAAGTGCGCTGATGGCAATTATATAATACAGTAGCAAAACCAGATGGAAACAGTATAGCTGTCAAACAAATTGTAAATTTGCTATAATTTACTATCAAACAAATAATTTACTATCAAACAGATAGTAAATTATGATACATATATATAAAGGAATATGATGCAAACATTTAAAAATGCCATGAAGTGTTTCGACAATATATTAGTATGAGGCAGTAATATTATATTATGTACTATTGTAGTTTTGTAATATTTGTAGAAGACAATGAGATACACTATGCACACTCATTAAAAAGCACTGGTGGGATTTCTTACCCACTTGGACATGAATCATAGAAAATTTTCAGCACTTAACGAAATATCGAAATTTCACCAATTGTAACAAAATGAAAAAAGTAGAAAGACAGTAGAACAACTCAAAAACTGTTAAGGAAAGAAATAAAAAATTCTGAAATAGAGTAGAGTGTAAGTAGAGCACAGATCCTAAAGTTTATTTTCCTTTGCTGTTCCCCCATAACCAAACTGCAGAGTAGATAAAATCTTTTTTTTAATATCTTTTATTTTAAAGATGTGGGGTACAATTCAGGATTAGGTATACAAGTGGACATTGTACAGGTAACATTTGGGCCTCCCTTTGGTCCCTAATTAGCCTGGTTTGAGATCAGGTACCATTATTGATGTGTGTCTCCACTCCCAACCCAGTGGTATCCATTACTGCCAATCTTTTTCTTATAGCATTATGGTAAATGTTCAGGGTCCACTTATGAGTGAGAACATATATGATACTCTGTTCTTTGTTTCTGTGATAGTTCACTAAGTATTACAGATTCTAAATCCATCCCAAGTTGCTGCAAAGTTCATACGTTTGCCCTTCTTTGTGACTGCATAATAGTCCATCTTGTATATGTGCCACATTATTTTTATCCTGTCCAGTTTCCACAGGCAGCATAGTTGACTCCATGTTTTGGCTACTGGGAATAGTGCTGCAATAAACATGCATGTGCAAGTATGACAAAAATCTTTAGCATCACTAATAGTAGAAACCTAGAGAGAACCAAATATGACAACAGTTTTTTTTTCCTCACCCAACTGAAGAGTTTTAGAATTGGATGTTGAGGATGCATTGTGAAGTGGGGAGAAGAAACAATAAGATGGCTTCTCTCCGGTACAAACGAAGACTCCAGAGCTGTGCCCAGAGCCAAAGAAACAATCCAGAATCTTAAGACATCTGCCATTAGCCTGTACAATACATGAAAATGGAGTATGTTTTGACACCATGCACTTAACAAAACCACAGCCTCAGAGAGCTGAGCCCAGATGGGAGGGCTGCTCTCCATGTGTTCCCACCACCCTTCAGAGTTCTTCTCTGTCCTTCCACATCCTACTCTTTGCCCCAGAACCTCTGCAGACTGCCTTGCCTCTGCTTTCCAGTTGGGTTCTTCCAGTGGGAGTCATTGACGGGAGAGTAGAGGGTAGGAAGACAGGAGGATGAGGATGCATATCCCTCCTTTTCTCTCTCTCCATGGTCCCAGGCTCAGCAGCAGCTGCTTTTCTTCAGCCACAGTTCCTGTTGGGCCTTCTCTCTTCCATGCCTCTGTTGGCACTTAGACCCAACAGTTCCTGCCTCTTGCCTCTCGCCTCTTCAGGCCTAGGGATAGTAATAATGGTTTTCCACTCGTGCTGTTTCCCTGTTGCTTTATTTGCTGGATCCTTTAGCCCTGCCTGTACCTCGCAAAGAATCTCTTTATTAAATTCTCTTCAGTTTATCCTTTTCAGCTAAATCCTTTTCAGGTAAGTGCTATTGAGAGTGCTGGTTATTCTGGCCAGGAGCTTGACTAATCACCAGAAGTCCATGCTGCTGCAGAACTCCCTTCCTCCTGCTACTCCTGAGACTGCAGCAAGGCGAAGAGAGCACAAAATGCCCAGAAACCAAACCTTATCCTGGCAAAGAATGTCAGATGTGGAGAGAGAAGAGTCCAGAAGTCACCTACTGGGTATCAGAGCAATTTAAGCATGAGCAAGGCAGAAAAAGATACGTCCCAACAATGTAGACATATCATGGAGTCATATCTTGAAGAAAAACACAAAAAGTGAAGCTCAGGACAGACGACCAAAGGACCCAGCATAAAAGTTAATATCACACACAAAGAGAGAGGAAATTCTTCACAATTTATTTAAGACACAGGACAGGATGTATACACATGGTTTTTTATTATACGTGAGTTCAAAGAAGAAGAGAGGAACAAACGAATCAAGATAAAACTTCAAAATTCAAAAAATATGAAATTCATAAATGAATCAGGAGCTTGAATTAAAGAGACATCAATACAAAGTATCAACATAAAAAACTGAGAAAATCCAGCCAAAACACTTTAATGACAGATTCCTATAGATTTCATTTTCGATTGTTTTTCTGACAACACAGTGAGTAGATTAGAAGGAGGATGCCAGAACCAGGACATCTGTGAAGATGCTCCTTAATATGGGTGAACAATAACAGGGACCCAGATCAAGGCAATGGCAGTGAGATGGTTTCATAGTTGACAGGACTGGATGCCCAAATGAGTAAAAGAAAAGAGTGAACAGCAGAAGGCCACTAAAAACTGGGTTTATGCCAGGCATGGTGGCTCATATCTATAATCCCAGCACTTTAGAAGGCTGAGGCAGGAGGATTGCTTGAGCCCAGGAGTTTGAGATCAGCCTGGGCAATGCAGCAAGACCTCATCTCTACAAAAATCAAAAAAATTTAACCAGGCATGGTGGCATGTGCCTGTAGTCCCAGTTACTCAGGAGGCTGGGGCAGAAGGGTTCCCTGAGCCCAGAGGGTTAAGGCTGCAGTGAGCCAGGTTGTGCATTCCAGTCTGGGTGACAGAGTGAATAATCAACTAAAAAAATAAAATAAAATAAAAAATTGGGTTTAGAGAAAAAGTCAACAGCTTAGGGGACAGGCATGTGTAAGAAAAAGTAGCAAAAAAAAGAGGATATTGGTTTTTAGAGTAATAGTTTTGATGCCTTTAACCAAGAGAGGAACTATGAAGAGAGGAGCAAGTTCGTAAACAAAAAATGAGTTAAGCTGATATTAAGGGAGTAGGTAGCCTGAAAAATTTATTTTGAGATGTATGCACTTCATTACTCAAATATTTTTCTGAAGTTCTTCTACTATCATTCAGATTTCAACAGACTTTGGCATTTTTTTTCTATAAAAGCCATGCTGCTATTATGACTGCAGGACACTTTGTGCCACAACACTTAACACTTCTGCAAAAGCATCCCAGGACCTCATCATTCACAGGAGTGAAGACTTGGAAATGAGAAAACCCAACATGAAATACACGATAGTTATAAGATAGCTGTTATAAAAACACATACAAATACAGGAGAGTTCATTACACATACAAAAAATATATGACCTATGAATGTATCTGAGAATATTTCATTTGAATATTTACATAGCATAACATCATAATTGTGCTCATTGATAATAACTCTATTTCCTTTTTCATAATATAAGACTATTGAAGCAAAAAAAATTAAGTAGCATTTCTATCCTGATCACATGGCAGAAGAGGGATTTAAAATGTGGACCTCTTGATCAATAGCTTAACAATTATACTAAAAATGCGGACACACCCAATCAGTGATATATTTTAATAGCATCACAAGTTGGGGTTTCAGATTCTTCATGAACTTTAGTTTCATCTTTTTGCTTTTGAAATAGTTTTATGATTAGTTTAATCTCATGTTTGGCACTTTCTTCTCTCTATCTAGATGGATAGATGTTAGCTGGGTGTAGTGGTAGCTGCCTGTAGTTCCAGCTCCTTGGAAGGCTGAGGTGGAGGATCGCCTGAGCCCAGCAGGTGGAGGTTCCAGTGGCTGTGAGCATGCCACTACACTCCAGTCTGGGTGACACAGTGAGACTCCAACTCAAAAAGAAAAAAAAAAAAAGGATGGATAGATAGGTAGATGCAGAGATAAGAGAGTTACAAATACTTATTTATGATTTATTACTTCATAAATGGAAAGAGAAAAATATCCTCAAATGGATTGTCCAAAAGCAAAAAGTAGTATGAAAAGGAGGCACTCTCTAATGCCTACTGGAATTTATTTCCATCCTTCTCAGTTCTCAAAAATGGAGGCCATTTACATCCCACATTCTTTCTAGTATTACATCTTTTTTCTCTCTATTTGCTTTACTTACTTGTTGGAATGTTTCCTTTTTAATGAAGACTTGTAGGTAAAAATTCTCTTAATCTTTGTATGTCTGATAAAGATTGTGTTTCACTCTCATTCAGGATTCTGTTCAAAAGGTGACTTATTCACAATTTGGTTCTCCACCAGAAACGGGTGTTTGCACCAAATAAGGTTTGAAATGGTTGTTAAACCCCAAATTCTAAATCTGAGAGACCACCAAAGAGCCAGCTCCGATGCAAACACACGAGGGTCTTTATTCAGGCTCGAGTCTGGGCTCACAAACCGAAACCAATGCAATAGCTGGAGATTGAGAGACCCGATTCAGTATAGCAAGCAGTTTGTATGCACAAGTACAGAGGGAGGCGCTGGGCGTAACTGGTTTTTCCTAGGTTTTGCAACATTAACCAATCAGAAGAGGTCATGACATAGAAACCGAAGTCCGCGGACCTTGCATAGTTAGTCTCCAACCAGGTCCGCGGTGATGTCAAGGGACGGGGGTGCTTAAGATTGGTTGGTTTGTTTTTGGTTTTGCGCAGGCTCGAGATCAGTTGCCTGTGATTGACGGGACACGGCTAAACGGGCAGAGTAGAATGCCAGATAAGCTAGGTTTACACAGTCACTGCGCATAAATTAACTTTGGCATGCGAGCAGGAGGTTTGAAACAACACAGAGCCCACCTTGAGAGTGGCTAGTGCCACAGAGTCTACCATAATCTAAGCAAAGGAATGTCCAGAAGGGGCTTATTGCTTGACATTTACACCCCGTTGCAGAAGGAGAAGAAGCCAACATGGCAATTGGGATAAACAAAAGCTTAACAAAGTTCTAAGTACAAACACTGCTTAAAACATTGTATAACTTTACAATCACAGTCACCACCAGGCACCCGGCATGTGCCTAGTCTATGGGGTCTGAGGTAGGATTTAAAATACTAAGAATTCATAAAATATAGTGAACGTGAGGCAGGGATATATATAAGATACAATGAACGTGCGAACGTGAGGCAGGGATGTATAAAATACGATGAACGTGAGGTAGAGATATATAAACGATACAATGAACGTGAGGTAGGAATTCATACAGTCTCTCATGGTCTTTCTGGCATGAGATCCCAGAAAGACCAAAATCAAGGAGGACTATGACACAGAGGCTCAGGAGAGAGACGGTGCATCTCAGAGGCACAGCCAGCATTCTGGAGGAAAGCAAGGCCTTCTAAATCATCAGCTGAAGAAGAATCGGTACTTGCAGTCTGAACTTAAGAAAAGTACACAAAGGCCGGGCTCGGTGGCTCAGCCTGTAATCCCGCGCCTTTGGGAGGCTGAGGTGAGTCGATTGCCTGAGCCCACAGGTTCGAGACCTGCCTGGGCAACGAGACCTCATCTCTACAATAAATCAAAAAATCAGCCGGGCGTGATAGCGCGCGCCTGTAATTCCGGCTACTCGGAAGGCTGAGGCAGAAGGATCGCCAGAGCCCAGCAGGTGGAGGCTGCAGTGACCGGGAGCAGCCACTGCACTCCAGTCTGGGCGACAGAGTGAGACTCTGACTCAAAAAAAAAAAAAGAAAAGTACACAAAAATTATAACTCTGTATAGCAGTCATAGAACTAAAGGGGCACAGGTGTAACTCTTTTTCTTTCTCTTTTTTTTTTGCATTATAACCAAATTTAATCACCACTGGAATCCTTATTTGAGCCAATAATGGAAAACTTGCCCATGCGAGGTAATTCATTGACCTTCAGTTTAAACTAGATATTTTTTGATCAATTCAGCATTTCCTCCTTCATTTTCTCTTCCTTTTTCTCCCTGGATGATATCCTAGCATCAAGAGAAAGGTATACCTAGATAAACCTTCACTGTGCTAGCTTCCACTGAGACATACAATCATTGCTGGTCATTGGGCATTGTTGCTTAGCCCTGCTTGACCTACTCTGAAATATCTGTGACCCACTCTCCTCTTTGGTAGCCAAGTCCCCATAGATCACATGAAATCTTTGTTTTCTCGGTGGCCAAAGACTGTCTGGGTCAGGCCCAGTCTCTGCCAGGGACGAGGAAAACTGCTCATCCTTCCTTCTGGGTTCCTCTTTCTTCCTCTTCCTGTTCTGATGCCTTCAAGAATCACAGAGCCTTTCTGTCTCCCAAAGCCCAGTTCTTGCTACAGAAAGCCCAGTTCTCTTTTCAGAGAAACATGTCACCTTTTAACCATTTTGCGTCAGCATTATGTATCTTGTGTTCTCTCTCACCACTACCCCTCCACCAAAGCACAGAGACATGTCAACTGCCACAATTCAAGGAATGGACTAAGTATCTTCTCTTAAATTTTTCTGGTGTGTGTGTGTGTGCATTTATGTATTTTGTGTAGTGTGTGTGTGTGTGTGTGTGTGTGTGTGTGTGTGTGTGTGTGTGTGCTCTGAGCTTCTTGCCTTAAGGGGTTATTAAAGACTTTTGTATTGCCCAATCAAAGAAGAAATTGCTAGGTACCCAAAACACAATTCCCACTTAGGCTTTTGTTTTTGTATAAACACTGGCTCAAGAGGTGACAGTGAGAATATAAGGGGGGCAGGAGAAGAATTTGGGGCAAAAAAGGAAGAGTTTCCTTCTCTTGTGGGAAAGGTGACAGGTTAAATGAACTCCTTGGGCATTGGCTTCTGTACCACTCAATGCCCCTAGTGGAGAGGGGACATTCATGGGTGAATTAACTGCACTCTGAGACCCAACCTGCACAGATGTGATAGTGCCACTCTCATTCTCTTCCAGCTCCAGTGATTATTTCGAGCTGCTCAAGACTCTCGGAATTCTTACCAGGCAGCCCCTCCAAACACAAGACTGAGATGAAATTTCCTGCAAAGATATTGGTGGGAGGTAGAGGAGCAGTGGGGAGGACTCAGTCTATTAACTGATTTAGAGAAGCTTTGAGGAAATATGACCTTTTAAAACCCAGATGTGACTGGGTGCGGTGGCTCAAGCCTATAATCTCAGCACTTTGGAAGACCGAGGTGAAGGGATTGACTGAGCCCACGGGTTCGAGAACAGCCTGGGCAACTTGGTGAGACTTCATCTCTACAGTAAATCAAAATATTAGCTGGATGTGGTAGCACGCGTCTGTATTTCCGGCTACTTGGAAGGCTGAGGCAGAAGGATAGCCTGAGCCCAGCAGGTTGATGCTGGGGTGGCTGTGAGCGTGCCACTGTACTCCAGCCTGGGCGACAGAGTGAGACTCCAACTCAAAAAATAAGATAAATAAAAAATAAAACCCAGATGTGTTTGGGGGCAAAATTTGTACCTGCTACAACTGGAACATCATGCCAAGCAGTGACCTTCACCATACTTGTTTACATACGTTATCTAGTGCATAGGAACTTGTAAGGCCTACTCTGATAGGGTTTTTGTTACCAAAAGTATTTAATTAATATTTTGCTTTACAAACTGTTGAATGAACAATTCTGCATGATTCCAATTTTAAGAATACAAAGATATCATTTGAAAAAAAATAGCTGTAATTATAAGTAATGACCAGATGTTCTCACATTTAGCAGTTCCAGACTCAACTTTGCATTTCTGTTGGAGGGATACACTAGACTCTTACTATTATTGTTATTTATTTGCCTAGCCACCCCCTCACCCTACCTACTGGAAACTGCTTACCCTTCAGTGTTCAGTCCCCCACCCCGAAACAACAGGCCTGGCCAGAGCTGATCACATTAAGAAGTGGCAGCTGACCCATCTGGGCCCATGTGTCCTTGTCCCGGGAATTTTGAAACTTGGACTGGAAGAAAGAGATGGGACTCACTCTCCTCATCCAGAGAAGCTGAAAAAGACAGTAGCCCACAGCCCTAATTTCCAGCTTTAATCACACAATGGGATCCCCAGAATACCTTTTAAAATATACTTGTGGCCAGGTTCAGTGGCTCAGCCTGTAATCACAGCACTTTGGGAGTCCGAAGCGAGTGGATTGTCTGAGCTCGCGGGTTCGAAACCTGCCTGGGCAACTTGGTGATACCTCGTCTCTACAATAAATAAAAAATCAGCTGGGCATGGTAGCATGCGTCTGTAGTTCTGGCTACTTGGAAGGCTGAGGCGGAAAGATCGCTGGAGCCCAGCAGATAGAGGATGCGGTGGCCCGGAGCATGCCACTGCACTCCAGTCTGGGTGACAGAGTGAGACTCCAACTCAAAAAATAAAAATAAAATAAAATATACTCATGTCTTGACCCTGCTCCAGACCAACTGAATAAGAATTTCTGAGGATAAGGTTCAGACATCAATATTTTCCCCAGAACATTTTATTTTAAATAATCCATTACTGGCCAAATGTGGTGGCTCACAACCAAAATCTTAGCACTTTGGAAGGTCGAGGCAGGAGGATCACTTGAAATCAGGAGTTCAAGAACATAGTGAGACCCTACGTCTACAAAAAAAAATAATAATAATCAGCTGGGCATAGTGGCATGTGCCTGTTGTTTCAACTACTTGGGAGACTGAGACATGAGAATCACTTGAGCCCAGGAGATTAAGGCTACAGTGAACTATGATCATGTCACTGCACTCCAGCCTAGGGGACAGAGTGAGATTCTGTGTGATAATGATAATAATAATGTCATTACTACTGAAAAATTGAAAGACTAGAACAGTGAACACCTCCATACTATTTTACCTAGATTGTGCTAATTTTTAATATTTAGGAATGAATGGTCTTTTAAAACTCCCCAAATGATATTAATATACAGAATCGGGAAAAACCCTAGGTAATATTAATGTGTGATTAATATTAGTTAATATGTTATTAATATTAATTATATATCACTATCAACATGATTAATATTAATATGAGATTGAGAACAACCCAACTACAGAAAGAAGGACAGAGCAAAGTAAAGCAGATACATTAAGAAGAAAGATCACAGAGTCCTGATGACACTGAGGCACCTGTGTCTCATGCTTTGGGTTCTATAAGATTCCTGAGAATCATTAGAGTAAAATCGCCTTTGGAGCTTTAGCCAATGTGGTTTAGGAGCTTGTTCAATGTAGTCAAAAGATTCAGAAATCATATGCAGAGGCAGTGAGTTTCTACAGCCTCACCCTTTAACAAAGATAAAATCAGAGGTTTTACTGAGAGATGGCTATTATGTTAAGAGAAATATGTATGTAACAAACCCAGAAGTCATGAATTCTGAAGATAATGGGACTAATAGATCACTGGCTAAACTGTAGTTTTTGGAAGTGACCACTGTGTCCTGAGGCAGACTGTTTTCCACTAGTGAATTAAATCAAATCTCTCTCACACACAGTGACAGTACTAAGCAGAGAAGGTAGCTGTGGGTGTGGCCTATCCCATTGCGGTGGGGGGGTGGTATTTTCTCACTGACATGGTTTAGAATTGCCAGAACATGTTGACTATTAAAAAAAAAGACTGATTTTTAGTTGGTTCTATTATTCTTTTTAGACATATTTAGAAATATTAGCCTCTTTAGACACTGTACCCAGTTACTACCTGGACCCAGGGTAAACTACTTTCTCCCCCAACACTTGTGCCTTCCTCCCATGTCCAATTTTAGAAAGACCAACTGGTCATTAGGTCTTGAGTTGTTCCCTGATCTCATTATCTTTGATTAGAAGTCCTGGTTTCTGTTTATAATTTTATTTATTTTGCAAAAAGGCAAAGATACCATAACTCTGTAATGAAAATATTGTCAGACTGGGATTTTGGTTATATGATACAATTTGGTTACAGGATACAATTCCTAAAAACATAGAATACTAGTTTTGCAGTCTTTCAAGAGTAACCAATTGCCCAGAAATATGTTTGAAACCATTTATCTGACCTACCAATTAGTCAACGTTTCAGAATTATGACTATGAATAGACTCTGAAAAAGAAAATGTAATAAACCCAAAATAATGTGAGATAAATTCAAGCCTCACTCTTTTGTCTGTAAGGTTTTTTTTAGGAAGGAAAGACACATTTTGTCAAAATTCAAAGGTTAAAGATTTTTAAACAAAACTAAACTTTTAAAATTCACACTCAACAAATACTGACAAAGAACCTTTCAGAAAAAGAGAAAAATAAAGTTAAGCATCAATTATAGCATTATTTTAAGGAATTATATGAAAGAAAATACAAATGTATATGTTCGGGTATCTTCTTCCAAAGGACAAAAAAAGAAAAATGATGCAACAAAGACAAGTTGATGAAACTGAGAGAAATCTCCTTAAAGCGTACATGTCTCTTGAGAAAGTTTGATCAAAAGAAAAGAATATCTAGGACCAAGAGTTATCAGTGCCATAAGTTAGTCATTGGAAGAGCAGGATTTTTTTAATAAGTATAAAAACATTCCTCTGGTTTCAAGAGGATTCAAGGTTGACGGTACATTGATAAGTCAAAATTGTTGTTAAAACATTACAAAAATCTGTTAAGGGAAAATAATGATTAAAAAATAGTTCATTAACCTCTACATTTATACTTAGTCACTTGGAAATTATCAGGGAAAAAAGTCATTTAGAGACTCAGTTACCTATATTCTGATCTTGAATGGAATCAGAGGAACACAGAAGAACAGGGAATGATACGTGAAAACAAAACTATTTTCATGCCTAAGTGCTCTTACTGAATTACATAAGGTGCCCGCAAGCTACCAAACTCCTTCTTAAAACTTATTCACTGTATATGTTATTAATTAAACTTCAAATTACCAAAGCTTCACAAATGTAGAATCATAATGAGCTGCTCATCTCTGAAATTCCTCTCCAAAGGAAGTCACTGGAAGAAGGAGGACCCAGGACTACTCACTGTGGCTGGCCAACGACAAAGTCACTTTCAAATTTGCCCCATTCCCTGGCATCTGGAGATACAGACTCTAGTATCTTTCTTCTGTATTATCTTGAGAAGAATCAGCAGGCTGGGCTTCTGTACCTCTGAAAGTCCATTTAGCCCAGAATGGCAACTTCCCAGGCTGAGGCAGCCTGGCTGGGCCCTGCCCTCTGGCAACCAGCTGACCCCACGTGCAGGGGTGCTGCAGCCTGACAAACGAGTCCTGCATGGGAGTAGCTCCTGCAAGTGGGAGGGGCACAGAGCAGCAGAATGGATGAGTCACACACTAGGTGATAGACAGACTCTTCACAAAAAGCAAAGGCTTCTGTCTTTGGCCAGGGATCCAAGACTGTGGAGGTAACAGAGGCTCTATGATACTTGGCCATAGCTATTTCATCCTTATGAATAGGCCTAAGCCTAAAGATTAGATTTGGAAACCACAAGGGCCAAACTTGAAACTCTGTTACTGGCTAGCTGACTTTCTGGTCACCAGGATGATAGACACTAATTGCTCCTGGTTTGGGCCCTATTTCAGGCACAAGATAGCATTGCATTCGTAACCTCCCTGTGGTTCAGTGGGGCCATACAAGTAATTCAGCCATGTATAGCAACTCCAAATGGTAGTTACCTCATTGGTCTTGGTCTTGAGTTACTGTGACAAGCAGAGGCTCCTGCTAACCCCTGATGGGCATGAGAAAACATTACTCTTTATTGTTCTTATTCACTGAGATTTGGGACTATTTGTTACCTCAGCACAACCTTGCCTATACTGACTGATCCAAGGACAAAGCCTCTTAAAAAGCAACATGTTCAGTGATGTGTCTTTTTTTAAAACTTTAAAAAACTCAAATCTCTCTTTCTTTCTTTCTTTCTTTTCCTTCTTTTTTTTTAAGTATTCATAGACTTTCTAGCTCATCCAATCCCATGCTGAAAAAACCATATCCATACTTTATCTAGACTGTGGTATTTTAAAAAAAATTTGTATGAAGAAGTGAGAGCACAGTGAGAGGCACCTCTCCCCCATTTTTAATCCCTGCACACACCAATCCATATTTTGTTTCCTGGACTATTCTGGATATTCTAAGGAATGACCAGGGCAGGATGGGAAATTTCATAGTTGCTGTGAGTACTTTATAATAGTTTTTCACTAACTCTAGATTTGAGAATCGCCTTTGGGGATGAATACTCAGTTCTTAAAATCTACTCAAGTCCATCTCTCAAATGGGAACATCTTATCCTTTTAAAATATATATATACTTTTTTGTTTAGAGCAGTTTTTGATTTATAGCACAATCGAGCTGAAAATTTAGAGATCTCTCATATATCCCCATTCCCCACACACACAACTTCCCCCACTATCAGCATTTCCTACTAGGGTGATTTGTTACAGTTGATGAAACTGCACTGACACATTCTTTTTTTTTTTTTTTTTGAGTTGGAGTCTCACTCCGTCGCCCAGACTGGAGTGCAGTGGCCGCTCCCGGCCACCGCAGCCTCGACCTGCTGGGCTCCGGCGATCCTTCCACCTCAGCCTTCCGAGTAGCCGGAACTACAGGCGTGTGCTACTACGCCCGGCTGATTTTTTTATTTATTGTAGAGATGAGGTCTCGCCAAGTTGCCCAGGTGGGTCTCGAACCCACCGGCTCAGGCAATCCACTCACCTCAGCCTCCCAAAGCGCTGGGATTATAGGCTGAGCCACCGAGCCTGGCTTCACTGCCACACTCTTATCAATCACATTTTCATTCTGTATTTGCAAAATGTCCAGTGTGCCATATACCTGTAGATATAAATAGAGATTTATTTAAAATACGACCCTGATCTCTCAGAGTTCACAGTTTAGTTGGAAGAAGGAAACATATATTAATAAATATGAGAAACATACTAAGTCTTCTCTGCTAGAGCTGAAACAGTCAGTCCCAACCAAAGAGAAGCTGATGGAGGCTACGTTGGGCCAAAGACACTTCATGCAGCAAATAGGGAGAGAACAGACCTTGAAGAATACATCCAATTTATACAGATGAGCAGCAAGAGAGACTGAGGCTTGTTCATAGTTCATTTATTCAGTGAACTTTTATTGAGCACCTACTAGAGATCAGGAATTTAAAAGATGGAAGTGTTTTTGAAGATCATCTAAGCCCAACTCCACACTGCACAAATGAGAAAACCAACTCAATTATTCTCAGCAGAACTGGAAATCCCAACTCTTAAAAAGGCAGGTACCAGAACTGGCCTAAACTAAATAAAGCAGGGCTGCCAGTCATGGCTCCAGCTTCACCACCTGTCACTCCCCAACTCACACATTATCTTCTGGCAATGCCTTACTGGAGGCTTTCATTATGTTGTTTCATGCCTCCAAACCTTTGTCCTAGGGAGGCACCCTTCTCACCTCTGTTCCTTGACTGACTCCTTCTACTCAGCCAGATTCAGCCTAATTCTCTTTCTTGAGCAAGTGTCCTCCAAAGTCCCAGGTGAAACTGAGTAGCCCTCCTTTTGCATTCATCTGCCTTATTACTGACTTTGTAATGCTGGAATTCGAATCCTCCCCCTGCAATCATTCCACTAAGGCCGCAATCTACTCTGTCCTGTTCATCTTGCTTCAGCCATGCAAATTGGCTAACATCCCTTTTCCTTTCCATTGGCCTTTACAGGGGCCTGAAACATCTCCACCTATCTCCACCCATAGCGTCACCTTGCTGACTCATTCTTGTTCTCAAGAGTCTTTTCCATAGTCA
The DNA here is from genome assembly GCA_027257055.1 of Cephalopachus bancanus. Classification (NCBI taxonomy): domain Eukaryota; kingdom Metazoa; phylum Chordata; class Mammalia; order Primates; family Tarsiidae; genus Cephalopachus; species Cephalopachus bancanus. The sequence goes on from JAPVLO010000012.1 coordinate 5,668,717, forward strand.
AACCTTCCCATGGCCATCTACTCTGACTCAGCTTCCACGGGACGTGGAACACAAGACTGGCACTACCCTATCATTTAACTTTTACTTCAAATGTCATCTCCTCAGAGAAGAATTGCCTGATGTGGCAGTCATTATTTACCTACCCAAGGCCATACTGCCTTCTTTCTTGCAAGAAAAAAAAAAAAAGATTTGATGACTCATGATTATTTTTAACCAATTGTGGCAATATAGGTCTTCTTTGCAGGTCACTGCACTAAATGTAGGCAGATGACAATTTGTGCTCAATAAGTTTTAGAAGGAAGTCTGCTAGGAGGTGAGGGAGCTTCTAGAAAGATATTTTCCTGATACATAAGATAAATAAATAGTGCCCTTGTCCCCAGTCCTTCACCCTTTTTTCTCTTCTGGCTTTGGAAACTGTGAGAGGATGTAATATCTGCAATTATGGCAGCCATTTTGCAACCATAAGGAGACAAGCCCAAGGAAACCATCAATATATTGAGAATAGGAGAATAGAGAAATGGAAAAACTCTTAGTTCTTGATGACATCACTGAATTACTGAACCCACCCTAGGATCAATAACCTATGGGATTTTAAAATAAATAATTAGTGCCCTTAGGTTTTTCTGGTCTTTCTCTATAATATTTCACTATTTTCCTCATATGTATCACTAGTCAAAGTCATCATGCTTAGTAGGGTATTATTGGATTATTGTCTTGTCCCAGTAGAAGGTAAGGATCATGGAAGTAGGGACCTTGTAATTTTACCACTGCTCTATTCCAGCACCTAGAACAGTGTTGGGCACTTAGGAGTTCAAAAATATGTGTCACACGGTGTTTGGATGAAAGAATACCTCTGGTGTCAAGTCTTTCTTGTCTGTCTCTTAAAACAGATAATGAACTCTTCAATGTCTGAGACCCAGATTTTCTTTATGCTTATTTCTCCTAAAACCAACAGACTGGCATGTAGTAAGTAAAAAATAAATGCTTGATGGATGGAGACACGTGTTCTCTGCCTTTTCTTCAATAGCCACCCTTGTATTTAGGATACAACTAATGATCATCCAATATTGGATACCTATTGACAAAGTTGATTGGTAAAGAAATCCTGAATTTTGTTATTTTGTTAGTTAATCTTACAAGAGAAATGTATGGTAGAGTCTTAACCTGGCAAAGAATCTTAGAGACTGGCCATGTAGAACAAAACTTCCAGATGAAACTCCTCCAGATATAAAGAACTGATCTCAGGAGGCAGTCTTTATAATCAGTCACAATTACAGGTTTGTGCAAAAGTAATTTCGGTTTTTGCATTGTTGATATTTGACATTGGAATACATTCCTAAATAAATGTGGTCATGTTACACATCACTTTAATGTGCATTTCTCGCTGTATTTTTTTTGCTAATGACTTATTACTTGATGTCTATTTTATATTTATTTTACACTACAGAAATGATGTTAACAAAAAGTAAATTCGAACAGTTTTCTTATTTGAGTTCAAAATGAGTCGTAAAGCAGTGGAGACAACTCGCAAAGCATTTGGTCCAGGAACTGCTAATGAACGTAGAGTACAGCGGTAGTTCAAGAAGTTTTGCAAAGAAGACTGAGAGCCTTGAAGATGAGGAGTGCAGTGGCCAGCCATCGGAAGTTGACAACGACCAGTTGAGAGCAATCATCGAAGCTGATTCTCTTACAACTACACGAGAAGTTGTTGAAGAACTCAATGTTGACTATTCTACAGCTGTTCAGCATTTGAAACAAATTGAAAAAGTGAAAAAACTCAATGAGTGGGTGCCTCATGAGCTGACCAAAAATCAAATAAATCATCATTTTGAAGTGTCATCTTCTCTTAGTCTACGCAACAACAGGAACCATTTCTCGATCGGATTGTGACATGCGACAAAAAGTGGATTATATACGACAACGAACTCAGTGGCTAGACTGAGAAAAAGCTCCAAAGCACTTCCCAAAGCCAAACTTCCACCAAAAAAAGGCCTTGGCCACTGTTTAGGGGTCTGCTGCCTGTCTGATCCACAACTTTCTGAATCTTGATGAAATCATTACATCTGCGAAGTATGCTCAGCAAATCCATGAGATGTACTGAAAACTGCAACACCTACAGCCAACAATGGTCAACAGAAAGTGCCTAATTCTTCTCCACGACAATGCCCGGCCGAAACACAATGCACAACCTGTGTTCTGAAAGTTGAACAAATTGAGCTACAAAGCTTTGCCACATCTGCCATATTCACCTGACCTCTTGCCAAGCGACTACCACTTCTTCAAGCATCTTGGCAACTTTTTGCAGGGAAAACACTTCTACCACCAACAGTATGCATAAAATGTTTTCCAAGAGTTTGTCAAATCCCAAAGCACAGATGTTTTTCGCTACAGGAATTTAAAAACTTACCTCTCATTGGCAAAAATGTGTTGGTTGTAATGGTTCCTATTTTGATTAATAAAGATATGTTTGAGCCTAGTTATAATGACTTAAAATTCATGGTCCAAACCCACAATTACTTTTCACCAACCTAATGTAATATTTCCCAAATGGGTCTAATATGCCTGATTGTTATTCACAGGTATTGTCAGCCTTCCAGCTCTCTTTCAAGTCTATGCATCTTATTTTTCAAACACAAACCTGAACGCAATACCTTCTACCTGTCTGGACACAAGCAGCAAAATCTGACAGAGATAAAATCACAGAACAAAGCTATCTACCATATTATAGTCACCCCAAGATTATATATAATTCACCCACGAATTATAATATGTTCATTGTTTTATGGGCCATGATTGGTGGCAATTAAACTATGAAACAATGCTAGGAAACTAACAATACTAGGAACAATGCTAGAATGTATCCCAAATTCTGAGGTTAAAAAATATACATCTTAGAATTGATCAGATATACAATATGGTAGTTTCACTTTAAAATAATGAATACAGAATTCCACAACCCTTGCACATGGTTGGTCAAATCCTGATATAATAATTCACTGGCAGGCTCGTTTTTCTATGATCCTAGATAACTAATGACATTCACTGGCAACTTTTCGTTGACCTTACCTAACATTTTACAGAGACAATTGAAGTAATAAAATGAGAATTCTATCTGCTTCTCACCTCTAAACCCTCAATTCCATCTTCCTGTGCCTCCACCTTCTCTTCCTTCTTTCCTGTCATGTGAAAGAGAGTGTCTGCCTTATTGTCAAAACTAGTCCCTTCACAGGAGCTGCCCCTATCTCTTCAGACTTTCTTAGAACGGAATTTCTTTTAGATTTCCTTTCTATTTCCTGCGCCATCAATCTCTCCTTCTATAATGGATCATACTATTGGCCTTCAAATAAGCTCAAATATCTTTCTTCCTAAGACAAAACAAATCAAAAGACTCCCTTGTTTTTTCATACTCTTACTGACTGTGCCCCAAGTCTTCCTTCCTGGACAAACTCCTCCTGAAAAGTGTCCACACAGGCTGTCTCTACTTCCTAACTTTGCAGTTCCTTCCCTTTTCATGCCATTGGAATCAGTTGTATAAAAGTCACCCGTGTGCTCCATCTTAACAAATCTATATATTAACTCTGTTCTCATCTTGTTTATATCTGAGCAGCACTCAATTCAGTTAAACATTTCTCCCTTTTTTGAATTACCTCCTTTCTTTTTAAAATTATTTTTATTTTTTAAATTGTGGTTAAAAAAACCCACAGATTCATCCTCTTAATCATCCTCTTAATCATTTTTAGGTGTACAGTTCAATAGTGTTAAGTATATTCACATTAAACTTTTTCATGCAAAACCGAACTCCCCATTTCTGCCTCTTCCTACCGTCTGGCAATCACCTTTCTATTTTTCCTATGAATTTAACTACTTTAAATACCTCATATAAGTAAAATCACACAATGTTTTTTCTTTCGTGACTGGCTATTTCACTTAGTGTAATGTCCTCGATGCTACTCCATCTTGTGACTTATGAAAAGATTTCCTTTTTAGCTTCAGTATCTCCCATGGAAGCCTTCATTGACCACTCTCTCAGATAGGTCCCCTTATCCTTCATTTCCACCAACCCCATAATCCTAAATTCCTGAACCATTTGACTCCCTGAATTCATTTATCCCAATTTAAAATTGTCTATACCATTGAGCCTTGACTAACATGGATTAGCATCGAGGACATTATGCTAAGTAAAGTAAGCCAGTTACTGTGTGCTGACTCCCCCCAATGCAGTCAAAAATTTGTGTGTAATTTTCAACTTCCCTAACATTTAACTACAAATAGCCTACTGTTGATTGGAAGCCTTACTGATAATATAAACAGTCAATTAACACATATTTTGTGTTATTTGTATTATACTATATAGTAAGCTAGAGAAAAAAATGTTATGAAGAAATCACCAGGAAGAGAACTTATAAAAGCCTCCATCTTGGTCATTTTCAGGTTGAATAGGCTGAAGAGAATAAGGAGGAGTTGGTCTTGCTGTCTCAGGGATGATGGATGTGGAAGAAACATCCAGAAAAAGTGGACCCACAAAGTTTAAATCCTGTTGCTAAAGGATCAACTGTATATTTATATTTATTTATTTGGGAGTTTCTTTTTATCCTCTCTCCCCTAGAAAAATAAGAGCTGTACACACATAAATGTTTGACTAATGAATTTAACCATTACAATTACTTCTACCATCCATCCATCCATGAATAAATGTGGCTTCAAAATATCTCAGTATTTTTCAGTGATCTATCACAGAAACAAAGAACTGAGTACCACATGTTCTCACTCATAAGCTCATGTTCTCACTCTGAACATTTACTATAATACTATAAGAAAGGGATTGGCAGCAGTCAGAAACTGCCAAGGGAGATGGAGGGTGGGGGACACATAACATCAATAAGAATACCAGATCTGGAACCTGTGGGCTCAGGCAGTCCTCTCACCTCAGTCCCCCAAAGTGCTGGGATTACAGACATGAATCACTGCTCCCGGCTTGAGTACCGGATCTCAAACCAGGCAAAGTGGGGGCCAAAGGGAGTTCAAACTTTACCTGTATGATGACCACTTGTATACCAAATTCTGAATTGTACCTCACATCTTTAAACTTAAAAAAAGAAAAAAATAAGAAAAAACTCTCAGTATTCTGTTTACCTTCTTTTGCCTTCAGAATGGGGGATTGGAGAAGAGATGAAGGGGAAGAGTTACTACAGGACTACTATGGAAAGAAAAGATCTCTGTGAATTTTTTTTAATTCCCAAGGTTTAAAAAAAAAAAATTAAGGATTACTAGATCAGAGATTCTTGAAAGAATCCTGAAAAAATGTTGACATTTAATCCAATACTTAAAATTTAAAGACAATTTGAAATTATAGGGGACTTATTTTTGACAAGATGCAATAAAACATTTGTTTCATACATAAAAGCAACATTTTGCTTTTGACATGTCAACTACCCCAAAGACCACCAGAACAATTAATTCATCAAGAAAGTTAAGACTGTTAGCCCTACTGTACTTAGTGATAGAGAATACCACTTGACAGAATTAGTACATGTCGGAAGAGGGAAGTCAAGGGAAGATATTCATAGGGTTTTCGGGCTTCAAACATTGGAAAACAGGCTGGGGTTGGGCAGAATTTATGACATAATGGCTTGGATCAGTGGTACTACAAGCTGAAGGTTTTGAGTAAGTCTTGAACAAACTGCTACTCTTGATCATGAGCTATTTTATTTCATTCAAAGTTTTATCTTCCAAGAGCAAATATTTCCTGGATACAAGTACCTAAGCTATTTTTGCTTGCTTTTGGTATCTCACATTGGGACAGGAAAGAATGTCTGGTTCCAGTATTGTTTAACACAAGGACAGGAAATTATGTTGGTTTGAATTCCCAGCCATCAGAAAAACTTATTTCTAAAGTTCTAAAACTCACCCTCACAATTTTGATTTATATTCCCTCTTCTATGCCCACCACTCACGTCGCTTCAGTGCTTTTATTTAAGTAGTCAGCCTAATTTCCCATCTTAGTCACTAAATAGGCTTTTAGGCTCCAATTTGATCACCAGGGAATCTTATTATCTTCTTCCTCCAGTGTTATTATCTACCACAAAATTAGCCACCCACCTAATTTTAAGAGTCTGGTTGTTGGAATGGGCTGTGATGGTGAATTATTCCCAGGGGTAAAGTGTTTCCTTTTTATTGTATTCATCAATTCCCCACAAGCCTCCTCCTTGCTTTCTTTTTTTAAAGGACTGGTCCTTTCAGCTAATTTTCTGTGGTGCTTAATATTTATTGGCTGCTCCAACTCTATTTCACTTCCAGGAGCTCCTCCCATTACCCTTACTGTGTTGATGATGATGTGCTTGCCTGGAGCCCTATGTGTTTTGGTCCAGGACAAAGTTTGTAGGAACAGTGGCTTCCCTACCTTTTCAAGAGTTGATAACAGTGTGCTTGGTTAAAATATGTAGCTTTCTACAGACCCTTGCAACTGGGACTGGGGGTATGACTAAGCTCTGGCCAATGAGATGTCGGTTGAAGGCCCTGGGTTGGGCTTTTGGAAAGTTGTTGTCATCCCCATTGAAAGAAAGTGGAAGGGGTTGGCAGGAAGCACTCAGGAGACATGCACCTTTGGCCACCTCAACCTTTCCCTCTTTCTACCTCAGCTGCAGATGTAATTGCTATTTTGTAAGCATATGAATGAAAGCCACATACCAAGGATGGCTGAACAGGAATATAGATGGTCCTTGATACCCTCCTGGAGCCTTTACACTTGTTCAGGACTGATTACCTCCTGACTAGAAGACAAAATATAGGCCAGGCACAGTGCTATCATCTCAGCACTTTGGGAGACCCAGGCAAGAGGACTGCCTAAGCTCAGGGGTTTGAGACCAGCTTGGGCAACTTGGTGAGACCTCGTCTCTACAATAAATAAGCCGGGCACGGTAGTGTGTGACTGTAGTTCCAGCTACTTGGAAGACCAAAGCAGAAGGATAGCCGGAGCCCAGCAGGTCGAGGCTGAGGTGGTCATGAGCATGCCACTGCTCTCCAGTCTGGGCGACAGAGTGAGACTCTGACTCAAAAAAAGAAAAAGAAAAGAAAAAATAGCACTGTACTGGATTTTTGTAACATGTATCAAAATATAGAATTTGCTAACATTGCCTGCCTTATTGGGCTGTTTGAGTTAAATATAAATAATTATTCATATGAATAATTTTCATAAGATGAAAAATTAGAATAGTGCCTGGTACATTATAAGTCTTTAATAAGTGATAGCTATCCTTACTACCACTACTTACTTCAGTTATTACCATTACAGCTGCTCCTTTCACCACTAGTATTATTGCTACAGTGTAGCTTGAAGCATGTGTGCCTTGTAGAGGATGACTATGACAGAAAAACTAAACAAACAAACAAACAAACAAACAAACAAAAAACTGGAGGAGTTGGTCCAGATCACACCGGGAAGGGTTTTAAATGTCAGGCATCAAAGTACTATGTAGGTGCTAACTGGTGAATTTAATCTGTGTTTAGGCAGGTCTACAAGACCTACAAGGTAGGATTTCTAGTAGACGATTCACTTTAAAAACACAATGCTGGCCGGGCACGGTGGCTCAAGCCTGTAATCCCAGCACTTTGGGAGGCTGAGGTGAGAGGATTGCCTAAGCTCACGGGTTCGAGACCAGCCCTGGCAATTTGGCAAGACCTCATCTCTACAATAAATAAAAAATTAGCTGAGCATGGTGGTGTGCTCCTGTGGTACCAGCTACTTGGAAGGCTGAGGTGGAAGGATCACCAGAGCTCAACAGGTCGAAGCTGGGATGATCGTGAGCAGGCCACTGCACTCCAGCCTGGGCAATGGAGTGAGACTCCAACTCAAAAAAAAAAAAAAAAGGAAAAAGGAAAAGAAACACAATGCTTTGTGGTAAAGAACTCATCCTAACAGGACAAAAAACTCAAAATGGAAAAGTTTAATCTGGGACAATGCATCAGGGTGAGAAAAACATTCTCTTATTAATTGTCCTCTAGTCACACCTTTCTCTCCCTACCTCATCTATGGCTGGAATAGTACAGAATGTATCACCCATGCCATGGTACACTGGGCTCTCCGAGCTTACCCATAGCCCATGCAGACTGATCTAAGCCTTGTTAAGAAACGTGTGTGAAATGTAAATTGGTACAATATATTTAGCGGAGGACTGGCCATATTTATCAAAAGCACTAAAGATGTTCATACCATTAACCCCGTTGGCAATGCCATTTCTAGGCCTTTCTTTCAAAGAAAGGAGATGTGTTCAGATATTTATAGAAAAGAATGTTTATCACAATGTTATTTTTATAGTGAAAAACTGAAACCCACATAAATGTCAAATGAAATAATGCATAGCTTGTAAATTCATGTTTTGAAAACTATCTAATGATGTGAAAAAAAAATTTTTAATGTCAAATGATAAAATATCCAAAAGTGTATGTACCATTTTATTTGGGGAAAAAAAGTGTATATCTATACATAAAACAAGGAAAAAATATTTAAAGAAACGAATGTTTACAGGTTGTTATCTCTGATTAGTGGATTTGTGGGAATTTTTTTTTTTTGAGTTGGAGTCTCACCCCGTTGCCCAGGTTGGAGTGCAATGGCACACTCATGGGCTCCGTGACCTGGGTTCCGGCGGTCCTTCCACTTTAGCCTTCCAAGTAGCTGGAACTACAGGCGTGTCCTACCACACCTGGCTAATTTTTTGATTTATTGTAGAGATGAGGTCTCGCCAAGTTGCTCAGGCTGATCTCGAACCTGTGGGCTCAGGCAAGCCCCTCACCTCAGCCTCCCAAAGTGCTGTGATTGCAGGCTTGAGCCACCACACCTGGCCAGAAATTTTTAGACTTTGATATTTTGTAAGTTTTCACAATGAAAATATAACAACAAAAGATTCAAAACAAAACCAAATCCTTCATCAGTCAAAATTCAGTTTAGAAACAGACACAACTGTTTGCATGTCAAGTAGGAAAGGTTTTAATATAGGGAACTGGAGTCCTAAACACCTGATGGAAAGGCTGGGGGACAGTAGGAACTATCACCAAAAACCTCAGTTTACAGCTCCAAATCAGATTGTTTCCAAGAGCTCACAAAATATCACAGAGCCTTCAGGAAACCCCTACGACTCCACAGCAAGAAAAGGGAGGAAGAGAAAGCCAAAGAGCTTTGGAATCACAGCTGTGGCTGAGCGGATCCAAGAAAAATTTGGACGAAAGTAATCCCAAGAAGATACCCCAGTGCAGTCGCCACCGTGCAGGTGCCGGTGGTTCCCAGGACAAGCCTGCTAACTCCCCACTTCTCCACCTGCACTTTGCCCGCCAGGTACCCACAGGTGCACCTGGAGAAGAATGCCACTTCTCTTTTGCCTCTCAACCCACAGGAGAAGGGGATTCTAGGATATGCACTTCCTGGCTTCTCATCTACAATGCAGTGAAGACCGCAGAAGGACGTGGCAGGAATGCCTTATAGACAAGAGACAAGGCAAAAAACATAAATCAATGAAACAAAACAACAGCAAAACAATTTTAAAGGTGATGATGAAGTTTCTACTTACCTAGAACTTTTCATTGGGAGCATCAGAGTCCTGGTTGTAATAGAAAACAATCATCCAGCCAGTCCAGCTATCCACTGTATATAAAATAACATGTAAAGTGTTCTTTGTTTTATTTGGTTCCATTTTGCTTTTACCTCAGGGGATTATGAAGATTATGAAGGATTTGTATAGCAAGGCATAGTTCCAAGTCTGACCCAAGAACTCCACGAGCAAGTCACTGTTTACATGGAGGATAATTTTTTGAAACACACCCGCTAAAAAGTACTTCCTCTCACTGGTGAGCTGAATTCTCTCCCTGAGGCCTTTCCAACAGTACTGCCAGAAAAAAAGGAAGAGTGAATACCATAGATAGGGAAAAAAAAGGCAAGGGTATGGGAACATTTCAATCTGACAGGAAGCAGAGAGCCTATGACTGGCAAAATAGTAGCCAACCCATCACCAGCACTATAGATGTACACATGCTAGTCCCAGGAGCCTGTGAACATATTACCTCACCTGGAAAAATGGGATTTCACAGATGTAGTTAAGTTAGAATCGTGAAATGTGGAAAAAAGCCTGGATTATCCAGGTGGACCCAATGTAATCTCTAGAGTTCTTGAAAACGGAGAGGGAGCCAGAGTCAGGGAGATATGACTATACATGAAGGTTGGAGTGATGTAGTGCAAGAAGAAATCCATCCACCATTGCTGGCTTTGAAAATGGAGAAAGAGGGCCATGAACCAAGAAATGTCAGAAGCCTCTAGAGATTCAAAAAAGCAAGATATAAATTCTCCTCTAGAGCATCCAGGAAAGAACTCAGCCCTACCTAGGTCTTGATTTTCTCCCCTCAAGATCCAAGTCAGACTTCTGACCTTTAGCATAGAATACATTTCTATTGTTTTGTGGTACTAAATCTGTGGTAATTACAGCAGCGACAGAAAACAAATACAGACCCTCTGGTTTGGTTTTTTTTTTTTTTTTTTTTTTGAGTTGGAGTCTCACTCTGTCGCCCAGACTGGAGTGCAGTGGCCACTCCCGGCCACTGCAGCCTCGACCTGCTGGGCTCCGGCGATCCTTCCGCCTCAGCTGATTTTTTGATTTATTGTAGAGATGAAGTCTCGCTGCCCAGGCGGGTCTCGAACCCGCAGGCTCAGGCAATCCACTCACCTCAGCCTCCCAAAGGCGCAGGATTACAGGCTGAGCCACTGAGCCCGGCTACCCTCTGGTTTTTGACAGGAGGGATCCAGGTAGAGCAGGCAAAAAGCAAGAGCGGGGCAGGCAAGAAATGAAAGCATCTTCTCAGGTCAACACGCAACTGGGGAGGCAAGTGGAGCAAGGTAGCAAGTCTCAGAAACACCCAGCTGTGCTTGTAAAGACCCACAACCAAAGGACATGTCGTGGGGGCTTCAAACTTCCCAGGGGGGCCTCAAGAGGAGCCAGGTTTCTTATCTAATGTTGAGCCAAGACAATGAGTACTAAGATCAAAAAGAGTGAATGAGACAGGTGTTTAAAATGATCTTTTTGGCAGAGTACAGCATGACCTAGAAACGTGTAGATGCTTGAGTTGGGGGAAGCTTCAAGAACTATTGGGAAAATTGAGTTGGGATGAAGAGGCACTTAATTCAGACTTGTTTTTGGAGGTTTTGGTGGAAATCAAGTATGTATTAGCATGATGCCATAAAGAACCAAGCAGGACCAGCAACACCTTAGTGGATACCAGAAAGGAAGCCCCCAGCTGACTAGTTAAACCTCATTGGCCCTGGAGGCCAATAAAGACTTAAGGGACAGCACACAGACCTGAAGTCTTGCCTACTCCTGATGCCAAAAGGATGTATCCACTTCCTACCCACCCAGACCCCACACTAAGAGCAAAGGCAGGTCCCTTGAGTGAGGATAAACAAGCCTGATTTGATTTGTCTTGATTGCTACTTATATTCTATATTATGGCAATTTACAATTTAAACCAGATGAGATTGTTGCCTTTGACTGACAGATTTTTTTCTTTCCTGCCATCAGTGAGAACAAAGACTTAGATCAAGATAAAATTAATACATATATATTTTTGCATTATATGGACATTCACAAATGCAATGAATGGAGTATTTTATTTTCGTTCTCTATTTCTGTCCCTCCAGTCTTGGGACTGGTGACAATCTTGATGAGACTAAGAAAATGATCCCTTTTACTGAATACTTTTAAGTATTCTATGTCGTTTCTCATACACCAGAATCTTTAATACCAGTAAAAATCATAATCACTAGTTTTGTCACTTGTTCAAAATACTGTCTAATCCCTGGGCCAAGGTCAACTGATAGACATGAAAAGTTTTGCTTTTTCTCTCAAGTGTATTGTGCATGGCTGGCTGTTATTTTGTCAGTGAAAAGAACTGTGTGATGTTGTGTTGCTCTGTCCTCCTATACAGGACAAAATCCAGTCTTTCCGATGGCTGTGTTCTTGCTGGGGAGTACTGTTTTCTACTTCTGTGACCCCCATAGTCACGACATTACCACAAGATGAATATTTTAAACCCCTTCTGGAGAGAAAAGTCATTTCCTTCTTAGAATTTGAGCTGAAAATGGATTTTCCTTTTCAGGCATGGTCATGGCACCATGGATTCTCCACTGACCACCTGCTCTGGGCTGTACTGTTAGACTCCAGCTCTGCGTGAATTGTATGTGACGTTGGGGAGGAGGAAGAAGTGAACAAAAGACGCCCCACCAGAAACTCTTTAAGCTCACAGCACAAGTTCACCATCTTGTGAGCTTGTTACACAAGTAACTATAGATGGGATTTGCTTTCTTTTTGGCCTGAAGTAGGGACACATTGCAGGACAAAATGGAGACACATGACATCTGTGAGAAAGGGCCCAGACCCACTACAGCAAGCTGGGGTCAAGGGAGCTTCGAGGCCTCAGATACAACAAACAAGAACAAAATGGTTTTGTTGCTGCTGACTTGATTGTTCTCCCAGAGTTTAGGAGCCCCCCCGCCCTTCTTTGAGTACACGACAAGGATCTACATTGTGGCTTTTTTTTTTTTTTTTAATATCTAAAATTAAGTGGTAAGATTTGCCAAGTTCACATAGGTACTAACTTTTAGAGCCAGTTTTCAAAGCCCAGTTTTGACTCTGAAATCCTGACCCCTTCCACTCTACCACATGGCACTTAGCTTGGGAAAGTAGTCGGGCTACAAGAGGTGGGGAGTTGTATCCCAGTGAATTTAGCGGGTTGGAGCCCTCTGCAACTTACTTGCAGCTACCACCAGTATCCGTGGTTGACACAAAACACATCAGAAGCTGAGCTTTGACTGCCACCTAGCGATTATTTGATTTCTTTACGGAAGCTAATAGGGTTCTTAAGCTTTTGCTGAAAAACCATGAAGATCATTTGAACTTGTAAGACGTACACTCATGTTTCCTAAAATCTTAACTCATATGTAACCATGTCACATAGAGAAATCTAATCAGACCATGAGTCCACTGAACATGGCCTTTTTAGAGTCTCTCAGCAATGGAAAAACTGTTACTTTTAAAAGAATTGTGAAAAAAGTACGACCAGAAGAAATTTTGATTGCACTGACTTCTCTCCTGCATATGATCTGTATACATTGAGAGGCATTAAAACTGAAGATCACAGGCTTCAAACCCAGGCTGCCTTGGCTCAGCTTGGCTTCATCCCTTCTTGGTTCAGTGGCTTTGATCAAGTTGCTTACCAACTTCCTGAGCCCGTTTCTTCATTCGCGGAGGATAACACCTAGCACACAGGATTGTTGAGATGATTAACAGGATAGTCAGATAGCTAAATTAGATAGCAAGTACTTGGAACAGTGCTTGGTATATGGTAAGCAGAAATTACAAATATTAGCTATGAGTGTTTGATATGTCTATTATTTAAAGCTACGCTTAACTATAAAATGTAGGGTAAACTTGGCCACATTAAGTCCAGGATATAAAACTTGTTAAACACGTTTCAAGAATCTAATGCAGGTTCCTGAAAACATGGCTACTGTATAGCAATTAGCAGGACAGCGGTTAGTCCTGAGGAGATAATACTTGAATATCTGAAGAGGAAAGAAGACAAAACAGGAGACGGTAAACAAGGGGTAAAGAAACCACCACCTTTTTGCAATTTTTTGTTTTTATTTACTTTTTACTATTTTTTATTGAACCAGCTACTCAACATTTACTGACTGCCTACTACATGCTAGGGTCCATATTAGGTTATCTTAGGTAAGCAGTTATCAAAGTGTGGTTCACAAGGTCAAAAGATGCTTCTTTCCTCATTGTGCTGAGACTTGCACTGATGGTATAAATCAATGGTGACCGGAACTGCAGGACATGCATCAAGGCAGCGATGTTAAACTGTCACTGTGTCACACCCCACCCCGGGAAGTGTTTTGCCTTTATCGACGTATTTCTCATAATTTCATATAACAAAATTGATAAATTTCCTGATAACCAAAAATTTTTTTTTTTTTTTTTTTGAGTTGGAGTCTCACTCTGTCGCCCAGACTGGAGTGCAGTGGCTGCTCCTGGCCACCGCAGCCTTGGCCTGCTGGGCTCCGGCGATCCTTCCGCCTCAGCCTTCCGAGTAGCCGGAATTACAGGCATGCGCCACCACGCCCAGCTGATTTTTTTAATTATTGTAGAGATGAGGTCTCGCTGCCCAGGCGGGTCTCGAACCCGCGGGCTCAGGCAATTCACTCACCTCAGCCTCCCAAAGGCGCGGGATTACAGGCTGAGCCACCGAGCCCGGCTTAACCAAAATTTTAAAGCGAGACTGGCCTATGGTGAACAGATTTAGATATTAAAGTTATGCTGGATTCATAAAGAAATTGGAGAAAGTTCCATGTTTTTCTATAGCTTTGAGTAGTTTAAATGAAGATCAGTTAAAACACAACATCTGGCTTTGTTGCCTTCTTCAGTGGTAGAGCTTTAAATATATTTCTGCTTATGGTGTTAGTCAATTAAGATTTTCATTTCTCTTTAGGTCAACATTCATGCTTTATTCTTAAAGTTCCATAACTAACAGATATGTCTTGGTGTTACATATCTTGTCAGTTTTCTCTCCTGGGACATAAGGAATTTTAATCAAGTCTTTCTTCAGAACAAGTGTGTTTTTTCTGTGACACATCTGAATATAGCACAAGCATCTATAAAGATACTTGTGTGAATACTCACCTTTGAATGACTAGCAGTTATTTGCTGCATAACACAAAGGAAAGAGAACACTATAAATTCAGTATGTTATCTGAAACATACTCTTCTTAAATCTGTTGTCTTCCCTAAGAGCATGTCCCCCACCCCCTTGGTTTTCAGCCTTCAATTAATAGGACTTAATTGCACAGCTCCTTTTTCAGTTCCACACTTCTCTACTACTCTGCTGCAGAGAACTTGGGCCTATAATGATCAGATGGGTGTTTTGGAGAAATCTGCATCTGGCACAAAGTCTGGGTGGTTTGTGTCAGACTTCAAGTCTAGAACTTTTAACACTTTTAGTTTACTATTTACTCTTTTATTTGAAAAATTCAAAGTAATGTAATTTCCATCCTACTCTGCAATATACATTTACTCAAGTTAATGAAAAATAACCAATAAAGACTGACACAACTGGCAATACAATTTTTTATTATTAATTTTTCTTTTTGAGGGAGACACATGCTTTATTATACAGCACCTGTAAACAAGTCAGTGAAGTATGCTATTTTAAGAGTCCCATACTTTGTTTTTTTGGAATGTTAAATTACCACAACATCACCTGAATTTCATAATAGTTTTGAAAGCAAGTCAGGGTAAATTTTTATAGCTAAACATATTCATAGCAGCAACTTTTAAAAGATGATTTTATTAAATCAAGTCATTGCACTTGGTCATTTTATTGCTACAGCAAAACAAGGCCATTGAATTATAATACTTCTCATTTCTGATTTAACTGATTGTCTCATTCTGCTCATACATTTCAAGTTTAAATGCAATCATAATCTTTGTCAAAAAATCTAGAGCACATGAATCTTTTTTTCTGTGATCACAGGAAGGAACATGAGAAAGAACATCTTCTGTTACACAGCCTATTCTCTCTTTATATCTTTAGACTTAAATTATGTAAAAAGAAACAGCTTATAATAAGACAAGCTTAGTGGTCACACACAAAACGTAACATTGAAATACAATTACAAAATTATTACTATTATGTGTTTCGAAGAATAGCAAACCTGAACTATACATTCATCAATAATTTGGCAATGACAGATTCCATTCTGTTCACCTTTAGTCTGTTATTTAACTCATATGTAGAAAAAAAAAATTAATGATTTACCTCAAGTAGTCTATTATTATTACATATCATTTTGTGATATAAACTTTAAGAACAGAAATTAATTAAAGTTCCCATATCAGGAGCAACGAGTAAGTTGCTAGAATAAAAAAATCTATTTTCCCTTTAGGCTCAAGTTTATTTGGTTTTCTTTATTATTTTGTCAAGGGCAGATAAACAGACACATAGCACTTCAATTACTTCTCTATCCTGGTCGAGGAGTATACAGGCAAAGACTTTAACTGTATTTCAGCACTCATGACCATCTTGATTTCATGTACTAGTGAGAAAAATGACCAACCAAAACCTTAAGAATAGCCTGAAATCTGCTGGAACCTTCCCCTACCACATTATTACGGTGGGATGGGATTGTGCCAATAGATTTTCCAGTGAGAAAGCTGGAGGATGATGTCTAGAATGCAAGGTTTTTGTTTTTACCTAAGATCTATCGTTAAAAGAAAGTAAGATTTAATTTATTTAACAAAGATGAAATCATTCAATTAAATAGTCATTTAAAAACAGAACGGGAAGGAACAATTTTGTTCAGTAGTGAACTCATTAGAAGAGCCCAAAGACTTGAAAGAGTTATAATGTACATTTCTCAATACATAATCAGCATTCCCCAAAAACCCTAATATAAGCTGTAAATTAAATATCAGGTAAACGTGTATTGGCATTTCCATTATTTTATACTTCAGTTCTCTTTATTTGAAACACGACAAATTTCATTTACACAAGATTTCTGTACTGTAAGACTAAAACAAAGAAAAAATATTGGTCTGGTAGTTTAAAATAACAAACAATGGAAGCATAATAATTGGTACTCAAAATCTGACACTCATTTACTACAATAAAGCTTCAAACCTAATTTTTTTGCAAATGAAAAAGATTTAAAACTTCAAAATTTTTTAAGAAACCTATCTGTGTTTTTAGACATGTGACCTATAAGATATGACATTTTAAAATATTCAATAGTAACTCCAAAGAAGCTACTAATTCATCCATTCTGCAAAAATGTATTTTGAATATGGTCAACTATATGGGTTTAAAACAAGCTGTAATGTTTTGTTTTATGACATACTAACACTCTTTATAAAGCTGGTACCTAAATAACAGTTCTTTGAACTCTACAGATTAGTTTGGTCTACTAGGCAAATTTTACACTGTAAAACCTGAGTATTTTACCAGAGTATGAAACCTCACACTGAGTTCTGAAAAGTTTTGGGTG
Source organism: Cephalopachus bancanus (assembly GCA_027257055.1). NCBI lineage: Eukaryota > Metazoa > Chordata > Mammalia > Primates > Tarsiidae > Cephalopachus > Cephalopachus bancanus. The sequence continues at coordinate 5,685,794 of JAPVLO010000012.1, forward strand.
TTGTTTTCCTCGTATTACCATTAAAAATTATAAGGAGGAGCACAAAGAACCAAATCACAAGATAACAAAATGAGTAGTATTCAAGATTGTAAAATAAGCAGAAAAGCACAGGCGTAAGGCTGGTGTTTACATATTTTATATGTGCTGTAGTTTCTAGGCACAAGTTAAGGGTTAAATGAACATTTTTCAGATTCCTCAGACCTAATGAATTTAAAATAAAGCTCATATTTTCCCAAATAATGTTTAACAATCCATTTGTAACTAAATTCCTTTTATGAATCCTATAGTGCAAGCAATATAAAATATTCTAAAAGTTGAAGAAATTATTTTGATTATTTCATCAGTTCTTATTATATGTATGGGTGAGTAATCTGGTTTATAGCTAGGTAACTATCTCATCACCCAAGATATAAACAGCACTGCAGACAAACAGGCACAACAGTGTAATCCTGGGTAAAATGCTAAAAGTGAACACACACACACACACACACACACACACACACACACACACACACACACACACACAGTTTATGTCTCTATATTCATTATAGGAAAAGTAGTGAATACAGTTACTAAAAGCTAATTTGTCCCTCTCAAACAGTATATCTTACAGATTACTTGTAACGATATCACCATATTTATAGTATAGATTTCTTTAAAAATAATACAAGTTTAATAAAAAAAACTATTGTGAACTTTCCTTTTTATACAGATTCAGTAGTATTTTCAAGCAAACAAATTTTTAAAAATTGTTTGCAATCCCAGCACAGTAAGAAATAAGGCCTCTTTTTTTTCATATTGGCAAAACAATATACATATAAAAAAAATTCACTCTCACTCTACTTTTCTATAGATATTATACTTCATATACTCATACTTCCTTATCACAACACCAGCATTCACTAATTTTAAGTAACAAGTCAGCTGAAGTTCATAGTGTTGCTTCTGAATCCCTGGAACATTAGGAACACTGGGTCCACCACACCATTTCAAGAAGACAGGACAGCTTTTTTTAGCTTCTCTATTTCCATCTAAAACATAAAACATAAATTGAGCAATGACAAAATATCCTTACTTGTTCATTTTATCCTGTCATTAAGATATGATTATACTTTCAAGGCTCTAAATTTTGATTTCCAGATCTAAAGTCCAATTTCCCATGGTGCAATATTATTGAATAAAGTTCCAATAGAAGAAAATGTCACACCGCAAGTTTCTAAATGGCAGTGATAATTTTTAAAAAGCAACTATAGTTCTTTCAGTCAGAACAATGTTAAGTAAACATTTGAAATCAGAATTGTTAAAAAAAAAAATCAGTCCTACAAAAAACAAAAGAACTCCTGAAACCAAATTAAGAAATGTACATGTATCTGTAATGAAACATAACGGGGGTATTACATAACAATAAAAATAATAAATTAATCATTTAGTTCCATGTTCTTCACTAATTCCGTAGGCAATACTGGTAAATTATTTGACTTCCCTTGGTTTCAACTTCCTCCTCTGTAAACAGTATGTACAAAACAAAATTATCTTTCAAGCTCAGGAACATATCTAATATTCAGTCAATGTGTTAGAAATACATCGTTAGGCAGAAGGCATCCTTCACTTAACAGAAATTTATAGCTTAAGGGACTTAAGAAGGAATTAATTCATTAAGTTTTCATGACAACCAGAGTTATTCAATTCTGACATATTACAATGGCTAAGTTGAGGCTCAAAGACACTACGACACTAAATCGCATGCCAATGTTTCCACACCGTGGCACTGGAATTGTATAGGTAGGGTTTAGGCCTGTAAAGCCTACAATTTTTGTACTGATTGTCTTCCCAATTCCATAATATTTTCATCATCTTTGACCTTTCACTGCATATGGATATATCTAGGCTTTCCTTTCACCTGGAAGTATCCCCTCTCCTCAATAATTCAGGTAACAATACATGCTTGGCTAACTTCCAACAGACAGTTCATTATTAAATGATGAAGATTTGCCACAGTCAAAATGTATAATTTTGGCCGGTTTAGTTGCTGACACAGTAATGGCAGCACTTTGAGGGGTCAAGGCAAGAGGACTGCTTGAGGCCAGAAGTTAGAGACCAGCCTGGGCAGCATAGCAAGACCTCCCTACAAACAACAACAACAAAATTTAAGTATAATTATGATATGCTCACAATCTCCTAAGGGATTCTAACCAGCTAAGAACAGTTTATTAATTTCAGGATCTTTCCTGATATAATTCTTCTAATAATATGATTAGCAGAATTGGATTCAAACAAGTCTCTGTTGTAACTTAGATTGAAAAAGGATATCCTTAATCATCAGCTTGATGTATTATTATCATTTTTATTCCAAAGATAAAATGACTAATTGTACCAACTTTAGTGGGCAAGGATGTATAGAAACAGTAAGAAAAACAAACTGCATACAATCCCGCAATCCCCCTACTGGGAATATACCTGGAGGAATTCAAATCATTCTATGAAAAAGATACCTGCAAGTGTATGTTTACTGCAGCATTGTTAACAATAGCAAAAACATGGAACCAACCACGCTGCCCATCGAAAGAGGACTGGACCAAAAAAATGTGGTACATATGCATGATGGAATACTATGCAGCCATAAAGAAGGACAAAATTATGAACTTCACAGCAACTTGGATGGACTTGAAGTCTATAATACTGAACGATCTACTACAGAAACAAAGAACTGAGTATCACAAGTTCTCACTCATAATCAGACCTTGAACAATTATCGTAGTACTATAAGAAAAGGATTGGCAGTAATGAGAAACTATTGGTGGGGGTGGGACGGGGATTGGCAGTAGTGGGAATTTGCTGGGGGCAGGGGACACACCTCATCAACAAGGGTAACTGCATTATGAACATTTGTATACCTAACCCTGAATTGTATCCCACATCTCTATAATAAAAATTCAAAATACAAAAAAAAAAAAGACAGAAGAGGTAATAGGGAGTGTGCAGAATACCTATGCAAGCAGTCAATAACACTCTATTCAAACTGCTATTTGTGACATAAGTTTAGTTATAAGCAGTTATATTGCTAAAGATTTTCTTCTAACACTTTATGTTCATTGTTTATTTTTACCCCTTTTTATCACTCCCCAGTATACTGTAATACTATATAATGTTAACATGGTTCAAAGTACTACTTTTAATCTTTGGAGAAATATCTTTCTACTTTAAATATATATTTCTAAAACTATATTGCCTTAGGTGTGCTTTTACAAATACAGAAATAAAACTTTGACCATTATGGGAAAAAAAAAATTGCAATACAATTCAGTGGGAAGCCAAGTAACAGCTGACGTTATTAGAAAAATAAAATCAAATAAAATTCTTCAAAGCAGAAACAATTCATTTGACTCATCAAAATTCTTATGAAAAATTAAATCATATATACAAATTTAGCACGATTTATTCCTCTTGCTTTTCTTATCATCTTATTTCCGTTTATGAATATGAGCATGTATGTATAACATATAAGGAAAAAACACATATCAATTTCTATCATGGGAATTTAAGATATAGTTTTAAAATGTACCTCTACCATTCATTAACATGGCAATAATTTATTGGATATCTAATATGTATATAACACTGTGCCAGGAGCTACAGGCAAAGACAAAACAGACATGGATCCCTTCCTAAACATTGTTACAGTCTAGAAAAGAGGCAAAATAAGTACATACTGTAACAGTGATGACATAAAAAATTATTACTTATACACTTCTTACAAAACTATAGGTCTTATGAATTTGGAAAACAAAATTACTTTTAAGGAGAGGCAGACTAATGTCAACTTAATGAAGGTGATTGTTTGAGTGGGGCCTTGAGTATCTGTAGAACATGGGCATTAGAAGATGAGGGATAAGGACAATCCAAGAAAACATAGTGGGAGTATATCAACTCTAAAACACAATGGAGGATCAAAAGAGGAAAGACAAACTAAGACAACTAGATTTTAAAAATCTCATAAAACAAGTTGTTTGAACATTATTCAGCAAGTCATAAAAAGCTCCTGAAAGTACCTTAGCGGCCAGGCACCGTGGCTCATGCCTGTCATCTCAGCACTTTGGGAGGCGGAGGTGAGAGGACTGCCTAAGCCCAGGGGTTTGAGATCAGCTGGGGCAACTTGGCAAGACCTCATCTATACAATAAATTAAGAAACATTAGCCAGATGTGGTGGCTCACACCTGTAGCTCCATCTACGCGGAAGGCTGAGGTGGAAGGATCGCCTGAGTCCAGCAGGTCAAGGCTGCAGTGGCCATAAGCGTTATCACTATACTCCAGCCTGGGCAACAGAGTGATACTCTGACTCAAAAAAAAGAAAGAAAATACCTTAGCAAGAAAAGATTGATCTGATATAAGATAGTAGTAAGGAAACATTTACACATAAGGTTACAAGAAAGGTAAAGAAACAAAGTAGTCAGAAACAGAAGAAAGCAGTATCACCTAAACCAAGAAAAACCTTTGACAAGGTGTTAATAGTAAAAATATAATATGCTGCAGAAACTGAAGAGACAATTAATGTGGCATCAGGAAACCTAACCTAAACTGCAAGGGGTTAAGGACTGAATTGAAGGTGAAAAATGAGAAACAGCTAATGGTTTTTTTTTGTTTGTTTGTTTGTTTGTTTTGGGGGGGGGGTTATTTTTGTATATCAACAAATGAACCCCAAATGAAAAGAGAAAAACAACTGCAGAGGGTCACTGGACCTAAAAGAAGGCTTTTCTTTGATTTTGAATATAAAAAAAAACTAAGTAGTTTCATACGAAGAGGTGAAGATGCCAACAGAGGATAACATCTGACATGAGTAAAAATGAATTTCTGATCAATTACAAAGTACTTTCACATACATTATCTCATCAACTAAAGCTACAAAGATTAAGTGACTTGCCCAGGTTCAAACAGTATAGCTTCATCCCTAAGTGCAAAAGTTCTGAAGATTGCTACTTCCGTTAAAAGCATTTAAAAATGTTCAGTTCCACTGCTCTTATTTCATTAATCCCAACACTTTGGGAGGCTGAGGTGGGAAAACTGCTTGAGGTCAGAAGTCCGAGACCAGCCTGGATAATATAGAGAACCGGTCATTATAAAAAATAAAAATAAAAAATTAGCTGGACATGGTGTCATGTACTATAGTCCCTGTTACTCAGGAGGCTGAGACAGGAGATCACTTGAGCCCAGGAGTTTGAGGCTATGGTGAGCTATGATCACACCACTATACTCCAGCCTGGGCAACAGAATGAGACCATGTCTCAAAAAAACAAAACCAAACTCTAGTTGCTCCAGTCGTATAGCAAGAACAATAATTCTTACATGCTGTTATATATATCTAATGGGATTATCTATAGAAAATGCTAAGCCTGATAGTATCGAACTAAAAAAAATCATGATTCTAAGTCAGAATAGAAGGTAAAGTTTTCTAATTGCAAGTCCCACATTCTCTCTCGTTCTTTGATGATGGCAAAATACATAGGATAAATAATGAGGCAAGGTAAAAAGCAGAGGAGGTGAGTACAAAATACCTAAATAAACAACAGGAAGAGCCTCTGAAAAAAGACAGAACACAACTTTCTCTGAGATATACAGAAATAATACAAATGAAGACAAAAATGAGGAGGAAAAGAAAGTTAAGATAAAGGAAATAGGTAAAATAGTAGTCATCAGGAGAGAATGAAGACAAAGTAAACTCTAAGGAAGAAATGGAAGGCTGTGAATCCATAGCCATCTATCACTAAAACCAGACCCATCCAAATAAAAGAAAAAGTGCAAAAGCAAAGAAAACAGGCATACCTAATGTTACTGTACTTTGCTTTTATTGTGCCTCCCAGATATTGTGTTGTTTACAAACTAAAGGTGTGTGACAGTCCTGCATTGAGCAAGGCTATCAATGCCATTGTTCCAAAAGCATGTATTCACTCCCCATTACTGTGTCACATTTTGGCAATTCTCACAATATTTCAAACATTTTCATTATTATTACATATGTCATGATAACCTGTCATCAGTGATCTTTGATGTTACTACTGTAATTGTTTTGGGGTGCTATAAACCATGCACATATATAAATAGCAAACTTAATTAAAAAAATGTTCATGTGTTCTGACTACTCCACTGACCTGCCTTTCCCCATCCCTTTCCTTCTCCTTATGCTTCCCTATTTCCTGAGACACAAGAATACTGAAATTAGGTGAGATAATAACCCTACAATGGTCTCCAAGTGTTCAAGTGAAACAAACATATTTTTTTAAGAAAAAAAGCCATTTCCATAACATAACAGTGCAAGGTGAAGGAGCAAGTACCGAGGTACAAGTTGCACCAAGTTATCTAGAAGCCCTAGCTAAGATAATAGATGATGGTGGCTGTGATGGGCAAGACTTTCAATGAAGATAAATCAGCATTCTACTGGAAGAAGATGCAATCTAGGACTTTCACACTAGACAGAAGTCAATGCCTGGCTTTAAAGGACAGGTTGACTCTCTTGTTAGAGGCTAACGTAACTGGTAACTTTAATGGAAGCCAAAGCTCACTAACCATTCTGAAAATCCTAGAGCCTTTAAGAATTATACTAAATCTACTCTGCCTATACTCGAAAAATGGAACAGCAAGGCCTGAGTGACAGTACATCTGTTTAGAGCATAGTTTAATGAATTATCTTAAGCCACTGTTGAGACCAACTGTTCAGAAAAAAAGATTCCTTTCAAAATGCTAATGCTTACTGACAATGCACCGTCACCCAAAAGCACTGATGGAGAGACACAAGTAGATGAATGTTGTTTACATTCCTGCTAACACAACAACCATTCTGCGGTCAAAGGATTAAGGAGACATTTCAACTTTCAGTCAGTATTATTTAAGAAACACATTCATAAGGTTATGGCTGCCATAGATAGTGATTTCTCTGATGGATCCAAGCAAAGTTAATTGAAAACTTTCTGGGAAAAATTCACCATTTTGGATGCCATTAAGAACATTTTTGATTCATGGGAGAAAGTAAAAACATCCACACGAACTGTCTGTACACGTTGATTCCAACCCTAATGGATAACTTTCAGATGATGACTTCAGTGGAGGAAGTTACCAGAGATTTGGTGAAAACAGTAAGAGAATTAGAATTAGAACCCTAAAGATGTGAATGAATTGCTACAATCTCACGATCAAAGTGCACAAATGAGGAGTTGCTTCTTATGAATCAGCAAATAAACTGGTTTCTTAAGGTGTAGTTCACAACTGGTAAAGATGCTGTGAACACTGTTGAAAGGAAAACAAAGATTTAGAATGTCAAGTAAACTTAGTTGATAAAGCAGTGACTGAGTTTGATAGGACTGACTCCAATTTTGAAAGAAGTTTTACTATGGGTAAAATACTATCCAATAGCACTGAGTGCTACAAAGAAATCTTTCATGAAAGAAAGAGTCAAATCGATACAGCAAACTTCACCATGGCCTTAAGACATTGCCACAGCCACCCAACCTTCAGCAACCACCACCTTGATCAGTCAGCAGCCATCAATACTACCTCCACCAGGATGATGAATTATGACTCACTGAAGGCTCATACGATCATTAGCATTTTTAAGCAATGAAGTATATTTTATTTAGGATATGTACACTGTTTTTTTTAGACATGTTATTACTCATTTAACAGACTACAGTATAGTATAAATAGATCTTTTATATCACTGGGAAACAAAAAAATTTGTGTGACTTGTTTTACTGTAGTAGTCTGGAACAGAATCTGCAATATTTCTGAGGCATGCCTATATTGCTCAAAGAAGAACTAGAGAATCTTAAGAAGCAAGAACTATATTTGTTTTATTCACAAATGTACACCTTGTGGTTCACATTCTGCCTAAGAGAGTTAATACTCAAGAAATGTTTACTGCATAAATGAATGAAATGTGACAAGGAATCAACAAGAGATTAAATAAATGGCTACCAATCAGAAGGAAGGGTACAACTTAAATAGGACAGCATAATTTGTACTGGAACCAATCACTCAGTTGGGTTGGAAAAAGCATGTCCATTTATGTTGACTAAAATCTCAAAGCTGCGAGAAACATATTACCTCTAAATTGCTTCTCATTGCTTTCTCTTCTTCCAAATCTTTTCGTAGTTTTTCCAGTTCTTTCCTAAAAACAAAGTCCTTATTACTATTAAGTTTTTCAATTAAACAATCTATGTGACTAGTATATAGGATCTGTTTCCTAATCTCCCAGGACATGTAAAAAACTTTTTACATACAATACTGACTGAGAAAAATTTCAGTGTTTCTAGTTTGAACGGTTCAATAAAAACAGTTAAAAACTCAGAAAACCAGGATACATCTATCTGAGATAAAGAAATTAAGTGAATTCAGAGCAGCTTATGATAAAATAAAAAAAGGCATGTGACCTCTGGAAAAATTTTTCCATATTCATCTATCATATATTTTCAAGGTTGGAACTCCAGAGCCCGAGAAATTCTGTAGAATGACTATCACCACATGTCACAATACAAGGCAAATTTATAATTAATAAATTAGACTTTAAATCTTTTAAAAATTTAAATATTACATTAAAATCCCAAACCAACAAGTTAAAAACGCTAGTCAATAATCCTTCCTCCTTCCTTCCTACTCAAGTTTTCATTCTCCTGTGTTCCCTTCTAATCTATCTTTCCATACATTCGTTTTTCTCTCTATAGTATAGTTATATATTCTAAACTGTGTCTCTTCACAAATTTTAAACATTCCCATGCTGTTAAAATTTTCATATTAATGATAACTGCTGTTTGGCTCTCAAATATCCAGGCTTCTTGTTTGGTTGACTGCTTTTTGGGAGAGACAGAAGGAATGGGAGGAATATGAATTTTACTTAACACCATAAATATGTTAGTATAACAAATTTCTAAATCAGTCTCTTAACATATATTAGAAAAATTCTCTTCATGACTACTGTAGAAGTCAACAAATATCACAAAGAAAGGATATGTAAGGTAGGAATACATTTTTAAATTATTTAAAGTTTAAAAATTAATTTTTTCTCTGGCTTTAGTGATTAGAAAACTCACTTCTCCACTTTAGAGGTAAATTATTTACTGTTTCCTACTGACTACAACTTTTAAAACAAAAATATTTAACTTAAACTTATCTAGAGCTAATTCATTAAGTCATATAAGGTACATTTCAGCTAACTTTCTATTTCCATAAACTTATCCCTAAATTAAATTATGCTTCCTCTTCTAATTATTCAGTATTCTGAGTTTATGATACACTAAATTTATATCCAAATTATAATGTATTACTAGGATATTTGTCCTACTGTTTATTTATATTTATAATAGTGTTATATTACTCTACTTGCTTTTTGATCTGATAATTTGAGTATCACTCACATGTTTTATTGCTGTTTTTAAAAATATATTTACAAATGTACAATTTTTACATAATATTCTTTTTTTAAAAAGTATATGATTGGCCAGGCATGGTGGCTCAAGCCTATAATCCCAGCACTTTGGGAGGCTGAGGCAAGAGGATTGCCTTAGCACAGGGGTTCGAGACCAGCCTGGGCAACTTGGTAAGACCTCCTCTCTACAATAAATCAAAAAAATTAGCCAGATATGGTGGCAAGTGCCTGTAGTTCCAGCTACTTGGAAGGCTGAGGCAGAAGAATCGCCAGAGCCCAGCAGGTCGAGGCTACAGTAGCTGTGAGTGTGCCACTGCACTCCAGCCTGGGCAACAGAATAAATAAAAGTGTATGATCAAACAATACATCTTATTCTGCAACTATTCTAATGAAGACACAGGTTACTGATGTTTCTGTCAAGCTTTCTATGTCAACCTCCCTTAATTTTTTAATGACTTATATCTATGCATTTTAGATTTAAACACTGAAAGTACAAGAGCTATTTATGTATTTGTAAGCTATAAAGATGCAACAGTAAAGCAAAAGCCTAAGAACTCCAATTCAGCTTAAGAAACAAAATATTACTAGTACCCCTGGATACTCCAAGTGACCCTTTCTCCTCAATCCCATCTTCCCCCTCTCTTCCATAAGAAAATCTTTACAGTAATTATTGTCTATTTGGTCTTCTAATTTTACCACATGTACAAATATATCTTGATGTATTTTTTGGTTTGGTCATCTTTTTAATTTTATAAAAATGAGCCGGGCTCAGTGGCTCAGCCTGTAATACTGCCCCTTGGGAGGCTGAGGTGAGCGGATTGCCTGAGTCTGCGGGTTCGAGACCCGCCCTGGCAACTTGGTGAGACTTCATCTCTAAAATAAATCAAAAAAATTAGCCGGGTGTGGTAGTGTACACCTGTAGTTCCAGCTACTTGGAAGGTTGAGGCAGAAGGATCACCTGAGCCCAGCAGGTCGAGGCTGCAGTGGCCGGGAACGGCCACTGCACTCCAGTCTGGGCGACAGAGTGAGACTTCAACTCAAAAAAAAAAAAAAAAAAAACTTTTTATAAAAATGGAATAATACTATATATATATATATATATATATATATATATATAGTATTTTATATATATATAAAATAATACTATATGCATGCTTCCCTTCCCCTCAAATTTTAGATTAATTCATGTTGATGCATGTAGCCACAATTCATTTATTTTTATTGCTGTATGGTATGTACATTTCTCTATTAATAAACTAGTCTATATTTATCCCTTCTCCTGCTGATACAGTACATTTTTAGGCTTTATAAAATTGTCCAATTTCATTTTTCCAAAGGAATTCAATATACTGAAAATATCACTTGCAACAATTTCTAAAATGTCTGACATATGTTTAAAATAAATATAAATCAGAAGTATTTTTTGTTTTTGTTGTTTATTTTTTTGAGATGATAATCTCATTCTGTTACCCAGGCTGAAGTGCAGTGGTGCAATCACAGTTCACTGTAACCTCGAGCTGCTGGGTTCAAGCGATCCTGCTGCCTTAGCCTCCTGAGTAGCTAGGACTACAGGTGTAACCCACCCCTCCCAGCTAATTTTCTAATTTTTTGTAGAGATAGGGTCTCAAACTCCTGGCTTCACATGATGCTCCTGTCTCAACTTCCCAAAGTTCTGGGTAACAGGCGTGAGTCACTGTGTCTAACCTCTACAGCTAATTTCAGAGCATCTATAGGTAATGCATATGTGTAAAATAGTACATTTGGAATCAAAAATGTAAAACAAAATCAAGTCAGAAGAGTTCTCTAACTAGTACATGGGTGGTACTCAGTAAATATTTACTAGATGAGTTAACTAACTTACAGCTCATGACGTGTATACAGCAGAATCTGCAAAAAAATTTCAAAACAAACAGAAGGATTCAAGAAATACTTATTATGTATCAATTTATAAACTATATATACATTATATATAATACATAAAAATATATGGTATATATTTTTAAGTTGTTATTCAAGGGACATTTTTGTTGACCAAAGTACTCTGAGAAGCAAGCTAATTATATACACTGATACACACCAGATTTAGAATACCTACAGTTTTCCTAATATTTTCAAAATGAATCACCATATCTGACCAGAATATTTCTAGCCAAAAGTAAAGTTACATCTGTACTTCTCCCACAATCAAGCTGCTAGAACTTTTCCAATTCAAGTTACTTGTCAAAATGAGAAAAGTACTGTTGATGAAAATTTCTTTGAAAACATACTTGCTCAGATCAGACACTTGGCAGATTATGTTTTTCCTTGATACGGTTTGAAGGAATTTCTACTTTGGTATTTCACTTTATTCATGTGAAACAGTACTCATAGGAGAAAACATGAGTTTGCTTACCCATGATCTTTTTTCAGTGCTTCTATGATGCACAGCAATTCAATAATCTGAGCTCGAAGTTCATCCAGGGAATTATTTTTCCCATCATCTGCTTCATTTGCTTTAGCTTTGATTTCTAATGGAGTCAGGAAAGCTGTTGCATTTGTTTTAGAAGCACTTGGAAGTGTTGAAAGGTACGCAGATGGCTGAAAATATAATAAAAATATTTTTCCTAATTTTATTTATATCTTATTTAAATTCAAAAGGTTTTCATAGCAAGAAGATAAAACAGTAATACTCAAGATACAGGGTAAATTTGGAAATTCAAACAGCAGTTTGATGTTCATAACTAGAAAAACCACCAGACAACCAAAGAACACATTTGTAATAACTAGTGGGTTTTTGAAAATGCAATAGCTTTATTAAAAGAAGAAAAACACATCAGATGTATCTTATGGATGATATGCCTAGTGTAGCATCCAGATGCAAGAATATCAAGAATATCTCAGCATTATTAAAGTGCTATTTTGACCTTCCATTATATAATACTTACTGTTTACAATATCCAAAGAGATTCACTTAAAAATAATTATGGGCCAGGCACGGTGGCTCAGCCTGTAATCTCAGCACTTTGAGAGGCCGAGGTGAGTAGATTGACTGAGCCCACGGGTTCAGTACCAGCCCTGTTAACTTGGCAAGATCTCATCCCTACAATAAATCAAAAAAATTAGCCAGGTGTGGTAGTATGCGCCTGTAGTTCTGGCTACTTGGAAGGCTGAGGTGGAAGGATCGCCAGAGTCCAGCAAGTCGACACTGGGGTGGCCTTGAGTGTCCCACTGTACTATAGCCTGGTGACAGAGTAAGACTCCAACTCAAATAATAATAATAATAATAATAATAATAATAATAATAATAATAATAATAAAGAAGAAGAATTTAGTAAGTTTATGGAAAAGTCATTAAAATGAGTCTACAGTCTGGTACCCTTTAGCATTTCACTAAAATAACAGCAAGTTGTTTTAGTAAAATTTTAATGCATGGCTGACAGCTGAGAGAATCAGACTACTACTTACCAAAAAGTCCTGAAATGATATTGAGGAATAATTTAGGAGAAAATATGACCTTTTAAAAAATATGTGTCATTTGTGGTAAAACTATGTTAAATGAAAATAACAAAAGTTTTGAAAAGACACTTAACACACTGTCATAGATAAAGGATCCATGTACAGTATTCTGCCATTCATTTCAGTACATATTGAATATATAATTATGATGCTAAGCGCCAAGCTACACAAGGAATATTTAAGTAATGATTTCTGACCTTAAGTCTGTATGTTTAGTGGGAAAATAAAACAAAATTTATAAATAGATCTATGGAGTATGTAACACTTAGTAGTATTAAAATAATACAAGTTCTTCTAAAACATCTGCAGCCAATTGTCTAAGTTTAACAACTTAATTTTCAGCAAGCATTATTTCTTGGCAGAAGATGAACCTTCTTAAAGAATATCTTAATTTTGATGTTCACAAAAGAATCCTAGAAATTACACAAATCTTAGACCACAATGCACCTCACCTTTGGAGAGTAGCATATATCCTTTTTGAATTCAGATGGCTTTAGGTTGGCACTATCCTCTTCTTTTGGTAACTTCAAGATTTTTTCTGGGCTTTGAGTTGGCTGAATAATTTTTTAAAACAACAAGAGACAGAATAGACCAAAGAAGGAAAAGATAGTAAGCATTTGGATAATAAAGCAAGTAACATTTATCGGGTTTTTTTTCAGCTGCTACTGTTCGTGATAGTCCATTACTGTTAACAGGATGCCAGAAAATTTCAAGTTCAATAATATATTTGCATATCTTCAGGGCAACAAACTTGCTTCTTAGCTGCAAATAATTTATTCACTTAGGTAATTTAAAAGTACTGTAATGCTTAACAGCTATAGATTAATATTAAAGTACCACCAGTATTCCAGGCAATGTAGAGAAAGCATAAACAGAAGTTATACATTTAGACACAAGGACAAATAGTATAAAAACATGGAATATTTCAGGAGAAAATTTTTTCTCAATTTTTCCTAAAATGACTATCTACTGTTCAGTTCTATCACTGCTGTTGGACAGATACATTAAACAGGTTCTTCTTGTCCTGCTTTGACTCTGTGCTCTATATTTACAGTATAATGACAACAACTTCTTTCTTTCAATTCTGTAACCTTCCACTGTAGGCTCTACTGAAATGAACATCTCTCTCCCCCTCTATCTCCTTAAATATTAGCATTTTCTGTATGCGTAGAAGTATAGCAGCTATCTTTCTGATTTTTAAACTTAAGTGGAGCTATAAACCCTTTCTCAATCTCATCTTCAGATGGACTCTGTATTTGCTAAATGCTCTGGGTTTTACAACAGCAAGTGTAACTCACAGAATGTCCACCATTGAAGCGGCCAGGCAATCTTCTTCCAGGCATCTTTGGTCTATTTGCAGTGAGATGATGCAAGTTTTCTGAGGAAGCTATGTCATCAAAATTTACAACATCTAGAGAATAAAAATAAACATTATCTACTAAGAGATAACTGTACCTTTTAAAAGGTGAAAAATAATGTTTTGATTTTTTGGACAAACTATAAATTAAAGAGTGCCACCACTTTCAAGGACTCACAAGTTGACCTGTGCTTTTCATATGCATTTGGAAAACAACACTTGCCCTTAAAAGAAAAACAAACATCCTCTTTACCAAATACATTATAACACTATATGGGTTATATTTCCAACAGAGACTTAGATCTCAACAAGAAGTTAATATTGAAAAACAAATCTGTACTACAAAAATTGTAGTAGCATAAAAAACTGTCAACTTACGTTCTTGCTTATTTAAAAAAATCTACTTCTTAAACTCATAATAAATTACAAGATATAAAAAACTTTATTTTTAAGATTTGTTTTAAACTTCAAGTAGTGAAATAAATTCAAATGTTGAGAATTTGACTATATCTGGCAACTTGCTGCTTTCCATTTGCCTCTCTCACTGTAAAGAGAAAGCATGATTTAATGTGCTATTATATATGTATATATGGATGTGTACAGTATGTTACAGCTGGAACTCAAAACAGTTTACTGCATCTTTGCTTAGATATAACTATGTTTAGTAATCATAGGATAGTTAAAAATCTAGGCAAAACAGATACCAAAGGAAAATGGTATATAAATTACCAACTTGCTTCCATGCCACCAAAGGCTGATTGATCTTTGACCCAATTACTTGGGTTGAAGGACAAATCTATAGGTAATTCTTATCTCTGAAACAACGGTTATATAATACCTTGCCTTTTTCTAGATGACCCAGAAAGTCTTGCTAAAGGAATTTCTTGAACTTTGAAGCCCAGATATCTATATGTGCTACAAGAATCCTAAGGGTAACTTCCACTGTCAGTAAACCTTCCTTAGCCCAGAATCCAAACTCAGAATATTAACCACAGCCAAAACAGAAGAGCAGTATCTCTGGTCTAATCTTCCAGGTCTGGAGTCATTCTTCGTATTACCATCTGCCTAGAAGTTTATAACACTTTCTGACAGATATTTAGATGTCCCAACTCAGTTATTTGGTATTTCTTAAAAGAAACCTAAAGACATCATCACCAACCTCAAAATTTATTCATTAATTTGGATATTCAAAATAACTTATTTAGATAATTTTTTTTTAAAGGAATGGAGGACACGAAGGTAAAGCAGAAAAGAAAACATCACTGTTTGGCAATATGCATTTTATAACAACCAGAAGTACTGTTGATTTTTTTCCATCAATTACTGTGTTTTCCCCTGGATCAAGTCAATTAGCTAATTCATCAAAACAGACACTCTTAATATGCTCAGTTTAATTTTTGTTTTGAGCCTTTTGATAACTGTGTTAAGTAATTATAAAATGTAACAAGCCATAATAAGAAATAAGTGACTTTAGTGGAAAACTTATTATGTAATCTGAATAGTCTGAATAAAAAAATATATTTAAGTATGTCTTTTTATTTGTAAATTTAAATAAACAATCAGTATTTTTAAAAGATACTAACATGTTGTACTTTGAGGGATTAAAAGTTGCCTTTTACACTGATAAGTGTGCATTAACAACCCACAAAAAAAAAAATCCTTAGAAAATACAATCCAATCGTTTTGGCCTGTAGAGATTATTTTCAAATGCATATTTAAGCAACTTGAAGAAAGGAAAACAAAACAAAACAAAAAAACAGGAAAAGACGAAGAGAAATGAAACTGAAAGGGTAAATAAAACATAAATTTACAAAATTATACACCATGCTAATGCAAAATGTCTTCTGTATGGTCCAGTTTGAACTACAACATCAAGACAAATAATTTGACTATTCTAGAACTCTCTCAGGTTCTCCATTTAAGCCATTAGGTTAATAAAATGAACAGTGCACATTTTGGACTCATGGCATATCTAAAGGCTTTTAAATTTACCTAAGAGTGATAACAATGGCCTTACACTGTATACATGGCATTAAAGGCATTACAATCACTTATCTCTTGCAATCACACTTGTCACTCTACCAACCACTTACACTTCTACATGCTGCCAGGAAGACATGGAATTTTTAAAAATCAAAATAAAACATCCAATGGGGGGGTAAATAAACTGATTTTTATGATTGCCAATTTCCTTAAAAAAAAAACAAAAAACAACTTTTAACAAAAGAATACTGTAAACTAATCAGGATAATTTTTTCAAAATGAATTTCATTATATTTTAAAATGGAAAACCAAAAGGGTTAGAATAAATAGACAGACAAACATGTACACCTTCAGTAAAATTACAAAGAAAAATCAATGTGCACCACCTATTTTTACTGAAAATATTATTTTGATTTCTCATATAAATTTTCATCTTACCAAAATGGAGAAGGGTAGAATAATTTCCTGACACGTAAGAAGGGAAACATGGCAAACAGGCTAGGAAACAAAATCTGGAAAGAAAAGTCAAGGATAGAAATGTCTAGAAAAAAGACTAAACCAAAAAATTATTTTACAAAACAGGAAAAAGGAACAGTAGTAGAATGAATAGAACCATTTCAATGTTCTGCATATAAGTGCAGATAAGTATTTACTTAAGATGTATATTAGATTTTAGATTCATTCCTTTGTCTTTCAAAGGGAAAAATTAAGATTAGTATTAATTTCAATATACATTAAAGCTAGAAAGAAGCCTTGTTTTATTACTCACTGAACACCAAGACAGCTTTCCAAAAAGAATGTCTTAGTGCTTTATTTTAGGAGATCAGAGTAATAAACCAGTAATAGTGACATCTCATAACATAGGTGTAACTAAAATTAAACTACCTTTTAGTCAAATTTTAGTCTTTAGCACATGACAGAAGTTAAAACTAAAGAGACCATTTTAATTCTATGGTATCACAAAGAAAGATATGCCGAATATTTTTAAATACCTCAGAATAAAAATATGACTCAACAAAATCTTTAAATATCTCCTACATATATAAATAAGAATTCACTAATGCCTTATGTGTGATACTCTATAATATGATTTGATAAAGAAAACTATTATTAGAAATTAAATTTTTTTAGATCCTTGCTTAAACACAAGTTCACTTTTTATAGTATATGCTACTCAATAGGCATCTACTTTAAAAATTCCACCATGAATTCTTTCTGGAAGAAATAAACGAGTAAATACTGAAAAAGTTTAAAAAAATAAATCAACTATCAATGTAACTGAAAAGAATGTGTTTCCTTATTCAAAAATAAATGCTTTTGGGTCAAATAACATATGTTTCTCTAAAATTTCCTTTTAATCATATAAGCATTTATCACAGAAAAACAATCCAAATACTCTAAGGAAACATTCTAAGGAAACCTCATCAGCTGGGCTTTCTCAACGCAATAGCTATGCTAGCATTAAATTTCCTATCTTGTATTTTAAAATTAATTTGAAAATAATTTTACTTTTCAGAAAATTTACTATTTTTGAAATATTCGGAACTTGCAAACTGTATAATTAATTAGTAGTGGTAGTAAGATTCTCCTTAAACTCATTTTTGAGGAAGTATTTGAAAAAGAATGTTAAACATGATTCTTAACAGATCTTCAATTTATAGCACCATATTATAGATGAGAATATATATGAATAAATTCAAAAGTTACTTCATGTCATTAAAAAAAGAAAATTTGAACACTCTAAGTTATGTATTTCTTACATGTACAAAAGCCAAAATCTGTATTTGCATACATAACTATTTTGTATATACATATACAAATGTTTATATGTGGCTTTACAAATGAGAAAATCATATCTGAGAATACCATCAGGAATTTATATCCTTTATAAATTAGAACAAAAGTAAAATGAGATGAGTTTAACAATAGAAGAGGGAGAAAAGAAGGAAAAAACACATTTGCAATAGCTTCCATGTCAGGTAATCTAATTAAGGCATAGTAGACATACCAAATCATTAAATAGTTAAGGGAGAAAAACAGATTAGGAAGCATGCTGTGACCAATCAGCTAATAAATAAAATCTTTATTTTCTTACAGCAAAGTCAATATACTTTCTACTATACCATTTTACCTCAAATTATTATTTTATATAATAATGAAATTCTCAATAAGAGGTTTTCATATATGCCTTAAACTTCTTAAAACTCACATGTAATAGGCTAGTTTCATACACTATTTTTAAAATGTAAAAACCTCGCACTAAGCCAAAAATATAAACTAAAACTGTCTCAACCTAATGTCAAATTTTAGACTGTATCTGAGCCACAACACATATTTGTTCAAGGTATTAACATTCTCATAGAAGAAGTAGAACACTTTTACATTTCAAATACTAGGAGAACACATGATATTATACATTTACAAGGTAATAAGAAAGAGGCTAATAAGAAAGAGGTGCTAGTACGAAAGAGGCTCTAAATTTATCTTTAGGACATAAGCTATTTGCTACTATCAACTATAGGTTTAATATTAAAGTGCTACTGTGCCTAAAACACTACTTACACTTACTCAGGAAATATCTGGCACTTAACATGAATATTTTCTGAACATTTTCCCAACATTTATATTTTCTGAACTTTACAGAATTATAAGAGAGGTACAGCAAAGGTAGCGCAACTAAATGGAAGGAATAAAGAACAGCAGCCCAGACATTAACTGTTAGTTTTCTGTAAGTCTCACCATCTCTAAGAATATTTCCTTATCTTTTTGAAGAAAAAAACGAACCAGAAATAAATAAGAAGTTTCCAAGACCCGTTCCAAAAAGCCTCGTTGTCTATTTAAGTGAAGAATAAATGACAGCAATGAATAAAAGACAAGAAAGGGGCAAAAAACCCAAGAAAGTAAAACTGTTATGTGCATTATTTTTTACTAGAAATGTAGAAAAGCAAACAAAACTTGTGATTTTGTATATGATTCAGTTTTTAAAAAGTGAAAATTTGTTTTAATTTACCCAAATTACTTTCAAATTTCCACCACCTTGAAATAAACTAAATAAAGCAAATGTTCAAGAATACAAAGCCATCGGATAATATGGGTTCCAAATGTTATTCCCTCAACTCGCAAACAGACTCCATCAACAAGTATGTATGTATGCATGTATTTTTTGAGTCGGGGTCTCACTCCTTTCCCCAAGTTGGAATGCAGTGGCATGATCACAGTTCACCACAGCATCGATCTCATGGGCTCAGGTGATTCTCCCAAGTCAGTCCACCGAGTAGCTGGAATTACAGGCCCTCACCACCATGCTAGGCTAATTTTTTCGATTTTTTATAGAGATGAGGTCTTGCTATGTTGCCCAGGCTGGTCTCAAACTCCTGGGTTCAAGCAATCCTCCTACCTCAGTCTCCCAAAATGTTGGGGTTTAAAGGCATGAGTCATTGCACCCAGACTCCATCAACGTTTATAACTTTTATGATAAAGATTCCAGAAAACTGTGAAAATTCAAAATATAATGGAAAAACTTTTTTTCTTCCAGATTTAAAAGTGTGCAAATAATCTGCTTCTCTTCAACTATTACTTTTGAAACACATTTCTGTCTATATTTTAAGCCAAACAGAAAAAAATATGAAGTGATAAAACTAACTTTTTACTACAAACTCAATAAAAAATAAAAATTTTTAAAAACAAAATTTTTTTCATTGCTTAATAGTAAACAAGGACAATTTTTACCAGATAAAACAGTCTGAATATATTTCAGTGAATTCCTCTAAAATACAATAAAAAATCTCAATTTCCAGAAATCAGTAGTGAATACAGCTTCATTCAGAGCAAGTAAGATCCAAATATATGACACAAGGATCTATAAAATATTCATGTAAAAAAAAATAAAAGGAGACCATACTTAAGTCAGAGCTTTTGCACTGGCAAACTGAAAAAATAAGATCACCTGAAAAAATCTGAAACTCTAACAGCATATTTTACAATAAGGTGATAAAAAAACATCTAAGTGTAAACTGGCCTAAGTTTTAAATGTAAATATAAAATGTTAACACTCAAGCTAAACAATATATCAAGAAATTAAGGATTTTTTGGAAGAACATCACAGAACACTTTATATAAAAGAAATTTTTATTTATGTGATCTCGTATATTTGATGCATTTGTAGCTTATTTTGTCTAGACACAAAATGAGGAAAATAGCATCTGCTTCCTAGAGTTACTGTAGAAGATAAAATAAGAACATATATGAGAAAGTGCTTTGAAAAATGTAAGAAGTCAAAAAACAAATGCAAAGCACTATACTACCACAATGTGGTAATATAACACAATGCTTTTGATCAAGACCTATATCAAGACTTCTCTGCTTCAAGTTTTTCACTTTAAAACTAGCAGGTATAAAAGACCACGAGGAAGTACAGACTAGACAAATAAAGATGATTTAAATGAGTGAAAAAAAACCCTAAAGCCCTAAGAAACAACATTTATCTAAAGAAGTGAAACCTGCTGACTTTATATAGAGTAATAAAAAGTATATTTTCCTGTACTGACAACAAAAGTATCTCCAGATTAAGAGGATACATTTTTTTTAAGTCTTATCAAATGTAATCTAGTGCTGGTACTAAAAGTCTATGTCATTATTAAGCTTTTAAAACTACAATGTATTCATATCTGCCTGAGTTAGGTAGTATGGTCATTCTAGTACGAAGAGATAAATAATAGATGGATAAACTTTTAGCCTCTATTTCAGTCCTCCGAGCAGTATGAATACTTATCCATTTCAGTCTTCTGATCATGAAGAAACTCTGACTAGTAAGGACCAAAATGTTTCACCTATTTAAGTTTATTTTTCTACTAAATTTTAAACAATCTTCA
This sequence comes from Cephalopachus bancanus, assembly GCA_027257055.1. Lineage (NCBI taxonomy): Eukaryota > Metazoa > Chordata > Mammalia > Primates > Tarsiidae > Cephalopachus > Cephalopachus bancanus. Next base: position 5,706,909 of record JAPVLO010000012.1, read on the forward strand.
ACTATGTAACTTCCACAGTATCTTTCCACACACAAGCTGCATACACATCTCTTATTTTAAATAGTTCCTGAAAACGATATTGACAACTTTTTTTGATGCACCACCTTTGTCCATGCTGATTTACCTGGTGCTTTGGAGCTCCTTACTGTAAATGAGTCAAGGTCAACTGATTTTGGTCTAAGTGGCAACTGTTCGAAATCTAACTTTGGTTTTGATACTGGCTCAGTTTCAAATTTTGATGAAAGAGTAGAAACTTCCCCATTAATCCTGAAATAAGAAAAACACATGTAAAAATCATTTGTAAACATAAGAAAAACATGGCCTTTTTTAAAAAATTGTGATTTAATGACATTAAAGATTGCACAATATAATACTGCTTAATTTCTGTTCTATAAAACTATTTCCATAAATGTAAACCTCTAACCTAAGACTGATGACAAAAAATCAGAAATGTTAAAACAGTTAATTAAGTATAGCCACCTATTATAAATACAAAATTAACATTTAACAGGGAATTATTACAGAAAAAATATGGAAAAACACTTAAAAATTAAAATGCAACAATGAAGGGACTGCTACGAAGGTAAGCAATAGTGCTAAGTTGAAATATACAGAATGCTCCCCCTTTTTTTTTTTTTAAGTGTATTGGTATGTTCTGATAAAGGGCTGTGGATGGAAGGGCTGTAGCAGAAGGAGCTTCCTCTCCTAGAGCTCCTACTGCATCTAGGCAATCAGCTGTTCATGCACATCACGAGGAGAGAGAGCAGTGAGTCCTCTGTCCTGGGTGGCCCATCATGCTCTGAGACTGTCCCTCCAACCAGGAAACCTTCAGAGAGTTACGAACCAGGCCAATTTTACTCTAGACAGCCTGTCCAACAGCCTTAATAATCCCATCCTCCACCACAGCAGTACCTGCTTTCTTTCTGAAAACGCATTAGACTGAGAACTTCACCATACTTTTGCAAAAGCTACCAGAGGACGTCTCTGGAATAGCTGCCTGTTGACTCATCATTCCTACACTCCATTTTAGTTTTCGTTTGGAGTTTGTTTGCCTTTAGTATTTTCTGCCTTTCCTCTTAAACTCTGGTCAAGTTCTGGTATATGTACTCTGGGTCAGATTCTGAAGGTCTTCCATCTGCCAGGAACACTTCACATAGGCCTCCGATCTCTTCCTGTGGAATACTCGTGCTTCTGCTTTCCTCCTCAACCACCTGGGCCGGGGCCTGCAGTAAATCTTCGCTTTCTTCCATCTCTCATCAAGTCTCCAGGTCCTTTCTGTTGCCTGATACTTGGCTTTCCTAAACTTGTTATATGCAGTCCTGACTGCAACATTGTCAGTAACTCCAAAGTCTGAAAAAGCTCGTGGGAAATTTCAGCTGCTCCGTCATTATCTGGATTTTCATCTGGGTGACAGGAGAGGGCCTTCTGGCTATACACATTCTTCATCTCTTGGTCAGCAGTCCTCTCCTTGATGCCTAGTAAGTAGGCATTCAGGTCCATGTGTAAGAGTTCCACGGTCACTGCCATGGTTCCAACCCTGACTGGATTTTTACTACAACTCCCAACTGCCTACTCATGCAAAGAGATTGCCAGTATAGTGGGCAAAATGGTGCTTAGTCCCCTGGAACTCTTGCATTTTAATAATCAGAGCAGGCAGAATGGCAACAGTCCCCTGGAACTTTTGCATTTAATCATCAAGGCTCCAATCAAATAGCCAGAACTTGCTTGTGATCTTTGTGTATATACCCAGCTCTCAAACTTGTTTTTATTCTCAAAACTGAAATAAATTTTAACTTTTCAAAAAGATAAAAGATTAATAAATGGTGGCAAAGATGTGGAGAAATGGTAACCTCAGCACATTGTGGGTGGTAATATAAATTAATGCAGCCAATACTGAAAACAGAATGGAGGTTGCTCAAAAAGTTAAAAATAGAACTACTTTATGGCTAATATATAGAGTATATAGCTAAAGGAAATTAAATCAATATGTCAAAGAGATATTTGCACTCTCATGTTTATAGCAACATGATAGCCATTATATGAAAGCAACCTAAGTGTCAAGAAATGAATGGAGGAAATGTGGCATACATAAATAACAGAATACTATTCTGTCACAAAAAAAAAAAAAAAAAAAAGAAAGAAGGAAATCCTGACATTTGAGACAGCATGAATGACTCTGGAAAACATTATGTTAAGTGAAATAAGGCAGGTACAAAAAGACCAATACCACATGTTCTCACTCATATGTGGAAACTAAAAAAGTTGATCTTACAGAAGTAAAGAGTAGAATAGTGGTTTACCACAAGCTGGGGTGGCTGAAGGGGCAGGGTTTGAGGAGGATACTGCTCAAAGAATACATAATTACAGTTAGATAGGAGGAGTAAGTTCAAGAAATCTATTGTAGAGTACAGTGACTATAGTTAATGACAATATACTGTATTCCTGAAAAGTGCTAACAAAGTGGATATTAAGTGTTCTCATCATAAAAATTATGTGAGGTAATACAATTGTTAATTAGCTAGACTTACCCATTCCACAATATATTTATACTTCAAAACCTCATGCTGTATACAATAAAAACATACAATTTCATATGCTAATTTTTAAAATAGGGAAAAAAAGCAAAAATACTGTCAGATTTAGAAAGACAATAGAGCTATTTAGGTCAAAGGTGAGTAAATCAATAGGCTAATTCAAAATTAGGTAAAACTCACTTAGCTACAGGAGGGGGTGGAGGAACTGGTTTTTCAGGTCGCTTTGAATACACGGTTCCAGAAGATCTCAATAAATTATTGGCTTTAGTGGGTGGAGTAGGCTTCTTGGGTGGGACTTGTGGAGCTGCTGGTTTGGAAGGTTTCTGTTCCAGAGCTGATTTTTCATCTGAGATTAAAAAACATTTAACAAGTTATTAACTATCAAAATTATCTAGGTTTTTTTTCTATTTCTACAGTCAATGTCAGTCTGGAAAAGTGTGAGACAACAGATATTAACTTTCAATACTTGTGAACATATGTAGTTTTATTTATTTTAAAGTTATATTTTAATATAATGTGCATAAATAGCTAAAAATAAAGCTTACTTTGGTAGGGAGGAAAAGCAATAAGTTTCTAATTAATGAGTAATGACTGCTTTTTATTCTGTTTTCAGTCTCCTTGGCTTTTAAGGGTAGTATTCTATCTCAGTTATAACCACATATAACTTTAAACAGAAAATTAAATCTAGGCTACTTTCTGAAACTAAAATATATGAAGCTGAAAACAAGCAGAACTCTAGTGTCATGTAACATTCTCATTTTTAAAAAATCATGGCCAGGCACGGTGGCTCTGGCAGGGCACAGTGGCTCACACCTATAATCCCAGCACTCTGGGAGGCTTGAGGCAGGAGGAATGCTCAAGCCCAGGAGTTCGAGACCAGCCTGGACAACAGTGAGACCTTATCTCTACAAAAGAAACCAAAAAATTAGCTTGCACTACAGGTGCATGCCACAGGGGAGCTGAGGCAGAAGGACCACCTGAGCCCAGAAAGCTGAAGCTATAGTGACCCATGATCATGCCACGTACTCCAGCCTGAGTGACAGAGTGAGACCCCGACTCAAAAAATAACAATCATCGTCGTCATCGTCATCATCATCATCATGTCACAAAAAAATCAAATGTTAAAAGAAATTGAGGCTAAAGTGATCAGCCACAGATGAGAGAATACAGATTTATAATTCTCACTACCATTTCATCATTTAATAATGCAATGAAACATATTTCTATTTGACAGATTTTTTTAAATATGCTGGAAAAAACAATAAAAATAATTTTATGCTAGGCTAATAAAAACAATTTTATCACCAAAAAGGCACCAAACACTCTTAGTACTACACATGGCATACTTGCTTTCTGATCTTTCAATTACTAAGAACAGGTATCAAACTGACATGTGCACATGTGAAGAGGTCATGATACAGTAGCCAACTAAAATGTAGGATAGGGCATATATCCAAAAATAAGAAACTCCTAAGTGCAATACTGAGTAGTTTTCAAAATGTTCTTGGTCTCTGAAAAGAATGTCTATCGCTGGACAACAAGTTTAAAATAACATTTCATATCAACCAGAAACTGACACCACAGGCTATAAGATAAACCCGTCCCTAAAAATTACAAGTGTCACCTCACAACAACAAAAATACTATATACGATTAACTCAGTTTTGTCACTTATTTAATGGCTCCCTTGGTTCATGCAAAAATATAGTTCAATCTATTAAAACTCTGGTCAATATCTGGTACTAAAATCTATTTTCATATGGCTTCAGCATATAACAACATAGTATATAATTATACTAACAGCAGTAAAAGTCCAACTCTCCAATTCTGACCATAATGAAATAAAGCTATCTTTAGTTATAACAACCAAACTTGAATTTCTAGAAAATATAAAGAAAAATGTTTTATATAAAATACCAAGAAAAATGTCAAAAGATAAATAGAGGCTCACTGAGTATACTTCTTTAACAGATATAGAAGGTCAGGCGCGGTGGTTCACACCTAATAATCCCAGCACTTTGGGAAGCTGAGGTGAGAGGACTGCCTGATCCCATAGGCTCAAGACCAGCATGGACAACTTAGTGAGAGCTCATCTCTACAATACATAAAAAAATTAGCTGGGTGTGGTGACGTGTGCCTGTAGTTCCAGCTACTTGGAAGACTGAGGCGGAAGGATCACCTGAGCCCAGTAGGTCGAGGCTGCAGTGGCCATGCGCATGCCACTGTACTCCAGTCTGGGTGACAGAGTGAGACTCCAACTCAAAAAAAAACCAAACAATCACAACAACAAAAAAACCCACCAGATATAGAAAAACAGTGAAATTAATCCTGTTGTGTTATTCTAAAACAAAAAAATATTTTAATTTTCATGGAAATCAAAAGGTAACAAACATCAGATTCATCATTCCTAGTATCTCCATTACTAAATCAACTATAATGTTGATTTATTACATTACTAGTATAAGATGACAGTATAGTTATACACTAGATTTGGGGGTTTTTTGAGATGACATTTATATAGCATAAAATTAACAATATTAAAGAGAACATGTCAGTGACATTTAGTATATTCACAATGTTATACAACCACCACTTCTGTCTAATTCTAAAACACTTTCATCTCCCCAAAAGATAACCCTTTTCCCATTCATCAGTTATTCCCATTCCCTCCTACATCTAACCTCTGGCAACCAGGTATTTCCCTCCTACCTTCTGTAGATTTACCTATTCTGGATACTTCATACATATGGAATCATATACTGTGTGATCCTTTGTGCCTAGCTTCTTTTACTTCGCATGTTTTTGAGGTTTATCCTCATTATAACATATAGCAGTATTTCATTTCTTTTTGGTGACTAAATATTCCATTAAATATCAGGATGCCAAAAATATATATACACATTTTAAGAGATGTTATCTATGTATTACTTTTCGAAGTGAATTATGGTAGCAATGTGTAGTATGACTTTCACTCAAAAGATGGCATTAACCAAATGAATGTTAGCATCACCACACAGCAGGCAGGACAGTCAAAGAAAACAGCGGAAGCACAGCTGTCGTTTGAGGAGTGTGAGACCATTTTCAAGTGGTATTTGAAATTCAAGAACATTGTGGAAGTACAACAATGGAGGCACGAGTATGCAAAGAACCTCCAACATGCCTAACAAATGTACACATTTGTGATAAGTTTGAGACACATGGCACTGTGTGTAATGTGCACAATGGAAGATCCAGGAGACCTCACACAGCAACAAAGTCTGCAGTGGCTCACCATAATCAGAAGTGACTGGATGCTGATGGTAACCACTTTGAGCACCTCTTGTAATTGCAGAAGTCAAACATGACTTATACTCACTTTTTGTTATTGGTATATATAGAGTAGTACAATTTTAATACAGTTTTTTTCCTTTCTTAAAATGTGTATACATTTTTTGGGGACACCCTCTGATATCAATCAAGATTTTCTCCAAACAGTACAAAGAAGTAAAACAAAGCAACCACTCTATTATAGAAACACATATATCATCTAACCCAGGGGTCCCCAAACCCTGAGCCATGGATGGGTACAGGTCTGTGGTCTGTTAGGAACTGGGCCACACAGCAGAAGGTGAGTGGCCAGCAAGTGAATGAAGCTTCACCTGTATTTACAGTCACTTCCCATGGCTCACACTACCATCTGAGCTCCACCTTCTGTCAGATCAGCGGCAGCATTAGATTCTCATAGAACCGCAAACCCTATTGTGAACTGTGCATGCGAGGGATCTACATTACATGCTCCTTATGAGAATCTAATGCCTGATGATCTGAGATGAGGCTGAGGTGGTGATGCTAGCACTGGAGAGTGGCTACAAATACAGATTAACATTAGCAGTGAGGTTGGACTGTACAGACACCATAATAAATCAACTGCTTATAGACTCATACCAAAACCCTATCATTGAATTGCAAGTGAGTTGATGTACTTCAATTATACAGCTGCATCTGGTGGCAGGCTTTAAGTCAGAATCCAACACTTATTTTAGTCCATGAGTGGCATGCCCACTATGTTATTTACCACTTCCATCCACACCTCTTTTTTTTCTAATGGTGAGTTATGTAATTATTTCATTATATATTACAATGTAATAATAGTAGAAATAAAGTATACAACAAATATTATGTGCTTGAATCATCCCGAAATCACTCCTCTCTCCAGTCCACAGAAAAATTGTCTTCCACAAAACCAGTCCCTGATGCCAAAAAGGCTGGGGCTCAAATCAAGACCTCTTGTACTTCTGACCAATTGGCTATAAATAGGGGGTTCCCATGAACCCCTCTCCTCCAGGTTCGATAATTTGTTAGAAAGGTTCACAGAACTCAGAAAGACACGTTAAGATTACCAGTTTATTATAAAGGATACAATTCAGAATAGCCAAATGAAAGAGATGCATAGGGCATGGTATATGGAAAGAGGTGCAGTTTCCATGACCTCTCCAGGTGTACCACATTCCTAGCCCACACATGTACACCAACCCAAAAGCTCTCTAAACCTTGTTGCTTAGAGTTTTTAATGGAATCTAATCACTTGGTTGTTTTCCCTGGCAGCCAGTCCCCTCATCTTTAGGGGCTTTACAACAGCAATCCAATTAATGTATACTCAGGCATGGTTAAAATGAGCTTGTTAAAAATATCAAAAGGTGCTCCTCTTATCCTATCATTGAAGAAGTTTCAAGGGTGTCAGGAGCTGTGTGCTCGGAACTACGAACAAAAATCAAATATATATTTCTTATTATACCACAATATTACACATATCTAAGAATCTACTGCCAAATCTAAGTCCATGAAAACATACTCCTATTTTTTTTTAAATTAAAAAAAGTTTATTTAAAGGTAAATTAGAGAGAGAGAGAGAGAGAGAGAGAGAGAGAGAGAGAGAGAGAGAGAGAGAGAAAATTCACCTCCACAAGTAAGGGAAGAGGCCAAAGCCAGGAAGCATGGAGACAGCCATAGCTCAAAGGGCACATGGTAACACCAGAGCCTAACAAGGCAATGGCCCAAATATAAAAGCTACTTTTTGTATATGATGTGAGATAGGGCTCCAACTTCATTCTTTTGTATGTGAGTACTAAAATTCTAGTTCAGCTAGAAATTTACAAAAACCAAGAGGAAACTTAGACATAAAAAAAAAAAAAAAGTCTCATGTTACCTTCCTAAATGCCCATGGAAGTATTATACAAGATATGGATATTATGATAACTTAAGATATAGAAAAGAAGAGTTATCTTAATTATACAAATAATTTTTTAATAAAAATAGCTAAAATATTCACTAACACAATACAAAATAAATATTTCATTTATTACAAACTACAGCAGTATATTACAGTACTGTGCATAATAAGTTAACCCATCTATTAATTCAGATGAGGACTAGATTCCTGCTGCATGAACTGAAATGGAAAAATAAGTGATAAACAGTGCTAACATCAAAGCATGAATGATTTCAAGTGCATAAATTCTAATTTTTAAAATATCATATATCCTATTCTGTTGATCATCTGGAAATAGATTAAACACAGTACTATCCAAAATGTAGTGAGTGTATTCTTAATTGAACCATTTTTCTAACATTTTATAAAATTTTAGGACAAAAGAAATTCACTTATATTTATTTTACTGAAGTGAACTGTAGTATAGCATTTTCAGAAGCTAAGTATACAAAACTTGAGCAGTTATCACATGTACATACCTGAGTAACTACCATACACAGGGCAAGAACTGAACATTATCCACATCTCTAAAGATGACTCCTTATATCTTCCCAATCTACCACATTGCTCCTTTCCAAAGATATCTTAACATCATAGATGACTTATGCATATTTTTAACTTCTTTGAAATCATAAGATTCATGTTCATTCATTTGTTGCCATGTGATAATCCTAGTATATGAGTATCTTCAACTTATGTATTCATTCCTCTGCTGATGGACATGTGTGCTGTCTCCAATTCGAAGCCAATATAAATAATGCACACACGTGGAGCACGTATTTCTCCTGTGTATCTAACTAGGAATGAATTTCTGAGAAACAGAGTGTAGACATATTCAACTTTAGATCTCCACACTGAATGTAACAATATATATTCTCATCAACAATGTATGAGAGGATGCATAATCTGTGTATCCTCACTAACTTTTAGAACTGTCAGTCTTCCTGGTTTTTTGTTTGTTTGTTTTTTGTTTTTAGAAACTTCAGCCATTTTGATGAGTGTGTAGTAGAATCTTACTGTGGCTTAAAACTACATTTCTTTGATGAATAATGAAACTGAGGAACTTTTCATACTTTGATATTCAAGACTCTCACCTTATTTTATTGGGCTGTCTTTTTCTTAATTTATAGGAATTATTTGTCTATTCTTAATAAAAGTGCTTTTATCCAGTTATCCACACTGTAAATATCATTTCCTACTCTGTAGTATACCCTTTACCTTCCTAATGGTGACTGTGTAGCAGACATTTCTGATTTTACTGTAGTCCAAACAATCCACCTTTTCCTTTCTTGTTTCCTACTGCAAGACATAGAAATACGTGCTTATGCTATCTTCTAGAAAACTGTCTTACCTGACAGAACCATAAGCCATGTGGAACTGACTTTTAAGCAAGCTAGGAGGCAGAATTCAAGTTTCATTTAGCATCATAAATGATCACAGGACAAGTACCCAAGTGATCTATTTCTGGATTAAAATCTGTGTACAGTGTGAGACAGAAGTTAAGATTTATTTATTTCTTACAAGATTATCAATTAATCAACATCATTTACTTTATCTTTTCTCCACTGCCATGGCAACTTGGTTACAAATCGCATGTTCTTAATTAAATGTCTCTCTTAAATTCTAATAATACTTCTTGCTTTAGTCTACTCTGGCTATTAACATAGCTAGACCAGCATTCTTTTGATTTACATTTGCCTAGAATATTGTTGTCCATTCTTTCACTGTAATCCTTCCTGAATCATTAAGACATATCTGTTAACAAAATATGAGGCAGCTTTTTTCTTTTTTACAAGCCTAACAATTTCTTTACACTGAAATATTTAATCCGTTTATATCTTCTGTAATTACTTAGTACTTGCTTTCTTTTCCCTGCTTGAGCTATGTTCCAATTTTTCTTCTTTCCCAGTTTTCTGTATTATTTTTTATTATTCCATTTCTCCTTACTATTAGCTTTAGTTTTACATTACTATATGTTTTTGTAGTTACCTAGAGATTACAACACACATTCTTGGCTTATTCAAGTCAAAAAATAAACAGTCTACTGTTCTAACACTTTAAATCCATTTACATCCTTGCTGTCCTATTGTGCTTTTATTTCTTTAAAAGCCCAGAAGACATTATCAATGTTTAATTCAGTCAATATTTAGATTTGCCTACACATTTAGTTTTTCTGTTGCTCTTCATTTCTGCATCTTCAATTTTACATTTGGAATCATTTCCCTTCAGCCTGAAGAACACACTTAATAGTGCCTATAGGACAGGCATGCCAGTGATAATAAATTCTCTCGGATTGATTGGTCTAAAAATGCCTTTATTTCACCTTCTTTTCTTAAGATATGTTCACTGGCAATATAATTCTAGGATAGCAATTATTCCTTTTTAACATTTTTGTGATATCATTTGACCATCTCTCATTTCCATTTTTTTCTACTGAAATGCAGCTGTCAGTCTTATTTTTCTCCCTCTAAAGTTAGTATGTCTTATTTTCTGGCTGCATTCAATATTTTGTCTTTTGTTTATAGCAGCATGACTACAATGAATGTAGGGGTAGTATTCATCGCATATGTCAAGGTTGGGTTCCACAGTACTTCTTGACTCTGTGACTTGATGTTTTTTAATCACTTTTGGAAAACTAAAAACCATTATATTTTAAAGTATCATTTCTGCTTCATCCCTTCTCCTTCCCATCTGATCCAATTATATATACTAGAACTTTTGCTGAACAGTCTTTCCTCAGTATATTCAGGGAATTGCTTTCATCTGGTCCTCCTTATAGACAGGTTTCACAGTCTCAAGAATATTGCATTTTCAATTCATGTATGGTTGAGAAAAATGTACATCTAAGTGGACTCCCTGCGGTTCAAACCCATGTTGCTCAAGGGTCAACTGTATTCCATATGTCTCAAGGCCTTTTCTATATTTTCCATCATTTTTTCTAAGCTTCAGTTCAGATAATTTATTTTTGAAAATATACACACATATACAGCAATGTGTGTACATATATATACACACACATATATTGTACTTTTGTATATGTAAATAAATTCATTTATACTTACATTTGTTTATACTTAACATTCATATACCCTTATATAGTTTCTAGTTCTGCCAAAATTATCAACACCCTCTTTTATCAGTTTTAACATATATTAAGTATAGATACTTTACAGCTTGCACCTGGAAAAGCCAATATCTGAATCCCCTAAAGGCCAGGTTACACTGTCTGATGTTCTTGATTTCTAGTCTTAAGTCATATCTACAAGTATACATAATTATTTCTGAAAGCGTAAGACACATGTATGAAAACCTTTAGAGACAGTTAGCGGTCTTGATTATGTCCTTTTCCAGGAAACAAAGATTATTTTCACTTCTTTCAGTAAGTTATAGTAGAAGCAGTAAAAATCCCAGATCACCTTCCTCCAACCAAGGATTGAAATGATTCAAAGTTGAGCTTCAGTGTTCTTGAGAGCTAGGTATACTTCTACTTTACACTTCCTACTAACTACAGTGAAGCCCTTTGGGAACCAAATCAAAACTTAGTAATTAACTAGGATATCTCCTCTTTAAAGAGCTCAAAAATATACTAAAAGTTATTTTCATAATCTCAACTACCACTTTCAGAACTGGCAAATGCCTCCAAAGTAAACATGGGCCCAAATACCAAGCCCCAAGTACACACACATGCACACACACACACTTTATAAAACCATTCTAACTGTTCTCAGCAGGAGATTTGGTCCTCATTTATCACTGCCAGAAGAATCTTCTACGTCAACTCTGACCTGCGTATACTCTATTGGCTTTTATGAATCTGCTCTCTGATCATTGTCTGCCTGTCTCTATAACCACTCTCTGTTGGTCTTTTAAAAAGAATTCTCATTCATGTAACAACTTCTTAAATGTGCAGATTCCAAGACTCTATACTAAGTTCTCTTATCATTCTCATTCTAAACAATCTTCTTGGACAACCTTATCCTGACGCCAGGCTTGGTGGCTCAGCCTGTAATCCCGCGCCTTTGGGAGGCTGAGGTGAGTGGATTGCCTGAGTCCGCGGGTTCGAGACCCGCCTGGGCAGCGAGACCTCATCTCTACAATAAATCAAAAAATCAGCTGGGCGTGGTAGCACATGCCTGTAATTCCGGCTACTCGGAAGGCTGAGGAGGAAGGATCGCCGGAGCCCAGCAGGTCGAGGCTGCGGTGGCCGGGAGCAGCCACTGCACTCCAGTCTGGGCGACCGAGTGAAACTCCAACTCAAAAAAAAAATATTTAATACCTAACATTCAGGATAGTACCTTTTAAATAAATACTTAATATAAACTCTTAGCACAGTTTAATACTGTATTTCATATCAAATCCCATGTCAAAAGTTGAAGTCACACATATTCTCCTCAACAACTGTCTCTTTCCATAGTTCCCATCTCATTTCTCCAACCTCACAGCTATTAGGAGCTCATTAGTCAACAAGACATCTTATGTAGAACCTAAATCATCTAAATTACATTTTCTATCATGGAGTCTAAATATTTATCAGCATCTTCAGCAAGCAATTTAGTTGTTAACACCCAAATCCATCCTACTTTCATACGATTACACTAAGCCAATCAGTGCACAACATTCTTCTTACAAGTCTTACAGGTCTAAAAGTAAATATGTACCCAAAAGTGTTTCAAGAAACTGAAAAGAACTTATAGTCTGTGGTTGAGGGGAGATCTTCCTCTCCTGTTAAATGAACAAGAAATCATGTTGCCCTGTCACTGTCAGCATTCCTGTAACCACAAGAGAAGCCAATATGAAGATAAAGGAGACAATGAGAATGGCAGAATGAAGAGATTCAGGTCCATAACAGAAGCATTGAGGTGCAAGTCATATGACTCCTACTTCTGAACTTTCAACTATGTGAGAATGTTTCCCTATTGTTTAAGTCAGTTTAAGAATTTTTTGTTTTCTGCTCTTAAAACATTTCTTCAAATTCCTTTTACCCATACTACCATCTACCATCCACACCATCACACCTCTATAAACAAAACTAAAGTTTCAGAAAAACAAGCCTAAATACATCATACCCCCAAATTCTTCAAATTTTTAAAAATCACTCAAATTACACAAGAAATATTGTATTGAATATCCCCTATATATTATACACCTACTGTGTAAGGCACTAGAGAACTAATGGCAAGGAAGTTTCAGATATATACACACATAGCCTTTGCTCTCATGGAATTTAGTCATATTGGGAAAAAGAATATAGAAAAATAAATGTCTAAACTCATATGTAGCAGACAATAATGACAAATACCTACTTTAAGATACATTAATAAAGAAAATAAATGTCTAAACTTGTATGTGCCAGATAATAATGACAAATATCTACTTTACAATACAGTAATAAGGAAAAGACTAATGAAACAACATTTTAAGCTGGAACCCGAAAAGCAAGAAGGAACTAGCTATGAAGGATTCTGAGGGGAGAGCAACTCCAAAGAAAGAAATATTCCAAGGACAAAGTAACTACTCCATGCAACTGCAATATATATATATACACGTATATATGTATTTATATATGTATATGTATATATATATATAAAACAACTGGCATTCTATTAGCATTACACAGTGGTAGATGACTATATATATAGTGATCAAGAAAAGACGAGAGGTATAGATAAAGAAGCTGCCAGACAGACTACTGAAAACTTAGTAGTCAAAGCTAAGGCTAATGTAGTTAAGAATGGCTCGTTCTAAAAAGACAGCACTGTAAACTGAATTATTTCCTCCAATTTCAATAGAAAGTCTTCAAGCATATTAAGTTGATATGCCATGTATCATATATACCACAAACACATATAACACATAAATACATTTTACTTATATCCATATGATAAATTCTGAAATCCTTACCAACACTTTAAATCATTTTTTGAGCGGATAAGACCCAAACAAATAAACACAGTATTTCTTGTTATAGCATTGAAAGGCCTTTCATGCCCTGGAAAAGTGGTTCTCAACTTCGTCTTCAGATCAGAATCAACTGGAGAGCTTAAAAATACTAATGCCTAGGTCCTACTGTACAAAAATTCTAGAGAGAATGCTAGGCACAAGTATGTAAAAGACTCCTTTGTAATTCTAATATACATGCACATCTGAGAACAACTACACAAAGGTACCTTTCCAGCATCCTCATATGTGTCTATAGCAACTTTCTGAATATATATACTTTCTTTTTTTTTTGAGTTGGAGTCTCACTCTGTCGCCCAGACTGCAGTGGCCGCTTCCGGCCACCGCAGCCTCGACCTGCTGGGCTCCGGCGATCCTTCCTCCTCAGCCTTCCGAGTAGCCGGAATTACAGGCATGCGCTACCACGCCCGGCTGATTTTTTTTTTGACTTATTGTAGAGATGAGGTCTTGCTGCCCAGGCGGGTCTCGAACCCGCGGGCTCAGGCAATCCACTCACCTCAGCCTCCCAAAGGCGCGGGATTACAGGCTGAGCCACCGAGCCCGGCTTAATATATATACTTTCATTCTTTTCATGTGTTCTTTCTGTAGCCTATAATCACCTTCAGTTTACAAGTCAACACAAAAAATATTTTTTAAAAAAATCACCTTAGTAATGAGCAAAAGTCAGTTGCCTCATAAAAACATAACTTATTGATTGTATGCTATTTTGTGTTTAACATCTGGCTAAAAGTCTGTTTAATATGTGAGTAAATATAATAGAGAATACAATATTATTTTATAATCAAACTGGAGTAATACATTACAGGTATCAAGATGTTAAGAGTAGAGATAATTATCATTTCTTTTTTAGTAAGCACAATAAATACAAAATACAATTAAGCCGTGTCACAGCTCTCAACTCTACAGATTGTGTCACAAATGAAAAGGTATTTGAGTTAATATCCCCAATAATAAATGCCTTTAAAAGAGACTAAGCATACTGATCTTGATCTTAATTCTACACCAAAGTAAACTGTAGTATACAAGGTTCCAGAGTACAAATTAAAATAATTTTTTGAATAGTGATCTCCAATCATTGTGTAATATAAAAATTATTGATTTGCTTAAGAATCTATGGTCAGCAAATGAATTGGAAAATCCAGATTACTTTACTACATATTAATTTTCATAAAGTTTTTACTCTTCATAACTCTAGCACTCCTTTTGTTGACTCACAGAAAGAATATGCTCCTAAGCAAAGACATAACATAGATACCTCAAGATTTCCATTTCAGGTAGCATAATGAATTATATACCAAGGTCTACTATTCTGTCAACTTAAAATTCAATATAAGACAAAAATATCTTTCAAGAAAATAAAATATTTTCAACCCCCCCCAAAATTTTCCATCATTAAGTCTAATGGAAAATTCTTTTTTTGAAAAAATAAGTATTTTAGGCAGAAATTATGAAACACAAACAAGTGGAAGTGCGAAGAAAACAGCAAATGCGAATAAATCCAATCCAACACTGCCTGGCGATAAGCAGTATACAGATAATGGCTGAAGCCAAGAGACTGCAATCATAGGAGCTAAGAAAGAAATGCTCCTAAAGCAAAAGTGAGCACAGATTCTACCAGTAAACATGTGGAACCTCAGCACTGTTTTATGCTCTTCCTGTGGGTGAGCGTGTGTGTGTGTGTGTGTGTGTGTGTGTGTGTGTGTGTGTGTGTGTGTGTGTGTGTGTGTGTGTGTGTGCGCGCGCTGAGGAGATGCAGAAACAGATTTAAAAAAGATAAATTACAATTTAAGTAATTTTATAAGATTTTGTTACATTCTCTCCTACACATTTATATGCCTCCATACCTGACACTCCAAAATAAATGAGTTCCTCCCTTCCTATCAAACGAATTTCACACCAAGAATATGATGGGTATCTTCCTGGAAGATACACATACACACAAACAAAGACTTCTCAAAAAAGCAGAATAACTTGTACTCCAAAGTGCTGATATTATTACTTTCCCGGGGCACAGCATGCCAGCATTGTAGGTACTTCTGGGAAAACAACAGGAAACAGAAAACTGCTAAGCAGGTTTGAGAAAAATCACATAGTGGCTTGAGGCAAGGAGTAGACAAGAGTTTAACAACATTCTAAAGATTTGAAAAACTATCCCATGAAACAACAGGTAACCACTTAAGAGTCCAGGGTAGTAGGGGGATTGTTTTCATAGTTTCTAGTAGTTCTTTTTTATTTTTCCTTTCCCAACAGAACAGAGCTTTTCAAAAAATATCTTCTGTGAAAGATCATGAGAGAAAAACCATGAACACATATACCAGTAGAAAAGACTTTCTATTTCTGTCTGAAGGCTTAAGACTTCTCAAATTGGTCCTAGCCATGATTTGAAAAAAGTTCCCTCTCTAGACTGTGGGAACAAGGGTAGAACTTTGATTTATGTTTATTTTGATTTAAAAGAAAATAATTTACCAATATATAATATTCAAATAGACACTGGTGCTCTCTCAATGCATATGTCCAGAGGTTATTGGCAAAACACTGACATTTTCCTATTCCTTGCACCTAATCTATTAAAGGCATGTCAGGTTAATGAGGAAAACATTTTGAAAATATTTAGAATCATTTCCCTTGTTATGCCTTATTTGTGTCTTGTTTTGACTTTTTTAAAATCTAATATTTACACCTAAACTTCAAAATCAACACATGATAAGTTTTAACATCATTTCAATGAAAGTTTCAGTGTTTTAAATGAGATTTTAAAATGAGAAAAATGTCCTTTATATATAATCACATATTTGCCATTTCTGGTATTGTTCATTACTCTGTATGATTCCAATTGCTCATCTAGTATCATTTTCCTTCTGTAAAAAATAACTTATTATAATTTCTTTTAACATTTTCTGTAATACAGAGCTACTGACAATAAGTTCTCTAGGATTGTTTATCTCAAAGTTTTTATTTTGCCTCCATCTTCCAAAGGTACTTTTGTTTGGTAGAGAACTATAGGTTATTTTCTTCTAGACTTTAAGCTTTTCTCTTTATCATAGCTTTGCATCAAATTATATGTTTCAGCCTTTATTTCTTCAGATATCTTTTGTGTCCCCATTCTCTCACCTTTACATCAGATACTCCAATGACACTTAAGTAAGACTACTTGATATTGTCACTCAGGTAACAGTCTGTTCATTTTTTTCTATATATTTTGAATCGTTGCTATGTCTTCAAGTTCACTAATATTTTTCTCTCTAGTTTCTAATCTGTGTTTTTCATTTCAAATACTGTACTCTTCATCTCTGAAAGTTCAATTAGGGTCTTTCTTATGTTCTCCAGTTCTCACACTATCATGTTCAGATTTCTGTCTACCTTTAAACACATGGAAAATACCTGTAATAGCTGTTTTAAAGTATTTGCCTACTATTTCCACTATCTCTGTCATTTCTGGCTCTGTTTCTATTGACTTGATTTTTTTTTTCCTGATTATGTGATGCTTCTTTTCATGCCTGGAAATGTTTGATCAAATAATGGACTTTGTGAATTTTATACTCTTGATTATGAGATTCTGTTAGATGCTTTTAAATTGTACAGAATCTTGTACTGGAAATTTTTAGCACTGTTTCCAAGATAGATGCAGAGAATCCTTTCGTCTAAAGTGATACACCCGTTTTTGAACTCTATCCAATACCTTAAATGAGGTCTTTCTACTCTGGCTCCTGGGAATATAAATTCTTTCTGACTTACAAAAATTCTGCAGTTTCCAATCTGTGTTTTTCATTTCAAATACCGTATTCCTCAACTCTGAAAGTTCAATTAGGGTCTTTCTTATTCTTTTTTCAGCAGTTATTTCTCCAGCTAACGTAGATCAGTACTCAGGCAGAGCCTCACAGTAAGTCCTCCACAGATCTGAGTGTTCTCTCTGCAGTTCCCTCCACGAACTGTCAGTGCCTTGGCCTCCCTAAATGCCTATGTGTCCTGAACTCCAGAACACTGGGCTCTGTTTGGCTTCCTCCTTTCTCTTGCCTACAGACATTTAGGGAATAAGCTGGGACTCACTTCAGTGGTTTCTCTCCTTTCAGTGATCACAGTGCTATAGCTGCCTGATAGCCAGTGTCCCAAAACCATTGTTTCATATATTGTGTTCAGTTTTCTAGTTGTATAGATCAGAAGTGTAATTTCAGTTCCTTTGACTCTATTACAGTCAGGACTTTGCACAAATAAATGTAACAAAAATGCATCACCTTCCATTTTACTTATAAAATCAACTGATTTCAATGAATATGGAAAGTCACTATCTGAATTTTAACCACTGCCTAATTGGTGGAGGGAATTATAAAAAATAAATCATTATACACATAATAAAGTTGGCAATATATTGCTTATGTTTGGTTCTACATAACTTGGTAAGATGAATTTTTCAGGTAGAACAGATATTATAACCAAGTACTAAAATAAACTAAATAATATATAAAATAAAATAAAATACAAAAAACTTCCATGCTGAGAAAAGTCTGCAAGAAAGAGATGAAGCTATGAAGGTACATGACATACTGGGAACACAGAAGTACTGCTGCATTTAGTGAATAAGAAGGGTGGAAGATGACACCAAAAATGTAATTTGACCGTTAGGTACTAGAGGGCCTCCAATTTGGACTTTTAGTTTTTATCTGAAAAATGAGTCTTTTCAACAAATGGTTTCGAATCATGGACACCTATACGCAAGAAAAAAAAATAACAACTAGACAATGACCTTACACGATTAACAAAATTAACTCAAGATGAATCATAAACTTAAATGTAAAACACAAAATAATAAAAATCATAGAAGATTTTTTTAAAAGAATAAAAGAACCTAGAAGATAACAGGAGAAAATCTAGATGGCCTTGGGTATTCCAATGACTTTTTAGGTAAAACACCAAACCCATGATATATGAAAAAAATTGAACTTCAATAAAATTAAAAACTTCTGCCTCTGTGAAGACAAGGAGAAAATGTTTGCAAAAGACATGTCTGATAAAAGACTTATCCACAATATACCAAAAATCTCTTAAAATACAACAAGAAGAAAACAAGGCTGGGCATGGTGGCTCACACCTGTAATCTCAGCATTTTGGGATGCCAAGACAGGTCAACTTTGAGCCCAGGAGTTCAAGACCAGCCTAGGCAAGATAGTGAGACTTGATCTCTACAAAATAAAAAATAAAAAAATTGGGCGTGGTGGTACGCACCTGTATTCTCGGCTACTCAGCAGGTCAAGGAGGAAGAAGGATCACCTAAACCCAGGAGGTTGAGCCGTGATCCTGCCACTCTGCACTAGAGCCTGGACAACACAGTGAGACCCTGACTCAAAAAACACAGTGAGACCCTGACTCAAAAAAAAAAAGGAAAAAGAAAAGACAATGAACAACTTGATTCTAAAAATGGACAAGATATATAAATAACAAGTAAGCCTATGAAATGATGTTCAACATAATGTCATCAGGAGATTGCAAATTAAAACAAGAGTGAGACACTACTACACATGTATTAGAATGGCCAAAAATCCAAAACACTGACAATAGTAAATGCTAACAAGAATGTAGAATAACTGAAACTCATTCATGCAGGTGGGAATGCAAAATGGAACAGTACTCTGGAAGACAGTTTTGGCAGTTGCTTATAAAACTAAATATATACCTACCATAGAATCCATTAATCCTCCTTCTTTGTATTTACCCCAACACATTGAAAATATATCCACACAAAAACAAACACACACCTTTACAGCAACCTTCTTTATAACTGCCAAAACATGGAAGCAATCAAGATTTCCCTTAGGAACACTTCTACACTGTTGATGGGAGTGTAAACTAGTGCAGCCTCTCTGGAAATCAGTGTGGTGATTTCTGAAAGCTCTAAAAATCGACCTTCCATATGACCCTGCAATCCCCCTACTGGGAATATACCCTGAAGAACTCAAATCACTCTATAAAAAAGATACCTGCACACATATGTTTATCGCAGCATTGTTCACAATAGCAAGATCATGGAACCAACCATGCTCTCCATCAAAAGAGGACTGGATTAAAAAAAATGTGGTACATATACACAATGGAATATTACGCAGCCATAAAAAAAGAACAAAATCATGAATTTCGCAGCAACATGGATGGAAATGGAGCTTATAATACTGAGTGATCTCTCACAGAAATAAAGATCTGAGTATCACATGTTCTCACTCATAAGTGGACCTTGAACAACTATCGTCATACTATAAGAAAAGGATTGACAGTGGCGGGAAACTATGGGGGGGCAAGGAGGGGAAGGGAGGTGGGATTAATGGTAGCCAATATCTGTCTGGGGACAGCGGGGGCACACCTCATCAACAAAGGTACTTGCACAATACCTATTTGTATACCTAGTCCTTAATGTACCCCACAATTTTAAAATAAAAAATATGTTAAAAAAAAAAAGATTTCCCTTAGGAAGTGAGTGGATAAATATAGTATGGAAAGGCAATGGACTGTTACTTAGTGCTAAAAACAAATGGGCTATTTTGGATGAATATAAGCTAATCTATTAGAAACAACCACTGAGTATCTTTCTGTACAGAGGGAAGGACGTTTTTTCTCCAAATTTACAACAACGAAACAAAATAAGTAATGCTTTTAACAAAACACATATGGTTCCTTGGAATAACTCTCTAAGTTTACATGATGATAAATACCTGCAGTGAGATTAAATAATATATAATTATTTCCATGTATAACTAGGAATTCACACTTTATCTTCTAAGTAATTTTTTAGAAACTAAAATACTATAAAAACAATAAAAACAGCCAGGCACAGTGGCTCACACCTGTAATCCGAGCACTTTGGGAGAACAAGGTAATAAGACTAGCTGAGCCCAGGAGTTCAAAACCAGTCTAAGCAACATGGTGAGACCTCATGCTGGGCATAGTGGCATACACTTGTAGTATAGCTACATGGAAGGCTGAGGTGGAAGGATTGCCTGAGCCCAGCAAGTAGAGGCTGCAGTAGCCATGATCGTGCCACCGCACTCCAGTGTGAGCCACAGAGTGAGACTCCAACTCAAAATAGTAACAGCAGCAACAACAACATAGTTATTTTATGCTTGGTTTTCTTATACTTTTTTTGAAATAACTATGAGTAAAAACTACATCCTACTGAGTAATGTTTTAATGATAATGGTTAATTTTTGAATGAAAATTGTTATCAGTGTGAGTAGAAATTTAATTTCCTATACACTTCTGGGAGGAAGTCTTGCAGATTTTATATACTTCCTCCCAGAAACTCCAAGTATTTCAAATAATATTGAACACCTATTAAAAATCAGTGTAACTGACTCAGTGTAAAGAGATATTTTTCTTTAAAATGACCATAAAAGAATTATTTTTTTGAAAGTAAAAAAAAAAAAAATCAGCCTTACCTTTTTCTTCAGGCTTTAAAGGAAAATATTTCTTCTCTGCAGTTATCAGCTCAGGCTTTGGAGCTGGGAGTGAGGGACATAAAGTAATCCATTTTTTAAAAAAGTTTTAGACCAAGGGACAATTATACTATGAAAAGTAAAGATTCGTCTAAAAATAATACAGGACGAAACCATGATTTAATAGAAAGAACAATGTACCAGAATCACTAGGTTCAAATTCTAATCCTGGACCTGCTGCTATTACCCTATACTGTGATCTGAGTTCCTTCTTTGTTGAATTTGGGGTGTCAGAGTTCATATCTTCTATCCCATCGCAGTCCAAAAGAACTTTCTGCACTGATGGAAGCAGTCGATTTTTCTAGTATCTAATATATACTTATTGAACACTTGAAATGTGAATCCTGCAACTGAGAAACCGAATTTTATTTTATTTTAAATAATTTTAAAAACTCCATGTCTATTGGCTACCATATTAAAGAGTACAGTTTTACAGTAAGCCTCTTAACACCAATTTCTAAAGAAGTTACTTTCAACTTATGCTTTCCTTGTTCTAAGATTAGTCAGCAAATATAAAGCTGAAACCAAGGAGGAGAAAAATGTTTGAATTACTCGAAAAAATAACAAATATTTTAGGAAATAAAAAATTTTACTATGCTTGTGAAAATCAGATATGTGGGGGATAGAATTTAAGGAAATAAAGAGTCAGATTATAAAATCTGCAAGACTTTTAGGGTAGTCTCATTCAACTCCTTAAAACTGTCTACCTTATTTAACTCTAGCATACTCTCTGAAAGAAGAGTACACAAATAACTAATATGTGCTTAGGACATTAACTAATGGATTTTCTTTGAAAAGGTAAAATAACTAATTGGCTACATCAATAAGGTTTCTAAAACAAGTTAAACTGTATCAATTTTATTCACTCAAAACTACATATAACTAAAGTATCTAAATTATTTTCAAGAACTCTATTTTAGCAATATTTTCACTTTTAAAAATATGATGAAAACTAATGCATGTGAACATTCAATTTTATATATTTCAAAAAATCATACTTGTTTTTGCTAATAAAAATTAACAGTTTACATTAGACTCAATTTTATAATTTTAAAGTTAAAAATACTGACAAAAGCAAGCTAAATACTGTGTTTCTTACATACCTGGACCCTTAGCAGGAGGTGGTGGTTTCTTTGGTTTCTGTCAAAATAATAATGGTGAATTGGTGACTGGTTACATAACAAATATCAACATTTAAAATAAATTCTCACTGTCAATAATTTAAATTATATGAATCTCTCTTCTTATTCCATCCTTGGCCAAAGTTATAAAATGCTAAGATCCTAACTGTTCCAGAATCAAAGACAAAAATTTTATTTCACTACCACAAAAAGCCTATTCAGTCAACTATTTCAAAAATTATCAGTGCATTAGACAAACCTTAAATATGTTGGCGGGGGGGAGGAGAGAGAACAAAGAAAGACTTCAGATACCTAAGCTTCCACAGAGTAAATATCCAATAATTTACTTAACTCAATGACAGACAGCAAAGGTAATTTTTCAGTATGGGGGGAGAACATGGGACAGGGATACAGTATAGAAATGAAACACGATTTTGCTTTACAATAACTCAAATAACTTCAACCTGAATGCAGAAATCTGAAACTTCTTCATAAAAATTATTCAATAATAACACAAAAAACTTGTTTTTAAAAGAATATTGGCAGAACATTCTTTCAAGTATTATCATCATTGAAAAACAAAAGCTTACTGGAAAGTCTTTATCCAGCTCATTTATCTGAACAGCAAAATTGTCTGGAAATACTCCTTCTTTACCATTAAGTTCACCCTTCCACCAGCCAGTCTCTCCAGTCTCCTAAAAAGCAAAACAGAATAATTAAGATAATAGTCATCTTTTTTTTTTTTTTTTTTTTTTTTTTTGAGTTAGAGTCTCACTCTGTCGCCCAGACTGGAGTGCAGTGGCCGCTTCCGGCCACCGCAGCCTCGACCTGCTGGGCTCCGGCGATCCTTCCGCCTCAGCCTTCCAAGTAGCCAGAATTACAGGCATGCACTACCATGCCCGGCTGATTTTTTGATTTATTGTAGAGATGAGGTCTCGCTGCCCAGGCGGGTCTCGAACCCGCGGGCTCAGGCAATTCACTCACCTCAGCCTCCCAAAGGTGTGGGATTACAGGCTGAGCCACCGAGCCCGGCTATATAATAGTCATCTTTAAACTAGAAAAATATTTAAATCCATTATTTTTACAAGGAAAAAAAACACCTAAATAGATGACTATGTCATCCTAAAAGAAAATATTCCCCATGTATTAATTTTAGCTGTAGATACAAAATAGGGTTTAATTTTTTTTTAAATAGGTCAGTTTTAAAATTCCATTTAGGCCAGGTGTGGTGGCTCATGCTTATAATCCCAGCACTTTGCTGTTTTTTGTTTTTTTAGTTAGAGTCTCACTCAGTCGCCTAGGCTGGGCTGTAGTGGCACACTCATGGTCACCCGTGTCCACCTGCTGGGCTCCAGCGATCCTCCCACCTCAGTCTTCCAAGTAGCTGCAACTACAGCCACGTGCTACCGTGCCCAGCTAATTTTCCTTTTTTTTTTTTTAAATTGTAGAGACAAGGTCTTGCCAAGTTGCCCAGGCTGGTCTCAAACCTGCGGGTTCAGGTAATCCACTTGCCTTGGCCTCCCAAAGTGCTGGGATGACAGGCTGAGACACTGAGCCCAGACAATCCCAGCACTTTGAGCACAGAGATAGGAGTTTGAAACCAACCTGGGTCACATGGCAAGACTTCATCTCTTTAATTTAAAAAAAATAAAATTCAGGCTGGGCATGGTGGTTCACGCCTATAATCCCAGCACTTTGGGTGGCCGAAGTGAGAGGACTGCATGAGTCCAGGAGTTCGAGACCAGCCTAGGCAACTTGGCGAGCCCTCGTCTCTACAATAAGTCAAAAAAACTTGGCTGGGCGTGGTGGCACACGTCTGTGGTTCCATCTACTTGGAAGGCTGAGGTGGAAGGATCACCTGAGCCCAGGAGGTCAAGGCTGTGGTGGCTGTGAGTGTGCCACTGCACTCCAGCCTAGGCAACAGAATGAGACCCCAATTTGGAAAAAAAAAAATCAACATATAAGATTAAAAAGTTCTCAGGGGAAGAGGAGAAAGAAAAAAAGAAAGTGGGAAAGAGAAGAAGACAGAGAGAGGAAAAAAAATATATATATCCAAACCAAAATTTTCCTTAGCATTCTTAACACTTTATATACTAAATCTTAATCTCATTATTTAGTTGCTTTAAAAATTAATAAGAGCTTCTAAGTTTCTTTCAAAGACTCACCCTTACATGAAAAAGTAGGTTAATCAGTCCAAATTACACAAATATTAAAAATTAGATACATTTATAAAATTCCTGCTAAATGAGTAAATTTTAGCTGCTCTTGTCACAGGAACAAAAAAATGGATAACTATGTGAGATGATGGATATGTTAATTTGCTTCACTATAACCTTTATACTATCTATATGTATCCTATAACATCATGCAATATACTTTAAGCATATACAAAAATACTTATTTTTTTTAAAATTACATATACTAAGCCATCTGATAATAAAATCAATTTTAAATAATGGGAAAAAATTATTTTGCAGGGTAACAGCAAAACCAAAACATTTATATTTTAGATAGTTATGAATAAAATTCTGTCCACACCCAAATACTTAAGTTTTCTCTTTATTTTGCTTTAGAATTCATCTAAGTTATAAAATCAGTTCATTCTTTGAAACAGCTACATCATTTTCCATAGTTAAGAGTCTCATGCATACTGATGAACAGCTTGTTTCCCTATTTTTCTTCTCCTTCTGTTACAAACAAAGCTCCACAAATAGATAGATAGGAGGAAGAAAATGGAATGAGGTGAAATAGAAGTAAAGATAAATTCCTGGAAAGTTGGGGTTAATAAAGAAAATTAAAAACAATATGATAGATAAAAATAATTCCCAACATGCCAACTGTAACAAATATAGACAATAAATTTAGCTCAACAAAATAACTTTCTAACCATTTCTTGGTGCCGTGTTCTCAGGATCCAGAAACCAACAAGACAAAGTCCCAGCTCTTCTAGAATTTACATTCTAGGGTGAATGTAAGAATTTTGAGAAATAAATTACACAATTCACTGAAAAACTGAAAAATAACTTACCTTACTTAACAAATGGATTATCTCTCCCTCCTTAAAACTAAGTTCATCTTCATTAGTACCTTCATAGGCAAATAATGTTCTACAATATTCCTTAGCTGAAATAAAGAATGTAAATGTGATTTATACAAATCGATTTATTCAAAGACTTTTTTTGTACAATGTACACTAAAAGTTAACTCATCTTTAACTCATCTTTAAATCTTAAGTTAAAACATAGTTAATTCTGTATGTAAAGTAACAATTTCATTAATCATTCATTCAAATATTTACTAAGTGCCTGCTATGTTCCAGGCCCGGTTCTAATTGCAAGGGGATACATAAATGAAAAAAGCATACCAAAATCCTTGATCTCATGGTACTTACATCTAGTCAAATTTAATATTCTGATCTAGTACAGTGTGATGAATGCCTTCAACAAGTTTAATAAGACATGTATGTTTCTATTACTTCCAATATGCAAGTTTTATTCAAAAACTTACCTTTAATTTTACCTTCAGAGTCTGTTTTTGTCAACTCTACACTCTGAGTTTTGGATCCTAGTGACTGTATGATTAAAGGCTAGAATAAAAAATGATGGCATCAACTATTTTAAATTAGAATAAAGGTAACATTGTTAAACAAAGCTTCCATTTAGTTATCCAACTTTCCCTAGGTGTACTTATAGCTAAGTTAGTAATGTGACTCAGCAATTAAAAAAAGGTAAAGATCTCAAAGTTCTTTAAGTGATAGCTCAGAACTACTAATTTTTAAAACTCTTTGTCTTAATGATAATAAACATACTGATACCCATAATAATTAATGATTTAATTTTACAATCTCTAAAATAAAAACAGTAGCATTTGAGAATTTACTTTGCACCAATCCCTAAGCTAAACACTTTATATGCATTATAACTTAATACTCATAACTATCTGCATAAAGTGGGCACTGTTATTCACTCCTTTTATAGATAAAAAAGCAGTTAAGTAATTTCCTTGCAGTAACAGAAATTATTGTTATCCCTAGGTTCCAGTAGAGGAGACCATATTTAAGCCCAGAAAGTCTGACTCCAGAAAGTGAACTGTTAGCAGCACTAAACTTTACCTTAAAATGAAATAGAGTAGAAAATAAAACTCTCTATATGTCAATTCTATCTGAATGAGAACTATTAAGCTAATGTTACGACACTTGTAACTACAGTCTACTAGACATATGTCCATGTAATAGACTAAAGAAAGTCCTTTACAATCTTATATTAGTGTTTCCTTGCATTCTCTGCCCCAAAACAACAGTACATTTGATCTTAGATATCATTAATTAAAAATCAACATATTCTGCTAGCATACCTAACACCGTTTTCTGTTTATCTTCTAAAATACTTAAATATCTCCCAGTTCTATCCACTGTATCTTCCAATCTGGTGTCACCTACAAACACAGTAAATGTGCTCTCTACTTAATCAATTTCTAGATCAGTGATCAAAGCAAGCCTCAAATGGCCATCTTATAACAGAAACCCTGAGACTACTCTCACTAATAACAACTCTGAAGAATGGACATTATCAATGACTAGAAGATAAATATAATCATTAATCAAAGTTATTCAGTGTAAATATAAGCTTTAGAGTTGGAAAAAGCATAAGCTCATCTTTCTAATTTCTATCATAATCCAAGAATTGCTTTTCTAACATTCCTAGCTAATATATAGCTATAGAGCACCATTTCAAAAACCACGAGAATTCCTTTAAAACCTTCAAATCTAAGAATCAGTCAGACTGCATAATACTAATGCCAGGCAGTCTCAGAACGAGGAGTTTAGGGAAGAAAGTGGAAGTTCTCTCTCCTGAACCAAGTCCTCACTATTACATGAGAAAATGAGTAGCAAGCTGGGAAAGGTAAAAATACACTGAAACCATCTACCTTAGGAGGAAACTTAAGACTCTATTCCACTATTCAAAACATCATCTTATAAATGAATCGTAGCTGAACTAAACAAATAAATACTTAAATATTTTAAGTGCTTAAGAGTTAAAGAGATACAAATGAGAAATATAGAAGAAACTATGTCCTGAAAGTCAAGAGAAAAGCTTATCTGAAGTAAATACTCAATGTGAATCTCCAAGGGACTGATACCAGGAACAATTTTGAAAAAATATTCTAAAAATTTTAGCTATTTTACTACCAAAATAAAAGCTTAAGGTTATATCTTAATGCCTCTTATCACACCTTATAATTCATAGTTTGTTTTGTTTTATTTCATGCTAGTAAAATGCTAATGAAAAATAAAATTCAACCGGGTTGTGGCTCAGCCTGTAATCCGTGCCTTTGGGAGGCTGAGGTGAGTAGACTGTCTGAGCCCACAGGTTCGAGACCCGCCTGGGCAGCGAGACCTCATCTCTACAATAAATCAAAAAATCAGCCGGGCATGGTAGTGCATGCCTGTAATTCTGGCTACCTAGAAGGCTGAGGCGGAAGGATCGGCAGACGGGTTGAGGCTGCGGTGGCTGGGAGCAGCCACTGCACTCCAGTCTGGGTGACAGAGTGAGACCCCAACTCAAAAAAATAAATAAATAAAATAAAATAAAATTCTTATATTCAAAAAGAAAAAACAGTAAAATTTACCATTGTTGACAATTCAAAGAAAAGTCAAACAGTGTCTCAGTAACTTAATATCTCAGTGTGAATTCATTTAAAAATAACCCATTTTTAGCTCCACTTCAAATTAAAAGAAAAAATATAAATTTTACCTTAGAAAGCCAAAAAAAAAACACCCCTCTTTCTAATTTTTATTTACAATCTGGTAACTAAAATAACTAAAGCATCTACTCAGAAAAGTTTGCATTAAAATTTATCAAAAAACAAACATTCTAATTTTATAAGATTCAAACAGTCTCTCACAGTCTTTGCATTCATAACCAAATGATTAGAAATCTCAAAAGAATACACATAACAGAGTTGCAAATTTTTACATTTTAAAAACTGAACAAGTGGAGTTAATCTAAGTTAAATTCATCATTACCACCTTTTCTGTTTTTTTCTCTTCTGTTTCACTACTGGATGTTCTTGTCTTAAGTTTCACAGAACCTTCTTTAAAAATATCTCCAAAACCAATTCCTCGAATTTTCTTTGGCTGTGTAACTGATCCAGGTGCAGTGTCGCTCCCATTCCCCGGAGAGGGTAAAGGTGAAGTAGGCCCAGTCAAAATAGTTTCTGAAAGAATAATTTGTTTTTGAAGAATGACACCTAGGATCAAAAAAATCTTGACATCCCCTTCCATAATGTCCACATTCTATAAACATCCTAATATAAAACAGAATAGGCCGGGTGCTGTAGCTTAAGCCTGTAATCCCAGCACTTTGGAAGGACGAGTTGAGGGGATTACCTGAACCCCGGGTTCCAGAACAGCTTGGGCAACTAGGCAAGACCTCATCTCTACAATTAATTAAAAAAAAAAAAAAAATTAGCCGGGCATGGTAGCATGCACTGTAGTTCCGGCTACTTGGGAGGCTAAGGCAGAAAGATCGCCTGAACCCAGCAGATTGACGCTGGGGTGGTAGTGACATGCCATTGCACGCCAGTCTGGGTGACGGAGTGAGACTCCAACTCAAAAAAACAAAAACAAAAAAACAGTAGAATAAAAACAAGTTAAATGATCAAGTATTGAAATATCCAAAATAGTAAGATGCAAGTCATACTGACTTTTTTGTTGCTATCCAAAACAATAACAATTTTAGGTAAATTTAATTAGTAAAATACTAATTAAGAAATCCACAAATTCTGGCTTAAGTAAAAGAAGGATTAAGCTGCTTTAAATTCATTAAATTTAATGGGGAAGATTATGTATAGGAGGTTTAAGAGCAGAAAAAAAGGCAGGGATTCGATTCTGACCTTCTTCAAGTTTAAGATGCCTATTAGACATCTACATGGAGATTGTGAAACAGGCTTAATATACAGAGAAGATATAAAAAAGGGTGGAAGATGTCAGTGTACACTGTCATTGGCTTTATATATAGGGGAAAAATTGTAAACAAGCTCCTATTTAGCAAATACATGGAATCTGAATGCTGACAAAGACACTTTAAGAAAGGTTACGTATATATGACAAAATGAAAAAAGGAACATCTCATTATAATAACTGAAACATAACACTTTCCAAGAGATGCAATGTTTTCCCAGACTGAATACTAAAATAAATTTATCTTGGAACTTTATATAGAGACCACTAAGTAACAAAACAGATTATGTTTTTATTATATTCCTACAGAAAATATAACAGTGGCTTTCTTAAAACTTTTATTCTACAGTTCTTCAATGAAAACTGAGGAACTAAAAATAAGTTACCAGTAATATTCCCATCTATTATTTGGAATCAGAACTATCTTCTTAGAAGTATTAGAGTTTAACTACACCAAGATCATCATCCCATTTATATCAGAGGAGGTTGAAGAGGAGAAAGGGGAAGAAAGAAAGGGGGGGGGGAGAGGAATCTTAATTAAAATTTAAAGGAGTGTAAGAAGAAACTATGTAAAATAATCAAATACAGTGGATATGATATTCCAATGCTGTTAAGCTAAAAATAACATTTGTAATGAATAATTCACTAATTTTCATAATAGCTACTAGAAAAAATTATTTTACGGACTGAAAAGACTATCAAAACACCAATTAAGGACAGAGGCTGTTACTACTTCATTAGGACACAGGAAAAGTAGATAGCAATTCTTTAAGTAATAATGCATAGGATCAACTCAAAACTTAAAGAACTATGTACTTTTATCACTAAAATTTTAAGTAGTCACTCCTTATAAAACACTCACTTCCTGACATTCACATCAATATGCAGAAACTTTCTGACTAAAAATTAGAGTTGGAAAGAAAAAAGGGGGAGAATTATAGTGTACTTCAACCTCTAACTTTCCACCCCGTAATCATAAAGCTCCACATTTAGACTGCACTGTCATTGTAAAAGGGTTAAGCCAAAAAAAGTATATTTCTAACAAATATAATTCTACAAAGTTACTAAAACTCATATAGAGCAGAGCAGCACAAGAAAATGCCCAAAGTATTTATAACTATAATAGTATTGAACTAAACCCAAACATAAATTAGTTCTTTTGCACTGGTAGTCCCACATGGAGTTTAAACTTTGTAGGTATGTAAAGGACTTACTTTTACATGGCATCATGAAGATCATTTCACTCATAAACTTTAATTTACACTAAAACTTAATGTTAAAAGTATGTATCAGAAGATCCAATACCTTGTGAACCATAAGAAATACCAATGTGCCATCAGAAGTAACATAGAAGACAATTTTCTAAGTAATAAATGCCTTACTAAATCTAATACAGGTGATTTTGGTACCAATATTTGTTCTCTAACTTTTTCATACATCCTTAACCATAAGTTCTGACTTCAGAAATGATATCAAGTATTCTCAACAAATGTAACATTAAATAGCGGAAGTATATCTATTTGGTATGATTCCTTCTCCTTTTATTCCTATCTTAATTATTTTTCTGTCAGTGGAATCAGCATCCATACCATAAGAAAACTGAATTCAACGTCCTCTAACCCCACCTCACTCTATCCCAATAATAAAAATTATTCTGCTTAATACTTATCATATCACTATTCAAAACATAATTACCTCTACATTTAAAAGCACGGGAATTAAAGGAAAGGGGTAAGAAATAAGAATGAGGTAGTGTGGCAGAAAAAAACTAGTACCTATACTGTGCTTCAAAATTTGCCAAGCACTACATATAAGTTCACTACATTATACCATCTAAAAAGTGGAGGTATGCTTTACATGAGGTAGGCAATTCTGTCTTCAAAAGACACCTAGAGAGCAGGTGGCCAAAGAGAAGGCAAGAGGATTCAATTATTTGTTCAGTTTCAACTATGTAGAGCAGACCCTTAGAAAAACTTAGAATCTAAAAAAATTCACTGCTAAGTTAGAAAGAAAACATACACTGGAAGAATACTTAAAAATGGGAGGCAACTGGGCATCCCTAGTCACACTAAATAGCTGTGAAGGTCATGCTCTTTCCACTAGTTTGTACTTATTAGGGACCTGATAAGTAAGAGTACATCTGGGTTCCTTCAAAAGGCTAATAAACTTTAAAGAAAAGGATTCTCAAAAAGTGATCTAGAGTAGTATATATTGTAGAGTGTAATATTGTTCACAAATGTTTGTTACTCCTCCCTGCTACACTTAGGAATGGCCATAATGGCCCAATACAATGTTAGTGGAAATGACATGTGTCAATTTTGGACAAAAGCTTTATTTCTAATGTTTCCCGGAACATTTCTGAGAAAATGAAAATTTGCAAATTAAACAAAACAAAGTGTCAAACAAAGTATTACATTTAGAAACTTTCTTTCCCCAATACTTCCTAAACCTATGGACCATAACTCAGATAATTTTACTCTATGATCTAAATACAGTTAGTTCACATTTGTCTTACTCTCTATAAATGTGGCCCGTACACACCTGGACTACATAAGGGATTCTGTACTCTCTCAAAACCAAAATAGAAGTTAGTACACAGAAGGATTAAGAAACATTCCCTTGTTAAAATGGCCTCTGCTTCTTCCTTAGGTCATATATTTTATTCTAAAAATTACAGCAGTTAAAACTATTCAAACTTATACCTTTACTTTATTGCTTATTAATTATTACTATAATTAACCCCTAAAACCTATATCTGAAAAATTGCTGTTATTTATAGTTAACTGGCAATTTTTCCTCAAAATCTCATTCATTTGTCCTAGCTCTCATTACAAGACTTGCTATACACTGTCTACTTTCTAGAGCAATTAGCAGTATTTTATGACTGTAAAGTAACACATTTTCTCCTGTGACATTCTAAAATTCCAAGAGAAAGCCTACATCAATCTTTTAGAAACTAAACTTACATTGTTTTTTCTATATCTATACAACCTACTAATAATACCAAAAATTATGATATTGCTTTTTAAGCATTCAGTCATTCAAGCCCAACATTAGACTGAAAAGCAAATGGACACAGGTAAAATAATTGTGGCCTGCAATGTACAGATAAGTAAAACTCATAAGAAAAATATAAATTCCCATAGAAGTAAAGCAAACTCAATTACTCAGCATTTCTATGGCTGGTGGACTTAGAAATAAAATCACTAGAGTCTAGAATGCATGTATTCTGCGGTATTAAAATGGAATTAAATATACCAGTAGAGATAGACAGACAGATGAATGATAGGTAAAGAGATATGGACAAGCCTGGCACGGTGGTTCATGACTGTAATCCCAGCACTTTGGGAGGCCTAGGAGAGAGAACTGCCTTAGTCCAGGGGTTCGAGACCAGCCTGGGCAACTTGGCAAGACGTCATTTCTAATAAAAAATTAGCCAGCATGGTTGTGTGTGCCTGTGGTTCCAGCTACTTGGAAGGCTTAGGCAGAAGGATTGCCTGAGTCTAGTAGGTCAATACTGCGGAAGATATAAGCTGTATCACTGCACTCCAGCCTGGGTGGCAGAGTGAGACTCCTATTCAAAAAAAGAGGGAAAGATACAAACAGAGGGAGGTGTGTGTCTGTGTGTGTGTGTGTGTGTGTGTGTGTGTGTGTGTGTGTGTGTAAGCATTTTCTAGCTTGTCCACTAAGAAGGCTTAGAGATACCAGTAGAGGTAGACAGGCAGACAGATGAATGATAAGTAAAGATGAATGATGAGTGGGGATGTGCCTATGTGTGTATGCATTTTCCAGCTTATTATAAAGACATGGATGCAATATCATCCCCAGCAGTTATGAATATATCTTTACCCAAATCTTGATGACCAAACACTATTCCTCTCTCAAAAAAAAAAAGTTTGACCATGCCTAGATAATTATAGCTGATTCCAGGATTGAGTTAGGGAAAATTCAAGATAAGACTAGAATATATTGAATCACAAGGTAACAAAAGTCCACAAAAAATGATGGAGAGATGTCAAAAGGACATAGCAATACAAACCTACCCATAACGACAAAAAAGCAGAGCTAAAAGCAAAATAAAGAAATGGACTGCAAAAAGCATGAGCATTATTTTGGGGGTGATGGAAGTGTTCTGTACATTTATTTATTTATTTTTTTGAGTTGGAGTCTCACTCTGTCACCCAGACTGGAGTACAGTGGCACGCTCCCGGCCACCACAGCCTTGACCTGCTGGGCTCTGGCGATCCTTCCGCCTCAGCCTTCCAAGTAGCTGGAACTACAGGCACGCGCTACCACGCCCGGCTAATTTTTTGATTTATCGTAGAGATGAGGTCTCGCCAAGTTGCCCAGGCGAGTCTCGAACCCGTGGGCTCAGGCAATCCACTCACCTCAGTCTCCCAAAGTGTGGGATTACAGGCTGAGCCACAGAGCCCAGCTTGTACATTTATTATGGCAGTGGTCTTCATGAATGTATATATCTCTCAAACTCATTACATTTTATGTTTTAAAGGTACACAGCTTACTGTTTGTAAATTACATCCCCACCAAAGTTAATTTCTTAAAAAGTCACAGAAGCTAACTTAAAGGAGCTCCTACTGGGCTAAAATGAGGCTTTCAAAATAAGTAAAACTAGTAATAGACTAATACTTAGTGAATGAAACAGAACTCACTGATGAGTCTAAACTGATAAATATATTGTAGAAAAAGTTGTTCTTCTTTAGAGCAAAATGTCAAGTAATAAACACCAAAGGGATGATGCTGTCAGAGAAATCATTTGTGGCAACCATCATAGTAATAACTAACTCAGGCAAAATTTATCCATGTTGCTAAAACTGCTGAGTGAAAGTTTGATGAGGAATAGCATATTTATACAGTTTCAAAGTATTTCCACACAAAAATGCTTATCAATTGCAAGGAGAAAACAGTAAACTTACAGTGGCAGAATAGCTTTAACTAAATTTGTGATTAAATTTTAATCAAATTTAACATCAAATAAAAAGACATGGACATTATGTACCTCTGGATGCAATGCAATGAGACATCATCATCCTGTAGTTCTGTCAATAAAATATAACCAGAATCTAATCATGAGGAATCACAAAAAAATCCAAGCTGGGGGCCATTCTTCAAAACAACTGCCCTAAGGCTTCACAAATATCAATGTCAAGAAAAAACAGAGAAAGGCTATGAAACTATTCTAGATTTAGGAAACATGTCTCTGAGTACAAAGGGTTAAATGTCTTGACTTTGATAATTGTGCTGTAGTTACATAAGAAACTATCTTTATTCTTAGGAAATACTTAGGAAATACACTGAAATACTAAAGAGTAAAGATAAAGATAGATGAACATACAGACAAAATGAATGATAAAATTACAGCAAACAAGGCAAAATGTTAACAACTGCTGTAATTTTTCTCCAAGATAAGAAAAAAGTTTCAAAATAAATCAATGTGCTGGAGTTAGAAAGATGGACCAACAGATGAAAACTAGTGTGGGAAAGTACAAAGAACAGGATCCAAAAGCCCAAATTCTTAGAAGTCTAATCTTCTAAGAAAAATATGTATCTAAAAAATATGTAGGCTGTGCTTGATAGCTCAGCCTGTAATCTCAGCACTTTGGGAGGTCAAGGCAAGTGGATTGCCTGAGCCCGAGGGTTCAAGACCAGCCTAGGCAACTTGGTGACACCCCATCTCTACAATAAATAAAAAATTAGCCAGGCATGATAGTGCACACCTATAGTTCCGACTGCTTGGAAAGCTGAGGTAGAAGGATCGCTAGAGTCTAGCAAGTTGATGCTGGGGTGGCCATGAGTGTGCCACTGTACTCCACCCTGGGTGATGGAGTGAGAATCCAACTCAAAAAAAAAAAAACAAAAGCAAAGTAAATCATAATTTAAGTCTTAGGTTTCTCTGCTATAAAAGGAGTTGTACTAGGACTGTCAAGCTCTCTAAGGAGATGATCGTGAGCTTGCTCTATATCTCATGCTTTTTTCTACCATTGCAAAAGCCTCCTTTTTCTCCAGGCTCAAAACATTCTTAACAAGTAGAGGGAGAAAAATTGCGTGAATTATTCATGTGCTGGCAAACTATAATTATGGATGAAGACAAAAGTTTCAGGGAGCTTTCTTAATAAAGTCTAAAACGATAGAAATCAAAAACACAGAACTTTGGGAGACCAGGTGGGAAGATTGCTTGAGCCTAGGAGTTCAAGAACAGTCTGGGTAACCTAGTGAGATCTCATCTTTACAAAAATGCATGCATACATACACACATACATATATACATAAATAAGCCAGTCAGGGACAGTGGTGCAGGGATGAGGGGGGGAATACACATCATTAAGGATATCTGATCTCAAACCAGGCAAAGTGGGGACCAAAGAGAGGCCCAAACTTTACCTCTATGATGTCCACTTGTATATCTAATCCTGAATTGTATCCCACATCATTAAATAAATTTTTTTAAAAATCTACCAATCCCTGCATTAACGCTTATAAATGTCAAGTCCTCATTTTTAAAAAATTGTTCCCTAAATCCTACAGTAATTCTTAAAAGTAATGAAATTTAAATCTAGCTCTGGGATAAAATTTTCTCAGTCATACTCTTTAATGGTGAGGAAATTAAGATGAATTTGTGGATAAGTATACAAATAATGAGTATCACAAATAACTAAATGACATTTGGCTGCACAGAATAAACAAAATCTTTTATGTGAATATAGAAAACAAGAAAAATAAGATTATTTTTAATTTCTTAAATATGTAAAGTATTAGACAGGCCAACTGCAAATTCAGCATATCAAAAGTATATATAAATATACCTCAATAAGAAGAAATCAGATAGCATAAGTAGTGTCATTTTATAATCAAGATATCAAAGATCTACTTAGGGTAAAACCAGACATCAGAGAAAGAAAAATACTAAATTATCTGATTAAATATTTAGTTCACTTTGGGTCTCCACCATAATCTGCTTTTTAAAGTAGACTAACTGAAGCTGACTAGAAGTTCAAAAGAAAGAAAGAACAGAGTTTCAAAAAATAAAAAATAAACACTAGATCACATATAAAATGTATTTAAATCTATTCAAAAATTTTTAAAACAGTCTACCTGAATCCTCCTGGGCTTCATGAGTTTCACCATCATCAGTTACCTCTAATTCTTTCACAAAATTTGAGGGAAACAGTCCCAACTTGTTGTGCAGGGTTCCACTCCACCAGCCTTCTTCTACCTGAAAGAGGTCACAACTCAAAAATAATAAAAATTTATTTTAAGGGAAAACTTTCACCCTGTGGGAAAATTATGCTGCAGAAGCAAATCAACACAAAGTTAGTAATACAAAATAATCCCTTTAAAACTTAAGAGAACACAATAAGGAACTATATATTTTAAGTAGATTAAATCTAAGTGGATTAATCATATATAAATAGCACTTTGCAATATTTACAATGAAAACTAATCAATTGTAACCTATGCAATAAGTACTTTTCATGAAAGAATCAGATAACCAAGTACAATGCGATAACAGGAAGAAGGACATAACTCTTCTTCTAGAATGTCACTCTTATAAACACTACTGAGCCTTGATTTGTATATTGCTTAAGTTATTTGGAAATTTTTGATTTGGAAAGTTTGATCACTGTAAGAATACAACCTCCTAAATGGCACAGAAAATTGCTAAACCTTTTATTTAAATAGTGACTCTCAACAAAAGTATGAAAAAGAATTGCTTAATTTTAAAAATACAGATATTGGACCTTACTAAATACCTCACTCCAATCAAAAGTATCATCATGAATGAAAGTCTTTAGAAAAACACTTACAATCACTAAAACAAGGTTACTAAATTTCCCATGAAGTTATTTAACAAAAGTTTAATAACTGTTTTAAAACTTATAGCTTCTGCTAAGAATGCTAGGGAGCTTTAACACATAAAAACAATTTTTAAAAGAATAAACTATTCACTGCCAATATTTACTTAGCAGCAATGCATACAATATCATTGCTGGAAAATCTTTTTCCCATTTAAAATGTTTTAATGTCTTTCATATCATCATAATCGCAAGGCAAACTTTTAATAAGTTATCCATCTAACAGACACACTATATGTAAGCCATGGTGTCAACTACCAGGGAAGGATTCAAACTCGCATATGAGAAATCTGTGTCCTTGAACAGTCTAAAGAAAAAAAAATCAAACAATAAGCACAAAGCAATAATACAATGTAAGAGGTGCTACAACAAAAGTCTGAACAAATGCCATGGGAGCACACAGAAAGAGCTTAAAAGAATCCCAATACACTCCCCTAAAAGGAAATGACAAAAAACAAAACAACAACAAAAAAAACTGATATTAAAGACTGAATAAGAGTTTTCCAGGCAAAACACATGTGAAAAATATAACTACTTAAAAAATAAATGATTTATTTATGGAAGGTATAGCTGAAATACAAAGTGGCTAGGATACAACCTGTTTGAGGGAGGAAGGGAAGGCAGTAAGCGTGAAGAGTTCAGAATTTTTAGCACCAAAGGATCAGCAGTGATTCAAACCAGGTGTGATGGGGATAAGTAGGCCAAACTGGAACAGATACAACAAAGAAAGAAACAACGGCAGACTATTATCTATACTTGAAACCCTAAGTGGCAGCAGCTGGGTAGTTAATGTTACTTAATTAAGGAATTCTTAGGAAGCAGAGTAGTATAATGGTAAAGACTCAAAAACAGACTGCATGGCTTCAAATTCAGGCTCCTCCATGTGCCAGGCATATGAACTAAGGCAAAGATCATGCAACATGATCTTCCATCCCTCAAATATGATCTTGAAACTCCTCCACCAAGAAGTGGTGGTCTTTGTTCCCTACCCCTTCGATCTTGATGGCTTATGATTCACTTGCAATGAACAGAAGATAGTAAAAATAACACTTCCGTTTTCAAGGCAAGACTGTAAAAGGAAATAAAGCTAACACCAGCCATGTCTGCTGAAATGCTCAAACACTTAAGAGCCACAAACTACCATGTAACAAGTCTGACTACCTTGAGACCCCCATATTGTTAAGAAAGTCAGGCCAAATGAAGAGGCTACATAATGGCTTCTCCAACCAGCAGTTATAGTCTTCAAGGCTTCTAGGCCCCATGCAAGTGAGTGAAAGAGACTTCCTATGAGTTCACCAGTTCCCAGCTTTAAACCTTTCCAGTTGAGGACACCAAACATTATAGAACAAGCCATCCCTGCTGTGTCCTATCTGAATTCTTGACTCACAACCTACAAGCATAATAAGACAGTTATTCTTTGCCAATAAATTTGGGATGGCTGGTATGCAACAACATTAACTAGAACAGTCAATCACTTATCTTCTGTGACTCAATCTTTTCTGATATAAAACGGGGATAAAAATTCCTATCTTGTTAGGTTGTTTATATTTAAAGGAAATAATGTGAAACACTTAGCATAGTCCTTCCAACATAATACACACTCAAGAAATGTTAACTATTATTACTGACACCAGGTGGAAATTAAATAGGATCGCCTTTTGTATAAATACACTGTAAGTGTACACAAACATAAACATTAGTGATAAATTACATTATGTGGTGTAAACCCTGCTACGGTGTATCATGACAAAAATATACTTTGAAATTGGGACCTCCGGTTGTCAAATAAAACTTTAATACCCCTTCAATGATAAAAAGCAGAGATGTGAAAAGATATTTTAAAAATATTTTAAAATCTTATTGTAAGATATTAAAATGTGGAAAAATATTTGTGATTAATAGCTGAGTGTGATAATTAAAACAAAGTAAAGCTTTTAAAAAGATTCTGGCCAGGTGCAGTGGCTCATATCTATAATCCCAGTACCTTAGGAGGCCAAGATAGGATGACTGCTTGAGCCAGGAGTTCCAGACCAGCCTAAGCAATACAGCAAGACTTCATCTCTACAAAAAACTTTAAAAACTAGCTGGGCATGATGGGGCATACTTGTAATCCCAGCTACTTGGGAGCTTGAGGATGGAAGCACACTTAAGCCCAGGAGGTTGAGACTGCAGTAAGCTTTAATCATGCCACTGCACTCCAGCCTGGGCGATAAGATGAGACTCTGTCTCCTAAAACAAAAAAAAAAAAAAAAAAGATTCTGCTTTGTATTTGTAAGGTAAAATTACTTCTATTTCACTGCTTTGTGCCTACAGTAAATTCAAAATCAAAGTATTTTTCTAAAATCCAGAGCATCGACTACAATTCTGCTTTATCTCTAGCACATATTTTCCTTACCTCTTCATTAATATCAATAATATCTCCCACTTTCAGCTCCAGTTCATCTTCATTTTGTGGAATGTACTCAAAAAGAACTTTACACTGACGCTTCTTGATCTCTAAAGGAAATAACACGACAAAAAAAATTAGGTTAGAAAAGATCACTTTTTAAAACAGTGTCTTTATTTACATAGACAAGTCCCCCAGGCCAGTAATTTTCAGACTATTTCCTAATCAAAGTCTAGGAATATTATTTAAAACATATTACTTATAAGACAATCTGTGGTAAAGAGGCAAAATGTAAAAATCTAAAATGTATTTTGCCTTCTTTAATTACTCTAATCCTCAGACAGAGGCTCAGCCTGTAATCCCACGCCTCTGGGAGGCTGAGGTGAGTGGACTGCCTGAGCCCGTGGGTTCGAGACCCACCTGGGGAACTTGGCAAGACCTCATCTCTACAATAAATCAAAAAAATTACCAGGCGTGGTAGCATGCGCCTGTAGTTCCAGCTACTTGGAAGGCTGAGACAGAAGGATCGCCGGAGCCTAGCAAGTCGAAGCTGCGGTGGCTGGGAGTGGCCACTGCACTCCAGTCTGGGCGACAGAGTGAGACTCCAACTCAAAAAAAAAAAAAAAGCAAAAATCACATCAATGAAGATAAAAATGACTTTATTTTAGCTTTTCAAACAAGGTTCATTTACTCAGATATGATCATTTATAACCATTCTGGCTTGTGTTCTCAATCTTCTTCAAACTTCAAGAATTGAGGCCGGGCTCGGTGGCTCAGCCTATAATCCCAGCACTTTGGAAGGCCGAGATGAGAGGATTGCCTGAGCCCACGAGTTCGAGACCAGCCCAGGCAACTTGGTGAGACCTCATCTCTACAATAATTAAAAAATAAGCCAGGCGTGGTAGCGTGCACCTGTAGTTCTGGCTACTTGAAAGGCTGAGACGGAAGGATCACCAGATCCCAGCAGGTCAACACTGGGGTGGCCATTAATGTGCCACTGCACTCCAGCCTGGGTGACAGAGTGAGACTCCAAATCAATTAAAAACAAAAAAAAGAGAGAGAGAGAATTCAGATTCACTCCCATTTTTAAAACTTAATCGTTAATTAGCAATGGGTAAGATGACCACAGACAGAGTTGATTACTTCTTGCGTTTCAAAATGTGTTCCTCAGACCAGGGGCAATACATCACCTGGAAGTCTGTCAGAAAAGTAGTACCTCAGTTTCCACCCTAGACTTACTTGTTCCGGACTGAATAACAAGTCCCTTCAAAATTCATATATTGAAACCCCCAACCCCTAATCCCCAATGTGTATTTGGCAACAGGGCCTTTGGGTAGGTAAATTTGGTTAAATGAAGTCATAAGAATAAGGGCCCTAATCAAATAGGACTGGAATCCTTATAAAGAAGAAAGAGACATCAACTCACCACCACCTTCCGTACAACCCTCCAATAGAGAGGAAAGACCATGCAAGAAAAGCAGGGAGAGGGGAAAAGAGACATCCAGAAACCAACCCCGAGAGCCCCTTGACCTTGGACTTTTATGCCTTCATAACTGTAAAAAAGTAAATTTCTGTTGCTTAAGCCACCAAGTCTGAGTGTTTTGTTATAGCAGCAGATTGAATCAGTCTGCACTTTAACAAGATCTTTAAGTGATTCTTAATCTTGCACTCAATGATCCAGTTATCCCAATCTTCTTTAATTTCTTGAATGGCATACCCTATTCCTTCTAGTGCTTAAATGTACTATTTGTTTTTCCAAGAGACTTTACCTTCATCCATGAAGCCCACCTTGGTTAGTCTTCAACTCATCTTCAGTTCTCAGCTTAGAAAACACTTATTCCCAAATAGTTTTCTGGATTAGGTACTCTCCCTTTAAAGTTTCAGCAGCACTCTGTACTTAACCCCTACTGGCTTCTACCTGTTATTTATAATTCACATTTTTCATTCATTATAGTGACTCATTCTCTTGTGTGTAATCCCACTGTACTCTGTAAGCTAAAGAGAAATGGGTACTGGGTTTGCTAACTGCTCTCTCCCCAGCACCCAGCATAGTGTTTGGTTAATTCTAGGCAACTGTCTTGATTTGTTTGTGCTGCTATAACAAAATACTTGAGACTGGATAATATAAATAGTAGAAATCTGACAGTTCTGGAGGCTGGGATACCCAAGATCAAGGTGCCAACAGGTTTGGTGTCTGGTGAGAGCCCTCTTGCTGTGTTGTTACATGGTTAAAAAGCAAAAAAAGGTCCTAGGGTAGTCCCCTCACTCTTTCATAAGATACTAATCCATTCATGAGGGCAGAGCCTCTGAATCACGGTGGAAATTAAACTCCAACATGATTTTTGAGGAGAACCACCATTCAAATCATAGCAGTATGCATTAAGTATTTTTTAATGAATTGATAAACAAAAATCTAGCCTAACCATATGGCATCAATGCCAACCACTATTATCCCAAGAGTGTCTATACTCCATCAACAGTTTATGACCAACAATCCTAACAGGATGCTTCTTAATAATTTAAATGTACACTTAAAGAACAGAACTTGAAAAAGAAACATGTACATTAAACACTCAGTGACGAAACTTGAATACATAATGAGATAGTAAAATATTTAGTACAAACTATAGATATTGCAAAAATTACTACAGACAGGTTTGAACTGGAGCAGATGTGGAGGGCTTCAAAGAAGAAATAACAGTTACACAACAAAAGATGAACAAGATACAAGAAGGTGGGATACAT
This sequence comes from Cephalopachus bancanus, assembly GCA_027257055.1. Lineage (NCBI taxonomy): Eukaryota > Metazoa > Chordata > Mammalia > Primates > Tarsiidae > Cephalopachus > Cephalopachus bancanus. Next base: position 5,749,210 of record JAPVLO010000012.1, read on the forward strand.
GTGGCAGATGTTATAAAACAAGGAAAAACAGGTTTACCAACAAAATAGGATTTGGTAACACAAGAATTCTAAGGAGAGAAAACAACAAAGGAGAATCCTAAGTAGTAATCTAGAGAAGCAGAATTTCACTGCATCAAATGATGATCATAACTAACATCTCCAATAAACTTTATGCTACAGTAGAAATACCATACTGGATTAGATGTCAGAATACTTGTGTTCTAGTACAACTGTCATTACCTAGTTCTTTCATCAAAATTCTCTAGAAATCAATCTCCTGAGCCATAAAATTAAAAAGTTAAACCAGATAACCACTGAAGTAACTTTAGCTCTGACATTCTGTGAGTCTATGAAGCTGTTTGTCAAGACAAAAAAATAAATCTAACTGAACCCCCAAAACAACAAAAGCATATTACATGCAACCAACAGCATAGAAATCTCAGTGCAAAAGAGACAGGAGTCTCAAAGGGAGCTAGAATTAAGAATCTCCAAGAATACCATTTTGAGTTTTTTCCCCTTCCTAAAGGAACTAATAATTTGTATATTATTTAAGTGTATGTTTTACAATAAAAGAAACCAAAGAAAGTAACCATTGATTTTTTTTTTTAGGGTTCACAGTAAAATTTTTCAAATATCACCTTTCATCAGGTCTCAAGGTAAATTTTTCAGTAATTTAAAGAATGGTAGTTTTATGCATACTGCAAGAAAACTTCTCATCTCTTATAGTATAAATTGATTCCCTAAATACTTTTGCAAGTTGCTACAGTGACCTTGAGAAAATGTGTTCATTTTTTGTTCTTTGTTTTGTTCTATGCATGCCATAGACAAGAGAAAAATGATCTATATTATTGAAAAGAAAAATCTATGTTGCTCAGGGTACTCTAAAAATAAAGTCTTTTCTATCCTTCTGATAATTTTAGGCCTTTAAAAAAATGTGATTTCCTCTACTTAAGTATCAATCCTTTAAAATGGAACTTAATGTGATCAGAATATTCATCAGCCCCACCCTAAGCATATCAATTAACTTGGAGCAACCTAGTTACATTTTAATCAAGAGCTTATCTTTTTCCTCTTACACTAAGCATGGTTTTTTCCTAAACAGTTTGCAGAATTACTTGCATTTTTTTTTCCAAGTTTTCGAAGGAAAGAATCCCACTGGGTTAAAACATCTAAATAGCTATTACCACAAAATGTCAGTCATTTATTTACAATGAAAAAAATTTTTCATATGATTTCATATTTAAACAGTGTTTCACTATCTATACTGAACTCATCCATTAACTTAACTGCCAACACGATTAAGAGAAACTTTGAGATTTTTCATAGTTCAAACTGCACATACAATGTCTACCCATATATACTGGTCAATAAAAGCTAATTTCTACAGTATATTAGTATATCAGAACCCATGCTAAGCACAAAAGAAAAAAAAATGGTAGATGAGCAGAGTTGACAATAAAAAGATGCATGAAATTAAATTCATTTTTTAAAAAACTATAACTAGTATTTTCTTATCATGAGTAATCTATACTTTTTCAGACCTACAAAAAAACTAATGGTAAAAAAAAAAAAAAAAATCCTTAAAAGAAATATGTAAGTAAAACTATTAACAAGGAAGAGAATAAAGAAGTTATAGCAAAGACAGGGACACGTCATGTCTTTTATGTGCCAGCTATTCTATTCTAAGTCCTTAACAAATATCCCTCACATGACAAAGCATAAAAACTTACTCTCTCATTTACCAATGAGAAGAAAGGAACTCGGAAACCAAAGACCATAGAACTAAAATGAGGCAAAACTAAAATTATACTCACTTCTAGTATATTATACCCACTTCTTAGTCTTGTATCTTTCCACTACACCTTGCAGTCTAGTCATACTTGATTCCTTACTGCTTATTTCTGTAGTCTGCCAAAGTCTGCAACTTTACCTGGAATGCTAAACTCCTCAATCTCCATGTGAATGTGTCCTACCTAAAGAAAAGCTTAAATACTCCTTGCTTGACAACCCTAGTACAGAACTGCTCGTTCATCTAAATCATCACTGCACATTATATATGTCCCTCAAATAGTTCTAATATTATAAAACATTAGAATAATGATTACAAATATGCTATAACTACTCAGCATGTTAATAGCTCTGATAGCCTATGAAATGATTATTGCTATCATCCTTACTTTAGAGCAACATCATGTCTGCCCTTGCTAAACAGTGAATTCTGAGTCATGATCCATACTCCACTTTATGTGGCAGATTTAATTGTTTAGACCAATACTATCTCTCATGATTGTAGCACCCACAGATATTATTAAGTCATTTGGCACATAAGAATCAAAAAATTTTAGGAACCTTTTTAAAATGTTTCTATTTCTGAAAAACAAAACTAAATCGTGTGAAATTTCACATTAAGTAAAATTTTGCTCTACAAAAACAAAAAATCCTTAATTTTCAAATATAGGTCATCAAGAACGATTAAGTATTTCATTTGTGAAAAACAGATCTAAATATTCAGATCAATCAAAGCTCTTAAATTGTGAAACCATTTCTCATCGAAGATTATTGTTTTTAAAATCTTTCTATCAAATGTTAAAATAAGAATATACCCCACTCAGAAACTGGGATGTTGAATGTTAAAACTTTAGAAACAGCAGCAAAAGGATCTCTCTTCCACTTTTTGATTTTATTTGGCTCTGAAAAATGTATTTTGGGGTTTTTTTGGGTACATTTAAATTTATTTAACTAGTCAGATTTTTAAAATCAATTCTTTCTCCAATAAGCAAAAAAAAAAAATTAATAATTATAACACTTGGGATAGTAAATGAAAGGTTTAAGCTATTCAAGATACGAGCTATATCACTGAGATATACCACTAGATTAAGACACTCCAAATCTTAGAAAATCTTTACTATCATTTATCATGAAGAAAAAGTTCATGTGACTAAAGGTAAAGCATCATGTCTACAGCATACTTTTAACTGATTGTTTATATATATATATATATATATATATTAACACACGGATATAAACATAAAGTCAATGTGACAAAATGTTAACAGCAAACTTAGGTGAAGAGTGTACCATGTCCATTGCACAATGATTCCTTCATCTTTTCTAGAGATTTACAATTTTTCAAAATAAAATAAAGTTAGAACACCCTATCCCATTCATTTGAAACGCTACACTGGAGAGGAGTAATTTGAGTAACTTTTTTCCCCTTATGGGTCAGAATATTCCAGTGTCAAAGAACAGAGCCTAAAGTAATAAAATAAGCCCACTTTTTTCAAAAGGTGTGCTACAAAGATGCATAGTTAGTGGTCAAAATTTGGTAGAAAATAAAGTTGTACTATTTTCTTCAGCACTGACTCAAATCAGGAGGCATACTATTTGCTACCAACTGTTTTTTGGAAATGAAGCAATGTGTAGATTGGCATTCTATCAAATAATTTTTCATGTGCAACACTATTCCTTTCAGTACATACACTAGTGATCTATCCATATCCATCTCAATGGATCTTTTACATTCAAAATAATTAACTAGATGAAAAATCACCTCCTCTGCAGCATGATTTCCACTAATAAGAAAGCACTATGTCTGCTTTCACATGTGACAATTAGATTCCACCTGGTATCAATATCTTCCATTGATGGAAGTTAAATATTCCACAGTGAACACTACTTAGAGTTGTGATGCTGAAAGATGTGAATTCTTTACTCTCCAAACACAATACTTACCATGATCTTTGTGGCTGATTTTACAAGGGTTTCAGAAGTAATGTGACTTGTACCTGTTTATGCTCTGAGAAATGTAAATTTATTCTCTTCTCTGATTTTAGCAACTTATGGTAATCAACTTTTTCCTGGAAAATACTATTCTGTGTTTGCTCTAGAAAATGCCTATTTGTTTTAAAAGTTACCATGCTTAATAACATGCCATAAGAAAAGTTTCAATGGCTTCAGGACTACCCCCAAAAAGTCAACACTTTAAGAACTAGAGAAAAACAGTTCATTAGTACAATCCAATTTTCAGATATTCAACATCATACTTATCTGAACCTCTCCTTTCTAGTTGCTTAGACAAAATTTGCACATAATGCAAATTCATTTTGTCTTGGTACACAGAAATTTAAATTTAATATATACACTGCAGTGCTTATACTATCAACCTTTGCAATGGTTTTGGCATTTTGTTTTAAACATTAATAGTGTTGATTAGTTTTACCCTCTACTATTTAACAATACAATGAGCCACTTTTAAATAACAGATCTACTATTTTGAAAATAAGAGGTATGATCCAAACTAACAGTATCAAAAACAATCAGATTTAATAAACATAAATAATACATAAATGATAGGAAAACAGGAAAATATAACAACCTGCATCCTGTTTTAAATGTTAGCTGACACCAAATGGCTATTTTAGTCCTTGCAGCATGTACTTAAAAACAAGTTATAGAGGACCCTTAGGAGAAAAAAGCCTAAGCTTCCTGGCACCAACCATATAATGATTTTTCCATATTACAAGAAAAAGAATTACATCCAGTATTCTGCTGAAAGGTAAATTTTCCTATTAGAAGATAAAGTGAATAAAATATTCAAAACCTTGAACCTCTCTGTCTACCCTCTACTTAAGAAGAAAGTTTTCTCTTTAAAGCTCCCTACAGTGAAAGTAGTAAATAGGTTTTACTATGAACAGAGGTCATGATAAATCTTCCATAAGCCTAAAACAAGAAGTTCAGCTATAGGATATGGACCTGTTACTTGTCTCCCAATCTCAGGCAGTTTCAGAGTCCAAGATCATTGGAATGTGGAAACAACGGTCCGCCTTCAAGGCAATTAGGCTGAAAACAGTACAGGTAATATCTAAATATTGTTTGGACATTGTATTTCTGGAAACAAAGAACAAATAAAACCCTTTAATTGATCTGTCTCAGTGTCATAAAATCTGTTTCACTTTTATGCAAATCTGTTTTCATATTTATAAAAACAGCCAAAGAATGATGTAATCCACAAAGCAGAGGTTTTCTCAAACTTGACAGACAGTAGCACAGAAAATAACAGGTTGAGATTTAAGGGGATTCTGTAAAAATAATTAAAAGCCTTGCGCTGGCAATTTGGGAAATACATGTAAACAAAATTTTTTCATCATAGACTACTTGGTAACACAGGGATTTGTAGGCCATAATTTTAAAGACACTAATAATCTAAGGTAAATGTGGTTAAATATTCATTTAGTGCTGATTAAATCAAATTGACCATAGTAATAAGTATTCAACCTCTCAAGGAGGTACAGGTTTTACTATGTTAAAGCACTTTCTATCTGCTCCCATAAACACTGTGCTTCTTTGTACATGTTTAATATTTTACGCTTTTTAAATAACAGTTTTTTTCCCAAGATTGTAAGCTCTTTGAGAACAGCAATATTACCTGACTTTTTTTGTGTATTTTACCACTTTCTCACCAGCAGCAAAATAAAACTCGAGAGTTTATATGACCTTTCTGAGGACACAAGACATACTCAAACTCATCTGATTTCAAATACAGTGTTCTCTCTCTCTGCCAAATTGTTCTCCTAACATATTTACACAATACCAAATCCTCAAAGGGCACACTGCTGAGTCAACCACCTTGAGAACTGAATATTTATGATAAGATGTCTGTCAACTAAAGAAAAAACACTAGCCAGTCACAGTGGCTTTTGCCTGTTATCCCAGCACCTTGGGAGGCTGAGGCAAGAGGATTGCCTCAGGGGTTTGAGACCAGCTTGGGAATCTTGGTTAGACTTCAACTCTACAATAGTTGCACGACTACAGTTTCAGCTACTTGGAAGGCTGAGGCAAAGACTGCCTGAGCCAGTACATGGAGGTTACAGGAGTCGTAACCAAAACACTGCAAACGAGTGATGCTGACTCAAAAGGAAAACAAAAAAAAGCACTATCAAAATTCTTGTATCTATGCTGCTAAGAATCAGCAGGAATTTCAGCATTCTATTAAATAAACAGTATTAAAATATAGCTAAGATAAAGTGTTAACTGTTGAAGAGAGTCTATAAGATAATTAAGAAAGGCCGGGCTCGGTGGCTCAGCCTGTAATCCCGCGCCTTTGGGAGGCTGAGGTGAGTGGATTGCCTGAGCCCGCGGGTTCGAGACCCGCCTGGGCAGCGAGACCTCATCTCTACAATAAATCAAAAAATCAGCTGGGCGTGGTAGCTCATGCCTGTAATTCCAGCTACTTGGAAGGCTGAGGCGGAAGGATCGCCGGAGCCCAGCAGGTCGAGGTTGTGGTGGCCGGAAGCGGCCACTGCACTCCAGTCTGGGCGACAGAGTGAGACTCCAACTCAAAAAAAAAAAAAAAAAAAGATAATTAAGAAAGCAAGAAAACTTCATATTTTAATTTATAATTCCCACCATAGATGGCTGCCAGTTACTCATGCTGGATTATTGGTATGTTATTGATTGCACATGACTAAAAATTAAGATTGACTACACAGGCCAATAACTAGTAACACAAGAATAAGTAGAAAGTTACTGCAGTCTGCTACAAAAAACTCAACTAATTTTTCTTAATTTACAAAATATCCTTTCTATTTTGATGTAACTATGCAGGAAAGGAATTATTTACATACTCTTCTTAATGTTTTTGGTTTGTGGATGTGGCTGAATTCCTCCAGCTGGAAGTCCATAGTTGCTTATTCGTTGCACAAGACTTGCTACATTCCCATGCCTTTCCCGTTTAATAGGTAAATTGTCATCCTTGGAGTCTGTGTCTCTTTTAATTTCCTACAAAAAGAGGAATCAGTAAAGAGATTAATTGATATTTTATTTAAATTTAATTATCAAATGTAAAATACAAAAAAACAGCTACAGTAATTACTGCATAAATCACAATGTCGTTTCAACTTTCGGCTGTGTCCAAACATATCTGAAGAATGCAATACATTTTGGTAATAGTGATTCATTATGAGTTTAACTCTTATCAGAACTGAAGATAAAGTTAATGGAAAGGGAGGCTGAAACCTCACCCCCACCCTAACACACAAAGAAACACTGAGACACAGACAGACAATAATTATAAGTTAGAGAAGGCAAACTTTTTATAGAAAGAGCCAGATAGTAAATTTTTTACAAATTTGCAGGCCATACACTCTCTATTCCAGCAATCAACTCTGCATGTATAGTGTAAATACAGTCATATATTTAAATGAATAAACATAGCTATGTTCCATTAAAACTTTATTTATGAACACTAAAATTTTAATTTCAAATAATTTTCATACACCATGAAATATTCTTTTTATTTTTTTCCAACCATTTGTAAAATTCTTAGCTAGCATACTTGGCTCATGAGCCTTATAAAGGCAGGTGGTGTTCAGATTTGTCCTGTGGGCTGTAGTCTGATATCTCCTTCTCTATGTCATATGTATAACAGAAGATATGCAAACTATCATGGAAAAAAACCATAAAATTTTACTGGAAGACATGAGAGAAGACAAAGAAGTTACGTGATGTTCAGTGACTGAAAACTCTGTATCATAAAAATGTCAACTGTCCTCTAAAATTGATGCAACAATTCAATGTAATTCCAATAAGTGTATCAAAGATTTACAGTAACAACTTAATAAGCTGTTTCCAAATGTATATAGAAAAATAAATGCCAAGAACAGCCAAAATACTTCAACAACAATAAAAAAAGAAAGTGGAAGAACTTTTCTTAAAAAAGATATAGAGAAAAACTGTAATGATATAATAAAGTGGACGATGTGGTACTACCACAAAAACAGACATACTGATTTAAAAAAATTAGAAAATTCCATAAACAGCCAAACTTAATTTCTAAGAGAAAAAGTGAGAAAAAAATGAAATCTTAAAATACGTAATGCATGAAAAACTAATGTTCCATATTTAAAAGGAAGAGAATGAAACTGGATTCCTATCTCATATGCTTGATTGCAAAAGTAATAATTTTAACTTGATATATCAAGTATACTTTTTTTAACCTTATACTTTACAACAGAATACTTATATCTCAAGTTTATAAATTCTTATGATTACAGAAGTACTGTGGATTGCTTCAAAAATATCTTCTTAAAAGGATACTTAAAAAACACATTTTCAAATACTTGACAATCTGCTAGTTTTTAATGCAATGCAAAGTAACTATTATTATTTATTATAATGATTGGTAATAACTATAATTAAAAAATCAATGTGGAACAAGAATTAAGAGTACTGGTAACCAATCAAATTCCAAAGTTGAGAGCTGTGCAGTGTTCAAAAGGTATACACACACCATTAGTAATAATAATGATTAAGAATAAAATATTTTCTTTCAGTTTCTGTGTACTATTTTTTAAATAGCTACATTGTTAAAGTATACTTATTAAGTTATTTGAATCAAAAAGTGCAAATCTTAGGTATTTCTTTTGGTCTAGGGATACCATGAAATAATGACTGAGACAATTAAGGTATTGTAAATCAAGAAAGTTTGGGACTCTCTGGCAAAAACAATTGAACTTTTTATGCTTCAAAGCTGATTACTGGCTGGGCTCAGTGGCACAGCCTATAATCTTAGTACTTTGGGAGGTCGGGGCAAGTGGATTGCCTGAGTCCACAGGTTCAAGACCAGCCTGGGCAACTGGTGAGCCCTAGTCTCTACAATAAATTAAAAGTTAGCCGGGCACGATGGCGTGCCCCTGTAGTTCCGGCTACTTGGAAGGCTCACTGCAGCCCAAGAGGTAGACACTGGGGTGGCCATGAGTGTGCCACTGCACTCCAGCCTGGGCGACAGAGTGAGACTTCAAACTCAAAAAAAATAAATAAATAAAAAAGCTGATTATCTTAGTATGGTATCAAAACCCACAAATTTTAAAATGACTATCAAAAATTACATGTTAAGAAGTTAAAAAGTAATTACTTTGTAAATAGAAAGAACAGTTCTGGCAATATATATCCACAAATATCAATCACAATAACCAAGAAGCTAAACAAATGCTATTCCTTAACTAAACTCCTGGTTCAATATACACTGACATAAATTTATACTTGTACTACTTGAAATAAGATTGCCTTTCTGCTCTTTAGCATTAGAAAAAATGCCATTTACTCATTATTCTATAAATGTTTATTAAGAACCTGCCAGTAACAAGCAGGGGCTGCGTATACAAATGTTAACAAGAGAGACTATGTCTTTTGCTCTCACAGTGTTGCATGCTTTACAGAAGATTACAGAAAATAATTAGATAATTAGAATTCAATGTAATAAATACCCCCAAACTGAAAACAGCCCAAATATCCATCAACAGGTAAATGAATAAACAATGGAATACTACTCAGCAATAAAAAGTGAGAAATTACTGACATACAAAAACATCTACACATTCTGGTTGAAGGCCAGACACAAAATAAGTACAGTATATTAAAAATCCTAGAAAATACAAATTAATCTATAGATAAAAAGCTAATCAGCAGTTTCCTGGGGCCAGAGTCAAAGAGAGGTAACAGTAAAGGAGCACAAAGGCTCTTTCACAATCGATTTAAAAGTTCTGTAATTTCATTGGGCCAGTGGTTTCACGATTCTTTACAATGGTCAAAATCCATTGAATTTTACATTTTAAATGGATATCATTTATTGTACATGAATTACACAGATCATTTTTAAATGTTTTACAATATGTGCTATAAACAGAAAATACCAGATGCTTAACGCAGGAAGTACAGATAATATAAACTCAATGGTGATAATGTAAATCAGAACGACTTCACACAGAAAGTGACACCTCTACTGAGACAGAAAGAATAAATGAGAGTTAGCAAGTCACAGAGGAGGGAACAGGAAGAATGTCCTAATAGGAAAGAATGGTGTATAAGCAAACCAGAAGGCAAAGGAAAGCACAGAACTTCTGAGGAACTAAGACAACATTAAGTATAGCTAGAGCGTGGAAGGAAAGGAAAAGTGGTAAGGGTGGTAAAAATTAAGAAAAGCATGACGAGCAGAAGACAGATGATATAAGGCTCTCTGAGCTTGGATAGGGAATCTGAACTACAGACCTCACTTAAGATCACTGACAGGTTCATAAAACCATGACTTTTAGCAAAACAATGTATAAGGAAACCAATTAACATGGGCTAATTGGCATAAACAAGAGTTAAGTACCTACTGGCTTTCTTCTGGTCACAAAATCATCACCATGCTTCTAAATAAAATCCAAAACACTTCTAATACTGAATACTGAAATAAACGTGAACTATACATACACTTAATAAGATTAATAAAAACAAGTAAGATCATTACATACTGTATTTACCTGCTTATTCCAGTTCAGGGTCTCAGGTGGCTACAGTCTATTCCAGTAGCCCAGGGCACCAGGTAGAAACCATCCCTGAACAGGCCACCACTCTAACAGGGCCCACTCACATACACCCAACCTTCACTCTGACTGGGACAATGCAGACACACCAATGAATCTAATGTGCACATCTTGGGCGTGTTGGAGGAAACTGGAATACCCAGAGAAAACCCACACAAACATGAGAAGAACATGCAAACTTCACACACAGAGTAGCTCCAGCTAGGAATTTTTTTCCTCATCAAAATTGTAACTCAAAGTTGCTCAAAGACCAGTAGTGTATTATAAAGATGATGGAACATTACCACAGGATTTTAAAAGGCAGAAAAGATCACTCCACAGAAAAGATCACTCCAGTCAAAAGTAAATGAAAGGGGGACAAGAGTAGAGGCAAGTATACCAGGTGAGAGCTGAATGTGCCCCAAGTAGTGACAGAAGGGAAAAATTCTGAAAGATTCAGAAAATATTCAAGAGACAGAATCTTGATAATTAATAAGATATGACCTAAGAATAAAGAGTCAAAGATGACGTCCAAGTTCCTGACTTGGGTAACTGCTCAGAAGATGCTGCCATTCACTGAGACAGGAAATGATTCAAGAAATTGAGAAGACAAGTCACAAATCAGGAAAAAATATTTGCAGAAGACATATCTGATAAGGGACTGCTATTCAAACTATACAAAGAAATTTTTCTTTTTTTGAGTTGGTGTCTCACTCTGTTGTCCAGGCTGTTCCCACAGCCTCAGCCTCGATCCTTCCATCTCAGTAGTCCAAGTACCTGGAACTACAGGCGTGCACCATCACGCCCAGCTAATTTTTGATTTATTGTAGAGTGAAGGTCTCATCAAGTTGCTAGGCTCGTCTGAAACCCAATTCTCTAACCTCTGCCTCTCAAAGTGTGGGGATTATAGACATGAGGCACCATGCCCGACCCAAACTATACAAAGAAATTTTAAAAGTCAACAATAAAACAGTATTTTATAAAAATAGAAGTCAAACAGCCTGAATTTTTTTTAAAAATGAGCAAAGCATTAAAAAAAAAATTCCTATGATCCCTCCTAGATTCCCTATTCCCACACAAAAAGGGGGGGGGACGTGCTCTGTCTCTGCAATCAAGAAACTTTATATTCAAGCTTCTGGTTCTTTTTGTGACTAAAGATTTAATAGGTACATCACTAAAATATAAGCCCCATGAAAGAAGGGATTTTGTTTTATTGCATTTCTACTGCCTACCACAGTAGTACACAGTAGGCACTAAAATATTTAAATAAACCACTATGCACAACGGTAAAAACAGCAAAGCATGCGACATCTGTATAATACACTAATCCAGAAACAGACCAAACCAAATACAGAACTTCTACATAAAATAAACCATTTGAAATCAGTAAGGGCCGGGCTAGGTGGCTCAGCCTGTAATCCCAGCACTTTGAGAGGCCAAGGTGAGTGGATTGCCTGAGCGCACAGGTTCGAGACCCGCCTGGGCAACTTGATGAAACCTCATCTCTACAACAAATCAAAAAATTAGCCGGGCGTGGTAGCGCGCGCCTGTAGTTCCAGCTACTTGGAAGGCTGAGGCCGAAGGATCACCGGAGCCCAGCAGGTTGAGGCTGCGGTGGCTGGAAGCGGCCACTGCACTCCAGTCTGGGCGACAGAGTGAGACTCCAACTCAAAAAAAAAAAGAAATCAGTAAAGAAAAAGAAAAGAGAATTCTTTAGTAAATGACGTTGGGGCAACTAACTAGACATATGGACAAAATTAACATGGATCTCATACTAAAGTAAATCCCACCTGGTCCAAAGACTGGATTATAAAAAATAAAATAAGAACTGTAGTAGAAGAAAAGTGAGCATTTCTTCTTAACTTGGGAGTAAGTAGATTGATTTCATGCCTTCCTAAGTATGACAGAGAACCAAGAAAGAAAATATTTACAGCTCTAACTGTAAATTAAACATCTGCATGGCAAAAGCCCCCATATAAAAGTTAAAAAGCTGGAAAAAAAAACCCCAACAAAATAAAAAGTATCAGTGGGGGCCAGACGTGGTGACTCAAACCTGTAATCCCAGCACTTTGGGAAGCCGGGGTGAGGGGAATGCCTGAGCCCACAGATTCGAGAACAGCCTGGGCAACTTGGCAAGACCTCATCTCTACAATAAATCAAAAATTAGCCAGGTGTGGAAGCATGTACCTATAGTTCCAGCTACTTGGAAGGCTAAGGTAGAAGGATCACCTGAGCCCAGCAAGTCAACCCTGGGGTGGTTGTAAGCATGCCACTGTACTCCAGCCTGGGCAATGGAGTAAGACTCCAACTCAAAAAAAAAAAAAAAAAAGTATCAATGGGTTTACTACTTCAAGAGCTTCATATCACTAAGAAAATGTCAGTATCTCTTTTTTAATGGGTAAAACCCGTAAAGAGGTAATTCACAAAGGAAACCAGAAATGAACATTAAACATATGAAGACTGAGACCCTAACAAAAATAAATAGCACTACTTTTATAAGATCTACCCTATAAACCTGAAGTTTTTAAAAATACTTGACAAACCTGCTAAAAGGTAATATATTAAAATGTATCCCAAAAGTTAGTGTGCATAGCCTCTGATTAACACATCTACTTCTAGAGATTTGTCCTATGGAAATAAATTGACAAGTGCCCGAAGAAGCAAGTATACATGTGAATGTTTACAACAGCATACTGTTTATGATAGTAAACTAGAAGCTTTAATAGGTAAATATTTGAATAAACTACAGTAAATCCATTTGATAAAATATAAGGTAGTCATTAAAGAATGACATATCTATTTTAGAGTGATTTCTGAATCATAATGTTGAATAAAGCAAATCAGTTTTACAATATCACTGTAAATACAAAACATGTTTTTGTTAAAAATGCATGCTACCCAAAATTTTTTTAGCCAATAACATGACAAGAATATACATTTAAAGTACGAACTAAGGGACAAATGTAAGTAAAGAAGAAAATTTTATTTTTATTGTTGCACCCAATTTTCTTGACTCTGAACTCCCATGTGATACCAGGTACAAAACTAACCTTTGTCACTTTCAAAAAAAATAATAATAATAATAATGAGATCCAGGGTGGGGCCCTTGACACAGTAGTGTCCCATATTTTCTCCAGTGAGAGACAGCTAGTTCACAGGTACCATCTGCCCACTCCATGCAGCTTCCTTACACAGTTGATACTCTAGCAATTCCCATGTCCTACACCCAACCACCACACATCAAATGCCATCCCTTTCTTCTGTCAGGCAGCCTCTTCATGCTAGCATATAAATTTACTCATTGTTATGTACTGTTTCCACAGGAAATAAGTAAATCTACTTCACAGGAAACACATCTCCTTGGAAAGAATCGAATGGACAGTACACCTGGTTTTCACATTCCCTCCCTTTCATTCTCCAGTTGTTTTCCTTCCCCTTTCTCTAGCCAACTCTTGGTCTCTTCCTCATGCTTCTTTGTGCTTACTGGAACCACTCTGGTTTCTTGGATGTAAGAAACTTAGAGTCTAGTTCTTTGTATACCTGTCTCAACATTGCACTTGCAGTTTATCCACGTAAGGACCCAGTCTAAGAACAGCAAGAACAGGCACATTTGTTTTCAATGAGTGTAGGAGCACATCTTCCCAGACTTCTCCAGGTATTTATATCGACCAAATGTTAACCAGTTGTTACTCTCTAAATGATTGGATTTCTGGTGAATTTGCCTTTTTTATACAGTTCAGAATTGTGTAATGCTTGCTTTAAAAAAATGCATATCATTTTAAAATGAGAAAAAAAGTTTTTTATTTTGGAAAAGTTATTTTTCACAATTCTCTACCCACTTAAAATATAAATCATGGAGGATATATAAAACATTTCACAGTGTAGACTCCTTTATTTTTATTGGTAATGCACTTAAGGAAACGGTCTTTGATTTGCTATTATTAACACATAACAAATCAACATGTGAAAACCTCACAGTTTTCAAACTGCACTAAGTTGTTTTGCTTTGGTTTGGTTTTTTGCATCAAGGTCTCACTCTATCACACAGGTTGGAATGCAGTGGCACAACCACAGCTCACTGCAGCATTAACCTTCTGGGCTCAGGCGATCCTTCTGCCTCCAGTCTCCCTAGTAGCAGGGATCACAGGCATTCACCACCAGGCGTGGCTACTTTTTTTATTTTTTTGTAGAGACAAGGTCTCCCTATGCTGTCTAGGCTGGTCTTGAATACCTGGACTCAGGCAATCCTCTCATCTCAGCCTCCCAAAGTGCTAGGATAATTGGCTTGAGCCACTGCACCCCAGCAGTATTTCAAAATAATAAAAACACAGGATCTACATGGTCTGGTAGTTACAACCTCAACATGCAAAGAATATTCATTTTGAATTCTCCTCTCTTCCTCATAAGCTACCTACATTGAAAAAAATAAAAGTCACACTTCTGAGAGCTATTGTTACTTTCTAGTGTAGGAGAATAACTTGACTTGATGTTCAAATCCTGCTCCTCTAGGAAAATAACTCCAATTTGAACGAATGTGGTAGAGGACAGGTTCAGGAAACAGATGACTTAGGTACAAATCCTAGTTCCATTATGTTCACTAGTTACATAAACGTGGACATTTGTGTTATCTTTAATAAAAATTAACCACGTGAATATATTAATTCATTACTCAAGATACAGAATCATTTTAGTGACCTTCAATATTCTCTGAGACATAATCATATCCAAGAATATCAGATATAATAAATTTTCTGAGGACAAAAGACACACAAAAAGGAGAAAACAACGAATTAAAAATTTTATAGTCTACCATGAACAGAAAAAACTCAGGTTTACAGCCTCCCAAATCCACAGTGCGAACTAAGATGTTATCACAAGCACCAAGTAACCTCAAGGCTCTAAGCAAAATTACAAATAGAGAGAAGTTTGCTTTGGTGTCTACCACCCCATTACAATCCTCTACCAGTAAAAACACACATATACTCACCAACTACTCCAGTTTGGGGGCACATAGTACCTCCAGAAGACTACTCTTTGGCTATCATCTTCAAGAGCATATTTTACTAAGTATCTACAAAGTGTTAGTAAAGCTTTCAGTGTTCCTTCCTTCCCCTCCCCCTTATTCACTTTTGCCTAAATAGTCAATAAATAAAATACATATTAACATTGCAGTATTTATTTTCTATCAGTTTTACTTCTTTTCCTGACTTTGAAAGCGACTCCAGGAGAGTTAGTAAAAAAAGAGTCCTCACTTCAAGAGTAATCATGTATGGACAAAGCAAACTCCGAAAAACTCTGAATCTCATTCTCCAAATAAGAAAAGCTTCACGCACAACAGATAACATCAACATAAAACTGACCAAAAATATATATATGTATACAAATATGAAAAAAGTCCATATAGCTAAGAGTATGTATTGACTGGTTTCATAAATAGAAAGTAACATAACAAAAGGATACGAAATTGGAATATATAAATGAATAATAGGGAACTAAAAAAAGGCTAGAAAGAATATAGCTATTTTTCATCTATTAAGGTAATCAAAGACACTTAACTTTGATCACACTAACCAAAAACAAGTAACTAAAAAGACAGTCAACAAAATTCACAACCCACTCCTTCATGCTGTAATATATCCGTACATTTGGTTATCTAATCATGGCCAGGGCATTATCATGATTTAAAAATAGAAAGCAATTAACTTGTATTTCATAGGATCAAAGGTCACAAAGAATAATAAAAACCAGGTGAGAGGTCAAAAATTTCTTTTTATTTCTCAAATGAAAGAGACAGGTTACCTAATCACCAAATTCCTTAAACAAGAGTAATAGTTCTTCTGCTTAAGCCAATTAAACTCTAAGGGATATACTTTATTTTTAATTCAACATTCAGGATTTCCAAAAGTATTAACATAAAACTAATTCCTCCTACTTTACAGAAGCATAATCAGATGACATGAAAGAGATATTACTAAAGAATAAGGAAAATAAGCAGAATTAAATATTTGTTATATGCCTACTGTTATAGCTTTGGCTAAGTTACTTCAGGCTCATATCTTTAAAATTAGTCTAGAAATGACTGTTTTACGTTTCTAACTAAACAAAATGGCCTACCTAACTAATTTCTAAAGTTTTTATTTTGTTTTTTGGGATGTAAGTGATAATATGTAAGAAATGGTTCAGAAGAAACTACCTCAAGCCTCTTGATTTCCCTTTTTATTATGATTAAATTAGACATTCACATCACTCTTAAGTTCAAAATAAAATGACCAAGAAAAAAAGCTTCCCTAATATCAAATCAATAAATACCTTCTAAATGTCAATATATCAAGACCAGCAAGGAAGACAATAACAGACCTAATGCAGCAGGGCTATTTTGAAGGTTTCTAAACTTCTCTTTCCAAACATAGTTTTTGCTATAATTGCTGTCTCCACTTTGGACAAGGAACTCCCTATTTAAACTGTCCCTCCCCCATTTATAAAAAGCAAAAGAAAGAAGCAGGAAGTTACATCAATCCAATGTCAATGGCATCCTACTCCTCTCCCTTTGTTCTATCCCAAGAATGTTGGTGAGAGCCAAGTGAAGTATAGGGGGAAAAAACACTTAAGAATGCCTTTTATTCATATTCTAACATACATACCCCAATGATTGAAATAAATTGAAAATATTCCAATATTCGGTCACATAATATCTGTTAATATAAATATTATTATTTGCACTTTTAGCCCTAGAAGAAAGGGTTTTAGAATAAGAATTGCAGGAAATGAGGACTAATGTGTCTATGATTTCCTCTGATGGAAAAGATAATTCAACATTCAGGCCTGCAAGGAGGTCCTCTCTCAAGACTGCTAGGCTCCTTGAGGCCATAGATGACAGTTGACAAGCAGACAATTAGTGCTGAGTTCAAGAAAAGAGCAAGAGACACCTGAGAAATCTAGCTTCTAGCACTCATGCTTTCCTGATACCTGATTTACATTATTTCTGCAGTAGTAATCAATTTGAATACCTTAGCAGAAACAGAGGTTACTAACTCCCTAAGAGGAAAAATCAAAATTTAACTTGCCAGATTAAATCTAAGGCAAACATTAAGAAGACTTATATAATGTCTTACATTTCTATTTACAGTGTGAAAACTAGTATACAGAGTGGGGGAATGGGGTTCAAATAATTCAGTTTAAAAGATGTCCTAATAGTCTTAAAGCTATCTACCAAATTTCTATTTTTGGAAGGAGATTGGGAAGGACTATAAAGGAAAAAACTGTACTTTTTCACAACAGATACTTCTATACTGCTTGAGTTTTGTTTCAACATGTATTATATCTTTTTGTTTATTTATTTTTTGTTTGTTTGTTTCTTGAGTCAGGGTCTTACTCTGTCTCCCAGGCTGGAATGCAATAGCATGATCATGATGATCACAGCTCACGGCAGCTTTGACCTCCTGGGCTCAGGTGATCCTTCCACCTCAATTCCCCAAGTAGTTAGGAGTACAGGCATGCGCTACCACACTCAGCTAATTTTGTTTTATGTATGTATGTATGTATGTATATGTGGAGACGAGGTTTCATTATGTTGCCCTGGCAGGTCTTGAACTCCTGGGTTCAAGCAATCTGCCCACCTCAGTCTCCCAAAGTACTAGAATTACAGGTGTGAGCCACTGTGCCCAGACTCAACATATATCATTTCTATGCTATTTTTTAATAAAAGATTCAGTGTACCTACAATAATAGTGCTATGTCAAATTGCTACAGGGTATTTGGTAAAAGATGCATCTGTTGTAGGCGCACACAAACAAATCTAAACGCTTATACATCTTTTCCAGCACTTCATATGAAATTATTTATGCAACTCACTGAATATAGTCTATGTATGATTTATAACAGTATTACCTAAAATAACCCAAGTCACAGAACTACTCTTAATCAGTGTATTAAATAGTTAATGCTTTAACAGTATGTAACAGAAAATGTACTATGATATATCATGAATAACTGTACACAACTTTGACACTCCATCTACTGTTTTTTGGGGAGAGGTTACCCCTTTTCAATTTATTTCTTGCTCAAGCAACATATCGTACATGAGTGGAAATCAAACTCTGGTTTCTTAACAGTCAAGATCTTCTTCTCTTGCCCAGGTTGGAGTGCAATCATGGCTCAATGCAGCCTGAACTCCACGGCTCAAGTGATCTTCCCACCTTAGTTTCCTAAGTAGCTAGGACAGGCACATGCCACCATGCCCAGCTATAACCTCTTTATGTTCTGTAGATACAGAATCTCGCTATGTTGCTGGTCTCGAAATCCTGGCCTCAAGTGATCCTCCCACCTCATCCATAAGCATTTAACAACCACTTAAGAAAAACAGCTATTCCTACACCATTTTGAAAAGAAAAAACTGTTTTATAACTGTGAGTGCTTAGACTGAGTAAACCTTACTGAAGGACAAAAGATGTGCAATACAATCTTTGTTAAAATGCCCCACCATATTTGTCTTTATAAAAGGCAAAGTAGATATTTCCCTATTCCTCCAGCTAAGTACAGTTTAAAACTCAGAACTTTACATATTTACAAGTAAATAAATGCATAAATTCTTTTTTTTTTTGAGTTGGAGTCTCACTCTGTCACCCAGACTGGAGTGCAGTGGCCGCTCCCAGCCACCTCAGCCTCGACCTGCTGGGCTCCGGCGATCCTTCCGCCTCAGCCTTCCAAGTAGCCAGAATTACAGGCATGCACTACCACGCCCAGCAGATTTTTTGATTTATTGTAGAGATGACGTGTCGCTGCCCAGGCGGGTCTCAAACCTGCGGGCTCAGGCAATCCACTCACCTCAGTCTCCCAAAGACGAGAGATTACAGGCTGAGCCACCGAGCCCAGCCTGTCTGCATTTCTTAAAAGAAAAGAGATCTAAAAGATGATGAAAAAAGAAACAAAACTTGGCAACTAACTGATATTGGCAGAAGTTAAAAACTACAGAACTGATACAATGAAGTGTCATACTAAACATAAAATCATGAACTATGATCTAAGTTTAATAAGGAATAACATAGTTAATTGCCTACAACTTTCCTATTTAAATCTTGATTCCTCTGCACTAAAAATCTCAGCCTCCACTGCCCATTCTGTAAACACCATTTCTCATTCACACTGGAAAAAAGGAGAAATACATAAGTGGGAAAATTTATTTTATCTGATATCATCTCTGTATAACACTTTCTATATCACTGCCCTATTGTAACCAGTTCAGAATCTTCTCAAACCAGAGGCTCTAAAATCAGGTAAAGAAAGTATACATTACACCATCACTGATGAAAAGGATTTCATGAATACAGTACCAGTCAACACATGTACTTGGTGTGGCAGACATTACTAACACTCACTAATTGTTTCTAGTTCCACTACCCTTTTAAAGATACATAACAAGATCATATATTCTTGCTCTTTGATGGGACACATAACTACATCATTGCTTTGGCCAATGAACTGCAAACAGAAGGAATATGCACTATTTCAATAGGAAAGCATTTAAAACTAGAACGTGATTTTCTGTGCTCTCTTGCCCTGCTTCAATAATCACAGAAGCACAAGTTGACTAGAACTCACCAAAAGACTGAATTAGCAGCCTAGAAGATTGTGCCACTGCGTGAAAAGAAGCCCAGAGACTTAGCTCAACAAACTTTGTATGAAACAGTCTCTAGCGCTCAAGTAAAAGGAAGAATCGCACACCTCTCACTTTAGATCAAGAGCTAGAAATGATTAAGCTTAGTGATAAAGGCAATGTTGAAAGCTGAGATAGGCCAAAGGCTAGGCCTCTTGCACCAAACAGGCAAGTTGCAAATATGAAAGAAAAGCTCTTGAAGTGAACATACAAATGATAAGAAAGTGAAACAGCCTTACTGTTAATATACAATGTTTCCTTAAGCCAAAATCTAATCCAGAGCAAGACCCTAACTCTCTTCAATTTATGAAGGCTGAAAGAGGAAATGGAGCTGCAGAAGAAATGTTTGAAGCTAGCAGAGGTCGATTCATGAGGTTTAAGGAAAAAAAAGACATTCCCATAACATAAAAATACAAGGTGAAGCAGTAAGTGCTTATGGAGAAGTTACAGCAAATTATTCGGAAGATCTAGCTAAGAAAATTGATGGACTCATTAAACAGATTTTTCAATGAAGATGAAATAGCTTTCTACTAGAAGAAGGTGCTACCTAGAAATTTCATAGCTAGAGAGGAGAAATCAATGCCTGGCTTCAAGTTCAAAGTACAGGTAGATTTTCTTGTTAAGGAATAATGTAGCTGGTACTTACATGGAAGCCAACACTCATTTACCATTCTTAAAAGAATTATGCTAGCCGGGTTCGGTGGCTCAGCCTGTAATTCCGTGCCTTGGGAGACTGAGGTGAGTGGATTGCCTGAGCCCGCGGGTTCGAGACCCGCCTGGGCAGGTGAGACCTCATCTCTACAATAAATGTTTTAAAAAATTAGCCGGGTGTGGTAGTGCGCACCTGTAGTTCCAGCTACTTGGAAGGCTGAGGCGGAAGGATCGCCGGAGCCCAGCAGGTCGAGGCTGAGTGAGACTCCAACTCAAAAAAAAAAAGAAAAAGAATTATGCTAAATCTACTATGCCTGTGCACTATAAATAGAACAACAAAGCCTGGGTCACAGCACATCTATTTACAATATGGTTAACTGAATATTTTAAGCCCACTGTTAAGAACCACTGCTCAGAAAAATATATACCTGTCAAAATATTACTGCTCGCTGACAATGCTTCTCGTCACCCAAGAACTCTGTTGGAGATGAATGAGAAAATTAATGCTTTCATACCTGCTAACACAATATCCACTCTGCAGTCCATGGATCATGGAGTCACTTCAACTTTCAAGAATTTATTATTTAAGAAATACATTTCATAAGGCTACAACTGTCATATATAATGATTCTTCTGATGGATCTAGACAAAGTAAATCGAAACGTTCTGGAAAGAATTCATCATTCCAAATGCCATTAAGGACATTCATGATTCATAGGAAGAAGTCAAAACACCAACATTAACAGGAGTTTGAACAAGTTGATATCAACATTCATGGATGACTTTGAGGGATTCAACACTTCAGAGAAAGAAGTCACTGCAGATACAGTGAAAATAGCAAGAGAACAAGAAGTAGAAGTGGAGCCTCAAGATGTAACTGAATCATTGCAATCCAATGATCAAATTGAACAGATGAGGAGCTGTTTCTTATAGATGAGTAAATAAAGTAGCTTCTTGATATAGAATCTACTCCTGGCGAAGATGCTATAAACATTGTTAAAAGAACAAGAAAGGATTAAGAATATTTTATAAACTCAGTTGATAAAGTATTGGCAGAGTTTGAGATGACTGACTCCAATTTTGAAGTAAGTTTTATTGTGGGGGAAATTCTATCAAAGAGGCCGGGCAAAGCAGATGCCTATAATCCCAGCACTTTGGGAGGCCAAGGTGAGAGGACTGCCTGAGTCCATGGTTTCGAGACCAACCTAGGCAACTTGGTGAGACTTCATCTCTACAACAAATCAAAAAATTAGCCAGGTGTGGTGGCATGTGCCTGTAGTTCCAGCTACTTGGAAGACTGAGGTGTAAGGATCACCTAAGCCTAGCATGTAAAGGCTATGGTGGCTATGAGCATGCCGCTGCACTCCAGTCTGGGCAACAGAGTGAGACTAACTCAAAAAAAAAAAAGAAAAATTTTATAAAAGAGTATCACATGGTACAGAGAAATCCTTCATGAAAGGAAGAATGAATCAACGCAGCAAGCTTCACTGTTACCTTATTTTAAGAAACTGCCATAACCACCCAAACCTTCAGCAATCCCCACATTATCAGTAAGTAGCTATCAATATTTAGGGTCCATATTTAAGATCTCCCAGCAGCAAAAATATGGTGAAGCACTTGCTGAAGTTTCAGACAATTGGTAGTGTGCTTAGCAATATTTTAAAATTAAGGTATGCACTTTTTTTAAAAGATATAATGCTATTTCACTCTTAATAGACTACAGTATAGTGTAAACGTAACTTTTAGATCACTGGGAAACCAAAAAATCCATGCAATTTGCTTTTATGGCCATAATTCACTTTATGGCAATATTCGCTTTACTGTGGTCTAGAAGTGAACTCACAATAGTATTTCAAAGGTATACTTGTAACAGGATGAAGTATAGTCAGCACTCTGTACCTATAGGTGCCACATCTGCAGATTTACCAGTCGTGGACAAAACAAACAACAATTTATATAACACATTGTATTATATACTATTTAAAGTATAGGAGAGGATGTGTGTAGGTTATATGCAAGAAGGACTATGTCATTTTATATAACAGACTTGAGCATCTGCAAACTTTGATATCCACATGGATTCCTGAAAAACAATCCCTCTTAGATACTCAGAATCAATGTGTTCAAACTTTAAGGTGAAACTACAACTAAAATAAACACAAATGTATCCAAAGAACAAATATTAACTAAACATCCAAGATATAAAGATATTCTGTTAACAACTACTATGCACGTTGGAAAAGCAAGTGAGTCACACACTCTATGTAGCCTTCCTAAAAGAACTCATAATCATAATCTCATGAGGCCAGAAGATGAGGCAGGATACAAAAAGAACTAATATATAGAAAACGCCGGGCACGGTGGCTCAAGCCTGTAATTCCAGCACTTTAGGAGGCCAAGGCAAGTGTACTGCCTGAGCCCGCAGGTTTGAGACCAGCCTGGGCAATATGGTGAGACCTTGTCTCCACAATAAATCAAAAAATTAGCCGGGCGAGGTAGTGCGAGCCTGTGGTTCCCACTACTTGGAGGGCAGAAGTGCAAGGATTGCCAGAGCCCAGCAGGTCAACGATGGGGTGGCTGTGAGCATGCCACTGCACTCCAGACTGGGCAACGGAGTGAGACTCCAACTCAAAAAGCAAGAAAGAAAACAAGACAATTATAACCAATGTGTAAATATACAGGGCTTACTGTTTTTCGTTCTCTAAACTATTAAGATTTTTACTAGTTTGTAATGGGTTTAAGAGTCTTAATTGTTTTCTGGCAGAGGTGACTAAAATATTTACTTTAAAAGGTATGTTTCTTGGTAGGTGAAGGGTAATTGCTACTTTGGCAGATAAATGCTATAATTGCTGAAACTCTGAAAGTATGATCTAATACATTTTGCTGCTGAAAGAGCAACAAAATATAATGAAAAGACCTGTGAGGCAACTATATCAGACTTCAGTTCAGATTCTATGCTTTATTAGCTACCCAACAGTGGACAAAATCATTTAACCTCTCAGCCTAAATGTCACCAATTTTTTTTTTGTTTTTGAGTTGGAGTTTCACTCCATCGCCCAGGCTGGAGTGCAGTGGCACACTCATGGCTGCCCCAGTGTCAACCTACTGGGCTCCGGCAATCCTTTCACCTCAGCCTTCCAAGTAGCCGGAACTACAGGCACATGCTGCCACGCCCGACTAATTTTTTATTTATTATACAGACAAGGTCTTGCCAAGTTGCCCGGGCCTCCCAAAGTACTAGGATTACAGGCTGAGACACCGAGTCCAGTCAAAATGTCACCATATTTCAAATGCAGCTATTACCATCATACTTATTTCACAAGGATACCATAGGCTCAAATGAGAATATCTACAGCAAAGTTGCTTTATAAATAACATAATGTCACCCAACTGCAAACTATTATGTATTTTAAAAAGTAGACAGGTAGATACACACAAACATATACAAACATATAAATACAGTGTTATCCAGCAGGACACAAAGCAACAATGAGAGGTACTCAGAGTCTATTTTCTTAAATTCAACAGTGAAAATGTTACCTAAACCACTTTAATTTTAAAATATATCCATTTATTAATATTTAAAGATTAAATTCCACATAGGAATAGCTAGAAATTTAACTGAAAATACTTACCTTAACAAAATTATCGGGAAACATTCCTCTTCTCCCATTTAGTTCTCCTTCTAGCCATCCTTCCTCCTGTAATTTTTTCACATTCCTGATGATTTCTCCAACTCGAATAGTTAATTCGTCATCATGTACAGCATCATAGTCATACTCCACAATATAGTCAACTAAAAAGGGGAGAAAAAGAAAGTGTCTAAAATCTAATTCATGAAACTCTATAAACTGTATTAATAAACTTAAAACTAAGGAATCTATATAGCAACAATGTTTAATACTACAGAGATATTGTCAACCCTTGTCTCAATGATTTTAAATACTATTTAGTTACATCAGTAAATTTCTTGAATACTTTAGCATAGAGCACAATACAGCTATTAAGTGGAAGCCTCAACAGAAATACAATGCATAATTCACGCCATCAATTTCTCACAATCAGATGTATATCCTTTGTAGCAGACAGATTCTGAGGTGGTCCCCATGATCCCACCCCCCGCCAGATATTTACATCCTTGTGTTAATTCCTTCCCCTTGAGTGTGACATGCGACAGGTGACTGAATTCCAACCAATAGAATATGACAAAGATGAGGGATTGTATGTAATTACATAAGACTGTAATGCCCATCTTGCTAGGATACTCTCTCCCTTGCTGGCTTTAAAGACACAAGCTTTGTCACAAGCTGGCCTACAAAAAGGACCACAAGCAAGCAACTGAAGGTCTCTGGCTGACAGGCAGCAAGAAATTGCTGCCTTACTCTAACCACATGGCAATAACAGGATGATGCCAACAACTACATAACTTTGCAAATAGATCCTTCCCCAGATGAGAATACAACCCTGGTAAATACCTTCATTACAACATTGCAGAGGGCCCAGCTAGCCACACCTATACTTTAAAACTACAGAAACTATGAGATAATAAACGTATGTTGTTCTAAGTTGCTAAGTTTTTGTGCTAATACTATATGGAACAACAGAAAATGAATATACTCTAAAATGAAGATTAAATAAGTACTTTTACCTTCTTTAAGTATAGGATTTTAGATTACAAGATCATATAATTAATACTATATAGCATTCAATGAAAGAAAAACAATAACATATTTCCTGTTCAAGATAGCAGACTAGCCATAGTCCCATTCATCTTTTCTTCCTTCTACAAGAATGCTTAAAAAAAGAAAAGACATTACACATACTACAACCAAAAAGACAAAGAAAAGGGAGTATGGCAAGACATTATTGTTTGTCAGACCAACAAACAATCCCTCATTGCCCATTCCTCTCCTTCCTTTCTTAGAGAACCCAGATTTTGTTCAAATATTCTAAAATCCTGCATTTTACAAGTGTGGCTTCTCTCAGCCCCCAGGGGGTTAAATCTTGACTAGTCTAGACCAGTACTTCTCAAATACTAAGTACAATCAAGTTATCTGGGAAATCACGTATAAACACAGACTCTGCATAGGACACCTAATGCTACTGCTCAAAGAGGCAAAGGTCTAGTGATAGTCCTTTTATAGTAAATCTAATCACTTACAATTACACACAAAGAGAAAAACCTTTCTGGGAAGGTTTTATTTGATCACAAAAAAAACATAACGAAGGAATGGCCTATTGAAGACTTAAAATGTTTTTTAATAAAGATGTAATACCCATAACCAATGAGACAAGAAAAAAAAGTATGACGTAGATAGAAGAGGAGAAAGATGAAAATGACCTGAATCTTTGCTGGATTCATCAAACTGCTAGATTAACCAACCCAGAACTTGTTACAAAAAGCAGTTTTTTCTTAATTTATAAGTCAATTTTAAAGAGGATTTCTGTTTGCAGCTGAAAATATGTCAACACAGTGAAGAAAGCAGCAGAACATTTTAACAAATTTCTGAAAGTAGATACATAGCTTATAAAGTCAAGAAGGGGAAGAAGCCTAGAGAACGAAAAGGAGCTATAAATGAGATAGCAAGCTGCTCTGTAGAATTACACAAAGCCCAGAAATCAGAAAAGGTGGGTTCAATGAAATGCAGAGCTGAAAACAGAAATTATTAAATTTCTATACGGAGGAGCTGATACCCATTATCAACCACAATAATTGAGACAAAATGCTAAGCAGACAGGCAATTTTTTCTCCCAACACAAAAAAATAAAAGATTAATCTACAAAAATAAAACTAGTTTGAGGAAATTATTTCAGTTTATAAACCATATTACTTTGCCCACCAGATACCCCCTAGAGTTTTTCTCTCATGTTT
This sequence comes from Cephalopachus bancanus, assembly GCA_027257055.1. Taxonomy (NCBI): domain Eukaryota; kingdom Metazoa; phylum Chordata; class Mammalia; order Primates; family Tarsiidae; genus Cephalopachus; species Cephalopachus bancanus. The sequence continues at coordinate 5,775,728 of JAPVLO010000012.1, forward strand.
GGTCTAGACCGTTTGTTCCTTAGATTTGTTACACATTTGGCTCCACTATTTCTTGGATTTTGTGTCTTCCTCTGTTTTGGTTCATATTTTATATATCCAGCTACTATGGATGAATGCTAGTTTCTCTGAGCAATAATTACTGAGAAATTTAGAAGTCCCTCAAGGTGCAACTTGACCTGCTAATTCCAAAATAAAACTCTATAAGCCCTACCAACATAAACAGAGTTCCCAGTCAGCTTTTTATTTATTATTTATTCTTAACCCTTTGCACTCGGATGTCCCCTCTGCGGGGGCAACATAAATCTAGTACACCACACAGATGTTCCCTCTCGGGGGACATAAAGAAACTGCTGGTGATTACACAGGACAAACTTATGCCAGGGCAAATTTCTCAAAAATATATGTTTCCACCGGGTTCAGTGGCTTAGCCTGTAATCCTGCACCTTGGGAGGCTGAGGTGAGTGGATTGCCTGAGCCCGCGGGTTTGAGACCTGCCTGGGCAACTTGGTGAGACCTCTTCTCTACAATAAATCAAAAAATTAGCCAGGCGTGGTAGTGCACGCCTGTAGTTTCAGCTACTTGGAAGGCTGAGGCGGAAGGATTGCTGGAGCCCAGCAGGTTGAGGCTGCGGTGGTCAGGAGCGGCCACTGCACTCCAGTCTGGGCGACAGAATGAGACTCCAATTCAAATATATATATATATATATATATATATATATATATATATATATATCCTTGAAGTTTTCTATTCAAATTGCATGAAAAAACAAATAAAGAGATGGAATATATACTGAGATATGATCAATTGGTTGAGAATGGTTTCAGGAATCACAAGTGCATCCTTCCACATCATCTTCAAACAACAGATTGAACAATAAATTACATATTATAAATGTAGGAGGAAGAAAACAAGACTACTGTCTAATCAAATAGAAAAACACCAGGTGGAAAATGTCACATTACTACTACACAACACATATCAATGAACCTGCAATGCAAGTTGGTGACTGTTTCACATGTTAGAAAAATATAAAATTTTATTTTTTTGTCATAAATAAGTTCCTCAATGTTCAAAATTCCACTATAAACCAAATATCATTGCAATAAAATAAATGGTTCTAATGCTATGCTACTTAAAATGAAGTGATTCGTTGTATTCACTATTTCGTTAAAAAGTGCAGTCAAGTTGCTGGCAGATGACCCACGAGTTGTCTCCCAGTGCAAAGAGTTAAATACGAGTAGACAATAGTTTATCATGAAAGACCATGATAAACTGAAAAACTACTCCTAGAGCGGGAACTCGGAGACTAAGCAGAAGAGGGAATCTGAACAAGAATAGGGAGTGACAACAGAGATAGGAGATCTGTTACATCCAGAAGGATTGATCTAATTAGTAAAATATATTAAGAATAATGGGAGCCAAGTTTCTCTACACCAGAGAAGGCAAATACATAAAAGGAAAAAGCTAGTTTCAATCCTGTGATACTGAATTGTAATGGAAAACATCAGCTCGAACTTAAGTGTTTCAATACAAACACAAAGAAATAAGCATAGCTATAAATGCATGTATACATAGATACATATTTATTTATATAATATCCTCTCTACCTCTATCCACTGAATGTATTATACCAGAAACCAACAACATTTCAATAGCAACGAACAAACCAAAGGCTGATATATTAAATATTACTATCTACTAAAAGAAACCAGAAATCTTTGGGAAAACAGTTAATTCCAGAGTTAGGCAGGAAAAGTACAAGATAAGCCTGGAACATCATGTTGTAACAGAAACCAAGTCAGGTCTCAAACAAATGAAAGGATAGCCAACCGACCTAGAGATATGAAATCAAACAGGCTTCTACTGGCCAAATCAGGGTAATCTGAGCATCAAAATAATGCAGTTAACAAAATATACTCCACTGAATAAAATAAGAAACCATGAGTCCATACAGATTATAAATCAATGTTCATTTCTAAAATTTTAAGGGTGCATTGCGATTAAGTAGGAAAAAGTCTGGCTTTATAGAACACATACATTAAAATATTTGAGTGAAAGATATCAGTCAAAAAAATGCTTTCTACTGTATAGCTAATATTTCTATAACTTAGTGATTATTTCAAAATAAAAAGAATTTAAACACATGCACAAATTTATATCTAAAGAGACAAAGCTTATAAAAGAAAATACTATTAAAAAATGAAAAAGCTGAAAAGCTTTGAAAACTTATGCCTTTGAAAACATATTAAATTTTTTGAAGAGGTGGAGAAAAATCTAAAGCAATTCTCCAAAAAAGATAGAACAGAGATAAAGAAAAAACAGGAATGCAAATAAAAAACACTCCATCCAACACCCAATTAACAAGAATACAAGGAGAAAAAAATGGAGGACAAACAATGAAATAAGAAGATAATCCTAAAATAAATCTTCAAATAGAAAGAGGTCTGTGTAAGTTCAAGTAAGTAAACAAATTTAAAAAGTACATATCTAGTGAAATTTCACAAAAATAAACAGATCCTTGAAATCTCTCTAAAAGGAAGTAAAAGGCACACCTACAAAAGAAATGAGAAGCACACTGCAAGACCTTGGCAATACAGACTCTGGGAGAAGAAAACTTTTTAAATCACTGAAGTACTGAAGGAAAATTTCATACTCGCCAAATCAGCAGACAGCATAGGCAATAACATTTGCACAAAGGCAAGGACAAAGAAAATTAATTACCATATATGAAATTACATGATGTCATTCAGCAAAATAAAAATATGAACCAAAATAGAGGGAAACGCAAAATCCAAAAAAAAATAGTAGAGCCAACTGTACAACAAATCTAAGGAACAAACAGTCAATACTAAACAGGAGACAAAAAGTTCTAGGATGTATCTGGAGTCTAGGCAGTGTGGGTTACAAACTATGGAATTTTATACTCTACATACAAATCTGGAAATTCAAAGAGAACAAAGTCAAACCAAATAAAGAGAGAAAAATTAAAGACTATTAGAAATTGATAGAAAGGCAAAGAGTTGTACAATGTTAAAAATATAATAACCATATAAACTACTTGGTTTCACAATAAGAAAAAATCCACATGGACATAATACTGTAGAAATTATTTTAACTTTGACAATCAAATCACCTTATAGCAAAACAAAATAACTAAATTACAAATGCAGAACAAAATGTAAATTTTTTTTTTTTTTTTTAATTGTAACATTTATAAATGTTAACAGCCTCCATAATGGGGTGAGTGGGAGGGGTTGTAGTGCCACCTGATGGTCACGAAAACTATTTGAGACAGCATCTATTGTAAAACCTAAGAATGGTAGGTTAGCTGAGATCTTTTTCAGACTTTGTACTTTGGCGGACTTGAACTCCTACCCAAATCCTGAGCACCAGGAAGTCCTCTGCCAGGCACAGGACTCTAGGAAAACAGTCTCAACAGCCTGTGTACATATTCTGCCTACTAAGCTCCCTTTAAAAACCTTATCCTCTGAAACACTCAGGAGGTAGGCTTGAGTGATTTCTCCCACCCTCCTCACTTAGCAGCTTTGCCATATTAAACTCCTTCTCCAATGTAATAGCTGCATCAGTTTTGTTTTTTCTGGGCACAGGGCATAAAAACCTGGTTCGGTTATAACACAATAAAGCAAGGAAATACTGTTTTTCATTATAAATCATTTAATATTTTTTATCTGTATATCGTGTGCAGGTATTACTTTAATTTTTTAAGAAGTAAATATTAAAGTGGCTTGTTCAATATTATGGTAAAATGTTTATAATACATGATGGCATGTGTTATAATTAAGAAGTTCACTGAGTCAAACAAGATCAATTTTATTTCCTGTAGAGAAAACACCATATGGTAAATAAGGATAAATCATTGTTCTTTTTAACTTCATAATTAGGTTTATAACACTTAATAAAAAAGGTTATAAAACGTACGTATGGTAACAACATACTTCTGTAAAAGAAAAAAGTATGCACAGAAAAATGTCTAAAGAGCTACTACATTCAAAATCCTAATACAGACTATGCCTGCAAAAGGGATTTGAGATACTATTTATTGTCTTCTTTTTATTTCATGTGTAGTATATAATTAACCTTACCCCAAAAGTCTGGACTTTTGCCCTTATCTCCTGGAAGGTAATCTCTAGAATCTCCTGGGAAGTGATCTCTAGGAATAGTGTCCTTGTTTACCTAAGGACTTTGTGGTTCCATGAGACCCTTTGTTTACCTGGAAACCACACCAAAGAGTCCAACAATGTCATTATGTTGAAAGCTTTGTATCTTCTCTATCCACTATAACTCCAGAGGTGCTAGAGACCAAGGGTCAGCCATATAGAGTATTAACCGTATTTTCCAACAAAAATTCTGTACACAAAGGCTCAAGTGAGCTTCCTGGTTAACAATATTGTGTGTGTGGTGTCACCCACCATTGCTGGGAGGAGTTAAGGCTTTCCATGACCCTACGTGAAGAGGATGACTGAATGTTCCATGTTTGGAACCCTACGAGACTCTATCCCTTGTTTCTCTCCACATAGCAGATCTTAATCTGCATTCTTTCATTTTAGTAAACCATAACCAAAAGTATAACAGCTTTCAGTGAGTTATGTGGGTTCCTCTAGCAAATTATCTAACATGAGGACAGTTCTAGAAAGCCCCAAACTCTGCGACTGGTGTCAGAAGTAAAGTGCAGTCTTATCCCTAACACTTTTCTACAATAAACATATTAATTGGGTAAAAATAAGTTACTAAAATAACTGATTCTCATTGAACAATATATAACAACTATATTTACTGAAAAGCTAAAACTGTTTCAACAGAATCTTATTTAATTCAAGAGTTTGCTATACAACTAGCATGCAGGCCATCATTTCAAGAATCAGCACCCTCCATATTTTGGAAACCCACATTCTTTCATTGAAAACTGGTAAATAAATATCAAAGCAAATTAAATACAACCGTTCCACTATTTAAAACAATTGTGTTTAACTGATTAGAGATAGAAAGGGGTTTATATTAATTATTTAAGTGAATAAATATTAACAAAATAAAACATTAGAAAAAAAAAAGAATGTGTACATCCTGAAAAATAATCCACAGAGCATACAGGGTACAAAAACACTCCAAGAGTATACAGACTCTTATTTATCACTGGTGGCTCTCTACTGACCCACTTTTCTATCAAACCAATTATTTAAGTCTAAACCCTTTGGTTGTGAACTACCCATCTTTCACTTCAATGATGATTACCACTAAAAGGGAAAGTGAACTTTAAGCTAATTACTTTGGCTATTTATCAATTTGGTTTTAAATTGTGTACAAAGTAACCCAAATTAGTCAGATATCACATTTTAGCATTTATGTGATCTATAGAAATAAAAAGATTTTTAAATGAGCCATCAAAGAACTTAAGTAATAGAATACTACATAATTTGGACCAACTCTCTCAGGAAAGGCAACTAAAAAAGTTGGCTGAAATATGAAAATCAGGCCAGGCATAGTGGTTCACACCTGTAATCCCAGCACTTTGAAAGGTCAAGGTGGGAAGATTGCTTGAGCCCAGGAGTTCGAGAATAGCCTAGGCAACATAGCGAGACCACATCTATACCCAAAAAAAAAAAAAAAAATTCAAAAAATTAGTCAGGTTTGGTGCACCTGTAGTCCCAGTTATGTGGGGTTGCAAGGGAACTGCCTGGGCGACAGAGTGAGACCAAAACTGAGACAGACAATAATCAAAAATAGGAAGTCAATGGATGAGTTTAAAAGTATATTAGAAAGAGCTACAGTGAAAGATACTAGGTAAACAGAAACTAACCAAAATGAAGAAATGAGATAAAAATATGGAAAATACAATAGAGAACATATGAGACACAGAAGATACACTAAGACACTCTAACATTTTTAACTGGAGTCCCAGAGAAAAAGATGAGACATATTTGAAAAGTTAATTATTATGAATTCATCAAACTGATAAAAAAAAATCAATTCAGAGACACAAGTGAAATAAAAAAAAGAAATTTGTGAGCTCAACATAATAAAACTGCAAAGAGTCAAAAAGGAAAGCATTAAAAAAAACAGGTTATAAAAAAGTAACGTTTAGACTAATGGGTGACTTTGCAGCAACAATGGAAGCCAGAAGTCAGCTGATCAGCATCTTAAATGTGCAGAAAGAAAATAATCACAAATCATAATCTCTCTATACCAGAGAAAATATCCTTAAAAAGGAATTGAAGAATTAAAATATTTCTGATAAACCAGAATTAGTAGTTTGCCACACTAAAAGAAAACCTGAAGGATGTTGGAAAAGAGCAAAGGGAAGGAAAAAGATCCACTATGGAAACTGTCAGAGATGTAAACAGGAAAGAAAAGCAATACTGGTAAGTATAAAGTATACAAGTAAACAATGAATGAATAAAACAATAACATAAAGGAAATAAAAATACAGAAAGGTTGAAATAATACACGATACCGGTAACAAAGTCAGAGATTTAAAAGTGTTCCAAGATACTTTCTTGCATTGGTACAAGAGAGTAATCAATTAACATTAGATTTTTAGAATCCATGTAGTAATCACCAAATAGGAAAAGTATACAAATGCCAAACACTGTAAGGAGGAATGAACAGATTTTTAAAATATTAGACTTGCAGCTTTGGCTCCAACATGTAAAAAGCTTCAAAGTAGTCACTCCCACACTTACAACAAGAATAAAGCTAAACAAACTGAAAATCAGTTATTTTTCTTGAGCTCATTACAAAATTGTAGACACAGAGAAAGATATGGAGAAACAGGAAAATCCAGATAGTCACAGCTGAGATATACTTACCTAGAGTAGAAACTGCTAGAGCCATAAATTGTTAGAAACACCATACTTAGTTCCTAGAGCTGCTGTAACAAATCAACACAAAGTGGGTGGCTTAAAACAAGAGAAATTTATTTTCTTCTGGTTATAGTTCTATACAACAGAGTACAAAATCAAGGTTATCAGTAGTGTTGGTTCTTTCTGGAGATGAAAAATTGTTCCATGCCTGTATCTTGGTGGCCACCAGCAACCTTTGGCATTCCTTCGTTTCCAGAAATCCAACCTCTGCTTCTGTCTTCCCATTTCAAATCTCCCTCTCTCTCTCTCCTGGCTCTTACAAGGATACTAGTCATTAAATTTTTTTTTTTTTTTTTGAGTTGGAGTCTCACTCTGTCACCCAGACTGGAGTGCAGTGGCCGCTCCCGGCCACCGCAGCCTCGACCTGCTGGGCTCGGGCGATCCTTTCGCCTCAGCCTTCCAAGTAGCCGGAATTACAGGCATGCACTACCACGCCCGGCTGATTTTTTGATTTATTGTAGAGATGAGGTCTCGCTGCCCAGGCGGGTCTCGAACCCGCGGGCTCAGGCAATCCACTCACCTCAGCCTCCCAAAGGCGCGGGATTACAGGCTGAGCCACCGAGCCCAGCATAAATTTTTTAATTAAGGATTTTCTCATCTCAAAATCCTTAATTACATGTGAAAATACTCTATTTCCAAATAATGCCACATTTACAGGTACCAAGGGTTAGGACTTAGACATTTGATTCCGGGGGACAAAAATTCAATCCAGTACAAATACTCAAATGATAATTTTGATGACTTGCTAGAAGCTGACTATGGAATAGCATGAAAGTGGGAAACTCCTACAGTCTATAGTCTTAGGGGAGTCCTCATATGCTTGTGGGTTTTACCTACAGGAACCTCATCAGATTCTCACATTGAAGAGTCAAAAAAGATCCTCTTGTGGTTCTGGCCAGAAGAAGAAAAGTAACCACTGTGAAATACAATTACTCTCCATAACAAAGGCATACTCTCCAGTGGAAAGACTGACAGGGCTTTATCCAAACATCTAGGCATGTGAATTTCTCTGATTCTAGTCCCCTGTTGTCTTTTGGTCTCAATGGGAAAGTGTGGTAGGAGTAGGAAAGACCAGTGAAGGTCACAGCCCCAAGACACAGACCCGCTAAAAGACTAAGATTTAATTACAAAATTGTAAGATATCTCGTCTTCACCACACCAATGGGTTTCTAGCATTAAGCAATGGGTATTTGAAAGAACTGCAAGATGCAGATTCTACCTAAAAAAGAGTTCCTGGCCAGGCTCGGTGGCTCAGCCTGTAATCCCAGCACTTTGAGAAGCCGAGGCAAGTGGATTCCTGAGCCCACGGTGAGACCAGCCCAAGAAATCTGGCGAGACCTCATCTCTACAATAAATCAAAAATTAGCCGGTGTGGTAGCGCACACCTGTAGTTCTGGCTACTTGGAAGGCTGAGGCGGGAGGATCCCTGGAGCCAAGCCTGTCTTCGCCAGGGTGGTCATGAGTGTGCCACTGCACTCCATCCTGGGCAACAGAGGGAGACAAAAAAAAAAAAAAAAAAAAGAGTTCTTAAGGAAACCCAAAACAGGAAGAATAAAAACAAAGACACTAGAGGAATCTGAAGTCTTTGGCCCCTACAGGTACAGCAACCCTTACACACAATCCAACTCCAAGTCAGATATATATAAAACTTCACACCAAAGACATAATTACCTCAGTTCCTATTACCTAATACATCAAATTCAAAATTGTAAGTCATGTTTAAAAGGCAAGGAAAAGTAAGTCTAAAGAAACAAAGCAGGCATCTGAACCAGACTCGGTTACAACACATTCTTTTAAATTATCAGAAGGGAAATTTTAAATGACTGTGATTAATATACCAAGGATAATAATATAAAAAGTAGACAACATGCAAGAAAAAAAATGGATATGGCAAGCAGATCCTCTAAAAAGGAACAAGAAGAAAATACTAGAAATCAAAAACACTGAAAAAGAAATAATGGATCCCACTGTCGGTTCAGTAGTAGACCATATACAGCCAAGGATAGAATTGGTAAGCTTGAAGACAGGTCAACAGAAACTTCCCAAACTGAAGTACAAAAAGAAAAATTAAAAAAAACCAAAATCCTGCAAGACAAAACATCCAAGAACTGTGAAACAATTTCGACATATAATACACACACAATCAGAATTCCAGAAGAGAAAGAAGGGGGAACAGAGCAGAAGAAATAATGAAATAGTAATGGCTGAGAGTTTTCCACAAATAATGTACACCAGACCACACACCTAGAAAACTAAGAGAACAAAAATTAGAAAAAGAAAGAAATAAAGATTTTCACAGTCAAACAAAAACAAGAATTCATTGCCAGCAGACCTACCATAAAAGAAAACTTAACAGGAAGTTTAAGTACAGAGATGAAGGAGCACTCCTATTTTCTGGGATGGGGAGGCTTTGCACTAACAAATTCATTTTAGGTGAAAGGTTAAGTTGTAACTCACTTTGTTTATTTCCTCAGATCCTTTTGCTTGTAGTACTACAACCCTGATTTGTTCCTGATGCTAGTATTTGTAGAAAGATGCTTTGTATTTTGCAGCATCATGATGACATCAGTGCCAGTTTGGCTAGTTTAGGTACAAATGAATAAAATAATCATTTTATCTCTTAAAAAAAAAAAGAAATGTTAAAAGAAGTTCTTCAGGGAAGAAAAATCATGTATCAGAAGCTCAAATCTACATAATAAAGGACAAATACAGAAGGAATAAATGCTTTAAATAGTCTTTTTAATTCTTAACTGATCTAAAATATAACTGCTTAAAGTAACAATAGCAACAATGTATTGGTTGGTTATAGCATATGGATAGATAAAATGAATTAAAGTCGTAAGGGAAAAGAAAATTGGGAATACTCTATAACAGCAGTCCCCAACCTTTTTGGCATCAAGGAAGGGTTTCCTGGAAGACAATTTTTCCATGGACTGGGTTGGGGGTGTGGGGGATTTAGGGATGATTCAAGCACATAACATTTACTGTGCACTTTATTTCTATTATTATTACAGTGTAATATATAATGAAATAATTATACAACTCACCATTAAAGAAAGAGGCACAGAGGGAAGTGGTAAATAAAGTAATGGGCGGGCCACATGCAAAATAAAAGAAGTGTCATATTCTGACTTAAAGCCTGCCACCAGATGCAGCTTGAAGTACATCAACTCACTTGCCACTCACTGCCAGGGTTTTGATGAGCCTGCAAGCAAATGATTTATTAAGGTCTCTGTGAGTCAAACCTCACTGCTAATGTTAATCTGTATTTGCAGCTGCTCCCCAGCGCCTCACCACCTCAGCTCCACCTCAGATCATCAGGCATTAGATTCTCACACGGAGCATGCAACCTAGATTCCTCACATGTTGTGCTATTCACAAGTAAGGTTTGTGCTCCTATGAGAATTTAATGCCACAGCTAATTTGACAGAAGGAGGAGCTCAGGCCATAATGAGAGCCATGGAAAGTAGCTATAAATACAGATGAAGCTTCATTCGTTTGCCTGCCATTTAACTTCCTGCAGTCTGGGTCCTAACAAGCCAGGGACCTGTACCACTCATGGCCCGGGGGTTGGAGACCCTTACTCTATGTGCCTGCACTACACATGAAGTGCTGCAGTGTGATTTAAAAATGAATTTAAGATTAGTTATAAATGTATTGTTTTAAATTTTTTTTAAAAAAATGTTTACTATACTTGAAATGTTAAGAGAGGACATAGGCCGGGTTCAGTGGCTTAGCCTGTAATCCCAGAACTTTGGGAGGCCGCAGCAGGTGGATTGCCTGAGCCTGCAGGTTCAAGACCAGCCCAGGCAACTTGGCGAGACCTCCTCTCTACAATAAATAAAAAATTAGCCAGGCGTGGTAGCACACACCTGTAGTTCTGACTACTTGGAAGGCTGAGGTGGGAGGATCCCCAGAGCCCAGCTGGTCAGCACTGGGGTGGCCATGAGTGTGCCACTGCACTCCAGCCTGGGCAACAGACTGAGATTCCAACTCAAAAATAAAATAAAATAAAAAATAAATTCAGAACTGATTTATATTAGGGCAGTGGTTCTCAACCAGGATGATTTTGCCTCACAGGGGACATTTGGTGATGTCCAAAGACATTTTTGGTTGTTAGAGCTGGAGAATACACTGGTATCTAGTTGTCAGAGGCTAGGGATGCTGCTAAGCATCCTCCAATGCGAGGGATAGACCCTTCACAACACATAATTAGCTGGCGCAAAATGTTAACACAATGCTGCTAAGGTTTGAAACTCTGTATAATTAGAGGAGCATGCCACACATAGAGCTTCATCTCATACCATATCCCATAAATTGTAGTTGAATAAAAAAAGAACTCTTAAAATACACCCCACCACCACCACCAAAAAGAAGGAAACAGGTAGTAGGAAGGAAGCAAAGAGAGAAGAAATGGAAATTGTTATGATCTGAATGTCTGTGATCCCTAAAATTCTTATGTTGAAACCTAATACGCAAAGCAATAGTGTTAATAGATGGGGGTCTTTGGGAGATGATTAGATCACGAAAGTTACATCCTCATAAATGGATTAGGGCCTTATAAAAGAGGCTCAAGGGAGTTTGTTTACCCCTTCCACCACATAAGGCCACAGCAAGAAGGCACTACCTTTTTTCCTTTTTGAATCAGGGTCTCACTGTCACCCAAGCTAGAATGCAGCGTGATTATGACTCACCACAGCCTTGACCTTCTGGATTCAGATAATCCTTTCTCCTCGGCCTCCCTAGTAGCTGGGACTACAGGTATACACCACCATGCCCAGGTTTGTTTTTTTTTTTGGGTTAAAACGAGGTCTCACTATGTTGCGAGGTTGGTCTCAAACTCCCAAGCTCAAACGATCCTCCCACCTCAGCTTCCCAAAATACTGAGATTACAGGCACGAGTCACTGCACTCAGTCTAATAAATGACTGGGGTTTTTAAAAAATCAGTTTTAAATAAAAGAAGGTCTGAAAATCAATCTTAAAATCCAGAAATTTTTTAATTTATTATGCACAAAAATATTGGTGGCAATATTATAAAAGACTTTCTACTGCTTTGCTTCAATAAATATGCCTTCTTTTAATAATGAAAAATCACTTCAAAAAAAATAATACCAACAATTTGCACATAAATTCCAAAAAGGTGTAAGTTGTATGGGCACTGACTGAGAAATGTTTTAGTTTTGATCAACACTATATATATATATATATATATATATATATATATATATATATATATATATATGTATATATATCACAGTGGCATTTAGTCTGTCAAATTAATTTTATCTATATTATGCCACTGGATATATTATATCAATGAGTATTAACCTTTGTTTATGATAGCAAATGACAAAATATAGAAAGTTATACAAAAACTAACAAAAATGTACTTCACTAAGATCAAAAAGAATTCTAAGCTTCACTATCAAAGTAGTAGTAATATGACAGAAACACTTTAATGGCTCCATCTCTTCCCTATTTCCTAATAAATACTTTATTTTTTATTTTCAGGACTAAGTATTTTTCATCATAAACCAAAAGTCTTTATCATAAATTATTTCCAGGACTAAATATGTATACTTTACCATAAATGGAGAAACACAAAACTGATTAGCATTTTTTTATTATTTTAAAATTGTGGGGTACGATTCAGGGTTAGGTATACAAATGGTCACTGTACAGGTAAAGTTTAGGCCTCACTTTGGTCCCCACTTCACCTGGTTTGACATCAGGTACCCTTATTGATGAGCTGTGCCCCTACTCCGTCCCCTGGCAGTTCCAACTACTGCCAATTCCTTTCTTACAGTATTATGTTCATACTTCAGGGTCTGCTTATGAGTGAGTACATGTGGTACTCAGTTCTTTGTTTCTGTGATATATCACTCAGTATTACAGACTCTAGTCCATCCAAGTTGCTGTGAAATTCATAGCTGATTAGCGATTCTTAATGTCATTAATGACATTTCATTAAGTCCTCTAAAATTAAGTACCAGATCCATTAACCAAAATATTACTAATAAACAGCACAATATCAAATTTTTATCATTGATTTTTTCAAGCTGCTAAATACAGAACTGATAAACAGCATTTATTTCATGTTTTTCAGCAGAGATAAGTAAATTCAGTCATTTTTAAGATAAGGAACAAATGCCACATAAAACTCACCCTTCCTCTTTGTATTTCAAATCGTGTACAAAGGAATACAAGGTACATATATTTTTATTACATACACAAAGAGAAAAGAGAATGAAATTTGATATATGGAAAATTTCACACTGTAGCACATTCCTTCTACCTTTCTAAATTAAATCAATAGATGACAGATATCCACAAAAATAATCTTAATCAAAGTTTCAAAAAAATGTTTTTAGTTTAGGAAGACTGCTTGAGGCCAGGAGTTCAAGACCAGCCTGGGCAACACAGGGTTACCTTGTCTCTCCAAAAAGTAAAAAAAATTGACAGGTGTGGTGGCACACACCTGTAGTCCCAGCTACTCAGGATGCTGAGGCAGAAAAATCACCTAAGCACAGGAGGTCAAAGGTGTAATGAGCCATGATGGTGCCACTGCACTCCAGCCTGGATGACAGACTTCAACTCAAAAACAAAAACAACAAAGAAGATTTTAATCTCACAAAGACTGATAACTTAAGACTTGGTTCAAAAAACAAATTACCATGTATACGTGATCAATGTCTCCTCCCAAATCATAAATCTTAAAAACAAAAAACATAAAAATCCAAAGAGGAAACAAGTTGGAAAATTCAATTAAATATTCTTCATTTCTCATTTGTATTCCTACTATTAACTTGAAGAAAATACTAGAAATTAGTTTTAAGCGGTTTCAAGCCAGGCCAAAAAAAAAAAGACCATGATTGTTTGTCATAAAATTTTATAGAACCTACCCAAAAAATTCTATGAATACCGAATGAATATTTAAGTAAAAGACCAATGTGTAACAGTTAAAATTTGCTAAGTCTCTTGAGACAAAATAATTACCCAAGCACATGAACAATGTGTAATAACCAATTCATAATTTTTAGGTGATACTTAAATATATTTATTTTCAACCACATGAGAACAGTCATCTCAATTCATATTACTTGCTGTTTAACTCAACATTCTCCACTCTTCCCTAAATGTTTTAAGACATAATTAAGAGGACAAGCTTTAAAGTTAGACTAATGCAAGTTTGACCCTTCCTCCTCCACATCCTGTCTCTGATCTTGGGCAAGTAACAATCTCTCTAACTTAAATTCCCAAACCTGAAACCATCATGCTCGTGTGAGGATTAAATGCTCAATACAATGCCTGACACAGTAAGGATCCTCTAACTGATATTTTGCAGTTATTTGCTAAGAACTAAAATATCAGCTAAATAGAAATTTTAACCTTTTGCTCTTGGAGACATCTTACAGATCACCTACCAGCAACTCAATCAGACTTTTTTTCGAAATAGTGAAAAACGTAATCACTTCATGTTAAATAGTATAGCATTGGAACCAATTATTTTATTGTAGTGGTACAGATTTTTCAGGTCGGCCTGGGCTTTGAGAGTGTCAGCTTAATGGGTCAGTAAGACCAGTCCCGGAAGTGTTGGCTCTAATGGGCTGGCAAGCCAAGTCCTGAGAGTGCTGTGGATTCGGTGAGCTGGCAAGCCTAGCCCTTGGAGTGTTGGTTCTGATGGGCTGACAAGCCTAGCGCCTGGAGTGTTGGTTCTGACGGGCTGACAAGTCAAGCCCTGAGGATGTTGCTGGTTCGGTGGGCTGGCAAGTCTAGCCCCAGAGTGTCTCAGCTTTGGAGTCTCACCTTCTTCCAGCAGCTCTCCTGGTTCAGCCGGCTCCATCAGCTGGCAAGCCAGCTTCTGGGCTGCGCGGCTCAACCACCTTCTGCAGCTCCTCAGGTCGAAGTTCTTGTCTCATGCCCAGGAAGAAAAAGGGATATGGACAACCGGAAAATGAGAAAGCAGGATTTACTGAGAGGACAGAAAAGATCCCACAGTGGGAGGAAACCTGCTGGGGTTGGCAATTTGGAGCTGAAACCTGGTACTAACATGCCCCTAAGACTGAGGTAATTGGCTGACACTAGCTGTGAGTTGACTGGCCAGTAATTACTATGCTGATTGGTCAGTACTAAGGACCAATCAGCAGACAGCCGGGGCCTAAAAGTGATCTGATAGGTTGGTACTTTGCAGTAAGCTGGTTAGTTGTTTTTCAATCCCAGCAGTGAGTACTTAAACTTTAGACTGAGAGATTCCTAGGGAGCTTGTTTTATACCCTGAGTGTACCAGCCTGAGAGACCTGGTAGGAGTTCACTACATTGTTACCAGATGGCCCACCCTGTCTGTCTGCCTACCCTTTCTCTAGCTATCTCCTGTCTCAGTGGTATTTGGCTTATAATGGAATTATGGACAAAAAAATCAAAATTTTATATCTTACATTTTTCTAACATGTGGTAACGTGAAATAGTCACCAATATGCATTGCAGGTTCATTGACACATGTTGTACAATAGTATTTGTTTGACATCTTCCACCTGGTTGTTTTTCTATTAGAGCAGACTTCCTCCCACAATAACATGTAATTTATTGTCCAGTCTGTTGTTTGAAGTTGATGTGGAAGGACGCATTCGTGATTCCAGAAAACCACTTCTCAAACTGGTCGATCAGAAGCGTGACAAATTTCAAATGAGATAGAGGTTTCTCTTTTATTTTTTATTTTTGGATGCTCGGTACAGTATATATGAGTTAATAATGCACATTTCTTAGTACCCAGAATAATTTCCTCCAACATTCAAAAATTTTCACAAAAAACAATTTTACTTTTCTGACTTAGTGCAGATAGATATATTCAATCTGTGCCACTCTATACTTCAATAAGAACTGCCTTAAACTTTGAAAGTCTCTTTCTTGGCCAGACGTGGTAGGTGGCTCATGCCTATAATCCCTGCACTTTGAGAGGCTGAGGTGAGACGACTGCCTGAGCCCATGGGTTTAAGACTAGCCTAGGCAACTTGGCAAAACCTCATCTCTACAATAAATCAAAAATTAGCCGGATGTAGTAGTACGTGCCTGTGGTTCCAGCTACTCGGAAGGCGGAAGGAATGCCTGAGCCCAGCAGGTCAAGGCTGCTGTAGCCGTGAGCATGCCACTGAACTCCAGACTGGGTGAAAGAGTAAGACTCTGACTCAAAAAAAAAAGGAAGTCTCTTTTCTTTTAAGGTTACAGTAATTTGCTTATCTATCTTTTCAAATTATGCCATATGATACAAAGGGTATACCTATACCCCCAGCTGCCTTTCTTATACAAATGATTTTTATCTCTACCTTTTTCTACATAAGTGTCAGCACCACTTTGAATGCACTTCACATTCTCTTTCTACACAATGCCAGCTGATTTTTTTTAATGTATATCACAGTATATATACCATCTCTTTATTTGGTTTTCTATGCAATTTGAATGGAAAACTTGAAGTAACCATACGTTTTTTTAAAATGTGCACTTGCATTAAGTTTGACCTGTAATCTCTTTATATCCCCTGAGAGGAGACATTCAAGTGGTTTGCTATATTTGCATTGTCTCCTCAGAGGAGACATTCAATTGCAAAGGGTTAAACTTATCAAAAGGTGAGAAGCTGATAAAAAAGAATTTCAAGCCCGGCTTGGTGGCTCAGCCTGTAATACCGTGCCTTTGGGAGGCTGAGGTGAGTGGATTGCCTGAGCCCGCGGGTTCGAGACTCGCCTGGGCAGCGAGACCTCATTCTACAATAAATCAAAAAATCAGCCGGGCGTGGTAGCGGATGCCTGTAGTCCCGGCTACTTGGAAGGCTGAGGCGGAAGGAGCGCCGGAGCCCAGCAGGTCGAGGCTGTGGTGACCAGGAGTGGCCACTGCACTCCAGTCTGGGCGACAGAGTGAGACTCCAACTCAAAAAAAAAAAAAAAAAGAATTTCACTCCCTTTTTAAATAGAGTTTTATTTATTTTTTTACAAGACAAGTACAACAGTGAGGAGAGATGAAAGAGTACAAGGAGTTCAATCTGTAACTCACTCTGAGCAATAAACTGAGATTACTCACTGCCTTCAGACCAGTCTAAATACTTTGAAAACATGATTAAATTAGACAGACAACTGCAAGAGCCTATAAGAACAACAGCAGACTTAAGAATCATAAAAAATTCTTAAGTAACCATTTTAATTTCACCATGTTTCTAATTATCCACCAAAAATGAATGCATACATATGAACACAATTCGAATTTATTATAATTTTTAAAAGTATTAAATCTAAATTATCAGAAAGCAGAGCTGAGAGCAGGGAACCATATTTTACTCATCTTTGTATTCTCAAACCCCAGCACAGTGCCTGATATATCACAAGTATTCAACAGTTATTTGAAGTACTGAAATAATACACAGCCAACATTTTCAAATTCTTATTTCAATTTACTAACTTTGATTTTCAATGAATTTAGTTTCCATGTATAATAGTATAGTACCAGTATAATCATAATCATCAAGTAAATATTTGAGTGGCTGCTACAGGGAGGCACTTGTTCTAGGTGTTTGGGATACATCTAAAGACAAAAAGCTCTCTGTACTCCTGGAGTTTATATTCTAACAAAAGTGAGTCAGAAATAAACAATAAGCACAGTAAGGAAATTACACAGTAAGTTACAATATGGCTGAGGGAAGGAATAAGAGAAAAAGTAGAGCAGGATAAGGAGACTCAAGAATGCTTGTTATCAGTAACCCAAATGACAACTCCCAGGGAAAGAGTTAGCTTTTTGTTTCACATAGTGGTTAAAAATACAAGTATAGAATAGGATTGCCTGGTTTCACATCCTAGCCTTGAATGAATTACTTACTACTTCTATGCTTGTTTCCTAACCTATAAAGTGAGAGTAATAACAGTATCCAAAACTGTATAGATCCGTTGTGAGAATAAAATAACATAATGTCTGCAAAGTACTTAAAACCGTACCTTCAACAGATGTACCTAATAAATAGTCACTAAACTACCTATCACAACATACCACAATCTCCCCACAAATGATTAAGTAATTGGAACAAAACTACTTGCGTTTCTGCTTGTATTGATACAAAGACCTCGGCCAGGCTCGGTGGCTCAGCCTGTAATCCCAGCACTTTGGAAGGCTGAGGCAAGAGGATTGCCTGAGCCCACGTGTTCGAGACCAGACCGGGCAACTCGGCGAGACCTCGTCTCTACAATAAAATAAAATAAAATAAAATTAGCCAGGCGTGGTAGTGTACGCCTGGAGTTCCAGCTACTTGGAAGCTGAGGCAGAAGGATCGCCGAAGCCCAGCAGGTTGATGCTGGGGTGGCCGTGAGCATGCCACTGCGCTCCAGCCTGGGCGACAGAGTGGGACTCCAACTCAAACAAAACAAAACAAAACAAAGACCCAGAGAAACATTTGCTGAAATTAAACTAAAGTATTACTCACAAAATAGAATAATTATTATTACAGTAAAATATAACTAGATATGACTGATAAAATATGGCTAATTTAAAAGAACTAAAAATATTAGAGGCTAGGCACGGTAGCCCACATCTATAATCCCAGCACTTTGGGAAGCTGAAGTGAGAGGATTGCCTGAGCTCACAGGTTCGAGACCAGTTTGGGCAACTCGGCGAGACTCCATCTCTACAATAAATAAGTTTAAAACACTAGCCAGGTGTGGTGGTGTATGCCTGTAGTTCCTAGCTACTTGGAAGGTCTGAGGTGGAAGGATCACCTGAGCCTAGCAGGTCGAGGCTGCAGTGGTTGTGAGCGTGTTACTGCACTCCAGCCTGAGCAAGAGTGAGACTCTAACTCAAAAAATAAAAAAAAAGTTAGAAAGCAGGAAAGCTATCTAACAGTCCTTCAGAACTTTTTTCAGATGACAGACCTCACTGAAAATACTGTGACGTTTGTAGGTCCTCTTCCCAGAACAATTCCATCACAAAGGTCCACGCAAAATTTTACATGTTTAAAACTGATAGGACGGTAAAATCTTTTCATCATGGCACTTTTGGGAACTTTGCACATGTCTAAAAATTATTTTTATTTTCCTTTTCAGGTCTTCACCGAGAGCATTCATTTGTTTGGGAAATACTCTCAAATCGGTCTTATTTCTGAAGTTAAACAAGCATAATAAACTGAAAAAACAATTCTTTTATTATTAAGGTCAAATTATACTTCCAAATAACAGTCCAAATGTTGTTCAAGAGCTACAAATCCTGGGCCGGGCTCAGTGGCTCAGCCTTGTAATCCCAGCGCTTCGGGAGGCTGAGGTGAGTGGACTGCCTGAGCCCACGGGTTCAAGACCCACCTGGGCAACTTGGTGAGACTTCATCTCTACAATAAATCAAAAATTAGCTGAGAGTGGTAGCACCTGTAGTTCCAGCTGCTTGGAAGGCTGGGGCGGAAGGATCGCCGGAGCCTAGCAGATCGAGGCTGCAGTGGCTGGCAGCAGCCACTGCGCTCCAGTCTGAGTGACAGAGTGAGACTCCAACTCAAAAAAATAAAATAAAATAAAATAAGAGTTACATATCCTTTAATACACCAGTAGGACATATGCCAAAACCAACATTTTGTTTAGAAAACAAAATGAAATATGAAACCTATTACAGTTAAGTATTTTGTGAGAATATATACTTGTTATTTAATTACAATAAATAATCACTAATTAAATATCTTAGCTGGACAGTGGCTCACACCTGTAATCCCAACATTTTGGGAGGCTACAATGGGAAGATGGCTTGAGCCAAGAAGGTCAAGACCACCCTGAGCAACACAGTGAGACACTGTCTCTACAAAAAAATTCAAAAATTACCCAGGCTTGGTCGTGAGTGCCTTGTAGTCCCTGCTACTCATGAGGCTGAAGAGGAAAGATTGGCTGAGTCCAGGAGGCTCAGGCTGCAGTGAACTGTGATCGTACCACTAACATTCCAGCCTGAGCATCAGCATGAGACCCCCAACTCAAAAAATAAAATAAAAAAGTAATAAAATTGTATAACACTGTAAAAATATTTTCATACACACTCTCATTACATTCACAACAAACCTTGTAAGGATTACATTTTGAAACTGCACTGTTCTGCTGTTAACCATCAGCCACAGGCAACTGTTCAGCATTTGAAATTTGGCTTGTCCAAACAAATATATATATATATATATTTTTTTTTTTTTTTTTTTTTTTTTGAGTTGGAGTCTCTGTCACCCAGACTGGAGTGCAATGGCACGCTCCTGGCCACCACAGCCTCAACCTGTTGGGCTCCGGCAATGCTTCCACCTCAACCTTCCAAGTAGCTGGAACTACAGGTGCGTGCTACCACGCCCAGTTAATTTTTTTTATTCACTGCAGAGATGAGGTCTCGCCAAGCTGCCCAAAAAGGTCTTGAACCCGTGGGCTCAGGCAGTCCACTCACCTCAGCCTCCCAAGCATGGGATTACAGGCTGAGCCACTGAGCCCGGCCTGAAATATTATTAGCTATAAAAAACACATCAGATATTGAAGTCAGAAAAAATGTAAACTATCCCATTAAATTGTTATACTTAATATATTTTTAAATAATGTACTTTATTTAACCCAACTGATCCAAAACATTGTTAAAATTAGTTTCACTTGTTCCTTATTTTTTTAATGTGGCTACTAGAAAATTTTAAATTACATATATGTAATTTAACAATTTAGTATGCCTCAAAGAATATACAAGATATGTACTTACATGTAAACTTCCTTCACAACATCCACCTTAAAGACGGTATAATTTTACAGTTCAAACATTAAGTTATCTTAAACGTTTTAAAGCTAAAAATTAAGCCTTTAGGCCTAAATGTGTTTAATGTGATAAACTGGAGACTCACATAAAAATCTCTCCTATTTACAAAACAGGTAACTTCCCCTTTACTGACGTACATGGAGAAGGTAACCAGATCCATCTGACAAAATACTTACTATATATCCCAGACTAATGATTCTCTACTAAAGGGACACAAAAGTCTTAATGAGCCAAACAGAAAGGATTAAAGAGTTTATTTCTAAAAAGTGAGACGTCACCCGTTAACATGAAACAATAATACCATCAGTCAACATTCTATTGGTCTGATTTAGGTGGACATATTCCAATATATTTAAATTTTGTATTATTTGTTAGGTTGGCTCTCTATCCCTGATTACACCAAATTAACTTAGTGGACACATAACAGGCTCCCAATAATTAGCAAATAGTGTTAACAAATTTTTTAAATAGAATAAAATAAGTGACATGGTCTCCAGCATCAAAGAGCTCAAGTCAGTCCAGGCTCCATGGCTCAGTCCTGTAATCCCAGCACTTTGGGAGGCCGAGGCAAGTGGACTGCCTGAGCCCACGGGTTCAAGACCAGCCCAGGCAACTTGGCGAGACCTCGTCTCTACAATAAAAATTAAAAAAAAAAATTAGCTGCATGTGGTAGTGTGCACCTATAGTTCCAGCTACTTGGAAGGTTGAGGCAGAAGGATCACTGGAGCCCAGCAGGTCAATGCTGGCATGGCTGCGAGCATGCCACTGGACTCCAGCCTGGGCGGGAAAAAAAAAAAGAGCTCAAGTCAAACAAGGTCATTTAGAGAATAACAAAGAAGTTTTTAATTAGGTTATAAACTGTAAGGTTCTAATTACAAATTCAACCGTGTTTTATAGAATACAAGTTATTAAGAATTCAGAATAATTTTGTTGGAAAGGAGTTAGCTTGAGATTTGAAATACAGCCTTTCTATTTCCATTTGACACTCATTCTGAAAATCTAACAAATTTATTTTCATCATTTAAGGTAATTTTTTTGAGCTGCTCCCTAAAATGTGTTCTGTAAGAACAGCCAAGTTAGTAGGTTAAGTGAAAAATGGATTCTTCATCTTACATGGTGTGCACACATGCCCACACACACATCAAACATCAAGGCAAAATGCTCATCAGAGTGCCATCTACTACAGCAGAGCAGAAATTTTAGTTAAAGCCTAATGCAAAACTTTGGTCTTAAGAGAACACACTTTTAAATAAACTAAAAGTTGTTTCTAACACAAAAAATGAGAAAATCCCTAGAACAGTATATACTTAAAAGACCAATTATAAATGTTTCCTAAAAAGTAATCTATTTTAACCAGGATTATACAGTCTCTATTTTACAAATACAGAACATGAACTCCTACACTTACAATCCAAAACAAGTTGGCCCTTAGTTACTGCAATAATCATGAAATTGCAGGTCATTCTAGGAATGACCTTTTAGTATACAGGTAACAAAGTAAGTCTACATGTTAGGTTAATTTCTGGCCTCCTCAGTCCTGGAACACTGATAAGACACTAAGAACAAGAGAGTTTTAATATTTCAGGTGAAAAAAACACATCTCAAGAATCAGCTCAAGTGAAGGAAGTGAAGGTTTACCTCATTCTAAAAACTCAATACCAGGAGTGGAGGAAAAAATTTCTTAGTTACTGCCACTATATATCCTCAATGTCAAACTAATGAGAGATGCATATCCTATTTGCTTTCCAGTGCAGGAATTTATATTCTAATCTTCCATATGCTTCTCCTATTAGATTTTAACAATTCTGACATTGGAACCTATCCCCTTAAAGTACTACATTCCCTCTTTCCATTTCTAATGAAGTCACATGTCGTTCTATTCCTATCACAATACTATAAGCCATCCCAATACTTTTAATCCCAATCATATCCATCAATAACTGAAGAAAAGGAAAGGCAGGCACATTTATATCACAATCCAGGGGTTGTGCGAAGTTTGTTATTTTGCTCTTTTGTTTTTTTTTTAAAGTCCCAGGTGATTCTAATAATATACCAATCCTTAACATTATTTGGTAAACTATTTGAGGCACCCAAACTTTTGTGTTAAATCCCCCAGCTGCTGGGTGCAGTGGCTCAGCCTGTAATCCCAGCACTTTGGGAGGCAGAGGCGAGTGGACTGCCTGAGTCCCTGAGGGTGCAAGACCAGCCTGGGCAACCTGGTGAGACCTCATCTCTACAATAAATCACAAAAACTAGGCAGGTGTGGTGGCATAAGTCTGTAGTTCCAGCTTGGAAGGCTGAGGTGGAAGGCTCGCCTAAACACAGCAAGTCAAGGTTGAGGTGGCCGTGAGTGTGCCACTACATTCCAGCATGGGTGACAAGAGATTCCAACCCTAAAAAAAAATTCCCTAGTGCGGCATTAAATCACATTCCTCACATTAAGGCAAATACTTCTTGATTAATGTCTCATCAAAATCTTCTTTCCTTGATGATGTGACCTTGATAGTGCCTGTCTCTTGATGTTGGTGTTAACTGTTAACTACTACCATTCTTAAAAATACAGTCAAACCTTGTTTAATGATGGGGGTATATTTTGAGAAATGTGTTATTAGGCAATTTTACACTTGTGTGAACATTACAGAGTCTACTTACACAAACCTAGATAGTACAGCCTACTACAAACATAGGCTATATCAGTTAAAGCCTATTGTTCTTAGGCTACAATCCTGTACAGCACATTATTGCACCGAATACTGTAGACAACTGTAACACATTAAGTATCTGTGTACCTAAACAGAAAAAATAAAGTAAAAACAGTATAAAAGATTAAAATGGTACACCTGTATAGGGTGCCTACCATGTATGGAGCTCACAGGACTAGAAGTTACTATGAGTGAATCAGTGAGTGAGTGGTTAGTGAATGTGAAGGCCAAGGATATCATGCTACTGCAGACTGGATAAGCACTGTACACTGAAACTACAATACATTGAATTTTTTTAATTTCTCTTCTTTTTTTTTTTTTTTTTTTTGAGTTGGAGTCTCACTCTGTCACCCAGACTGGAGTGCAGTGGCCGCTCCTGGCCACTGCAGCCTCAACCTGCTGGGCTCCGGCGATCCTTCCGCCTCAGCCTTCCAAGTAGCCGGAACTACAGGCACGCGCTACAATACCCAGCTAATTTTTGATTTATTGTAGCGATGAGGTCTCACCAAGTTGCCCAGGCGGGTCTCGAACCCACGGGCTCAAGCAACCCACTCACCTCGGCCTCCCAAAGTGCTGGAATTACAGGCTGAGTCACCGAGCCCAGCCTAAAAAATTTTCAATAATGAATTAAGCTTAGCTTACTGTAACCTTATAAACTTATTTTAACTTTTTGACCTTTTTGTAATAACACTTAGCTTATTAAAGCACAAACATATTGTAGAGCTGTACAAAATATTTTTTCTTCATATCCTAATTCTATGAGCTTTATTCTATTTTTAATTTTTTTTTCTTTTTAAAACTTTTTGTTAAAAACTAAGGCAAACACATGCATTAGCCTAGGCCTACACAGGGCCAGGATCATCAATATCACTATCTGCCACGTTCACATTTTGTCCCACTGGCAGAAACACACAAGGAGCTGTCAACCCCTTTAACAATGCCTTTGTCCGGAATACCTCCTGAAGGACTTGCCTGAGGCTGTTTTTACAGTTACCTTTTTTTGTAAGTAGGGGCACACTCTGAAATAACAATAGAGAGTATAATATAGGAAAGATATAAGCCAGTAATATAGTTGTTTATTATCAAGTACTATAACACTTAGCAATACTCATGTATAATACAAAGTATGTTTATGTATAATATTATATATAAACACGTGTGGTATACTTTTATACAACTGGTAGTG
This sequence comes from Cephalopachus bancanus, assembly GCA_027257055.1. Taxonomy (NCBI): domain Eukaryota; kingdom Metazoa; phylum Chordata; class Mammalia; order Primates; family Tarsiidae; genus Cephalopachus; species Cephalopachus bancanus. The sequence continues at coordinate 5,800,271 of JAPVLO010000012.1, forward strand.
CAGGTTTGCTTACACCAGCATCATCAAAAATATGTGAGTAATGTGATGCGCTACTACACTAAAACAGCTAGAAACCACTAGGCAAGAGAAAATCTCTAACTCCATTATAATCTTATGATACCACTACCCTATATTGGGTTCGCTAACCAAAACATCCCTATGTAGAACATAACTGGTCACTCCCTTGAATTATCTGGACACTGAATCATCAAAAAGAACCTAAACTATATGGTACTGATAAAGTACTAAAATACTGGAATTAAGGCACCCATGCTAGTAATCTCTGTTTTGCAAATGAATTGAGAAACAGAACAGAATGATGATGGGAAATTTAATAAGGTGCATAAAATTTGAAAGATCATAAAATACAGTCTACTGGAACCATTAGAAAGGACTAATGTGGTGTACATAGGTTTCAGGAAAGAAAGTGTCCATAACACTGTCATATCTGACAATGGAACATCTTAACAAGTCAGATTATCAATTTAGAATAATTATTTTTTGAAGTAGAGTTCCTTGGAGTAAAAGAACTTTTAAGTGCAAACAACTAGTAAACATGCTTTTAGTAAATCAAATAGGGTTCAACGAAAAGTCAGGTAGAGAGTAGAGCATTCAGGTACCTGAGACCTTCAGGGGAATAAAAAAAGTAGTATCAAATTTAGTCCAGAGGAAGAAACATTGAGGAGCTCAGAAGGAAAATGCCTATTTCACTCTGGGCTTAAACCAAGGTTGTAACTCAAAAATTATAGTGTAGCATGGTCTTGGGTCAGAGAAGTCCTATAAAGATTATGAAGGGAATAATATCTGCTTAATAGTGGTAATAGGGAATATCTCTACTGGGAATCAGTCCAAACATCTATCTAATAAAAGAAAATTTGGAGGACTGACAAGGACAGGTTCACTCTACCAAAAAAAAAAAAAAAGATCTAATAACTAGCCAAACACCACTTCAATAAAACCAAGGGACTAACAACTAACAGTACTTTCAAATTTCTTGTGCCTTACTTGTCCATTTGTAAATGCAATGGCAGTTCTAACTACTAACACCTTTAAGGATTGTGTACATGTTTCTGAAACAGAAGGGTAAGCCAAGGTTTTGTAACCTGCTTTCCACTGGATCTGAAAGGAAAGAAACCCAGGTGAAAACAGACAGCAACAAAGAAAAAGCAGGCACATCAAATCCCTAGGATCAAATAAACAGGAGTGCTAAACTAAAACCCGGGACTATCTTTGAGCATTTAGACAGACAGAATCCCATTTCATCCCAGTTATTTGGGATCACTAATATCACACCTTCAAATTCAGCTGCTAGCATAGTCTTAAGACAGAAAATATTTAAAGTCTTTAGCTTAGGGGCTCAGCATCTTATCAGTATTACTGCTTGGCTTACCCAAAACAATTCCAAAAACCAAGCTCACTTTTTTCCAGCAAACAAATATCAGTCTTGTATTTCTTCAATAAGAAATCTGGAACCTGCTGGGCTTGGTGGCTCAGTCTGTAATCCTGTGCCTTTGGGAGGCTGAGGTGAGTGGACTGCCTGAGCCCGCGGGTTCAAGACCCGCCTGGGCAGCGAGACCTCATCTCTACAATAAATCAAAAAATCAGCCAGGCATGGTAGCGCATGCCTGTAATTCCGGCTACTCGGAAGGCTGAGGCAGAAGGATCGCCAGAGCCAAGCAGGCGAGGCTGTGGTGGCCGGGAGCGGCCACTGCACTCCAGTCTGGGTGACGGAGTGAGACTCCAACTCCCAAAAAAAAAAGAAAGAAATCTGGACCCTGTCTATTTTCGTTTCACTACTTGCTTCACCAGTTTACCTAGGACACAGGCCTACAGCTCTGTCCTATTCTCACCCAAATCACCGTCACTACACCTCTTTCTTTGCCTACCTGCAAGTCCTTGACACAATGACAACACTTCTTTATATATACTTTAAAACAAAACTTTTTTTTCCAAAATACATTTAATAATGGGGGGACAATCCTTGACAAAAGAGAGGGAGAAATAACAGATTTGGATTATGTGTAAATAAAAATTGGGGGATACTTTTGATTGATAATATAGCATAACCCAAAAAGTTCATGTCACATCATTTTACTTGCAAACCTCTCACTTAAAGAGATATCTGGCAAACTTCATGCTTGCTTCTACAGGAAAACATAAAATATTATGAATGTGACATGATTTTACAAAATTTAAACTATTCAATGTTTGAGACAATGTAAAAAAAATTACAATCCTGAGTGCTTACTTATTAAGGAGTAGAATTATTAGATTTGCCAGTGCTTTAACTTTGAAACAAAAATTTCCGGATATTCCTTTCTCGTGCTCTGGATTAATTTAATTGAAGTAAATCCTGAGATTGAAAAGTGAGCTTTTAGCAGGGCAATTTTCGTTTGCAACTAACTTATCTATGAGGGTGCCAAAAAAATGTATACACATTTTAAGAGATGCTATCTATGTATTGCTCTTTGAATTGAATTATGGTAGCAGTGTGTAGTATGATGATCGCCCAAAAGATGGCGTTAATCAAATGAATGTTAGCATCACCATGCAACAGGCAGGACGGTCAAAGAAAATGGCGGAAGCACAGTTGTAGTTGGAGGAACGCAAGACCATTTTGAAGTGGTATTTGAAGTTCGAGAATACTGTAAAGTACAACCACAGTGGAGGCGTGAGTATGCAACAGAACCTCCAACACGCCTAACAACTGTACACGTTCATAAATTTGAGATGCATGGTACTGTATGTGATGTGCACAAGGGAAGATCACAAAGGCCTTGCACAGCAACAAGTCCTGCATTAGTTTGCTGTAACTAGAAGTGTCTGGATGCATTGTAACATCTTTTGAGCACCTCTTGTAATTGTATAAGTCAAACGTGACTTGTATTCATCTTTTGCTATCCCTACATATAGAGTATTACAACTTTATAACACAGTTTTTTCCTTTTTTAAAAGGTGTATACCTTTTTTGGCACCCTCTGATATCAATCAAGATTTTCTCCAAACAGTACAAAAAAATAAAGCAACCATTCTATTATCAATGTGCATATATCATCTAAGCCAGGGGTCCTCAACTTCGGGGCCAAGGTAGGTATTAGGAACCTATTAGGAACCAGGCCGCACAGCAGGAGGTGAGCAGCCCCCAAGGGAATAATGCTTCATCTCTATTTACAGCCACGCCCCATGGCTCGCACTACCTCCTGAGCTCCTTCTGCCATCAGATCAGCGGTGGTATAAGATTTTCATAGGAGTACAATCCCTGTTATGAACTGTGCATGTGAGAGATCTAAGTTACATGCTCCATATGAGAATCTAATGCCTGATGATCTGATGTGGAGCTGAGGTGGTGATGCTAGTGCTGGGGAGTGCCTGCAAATACAGATTAACATTAGCAATGAGGTTTGACTCACAGAGACTTTAATAAATCAATTGTTTGCAGACTCATATCAAAACCCTTGTCAGTGAGTTGTAAATGAGTTGACATACTTCAGTTATACAGCTGCAACTGGTGGCAGGCTTTAAGTCAGAATATAACACTTATTTTAGTCCACAAGTGGTCCACCCATTATTTTATTTATCCCTTTTGTCCGTGTCTCTTTTTTTTAAACAGAGAATTGTATAAATCATTTCATCATATATTACAATGTAATCATAGTAGAAATACACAATAAAGATTATATGCTAGAATCATCCCTAAACCATCCCCCTCCCCAGTCCATGAAAAAATTGTCTTCCACAAAACCGGCTCCTGATGCCAAAAAGGTAGAGGACTGCTGATTTAAACCAACTGTAAATTTCTACTTATGAAAACCACCTAATGACTGATATATATGTAAGCCTATAAATTTAAATTTTAAAATTAGTTATTCTATTTAAAATGATTATGAGAAATTCTGCCCTTAACATCTGCTTATTTTTTCAAAAATAAAAATTCACAAATAATAACACCTTGTGCCATTTGCCTTCTGCCTTATCCTGCTCAAAATGCCAATCTGTAGTTTTGTAATAAGGAAAATAAGTATTGCCTATCTCTCTAAAGCCCTCCCCAAAATTCTTTCACATAGAATATCTTAAACTTCTTGATGCTGGATATTCTTTCACATTTAACAAATGTAGACACTAAAAACATGAGTTTAACTTCAAGAAAGTCTCTAGTAACCATCCCACTTAAAAATTTTTCCCAGCCAGGCTCGGTGGCTCAGCCTGTAATCTCGCACTTTGGGAAGCCGAAGTGAGTGAATTGCCTGAGCCTACGGGTTTGAGACCCACCTGGGCAACTTGGCAAGACCTCATCTCTACGATAAATCAAAAAAATTAGCCGGGCATGGTAGCGCGTGCCTGTAGTTCCAGCTACTTGGAAGGCTGAGGCGGAAGGATGGCCGGAGCCCCGGAGGTCAAGGCTGCGGTGGCCGGGAGCATGTCACCGCACTCCAGTCTGAGCAACAGAGTGAGACTCCAACTCAAAAAATAAAAATTAAAAAAATAAAAGTTTTTCCCGAGCAATTAATTTTTTACCAACTAATAATAGACTTTCTCACAATACATCCAATACTGAAAAAAAGTATCCACATAATTTCTGTGAGGTTACACTACATAAAATTCAATTTCTGCATTAGTACAAAATCATCTTATCCTACTGGTCCTTTAAAAACAATATTTTACTTCTAACAAAGGTCAAAAATTGAAAAATTTTTTCCCCTATGTTAGTACAAGAATTAGGGAAATAATTTGAAAATGAAAATATCAACAGCCAGCACTAGCAATGCTCTAAGCACTTTACAAATATTAACTCATGCAATCATTCTAACAACCTATGAGGCTGACACTTTATCCCACTTGGAAATTAACTGAAGCATAGAGAAGTTAAGTAACTTGCTCAGTCACACAGCTAGCTAGTAGGTGGAGGGGCAAGGATCTGACCTCAAGTAATCCTATCCAGAGTTCATGTTCTTAACTTTCTAGCTATACCACCTACATGTAAGAATTATCACTTAATAGGTATCCAAGTTATCCCAAGGAAAATTTCTTAAGATTTTTTTCATTCTGTGACAAATTAGATAAAACACCTTGTAAATATTTTAGGATGCACCTTAAATTATAAGAAATAAAGGAGACTGATAACAAAATCAAACAAATGAGATTTATATTAAAGAGTGAATTCTCTTTAAATGATTTTGAAAATTTTAGTATTACATGACCAATAAATTTAGTATACATTCATGAGAAAATGCTTCACAGATACTTTTCAAAAACTAACCACAAATGCCCCAAGTAATGGACCTTCAAAAACATATTCTGAGTAATCAAGTTGACAGTATGCTAACATCAAAATCCAAGACTATATGGTAACTCACCTAACCAGAACACAAGTTAAGTCATGAAGAAAAGGCCTGGGGACAATCAAAATAGGTATTCCAATGTCCAAGTATTAGTATTCACTCACTTTTCTCAAGAGACAACCTCATACATTAAGGACCTACTGACTGTTCCCCTATGCAAAGTTACAAATCTGAATACGATTCACACACCTCTAAAAAAATGAGAAAAGGAGAGGTGAAAAGTCACAGTTACAACAAATTCAATATCAACACAGAAAAAAAGAACTTGAAATAACTTCAAGATCGGGCACTGTGGTGCACGCCTATAATCCCAGCACTTTGGGAGGTCGAGGCAAGAGGACTGCCTGAGCCCAGAAGCTGGAGACCAGCCTGGGCAACTTGATGAGAATTCATCTCTACAATAAACCAAAAATATTAGCCGAGGTTGGTAGCCTGCGTCTGTAGTCCCGGCTACTTGGAAGGCTGAAGCAAAAGGATTGCCTGAGTCCAGCAGGTCCAAGCAGTGACAGCTGTGATCGTGCCACTGCACTCCAGCCTAGGCAACAGAGACTCCGCCTCAAAAAAAAAAAAAAAACTTCAAAACGCAAACACATGTTATTCAACACTGATATCAACAAGTCCTACATGCAATCCAAAAGATTCTCAAGACATCACAGCAAATGATGCCCTCAGGTCATCCAAAGAAGTAGAATTATATTCTGCATCCTATTTAAGTCAGAAAAGAACTGCATATTTAATTTTATTAAGAGTTTAATCCACTTGGGCACGCTGGCTCTTGCCTGTAACCCAGCACATTGGGAGGCCAAGGCGAGAGGATTGCCTGAGCCCATGGGTTCAAGACCAGCCTGGCCTGGGCAACTTGGCAAGATCTCCTCTCTACAATAAATCAAAAAATGACCCGGGCGTGGTGGCGCACACCTGTAGTTCCAACTACTTGGAAGACTAAGGCGGAAGGATCACCTGAGCCCAGCAAGTCGAGGCTGTGGTGGCCCTGAGCATGCCACTGCAATCCAGCCTGAGCGACATAGTGAGCAACAGAGTGAGACTCCGACTCAAAAAAAAGAAAAAAAAAGAGTTTAATCCAAAGAAGTTAAAGGGATTTTAATGATTGGATACTTAAAGGAATAAGCCCCCAATTACCCTGCAATATCAACTAAGGAACTGGGACAGAATTCGTTTTAAAGTTCCAAACAGCAAACGTTTTATTTCTGAGTTCAAGAACACTTTGTGAATAAAAGTTACCTGAAAGCAGGAAAAAGGAAGGGAAAGGGTGGGGACATAAAATTGGAAAGTCTAAGAAAACAAAATAGCTAGTGTCTGTAAACACTATGCTCAAAGCATCCACCACAAAATAAAGTGTGGGCAGAGGGTGCCACATCAGCAGTCCTCTGTATTTGTCCTGCCGCTAAACCATTTGTTAGTTTTACGAATTATTAATTTCGGTAATGGTTTGTTGGTATGAATTAGTGCCAACTCAACTGCAAAAAGTGACAGGGTCGTCCTGATTTACTCTACAGAATCAAACTTGGGCTGACTCTTACAAAACACGTTTCGTCCTACAATGGCACAAATTTGATTATTTTTTTTAAATCTACTCTCCTTTAAGTTGCTTTTAATTCTGAAAGGATTGAGGGAGTCAATATCTAGCCCACACCGAACTCTTATCAAAAGAGTTGCTACACCACTTAACAAAACTCCTTTTCAAACCAGGCTGCAACACATTCTGCTTTCTCTTCGAACAATACACATAGTAAATAGCATATAAGGCCTTGTACTTTTTCTTGTAGCAAGGAAGTCTAACTCCAAACAGGAAACTGCTCCTCAAAGGGTCCGACGCTGAACTCCTGTCAAACCCCAACCCGATGTGTAGGTGCCAACACACGTGCCCAGGCAGAACCGAAGTAAAATAAATCCTCAAGCTAAGCCCGTCCTTGAGGTATCTCTTGCAAATTTCAGCAGGGGTAAAAAATTGCCTTTTTAAACTCCCCTCCCCCCAAAAGTATATGTGTGTATATATTCTTAAAAGCCCGACGTATTCAAAGTCTCGCAGAAAATAAATAAGTACTACTTTGTTAAGTTTTCCGATCACCCTCCTCCATTCGACGAGGAGGAGGAGGAGGAGGAGAGGTGGAGGGGGGTTGGAGCGGGGGTGGGTAGAAGGGTCGGGGCTGGAGGTGGGGGGAGGGACGGAGTTGGGGAGGGACGGAGCTGGGGAGGGACGGAGCTGGGGAGGAGAGAGCCTCCCGCCCCATCCCCGCCGCACTTTCCCGGGAACAGAAAAACAGGAGGAAAGCGGAGCGCGAGAGGAGGCGCCCGGGACCCCGACCGACTTCTCGTGGAGGAGCCAGGTGGGAGGCGGGCGCGGAAGGCGCTGGGGTCAGGGGTGCGGCGCCGCCGCGCAGGGGCTCACCCGCCGCCTCCCCACAAGGCCGAGAAGGGGCTCACCCATGCTGGGAGCTCCCGCGGGGAGAAGCCGACGGCCGCTGCTCCTCCGGTGGCTCGCGGGCTGCTCGTGCCCCTCCCGAGCTCAGGCGGGGCGGGGAGGCGCCTCCATCCGCCCGCGGTGCTCTCCGGCCAGTCCCTCCGCGCGGCCTAGGAGGCGGCGGCAGCGGCTCCTCACGCCGGGTCTCCGCGAAGCCACGGCGGCGGGAGCACCCTCCCCCGCCCTTCCAGACGACGGCTTTCCCAGCCCTGGTCGCTCCCGCAAGTGGGTGGGACCCGCCGGTTCGCTGCGCCTCTGCGCTCCAACCCAGAGCGCCCGCCCTGCCTCGGAGCCCGCCCCTCGCCGCTCAGTCCGCCCCCGCCGCCCGGGAACGGGACGCCGCGCACTGAGGTGGAGACGCGGACTGCGGCCGGGAAGGTGCGGGGTGCTGGTCCCGGGAGGAGGCAAATCTCGCGAGAACGCCCTCATTTCTCCCGCCCCGCCCCCGCCGCTTTAGGGCTCCTGTCTCTCCTTCCCCCCGCGCCCGGCCATTGGGTGGTGCCAGGTGCGGTGACGTCACGGCTGGGGGTCGCGCTCCGCCGGCGTCCAGGTGCGGCAAGCGGGTGGTGAAGGGATGGTAGGAAGCGATGGTTTGCCCTCCCCCCGGAGGCTCGACACAGCTGGGTCCTGCGTTTTGTCTGGGTTGTCGCCTGGGATGGCGACAAAAGGATTTTGCTGATAAGCTAAGGGAGCCTTGAGTCGCCCCACTTTTCGCGCTGTTACTTTCTGTTGAGGAGCAGCCTCTGGAGGATCTAATAGTGAAGAGGCTGCGAAGAGATGCACTTGACGTCCGCCTTCAAGGGAGGCCCAGCTGCTGCCCGCACCCCTCAGTTTACCTTACAGCGGTCCCTACGAATCAGAAAACTTTGTTCTTCGTTGAGAAAGTCGGGGGAAATCCCCTAGACAAGAAATAAATTCTGTTTTACAGGGATACATTATTGGGTTCCTTGAGTCCCTTTGCTAGTTGAAGACAACTTTCCAAGTCCCTTTTCTCTTTTGAAAGTATAATTTAAGTTGTTATTTGATTGGGGGGAAAAATAGGCATCGTGATATGAAATACTGCCAGGCATTTTTTTTCTAGTGCCATTGTGAAGAAGGACATGGGATTATTGTCAAACGTGAGCCTTGAGTTAGTAACAGGTATAATTATTTCAGCCAACTTTTTTCCCCCTCCTGTTTAAGCAGTTCCAATTTGGGGGCAGATGTGTGCATGAGCAACATTTGTTGAATGCCAAAATTGTGCCTAGGGCTTTTTCAAGAAATTATGCCATTTCATTCTCATCCAACATGATAAAAACCACCTGGCCCTTTGGATCCAGGCAGACCTGTGTTTCTGAAGCTCAGAATAGCCACTAACTTTGGTGGGAGTTTGGATAAATTAAGTAAGCTGACTGAACTTTAAATTCCTGAGTCTATTCAAAGAAATCTTACAGTGCAGAGCACAGTGTCTGGCCCATGTATATATATCCATCCCTACTATCTCCTATAGGCCTGCTTTTTCCGTCTTTTAATTCTTCTACTACTAAAAAGGCTGCATATGGTAATTTCATAACAAGCATGGTCAAACTCATAAGCAGAGCAAAAAAGGAGAAAAGAAAATGTATTATGCTTAGCTAAACAAGATATTCTCTGTGTTGTATTGAAATGTTGTGCCTTTTTAAAGTCAACAGAAGTTTGAGTATTATATTCATTGTACCCTAACAAGCAAACAAACCAAAAAAAAAAAAAAGCTTAAATATAGCCCTTACCTTTGAGGACTTTGTATTCTAACTAGGAGATAAGACATAAACACTAAGTTAATTAACAGTATGAGGTAGTGAGGGTCAAATGCTGAAGGATTTCAAGGAAAATAAGTTACTATGGGCAAGACAAGCTGCAGGGAGAAGGTATGAGATAAACCAAAGCATGAAAGAAGGAAATCATTCAGTCTGGAGGAGTCTAGAAGTAAGGAGTGGAGATAGATAATGCAAACAATATTCTGAGCCTTTAAGAACTTTGTATGGCTCAAACAGCCCATAAGAAAGTAAACCATTTAAGATTTGAAAGAATAAGCCTGATTAGAAGCAGAAGAAAACTCATGAAAGAAGAAATAGGAAAATACAAGCTATTGTAAGAAACCTAAATTCTAGGTCCTTAGAATCCTAGCTATTTAAAAAATAAAGGCCAATGAATGGAACTGAAAAGAGGCTAAGGAAAACAAACAGGGATGGGGGGACCATTAGATTTGACAAAGGTGACCTTTCAGAATATATAATAGACTATATAATATATAGATAGATAGATATCTGCAGAATGTATACAACAGTAGATTCAGATCAAAGGTTTTATCAAATGATAAGGAAGTGGAAACCACAGGTAGATAAGGTAATAATATTTCTCAAACCAGAAGTTATATAACATGATAAAAACATTTACTATCAACTCTGTCCTATAAATTCCAGACTCTGTATTGTCTCCATAATAAGCTGTGTATTCTAGTAGCTTAAAAATTAAGATAAAGCAAATTCACTTTGCAAATCCACAGAGCATTATTCTTTGAGGTAGTGTTGAGATGTTGGATCATAAAAAATTGGAAGCATAGGCTAGGCGTGGTCGCTCAAGCCTGTAATCCCAGCTCTTTGGGAGACTGAGGCAAGAGGATTGCCTGAGCTCAGGGTTTCGAGACCAGCCTGGGCAACTTGGCAAGACATTGTCTCTACAGTAAATCAAAAGATTAGCGGGGTATGGTAGTATGCACCAGTAGTTCCAGCTACTTGGAAGGCTGAGATGGAAGGATCACCTGAGCCCAGCAGATTGAGGCTGCAGTGGCCCTGAGCATGCCACTGCACTTCAGTCTGGGCAATAGAGTGAGACTCCAACTCAAATATATATATATATGAGTTCATATATATATATATATGAAGCATCAAGGAATAGAACCCGTAAGAAATGTTGAGAAAATTGAAGTAAAGCTAAGAAGTAATCACAATCCCAACTTTAATGCTGTTTTCCAAAGACACATCTAAGGAAATTCTAACAGAAGAATGAAATCTAGAAATTTTTTTCTGAGTCAGAGTCTCACTCTGTTCCCCAGGCTGGAGTGCAGTGGCGTGCTCACAGCCACTGCAGCCTCAACCTGCTGGGCTTTGGTGATCCTCAGTTTTCCGAGTAGCTGGAACTACAGGTGTGTGCCAGCCACCACGCCTGGATAATTTTTTGATTTATTGTAGTGAAGAGGTCTCACCAAGTTGCCCAGGCTGATCTCAGGCAATCCTCTCATCTCTACCTCCCAAAATGCTGGGATTACAGACATGAGCCACTGCGCCCAGCCTAGAAATTTATTTTTAAACTTACAAAATGGTATGTAAAAGTACTTTCTAAATTCGTGGGTGCTATGCAAATGTTGGTTATTAATTATTCCATTGGACTTTCTTCATCTTATAAGTCTTACCTTTCCAGATTTAAGAGGGTTTCAAGGGAGGGCAGTATGTTTTCTACGTTTCTATATAACTAGCACTGCCCTCAGCTCAAAACATTATTTCCCTCAGCAATAATTATTTGTTGAATGAAAGAAAATCTCATACTTAGTACATATATTTCATGTAACTCCAAACTCCTTTTGTCTCAAAATAAATTATTTTGTACATTTGCGTTTATTTCCTTTATTGCTCTTTGTATGTTAAATTAGGTGTGTTTCCAATCATCCATCTTCACACTTCTTTGTATTCCAGATCAAATGGACTAATACCACTCTAACCATTCACTTTCCTTTTTTCTGCTAAGTACTGAACATGTTGCTCTGGCATCAAAGAGAACATTACAGTCTCTGTGTGAATGACAGAATTTCAGACCAACCTAATTTGTGCTAAACTGACATCATTTCTTCCCAAAGTTTTCTCAGGAATTAATCAGAAGATAACTAACTATATTGAAAAGATCATCTACTTTCTTTCTTTCTGGTAAAAACTTTTATGCTATAGATTATGATCCAGGAAGATTGTGCTAAAGAAAAATAAATGTTAACTAAATTGTATTATTTTTTAAAAACTCATTTAGGGCCGGGCATGGTGGCTCAGCCTGTAATTCCAGCACTTTGGGAGGCCGAGGCAAATGGATTGCCTGAGACCGCAGGTTCGAGACCAGCCCGGGAAACTTGGCAAGACCTCGTCTCTACAATAAATCAAAAAAATTAGCTGAGTGTGGTAGCGTGGGCCTGCAGTTCTGGCTAATTAGAAGGCTGAGGTGGAAGGATCGCCTGAACCCTGTGGGTCGACGCTGGCATGGCTGCGAGTATGCCACTGCACTCCAGCCTGGGTGACAGAGTGAGACTCCAACTCAAAAAAAAAAAAAAATTTAGTTCAAATCTTGCAAACAACTCATTCTTGGTTGTTTATTTTTAGTTCCAGTGTTCTGGGTTTCTTGGGAAGTTTTCTTGTTATCTTGTTTTGGCATGGCTAATTTGCTGTACACTTAAGCACAAATTACATCAGTGTATAACCTGAATTTTTAAAATCATTCTTTAGAAAACAATTGCAGGAAATAATCATCTCAATCGCAATGCCTATACTGTGAGGTCATTGAAGCTGAAAAATCCCGCTGCTCAAACTGGTGACCCATCAGCCTGAAACAAAATCCTGTTACTCCACTAACAATTCGGGGGATGTGCTCAGACATATAACCACTCTAAGCACTTTTCATTATTGCACATTAAGAAAGAGTTTAATTAAAAACGTGATGACCCATCCAAATGAATCATCACTTTGCCAACTGCAAGGACCTTTTTAATGATCCTATTTGCACTTTATTCAGATGCTAGTGTCTTAAAGTTGGCATATGATAGGCATCAAAAGGAGTTTCTTTCCAGAAGCCATACTCTCCCAAAATGTTAAAGCTAACCCCTTTTGAAGGGTCAGTTATTTTAAATAGTCCCAAATAACAAATACTTTTGCATTTTTCAAATATCAGGTAGTTAAATTATATACATAGTATTGTGTAAAGTATTTTCAGTCATGAGTACACATTTATCCAACTCAACAGACACTTACTGATTACCCGATATAAAGGGGCAGCTGCTGGATCATAAATATAACAATGAAAATACAGACCCTTCTCTTAAAAAAGGAAGTACTGGGGACCCTGCTGGGAATACACTGGAGTTGCCCATTAAGGACAAGGAAAGGTATTCAGATATCCAAGACAGCAGGCTGGTGTACAATCAAAAGCCCAGGGGGCTAGGCTCAGAGGACCAGACTCAAACATGTGTACCATGGAAATGATTTTTGAGGTATTCCCCTAGAAATTAGGCAATTAATGAAGTATTTTAAGTGGGTAATGGATGTGCATTTTCTGCTATGTCCACTGTCACAGAAAAAAAATGTACACGTGTCTCAAAAACTTAGGTACAAAAAATTTGTCTCAATAATCATTGGATAAGCACCCATTACTTTTAATCAACTAGTAAATATGGTTTTTTTACTAATATAAAAAATATTTAAACTAATTAATACACAAGGTGTTTCATATGCTCAACACCGTGAGGTGCAACGCAGCAAATACAAACTCTGCCTTCAGGGAATGTGATTTCCAGCTAAGAGAGCTAAGATATGTTTAACTGTTTTAAATTACTCTTATTTTAAAAGAATTCATTTTATAGTTGAGAAGCTGCATGTAGAATCAACATGGCAAAGACCAATAAACTGGGCATATTCTCATTTTAATAATTCATTTCAGTATTCTTATTTGAATCTCTGCAAATGTTAAGCTGTAAGTACAAGTGATCTGTTGCCTAATAATCAGGTGATATTTGTACATATCACAAGTTACACTACTATAGGGTAGCTTTTATGAAAGCAAAAATTGGTTGTGTGTGTATGTATTTTACTTGTGAGCTTGTATAAATTACAGAGAAGGGATGTTTTTAAAAATAGTTAACCTGGGGAGGTGGGGGGAGGTGGGGTGGAGAGTATAGTGACCCAAGGTAACAGATGATTCTGTCTGTAGTCATTATCTCTTGAACACCAATTGACCATTTCTGCATCTGGCCTAAAGTGACAACAAAAGGTCGCATCAAATTGTAATATTTCTATGCTTCTGTGTTTCTATATTTCTATGCACAAATTGTTTCTGAAACAAGAAGTAGAAACTTTATTTCGAATCCCAGCTTAACTTCCTTAACTGAACAGATGACAATGAGGGTTATATACCATCTGACACTGGAGCTTTTAAACTGCCTGTTCTGACATTATTTTGATGCCCCAAATTAAATATCTCCCAAAGCAAAAGACACTCCTAAACCAAGACATTTCTCTCTGCTTATTTCTGAGAATTCACATTCTGATCTGCTGATTTCTGGGCCATGTCTCACCACTCTCATCACTGCAGTACATTCTATGTGTGGTTTGTAGGTAGATCTCAACCTTTTTGTCAGCCCACGTCTCCTCAGCCAGCATCTGCCTTCTCTCACATCTACTTAAATATGTAAGGGTTGCTTTGCCTGAAATATAGTGCACTTCAACCTCCTTACCCCTGGGGCTTATGCCAATACCTCTGCTTTATAACTATGGAAGCTGAGTCATTCTACACAGTCCCCTGCACACACTGACTACCTCCTTCATTACAGAATTGTTGCTTCCTTGAAGTGAGCCTTGCCCTCTTTTTCTTCTCAACAGTTATCTCTCTGATTTGGACTTACGATGTTATACTTGGGCTACCTTTTTCTCTCTTTGTTTCCTATTTTTCACTTCTTCCTTCCCCACCCATTTTCTCTATCTTATACCATATCTTTCCTGGCTCCTTAACACTATCCTTAGATTGTCAACCAGTTTGCCCGGTTTAGTAAACCCTACATAAGTAGCCTCTTTGATCTCCTAACCCTCCCTACTGTGACCATTACAAGATAATAAAGCCTTCTATACATTAACAGCCTGCAGTCTCAAAGTATTCCTTAAATCAGTGAAGTAGGTAATATTATTTTCAGTTTGACAATATTAACAACAATATTAATAACTGCTGACACCATCTGACCATTTTAAGTCTCAGGCACTGACCTAAAACACTTCCTATACCCCATCTGACGTGGCCTTCATTACAACGTTATGAATAGTAGTACTATCATCCCCATTTTTAAGAGGAGGAAACAGACTGGTTAATTAACTTGCCTAAGATCGCATAAGTATTATGTGGCAGAGCCTGCGGTTGAACTCAAGCTGACACACCAATCTATTTTAGGTTAATTTGCTCCTTGAACTGTGATTTCTTCCTTTTAAAGGGAAGGAGGAAGAGAGAGAAAGGGGTTGGGGGAGGAGTTAAAGGAATCTTTTAGTGGTTTGTTCTAAGACTCAACCAGGAAAGTACTGGCACAAACTAGATACTCAGTGTTATTATTATTATTATTATTATTTTTGAGTTGGAGTCTTACTCTTGTCACCCAGGCTATACCAGCAGTGGCACGCTCATGGCCACCTTAGCCTTGACCTGCTGGGCTTAGGTGATCCTTCCACCTCAGCCTTCCAAGTAGCTGTAACTACAGACACACCCCACCACATCTGGCTAGTTTTTTTGTGTTTTATTGTAGAGACAAGGTCTCACCAAGCTGCTCAGACTGGTCTCGAATCCCCAGGCTCAGGCAATCCTCTTGCCTTGGCCTCCCAAAGTGCTGGAATTACAGGCTAAGCCACTGTGCCCGGCCTCAATGTTAATTTATTTTCCCTCTTTCATTCTTTTAGGACCTACTCTGTGCCAGGTACAGTGTCAGGTGCTTGTAAGTGGGTGGAGAGAGATGATAAAAGAGACATTATTCCTCGCCTCACAGGGCATACAATCTAAGAGAGAAAATCGAACGTCACAATAACAACATAAATCATCTGTGTTATTTTTCACATGTCCCCTCCTACATGACTCCTTTTCTCTTGAATGTGTTCTCTCCTTCCTCATAAAACCTGAACTTATGGCCAGGTGTAGTGGCTCATGCCTGTAATCCTAGCATTTTGGGAAGCCAAGACAGGAGGATTGCTTAAGCTCAGGAGTTTGAAACCAGCCTGGACACCACAGTGAGACCTCGTATAATAATAATCACTGATTAAAAATAAATAGCTGGATAAATTTTTAAAAATCTGTGTTTATGCCCTTCTTAGGATACTTGGTGTATTTATTTTGTAATATAGCTAATTACATACAACTTTTATTTCCTGTTATGTGAGTGATGTCCTTAAAGGCTGAGTGCTATAGTTTGGGTGTTTGTCCCTCAACTTCATGTCAAAATTTGATCCCAATGTTGGAAGTGGGGGTTTAGTGGGGACGTGTTAGGTCATAGGGTTGACTCTCTTATGAATGGCTTGGTGCCATGTTCGTGGTAATGAGTGAACAGTTTATTAAAAAGAGCCCAGCACCACCTCCTCGCTCCCTCTTTTCCTCTCACCATGTGCTCTGCACACACCAACTCCCCTTCCCTTCCGCCATGAGTAGAAGCAGTCTGGAGCTCTCATCAGAAGCAGATGCTAGTGACAGGTTTCTTGAACAACCTGTAGAACCAAAAGCCAAATAAACTCCTTTTCTTTATAAATTGCCCCAACTTGGGTATTCCTTTATATATATATATATATATATATATATATATATATATATATATATATATATATCAACACTTAATGGACTAAGACACTGGGACTGTATCCTACTTATCTTTACATTCACGCCAGCTACTGGCACATAGGAATGTCTCAATGATTATATGCTAAATTCAATCGTAGAAGAATGCAAAATTATTTCCTTGTGTCTTCAAGATTTCAAGTTAAGAAATTATTACTTTGGTGATTAGATCAACTTTTTCTTCTCATGAATCCTGTTTTATAAATGAGTGATATTCAACTCTGTGACAAAACTGTGCTGGAGATTGTTAGCCAAGATGTGATTACCTAGGATGCATGTTTAACTTAGTATTCCATTTTCTTTTTACATGAAGACAGTTCCTGTTGAACAATAGATAATAATTTTAACTTAATTTTTGCATACATATCTGAATTTTCTTAGATATATCATCTCTAAAAAGTTAAGGAAGTATATTCAAAATAGATACATCCTATTTATCACAAGGCCATTATTTTTTCTAGGGATTACTGGTTGAAGGAGTAGTGAAATAAATACCAATAGTATGAGAAAGATGCCAGAACAGTCTTATCTATCCTATCTGAGCAGCCACTTCTGACAATTGAAATCTGGCCTTTATCAGCCTGGTCTTTCTGCACATAGACACATATTTGTTTTTATACTCATATGCATGTTCTTTTTCTCATGAAACCTCCACCTTTTCTTCAAATCTTATCCCTCACCCCTAAAAAAAAAGCAATAAAAAATGAATAAATTCAGGTTATTACAACACTATAAGGTTGTGCTCAAAGCGTATTAAAATGTCATGACCAATTGGTTAGGAAAATTGTCACTACCTATATGGAGCTAGCCTTAGGTAAGAACAAGAACTAAGGATTCAGAGATGCACTGATTAAAAAATTAAATAGAACCTTTACAAAAATGGAAAAATGTTGGGATCACCATATATTAGAGTGGTGATAAAAGGCCAACAGTTTTTAAAGGCACGGGGAAATGATATTATGCCAAGAGAAATAGCCTTAGAGGAATTCCCATTTCTAAATACAAGTTCAGTGTACATACTGATCTCTCTTCTGCAAATGAAAGTGCTAATGGGTCTGTTTGGTTATTATTTAAACCCAAACGAAAAGGAAAGGAACTTCATGGCAGACAGATTGTAGAGACAGGAATTGAAAGCACAAGGGAATAGTAATTTTGAGAGGAGAACCCTGAGAAAGAGGAACTCTCTAATTAAAACAAATTTAGTGAGAGAGAGGTATGTCAGTCAACAAGAGGGCTGAGAAAAAAATTCTTATTTACTCTTTCATTCATTTATTTTATTGAGGGGAGAATATTTTAACTTTGACTCCAGCTAATTTTTTTTTTAAGTAATAAGTTAAAATCAGATTTACCCAGTGTAAATAAAAACTTGACCTATTCTTAAACACATATATTAATCACAGTTCATAATTTTATACTCTTTTTCTGATATAAAATTTTTATGTAAAGTTGCTTGCATAAAATTTAAACAATATAGGAATATGTAAAAGGTCAAAGTCCCAAAGTATCTCATATCTCAGAATAATCATTATTACCAGTTTGATTTATATATATTTACCAGAGTTTTTATTCATGCTCTTTTTTTCTGGAAGGGATGAGAGCATTGCTCTGTGATCCAGGCTAATCTCAAATTCCTGGACTCAAACACTCCTCTTGCCTCAGCCTCTTGAGTAGCTGGGATTACAGGCCTATGCCACCATGCCCAGTTTATTCATGTTCTAACATGTAGTTTGTAATTATACTGTGCATATTACTCAATAACTTACTTTTTCTATCTAACAATAGACATTTCCTTGCCAGTACACTCTGTTTTTATATCAGGTCATTCCTTAAAATGGTGCATTCTGTTGTTTTAACTGAACTAACACCATGCCTGTGTTAACAGATCATTTGTTTTAAATTTTTTTAATTTTATTTTTACATATTTTACGTAGAGACAGGATCTCGCTATGTTGCCCTGACTGGTCTCAAATTCTTGGGCTTAAAGCAATCCTCCTGCCTCAACCTCCTAAAGCGCTTGGATTATAGGTGTGAGCCACTGTGCCCTCTCTGCACATTATGTTATTTTTTGAGATGATAAATGCTGCCTTAGTGAACTTCTTTGTGTGTGTGTGTGTGTGTGTGTGTGTGTGTGTGTGTGTGTGTGTGTATTGCATACTTGTGGGTGTGAGATATTTTGTTTTGTTTTTTGAGGGGTTTTTTTGGGTTTTTTTTGAGTTGGTATTTCACTATCACCCAGACTGGAGTGCAGGGGCCGCTCCCAGCCACCACAGCCTCGACCTTCTGGGCTCCAGCGATCCTTCCACCTCAGCCTTCCAAGTAGCTGGAACTACAGGTGCGCGCTACCACGCCCAGCTAATTTTTTTTTATTTATTGTAGAGATGAGGTCTCACCTGCCCAGGCGGGTCTCGAACCCACGGGATCAGGCAATCCACTCACCTCAGCCTCCCAAAGGCACGAGATTACAGGCTGAGCCACCGAGCCCAGCTGAGATATTTTAATAAATGTGGAATTGCTAAATCAAAAG
The DNA here is from genome assembly GCA_027257055.1 of Cephalopachus bancanus. NCBI lineage: Eukaryota > Metazoa > Chordata > Mammalia > Primates > Tarsiidae > Cephalopachus > Cephalopachus bancanus. The sequence goes on from JAPVLO010000012.1 coordinate 5,819,241, forward strand.
CTATGCACATTTACAATTTGATTAAATTTTACCAAACTTCTTTCCAAAAAGGTTTTACCAGTTACTCTTTTCAACAGTCTATACTGTTTTCAAAACCAGATTTTAACAATCTTTTGAATTTAGTCCATAGGTTAGAAGAAAAATTATAGGTCATCATTTCTATTTAGATTAAGGAAGTTGAGAATCTTTACAGATGTGATTGATTATTTTTATTTCTTTGCCTAAAAATTGCCTGCCTGCCAGCCCATATCCTAGGCTCATTTATCTTTTCTTTCATTTTCTCATTGATTTCTAAGAACTCTGTATTCTAGGAATAGTAGTCATTTTTCCAGGTGCCCATTGGCTCTTAGGTCCATTCTTGTCTTTTCCTTGGGTGTGTGTAGGAGGGTTGGCACTAACGCCTGCAGTCTACTTTCCCAGGCAGTTGGCTTCTAGCTGAGTTTGTACTATGAGAGGCACTGGTAGAAAATTGAAGGGTGTGAAAGGCAGAATAATGACTCTCACAAAGATGCCTACTTCCTGGCCAGAGGCAGTAGCTCACGCCTGTGATCCCAACACTTTGGGAGGTGGAGGTGAGAGGATCACGTGAGGTCAGAGTTTCAAGACCAGACTGGACAACTTGGTGAGACCTCATCTCTACAATAAATAAAAAAATCAGCCAAGTGTGTGTGGTAGCACGCACCTGTGTTTCCAGCTACTTGAAAGGCTGAGGTGGAAGGATCATCTGAGACCAGCAGGTCAAGGCCGCAGTGGCTGTGAGCGTGCCACTGCACTCCAGCCTGGACAACAGAGTGAGACTCCGACTCAAAAAAAAATTTAAAATGCCTACTTCCTAATCCCTGAAACCTCTGAACATATTTTATTACATGGCAAAGGGGAATTGGACTACAGATGAAATTATGTTGGTAAATCAACTGACCTTAAAATAAGGTCACCCTGGATTTTCCAGGTGGGCCCAGTGTAATCACAAGGGACCGTAAAGTGGAAAAGGGCTGGGTGTGGTGGCTCATGCCTGTAATCCCAGCACTTCATGAGGCTGAGGCAAGAGAATTGCCTGAGCCCAGGAGTTTGAGATCAGCCTGAGCAACATGGCGAGTCCTCGTCTCTACAAGAAATCAAAAAATTAGCCGGGCACGGTGGTATGCACCTGTAGTCTCACCTACTTGGGAAACAGAGACAGAAGGATTGCCTGAACCCAGCAAGTCAAGAATGCAGTGAGCCGTGATCACGCCACCTCCAGCCTGAGTGGCAGAATAAGACCATGACTGGGGAGGGGGGATGAATAAAAAGTGGAAGAAGGAGCCAAAAGCGGAAAAACTAGAGAGAGAGTGGTGTGAGAAAGACTTCTGGCTTTGAAGACAGAAGAAGGGGCAACTACAAAAGGCAGGTAATCTCAAGAAGCTGGAAAAGCCAAGGAAACAGATTCCCCCTAGAGCCTCCAGAAGTAATCCCAGCACTTTGGAAGGCCGAGGCAAGAGGATTGTCTGAGCCCCGGGGGGTTCAAGACCAGCCTGGGTAACATGGTGAGACCTCATCTCTACACTAAATCACGAAAACCGATGTGGTGGCATGCATCTGTAGTTCCAGCTACTTGGAAGGCTGAGGCGGAAGGATCTCCTGAGCCCAATAGATCAAGGCTGCAGTGGTCGTGAGCGTGCCACTGCACTCCAGCCTGGGCAACAGAGTGAGACTCCAAAAAAAAAAAGAAAAAAATGCAGTTCTGACACCTTATTTTTAGCCCAGTGAAGCCCATTTGAGATTTCTGATCTCAAGATTTGTGTTGTTTTAAGCCAGATGGCATGTGGTAATTTGTTATAGGAAACTAAAACAGAGAGCAAGAGGAAAGGAGTAGCCAGGACATTTGCACCCCTCCTCCATGCTCTACTTCAAGCATCATCTCCAGTATCCAGTGCATATTCTCTATGGCTTCTGCTCCCATCAGAGAGGCCTATGTGGTTTTGGCTTCATCTGGGCCTGGGCTCTGAGAATACCATATCCCACCTCTTTCCTTCCAGTTGTACAGGGGCAAAGAAGCTACCTGCTGTTGATAACCTCTGAGGAGCTTATCCTTCATTCCCTCCTGGCTTCTCAGCTCTTCTGTCACCTCTGAAAACAATTTCTATACTAGACTTTCTCTGTTACAGATGTTTAGAGTGGTGTCTTCCTAATGGGACCCTTCCTGATATAGTCTGTCACAAGTGTTGCAAGAATGTTTTCCCAATTTTATGTTTATTTTTTGGCATTTTCTAGTGTTTTAACATCATTCAGAAAGTGTAGACTTGCATGTAGTTAAACTTACCAGTCATTTTGTAATTAATTTGGAGTTTTATGTTACAGTTCAAAGACCTTTTCTCCTCTAAAATTATAAAAATAAGTAACACGCCATTTTATCAAGTTTAAAATTTTTTATTGATAAACAATGTATAATCACACAAGTATACATAAGTGTACAGCTTGGTGAATTTTCACTAACTAGAAAACTTCTAATCATGTTGTGATTTCATCTGTTGCATTTAAAGTTGTGATATATCTGATTTTTATTTTTATTTTTTATTTTTATTTTTTTTTGAGTTGGAGTCTCACTCTGTCGCCCAGACTGGAGTGCAGTGGCCGCTCCCGGCCACCGCGGCCTCAGCCTGCTGGGCTTCGGCGATCCTTTCGCCTCAGCCTTCCTAGTAGCCGGAATTACAGGCATGCGCCACCACGCCCAGCTGATTTTTTTTTATTTATTTATTGTAGAGATAAGGTCTCGCTGCCCAGGCGGGTCTCGAACCCGCGGGCTCAGGCAATTCACTCACCTCGGCCTCCCAAAGGCGCGGGATTACAGGCTGAGCCACCGAGCCCGGCTATCTGATTTTTATTTGAGTGTACATGAAGATTGGAATTCAGATGTGTTTGTTTTTTCTTCAATGACTAGCTAGTCATAATATTTGAGACCAGTAATCCATATTTCCCCTATGGATTTAAAATACTACCTTGATCATATACATCATATAATTGATCATTGATCAATTTCTGGACTCTGGTATAGTCATTGCTTTGTTTGTGTTTCACTATTTCCTAATATTCTAATATCAATTGTGCTAAACATCCCTCCTCACCCTAATTATTCATCCTCAGAATACAAAATTTTTTAAATATTTAGAATTACTAACGGGCCTTGCCCTTATAAGAAAGAGTGAGTCAATATCAAAAACAAGCTCTAGGCCCCATAACAGAGTTAGTAAATTGTCTTGGGTAACTCTACACAGATGTTTATCTTTCTATTGCCAGATTACCCAGGATTTGGTACAAGTAAATATTCCATAAATAAGTGGTTCCCAAGCCTGGCTGAGTATTAAAAATACATTAAACACACACTGGCTAAATTCCAACTGGCCGAATATTAAAATCAATATACACCAGAGCTCATGATCAGAGTCAGATATTACTGTCATAGACTGAAATTGTTGCATACAAGTATAAATCCAAATATATCATTATAAATATTCCAATTTACACCGGGCTCAGTGGCTCAGCCTGTAATCCCGAGCCTTTGGGAGGCTGAGGTGAGCAGATTGCCTGAGCCCGCTGGTTCGAGACCCGCCTGGGCAACTTGGTAAGACCTCGTCTCTACAATAAATCAAAAATCAGCCGGGCGTGGTAGCGTGCACCTGTAGTTCCAGCTACTTGGAAGGCTGAGGCAGAAGGATCGCCGGAGCCCAGCAGGTTGAGGCTGCGGTGGCCAGGAGCGGCCACTGCACTCCAGTTTGGGCGACAGAGTAAGACTCCAACTCAAAAAAAAAAAAAAATTCCAATTTTATTTTTAAAAATTTTTAAAGTTAATTTTTAAGTTTGACATTACAGAGCCGAAACAATAATTTCTCAGCACTCTTGCCTGCTCCATTGCTCCTGTGGTCATTGTTATGCATATTTGGCAATGCTAAATCTATGCTCATTTTAACAGGGGTCAGTGGATAAGCAAGACACTTTTCTAGACTGGCCTCGCAATGGTGTGTTGTTGTAATACTGTCATCAAATTTTAAGCTTCCCTGCTTCTCCAGTGGTAATTGACTAAAGCAATGTCTCTATAACTTCAAAAATATATGGTATTGTCTTTTCAGGGCATTCTTTTAAAATCTTTTGTTAAGTCATAAAATTGTTGTGTCTCGTTTTTTCTTTTTTTTTAATTCATTTTAAGTCTTTACTAGAATGAAAATAACATAACAAGAATAGTGTTGTATGTGATTTTGAACTTTTTCTTTTCTATAAAATGTTGAACTGGTAGAACTGACATCATTCCTTTAACAACATCACAAACTATACTTTTCAAATAAGATTTTTTTTCTTGAAAAATTGTTTGACTGGAAAGAAACAACTAAAAATTTTTAAAAGTTAGTGAACATTATTTCCTTTCGTGCAGTGAATTTCAATATTCTCAGCACTTCTACAAAAATTTAAGTTAGAGAAAACATAATCTCTATTTTCATCTTTATATTGTTATTTAAAGTCTTATGAACATTTATTGTCATAAAAAAGATATAATATTCTCCTCAAACTCTTTTTCCATGCTTATTTTTACTCTCAAAATAGTTCACTGTATTTTGGCTTGTAGCCCCTTTTTCTCCATTCTCAAAGCCAACAACTTGGCATGCCTGGTCATTATTCAATAGTCATCCTTCCTGTGACTGACTCTCTTCTTCTTCTGCCTCTCCCTTTCCACTTTCAAAGACACTTGTAATTACATTGGGCCCACCTGCATAATTTAAGATACTCTTCCTATTTTAAAATTGGTTGATTAGCAACACTAATACCACCATAATTCTCTTTGGCCACATAATGGAGCACATTCTTAGGTTCCAGAAATTTGGATGTGGGTGTTTTGGGAGGCCATAACTGTATTCCACCTACCACAGCATATATGTTTACATACATCTTATAAATCAAGATACAGTTGCAGAGAACATAATCTAGCTACAGTAAGCAGAAAGTAATTTATTTCAATGGCCTCAGATCTGTTGACTTTATAAGCAGACTTAGCTAAGTTTTCAGGAGTCACGTCCAAAGAACACAGAGCAGAACCAGACAACCAGAGAGTTGACACTTCTGCTATAATCAGGCGACTATGGAATCTAGAAGCTATGAGGAGAGCTGCTGTCTGCAGAAGCCACATCACCTCCACTACTATTAAAAAGCTTCCTCTGATAACTTGAGAATCTGGTACTACATAGCTGAAATGTGTGGCTTCTGCCACCATCCACACCAGCAAAACAAATGCTTCCAGCCCCATGTCTCTCCTCATTTGGTTCAGTTTCAAAATCAAGTATCATAAAGTGCTTCTGATTAGAGGATACTAAATCACTTCAGGAATTCTGGTTATAGTGGAGTCTGGGATATATTATTTTTAGCTTGTTGGCTTCTGCAATACAGAAAAGCATGCTGGAAGAAGATTGAAAATGGATGTTAAATGAATTAACCAATATATCTGATAGCAACACTCATGATATGTTTCTGGAAAGAAATACAAGAAACTGGTACAGGGATGCACTGGGGAGGGAAATGGAGTAGTAGTAAAGAATGGGATGGGAAAGACACTTTATTTTCCTTGTATATGCTTTGTAACTATTGAAATTTGTGACTTGTACACATATGGCTTATTCATAACTGAAGAATTTTAAAAATGTATAGGACAAAACAAAATCAAATAAAGTAAAATGAATATAAAAAGATCTCCAATGATTCTGATTCAAGTGGTCCACAGACCAGGGTTTAGTACCCACCTCAAATACTACTTGTTGAAATAATTATGTTTTATATTTGGTTCAGTTGAGGAAGATCATAGCTAGGTGAAGCAGAAATTAATAATTATTGGATTCAGCTTTATACTATTATTATCACCATTTTCGAGTAAAGAATTATCTTTACTGTTACTTAGATATTTACTTTGCATTTTGTTCTAATTTGTCACTTTCTTTCCCAAATGCTAGTATGACTAGGTAACTAACCTGTACACAGAAGGTTGACTTTTGTAATACATCCTTATTTTCAATTATCCATCACTTTGATAAGGCTAACCACTTGGGCTGAACTCCTATAGCCCGAATCCGCAATTCCACTGTCGAGTAACTTTGATGATGCCAAAAAAAGAACAGTTCTGTAGGATAGTCTTGTAAAATCAAACCTATTAAACTGTGAACATATTTTGAAGAGTGAATTAAATATAATACTGAGCCTGAGAAGCTAGAAAAAAATGGTTTATTTAAAGAAATGGGGACAGAAATGGGGAACCTGGAGGAAGTGCTGTCTGGGCTGGGGAAAATAGCAAGTTAATTTATGCAGACTTTGGGCTGATGGTTGAAGATGGTATTTCAAATAGCAGAGTAGTCATTTGAAATAAGGAACTGAAATTTAAGAGGGGGCAAGGGCAGTGCTGCCGAGCACGTGCATTTAATAATCACTACATATAAAATCTTTCTTATACATATAGGTCTTCACTAAATCTGCTTTACCACAGGACCCAAGTGCTTATGGATATGTCTCCTTTTTAATAGTATAAAGTGAAACCTCTATGGAGGAGAGTAGAAACGGTAACCTGAGGCTTTCTCTCTGAGAAATGTAATTGAAATACAAGCTTTAATTACAAATATATTATAGATCCCTCTGAGTATATGTCACTGAATTGACCTAAAGACTCCGGGAGGCTGAAGGAGTAGTGTATTCAACCCTTAGGTGACCAGAGAGTGGCATCTTGGTGAGCAGCTGGCGATTTCCCCTCTATGGCAATGAGAGTTTTCTGAGAGGTTAGGATTTTATTCTTTATTATTGACTCAGTGATAGTTGCAATCCTTCGTAACTGTGCCATAGATAGCTAAGAAAAGGGAGTGTGTAACTTTGTGTGGGAATACTTAAAGCAGATCGCTATGTCTCTTTCTGTCTCTTTGTTTCTGTCTCTGCCTCTGCCTCTACAAACACACACACACACACACACACACACACACACACACACACACACACACACACACACACACACACACATTGCCTTCAAAAGTTAATCACTGACTAGTACCAGGAAGACAACTCTCAGTTGCTCTCAGTAAGACAAATATGTAACTGTAGAAATCTGCATATGCCCCATGATTCCCTGAAGAATTCACTGGGTGTGGAGAACGAAACTGCTTAAGGGTGTTTTCTGACCCATGACCAGAAACGTGACTCCAGAAAAAGGACAAAGTTGCAGACACTTTGTCAGATGCAATCTCCACCATTTACCAGGAAGAACTACGGAAATCAAGTCTGTGGTGGAGGAGTTCAGGCTCCCAGAGGACTCAGGCCTAAGAGTGACCAAAGGAATGCTGTGGTGGGACTATGTATTCAGGTGGCTGGTGATGCTCCTGTGCCTGTAATGCCCAGTATAAAAGTTTTGCTTTGTCAATAAAGCCCCTTCTGAGACCAGGCTTCTGGGAAATGTGACTGTCGACAACAGGTATCAAATACAATAATCCTGCCACTGGATGGGCACCTTAGCTGCATGAGTTCACCTTGCTGAGAGGTTCAACGCATGTTCCGGACCTCCTGAAGTTCATCGCACCCAGAGATGCTGTGCCTTGTTCTGTGAGCTTCCAAGCACTTCTTTATGGAGTGGGGAAAGGAGGGGGTGGACCGAGTCAATGGAGGAGAGGGGAAGAAGAACTGGAGAGTTCATCGGGCCTGATGGATTAGAGCAGTGGTTCCACTTACTAGCAGTGGAACCTCCTTGATTTTCCCAAATGAAATTGTTTGCACAGCTATTACATAGAAAAACAGAGCATTTTGTGTTTGAAGCTAGATTTTGTGGATCCAGAACTCTCCTGTTGGGCCTCATCATTTGATCCATGTGGGTTTTGAAAACCACTACAATTGAGATTAATTCCTTTAGAATAGCAAGTGTTCTTGTTTAAAATGTGAAAGCCTGTGCAATAATGACCACATCAAGCCAGAATCTATCCATGCTTTAATACCCCTTGGTATGAATTATCTTAAATCAGTTTTCTATTTTTCCTAATAACTCACTGAAATAAATGCACTAAAGAATGTGAATTTTAATGAGATAGAGGGGAAAAAAATTACTTTTGAAGCATGAGGCACTGTGAGGTAGGAAGACATAATGGAATGTCTCGGGAGGGGGTTTGAGCACTGGTTTTGGTTAGCAGAGCCAACAGGCAGTATATCTGAACCTGAGGAGTGACTTATTACCACTGTTTGTGGTACTTATGTCACTTATTGCCTGTGTGACCTTTGTCAAGTTACTTGATTTCTCTGTGCCTTGGTTTCTTCATTTATAACATGGCCATAATGGTAGTGCATATTTCATAGTGTTCTTTTGAGGATCAAATGAGTTGATAGTTTTTAAGCCTTGGGACAGTTTCTTACACACAGTAAACACTCTGTAAGTGTGCAAAGTAACCAATTTTTATTTGGGGTTCATAATAGCTATGGGTATCTCTGCCTTAAATGTTACATACACTAAGTCGGTTATACGGAGATTATAAATTCTCTGACATCAACATGTAGCTTTTTTGCTTTATTTAGAAATAATGTGGCTGGGCTTGGTGGCTCAGCCTGTAATCCCAGCATTTTGGGGGGCTGAGGTGAGTGGATTGTCTGAGCCTGTGGGTTCGAGACCCACCCAGACAACTTGGCGAGACCTCCTCTCTACAATAAATTTAAAACTAGCCGGGCGTGGTAGCGTGCACCTATAGTTCAGCTACTTGGAAGGCTGAGGTGGAAAGATCGTGGGAGCCCAGCAGGTTGAGGCTGCAGTAACTGGGAGCGTGCCACTGCACTCCAGTCTGGGCAACAGAGTGAGACTCCAACTCAAAAAAAAAAAAAATAAAGAATGTGACAAATGTTGGTCTCAGCTGAGTGAGAGAGACAGTAAACCAAGAGTACTAAACAAGTATACCTGAGCCCCATTAACACAACTCTATAGACATTTTTAGAAATAAAAATGAGCCAGGCGTGGTGGCTCATGCCTGTAATCTCAACACGAGGGAGGCAGAGGCAAGAGGATTGCCTGAGTCCAGGGATTCGAGACCAGCCTGGGCAAATTGGTGAGACCTCGTCTCTACATAAATCAAAAAATTAGCCAGGTGTGGTAGCGTGTACCTGTGGATCCAACTACTTGGAAGGCTGAGGCAGAAGGATCCACTGAGCCCAGTAGGTGGAGGCTGTTGTGGTCATGAGTGTGCCACTGCACTCTAACCTGGGCAACAGAGTGAGACTCTGACTCAAAAAATGAAAGAAAGGAAAATGAAATGCTAAAGATTTTTTTTTTATTTTTATTATTTTTTATTTTTTATAATCAATATTTTTTATTATGATGTTGTGGGGTACAGTTAAGGGTTAGGTATACAGATATGTTTCATTCAGGCACCCTATTGGCTAAAGATGTTTTAAGTGAAAAGTCATGGTGACTCTAATCCTTATGATGGTATTATATGTAACTTTGATTTATTTTATTTTATTTTATTTTATTTTGAGACAGAGACTTGCTCTGTTGCCCAGACTAGAGTGCAGTGGTACAATCATAGCTCATAGACCTCCTGGCCTTGAGCAATCCTCCCAACTCAGCCTTTTGTGTAGTTGGACTATAACATGTACCACCATGCCCAGTTCATTTTTTTATGTTTTGTAGAGATAGGGTCTTGTTATGTTGCCCAGGCTGACCTCAAACTCCTATCCTCAAGCGTTCCTCCTACCTCAACCTCCCAAAGCCCTGGGATTACATACAGGCTTGAGTCACTGCACCTGGCTCCTATACACTTTTTAATAAATAGGAGTAAAAGCAGATCTTTTAACAACTTAATATTCTGTAATACTGGATGGGAAACATTTCATAGTTTTGCACGGATTGGGAGGTTCTCAGAATAGTAAAACCTTCTGAAACAAGTGTGGTAAAGAGAAAATATATCTGCCCACTCTTGTTCCAGTAAACACAGTGCTTCCAAAGTTACAAAAAGGAAACTAGCATTGTGCACCATTAAGAAGATATCATATAAACTTAATATTGTGGTTGAATATAGCCACAATTAATTTAAAAGACACCTTGACTGGTGGCTCACGCTTGTAATCCCAGTACTTTGGAAGGCCAAGGTGGGAGGATTGCTTGAGCCTAGGAGTTCAAGACCAACCTAGGCAACATAGCAAGACCTTGTCTCTACAAAAACATCAAAAAATTAGCCAAGCATAGTGGCACGCACTTGTAGTCCCAGCTACTCAAGAGGGTGAAGTGCAAGTATCGCCTAAGGCCAGGAGGTCAAGACTGCTGTGAGCTATGATTGTGCCACTACACTCCAGCCTGTGTGACAGAGTGAGACACTGACTGGAAAAAAAAATAATCTGAAGACAGTCAGCAATTCTTTGCAACCAGTGAACTGAAGACTTACCTGTTCCCTAGGTCAGAGCTTCTCAAACTGCTTAGTGCACCCAAACCAGCTGGTGATGTTATTAAAATACAGATTCTTATTTAGCAGTTGGTGAGGAAGCAGCTGAGATTTTGGAGGTCTAACAAGTTTCCAGGTGATGCTGATGTGGCTGGTCCACCCCCAAGAAACTCCAGAGCTGCCAACTTCCCAGAGCTGGCAGGAGAATGCTAAATAACAGGATGAATTATTTTTTTCTTTTCTTTTCTTTTTTTTTTTTTTTGAGTCTCACTCCATCACCCAGGCTGGAGTGCAGCGGCACACTCATGGCCCACCCCAGCGACAACCTGCTGGGCTCCAGCAATTCTTCTGCCTCAGCCTTCCAAGTAGCCAGAACTATAGCCACGTGCTACCACGCTCGGCTAATTTTTGATTTATTGCAGAGATGAGGTCTTGCCAAGTTGCCCGGGCTGGTCTCGAACCCTCGGGCTCAGGCAATCCCCTTGCCTCGGGCTCCCAAAGTGTGGGGATTACAGGCTGAGCCACTGAGCCCAGCCGAATTTTTTTTTCAATGAGACAAAGAATTTGGGAAAATTGTAAAGTACTAAAACCACACCATGTGTTATATTGGTATAACCTGTTTCTCATTTCATTTTAGTCCCTGGACTGTGTATGTACATGGTGGACATGAAATGCACCATTGTCAACAACAAAGACGATGACCCCAAATTCATCTGTCTCCTATCCAAAAACACACCCACCCATTGAAATGATATGTGAGTTTTGTGAAGCTGAGAAAACTGTGGTTATATATAAATAAATCCCAGTGAATAACGATGGGGATGGAAAGGCAGGTGATGAGGAAAAGATAGCAGAAAAGAATCAGGTAACATTTGCTAACTAAAAAAATCTTGTATAATAGAATATTTGCATTAAGGTTCAGACTGGTAATACTCTGTTCAGAAAGTGTTCATATATTTTCTACATTTGTAAATAAAAGAACTACATATTTACATGAAAATGATATGAATAAATGAATCCAACAAGCCATAAATGACCTCTTATTTTTGGGCAGGAAAAGGAAGCTAGAGTGAATAATGACTAAAAACCCTTCTCTTTTTTGGTGTTTTTTAAAATTTATTATTCTTTTTGTATTTTTATTTTAGAATCAGGGAGTACAAGTGCCTGTCTGTTACATGAACATATTTTATAGTGGTGAAGATTGGGTCTCAGATGGCCCATTCCCCAGATAGTGGTCATTGTACCCAATAGGCAATTTTTTTGAGTTGGAGTCTTACTCTGTAGCCTAGGTTGGAGTGCAGTGGTATGCTGCTCACGGCCACCGTAGCCTTCACCTGCTGGGCTCAAGGGCTCTTTCCACTTCAGCCTTCCTAGTAGCTGGAACTACAGGCACGTGCCACCACACCCAGCTAATTTTTTTTTTTTTTTTTTGTAGAGACAGGGTCTTGCCATGATGTCCAGCCTGGTCTCGAACCCGTGGGCTCAGGCAATCCTCTCACTTCCACCTCCCAAAGTACTGGGATTACAGGTGTGAGCCATTGCGCCTGGCCCAATAGGCAATTTCTGAAACCTAACCACCCCCCCATCGATGTCTTCAGTGTCTATTATTTCCACTTTTGTGGCCATTTATCTCCCACATATAAGTGAGAACATGTGGTGTATGGTTTTCTGTTTCTGTTCTCCTGCTCCATCCATGCTGCTGCAAAGGAGATGATTTCATTCTTTTTTATGGTTGTGTGGTATTCCATGGTGTATATATACCACATTTTTATTCAGTCAATTGTTGGTGGGCACTTAGGTTGGTTCCTTGATTTTGCTATTATAAATAGTGCTGCAATGAACATATGAGTACAGATATGCTGGTATTTCGATTTTTAATTCTTTGAGAAATCTCCATACTGTTTTCTACTGCGATTGAACTAGTTTATTATCCCACCAACAGTGAATGAGTGTTCCCTTTTCTTTACAACCATGCCATCATCTGTTGTTCTTTGACTTTTTATTTATTTATTTTTAATTTTATTTATTTATTTATTTTTGAACCAGTGTCTCACTCTGTCACTCAAGTCAAAGTGCAGTGGCATGCTCATGACCACCGCAGCCTTGACCTGCTAGGTTCAGACAATACTTCTGCCTCAGCCTTCCAAGTAGCTGGAACTACAGGCACATGCCACCACACCCGGTTCATTTTTTTATTTATTGTAGAGACGAGGTCTTGCCATATTGCCCAGGCTGCTCTCGAACCCCTGGGCTCAGGCAATCCTCTTGACTCTGCCTCCCAGAGTGCTGAGATTATAGGAGTGAGCCACTGTGCCCGGCTTCATTTTTCAATAACAGTCATTTTGAATGATGTAAGGTAATATCTCATTGTGTTTTTAATGTGCATTTCTCTGATGATTAGTGATGCTGAGTATTTTTTCATGTTTGTTGACTGCTTATATGTCTAATAATCAGTTTTGAACATCCATTATATAAAAACTACATGGACCATATCATTTAATTTCCGCTCAACCTCAGAAGTAAATACATTCTTAAAGTCCCCGTTTCATACTGGATGAATGTGAGGCTCGGAGAGATTATAGAACTTGCCTAAATTTACACATCGGCAGAGCCAGCCTTTTAAATCCATTTTTTATCTATCATAAGACTTTATAATACCAGTTCAATTCATTTAAAACTATACATTGATTTCTGTTTTGATGTCGAGTAGGTATTTTGAGTACCTACTCAAAATAAAAAAAAGTGGTAAAAAAGTGGTAACCACTAGCAAGTATGATATGACTAGGAAAGACCACATTGAAGACAAATACTTTTCAAGTTAACTTAAAAAGAGAATTTATAAACATGGAAAAATTAAAGAAGTACATGAAGTTATAAGATGACAGGCAAAATATCTTCTGCTGCCCTTCTAGAAATGAAATGTTGGGTCAAATATTTGGAATCTTTAGGGATGGGGTCCCAGCACCCAAGCACTCCAGGGAATTCTGAGGCACAGTGGGTGTGAGATCACTGACTCAGACCACCCCAAAAGCAAATCCTTCACTGTCAAACTGCTGTCATACTGCTTATTTGATTTGAAGGGTTGTTCTATTTCCTTTTTCTTGAATCCACAAACATTTGTTTAAAAGACGCAAATAGCATCATTTCCCAGCAACTAGTGGGTGCCATTGTTGAAATCCCAGAACAAAGTTAGCAAATGGATCATGTTTGTATCTACTTGTCTGTGCTCCAAGCAGAAGCATCATATTTCTGAGTCATGAGACCTGGCAGGCTGTCTCTGGCATGTTAACTGAGTCCCAAATCTGTAGGTGGTAGGGAGGTAGGGAAACTACAAATGGAGATATTTATGTTTATTTTTTTCTTGTGTATTTGTGTATATATAATGTGTGTATATATAATGTTTTAATAATCCTGGAGGGAAATTTCATTTGAAGTGCTATTTCCCAGAATCTATGGGAAGGTTAATACGCACTTTCAGGAACTTCTTTTTGCAAAGCAGTCTCACTCTGTTGCCCAGGCTCAGGCGATCCTTCTGGCTCAGCCTTTCAAGTAGCTGGAACTACAGGTGCACACCACCATACCCGGTTAATTTTTTAAATTATTATTGTAGAGACAAGGTCTTGACAAGTTGCCCAGGCTAGTCTCCAACCCCTGGGCTCAGACAATCCTCTCACCTCGGCCTCCCAAAGTGCTGGAATTATAGGCATGAGCCACCGCGCCTGGCAGTAGTCAATTCTTTTTAAAGGAGTTATTTTGTTTCTAACATGAAGAAAGAAGACATTGAGTGTTATGAAAATATTAAACCAATCTGAACATCAGTGACTACTCTTGGCTAACTTTGGAGGTCAGAGTTTTAGATATTTAGAATTTTAAATCCCAAATTCAGGATTGCAGTTTCTAGAATTCTCATACCCAATTTACAGACTCCAGTTTGTAGAAAAGTATGAATGATCCAGTAGAATGATACAAATAAAATGATAATTTTCCCACTTCAAGTTTCTGACTATAGAAGGAATGGTCAAATATTTAGATGTAATACCAATTGTATCTTTAAGGTAATAAGCAAATCAGGTCGGACGTGGTGACTCAAGTCTGTAATCCCAGCACTTTGGGAGGCCAAAGTAAGAAGATTGCCTGAGCTCACGGATTCAAGAACAGCCTGGGCAACTTGGCGAGACCTCATCTCTACAATAATAATAATAATTAGCCTGGCATGGTAGCAGGTGCCTGTAGTTCTGGCTACTTGGAAGGCTAAGGCAGAAGGATAGCCTGAGCCCAGCAGGTCGAGCCTGGGGTGGCCGTGAGCATGCCACTGCACTCCAGCCTGGGCGATGGAATGAGACTCCAACTCAGAAAAAAAAAAAAAGCAAATTAAACCCCCAAACAATTCCAATTTTAAAGTCATTCAAAAAACAAAAAAGAACTAACTCAGGAGAAGAATATAAACTATCAAAATGAAAATAGCAGCAGGATTTTGACTATGCTTAATTTATTTAAAAAATAAACTTAAATGTTAAGAATTTTCTAGCACAGAACCATATAGGTCTTTTAGCTCTTCTGTTTCACTAAGTATGTACGAAACAGAGAGCCCCACAGCAAACTCGGAAAACTTCAGAAATCAAAGGTTTGATAATTTGCATGCCACCTGTAAAAACCTAGATTGGTTTTACTGATTTGAGTCTGAACATACCAAAGGGTGTCAAAAAAGTGATGATCCCAGGTGGGGCACAGTGGTTCATGCCGTTAGTCCTAGCTCTTTGGGAGGCCAAGGCAAGAAGACTGCTTGAGCCCAGAAGTACAAGGGCCAGCCTGGGAAACACAGTGAGATCCAGTCTCTACAAAAAAATTTAAAATTTAGCTGGACTCAGTGACATGCATACAAGTAGTTCCAGCAACCCAGAAGACTGAGGCAGAAGCATGACCTGAGTCCAAGTGGCTGAGGCTGTGGTAAACCGTGATTGTGCCACTGTATTCCAGTCTGGGCTACAGATAGAGATCCTCAACTCAAAAGAATAAAAGGAAGACAGGAAGGATAAAGGAAGGAAGGAAGGAAGGAAGGAAGGAAGGAAGGAAGGAAGGAAGGAAGGAAGGAAGGAAGGAAGGAAGGAAAGAGAAGGAAGGAAGGAAGGAAGGAAGGAATGAAGGGAAGGACTGTGTAGCAATCTAGATGAACTGTAGCACTAATTGTTCCTCCCAGCCCCAGGAAGAAAAAGATTCTTTCTATAGCTTCCTTGCATTGTAGCATCTCAAAAAACCAGATTCTTGGAGTAATACCACAATGAAGGCAGATGTGATATTTGTTTGTCACTAACTGGCAGGTTCAAATGATAATGTCCCATGTACCAACCTGATTGCACAGTTTAGTATTTCCTAGCATGTATATTAATTTAAAATTTTGAAAATTCAATATTAAACCAACCTGAGAGGTACTTTTTAAAATAAAATTATTCAACAACTTGCAATATATAAATATATCACAACATTCTGCCTAAGTCATTCATTCAACAATTATTTATTGAGCTATTATTTATTTGTCATATAGCAAATGCCAGGCACATTTTTGGGCTCTGATTTGAGTCTGTGCTCTCATTACAGTTATAACATGTTTTTAAAAATTTAAATTTCAATTTGATTGATAACCTCTATTCATAATTTAGCTTGCCAAGATTTAAAAGAAAGAATTCATTCACAAGCATGTCCTAGAATGTATAAAATGAGAATATCTCGTTTGTTTGTTTTGTGTCAGAGTCTCACTATATTGCCCAGGCTGGAGTGCAGTGGCACGCTCATGGCCACTGCAGCCTTGACCTGCTGGGCCCAGGCAATCCTTCTGCCTCAGCCTTCCAAGTAACTGAAACTACAGGTGTGCCTAGCTAATTTTTAAAAATTGACTGTAGACCTGAGGTTTCTCTAAGTTGCCCAGGCTGGTCTCAAACCTGTGGGCTCAGGCAGTCCTCTCACCTCCACCTTCCAAAGTGCTGGGATTACAGGTGTGAGCCATCATGCTTATCTTAAAATGAGAATATCTCAATGCAACCTTTTCCATTTTCTGGAACAAAAATGTTAATGTAAATGAGATACAGTAGTTTCAAGTGGCTGAGACATTTAAAGTGGCTAATAATGGCAAAATTCCCACTTCCCCAAATGGCGAGTATGAATTTTCTATGTAGGGAAACAACACAGTCTGTGTTCTCATAAAACGTGTTCTATGCACTTACAAAATGTGGAAGTAGCTTTGAAAACGTAATTACACATTACTGCGAATGGAAGAGAGCATAAAAATAAGAACTGAGGCCTTCAAATCTGGGCAGAAGTGCACGTGGATTACTCCTGGGTGGGACAGTGTTAGAGCAGCACAGGAATCCTGAGACATCCTGTAAGCAGGAGGACAAAGAAAAAGAGTAGAGGGAAAAATGGTGGGTAGGGCAGAGTCCCTGCTAAGGAAACTAAAGGTAGGGCTGGAATAAATGATTCACGAATTGACATACTGATCCAAGAAGGTAGTTTTCAGATCTTTTTTCTCCTTTTCTTATACTTCCAGTTCTCCTCATTTTAGCCTTCCTAGATTGATGAGTGATTTTTTTTTTCATTCTAGTCATAAAACGCTTTACTTATATGGCAGGTCCTCCATGTCTGCGACTTCCTCATCTGTGGATTCAACCAACTTCAGATTGAAAATATTTGGAAAAAAAATTCGGCAAAGACCAAAAAGCAAGACTTGAATTTGCCACACTTAGAGTACTAGACTGAGTCCATGAGAGTGAAGTGATGGGTAGGCATTGTCTTAGCTATCATAAGCAATCCAGAGGTGATTTAAAGTATACAAGAGGATGTGTGTAGGTTACATGCAAATACTATGCTGTTTTATACAAGAGACTTGAGCATCCTCGGATTTTGTTATTCACCTGGAAAGAGGGGATTGTTCTGGAACCAGTCTCCCACAGATGCCAAGAGATGACTGTAGTCATCTTAGCATTCTTACCAATTATTTAAATACCCTCAATCTCTAAGGAAAGAGAATTGTTTTGAATTATTTAATCTATATTCTGATACATCAGACAAATCATTTAAATCTTGAGAGGCCTCAGCATCTCTCTACAAAAGGAGGTTGGTAATGTCAAATAAAACAGAGACTGTAAGTAACAGAAAACTTGGCCCTAGCAGTTCTAAACTACTCGGGAGATTTATTGGCTCACATAACGGGAGGTCCAGAGATTGAGCAAACTTTGAGATTGCTTTTATCAAATAATTTCAGCTCCTGTTTTTGCAATTCTCCTAGCTAAGCCTGTCTCTGAGATTGGCTGATCCTCAGGGTGGCATCATTCTTGTTGGCAAAGTAGTTTTAGAATCCACAAGCTTTACATCCTTACCTCACAACATTGAGAAGAAGTAAGAGTATCTCTTTTGCTATTCTCTTTTGAACAAGAATGTTCTTTCCTAGAGGTTTCCAGAAAACTTTCTTTCTTGTTTGCCCAAATTGGGTCTCATTCCAATGCCCAATCCCATTGTATTAGTTTGCTAGGGCTGCCATAATAAAGTACCACAGACTAGGTGGCTTAAACAAAGAAACTTATTTTCTCACTGTTTCTGGAACCTAGAGGTGTGATATAAAGGTGTTAGCAGGGCTGGCTTCCTCTGAGGCCTCTCTCCTTGGCATGTAGGGGGCAATCTGCCATCTTCTCCTTCCTGTGTTTTTACAAGGTCTTTCCTTGGTGTATATCTGAGTCCTAATTTCCTCTTCTCATAAGTATACCAGTCATATTTGATTAGAGCCCACACAGATGACCTTATATTAACTTAATTACCTCTTTAAAAACTCTGTCTCTATATACAGTCAAATTCAGAGGTTCTAGAGGTTAGGATGTCAACTAATGAATTTGGGGAGCAGGGATCACTTCAGGCCATAATACCCATGGCAGAGACCTGACTGTGCTAGTTAGGTTAGTTCTGGATTTCTGAAGCAATTCAATCATCCCCACTGCTAAGTCAGGCCCATCCCCAAAGTATGCTATGGCATTCAGAAATGTGGAAGAGTGGGTGAAGATTAGGCTGGCAGAGGAAATCAGCAAGCAGCAATGTCCACTATGGGAAGGTTGGGCTAAGTGATTGCTAAGACTGCTTCTGGCTCCAAAACACAATGAGTCAAAATCCTAACACTTTTTTCTCATAATGTACTAAAAGTTAACTCGATACAAAGCAATAGGTGGAACTTTGATGGCAGTAGAGCAGAAATAGGGGATCAAAAAAAGTTATATTGCTACAGAAACCAGCAGGGCAGGATGACCTCCTATTAGAGGAGTTGCAGAATTGCTCAATCATCTCTTTTTTATTTATTTATTTACTTATTTTTGAGTTGGAGTGGTCACACTCACGGCCACTGCAGCCTCTACCTGCTGGGCTCAGGCGATCCCGCCTCAGCCTTCCAAGTAGCTGGAACTACCACACCTGGCTGATTTTTTGACTTATTGTAGAGATGAGGCCTTGCCAAGTTGCCCAGGCTGTTCTCAAACCCCTGGGCTCAGGCAATCCTCTCACCTCAGTCACACAAAGTGCTGGGATTATAGGCGTGAGCCACCGTGCCTGGCTCATTTATCTCTTAATAGTGGTAATAGAAAACAGAGTATGTGCTCTAGTCCAGTGTAGATGAAAGAATAATGGAATCACTTGGCAACTTGGCTGTATGTGAGGAGGAAGAAAGTTGGTTTAGCATGTCCTACATTTAATTATATTGAATATAGTAAGGGTCTGTAAATATCTAAGGGTCTTGAGAAAGACAGTTGACAGAAAAGCTCTTCAGCTTTTTATTTATTTATTTATTTATTTTTGAGTTGGGGGTCTCACCCTTTCATCCAGGTTGGGTCTCACCCTTTCATCCAGAAGTGGCGTGATCCTGGCTCACCACAGCCTCGACCTCCTGGGCTCAAATGATCTTCCCAACTCAGTCTGAGCTGAGACTACAGGCACATGCCACCACACTGGCTAATTTTTTTTTTTTTTAATTTGTAGAGACAAGACCTCACTATGTTGCCCAGACTGGTCTCTAACTCCTGGGCTCAAGCCATCCTCCTGCATCAGCTTCCCAAAATGCTGGGATTATAGGCATGAGCCACTGCGCCCAGCCTTCAGCTTTTAACTCAGTCTTTGATTGTATTAGATTAAACCAGGAGAAACTAATGTTTTATAGGTTAAAATGATTATCAGCAAATTCATTGGTCAACATAATAAATACCCTTCTTAGGAGACCTTAAAGACATGTGCTCTAATCAGGCTCGGTGGCTCAGCCTGATTAGATTGGTGAGACCTTGTCTCTACAATAAATCGAAAAATAAGCCAGATATAGTAGTGCACGTCTGTAGTTCCAGCTACTTGGAAGACTGAGGTGAAAGGATTACGGGAGCCCAGCAGGTTGATGCCGGGGTGGCTGTGAGCATGCCACTGCACTCCAACCTGGGTGACGAAGTGAGACTTCAACTCAAAAAAAAAAAAAAGAAAGAAAGAAAGAAAGAAAGAAAATTGTGTCCTAAAAGAAAGTAGCAAATATCAAAGAGTTATGAAAGAAAAATGTCTCATAACTTAAGTTTACTTTCAGCCTGATGGCTCCCATAGACTTCATTTATGATAAAATATAAAATTATGACAATAGCCAAGTATGGTGGTTCATGCCTGCAATGTCACTGCTTTGGGAGGCTTAGGCAGGAGTATTTCTTGAGGCCAGAAGATTGAGACCAGCCTGGGCAACATAGTGAGTCTCTAAAAAAAAATTAAAAATTAAAAATTAGCTGAGTGTAGTGGTGTGCTGGTAGTTCTAGCTACTCAGGAGGCCGATGTGGGAGGATCACTTGAGGCCAGAAGTTTGAGTGAGCTATGATCATGTCACTGCACTCCAACCTGGGTGACAGAATGAGACTCTGTCATTAATAATAATAATAATAATAATAATAATAATAATAATGCCAGGCACAGTGACCTATAATCCCAGCACTTTGAGAGGCTGAGGTGAGAGGAGTACCCTAGCCCTAGCCCACAGGTTCGAGACCAGCCTGGGCAACTTGGTAAGACCTCATCTCTACAATAAATCAAAAACATTTGCTGGGCATTGTGGTGCATGCCAGTGGTCCCAGCTATTTGGAAGGCTGAGGCAGAAAAATCACCTGAGCCCAGCAGGTCAAGACTGCATTGGCCATGAGCGTGCCATTGGACTCCAGCTTGGGAGAGAGAGTGAGGCTCCAACTCAAAAAAAAAAAAAAAAAAAATTGGCTAGGTGTGGTGGCTAACACCTGTAATATCAGGACTTTGGGAGGCTGAGGCAGGACAGTTACTTGAGGCCAGGAGTTTGAGACCAGCCTCAGCAACATAGCCAGATTGCCTCTGTACAAAACAAAACAAAAAAAATAAAATAGCTAGATGTGATGGTGTGTGCTAGTAGTCAGGAGGCTGAGGTGAAAGGATACCCTGAGACCAGGAGGTCAAGAAAGCAGGGATCATGTCACTGCACTCCAGTCTGGGTGGCAGAGCAAGACTTCGACTAAGATAGATAGATAGATAGATAGATAGATAGATAGATAAATAAAACAATGACCATGACAATTGACTGATACACAAAACAATTGTGTTTTACATAGTCTGTTTTCTATGTCTGGGCAATATATAATTTATCTAAAGGCATAGGAACAAACTAATAAAAATTTTCATTTATTAGTCTTAATTATCATAGATATCTTTCCTATTTGTAATATGTAAATAAATGTTAAGCGACAGTTGGGAAAATATGATTTTCTGAGTTTGACATGAACAGTAGAAAAGTGAATTATCTCTCAACCCCACCCTCCACCTTCTCTATCTTCTAACTTTATTGGAACTGAAACCCCACAATTTGTTTGATGGGTCATTTTGTTTGCTTAGACCTCAGACTGAAAGTTTTAAAAAATATTTTTAAGTGTATATTAAATGTCCCAGTTTGGCCTTAATGGAAAAGAAAAATTAGCCCCAGACTAGATGAATTCCACAAAATTCTTAATGTTTTTGGTTTAGCCTTTAATCTTACTTTCATTCCCCCAAACATGGGAAGAGATTTAAAAAATTTTTTAATCAGATTTTTCCTCTCTACTCTACTAAAATTATTTTACTTTAACAGAAATTTTGTGTTGCAAAATTTCTTTTTATTACTTCAAAACCTCCCTTTAAAGTTACATTTGACATATGTAAGTGTTACATTGATAATGTATCTTAGTTCTAATAGCTGCAACAAGTTACCATAGACTGGGTGATTTACATAGTAAACATTTATTTCTCCCAGTTCTGGAGGCTGGAAGTCTGAGATCAGGGTGCTAGCATAGTGAGATTCTTGGGGATGACCTGTTCCTGGTTTAAAGAGAGCCATTTTCTTGCTATGTCTTTACGTGGCAGGCAGTAATAGCTGCTCTCTGGCCTCTTCTCATAAGAGCACGAATGTCATTCATGAGGGTGTCACACTTATAACCTAATTACCTCCCAAAGGCCCCACCTCTAAGTACATTGGGATTTGGATTTCAATGTATCAATTTTGGGAAAACACATTCAGTGGATTTCATTAAGAGAGAGAGAGAGAGAGAGAGAGACCCAAAAATATGTTCTATAAATTTCTAACAAGAAAAACATCATTCATAGCTCCTATGTGGAGACGTTATTGAGAAGTCCTTCAGTAAAGGTTTAGGATGTAGATTTCTTTGCTAATTTTACGTATACTTTAAGAAAAATATAATTCAATTGGCATTGCATCTTAGAAATTTAAATTTCTTAGTTTTTGCGGAAAGCAAGGGTGTTAGTTGCTAATCAAAGCTTTGGAGCCAGGTGTGGTGGCTCATGCTTGTAATCCCAGCACTTCGGGAGGCCAAGGCAAAAGGATTGGCTGAGCCCAGGGGTTCAAGACCAGCCTGGGCCATTTGGCGAAACCACTTCTCTAGAATAAATCTAAAAATGAACTGGGCACGGTGGCGCGTGCCTGTAGTTCCAGCTATTTGGAAGGCTGAGGTGGAAGGATCACCTGAGCCCAGGACGTTGAGGCTGTGGTAGCCGTGAGCATGCCACTGTACTCCAGCCTGGGTGACAGAGTGAGACTCTGACTCAGAAACACTAACAACAAAAAAGTTTTGGACAGTGCTGTTATTGGAATAATACTATATTTAATAATAACACAAGATTATTCTTTATTTTTGAGAACTTAAAGAAACATCATTTCCCCCTTTTTTCTTTTCCCTTAAGATAATTCCTAAAAATATATATTTGGGTTATTCAATTACTAAGCTTGTTGAAGTTTAATTACTCATGTGGCTATGATTGGCAGTGGCAAAGTGCAAAAGTCATCCTTTTTCCTCCTCATAGACACAAATGTGGACCTGCATTACAGTTCATTGTGGGAGGTGTTTATTTTGCAATTAAGTAAGGCAAATGTCTAAAGTTATTACTTAATGCCTCTTTTACCATCCTCCCCCCATACATTTTTAAAGATTATTAAAATCAAGGCTGAAAGTGATTTTGGTAAAGTAAAATTCTAGGCTTAAATAAATTCGTTGAAACTTAACACAGATAAGTGAAAGTATTTGCATTTAGGTTCATGTGTAAAATAGACATGTGGTCTGGAGATAGGTTGCTCTAAAAATCTGAAGATGTTGATTAATCATAAACTTAAAGTTAGTCAAAGTTTCATATGGCTATCTGGTCAGTTCACACTTGGGGTATCTTACTATTCAAATTTGTAAGAGCAGTGTTGATACAATGATGTTGATGACTAGACTAAAAAGTACATCCTGTGAGAAGCAATTTATGGAATTAGAGATGTTAAGGCTGAAGAAGAGAAGACTAAAGAAGAAAAAAATATCTCTAACATCCAGATAGCATTTTTTGTGTGTGCTAGAAATTAATTCTCAAAATACTTAATTTTAAAAATAATCCTATGGCCAGGCTTGGTGGCTCAACCTGTAATCCCAGCACTTTGGGAGGCCTAGGCGAGTGGATCGCCTGAGTCCACAGGTTCGAGACCAGTCAGGGGAACTTGGCAGGATCTCGTCTCTTCAATAAACAAAAAATTAGCCTGGCATGGTAGCACGCACCTGTGGTTCTGGCTACTTGGAAAGTTGAGGTAGATTGCCGGAGCAGAGCAGGTCGAGGCTGTGGTGGCCATGAGCCTGGGCGACAGAGTGAGACTCCAACTCAAAAATAAATAAATAACTAAAAAAGCAAATAAATCCTATGCTGTAAGGATTATGTCTCCATATTATCAATGACATTGTGTGATTAAGCAATGTATCAAAAGATTCTTTGTCAGTCAGTGACAGAATTGTGACTCCAACCCCTGCATGTCTGAAATCAAAGCCTGTACTTTTTCTTCCACACTGTAAGCCACTGTCACCTGCTTTAGGTTCTATAGGAAATTGCGTGTCAAGAATTGCTTTATTCAACATTTTTCTCAACACCATTTTGAGCACCTATAATATACAAGGCACTGTGCCAAGAATTCTGCCCAAAGTGAGCTTCTGGATTCTTAGAAGAAATAAAAATATGCACCTAAATAACTATAATGAAACATGGAAAGCAAAAAGTAACATGAGATGTAATTAATGTACTTGAGGAAGAAAATGTGGCCTTTGAGCTAGGCTTTGGAAAGCAGAGTGATTTGGATGCACTGAGATGTGACAAGGAGGGCATTCCAGGTCGAAAGCACCTGGGATAGGAAAGTGAGAAAACGAAAAGTATGTCTAGGAAATACAAAATAGCACAGTGCAGCTCTAGCATAGAGTATGGAAAGATGAGTGAGAAATATGTTGGAGAGATGGATTGACCTAGATGAAAGAGGTTAGAAATGCCAGACTAATGAGTTCTGTGATGTTCTCTAGGCAATGGGGAGCCTCAATTGATTATTTTTAAAAATAGGGCAATGATAATGGCCCCAAATAGCTTTCTGTGTAAAGAACATACTGCAGGGTAGATAACAAGGTGGGAGAAGGTTAGGAGGCTTTTGTGTTTCCAGGTAAGAGCTAGTGAGGGCCTGAGTTATGTAGGGTCCAGTCTTCTTCTGTTCCTTTTTTTTTTTTCTTTCTGAGTTGGAGTCTCACTCTGTTGCCCAGACTGGAGTGCAGTGACTTGCTCCTGGCCACCGTAGCCTTGACCTGATGGGCTCCGGCAATCCTTCCATCTTAGCCTTCCAAGTAGCTGGAACTACAGGCACATACTACCATGCCCGGCTAATTTTTGATTTATTGTAGAGATGAGGTCTCACCAAGTTGTTCCTTTTCAAGTCTTCATACATCCATCCAAAGCTGGCCTATCAGGCGGGCTCGGTGGCTCAGCCTGTAATCCCGCGCCTTTGGGAGGCTGAGGTGAGTGGATTGCCTGAGCCCGCGGGTTCAAGACCCACCTGGGCAGCGAGACCTCATCTCTACAATAAATCAAAAAATCAGCACATGCCTGTAATTCTGGCTACTCGGACGGCTGAAGCGGAAGGATCGCCGGAGCCCAGCAGGTCGAGCCTGCGGTGGCCGGGAGCGGCCACTGCACTCCAGTCTGGGCGACAGAGTGAGACTCCAACTCCAAAAAAAAAAAAAAAAAAATACAAAGCTGGCCTATCGTTTGGAATCTGGGCCTACTCGTCTTTGCCTTTTCTCGATGTCCCCTTCCTTCATCTGCTTTTGCTAATCAAGATTCTTGTCTCCCTGACTTCTGCCTTTCACTGGTCCCACGTTTTTAGCCTTCATCCTTACTTTTCTGGTTATTTGGACACTTGTTTTCTCCTGTGCGCTCAGCTGTGATTTATTTTTCCATCCTTGGATTATTCTATCATTTCAGGTAGGCTTATGATGCCTTAGCCCCCAACTTAACCCTGCAGAACTTAACTCCTACACATATCAGTCAGGATTCATGGTTGCAAACAGAAACTATTCTAGCAAGTAAGTTTAAGCAGGAAGATAAGGTGATTTTAATAAGGATGTTTGAGTTGGATGTAGTGGCTCATGCCCGTAATCCCAGCACTTTGTGAGGCTGAGGCAGGAGGACTGTTTGAGACCGGGAGTTTGTGGTTACACTGAAGTATGAGCATGTCACTGCACTCTTGCCTGGGGGACAGAGCAAGAGGCTGTCTCAAAAAAAGAGAAAAAGAAAAAAAAAAAGGCTGGGCGCAGTAACTCAAGCCTAGAATCCCAGGACTTTGGGAGGTCAAGACAAGAGGATTGCCTGAGCCTGCAGGTTTGAGACCAGCCTGGGCAACTTGGTGAGACCGCGCCTCTACAATAAACAGAAAATTAGCCGGGCGTGGTAGTACGCACCAGTAGTTCTGGCTACTTAAAAGACTGAGGCGGAAGAATCGCCGGAACCCAGAAGGTCCATGCTGGGGTGGCCATGAGTGTGCCACTGCACTCCAGCCTAGGTGACAAAGTGAGACTTCAACTAAAAAAATAAAATAAAATAAAAAATACTTGGTACTTCACTGAATCTCCAGGGGGACCAGATCCATGCCTATATCTCACCATGAGGGCTGCTCAAGGAGGAAGGGTGCTACAACTGCTACCTGGCACAGACCCCCACAGCCTCCACTGATAGTTCTTGGCAGCTCAACACCAGAAATTTCACCAAGGGTGTTCTGGAAGAACTGATGCCTCTGATGGCATTCCTTGTGAAATGGCAGTCTGCAAGGACTCCTACTTCCTAGGGTTCACTTCTGAAGTGGAATCTTTTTATTTTTATTTTTAGCAGAGATGGCATCTCTCTTTGTTGCCTATGTTGGTCTCGAACTCCTCACCTCAAGCAATCCTCCCACCTCAGCTTCCCAAAGTGATGGGACTATAGGTATGCGCCAGCATGCCCAGCTAATTTTTAATTTTTTTGTAGAGACAGTCTCACTATGTTGCCTAGGCTGCTCTCGAACTTCTAGACTCAAGTGATCTTCTTACCTCAGCCTCCCAAAGTGCTGAGTCACCACACTTGGCATAAATAATTTATACATATTTTACTTTCATTATTTTTTAAACAACCCAATATGATAGTATCAATATTCCCATTTTACATATGAATAAACTAAGCCCTAGAGTGGTTGCATAACCTGCCCATTTGTGGTCTGGATAAAGCCTGTGCTCTTAACCAGAGCATTATATTGCTTTTTAGTATTCAATTATGCTGTCTTCACTATTTTGCTAGAACACACCTAATGTGGGAGGGCTTTATACAAATATCGTATCTGCTTTATCTACCACAAAACCATGGTGAATCAAATATGCCTTTGATAGTGTATGTCCTTACTAAAGAACATTGATTGACCTATTCAGAGTAGTACAGAAATAAGTGACTAAGTAGATTGTATTCCTCAAATGTCCAGCTTTTGGCAACTCTGCTGTTTGGGGTGTAGAACTTTCATAAGGGAAGAATACCGTTTAACATGAGTTTGTTTGGAAAGGAGGAAGAGAGAAATTATTTGTATTCATGGGTTGCATTTCGTCTTTCTTTCTTTTCATGTTTCCAATCAGGGACTTCAGTGACTGGACTCTAGGGAAAATGAGTCCAGAAAGTTGTGGCCATCCTTATCAGAAGCTTCCCTACAGGCGTAGGTTGCCCTGGAGTGATGAAGCAGCCCTATGCTCTCAGTTCCAGTGAGATAGAGAAGAAATAGGTGAGGAGAGGCTACAGATTAGCTGTTTCCTTTCTCTGTTTTAGTCAGTGAAAGCAACTGGGTATCTCTACCTAGAGCACCCACATCCTAATTTTTACCTCCTTTTATTTCCTGTATTTTATTTATCACAGTTCTTTTTCTTAGTTATTTGTGTATCATCTGTCTTTCTCCTAGAACATATTTTTATGCAGAGATAATATCACCTTCAATGGAGTAAAAATTGGTTCTTGAAAGGCAAAAAGTCTTATCTATATATAAAGCATACATATACAGATAGCACCTAAGTAGACACACTATATCTGTGGTATTAAAACTTCATGGCAGATCAGGCTCAGTGACTCAACCTATAATCCCAGCACTTTGAGGGGCTGAGGTGAGTGCATTGCCTGAGCCTTTGGGTTCCAGACCAGCCTGGGCAACTTGGTGAGACCTCATATCTACAATAAATAAATAAAAAATTAGCTGGGCATGGTAGCGCACGCCTGTAGTTCTGGCAACTTGGAAGACTGAGGCGGAAGGATTGCCAGAGCCCAGCAGGTCTGTGCTGGGTTGGCCGTGAGTGTACCACTGCACTCCAGCCTGGGCAATGGAGTGAGACTCCAATTCAAAAAACAAACAAACAAACAAAAATTCATGGCGAGCCAGTTAGGGAAAAAAATGTCTAAGAAGCTTCCTTAGGAGGCAATAATGGAAAAGATGGCAGAAAATACTCTCCTAGAAGGTAAGCTTCAGAAGGACAGGGCCTGCAAATCCTTGTAGGTTGTAGCCCCAGTGTCTAACAATGTCCTATACAGAGTATGGGCATAATACATATTTTGAGGAATAGATTGTTCATTTGCCTTGTTGACGAGAAATCGCATTCCACATAGTATTTTATTTTACTATTTTGTTTTTTAGAGACAGGGTCTTCCTCTTTTGTCCAGGCTAGAGTATGGTGGTACCATGGCTCACAGTAGCTTTGATCTCCTGGGCTCAAGCAATCCTCCTGCTTCAGCCTCCCAAGTAGTTGTCATTATAGGCGCATACCACCACACCCAGATAATTTAAAAAAAATTTTTTTTGTAGAGATAGGCTCTTGTTACATTTACCAGGCTGGTCTAGAGCTCCTGGGATTCAAGTGATCCTCTCGCATTGGGATCCCAAAGTGCTGGGACTACCGGTGTGAGCCATCGCATCCTGTCATTATTTTAAAGGAGGGTAAAGCAGAGTTGGGAAAAGGAAATGATGTCGGGGAAATTTTTTTTTTCTCTGAAGGAAGCTAGGCAGTTAGGGTGGGAGTATCTATATAAATAATCAAGGTTTCAACCCATAAGTGAAATTACTTTTCCATTTTTTCAGAAAGCTCAGTCACAATTAACTAGTGCTGACTTTTAGATATCTCCACGCAAAGTGCCTAATTTAGAAACTAACATACAGCATTCACATCATTTCTTATTACTTGCATGCTTTGCCTTGCTAGGTATCATTAGATCTTCCACATGAGTCCAGAATTGAATCTGATGAATTCAAAGCCCCAACTGCCAAGAAGTGGGTATAAAAGTGTAAGAGTAGGGTGGTGCAGTGGCTTCCATAATGTCCATTCTTGGACAGACAGGTCCCATGCTCTGTCTCCTAGTAGAGTTATTCAGTCAGGGTTGGGACAGCTGAAGATAATTGTAGTTTCTTTCTATTTCCCCAGCTCAAGATTTCTTCCTGCAACTTCCCCTCATCATGTAAATCACAACCTTACAGAGTTCTTCAGAAACAGATCAAATGCCGTAGTCATGATCTGGGCCTAACTGCTTTCTCCTCAACCCTGTATTTTAAGTGCCCATGGTCACAAGGGAAAACTCCTTTTCATTTGAGGATCTTTGAGGGCATTCCATCCTCTAATGTCAGTTCTGTTCACCTCAGTGTCCTTTTCTATGCAAACTAAATGGCATGAGAGTCCCACATGTTGGGTTAAATAGACAGAAACACTCTTTTTTTGAGTTGGGGGTCTCACTGTCACCCAGGCTGGGGGCAGTGGCACACTAATGGGGCCACCGCAGCCTTAACCTACTGGGCTCAAGCGATCCTTCTGTCTCAGCCTTCCAAGTAGTTGGAACTACAGGCATGTGCCACTATGCCAGGCTGGTCTTAAACCCGTGGGCTCAGGCAATCCTCTCACCTCGGCCTCCCAAAGTGCTGGGATTACAGGCTTGAGCTACTGCACCCGGCTGACAGAAACACTCTTGTCAGATGTTACACATAGATTAAATGTCTATATTAATTAGAAAAGCTTTTGAGTAAAGCAATAGCAATAATAAGGTAGTAGAAAATAAATCTCTTAGCCGGGCTCGGTGGCTCAGCCTGTAATCCTGTGCCTTTGGGAGGCTGAGGTAAGTGGATTGCCTGAGCCCGCGGGTTTGAGACCCGCCTGGGAAGCGAGACATCATCTCTACAATAAATAAAAAAATCAGTCAGGCATGGTAGCGCATGCCTGTAATTCCAGCTACTTGGAAGGCTGAGGCGGAAGGATCGCCGGAGCCCAGCAAGTCGAGGCTGCGGTGGCCAGAAGCAGCCACTGCACTCCAATCTGGGCGACAGAGTGAGACTCCAACTCAAAAAAAAGAAAAGAAATCTCTTTAGAAAATGTAAAATACTTTGTTCACTCTGAAAGAGGCAATGAAAACAATTTAATATATGTCTACAGATAAAGTATAAAAAATATGTACCCATACTTCGCTCAGTGCAAAATGATTTAAATGGTTACAGAATGTTCCATTGGACAACAGGAGAATTGGGGAAGGAGATTTTGACTGCAAGAAGGAAGTGGAATTCAGAATATAGGAGGGTTGCTAGCCTTTGAGAAGGATCCATTCTTTCTTTGAAACTTTTGGAGAAGGCAGAGATGATAGATGCAGGGAAATACTGAGGTAATCAGAGGTTTTTTTTGTTTTTTTTTTTTGAGTTGGAGTCTCACTTCATCGCCCTGGCTGGAGTGCAGTGGCACACTCACGGCCACCCCAGCGTTGACCTGCTGGGCTCCAGTGATCCTTGTGCCTCAGCCCTCCAAGTAGCTGGAAACTTAGGTGCATGCTATCACACCTGGCTAATTTTTATGTATGTATTGTAGAGATGAGGTCTTGCCAAGTTCCCCAGACTGTTTCTCAAGCCTGTGGGCTCAGGTAATCCCCTCACCTCAGCTTTCCAAGGTGCTGGGATTACAGGTTTGTGCCACTGTGCCTGGCCAATAACCAGAGTTTTGATGATAGGTGTCTCTTGATCTGTCTCAGAAGGAAACTTTTGGAAGTCTGGCCTAAGTAAAGCCTGTGTTCAGAATTATTTTCTGAGAGCATGTGGATGCTCCTATGGAATTGCCATACTGATCTCCATAATTCGTGTTGTGAAATTGATATGCCCTCTTAGCAGTGATGGTCAGCATTGGCAGGTTGCTTCCAGTCAGTAGAGGAGAGCATGGTCCTTAATGACCTTGGTTGTACTCTGACCACACAAATCTGGCCACAGAGGGTAACAGAGGTCATCAACTTTCATGACAGCAATGACAGAGGAACTGAGAACTTTGAGGGAATAATCTGAAACAGCCCTGAGGGAAGTATATCTGGGTATTTGCGTGCACTGGAAAAGTCTTTCAATAGTCAAAAGAAGAATTGAAGGACATTTATATGCAGATTTTTAACCCAGAGAATTCAGACCATGAGTATATATTTTAAAGAAAATAAAATGAAATTATAGAAGTACAGTAAGGCTCTCCAACAGACCTCTTTTTAATCAAATTTCCAGATGACACAATCCTCTCCATTCTCTCAAAAGTGTTCTGACAGAGGCCCATTACAGGCTGTCATGCAAACTGCTCATGCCTTGTCTACTTTCTGGATCTCTTCTACTCTTGTCAATTGAATTGTTTGCACTAAAAACACTTGTTATTGTAATTATACAGTTTTTCCTTTAAAAAATTATCGTATACTAAAATTGACTTTTTGTTATACACTTCTATGAATTTTAACTCATTAAGAGGTTAGTAAAACCACAACCAAGATACAGAAAATTTCCACTCCCCTAAAAAGTACCTCAGGCTGGGCATGGTTCCAGCTACTTGAAAGACTGAGGCGGAAGGATCGCGTGAGCCCAGCAGGTCGAGGCTGCGGTGGTTGGGAGTGTGCCACTGTCCTCCAGCTTGGGTGACAGAATGAGAGTCCAACTCAAAAAAAAAAAGTCCCTCATGCTGTCATTCTATAGTTACACCCTCCTCCTATTCCTACCCAGGCAACCACTAATCTGTTCATTAATGCTACAGTTTTGTCATCATGAAGATCATATAGATAAATGCATATAGTATGCAACCTTTTAAGGCTGTTTTTTTTTTTGCAACAAGCATAACGCTTTTAAGATTCATCCAGGCCAGGCTTGGTGGCTCAGCCTATAATCCCAGCACTTTGGGAGGCTGAGGTGAGTGAATTACCTGAGCCCACCAGTTTGAGACCAGCCTGGGCAACTTGGCAAAACCTCATCTCTACGATAAATCACAAATTAGCTGGACGTGGTAGCACCCGCCTGTAATTCCGGCTACTTGGAAGGCTGAGGAGGAAGGATCGCCTGAGACCAGCAGGTCAAGGCTGCGGTTGCTGTGAGCGTGCCGTTACACTGCAGTCTGGGCAACAGAGTGAGACTCAGACTCAAAAAAAAAAAAAAAAAAATCATTCTGATTGCTGTGTGTTTCAATAGCTTGCTTCTTTTTATTGCTATATAATATTGTATTATATGTTGCCTGAGCCCGCGGGTTCGAGACCTGCCTGGGCAACTTGGCGAGACCTCATCTCTACAATAAATCAAAAAATTAGCTAGCGTGGTAGTTAGTGTGTGCCTGTAGTTCCAGCTACTTGGAAGGCTGAGATGGAAGGATTTCCTGAGCCCAACAGATCGAGGCTGCATTGGCTGTGAGTGTGCCACTGCACTCCAGCCTCGGCGACAGAGTGAGACTCCAACTAAAAAAAAAAAAATGTGTAATCAACCTAAAGGTCCATCAGCTGATCAGTGGATAATAAAAATGTGGCAAGTATATACACCATGGGATACTATTCAGCCATCAAAAATGAGGAAATAATACATTTTGCAGCAACTTGGATGGAATTGGAGAGCATCATCCTAAGTGAACTAATGCAGGAAATGAAAACCAAATACTGCATGTTCTCACTTATAAGTGGGAGCTAAACTAAGGATCTGCAGTGTCATAGAATATGGTACATAATGGACACTGGAGACTCAGAAGGGGGAGGGTGGTAAGAAGTGGAAGGATGAAAAATCACTTCAGGTACAATGTGCACAGGTGGAAATGGTGGGTATACTTAAAGCCTAGACTCTTTTTTTTGTTTGTTTTGAGTTGGAGTCTCACTTCATCACCCAGGCTGGAGTGCAGTGGCATGCTCACAGACACCTCGGTGATGACCTTCTGGGCTCCAGCAATCCTTCCTCTTCAGCCTTCCAAGTAGCCAGAACTACAGGTGTGCATTACCATGCCCGGCTGATTTTTTGATTTATTGTAGAATTAAGGTCTCACCAAGTTGCCTAGGCTGTTCTTGAACCTGTGGGTTCAGGCAATCCCTTCACCTCTGCCTCCCAAAGTGCTGGGATTACAGGTTTGAGCCACAACGCTTGGCCAAAGCCCAGACTTCTTTGCCACTATCCAATGCATCCATGTAACCAAAAACTATTGATACTCCCTAAAGCTACTGACATAAAGAAATATTTAAAAAGAAACGAATGTTATTAAAACCAGAAAAAAATGAATAGAGTGCTATAAACTGTCATATACAGGCTTTTGGGTGAACACAAGTTTCTGTTTCTTGAGGATGTCTACACCAAAATTCAATTGCCAGGGCCTTTGGTGGGTAAAATGGATGTTTAACTTTCTAAGCAACCGCCCGGTTGCTTTCTGGAGTGGCTGTCCCATTTCGTCTTCCCGCCAGCAATATATGAGAGTCCCAGTTGTACTTCATTCCTGTTAGCACTTGGCATTGTCAGTATTTTTTTTTGAGTTGGAGTCTCATTTGGTCGCCCAGACTGGAGTGCAGTGGCCGCTCCCGGCCACCGCAGCCTCGCCTGCTGGGCTCCGGCGATCCTTCCACCTCAGCCTTCTGAGTAGCCGGAATTACAGGCATGCGCTGCCATGCCCGGCTGATTTTTTGATTTATTGTAGAGATGAGGTCTCGCTGCCCAGGCGGGTCTCGAACCCGCAGGATCAGGCGATCCACTCACCTCAGCCTCCCAAAGGTGCGGGATTACAGGCTGAGCCACTGAACCCGGCTTGTCAGTATTTTTTAAGATCATTTTAATAGGGGCAAAATGGTAGTCTATTGTGGTTTTAATTTTCATTTCACTAATGGATGAAGATGTTGAATGTCTTTTCATGTGCTTATTTACAATCTAGATGCCTTTTTTTGTTGAACTGTCAACCATCATTTCTTCTAATATGTTTTTTAAAAAAATATATTTTTTATTATGATGCTGTGGAGTACAGTTGAGGGTTAGGTATACAATTACGTTCTATTCAGGCACCCTGTTGATAAGAGGTGTTTCCCCGTTCCCCAGACAGATATTTGCTACTGTTAATACCATCTCCCTCCCCCCCCCATAGTTTCCCAGTACCGTCAGTCATTTTCTTATAGTATTACATTGGATGTTCAAGGTCCATTATATGAGTGAGAACATGTGATACTCGAATCTTTGTTTCTGTGAGAGGTCACTCAGTATTATAGACTCTAGTTCCACCCAGGTTGCTGTGAAATTCATGATTTTGTTCTTTTTTATGGCTGCGTAGTATTCCATCATGTATATGTACCACATTTTTTCAATCCAGGCGCATGCTACCAGACCCGGCTACTTTTTTGATTTATTGTAGAGATGAGGTCTCACCAAGTTGCCCAGGCGGGTCTCGAACCCACGGGTTCAGGCAATTCACTCACCTCGGCCTCCCAAGGCACAGGATTACAGGCTGAGCCACTGAGCCCAGCTGAGAGTTTGTAGGATAATAACAAAAGACTTAACCTTTGTTTAATTAGAATCTCAGGAGGCGAGAAGACTGTAGGCTTCTAATATGTTTTTAGCAACACAGTCTATATAATATTGTATTATATGTTGCCTGAACCCGTGGGTTCGAGACCCGCCTGGGCAACTTGGCGATACCTCATCTCTACAATAAATCAAAAAAGTAGCCGGGTGTGGTAGCACGCGCCTGTAGTTCCAGTTACTTGGAAGGCTGAGGCGGAAGGATCGCAGGAGCCCAGCAGGTCGAGCTGTGGTGACCGGGAGTGGCTGCTGCACTCCAGTCTGGGCAACAGAGTGAGACTCCAACTCAAAAAAAAAAAAAAAAAAGAAATCCTACAAGTTCTCAAGGCTCAGTTCATGTTTTTCACTCTTTTTTCTCTTTGTTGTTCTAAGTGAATAATTTATATCTATCTTCAAGTCCATTGAGTCTTTGCTTTATTATCTACATTCTGCTATTGAGCTCAGCCAATTAGTTTATTTTAGTTACTTTTATTTCCATTCTAAAACTTCCATTTGGATCTTCATAATATCTTCTTAAATTTTATTTTTGAGTTGGAGTCTCACTTTGTTACCCAGGCTGGAGCGCACGGCTACTGCAGCCTCGACCTGCTGGCCTCAGGAGATCCTTCCACCTCAGCCTTCTAAGTACCTGGGACTACAGGCACGTGCCACCATGCCTGGCTAATTTTTTGATTTATTGTAGAGATAAAGTCTCGCCAAGTTGCCCAAGCTGGTCTTGGATCCCTGGCCTCAGGTAATCCTTTTACCTCCACCTCCCAAAGTGTTGGGATTACAGGCGTGAGCTGCTTCACCTGGCCTTATATCTTCTTTTTCTTTGCTGAGTCATTCTAATTGTCTAGGTGATTCAAGTGTGTTTGTGATTGTTTGTTGGAGCATTATATAGTAGCTGCTTTAAATACTTTTATTTTTAATTTTTTTTATTTTTTGAGTCAGAGTCTCACTCTGTTGCCCAGGCTGGAGTGTAGTGGCATGCTCATGACCACCCCAGCCTCGACCTGCTGGGCTCAGGCGATCCTTCCACCTCAGCCTTCCAAGTAGCTGTAACCACAGGTGCACGCCACCACGCCTGGCTAATATTTTAATTTATTGTAGAGATGAGTTTTCACCAAGTTGCCCAGGCTGGTCTCGAACCCCTGGACTCAGGCAACCCTCTTGCTTCGGCCTCCCAAAATACTAGAATTACAGACTTGAGCCACCACGTTTAGAGACTTTTTATAGATGTAATTCTAACATCCATATCATCTCTGTTTGGCATCTGAAAATTGTCTTTTCCTATTCAAATTGAAATTTTCCTGATTCTTTGATATCAAGTAATTTTGAATTGTATGCTGAGAATTTTGAATATCATGTTATGAGATGCTGGGCCTAGTATAAATGGAAAATATGGCTATTTTTGTTTTAGCAGGCAATCAATCTGGTTAGGTTCAGGCCACAATTTCCAACCTTTCTTCAGTGAGCTGTGGTTCCATCACCAACTTCATTTTCAAATACTTTGCTTTACTATTTGGATCTGTCCCATTGGTGCACCTCCCAGTGGTCAGTATGATAATGGGGCAGGTCATTATCTGTTAATGTTTTCAAAGTCTTGTAAACATCATATAAATGCTGATTAAGGTCAGTTCTATGTAAGTGCAACTTTGGAGTGAGCTTGGCATTCATAAATAACTTTTGGGGGTTACTTTTTGGAGCACTTTTCTTATCCAGAACTTTCCAATTTTCTGGACTCCCCTTTTCTGGTTTTCTGGCCTGAAAGGTGGAGCTCTACTTATACCACTCTGTTGTAAACCTCCACAGCTGTCCCCACCTGTGGGGATAAGCCTTGGGAGGACTGGAGGAAAAAACTGGTAGACTCAGTGCCACTTCAGTTAGTGATACTCCATATTCTGGTCTCCTCTCACCTAAATCTGCCTGTTATTATTCACTTTTAGATAAACCGCTGCTTCTTGCATTCTGTTCAGATTTTACAGCCACATTCAGTGGGAAAGACTGGGAAGAGTGTGCTTGCTCTTACCTAAACTCAACCCCTATAGACTTTAATTAAACAGTATGTAAACCAGTATAATATGAGTACAGAAACAAAAGTGGTTAAAGTTCCACTTTAAGGTATAAGCTGCCCGCCCCCCAAGTCCCATGCACACAGCTGGTCAAAGTTTTCTGTAACAAATTTAATACTTTGGAAGATCGATATAGAGGTGAGTTGCTAAAAAACAAAGCAAAACCTCAGACAACAGAAAACAACTTATCAAATCTATGAATAATAGTAAAAGAGTAGGGTAAAGTCACTGACATCTGGGTGGATTCTTCAGATTCCATAACTCTATATAAGTTACTTCTCCACTTTACAAAAACTACAGATGACCTATCATGGATGTCTTTATTCTAGAAAGAAGCCTCAGAGCTTCGTTTAGCAGATCCCTATTTTTTTTTTGAGTTGGAGTCTCACTCTGTCACCCAGAATGGAGTGCAGTGGCCGCTCCCGGCCACCTCAGCCTCGACCTGCTGGGCTCTGGCGATCCTTCCAGCTCAGCCTTCCGAGTAGCTGGAATTACAGGCATGCGCTACCACGCCCGGCTGATTTTTTGATTTATTGTAGAGATGAGGTCTCGCTGCCCAGGCAGGTCTCGAACCCACGGGCTCAGGCAATCCACTCACCTCAGCTTCCCAAAGGCACGGGATTACAGGCTGAGCCACCGAGCCCGGCTAGCAGATCCCTTTTAATAGCCCTGGCCCTCCATTAAAAGTTTAGCAAGTGGGCCGGGCACGGTGGCTCAGCCTGTAATCCCAGCACTTTGGAAAGCGGAGGTGAGTGGATTGCCTGAGTCCAGGGGTTCAAGACCAGCCTGAGCAACTTGGCGAGACCTTGTCTCTACAATATAGCAAAAACCAACTGGGCATGGTGGCATGCATCTGTAGTTCCAGCTACTTGTAAGGTTGAGGTGGAAGGATCACCTAAACCCAGCAGGTTGAGGCTGCGGTGGCCGTGAGCGTGCCACGGCACTCCAGCCTGGGCGACAAGAGTGAGAGACTCCAACTCAAAAAAAAAAATTAATAACTGAATGTTTTGTATATTTGGAGGAAAATGAGATGTCTAATGTCATGTGTAAACCAAAAATAAAATCCTAAGCACTTCCAACTGATTGAATGAACCCCCTGTTGACCTAGGAGACCCTGGAGAAACCTGAAAAACTGAATTCCCAGCCGTGATGAAAAGGCAGTTCAGACACATGCCATTATATCCACTTCCTTTTGGAGTTTAAGTTAAAATAGAGCTCATAAAACTGACAAAACAGACTCTTTGAACAATAAGATACCAAATTATAAACAAGACCTAAGGTCTTGCAATGCAGGGGCTAAGTCACACCCTACAAAACGTAAAATTTGTTAATTTTTTAAAAATTATTATCCTAATATAATGTGGCTTACTTTCCAACCTGAATCTGGTATAACATCACATGACGGAGACCAGACCCTCAAGAAAATCCAAATATTTTACCCCTAAATATATTTATTTGACATATTTTGAAATGGTCCTGCAAACTGTCTTTTGCAGGGAAAATTTGCATCTGGAGAGAATCTCCAACAATGCAGGCAGGCCTTCCCTTTCTAGACCTTTTCTGGGTTTAGAAGAGATTAACTGAGTCTGAGATTTTTAAGGTCTGAAAAGACATTTACCATCTATTTTCTCTGAGGGTTGCTGCCTATGAGACTTCAGCTATATAACAAAGGCCTTGGCTTACAGAATCCCCCTTATCTTAACGTAAGCATTTCTTTTTATTGACTTCAAGTCTTTAGACAAGAGCTTAGCTCTCTCAACCTATTATCAACTAAAGAATCCTTAAAATCTGCCTATGATTTGTAAGTCCCTCCCACTTTGAGATGTCCTACCTTTTTGGACTGAACCAATGTATGCCTTCCATGTATTGATTTATGTCTTTGCTTGTAGCTCCTCCCTAAAATGTACAAAACCAAACTGTAACCCGATCACCTTGGGTACACTTTCTCAGAACCCCCTGAGACTGTTTCCCAGGTCATGGTCACTCATACTGCTTCAGAATAAACCTCTAAAATATTTTATAGTGTTTTGTTTTTCTGTTAACACGTACATTTTAAAAACAATTCCACGGTAACTGATTATTTTGGGGCCTCTTCTGGATGCATGAAGGCTTTAACAGAATATTTTAGAAAGTGATCCAAATATGTTTGATTGTTTACTAGATTGAAAGAGAGAGACACTGAGGCAGGGAAATGAGTTAGGAGTTTGCTTCCATAGTTAAGATGAGGACCTGATCTCAGGTGGTAGCAAAGAGAACAGAAAGAACAGATAAAAGACATATTAGAAAGGAAGAAGAAGAAGAAGAAAAAAAGCTTGTCTTGTGAATCTGCTGGCTAGGGAAAAATATGATAGAGAAGTTGTCAAGATAAATCTGAGCATTGTAGCCTGAGTGATTAAATAGTGCCATTAACAAAAATAGGAAAGCCTAATGTGGGAAGAATTTGTAGGGGCAAAGAAGGACTTACAGAAGGGCAAGAATAGGGTAAGCACTTAAGCTTTACATCTGTGAAATTTGATGGGATAATTATATATCCAAGTGAAAATGCCAAGCATCGAAAGGGTGATTCTATTTCCAACCTTTTCCTCCTATTGTAGAGTCTGACATTTACCGAGACTAAAGTATTAGAAAGTGGCCTTTTCCACCAAGCTTCAGGCTGAAAGGACAACAGACACATTTTTAGCATAATAAAGAACAGGAGAAATGCTAGGAAGAGATAAATCTTCACAGAGGAAGGTTTGAATACATTTCAAATGTTCTGTGCTTGAGACCAGATTATCCTAAAAGCTCTTCATTTCATCTCTCAATCAGGAGCAGCCCTCAGTCCCTCAGCACCAAACACTTAGAATAGTTCCCTTGTTACCCTTCCTTTGGGGGATATATTCCAAGACCCTCAGTGGATGCTGAAACCGTGGATAGTCCAGAACAACCAGTGCTCTGTATCCATGGGTTTGACATCCATGAGTTCAATCAACTGTGGATTGAAACATTTTTTTTAATTAATAAAAAAAAACAGCAAGCAAACGAAAAATAATACAGTATAACAATTACTTACATAGCATTTATATTGTATTAGGTATTATAAGTAATCTAGAGTTGACATAAAGTGTGTGGTAATGTGCTTAGGTTATATGCAAATACTTAGGGTTTTTTGTTTGTTTTTTGAGATAGATTCTTTCTCTGTCATAGGCTGGAGTGCAGTGGTGCCATCACAGCTCACAGCAACCTTCAACTCCTGGGCTTAAGGGATCCTCCCACCTTGGTCTCCTAAAATGTTGGGATTACAGGCATGAATACCTGGCCTAAGCCATTTTTTACAATGGACTTGAGCTTCTGCAGATTTTGGTATCTGCAGATTTTGGGGGTTTAGCGGTAGCAATGACCTGGAACCAATTCCCCACAAATATCAAGGGTTGATTGTACTATGTGTTTTCCCATAAATACTGAGAAATAAAAAAAACCCCTAAGCTCCCCCAACTGACTGAATGGATCTCTTCTTGGCCAAGGTGACACTAGAGAAAATTTGGAAATTTAGTTCCCGGACATGACATGACAGAAAGTTAAACATGCCTTGCCATGTCCCTCTCCCTCGTTAACCTCCATTAGACTTTCTTCCCTAAGGGCCCAACAGAAGCCAACTTTTTCTTTTTTTTTTTTTTATGACAGCATCTCACTCTGTAACCAGGCTGGAGTGCAGTGGCAGGCTCGCGTCCGCTGCAGCCTCGATCTGCTGGGCTCCAGCGATCCTTCCGCCTCCAACTAACAAGTAGCTGGCACTACAGGCACGTACCACCACGCCCTGCTAATTTTTTGATTTATTGTAGAGATGAGGTTTTGCCAAGTTGCCCAGGCTGGTATCGAACCCATGGAATCAGACAATCCTCTCACCTAGGCCTCCCAAAGTGCTGGGATTATAGGGGTGAGCCATGGTGCCCAGGCAGAAACCAGCTCTTTCAACCACCTAATGTTGCTTTTCCCATTTGCAATGTGAACAAAAAATGAGCAGCATTCCTTCCTTATGAGAGACCACTGACCACAGAGTGGTTCTGGCTAGCCTACAAAGGATGCACAGTGAGGGTTTTCATGTCCTCTGGCTCACCTTTTGATGGCAGAAGGCTGAAAACTTTACTCTCAGATAATGCTAACACTGCTATTTTTTGTACATGTGACTCATGAAGGGGCATGATGCTCAATTATATTAGCATAATTCTTCTTTCATAAATATTCATGACTCCTCCCACATCTTATTAAATATGTATATTTGGCGACTCCTCACAGCATAAATTCCTGTTCCTTTTGCCCTTTTGCAAAGTACCTGTTTCTGGCCAGGCACAATGGCTCAAGTCTGTAATCCCAACACTTTGGGAGACTGAGGCAAGAGGATTGCCTGAGCCCTCAGGCTCGAGACCAGCCTGTCTCTACAATAAATCAAAAAATTAGCTGTGTGTGGTAGTGCCCGCCTGAAGTCCTGACTTGGAACTACTTGGAACTACTTGGACTACTTGGAACTGTAGTTCCCAACTTGGAAGGCTGAGGCTGAAGGATCGCTGGAGCCCAGCAAGTCACCTCTCAGGTGGCCATGAGCATGCCATAGCACTCCAGCCTGGATGAGACTCCAACTCAAAAAAAAAAAAAAAAAGTGCCTGTTTCTAGCTTCTGACAGAAGGCTATGCTTCCCAGCCTGACAGAAAGGCCACTTCTTTGAAACTTATGACTCTAATCATTCTTCAGTTGATAATGCATTCCTATAATTAAGTTTAATTTAGAAGTTGGTCACAGTAGGAGATTAACAATAATAAAATAAAATAGAAAAATTATAACAATATACTATAATAAAAGTTATGTGAATGTGGTCTCTTTCTTTCTGTCTCAAAATATCTTATTGTACTGTACACATTCTTTTTCTTCTGATGAAGAAGGGACAGAGTGGATCTGTGCCAGATTTCATTGTGTTACTCAGAACAGAGCACCATTTAAAACTCATGAATTATTTATTTCTGGAATTTTTCATTTAATGTTTTTGGAACTGTAGTTGACCATGAGTAACTGAAACTGTGGAAGGCAGACCTTAGGGGGAATTACTCTATGCCCAACCCATTCAACTGTAGTTGCAGATGCTGTTAAGAATGAGTGATGACTCATACAGAGAAATAAGACAAGAGGAGATAGGACTTTGAAGTTGGAATATGTGGCAGGGGCTCACTCAATACTCATTCCAATCCCCTTCTACCTTCCCTTCCCTCCAACTAGAAATTGCCCTCCCAGACTTTCTTGCAGTTAATGATAGTCATGTGACTTAGTTAGGCTAATGAGATGTAGCTAAGTAGAAATCATCTGCTTCCTGCTTCTTCCTTCCTGGAATGCATATAATGCTTGGGACTGTAGCAACCAGTGCCAAGGAATGGAGAAGCAGGAAAATAAAAGATGCTTACTTCCTCAGAGTAATCCTGAATGACCCATCCCTAGGATTCTTATTGCTTTAAATATATATATATATATGTATATATATATATATATTTTTTTTAATTTTATTTTAAAGATGTGGGGTACAATTCAGGATTAGGTACACAAATGGTCATTTGTACAGGTAAAGTTTTGGTCTCCTTTTGGTTCCCACTTGGCCTGGTTTGAGATCAGGTACCATCATTGATGAAGTGTGCCCTCCTCCCTGACAGTTTCCCACTACTGCCAATCCCTTTCTTATAGTATTATGATATTTGTTCAGGGACTGCCTTATGAGTGAGAACATGTGGTACTCAGTTCTTTGTTTCTGTGATAGATCACTCAGTATTATAGACTCCAAATCTATCCAAGTTGCTGTGAAGCTCATAATTTTGTCCTTCTTTATGACTGTGTAATATTTCATCATGTATACGCACCATGTGTTTTTTATCCAGTCCACTTTCGACAGGCAGCACAGTTGGTCCCATGTTTTTGCTATTGTGGATTCTTATGCTTTATATAAACAAATCCCTATGTGAATAAGCCACTGTAGTTGAGGTTCTGGCTTATACATTTGAGCATATCCCCTAACTGTATAGGAGGTAAAGCTTAAAAAGAACAGAGTGACTGTGTGAGAGGGCAAAAATGGCACATAAAGAACAAAAATTTAAGGCGTGCTCTCTGTTGAGATAGGAGATAGCCTTGGGGTACATGCTGAGATACTAGAATGCAAGTCTCACATTTGTAGATAGAACAGGGGATAATGGTCAGAGCAATAGGCTTAAGAAGTCACTCTCAAATCTCTATTGGTTGGAATAGAAGAACTGAACCAGAAGGAAAATGTGAATTTGCCATTCTCTGGGGATTCTGTGCAGAATGCCTGACCAGCTAACAGTTACACTGTTATGATTATAGGCATGAACCACTGTGCCCAGCTAAATTATCTATTTATTCTTTGCATACTCTCACCTGGCTTAGAGTCATGACACCTTCCATTCCTGCTACTCAGAACGTTCATCCTTCTCCTACATAACCATGTATCTCCCTCACTTTTCTATAAAAATTTGTAAAAACTCACTCTGTTCAGATATTTTTTTATTCTCATTCCAATCAGCCTCAGTAACTCCAATAACCACATACAGCCTGATAGTATTAATTTGTATGTCACCAACTTCTATGCTTGGTTGTGAATTTCTATGAGATTGAAAATTGCCCAGAAGGGTTGTATATCTTTTATTTCCATTCTATTTCCTTATACTCCCACTTTAAAAATCTGTAGCTATTTTTCGCTCAGTAAACATTACAGACTGACTCATTCTGGAGCACTATTCTTGCATTTCTATTTAATAAGAAATGTAAATGACCAGCCACATATAGTTCTCTAGTCACTAAATAAAGAAAGGAGAATGATCATCTAAGTAGTGTATTTCCAAATAAGATCATACAATTTAATATTGGGCTTGTAACCTCATTGCAAATTTGGACTATAGCCTTGACTCTTTTAGATACCCAAAGAAAGACAGCCAACTTCTGGATCTGGGTTCCTGTTTTATTTAGTAAGAAATGAACTGTTCTTTGAATGATTTAATACATAAAATCATCTTAAACTACCCTGAGTAAGATGGTAGGGACATGGGAAATAAGAAGCTCTTTTAAAAGAAAAATCGCATTATGAGCAAACATGTAAAATAAATTTCTAAAGATATGTTCCATTTCTGTGTAAGATCTTAATTAAAACATTATAGAATGCAAAACTCAGTAAATGAACTCAAAAGGATTCCAGTGAACTTAAGGTCATTTAGCCCAGTTTCCTGATATGATAGATGGGTATGGGCACTTAAACTTTGGCAAGTTTTGCTTTCTTTTCCATGATGTGGTCAAATGAGGTTTGGGTATTTCATATTAAGTTCTCAACATGAGGTTTTAGGTAGGCTAGGGAACCTCTCTCTACGTTGGAGAAAATGTTATTGGTGAAATTATATGTAATAATGTCTCCCAACACTGAGAAACTTGTCAGAACTCAACTCACCTGCCTTGTAGAAAGCTCTTTTTTTAAATTTTAACTTTTATTTTTTACTCAAGGTCTCACTCTGTTGCCCAGGCTGGAGTGCAGTGGTATGATCATGGCTCACTGCAGCCTTGACCTCTTGGGCTCAGGCAATCATTCTGTCTCAGCTACCTGAGTAGCTAGTACTCAGGTGCCCCCTACCATGTCTGGCTTATTTATTTGTTTGTTTGTTTATTTATTTATCTATTTTTATTTTTAGAAACAAGGTCTTGCTATGTTGCCTAGGTTGCTTTCAAACTCCTGGTCCCAAGTGATTCTCCCACTTTGACCTTCAAAAGTGCTAGAATTACAGGTGTGAGTCACCATGCCTGGCCATCCAGTGTAGTTTTAATAGCAATGACAAGAAGTAGGATGTTTTCCTACACTGCCACTGTTTAGAAATAAAAAGAAAATTATTTGCGAAGCTAATTGGACCTGGCTGTCAAATGAAAAGAAATGATACACTATTGGTAGAGGATGATGTTAAATTCCAGATATAAAATATCAACCCCTTGAATGGAGGTGTTTGGTTTTATTTTATTTTGGGAATAGGTTACTTTGATTAGCATGTGTTAAGAAACAAACAGAAGACTGGGCTCAGTGGCTCAGCCTGTAATCCCGCGCCTTTGGGAGGCTGAGGTGAGTGGATTGCCTGAGCCCGCGGGTTCGAGACCCGCCTGGGCAGTAAGACCTCATCTCTACAATAAATCAAAAAGTCAGCCGGGCGTGGTAGCGTGCACCTGTAGTTCCAGCTACTTGGAAGGC
This sequence comes from Cephalopachus bancanus, assembly GCA_027257055.1. Lineage (NCBI taxonomy): Eukaryota > Metazoa > Chordata > Mammalia > Primates > Tarsiidae > Cephalopachus > Cephalopachus bancanus. Next base: position 5,863,626 of record JAPVLO010000012.1, read on the forward strand.
TGAGGCGGAAGGATCGCTGGAGCCCAGCAAGTCGAGGCTGCGGTGGCTGGGGGCGGCCACTGCACTCCAGCCTGGACGCCAGAGTGAGACTCCAACTCAAAAAGAAAAAAAAAAAAAAGAAACAAACAGAAGAAAGATAATCTATCCCAGTTTTGACTCTACTATTGATTATTTGCATAATTTCATTGATATGATTCTTTCTCCCACCTTTTTTTCCCTCAAATACCTCTTAGTACTGAGATCATAATACTAAACTGAGTAGTAACAAAAATGGTTGCTAAGTATGTATTTAAATTGAAAAGCAATAAACTAAATGGAGGAAGTGATTCTAGAATAACGGGAAATAACTCAAACATAACATTGCTTTTAACTTAATTTTTAATCCTTAAATTATTTTGCTCACTCATATTAACATTATAATAAATTTTATTCCTTGAGCACTTGTTAACTTATGCTGCAGAAAGATAGTACAGAAACAAAACGATAGAAGGATGACATCACAAGGACAGAATGGCTTTGGAAAGTTTAGAGTAGAATTATGTACATAAATCATCGAGCATTAGTTATCAGTGCCAGCTGCCAGTATTTTAATTCCTTTTAAGAGACATGTGAGAGGAGACACCTCTAAAAACCAGAATTTATCCATAAAAAATTGCAATTTTATTCCTACACGTGTAAGCTTTAGTCGCCTTCAAAGTATTCTCCATTTGATGCAATACACCTATCAAGACACTTTTTCCGCTGCTTAAAACAGTTTTTGAACTCACTGATTTTGATGCCTTTTAGTGCTTCTGCTGTTTTTTGTTTTACCTCTTCCACATTGGCAAAACGTTTCTCTTTGATGAGTTTCTTTTCATCAGGAAAACAAAACAAAAACAAGTCCATTGGGGTGAGATCGGGTGAATAGTGAGGGTAGGTCACCAGAGTCATGCCGGTTTTTTGGTCAAAAACTGCTGAACACTCAGCAGTGTGGGCAGGTGCTCTCGTAACACCCATCATGAAATGGGCAAACACATTGAAAGAATCGCCAAAAAAATATTCATGGAAGCCTAACACAGCCTCTCACAACAACGCTAGTGGGTACACTGATGCCCATGGATTCCTAGAACACTTATCTAGTGGGGGAAACCTGTGCTGCAAGGGTTCTGTCCTCCAAAATATAATTGCATGTTTTCTGGGGGGTCCCCCATCGTATCTACATTTTGCAATACAATTGGACAGGTCAAAGAAGACTACACTGGAGCTTAGCTACACTTTTCATAGGACACAACGGGTGTAGCTTAGCTACACTTTTCATAGGACACACTACGGAAGCACAGGTCTGCTTTATTTATTTATTTTTGAGTCAGAGTCTCACTCTGTCACCCGGGCTGGAGTGCAGTGCCACTGCAGCCTCAACCTACTGGGTTCAGGCGATCCTTCTGCCTCAGCCTTCCAAGTAACTGGAGTTAAAGGCATGCGCCACCACTCCCGGCTAATTTTTTGATTTATTGTAGAGATGAGGTCTTGCCAAATTGCCCAGGCTGGTCTTGAATCTGCAGTCTCAGGCAATCCTCTCACCTTGGCCTCCCTCAAAGTGCTGGGATTATAGGTGTGAGCTACCTTGCTTGGCCAGGTCTTGCTTTAAAGCTTCCTGGTGGTTCAGAGTTTTTGTTAATATGTCCGATTCTCCCCACCTGTTAAGGTTATTTACAGGAAAGTAAGCCTGAGGGTCAAATACCAGCTTTGTGCAAGATAATTTCCAGAGGTAGAGATAAATGGGGTGGGTGTCAACATATTTACACTGCATTCCATTCCAGAGATGACTCAGAATTCAGAAGGTTGGTGTTTTAGCCACCCACAGCTGCTTTCCAGGCAGCTAAATATTTTAATTCTGATGGTATGATTGAGCATCTGATACAACACCTGAAAACCATACTGCTTCTTAACTGTCCACTAGCTAAGGTACTAGTGGTGGGGAGGGGAAGGAGTTAAGAGTCTCAGCTTAAAATTAGCCTGGCAAGGTGGCCACATGCCTGTAGTCCCAGCTACTTGGGAGACTGAGGTGAGAGGATTGCTTGAGTTCAGGAGTTTGAGGTTGTGCACTCCAGCCTGGGTGACAGAGAGAGACCCTGTCTCTATAGCAAACAGACAAACAAACAAACAAACAAAAAGCCCATCTCAGCTGCTTGCTTTTCCACGGGATAGACACCAACATACAGAATACAAAAGAGAAAGAGGAAAGAGGATAGTTGGAGGCAGGAGATGAACTTTGTTTTTGAAATATATTGACAAAGTATTTGCCAAGATCAAAAGCAAGAGATACTGAAGTTGAGCTCTACTATAGGAAACTCGAGCCAAATTCAGCTAACTAAATATATAATTTAGTCAACATTGCTAAGTGTATAATAAATGGTATACCTAATAAATGTGTTGGTGTATGATTGCCTTTTTTTTCCTGCCTTTCATCAATTTGTTATTAATTTAGGAGACAGGATCTCTAAGGGAAGTTTATTACTGTATTGTTTAAAAATAATATAATATCTAACAGAACAATTATTTGGGCTATTTCTTGGGAAAAATAAGGAAAGAAAACCAACATTATTCAGTTCCAGGAAATCAAAGGAAATTAATTTGTTTTTAATTGTCTCCTCCCTCTTTTATGCTGTAGTTCTGGAAAGAAAGAGTCAACATGATCTAATTGTAAATGATTGAGATTTGATTTGCTGGTTAATGATTATCCACGGGGAAGGAGGGTTTGCCAGGCTTATTCAGACCCAAAGCGTTTCTGGGCAAGAGGCAGTAATAGCCAAAGCCAAGGAGCCTGATAATTAGGGGAAATTCCTCCTCTTTACTTGTATAGCAAGGTATAACTATATTAATGTCGGAAAAACACTTTAAAAATGAATTGCTCTATGTATTTATCTCTCTATTTACTTCCTTTGCAGGAAGCCTCATTGTTTTTAAACATTAGAGTGAAGAGAAAAGCCAATGTGGAGACAACTTTGGTTAAACCAGAAATGTGGGATTCTGAAGTGTTCACCACTAGCCTGCCTATTATTAAAAAAATGTTGTTGGGCCGGGTGCGGTGGCTCAAGCCTGTAATCCCAGCACTTTGGGAGGCCGGGATGAGAGGACTGTCTAAGCTCAAGGGCTCAAAGCTAGGCTGGGCAACTTGATGAGAACTCTCTCTCCAATAAATAAAAAATTAGCTGGGTGTGGTGGCGTGCGTCTGTGGTTCCAGCTACTTGGAAGGCTGATGGATCACCTAAGTTCAGCAGGTTGAGGCTGCGGTGGCTGTGAGCGTGCCACTGCACTCCAGTCTGGGTGACAGAGTGAGATGCCAACTCAGAAAAATAAAAATTAAAATAAAAAATATTGTTATCCCCATTTTAGCGACTCATTGTGATACTAATTTTTTGTAAGATACTCTTAGGTTTAGGAAACACATTCTAGTATTTGAAGCTGAAAGGCAGAGTCTGCTAAGCTCCTTTTGTTTCCTTCTTCTTGCATTTTATTTTATTTCTTTAATCCAATAGCTTTGGGTGGTACAAATAGTTTTTGGTTACATGGATGCACTCTATAGTGGTGAAGAACCTTTAGGATTTTAAAAATCAAATTCCTTTTCTAAAGTTTCTGTTTCCAATGTCTTAAAAACTTAAATGTGCTTTTACAGGTTTCTCGCAAAACCCAGAAATGATTTGAGGTTAAAATGGTTAGATTGTTTTTATAGGTTTCTCACAAAACCCAGCAATGATTTGAGGTTAAAAATGGCTTGAGGTTTACTGCTAACTAGACCTCAGAGCAAGACTTTGGCCTATGTTTTTCTGCCCCACCCCTCATGTTGCTTACAATTCTGAACAATAAGTAGACATTTAGGGATTTAAAAATGATTTTGTTTGTAGCCAGAAATAGTTGTATTTGGGATAAAATTAAGTATATTTTTGTAGTTAACAAAATTAAACAGGCTATGATTATGAATGCTTATATTTGAATTAATCTCAAACTATTAAGTAAGTTTTTATCTGGGAATGGATGTAATCTAATTTGTGGCTTTCTCATATCCTTGATGAAGAATATCCTTATTTCTTAAATATGATAGTCAGTTTGCCCCTCAAAAGTCAAGAAGGTGATACTGAAGTTAAAACCGTTCACTTGTATGGAAGTCAGACCTCATTATTTAGTCATCTCAGATTTCAAAATTATCACTCTCTACCTGCCATTGTATTAGTCTTTTTATCATGGCATGAGTGATTGACCAGAAATCCACAATGTAAATAAGAATTTAAGAGGAGTATTTATTAAAAATAAGAAATGATTGCTCCTTGCCCTTAACAAAACTATTCATATGATAATAACTGAGGTTTTATTTATTTTAAAAAGTTACTTATTTACTACATAAAATGAATGCAATCGGATGCTTATTTAACACCATGTACAAAAATTAACTTTAAGTGGGTAAAATATCTAAATGTAAGACCTCAAACTATAAAACTCTTCAAAAAAAAAAAAGGAAAAAAGTTTCATGGCATTGGATGTGATAGTGATTTCTTGGTTGACATTAAAATCACAGGCAACAAAAGTAAAGAGATAGATTAACTGGACTTCTCAAAACTAAAATCTTCTGTAGCTCAAAGGCATTATGAAGGGAATGAAAAAGCAACCGACAGAATGGGAGAGAATATTTGCAAACCATGTATCTGATAAGGGGTTAATATTCAGAATATATAAAGAACTTCTGCAACTCAATAATAAAAATAAACCTGAATAAGCTAATTTTAAAATGGGCAAAATACTTAAAGAAATGCAGATCAAACCCACAATGAGATACCACTTTATGCCCATTAAGATGACTACTATAAAAACAATTTTTTTAAGCTCCAGAAAATATTGTCTTGGCCGGGAGATGGAGAAATTGGAACCCTGTGCATTGTTGGTGAGAATGTAAAATGGTGCCGTCATTGTGGAAAACAGTGTAGTGGTTCCTTGGAAAATTAAACATAGGATTATCATATAATCCAGTAATTTTGCTTCTGAGCATATATCCTCCAAAATTGATATCAGAGACTTGAACAGATACTTGTATTCAAATGTTCACAGCAGCATTATTCTCGATAGCTAAAAGGCAGAAACAACTCAATTGCCCATCAACGAATAGATGGGTAAACAATATGTGGTATACACATACAACAAAATACTATCCAACTTTAAAAAGAGATGAAATTGGGGGAGGGGACCAGGGAACATCCAGGTTAATCTTTTAACCCTGCATTGACGATGCAGTCTGGTGAACGTTGCTAAAACCTGCTGGACTTTCTGTAAGAAGTGTGGCAAGCACCAACCCCACAAAGTGACATAGCACAAGAAGGGCAAGAATTCTCTGTATACCCAGGGAAAGAGGCGTTATAACAGGAAGCAAAGTGGCTATAGTGGGCAGACTAAGCTGATTTTCTAGAAAAAGGAGGCAAAAATGAAGCCGTGTGCTTTTCTTTCCTTAGAACTGAAGTGTCAGTATACTGGCTAAAACTACAAAGAAGATTGTGCTGAGGCTTGAGTGTGTTGAGTCCTACTGCTGATCTAAGCGAATGCTGGTTATTAAGAGATGCAAGCATTTTGAAGTGGGAGGAGATACGAAGAGAAAGGGCCAAGTGATCCAGTTTTAATGTCATATTTTGTTTCATTATGAAGAGAATAAAACCTTGAGATCATGTTCAGTTAAAAAAAAAGGGATGAAATTTTAATAGATGCTACAACATGGGTGAACCTTGGAGATATTACACTATGTGAAATAAGTCAGATACAAAAGGAAACAGATCATATGATTCCACTCATATGTGGTATCTAGAGAGTGGTCACATTTATTTTTTATTTATTCTTTGAGTTGGAGTCTCACTCCTTCGCCCAGGCTGGAGTGCAGTGGCACGCACACTCACGGCCACCCCAGCGTCAACCTTCTGGGCTCCAGTGATGCTTCTGCCTCAGCCTTCGAAGCAGCCAGAACTACAGATGCGTGCTACCACGCCCAGCAATTTTAATTTAATTTTATTGTAGAGATGAGGTCTTGCCAGGTTGCCTGGGCTGGTCTCGAACCCGCGGGCTCGGACAATCCACTTGTCTCAGCCTCCCAAAGTACTGGGATTACAGGCTGAGCCACTGAGCCCGACCAGTAGTCACATTTTTAAAAAAGGAAAGTAGAATGGTGATCACTTGGGACTATGGGAGGTTAAGTGGGGAGTTATTATTCAGTGGGTCCAGAGTTCAATTTAGGGTTGTGAAAGAATTCTGGAAATGGATAGTGGTAATGGTTGTACAACAATGTGAACATACTTAAGACCACTGAACTGCACACTTAAAAATGGTTGAAGGCTGGCGTGGTGGCTCACACCTATAATCCCAGCACTTTGGGGGGCCGAGGTGAGAGTATTGCCTGAGCCCACGATTCAAGACCAGCCCGGGCAACTTGTCAAGACCTCATTTCTACAATAAATAAAAAAATTAGCTGGGTGTAGTGGCGTGTGCCTGCAGTTCCAGCTACTTGGAAGGCTGAGGTGAAAGGACTGCCTGAGCCCAGCAGGTGGAGGCTGTGGTGGCCATGAGCAGTATGCCACTGCACTCCAATCTGGGCGACAGAGTAAGACTCCAACTCAAAAAAAAAAAGGTTGAAATGGTAACTTTTATGTTAGGTATATTTTACCACAATCAAAATTCATTTACTTATATATTCTTTTTTTTTTTTTTGGAGTCAGAGTCTCACTTTGTCACCCAGGCTAGAGTGCGGTGGCACACTCAGGACCACCGCAGCATTGACCTGCTGGGCTCAGGTAATTCTTTCACCTCAGCCTTTCAAGTAGCTGGAACTACAGGCACACGCCACCATGCCTGGCTAATTTTTTTGATTTATTGTAGAGATGAGGTCTCACCAAGTTGCCCAGGCTGGTCTCGAACCCGTGGGCTCAGGCCATCCTCTCATCTTGGCCTCTCAAAGTGCTGGGATTATAGGCATGAGCCACTGCTCCCAGCCTACTTATATATTCTTAATTTGAATTTTCCTAAAAGCAGACCTTGTGAGGCACTGCTTTTAATTTGTTATATCCCCAAAATATTGTTAGTGAGTTGGGGAAGAGAGGCAATGGATAGAAGGACAATAAATGATCAGTGTTATCGAGCCAGTTACTCTTACGGACAATTGGAATTTAATCCAGCCAGCGGCTCTGGGATCCAGGATAACAGAGTTATCATCGAGCTATCTTCAGAGCTATCTCCCTGGCAGGGTGAAGGAACTGGAATATTGCTCCACCAGTTCCCATCAGTCATTTTTTTTTTTTTTGAGTTGGAGTCTCACTCTGTCGCCCAGACTGGAGTGCAGTGGCCGCTCCCGGCCACCGCAGCCTTGACCTGCTGGGCTCCGGCGATCCTTCCGCCTCAGCCTTCCAAGTAGCCGGAATTACAGGCATGCGCTACCACGCCCAGCTGATTTTTTGATTTATTGTCGAGATGAGGTCTCGCTGCCCAGGCGGGTCTCGAACCCGTGGGCTCAGGCAATCCACTCACCTCAGCCTCCCAAAGGCGCGGGATTACAGGCTGAGCCACCGAGCCGGCTCCATCAGTCATTTTTTAAGGACTCCTTCCCAGATGCCTGTTCATTCCCCCAAGCCTGGCACAGCAAAGTAGACTACAGTGGCCAGAGAAAGCCTTTGGGCAAAGGGACCCTGATGCTGGCAGCTGGACAGAGTAAAGGCTGAGGCACTGGCAACATTTGCCTGGATTTATTTAATTCATACTTTGCCCCCTACGAATTCAAACTGGACCTGCATTAATTAATTTAAATTGGAAAAGATGTATTGATTATGCAGACCCTGATAGCAGTGCACACTGCAAATCTTACTGAAGTGAAGCCTGTATTAGACATCACATCAACCCCTTCCCACGACTGCCCCCTTTAAGCTGTCTATTCCACAGCATGGTCAGCCTTGGGTCAGATCTTCACTTTGCAATCACCTGCTCTAGTAAAAAAAAAAAAAGAAAGAAAGAAAGAAAGAAAAGAAAGATAGAAAAGAAAAAAATATACAATAGCCTTTCTTTCTGAAGAAGAAAAACTTGGGTGAAAAATTTGAGTTTTTTTCTGAATGTAGTTAAATCTCATTTAATTATTTTCGTATCCCCAAACATCTCATACATTTCTCCAGTCTTTTCTTGTAAATATTAAATAAAAGAAAGGGGTGGGGAGAAATGGGAGGCAAGGGTGATGGAAAAATTTCTTGGAGGACAGCCAAGAGCATAACCCCCAGGACTGAAAGCGTTTCAGCAGTTGGCAGAGCTCTCAAGAACAAAGCTAAACTATGGCTGTGGACCAGTGAAAATGATCAAAGCTTTTATTTACATTCCAATGAATACCAGGGACAACTCTCATTGTGAGGCTATTCATTGTGGAATTGTTTGAAACTTTGAGACTTTCTCTTTGGTGTTTTTACTCCTTTCCTGTTTCCCGAAGTAATTAATAACAAAACCAGAACTAACCAAACAAAAAGTCATTAGAAAACCCTAAGAAGGTTACGTGGTTTCAAGGTGATCATGAGGTCACATGAATTCTTCTGAGGTGCTAGAGAGGACGAAAATCCTTAGGGAAACACCACTGGAAATGAAAACTGATGGTCCCGCCCTGATACGATGGGAATAAGGAAGGAGCCGATCACATCTTTGGTCCCTGACACCCACCGGGTTACACCTTGCCACTCTGGTTTAGAGCTGAAGAAATCCCCACCATCTGATAGAATGGGAAGATGAGGAGATAGTCTCTTGGCATACTCTGTTGAAATCAAAACCTTCTCCATGGAAACCTTTTAAAATGTGACGGCTAGGTTCTAAAGTGCTGGCAATAAAATTACAGCCTAAGTGCGTTTTATCATCTGAAGACTCAGTACGTAACCATTTCTCACTTGCGAGGCCTGATCCATTTTTATGTAAGGAAACTACTCAAAAGGCAAGATTTAGTGAGCACAAAAATTAATGCCAGCAACCACCGAGATTTCTCATTTCAGTTACCCGCCTGGCTTGTATTCTTAGATGTAAATATGCATTTGTACGTGTATATTATTGCCCTTCTTGACGTAAAACTGTAGAGTATGTTCAAACGGCTATTGTGAGCTCCTGTACCGACAACCCCTTTCTTTCCTCCTTTCTCAGAAGAGCAGGACTGTCTTGGGTTGGTGTTGCCATCTAGTGGCCAATATGGGAAGCTGGCAAATGCATGATTTCCTTTCTTACCTTTTTTCTTCCTTCCTCATGGGAGTGAAGAAATTGTAATACTCCAAACTTTCTTCCAGATACTCATCGTGCACAGCTTAGCAAAAGCCACTAAAGATAGGTTTTTTTCCTTACACAGTTAGGTAGACAGACACAGATAGCACACACAAAACCCTTTCAATTACAACTTCCCTTCCCAATCTTTGCCAATTGTTTCTGTCTAGTCTCCTACAAGGCAATTTTGTCACTTCCACTTTTTTTTTTTTTGGTACAGGATTTTGTCCTATCACCTGGCTGGAGTGCAGTGGCATGATCTTAGCTCACTGTAGCCTCAAACTACTGGGCTTAAGCAATCCTCCTGCGTCAGCTTCCTGAGTATCTAGGATTACAGATGCACACCACCATGTCATGCTAATTTTTATTTATTTATTTATTTTAGAGACAGGAGTCTTGCTATGTTGCCCAGGCCAGTCTTAAACTCCTGGCCTCAATCGAGCCTCCACTTCTCTTGTTCTTAATTTGTGAACCCTCTTACTCAAATTAATAAAAGCCACATATTTTGGGAAGTAATTAGGCACACTGAAACCAATGTTATAAACTTTAAAGTTTTTGTGGAGCTCCAGAATTTTTCTTCTTTCAGAATCTCTATAAGGTTTAAAGGAAGCTTCTTCTTACCTGTCAATTAAAACTGCTTTTTGGCTGGGCGCAGTGGCTCTGCCTGTAATTCCAGCACTATGGGAGGCTGAGGTGAGAGGATTGACTGAGCCCTGGGGTTCAGGTCCAGCCTGGACAACTTGGCGAGACCGCATCTCTACAAGAAATCACAAAAATTAGCCGGGCGAGGTAGCCCGCACCTGTAGTTCCAGGTACTTGGGAGGCTGAGGTGGAAGGATCGCCTAAGTCCAGCAGGTCGAGGCTGCGGTGGCCTGTGCAGCGTGCCATTGCACGTCAGTCTGGGTGACAGAATAAGACTCCAACTCAAAAAGAAAAAAAAAAAAGAACTGCTTTTCCTTAATCACTATCATTGAAGGCAAAATCTTAAAATCACTTAATATATATGTACTTGCTTGTATTTGCCAAAGGAAAGCTGGTAGGGTCGACCAAAAACTGATAAAAATGATTTTCTCTAAGGGATGGAGAGAACAGGATCAAGGGCAGGAAGAGACGACAGACTTACAGTTTCTTCTTCTTCTCCTCCTTCTCCTCCTCCTCCAACTCCTCCCCTTCCTCCTTTTCCTTCTTCTTCTCCTCCTCCTCCCTACCCCCGCTCCTCCTTCTTAAAACCCAGCTTAATTGAAGCATAAAATCCACTCATTTAAAGTATGCAAGTCAGTGATTTTGAGTAGACTTTCAAGGTTATACAACCACCACTACAATTTAATTTTAGACCATTTCTATCAGTCCAAAAAGAAGCTTTTCTCCCTTTTATAGTAACTCACCGTTCCCACCCCTGACCCCAGGCAATCCCTACTCCCCATCCTGTCTCTAAAGATTTGCCTTTTCTGGACATTTCATAAATGGAATCATGCAATATGTGGTCTTCTGTTTCTAGTTTCTTTTACTTAGCACCAACATATTTGGAAGTTTTTCTATTTTATAGAATGTACCAGGACTTCATTTATTTCTAAAATTAAATTCTGAAGGGTATGGGATGCTGAAAAAAAAGAGAGAGAAACTTTGCAGTGGAGAAACCTGACCAACACAATCTTAACCATAGACTCAAAATTAGCTTAAATAGTCATAAGTCACATTGATAGTGTGCACCCTTTACACAACAAGGTAAAAATGGCACTTTCCCTCTTTGGCTTTCTTCCCAAAACTCATAATCCCGGTCTATTTATGAGAAAAACATCAGATAAATCCAGTTGTGGGACATTCTTCAAAATATTTTACTATCACTTCTCAAAACGGTTAAGGTCATCAAAAACAAAGAAAATATGAGAAATGTTTATAACCAAAAGAAGCCTAAGGAGACATACAGTAACTAAATGTAATATGGTGTCCTGGATGGGATACTGGAACAAAAAAAATCCTCATTAGGATCAAGAGGCTGGGCTCAATGACTCAGCCTGTAATCCCAGCACTTTGGGAGGTGGAGGTGAGAGGATTAACTGAACTCACGGGTTCAAGATCAGCTTGGGCAACTTGGCAAGACCTTGTCTCTATAATAAATAAAAAATCAGTGGGGTGTAGTAGCACGTGCCTGTAGTTCGGTTACTTGGAAGGCTGAAGAGGAAGGATCGCTGGAGGCCAGTTGGTCGACACTGGGGTGGCCATGAGTGTGCTACTGCATGCCAACCTGGGTGATGGAGTGAGACTCCAATTCAAAAAGAAAAGAAAAACTAAGAAAATCTGAACAACGTATGGATATTAGCAAATAGCAACATATTAATATTGGTTCACTAATTGTAAGAAATGTATCATACCGATGCAAATGTTAATAACAGGAAATTGGTATGAGATATATGGAAATGATCCTGTTTTCACAATTGTCCTATAACTCTAAAACTATTCTCAAATTAAACGTTTATTTTTAAAAAGCCTATCTTTCTTCCATTAAATTGCTTTCTTACGTTTGTCAAAAATCAACTGGGCATATTTGCTTAGATCTGTTTCTGAGTTCCTTTTTCTGGTTCATAACCTGTGTGTCTGTCCATCTGCCATTACCACACAGGTTTGATTACTACAGCTATGTAATAAGTTTTGAAATTGGGTAGACTGATTCCTCCCATTTCATTCTCCTTTTTCAACATTGTTTTAGCTATTCTAATTTATTTGAATTTCTACAAGTTTTTTTTTTTTTGGAGTTTCATTCAGTCACTCAGGCTAGAGTACAGTGGCACGCTCATGGCCACTGCAAGCCTCGACCTGCTGGTCTCAGGTGAACCTTCCACCTCAGCCTTCCAAGTAGCTGGAACTACAGGTGTGTGCCACCATGCCTGGCTAATTTTTTGAATTATTGTAGAGACGAAGGTCTTGTCAAGTTGCCTAGGCTGGTCTCGAACCCATGGACTCCTCTCGCCTCCACCTCCCAAAGTGCTGAGATTACAGATGTGGGCCGCCATGCCTGGTTTCTATAGCATATAAAGTAATCTTATCTATATCTATGGGAAATCTTGCTAGGATTTTGATAGGATTTGCTCTCTGTGTGTCAATTTTACTGCCTGTTTTTCAGTTAGTGAGAAATGATACCTTTGCTATGTTGTCTTTCAATATGTTAGCATGATATGTCTTTCCATGTATTTAGATATACTTTGATTTCTTTCATCAGAATTTTATGATTTTCAGCATACAGATTTGCACCTAAACATTTAATTTTGAGAAAGTAATTATCAATGAAATTATATTTTTAAAAATGGGGTCTTGCTCTGTTGCCCAGGCTTTTGTTTTACCTCATCCCCCCCACCACAAAAATAGATCTTCAGAGCTGCAGCTCCATTCACCGTGAAGGCAAACTTCTACAGTACTACGCAGAGCAGCTGAGCAACTGCATTCCATCATCTGGACTTAGGCTATATTGTGTATACCTGGAAGAGCTAATAAGTCTTTGCCCCAAAATATAGGGGTAGGCAAGAAACAGGAAAACCTTGGAAGTGTTCCATCATTCTAAACTATCAAAGTTTCAAAAATTTAATAGCCAGTACCTACATTTTTAACAAATGTTAAAGGTGATTCTGATGACCTCTACATTTGAGACCTGCTAGCATATGAGATCTATGGGCCTCAGAAGATTAAGGGAAGATGAGTACACTCTTAAGAGATAAAGCATGGAGGGATCATTTTTCCCAGGAATTGGGACTTTTAATAAGGTCCTCAAGTGATTTTAATGTGTGGAATCTGTGGATAGCACTGGGGAAATTTTGCCTCTAGGATGACAGGGGCTAAGCAGGTCATTTTTTTTTTTTTTTTTTTTTGAGCTGGAGTCTCACTCTGTCACCCAGGCTGGAGTGCAGTAGCATGCTCACGGCCACCCCTAGCATTGATTTGCTGAGCTCAGGTGATCCTTCCGTCTCAGCCTTCCAAGTAGCTGGAACTACAGGAGCACGTTACCACGCCTGGCTAATTTTTGATTTATTATAGAGATGAGGTCTCACCAAATTGCCCGGGCTGGTCTCGAATCCACGGACTCAGGCAATTCACTCGCCTTGGCCTCCCAAAGTGCTGGGCTTATAGGCTGAGCCACCAGGCCCGGTCAAGAAGGTCATTTTTGAGCTGGATTCTATACACTACTGCGTATTACCTGTACAGCCTTTGACACATTGGCTTGCCTCTCCATGTCTCTGTTTTCTCATTTGAAAAATGGGGCTAATAATAGATTATGCCCATTTCATAGATTGTTGTGAGGATTGGATGAGTTGATAAATGTAAAGTGCTTAAAACATAATACACACTCAATATTTTAAAAAAAGAGCCTCAGTTTTTTTTTTAGAACACCCCACTATGAAGGTAACTTAAAGTGATTCAATTTTAAAATCATTAATAAAATCATCTTGGGCCAATGTATAATATCCTGTTAAAAGTCAAAGAGTTCAAAACTTTGAGAAGTTTTAAAGCAGGATGTATGATTCTATTTTGGGGACTCTGTTATCTGCCATTAATCTGTATGTCTATTTTTACCAAGATGTCAAAACTTAGGGATTAATTTTACCCTTAAAACAGAAGTGCTAGCAGAAAGTTAGCTTTTAAGACATGCAGTTTGTAGCAGATATATGGCTAAGAAAATAACTAAATCTCTTAAGATGACAATTTTTGGTAGATTCTACATCCCCCAGAATCTCTTATCTGATTTAAGTTCCTTAGTAAATAAAAATATTTGTTCTAAGGTTGATGACAAACTTGGAGATTTTCAACAGATGGGATCTTAAATAGCTTCAGAACTCTTCAGACTATTTGAAAAAAAACAACAAAACAAAGCAAAAAATAACTACAATGTCCCCAAGGCTTGGTAAAATTATAAAAGAAGTGATTACACCCTGAAGAACTAAAATAACTCTATAAAAAAGATACCCACACGTATGTTTATCGCAGCATTGTTCATAATAGCAAGAACCTGGAATCAACCATACTGTCCATCAAAAGAGGACTGGATTAAAAAATGTGGTACATATACATGATGAAATACTATGCAGCCATAAAAAAGAACAAAATCATGAACTTTGCAGCAACCTGGGTGGAACTAGAGTCAATAATACTGAGTGACCTCTCACGGAAACAAAGATCTGAGTATCACATGTTCTCACTCATATAGAGGACCTTGAACATCCATCGTAATACTATAAGAAAAGGACTGACAATGGTGGGAAACTATAGGGGGGAGGGGAAGGGAGGTGGGATTAGTGGTAGTCGATATCTGTCTGGGGACAGGGAGACACCCCTTATCAACAAGGGCGCCTGAACGAAGCATATTTGTATACCTAACCCTTAATTGTACCCCACAATATCAAAATAAAAAATATTGATATAAAAAATAATAAAGGCTGAATAGTTAAAAAAAAAAAAAAGAAGTGATTACTTGCTTAGTTATATGTTTATTCCTATGTCAATTTACAGAAATACCTTGAGAACAGCATTTAGGACCTGCTGAGACATCATATACAGAGAGCTCAAGTATTATGCCAAAAGTTCTTGACTTCAGTTTGTTATCAGGAATAGAAGTGCTTTTCTTGTTTTTCTGCGGCCATCACTCTTGCTGACATCATCATGGCTGCTATCTGCTCCACCTGTTCCCTCCCCTTGATTAAGCTAGTGTCTGTGTGATTTGGGAGATGGTAAAAACAAAGATTCATGCTGGGTCTCTTTAATAATAGTTTAGTGACAGATACAAGGGATCTCTATGCTACATGGATTTTGATGATACTGTATCTCCTGTCTCTAATGCTCGACCCAATCTATAAATATATTCTTGACAAGCTCAAAAACATGTCTTAGGCACCCACATATTTAATAATTAACTCTCTTCCTCTTCTCTATGCCCACCTGACCGAGCAAAATTTGCAAATCATTTCAAAGAGTAACTGATAATTTATGTAAGACATTCCTAAGAGACTTAGACCTGGCTCTGTCTCTTCCTGAAGCGCCCAGGTAGGATCACAATAGAAAGTGCCTTGCTAGAACTTGTCCTCATCTGTTTTTGGCTGCTCTAACAGAATACCACAAACTGGGTAATTTATAATAAACAGAAATTTATTGGCTCACAGTTTTGGAGGCTGGGAAGCTCAAGATTGGGGACTGGTATCTGGTGTGGGCCTGTTTGCTGTGTCACCCCATGGTAGAGGGCAAAGAGAAGACAGGAGAGAGAGAAAGGGGCCAAACTTGTCCTTTAAAAAAAATCCACTTGAGATTGGTTGTGGTTGCTCACTTCTGTAATTCCAGCACTTTGGGAAGACTGCTTGAGTTCAGGAGTTCAAGCCCAGTCAGGGCAATATAGCAAGACCTCATCTCTACAAGAATAAAAGCTTTAGCTGGGCATGGTCCTGTATTCCCAGTTACTCAGAATGCTAAGGTGAGAAGATTACCTTGGCCTGGGGGGTTGAGGCTGTGGTGAGCCATGATCGTGCCACTGCACTCTGGCTTGGAGAACAGAGCAAGACCAGGGGGAAAAAAACTGCAGAAAAAGAAACCCACTCCTGTGATACAAAACCCACTCCCATAATTACCATGATAATCCATTCGTGAGGGTAGAACTCTCATGACCTAATCACCTCTTAAAGGTCCCACTTCTCAACACCTCCACATTGAAGAACAAGTTTCCAGCACTTTGGGGGATGCATTTAAACCAGCTTTAGAAGGCATTTCTTATCTTAAAGGATGACACAAATATCAAATTTCTGAGTAGATATCAGACTTGATTTTTTTTCTTCATCACCCTGCCTTCACCACACACATAATACATTCATTTACTTTTTTTTTTTTTTGAATTGGAGTCTCACTCTATTGCCCAGGCTACAGTGCAATGGCCTTGACTTGCTGGGCTCAGGTGATCCTTCCACCTCAGCCTTCCAAGTAGTCGGAACTACAGGCATGCATCACCACACCTGGTTAATTTTTTGGTTTATTGTAGAGATGGAATCTCACCAAGTTGCCCAGGCTGGTCTTGAACCCATGAACTCAGGCAATCCTCTCACCTTGGCCTCCCAAAGTGCTGGGATTATAGGTGTGAGTCACACTGTGCCCAGCCTCATTCATTCACTTTCTTCCTCAATATATTCAGAATTCATCTAATCCGGTCTGTGTTGTTGCCAGTGTCTTCATCTTCACCGTTACTCTGAAAGCCTTCTTACATTTCTCCTAGCCTCTGGTCTTGTCACATTCTACTTTTCTAAATGCAATTCGATAAATTTTCTTTTTTATTTTTTGAGTTGGAGTCTCACTCTGTCACCCAGACTGAAGTGCAGTGCTGCTCCCGGCCACCGCAGCCTCGACCTGCTGGGCTCCAGCGATCCTTCCGCCTCAGCCTTCCAAGTAGCTGAAACTACAGGCGCGTGCTACCACGCCCGGCTAATTTTTTTTATTTATTGTAGAGATGAGGTCTCGCCAAGTTGCCCAGGCAGATCTCGAACCCTCGGGCTCAGGCAATCCACTCACCTCAGCCTCCCAAGGCGCGGGATTACAGGCTGAGCCACCGAGCCTGGCTTTCTTTTCATTTTTTAAAAAATAGAGTTTCACTCTGTCACCCAGGCTGACATGCAGTGGTGTCATCACTGCTCCCTGCAGCCTTGAACTCCTGGACTCAGGGGATTCTCCCGCCTCAGCCTCCCAAAGTGCTGGGACTATAGGTGTGAGCCACTGTGCCTGGCTCAGTTTTTATTTTTTCGAGACGAGGTGTTGCTATGTTGCCCAGGCTGGTTTCAAACTCTTGGCTTCAAGCCATTCTCCCACTTTGGTCTCCCAAAGTACTGGGATTACAGGCATGAGCCACCATACCTGGCCAAGAGATGTTTCTGAAACACAGATTGCATCCTCTACTTGTCCTCTTCCAGGGTCCTTTATTGCATTCTCGAGAAACACTTACTCAGGCACCTGACGTTCCCACTGCCTTCCATGTCACCAGACTGCCCCACTTTCACCCAGCTAACTCTTACTTCACCTCAAGGTTTGAGTCTGTTGCTTATTTTGGGAAACCTTCTCCCAGTTCCTCAGACCAGGCCAGCTTCTCCTCTGAGGCCACAACTTGTTGTGCTTACCCTTTATAGTACTCATACTATTTATGTTTTCTTGTACGTCTTCTTCATTCTCCTGTGAGTTTCTTGACACAGGGAACCATGTCTAGTTCAGCATTGTAATACAAGTGCGTAGCAGGTATCCTGCAAATCCTTATTGAATGAATGAATGAGTGAATGAATGAACTGATCCACCTCAACAAAATTATTAGCACTGATAAACAGTATATGTGTATGTGCCCTCTAGCACAGAACAGAAACATAAAATGGGAAAATTTTATGAGTATGATCTTGTGACCCTGAAGAACAGAACTGTGAGCCATAAATGTCAACTTATGATTCTTGTTGTAATCAGAAAGAATGGAAATGAAGCATCTAAAAAGGCAAGATGATTTATTCATTCATTAGCAAATAAGTAATGAGGCCCTACTGTGTGTCAGACCTTATAAGGGGAATTGGAAATAAGAAGATGAATAAGACCTGGTGACCGATCAGAGTCAAGTGGGTGATAGATTCATGGAACGCTGATGCTGGAGGAGACGCAAAGGAAATTCAATTCAGCCCCCTCATTTTGTAGCAATCTGGATTATTTCTTTTCTTTCTTTCTTTCTTTCTTTCTTTCTTTCTTTCTTTCTTTCTCTCTTTCTTTCTTTCTTTCTTTTTTAGAAAGCAGGATTTATTGAGAGGACAGAAAAACTCCCACAGTGGGAGAGGACCTGAAGGGGTTGCCCGATCTGGATGACTTCTACAATGCCTTCCAAATTACTCAGTAATTGAGTGAAAAGAGAATGAGTTTTCCTTTACACCATTACACTTTTCCCCACTTGCAGTTAATCTACCTCCTTAATAAAGGAGCACTGTATCAGTGATACTATGGGATCATAGTTAACATAAGCTCAAACTGGAAGGCAAAAAATGCAGGATCTGTCAAAGCTCTTGGGAGGCAAAATTTCTACTTAAAATCCTCGCATCAAAAAAACTTTAGGAAAAAAAAAAGAACCCATCTGCATGAAAGAGTTAAATAGCCTCATTAGTTAAAATCATCAAGCCATGTAAGCAGGATATGGAAAAAATTTGATTAGACAGCCAGACATGGTGACTCACATCTGTAATTCCAGTACATGGGAGACCAAGGAGGGAGAATTGCTTGAGGCTAGAAGTTTGAGACCTGCCTGGGCAACAAAGTAGGACCCCGTCTCTACAAAAATTAAAAAACTGACTGAGCACGATGGTGGGTGCCTGTAGACCTAACTACTTCGATGGCTGAGGTGGGAGAATAGCTTGAGCCCAGGAATTTGAGGCTGTAGTAAGTTATGATCGTGTCCCTGCACTCCAGCCTAGGTTGGACAGAATGAGACTCTGTCTCAAACAAACACAAAATTAAACAAAACAAAAAGAATTTGATTAGACAATCATTTGACTCAAACATCTCATTTACCATAAACTGGTTTTGAAAGAGTCTGCTTGAGGTAATGCCATTAAACTAAGATTGAATTAGTTTTTTAATGGACATTTTAGGACTTTCAGTAAAATGACCATGTTGCCTGTTTCGATGTATTGATGTCAGTTAAAGATAGATTGACTGGTTTGCCCCAGGTGAGATATGAGGAAATGGACTGTCAGAGACTGTTTTTCTTGGATGAAACAGGCCTTATTCACAGGGTGTGTGCTGTACCCTAGAGACAGAAGTATGGCAGCCTAGAATTAAAAGTTTGAAAATATCCACATCTTCAAGTCAGAAAACCAAAAATGTTCACTTTATGGAGGACAGTCAGTGCCTTAATTATCTTGATTTCACTTACATGCCACCTGTTTCCTGGAGCTCTGAACAGCCAACGGTGGGCTCCACACATGCTATTTTTATATTTAAAGGGTCACTGACCTTGAGATCTCACAGTGGAAGAGTGATACTGTGGAAGTTAAACAGATTAGCCATTGATGACTGTTGCTATATTATATTATTATGCATACATGTACATATTCCTATTACATGTATTTTATGGCTTATGCATGTTACTATTAAATATATATGTTATTTATGTACAGACACGTACACTATTGCATATATATGACTATTACACACATATAATTCTATATTGCATATAATGTACTTATATGCAATAATGTACATGTGTCTGTACATAAATAATGTGTCTTATTTTATGCATAAGCCATAAAATACATGTAATAGGAATATGTACATGTATGCATAATAATATGATATACATGTGTGTAATAGTCCTCTTAATGTACAAATGCATTATTAGAACTACTGACAAAAATTTTAGTAATAAATCAGATTATTCCTCAGTCAAACTTGAGGCATTATTTTCCCTGCCCTTTTGATTGTATAGTCCGCTGGAGGGAGGTCTTTTCTTGCTGGGTTTTTAGTGGAGTGACAGCAATACTGTTTCTTCAAGTAGAAATGCCAAAAGTGGCCTCTCATCTCAGAGGTTCAAACAGTTTTCATTTGTATGTTGATCTCATGTGATCTGGAATGCAATGGAATTTACATTAGGCTTGCTCACTGAAGAAAAAACACAACACCCTGCATTTTCTCATTACAGAAACACTGAGGCTTGGATGATAGATGATGGGGAAACGTCTCCAGGCAGAAATTGCGACATGTTTTCTCGCTGCTCACAGCACTTAATTCCTTACGTATATATTTTGAAAACTGGGCCTTCTTTCCTGCTGCTACTCCCCATGTGAACTGTATGAATCTGATCATCTCCCGCTGGTATTCTCTGTTTGTTTCGTGTGTGTGAGGTTTATTTCCCTTTCTCAATTGTCAGCATCTAGAGATTAGGGACTAGCGATTCACTGAAAAGAATATAAAAACTTATTTTATTATTATGTGTTGCATTTGAGGCTGTTTACTATTCTATTTGATGCCATTACAGAAATACATATGATTTTATTTTACTATTTTTTATGAAAATTTTTTTCTTTATTTCAATAGTTTTAGAGGGTATAAATAGTTTTTTGGTTATATGGTTACATTGTATAGTGGAAAAGAAGTCTGGATTTTAAGTGTATCCACCACCTCCACATGTGCACATTGTATCCAGTAAGTGAAATGTCCTCCCTCCACCCCCTCTTCTGAGTCTCCAATGTCTATGATATCACTCTCTATGCTTTTGCAGATCCTTAGTTTAGTTCTGACTTCTTTTTTTTTTTTTTTTGAGTTGGAGTCTCACTCTGTTGCCCACACTCATGGTCACCCCAGTGTCGACCTGCTGGGCTCTGGCGATCCTTCCAACTGGACCTTCCAAGTAGCTGAAACTGCAGGCGCGTGCTACCACGCCCGGCTATTTATTTTATTTTATTTTATTGTAGAGATGAGGTCTAGTCTCAAACCCGCGGGTTCAGACAATCCACTCACCTCAGCCTCCCAAAGTGCTGGGATTACAGGCTGAGCCACCGAGCCCAGCCTAGCTCCCACTTCTAAGTGAGAACATGAGGTGTTTGGTTTTCTGTTCCTGAGTTTGTTCAGGATGCTGTTCTCCAACTCCATCCGAGTTGCTACAAAAGACATTGTTTCATCCTTTTTGATAGCTGAGAAGAAATATATATGATTTTTAAATCTGTTGACAAATACTGTTGCCTCAGATTTGAAATTAACACTCCAATTTTAGAAGAACAGAGGCTTGTGGTGTGCATACAAATTTCTGGAAGAAGCAGAGGCTTGTGGCATGCATACAAGTTTCTCTGCATGCTCTATCCCTTCTCTCCTAGCTTCATCACCCCAACATTGAACAGAATACCCAATCTATGGTAATTACTCAATAATTGCTTATGGAGTGGAGGTGCACCCTTGCTTATTATAAAGTGTAGGGACCTTCAAAGGAAGTGGAAAGCAAAGCAGACAAACAGACAAAGAGGTGTTACTTGGAACCTAAACACCACACACTGCTTCCCTTACCATTTCCAGCCCAAAGGGGAAAGACTTCAAAATGACCTAAATTAATTCTGCATAAGTGGGGAAAATAATTCAAAGTAGGTATTGCCGGCTCACTTGAGAGACAGCTAGGAAAGGATTTGGTTCCAACTGAGGAGAATTCAATTTTGGCATACACTCAGCTCAGAAATGAGGTCAGTTGTTTAAAACTGTGTCTCAAGGAAAGCCTGAGTGTCATAGATGATCATCTTCAAATTTTCCCAACTTCCCGGGGGACCCAATATTAGTTTTAGAGTGCTTTTTCTGAGAGCCTTTGCATAAATATCAACTAGCCTTGCTCCCAGCTTGGTTTTGATATTCACAGGGTTTACTCCCGTGTACCAAGTACCAGGTTTTCCCAGGGCATTTACAATATCATTTCCCCACAGCAATAATCCTTTGTTTGTGTTCCTCCTGCATCTCCTTCTTGGGGCAGACAAGCCATCATTTTCTTTGTTCCTAAGAAAGCTGGCCAATTATGGATTTTTATAATTAGGATTCTGAAGCATGACATTTGAGACAGGCCTACTTTCATCCGGAGATCCCTAGGGCATGATCTAATTACCAACAAGGTACAATGCCCACAGTCTTGCAAATAATTCTAGAATAAAGGCTCTATATTGACCAGAGTGATATATAAAGGATCATTAGCTCATGAGCCAGAATTTGTCAAACACCAAAGATTGTTAGATATGCTGCAAGATGGTAACAAAGGGACGAAGGTTTTAAAAGATTCCCTTAGTGGGAGGGTGGGGGCCAATTTCTCATCTGACCGTGGTCTGCTCTGCTTATTCCAATAACTACAAACAGGTCCTGTCCACCCTTCTGCTGAGGGAAAGTGGAAAGTTCCCTGAGAAGGATAGAGGTGAGAGCTTGCTGGTTGAAAAGTATGAGGGAAAAGAGAAAAGAGCAGACATGAACCCCTCTATTGTAGGATTTCTTATGCAGCTTGAAGGCCAGCTCTGTTGGGGCCAACACAAAAACAGCGTCCCTCCTCCAGGAAGTCTCATAGAGGCAGCTTCTCCCTAGTGAGAATTACACATCCCTTCACCTGGACACCACTCAGTACAGGGACTTTTTCCCTCTAGGAATATTTGGCTAAAGTTAACATCCCAACCTGACTGGAAATTCACAGTGTGTTTTCTCTGTCCTAGACTAAGCTCGGGTTAACTCTTATGTCACTTGAAATACTTTTTGTTGAAAAATACTGGCTTTGAGCCTCTGTGGTTCTGATGTAACCCACTACAACGCTAAGTACTATTGAAAAACTGATTATTTTATTGAGTACAGTTGTCACTCATTCATTCAACAAGTAGTTATAGAGTACCTATCATGTTGTCTGGCACTGTCCTAGGTGCTGGCAACAGCAGAGATCAAAACAGGAAAATCCCTGGCTTCATGGAGAGACAAGGAAATTAGGTAAGACTACAGTATGCCAGATGGTATTAAGCCCTAAGGAGAAACAAAGACTGGGAAAGGGGATGAGGAATTTGTGAGGGGTGTGATGGATAGGGCTGGAATTTTAGAAAGGATAGCTAGAAAATAGCTAATGAGAAGGCAACATTTGAGTAAAGACCAGGAAGACATGAGAGGGTCATAAAAGCCCTGTGGGGGAAGGACATACCTGGCAAATGAAAACACAAGTGCAAAAGTCCTGAAGCTGGAGGATGGCTAGGATGTTCCAAGAACATGACCATGGAAGCCAGAATGGCTGAGCTGAATGAGGGTGGGAGAGTAGTAGGAATAGAGTCAGAGAGGGAACTGGAAAGGAGAGAGCAGGATGGAGGATGGAGGCAGGAGAGAGCAGGTAGGACTTTTAGACCATTGAAAGAATCCTGCACCTTTGGGAGGCTGAGGTGAGTGGATTGCCTGAGCCCGTGGGTTCAAGACCCACCTGGGCAACTTGGTGAGACCTCATCTCTACAATAAATCAAAAATTAGCCGGGTGTGGTAGCATGCACCTGTAGTTCTAGCTACTGGAAGGCTGAGGCGGAAGGATCACCGGAGCCCAGCAGGTTGAGGCTGTGGTGGCCAGGAGTGGCCACTGCACTCCAGTCTGGGCGACAGAGTGAGACTTCAATTCAAAAAAAAAGAAAGAACTTCGAGGCTGGGCATGGTGGCTCAAGGCTGTAATCCCAGCACTTTGGGAGACTGAGGCAAGAGGATTGCCTGAGTCTAGAGGTTCAAGACCACCCTGGGCAACTTGGTGAGATCTCATCTCCATAATAAATCAAAAAATCAGCCGGGCATGGTAGCGTGTGCCTGTAGTGCCAGCTACTTGAAAGGCTGAGGTGGAAGAATCGCCTGAACCTAGCAGGTCAAGGCTGCGGTGGCTGTGAGTGTGTCACTGCACTCCAGCCTGGATGACAGATTGAGACTCCACCTCAAAAAAAAAAAAAAGACTTTGGCATTGGCTCAGAGGGAGACAAGGATCAAATGCAACTGTTGTATGGGAAGTTTTCATTCAATGAATTTTTTAGATAACAGATAGGAAGATGCGATACTATGACCAAATACTTATGAAATGAAAATAACTAGTGTCCATGTCTGTAGAAGTATGTGTCTACAAATAGACCATTCATGTAGTGGTATTGATTGGCTTTATATTCAAACCTTGCCTTTCCCTCTGCTCCTAACATATCCACATGTCTCACTCCCTCACTATTTTTAGACTTCAATGTCACCTATTCAGATAAGCCTTCTTTGATGACTCTATTTAAAATAGTACTCCCTAGTCCCCTATCCTGTTTCATTTTTTCTTTAAAACATGTAGCAATGGCTGGGTGTGGCGGCTCATGCCTGTAATCCCAGCACTTTGGGAGGCAGAGGTGAGAGGATTGCCGGAGCCTAGGAGTTCGAGACCAGCCTGAGCAACTTGGTGAGACCTCGTCTCTACAGTTAAAAAAAAAATTAGCTGGGCGAAGTGACAAGCATCTGTAGTTCCAGCTACTCTGGAGGCTGAGGTGGAAGAATTGTCCGAGTAACAGAAACATCCTAGCTCAAAAAATAAAATAAAATAAAAAATAAAAGCTGTAGCATTATGATCATTACAGTACAGATGGAAGTCATGTGGGACTGGGGTTAGTAGAGTAACATGATGTTTCTTCTAACAATAACACTCTGTGTTGAGAATATATTGAAAGGGGGCAAGGGAGACTTTGTTTTTGAATTGGGTTCTCACTCTGGTGCCCAGGCTGGAGTGCAGTGGCACAGTCAGGGCTCACTGCAGTTCAACCTCCTGCATTCAGGCGATCTTTCTGCCTCAGCCTCCCAAGTCACTGGGACTACAGGCACATGCCACCATGGCTGGCTAAGTTTTTTATTTTTGGTAGAGACAAGGTCTTGCTATGTTGCCCAGGTTTGTCTCGATCTTTTGGGCACAAGAAATCCTCCTGCATGGACCTCTCAAATTGTTGGGATAACAGGTGCGAGCCACTGCACCCTGCTGAGACTAGTTCTTGATAGAATTTTTTTTTTTGAGTTAGAGTCTCACTCTGTCACCCAGACTGGAGTGCAGTGGCCGCTCCTGGCCACTGCAGCCTCAACCTGCTGGGTTCTGGCGATCCTTCTGCCTCAGTCTTCCAAGTAGCTGGAACTACAGGTGCACGCTACCACGCCCGGCTAATTTTTGATTTATTGTAGAGATGAGGTCTCGCTAAGTTGCCCAGGTGGGTCTTGAACTCGCGAGCTCAGGCAATCCACTCACCTCAGCCTCCCAAAGTGCTGGGATTACCGGTTGAGCCACCGAGCCCAGCTTGATTGAATATCGTTTCTTAGTTGCAATAAATTTGACAGTTAATTTAGAAGAGCTTGAGGTAAGGAGCGATGGATCTGCACTCCAACTAAATTTCTTACGAGGCTACAAAGTGCTAGCTAGTGATGGTCCTAGAATCTTGTAAATGGCTGGCACCCACACTTACACTTTTAGCATCCAAACTCAGTCTATTTGACCCCATTTGCAAGAACATCCTAATATTTGCCCCATGAAAAGGAAGAGCCATATAGGGAGGTAGGGTCCCTTTCTGTAGCACAGTCCAGGATGTGTCCAGTTGCACCCAACCCAAGCTCTTCCATCCACAAACAAGAAGGGTCCCTTGCAACTGCTTTCCTTCTGCCCTGAGTTCCAGCTGCTCTAAATGACACTAGCAGGTGCTCATGATTCCTTGGCTTGATTGGCACTGATGGTGTTGATGAGAGCGGAGGTGGGGGCCAGGTGTGGTGGCTCATGACTGTAATCCCAGCATTTTGGGAGACTGAGACAAGACGATTGCCATAGCCCAGGGATTCAAGACCAGCCTGGGCAACTTGGTGACACCTCATCTCTACAATATATCAAAAAATTAGCAGGGCATAGAACTGTGGTTCCAGCGACTTGGAAGGCTGAGATGGAAAAATCACCTGAGCCCAGCAGGTCAAGGCTGTAGCAACAGAGTGAGATTCTGACTCCAAAAAAGAGTGGAGGTGGGAAGTGTTGTTTACGGAGTGGAAGTGGAGGCAATGAGAAGAGAGATTATTACCTTTTCTTGCTCTATGTTTTAACATTATTTTACTTGTTAAAATGAGCATAGGCTTTGGGAGGCCAAGGTGAGAGGATTGCCTGAGCCCATGGGTACAAGACCAACCCGGGCAACTTGGCAAGACCTCATCTCTACAAAAAGTAAAAAAAAAAAAAATTAGCTGGGCATGGTGGCGTGTGCCTGTAGTTCCAGCTACTTGGAAGACTGAGACAGAAGGATCACTTGAGCCCAACAGGTAGAGGCTGTGGTGGCTGTAAGCTCACTGCACTCCAGCCTAGGTAACAGAGGGAGACTCCAACTCAAAAAAAAAAAAAAAAAGAAAGAAAGCATAGATTTGTAAGTAAAAATCTATCTGAAGGTACTAAGTATTATTTCCAAATGCAAAGTATTTGGCATGTTGTGGCCTTTCATGTCATTAGGAACTCCTGGTCAGTTACTTACACTTTGCTTGTGTTTGTCTCATTGATGGTTATAAGATTAGGGACATTTCAAGACAGGCATTTTGATGTTCATGCCGGCACTGAGCTTTTAATGACACTTAACCATTTGGGTACCCTAGCCAAGGATAAATTTGAACAATGGAAAAGGTAATTGGATTTCAACTGGGTTAATAAAAACGAACTTTTAGAGCTGAGGGAGTCACAAGGACAGGAAAACAATTTGACTATGGAGCATCCCAGACAGCGCCTGACACTTCCACCCAGCTTCTCGTTCTTCTGTATTGATTCTTCAGGATTACACTATTCAGCCCAGTTCTGACCTGGCAACTCTGCATCAGTTATAGGGAAGGAAAGAAAAACCAACAAAAAACCTTTCTTGTGTGCCATGTGGGCCTATCCCAGAGGTGAAGGATGCATGGTGAGCTTTCTATTCTTGACATTCAGTTCTTATTCTTATTGGTTTCTTATCCTTAATGATTTCTTGATGTTAGGATAACCTTTTAAAAATTGGTAACTCACTTCTTAATAAAAGTCAGTTAGGTTACCCTATCTTATTTTTCTCACAAAGTAATATGTATGACTGTATAGGATAATGCTGATTTTTCCAGACAGTTTTGGAATGAACTGAATTCTATTCTTTCCTCAAATTGATGAGGATTACTCTATTACTCTAAGTTTCAATTACTCTAAGTTTCAAAGAGGGAAAACTTTCTGGTAGTTTATACTAGAAAAGGAAAAGCTTACCTGAACTTTCAAGACAGATAATTTGTGAAGTGGAAGGGAGGAAGGGAGGGAGGGAGGGAGGAAGGAAGGAAGGAAGGAAGGAAGGAAGGAAGGAAGGAAGGAAGGAAGCCTCATTTGACCCTTAACCCCTTGGAATCAAAAGTTAGTGTGGTCTTCTCTGCCTCTTTGGATACTCATTTTCCTGCATTTGGATTTCTACCTCCTGCTTCTCTCTCAAACTCAAATCACAGTAAAGATCTTGATTTTAAAACATATTATGACTATGTTTTTCAGTTTCTGATGTTACAGTCAGCTTGTTTGATTCTGTCTACTATACTGCATTTGGGATCACGTATAGAGAACTGTGTTGATAACTTTGACCCAAAGATGAGGGCATAACTGCAGAAATATGACTGCACCAAAAAATAAGCATTTTGACAGTCCTCGTTGCTTGGCTAAAGTAACCCAATAATTAATGTTATTTTCAATTTTGCAAGTCTTCTCATGAGAAGATTAAAAAACCTAGTTTGAAAGATGTGTGCGTGTGTGTGTGTTAATTCAAGTGGCAGATAAATGATCAACATGCATTGTCAAAGCATAGACTTACTGCGGCAAACATTCAGAAATTTAACACAGTGTACTTAGATTGTTACTAAGGCCTCTTGAAAACTTCCAATCTATTATTTATCTCCTCATCTTCCCCACCGTTATTTGCGAAACATTTTGGTAAAAGTAGTTTATTTTGTTTTTCTATCTCATTTTGAATTTTTTTCAAGTTACTTCTTTACATATGATTTATTTATATTAGCTATTGTAGCTTTCCAACATCACAAGGCTCATGTTTATGCATTTAAATCTTCTGGGACTCCACTAAGGCAATTGCTTTCATCACATTCAATATCCATCCTTTCCATGCCAATGAGTTTCTAGGACTTTCTACAAGGTCCTTGGAGTCAGTGCATTTTCCTGCACTTTTATTGAAATGACTTAAGACTTGAAAATAGTCATTAAAAAAGACAGAGGGAGATTTATATGTGGTGTGATTGAGAGCATTAACAATTAGATAGACCTTAAAAGACGTGTCCATACATAACATTTCTGTAATTTAAGGAAATTTCAGAAAAAATGGTAAAGTTTTGTTATTTTGGCGTAGGTATACAGAAGGTACAAATCTGCTGTGAGACAATACTGGCTTTTCCAAATACCATACCTTAGTTCATATTTCTGGCCAAAAGTGTCGAGATAAGCCACTTTTGAGGGCGATACCTAAAAATATGGGTGCAGTGGCTCAAGCCTATAATCCCAGCACTTTGGGAGGCCGAGGTGAGAATATAGCCCGAGCCCACGAGTTCGAGTACAGCCTGGGCAACTTGGTGAGACCTCATCTCTACAATAAAATTTTTTTAAAAATTAGCTGTGTATGGTGGCACACACCTGTAGTTCCGGCTACTTGGAAGACTGAGATGAAAGGATCGCCAGAGCCCAGCAGGTCGAGGCTGCGGTGGCCATGAGCATACCACTGCACTCCAACCTGGGTGACAGAGTGAGACTCCAACCTAAAAAAAAAAAAAAGTATAGACATTAATTGGCACCCCCGGTATATTTTCTCTGTAAGCCTTTGTGCTCTTAGGAACATTTAAACAGCAAAATTGCCAACAAAAAGCACAAATATGTGAAAAATGGAGCACTAAATAGACCTCAAAAAGGACACTTGCTTACAATATGAGAGCTGGAGCAAGAGGGTAGAGCATTGCCTTGTCTACTCTCAGCTGGAAATATGGACATTAGGCAACTAAAATTTTTTATAACTTTAGGTATGTCTGCAAATAACCACAAAAGTCCCAGGAATATTGATTTGAGCGTTACAAGCAAATTTTAACAAATAAGCAAATTCATACACACATAACTATGAAAAATGAGGGTTGACTAATGTACTTATGTAATCAGTGACACAGATCATAAATGGCCACAATATGTAAACAAGACCCTCTTATTAAGACCTGTCATTTCGGATCACCATTCAAGTGACAGACATTAACTGCCTTCACTCCTGCTGAGACATGTTTGCCTTGTGGCATTCAACTGATTGTGGCCACTCAAAGATCCCATGCACTTGGTAGATGGAAATTTTGCACCTTCTTTCAGGAAGCCCCCAAGCCTCATGGGTCTCCCTTTTGTATTTTAAGACAAAATCAGCCAGGCTTTTTTGCTTCAGTAAATGTTCTCTATTTAGAGAAGTCAGGTCTATATAGGTTGGTCTTTGAATAGGTTATTAAAATTCCACTTTACTTATTTTTGTCGTGAGCAATCTCTGAATTCTGTTTTGAAAAGGGCCACTCATATATACCTTTAATTGGTTTAATTCATCCTCCTGTAAGGGACAGCAAATTTTAGCACAAGCATTTTCTAAATGAGACATTGAAGGAGTTAGCAAACTGAAATCAAACCCACCACCCAAAAAGCTGTAATATTCCTTTTTTTTTTCAAGTTGGAGTCTCACTCTGTCTTCCAGGCTAGAGTGCAGTTGCACACTCATGGCCACCCCAGCGTCGACCTTAGGTTGGAGTCTCACTCTGTCACCCAGGCTGGAGTTCAGTGGCATGCTCACAGCCACCTCAGCCTCAACCTGCTGGGCTCAGGTGATCCTTCTGCCTCAGCCTTCCAAGTAGCTGGAATTACAGGCACGCGCCACCATGCCCAGCTAATTTTTGATTTATTGTAGAGATGAAATCTCATCAAGTTACCCAGGCTGGTCTCGAACCCCTGGACTCAGGCAATCCTCTCACCTCAGCCTTCCAAAGTGCTGGGATTACAGGCTTGAGCCACTGAGCCTGGCTGTATACATATTTTAAGACATGTTATCTGCTTATTATTTTTCGAATTTGTAGTGAATTACGGTAGCAATGTATAGTATGACATTCACTCAAAAGATGGTGTTAATCAAGTGAATGCCAGCATCACCATGCAACAGGCAGGTATATATTGAGTATTACAATTTTAATTTTGGATACACATTTTTTGGTACCCTCTGTATACATTAGACAAACCTAATTCAGGCATGAGTTGTAGTATTGCTGACCATGAGTCCAATGTTAATTAAATAAGTTGTCTTTAAATTGGAACACATAAAACAAGGTTATATGTTGATCAATTGATAGAAATGCTGTGAATAGAGGCTCATAGGAACATAACCTTGTGTTTTTCCCTTGAGTAACTGTTCAGTATTTGCTAATTCAGTGTTACCTGTAACTTTACAGAACATAACTACTAATGAGAATCTGTGGTATAACATTTCTAATAAATTAATTGGCTTGAAGGATTGATTGTTTACTTAACCTTTTTGAGAGCAAATTAAAGAGAAATTAGAAGTACTGAGAATAATATAAAAAACCATGTAACTATCACATAAAATCCTCAGTGAACATTTTATTTGTTTTATCTTTTTAAAGAAATTTACAGATAAGATGAAAATTCCTTTGTTCCGTTACTTTCTTCCTCAGAGGCAATTGTCATAATGAATTTGGTGTACATCTTTTTTTCTTTACTTCTGTATACTTATGCGTCCATGAAGCAGACATGCTCATTGATGAACTTAAGGCATTGTCCTACCACTTCTGTGTTAATTCTGCCTTCTCTTTTTGCCATCTATCCATGGTGATCTAAATAGTTTCATTTTATTCCTTTTAATAACTCTATAGTATTCCAACACATGAACATACCACAGTTTATTATCCATTCTCCTGTTGATGGATGCTTTGGTTATTTACACTTTTTTACTATTTTAAGCATGGTAGGAATAAATAGAATTTTCCTCACTGTGTACATATGCAAGAGTTTTCTCTCAAGCATATATACCTAAAGATGGAACTGCTGCATCAGAGAATGAACATATTTAGTTTCAGCAGATATTCCCAATTGGTTTCTAAATGTCTTTATATTCTTATACTCAGTTCCTGAGAACTCAGAAAAAAACCTGTAATATTTACATTAGACTTTCTGAAGATCCTTATTCATGTAGCACTAGGCTGGAAACCCCCAGCCTTTTTGAAGGCAGAAAGTGAGACTTATGTGCATTGAGAAAGCTTCTAGTTTTACCGTGTAAAGCTAAGAACTATGTGATCATTAAAATTAGATTTTTAAAGATAATCTAAGACATGGAAAATGATCATAGTATAATGTTTAATTTAAAAGGAGCAGGACACAATCTGTACACACTATATTCTAATTTGGTTAATTCATATATATCCAATAAAGATAGAAGGAATGATAACAGTAGTAACAATAACTAATTTTTTCTGGTTGATTTTTTTCTTCCTTCTCCATTGTATTTTCTAATTCTTCTTAGATAATGGTTATTATTTTAAAAAAGAAAGAAAGAAAATGGTTTTTATAAGCCAGGAACAGTGACTTACACCTGTAATCCCAGCACTTTGGGAGGCGGAAGTGAGAGGGTTGCCTGAGTCCAGGGGTCCGAGATCAACCTGGGCAACATGGCAGGATCTCGTCTCTACAATAAATAAATAGAAATTAGCCGGGTGTGGTGGTACATGCCTGCAGTTCCAGCTACTTGGAAGGCTGAAGTGGGAGGACTGCCTGAGCCCAGCAGGTTGATGCTGAGGTGGCCATGAGTGTGTCACTGCACTCCAACCTAAGTGACAGATTGAGACTCTGGCTAAAAAAAAAAAAAGAAAGAAAAGAAAGAAAAGAAAAGAAAAGAAATAGGTTATTATAACCAGGGGGAAAGTGACTAAATAGTAAAATCAATAATGCTAAATAACATTATTTAACACGCCCATAACCGACAGCCCATTTAACCAGGCTAGCACCATGACATGGAAGAGAACAAATCTTTTTTTTTTTTTTTTTTTTTTCTGAGTTGGAGTCTCACTCTGTTGCCCAGACTGGAGTGCAGTGGCCGCTTCCAGCCACCGCAGCCTCGACCTGCTGGGCTCCAGCGATCCTTCCGCCTCAGCCTTCCGAGTAGCCAGAATTACAGGCACTCGCTACCGCGCCCGGCTAATTTTTTTGATTTTATTGTAGAGATGAGGTCTTGCTGCCCAGGCGGGTCTCAAACCCGCGGGCTCAGGCAATCCACTCACCTCAGCCTCCCAAAGGCGTGGGATTACAGGCTGAGCCACCGAGCCCGGCTCGAGAACAAATCTTAACAGCAAAAAACAGCAATTGTCTATTAACAGAGGACTAGTTAAATAAATGATGAATCATTACCAGATATTAAAAATAATATCACATTCTCATATATACTGATATAAAAAGATCTATCAGTCATAATTTCAAGGGAAAAAGTAAATTTGTAAAACAGAATTTAAGAGTATGAAACTCTCCCCTTTCTCTCTCTCTCTCTCTCTGTGTGTGTGTGCATGTGTGTGTGTGTGTGTGTGTGTGTGTGTGTGTGTGTATACAAAGCATGTGTGTATAAATGCATAGAACATAAAACATTTTGGGAAGATATTCCTCAAATGGTTACTAGCTTTCAAGAACGGAAGCAAGATTTTGATGTGGGTATGTGTGTGTGTGTGTGTGTGTGTGTGTGTGTGTGTGTGTGTGTGTGTGCACGTGAAGAGGACTTTCATATTTTACTATACTTTTGAATTTTAAAAATTACTTATAATAAAACTATATCATGTTTTACTTGTGTAATTACACAAACTTTTATTTTTTTATTTAAAAATTTTTTTGAGTTGGAGTCTTACTCTGTCACCCAGGATAGAGTACAGTGACATGCTCATGGCCACCACAGCCTTGATCTGCTGGGCTCTGGTGATACTTCTGCCTCAGCTTTCCAAGCAGCTGGAACTACAAACACATGTCACCATGCCCAGCTAATTTTTTTTTAAGTTTATTGTAGAGATGAAGTCTCGCCAAGTTGCTCAGGCTGGTCTCGAACCCCTGCGATCAGGCAATCCTCTCTCCTCTACCTCCCAAAGTGCCGGGATTATAGGCATGAGCCACCGCATCTGGCCTATAAAAACTTTTAAAAGCAAAAATAAAATGCATTTTAAAAAGGTAGGTAGCTCACAAGCTCATAGATAATTAGAAAATGAAAAAAGAGAAAAGAAGAAAGGAAGTATGAGAAGCTAAGTATAAAAAGAGACCGTGCTCATTAACTGAAAAATTATTTACTGTGAACCTTTATTTATTAAGGCAACTGAAAGATGCCAAGACAAATCACCCCATCTTGTCCTTCTAACCTAAATGACATCTTTCTTTTATGTTACATAATTTGCTTGTTCCTCTCACTGGTGTCTTATTTTGTCCTTTGCCCCATGCCATCTTCCTTTTGATGGTTATTTTTTGTTATCAGAAGTCAATACTATTTGCAGCTAATCCTAAATCTCCCCATCTGGATTAGTCAAAATTAAAACTTAAAGTGGAGTCTATTAACGGTAGTTAGTTCTAAACCATAGCTATTGCAGGTATTTGTGAACTGCTAAGACGTTAGATTGTTCTTGCCTGTTCCCTTTGCTCTGCAAACTGGGAAGGGGTGTTGTTTATGTGCTCTTCCCGGTGTCCCTCTTCCTGCCTCTGAACTCTCAGTTGTTGCTGGCTACACGGCACTTGTTCCCAATGGAGAGAGATGTTAAAGTCCCTGGGTCTTTTGCACTGGAAAACAGTGATTTCCAGGCTGAACCTCCAGCCTTATGGATTGTTTCCCACTATAAAATCCTCATCCTAGCTTTGGCTGCTCAGGACTTTACCATTTAACAGTTCTATGACTGTTTCTGCATGGGCAACACAAAAGTAACCAAGTCATCTCTTCTGATTTTCAATCATCTGGCCAAGGAGAGCTGTGACTTCTACAGAGTTTTTTGGCACATGCCTCCTTCTGTCAATCTCTTTCTTTCAGAAAGCAAACCCTCCTCTTGGCTGCCTCAAGCGCTCAGACTGCTACAGCGATAGCTATCAATTGTTTTGTTTGTGTATCATACCTTTCCATCTTGCTTCTTCAGGTAACATCACCCCTGCTCTTTGTGTAACTGTTCTTTTTTTTTCTTGTGATCCTGGTGGAACTCTCCTCTCCTCATATGCAGTGATGGTCTTTGATCCAAGCAGGATCAATCAGAATCTTATTTGAACTTTTCATATGGGCACATGGAAAAAAAGTCCTCTTTGCGTATAGGCTTGCAACTAGGGCTCTCAAGCCATCTTCTGTACTATGTGAGTCAGCCCGTGTGTGGAGTGAAACAGAAAACACAAGCAGGGATAGATAATGGAGGGAGAAAGAACAAGGCACAGTGTCCTGAGGGCTTTCTTTGTAGACCCTGAGGCCTGGTTCCTGCAGCTCACTTTTCAGTCTGATGAGTTTCCCAGTATTCTTTCTAGATAAGAAGGCCAATCCATTGCCTTCCCCTGTTAAACGGGTTTGGGTTGGGTACCTGTCTCCTATGACCTAAGAAGTCCTGACTAATATAGCCATTCCTTACTGGTCTGCCCCATTCTTGCCCATCCTTTCTGTGAAGAGCCCAGTTTTGAGATGATTCTATGTTACTCTCTTCCAATCCTTCCATGGTTCGCCCTGTCTCTTCTGTTACGCTTTCTCAGGCCTTTCTCCTCTCTTTTCAAAGGAGCACCTAAGATAATTGCAGGTGGTACTGGTTTCCTTAGGAAAAGATCTGCCATTATTGAGAGTGGTTAAAGCTGTACCCTAAAAGAAGATGAGCTTCCAGGGTCTAAATAAAGAAAATTATGCTGCAGATAGCAGGGGAAAACATGTGTCTATTGCTCCAGGGCAGAAGAGGTAGGGAGAATGGTTGGTGGGGGCATCGAGGAATGGCCTATGAAATAACAGAAGATTGCTCAGTTTATGATGGAGTCTCCCGTGCAGTTATTAGGCTCACAAAATGCTTGGGTATAAATGACATTTGTGTGGAAAACTGCTAAAGGGGGCTAGACATTCTGTAACCTGAAAGCAGATATGATGGATGGTGTTAGAATAAGAGCAGGAAATCTGCAGAAATATTGTATAATATTTACATATGCATACAGATTTAAGATTCAAAACAGAAAATGTGAAAGACCCCTGGCACTTAAAAAAAAATGATGCCAAGTTTTTCTTTAACAATGTTGTAAAAGGTTATGTCCTAGTGTTAGCTTGAATTTTTTCCTAGGGGAAATTTCTCTAAAACAGTAATTACGTCTGATATGCAAAACAGGCTGTAAGTACTAATCTTGCCAGCAAAGAAAAACATAGTATTTATATGACCAATAAACTCTTAATGGCATCTAGAAACTCAGGCATGAGAAGCCATTTGATTCTTTCCAAAGTGATTCACTGTCAGGAAATCCCCAGAGGGAAGATAGGCTAATATGTTTCATGCTGCTGGATTGGAAGGCACCATGTTTAGTTCTTTAGCTTCTATCATGGAAAGGAAAGTCAAGGAAGGACTTAGGCAAGGCACGTGAAAAGAGACACTTTGTTCAAATACACCTACAGCCGGTTATGAGAGAAAAGTCTGAGGTCCAGTTCATCTCCATCGCTCTACAAAATCTGGGTCTTTGCTCCACAAAACAAGCAAACAAGCAAAAACTCCG
Source organism: Cephalopachus bancanus (assembly GCA_027257055.1). Lineage (NCBI taxonomy): Eukaryota > Metazoa > Chordata > Mammalia > Primates > Tarsiidae > Cephalopachus > Cephalopachus bancanus. Next base: position 5,899,177 of record JAPVLO010000012.1, read on the forward strand.
AACTGCTGAGCGATGGATAGAAAAGACCCTGAGAATTGAGTCAAGTGAGTGAGAACAAAGGGTTAATTGTTTCTCTTTGGAATTTAAGGAATATTTTACTCTGGGTAAAATAATTGATTAAAATAATTTGGAATCATAAAAATTTAGTAAAAATGAGTGCGGAAAAGGCCAAATTTTGGCTTTTATCTTTAAACTTTGGTCGACAGACTTAGTATAGCTTAGTAATACGTGATCAAGTGAACTATTTTTATATGCAGTTCTGTTTTCATTTTACATATGCCCGAGTTTCCAATTCAAGCAAACCACATCCATGGCAGAAGATCCCTGTTTCTCCAGGAGCTTAACCAAACCATGACTGTTTTCCTGGTGTCAAGAGAACTTCAGTTTAAGCAACATAGCTCAAGAGGAAATTACCTTTCTGGCATTAAATTAACAACCTAAAAATACAGCAACGGTAGTTATGCTATACTCCTACTCACAGACATCTTTGCTCTTTTCCTGTTTTTCTAACACTTTTTTAAAAATTAAATTTCTTCCTCTTTTTCTTCTTCTTCTTTTTTTTTTTTAGAGACAGGGTCTCACTCTGTCATTCAGGCTGGAGTGCAGTGGTGTGATAAAGGCTCATTGCTGCTTTGGCCTCCTGGAAGGCTCTCCTGAGCCCAGGCAAGTTGAGGCTGTGGTGAGTCATGATTGTGACACTGCACTACAACCTGGGCGACAGAATGAGACCCTGACTCAGAAATCAAAAATAACAATAAAGTAAAAAATAAAACATCTGACTTGACTTTCTCAGTTCCTTATTTGGAGTTGGAGCATTTCATTTAATATCATTATTTATATAATTGGGTTTATATTCATTCCACTGCTATTTATTTTTTACTTGTCCCATCTGTTTTTTTGTTCCATTTAGTTCTCCTTTTTTATTTTTATTTATTCTTATTTTTTGGTTGGCGTCTCACTCATCATCCAGGCTGGAGTGCAGCGGCATGTTCACGGCCACTGCAGCCTCGAACTGCTGAGCTTAGGCGATCCTTCCGCCTCAGCCTTCCAAGTAGCCGGATATTTTTAAATCTTATTTTGGATTGGTTGAATATTATTTTTTAGCATTCCAATTTATTTATTTTTATTTATTTATTTATTTTTTTTTTTGAGTTGGAGTCTCACTTGCCCAGACTGGAGTGCAGTGGCTGCTCCTGGTCACCGTAGTCTCGACCTGCTGGACTCCGGCGATCCTTCCACCTCAGCCTTCCAAGTAGCTGGAACTACAGGCATGCGCTACCATGCCCGGCTAATTTTTGATTTATTGTAGAGATGAGGTCTCGCCAAGTTGCCTAGGCGGGTTTCAAATCCGTGGGCTCAGGCAATCCACTAACCTCAGCCTCCCAAAGGCATGGGATTACAGGCTGAGCCACTGAACCCGGTTGCATTCCAATTTATTTACCCTTTTGACTTAAGTATATTTGTTTCTGTTATTGCTCTAAGATTGACAACAAATTTACTTATTTATTTATTTATTTTTAAGTTGGAGTCTCATTTTGTTGCCCAGGCTGGAGTGCTGTGGCACGATCACAGCTCATTGCAGCCTCCGGAGTAGCTAGGACTACAGGGACATGCCACCATGCCAGGCTAATTTTTAAAATATTATTTTGGGAATGCAAAAAATAAAAATAAAATAAAAGATTTTTTGTAGAAACGAGGTCTCACTATGTTGCCCAGGCTGGTCTTGAACTCCTAGGCTCAGGCAGTTCTCTGGCCTCGGCTTCCCAAAGTGCAAGGATTACAAGTGTGAGCCACCATGTGCAGCCTACAAAAAGCATTTTAAAGTTATTACAGTATACCTTCAAATGATATTATACAATTCAAGTGTAATGTAAAAATCTTACGAGTACACTTCCACTTCCCTCTCATGTTTTTTGTGCTAACTTTTGTCATACAACTTACTTTTACACAGGTTATAAACTAACTATACATTCGGATTATAGAATGTATAATATACATTGTATTATATAATTTATTATAATATATGCAGTAAATATGTCATCTACATAGGTTATAGACTGTATGTTATTATTATATATTTATATGTTATATTATGTATGTATGTATGTATGTATGTATTTATTTTTTGAGTTGGAGTCTCACTCTGTCACCCAGACTGGAGTGCAGTGGCACACTCCCGGCCACCGCAGCCTCGACCTGCTGAGCTCTGGTGATCCTTCCACCTTAGCCTTCCAAGTAGCTGGAACTACAGGTGCACGCTACCATGCCCAGCTAAGTTTTTGATTTGTTGTAGAGATGAGGTCTCACCAAGTTGCCCAGGCGGGTCTCGAACCCGCGGGCTCAGGCAATCCACTCACCTTGGCCTCCCAAAGCGCAGGATTACAGGCTAAGCCACCGAGCCCAGCCTTTATTATGTATTTATTATTATATATTTATTTTTAAACAACATTGTTGTTTACAAACTACTGTTCTGTTGTATTAAGCAATCTCTTTTGGAGAGATTAAAACATGAGAAAAATATTTATATATTTCCACATATTTAGCATTTCTGATGTTCCCCATTTCATTGTTTTAATCTAGATTTTAAGCTAAAGTCATATTTCTTTTGTCTGAAGCAATTCCATTAATATTTTTGTGTTGCTGGGCTTTTAGTGATTCCTTCTTTCAGTTTTTGTATGTGGATAAAAGTTTATTTCTCTGAAATTTTTGAAAGATATTTTTGGTAAGTATAGAATTCTAGATTCAAAGGTTTGTTTGTTTTTCCTTTGTGCACTTTAAATATACTGCTTAAAAGTGCCATGAGTGCCAGCCCTTTTTGACTGGAGTTGCAGAAGTTCCCAACGAATCACTGATGGAAGTCGGCAAACAGATATCCCAACTGTCTTTCTCCTCAGGTAGGAAAGCTCTGAATTGTGGTCTGCATCCCCTGATGAGCGTTCTAGTAGGGAGGAGGTCCAGGTGCCCACGTTAATAACCTGTTCATTGAACGATCCTGTGTTTGTGTCCTCCTTTTCCCTGTCGTATTTCCTCATTTCTCTCTGGAGCTTCCCAGGATCGCCTCCTAAATAAACTACTTGCACCTAAATTCTCTTTCAGAATACTTATTGGGGAAACTGTCCCAAGACAATATGACAAAAATTGTGCTGGTAGCATGCAAATGCCTGATATTTCAGAAACAACGCCATAATCAAAGGTAACTTAAAACCTTTAATTAACCTTAATATAAAAAGGTAAACAGACTGGCCATTAATATATGCACTAAATGTTGTCTGCCGGCATGTATTAACCAATGACATACAGCAAGGTTAGGTTAGCTTGATTTGACTCACAGATAATCTGTAGAGTAAATATAAATATCCCTTATTTACACTGTAATCTCTGCAAATGCCATACTATTGTCAGTGAATTTCTTTATACTCTGACCTGACAAGTCTCTATTGCTCTTTCTTCTATTTCTTCATATCTTTGGAAACCTTATTTTTTGTACCTTATATCATTGCTTTCTTCTTTTTCTCTAAGATTCTGAATCTAGAAAAAAGGTCCTTATTTTTTTCTTCGGTTTTTGTTCTTGTTTTGTTTTTCTTCTCAGACTATTGCTGAGCTAATTTTTATCTGGGTGCTCCGTCCTCTTTCTTCCCTTGAAATTCAGGATGTCAGATCACCACCTTCTTTCCGGCTTCATCACTGCCATCTACCAACTTCTAAGTAACTCCTCCACATTCCTGAAGAGTTTGAATTCCACACGTAGACCACAGCCTCCTTCTTGAAAACTTTATGAACTTAACTTTTGCTTTTCATCCCACATCTTAGTCCTGTCTCAGTATTGTCTTGCTGGCTCCTATTCTTCCAACCCCTTCAAAGCAGGCACTTTCCAAGGTTCTCACCTCAGCCCTTACTCTGCTTTCTCTCCCTTTTTTTCCCCTGAGGGCGTTCACATTTTAAATAAATACCACTTTTGTTGTTGTTGTTTTTTTGAGTAGGAGTCTCACTCTGTTGCCCAGGCTGGAGTGCAGTGGCATGCTCACAGTCACCTCAGCCTCGACCTACTGGGCTCAGGTGATCCTTCTATCTCAGTCTTCTAAGTAGCTGGAATCACAGTTGCGTGCCACCACACCCAGCTAATTTTTTTCGATTTATTGTAGAGACAAGTTCTCACCAAGTTGCCCAGGGTGGTCCTGAACCCCTGGTCTCAGGCAGTCTTCTTGCCTCCACTTTCTAAAGTGCTAGGATTATAGGTGTGAGCCACCACCCCCAGTTAAATACCACTTTTTTTTTTTTTGAGTTGGAGTCTCACCCTGTCACCCAGACTGGAGTGCAGTGGCCGCTCCGGCCACCGCAGCCTCGAACTGCTGGACTCCGGCGATCCTTCCGCCTCAGCCTTCCAAGTAACCGGAATTACAGGCGCGCGCTACCACACCCAGCTGATTTTTTGATTTATTGTAGAGATGAGGTCTCGCTGCCCAGGCGGGTCTCGAACCCGCGGGCTCAGGCAATCCACTCACCTCAGCCTCCCAAAGGCACGGGATTACAGGCTGAGCCACCGAGCCCGGCTAATACCACTTTTTTTTTTATTTTTATTTTTTTTCTGAGTTGGAGTCTCACTCGGCTGCCCAGACTGGAGTGCAGTGGCCGCTCCCGGCCACCGCAGCCTCGACCTGCTGGGCTCGGGCGATCCTTCCGCCTCAGCCTTCCGAGTAGCCGGAATTACAGGCCCGCGCTACCACGCCCGGCTGATTTTTTGATTTATTGTAGAGATGAGGTCTCGCTGCCCAGGCGGGTCTCGAACCCACGGGCTCAGGCAATCCACTCACCTCAGCCTCCCAAAGGTGCGGGATTACAGGCTGAGCCACCGAGCCCGGCTAATACCACTTTTTTTATACCTGTGTTTAAAAATGTATCTGGAGGCCAGACTGGATGTGGCTCAGCCTGTAATCCCAGCACTTGGGGAGGTCGAGGCCAGTGGATTGCCTGAGCCCACGGGTTTGAGATCAGCCCAGGCAACTTGGTGAGTCCTGGTGTCTACAGTAAATAAAAAAAATTAGCCAGGCCTGGTTGCGTGTGCCTGTAGTTCCAACTGCTTGGAAGGCTGAGGCAGAAGGATCGCCTGAGCCCAGCAGGTCGAGGCTGCGGTGGCCATGAACGTGCACTGCACTCCAGCCTGGGCTATGGAGTGAGATTCCAACTTAAAAAAAAAGGATCTGTGGGTGTTTGTGAGTAATATCAAAGCTAATGGCACCCATGTGATTCCGTCATTTAATTCCTATAATGCTTACAGAATAATTCTTACAAAACAGCCTTAATCAAGTTTAGTGATTTCTTTAGTTCTTCATTACCGAAATAATATAGAACCAATTTCATTACTCTAAATAAACTATTTTACCTGTTATTTAGCCACAAAAGTTTACTCATATATTGTAGGGAAGGTGACATTCATTCATTCAATCAAACAGGTATTTTTTGAGTTCTTCCTATTTTCCAGGCTCTGTTCTAAGTGCTGGGAACACATTAGTGAACGTAGCCAACCTAGATGCCCAACTCTCACAAAGTTTCTTTTTTCATGTGTGATTTCTTGTAGAGTCTTGCTATGTTGTCAAGGCTGGTTTGGAACGACTCGGCTCAAGAATTCCTCTTGCCTCGACATCTCAAAGTGCTGGGATTATAGATATAAGCCACCACACCTGGCCCACAAAATTTCTACTATAGCAAAAAGTGAGGTCAACACACAGTAAACAATAGAGGTAATGTATAATAAATTAGCATGTTAAAAGGGAATAAATGAATAAGCAGAAATCAGGTGTGTAAAGTAGAGCTGAGTAAGAGGGACTGGAGTGTTAGAGAATGGATGTGTGTGTGTGTGTGCGTGTGTGTGGTGTGGTATGGTGGAGACAGGCTACAAAGGTTTGAAGTACATCAGGGAGTGAGTCATGTGGACAGCAGGTGTAAGAGCCTAGCAAGTAGAAGGGACAGTCAGAGCAAAGGCCCTGATGCAGAAGTATGCCTGGTTGTTGGAGAATAAATTCGTCTCAGCATATTTATTCTCTATTTTTAAAAACATTTTTTTTTGTACAGACGAGGTCTCACTATGCTGCCTAGGCTGGTCTCAAACTCCTGTGCTCAAGCAATACTCCTACCTCAGCCTCCCAAAGTGCTGTGATTACAGACTTGAGTCACTGCACCTGGCCTTTTATTGTCTTCATGACAAATAAACTTCTATAATTCCTCCATCAACCCTTGAGATCATCAATGTATTATAGTCGTTCATGAGAGCAGATTAAACAAATTTGGAATATTTATATGAGAGAAGAGGAAATACATGATGCATTTTTAAAGACCTCTGACAAAATGGTTAACACAAAAAAATTTTTTTTACCTTAGCCATTAAACATTAACATTCCTCTAGAGTTTCAACAAGGCCGGATATCTACTAAATTACAATAGAACAGAATAGTAATACTATATCTAGTGGTACAGTATATAAAAGCAAAGTGAATTGCATCAAAACATAGATTAAATATTCAAAATATGGAAACATGAAAAGCCAGTTTTTTGTCCAATGTGGAAAAAGTAAATGCTCTAGTTAGTTGTATAGCAAGTAGCACATGGAGGTGAAAATAAATTGTTTTCAGAAGGATAGACAAACCAAATCATGTTTTGTTTTGATTTTTGAGTTGGGAGTCTCACTCTGTCGCCCATGCCGAAGTGCAGTGATACACTCACGGCCACTGCAGCCTCAACCTGTTGGGCTCAGGTGATCCTTCCTCCTCAGCCTTCCAAGCAGCTGGAACCACAGGCATGTGCCACCATGCCCGTCTGATTGATTTATTGTAGAAATGAGGTCTCGCCATGTTGCTCAGGCTGATCTCAAACTCTGAGCTCAAGTAATCCTCTTACCTCTGCCTCCCAAAGTTCTGGAATTACAGGTGTGAGTCACAGTTTCTGGCTAAAATCATGGTTTTTTAAAAAATTCTTTATAGTATCCATTTTTGAAGTTTAAAACACATAGCACTTAACATTTTTGTGAAGATGATTTAAGACATAGTACAAATTGTTCTTAACAAAAGCTTGTTTTAGAATATTTTTAAAAATATAGACAAAAATTGACTCTCAAATGCTTTTTAATTTTTTTTGAGTCAGGGTCTCACTCTGTCACCCAGGTTGGAGTGCAACAGCATGATCATGAAGATCATGGTTCATGGCAGCCTCGACCTATTGGGCTTGGATGATCCTTCTGCCTCAGCATCCTGAGTAGCTGGGATCATAGGCGCACACCACCACACCTGGCTAAATTTTTTATATTTTGTAGAGACAAGGTTTTGCTATGTTGCCTAGGCTGGTCTCCAACTCCTGGGTTTAAGCAATTTGCCCACTTCAGCCTCCCAAAGGATACGGGTGTGAGCCACTGTGCCTGGCCTCGATAAGGTTTTTTTGGACAATACTTTTTTGTATGTTTACTTTTATTTAGACACGTGCCATTTGGAGAAATTTAATAGGACTAATTCTGGATTATTTTCTTCTAAATTTTGTGGCTGCCGATTCTATAAGCCAGAGAGTTTTGAGCCAACTAGCTAAGTGTGAAAAGTTTTTTCAAATGAGATTCTTAAAGTTATTGGCATAATTAAAGCCATTGTTAACATCATCATCTCATCAATTTTCCAGCTTCTTGCATGGTTTTGGCTTTAGTAAAGGAGATACCCTAACTTCAAAAGCTAAATCAAAAAGGAGGAACTTAGTCTCATGTTGTCTGGATGATTCTGTCCATGTGGCATGCTGTGTTTCTGGTTTTGGGACCTGAGCACCACACAGATCCGATTCACTCATAAGTATGATGTTAGCCTTCAGTGGTAGTCTTTTCTTGCTTTTTAAGATTTTTATTTTAAGGATGTAGGGTACAATTCAGGGTAGTCTTTTCAAACTACTCCCGAAAGAGTCTCTGCTCTTCCGTAGTGATTTATCAATGGGCAGGGCTTGGCCAGAAAAGTCCTGCCAACAACCAGAAATCAGCTTGGGAATGCCAAATCTACCATTTATCAACAAGCCAGCCTAAGGCAAGTCATTTCAACCCCTCAGTTTCCTCATCTGTAAAATGGGGATAATAACATTTATTTTTGCACAAATTTTGAGAATTTGATATTATGATTTTAAAACTCCAAGACATGCAAGGTATTAAGATATAAAATATGATAGGCTATTCTTATTAAGGCAGCAGGTCAACTGAGGGCAAATTATGAAGTGCACTAAGAACAGGCTCACCTGCATGTGACTGACCCTGGGACTCTCGCTTCTTGATTATTGACTCTGGGCATGTTACATAATCTTTCTGCCTCAGTTTCCTAAACTGTGAAATAGGAGAAACAATGTTAGCATGGGTTAGCATGTACAATGTCTGAGTGAACAGGACTCTATGCATGTTAGCTCTGGCCCTTCCTGTCTTCTCCTCTCTCTGTGTTTTCCTTGCCTCATTCCTGCCATACTTTTTTTTATGACACTTTTGGAAACTTCCACTTGGGAAACTCGCTGAAAAATCCATTCACATTAAGGCCTTGAGGAAAGGATAGATGTGGCACATTTGAGGAATAAAGGAGAGATGAGTGGTAGAGCAGAGGAGAGGGAACGGAGGTATTAGGAGAGGAGGCTGGGAAGATGGGTGAAGCCTAAAGACAGGAAAAATTGTCAAAGTGACCAGTCTTGATGGCAGCACCTTCAGAACACGGTGTTGGTGGAGACCTGGAAGAAGCATGATTGCCTTCAGTGGCCTGTAACAGAGTTACAGAGCAGGGTTTCTGAGCACAGAATGTGAGATAACCATGCCAAGTGCCAAGTATTTGCTCTCAGCAGTTGCCAGTTTTCAGAGGCGAAGAGAGCCTGGTGCTGCAGAAAGAACCATGTTCGGGGAGTCAGAAGACTTTGGTGGTTTAAAATGAGAGAAATAGGCCAGGCTCGGTGACTTAGCCTGTAATCTCAGCAGTTTGGGAGGCCGAGGCGAGTGGGTTGCCTGAGCCTGCGAGTTTGAGACCAGCCCGGGCAACTTGGCGAGACCTCATCTCTACAATAAATAAAAAAGTAGCCAGATGTGGTAGCACGTACCTGTAGTTACGGCTGCTTGGAAGGCTGAGGCGGAAGGATCTCCAGAGCCCAGCAGGTTGACACTGGGGTGGCTGTGAGTGTGCCACTGGATTCCAGCCTGGGTGACAGAGTGAGACTGCAACTCAAAACAAATAAATAAAATAAATAAATAAAACAAGAGAAATAAATTATCTCATAGTTCTGGAGGCCAAAAGTCTAAAATCAAGGTTTCAGCAGGGCTATGTTCCCTCTGAGGGGTCTAGGAGAGAATTCTTTCTTGCTTCTAGCTTCTGGTGACTCCTGGCATTCTTTAGCTTGTGGCAGTGTAATTCCAACCTCTGTCTCTATTGTTGTATGGCCTTCTCCTCTTCTCTGTGTCTTTTCTTCTTTTTCTTAGAAGGACACTGTCAGCTGGGTACAGTGGCTTATGCCTGTAATCCCAGCACTTTGGGAGGTGGGGGTGAGAGGATTGCCTGAGTCCAGGGGCTAGAGACCAGCCTGGGCAACTTAGTGAAACCTTGTCTGTACAATAAATTAAAAAAATTAGCTGGACATGATGGGGTGCACCTGTAGTTCTAGCTACTTGGAAAGCTGAGGCAGAAGGAGAAGGGTCATCTGAGCCCAGCAGGTTGAGGCTGTGGTGGCCATGAGCATGCCACTGCACTCTAACCTGGGTGACAGTGAGACTCCTACTCAAAAAACAAACAAACAAACAAAAACAAGAAGGACACCGTTATTGAATTTAGGATTCATGTAGAGGATCCAAGATTATCTCATCACAAGGCTCCTAATGGAATTAATCTGGAAAGACTCTTTTTCCAAATAAACTCAAAATCACAGGTTTTGGGGTTAGGATATAGACCATAGCCTTTTGTGGACTTCCATTCCACGCACTACACATGGTAAAAGGCATGTGGCCCAGTTTTCTTACATAGAATGCTAATGTTCAAAAGGAAAGAATTTTGGAATGAAATGCCACCTGGGGAGAGTTCTGGAGAATTTGGGGAAGGGGTTACAATGATTGGGGGCACCACTGGTAGAGTGGGCAAGTGTCTGGGGTGCTCATGGCCTTGTAATGTGTGGGACACTCCCGCTTGAAGAGTTGTCCCACGTTCTATACAAATATCCAGAGTCATTCCCAACTTGCACATGTTCTTGAGGACATACATATAGGTGAAAAACCTGTTTATATTTATCTGGGTTTAGAATATAGCTGCATTTTACAAACATACAAGAGGTTATATCATCTGTGAATTTCATTGCAGGGTAGTGAAAGGGACATTACAAATATCTGTTATAAAAGAGGAGGTGTTGGGTTTGAGACAGTGGAAACTCACTTAAAGAGGAAAAAAAATCCTACTAATGAGTTCCTCTCAAATCTTCTTTTAAGTGAATTTTCTAGGAGGTAGCAGTTTATTTGCATTTTCTAAAGCAATTCCCATTGGCAGTCTGTCCTTCAGTGATCTGTATTTAGATCTTTGTAGTCAGTTGTTAGAGCTCCTGGGATGGGGACCAGGATCCTATTTTTTTTTTTTGGTTGGGGTCTCACTCTGTCACCCAGGTTGGAATGCAGTGGAATGATCACAGCTCACCTCAGCCTCGACCTTCTGGGCTGAGGCAATCCTTTTACCTCAGCTTCCCGTGTAAATGGGACTATAGGCGTGTGCCATCATGCTCAGTGAATTTTGTGATTTTTTTTTTATAGAGATGAGGTCTCACTTTGTTCCCCAAACTGGTCTCAAACCCCTGAGCTCAAGTGATTCTCCCACCTTAGCTTCCCAAAGTGCTGGGATTACATGGCATGAGCCACCACTCCTGACCAGGATGCTGTGTATTGAGATCTATCTTCCCAGCTCTGTTGGGAGGCACTGAACATGGGAACTAGCCCTTCTGAAACTTAATTTTCTACTTTTTCAAATAGGCATTGTCATTTCAAGGACGGGAACGAAGACAATGGGGACAGAAGGGAGTGAGTGGGAAAATGATGGCAGGAGGCCAGATTTCTGGTGTGGTAGGCATTCGATCTGAAGGCCGTCGTGCACCAGGAGCCACATACTTCAGGTCTTTGTTCCTGAAGTATGGTGCATGATGGACTTCAGATTGAAAGGCCACCACACGAGACATCTGGCCTCCTGCCAAACTTTCCCACTCACTCCCTTCTGTCCCCATTGTCTTCGTTTCAGTCCTGGAAATGACAATCACGCTGTATTGCCATACATCAAGTGATTGTTGCCTAAAAACTAAATCTAAATCGCCAAGTAAACACATTCTGAGGGTATGCCTAAATACAAATTGTTTACTGAGAAATAGGAACACTCTAAGCAGAAGTAAAACTCAGCGAGATTGGTGTCTTCCTCTGTTCTACTGCCTACCCGTGTGGCGTTTGGAGATTAGAAAGTGGAGAAGGAAAATTCACACTTCAAAACTGAACATTCTGTAGTGTTCCTATAATTATCTCCGTTAATGCTAGGGGAGAACCCATGTTTTTAACTTCTGTTCTCTGCTCTCAGATTGAGTGTCAAAGCAATCTCTCCTGAAGGAATTGGAAAGGGAAGGGAAGGTAACAAAGATCTGAAGTAAGTGGCTCCTGGTGTATGATGGTCTTCACATCAAATTCCTACCACACCCTAAAAGACTGCAAAATCTGGCCTCCAGCCACGATTTTCCCACTCACTCCCTTCTATTCCCATTGTCTTCGTTCTAGTCCTTGAAATGACAATCATGCCGTATTGCCTTAATTTCCCTTGGAGCTCTCTTCTCCCATGCCTTGTACGTCAATGTCTTTGGTCAAAATGTCTCCTCCCTTCTTGACTACATTCTGTAAAACAGATGTTACTTTGCCCTAACAATCATTTTCCTTTATCTTACTTTATTTTTTTCTTGCAACATCTGACATATTATATAGTTATTTGATAATTTATATGTCATCTCTGTCTCCCACAAGGGCAGGAACAATGTCTAGTTCATTGCTTTATTCTCAGTGCTAGAACAAAAATTGGCATATAAGCTCCTGGTAAATAATTTGTTCCCTGAATAAATTTCACTCTCTTTTTTTTTTTTTTTTTTTTTGAGTTGGAGTCTCACTCTGTCGCCCAGGCTGGAGAGCAGTGGCATGCTCCCGGCCACCGCAGCCTCAACCTGTTGGGCTCCAGCGATCCTTCTGCCTCAGCCTTCCAAGTAGCCAGAACTACACGTGAGTGCTACTACGCCCAGCTAATTTTTTGATTTATTGTAGAGATGAGGTCTTGCTGCCCAGGTGGGTCTTGAACCCGCGGGCTCAGGCAATCCACTCACCTCAACCTCCCAAAGACGTGGGATTACAGGCTGAGCCACCGAGCCCAACTTCTTTTTTTTTTTTTGAGTTGGAGTCTCCCTTCATCACCCCGGCTGGAATTCAGTGGCACACTCATGTCCACCCCAGTGTCCACCTGCAGGGCTCAGGTGATCCGTCCGCCTCAGCCTTCCAAGTAGCTGGAACTACAGGTGTGCGCTACCACGCCTGGCTAATTTTTTGATTTATTGTAGAGACAAGATTTTGCCATGTTGCTCAGGCTGGCCTCAAACCCCTGAGCTCGGTTAATCCTCCTGTTTCCACCTCCCAAAATGCTGGGATTACAGGTGTGAGTCACTGCATCTGGCAAAAAAAAAGAAAAGAAAGAAAAAGAAAAAGAAAAGAAAAAAAGGAAAAAAATATTTTTTAATTAAAAAAGATTACTTTGTAGAGACTAGGTTGCCCAGGCTGGTCTCACTAGGTTGCCCAGGCTGGTCTCAATCTCCTGGCCTCAAGTTATCCTCCCACTTTGGCCTTCCAAAGAGCTGAGATTACAGACGACCCATCATGGTTGGCTTGGATTTTCTTTTGATATTAATAAATGTCTTCCACGATCAACTTTTATTATTTACATCCAACTATTTGTGAATCAGGGCTTTAAGGACTAGTAAGAGGTTTGGCTACAGAGCTATGCCAGGTTCTGAAGGCCTCCAAATGTGGTTTAGCTAATTAATTATGTAAAGTTTGCAACTAGAGATCCCCAAATATGGGCAAGATTAATGGAACATTGTAAGGGGATTTACAGCAGATTATGGGAACTCCCTGAGTTATTTACCATTTATGATAATTGGAAAAAACAGAGGCAGGGTAGCAGAATATCACCCCCAAATATACCATTTGGCATAAGAATTATTCTGAGCCGAAGGCAATTGAGAAGGTGCTGACACAAGAAAAGCTCTGTCCTTTATTTACCTATAAGTAGTACATAAATTTGAAAAGATGTCTCCCTCTGCTTTCTACTATGAAGAACTAAAGCTAATCAATGTAGACAGCTTTAGACATGTTTCATCTCAAATATGGCACCAGAGGAATCTACATAACAAACTCTACTAACTAGCTATTAGTTTTCCCATATATTTGCCTTCCCACAATTTGTTGCCCCTAGAAATTAAAAACCCTTTCCTTTGTTTTGTCATTTATCTAAACATTTATTGTTCCCCTGCGAAGATTCTATATGAGTTAAGTTATAAGCAACGCTTTGAGTTATTCATCTCTGGGTACTGCCTTATGCAAGTACAATGCACATACTTATAAGTGTGTTTGCTTTTCTGTTGTTAATCTGTCATTTGTCAATCCAATTTATAAGACCTCAACCAGATTTCAGGACTATAAGAGGAAAAACAAATTTTGGACTATGGACTATGAGTTCATGAGGGTAGTGATCTTGTGTGTCTTACTCACCTCTGTGTCTTCAGGACTTAGAACAGTCAGTGCCTGATACAGGCCAGGTTCAGTGACTCCTGCCTGTAATCTCAGCACTTTGGGAGGTGGAGGCAAGAGGATTGCCTGAGCCAAGGTGTTTGAGACCAGCCTGGGCAACTTGGTGAGACCTCGTCTCTACAAAAAATACAAAACTTAGCTCGCAGGGTGGCATACGTCTGTAGTCCCAGCTACTTGAGAGGCTGAGGTAGAAGGATAGTCTGAGCTCAGGAGAGTGAGGTTGTAGTGAGCCATGATTGTGCTACTGCATTCTAGCTTGGCAGAATGAGAATCTAACTCAAAAAAAGAAAAGGAAAAAAAGTATATATATATACTTGAGACAGGGTCTCATTCTGTTGCCCAGGTTGGAGTGCAGTGGCAGGATCATGATTCACTGCATTCTGGAATTCCTGGGCTCTATAAAATCCTTCCACTTCAGCCTACCAAGTAGCTGGGACTACAGGCTTCTACCACTACACCTGGCTCATTTTTGTACTTTTTGTAGAGATGAACTATGTTGTCAGGCTAGTCTCAAACTCCTGGGCTCAAGCAATTCTCCCTCCTTGACCTCCTAGAGTGTTGGGATTACAGGCATGAGCTACTGTGCCAGGCCAAACACTTAATTTTTTTCTTGAATTCTATTAGCGTTAACATGTTGACTCCAACATTATCTTTCATTTATCAATTACAAACAGGTCATTGATCATTTCTAAATGATCTGAGCTATAAAGTTCATTTGTATGTCAGTTGTCTGAAGTATAGAATTCATTTTTCCATAGAAAATCTTTTTAAAATTAAAAAAAATTTTTTTGACTTGGGGGGTGCACGTGCGTATTTGTTACATGGACATATTGTGTCATGGTGGGAATTGGGTCTCAGGTGTCCCATTTCCCAGATAGTGAAGATTGTGCCCTGTAGGTAGTTTCTGAACCCTAGCCCTGTTCCTCCCTTCCCCCTTACTAGTATCCCAGTGTCTGTTATTTCCGTCCTTGTGACAGTTTAGTCCCCACTTATGAATGAGAACATGTGGTGTTTGGTTTTCTGTTTCTGAGTTAGTTTACTTAGGATGATAATCTCCATCTCCAACCATGTTTCTGCAAAGGACATGATTTCATTCTTTTTTATGGCTGTGTAGTATTCCATGGTGTATATATACCACATTTTCCTTATCCACTGATTGGTTGATGGGTATTTAGGTTGATTCCACATTTTTGGAATTGCAAATTGTGCTGCAATGAACATGCGAGTGCAGGTGTCTTTTTTATGTAACAACCTCTGTTCTTTAGTGTAGATACCTCGTAGTGGGATTGCTGAATCAAATGGTAGATCTACTTTTAGTTCTCCATGCCACTTTCCATAGAGGTTATACTAAATCACACTCCCATCAACAGTGTACAAGTGTTCCCTTTTCTCTGAATTCATTATGGCATTTATTGTTTTTTGATTTTTTAAATTTCATATTACATATCTTTTTATTTTTATTTTATTTTTTATTTTTGATTCTTCAGCTAAGAATGCAGAAGAGATGATTTATTGTACACTCGTTACATTCGGCCACAACTCAGCACAGAACTAGTCCAGAATGTCACAGGTTCAGGGCCAAGGACCAGTGGGAACCGTTTTAGTATGATGAGCAATGTGGGTCTCTCAGAGGCGGTCTTGATGATCGGATGGCATGGAGTTCTAGATTCCTGGAGAAACAAGTTAGACAGCATGCAGTCCGACAACTTGTACCAGCGTCCCGATCTCTGGCATTCCATGTTTCTGCTTCTGTGGACTCCAGGGGCGCACAAGTGAGAGGTTCACTTGGACCTCTGCCTCATCTTTCTTCTTTTGCGCTTCAGCCTCCGCATTCGCTTCCTCCTCCACTTGGCCCTCATGGCGCGGAGGTTTCTAAGAAGATGGCGCTAAGGCGGAGAGCTTTATTTTTATCTTAAAGACATGGGGTATAATTCAGGATTAGGTATACAAGTGGACATTGTATAGGCAATGTTTGGGCCTCCCTTTGGTCCCCACTTTGCCTAGTTTGAGATCAGGTACCCTTATTGATGCTGTGTCCCCCTGACCCTCACCCCACAGTATCCCGCTATTGGCATAGCGGGATTCTTTTCTTGTAGTACTATGGTAAATGTTCAGGGTCCGCTTATGAGTGAGAACATGTTCTCTGTTCTTTGTGTCTGTGATAGATCATCCATCCAAGTTGCTGCAAAGTCCGTATGTTTGTCCTTTTTATGGCTGTGTAATATTCCATTGTGTATATGTACCACATTTTTTCCAGTCCAGTTTTAATGGGCAGCACAATTGATTCCGTGTTATTGCTATTGTGAATAGTGCTGTAATACACATGCATGCACAAGTTATTTTTTGTAGAATGATTTGAATTTCTCCAGGTATATTCCCAGTAGGTGGATTGTTGTGTCATATGGAAGGTCAATTTCTAGTTCTTTTAGAAATTGCCACACTGTTTTCCATAGAGGTTGAACTAGCAGTTCACTGTGCATTCCCACTAGCAGTGTAGAAGCATTCCCTTCTCTCTGCATCCTTGCCAGTATCTATTGTTGTTTGTTTTCCTATGATGGCCATTTTTACTGAAGTTAGGTAGTATCTCAATGTGATTTTGATTTGCATTTCTCTGATGATTAGTGAGGATGAGCACTTGTTCACTTCTGTTGACTACCCGTATATCTTCTTTTGAAAAGTGTCTGTTCACGTCTTTTGTCCACTTTTTAATGGGACTGCTTCTTTTTTTTCTTTTGACAAGTTTGAGTTCCTTGTAGATCCAGCATGTAGGCCTTTGTCAGATATACAATTAGCAAATATTTTTTCCTATTCTGCGGCTGTCTTCTTGCTCTCTTGATGGTTTCTTTCGCTTTGCAGAAGCTTTTCAGTTTAATGAGGTCCCACCTGTCTATTTTTTTTTTTTTTTTTTTGAGTTGGAGTCTCACTCTGTCACCCAGACTGGAGTGCAGTGGCCGCTGCTGGGCTCCGGCGATCCTTCCGCCTCAGCCTTCCAAGTAGCTGGAATTACAGGCATGCGCTACCACGCCCGACTGATTTTTTGATTTATTGTAGAGATGAGGTGTCGCTGCCCAGGCGGGTCTCGAACCCACGGGCTCAGGCAATCCACTCACCTCAGCCTCCCAAAGGCGCGGGATTACAGGCTGAGCCACCGAGCCCGGCTTCACCTATTTTATCTCTTATGGCATGGCATCTGGGGTTTTCATCAGGAATTGGCTGCCTTCTCCGATTTCCTTAAGCGTGTCTCCTGAATTTTCTAAGATTCTTATAGTTTGAGATTTTACATTTAGGTCTTTGATTCATTTGTAGTTGATTTTTGTGTATGGTGATAGGTAGGGGTTCTGTTTCAATCTTCTGCACGTGATCAACCAGTTTTCCCAGCACCATTTACTGAATAGGTTCTCCTCTCCCCAGTGGTTGTTGGTGGAGGCTTTGTCGAAGATGAATTGGTTGGGGAATTGAAGTTTTGCTTCCGGTATCTCTATCCTGTTCCATTGGTCCATATGTCTATTCTTGTACCAAGACCAAGCTGTTTTGATTATTGCAGTCTTACAGTAAAGTTTAAAGTCTGAAAGTGTGAAACCTCCCATTTTGTTCCTTTTGCTAAGGACTTTTTTTGGACTACTCAGTCATTTATGTTTCCATATGAATTTCTGCTTTGCTATTTCCAGGTCTGAGAAGAATGATGTTGGTAATTTAATGGGTATTACATTGAATCTGTAGATTGCCTTTGGTAGGATGGCTATCTTAATAATGTTGATCCTTCCTATGGAATATTTTTTCTTTTTTGTTTTTTGATTTGGAGTCACCCAGGCTGGAGTGCAGTGGCACACTCATGGCTACCCCAGTGTTGGTTTGCTGGTCTCCAGCGATCGTTCCGCCTCAGCCTTCCAAGTAACCAGAACGACAGGCATGTGCTACCATGCCCAGCTAATTTTGTTTTATTTTATTGTAGAGACAAGGTTTCTCCAAGTTTCCCAGGGTGGTCTTGAACCGGTGGGCTCAGGCAATCCACTTGCCTCAGTCTTCCAAAGTGCTGGGATTACAGGCTGAGCCACTGAGCCCAGCTGGAATATTTTTTCATTTGTTTGTATCTTCTTGGATTTCTTTCAGCAGTGTTTTATAGTTGTCATTGTAAAGATCTTTCCCTTCTCTGGTTAGGAAGATGCCGAGGTATTTCGGTTTTTTGTATGGCTATTGTGAATGGAATTGTGCTTCTTATTTTGTTCTCTGCCTCCTTGTTGTTGGTGTATAAGAATGTGACTGTCTTTTGCACATTTATTTTATACTCCAAGACTTTGCCAAAGTCCTTTATTAGTGCAAGGAGGCTTTTGACAAATTCTCTTGAATTTTCAAGGTATATGACCTTATCATCAACAAAGAGGAATAACTTAACATCTTTTTCTATTTGGATAACCCTGATTTCCTTCTCTTTTCTAATTGCTCTAGCTTGGATTTCCAACACAATGTTGAACAGGAGCGGTGAGAGTAGGCAGACTTGTCTTGTCCTAGTTTCCAGGGGAAATGCTTCCAGTTTCTGGCCATTTAGCAATATGCTGGCTGTGGGTTTATCGTAGATAGTACTTACTATTTTGAGATATGATCTGTCTATGCCTAGGTGTTTGAGAATTTTTATCAAGAAGAGATGCTGGATTTTATCAAAAGCTTTTTCTGCATCTAATGATATAGTAATATGGTTCTTGTTTTTACATCTGTTGATGTATTTAATTACATTTATGTTCTTGTGAATGTTGAACCAGCCCTGCCTCCCTGGGATGAAGCCTACTGGTCATGGTGGATGATTTTTGAGATGTGTTTTTTGATCTAATTTGCTAAAATCTTGTTGAGAATGTTTGCATCTAGGTTCATTAGGGATATTGGCCTGTAATTCTCTTTTTTTGTTGGATCTTTACCTGGTTTGGGTGTCATTGTGATGTTAGCTTCATAAAATGATTTGGGGGAGAATTCCATGTTTCTCAATTGTCTGGAATACTTTCAATAGGTTTGGTATCAGCTTCTTCTTGTATGTTTTGAAGAATCCCTCTGGAAAGCTCTCTGCTTCTGGGCTTTATTTTTGTAAGTAATTTTCTTACCATGGAGTCAATTTCCTGGGTTGTTGTCTATTTAGTATTTAAATGTCGTCTTGCTTCAACTTTGGAAGGTTGTGTGATGTCAGAAAGTCCTCCAATTCATTCAGGTTATCAAGTTTGTTTCCATACAGGTGTGCATAGTAATCTCTGATAATCTTCTATATTTCTTCAGGGTCAGTTGTGAATTGATCTTTTGTATTTCTGATTGTGTTTATTTGGGCTTTTTCTCTCTTTTTCTTGGCCATTCTACCTAGGGGGTCCATCAATCTTGTTTATTCTTTCAATGAAGCAGCTTTTTGTTTTGTTGATTTTTTTCGATAATACTTTTGTCTGCTGTGTCCTGTATTTGGGCTTTTACTTTGGTAACCTGGATTCTTCTGCTAAAGTTAGTTTTCGTGGTCTTGTCTCTCTAGCACCCTTAGGTAATTAGTTAAGCTGTATTTTTTGATTTTTTAAAATAATGGTCATTCTTACTGGTGCGAGGTGGTATCTCCTTGTAGTTTTAATTTTCATTTTCCTGTTGTTCAGTGATGTTGAGCATTTTTTCATACGTTTGTTGGCCATTTGTCTATCTTCTTTTGAGAAATATTTGCTCATGCCATTTGCCCACTTTTTAATGGGGTTGGATTGGAAGAATCAATATTATTAAAATGCCCATATTACCCAAAGTTATCTATAGATTCAATGCAATCCCTATCAAACTACCAATGTCACTTTTCACAGAATTAAAAAAAACAATCCTAAAATTCATATGGAACCAAAAAAGTCAGAATAGCCAAAGAAATCCTAAGCAAAAAGAACAAAGTGGAAGGCATCACATTACCTGACTTCAAATTATACCACGACTGTAGCTACCAAAACAGCCTGGTACTGGTATAAGAGCAGACACATAGACCAATGGAACAGAACAAGGAATCCAGAAATAAATCCAAATGCTACAACCAACTGATCTTTGACAAAGCAGACAAAAATATACCATGGGGAGCAGTCACCCTATTTAAAAAAAATGGTGCTGGGAAGATTGGATAGCCAAATGCAGAAAAATGAAACTTGATTGCTATCTCTCCTCATATACAAAAATTAACTACAGATGTACTAAAGACTTAAATATCATACCTGAAACCATAAAAACCCTAAAAGAAAACCTAGGAAAAACTCTTACAGATATTGGCCTATGCAGAGAATTTATGACTACAACCCCAAAAGCAAATGCAACTAAAGCAAAAATAAATAAGTGGGACTTAATTAAACTAAAAAGCTTCTGCATAGCAAAATAAATAATCAACAGAGCAAATAGACAACCTACAAAATGGGAGAAAATATTTGCAAGCTATACATCTGACAAAGGATGAATATCTGGAATCTACAGATAACTCAAACAAATCAGAAAAAAAAAGCAAATAACCTCATTAAAAAGTGAGCAGACACTTTTTTTTTTTAACAGCAGTTTTAGGTTCACAGCAAAGTTGAGAGGACAATACAAACATTTTCCATATACTGTCTGCTCCAACTCATGCATAATCTCCCCTATTATCAACATTGTCCACTAGAGTGAGACATTTTCTACAACTGATGAATTTACACTGACACATCATAATCACTCAAAGTCCATAGGGACTTTTACATTAGGGTTCATTCTTGTACATCTTGTGGATTTGGGCAAATATAATAACAAGTATCCACTATATAGTGTTGTACAGAGTATTTTCATTGCCTTAAGACTCCTCTGTGCTTCACTTACTCATTCTTCCTTCTCTCTTAACACCTGGAAACTACCGATCTATTTACCATCTCCATAATTTTATCTTTTCCAGAATATCCTATAGTTGGAATCATACAGTATGCAGCCTTTTCAGATTAACTTTTCCTTCTTAAAAGGAATGTGACGTTCTCTTTTAAAAAAATAATTGGGTTGCCATCAGTTTTCTTGATAGCCTCTTCTAATTCTTTGGAATTCTAATCAACCTCTTGTGACATTCTGATCCTGTCATTTTTCTTGGTCTTCCATTCTTCCATTGTCAACTGGCAGTGTCCTGCCAGGTCCTCTTTCATCAATAACTCTTGTTAGTAATGTGAACAGTCCCTTAGCAGTTAGGTAGGTGATCTGGTGGGAGACTACTTTAAATAACCATCCTAGTGAGCCACTCCTTAGTGGATATGATCAATGATGACCACTTTTGCTTTCCTGTTTAATTTGTAAATGAAGATGAAAATTAGTTCAGAGAGATGGATGTGGACTCAATGAAATTGGTATAAAAATCTACAAAGAAATAGCTTATCTGTGTTCTAAAAGATAGACGAGGTTTGGATTAGGGAGGAAGAACATTGAATACGGGCATTCCAGGTCTTAGATAATTTATGACCTGAGCCTTTTTCCTTGTCAGCTTTACTTGGTAGTTTGCCATAAAGTGCTTCTCTCAATCAAGCTGTGTCTAAGGCAGGGAGTCTCACTTGGGATTTTGGTTATGACGATAGAGCTAAAATCAGAAGAAACAAGTCTGGGTGGAGTTTCCATCCTTCATTCTTACTCTTGTTTACCCGTCTCTTTCTGAGCACCTGGAGGGTGGCAGATGGGCGCCACTTAATTAACTTACCAGATAGGAACTGAGAGGATAAGCATGGTTTTTATCTGCAATCAGGCAAGTGGCATATGTGGTTCCTTCCACCTACTGATGTCAGCTGTGCTCTACCACTCTGAGCAGGCCCATGGGATCCTGACCTAACATGGAAAATTAATAGTGCAGCCTTGCATTTATCCTGTAGGTTACTTTCCTGGTCAAGTCTGTCCATTAAGATGATACAAATGGTATCTGATTTTCTCACATTTGGACATGGCATTGGATGTGGGAGTCTGAAGGTCTGGGTTAAGTCCAAGTCAATTCGATTTTTTACTAGATTGTGACTCTTAACTTTTCAGAATCTTGGTTTTCCATCTCTAAAATGATTACACTCCGTCCTCCTTCCTAAACAGATCAGACGTGGTTATCTTTAGCAAACTCTGTGCTCCTGTGATTACTTGAAAAATGTCTGTTTTGGTGCTTGGACTATAAGCTCCATGAAGGCAAAAGTTGTCTGTCCTACTGTCTGCTGAATCCGCAGATTGCAGTTGAGTATGTTGCATACAGCAAGGACTCAATTAGCAACTGTTGAATCAATGAACAAATGAAACATGTATCACGTCATATTCCTAAGGAGGCTGAAGACCATATGTTTCAGAGTCACCACAGATAGGTGGAGACATGCATGTTTGATCTCCTCAAAAGTGCAGAGCTGCTGTTGACACAGAAGTCAGAAAGCAGCCCACACTCTGGCTTCACACCATTCTTTGTCATAAGCTGTGTGACCACTACATCTTTGCAACTATAATATACATCCCCATGGATCCCTGGGTATCTTGTGAATATTTCTTTCACTGGGAAGGACTTACTCATCTACCTTTATAAGTTCTCCAGTGCTGCAGTATGCTGCTATGCTTCAGGTTTTTTTGCCAAAAAAAAAAAAAAAAAAAGGTATAATAAGTTCCCTTCATGGATAAATAATGCATTATCTGCCATGAAAGGGAGCACCAAATTATATTAGCTAGGTCTTAAATGGTCTAGATTGGGAGAAAGCACTTATCTGGCCCAGATAATTTGTCTCCCTAAAAAGGTATTGAAGTATATCTTTAGATATAAAGTTGTAGAATATTAACGTTATCTCAAGGTTAACATATATGAACAGGTACCCACGATGAAACAGTGGGACACAGGACTAGGCTTTTCTTCCTACCTATTTGTTTTGAGTAGGTCTGGTTCTTTCCTTAGTCCTCTGTTTGCCCAGCTGATCTATGAAATGGGTGTGTGAGCACCACTCCTTCCCACAGGACTAGGACTTTGACGTCAGCAAGCTTCATTAGTTGCTGTTTGTCTAACCAAAGAGAACATGAGAGAGGTAGAATCTGTCTTAATTATCTGTCTGCCCACATGCCAGGGGCCACTTGCACAACCTTTGGACTGAGATTGATATCAAATGGACCAACCAAGCAAGGAAACATGGAACAACAGAAGCAACAGGCAGAAAGGAAGCCCGAGAGAGAGAGAGAGAGAGAGAGAGAGAGCTGAGCATGCAGAGCTCACATCTGGGTTTCAGAAAGCTGGGTTTAGGCAGACCTGGATACATATCCCAGCTTTACCATTTATCCACGGATGTTCTTTTTCAAGTTGCTTTAATATCTGAGCTCTACTTCCAAGATTTAAACAGGGATGATAATACAAATCTTCCAGGGTTTTTAAAAAAATGACAGACGTATATAAACCATGTGCCACATTTTACCACTCATTAACTGGTAGGAGTTTATGTTTCTGACACTCTGGGAGAGGGAAGGCATCTGATGATGTCTTATTCCATGTCCTATGCTTACATCGACTCTGACTATAGACCCAACTTGCAGAGGGGTTCCCTAGAGCCAGAGACATCACACGTATACTTTTTGCCCCCCTTGAGAGCTCCACACGCCAGCCTCCACTAGGCTTCTGTTCTGTGGAAACCCAAAGAACATATAAAGTTTTCTAGAGTAAGAAGTGAAGCTACAGGAATTTTTGGTAAACCATGCTGGAGTGACCTTGTCCTTGGAGTAGAGACATAAAGAAATTAGCATAGAGCTGTAGTCCAGATAAAAATAGGACTTTCACCAAGACCAAGAATAAAGAACCCAAATACGTAGGGAGAGAGTTAAAAAGTAAGGGAGAAGGAAGGAGAGTTAGCCATTCATTTAGCCAAAGACTCATCCCATATGTTAGCAGGTAACCTTGGGCATGTTATCTAACCTAGGTCTTATTTTCTATAGCTATAAAATGGGGATAATGAATACCTACCTCGAAAGTTTATTATCAAGATTAAATAAGATAACATTGGTGAAACACCTTACAGATTACCCAGTACTTAACAGGTACTCAAAAATATCAGTTGCTTCCTCTTTGTACATATCCATAAATCCTCTTGCTCATATGGTAATGTGCTGGAGCTGGCTCAGAATGGGATTATGTTTAATTGTGTGCGTCTCTGCCCAACTTCATACTTAGAGATACTAAATTGGTAGCTTGGAATTTGCTATGGTGGGAGTACTGACACCATGGGCATTGGCAAATGCTGTAAGTCAAGGCTTCCTCAATACTTCCCCCGAGAAAGATATTTTTAAAACATTAATTGGAGTACCACTAGGTATTGATAAGATAACAACTTTGAGCCTCAGTTCCCTCATCTTCAAATGAGGGAAAATAAAGCAAATTCTATCGATCTCACGATAATTTTGTGTCAACATTAACAAAAACTGGAAAATGACTGACAGTAGTAATGATTAACATTAATGTTGACTGGAGAATGTGCCAATGGTACTTCTTCCCAAAAAGGACTCAAGTCCTAGTTTTTCTAAGTACCCTGGGGAGATAGAAGATCACAGAGGTGAACATTTCAAGTAGAATAAGTTTGGAATACTAACCTTGTAACCAAATACACTCAACAAGCATACATGTATTAGGCCCCATGCTGGATGCCAAGGATATACCAGTAATGAAGGTAGAGTCTCCACCTTCAAGAACCTTACAGTCTATCTTCCATGCTTAATGTCTTTTTAGGCAGCTACTGTAGAGCTGTCTGGAAGCTGCATAATCTATTAGGAATTGGATGTCTGGGAAGGATTTTAATTCTCCATTGCTGATGAAGCTGAGCATGACTGGGTAGGAAATTCTTGGTTGAAATTGTTTATATTTGAGGACTTTGAATATTGGATTCCAGTCCCTTCTAGCTTGTAGTGTTTCTACCAATAGGTCAGATGCTATTCTGATTGGTTTTCCCCAGTAGTAGTCTGATCTTTCTTTCTTGCTGCCTTTAGGTGTTTTTCTTTTGTACCCACTTTGTGTAGGCAATGGGGCCTTACAGACCAAGGGAAGACATGTTAGCAAGTCAGACTAACTATCCTGAGAGATAAGTGTTATGATGGGGTAAGCACAGGTTACTTTACAACTGTGCTGTCTAATATGGTAGCCACTAGCCACATATGGCTATTGAGTATGTGGCAGTGTGTGACTACACCAAATTGGCAAGTGCTGTAAGTGTAAAATACACACCATATTTTTATGACTCAGCATTAAAAATATGTTAATAACTTTATTATATTAATTATCTGTTGAAATATTAATATTTTGAATATAGTAGGTTAAATGAAGCATATTATTAAAATTAATTTCACTGATTTATTTTGAAATGCAGCTACTAAAAAATTTAGAATCACATATGTTGCTTGCATTAAATTTCTTTTGGCCATTTGTGTCTTTTTTTTTTTTTTAAATAGAGACAGGGTCTGGCTCTGTCACTCAGGCTAGAATGCAGTGGCACCATCATAGCTCACCATTCTCCAATTCCTGGACTTAAGTGATTCTCTCACCTCATCTTCCTAAGTAGCTGGGACTACAGACACCCACCACCATGCCCTACTAATTAAAAACATTTTTTTGTAGATATAGAGTCTTGCTATGTTGCTCAGGCTGGTCTCAAACTCCTGGGCTCAAGAGATTCTCCCAAAGTGCTGGGATTATAGGAGTGAGCCACCATGCTCAGCCTATGTATCTTCTTTGGAGAAATGTCTATTCAAATCTTTTGCACATGAAAAAAATGTGTTTTGATCTTTTTGTGTTGAGTTGTAAGTCTTCTTTATTTTTCTGAATACTAGACCCTTATCAGATAAATAATTTGAAGAAATTTTCAAATTTCTGTGGGTTGTCTTTTTATTTTCTTAATAGTGTCTTTTTTGAGATAGCTTTGGCTTGTCATGGTTCTTTTGTTTCTAGATAAATTTTAGAATTAGCTTATCCATTTCTGCAAAATAGATAGTTGGAATTTTGGCAGGTATTGCATTAAGTTTATAGATCAATATGGAGAACATTGCCATCTTCACAGTATTAAGTCTTCTAGCCTATGAACATTTATTTAGCTATTCTTTAATTTCTTTCTGCAATGTTTTGTCGTTTTCAGTGTGTATAAAACTTGATTAATTCTTTTCCTACATTTTTTTTTTAATGTATGGTCAAGCTGGGATGATAGTGATTTTATTAAGACTTGCTTTGACTGTGCATTTCCTGGATTTCTCTTTTCAGCTATCTGCCTCTGCTAGCATCACACCTGCTTTTAGGCTCCACTAATTACTGACTGATGGCTCTATTGTTTTGGATAACACCCTGGATATTAACCTGTTCCATAGTCTGATCAAATTAAATTTGGACACTTTGCAGAGAGAGTTTTTGGGCAAGTTTTTAACATTTTTCTGACTCCCGGAGGGAGAGTTCACCTTAACTGTCTTTTTCCCTGGTTCTTTTTGGTAAACTAGCTGACTATGGTTTAACTTGTTATTCTAATGAAGCTACCAGCTTCCTCTTAATTGCTTACCACCCATATATTTACTGTTTTTGAAAGTGATCTTAGTGCTGGGAAAACTAGTTAACCACGTGCAAGGAGAATGAAACTGGACCCCTACCTATCACAATATACAAAAACTAGGTCAAACTGGATGGAGCACTTGAATGTGAAACCTCAAACTATAAAAATCTTAGAAGAAACCTTAGGTAATACTCTCATAGACATTGGAGTAAGCAATTAATTCATGGCCAAGTCCTCAAAAGCAAATGCAGCAAAATTGACAGGTCGGACTTTACCAAGCTAAAAAAATTTTGTACAGCAAAATAAACCATCAAGAAAGTAAACAGACAATCCACAGAATGGGAAAAAATATTTGCAAGCTATGAATCTGACAAAGGGCTAACATCCAGGATCTACAAAAAACTCAAATGAATTGACAGGAAAAAGCAAATAACCCCATTAGAAAGTAGGCAAAGGATAGGAACAAATTCTTCTCAAAGGAAGACATACAAGCAGCAAACAAACACATGAAAAAATGTTCAGCTTC
This sequence comes from Cephalopachus bancanus, assembly GCA_027257055.1. Classification (NCBI taxonomy): domain Eukaryota; kingdom Metazoa; phylum Chordata; class Mammalia; order Primates; family Tarsiidae; genus Cephalopachus; species Cephalopachus bancanus. The sequence goes on from JAPVLO010000012.1 coordinate 5,926,034, forward strand.
CCTAATCATCAGAAAAATGCAAATCAAAAGTATAATGAGATACCACCTCATACCAGTCAAGATGGCTGTCATTAAATAGTCAAAAAACAACGGGTGTTGATGAGGCTGTGGAGAAAAGAGAATACTTCCACACTATTGATGGGAATGTAAGCTAGTTCAACCTTTGTGGAAAGCAGTGTGGCGATTTCTCACAAAACTAAAAATTGATCTACTATTCGACCCAACAATCCCACTACTAGGAATATACCTTGAGGAACATAAATTGCTCTACCAAAAAGATACCTGTATGCATATGTCTATTGCAGCACTATTCACAATACTACCAAAAGCATGGAACCCATCCAGATACCTATTGAGAGTGGATTGGCCAAAAAAAATGTGATACATAAAACCAATGGAATACTACATAGCTATAAAGAAGAATATAATCATGCTCTTTGCAGCAACATGGATGCAGCTGGAGATCATCGTTCTAAGTGAACTATCACAGAAGCAAAAAAACTGAATACTGCATATTATCACTCATAAGTGGGCACTAAATTGGACATGTGGACACAAAGGTGGGAACAATAGACTCTGGGCACTGTTAAAGGAGGGAAGGAAGGAAAACGAGAGGGAGAGAGGACTAGGGGCACATATCCATCCTGAGTACCATATCCACTACTGGGGGCAGGGGAGCTTGCTAGAAACCCAAACCTTGTCATCACACAATTTACTTATGTAGTAAATCCTCACATGTCCCTCACAACTTGAAAAAAAGAAAGAAAGGAAGGATGGAAGGAAGGAAAGAAGGAAGGAAGGAAGGAAGGAGGACAGAAAGAAAAGAAGGAAGGAAGAGAGAAAGAAAGAAAGTGAACTTAGGCTTGACATTTCCTACACTATTTCAAATAAAGTCAATTTTTTTTTTTTTTTGAGTTGGAGTCTCACTCTGTCACACAGACTGGAGTGCAGTGGCCGCTTCCGGCCACCACAGCCTTGACCTGTTGGGCTCTGGCAATCCTTCCGCCTCAGCCTTCTGAGTAGCTGGAACTACAGGCGCAAGCTACCACACCCGACTCATTTTGATTTATTGTAGAGACGAGATCTCGCCAAGTTGCCCAGGTGGGTCTCGAACCCGCGGGCTCAGGCAATCCACTCACCTCAGCCTCCCCAAGGCGCAGGATTACAGGCTGAGCCACCGAGCCCGGTTAAAGTCAATTTTTTTAAGGAAGAGCTTTGGAACTTTTTAGAAAGTGAGCACCTCTCCCTCTACTCTGAACAAAAAATTTCTGAGCCCCCACTATGGAGCTGGAGAAGAAAACAAGTACCCTTTTCTTGGAGTGACATCACTGCCTAATAAGCAGGGACTGGGAGGGGTGATAGGCTGTGGTCTTCTCAGCTTGTCTCCCACAGTCTGGACTTTCGACTCCATAAGTAAGCTGGGATAAGGGTGGTCAGGACCACATTGTTTGTACCCTGCCACATCTAGGGCCACCTCTATCCCCCTAAAAGTGTGAGATTGGTGGAGGAAGGGAGCCCCTATCTTTTGGCTGCACTTGACAAGAGTTTAGCCTGAGCAATTTGGAGCTAGAGGGCATGAGAAATGCTGGTGGTCTGTCTCTCTTGGGGAGATATCATATTACTTGCTTGGAAGCTGGGAGCTAAAAGGAGAGAGCGCTTGTTTTCTTGGCCACCCACCCAGATTGGAGCCTCAGGAATTGCACTGAAATATGGACGAGAGAGGGAAAAAGTGGTGGAAACTCAAGTGCCAGACTCTTGTTGCTCTTCCTGAGATTAAGTAAATATTCTTGAATAAATGTTTCTTCATTTGTGTAGGCCCTTAGAAAAATTTTCAGAGACTTTAAATTGTTGTTGTTATGTCATTTTCACCAATTATAGTTGTTTCTAAGGGATGGGTCCTTAGAACTCCTCAAGTTGGCATTCTGGAAGTGGAAAGAATAGTGATTTTTTTTAAAAGACAAAAGTCTAAAACCATTTTGTTGACTTTTGGTTGTATTAAAGTAAAGTAAATTTGTTTAGCAATCAGTGACATTAAAGAAGTGAACTAGTGAACACCAGGTGGCAGATTGACAAACAATATTTACAAAGTATATTGTTAGTAAAATATTGTATATTGCTATATTGCTAATGGATACACATCAAGAATGCATAGGAATCTCTGTAAATCTGCAAGAAAATGATGAGCAAACTAACAGAAAAAATGGACAATAGATGTGAATAGGCAATTCACAGAAGGTGGAAGACTTTATACCTAATAAATGTATAAAGCGAGTCTCCTTTTTGTTAGTAGTCATTTAAAACACATTTAAAATAAGATTCCACTTTTCTCTTAACAGTAAGCAAAAAATAAATAAATAAAAAATAAGGCACATTCTATCAAATGCTGATGAAAAACCGGGAAGCATAAAGCCTCAGGCCCTGTTGGTGAGTGCTTTTTTTTTTTTTTTTTGAATTGGAGTCTCTCTCTGTGGCCCAGGCTGGAATGCAGTGGCACGTTCACGGCCACGGCAGCCTCGACCTGCTGCACTCAGGCAATCCTTCCACTTCAAGCCTTCCAAATAGCTGGAACTATAGGTATGCACCACCACGTCCAGCTAATTTTTTGATTTATTTGTAGAGGTGAGGTCTCACCAAGTTACCCAGGATGGTCTCGAACCCACAGGCTCAGGCAATCCTCTCACCTTAGCCTCCCAAAGTGCTGGGATTATAGGTATGAGCCACCGGGCCCAGCCTGAGCATATAAACTTTTGGAGAGCAATTTGGCTTTTGGTGAAATTAAGTATGTATTTAACTTGTAACTCAGGAAATCCCATGCTTGGGGAAATATCTTCAAAATTCTTTCACATAGAAACAACTGGAAAGTGATGCACAGCAGCATTGCTACTATTTGTTACTAACATTGTCACTGATGTTAGTCAGAGGAAAGATTTAGAGTCAACCGAAATGTTCATCAATAGGCCATGGATGAACGTAATGTGGTACATGCAAGCTATCAAATACAGTGTGTCAATCAAAAAGAAGGATCAAGATCTACATATATCAATAAGGGTATTTCACAAATGTAACATGGAATAGATAAGGCAAAAAAGAAAAGTGAAATGTCTAACAATGCAATTTAGGTAAAACATCAAATAATACTTTATGTTGTTTACTGTTACCCAGATTTGTAAATAAAGCATTGTTACTCATATTAGTTAGAGGAAATGGACAGATGAAATGATGTTGAGTACCTACCCTAATTTTCCATGGGCATCCATGGATATCATCCCACAGGCAATGGCATATATGCATTAAATATGTGAGCTTGGGTGTGGATGGTGAGGGAGGAGACGCAAATGGCATTGGGTATGGAAGGTGAAGTTGACAAAAAATGCATAAAATTAAATTGACAAGAGACTATGCAGATAGTCTGTCAATAATGTGCCACAAACGATGAAGTATGATTCATCCTACCAGTCCTATTCAGTATGTGAGAGCCTCCCAGTATAAAGGATGATGATAAAATGAGCAATGTGTATACAAGTGACTGCAGTGCATCCAGCCATTACTAGTTCTCCTTTCCTTTCTGATGATCTCACAGGGGTAGCCCCAGAGTGAGGGAGATAAACATTCACAACAGACATTGAAAATTCCCATGAAAATTATCATTTGAATTACTTTTGTAAAAACAAGGCATGGATTACTGTTAAAACAATGACTATTTATTTGTTTAAACTGGTCATTGACTCAGTCAGGTAGAGACAAACTGCGAGGGTTAAGAGTTTAAAAAGAAAGCATTTCAACAAGGCAAACTGTCAAGGCTTTTGTGAATTATACAAAGCAAATGAAAATAAAAAAATCTTGGACAAAAATCTGTAAGTTCTGAAATATGTTCCAAATGGTGCCATCTGCTCATAAAATCATAGAGAGGTTGTTGGAACTTTCTGGCACTGGGTTGGATTGTCTCCACAAAACTGCTGAGGTAAAATCCTGCAGAGCCAGATCATGGGGAGAATTTCCAAGGGAAGAAGGCAACGTGTATGTGTTCACTCTCCTTGCCTTCTCTATTTCTGTACACCAATCCCCCAAAGTAAAGAAAATGAGGACTTACCCTCATAAAGCACCACTTTTTAAAATTTTATTTTATTTTATTTTTTGAGTTGGAGTCTCACTCCGTTGCCCAGGATGGAGTGCGGTGGCACGCTCATGGCCACTGCAGCATCGACCTGCTGGGCTCAAGTGATCCTTCTGCCTCAGCCTTCCAAGTAGCTGGAACTATAGGCATGCGCTACCATGCCCAGCTAATTTTTTATTTATTGTAGAAACAAGGTCTCATCAAATTGCCCAGGCTGTTCCCGAACCCCTGGGCTCAGGCAATCCTCTTACCACGGTAATTATTTTATTTTATTTTTATTTTAAAGATGTAGGGAACAATTCAGGGTTAGGTATATAAATGTTCATTATGCAGGTACCCTTGCTGATGAGGTGTGCGCCCCCTCCACTCTGGTAGATTCCTACTACTGCCAGCCCTCCCCCACCCCTGCACAGTTTCCAAGCTACTGCCAATCCTTTTCTTATAGTGTTACGATAATTGTTCAAGATCCACTTATGAGTGAGAACATGTGGTACTCAGTTCTTTGTTTCTGTGATAGATGACTCAGTATTATAGACTAAGTCCATCCAAGTTGCTGTGAAGTTCATGATTTTGTCCTTCTTTATGGCTGTATAATATTCCATTGTGAATATGTACCACATTTTAAAAATCCAGTCTTTTTTTGATGGGTAGCACGGTTGGTTCCATGTTTTTGCTATTGTGAACAATACTGCAATAAACATACATGTGCAGGTATTTTTTTCATAGAGTGATTTGAATTCCTCTGGTTATATTCCCAGTAGGAGGATTGCAGGATTGCATCAAAGGTCGATTTTTAGGAATTGCCAAACTGTTTTCTGCAGAAATTGTATTAGTTTATACTGCCACCAATAGTGTAGAAGTATTCCCTTTTCCCTGCATCCTTTCCAGCATCTGTTGTTTCTTGAGTTATTGATGATGGCCATCCTAACTGGAGTTAGGCGGTATCTTAGTGTGGTTTTCATTTGCATTTCTTTGATGACTAGTGAGGCTGAGCATTTTTTCATGTATCTGTTGACTGCTCTAATGTCTTCTTTTGACAGGTATCTATTCATAGTTTTTTCCCATTTTGTAATGGGGCTGTTTGCTTTTTCTTTTCGGCAAGATAAAGCACCACTTTGAGCCATACTTCCTTCTCCTGAACTGAAACTTGGAACACCCCCACTTTATTATCACTACTTCTCCAATTCATGACCATTCTTTACATCTCATCTCAAGTACGAGAGAGTGGGATGAGCAAGGGATTGGATATAGACAAACTTGGGTACAAATCTAGAGGAGGAAAACAATATCTGACTTTTGAGTTGTTGCAAGAATTAAAAAAAAATAGAGCAAGTACTCAGTAAATATTTACACATTACTTCATCTACATTTTCCTTGACTATCCTTGATCTCATCAATTTTTCCTTTCTTGAAACTTCCCCAATATTTGTAGCTGGAACTCAGTAACTTACTATCTTGATAGTAGACTCATTTCATGATGTCTTATCTTACCAGGAAGAGTTTGATGCCAGCTTTCTTTTTCTTCTTCTGACCTTACCCTGACTTTTCTCCCATTTCCTCCCTCCAGTGATTAACAAATTCTTGTAGACTAGAGGGCTCCCACCCTTCCTAGAGGCCTCCAGAGAAACATCTTCGTCAAGTACAAAATGTCTAGACATTGTGTAGGAAATGTTTATTACCAGAAAAAGAAGCAAAATGTTACTGTTGGACCATCTGACTGTGGAGAATGGTGCCAAGTATTTCTGTGTCTCACAGAGTCACCTCTTAGTCCTCACAGAGCGCTTACCTCAGCTAGGCAATTGGAAGCTTTTTCCAATATGGTTTTTCTTTTCTCCTCCCTAAATGGAGCCTGCCAACATTTTCTTCCTCTTTTTCCTTCCTAGGCCACCTGAAGGAGAATGTTCTGGGCCTCTGGGCCCCGGGAGAATCACTAGTTGTGATTCCTTCTAGAAGTGACTCCAGGTCTTTCCTGGGTATAACTGGAAAAGGTTGAAGTCCTTCAAAGTCTTCTGAGGAAGTACTTCAGAGCCATAAACCTTTCTTTTGTCAGTTGAGAATCCTTCTCAAAGAATAACTTCATTGCCTCACTCTTTCAATAAAACCTCTGTTTCTATATTGCCATATAACAGAAATGTCTCCCTTTTATTGATTACTTATATTTAAGCCTATGAGGTCTGCACTATCGTTACCCTTATTTTATAAATGAAGAAACTGAGATGCAGAGAGTTTGAATAACATGGACTAGGTCTGTTTTTATTGCCTAATCAAAAACTGCACTGCTACCACCTTGTCACTATATAAGATGAGAGGAAAATAAAATCCCACTTTGCCTCAAAGTCTTAATGTGTGGCAGTATTTCTCCTAGAAGTCCTTCACATTTCCCAGTGAGTAAGTGGGCAACATAGAAGTCTCACTCTCCATCTAATCCCCTAAGAAAATTTATTATTGTTTATTTTATTTTATTTTATTTGAGTTGGAGTCTCACTGTTGCCCAGGCTGGAGTACAGTGGCATGCTCACCACAGCCTTAACCCCTCACGCTCAAATGATCCTCTTACACCTGGGACTACAGGTGCATGCCACCATGCCTGGCACTTTATCTCATTTTGTTTTATTTTATTATTTTTTTATTTTGTGATATGAAGTCTTGCTATGTTGTCCAGGCTGGTCTTGAACTCCTGGACTCAAGCAATCCTCTCACCTCAGCCTTCCAAAGTGCTGAGATTATAGGTGTGAGCCACTATGCCTGACTCCAATCCCCTAAGAAGATTTGATGGGGTTAGGGTTCAGCCAGCAAGAACACTTCCCTAGGCCTCTTCGGACTTTACATGGTCAGTGGGGAGCCCAGGATGCTTGGTGGGAAGATGAGTGTTCCCAAAGGGTACTTCTCTGGAAGCTTTGTTACCAAGTGGTCTGGTTATTACCAAGCTAAGAAGGAAGGATCACATAACAAAAGCTATTAAGAGAAGCTCACCTTGTCAAAAAGGACAGAGGGAGATGTACTATGAATCCAACCTGTGAACATTCATTTCTAGGGACCAAATCTAAAAGATTACTCATTAGAACAGCAGTCTGACTGTACATTGCCAACATGCTGTGAATAGATAAGGGTGAAGGGAGCCCTGCATTTCTCTTAGAACACCCCAGTAACGGTGGCAGCAAAGTAAGTAAATCAGTCTGAAAGTCCTCATCAGAAAAGGGGGCTTTAGGTGAAACAAAATTGTACAAAATGTTTTTATCCCCAGAAGGACTTCACTCATTTTTCTGCATGCCTTTAAAGAGAGTCCCCAGCAAGAGGGAAATCAGATTCTTTGTTTCACCCTTTACAAGTATAGTGGTGAACCCCCTTCTCCTTATTCTGATGCCACAAAGGAAGATGACCAGTCTATTTTTCCGGTGATAAATCTAAAGTTCATATTTTTTTTCTCCAGATAGTAAGTCAGCACTCACTGTTGGAAAGGATTCTCTTTTTCTAGTTCATTTGAACTCATAGTTTCATCTAGACTATAATAATATGCTAGACAACAAAAATAGTCAGTTTCAATTTACTGCTCCCAGTCAGAAAAAAAGATGACTTAACTGGCTAAGGTGGTGTTGATAGTGAAATGTAATATCAAATTCTTAGGTCACTATGGGCGATTTCTTGGATATATAACTAGCTTGTTTCCTCCAAGATTCACTGGGAAAAGAGATGCATCCTATTATTCCAGATGCAGGAAGCTGAGACCCCTGCTTGATGGAGATGTGAGAGTGCCTTTTCAGCTACCATTCCACCATGGTCCCCAGGAAACCGATCACTCAGTCATCTCCAGGATGTCCAAACAGCCAAGGCTCTTAGGCCAAAGAACTCTGTCCCTTTTAATGTAATGCAAATTTCTACAAAGAGCTTATAGTTTTCAAAGGAAATTAATTATATTCTGGCTATTATGTAGAGGCCATTGTTCTGCCCATTTAAATCAATCCAGTTACATTTCAGTTTATACTGTTAATATTCTCTGTGGCTACTATGACCAATGCACCATGGCAAACCCTTAAGAATAGCCATTCTCACAGATAGAGGAACATGAGAGACCTGGGGAGCTTTGTTTTTTCTTTTTAACAGCTTTGTTGAGGTTTAATTTACATATCATAAAATTTATCCATTTTAAGTGTACAATTCAACAATTTCTTAGTAAATTTACAGAACTGTATATTGTCACAATCCAATTCTAGAACATTTCCATCACTCTAGGAGCTTTAAACAAATTCTAATGTCCAGGCCTTACCCCAGAACAATTTAGACTTTTTGAGGGTGAGTTAGGCAGTTTCTCAAGCGGTTATGAAGGGCAGTGTGTATTGAGAAGGACTGCTATAGAGGATAAAACATGAGTGTTCCTAGCTCCTGTCCTTAGAGAATTTGTCATTTACAAGCAAGGTTTCTCAACCTCAGCACTATTCACATTTGAAACTGGATAATTCTCTGTGAAGGGCTGTCATCCTGTGCATTGTAAGATGTTTAGAAACATCCTTTGTCTCTATCCACTAGATGCCAGCAACAGCATAACTCCACACCATTATACATAGAACAACTAGTTATGGAGTGTGGGCCACGGAGCTACAGAAAACTAAGGCATGGTCACGGCCTGATGGGGATCACAATCATGTGCCGAAATAATTAATTCTAATAGTAGGAAGGTATAAAAAGCACTCTGTCTTAGAGAACAGGGAGTACTAAATTCTGCCAGAGGGAGCAGAGAATTAGAAAAGGCATTTGGGCAGAGATTGGAAGAATAAACCCAAGAGACACACTAGAAGAAGAAGAGCCTATTTTTAATTCTTCAGATGGGTGAGTGCACAGGTGAGTGCAAAATCAAACCAGCATTTTAAGATGAATTATAGGAAGGAAAATTGACTGAAGAGAAATAAATGTTCAGTCAGGAAGCTATTTTGGTAGCTATTTTGGTAGTTTGAGAATAAGATGGAGGAGACACTGGGATCCTAAATTAGGGTCGTGAGAGTGGAGAAGATAGGGAGAGATGAAGAATATCGTGTGTAGCGAATATGCAGTTATTAAGTCCTTCTATATGTTCTGTGCCGGCCAGGGTAATTCATCAAGGGAAAGGGCATGAGGGTGTAAGTTCGGATCTTTGTGCTTTACTTCCTGATCCAATGAATTGACTTCCTGTGTGTGAAAATTTCCCTTCCTTCTCCCACACACATACAATTTCTTCTTTTAAAGGTCTAACTAGGCAAAGTGGCTCATGTCTGTACTAACAGATGTGAGTTAACGCAGAAGGATTGCTTGAAGCCAGGAGTTTGAGATCAGCCTAGCAATATAGTGAGACCTTGTCTCTACAAGAAATTAAAAAATTACCCAGCTGTGGTGGCACACATCTGTAGTGCCAGCTACTTGGGAGGCTAAGGCAGGAGGATCACTTGAGCCCAGGAGTTCAAGGTTGTAGTGAGCTATGATTGCACTCATAGAGTGAGACACTATATTAAATGAATTTTAAAATAAAAGTTATTTTAAAGTTAGAAAATTGCCGTTTGGTAATTGCAAATACTTTTAGGAGAGTGACTGATGTCTGGGAGGTGATGAATGAGAGGTCAAGACACGTTTTCCCAAATTCTTAATTTTGCTCAAGCCTCTGCTGACAGCTTGTGAGTGCAAATTCTAACTGTGAGTAACTCTTATCATTATAAGTACACTATTTTTATTTTTGTATTGGCATTAAGTAATCAAGACTCAGTTTTGAAAATAAGTATAAGTATTTACATTTTTCCCTTTCTTCTTTTTCTCCCTGTTTTTTTTTTTCTTCTTCCCAATAATTTTGTTCAGAGGCTTCTGTGAATTAGACAACAGCTGGGTCTTTCCTGGTTTCAAATTTCTAGATGTGATTGTCTTGAACTTCTGTTCTATGCCCTATGGGAATTCAGTGCCCACCCTAAAATGATCATATTCCCAGGAGGCTTACAGTGTATTCTGATCCAGATTTCTGCTTTTCTGATTTTATAGGTTGATGGATCATCTGGCAAAAATCTCTGTGCCATTTCTTCTTCCTGCTATATGGTGAGTTGAGTTGCTTTCACTCCAAGCATGTGATGTCGGGTTCATTAAAGACTGAGGGAGTTTGAGGAGGGTTTACATTGCAGGAAGACAAATATCTTCAAATCTCAAAAGTTATCCAGCCTTACCACTAATGGCAACTTTCCACTGTCACATCCCCTCACCCAGAACAGACCCCAAGTTATGCCACCTTCTTCCCCTCCTCCTCATGTCTCTTCTTCTCCCTTAAATTCTCCTTTTTGTTTTCTGGGAATGTATCTAGTTTCCATCAACCTATGCTTTCAGATCCATTGGATATTAAAAATGATCCAAGTGCTCAACAGAAGAGTAGAGGCTCTTTATTTAACAGAATCCATCCTCTTAGATGGAAATTTTTGGTTGTAAATACCTCTTTTCCTTCCCTCCCCACCCATCATTCCCTCTCTATATTATTTCATGATATCTTCTCTTTAGGAGATTTTACTCTCTTGAGAATAATGCCTAATAAAGATATGTACAAAGTGCTGAAAGGATACCAGGATAAGAGAGACTTACACTCAAAGGGACTTGTGGGGGCCATGGGAAATTTCTTTCAGCCGTCTGTTTATCCATCCATCCATCCATCCATCCATCCATCCATCCATCCATCCATCCATTCATGGACAAAGAGTCACTTCTTGACCAAACTTTACTCAGGCTCCCATGAACTCTTTCCTAAACTAGGTCAACCTTTGAGCCTTGGTGTTCATTTCTCTGCATTTTCCAATTTTGGTAATAATCCTGCTAAATCATTTTAACCAGAACTTTCCACCCTCAATGTCTGATCAGCCTCGACATCTAATCAGGCTCCTCCACCACTCTCCAAGTGATGTCTAATCATCTGGCCTGCCCTCAGCAAGAATCTGTCAGGTCAGTTTAGCCAGAATTCTCTCTTATTTGTGATGTTTTCTCTTAGTAATTTTCCATCCATTGACCTGCATTCTGCTCCTTGGTTATAAATTCTTACTTTACCTTCCTATATTTGGATGAGAGCCTGTTTTCTTAGTCCCACAGCAAGACCCGTTGTAGTGGTCCTCTCATATACTTATTATAATCATGCCATCTGCACAGTTTGCCTTACTGTTGTCTAACTAGTGTTAGAATGAATATTTTTTTTCTTTAACACCATCCATCCATTCCAGCTAACAAACACTGACTGGGAACTGGCTTAGTACCAAACATTGCTCTAGACATTGGGCATGTAGCCATGAACAAGACAGTTAGGACCCTACCCTTTCAGAGTTTATATTCTTGTTGGGGGGCTGTAACTCTTCATGAGTTAAAGAAAGAGTAGGAGTCCACTGGGCAGATAAGGGCATCAAGATTTTTCCAGCAGTGAGAAGAAGACACACGAAGGTAACAAGGCAAGAAACAGCATGCATATAATTAAACTACAAGGAAATTTGATATAATTGGCTCATGCAATTTGGAGCAGGAAGGCAAGGATGAGGGAATGAGGCAATGCTAGGAATCATGCAACTGGGAGTTTGGGTGTTATCCTGTGGCGAGGGGAAGGTCTGATCATCTATGTAATGTCTCTGTCCCACTGCTGTGCCCTCTCCTTCTCCTATTCCAGTCAGCATGTGTGCTTGACATGTCCACCACTGAGTCAGTGGAAATGAGCATTCATTTATCTGAGCAGATGTGTCCACATCATTTGGAGGAAAGCCACCAGACCCACTGCATACACTCAAATAACGTGAATAGGACTAGTTTGAAAGTCGTGAACCTCACTCCCTCTTAATTCAACCCCGTCTGTTTCAGCTCAGTCTATTTTTCAGCTTGTTTTCTTAACTAATTCCTAGTTTCCTATCTCTTCATTCCTTTTCCCACCGTATACGCACGTACTCACACATACACTGCCTATGGTATAGTCGCTCTCATGTTGTCATGTTTCTTGTTATGGCAAGTTACAGAATTTACTAGATTTCCAAACTGGATTTCCGTATGGAAAATTTCAGAACCTCTCTCTCTTGGTGTGGAGAAAGTTGCTGTAATATGAAACATGATCTAATCCTAACCTTCACATCTTAGATCCATGGCATTCTAAAGGCAAGATTTGGACACAACTTTAGAGACTTTCTTGTGAAATCCAACACCTTCTTAGAAAAAAAACTTAGTCTCAGAGAAATTTATCTAAATTTAACAAGGCTCTAGAGTTGGAAGACAAAGAGGCACATTCTGGTTCCCTTACTCAACGGAGGAATGTGTGTGTGTGTGTGAGGGTATGTAGGAACGTGTGTGTGTGTGTGAGGGGGGTGTAAGGGGGGAGGCTTACACAGGAAAGTGAAAAACATGGGCCACAATCCCAGCAGCCATACGTCCAGGCTTCCTGGATGCTGGGACACTCTTCTGCAGGAGTTGAAGCAGCAGAGTTCAGGTCATTGGCCATAGCCCTGCTATAGGGAACAATTTCTTCCTACTCAAAGGTTATGCCTTATGATGATGATGCTCCTCAGCCTCTGCTTCTACTGGTCCTGTTACTTCTGCTTCCTTGATTTTTTTTTTTTTTTTTTTTTTTTTGCAGAAAGGCTCATCTGTCTTTATGACTTCTGCTGATTCTTGACCTTTTTTTTTTTTTTGAGTCGGAGTCTCACTCTGTCACCCAGGCTGGAGTGCAGTGGCACACTCACCGCCACTGCAGTCTCGACCTGCTGGACTCAGATGATCCTTCCACCTCAGCCTTCCAAGTAGCCAGAACCTCAGGCATATGCCTGCACACCTGGCTAATTTTTTGATTTATTGTAGAGACAAGGTCTTACCAAGTTGCCCAGGCTGATCTTGAATCTATGGGTTCAGGCAATCCTTTTGCCTCCACCTCCCAAAGTGCTGGAATTACAGGCATGAGCCACTGTGCCCAGCTTCTTGGCCTGTCTTGATGATGATTTCTGCTTACATGTTCTCTCTGTGGTTCATTTAGCTGTTGTTAGCTCTCTCTCCTCCTGTCCGGCCTTCATACCCCCTTAGAGGGACTGATTGGTTCACTTAGTTTCATAGTTATTTCTTTTGGACAAAATTCTTGTCCCGAACCTTCATGAATGTTGCCACCTGGCTTTTGGATCAGCTGTCTTGGGCTTATCACCCGTGATTAGGGTGATGGTAGCCTGCTTTCATTGAAAGGGACTATGAAGGAGGCAGGTACTAACCTCTTCTCCAAGGAGACTCTTTCATCACTCTTAGTGACTCAGGTGGAGTTTAAATATGGGCATTCATACTACTAGTTCATTAAGCCTCCAGGGTTCTCAGTGGTTCTGTGTGTCTCTGTGTGTTAACGCCTCATGCCCTATGTAGCATCCCATTGTTTCTCCCCTACCATGGAGCAAGGTCCTCTTTCAGACCTCAGTATTATTGAATAGGATCTGTTTAACTAATAAGAATTAAGATTGGCTTTACTCTAGTTCCTTGGGTGCTTACATTTTTAATGATACCTTAAGCAGGACAAATTATTTTCAAATGTGACTTTTTGGATTGTGCTAGAAGGAAAGAAAGATTTGAGAGGAAGAAGGTTTCCCAGGACTACTTTAATTATCATACAAACAACTATTTATTCTATATGTCAATCAATACAGCTATCAATTTCTTTGAAACATGCTATCACCTCTGTCACCCCCGCCTTTATTTCTTGGTGATGATTGAGATGTTAATAAGATTTTAGGGCACCACACAGAATAAGGATGTTGAGATTGGCACAAATAAGTACATTTTATTCTGTAAAAAAGGCTCAGAAGACACAAAGTAGAGGAGAGGAAGTGCCTTTATAAGGGGAAAAGTTCTAACTTAAGAATTCTCCAACTTTCCATTACCCATCGCACCATCCTGCAAGGCAGAGCTAAATTGTCTTTCACATATCTAGAGTTAGTTCTTCTATATTCCTTGACAGTTATTCTCTAATCAATAAGTATTACCCTAGAGGATACTATGGACTAGATGACACTCAAGAAACGCTGGTTGTTATCCTATATTGAGTAAGGAGCAGCTGCAGAGGTCTCCACTGTAAATATGCAGATTTTTTACATTCATTTTGCATGTGTCTTAAATAAAATTGAAAATATTTGTGTGCATGTATATATGTATTAGTATTCTCCTTATCTTAAATTCATGTTGTATTGCAAAGACTTTTATATGTAAAAAGACTGAATTCTCAAAAGATATTATTCTAATAACTATATAATATCCCATCACTTCAGTGCAGAGTATCATTTAATTATTCTCCTTCGGCTAATGTTTAGGTTGTTTCAACATATCCAACACTGAAATGATGTTACAAGTATCCATCTACATAAATCTTTATTTGCATTGATTGTTATTCCTTAGACTAGATTCCCAGATCTGGAAGTACCAAAGAGAATGAAAGTTTTTAAAGTAAAAAAAAAAAAAATGATCTTTGATGCTAGTTGTCAAGAAGCTGCAGTGGCAGAACAGCAGCAATGGCAGGACTCCCTTACAAGTATGCAGAAAAATGCAGATGTCAACACTTTGATTTTCTCCATCATGGAATGGAGCCCGCGCTGAGAGGTGACTTCTGCTTAATTCCCCACCTTTTTGATGAAGAAATATGTAACTGGAGATTGGAGGACAAATCAGTCCTTTAGTATCCTTTCTTCCTCCCTTAGTTTCCTTGACCACCTCTCACTGTCCACTTAAATTGTACTCTCCTTTTATGGCCGGCAACATCCACATAATCTGGCCCTTGCCTGAAGTTTCAGCCATGTTGTGACATCCTCCTCTCACCCTACAGCCACAAGTCTTCTTTCAGTTCCTTAAATGTGCCAGGCTCTCTAAATGGTCTTGGTTCAGCTTTTTCTCTCTGTCTGGGATATTTCCCCCATACTCTTTATATTATCTAGCTCTTTCTTTTCCTTTAGGGTTCAGTTTTAAGCACACCTCCTTAGAGTTCTTGCCTGACCATGTCACTCAAAATTTTGCTACTTGTAGAATTTACCAAATTATGTAATTATTTTACTTATTTCTGATTACTTGTTTTTTCCTTTGCTTTCCATCCATGGTGGTAGAACTGGCTCTTGGGGATACCATGTAATCCGATGCAGTGACTTTGCATATACTAGTAGGCAGTCAATAATCGTTTATCATTACATTTCTGGTGAATTTTGTCAGTTGTGGCACTGAGACTAAGTGTCCTGTAATATGATGTTGACTCTAAAGCCAGATTTTGAAGGGAGGGGTTTGTCCTACAGGCCCAAGTTTGAGGTTGATCTGTAGTACCTGGTGTGGTAGCCAAATGATGTCCCCCAAAAGATGTTCACGTCCTAATCCCTGGTACCTGTGCATATCTCAGAAAGAAATACTGATGTTTGCTTGACCAAACAGCCAGTCAACAAACCCACCTTAAGACGGGTTGCTGTGATCTTGGTTGAAACGCTACAACTCCGATTTTTAAGTGCCTAGAACAGCAGAAATCTGAACCACAGCCATCATAGCATCATCTGAAGCCCAAATAAAACCAGGACAAGACCAGATGCTGAACTCAACCCTAGGTGTAAACTGAAGCTTACCTCAAGATGTGCTGCTTGTGGGAGTCAGGTGTTAGAAAGTGGCTTAGTGTCATTGAAATGACATGGACTATGGCATCAACCTTTGGGTTAAATCTGGTATTAACCATTTACTAACTATCTCAGTAGCCTTGAGCATGTCATCTAACCTCACTGATACAGTTTTCTTATCTGTAAAATGTCAGAAATAACACCTACCATGCAGGATAGTTGTGGAAATTAGAACTTTCACTTTGCAAAATGGTGATTATTATTGTTATTGAGGTCTCTTTCTAAGAACTGTTGCCAGAATCAGTGATCAGGGACTAAAGTTCTGTCTTAGATTAGTTCATTTTCTCCCCTGCCCCAAATCCCCCAAAGAGAAGATATTAAAAAGGGAAATACTAAGGAATCATGTCCATCACTCTGTCCCTTCCCTTATACCCAGTCTCAAACCCTATGTCGAACAATCTGGCAAATTATAAAATGGGAAATGTGTGTACTTCTCTACCTGGTGGAAAGCCTATGAAACATCTGTGCAAAAAGTTAACTTTCAGTTTCATTTTCTTCATCTCTGAAATAAGAGTAGTAATGGTACCTTCCACCCAAGGTTATTGTAAATATAGAAATTTGACAATGCATGTAAAAACACTTACCAGGGAGCTTCGTATAAGGTAAGTGCTCAATACATGTTAGCTGTTGCTGTGGGGGTGGTAGTAGCAATGATCTTTAAGAGGCTGATCAGAACGAGGATGATGATGGTGATTCAATGAGAACAGCTTCCTGTTTAAACTTGGAGGATAACCCGGCAAGTAACAGGTCTCACACAGCCTTAAGGCATTTCTCTCTCTCTCTGTCTCCACCCCCCACCCCCAAATTTATTCTCTTACCATTCTGGCAGTCAGAAATTTGAAATCTGTCTTACTGGATTAAAATCAAGATGTTGGCCAAGCTGGATCCTCCTGTAGGTTCTAGGGGAGAATTCGTTTCCTTCCTTTTTTCAGCCTCTAGAAGCCGCCTACATTCCTGGCTTTGTAGCTGTTTTCCATCTTCAAAGTGCATCACTCTAATCTCTGCTTCCTTCATCATATTGCTTTCTTCTTTGACCTTCTTTCCTCTTTCTTATATGTACCTTTGTAATTACTTTATGGCCTACCACATAACCCCAGATAATCTCCCTATCTCAAGAGCCTTAATTTAGTTACATCTGCAAAGCCTCTTTGGCCATATTAGGTAACATCCACAGGTTCTGGTGATTAGGACGTGAATGTTCGCGGGGAGATTATTCAGCCTGCATCAGCCAACTGTGGTCTGCCCTGATGTCTACACTTCTTCAGGTATATTTGAAAACCCATCTCAGTGAGGCCTTAAGTCCATACACCCTTAACTCCCTTGTCTCTTTTCCCATCTGTTGTAAGCTTCATCTCTGAGTAATTCAACCCTCCACCTACTATATGCCTATATCTAAGCAGCTCAATTAATCTGGAGAAAAACACAATCTTGCCAGTGGTTTCAAGCAGATCCTCAGGGCTAAGACAGAGCTTTACACAGGCCAGGTAATAGACTAGGGGAGCTAGAATGATTCATGTTTGAGATAATTAATAAAGTCAAAGGAAGAAGGACAGGAAGGGTTAAGCGGGGGTAGGATAATCACTCTGGATTTAGAAAATGAATTATGAGGAACATTTCCTCTGATTGTGAAGAGTTTTTGTGTGAAGGCTTTTTGGTGATGAAATTCTATGACAAAGTAAAGTTTGTGCAGCCAACTCAAAAAAAGGAATCCTCCCAAAGTTTGCCAAGAAGCTTGAGGGAAAAGGTCTTGTAAGCACAAGGCTGAACTTCTTATGGGGGAGACAGAAAATGATAAGATAAACACATAAAGAGAAAATATAATGCCAGGTAGAGAAAAATGTTGACAAAATTAAAATGGAAAAGAGGATGGAGAATGACAAGGATTGCTCTGTTAGGAGGGCTTCTTGGAAGAGGGAGCTGTGAAGTGAAGGGGAAAAGAGATTGGCAGGCAGAGACCAGCAAATGCAAAATCCCCCAGGCAGGATTTGCTTGGCAAGTCTGAGGAACAGTGTGAAAGCCCATGAGGTTGGAGCAGAGAGAGCGTGGAAGAGAGTGAGAGATGGAGTTGGAGGAGTTTCCAGAGGTTATATCATGGAGGACGTTATGTCTTTGGCTGCTCCTCTGATGGGGGGAGAGATGCCTTTCTCTCCCCTCAACTAGAAAAACATGTTGCATTCAGCAAGAGCCTGCTCATGTGTCATGTCTACTGAAAAACCCTCTTGGATATCCTAGATGCATAACTGAGGCTTCACATATTCTCCAATGGCTCTGGGAGTAGATGATGAAAAGCCACGTGTTTTCCCTACTCTCACAAACTCCATGTAAAATACTTCACCTCTGGTCATCAAAATGTGTGGGCTGGGGGAATTTCTCCTCACACGTTAAGCAAACAATTCTTCAGTGAACACCAAATGGGAGTTTCAAAGTTAAATTCAATGCTGACACTATCTGCCAAGATTAGAGTCAGATCCCACAGTTTAAGAGCCCAGTCCCACAAGACTGTCCCTCAACTTTAGATGCCTATCACGAGCAGTAGGTTGTCATCTAGTCATACAACAAACTTGCTGTAATTCAGAGTTCCTCTTCCTTGAGTTTGATTAGCTTGCTAGAAAAGCTCAGGAAACACTTTACTTACTTTTATCCCTTTATGATAAAGGATATTACAAAAGATACAGATGAACAGCCAGATGGAACAGATGCATAGGGCAAGGCATGAGGGAGAGGGCATGGAGGTCCCATGTCCTCTCTGGGCACATCACTCTCAAGAAACCCCTGCATGTTCAGCAACTTGAAAGCTCTCAAGACCCTGTCATTTTGGATTTTTATGGAAGCTTCATAACGCAGGTATGACAGATTACATCATGGGTCATTGGTGATCAACATAACCTTCAGTCCCTTTCTAATCCCCTGAAGTCAAAGAGGGGTTTAAAGTTCCAACCCTTGCCGGGCTCGGTGGCTCAGCCTGTAATCCCACGCCTTTGGGAAGCTGAGGTGAGTGGATTGCCTGAGCCCGCGGGTTCGAGATCCACCTGGGCAACTTGGTGAGACCTCATCTCTACAATAAATCAAAATGAGCTGGGCGTGATAGTGTGCGCCTGTAGTTCCAGCTACTTGGAAGGCTGAGGTGGAAGAATCGCTGGAGCCCAGCAGGTCAAGGCTGCGGTGGCCGGGAGCGGCCACTGCACTCCAGTCTGGGTGACAGAGTGAGACTCCAACTCAAAAAACAAAAACAAAAAACAAACAAACAAAAAAATCAAACCAAACTAAAACAAAAGTTCCAACCCTTTAGTCACATAGTTGGTTCTCTTGGCAACCAGCTTCCATCTTGAGGTTATCCAGACACCCAGCAGAAGTTACTTCACTAGAACAAAGGCACTCCTATCACCCAGGAAATTCTAAGGGATTTAGGAGCTCTGTGTCAGACACTCCTATCGCTCAGGGAATTACAAAGGTCTTAGGAGTTCTGTGTCAGGAACTGGGATCAAAGACCAAATATTAGAACAAAATGCTTTTCTAGCACCTCTGTCTATAAGGATTTTAGGCAATCTGTCTCAGACCCAGGGGCAGAGATCAAGTATATATTTCTTATTATATCACAGTATTATAGAGTACTTCACCTTGGACAAGTTATCACTTCTCAAGATCACAGTCTCTGCTGGACAAGCTTACCTTCCTGTGAGAATTGAAATGACCTGTTTCTTCCCAAGCTCCAATACCTAAGTCACCACTACATAATAGAATCTTTTAGAGGACTTGCTTTTTCCTCTTATATGTGAAAGGCAATTTTGCTTTCCTTTCCATTGTCAGGTTTTGTTTACATCTCTCTTTTTTTTTCCTTTTTACATAATTCACATTCTTGGCATCTGGTGTGGAGAGGAGCTCACAGGTCTAGGAGGGGTCAGGGAGGACTGGGAGAAGAGGGAGGAGCTTGAATGGAGAAGTTGAGCTTATGATCAAAGGAAGGGTAAAAGAACAAAATGAAACAAACAAGGGCCAGTCTGAGCACCCCTGGGAAATCAGCCTCACACCATTGCTGCCCACAGGTGTGGGCCTCCTTGACTGTCCCCATTAGGGATGGCTCAACTTTCCTGCTTGCTGCAGCTGAAATACCAGAGGGTTAGGAGTTCATCTTTGAGGATATGGAGGATAAATCCCATTATTAAACAAGTCAAAATTAAGCACTGAAAAAGCAAACCCTGATATTAACAATAACAACCGCAAAGACAAAGCGTATCTTTTTTTTGATAGGTCTCATCACTCTGGTATTTTTTTTTTAAGGAGTACAAATTTGACAGCAAGGCAGGCCTGGTTCAAATGTTTTTATTTTAAATTTTCTAAAAATTGACAGATAAAATTGTATGTATTTACATTTATGTTTTGAAGTATATATACATGTGAAATAACAAAATCTAGTTAATTAATATATCCATTACCTTACGTAGTTATCATTTTTGTGGTGAGAACACTTTAATCCATTTTTTAGTATTTTTCAAGAATACAATATGTTAATAACTATAGTCACCATGTTATACAATAGATTTCTTGAATTGATTCCTCTTGCCTAACTGAAATTTTAGCCTTTTACCAACATCTCCCCAAACCCATCCCTGCATCCCAGCCCATGGTAACTTTCATTCTATTCTATTCTCTACTTCTATGAAGTCAACTTTTTGAGATTCCACATATTAGTGAAATCATGTGGTATTGCCTTTCTGTGCCTGACTTATTTCATTTAACACAATATCCTCCGAGTTCATCCATGTTGTTGCAAATGACAGAATTGTCCTTTTTATGGATGAATAATATTCCATTGTGTATAAATACCACATATTCTTTATCCATTCATCCATTCATGGACAGTTGGGTTGATTCTATATCTTGGCTATTGTGAGTACAACAAATGTTGCAATAAACATGGGGGTGCAGATATAGTTTCAACATACTGATTTCATATCCCTTGGTTAAATACTCAATGTTGGGATTGTTGGATCACATGGTAGTTCTATCTTTAATTTTTTGAGAAACCTCCATATTGTTTTCCATAATAGCAGTATTAATTTACATTTCCACCAACCATGTGCAGTGATTCCTTTTTTTACACATCTTGAACAACCCTTGTTATTTTTTGTCTTTTTTGAAAATATCCAATCTAACAGATATGAAATGATATCTCATTGTAGTTTAAATTTGCCTTTTCTTGATGATTAGTGATGGTAAGCATTTTTCCATATACTATTGGTCATTTTTATGTTTTATTTTAAGAATGCTAAATTAAAAATTTTATACATAATTTTCAACCAATGAGGATCCATTCAGGGTGTGTAAGCAGGCGTGAGACATAATCAAAGCTGTGACTTAGGAAGATTAATTTGGCCTTGAGATACAAGAGTGTTAGAAAGGAGAAACTAAAAGAAAGTAGCCTGGTTATGAAACTGATGAATTCAGCTAAGCAGAAATGTTCAAAACTTCAATTAGAAAGAAATAGAAAGACATATAAAAATACATCCATTGTTAAAATTTAGGCCTTAGCAGCAAAGTAAAGGCAGGAGGTGTGTGAAAGCAAAGGACGGTCAGAGATGGCTCTGGGAATCAGGTCTTTGGGTGAGGAAGAAACATAGTTCCTCTAAAACCAAACAAACACCAACAAAACAGTGATAGCAAATTCTAGAAGCTGTTGGTTTATTTAGGAAGGAAGAGGAGAGTGGCTTCAGAAATGTTAAGTTTAAAGGCCATTTCTATATCAAGTAAGAGGCATTCAGCAAACTGCTACAAATAAAAATGGGTCTTGAGTGAAAGATAGGGCCAGAGGTGAAGATTTGAGAGCCAAAAACAGTGCTGAAATGGAAAATAAATGCATTATAAAGACAGAGAGAGAAAAGGAAGAGGGCTGAAGAAAAAACATCCAGGAGGGTCTGTACTTTTAGGTGGAAAGAAAACTGAAACAAAGAATAAGGCAGAAACAAAAAGAGCTCAGAAAATTAGACACTCAATGTTGTGCTAGGACATGGAAGCCAGTGAAGGACGATGCATGCTCAGGAAGGAAGACGGACTCAACAGTGCAAATACTGAAGATCTATGGAGCAGAAGTGCTGAGAACACAAAGTTTGTGTTTGGAAATTTGTGGTTTGATGAAAGGAAAACCAAACTAAAGAGAGATAAGAAAATGAATATAGAAAAAAAAAGGATTACTTTTTCAAAAAGTTTGTTGGCAAAAAGAAGAAAGATCAAGTAGTAACTTCAAGAGATAACAGGGTAAAGTGCAAAGGTTCTTTTATTTGTTTGTGTTTATTTATGTTTGTAAGAATGAAGGTACTTGGACATCATCTGTATGGGGAAAATGAGAAGAGAGAGATATTTAAGATGCAAAAGAAAGAGGAAGTTCAATCTTAGAGGAGACAGGGGCAGTGAACTTAAGATTATAAAAGGAAATATCAGCCTTTGCAAGAGGAACTGGTATGCCACCCACTGAAACAGAAGTAAAGAAAGAAAAGGAGGGGGGAGATAGAGAACCACTTAGACTTGTAAAGAAGGAAGTGGAGGAAGCTTACATTGCAGAATTATGATTTATCAAGATTATCTGATGAGAGCAAAGGGACCAAGGCAGGTCAGTAGAGGAGAGATGAGGAAAACAGAAAGGTTGGGATAGCCACCATGTAGAATGCCATGGGAAGTAAAAGACAAAAGTTTGGATGGCACTGAGCAGTGAGGAGCAAGTTGAAGTCAGATAGCATGGAGTTCTTTCATGGTAGATAAGACTTCGTGGCCATCACTGGACATTTACAGAAAAATATCTGAACAAATCAAGGCAGGGCTATGCTGGACTGGATGAACCTTGTAAGATGGGAATGGTAGGCCATAGGTTGAGGGCTTGCATGATGTCTCTGGGGCAAGTGATGTGACCGTGAGAGGAGGGATAAC
Organism: Cephalopachus bancanus; assembly: GCA_027257055.1. Lineage (NCBI taxonomy): Eukaryota > Metazoa > Chordata > Mammalia > Primates > Tarsiidae > Cephalopachus > Cephalopachus bancanus. The sequence goes on from JAPVLO010000012.1 coordinate 5,948,690, forward strand.
AAACTAGGAGAGCAAGGGAGAAGCAGATAGAATAGAAGCTATGATGACAATACAGGTCAGGCTTAGCAGGACTGAAGGACGGAGAAAAGGACAGGGTGGTCAGAGAGTGAACATCTTCGAGCTGCAAATGGCAATGTCAATGTCTTCTTTGTTTCTGTGCCTTTGCTTGTTTTGCTCTCATGGCTCAGAAATCCAGCCAGTTTCTCCTAGTACATACTCCTCAGGGAATGACCCATTCAGCCTTCACCAAGTATTCCAATGCTCAACATTTTTTTTTCTCCTATACACATATAGCTTGGACCACATATTTTGGTACTAAATTACAGTCTGCACTGTAAGCTTTCATGTATGTTCATCTCATCAATCTAGCTTTGTTGTAAGCTTCTGGAAGACAGAAACTTTACCTGATATTTTGCCTGTAGCCCTGCCTCTTAACACAGCGCTGGACCAAAGCAAGCCCTCAGTAACCACTTGGTGATTGAACAAATGAAAAGAGATCAGTCAGAGAGAGAGAGAGAGAGAGAGAGAGAGAGAGAGAGAGAGAGAGAGAGAATGGAGAGAGAAAGAGAGTAAAAAAAAGGAAGAGCAAGTAAAAAAAGAAGCCAGTGACTTGATAAATCCCAAACTAGGCAAGCAAATCCTGAACAGAAGTGAATTGTGTCCCACAGACCTTCTATCCTTCCCAGAATCTGCTTGAACATTCCCCTTTCCAAATAATTACTTTAACTTTCTCTTCTTCCTACTTTAAACAGCATGTACTCCTTATCACCAGTAGTAAGTATGCCTTGTGAGTCAATTAGCATCCTAGAACTTCAGTGATAGAAATGTATCATAAAAGATCATTTAGTTCATACTTATCATTTTGCATATGAGGACGCTTAAAAAAAAAAACAGATACAGAAGAGTGCAGTGAATTTTCCAAAGTCACACAGCTAGTTAATGTCAGAGCCAAGACCAGCAGTCAGGTCTCCTGTCTAATACACTGTTTATGACACTGCATTACATCATATCTGAGTAAGCAATTTTTCTATCCATTTAACCCTAAATTCTAATATGTCTAAAGAAATTTTAAACTTTTCAACCCAATGTTTCTTCTCTAATCAGAGTAGTTTATGAAAGACTATCCTCTCAGAAATTTCTTTCTTTCTTTTTTTTTTTTTTTTGAGTTGGAGTCTGACTCTGTTGCCCAGGCTGGAGTGCAGTGGCATACTCACGACCTCTCCAGTGTCGACCGGCAGAAGATACTTCTGCCTCAGCCTTCCAAGTAACCAGAACTACAGGTGCGCACTACCATGCTTGGCTGATTTTTAAAAATTTATTGTAGAGACAAGGTCTTGCCTAGTTGCCCGGGCTGATCTTGAGCCCACGGGCTCAAGCAGTCCACTCAACTTGGCCTCCCAAAATGCTGGGATTACAGGCTGAGCCACCGAGCCCGGCCAGAAAGGGATTTCTTATGGGAAGTTGATTTATTGAGTACATATAAAGGAATATGTCCTATGCTGGAAATTTTATAAATTTTGTCTCATTTATACCTTATATGAGGTAGTGTTTTTAACTGTCTCACAAATGAAGGAACACAAAAAGATTAAGATACTTGCTCAAACCTAGCCAGTTAATAAGTAGTATAATGAAGATTTGATCCAATATCTGGTGGCTCCCCAAACTCACTGTCTTTTAATTAATTGTTAAATTTCTATATTTTAGTGAGGGCAGGAAGAGGTGAAGAAAGAAGTCTATTTTCACACTAACTATCCTGTTAAGGGAGAAATGATTTAGGGTTGTGAGTGGAAAAAGCTCACAGCAAAATGAAAACATTACTCTTGCAGACTCCTAAGCACATGGGTGGTGAGCAATTCAAAGTGAGCTCCCTTTTTCATGGTGCCATATCTTTACAGGTTCTTTCCTCAAGAGAAGGGAAATAATTTAATCACCTCATTGTTCTTGAGAGTGAGACAGAGGTATCAGATCTTCATGGGGTTGGCCATCTTATTTTTCAAATCAGCCCTCTCTTACCATCTAAGAGAGGAGGAAATGTCTGGAACCATGCCTGCTTTGCAATTCTATCCCCATTTGATCTTATCCAAGAGTGTTATCTTTGTAGCATGTCACCATGGAGACTTGTTCAAACTCATGCTCATGCACTTAATCTTGCAATCTGTTGGTGAACGGCTGATATTCCTTCTTAGGCCAAAACCCAGCAGGTTCTTAAATGAATTCTTTTAAGGAAACAGAGCTGCTGACAAATTGTTTAGCCCAAGTCTGAAACATGGCACTTTAGTAAAAGACACAAAATTAAACCTGTTATTGTTTGCATAACACAACTCAGGATGTTTGAATTAAAGTTTGGAAAAGGAAAGGTATATCACATACATTAATTATTTCACTGCTCGTCAAACTTTCCAAGTTTGTTTTGCTCAACAAATATTTGTTGAGTTAGGTCACTTTCTTAAATCTTGACTATGAGATATGAAGATGATTAAGACATGGACTTTGCCTTCAAAGAGCTCAAACTCTGGCCAGGGACACACAGAAGTCAACTAACTGTAGTAGAATGTCATACATGCTATAATAGATCCGTATGGAATAAACTTGAAGAATAACTAAATCCAAATGGAGTTAGAAAAGGTGAAGAGAGAACATTGCAAAAGGCCAGCTGAGATGCCATTTGAATTTGGTTGTAAAGGTCTGATTCATAAAGATTCAATAAGTAGAGGATGGGAAATGAGAAGAAAAACAACTCCTAACAAAGGTTTGGAAGACAGTTGGGTGTGGTGGCTCACGCCTATAATCCCAGCACTTTGGGAGGTCTAGGTGAGAGGATTACCTGAGCCCTCAGGTTTGAGACCAGCCTGGGCAACTTGGCGAGACGTCATCTCTACAATAAATCAAAACATTAGCTGGGCGTGGTGGCACGTGCCTGTAGTTCTAGCTACTTGGAAGACTGAGACGGAAGGATCGCCTGAGCCCAGCAGGTCGAGACTGAGGTGGCTGGGAATGTGCCACTGCCCTCCAGCCTGGGTGACAGAGCGAGACTCTAACTCAAAACAAAAACAAAAACTAAAAGGCTTGGAAGGATGACAGGGAAAAGGAGTTAAGAAACACAATAATCTAATGAGATGAGTGTGTAGACTAGAAGGGATTTGTAGCAGTAGTGTTAGAAAACTATACTGAATTTAGAAAGCAAAGGCTCTTTGTGCCATATGTGTGTGTTCACTCAATCTTGTAGCAGTGGGGAGGGTTGGATCACAAGCCGTGCTAAGAATATGGGTGGTTTTATTAGGACTTTGAACTTCAGATTGAGACTAATGAGGAAGCTTTGCTGGGTTTTTATGAGGGAAGGACATGATTAGATTTGGATTCTAAAAAGCTCATTTTCTTTAACACAGGAAGAAGAGATTTACTGCAGGAATGAGAGGTTCAAGCAATGCTAGAGACGGGGAAATAAATATTGAGGTTTGTGTAATCATCTAAGCAAGAGGCCTACATTAGACAGAAAGGAATGTAGTGGAGAGGTGGGGAACACATCAACACATCTGATAGAGATAAAGTTAAATTAGTACCAATTGAGATAGAATTAGTGGATCTTGGTGACACATTGAATGAGAGAAATGATTGATAACTAAGTTTTAGCCAATGGAAAGGCTTCCCAGAAGGCACCCATGACAATTTGGCCTTGTCAGAACTTTGGTCACATGTTATAGCTAGCAACACAGGAGGCTAGGAAATGTAGTCTTTTATTATGGACAGCCATGGGATCAATTGAAAACAGGTGTGTATTTATCATGGGAGGGAGTAATGGTAATCTCTGCCATTATAGTTGCACTATTTTAACCATCTTTTTACCTTTCTCCTCTCAAGACTTTGAAGACTAGACTCAAAGGCAAGTATTGTATCTGCAGTATTCAACACTGCCTGGCACATAGTAGATACATAGATCCATAATACATGCTAAAATGAAACAATCTTGTTGTCATTTAGATATGTTTCATGGTCTTCCTTCCTGTGAGCTTGGCTTCAGCTGATTCCCACACCTTTTGTATGCTCGCACCTATTCCTGCCAAATCTCTGCCATTCTTTCAAAGGGCAGCTCAGGATGTTGGCCAGACAGCAGTCAGTTCTCAGAATGTGGACATGTGTTATTTTCATTATGAAAAGTGGGTACTTACATTTTTAAAAATTGAAATTTTGCTGGAACGTGCCAAAGTGTGTGGGATAAGTAAACAAATAAGACAAAACTCAAGGAAGATTATAATTTTGGTGATTTCTCCACTATCCAGACATATGGTATCAGATTTTTAACCAGGAGACAGAGAAAATGAAGAAAAAAATGAAGGGATAGAAAAAGCAGGCTACAGCAGTTTGATGCTGGGGCGGCTGTGAGTGTGCCACTGCACTCCAGCCTAGGTGATGGAGTAAGACTCCAACTCAAAAAAAAAAAAAAAGAAAAAGAAAGAAAAAAAGAAAAAGCAGGCTAATTGAAAATGTACTAAAAAAGAGGAAAGAATTAGCAATGATTCTGAGGTTGGAAAACTAGGAGAATTATACAGCATTGGCAAAAATAGAGAAAATCCAAAGTTAAGATGTTGGTTGGAGACAGAATGATTTTATGACAAAGACAAAGCTGGTCTTACCCATTTAGGCCTTACTTTAGGCCTTTTGATTGTAGCTATAATTATAATTTATCAACATTTCACTTTTTTTGGAACTTGGGAAGAATCTTCCTTAAATATCAATAAATTTTTATCTTTACAAAAAAAAAATTTCTAAGTTACTGTATCAAAAATGTGATGCCAGGTGTAGTGGTCCACGCCTATAATCCCAGCACTTTGGGAAGCTGAGGCAGGAGGATGGCATGTCTGGGAATATGAGGTTTCAGTGAGCAATGATTGCACCACTGCATTTCAGCCTGGGCAACACAGGGACGCCCTATCTATAAAACAAACAAAGAAATAAACAACCCCCCCAAAACAAAATTGTGACAGTGAGTTAATCAATGGTTGAACCACTTTTGCTTTAAAATGAAAGGCGTTTATATATTTTAATTCAAAGTGACAAAATTTTGTATTCCATCTAGACTCAACTTACCTATGATTTACTTATCGCTTCTATAGAGGAACATTTATTTAAATTTTAGTAGTAAATAGAATAATTTTTTCAACTCTCAAAATATATTAAATTTCAACTTGTGCAACACAGTGAGACCTCACCTCTACAAAAATAAAAGAATAAAAAACAAAAAGTTAGCTGGGTGTGGTGGCACATTCCTGTAGTTCCAGCTACTCAGGAGGCTGAGGTGGAAGGATCACCTGAGCCCAGCAGGTTGAGGCTGTGGTAAGCTGTAACTGTGCCATTGCACTCCAGTCTGGGCAACAAAGTAAGACCTTGACTAAAAAAAAAAAAAAAAAAAAAAAAAAAATCAACTTGTGACAGATGACACTCATGAAACTTGAAAGTGGTGCAAGCATAGGTTAATTTTTTTTTTCAGGTTTTAGGAAGACAAGTAGTTGACAAAAACTCCTTGTAGCTACATACAAACCCAAACTCTAAGCTCCAAACTTGCCCAACTCTATGGAGAGAATCTGACAGATATTACCTTGAGAAATATAAGTTTGGATGGATATAAGAAATAAAACAGGCTAAAAACTGCTCTGAAACTCCCTTACCCAAATAACTATGTGGCTTCTTAAAAAAAAAACAAACCAAAACAACCTTATACTAGTATTGACTAGTCATTTGCAATTTTGAAAAAATAATTGAAATTGTTATGTGAGGCATAGAGACAGCACATATCCCTCACTCTTTCAACTTTTAGAAATAGCAAGAGAATTTTAAATCCAAATATCACCCTTTCCCCAAAACTCCATATTTAGTAGTCATATATTCAAGAACTTCTTTGAATTTCATTAGAGGTTATATATTGTGGCTTCCCCCAACCCTAACATTTATGAACAATTCTTTTCTTCACTGACAGATGTTTGAAAGAATATATGGGAATTAATGCTCATATTACCTTTAGTTTCTTTCAAAGTGTGAACAGAACAAAGGATCAAAAAAACAACATGCTAACTAACAAGAAAACAAATAGTTGGCACCTCTGCTCTAGTAGGTTACCATCAAGAGCACTTGGGTGTTGGGTCTTGAAGCAGAAAATTTAAGAAGTGTGTTTATTTTGAAGCAGAAGGAGCCAAAGAAAGCTAGAGTAAGCCCAGCACCATAGGACTCACAATTGAGTGGTGTGGACCGGATGGCTGAAGAGGTCCTTTCATACAGTGTGCCATGTGCTTTGAATACCTAGTGCCACATGCTGTCAGCACCTAGATAATAGATAACACTATACTAGAAGTGATGGCCATAGTCAGGGGACTCTGCCTTTCTCCAGGTGAAAAGGAGAAAGGGGTGACAGGTGCTCTCTCACATTCAGAAGTGTGAGGGATGCTAATCATCCAAGAGAATACTCCAGATATTCTTTCTTTTGGAGCAAAGTGCTACCTCTTATATCCACCCACAACCTGTCAAGGCATTTGTAACTCACTTTAAAATTTTTGACACATTTTTTTTTTAAGGAAAAGGGTGATTAAAAAAAAAATACTCTGTGACAATCTGATTCAAAACTCTGAATTGTTTGATTAGGACAATCTGTCATACATTTCAAGGAGCTAGAAGGCGTCTCAAAGACGGTCCTCGAACCCAACGCCAGCGACTCAGGCTTTGGAATCCTTTTAGTTTGGGTTTCCTTAATTGCATTAATTACCCCCAGGGGATCTCTAACTGCCCCACATTAAAATCACCTGAGGAAGTTAAAAAAAAAAAAAAAAACCCAAAGCCCAGGTCAGGCCACTTCCTATTCCAGTTAAATCAGTGTCTCGGGAGGTGGAACCCAGGAATCAATATGTATATTTTAAACGCTCTAGGTGATTCCAAAGGGCAGCAAAGTTTGCAAGGCTCACGTCTCTTTCTTGTTTCGCAGTTGATCCAAGTGCTCAGCGGGCAGTGGCTGCTTTTAGTCCTTGTGTCAGAAACAAGAGAAAGGCGTCTGCCGCAGAAATAAGTTACTCAGAATTATCTTGGGGAAAAAAGAGGTAAAGTCAGCCCAGGGGTGTGCAGGCCTCCTCAACGCTTTCCCGGTCAACACGCAAGTGCAATTTCTCCAGCGAACGCCAAGGGGCACCCTCTCCCTCCCCGCTCTACCTGGACCGCCTTCCCCTTCCAACCGCACAAAGAGCCCGGCCTCCTCCCGGGTGACATCACAAAGGGCCGGTCCTCCGCCCCTTCGGCGCCACCACGTGTGTCCCCGTGCCCGGTGGCCACCCGACTCAGTCCCTCGCCGGCCGGTCTGGGCAGCGGAGGAGAGTGGTTGGCAGCGGCTGGAAGCTTCGCTATGGGCAGTCGCTCCTGTGCTCTCTCACGCCCAGCCCTACTCCCTGATTCTCCGCAGCCGCTGTCGGAGGAGCGCACGGGGAGGCGCGGGCTGCAGTCGCGGCTGCTTCTCCCCGCCCGGGCGGCCGCGCCGCTGGGCAGGTGCTGAGCGTCCCCGGAGCCTCCCTCGCCGCCTCCCTCCTCTCCCGGTCGCCCGGCTGCCGCAGTGCACATGGGGTGTTGGAGGTAGATGGGCGCCCGGCCCGGGAGGCGGCGGTGGATGCGGCGCTGGGCAGAAGCAGCCGCCGATACCAGCTGCCCGGGGGCCGCGCGCCCCGGGCGCCCCTGCGAGTCCCCGGCTCAGCCATGGGGACCTCAGCGAGCGGCAGCGCCGCTCTCGCCTCCTGCAGCCGCCTCCCTCGCCGAACCCGAGCCACGATGATCGCCGGCTCGCTTCTCCTGGTGAGCGTTCGGGGGGCCGGGGTGGCGCCGCGCCGGAGCCCGAGGAGCCGCTCTCCGGGCGCGGGGCGGGTCCCCCGGCGGGGACTGCGGGCGGCGCGGGGCCAGGCCGGTACGGCTGGGGGAGCAGGAGGGGGCTTGTCAGGGAAGGCAACCCATCGGAGGGCTCGGACGAGATCATTTGGGGGAGTCGCCGGGCACAGCGGGGCTCGGGAGCGAAGGCGAATTGTTTTCTTTGCGGTCCGGCTGCGCTGGAGGAGGCGCCAGCCGCGGCCGCCCGGCTGCCTGCGCATTTCGGGGCTTTCCCCCTACTCGGCCTACCCCGCACTCCCCACGCCCACACCGCAGCCCCACACCCATCGGCCGCGGCCCCTCCGCATGGTGAGGGGCCCGGCTGCGGCTGGGGCGCCGGAGCCGGCCGCGCCACCGCTTTGTTGCAGCCGCTGTGTCATGTCGCGATGCTACCGCAGAGGATAGAGGGTCCCGGTGCGCCCAGGACGCCGGGGACCTCCGGTGCTGCGGCGCGGTGCATTCCCGAGCAGGGCGCAGGCCTCCCTCTTCCACCCCTTCACAGTCTCTCACCCCTCTTGGCTCGAGGAGGGGGTTCCAGTTTCTGCACGCCAAAAAAGGTCCTTAGACCTACTCTCCGGCGCCTCCAAAGCGCCGGCTCCCAGCCAGCCAGCGTGCTGGCACTCGAGTGGGGGGAGGGGAACGGAGATCTCTATGTAAAGGAAGATGAATTTTCTCTTGTATTTCCTATTCCTCGTTTACCTGTGTCCAGGCAGGTGACCCTGCAAGCTGGTGTCGGCTCTTTCATCACCCAGGCTGCATCCACATCTGGGGCGTGCCCTCCACGCAGTTCTCCATCACTTACCTGGTCAAAATCTAGAACCACCTTGACTCCGAACTTCCCCCAACGCCCTCCCTTTTTTTCCAAATATTGGAGCGAAGGGGTCGGTTAGGTGGAAGAAAATTTGAGATCAAACCTTTGAGCCACTATATAAACTTCCCTGGCCTATCATTTGTCCCCGCAGGGAGGATAGAGAGTCTTAACTAAAAACAAAAAACAAGAGCTTGTTTTCATGAGGGCTGTGTAAGGGAAAAGCAGGCTTGCTGTCTCCTTCCCCAAAAGGGCTTAACGCCTGGTGAGCCAAGAACTGCTTAGATCTCGGGGCCCTGCAGTTGCTATGGGCTGGGCATTCATCCTACAGACATTCTGGTTCCTTGTGTGTGTGTGTTTTAAGGAGAAGTGAGAGATTAAAGAAGAGTTTGCTGCTGTTAGCGTTTATAATGAGGAAAGTTCCAGCTTCACTTCAGAAACGCTTTTTTGCCCACTTACAATAACGGCCAAGTCAAGATTTATGTCTTGAAGCAAGCATGGTGGGTGGTGAGCAGTAGGGGAGTCTATTAGGGCAGTGAACCTGGCTCCACTGTCTTGATATGGAGAGAAATGCATCTAAATCCAGAGGGACACTGATCCTAATGTCAGTGGAGTAATAAAATCTATCATTGAGATTTATTTTTCACAGCCTTAGATCCACTACTCTAACCTACCACGTGTTTGCTGGGTGCCTCCAACACATCTGGTTATTATACTCTACATAGAATTCACTTCCAGATGAAATCTGAAGTCCTTGTGCAATATTTCATTTATTTTACTTTTTAGCACAAGATAGGTGCTTAAAGGAAAGCCTCAATGTAATCAAAGGGTAGGTTACGTTAACTAAGAAAGGGCTCAGTTCTTTTTCTTAAATCATCAAACTCAGCTTGCCCTAAAATTGTGCACTAGATTTGCAACTGAAGACCTGAGAGTTTAAATTTGTGGTTTAAAAGATATGAATTTATAATGAAGCTTAGAGGCAGTCTCAAGGTGATAACCAATACAAGATTCCTTGCTTGTCTACTAACTATAATAGAAAAGGCTTCACTTGAATTCACGGGATAGCCTGGGTTGACCCCTTCATCCTGAAGCGTGACTGAGAGAGTGTCCCAGAAACTATCAGACATAACCTCCAACCAGGGTGGGGAGAAAGTGTCTTGTCTTTCCTGTCCCCATTCTGCATGCCCAAGTCCTTACGATAGATTTTGTTAATGTATAGAATGGTGATCTTGTGACACTGTCCATCACAAGGAGTATTTATCCCATGAGGATTCTTGGTTATGTCAACACAACAGACACCAGGTATTGGAGGCTGGGTACACATGGCAGGTACTAAGAGCACTACTGGGTGAGGTGGGAGGGCTAATGATACCCACATATTGCGGTCAGATTAAAAAATAATAATTTCGGTAAAATGGTCTGTTCATATTATCTTTCAGCTAACCCTCTTCTTTTAAATATCTTCCTTTTTGTGTGGCAATACTTATTGTCATCATTTTTTGTGACACTTTTTTTTGTCATGACAAGCTAACTGCATGAAAGATAGCTTACTATAAGTTTTAAAAATTTAAATATATGTATGCACACAATATAATGTGCACACATATAGCAATTATATATATGTATGTGGGACGAGAAATTTTGTTTTGTTTTGTTTTGTTTTTGAGTTGGAGTCTCATTCTGTCACCCAGATGGAGTGCAGTGGCCGCTCCCGGCCACCGCAGCCTTGACCTGCTGGGCTCCGGCTATCCTTCCGCTTCAACCTTCCAAATAGCTGGAACTACAGGCGTGCACTACTACGCCCGGCTAATTTTTGATTTATTGTAGAGATGAGGTCTCGCCAAGTTGCCCAGGCAGGTCTCGAACTCGCGGGCTCAGGCAATCCACTCACCTCAGCTTCCCAAAGGCGCGGGATTACAGGCTAAGCCACCGAGCCCAGCATGGGGCGAGAAATTACTATATGCCAGGTCCTTTATTCCCAGCATTTCTGCAGTGCAAGTGGTATTATCTCCATTTTACAGATGAGAAAATGAAGGCTCCGAGAATATAATTGGTCTGTCCTAGACCACACATGTTGGCACTGGGGCCGGAACCCAGGACTACATTAACTCCTCAGCACATGTCCTCTCTCACCCCTTTGCCATATTGCATGTTTCACAAGTCCAGATTGCATGATGATTAAATGTAACAACAGAGAAGGCTCACGGGGGAAAAGTTGAGATGGTGGTTTGGCCAGTTGCAGGACGTACATGAGAATTACATGAATGCCTCTGGAAGGGAGTGTTCTGTTTTCTATGAGTTGAGATGTCTGCATATTAGAAAGTAAAACAAACTGAAAGACAAGATATGTGTTCCAGACCAAAAGCCTGGAAACAAGATAAATGAGACCTTTAGGTTTGTGCCAGTGATGAGGAATGCTCTAGAAAGACTTGCCCACTGTGACACCACCTCAGAGAGTCCTCTTGCCTTTGGGAAACCTCCTTTGACTGCACAGATAGAATGGTGGCAGTGGGCAGTCAGAAGAGAGGGGAGCCATCATTGATGAGGAAATCAGGGTTGAAATTTTGAAAACCATTCTTGCCTGTATTATGAATTCCAGATAGAGGGCCATTTGCTATAGTAGCTGTGTATTTGCCTAGAAAGTACCAAGTATTCGTGTTTGTCCCTGTCAGTGAGACTGGACATCTAGCTTAGTGCTACCTGCTGACCTCACTTTTTATTTTTTTATTTTTTGTAGAGATGAGGTCTCACCAGGCTGACCTTGAGCTCCTGGGCTCAAGCGATCCTTCCACCTTGCCCTCCCAAAGTGCTAAGATTACAAGTGTAAGCCACCACACCTGGCCCTGACCTTCACTTTGTAAAGTAAAAGACCTAGTACATTGGCACTTTACTTTGGCTATTTGACTAGGCAGGTGGGAGGTGGTCTGGTGGGGGCCAGAGTTTTGAATCATGGCAAGACTTTGTGGCAAGTTCAAGTAGAACTTTGCGTTAGAGCTGATATTATATCCAAACAATTTTCTTCTTTGTATAGACCCTAACTCTACAAAGAATAGAGAGTTTTCTAGAATGTGAAAGTTGAGAGGGGGCATAAAATTTTACTATATTTTTTGATTTAGGGAAAAAAATGGACTATATTGGGGAAATGACTCATTTTTTATGTTTACAGACAAACCTGCATTGAGCACCCTTCTGAGTGAGGCACTGTACTAGGCTATGAAAACTCAGGGATGAGTTGGAATTTGGAACATGCCACAGTGTACAATTTCTATGGTATATACAATGATCACAGCCACCTGTAGTGCTGATTGGGTTTCACTTGCTCGTATGGAGTTAAGTGAATGAAAGTACTATACCCAGAGTGATACGCAAAATGTGATGTAAAATCCCTGAAGTAACTTTAGCTTTTAGTCTGAAAGTCAGAGAAAGAAATCCCTTCCACATCTCAGAATGATATCCATTGGCCTCAATAGGGCAAGTGACTTATAATTGGGGAATGGGTAACCCAGAACCTGCACTGAGACGCAGGATTCCTGACTAATCCCGGAAGTCATCCCTACAGTCAAAATATATAGAACAAAACTGAATTTTCTCATCTGAAGGCATATATTTGAATCTGCCTCAGGCCCAGTTCAAAACAAAACAAACCTCCAGTGTAAATAAACTACACCAGAGTAAACCAAATCAGCAAGGAAAAAAAAATCTTGTGAATAGGATTTAAGGACTATCTTAAATTGAAAGACAAAACCCAAGGCTAAATGGGCATAGCTCCACCAACTGCCTACATTTCATATTTTAGTGTAGCTAAATATGGACAACGTCTATCCAGCTGGATATGGTAAGCACAATTAGTGCCATATTTTCTGGGACAGTTTGCAGACAGTCCCATTCTCCAGGTATGTCCTTGTTGGGGAGGAGGAAGTAGGTGTGAGCTTTTGGGCTGCCTCTGGCAGATCTGTCTACTTTCTGCGTTGTAGATCTACTTTCTGTGGAGATATCACACTTGAACTTTGCACTTGACTACATTCACAATGATGAGAGATAAAGCCTTTTTGGAGGTTCTGTAGGCAAGTTGCAAATTGAGTTTTGTGTTCAGCTGGCTCTTTAATAAAGCATGGCAACTCTAACTGGTTTAAGTAAATTTTTTTTTTTTTTTTGGTGACAAAGTGATCAGATGCATTATCAGGCTATTTAGGGCTGGTATGAATTGAGTGTCTTTTCCTTCTGTAAACTGTTATGCCTATTTTTCCAGTAAGCACTAATACTCTGCTGGCTCTCTTCCTCTAAGTGGCTCTGGCAAATTCTGGTGATGCCAGGTCACCCACAACTTCTTGGCAAACTCAGGTGCTTCTCTTCTGTGACAAAAGGAGCTCAGTTTATCTCAAAGCTTTGGGCATGTGTCCAGTGATTGCTTGGAGCTGACTCAGTCTGGATCATTAGATGCAGATATGTCCGTTTGACAGAATGACAACTGAAGTCATAGTGCATGTCAGCTTGGTCCCCAAAGTTGAATCCTCATCTAGCATTGGCAGAAGGCTAGGCTTTGTGGCTGCTGCAGTAGCAGCTGCTGAGCTTTGATTCTTTAGGAATAGGGGGAAGATCATGAATAAATACTGGCCTTGCCCCAGTGTTTGTATTTGTCAAATACCAAAAAAATAAACAGAACTCTTACATTGGTTTGCATGCTGCCACCTGGCTTTCTACCACCTTCCAATTCCAGCCTGAATCCAAGAGGAGAGGAGCCTGGGTAGAGGTTATGACCTGGGAGGAACCCGGCAGATGTCAGGGAGTAGGGGCAGGACTTAGGGCTATAGAGAGGTGGGGCTCCCTGATATTTAGACTGTTGATTCAGAGCAGTAGTGATCTCACTGTTCTTGAGGGGTGCTAACTAATGGCCTCTGGGAAGATTTTCACGCCAGTGTCCTGGCTTTGGAGATGACAGATGTTTGCAGTGGTGGGAAAGTTGCGCTTAGAGGGATCTCAGGCAGGTGTGGGTCTGGGCAGGATGTGGGTGGGGAGTCAGGACCCTACAGCTTCATATTTGCAAATTATGCCTGGCTGAGCTCAGTGCCTCAGCCTGTAATCCCACCACTTAGGGAGGCTGAGGTGAGTGGATTGCCTGAGCCCGCGGGTTTGAGACCAGCTTGGGCAATTTGGCAAGACCTTGTCTCTACAATAAATCAAAAAAATTAGCTGGGCGTGGTAACGCATGCCTATAGTTCTGGCTACTTGGAAGGCAGAAGGATTGCCACAGCCCAGCAGGTCTACTCTGGAGTGGCTGTGAGCATGCCATTGCAGTCCAGCCTGGGCAACAGTGAGACTCCAACTTGGAAAAAAAAAAGAGAGAGAAAATTATGCCTAAGACTTTTTTTTTTTTTAAGAGAGAGAAGAGGTTAGTAAGCTAAGTCATAACAAGGCTCATTATCTAATCTTTATATAATTTTCCATTTGCTCCTCTGCTACCAGAACTGCTGGGTTGCTCTGTTGCTTGGTGCCATTTGCAAGTCTGTCTGTTTCGGGAAAAGGAACTTGAGCTTAATGGACTTAGGAGAAGAGAGAGGAGTGGGTCCATGAGTCCTGGAATCAAATGAGAGCAGCTGTGAATTCAATAGGTCTTCATCTCTGAGAGCCCAGAGAGGAGGAATAAGAAAGTGGCCATTAGTATTAATTATTGATATTGCTATCATGAGTGCTTATTTATTAAGTACGCACCATTGGCATTGTGTTGAAGACCTTCTACATATCATCTCAGTAAATCTGACAAGTCCGTGTGGCAGTAGAATTAGTCCCATTTTACAGATAAGAGAAATGAGGCTAGAGAAAGTTTATGGTTGGTCGGTTGTGTGGTTGGCAACTGCTGGAGAGAGGATTCAAATCTAGGTCACTGTGGCTTTGTGCATACTGCTGTTACTGCCAAGTTGTGGGTAGGGGATGGGTCACCTTAATTTAATAGCATTTTGTTTCCTGTAAAGAGAACGGTTTTATCCAAGAGTTGAACATTCGCTTTCTGGAAATCTGATGAGCAGTTCTGTTCCATGATAGTGCTTGGAAGTTTAGCCAAAAGCCCTGGTTATAAAGTGAGAGCGACCTGTGTGTGGGTTGAAAAGGGAGGGCATGGAATTGTTGGCAAGCATTTTCCTATGGTGTGACTCTGACGGGCAATGGCGCCATGGTAAGATGGAAAGACACGTACAAATTGAAATGTTATAAATAGGGAATGGATGCTTTGCTTTCCTGCTACTTTGGGTCATTTTGAAAAATATTTGCTTAGTGAGTAACAGCAAGACGTGGGTTCTGCTTAGCAATGTAATTTCAACTCCTTTATCCCAAGAACTTGAGGACCTTGTAGGGTTTTCTTTGCTGCCAGCTAATTATTTGTATAGGATAAGTGCCTGAGTTGTACCATCTGTTATTAATGTTTCCTTTGTTCACTTTTCATTTCAGGTTTCTTAGAAACTGGTTCGACTCCATGATTTGAGTGCTCCTATTGGTGATATAGTTGTGTTTGGTTTATCACTCACTGGTAGCACCTGTTTAAGTAAGCTTTTAGACATCTCTTCATAGATTGTGGCGATTGAGTAGATTAGGGAAAGGTCGAGGGTGAGAGGAAATTGCTTAATCATTTGTCCTGGAAAAGAGGTTGGGACTCTGGTCTCCCAAAGAACGTCTGGGGCAAGACCATTATCTGATTTCATCCTGTGTCTGGCCAGGTCTGCTTAACCAGGATTGAGAGAGATGGGAGGGTTGGGAAAGGAGGAGATTCAAAGGCAAATGGTGACAGGTTTGTGTGTGTTTCTCTCCTCATTTGGAAGGCTCAAGGCCAACGCCGTATTTCCATTTTAGCTTCTCAAAGACAATGTGCTATTCATCTTTGTGTTTCTGCTCAATACCCTGACACATAGTAGTTAAGCAACAAATGATTATTGAATGAATTCCAGAAGGATCTTGCTTTAAACTAACTGTTCATTCATTCTAGAGAAGTAAGAGGGTAGTTGGAGCTTGAGCTACATACACCTCAGTACTTTGAATTACAACTCAAGAGTAGTTGAGTTATTAAGTTAGAACATTTTAAACTTAAACAGGTTAGCAGACTAGAAGCACAGTGGGTATGCAATTCTCTCTACATGTCTTCCCAATAATTTCAGTTCTCTTCTTAGGCAGTATTTATGTGTAGTTAAAACTAATATGTATGTACTTGCTTGCATCCTGCTTATCTTTGTGTAGCTATAATCCGCTATCTTACAGAGACATATTTATATTTTTCATCCATTTAATAAAATTTATAGAGCATTTATTAGCTATCAGATATTGCTAGACTCTAGGTATATGACAGTTACTCATAGTTTCTCCCTTTTGGAGTTCTTCGAAGGGTTGATGTTTAATAAGAACCAACCATTCAAAGAGCAGAAGGAAAAGTATCCCAGGAGGAGGTAACAGTATGTGGAACAGCCCAGATGTAGGAAAGAACCTCCATGTTCAGGCAATACAAAGAAGACCCTTGAGGTTGGTACTCCGTGAATGGGGGCAATGGGAGCTTGAATTGAAGTTGAAGAGGCAGGCAGGGGTCAGATCATACAAGATGTTTTAAGGTGTGAAGGCATCAGGATATCACTCAGAGTACAATGGGGAGTAGGGTAATAATATGGTTTGAATTTGATTTTTCAAAAAATTATCACTCTAGCAGCTCTGTGGAAAATGGGTTAGAGAGAGGAGGCATAGAAGCAGGATACCAGTTATATTTTATAGTAGGTGAGGGTAAAGGTGATGGTACTAGGGTGGTAACAGTGAAGATGAGGATTACCAGATAGCCATTTTGAAGAGAGTTTACTGATGATGAGCTGGGGGGCCAGGTGGTGTTGAGAGCAGTGGTCAAGACTGATTTCCAGGTTCCCACTTTCAGCATTCTGCAGTAGTCTGATTACTTAGAAAGGGAAGGCTGAGGGTAGAGTGGGTAGGACTGGGAAACCTGAAATTTGGATGTGTATTGAATAAGTTTGAGATGCCTGTGATTCATGTCAGCTCAGGCCTATGTCCCTGCCATTTGTGAGCAGATATGCCCTCTGATTGGAGGTGTATTGAGCCGTCCCACTGTTGTTGGATGCGTGGATTGCTGTTGTTGGTCTTCCACTGCAAGCAGCACCAATAAAATTGTCTCTGTACAAACCAATTACACGTTTTGCTTTTGGGTTGATTCTCCAAGGTGTATTCCCCAAAGTGGAATTGCTGGGTCAAAGGAAATGAATGAAAAGTTTTATGGTTTTTCCTGCATATTGCCAGATTGTCTTCAGGAATACAGAATTAATTTAGAGTGCCACCAGCTACCTATAAATGTGCTTTCTACCCCATAAGCCTGCCAACAGTGGAGTTTATAACTTTAATTTATTTATGCTGCTGTAATATAGATATGTAAGATTCCTTGGTTGTGCAAGTTTGCATTTCAGTAGTTGCTAGGGATGTCATAAATATGTCCATGTGATCATTACCTTTGTAATTGTGTCCTCATGTACTCTTTTGTCATGACTATTGAGTAGAAGTTATGTTAACCTCATTTGTGTTAATTCTTTGTAGGTTTTTGGTTATAAGCTTTTATTAGCTGTGTATGGCATATATTTTTACATTCTACTTTCAATATTATTGTATTAATATCAAACATTTAGATTTGTATTTTTAAACCCATTTTCTTTTTTGTGTCTGAGAATATTTCCTTTTTGTTGTTGTTCACTTTGGTTTAGTAGTCAGAAATGTTTCTCTTATAAACAAACCATTCTGATAACTTTAAAAAAATTTTGATTTTATTTTACCATTCTGATAACTTTGAATTTTCTTTCTTTCTTTTTTTTACAAAGCAGGATTTGGCTGGGCTCGGTGGCTCAGCCTGTAATCCCAGCACTTTGGGATGCTGAGGCTAGTGGACTGCCTGTGCCCGTGGGTTCCAAGACCAGCTGGGCAATTTGGTGAGACCTCACCTCTAAGATAAATAAAAAATTAACCAGGTGTAGTAGTGTGTGTCTGTAGTTCTGGCTACTTGGAAGACTGAGGCAAAAGGGTCACCTGAGCCCAGCAGGTTGAGGTTGCGGTGGCTGTGAGTGTGACACGCACTCCAGTCTGGGTGACAAGAGTGAGACTCCCAACTCAAAATAATAATAGTAATAATAACAATAATAATAAAGCAGAATTAATTGAGAGGACAGAAAAAAAAGCTGCCACAGTGGAAGGGGACCCAAAGGGGTTGCCGAGAACTTTGAATTTTCTATGTGATCCTTTAAATGTTGGGTTTGTTGACATTTCTGGACTTTAGGGTCATAATTGTCATTGTTCTACACCAGTGTGTTCTGCAGTATGTTCATACATGTTGCATGAGTAGAGGATTGTATGGTCAAATATGTTTGGGAAGTGCAGACAAGTTTCAGCTAAGTCATCATTTCTGGCATTTCTTCTTCAGGGCCTGCTGAGGCCATCAATAGGGTAATATTAATTGTGCCTTTTCAAGAGAAGACTCTAATCAGGGGCATTTTCTAAACTTTTAGACCACAGATTGTTAAACTTCATCTATAAAGGGCCAGACAGTAAGTATTTTCAGTTTTTTGGGTCATGTGGTCTTGGCTGTTACTACTCAGTTCTGCCTTTGGGTAGTGATAGCAGCTCAGGCAATGGGTGTAGCTGTGTTCCAATAAATTTGAATTTCGTACACTAAATTCGAATTTCATACAATTTTTATATATCATATTATGCTTCATTTGATTTTTAAAAACTATTTATAATGTAAAAAACATGAGTGGTACAAAAAACAGGGGTTTGCTCACTTTTTTTGGACCATGGAATTGTTAACATCTTACAGGACCAGATTAGGGAACCGCACTGTGGAAAAATGTTTACTTAAATTCTGCTCCAGTTATCTAAAGTGTACTTATTAATAGTAAATCCTTTCTCCTCTCTTGTGTTTTCTCATTTGCTATATGCCAAGTTTTAATTCTGAATCTATTTTGAAAATGCCAGTTGGTGCTTGCTTTTCTTTGAACTCTTCACCATGCATTCTGTATTTTTTATTTTGTAGTATGCTCTAAGACCAGGAGGGTATGTTTCAGATGACAACTTTTAAAAATCTGGAGTCTTTGACACACTCCTCAGGAATTGGATATTTACTTTTTTTTTTTTTTTTTTTTTTTTTGAGTTGGAGTCTCACTCTGTCGCCCAGACTGGAGTGCAGTGGCCGCTCCCGGCCACCGCAGCCTCGACCTGCTGGGCTCCGGCGATCCTTCCGCCTCAGCCTTCTGAGTAGCCGGAATTACAGGCATGCGCTACCATGCCCGGCTGATTTTTTGAGTCATTGTAGAGATGAGGTCTCGCTGCCTAGGCGGGTCTCGAACCCGCAGGCCCAGGGTGATCCACTCACCTCAGCCTCCCAAAGGCGTGGGATTACAGGCTGAGCCACCGAGCCCGGCTGGATATTTACATTTTAATTGGAGTGTTTTTTAAAAGATAATCCTAACCCTAACCCTAACCCAAATAAATAAAGCTAAAGTATAGCAAATTGTTGAGTCGGTGGAAGTGATAATTAAAATAACTAACATTTATGGAGTACTTACTATGTGTCAGATGTGTTCTGCCTGCTTTATCTGTATTAACAATTAATTCTCAAAACCATCTCTGAAGAGCAGGTATTACTAATTATCTCCTTTAAACTAGTGAAGTAAAAGAGACACAAATGTGAGCCACTTGCCAAGGCCACCCAGAATTAAGGATACAAAAAAACCCCAAAGTGTTCTTCCTGCTCTCATGTATCCCTTAACATAGTATCTTTGATACCAGATTCTCCAGCAGATACCAACTAGGTATCCTAACTCAGTTCGATTCTGACACTACCTTCCTGGAGGTAGCATTAGATCCTACAGCTTAAAGATTCAGTCCCATAGGACTGTTTCCCACTTCTGATGCCAACCATAAGCCCCAGGTTGTTTTGTCTGTGCTTCTAACTCATCAGCTATAAATTGGGGTTCCCACAACCTCCTCCTTGGGTTGATTGCTTTGCCAAAGCGGCTCACAGAACTCAGGGAAACACTGTAATTACATTTATCAGTTTCTTAGCAAAGGATATAATAGTAAAGGATGCAGATGAACAGCCAGGCAAAAGAGATGCATAGGGCAAGGCATATGGGAGGGGCGTGGAGATTTCACGCCCTATGGGTGCATCACTCTCCAGGGACCTCCAGGTGTTCAACCATGCAGAAACTCTCCGAATCCTGTTCTTTTGGGTTTTTATGGAGACTCATTATGTAGGCATGATAAGTTTCATCATTAGCCATCAGCGATCAACTCAACCTTCAACCTCCCTCCTCTCCTCAGAAGTTGGAGGTGGGGTTGAAAGTCCCAACCCTCTAAGCATGCCTTGATCTTTCTTGTGATCAGCCCATCCTGAAGCCACCTGGGAACCCCCAGCCACCAGTCATCTCATTAGCATACAAAAGACACTCTGGAGATGTAAAGGTTTTAGGAGCTATGTGGCAGGAACCAGGGACAGAGACCAAATATATATTTTTTATTATATCACAATGTCATACCCAGCTAGAACCTGCTTGGCACACTCCAGGCTAAAATAGGTTTTGTTCACCCATATTTTCATGCCTTGGTTTATATGCTCTTCTGTAAATCCTTGGTGAGCACAGAGTGACATTCGTTCTATACCCACTGTCTTGTGTGTAATGCCAATTCATTTGCTACTTAGTGCCTGAATAAAGGGACATCCTGCTCTTAGCTTTTTCATGTAAGTGGAGGTCTTAGCAATAGCTATTTCTGTGGAGATGCAAGGAGATGAGTCTCAGTGGTACAAAGACTGAATGCAGAGTGCACACTTCTGTATTGCAGGTTCCGGGGAAAAATGGTATCTGGGTTACGTATTGCCTGGTTTTTCCTTTTTCCAGTGTTCCCTGAGCTTGCCAGTCCTATAGTCAGCACATTTTAGGCTTGGCATTCTCTATATTCACCGCTTTTTCTTGCTTTTGCCTTAGCAACCAAAGACTTTTTTTTAATTAGAGAGGACAGTAGGAAATGCAAGAGCTGACCAAATTTATGTAACATATCTGGGAACAGTTCTATCTGTGGTTTGTGGAAGCTTTATCCTTGAAATTTTTCCCTCTGTGCATTCTTTTTTCCCCCTTTAAATCTAAAGAATTCCATGCAGACTGTGTCTTGATATTACAGATTTAATGTGATGCTCAGAATAAAATGGTCAGAAATTCTGAGGGTCTTCAGCTCTGCTTGGCTTTTGCCTTTTGATGATTTGTTAGCATGTTGTACAGTCACCATCTTAGGAACAACTTGGTTGCCTTATCATCTCCACAGTAACTAAATTTCCTCTTAAAAATGTTAGCATTATGCAGCATTAGAAAAATTCTACAGCAGACTTCACAGGCAATCTCTCTGCTTGCCTGTTATGAATAGAAGAAAGTTTATGACTGCCTTGAGTGCCTATTTTCCATGAAAAAGTATTAGAATTTGATAAGGAACAAGAATGACATAAATATGTTGTGACCATTAGCTGCAAAAAATCTTTTGTTTGTCTGAAGGATGAAGTCATGGAGGAAGGATTGTTAATGAATAAATAGGCATCAGCATCCAGAGGCTTCTTGTCCTCAGTCAGGCCTTCTCAGTGCCCTAGAATAGAAGTGGCAACAGGACAGGTGTGACGTGGCTCACCAGAGTGAGCACTGAGACCCTGGGAATCTTTACAGCTTGTTCTTTAGAGCAGCGGTTCCCAAACTTTTTGGCATCAGGGACCAGTTTCGTGGAAGACAATTTTTCCACACACCAGGGAGGGAGGAGCCAGGGGGAAGATGATCAGGCATTAGATTCTCATAAGGAGCATAAAACCTAGATCCCCGGCAAATACAGTTCACAACAGGATTTGTGCTTTTACAAGAACCTAATGCCATAACTGATCTGACAGACCATGGAGTTCCACTCACCCACTGCTCACCTCCTGCTGTGTGGCCCAGTTCCTAACAGGCCATGGTCTGGTACCAGTCCATGACCTGGAGGTTGGGAACCCCTGCTTTCAAGCCACCTCTTCCCTGTTTTCAAATTTGCTTTGTTCTGGGTCTACCTTTTAATCATTCAGTAAGTGCTTACAGTTAGTGCTGTTGCATCCTGCACAGTTTGGGATGGCTCACTGATATTTGCCTCATTTATCCATTATTATTATCATTGTTATTTTCAATCAATAAATATTTATTAAGTGCGTCCTTGGCTTAGGGCTTATGGGGACAAATCACATGTGGAACATTAATTATTCATGCAATAGGGTGATTCCCGCTTGGTGGAACAGTTCAGGTATAAGATATATGCCCCAGAGCATAAATAAAGTGCCTGGGGTCCAGGCAAAGAGAAACGTTTGCTTAAATATCATAAGTTATTTATCCATTATTGTTGGTAAATAAGTGTCCTGGATAAATGAAATTTTCCAAATAACTAAAGTTTAGACTAGGATGGAATGTAGATGACTCTTAAAGTAAAATCTCATTATGGCACTTACAATTCTATTCACCAAATTGGTGTGATCTTGTTTAAATAAATGAGAAGGGAATGTTTTAACTCTTTGGTGCATTTGCTTGTCATCTTTAGCACCAGACAGTAGAATGGTGTCCTCAGGGTCTTTGGAGGTGAAGTGAACTATTTGCCCTTACAGTGAAGGTTGTAAGGCCTGACTGCTTTATCTCTTGAGTTATTGTGGCTACGTAGCAGAGGGTTTTGACTTTTCTCATAGCTACTTTTATACTCAGGACCACCTTCAGCAGCTTCCTCCCCTACCTCCCTTTAATTTGCTGCTTCTAATTATTTATGGTCTGTAAGTCCATTCATTTATTCATTTAGTCAACAAACACTTGTCAGATATACCATGAATTGGGTCCTTGAGGGCTTGGGTAGCATCAGTATGAAACATAGACCTGATCCTTGGCCTCATGGAGCTGTGGTCCAGAGGGAAAGACACACTAAACAGATAAATGTAAATACAAAATTATGGTAACCATACTTGGTGGGGGTGGAGGAAGGAAATAAGGAAAGATTGTGAAACCTATTTTCAATTGGGGAGGGGAACTCAAGGATGTCATTCCAGAGGAAGGCCTATCTCTTTTAAAGAGTTCACATTTTATCCTAAATCCTGTGGGTAGAGATTCAGAGTCTTAAGCAGAGGATGAAAGGAACATATTTGGTGTGTGAGTTAGAGTGGGTGTCAAGAAAAGAAGCCAAGAACTCAGTACTCATTGCTAGACTCTCAGAGGTCTGACAATTCCTGTTAGTGAGCTTCTGGTCTCTGTATTTTTTGACATTTCTTTTGACTACGTAGTGCAGGTGTTAGTAGACTTTTTCTATAAAAGTCTGGGTAGTGAATATTTTAAGTTTTCGGGCCATACCAGTCTCTGTTACATTCATTCAAGTCTGCCATTGTAGCTTGAAAACAGCCATAGTCAATACCCACACAAATGGTGGGATTCCAGTCAACTTATTTCTAAGAACAATTGGTGTGTGGGATTTAGTTTGCCGGTCGCTGGTTTGGGGAATGCTTTGCTTATTACCATGATCTTCACTGTTGAGATGGTTGTGCAAGGGAGGAGATGCAGTCACAAAATGTGGTTGTGCCTGGTCTTGAGCTGCTGATAATCATGATGGGAAGATAAATACATATGCTTAGGAGGCCAACATGACAAGACAATATGTAATTAGACACCAATATGATGGACAGAAACAGGAAATGTTCACTCATCTGCTTGGAATCTGGGTGTCCAGGAATAGTTTCAAAGGCTTCGGGGATGTTGGAACTTGACAGAAAGAATCATAAACACTGAGAGGGTTAGAGGTGAATACAACACAGTCCCACCTGCTAATTTTATAAGGGAGTAAAACAAGGTCCTGCTGATTTTAACTCAGTGCCTGGACAAGAACATAAGTCTTCTGTTCTCTAAATCTTTGCCCAAATATTCTTTCTGTTTTAGGTCTTGTCCACTCAGGGGCTAGTAGATTCATATTTATAAAGAGGAGAGGATGGAGTAAGGGGTTCTAAGTTCTGGGTTATATTGAGACTTATTTTGTCCTGGAAGAAAACAGTTTTCAAAAGACTGGGAATAGCATGGCTATATTTGACGTTTGAAATGTGAAGGAAAGAAAAAAGAAACTGAGGTGGGAGATGAAACAGGAAGGAGGGTATTATGGAAGATAGAAAAATGTACGCACTGACATATGGACATAGAGGCAACCTGCATGTCTTCAGTAGGAAGAATCTCTAAATTAGGGCATATCCATGCTGTTGAAGAGAGCATGACTATTAGAATGAAGTAGTCTATATGTCCCGATAGGGAAAGAATTCAATGTTAGAAGACAAACAAAACAAACTACAGAGCAATATGTATGGCCTGTCCCCTTTAGATATGCAAAGCTAGAGCAAATAAAAAGCAATGGAGATGGCTGACTTAAAGCATGTATGATGTGTAAATGCTCAGAAGGATGTGCACCAAAATTAACAGTGAATGTCTCTGGGGATGAGTGGATTTGAGCAAAAACTTAAATGTTTTACTTTACATTTTCTAATCTTTAGAATTATTACAAGAATGTTTATTTTCATTATAAAAGTAACAATGAATACGAAACTATTAAAACAATGAGAAGGGTTAGGGTGGGTCAATGATGGAGAGAGTGGTTCTGACAGTGTGATTGGGCTGTCTTCAGATTATTTCTCAGAAATCAGAGAAGATGAGAGCCAGAGAGAGGGCCTGACCTAGTTCAGGGTGTCTAAAACTCAGTTGGGCATCAGATTCACTTGGAAGGCTTAAAAAGAAAACCAAAGCTAAAACAAAAGAAATTCCTAGTCCCATGGCAGTCCCTCAATGATGTCAAATGATGATACTGGGGATGTGAATATTTTGGAAACTTCTCAGGTGATTTTGATGCTGCATTTGAGGCCTGAGGCTTTGGTGAGCCTCTGAAGTAGTCCAACCACCTCTGTACAAATGAGGGAGTTAAAGATGCTGACCAGGTAGGACTCAACCTCCTGTCTTCTGGCTCCCATTCTCTTGCACTTTCCAATGCCTACATCTCCTGATTTGGGTGTTTTCTCTAACATTAGCTTTAGGTATCTTCTACACTTGCTTTTATATTCTACAGGGACCATTCTTAAATATTGTTTTTTAACTTGATCCACCTCAACCCCACTACCCATTCTTTCACCCCTGGAATCATTGTTAGGAATGATTTTTACAGTATTTTCATTTTTTTAGAAATCAGGGATTGCTACCAGGCTAGTGGGAAAAGCTCTAGGTCTAGATCATGAGTTGACCAGAAGGCCTCCGGAAAATAAATTTTCTCAGTGCCATCTGTGTCTCTGTAAAGAGAGAGGGATGATGCCACCCCGTCCTTTCAGCAGGGATTCAGTGAGGAAAAAGAGCCCACCGACCAGTCCCTCCAGCTTTGTAGCACAGATGGGTTAGCCGTTTACTTTAGAAGTGAAAGAGGACTTCTTAGCTCAGTGATTTTCAGACTTGTTTTGGGAGTGAACCCTTCTTCAGATGAGGTGTCACTTGGAAGCCTCATTAGTAAATTGGTAAGGAGAGCTGCTGGGTGAGAGGCAGAGACAGGGGCTTGGAGGCTACCTCTCACCCTCTCTGACCTGGGGACAGCCCTGTCTGTCTAGTGCTTTCTTGAGTCCTGTTTGAAAACCCCTGATTTCTTCCTGTTTCCCTTCCATAAGTAATTATTCACCAAAAACAGCTGATCTGAACCCCTCAAATCTGTCGCCTCCTCTTCATTTCCATGGCCACCAACCTCCAAATCACTGCCACCTCCCACCTTGGGGTTCACCTTCTAAGTGGGGTTTCTCATCTACTCTCCCCCATACCCTCTTCATCTTATACTCCGCAGCCAGATCACTTTTTAATTCAAAATGTGATATATGACTCTACTCCCCACCCCACCTGCTAATATAGTCAAGTAATGACTTCTCATTGCATTTTGGATTAAGATCATAATGTGGAATCTCATCAAATTTAACTGCGGCCATCCTCTTCCATCTTGAGATAGAGCCATAAGTTTTTTAGTTCCTGAGCTGAGCTTCCTTCTGCTTCACTTTCTTTTTTTTTTTTGAGTCAGAGTCTCACTCTGTCACCTGGGCTGGAATGGCACAATCGTGGCTCATCATAGCCTCGACCTCAGACGATTCTTCTGCCTCATCCTCCCAAGTAGCTGGGACTACAGATGCATGCCACCATGCTTGGCTAAATTTTTGATTTTTTTGGTGAAGTCACAGTTTCACTATATTTCCCAGTCTGGTCTCAAAGGCCAGCAATTGCTCAAGCAATCTTCTTGCCTTCACCTTCCACAGTGATGGGATCACAGGTGTGAGCTGCCACACCCAGCCTGCTTAACTTTTTTTTGATTTGGGGTTCCCTCTGCCTAATCCCCCTCTACTCCTCCTTGCCTGGAGTTAATTTCTGCTCTGCATCCTGAAGAGCTACATTAGAACATTTCTCTAACCCCTGAGCTAGAGAAATGCTAGGAAGCATCTGCTAAACTCCCTCTCACAGGACTCTGTTTTCCTTCTCAGAAGTAATCCGAGTTCTCATCGAGTCATTATTAGTATAGATGTTTTTGGTCCATCCCACCTTGGAATGTAAATTTCATAAGGGTTGGGATAGAGTTCCCCATGAGCCTATCCTCAGCCTGTGGTGCGGTGCCTTGCCCATACTTAGTAGGTCTTCAATAAATATTTGTCCAGTGAAGTCAGAGTGTCTGGTATCTGCACAAATCTCATTTCTAACCTTCAGCCCCAGCAAGACGGCACAGGCCTCATTGTTTGTTAGCTCCATTTGTAGGAGGTGGAATTGCCTCTTGTGGCATGAGGTAATTTAAAGGTCCATTTTCAGGACATATTCATTGTCTAAAGTGGGTTACCCAGTAGAATACAGTTAAAACAGCCCTGAACTCTGCTTTAATTAGAAACTTGATCTGTTATCCTAAAAGAACAAAGAAATGTAAAATCCACTAAAAGTGTGACAAAGAGTATGGGGACCATGGGGTTTGGAGGTGGGTTTTGTGTACAGCTAGGAGACGAATTCGGTAATCAGGGAACTGACAAAGAACCTACCATCCCCTACCTTAAATTTAAAAGTGCGTAAATAGAAATAGAGGCGGCTGTAGGAAGCTTGACCAAACCCACACCCCGACACATGGATACATGCTTTTCGTGACCCCTGTGCTCATCCTGCTGGGTATGTGTGTGGTCAACTTCTCACCCACCTTCTGCACAGGTAGGTAGGCAGATTTAGGTCACTCTGTACATCAGAGTAATGTCCCATCTCCTACCAGTTCTCCCTGGCCAGATCTCAGGCTTGGCTGTCCGCTTTCATTTAAGTGTAATAACACTTAATTTAAGTGTAATAACAGCCATTTGGATTACTTAATTTAAGTATAATACCATATAAGTGTAATAACAGCCATTTGAGTTTCTTAAACACCTTTCAAACTTTCAGAACACGGCAGCTATTTAAAACTGCTTTGTCGCCAGGCTCGGTGGCTCAGCCTGTAATCCCGCACCTTTGGGAGGCTGAGGTGAGTGGATTGCCTGAGCCCACGGGTTCGAGACCCGCCTGGGCAGCAGGACCTCATCTCTACAATAAATCAAAAAATCAATCGGGCGTGGTAGAGCATGCCTGTAATTCCGGCTACTTGGAAGGCTGAGGCGGAAGGATGGCTAGAGCCCAGCAGGTCGAGGCTGCGGTGGCCGGGAGTGGCCACTGCACTCCAGTCTGGGGCGACGAGTGAGACTCCAACTCAAAAAAAACAAACAAAAAACTGCTTTGTCTTGGTATCAAGAAATGGCAACGTGGGTTGGGCAAAGGAAGATAACTATTCAGCAAGTTACTTATTTCTGGAATTAGGATTTTGACTAGTATATAGCACTTTCAAAACTAGGGACAAAAGGATTCAACCCAAAGCAACCATTTGCCATTGCTTTACTAAACTCTGGTGTGGACATGTGTTCTTTGAGCTATGGTCACCATCATGTTTTCCTAAACTTTGGCCCCCTCCCCTACCTTGGGGAGGTGAATCTCTTTGCTCTCTAATTTACTTGCTTAAATAAACTATATTTTCCAATAAAGGAAAAAAAACTAGAGACAAATTACTTTTACATACATTTTCCTCAACTGATTTTTATAAGCCATTTGAAAGGCATTGTCCACTTCATTTTACAGTTGGAAATAAAAAAGAAAGTTGAGGCAAAGGTTAGGCGATGAAACCAAAGCATTGCAACCAGTAGGTCAAGTGCTAGGGTGGAATCCAAGTCTCTTTCTACCGTGGTTACCCAGAATGATACACTTTTTTGCAGCAGTAGTGTCAAGAAGATGCCGTACTTGTCAGGTCTTTCAGTGGGATGGTAATGATAGTGTTAGGATTGTTGGTTCCCTTCTCCCCTGCTCCTATGTAACACCTTTCTTGGTTTTTGTTCCCTTTTTATTTTTTTCAGCTTGGATTCCTTAGCACCACCATGGCTCAGCCAGAACAGAAGGCCTCGAATCTCATTGGCACGTACCGCCATGTTGACCGTGCCACCGGCCAGGTGCTAACCTGTGACAAGTGTCCAGCAGGAACTTATGTCTCTGAGCATTGTACCAACACAAGCCTGCGTGTCTGCAGCAGTTGCCCTGTGGGGACCTTTACCAGGCATGAGAATGGCATAGAGAAATGCCATGACTGTAGTCAGCCATGCCCATGGCCAATGGTCGAGAAATTACCTTGTGCTGCCTTGACTGACCGAGAATGCACTTGCCCATCCGGCATGTTCCAGTTTAATGCCACCTGTGTCCCTCATTCGGTGTGTCCTGTGGGTTGGGGTGTGCGGAAGAAAGGGACAGAGATCGAGGACGTGCGGTGTAAGCAGTGTGCTCGGGGTACCTTCTCTGATGTGCCTTCTAGTGTGATGAGATGCAAAGCATACACAGACTGTCTGAGTCAGAACCTGGTGGTGATCAAGCCGGGGACCAAGGAGGCAGACAACGTCTGTGGCACACTCCCGTCCTTCACCAGTACCGCCCCACCTTCCCAGGACACAGCCATCTTTTCACGCCCTGAGCACATGGAATCCCATGAAGTCCCTTCCTCTACTTATGTTCCCAAAGGTAACTTTACATCATGAATTATTTATTTGAGGAAGGCTTTGAGCCCAGTGGAGGTACCAAGAGTGAGCTTGTACCAAGGATATTTTCTCCGCTTTGTATATTCCAAAATCACCCCTTGGAGAAGAGGCCTTCATTTTGTGGCTAATTAAATCTGGCTACTTTGGACTTATTGGAAATCTTAGACTCAGAAGTTTTCTATTAGGGCCAGATCAAATATCTAAAAACTAGGTCACATCAAGCTAGAAAATAAGAACTGAGAGAAACAAGGACAGTGTGTGACCTTATGTAAGTCACTTAACCTCTTCAGGCCTCGATTTCAGATTTGTCAAATAAATGAGGGATTTAAATGTTTAAGGCTCCTTACAGTTTAAGCTTTTCAACATAGAATCAGTCCTGGGCACACACAACCAGAAGCAGAGAAAAAGGAAGAAGGGGAGAAAATACCATGATATCAGCAAGGCAGGGATGAGTATTGAATCCAAAGTGGGCAAAGAATGGGAAAGAAAGTTGGAAACTTCAGAAAATGAGCAAGTTTGTATCAAATTAAAGGTAACTAGCATTCACATATTGGAAAATAATTTTATTTTTGTCCAATGATTTTAACTTTATGCCCTTTATCAAGTAATATGATTTTACTCAGAATTCCATTTGAGCCTCAAGCAGAATTTAGCCTTTCTTTTCTTTTCTTTTGAGTTGTGGTCTCACTCTGTTACACAGGCTGGAGTGCAGTGGTGCGCTCATGACCACCGCAGCCTTGACCTGCTGAGCTGTGATCCTTCGCCTCAGCCTTCCAAGTAGCTGGAACTACAGGCACGCACCACCACGCCCAGCTAATTTTTTGATTTATTGTAGAGATGAGGTCTCACCAATTTGCCCAGGCTGGTCTTGAACCCTTGGGCTTAGGCAATCCTCTCACCTTGGCTTCCCGAAGTGCTAGGATTAGTAGGTATGAGCCACTGTGTCCAGCCAAGCCTTTATTTTCGAATCCATTTTGATTGTAGTTATCTTTCATGAGATGATTGATTTGAGTCATGCTTGCTAGTGTACTCTCACACATGATTACATTTGACCTTCATGATAATCCTATAAGGAGAGCCTTCTTACAGTCACCATTTTAAAATAAAAAGGCTCAAAGTGCTCAGAGAGCCACCAGATTTTCTTAGAGACTGATACAGGCCGAGTCCTTCTCTTGGGACTCAAGATTTCCATGCCTTACATTTTTTCATGAATACTACTAGTGGAAGCTTCTCTGAAAGAAGTCTACTAAACTGCCAACCCAAATCATGTTTAATCTTTTGATAACAGATGCTAAGGAAGTCCTTCGCTGACCTGTCCCACCAGACCGTTCATTAGCCAAACTTAAATTTGCATTTGCTCTCTTTATCTTAGTCATATTCTATTTTACCACTGCATCATGAAATAGTCAAAAAGTGGGAGAGGAGGAGGATGAACAAAGGAATTAAAGTTCTCTGAAGAATCAGAGCAGCTAGGAGTTGACTAGAGATCTGTGTATACAAACATGTATCCACTCAGAATGTGAAGTTCAAGAGAAACTGCTGAGAAGCTCAGATGTCAGACCCCTGAGGATGCCCTTGGTTTTGGTGTCAGAAAGTGAGTCTAGCATTTCAGTTCTGTTTTTACCTTCCACATGAAGGTGCTGTTAGGGCCATTATATGAAAATGCACAATATAACTTATCCTTAAGCCCCCAAAGGTCATCTCTTCTTTGATTATCTGGCCCAGTTTGGAGATGACCAGGAAGAGGAGGGAATATATAGATCCCCAAATATGGAAAAGCTCTTCCCCCCTCCTTACTCTTTCTTCTAGGCATGAACTCATCAGAATCCAACTCTTCTGCCTCTGTTAGACCAAAGGTACCGAGTATCATCCAGGAAGGGACAGTCCCAGAAAACACAAACTCGACAAGGGGGGAGGAAGGCATGAACAAGACCCTCCCAAACCTCCAGGTAGTCAACCACCAGCAAGGCCCCCACCACAGACACATCCTGAAGCTGCTGCCGTCCATGGAGGCCACCGGGGGTGAAAAGTCCAGCACGCCCATCAAAGGCCTCAAGAGGGGCCATCCCAGACAGAACCTACACAAGCATTTTGACATCAATGAGCATTTGCCCTGGATGATTGTGCTTTTCCTGCTGCTGGTGCTTGTGGTGATAGTCGTGTGCAGTATCCGGAAAAGCTCGAGGACTCTGAAAAAGGGGCCCCGGCAGGATCCCAGCGCTATTGTGGAAAAGGCAGGGCTGAAGAAATCCATGACTCCGACCCAGAACCGGGAAAAGTGGATCTACTATTGCAACGGCCATGGTGAGGCTTCTCTCTTTTCTCCTGGCTTACAGACCTCCCTGCCTTTTTTCCCCTAGCCCTTGGTTTCTGAAAGAATGGGAAATGTAGTTTGTAAATCTCTCGTAGACCAAATGCTACTTGATCTAGTTGTGCTGTGGAAAATGCAATTGACCATATCAATAGAAGTAATGCATTCGGATAGAATAACCCCTGGCACCTTGAAAACAGAAGAATGCTGCAGAATCAGAGAGCTGAGGGTGACCCTTAGAAACTTGTTTGGTCTTGTCATTTAATAAATGAGAAAATTGAGTTCAGAGAGGCTACATTGATTCAATAAGAAGCTAGTTGTTTGTTCAGACCAGATAGGGCTAGACTCCTGGCTGTTGTAGCCCTTGCTTTTTCTACGTGAGTAGGCTAAGAAAATGGAGAGGGCAAAACCAACTCATTGTAAGTTTGCCTTTTTTTTTTTTAAATAAAAATTTGTAGAGATGAGTTCTCACAGTATTGCTCAGGCTGGTTTTGAACTCCTGGGCTTAAGCAATTCTTCTGCCTTGACCTTCCAAAGTGCTGGGATTCCAGGCATAAACCACTGTTCCTGGCTGTAAGTTTGCCTTTTTGAATCTGAAAAATGAATATGGAAGGAAAGTGATAGGAATCTAAAAGTATGCTTGCCTTTTTGAATCTCAATCTTGCTTTTATTTTTTTGAGTTGGAGTCTCACTCCATCGTCCAGGCTGGAGTTCAGTGGCATGTTCACAGCCACCCCAGAGTTGACCTGCCAGGCTCTGGTGATCCTTCCACTTCATCCTTCCAAGTAGCTGGAACTACAGGCATGCGCTACTATGTGAATCTTGCATTTAGATTTCTTTCCCCTACAAGTACAGTTTTCCCTCTTTTAAGGTTTTAGGATCTGAGGAGGATGGAATCGTCTTTTGGATTATAGACACTGAAGGCATAGAATATTGGTCATCATCTGAGCCTCAAGCTTACGTCCCTTATCTAGTAGTCAGCATGTGTTGATACAGGCTAGAGGGAGTATTTTGGCCTTTCCTCTTTTGAAGGCAAAAAAAAAAAAAAAAAAAAAAAAATAGCTTCTAGAACTTGTTCCAGGGCTAGTTTGATTTGAAGACGGCACTTTTCAGATTGAAGTTTTCAGACTGCAGCAGTAACTTCTCTTTTCTTTTCTTTAAATCCTAAATGAAATTACAGCCCAGTTTTGATAATCCCGTTCAAGGTATATTCTTTCCTTTCAAAAATAAAGGTATATGCCTACTTTTCTAAAAAGCAGGCTGGCCTTTTGTATTGAGTCTTAAAAATATTTATACCATTTGGTCCAGTAATTTAAAAAAAACTATCATAAAAGTATACATGAAATATTGAAAAAAATATTTAGGCACAAAGAGAAAGTTTAAACACACACACCTCATTTTGCTTCTCCTTGCTGACTTGTATGAATGGTCAAAAGTGAAGTGAAAATCAGATTGAGGTGAACGTCCTATTTGATATAGAGCCTATATTTACTTGAACAAGATAATTCTTTACTGGAAACCTAGAGGGAGAAAGTTTCAATTCCTCCCATCTTTTTAATTTTTAAAAAAAAACCAACTTTTTATTTGCACATAATTCCAAACTTATGGAAAAGTTGAAAGAATAATATAATTTACTCTATATAAAAAAGTAGAGATTGTATATTATAAAATATGTGTTATAGAATTGCTTATTATTATTATAGAATGTATAACATACAACATATACTATATAAGCATGTGCATGTAAACACCTATATACATAAACAAAATAATTTTTCTGAATCATTTCATGGTCCTTTGCCCTTTGATACTTCAGTGTATATTTCCTAACAGTAAGAATAGTCTCCTGAAAAAAAACATTGTACAGTTTTCAACCTCAATGAATTTACCAAGGTTGCGATATTTTGCCTTCCTTGTTTCTACATTGTATGTTGACCCAGTAAGGCCCTTTGGTCAGATATAGCATTAAACTTCCATGTAAGTGGCTAGTCAGAATACTTGCTGCTCCAGATTTGCCCAATTAGTAGAAAACAATGTGAACAGCCTTGCAGATAATTAAGTATTTGGAACTGCCCTTCTATTATTCACTTTATTGAAAAAAGCAACTCCATTCCTTTAGTACTGCATTTATAGATTAGATTATGGGCTTACATTTCTAAACCCTCTTTTGCAGCATGGTTTTTCAAATTCTTGAGAACACAGCAAGTAGTAGAAGTAAAAATTGGTCCAGAGGCAGAAAGCCATCTAATACAATGACCTTAGGCATTCTTATGACCATAGTAATCTTGTAAACTACTATGTCTATGTCCTTAAGACAATCTCCTATTTCATAAGAAAAATGGAAGTGCCAAATCAAACAGAGACTGGCCATACCCTTGGGTGAAAGCAGTATTTCAGCAATTTGCTTTTCAAATTAAATCACAGTAGTCTCATTCAGGTGTAACTATCTCTTCCAATAGTTTAGGCTTTTAGTCAAGTTTTTAGGATGTTTATATTTAAAGTGTTTTTCTAAGGAAGGTCTTTTCTTTCCAAGTTGTTAGTCTCAAAGGTACAACCAAGTAAAATCCTGTTACAAAGAGAGGTTCTGTTTAATAAAGCCATTCCAGGTGCTCAGAGAGGCCTCTAGAAACAATGCCTTGTTGATTTGATTGCAGTGAATTCTGGCCAGCAAATAATCCTGTATAATAAGATATTTTCCTGGTCCTTGTTCATTTTACACTGAATTGTTCATGAGGATGAGGGTGGAGATGAAATGGCTTGGTCCTGGGTTGTTTTCTATCAGAGGTCTCCTGAGATCTCACTGATGCATGCTTGCCATTAGCAGAACATGCTGTGCTCCTGAATGCCATAGAGACCCTCAGTACTCTGACCTAACACCATGGGTTCCTATTTTTCTTGCCAACAAGAATCTCTTATTATTCAGTTCCACTCATTTGTTTTTTCTATTACCATGGACTTACAGTTTTTAAAGTTGAACGCCAGTAAACTGCAATCCTACTTGCATGAGGGCCATGTTTTAGAAACACACAATGAGGTCTCATATGTCCAGGAGATGGAAGAACAAGAGTGCTGTCGTATTTGTGTGCTTCCTTCGTTTCTGAAGTTGGAGCACATTTTGTTTGGTAGATTGGGACTGAGCTGTGGTTTCTTTCAGTATCATCTATTTCAGCAACAGGAATTGGTAGTCCCTTCAGAATTTTTATATACAAAAATCTATTTAAGGGTTTATTACTAGGTTGAAATGTCATCAAGATGTAAGCCTGTTGTTAATGGTCAATTTGTCATGCTTTTTTCTTTTTTGGAAATTCATTTATTTTTGTATAACCTCAACAAAATGGGGTAAGTTGGGGGAGGGGACCCAAAAAGTTCCATTTAATTTAAAATTAAGATTAGCACAAGTTCACATTAATCGAGAGGTTACATAGAAAACAGTATTTTTCATTTGATCTGTCTTGTCACATGGAGCAAAAGTAATAGTAAAACTTAGTACCTATAGAAGTGGCTATGCTTTGCACTTGAGAAAAGCCTGAAATGATCTGAAAACAGTCACTTTGTTTATTTCCTTATAACTATAGAAAATACAAAACTGTAGTCCAGTTCCAGTTGAGAACAGGGTAGCTAAGAACAGAAACTGATTGCTGTTTCTCATTGTTGTTTCTAATTTGTCCCACTACTATTTCCCTTTCTTTCTTGATTCCTCCGTCCCTTCCATAGCTTCTTCCCCACTCCCTTCCTCAATCTTCCTCCTTCTAAGTAGGAAGTTGAGTTCTCAGCAACTGGTTGCCCTATGCATTCTTTCAGACTGAAGAAAAATGAAAAAAAAAAAAAGTGAAAGCCAAAAGAATTGGATTTACCTAGTTTAAACTGTACTTGGCTTCTGATTTGCACATTCTTTAGTGCTCTGCCTTCTGGGGATATACTGTAGTAAGCATTTGACAGAGACAATGATCCTTCTTCATGTGGTGACTTAAGGCACATACTATATAACAGCATCTCCTTTAAGTCAGCTGCCACAGGGATTGAGAAAGTAACTGGGGTGGGCACTGTTTCTCAAGCACACTGTGTTGTACCAGTAGCAGCAAAAGGACAAAGGTCTCATTCTGTAAAACTAGAGTCTAAGAAGCAATTTCTTAATTCTCTTAGCTTTTACCATCTGTCACTGTTTAATTGTTTGTGGCTGTGTGGTTTGTCTCCTCACATAGCTTATAAGTTCTTAGAGAGTAGACATCGAGTCTTGCTGTGTGTCGCTTACAGCTGGCATGGGACTCAAGGAGGGGTGAGCTAGCTGAACTGGCCCACCCACATGGTAGTTGCTAATTATATGAGCGATCTGATTTAAAACTAAAATTAACTAAAGTTAAAAATTTTTCCAGGCAAACTTCTCGGGTCCTCTCCTGCTCTGGGAGCTTTTCTGTCCTTTCAATAAATCCTGCTTTAAAAAAAAAAAATTTGTTTCCTCAGTTGTACCACATCTTAAGTGCTCAATAGCTACATATGGTTCATAGTTACCATATTGGACAGGACAGATATAGAACATGTCCATCATCGTAGAAAGTGCTATCGCACTGGTCTAGAGCATCCATGAGCTAATCTATCTTTTTAAGGTTGGGTTGTTTTAAAGGCATTAACTCGGGTTTTTTTTTTTCCTTCCCTGCTGACTAGCAGTGATGTTAGTGTTAGGGATTTAAGCATAAAGATCTTAAGGTGGGTGTTTTAATACTAAACTGCCATAGATGCCAAGAGGAATGATTTTCTAGAGCTAAAGGAGGCTTCCATGACAGCAGTGCTTTAAAATATGCAAAAACTGACCAGGAAAACAGTGCTGACATTCCTTATCTGATTTGCTTATTTCAGCGTGGAACACTTTGGCCCATGGACATTGGAGAGCAGGGCGGCGCAAAGAGAGAGAACCTCACTAGTTCAAAGGCTAAGGCAGCTTAGGTCTTATGTTGAATAAATGTGGATATGGACTGACCTTGTGGGTGGCCGTAGCAGAGGAGCAAGAGAAGCCTGTGGGAGTCCTGTGGTTGGGTTGGAGGTGGGAAGAATGAAGCATCATAGACTAGAAATGACATCAGTAAACCTGGGTTCTAAATTCTAGATATTCCATTCCCTAGTCACATACTCTCACTTTAAGATCTTTAACTTCTCTGGGCCTCGGGTCCGTCTTGTATAGTATGGGGATGATAATAGTACCTTGGCTGTTGTGAGGATTAAATACATGAATGTGTGCCAAGTGCTTAGAACGTTGCTGACCAAAGGGTGGGTGTTCCATAAATGTTAGCAGTGATGAAGGTGAGGGTGAGGGTGACTGAAAGACTGCAGAGGTGACATCATCAATCCCACTTTTGACATCATCACCTCTACCCTCCCTGGCAATCTCTTGGTTTGTTTCCTGATTTACTCACAGAAGAAATGATCATGAACAAGCAGAAATATTCTCCTTTAAAATATAGTGGTTCATGCCTGTAATCCTAGTGCTTTGGGAGGCAGAGGTGAGAGGATTGCCTGAGCCCAGAGGTTGAGACCAGCCTGGGCAATTGGTGAGACCTCGTCTCTACAATAAATAAAAAAATTAGCCAGGCACGTGGTGGTGCATGCCTGTAGTTCCAGCTACTTGGGATCCTGTGAGTCCAAGGAAGACAAGATTGTGGTGAGCCATGATTGTGCCACAGCACTCCAGCCTAGGTGATAGAGTGGGACCTCGAATCAAACAAAAAACCAAAAAAAAACCTATGCAATTGTACTTAGGCAGGATCAACACTGCCACCTTAAAAGAGCTAATTAGAAACATAGGTTTCCTTTGTACCAAATAAAGCTACTAACTGAATTAATTGACTGTTGTAGGCTATGCCCTCTCAAGAAGGCAAAAATGAGCCTCTTAGATAATCATACATGACTCCTTCCTAACTTTATACTCAGATGTGATTTTGTCTTTTCCACGGCAGTATTTTCTTTAAACTAACTACACCAGGGGTCAGTAAATTAGGAGAGAGAGTTTAGGATTATAGGTTGCAACTACTCCATTCTGCTTTTGTAGTTGAAAATGGCCAGAGACAACATGTAAATGGTGTGCGTGGCTGTGTTCCAACCAAACTTTATTTGCAAGAACAGGTGGCTTGTCCTGCAAATTGTCGTCTGCCAGCATCTGATCTATTCCACAGATTTGTCATCTTTTAGCAGCTGCTTCTCTCTCGCCTTCTGGTGGCTTGCACAGCTTGGATAAATAGTCTGATTCTTCTTGGAGCTGTTCTTGGATTCTTACCGTTAGGACTCAACTTTACCTTTAGCGGTAACTGTTTCTCAATCTGCTGAAGGTCAGGGGTATGAGCCATACCGAAGCAGTCATGAAAAGCAGAGGTCAGGCAGAAGGACATGCTCTCTGGTTTTCAACCCCAGTAGAAATCCATTTAGGGGCAAATTGAATGAGTCACATGAACCAGGAGAAACGGTTGCAGAGAAAACATTTACTTGCTCAGATATGTGTGGTAGCAAAGCAAAGGTGGCAGCATTCTTGTGGGCTGCTGCATCCATATGCCTGCCTCAACTTGTCTCTTTGCCAAACTGGAGCCATAGAGGAGGAGAGGCAGGGGTCTGCAAGAGTTGGGGTCCAGACCTGTTCTGCTACGAAAAGACTGGATGCTCCTGGGTGAGCCACTTTCTCTCTTCAGATCTTGGCTCTCTTGGTAAAATGAGGAGAGTTGAACTCATCACATGAGGGCCAGCAGATTTTGATCCATGTGACAATTCATTTGTGCCTTACCTGCGTAGGCATACTGTCTCACTGATTCAGGGAAAACACTGGCCTGGTGGACCTTGCAATATGCTGTAGATTGGAGAACAGTGTGCTGCTAGTTAGTGGAAGGAGGCCAGGCTTCATGCCAACGTGATGCCAAGGAAGGACTGTGTGTTCACTGCATTATAACAGAACTTTCCTCCCGGATTATGGGAGAGTAAAGGCAGGCTAGTAAACATTTCTGTTTAGGTTAGGACACAGGGTTGGGAAGGACCAAGAGAATGTGCAATAACTGTGCTTTCAGGGAAGATGTGAGACATTTTATGGTGTTAGAGGTTGAGCAGTTATTATAGCAGTAATGTTTTGAGTCTTTCATTCCCTTCAAATGTGTCACCAAATTTTGTAGTATTCCAACACGCAACCTGATTGCCAAGGAACTGAGAAACCCTGTTCGAGGGTCTCATTTATCTCTGATTTTTTATGCTGAGGGAGACCTGGTCTCATGGGCCAGGGAGGCCTAGTCACAAACGAAACTCTTGAGACCAGCTTTGTATTGGTCACAAGGTTGAAGGTGAGGTGGGCTACGGGAGATTCCTAGTAAATGCTGACTTGCTTTGGAAAAGTTGTTCAATGCTCGTACTGGCTGAGGCTCTCCTCAGTTGCTCAGATCCACCTATAAAGAGTGGCCAGCCTCTGGAGTTCACGTGTCCTAGTAGCAAACCCCTCTCAGTCTAGCTAAGTATTAATAAATAGGTTTAGGTTTTGACTATTCCGAACCCCTTTTAAATTTAATATATTCTTATCATGGTTCATTATTGTAAATATCACTCTCCCTAGTTAAGAGGTTCTTAAATTATATATTTACCACAGATCAGTGAATCTTTGTAATGTGTTGGGACTACGTGCTTGAATTTTACAAGATAATCTAAAAGTGATCCCTGAAGATGGGGAAAACTGTCACTCATATGAAGGTGGAAGACTGGGGTTACAAAAATAATTTGTTTCAATTCTAGAAAGGCAATGTCCAAGTCTGGTTTCACCTGCAGGTTGCAGATTAAGTGCCCTGCTGGGGAGAAGGGGGCTTTCCAGTGTCCTGGCCAGAGCTCCAGTCCACAGGGTATATCTTTAGCCCTGACAACCGCAGATTTCCTCAGGGAAAAATGCTTATGAGAGATATTAAGTCAGAGAGGAAATATTCTCTATTTTAGTCACATATTTCTCTCTCTTTGTTCTGCTTTTTTGCTTTATTATCTCTTAGTGAATGTTATTGTTCTCCATATGTTGTATTATTTTCCTAAAGAGAAATGAAATGATCAGTCTGACTGGTTTTAGATTAGTTGTACTTTGGCTAAGGCCAGGGAATATGATATATGAAGTCAACATTTCCTGTGTACATTGTGATGTCCTGCTCTAAATGATGAGGGGAAGGTTGGGATAAGTTTGAACCTGAGACTGGAATGCAGTGACATGATCACGATGATCATGGCTCACAGCAGCCTCAACCTTCTGGGCTCAGATGATCCTTCCACCTCAGCATCCCTAGTAGCTGGGACTACAGGTGGGCGCCACCACACCTGGCTAATTTTTTAAATTTGTTTTGGGGGTTTTATTTTGGTAGAGACAAGGTGACCTTGCCTCCAGGTGAAAATAAGTTAAAGAAATTCTTTTTTGTTTTTGAGTCAGAGTCTCACTCTGTCGTCTAGGCTGGAGTGCAGTGGCATACTCATGGCCACTGCAGCCTCAACCCACTGGGTTCAGGTGATCTTTTGCCTCAGCCTCCCAAGTAGCTGGAACCACAGGCATGCGCCACCATGCCCGGCTGATTTTTTTTTTATTTATTGTAGAGACGAGTTCTCTAGAAATTCTTAAAACTCTTAAGAGTTTTAAATCTGCACAAACCCTTCACCCCTTTCCCTTCAAAAAGAGGCATAGGTATTCTCCTTCATTTCACCTTTCCTTGCACCCTCTTAGCCTCTCCCTTAGGGGCCTGAGCCTCCTTTTGGATGCCCTTGACATTCTCTGGCTTTAACTCAACTTGAAAATGTTGTCGTCCAGGACAAATCTATGAGAAAATTTTCCTGGGGGGTTAGGGGGAGAGGGAACTTACTACTGATGTATTGCTTTGGGGGATGGGAGAGAACTAATACTTAAAGTTTATTGAATGCTTAGTATCTACTGGGCACAATTCTATGGGATTTATGTATATTTTCTTGTTTGATTCTCAGAACAGCCTTATGATGTCAGAATCACACCAATTTTACATAGTAGGAGCAAGAGGCACAGAGAGATTAAGCAACTTGACTAAGGCCACAGCACAAGTCAGTGGTGAGCCTGGACTGACACACTCAGGCCTGTGACCTTTGATCCTGAGCAGGAAACTAGTGCATACACTAGTTGTCCCTGACTCTTGTCCCTCCTTCCTTTGGAAAATGTGGGGTGTGGATGGACAGTTAAGGAGACATTTTCAAAAGACTTATATTCAAAGAAGCAACCAAGATACAGAAAGATGGGATTGAGAACTCTTTACTTTGCACTGGAAGGCAGCGTGGTATGGTGAAAAGTGAGAATCGGTAGGTCAGATTGACCTGGGTTTTGAATATCAGTCCTAACTATGCCACGGTACCAGGTTACTGAACCTGTCCTTAGTTTCTCATCTGTGATGTGGACATAAATCCTATCTCATAGGTTGTTCATGCAGATTGCATGAGGTCATATGTAACATTGATAAAGCTGCTAGCTTGGCTTCCCTCTTCCTCCCCCACAAGGTCACGGGGGTGAGCCATATCGAAACGTTCATGGAGAGTTGGGGTCAGACAGATGGCCATTACATCTGATTTTCAACCTAAGCAGAAGTCCATTTAGGGTCACATTTAATGAGTCACACAGGCCAGGAGAAATGGTTGCAGAGGAAACATCTGCACTAGGAATTTCGGCTATAAAATGACTTAAAAGTCCGATTAACCAGTACAAAAAAAGCTGGAAAAGAAAATCAGAGTGTGGCACATGTACTCTGATTCTACCCATTCTAGAGGGTGGAAGGAATGCGATCTGTTCACAGGGCCTCTCAGGTAGTGTGGGGAACACCTGCTGAGGTGACAGGTGCAGCCTGGGGAGGTGGGGGAAGGGAAAACTCTGTGCACAGGTGAAAAAGCAAACCTGGTCAGTAGGAGTGGGGAATGGGGCAGTGGTGGCTGTGAGGGACGCTGTGCAGAGGGAAGGACCCTGCCTGCCTTGGATTCCTCTCCTGGATGATAAAGGTTTTGGATTCAAGTATCTTTAACATCTTCCGTCTTAAGATCCTTTCCTTCAGTGTTGCAAACACGAAACTTGCAGTTCAAAACAACCCACAGCTAACACCCTTTAGGGTATTTAGGATTGGAATTCAGAGACTAAGTTCAAGTACAGATCATCTGGCTTGGTGGTTGAACCTCTTGTCTGCATAACTTTGATGTCCCAATCTGTATGTGAAGACTGTTCTTGGGGGGAAACAATGCTACTTAAGAACCAGGACATAATTTACTCAGTGTAGTTATAAAGCTCAGCTACTGTCATTGAGCCAACTCATATTTTAGGCCTTGAGTTCCTAGTGACAACATTTTTTATTTCTTCCATTCTATCCCCTATCTACAACTTTATACTCAAGCAAAGCAAAACATCACATCATCCTACTTTGCCTAACAAGCAAGTAAAAATGGTTTTACTCAATAAAAACCTGGTTCTCTGATCTATGTCCTTAAGAATCCAGCTAACAGGTTTAGAAAAAATGTTTCCTCAAGTGTAGTTTCTCCTTTAAGGTTGGTCAGGGGTGGGAAGGCCGGGCGTGGCGACTCACGCCTATACTCCCAGCAATTTGGGAGACTGAGGTGAGAAGATTGCTTGAGTCTATGGGTTCAAGACCAGCCTGGGCAACTTAGTGAGACCTTATATCCAAAATAAATAAAAAAATTAGCCAGACGTGGTGGCACGTGTAGTTCCAGCTACTTAGAAGGCTGAGGCGGAAGGATCACCAGAGCCCAGCAAGTCGAGGTTGCGGTGATTGTGAGCATGCCACTGTACTCCAACCTGGGAGACAGACTGAGAGTCCAACTCAAAAAAAAAGAAAAAAGATTAGTTAGAGGTGGGAGAACTGGTCTTTGTTGAAGCTTGTGAACCACCTCCCAGATTCATGACTGTAAATTGCTTCTTCTATCCAGGGTAGGCTATAAGTAAGTAATAGTGAGAGTGGGTTTGCGATGCGGTACCTTTGTGAGAGTAAAGTTGTATTTGTGTTTCTTGTACAAATATTTTCCAGAGGTTCTAATGGTTAGGTGACAGATGTTGGGCTGCTGGAAGCTGTGCTCTGGATATATTTGAACAGTATCAATAAAGTCTTAAATCACGCATCAGGAATGACCTAAGAAAACATTTCATCCGAATTATTAAAACCATCATATGCAGTGTTCAGAAATGAAGAACAAATCAAGTGTGTTAAGAATTCTGTGCAACGTTAGTACGTCTCAACCTCACTTTGATTAAAGTGAAGTTATGGGGTGTCTGCTATTACTAAATAGGCAAGATCAGGAGGTGATTTTAATATGTAAAGGTGGCATAAAATGTGACCATTAAATTTTTTTTTAGCTTCCATTAAAGGTTTTGGCTACCATTACATTTTTGTTATCTACTTTCTTTAACAAAAACTGATATCATACCTCCTGCACGCCATGTCCTGTTCTAGGTTATTTCATAAATATTAACTTAATTTTCATAGCCCTATAAGAAAAGCTACTATCATCCCCATTTTACAGATGGGGAAATCGAGGTACTGAGAGTAATTTGCCTAAGGTCACATAGATAGGAAGTGGCAGTGTTGGGTTTAAATTCAGGCACTAGTCTGATTCTAGATACTGCTCCTTGATTGTCAGAATCTGGATTTTCCCATCAATTTTTTGGTGCTAGACATTTCTAACTTTTTGTGGTTGATTTTTTTTTAAAAAACATGCTCAATCAAATAAAATGTATTTACCTTAGCGAAACCCAGCTTGTTCTGAAATAAAACTCCTACAGATTTGTCATCTACTGTGAGTTTTCCTCTGTAGAAGTTACTCTGATTTCCTGCTTTTTCAAAAATCGTCTGAAATGGAAAGATTGTAAAGCCGGATACCCAATGGCTGAAGTCTCCGCAGGATTGTTTTAATAAATAAAGGCTGTTTCAGATAAGTCAGAGGTGATGGAGTCCTTCTAATCTGAACTCACATCTGTTTCACTTGGTGGTTTTTCTCAGCACCAGACACCAGCAGCAAGAGCAGCAGCAGTTGCAGCAACCAAAGCAGCTTTCCCTTCTTTGCCAGATAGAGTTTTGGACGAAAAATTCCAGACAGTCGTCCTGTGTGTCAGCCCAAATTTCCTATGGGAAGTAGACTTGAAGTGTAAACACCAGGAACCCGTTCTGAAGGGAGCAGCTTATTTAAGAGACTGCTGTGTCCTA
This sequence comes from Cephalopachus bancanus, assembly GCA_027257055.1. NCBI lineage: Eukaryota > Metazoa > Chordata > Mammalia > Primates > Tarsiidae > Cephalopachus > Cephalopachus bancanus. The sequence continues at coordinate 5,992,069 of JAPVLO010000012.1, forward strand.
GCGTTCCACCCCTGGACTGCTGCTATTCGCCCCAGTCATTTTACAGGTTTAGGTGGGCAGGGTAGTTGGGCTGTTCTCACTCCCCACCCACTGCCTTTTCCACCTCTGCTTCCAGTAATGACATTTCCAGCAGACAGCACCTTTCTGTTTAACCTCTTAGGGTATCTGGGGATTATAAAGCTACGCCTACAGATTTGTCATCAACAGTGACAAAACTGCTGCAGGAGGAAAGCCTCTTATGGCTACAGCCTAAAAAGCATTATCTCACGTAAGAAGTGTTCAGAAACATGGCCTTTGCCCTCAGGAGTCAGAGGCTGCTGTTATCCTCAGTCCTACCCACCAGGAACTTCTTCCTTTAGGCTTTAGAGGGAAGGCAATTTTTTTTTAGTTGTATATTTTATTCTCTCTCTCTCTATTTTAACTAACAGCATTTAAATGTAAGCTATCTGGGATGTTGATTAAAAAATCAGCATTTCCTCCACATAGGGCTCAAATACAAATAGAAAAAAAAAAATCCCTAAAAGTTTGTATCCTTGAATCGACCTAGTTAGGTATTATATAAGCAGATTTTGCAGAGGAGCAGGAATTTCTAGAATTCTGTTGCTCTTTGTGAGTAGTTAGTAGTTCACATTTCACTGTATGTGAAGAACTCAACATATTAGGTTTGTTGATGGTGTGTCATATTTGAACAAATAGGTGGGTTCAAGTTCATATATTAAAGAAAATAACTCCTAACTATATTTCACCAAATCTGAGACATGGTTGATTGTGAGACACCATTATTTTATGTATACCTCTAAGGAAAGAAAGAAAAAACTATAACCATGCTAAAAGGCATTGCTTAAGCTATGCATTCAGGTGTCTTAGAATTGGTGAAATGTGACAGTATGTTAGCTACAATCTCGCCTCTTTTCCAAATAGTCTGACAACATAATTCTAGCGCCATTGTTCAGTTCTCAGTTTTTCTCTGCTTGGCCTATTGGCAGCATTTGATACTTGACTTTCCTTCTCCTGGAAGCTCTTTCTTCCCGGTTCTCTTCCTATGTCTTCTCCTCCTATGTCTTGGGCTGTTTCTTCTCTGTCTCAGCTGGCTCCTCCTCTTCTCTCTGACCTCCGAACACTGAGGAGCCTCAGTGCTTGCACCTCTTTCAATCAACACACTCTTTTCCCCTGGTGACACAAGACTTTATATACCATCTGTCTGCTAGTAATTCCCAAGTGCATTTGTCCAACCTGGACCTTGTACCAGAACTCAAGATAAAAATAGCCTCTTGTCTGCTTGACAGACCTGGATGTCTCACAGTCTTGTCATGCTAGGATCTCTTACACCAAATCCCAACCCACATCAGTTATCCATCATGGAAAGTGTTCCTCCAGTCTTCCAGTTGCTCAGGTCGAAATCTTAGAGTCATCTTTGATGCCTTTATTTCTTTTTCACCCCATATTTGATTCATTAGCAGATCCCATCACCTCTACCTTCAGAATATATGCAGAAGTTAACTACTTCCTGTCACCTTCCTGGCCACGACTTTGGTCCAAAACACTATTACCTCCCTGCTGGATTTCTGTTGTGGCCTCTAACTGGTGGCTCCATTTTTGTCTATGCCCCCTTCAGTTTATTCTTAACATAGTAGCTAGAATGACACTGCTCAAATGTGAAGTCAGATTGTGTCATTTCTTTCTCCAAAATCTCCAGTGACTTTATATCAAATACGGAGTATCAGCCCAAAGGCCCAATGCCATCTATAGCCCCTACCCCCCAATTTTCGCTCACTTTATGACTCCCAGCACTCTCTCCCCTTCACTCTCTTGCTCCAACCACACTAGCCTTCCTGCTTCGCCTAATATGTGTCAACATCCTTCCTTCCTTTGCACCTGCTGTTTCCTCTGCCTGTAACTCCGTTCCTCCAGATATCTGCATAGCTTGATCCATTTAGGGCTTGACTCTGATGCTACCACTGTGAGACTTTTCTTGGATACAGCAACCCTATCATTCCCCAACTTATGCCTTTTCCCTGCCTTATTTTTCTTCTTAGCATTCCTCCCTATGTAACATACTTTATGTTTTATTACTTACCTTGTTTATTCTTCCTGCACCCTCCCAATAGAATGTAGATTTCTCCAGGAAAAGGATTTTGCTTTGCCTCTTTTCACTGCCATATACCCAGCACCTGGAAGAGTGTCTGGCACAGCGTAGATACTCAATAAATTTTTGTTGAGTGAATAAATTAACAGCTTCAGATACTTGGGACAGCTTCAAGCACAGCCTAAGACAAGGCAGAAGGAGACATTTTTTGCTTTCCCATGTGAAATGAAATAAACTATTACTCATTTTCCTCACAGTATCAGTGATACCTAGGTCCTTCCATTTGGGACATTGACTGTTTTGATAGTTTATCATTGGAAAACATTCTGTTCATTAACTTCAAGAGATCTTTGCACAATGTTTTTTTTTGTTGTTGTTGTTGCTATTGTTTGTTTTTATTAGCTTCTGAGGTTACAGCTAAGCTTACAGTTAACAAGATAGTGATTAATTATGCTTCACAGTTCATTTTTCTGGGCTTAAAATAAAATCTAAACAGTTCTTCCAACTATTGTACCTCAACTAGGAAAGGGGTATCTTTTATCCCAGCAAACGAGGTCCCAGCATTGATAAAGTAGTTTCCTATGTCATGAATGAACAGTTATCTCTGTTGATATGCCAACTTTTAGCCACCCTGTGATATACTTGTTACTGCAAAACACACCTACTTGTGGGTGTGTTGCTTTTAGGATCACTTGCTCTGTTTTCAAGCCACAGAGACCACAGCTGGGAGAGCTGAGCTCAGCAGAGGGACTCAGCTATGGTGGGAGAATCCAGAAAGCCTTTCCTGCCTGTGAGCTCTGGCCTCTGCAGTGGATATGGCAGGTTGCCTTCAATGAGAAGAGGGCACTGGCAGAAGGGGAAGCTCTTGTTCAAGAACTGGGTTTCAGGAAGCCTAGGTTCTACCCACTGGTGAACACACCATGGAACAATTGCCCTTTCTTTCATTATTGTAGAGACTGAAGATCAGGCAGGGCACACCTCAAAAGCATGTCATGGTCATGTGACCACTCAGCTTCCCACTGGCTTAAGTTAGAGCAGCTAATGAAGTACAAATGGAGGGCAGGGATGACAGGCTGTCATGCATTCATTCAAAGATATTTGTGGTATTTTTGTTTTGTGCTAGACTCTGGTAGGTCCAAGGGATACTGGTAATCAAAATAGATGTGAGACTTGAGTAGGTGGTCAGAAAAGGTATATTTGAGGACATGTCTATTATACATGGAACATCAATTCCAGGAATGCTAAAGCCAGGCTTTTGTTCCAGTTTTCTAACTTAACAAATGTTGCTCTGTACATTTGATGTTTGTGTTGTGTCTAACTCTGTTCCTGTCTTCAGTTTGCAAGGTTAGGGATATAGTATGTGCCTGTGAAAGCATGTCTTTTTGGGGAGGATCAGAGTGGTGTCAGAAGGCATATGTCTTGAGTTCATGTCTCCTATCTCCTGTGTGTGCTGAGAAACCAGTACAGGCATAACAGTGGAGTCATCTGTTCTGGGAGGAGGCTGTGCATTAATTGCCTCTATGAGACTTTTCTAATTATTTTTCTCTTTATCTCTCTTACTAGAAGAATAATGAGAACTGACATTACACGTAACAAGATGCAGTGGTAGTGCCTGGATCCTTTTACATGATGAATTTGATATCACCAATAAGTTTATAAGCACACTTATCTGTTAGATGCACCCATCCTGTGCAATGCCTGATCTTACAACGTGGCGTCCTGAGTGCTGTGTCGTGTGATTACAGGTGGCCTTTGTTTCCTCCAGCTCTGTCATCATTGTCCTTCTACCTCTTCTACCTCATATAAAAGGAAGGCTTTTATATGAATTCTTAGTGATAGCACTTATTTCAGATTTTTATCTCCAAAAGGTAAAGAGCTTCTAATGCTCTCTCTAATTATAAAGGTCAATTCAGGTTTTTACAAAAACAGAAGGAACCCATTTTTGCATCCTGAAGGTGACACTGAGCTTTAAAAAAAAAAAAAAGAGGCTTGAATTAGGGCTTTCACCCAGATAATATGTAATTCAGGGTTTTATAATGCCCTGGAAAATACGATTTCTCCTATAATAACCTAGTGAATCACCTGTACCTCTACCTCTATTTTTGAGCTCTCTTGCTGAAGACTTTTGTGTACTGTTGTGATGACCCACATGTGGCAGAGGTGTGGCAGCAGCATTTTCACTTCCACATTTGTCTTTCTGTGGATGAGTTCAGCAATGGTATTCCTCCTGACATGTACTTGTGAAGTTCCAAAAAGCACAGAGAGCCAGGAGTCTGGTGCTTGGCTTCACTGATCAACACCTGTGCTGCTAAAACTGCATCTGTGCAGAACTCCTCACCTTTTACATTCCTTGTCCCAATGATTCTCGTCCATGCAGAAATGGAGTGGGCAAGGGAAGGAAGACCAAAATGTACTGAGGTGCTACGCTAGGTGTTTTTAATACTTGATCTCGTAAGTCTCCTAAATCACTCTACCAAGTAAGAGGTGTTATTTGTATTTTACTCATGTGGACATTGAAATCTCAGAGGTTGTTATTTGCTCATACAACTAACAAGTTAGGGAGCTGGAGTTTGAAACCATATGTTGTGACTGCTAAGCTCATGGTCTTCCCATTGCCTGATCCTTCTAGCTCTCATGTTCTCCTTCAGGGCACAGGGCCACAGTCTCAGAAGGCCTCTTACTAGTATAGCCTCTGGTTTATAGGGGTTGACTTCTTTGATGACCTCTCTAGAGATTTCAGCCATTCCCCTGAGCTCCAGAACCTACTACCATAGGACAAAGCAATGTTATTTTCCACACCCGTCTGTTAGGTCTTCAGGGGGTTGAGGGTTGTGTTATTTTTCAGGGTAAGAAAAAAGAAGCCAGGCTGGGTGGCTCAGCCTGTAATCCCGCGCTTTGGGAGGCTGAGGTGAGTGAATTGCCTGAGCCCGCGGGTTCGAGACCCGCCTGGGCAACTTGGTGAGACCTCATCTCCACAATAAATAAAAAATCAGCTGGGCGTGGTAGCGCACGCCTGTAGTTCCAGCTACTTGGAAGGCTGAGGTGGAAGGATCGCCGGAGCCCAGCAGGTCAAGGCTGCGGTGGCTGGGAGCGTGCCACTGCACTCCAGTCTGGGTGACAGAGTGAGACTCCAACTCAAAAAAAAAAAAAAAAGAAAAAAGAGACTTGGCACCTTGTTCAGTTAAACAATTCAGATAGTTCAGTACATAGTGACTGTCTCCAGTTTTGATGAAAACTCCAGGAACTCTGATGGGACAGATGACCAGAGCTCCCTGCCAAGCAGAGAGGTAGTTTCCCTGTCACTTACTGTCATTCCACATTGAGGTTAATAATTAGGGTGGGAACTCTCATTGTCTTTTGAGTGTGGTTTCTTTTCTTTTAACAAAATGCCTTTCTACATCTTTATGCTATTTGACAGTCTAGCTATGGTCTCTTTAAATTGCTATAATTGCAGGGGTTGGTGAACTATAGCCCGTGGGCCGTATCTAGCCCACTTTTTGTAAGTCAAGTTTTTTTAGAACACAACCATGCTCATTTGTATTGTCTATGGGTGCTTTCATGTTAAAACAGAGTTATGGAGTCATGACAGAGCCTGTGTGGTTCTCAAAGCCTAAAATATTTACTATTTTCCTTACAAAAAAAGTTTTCTGATCGCCTTCTCTCTTTCTTATAAGCATATTGTAGTTTTAAAGAAATAAAGTTGGTAGCCCCCAACTGAGGAAACCGTCTCAGTAATTCCTTGGTCAGAAGTACACACACTGCGGCCAGCCTAGAGTGCCTTCGTGCCTAGGCTAGGTGGCTATGCTCTAGCAAATAATAATGCTTCTCTACTACATCCCTCTCCATATTAACCACAATGGAGTCACCATTAACTGGGTGGGTGGCCTTGACGAGTCACCAACCTCTCTGCATAAGATTCCTTACTGATAAAATAAGCACTTTAAGAGTACATGTTTCCAAAGTCTATGTAAATACATGTCTTATTTATGTGTGTGTGTTTTATGTGGATATGTTTTTTTTTTTTTTTTTTTGAGTTGGAGTCTCACTCTGTCACCCAGACTGGAGTGCAGTGGCCGCTCCCGGCCACCGCAGCCTTGACCTGCTGGACTCCGGCGATCCTTCCACCTCAGCCTTCCAAGTAGCTGGAACTACAGACATGCGCTACCATGCCCGGCTAATTTTTTTGATTTATTGTAGAGATGAGATCTCGCCAAGTTGCCCAGGCGGGTCTCGAACCCACGGGCTCAGGCAATCCACTGACCTCAGCCTCCCAAGGTGCGGGATTACAGGCTGAGCCACCGAGACCGGCTATGTGGATATGTTATAATAGATCATTTAAAAAGGAATAGCAATACCAAATAAAGTAATAACATAAAAAGACCTGTTTCTCCACTATCCAGCATAGGAGATAGGATTTTGTGAGTGCCTTTGAAGTTCCTTTTGTGTACCCTGCCTTCCTTCTCCCAGAGGTAACTATCTTGATTTATAATCATCCTACTGCTTTTCTCTGTAATTGTATTGTTTTGTTTTGCTTAACATATCTTCCTAAACAAAGAATGCTTTCAAAGCCTGTCACATTTTATGTTCCACCGGTGTTGCCTCATTTTCTTGGTGATAAACTTGGTCTTAAAATTGCATAATGAGCCAGCTCGGTGGCTCAGCCTGTAATTCCAGTGCTTTGGGAGGCCGAGGTGAGTAGATTGCCTGAGCCTGTAGGTTCGAGACCTGCCCAGGCAACTTGGCGAGACCTCATCTCTACAATAAATCAAAAAAAAAAAAATCAGTCGGGCTTGGTAGCGCGTGCCTGTAATTCCGGATACTCGGAAGGCTGAGGCGGAAGGATCACCGGAGCCCAGTGGGTCGAGGCTGTGGTGGCTGAGAGCGTGCCACTGCACTCCAGTCTGGGCGATGGAGTGAAACTCCAACTCAAAAAAAAAAAAAAAATTGCATAATGATTTATCAGTCTAACAAACACAGCCCAACAATACAGTGACTGCTCAACAACACTCTTGAATCTTCCACAGATTCTTCTTTTCCCTTACATGGTGATGATGGGACGAGGACAAGGTGCACTGCACTCATGGGCTAGTTCAGACTGATTTCCTAAATGGGATTTTGTGATTAGGTGCTAGACCGAAAGGCTAGTATCTTCCAAGGGGGCTGTTGTTAACTTCATCTTTGATTCCTCAACCCCAGAATGGGAGGGGCAGTGGTGAAGAACACTGCTGACCCTGGCCAGTTTCATGGAGTTGACTCTGTGTTCTCATAGTAGGGAAATCTAGTTGAGTGAGACAAGATGAAACCTGATTTGCAGGCCTTAAATGTTTCTTCCAGTCAATTTTCGTTGAAGGAAAATCTCATTGTATTTATTCTTTGTGTTTTCTGTTTTCCCTTTTTTTTTTTGGTGGCTTTTAAAAAAGTATAAATACAGTACTGGCTTTTGGAAGAAGCAATGGTTGTTAAACTTAAACCTTATAAAGTCTGTAATTACTCTATAAAGACTGTATATTTGCATCTGAAATGCATCGAGTCTTAAGTTGTAGTGCCCAGTATATGCAGCTTTTATAATGAAGGGGTACTTCCAAAAATAAATTAACTCGCAGAAAATGTAAATCAACTTATCCCCAGGGACCATAGTATCTCCTTGGTACAAATGAGGAAATGGACATGACAGTTCGAGGTTTGCCCAAAGCCACACTGTCATTGGCATTATGGAGATTTAAGCAGTGGTCCTACTTAAAAGAAAACACAGTCTGTTTTTTTGTGTAAGACACTGTAGGCCTTAGTCAAATTGACCTAAATTAAGATTCAGGGACTAACAAGCCTTTTGGTGTTTGGGAGAGTCTACTGCATCAACCACAAAGAGCTGGCTTACTCCTTAAAGTTACCTGCAGGGTTTTAAATAGGACATGAGTCTTTTGAGGAGTCTATTTGCTTGAAATCAAAAGCACTGTATCTGACTAAACATTGCTATGAAAACTGAAAAGCAACCAGTTCAGGTATATGCCACACTGCCAGGGAAAACAGTGTGAGAAGTACAGTCATGACTCAATTTGTGGAACACTGTTTTTAAGTTTTTATTTTTTGTGGCATTCTATTAGTATAGTTGACAAGAAAACAGCCATCTATTAGGAACTTATTTTCTAAAAACAATTTTCAGGGATCGATTCAGGATGTGCATGCAGTCTTCTAGTAGGATTGCCTGACAGAGTAAGGATTTATGTTGAGGAACCACAAGGTCCTCCATTTTCATATACATTTTTATAGTTATTATTGTTCTTTTATTAGGCAAAATTGCTAGCTCATTTTGTAGGTATTTTCCTCAACAATTGATTGTGTGTGTGTGTGTGTGTGTGTGTGTGTGTGTGTGTTTTCTGGTTAACCGTTAGTTGAGTGAAAAATCAGAAAAGTAAACTCTTTTTTTCTCTTTTCCTTTATTCCCTAAACCACAATTGGGACCTTGATTCCTTTTAAAAAAATTGAGTAGTAAATATTTTAAAGACACTGTTAGCTACAGTAGCTCTGGTATCAGGGCATGTGAATGTGGCCTCATTCATGGACATAATATTGATTCAGAGGACTCACTTACCTATTGTAGTAAAACACCAGATCTCTTACCTATAAGGGTTAAAGATGCACACCATGGAAAAATTCTGGCAACTGCAGAGAGAAGAAACCATAAAGAGGGAGACACCAAAGCGAATTATACAGCGAGAGCCTCATCTCACAAAGGGTTGGTGCCAGGTGCTTATCCTGAGAGTCTGGACTTTTAGATTTGATTTTAGCATTTCACCCTGTATTCATCAGGTTTGGGGACCACAGCTGTACACTCACTGAGTTTACAAGTGACTGATGAGCCAGAATGCCAATATATTAAATTATCATGGGCAGATAGCTGGCAGATTAACCAGCCTTGGTCATTTGCTCAAGGCATTTCCTTCCTCTTGGAAGGTAGGATCTATTAGCTCTTTTTTTCTTTTCTTTTTTTTCTTTTTTGAGTCAGGGTTTAACTCTGTTGACCAGGCTGGAGTGCAGTGGCACTATCACAGCTCACTGCAGCCTTGACCTCCTGGGCTCAAGTGGTCCTTCTGCCTCAGCCTCTGGAGTAACTGGGACTGCAGGTACATGCCACCATAGCCAGTTAATTTTTTGATTTGTGTGTGTGCGTGTGTGTGTGTGTGTGTGTGTGTGTGTGTGTGTGTGTGGTGACAGGTTGTTACCCAGGCTGATATCGAACTCTTGGGCTCAAGCAGTCTTCTTGCCTCAGCCTTCCAAAGTGCTGGGATTATAGGTGTGCGATACCACTCCTGACCTATTAGCACATTTGACAGTGGCTACACACAATGGGATTTGAATTACTAACCTGGTAATCTAGGTTCAATACCCAACCCACCTACTTCTGTGATATTGGGCCAGCAGCCTAACTTTGCTGAGTGTTTTTTTCTTATCTGTGCAATTGGAATGTTAATGCCTTGTAAAGATGTTCAGTGAGCTAATGTCTTAGTATAATACCTGGAAGATAATAGCTATTGTTATTATACTGTTATTTTGGCTGTTGTCTTCATTATAACTGCACGTTAACTTAGAAGACTGAATAACAGATTGGGAAATTGCTTGTTGAGCATGAAATAGAGTACAAAAAGTTAGATGTTCTTAAAAATATCTCTTTTGGGCTAGAACAGCTGGGTACATCATTAGTTGACATAAAGGACATTGTTTCCAGAATCTGAGCACCCTTTACCTAGGCAGTGCTGGATAAAGTACATTGTAGTTTTAATTTGCCACTTCCCTTTTTCTAAATTTCTTGAAGTCACTGTGTTTTAGTCTGGGAGCCTCTAACTTATTTGATTACAAGTTGTATTTAGTAAACTAGTCTCCCCTTATCCATGGTTTTGCTTTCCAAGATTCCAGTTACCCATGGTCAACTGTGGTTCAAAAATATTAAATGGAAAATTCTAGAAATAAACTGTATATAAGTTTGAAACTGCATGCAGCTCTAACTTATGATGAAATCTTGCTCCATGCTGCTCTATTCCATCACAGACATGAATCATTTCTCTGTCCAGTGTATCCACACTGTAGATGCTACCTATCAGTCATTTAGTAGCCATCTCAGTTGTAAGAGTGACTGTCGTGGTCCTGCAGTGCTTGTGTTCAAGTCATCCTTGTTTTACTTAATAATGGATCCAAAGCACAAGAGCAGTGATGTTGACAATTTGGATATGCCAAAGAGAAGTTGTAGACTGTTTCTTTAACTGAAAAGATGAAAGTTCTTGACTTAATAAGGAAAGGGGGGAAAAAAGTTGTATGCTGCGGTTTCTAAGATCTATGGGAAGAAGAAATCTTCTATCCATGGAATTGTGAAGAATGAAAAAAAATCATACACAGTATATATAGAGGGCTCAGTACCATCTGTGGTTCCAGGCATTTACTGGAGGGAGGGTACTGGGGTAACAAAGAAATCAGTTATGCAAATTCGTGAAGTATTCCATATTGGTGGGGGGAATCACTGTGAAAACCTTGTTTGGATTTGGCTTTCAAGACATCTTTTGAGATGATTTAATTCCACGATAGCTGCTGCTTCTGGTTCCACATTCAGGAAGAGAAATTTGTATGAGGGTCCCTAACTAGTCCCCAGGATGGGCTGCACGTGTCAAGTGCTTATGGGAAGGCAGTGGCTATGTCTGCTGCTTCTAGTTCATTGGTTAAAGCAGAGCAGCCTTATATATAAGACCTTCCCATACAAGCCTGCATTTGTTTATTGTATTCTGTTTTGGCTCTGGTGTAGGTATTGACATCCTGAAGCTTGTAGCAGCCCAAGTGGGAAGCCAGTGGAAGGATATCTATCAGTTTCTCTGCAATGCCAGTGAGAGGGAGGTGGCCGCTTTCTCCAACGGGTACACGGCGGACCACGAGCGGGCCTACGCAGCCCTGCAGCACTGGACCATCCGGGGCCCCGAGGCCAGCCTTGCCCAGTTAATTAGCGCCCTGCGCCAGCACCGGAGAAACGATGTCGTGGAGAAGATTCGTGGGCTGATGGAAGATACCACCCAGGTAATGAAGTCCTGGTTGTGTGTCTTTGCCACTAATATATTGCTCCTGTGCTTCAAATTTTATCAGGTACATGGGAACAAGAAAAAATAACTGATATTAGGTGTGAAAGTTATACACACACACTGCTACCTTCAAGGACAGGGGTTCTTAGTAGCTGTCCATTAGAATTCTCTAGAGAACTCTTAAAACTTTCTAATGCTGTCCGGGCACAGTTGCTCACGTCTGTAATCCCAGCACTTTGAGGGGCAGAGACAGGAGGATTGCCTGAGCTTAGGGGTTGGAGACCAGCCTGAGCAACATGGCAAGACCTCATCTCTATAATAAACCATAAAATTAGGCAGGTATGGTAATGCACGCCTATAGTTCCAGCTACTTGGAAAGCTGAGGCAGAAGGATCACCTGAGCTCAGCAGGTTGAGGCTGTGGTGGCCGTGAGCGTGCCACCACACTCCAGCCTGGGCGACAGAGTGAGACTCTGACTCAAAAAAAAAAATTTTTTTTTTCTGATGCTTGCACCCCATCACAGACCAATCAAATCAGAATCACTAGAGGGAGAACTATGAATCTGTAGTTTTAAAAACACTCCAGGTGATTCCAATGTGCAGTCACAGTTGAGAATCATTGTCTTTGGGGTAAATTCTAGCCTCAAGCTATACAGCTAGATCTGCTCTTTGTTACCTAATTTACAATCTCATTTTGCCTAATACACTTTGAACAAAAGCAAGAAAAAAGACGTTTTTTTTTCCTTCTTCTATATCCTCCAGAAGATGTTTTTTGTGATGTGGCTTAGGAAGGCGGCATATTACTTCCTGAGGATGCAGGTGAGGCTAGCAGCAGTTGGTAACAGGGCTGATCCGCCTTCTTGGGTTGTTCAAATGAGTACATCAGATGGGAACTGAGGGGACCTAGGAGTGTGGTTTGTTTAGAGCCAATGAGCGCTGATTTTGGAGCCAGGTAGCACTGAATTTGAATCCTGGTTGTGACACTTACTAACTGGGTGACCAAAGTTCAATTACTTCAACTTTCTCTGCCTTTGTTACTCCATTTGCAAGCCTAATTTATAAGACTAATTAAGATTAAAACTAAAGTATATAAAAGCCTGACTCATTAAAGGTGCTCTACAAATGGTAGCTACAGTTGTGATGTGAGTCCTTTTATATAACCTTTCTTTAATCATAATGTACTTTCCTGAAAGGCCATGAATTAAGTACAGATTTGGAGATTGAATCATCTTTCCCACAGACTTTGATGAAAGTTTTGGGACATATTCCCAAAGTGAGGAAAATGCTGCCACTACAACTTGATTAAACCCACTTAAGATTTAAAGGGCCAATCTGTCTGTGTTATTATGCCAGTTGTCCAAACTCATTACCTGAAAGAGCTAGGTAGAGATTATCAAGGAACTCAATTTTATATGTTTTATACTTATGCTTAAGTATACTTTATATGCTTAAGTTCAAATGCTTTTATCTTTTTATACTGCTTGTGGGGTACTTCTTCACTATTGAAGTAAACATTTATCAGATGGATCTTTTATCCGAGTAACTGTTTGGATAAAAGTTTATAGGTGCTAATTGACTTTAAAGGTGGTCTTTCAAGTTCCTTTGAAATGTGGAATTTTAGGAAAAAATACATAACTACTAGATAAAGTGGTAAACATTCAAAGGCACACAAAACTTTCAAAGAAAGTCTTTCTTGTGACTGTCCAAGAAACAACAGTGATAAATCTGATTCACAACTAAAACTAGGCTTTAAGTATTTGAGTATTTGGAGTTTGGGAAAAGCATGGAAGATGTTTACCCTTCAATTAAATAAAATGGCTGTAGCTTGAATAAATGGAGGCCTGAGGCAAATATCAATGTGCTTTCTTAGAGGGTTGGATATGAAGAAAACTGAAGGACAATCCTTGAAGAAGGATTGTGATGCTTGGTGATGTCTCCTGATCTTGATGATGCCTATGACAAATGTAGCATATGACTGATGCAGTGTTAGGATGTGGCTGACCCAAGTCCATGGTGGGCCAATGGAAAAATAGTGAGGAGAGTTTACATCAGGGAGAGGGACTCAGAACAAAATCATCAGGTCAGTGAATAAGAAGACAAAGCCCCATCTTCCTTTTTTTTTTTTTTTTTTTGGAGTTGGAGTCTCACTCTGTCACCCAGACTGGAGTGCAGTGGCCGCTTCCGGCCACTGCAACCTCAACCTGCTGGGCTCCGGCGATCCTTCCGCCTCAGCCTTCCAAGTAGCCGGAATTACAGGCATGCGCTACCACGCCCGGCTGATTTTTTGATTTATTGTAGAGATGAGGTCTCGCTGCCCAGGCGGGTCTCGAACCCATGGGCTCAGGCAATCCACTCACCTCAACCTCCCAAAGGCGCGGGATTACAGGCTGAGCCACCGAGCCCGGCTAGCCCCATCTTTCTAAGTGCCAAACTTGTACATTTTAATTCCTGCCTTCCTCTATCTCCTCTATACTTCAAAAAGATTCTAATAACATCTATTTTTTATTTTCTGAGCAACTGTGATATCAAAGCATCCTATAGTTTTCTCTCTAGTTCTACTGTAGCCTATGTGTTATGGAGGCTCAGAAGGCAATCTGCTTCTTGTTCCATGTTTTAATAATGTACATCATTGTCTAGCAACATTTTGGATCCAGTTCTGACTCTATTTTTAATAGCCAACGAGCATGGATTTGTGAATGCCAGTTCTTATGACAGGTTGAGTGTGCTTGGGACCAAAAGTGCTTCAGAGTTCAGATTTTGGAGTATATGCATGTATGTAATGTGATATCTTGAGAATAGCACCCAAGTATAAACACAAAATTCATTTATGTTTCGTATACACCTTATGCACATAGCCTGAAGGTAATTTTACACAATACTTTAAATAATTTAGAACAAAGTTTAAGTACTTATGTGTAAAATTTTCCATTTCGTGGCATCATATAGGTCTCAAAAAGTTTTGGATTTTGGTTATTTGTATTAGGGATACCCAGCCTGTAATTGCCCAGTATGTAACTGTTTGCCCATAGTCTGTCTCTGAGAATTGTTGAGTCAAACAAGAGAATCAGAAGGCAGAGGGTATAATTGAGACTTATTCTTTCCATCTGATGATGGACTTTTACTCCCTATGTATTGTGGTACTGCTGGGGATTTGGGACTTTGCCCCAGGAGTTAATGGACTATTACTGTGTGAAAATGACTGTGTTTTTAATGGTTCATGTTTTTTCCTATTCATAAGCTTGAGAGTACCTATGTTATGTTCCACTCAAAGGATTAACCATGGTGTGGCTTATCCTTTAGGTAACTAAAATTACCTCTGTCAAGAGCAGCTGGTCCATTATCAGCCATGGTGGTCTATTAGCCATTTTTAAATGAAACACATTCAGAGTCTGACTCTTTATCTGAAGTATTAGGTGTATTTTTCAGCACTCTTCTTCTTTAAAGTTCAACATTCAAATGGAACCCAGCCTTCCAGAGTCACATCTTTTTGTCCATTCCAGGGCATAAGCACTTGGAAGGAGCACCAAAGCAGTGGGATGGTAGTTGGAAGTTACTGGGATTTTGCCAAAGCTATTCAAAAAACAAAACCAAACCCTAGTACTACATCTCAGTTTGTATGTTGTCTCTTTTTCCTTCCTTTTACTTTGACTTTTTTTTTCTTCTGTGTCTTTGTTTGAAGAATGTCTCTTGTACAGAGCATACAGTCAAGGTTTTTTCTTAAATCTAGTTTGACAGTTTTTGTCATTTAATTAGAGAATTCTAGTGTGTGTACATTTTTATGTGATTAGTCATATATTTGGGTTTAAATTTGCTATCTTTTTATTTGTTTTCTATTTTTCCTGTCCTTATTTTTTTTCTTGTCTCCTTTTTTGCCTTCTTTTAGAATAATCAAGTTTTTTTTATTATTCTATTTTTCCTCCTCTATTTGCTTGTTAGTTATACCTTTTTAAACTTTACTTTTAATGAATATCCTAGGGATTACAACATGCAGACTTAAATTATGAGAGACATGTTATAAATGTGTATTCTTAAAACCATTTTCAGATAATAAAATAGCCTTAGAAGATTTAACTTCTATTTATCATTCTCTTATATTTTGCTTTGTTGTTATGAATTTTAATGCTACAAGTTTAATACCCCCAAAGGCATGGTTATTAATGGTTTTACAGAGTCAAGATTCACACCGATTTCTCTGCGTATTGATCTGTTTTCCATACCTTCCTGCAGCTTCAACGTCTACCTGAAATCATTTTCCTTTTGCCTGAAGAATACTTCTCAGTGTAGGTTTCCATCAATGAACTCTGTTTTTCTTTGTCTGAAAAGTTCCTGTCATATAAACACATAAATAAATAAATCACATTATTTCACCTTTGTTTTTGAAGGATAGCTGGAAATAAAATTTTAACTTGCCAGTTATTTTCTTTCAGTCCTTTAATGCCTGGGTTTAAGTTTCCCCTGCTACACAGCAAAGGAGATGATGTGATTTTATTTTTAAATCTGTATTGCATAACAAATTCTGTGCGCAGTATTATACTGGGCACTTTGGGCAATGCAAAGATGAGTAAGGCAAAGTCAGTACCATCAAGGAAGCTTGCAGCTGAGTGGAAGAAACTTACACATACTTATATAATCTAAGGGAATAAATCCACTAGACTGAGGGACGGAATGTGCTGGATGTTTAGTTAACCAGCCAGTGAGGTTCCTGTCAGGACATCAGTATGGAGACGTGTGCCAGGTTAAGTCCTTGGCCTGGCTGCATAAGTGCTTTGGGACCCTAAGTAAACTACTTGGCCTCTCTGCCTCAGTTTCTTCACGAGAAAATGGGAACAGGAGTGCCTTGCCTATGGGTTACTCTGAGAATGAGGTGAGTGTGACCCATAGTAAGCCCTCCTTGGGTGTTTGCTATTATTAATAGTTGCAATTATTTCCAGGCTCTGGAGGCAACAGAGATGGAAGAATGTCCCTGACTAGCTCCAACTCATACATATAATGGATCCTTTAAATTCTGAAACTGAGGGTGGGGATGTTTTCCCAATTCCAGGACTGCTTAAAGTAGACAGTAGACAGGAGGGTTACTATCTGGGTTCAGTGCCCAATAGCTGGAAATCCCAGCTAACTAACAATTTCTTCATTTCTGCCTGAGCACACATTTCTAGGCTTGCTGGGATGTTTTTTACAGCGAGGAAGATAATGGTCTTCTCCTTCTATGGCTGTCAGAAAAAGGGAAACAAAACTGAGCAGTGGAACTCATTCATTTTGAATCCATTCAGTTTGAATTTCCATTCCCCCATTTTATTTTGGGGCCTTTGTATATGCAGACAGGCATAACCAGTGCCATTTCCCCTTCACCTTGGATGGAGTAGGTATAGGGGACTGTGTTTCTTCTCCATAGGAAACCCTGGGCAAATAATTTCTCTGAGAATTTTCTATTTAAAATGGGCATTTGGCCAGGCTCAGTGGCTCAACCTGTAATCCCAGCTCTTTGGGAGACCAAGGCGAGTGGATTGCCTGAACCTGCGGGTTTGAGACCAGCCCGGGCAACTTGGCAAGACCTCGTCTCTACAATAAATCAAAAATTAGCCAGGTGTGGTAGTGCGCACCTATAGTTCCAGCCACTTGGAAGGCTGAGGCGGAAGGATCTCTGGAGCCTAGCAGGTCAATGCTAGAGTGACTGTGAGCGTGCCACTGCACCTCCAGCCTAGGCAACAGAGTGAGACTCCAACTCAAAAAAAAAAAAAAAAAAAGAAGTCATTGTGGTTAGAGGTTCAGCATCCCTTCATTGTTTTATGAGGAAAAAAGAAATAAAAGGAAAATTTATAGACACTTAAAGCATGGTAATATTCAAAACAACCACAACAACTTAAAATAATAGTTACTTTAGCTGTCTGTTTTGACCAGAGATTTACAAATTTTTTTTTTTTTTTTTTTGAGTTGGAGTCTCACTCTGTCACCCAGACTGGAGTGCAGTGGCCGCTCCCGGCCACCACAGCCTCGACCTGCTGGGCTCCTGTGATCCTTCCGCCTCAGCCTTCCGAGTAGCCGGAATTACAGGCACGCACTACCATGCCCAGCTGATTTTTTTTTTTGATTTATTGTAGAGATGAGGTCTCGCTGCCCAGGCGGGTCTCGAACCCGCGGGCTCAGGCAATCCACTCACCTCAGCCTCCCAAAGGCGCGGGATTACAGGTTGAGCCACCAAGCACGGCTGAGATTTACAAATTTAAAGGACTGATGTTAACCAGGCAAAGACGTTGAATATTCAAACTTGCTTGCTTGCTCGCTTGCTTCCTTCCTTTCTTTTTTTTGAGACTGGATCTCACTCTACCAGGCTGGAGTGCAGTGGCCTGATCATGGCTTTCTGTAGCCTCAAACTTCCCGGCTCAAGCGATCCTCCTGCCTCAGCCTCCTTAGTAACTGTTACTGTGGGTATATATTACCATGCCTGGCTAATTTTTTTTCTTGTATTTTCTGTAGAGGTGGTTTCTCACTTTGTTGTCCAGGCTGGTCTCAAACTCTTGGCCCCAAGCAATCCTCCCGCATAGGCCTCCCAAAATGCTGGGGTTATAGGTGTGAGCCACCGCACCCAGCCCCCAAGCTCAACTTCTTATCTCTCCTTCCAGAAGATTAGGCAGGTTAAAACAACACTATAATTTAACAACTAATGGACTCAAAGCCAATGTTGTTGTTGTTGTTGACTTCGATATAAAATGATTCTTTGTTAGGGTATCTTAGTCCTTTCCAGAATCACATAGGAGACCTGTGTGTCTGAAACAGAGCGTGCGTGCTCCTCTCTCTCTACTATAGTAGACTCTGTTGGAGACTGGGTGACTTTCCTCTGTGTAATCAACTTGGAGAATCCCAACAGCTAGAGATGTACTGGGCCTTCTATTCTGGTGAGAACAGTGCTCCTGCTTCTGCAGCAGAGGGAACTACAGTTACTGATTTTTTTTTTTTTTTTTTTTTTTTTTTGCTTACCAGCTGCAGGATGCAGCTGTCTTTATCTGCGGGTCTGACTGAGACCAGCTATTTTCAAAAATTTAATATAGTGAGGGTGAGTTGAAGCAGATACCAGCTGTATATTTAACTGCTGGCTTTTTGGCTATTCACATTAGCCTTTGTTTTTAATTTTTTCATTGGTCATCTCTTAGAAAATAGGGATTATTGTCCTAAAACCTAAGAACCTCAGACCTAAAATGTTAGCTAAAGTTGCATGTAGCCACTTCCCTCTGCTTTGTTACTCAGCATAGAGGGTCGTTTAAGGTCAAGTTGCTTAATTTGCAGGGTGTGACTGCAGGCTCTGGGGAACTTGTAGGGTGGTGGGGAGAAGAAGATATTTTAAAGGAATTGCTGACACACACAGACCCAGGTATGTTTAGTGATGCTATGTTTACAGCTAGCTGTCAATGTGCAGAAAGAAGCGATGTTGATAAATAGCCTTTAGATTTTTAATGACATTTCAGACTGTTCTACTTATTCTCATAGACCAAGTTTTCATTCAGTTAGGCGGCTACTTTTATTGAGTCCTAGTTGTGTGCCTGGTATAGGTAAGAAAGGTGGTCCATGTCTTTGAATAGCTCACTTATTGAGACGGAGACCTATGCGCAAATGACAACAATTCAGGAGGATAAGCAAATATTATAAGAGACATGTTCATGAGGCATTGTGAAGTAGCATCAGAAGAAAGGAGTACTTGACCCACCGTAGAAAGCTAGAGCAGATATATGTTTTGAAAGCCATTTAAGAGAAAATAGACTGTAGTTTTTTTCAAGACTGTATTTTGGTCTTCCTCCTGAGACTTTCCATTTGATTTCTACCTAGGAAGCCCTGCCTGCTTTTTCACATTAAAAGCTTCTCAAATCTTTGACTCTGCAAAGAATACCTATTTTACTTAGATCATTCTTTTGTTTTGCACAATTGCAAGCTTTCTAGAAAGCTGTAACTGTTCTGCAATATTAAAGGTATAGGAATAAGGTTCCAAGGTCCCACTTTATGTCAAATGCTGGAGATCAAACATTGAATCTCCAAAAAGAAGTAGAAGAGACTGACAAATTCAAGAATTTGACTTTGTCCCTCTGAATTGGATTTGAATCTTGCTTTTGCCACTCACTGTGTGACCTTGGCAAAGTCCTATAATATCTCCTAGCTTTATCCTTTGTAGCGACCTTGTAAAGATCTCCTGAGAACTAGAGATAATGAGTGTAAGTGCCCAGTCCTGCACTTGACCTCTAGTTGGGGGTCTTAGCAACTATTTTCTGTGTTGGAATTTGAATTCTACATTGTCCTTTTTTGACTCAAGAGCAAATGAACTCTGCTTTTAGTAAACACACTTTTTTTTGGAGTCAGAGTCTCACTCTGTCAACCAGGCTGGAGGGAAGTAGCAGTGGAACACTCATGGCCTACTACTATCAATTGATCGCAACCTTGACTTGCCAGGCTCAGGCGGTCCTTCTGCCTCAGCCTTTCAAGTAGCTGGAATTACAGGCATGTGCTACCACATCCGGCTAATTTTTTTTTATTTATTGAAGAGATGAGATCTCACCAAGTTGCCCAGGCTGGTCTCGAACCCATGGACTCAGGCAATCCTCTCACCTCAGCCTCCCAAAGTGCTGGGATTATAAGCATGAGCCACCATGCCCAGCCAGTAAACACACATTAAGGAAAAAGTGAACCAGCATTCACTGAGTATCATGCTTATTTAGTAAGCTTCATGGTCCTGAGAGGTATAGGTAGCATGATAATTAAGATACATTACTATATTTCATTAAATCTCATGTAAATTGAAAGGTTGTATGCGTCACTGAGAAAGAAATAAAACACTACCATTTATAATTGTAAAGATACATTCCTATTTCAGAGATGTTAAAATGTGAAAAAATATGCATCATAGAATTAAACAAATATAGTAGTTGAATTTGATGTATACAGGTCATAAGGAGAAAAGTCTGGGAAATAGATTCCTGGGGGCTTGATACTGATGAACTCTCCCTCACCCGCCACATTTGTTGTTGTTGTTATTATTATTATTATTGCCTTTAATAGTGAGATGGTTTAACACAGTCAATTTATTTAGTAAATTATCAGAGCACCCATTATGCATTGAGCCCTGTACCAGGCACTGAGATACTAAATGAAACAAAACAAAACATAAAAACAGGGAATCATCCCTTCAGATGTTGACAGTTTTATAAGCGGGATAGATATTTGAGCGAAACTTTAGAATACATTCTATGAAGCTGCTATACAGAGGGATTGAATTGGGCTTTTATTTTTTTTTCCTAAGGAACACTGTCTCAGCATTCAGAAGAGGTTGGCTCTATTAGTGGATGACATTTCGCATCCCTTTAATCCACACCCTTACTGGCTTTCTCAAAAAGTACATTGGGAGCAAATCAGAATCAGTACTGTAAAAATAATCTTATTTTCTCCATCAATTACCACTGCTGGGAGCAGATTTTCTTTTTTTCTGCTTTTCTTTTTTTAAGCCAAAACGCCTATCTGGATAAAGCTTACTAGCTTGCAGTTTTAGCCTAGCTTCTCCGCCCTATGTTAGTGAGACTGTCCCTTAATCTGCTATAACCAATAGTAGGTACACTTGCTGATGAATAATTGCTTAATGGTCAGCAGCAGGTTTTATTATATAGCAGATGATTTCAATATTTCCATTTTTTTTTACCATTTCTTTGGAAGAGACAAATGTCACTCCTGATTTTGACCAACAATTAAAATGACTTATCAAAAAATACTAGGAAAAAACATGGCAATTTTTTTGTTTTTGTAATCATCACAGTAGATAAAGCTCTCCTGAGAATGATGGCACAGAAGTCATGCAGGAACAATTCAACTACTTAATATGCAAACCAGAAAATAATAACTGGAAAATTGTTTGAAACATAGGGCTAAGTTCCTTTAAAAAATAAGGAGCTTTACAAGCTAATTAAAAGAAAAATGGTCAGTCTTGTGAACAAGACAGTTCACAGAAAAGGAGGTACTGAAGACTTTTAAGCATATGCACATTTTTAACCCCTTAGACTGGCAAAAAGACCCATGAATCTACGTCTAGGGATGTTTCTAACACATGTTCACGTATGTTCAGAATGATGCAAATATGAGTGTAGTCATTGTAGTGTCATTTGTAATAGCAAAAGAGTGGAAACCACCAATGCCCTTTGCTAGAGAACTGGATATGTAAGTCATGGAACATCCGTAAAGTGGAATGGCATGCCCTTGTCAAGAGGAATGATTCAGCTCTTCATGTGCCAACCTCGAGTTGTTTTTAAATGAATAAAAGGCAGGGTGAAGAACAGTGTGCCACTATATTGTTAAAAAAAACTACAGCTTATACATGTATGTAACAAAATGCTTTAAAAAAGAAGAAATGGCATGGAGAATATATGTGCCTCTTTATTGGTAGAAGTACAGACTATTTCTGGAAGAATATGCAGGGAATTGGTAACCTTAGTTACGATCAGGGAGGAGAGCTGAGTAGCTGAGACCTGGAAGTTGAAGCCAGGGGTACCTTTGGAATTGTGTACCTATTGCAATTCTAATGGTATGAATCCAATTAGTGGGTTTATTAAATAGTGCTAATTTGATCGATTTTGTCCAGTTCAAAAAACCTGAGTCAAAGATGAACTTGAGCCTTCTTCCCCCAAGGTCTTGAGTTTCCTATGAAATTACTTTCTGTCCTCCGTAGTGTCTTAAGGCAAGCTTTACAATGGTTTGTGCAACTGTTTTTTCATGGTTAGAATTGCCCAAAGACTTTTTTGTGGGAGAGGCTTCTAGCAGAAGTGTAGGGAAGCCCAAGTAATCTCCAGCAGAGCCTGAGCTCATGTTCTGATGGTGCTGAGCTCTTCCCAGGTTGGCAGTTTGCTCCAGTGTGAGTGGGCTCCAGCTCTGAACCAAGACAGCCCACTTACTCACTGTCCTCACTTCCTTTTTTGAGTCCGTGAGTCAGCTCAGGCTGCCACAGCATTACCGTTGATGTCAGCAGCCTGGACAACTTGCAGACACACGCGCCAGCAACTGGGTGAGGCCCACTCCCTCCTCCCTCCCTCCCTCTGGAGCCAGCTGGTTCTTACCAGCTTTGGCAGCTTTGTGCGGTGCTATTTGTTGAGGCCTCTGGTAGCTTTTCTCCTGTACATTAAGGAAAGGCACAGTCCTCTTGCTTAGGGCAAGGATTGGTCAGCGGCTCTTTGACTTAAATGTGGGTGGATTTATAGCCTTTGGGGTCAATTTTGAAAGTAACTCAAAAACGATCAGAATTCAAGGATAATGTATAATCCAGAAAATTATAGCCAACTACATTGTTTTGAGTTTGGGGTATTTAAGAGAGAAACACACCAGAACCAGCTAGCCTAGGCTAACTTCAAATGTGGTCTTTTTTTTTTTTTGAGTCAGAGTCTCACTCTGTCACCCAGACTGGAGTGCAGTGGCTGCTCCCGGCCACCGCAGCCTCGACCTGCTGGGCTCCGGCGATCCACAGCCTCGACCTGCTGGGCTCCGGCGATCCTTCTGCCTCAGCCTTCCAAGTAGCCGGAATTACAGGCACGCGCTACCACGCCCGGCTGATTTTTGATTTATTGTAGAGATGAGGTCTCGCTGCCCAGGCGGGTCTCGAACCCGCGGGCTCAGGCAATCCACTCACCTCAGCCTCCCAAAGGCACGGGATTACAGGCTGAGCCACCAAGCCCGGCTCAAATGTGGTCTTAAGTAAGGTTGCAGCTGAAACAAAACCCCTTTGTTTTTCTGTGTTTGAACAGATCCAGGGAAGGTGGGATGCCTTTTAAAATAATTCCCCAGGCCAGGCACAGTAATCTCAGCATTTTGGGAAACCAAGGCAGGAGAATGGCTTGAGCCCAGGTGTCTGAGACCACTTTGGCAACATAACGAGACCATGTCTCTGTAAAAAAGTAAAAAATTAGCCGGGCGTGGTAGTCCATGCCTGTATTGCCAGCTACTCGGGAAGCTAAGGTAGGAGGATCTCCTGAGCCCAGGAAATCGAGACTCCAGTGAGCTATGATGGTGCCACTGCACTCCATCCTGGATGACAGAGTGAGGCCCCAGGCAAAAAATATAAATAAATAAACAAACAAATAAATAAATAAATAAATCCCGGTGGTTTTCCAGCATTTGGTTTGGCTCGGGGATTCCCAGGAAAGCTGAGCACAGCATCTTGGTGTTCCCTGTTCCTGCTGCCATTCTGTCACGTCCAGTGACCCCCAGGAGGGAGATCTAGATAGCATAAGGCTCTTGCTGGCCTCTTGCCAATTGAAAATTTAGCCTTGAGAATTAGTGCTGTTCCCTACTTATGGAATGGAAGCACTTCATTGTACTGTCTCCCGTGGGCTGATCTGGGCAAAAGATGAAGAAAGAAGGAAAGACAACAAAAGGCTTTGGCAAAACAAATCAAAAGCCTGAGAAAAGTTTGAGGAATTTTTGTCTTTTGATTATTTGACTCTTAACCCCTTCTTTTTAATTTTTTTCATGACTTTTAAAAATAAAACTTATGAAACAAAGAAAAGTTGAAATAGAGTACAACAAACACTCATAATTCTACCATCTAGATACAACAGTTATTCACGTTTGACATATTTACTTTATCTATGTCTGTGTTTATATTTCCTGTCCATAGTTCCATTTCAAGGACTTTCCCCAAATTTCTTTTAACCAATGATCCTTCTTTCAAAGTTTCAAGGATCAGAACTTTTCCATTTACCTCTTAAGTTTTTTGTTTTTGTGTACAAAAAATTTTGTTGAGTAAATTTGGATTATTCTTGTCACAACTCCTTACTCTGGATTGAATTTAACAAAAATTTACACTCAGAAGAATAATTTTAAAAATCATTCTCTCCTATCATCTGGGACTTTAAGCAAACCTACCTATTTCTCTCATTTTGTGGGGATAATTTTTGTGCCTTATATTTAAGGGAGAAAATGTTCTATAGGTATTCTTCAGTGTATGAACTTAGG
Source organism: Cephalopachus bancanus (assembly GCA_027257055.1). Taxonomy (NCBI): domain Eukaryota; kingdom Metazoa; phylum Chordata; class Mammalia; order Primates; family Tarsiidae; genus Cephalopachus; species Cephalopachus bancanus. The sequence goes on from JAPVLO010000012.1 coordinate 6,016,179, forward strand.
AATTGAATAGATTCAGATACAGTTTTTGTAATCAGGCTGCTAACCTTCATTATCTGAACCCCCACTTATAGCTGAAATTCTGGAACCACAGAGATTTGGATAACAGAGCAGTCCTTATTATCTGAGTTCCTATTTTCTAAGCATAGGGACCAGATAGATTCAGATATACAAAAATACTTATGGCAAGAAAGGTAGTGATTTTTTTTTTTCCAGAGCCCTATCTTACATGCCTATATAGACCTATAGAAGGCCATGAAATCCAATTTGGTCTTGATTATGTGTGCAGCTGGGAAAGCAGGAGAAACAAGTTTGAGATAATATCATAACCTTTAAATAGTTGTACTTTTATATTTATTTGTGACTATAATTCCTTTGAGATAAATCTTCAATAGAAATTGCATTTGTTTGTTTTTTTAACTGGTCACTGGGTCTGTTGGGATCTGAAATATTTTCAATAGAAAACAAAGTTATGGGCTACAGCTGAAGTATCTTGAATTTACAGAATCTCTCCTGTTTATCTCAGGGCAGCCATCCAGCTGGAGTCTAAGTCTGTCACTGAGCACTGGTCCAGACCTCACCTCTGACCTCTTCACTCTGGCCAAGGGTCCAAGGCAATGCCTTGTGGTCATGTGATTACTTGTAATCAGTTTACAGGGCTTGTCAATTTCTCTAAATGCTGTGGGATCCAGACAGGGAAGTGACATGGCTCATCAAAGAGGACAACTGTGAAACTAAACAGACCTGGTCTTAAATCCTGACTCTGAGACTTTGGAGAAGTTATTTAAACCCCTTAGAGTCTCAATTTTCTTGTCTGTCAAGTGGGATGAATACAATTTCCTTAGCAACAAATGGAATTCAGATCTTTTATGCTGAATCATCTAGCAAAACATTAGTAATGGCTTATTTTTTAAAGTCCCTTTTTGTTTACTGGATATGAGTAAAACGCTGGTTAACTTATGGAAGAGTAATTTGTTTCAACTGGATTCAGCAAATGGGGTTTTACAAACTATTTGAAGTGATAGAGATTTTCACAAATGCAACCTCAAACTCTTCCTTCTTTCTAAGTGTGGGATGATATCTGGAGGGAAAATTAAATTGAAAGGGTGACTTTTGACAGTGAGGAACTTTCTTCTGGAGACTCTCAGAATATTTGGCTACATTAGGGAAAAAAAGGGCCTGCTGGTGCCCAACAGAGTAGTGGCGGTGCCAGGAGCCAAGGGGTTAAGTTGAAACCATTTTAGCAGGCTAGCAAGAAGCATCCAGGCTGGGTAATTAATGCTTCATTCAGGGGGTTACTGATGCATCAAAGTTGTTAATTAGTTTTATGAAAACAGATTGTGCAACCACAGGGACATTGAAATTGGGTAGTAATTGAAAATAACTCTGTGGTAAATTTTAGTTGAATAAACCAGTTGAGGGGTAACATGGAAGAAGGAGAGAGTTGTGGTGGGGGTGGGAGTTGAAACAGCAATATTAAGACAAGCAATAAATAAGACAAAATTTGAATGAAGGAACTTAGAGGTGACCTAGTCTAACCTTTTTAGTGTAGAAATGAAGACACAGGCCTGATGAGGGAAGTGGTTTTCCCAAGACCACACAGCTGGTTAGTTGTATGTCTCTTCTCTTCCCTTGCAGTGATCTTCTAGAATTTTCATGACTTGGATTTTTAGGAGCTGACTGTAGGAAACATGAAATGCACGCTGCAAAGGTGACTGCTGAGGCCAGAGTTCTTACCTCTATTCCTGTTTGCAGAGTCTACTCAGGAATGATGCCAGATCACAGGGGAGTAGAGCAGTGGAGGCCTCAAGATCTTGTTTCATGTATATACCACCCTAGCCATGATTAAGGCTCGGCAGGATTTTCCTTTACCCTCCATGGCTCCTCCATCCCCAGAGGCTAGGGGAACACTGCAGCTTCCCCAGTGTGTCATCTCAGGAAAGGCCAGTCACCAGGGAAGTGACTTTTTTACCAGTTTACTGTTAGAAGTGGAGAATTATTTTTGAGCTTCAGTTTCCGGTTGTGATTTGGTTGAGCACCCAGAGTGGGCACTTCAGTTTTAGAACGCTGGTTAGGGTGGGAGTGTAGAGTTGGCAAGAACACAGCTGGAAACGGGGAAAGAAGAAGATGGCAGCCAAGGCTCATTCCAGTACAATCCAAATAAAAATTAAATCATCGTTCTTGTAAACACTGCAACAGACAAACCTCAGTAGCCTGGAGATGTTCAGGCCCCGCATTTCAAGCAACATTCTGTTTACCTGATTCTTTCGGATGACCCCTTGTGCTCAGTGATGGGGATACTCAAAATGGAAGAGTTAGGCCAGCAGCAGAGCCGTAGGTGTGACTCAGCCACTGAGTCAGGTAAACCATTTGCCTTTCTTCCCTTATCAGTTTGGATTAACAAGTACATGGAAGGACTAAGTGTGCTTGTGTGGAAACTAATCAGGAGGACATTTTGGGCTCATTTGACCCAAATAAATGGCATGCTCTTGAAGTTCACACAATAGAACCATTCTTGGCTGCTTAGGGAGCTCTCCCCTTGTTATCCCAGCCCCTAGCCTTTTGGTCTATCTTACTACCTCATCTCTCAAGTGCATCTTCTAAGTCAGCAGGATTACCTCATGGCTATAAAGCAAAAAGAACAGCAGTTTTCAAGTTTGTCTGCAGGGCTTCAGGTAACTGGTGGGTACATTTTCCTTACAGAGTCCTTTCTTTGAATTCTTAATATCTGATTCGCTGTGATAACAGTGGTGGGGAGTGTATAGGAACACTTTTGTGTCTTTGAACTTAAAAAAAGTTTAGAGAGAAGCTCAGCCCCATGGATGTGGATGATCTTCTAACTTCCTGTTTCTCGGCTACCTATGTAAGTAGAACTGTTGTTAGCCATCACATTTTTAAGTCAGCAGAAGGAAAATACACTTATCAGTGGTAACTGCTTTTAAAAATAGCATTTATTGTTTTTCTGATTATAAAGTTAACATGTCTTTAGAGAGAAATTAGGGATGCTCAAAAAAGCTTGAGAAATAAGTTGCTTATTTTGTGATTATTCTGGTAAATTTATGCTTCTGTAAGAAGAGCCTCTTCTATTGAAATCTGACTTTCTTTTTTAGAGTATTGGTTTTCCCTTTTAGTATCTAGATTATTTGTAAGTGTTCATTTGCTATAAACTCAATACTGAACCCTGAACTTTCAGAATTAACAAAACAAAAAATTAATTTATTTCACATACCTTGATGACTCAATGATATCTGATTAGAGATATCACAAGTACACAATGCCGAATTCAGTTGCGTTTGTGCAAACCATCTTTAATGGATATTGTAAAAATTAAGGTAAAGGGAGGAAAGAAGTTTCTATGAGCATTTTTTTTTTCTTTTGGGGAAAAATACAAATAACTTTAGATGAATTTGGAATGCAGCCAGCTACTGTTGCGCAAATGGAGAGAAACATACTTAGCAGCTGAGTAGATTTTCTTGAAAGGTGCTTTTCAAATGGTCTCTGACATTAGCCATGCTTGTTAACTCTGCTGTGGGGATGCTAATACCATTTGTAGGAAGATTTTCAGATTCACCTGACTCATGGTTAATTACAGGAGAGCATCAATTCAACATTCTGTCTTTCCAAATTATGTTGGAAATCATGTCATTAATAGGACTTTTGGCAAAACTGGGGGAAAAAGTTAAATATTATTTGAAGTTTTCAAATGAGTTTAGGAAACAGGTGGGTGGGCTTTTTAGTCTTGGCATGTGATTTGTGGGCGGGAATTTCTTTTTTAGGCAAGAACAGTGTATTTTAGTGACTGACCATGTCTTCCAATGTAATATCCCTGAGAACCAGAACGTAGACAAGTGATCTTTGTCTAATCGAGTGAATAAAAAAGTGTGTTGGCATGAATGGCCATGTGCATTTTCAGAGGCACATGCCAGGGCCTATTGAATTAGAATTTGAAATGCATATACATAAAATTCATCTGTAGATAGAAGGGGACTGCTGGCTATGCATGTTTTCCAAGTCTGAAACTTGCACTGGAAGCAGAAGCAGGGTGTGGGTGGTTGTTCAGAGGAAAAACACTGTTGGAACATTGGACGTTTGCGGTAATCAGTTGTCTTCACAATCTACAATTAGTTGCAAGAATTTCTCAGGCCTTAGCTTTTGTAAAAGAAGCAGTTGTATTTGCTTTGTGCCTTATGTAACTAGTCAGTGTAATACTTTGAAATGTCAATGCCTTGGTTGAAGAGCTTGAAAATGTTTTCCTTGAAGTGTGTGAGTAGAGGGATGAGGGTTGAGGAGTGGTGGTTAACAGCCCTGGGAGAGTCCTCACCATTTCCAGAGCCCTGCTCTGTGGGATCTGGTCAGCTGGCTCCCAGATTTTCATCCATGCTGGAAGAATGAATAAAAAGATAAGTCAGTTACTCAGAGATGCCACAAGTGCCTGGCTGGATTCTAAAGTATTTTCTCAAATGAAAGGGCCAAACAGAGATGTCATGCAGGCCTGTACTGAGCCCTGGCTTTCTCCCAGTAGCCATGTGCCCTCTTTAAACCTCAGTCATTTTGCTTGTAAAATAGGGTCACATAGCACCCATCACTTCTCCCCTACCTGCACTGCATACCCCTGGTACAAGCCCCCATCGGACCTTATGTGGCCACTGTCGGAGCAACCTAACCTCTCTCCCTATCTTGATTCTTGCCTGTCTAAAATCCATTCTTACCCATCAGCCAGAGGGGACGTGATGCTCACTCTCTCTATCTGAAACCGTCTTGTCTGTTTGCTTATTTGTTTGTCTCTCAGACTCCCACTCCAAAATACAAGCTTTACCGTCTCTGTTGTATCCTTAGAGCTGATTCATCGGCTCCTGAAGGGTGGTCCTGACTCTCTTCTCCCAGTCACTTCACCTCTGGTGTTCTCTTGTTTTCATTCTTTTTAGCAGTTTTTCCTGATCTGATTCTGCCACTTTCCTGTTGTCCCTTAATGAAGAAAGTCACTAAGCCTCTCCAGGTCTCAGTTTCCTTAACTGTCTGTGATGGGAGGGTATATAAATCAGCTGGGGCCGCAGTAATAAAAATACCACAGACTGGGCTGCATAAACATCAAAACCTTATTTTCTCACAATTCTGGAGCCCTGAAGGCTAGGATCAAGGTGTTAGTAGGGTTAGTGTCTTCTGAGGCCCCTCTTCTTGGCTTGTAGATGGCCGTCTTCTCTCTGTCTTCATGTGGTCTTCCCTCTGTATGTCTGTATCCTAATCTCCCCCACCCCTGCCTTTTTTTTTTTTTTTTTTGAGTTGGAGTCTCACTCTGTTGCCCAGACTGGAGTACAGTGGCCGCTCCCGGCCACCGCAGCCTCGCCTGCTGGGCTCCGGTGATCCTTCCGCCTCAGCCTTCCAAGTAGCTGGAATTACAGCATGCGCTACCACGCCCGGCTGATTTTTTGATTTATTGTAGAGATGAGGTCTCGCTGCCCAGGCGGGTCTCAAACCTGCGGGCTCAGGCAATCCACTCACCTCAGCCTCCCAAAGGCGGGGGATTACAGGCTGAGCCACCGAGCCCGGCGCCCCTGCCTTTTTTTAAGAACACTGGTCTTATTGGAGTACAGCCCATGCTAATGACCTCATTTTACCTTAATTACCTCTTTAAAGGCCCTCTCTCCAAATATAGTCACATTCTGAGGTACTGGAGGTTGGAGCTTCAGCATAAGAATTTTGGGAGAGACACAAATCAGCTCATGACAGAGGGAATATGCTAGAGTATATCTAAGATGCCTTCCAGCTCTACAAAATTATATTTTAAGTTGAGGATCCTTCTCCTCACACCTATGCTTAGTTCCACTTCTGTGAAGTAAAAGCTTGGTACATATACTTCCTAATTGTTAGTACTTATATATATCTTCAGTATATTTTTGGAAAGGTCTAAAAGTATGTGTGTACTTGTGTGTGTATCTAGCAATAATGTAAATAAGTTATGGACAATTGAAACGAGAGGATATTATATAAAATGAGAAGATAATATTTTATAGTAAATATATTAAATAATAAATGGAACAAAAAATAGCATCTGAAAAGGGGTTTTAATTTTGCTTTTTTTCTATATAATTTCTGAAGTATAGAATAAAATGTTTTTTCCCTTCCACAGCTGGAAACTGACAAACTGGCTCTCCCGATGAGCCCTGGTCCGCTTAGCCCGAGCCCCATCCCCAGCCCCAACACAAAACTTGAGAATTCCACCCTCTTGACTGTGGAGCCGTCCCCCCTGGATAAGAACAAGGGCTTCTTCGTGGATGAGTCGGAGCCCCTTCTCCGTTGTGACTCCACGTCCAGCGGCTCCTCAGCGCTGAGCAGGAATGGTTCCTTTATTACCAAAGGTACAGACAGCAGATGGGCTCACAGACACACACTGTACAGCTCCTTCAAGAGCCCCAAAAGAGGTCTTTCTCCCTCGCTAGTTCCACAGCCCAGTTGTAGTTGAGCCATTTGAATGACCTACCCAGGAAGTCTTGATCTAAACTCCAAGCTGAGGCTGGCCTCAGAGAAACTTTGTCAGTGGATAGTGAGGACACACCTCTGAAATTTACAGCTTTGATTGCCTGACCTGGAGCCCATACACCCTTTATCCTCAAGATGCTATCAAATGTGTGTTTTGGGGAGGTCTGGTAAAATGTAGTCCGGTAGGTTTTTTGAAAATTATTTACTAGACTTGCTGAATCCAAGAACTTAAAGTATAACCTATTTTGAGAGTGAAAAGTACAGATTTTAGTGACTTAAATTGATCCTAAAATTCACTTTGTTAAACTAGATCACAAATAACATTTTAAGCATTATGGACTGGCATTTTGGCAAATAATTTGCTACTTTAATGTCAGGGTAGGGAATTATCATACACAGTATATTGATGATGGATTTTTAATGAGAAATGTCCTAGTAATTCCAGTTATATTTTGGTGAAAGTATTGTATTTTATATATTTATAAAATATGTTATTTTTTGCATATTTATACTTTACATACTTTACATATGTATACTAATCTATTCAATACTTATATAAGAGATTTCTATTTTATGTTCCATGTTACATTTTGGAGAAACTGTCTTATGTTAATAGCAATAAAAGTTACCATTTTCTTACCCCAATGTTAACCATGATCCAAAAAGCAATATTTTCTTATTTATGTGATTTTACCCTCTCAATAGTTTATTTTTAAAATATTGCAATATGATCAGAAAGTCAGATAATCAGGCTACATTGGCCTGGAACTTTTGATCATTTGGAAAAGGGTTGGGCCCAGATATATCTTTGTTTAGTAAACACATTACAGATTGGAAAAGTAGTAAAGGTTTTTTGTTCCCTTTGGTTGAGTATCTTTAAGTATTTTACCATTCTCCTTCTGAATTCTAGAATTTAGAACTCATTTAAGTTTAGGCAAATGTCACGTTAGTGATACATCAGCAACCCATTCAAGAAGGCCCTTGTCTGATCTCTATCAGGCAAATCTTGTTTGCTGTCTTATGTGCAATACAAGCAAAAACTCTTATGTTGTTTAAAATGTGCCAGAGGGTCACTCACTGGCTTCCCTTACTGGAGGATGAGGAATAGTAGTCTGGGGGTGGGGGGAGGGAGACGTCACTGTATAGGATGAGCTCCCCTCCCCCATCCACACGACATCCCAGCATACTCGCTTTACAGTTGTCCGTTTCCTTCCCTCTCTTCCCTGCAGAAAAGAAGGACACAGTGTTGCGGCAGGTACGCCTGGACCCCTGTGACTTGCAGCCTATCTTTGATGACATGCTCCACATTCTGAATCCTGAGGAGCTCCGGGTGATTGAAGAGATTCCCCAGGCTGAGGACAAACTGGACCGACTATTTGAGATTATTGGAGTCAAGAGCCAGGAAGCCAGCCAGACCCTCCTGGACTCTGTTTATAGCCATCTTCCTGACCTACTATAGAGCATAGGGATACTGCATTCTGGAAATACTCAATTTAGTGGCAGGGTGGTTTTTTGTTTTGTTTTATTTCTGATTTTTGTTTTTGAGGGTGTATGTGTGTGTGCGTGTTTAACAGAGTATATGGCCAGTGTTTGAGTTATTTCTTTTTTCTTTTTTTTAAAACTCTTCTGGGAAGTTGATTTATAAGACTTTTCGAGGTATAACTGTTGCAAAATACCTACCACTAAAGTTTTTTAAGTTTCATATTTTCTCCGTTTTGCCTTCTTATGTATTTTCAAGATTGTTCTGTGCACTTTAAATTCACTTAACTTACCGTAAATGCAGTGTGACTTTTCCTACACACTCGATTGTGAGGCTCTTAACTTCTTAAAAGTGTAATGGTATCTTGTGAATCCTATAAGCAGTCTTCATGTCTCTTAACATTCACGCCTACTTTTTTAAAAAATATTATTATTACTATTTTTATTATTGTTTGTCCTTTATAAATTTTCTTAAGAATTAAGGAAATTTAAGACACCATTGGGTTACTGTAATGCAATTAGACCTTGAGTTATCTTTTTAATGTCTTGTATAGTTCATGTTCATGGCTGAAACTTGACCACACTGTTGATTGTATGGTTTTCACCTGGACACCGTGTAGAATGCTTGATTACTACTTGTGCTCCTCTTAACGCTAATATGCTCTGGGCTGGAGAAATGAAATCCTCAAGCCATCAGAACTTGCTATTTAAGTGGCTTGACAACATGGCCACCAAAGAACTTGAACTTCATCTTGTAGGACTTGAGCTGTTCTGAAACACATTGCTGCACTTTGGAAAGTCAAAATCAAGTGCCAGTGGCACCTTTCCATAGAGAATTTGCCCAGCTTTGCTTTAAAAGGTGTCTTGTTTTTTATACACACATAGTCAGTAGATCCAGTCTGCCCTCAAGACCTTGGTCTTGGTGGGTCTTCTTCACCATTCAATTACTTTAATTAAAAATGGCTGCAGCTGTAAGAACTCTTGTCTGATATATTTGCAACTATGCTCCCATTTACAAATGTACCCTCTAATGCTCAGTTGCCAGATTCTAATGCAAAGGTGGTGTGGGCTCCCTTTGTATGGGCGGGGCTTGTGGGTAGTGGTGAGGGACTGATATCAGAAAAATGCCTTCAAGTGTACTAATTTATTAATAAATATTAGGTGTTTGTTACTTGAGTAGTTTGAGTGTCTTTAATTCTTAAATGTCTTGTACATGTGCTCGAGTTATAACTCTTGGATGAGTCTCTTGGAAAATTATATGTATTCTAAAAACCGCAGCCTCTCTAATCCTGTAAATCATGAAAATTATCAAAGGTATATGTCTAAAAAGGTACCTGGAGCTTCACAGAGAAGGACTTTGGTGAAAATTACCAAGAATTTCCTAGCCTTTTGGGTTAAACCTGAGACTTCTATTTTTGAGATTGTTCCTACTTTAAGACATGAAGATTTAAGGTCTTTGCAGCAACATGGATGCAACTGGAGACCATCATTCTAAGTGAACCATCAAAGCAACAAAAATTGAATACCGCATGTTTTCACTCATAAGCAGACCCTAAACATAGGGCACTCGAGTACAAAGGCTGGAATAACAGACACTACTAGTGAGGGGAGGGAGAGAGGGAGGATAGACACACAACCACCCATTGGGTACCATGTCCACTACCAAGGAGAGAGAGGGCTCTCTAGAGGCCCAGACCTTACCTGCACATAATTTACTTATATAGTAAATCCTCACATGTACCCCACGACTCTAATACACATTTTTAAAAAAGAAAAGAAATGAGGATTTGAAGGTAGACAGGTAGAGTGCAGGGGTACAAATAATAACTAGGCCATGAAGTATGTTCTTACTCATTTCCATCTAGAAAATTCACCACTCATGAGAGTCTTTACCAGTTCGCTGGGAAACCTCATTCTCCATGAGTGACTTAAGAGGGTTTTCCTGGCAGTGAGGCAGGCTGAGATCTTGTTGGTGGGATATAACATATCAGATCATTCACTGCATGTTCCACTTTGCTTGGGATCCCTGGCTGTACAGGATTCCAAGGACCAGAACTCAGCAACTTTATGTTCCTCTTTTAGTGCTCTTGCACCCTGGAAGTGGGAGCCCTGTCTGAACATTTGGACACCCACGTCAGTAACAACAAAGGTATTTTCTGGTTTCATCCACTTCCACGTGGTTGGTTTCTAGAGAACCATCTTGGTATTTGATTTCACTGGTTCTAATACCAGATTTCCCCTCCATTGGTCAATAAAAAAGAAGAATTCTATCTTGAAAGAAAGCCAACTAGAATGAGTTCAGACGGTAGTGGGGGAGACAGATTTTACTTTTCAGAGGATTTCGGGACTCTCACTAATTTTATGTGGGGGTGAAAAAAGCAAAATGACAGAATGAATCAGCATTATATTAAAGATTATAGATTATTTGTACCTTAGGATGCTTTTATTAATAACCCACATTTACATAGTTTTATACTTTACAAAGTGTGTTTTATGTTACATTATTGAATCTTCACAGCTATTCCATAAGATAAGTACTATTATTGTACCCATTTTACAGATTTCAAAAATGGACTTACAGTGGTGAAGGAACATGCTTAAGGCCCCATAGCAAAATTGTAGATATCAGACTTGAATCCAGTCTTCTGACTATCTGAATCCAAGACTGTCTGTTCTGTCTAGTCAGAACTAGCAACCAGAAATACTTTGTTGGCTGAAATTAGTAAGCAGAGATCACAGTGATGAATTTATGTGACTTATAAGTTATGTCCTACATGCACGTTCAGTTCATTACTTGTGACAATATAGGAATGGGGTGACATTTGTTGATGACCCATGGGAAAGGAACATGATTATTCTAGTTAAATAGAAGCTTTGTGTTGCACTAACATGGTGTATAGTTTTTCTAGACGAGAATGCAACTTCCAGATCCATTATTAAAAGACACAAAGCTGATGATAGTGTTGTTTGTGTACTGTATTGGTCACTTTGGAGCTTTTCTCTGGTCTGCGCTGTGTTACTTTGAGGAGTATGGCTGAAGAGGAGGGTTTCTGGTGCAGAAGTGGGGAGGAGGGATAGTCAGAAGAGTAAGTAAGAAAGAATCAGGAACAACTGTTGGGAAATCTCAGTCTGGCAATGAAGATCAGACAGGCAGGAGGAAGGCTAGCTTCAGTTATTTGAAGGGCCAACGAAGAGACCGTTTATATATTTATTTTGGAGGGAGAGTACTATGGTTTCCTCTAGACTGACCTAGGTTAAATGCAATTAGATTGGGCTGCTGTTTTTTTTTTTTTTTTTAGTTGGGAGTCTCACTCTGTCGCCCAGGCCTAGAGTGCAGTGGCACACTCACCGCCACTGCAGCCTTGACCTGCTGAACTCAGGCAATCCTTCCACCTCAGCCTTCCAACTAGTTGGAACTTCAGGCATGCACCACCACGCCTGGCTAATTTTTTTAAATTTATTTTAGAGCCAAGTTGCCCAGGCTGGTCTCGAACCCGTGGGCTCATGCAATCCTCTCACCTCGGCTTCCCAGAGTGCTGGGATTATAGGCGTGAACCACCGCAACTGGCCTGGGCTGCTTTTTAAAGGAGAGAATGATTCCTACTCTGGGAAAAAGCTGGGCATGCGTCAGTAAATAAGAATGAAAATAAGAATCACCTGGGAATGAGCAGTCTGTTAAAAAGACAGAGTCCCAGGGAGTCTAATTCAGAAGGTTTGCGGTGAAATCTAGAATGAGCTTCCCACACAGATTTTTGAGATGCAGTTAGAAAAAGTGCTTTAGATTCTTGCCACTGTGGACTGAGAACCAGCAGTACCTGGAAGCATGGTATTAGAAATGCATAATTTGAGGCCACCTTGCTGTGCTTCCTAAACTTTAAGGTACAATTGAAACACCTGGGGATCTTGTTAAAAGGCAGATTCTGTTTCAATTGTTCTGAGGGACTAAACTAAAAGGCTGCATTTCTAACAAGCTGCTGGGTGATGTGGATGCTCCTGGTTTTGAGATCACACTGGGTAGCTCGAGATTATTATCCCTTGGTTTCACACAGAGGGTAGCACTAATATGGGAGAAGATTATACCAGTTACACATGAGAGAAGTAAATTCTGACCATCCAAAGTGATTTCCAGGACCAGACAATCCTGGTCAAAATCTGCAACAGTGATTCTCAATTCCAGCTGCACAATGATATCAGCAGGCTAACTTGAGAAATTCAGAATCTCAGGAGAAGGGACTCAGGTATTGAAGCTTCCCAGGAGATTCCAATGTGTAGTCAGTCGGTCATCTTAGATATCTACTCATTTAAGAGCTTGGGAAGACAGTGCTTAAGCCTCACTCAAGATCTGATGAACAAATTTTCCAAGGAGTAAATGCGGAGATTTGTAATTTCAAAGTGCTTTTGCTATAGCCAATCCTACTCAACTGCAGACTTGCTTTAAGACCCGCAATCTTACTGTAAGATTTATATGATTATGCTAAGAATTGATCCACACTAAGCACTGATGGGGGTGACATCTAATAGCTTAATTGCACTGATGAACCCACCTGCAAATACAGTAATCACTTCTTCATGGTTTTGAGCAAATGTATAAGGTTTGATTAGCTGAAAATATTTGGAAAGTGATATTATTCTGATTTGTGTTATTATATTTATTTTTGATAGAAGGTTTGACAGTTATCAAAGAGATGTACTTATGATATAATGAGTCATGAAACTGCACTGACTATATTAGAGCCTCAGGCTTTCGTAGCACCTGGGTTTTTGGGAACCTCAATCTCATTGTACAACATTGCAGATACAACAGGTATGCTAGACTTCGACTTGAGGAAAGTAACATGATCTCTTTTTTAGTAGAATTGAGGCCCTTACCTTTGGAAGTACATCATCTAGACAGCCTTGTAGTTTTCTGGTGGGGAGTGTCACCTGCTAGCTAATGGTGGAGCCTGGTCACCTTGGTTCCTGTCAGCACTCTTTCATGATTCAAAGCTCTCTTTTTGCTTCTTTTCTTGAAAGTTAAGTAGAAAATAAAATCTCATTTGACCACGGATTGAGTTTTTAAAAGACTTTTATCCTATTTGACTTTAAGTGGCTGTACATGTGAAACATCTTTGGATGATGGAGTCTTGGATTTCCAGTATAGATATTTATAGGATATCTTGCAAGGATATCTAAGACACATGTCAATGGAGGCCTCTAGGGAAGAAAATGGCTGGCCAGGAGATGGGAGAAGAAGGGTATGCTCTTGTCATGATTTTCCCTTTTGGGTTTTGTACCATTTGTAGGTATTATTAAATTCAAAAAATGATTAAAAAAACAATTTTAGAATATTTCTATGGCATCTAGGAAATGTGCACTCATGAAACCCAAGGTAAGACTTCTATGAACCGGACATAAAATAAGAGCAAGCAATAGCTTTGCAACGAACGTTTTGTTAAAATCTGCCAAGGGAATCTTCCTCTTGCCCAACTCTCCAGGAGGAGTGGCAAGCATGTCCTTCCTTGCCCCAAGATCTTCATGAGCATTTTACATCCTTTCCTTAGCTTTGGCTCCCAAATGTACAAAAGTAATGCAGAGTTCAAATGGAGAGGTTTCAAATTTAGAAATTTAAAGAGGTGGAGCATAGCAGCTATTTTCTGGTAGAAACATCTTTTTATGTTTCTTAGTACAGAAATCTCATAATGAAGGTCTTCATGAGAAAAGCCAACAAAGATTTCTTAAGAATCTTTCAGAAGGTGATTCCTCCCAAGGAGAAACTTCTGTTTTGCTCTGGCATTGTCCCCTTGTCTTTACCGTTTTATCCACAGCAAAATGCCAAACAGGAAATCTCATAGAGAAGGAAAAAGAGGCAGAAAGACAGCTCATTTCCAAGAGTCCTGTGATAATTGTTTCTCATTGTTTCCAGAAGCTTAGAAAAGTCAAATTCATATCATGGTTTTGTTGTTGTTGTTGTTGTTTAAATATAGTGTGCCCACCCACAGAAACATTCATTTCATTACCCTGCTTATCCATCCATGAAACATTTGGGCAACTACCAGACACTATGTTAGGAGCTAGAACTACAAAGAAGAATTTGATACAAGATTGCAACTACCTATGAAAACAGAACATTTGCAGACTGCTGTATCCTCACATCTGGAATCATGCTTGAAAGGTGGTAGGTAGGTGCTCAGTCACTACATACTGAATAATTGAGTGAAGGTAAGCTGCTGACTTCGAGAATTCGTATTAGTAAGAGAAACAGACATTTGGACATAATAATCAAATGCATCCAAGTGCAGTGTTAGTAATATAAAGAGGATATTCGGAGACTCAGAAACCAAATATGAATCAAGAAAAAATATTGCACAATCCCCTAGTGTAAGCCTTCATCCTTATTAATTTCAAAGAAAATTGTGTCAAAAGCAAAGGGCTGACAGTTACAATTCCATGAATTTCAAAGCTTTGGGGAAGAAAACCAGAAGGAAAATATAGTTATATGGTAGAGTTATTGAACAGCCAAGGATTTCATATCATTTATACATTGATTGTTCCACCATTTTCCAGTCTTATTGTTAATCATCATCATGAGATATAAGACCCAGTGATGCTACTGCTTTGCACATATCACATACTCAAAGGATTGATTGTATATGTCCCTTCATGAACTCCTCCTCCTATAAATTATCCAAAGCACTTGAGATTATTCACTCTTCAATCTTAACTCAAATCTTAAGATGTAAGAACTGCTATTATTTTCATTCTATGGATGAGGAAACTGAGGCACAGAGAGATCATGACATTCCCAAAGTAACACAGCTAGAAGGGGTGGAGCCATGAAGGCTACCTGTAAAGCTGAATGAGCCAGGCATGGTGGTAGATGCTGGAGACAAAATGGCAAATAAAGCGATCTGATTCCTGCCCTCCTAGAGCCTCTCACCTGGACTCAACTAAAATAGAATTTTGGGGTAGAGGAGGATTTTTCCTTATTAAAAGTTTGTTGTGCTTTGAAATAATTTAAGGCATGAAAGTTTCAAAAATAGCAAAGGGGATTTCTATTTATTCTTAGCCTAGCTTTTTCCAAGGATAAGACATGTGGTATATCTTGCATAGCCTAGATAGGATCAAAATCAGGAAACTGACATTGGTACAATATTGCTAACTAAAACTACAGAACTTACTCATTTCATACCAGCTTTTACATGTGATTTTTTGGGGGGTGAATATGGAATTTTATCACATGTATTATTCATATAACCACCACCATAATCAGAATATAGAACTGTTTCTTTACCACAAAGAAACTCCCTCCAGCTATCGCCTTATACCTTCCCTTCCACCCAAAACCTTGGTAACTGTTCGCTATCACTGTAGTCTTGTTTTAGAGAATGTTATATAAATGAAATCATACAAGAAGTAACATTCTGAGATTAGCCTGCTTTCACTCAACATAATTCCCTTGAATTATAATGACATCATTTTGTGTATCAAGAGTTTGTTCTATTTACTGCTGAGTAGTATTCTTTTTTTAAATTTATTTTATTTTTTTGAGTTGGAGACTCGCTCTGTCACCCAGGATGAAGTGCAGTGGCACACTCACGGTCACCATGGCCACCCCAGCGTCATCCTGCTGGGCTTGGGTGATCCCTTTGCCTCAGCCTTCCAAGTAGCCAGAACTACAGGCGTGTGCCTGGCTAATTTTTGATTTATTCTGGAGATGAGGTCTTGCCAAGTTGCCCGGGCTGGTCTCGATCCTGCAGGCTCAGGCAATCCACTCACCTCAGCCTCCCAGAATACTGGGATTACAGGCTGAGCCACCAAGTATTCTATGGTGTGAATATACCACAGTTTGTCTAACCATTCAGACATTGGAGGATATTTGGACTGTTTCTAGTTTGGGGCTATTATAAATAAGGTTTCTATGGTCATTTACGTACAGGGTTTTGTGCAGACATAGGTTTTTATTTTTTTAGGGCAAATACCCAGGAGTAGGATTGTTGGCTAGTATAGCAAGTGCATTTTTAACTTTATAAGGGACTGTCAAACTGTAGTGGTACTACTGTATATTCCCATACAGATATGTAAGAGATCCAGGTGCACTGCATCCCTGCTAAACCTTGATATTGGCAATATTTTTTATTACAGTCATTCTAATAACTGTGTAATGGTTCATGAATTCATGAAGTTAAGGAGACGTAACTAAATAAGAATCATTGCTCACCACAGCTTTGACCTCCTAGTATCAGGTAATCTTTCCACCTCAGTCTATTAAGTAGCTAGGACTACAGTCACGTGTCACCATGCTGGCTAATTTTTTTTGTAGAGACAAAGTCTTGCTGTGTTGCCTAGGCTGGTCTTGAATTCCTGGACTCAAAGTGATTCTCTCGCCTCAGCCTCCCAAAGTGTTGGGATTATAGGAGTGAGCCACTGTACCTGGGCCCTGAGAATTTAAAATGAAAAGCCATATCCCTCTGATGCTCACTTCTATTTAATTGTTGCAATTTCATTCTTCTTTTTCTCTAAAAAAAACTTTTATTTTATCATGGTAAGAATACATGTGATCTACTCTCTTAAATTTTTAAGCGTGCAATATAGAATTGTACAATATTGTACAGTAGATTTGTAGGACTTACTTTCTAGCTTAACTGAAACTTGATGCTTGTTGATTATTAATTTTCCATTGTAACCACTATTCTACTCTTTGCTTCAGAATTTGATTATTTTAGAGATCTCATATAAGTGAATCATGTAATATTTGTCTTTCTGTGACTGGCTTATTTCACTAATCATAATGACTAATCATATTTCACTAATCATCATGTAATATTTGTCTTTCTGTGACTGGCTTATTTCACTAATCATCCATGTTGTCACATGTTGAAGAATTGCCCTCTTTTTTACAAAAGGCTGAAAAATATTCTATTATCTGTATATACAACATTTTCTGCATCTAATTCATCTATTAATGGACATTTAGGTTGTTTCCATATCTTGGCTATTGTGACTAGTGCTATAATAAATTTGGAAGAGCTAATACTTCATCGAGATCCTGATTTCAATTATTTTGGATAAAGATCCAGATGTGGGAGTGCTGGATCATATGGTAGTTCTAGTATTAATTTTTTAGGATGCTCCATACTATTTTCCATAGTGGTTTCATTGTTGTGTGTTTCCACCAGTGGTGTAAAAATTTTCCAATTTCTCTGCCTTCTCACCAACACTTTGTCTTAACTTTTTGATAACAGTCATTTTGACAGATGTGAAGTGACACTTCATTGTGGTCTTATTTTGCATTTTTTAAATGATTAGTGGCATTGAGCATCTTTTCATATACTTGTGGACCATTTGTATGTCTTCTTTGGAGAAATGTTTCTTCAAGTCTTTAACTCATTTTTTAATTGGAGTATTAGTTTTTTTGCCTATTGATTTGTAGGAGTTCCTTATACATTTTGAAGATTAAACCCTTGTAGAATAAAAGATTTGGAGCTATTTTCTCCATTTCTATAAGTTGCCTTTTCACTTGGCTGACTGTTTTCTTTGTAGAAGTTTTTAGCTTAATGTAATCCTACTTGCCTTTTTTTTTTTTTTTGCTTTTATTGCTTGTGTTTTGGTGTCATATCTGTGAAATAATTGCCAAGAACAATGTCAAGGGGCTTTTCCTCTACTTTTTTTTCTAGGAGTTTTATAGTTTTGGGTCTTATGTTTAAGTCTTTCATCTATTTTGAGTTGGTTTTTGTGCATGGTGTAAGATAGTTTCATTCTAATATTTAGGGATGTTTTGACTACTCTTCTCCATTTAAGTTCTATCACAGGGACACTTGTCAAGGTGACTCCACGTCGGTGTCAAAGGATAGCGCTTAAATCACTTCTGGGGAGATGTTTAGAGTGCTCTATAGGAGAAACTTCTGCAGGGTAATGAAGTTGAAAAAAGTTACATACTCCGCCCCCTTCCACCATCTTTTGAATATTATAATGTTTATTGCAGCATACTAAAGGACTTGAAAAACTCTATAATGAAGTAGACTGTTTAAGATGAACACAGCATTTTGCATATTCACACAGTCATGAAATACACATATTTTAACTAGCACATACTTTTAAATTAACCTATTTTTAAAGGCCTGTTGTCTTGTGGAATAGTTATTTTCTTCAGAACAGAGTCGAGGAGACACTGAGATAAATCATAGCATTGTGGCACCCTGGAGAGAACACGGGATTTGGGGTCAGATGTTCTGTGCCCACAGTGTCTGTTGGTTAAGGGCAGGAAGGTCTGAGTTCATTCAAGCCAAATATCAGAGTAAGGTAATATCCCGGCTTAAAGAGGATCTGAGAGTCCCAAGGAAGCAAGAGGCATAAGACAGACACTGTTACCATGGTCAGGTCAAACTCTGGGTCAGGTACCAGCGTCTGGACATATAAGAAAGAAAATTGATGCCAGGGAAAAGCAATCAGAAAGAGATAATGTGGTGCTGATAGCTGAGACAAGGCTTTGGCTGAGCCAGAGATTTCACCTTCACTTTCTTCTTGGGTAGAAACCAAGTCCAGGGTCATAAGTGAGGCTTCAGGCCTGGCAGGGGTTGGGACAGGCTGGAGAACTGTATGATTGTGAGTCCAGCTGGGCTCTTGAGTCAACAGAGTCTGAAGGTCCACCTGCGAGTCCAGATGAAGGACACGTAAGGCAGATTCCAGAGCAGGTGAGTCCCAGGGATCTAGGACTTGGAGGTCACAAGGACCATTTCCAAGGTCTCACAGTGTAATATTCTGAGTTAGCTCCAGGAAGGAGTAGCGGGGAGGTCAGCCAAGGCCCGGAGAGCATGGTGTTGGTATACAAAAAGCCTAGTAGCCGTTGTTGGCAAACCAGCCCTGAAAGTCTGGAAATAGAAGACAGAAACCCCACTAGTAGCAGTCTGAAGGTAAAGGATTAAAGATGGAATTCTAGGCTCTATGTACCCCAAACCAGCTCTTTTCCATCTAGACCACATCTATCTCCAGAGATAGGGGCACAATTGAACTTATAGATGAGAATGTGAATTGAGTATACAGCAGTCATGTAAGACAGTATAATCAAAGCCTGGAAAAATATGGGTCGTAAATAAGGAAAACAGGTGAGTGAGCCGCATCTCAAATAGGGAACATATGGGTGCAAATGAAGTCCTGTCTGGATGCAGGGAACTGGCACTGTCCTGGGACAAGATTCTTGATGGATCTGGACTCTAACTCACAAAGTTTGCAACTAGATCCTAGCATGATCAAACAACTCCCTCTGCCATCCAAAATCGTCAGGAAGCCATATTCCTGAAGTTTGGCTAATTTTATTTTAGAAAAAAAGTTGTCAATTTAGTAGCTCTGGACACCTGTGACCCAAGAACCAGAGCATTATGTAAATTGAGGGTACATTAGAGGTTACTTAATCACACTTCTCACTCCAGAGCTCTCTAATGCATACTTCACTGCAATTCAAATTTATGGCCCTGAAACTTAAAAACACCACCCGTCCAGCCCTTGAGCTCTGAAACCAGTCAAGTGCAACAACTCAAATGCAAAGTTTAGAATTTTCAGCTGCCAAGCAAATGCCGGCAGTGATCATAGCCAGAATAGATAATTCTGTGGCAATGATTTATCTCAGCTACATGATTAAATAGCTCTTGTACCATGAGATGGGCATTTCCAAACATATTTCCACAGGTGCACTGCAGATATTGTCAACCTAATAAACACAATCACTACAATAAAAATGATTACTTATTTGCATTACCACCCTCCCATCTCAAAACTATCTTATAGTACCAAGTGAAACAAATTGATAAACAAAAAATAAGGTCTGGTGTATTTTCTGTTTTGAAAATCTTTTCTGGGACTGGGTCTGGTGGCTCATGCCTTAATCCCAGCTCTTTGGGAAGCAAAGGCAAGAGGATTGCCTGAGACCAGGAGTTCAAGACCAGCCTGGGCAACTTGGTGAAAACTCATTTCTACAATGAGTAAAAAAAATTAGCCAGATGAGGTGGTACATACCTGTGGTTCCAGCTGCTTGGAAGGCTGAGGTGGAAGGATCGTTTAAGCCCAGCAGGTCAAGGCTGCAGAGGCTGTGAGTGTGCCACTGCATTCTAGCCTGGGTAACAGAGTGAGACTCTGATTCAAAAAAAAAAAAAAAAAATTCTGGGAAAACAGATGTTTGCAAATGAAATAAATGTGCATGACATGGATAATATTCCCAGCCGTACCATGGATACTTTTTCCACTAGACGGAGGAAAAAACTTTGGGGGACGCACCAGTCTTTAGTTAACTATCAAAAAGATATACTAGTTTGAGAGACTATGTTTTCATAGATGATGTCGAAGTTGAAAAGTGCTTAATTACAAACAAATACATTCATGAACTGTAATAGAAAATAATAATAAATGACTATATTCATATAATAAAAAAAAAGTGCTTCAGTAAATTCAGGTGCTTGGAGAGTGCATCACAGCTGCATCGCTTGTCCTATCAGGACTTCCTATTTCCACCAGCCGTTTTCCAACCATGTCCCTTCTGTCCAGTCAGTACTGTTAGCTAAGCCCTTACCTGCTTAATTCTACAGATTCAACATTCTTCATTCTCCTCTTTTTACTCACTCAAACTTATTGGTTCAGCTACCCAGTACATTCTGCAGTTCTCCACGTAGGCCCCACATTTCCTTCACAGATCCTTGCCAGGCTTGCTTTCTCTGCCTTGAATGCCCCTCCTTTAACCTCAGCTCCTTCCCACTCCCCTCTTTATTAGTAAATTCATTCTTATTCTTCAAAACAGCTATACCATCACCTCTTCTGAGATACCTTCCTGCCACCTCTCAGTACCCACTAGTCTGCTAGGTGTTTTATTATATCTACCATGTGCCAGGAGCTGTGTATAATATATATGGGGTTAATGACAGGAAGTTATTAGGAAGTTAGGAGATTGGTAAGGAAAAAAACGCAAGACATTAAGAAAGATGGGAGAGAGGAAAGTAAGTCAGATGTCATATGGAACACAGGAACACACAGCACTAAATCCAGTAAGAAGATAACATGGATCTTGCTAACCAGATGCTTTCCAATGAACTGAAGTTGATGAAGCAAACCCAAGTGAGACCAGTAAAGCTGAAAAGCACAGGGCAACATATACAACAACAATAATAAGGAATAAGCTATGTAAGGATGAAGTGGAAAAGTAATGAAAATGGAGTCGAATTGGTCACTTTCTGTCTGCCCTGGGAACTGTATGTTTCACTGGATGTTTCGCTTTCCTCTTTCCTAGGCCCTATCCCTAATTTTAGGAAAAGTAAAATGTATATAAAATGTATGTTTCCCTTCTTTCTTTCCTTTCTGTATTGAATAGCCTCATCATAAAATGATATAGTGCCTTGGACTTGCTTCAAAATAATATGAGTTTGGACCAGAAGTGAATGGGATATAGATAAAACAGGCCTATGAGTTGATTATTATTGATTCTGGGTGATGGGTACATGGGGGTTTGCTAAACTGTGTATATTTGAAATTATTTACAATAAAAAATACTAAATAAGTTCTTATCAGGACTATGAGTTCTGCTCCAGCAGAGGCCATGGAATATATATATATTTTTTTGAGTTGGAGTCTCACTCTGTCACCCAGTCTGGAGTGCAGTGGCCACTCCTGGCCACCGCAGCCTCGACCTGCTGGGCTCCGGCGATCCTTCCGCCTCAGCCTTCCAAACAGCCGGAATTACAGGCGCGCGCTACCATGCCTGGCTGATTTTTTGATTTTTATTGTAGAGATGAGGTCTCGCTGCCCAGGCAGGTCTCGAACCCGCGGGCTCAGGCAATCCACTCACCTCAGCCTCCCAAAGGCGCGGGATTACAGGCTGAACCACCGAGCCCAGCTGCCATGGAATATTAATTGAATGTTTATATGCCTTCAACAAAATGCAATGTATGCATGTAATATGTCAGATATGTGGCAAGGAATAAGCTATCCATGGTGATAAATGCACCTCTCCCTATGTTCCTACTTCCTCTTTAGCCTGATTCCTGGTTGTCCTGAACTGACTAGGATGATTTTCTTGTGGGGAGATGGTGCGTGTCATCAGTGATCTAATGGGTATAAACTTCTCCTCTCACTGGATACCACTGAGGGCCTCCTGTGTATTAAACATTTACTTAATATAAGGGCATGTGCCACTGCCATGTTGTATTTACTTTCTTGGTTTCAGAAATGTAACACAGGGATAATCAGTGTACCTACCTCATAGGATTATTGGAGGATTAAATTAGTTATTGCACAAAATTACTTAGAATGTTGTCTAGCATATGGCTAGTACCCAATAAATTTTACTATCACTGTTAGTGTTAGCAGTAGCATTAATGTTAGTATTGGAGTTGCTATAGATATTGGATTGCTACAATGACATTTTAAAATGCTTAATCGTTTTATTATTTACTTATTTTTTTTTTAGAAACAGGGTCTTGCTTCGTTGTCCTGGCTGGAGTGCAGTGGTGCGATCATAGCTCATTACGACTTCAAACCCCTGGACTCAGCAGTCCTAAACCCCTGGACTCAGCAGTCCTCTGGTCTCAGCTTCCTCAGTAGCTATGACTAGAGCGACACACCACAACACCCAGCAAATTTTAAAATTTTTTTATGAGCCACCACACCCAGCCTACAATAATATCTTGAGAAGGAAGAGATCAATGTGGATTGGTAAAGAAGGATTCATGGAAGAAGTGAGCTGCACTTTGATGGATAAACTTGACACCAAACTGATTCTTAGAGGGAGAAGACAGGTAGAAGAGGAGGAGAAAGGCAACAGAGTTAGGAATGAGCATAGAGAGTGCAGGGGACAGTGAAGAGGCAGTTCTGATTCCAGCAGGGTGTGTAGGTGAAGGGAAGGAGGTAAGACGCCATGAGGCAGGGCTGGGACGTGAGATCTGGGATGGGACAGCAAAGTTTAGACTTGAAGCAAGAGAGCAACGTGGAGCCAGGGGAGTGACCTGCTCCAGGGAGGGATGAGATATTTTAGGAGGATTAGGCTGGCATGGGGCACAAAATGACTTGGTCTTGGGCAGGTTCAGACCCAGGGTTGACAAGAAGTCCCTAAGGAACTCTTGTATTCCAAGATTTGGTCCTGCTCTGGGCTCCAAGGTACAGTTTTGGCAGCTTCCTGGGGAAGGCTGGGTCTCATTGTACCATCAACTTTGCTTCTGCACTATCTTCTCACCTAACATTTCTAGATAACATAAACCAAAGGATTTGGCAGGCTAGTATTTTCAGAGGCCCCTCCCAGAACCTCCCAGGAAGTCTGCTCTGGCTTCCTCCCCTGCAGAGAGGAGAAAACGCATTGCACAATTTGGCCAGGGGCCTTCACTTTTGTGTGTCCACAGCTGACCTCGATTTCCCTTTGGCTCACTCCACTCATGCAGCCCTTGTCCCCACCTGTTCATACACTGCACTTATTTAAACCTTCTCCATCTGCCTCTGGCTCCCCTACAGGGCCTCTAAAGAGATGTTTTACTGCCAGGCCCAACAGCAAGGTCTGGAAAGACAACATGTGCTGCCAAGCCCAGGACAGCACGTTAATGAGAAGGTGAGCCTCACTACTCCCATGTTCTCTCATTGGCGGTATTTTATAGGCAAGAAAGGAGGCTCCCGGTGGGTATGTGTGCCGCACCCTAAGGTGGAACGAGAGCTGGGCCTGGTTTGTGGTGCTTGCTCAGCCCCAGCCTGCACCAAGCTCTGCACCAGCCCCAGGCCTAACTTCTCTACTTGTGCAATGGGTTGTTTGAGCTTCTTTGCTAGGTCCTTTCCAGCTCCAGCCTTCCAGGGTTCCCCAAGGGCCTTCCCAGTCTCAGTGTGCTGGCCTAGGTAAAATCCTGGCTTCCCAGAGAGGGACATGAATGCAACGGCCATGGAGAAACCACTCCTGCAAATCTCTCTCTCAAATCTCTCTCTCTCTCTCACACACACATACATACACACACCTGTGCTTCCTGTGACTCTGATCCCAATGTCTCCAGAGAGGAGAGTTTTGATTTATATTTCCCCCAAGAAGCTTCAGTTAACATATTTCCTGTACCCTTGACAAAAAACCCTCTTGTACCTTCTTAAGACCCTTGAGTGAGACAAAACTAGGGAAAATCTACATGTTTAACATGTTCATATGACCCCAATGTCACAGCATACCCTGGTCCTTGTGCTCTGCCCATTTCCTTGAATTACCAGACCCAGACCCTCTTTTCTGCTTTTCACTACTCACACAGCAATAGTCCACATGCGGCAGATTTCTGGGGTGCCTGAGGTCCTGGTCTTGCCGTGGCCCATGGTGCTGTACCAGAGCAGGGAGGCTGGGGTTCCAGCTTGAAAGAAGACTTCTGTCTGGTTACGGGAGATAGGTGACCAACAGCACAGAATGTTTTTGTGGTTACTACCCAGTGGGGGGAGACACTGTGGAGTCCCATGGGCCTTCAGGAAGCTGAGGGGTTGAGAGGTTCTGGGAAAATTTCCAGAGGCCATACCTGCTGTAGAGGTGCGAAGGATTGGGAAGATTCTGGCCAGCAGAGTGGACACAGGGAGATTTCCCAAGGGAGCATGTACCAATAACCACATGAGAAAGAGGAAGTCCATGACATGCCTGAGCTTGCCTATGGGAGGCAGTGTCTCAGGGGCAGTGGGAGATGATGCTAGAGTGAGAGAGGAGGCATCTGTGAGGGACACTGGGGATAAACTGAACAGCCAGAGCCTGGGAAGATGGGCATAGGCTGTAAGTGTAGCTGCCTTGGCTCTAACAGGAAGCGCAGTCCATGGCAACTAGGCTATGAGTGAACACTGCTAAGGAGTCTTAAAACAGCTTTGAGGAAATGAGCATTGATAAGAGATCAGTTTGTTTTTGTTTGTTTCAGGCAATATCTTTCTCAAGAGTGAAGGTTTACTTTTCTTTATCACCACTCCACTCCCTACAGTGACTTAGAGCGATACCTCATGGACTTTGAACGTGGGTTTCCTGTGAGCAGAACAAGCTGCTAGCAATTTCAGTTGTGTGTGTGTGTGTGTGTGTGTGTGTGTGTGTGTGAGAGAGAGAGAGAGAGAGAGAGAGAGAGAGAGAGACAGAGACAGAGAGACAGAGAGAGAGAGAAGGCGGGAGGGAGGAATGGAGAGAGAATACACTGAAGAAGCAGAGGAGAAAGGATAGTGTAAGTTCTTACTATTGATGCTCAATGAGAGTTCACATTTCATCAGTGCTACTGGTATTGAACTGAAGCAGAATGCAGAGCTACAGAGCTATACTGGACCCACCATGCACTCCCTTTCTTGTTTGGTGGATTCTTTCACCAACCAAATCAGCACTGTCTAGTCAGCTCCATGGCAACAGAATATGGGCAAAATGAGGGAGAGCAGTTGGAAGTACACTTTTGGGAGACAGTTTTGCTCATTCCCTTTTCCTCCAGGCTCTGTGGCTCTTCTGAGTCTTTGGATTTATTAACTTTGCGCCATACCAAGGCTGTTGGCAGAACCTGCAACCTTGGGTCAGTCACCTTACAAAATCAGGGTTCCTTATGAGTATGAGGAGTTCTGCTACTAAAAAGGTCACACAGGGTCACCTGAGTTTGGGCCAGCACTGCCATGGCCAGTAGTGAACAGAAGGGAACATACGCTATATGTCCCAAGGAGCTGAGCTTTCATTCTTGTCAAGCCAGCAACAAATTAAACAAGTACTAACTGAATGTCCATTAGGCCAATCCATATTTGGAGAAAGTCTTCCTTTCTTGCCATTGCTCCAGAACCACTTGGTTTTCCTAACTATGTTTCTTCCTTTGAAAACCAAAGAAATATCTCTGACCTTTTAGTGCTCAAGGGGCAGAGAGAACTTGGATACTAGAAAATTGCTATAGTTGGGTGTTGTGGCTCACTCATGTAATTCCCACACTTTGGGAGGCTGAAATGGGAGGATTGCTTAAGCCTAGCAGTTTGAGACCAGCCTAGATAACATAGTGAGACCTCATCTCTACAAAAAATAAAAATATAAGCTGGGTGTGGTAGTGCATACCTATATTCTCAGCTATTCAGGCGGCTGACTTGGAAGGATAACCTGAACCCAGGAGGTTAAGGCTGTGGTGAACCATGATCATGCCACTACACTCCAGCCAAGGCAACAAAGTGAGACCCTGGCTAATAAACAACAACAGCAACAACAATGACAAAACTGTACAAGAAACTCCCCGATTAAGTTCTCCAACACTTTTTTGGACTGCATGGATATTTTTTCCTCTTATATGAAGGTTACAGCTCATGCCTAAAGAAAAGAATAGAGCAATGTAGCAATGACTTGAATACTTATTATTCAGTTTTGTCAAATATTAATATTTAGCCATAGTTGCTTCAGAAATTTTATTTCCAAAGAAATAGAGCTTTGTCCTTTAATCTCAATTCTATTATGTGACCTAGGGATAGTTGGCTATCTCTTTTTGCTTGGTCTTTAACATGCAGCTAAGGGTGGGTGTTTGTGGAGGAAAAGGTGACAAAACTTTCAGATTCTGCTGCAAAAGCATTGAGAAATACACTTAATGATAATTCTAAAATATTTTAATACTGGAGCTTATCAATTGCACTAGTTAAACAGAGTTTAAGTAGATCTTAATTTCTCCAACCACAAAAATTTCAGAAAGTTTTTGAAAATCTTTTCATCCACAACATAATAAATTCATTCATCATTATAACTACTTTCCTTGTCCTCTTCAAATCAGCCATCTCCAGATGATCATCTGGCACTTTTAATTTAAGAATATGACTTTACTCCTTTGGTTTCTGTCCTTAGAAACCCCAAAGTTCAATGTTATTTTTTAAGTTTGGCTTGGTTTAACAATTGCCTAGGTTGTTCTTTGGAAAGAGAGATGTGTGAATAGTTAACTCAACTTCATTAATGAGTTGCTACTTGAGGACTCTGAGCTTAAAAGCTGAATTATTTCACTTGAGTCATAAAATTGGTTTGTAGAGTATTCATTCATGAATACCGAATGAAACAATCTGATAATAACTTAAAGAATTTAGAATATGGAAAGCATGTGAATCATAGCAGAAATACTTAGAGAGGTTAGAAATGAATAGCAAATCCTAAGATTTTACACTTATAGATACTATTAAAAATCATTTTTTTCCTAGGGCATAGATCATGTCATATATATCATGTACTTAAATTGATGCAAGACAGAGAATAGTCTGTCAAATGCAATTTGTTTGACAGCAGTGCCCAATGCACTTAGCTGGGAACTATGAGAAGTTTAAAAATGACCAATACATAGCTAGTTCATTGTCATCAAGTTGGGTAGTCAGGGAGACAGTTGTGGACAACTGAACAGATTACAAGGTAACAAGAAGCAAGTGTCATGACAGGCACACAAAGGAAATGTCACGTGATCGGTAAGATGGGAACAGTTTGCTAATTCAGCAAAGAATTATGTGGCAAGTACAGAACAATCCTTTCTAACTATCAAGAATGCAGGAAAGCTCAAGACATGATGGTATTTTCATTTGGTCTTGGAGAATGGTTAGGATTTCAAAAGGAAGAGAGCTTGAGAGTGAGGATGTGGGCAAGATAGGCAAAGAAGAAAGAAAGGAGGAAAATGATCCAGAATTAGTAAATAAAGATGCAACCTCTTACATTTCTATAAAGATTTGGCCATACTTCCAGTCTTCAGTGCCTCATGGTCCATTCATTTCTCTCAACACTGTGATCTAGCCGTTGTCCACGTTACTTGCTCAAAGGACTTCTGGTGCAGTCATTAATGATTTCTCCATTGCTGAATCCAATGGACACTCTTCAGCCCTTATTTAACCTCTTAGCAATATTGGCAATCTTGCCTTCTCATATGGTCTCAACTCTTGGCTTTTAATGCCTTGTTCATCCTTTTTCTCCCCTCTCATCTCTACTTTTCAGTTCCCCTTTCAATGTCTTTTCTTGCCCCAAAGACTTCATGCATACATTTTTTTCTGTCTTAGTAACACAGCCCTCCTGAATAATTTTTTTTTTTTTTAATTAGAGACTCACTTTGTTGCCCAGGCTGGAGTGCAGTGGCACACTCACGGCCACTGCAGTCTTGACCTGCTGAGCTCAGGAGAGCCTTCTGCCTCAGCCTTCCAAGTAGCTGGAACTATTGGCATGCGCCACCATGCCTGGCTAATTTTTAAAAAATTATTGTAGAAATGAGGTCTTGCCAAGTTGCCCAGGCTGGTCTCAGACACGTGGACTCAGGCAATCCTCTTACCTCAGCCTCCCAAAGTGCTGGAATTATAGGTTTGAGTCACCACACCCGGCCTGAATAATTCTTATTTAATCTTCAGGTGTCAGCTCAATTATTACTTCTCATAGGGAGCCTTTCCTATCTCCTTACTCCCCAAATGTTGCTCCTACCCAGCTTGGATCCTTGAGATAAATGCCCATAGTATCCAGCTATCTTTCTCAATTAGTCTTAGCACATTTTATTTTCACTGCTCATATTATCTAAATCTAAACACAGATGTCATGTTCGCCATTATATTCTGGGAACTTAGAACAGCTTTGGACTAATACCAAGTACTTAATAAATGTTTATGGAATGAATGGATGACTTATTCAGGTGGTATCAAGAAATCTGGCTTGGTTAGAATAGGGATTATATAGAAGGAGATGATGGGGAAAAAATGGACTGCAGAGAGAATCTTGGCTTTTAAGCTACAAAGTTTTAGTTCCATTCTGTAGACAAAGTTGACACTTAGAAGGGGTCTGAACCAGAAATCACCATGTTCCAGTGTTAGTCTAGTAGTCTGCTTTGTTAACTAGTATAGTGTGACCCATGAAAAGAGGCACATGCATAGTCTGGTTGAGCACTGATGTGGACAGGTCCATAGCAACTGTAAGACCAGAAAGACAGTGGTTGATGGAGAGGCATGGTGACCAAAGGAATGCTAGGAGATGATGGAGAGAAAGGTTTTGAGAGTAACTCAGTATTTTATTCTAGATCCTCACCTCTCTTCTAGATCACTACATTACCATTCTCTAGGAAAAGAGGTGAAGAAGAAGAGGCAGGTTTAGAAGGAAAAGAAGGAATTCTTGATATAGTTTGAGCCAGCTAAATATTCTGGAAAATCATGAGACATTTGGAAATTCCAGCTCAGGAGATTTGAGTGAAAAGAGACATTTGGGAAGAGGTAATGGCTGAAGATGTGAAGGTCACCGGGTAGAGCAGAGGAAGGGAAAGAATTAAGTACTGTGAGTAGGACCTTGAAGAAACCCCACCTTTCAGAAGGAGAAACACAAAGCCCAAAGAACAAATGAAGAGATTTTTCAAGAAGGAAAAGATAGTCACACTCAAATATTGTTGTGGTCAGAGTCTTCAGAATGTGGAAAGATATCTTGAAAGTTGGTAGATAGCAGTGGCAAAGACAGGAAATCTGACCTGGGTTTCGAAGGAGGAGAGACTGTTGAGTTTAGGAAGTGAAAGGTAATGCAAAGATGGTCTGGAAACAACACTGGAGTGAAAGGTAATGAGAATGCATCCCTCTTCTCAACATTGAGATCTAAGAGAAATGAAGAAGGAAGTGAATGTTACTTGAGAAGGCTAAAAGCCAGGTTAAAGAGAAAGTTAGATTTTCAGTCAGGGCAAAGTCCAAAACATAAAGGAATTTATTGACAATGGAGTAAGAATTCCCAAGGTCATAGTGGAAAGGTCTAACCAGTCAATCAATTTTTGTGAGTCAAGTCAACCTGATATTATAGCACATCTCATTATGTAGACACATAAATTACAGGTCTGTTAACTTTTCTCTTATCGTGGTTTATTACAAGTTTCATCAAGATCATTGATTAGTCATCATTCCACCATCCTGATTTTTGTACCTATTATTCTCTTTAAGTGGACTCATTGTTTTCATACCCTCATTCCAAGCAATAATGTCCATAAAATTCCAGTTCATGCTCTATTTTTATACACAGTAAATTAAATACATACTGTTAAAATACAAAAAGTTTTTACAAGTAGAGCATGGGATCTGGTAATTGACAACTCAACTTAAGTCTTGTTTCCACCATTTACTAGCTGTATGACCTTGACTAATTTACTTGACCTCTCTGTGTCTCAGTTTCCTTTAAGGTAAAATGAGGACATTGTTAGACACTCCAGCCCACTATTCTCTTCCTCCCCCAACTTTTTTTTTTGTAAATGGGAATTTATTTTTATTTTTTTGAGACATTGCCATACTTTTTTCCATAGTGGTGGTACCAGTATACATTCCCATCAACAGTGTATAAGAGTTATTTTTTCTTTGCATCTTTGCCAACATCTGTTTTGTTTTGCTTTGTTTGGAGTTTTTTTAAAAAAATTTTTTAATCAATTTTTTTTTAATGATATTGTGGGGTATAGTTAAGGGTTAGGTATACAAATATGCTCCGTTCAGGCACCCTTGTTGATAAGAGGTGTCTCCCTGTCCCCAGGAAGATATTGACTACCGTTAATCCCATCTCCCTTCCCCTTCCACCCCCATAGTTTCCCAATACTGTCAGTCATTTTCTTATAGTATTATGTTGGATGTTCATGTTCCACTATATGAGTGAGAGCATGTGATACTCAGATCTTTGTTTCTGTGAGAGGTCACTCAGTATTATAGACTCTAGTTCCATCCAGGTTGCTGCAAAATTCATGATTTTGTTCTTTTTTATGGCTGTGTAGTATTCCATCTTGTATATGTACCACATTTTAAAAACCCAGTCCTCTTTTGATGGACAGCATGGTTGATTCCAGGTTCTTGCTACTGTGAACAATGCTGCGATAAACATACGTGTGCAGGTATCTTTTTTATAGAGTGATTTGAGTTCTTCAGGGTATATTCCCAGTAGGGGGATTGAGGGGTCATATGGGAGGTCAAGATTTAGAGCTTTTAGGAATTGCCATACTGTTTTCCACAGAGGTTGCACTAGTTTGCACTCCCACCAACAGTGTAGAAGTGTTCCCTTTTCACCACACCCTCTCCAGCAACTGTTATTTTTTGAGTTATTGATAATTGCCATTCTGACTGGAGTTAGGTGGTATCTCAGTGTGGTTTTGATTTGCATCTCCCTGATGATTAGTGAGGTTGAACATTTTTTCATGAGTCTGTTGGCTGCTCAGATGTCTTCCTTTGAGAAGTGTCTGTTCATATCTTTTGCCCATTTTATGATGGGGTTGTTTGTTTTTTTCTTTTCAGCATGTTTGAGTTCCTTGTAGATCCAAGATGTTAAGCCTTTGCCAGACCTGGAGTTGGCAAATCCTTTTTCCCAGTCTGTAGGCTGTCTCCCTGCTCTCTTGATGGTTTCTTTGGCTTTGCAGAAGCTTGTCAGTTTAATGAGGTCCCACTTGTCTATCTTATCTCTTATGGCCTGTGGGTTTCAGGTTTTGTTCAGGAATTGGATGCCAGTTCCAATTTCCATGAAGGTATGTCCTTCATTTTCTAAGGTTCTTATGGCTTGAGGTTTTACATTTAGGACTCTGATCCATTTAGAGTTTAATTTTTGTGTAAGGGGATAGATAGGGGTCCTGTTTCAATCTTCTGCATGTGGTCAGCCAGTTTTCCCAGCACCATTTACTGAATAGGTTCTCCTCTCCCCAGTGGTAGGTGGTGGAGGTTTTGTTGAAGATGAGTTGGTTGAGAAATTGACTCCCCCAACTTTTTAATAGCCCCTCCTATCTTGTTAGCTATATAAATTATTTACTACCTGTCATATACTACTTCTATATTTTAATTCAAAGAAAATGACAGAGCATTTACTATGTGACTCTCACTGGGTGTACAAGATGATAAGGACCCAGGCCCCTCTTAAATAGCTGTAGCCTGCTTGAGAAGGCAGTAACAGACTGGCAAATGGACAGTCACAGTGTAAATAACATCTTTAGCATTAACCTCCTAGAAAGGCTGTCCTACAAGGTAAGTCCTACTAGAAACTGTGATACTTGAATTCAGGCTCAGAGGATGGATATAAACTGTATACGCAACTATATAAACACGGAGAGCAGGATTTAGGTAAAGGGAGCAGACATGGGATTTAAAGACACTGAGTTTGAGGGTACAGTGCTTTTAGAGATCTCTAAGTAGTTACCCACGGGGGAAACATGGCAGAAGGCAGAAGATCAAGGCAGTCAGGATTGGATTATGAGGGGTTTATATGTTATATTAAACATCCAGATTTTACAGTGTGAGGTTAAAAGCACAGACCTAGAGCTGTATTCATAGGGTTCAAATTCTCCGTCTGCTACTTATTATCTGGGAGTTTTCGGTAAGGAACCCAGTTCTCTACATTTCAGTTTCCCCATCTGTATAGTGGTGATATTATCAGCAATGGTACATTCATCTCACATGAGTCACTATATGTAAAATGTGTAAAGCAATGTTTAGCACATGGTAACTGCTATAAAGTGATTATTATCGGTTGTAGAGGGACCACTGAAGGATTTAAATAAGGTAGTAGCCTGGTTAGACTTGAGTCTTAGAAAGGTGACCCTTAAGAAAAGTATGAAGGCTATGAAAACTCAAGGAGCCGGGCTCAGTGGCTCAGCCTGTAATCCCACACCTTGGGAGGCTGAGGTGAGTGGATTGACTGAGCCCGCGGGTTCGAGACCCGCCTGGGCAACTTGGTGAGACCTCATCTCTACAATAAATCAAAAAATTAGCCAGGTGTGGTAGCATGTGCCTGTAGTTCCAGCTACATGGAAGGCTGAGGTGGAAGGATTGCCAGAGCCCAGCAGGTCGAGGCTGCGGTGACTGGGAGTGGCCACTGCACTCCAGTCTGGGCAACAGAGTGAGACTCCAACTCAAAAAAAAAAAAAAAAAAAAAAAAAAAGAAAGAAAACTCGGGGGGGGGGATATTAGAAGGAAATAGAATTCATTCTGTAGTAAAGAATGTATTAGAGATGCAAATGGAGGAAGAGGAGCCAGATATAAAATAAATTTAAAAGGAGCCATTTTAAACCTTGATGCCCCATCAGAGAGAAGAGAGGTTTGGGGGGTAAAAGAAAAGGAGGAGTTAATACCTAGTGTCCTGTTGTGAACATATGGATTTATTTCTGTGTCACTAACTAAAATGGAAAAATTATGGGTTTTGGAGTCAGATGGACCTGGGGACCAATCTCACTTTTATTGAATAAGCTACAGAACCTCAGCTAAGTTATATGACCAGGCTGAAAATGAGGCTGATAAAAACAACCTTGCAGAGTTGTGAAGGTTGAAATGAGGTCACGTATGGAAGATGCCTTGCACAGTGCTTGACACACACATAGTAGGCATCCAGTGAATTGGAATAATAAATAATAGTTTGAGGTCTGAAGGTGCTGAATTCCAGGTCTCTGTAGAACACCCCTGTGACCAAAATATCTCCCCAAATAGACAAAAGACTGCATCCCTTACAGCACTAATAGCTATACTTTCAACATCAAAGTCCTCAAGTTATGCTTATCTTGATTTGCTGTCTCACTTCTCAGAGCCTGGGACTACTGCTTTTTTTGAACTCTAGGGCTTATATGGATTCATTGACAATTGAGAAGTCACTTAGATTTGGACAAGCGAAGATTGGAGAAAAGTCAGGAGCAGGAGAGAAGGGTTAGTACCCTAAGATGATTCAGTAAATAGAATGTGTGTCCCTATCTGTAAATAGGATTCAACGTGACAGATTAGCCTTTTCAGCAGCTGTTTTCTTCCTGACTAGAACTTATCAGAGCAACAAGACTTTGGTTCACATTTAAAATGTCACCCCAAAAAGTTTCAAGAAAGACACTCTCCTTAGCACCGGTGGATAAAGGAAGAGCAGGTACAATGCTTTGTGTTAGTGAATTAGGTTGTTGCTATCTTCCCCATGTGTAGAAAGTTCCCAAGCTCTGAGTGAGCCCTAATGGTTGAAAAAGCCGCTCACTTCAAAAGCAGTCCATCATATCTCTCAGCAACTTGATATTTATTGAATTGAATTTGGGGAACTACAAGAAGCTCTATTTTTAGTTCATGCTCAGAGGCATGTCTTTGATTTTAAAGAGGGTAGGTTGAAGCTCTTCTGGAGTCTGTGAACTGCCTGGTTAATCAGATAAAATTTTCTGAGGTAGAATCAAAAGGGAAGTTTTCAAGGGGATTTCAAAGTTTTACTATAAAAAGCTGAGGAGACTATAGCTGGCCTAAACTTTCCTTTGACTCCTGGCTTGAACATACCCTTTTGGATAAACACCAGCTACTTCTCTGACTTATCTTTGAAGTACCAAGAAAGTCTTCATCACCTGAATTCCAAAAATAAGAGAATAAAATAAAGTGAGTGATATATGTTCTTTATAGCATAGAGGAACTGGGTTTCATTGTATAAAGAATTGATCTATTTTCTTGTATTTTGCATATCAATAATATGCATGGTAAAGCCAAATCAACACTAATCAGCAATATTTAATTATGAACTAAATTCCAGTTGAGACCCAGCTGACTATTATTAGATATCTATAACAATCTCCATCATTTCATACATGTCATCACATTTAATTATATTAATTTTCACAACAAATTAGTAAGGGAGATATTACTAATCTCATTTTAGAAATGAAGAAACTGAGATTCAAGGTCACTTAGCTTGTTTCTTTCTCTAACTGTAACCACCAGAAAATATGTTTATAAGGAAAAGAATATTGTTTTCATATAGTAAAATTCAGATAGCCATGAACCAATGCAGAAAAATTCACAAATAATATATTTTAAAACTGATAAATTAAGGGCAATAAGATAGACCATAAACTACTTGAGGTAATAGATATGTCTTATTTTGCTTTCTATCCCAAATCTCAATATGAAGAGAGATTTAAGGTGGAACAACATGAGTGAATAATAATAATTTGGGGGAGCCTTGGATAAATATGTATATTTATAGGAAATAATAGAATTTCAGACCTGGAAGAGATTCTAGAGCCATCTACACAGTGGTTTCCAAACGAAAGAATGTAGTATCAGAATTCTCTCAAGAGTTTGTTAAAATAGGTTGCTGTGCCCCCAGCCCCTGTCTTTTTGGTACAGAAAGTCTGGGATAGGCTGAGAATCTGCATTTCTGATGCTACTGGTGAGGGTGATGCTGCTGGTCCAAGGACCACACTTTGAGAACCACTAATCTATAGCAGCAATAACATTTTTTTTTTTGTGGAGTCAGAGTCTCACTTTGTTGTCCTGATTGGAGTACAGTGGCATGATCATGGCTCACTGTAGCCTCAACCTCCTGGGCTCAGGTTATCCTTCCAGCTCAGCCTCCTAAGTAGCTGGGACTGTAGGCATGCCACCACATCTGGCTAATTTTTTGCTGTTTAGTAGAGACAAGTCTGGCCTTGAACTCTTGGGCTCAAGCAATCCTCCCACCTTGGTCTCCCAAGATGCTGGGATTACAAACATGAGCCACTGGACCCGGCCAATAACTAACATTTACTAAGGGCTTACAATGTGCTGGGCACTATGCTATAGTATATTACCTACATTAAGTCATTTAAACCTTGCTATAATTCTGTAAAATGATGACACTATTAGCATCTCCATTTTATTTATAAGAACAAATGAGACATAGAGAAGTATTTTATCCAACTTTGTCCATCTAATAGTTGATGGAACCAGGGCTGTGAACCCAGGCAGTCTGATGCTAGATCTAGCACTTTTCCATTATTTTAAAGCATTTCATGGAGTGTTCTGCTCTGTTCATGAATCCTGATAAGGAAATGAAGGCTCACAAGAAGTGATTGCCCAAGATTATGCAGTGAATCGGAGGAAGAATGTGTAAACAAGGACACAAGCCTCCCAATTCAGCATCTTTTGGACTGCCTTCTCTTGGCATAGAGCACCAGGAGGGGGCATGGGCTCTACTCCTTCTTCCAGTTTAGATGTAATCAGTTTGAGTGGTGCAGATGTCCTTACGATATGCTGGCACCCTAACAATTCCCCCGATTTACCTACTATTTCATCTGATCAAGGAAGGTGGTAGTTATCTGGAGGACAGAGTAGGGGCATTGAGTTATGAGGTTGGAGGCTCAGACCCAGAAAGGAAAAAGGCTCAGTTAGATTGCTGAACAGGTGGAAGGAGATATCTTTATGTATTGTGGCAAGTTCTCAGTCAAGTTTCAACCAACACACAGAAAATATAGCTCTAAGGGACTTTAGGTAATTGTGTCTCCACCTCCCAAGTTTCCCAGGGACTCTGGGAAGGAAAATTGAGGATGTGTGATTAGCAGAAACATAGACCTGGGAGAGCCCACAAAGTCATAGCTTCAGTTTCCAGATACTATCCACCTTAGATATGCTATACTCATTGCCTCAGAAGGTGCCCCTGCCCTGGGCCAGTAGTTAGACAAATATTTATTAGGACAGGCAGCACACTGTAGTGGAAAAACACAGCCCTTCAGGCCAAGTCTCTCTCAATCACTGATGGCTGCATGAACTTAACCAGAGCTATTATCTTTCAGGACTGTCTATGAAAGGGTGTATGGTAAGCAGAATAATAACCCCTCCCCTGCTAAAATGTCTATCTCTTAATTCCTGGAACCTGTAACTATATTACCTTAAATAGTAAAGAGGAATTAGCAGATGTGATTTAGGGTCTTGAGATGGGGAGAGTAGCCTGGATTATACAGGTGGACCCAATGTAATCTCAAAGGTCCTTACAAGGGAAAAAGGGCTGCAGGAGAGTCAGTCAGAGAAGGAGATGTGACCATGGAAAGAAACAGAGGTCAGAATGATGCTATTGCTGGAATATTGAGGATGGAAGAGGGCACAAGTTTAGGGATGTAGAATCTGCTATAACCTGAAAAAGGCAGACAACTGTTGCTTTCCTAAAGCCCCAGAAGTAGCAAGCCCAGCTGACACCTTGGTTCTAGCCCCTTCAGACCCATTTCAGACTTCTGACTTACAGAATTGTGAGATGATATATATTTGTGTTGTTTTAATCCACTAAACTTGTAACTGTTTGCTACAGCAGCAGTAGGAAACTAATATAGGGAGCAAATAAGAATTGTTCTGTCTACCACTTAGGGCTGCTGGGAGAGTCAAAGGAGATCAGTTATGTGGTGACACTTCCAAAACGGTAACTCTGCCAGGCACAGTGACTCACACTTATAATCCCAGTGCTTTGTGAGACTGAGGCAGGAAGATCACTAGAGGTCTGGCATTTGAGATCAGCCTAGGCAACATAGCAAGACTTCATCTGTATTAAAATTTTTTTTAAACTGTGACCTACAGTCTAAATATATGCATTACAGTGACTACATGAGAGAAGAAACCTGGATAGATAAGCATAGTAGTATGTGGGTGAATGTTTAACAACCAGGATGGGGCTGAGAGAACTCAGATTTGCAGCGTTTGCCTCTTTCTATGGTGTAAATATTCTATCACAGCACATTTCAAGCTATAACGTGAAGTCACTGAAACAGGAGTTGGTAAAAGATGATCCATTCTCATCACTGCAAGGCAGCTCCAACACACAAGTGCATAAGCACAAACTCAGTCCCACCACAAACAAGGAGGCATGGTACTTATAATCCTTCCCCAGAGAGGCTGGAACATTACCATGAATCCAGAAGTGCTATCAGGGAACCGCTCTCTCAGAATCTGCACTGGGTTCTCTGTCTTTAATCAGAACAATCAAGAGGGAATCCAATCCTGATATAGCCTCAGGAAGAACTCAAATATTTGATAAAGGAGAACTCTCTTCAGTGCAGGCACTGTCTCAATTAAATTCCTACAGAGAGAATAATTTTTTGGGGAGATATGCTTTCTTGAAATATGGTTCCTCACTTAAGTTGACAGGGAGTTCCACCCATAAATATAAACTGGACACCTACTATGTTCCAGTGCTGGGCTCATGAAAAGGTGTAACAACAGCAATGAGACATGGTCCCTGTCCTCAAAGAGCTCACAGTCCAATATCCCATGTTTTCTAGATCTCAGCCTCTTTTCTCTCATACTCACGTCTTCTGCAAAATCATGTGCTACTTAGAGTTCATATTTTTGTGTGTGTGTGTGTTAGAGTCTCACTCTGTCGCCCAGACTGGAGTGCAGTGGTTGCTCACGGCCACCGCAGCCTCAACCTGCTGGGCTCCGGCGATCCTTCCGCCTCAGCCTTCCAAGTAGCTGGAACTACAGGGACACGCTACCACGCCCGGCTAATTTTTTTTTTTTATTTATTGTAGAGATGAGGTCTCACCAAGTTGCCTAGGCAGTTCTCGAACCCGCGGGCTCAGGCAATTCACTCACTTCGGCCTCCCAAAGTGTGGGATTACAGGCTGAGCCACTGAACCCAGCTAGTTCATATTTTTAAGTTAAAAATTTAAAGTGCCCAAATTGGATTTGGTCGGATATGAAAGAAACCTAACTTTAGTGGCTTAACCAAACAAGGGGATTATTTTGCATGCAATAAAGAAGTGATGGTTTGGAAACAGCCTCTTTCTTCCTTCCTGCCCCACTACTCTTAGAATCTTCATGGTCTAAGATGGCTGTACCTCACCCAATTGTTTCACCACATTTTCAGGCAAAAGACAGGGGATGAAGGAGAATTGAAGAGAAATTGGCACCTGCCAGCTGTATGACCCTTTTTTTCAATCAGGAAAATAATACTCTTCCCCAAATCCCTATCCAGTGGACTTTTGCTTACATCTCATTGACCAGAACTGGGTCACACAGCCACCATGGCTACAACATAGTCTGGAGAGATGAATATTTTTAACTGAGGATATTGCTTCCTGAACAAAACTGGGCTTCTGTGAATGAAGTAAGAGGTTGAGCTAGTCTAGCTATCATAATCTCTCTACTCAGTACCACTTGAGAAATAACTGTAAAACCATGTAATAACTGGGTCAGTTCATATGTTTTCTAATTAATGTTAAAATATAAATCAAAAATTTAAATGAAGAATGGAAGGCTATAAAGAATTTAAATATCAAATTTTAGAAACTCT
This sequence comes from Cephalopachus bancanus, assembly GCA_027257055.1. Classification (NCBI taxonomy): domain Eukaryota; kingdom Metazoa; phylum Chordata; class Mammalia; order Primates; family Tarsiidae; genus Cephalopachus; species Cephalopachus bancanus. The sequence goes on from JAPVLO010000012.1 coordinate 6,055,045, forward strand.
GGATGGTCATTACCAGTGCTTTCTGGATTGCTTTCTGGGGATATAGAATTTGCTGAATTCCCTTCTGTGTCCACAGGGCTAGCTCAGTCTCCAGACAAAGGATGGCCTCCAAGGGCATGTGGTAGCAACTGACTCTTAAAAGTTCTTAGGGAGCAGGCATCTAAAGAAAAATTTAAAAGCAGGGTATAACTATTTACAATAAGATATACAGTAAGTGTACAGTTTGGTGAGTTTTAACAAATGTATACCCTCTGAAACTAACACCCCAATCAAGATACAGACCATTTCTATCACTCTAGAAAGTTAACTTGCCTTCCTTTCTAATCAACCTCTTCTTCCTTCTGGGGTAACCATTATTCTAATTTCTATCTCCATAAATTAATTTTGCTAAACAGATATAGTTGGTCTGCATTAAGAATGTTCAGGGTAAAAAAAAAAATTGAGTTTAACATCAGAAGTAAAGAAACAATTTTCCCACTTTTCAAAGGTGTGTAGTACTTGGCCCACAGTAAACACTGCCAAATAGCAGTAGGTTTGGTTGTGTTGGTGGCCACTGCTATCCTTTCTCTGGCCAGGAAAGGTTTCATTCAACACCCTGCCTGCAAAGCAGATTTCCTAAAGGGCTCTTCCACCCCCAAAACATATTATTCATAGAGATCTTCAATACTGAAATCTTAGGTATGATTATTTATTGATTAATTCTTTGCACCGCTCCAGAGCTTCAATTGGATGGGTAACTGGGTGAATGCTTTTGTGACAAGTTGCTTTTCAGGAGGAAAAATGACACGAACGTGCAGCTCTGACAGACTAGGTACTCTCAAATGAGTCATTGGTAACATGCAGACAACACATGCATGTCAACTTTTCCTGCCCCAACTTCTTCCGCCCCTACTCCAAAGTCTCCTCTCACTCCACCTTCTGCAGGTGGAGTAACTGGGTGAAAAGACACACTTTTGCAACCAAGATAAGGTTGGGATGACTGTTCACATGACCTAACTACTCATCAGGAAAGTATTTTCAGAGTCAGCACAATTGTGGGTAAGCTTGTTAAAGGGTTTTTTTCTTTTTCTCTGTCCTACTGAGGAGATGAACACTTTTGCACCATGTTTTTCTTGGTAAAAGCAAGTAAAAGAAGGTATAAGCTGGATATGGTATCTAGGACACTGATATATAGCTAGTGCCAAATGTATCTTTGGCCAATAAAATGCCATAAGCCTGTTTGGTTTCCAGTTATACCAAGTCACACTGTGGGGACATCCACGCAGGTATGGGCTTGGGGGTGGTGGGGACAGCATCTGGTTCATTGACCCACTTTGTGGCTCTGGATGCTCTCTTCATCCTCACTCTCAAAGGCTTCTGGAATATCTCTGTTAGCTAATATCTCTGTTAGCTATTCATGTGGTGATCTGGAAAGTTTGTGTCTTCCTTTATACTGAGTTATTCTTTTTCTTTTCTTTTTTTTTTTTTTTGAGTTGGAGTCTCACTCTGTCACCCAGGCTGGAGTGCAGTAGTGGCATGCTCACAGCCACCACAGCCTCGACCTGCGGGCTCAGGTGATCCTTCCACCTCAGTCTTTCAAAAAGCTGGAACTATAGGCATGTGCTACCATGCCCGGCTAATTTTTTGATTTATTGTAGAGATGAGTTCTCAGCAAGTTGCCCAGGCTGGTCCTGAACCCCTGGGCTCAGACAATCCTCTTGTCTCTACCTCCCAAACTGCTGGCATTTTATAGGTGCTGAGTTACTCTTAATTAAGCTCATAGGCCTCAGCCTGGCATTCTAGTCCCTGCACAATTTTTTCCAACCAATTACTATTGCTGGTGCTTACCCTATGTAGACCTTGTTCTTCTTTAACTAGGAAGATATACCATTCATGGACCGTGGATTCAGAAACATCTGGGTTCTGAACCACCTCAAATCATTATTGAGCCATAACTTTGCTTTTTCCCACCTCCACATGTTCCCTTGTCCTGGAATGCACGCCCTGCTCTTTCACACACAGGCAAACTATTTGCCTTTTAAGGTCAAGCTCAAATACTATCTTTTAGCCCTTCCTAACTATACAATTTGGTGCCATCTCCTTTTTCTGAGTTACCTCAGCATCCCATCTGTTTGCCATTTCTCTTATCTTGGTTTTGTTTCCAGAGTTCTCTCTCCTCTGCAATTCTACTTTAAATCTCTGTCAAAAAACCTATTACATAGTAGGTAGGGTTGGCTAGATAAAATACAGAACATCCAGTTAAATTTGAACTTTGCTTCAACAACTAGTAAATTTGTTTAAGTGTGGCCCAAATATTACATGGAAAAATACTCACACTGAAACTAATTTGTCAAGTAAGTGAAATTCAAATGAAACTGAGCACCCCATATTTTATGCATGTGAGTTCATGTGTGTATGCATGCTAAATAAGGTGCAGATTGATTTGGCTCCTTTACTAGAGTGCACATTGTATGATAGAAGTAACTTTGTCTCATTCATTTTGTACCTCTTCACCAACCCATGTTTCTTCCTCAAAGCAGTTTCTGGGTAAATCCTTGTCGGTTAGTAAAGTGACTAGCACAGTTCCTAAGTGCCTCCGTTTTGAACTCAGATAGACCAGATTTGTTGTATTTCTACCACCAGACTAAGTGTGTGATCCTTAGCAAGTTACCTAACTCTCAAAGCATTTTTGTTTGTAAAATGGGAAGAAGAGGAGAGTCCCTATTCCAGAGAGTTGTTCTCTCTATGCAGGAAAAGAGCGTAGCATGTCTGGCACATTGCAAGTGCTCAATACTTGTTAGCTGTTACTGTTGGAAATTATGAAATACAATCAGACCAGATAACTTGAATTTAGCAGCAACTAATTTGCTACAGGCAGTAAGGATTATATAAAAGATCTAACTATATAGAGTTTGGAAACATAAAAATGCAAACTAGATCCCAGACCTCCCTTGGAGAGGGTCTTTAGCTTGTTTGATTTTTCTTTCAGCTAGTTAAAGGAAAGTTGTCTTGGGTTAACGTTCATGTCTGGCTTTCTATGATGTCAGTTCTCTGACTCTTACTCTAAGCCTACTTTCTACGGCATCTTGAAATATTGTTGTAACTCCTCATCCAGCTCTTCCTGGTCATATTTACTGTCCGATTCTCCCTTTGTTTTGATCCTGGATGTTTAATTCCCCAACTAGAAATTATTTGCAGCTTCATTTGGACAGTGTTGTCTTTCTGTGTGTATAAATGCATGTGTGTTTGTGTGTATGCAATGAGGAAAGAAATAAGTCATTTTGGTGTTTCCCAATGATCTAAGCACAGTTGGAGGGGGGTGGCCATTAGCAAAATCATTCAAATCTGATATGTATTTATTGCTACTAGGATACGTGTAAAGAAAGCCTTGCTGACTTTGGTAGGACATCAGTGTTATATCAGGCACCGTAATAAAGGCTAAGCTTACACTGTCTTACTTAATACTCACAAGAGCTCTATAAGGTTGATGTTCTTATCCCAATTTTGTAAAAGAGGAAACAGAATGAGATCAGTAACTACCTTTAAAGTTACAAGGCTGGTGACTTTAAGCTGCAATTCAAATCTCGTTCCCTAACTCCAACCCCTCGGTGCTTTCTGCAGTGACAATAGTTCTTCACTGGGGTTACAAATTAGAAACAATCCAGGGAGCTTATTTAATGTACTGATGCCCAGTCCTCAATCTCAGAGATTCAGATTTTATTATCTTTATTATCATTTAGAGATAAAGTCTCACTCTGTTGTCCAGGCTGGAGTGCAATAATGCCATCATAGCTCCCTGTAAACTCAAACTCCTAGGCTCAAGTGATCTTCCCACTTCAGCCTTCCATTGAGGTGGGATTGCAGCCATGCATCTGATTTAATTTTTAAAAGACTTTTTGTAATGATGTTAGTCTCCTCTCATTTCCATTTCTAAGATGTAAAACAAGAGGATCAAACACAATCTAATTTGATTCCCTATTGTTCTTACTTAGGAAACTTGGGCCCTAAAACTTTGCTATGATTTGCTTTTAGGGATTGCTGTAGATTGATGTTAGGTATATATACTGTACGTGCCTCATGTAACTGGAAGTGTGAATACAACTGCTCAGTGTGCTAGAGTAGAAGCAATAGCGTATCCTGAAAATAATTCTTTAAGAACATTATTTTGGTGAATTTTTGTTACCTCTAGTTACTTTTGCTACAAGTTTTTCAGAGACTTGTCTCTTCTTTGTTAGTCTTTACATTGTGGACTATGCATCATTTTCCAGGTCAGCACGGGAACAGGCTAAGGCTGTACAATGTGTTTCCTGTGCGCTATTGAATTTGTCTTCTTTTTTTTGTTCCTTTTCATTCTAAGGATTTTGCTGATTGCATTCACTTTTTTAATAATTTTTTTTTGCTTTAGAAAATCTCGTCCACACAGAAAATTATGTGCCATGAATGGTCTACATTGGAAATTGTTCTTTGCTTCAATACCATTGACATACTTATTAGAACTGTAGTCTTTGACCAATTTCATCTATAGAAATCTTGTTTTTTTTATTTTATGATAAGTTATCAGGAAATAATAAAATCTACCACTCATGATTTTTATTTACTAAACAAAGTCTGTGTGTTTGTTTGTTGTGTCTCCTCTGCTAAATTGTAAGCTCTTCTAGGAATCAAGTTTTGACTGCCACTGTATGCCTGGTGCCTGGAATTGTGGTAGGGATTTAGTAAGTGCTCAGTAAGTACTGGTAAAATGCTGACTGTTAAGTGGAACTGGGAATTAGATTTGCCTCGTTCTGAGTTTCTGCTGTACCACTTGTGAGGTATGTAACTTTGAGCAAGTTATCTAACTTCTCTGAGCCATTTACATTTCTAAAATAACAAAAATAATATATTCCAAGACAGAGACAGGAGGATCACTTGAGGCCAGGAGTTCAAGACCAGTCCAGGCAATACAATGATACCCTTTTCTCTACAAAAAGTAAAAAAAAAAAAAAAATTAGCTTATAGTCCCAGCTACTTGGGAGACTGAGGCAGGAAGATCACTTGAGTCCAGAAGTTGAGGCTGTAGTGAGCTGTGATTATGCCACTGCGCTCCAGCCTGGGCAATGGAGTGAGCCCATGTTTCTAAAGTGAAAATAATAATGATACTAGATACCTTATATGCATTCTGTGAAGATTGAATGTATGCATCTGAAGAAATCAGTTCAGTGCTTAGCACATAGAAGATCCCTATAAGTGCCATTGGAAGTGGTATTTCCTCAAAATACTGATTTTTCACAATAATATTGTAGTTAAATAGAAATATATTCCACAATTAAGAACTAAATGCAAAAGATAATAGCAAGTTTACTCCACCAAAATGAAGTAATGATTTAGATCATTTGTCCACTTGTCTTTTCCTATATATTTTCATCTTGTTATGGGTTTCTCCTTATGAAGAGGAAAGCAAGCAAGTAAATCCAATTCATGCTCAATCATGAATGATTTCAGGGGTAACATTTGTGTTTTATTTTATTTTTTTATTTTTTATTTTTTTTTGAGTTGGAGTCTCACTCGGTCACCCAGACTAGAGTGCAGTGGCCGCTTCCGGTCACCGCAGCCTCGACTGCTGGGCTCCAGGGATCCTTCCGCCTCAGCCTTCCGATTAGCCGGAATTACAGGCATGTGCTACCACACCCGGCTGATTTTTTGATTTATTGTAGAGATGAGGTCTCGCTGCCCAGGCAGGTCTCGAACCCGCGGGCTCAGGCAATCCACTCACTTCAGCCTCCCAAAGGTGTGGGATTACAGGCTGAGCCACCGAGCCTGGCTAACATTTGTATTTTAAAAGAAGATTTAAAGTAATACTCATTGGTATACTCAAGACCTGTGCATTTCACTACATGTAAATCATACCTTAATGCATATTCAACTCTAGTTAATGATACACATGCTACAGAGTTTGGGGATGAAGTGTATTGATGTCTGCAAGTTATTCTAAAATGCATAAAAATATGATACATTGGTGAACAGATAGATGCCTAGATATGCAAAAAGCAAATACAGGAAAAATGTTTATTGTATGTGACAGAAGATTTAGGGCCTGAAAAAAAAGTACTCACCGTAGAAAGTAGTGGCTAGATGTGTTCACTATATACTTCTTTCAACATTTCTGTATGTTTGAAAAATGTTATTAAAAAATGTTAAGAGGAAAAAGAAAAATAAGGGGACCCTAGAAAAAGGCAATACCTAAAACCAAGAAAGGTCATTCTTGCTGGATTTCAGACCTGTGGTACTTGTTGGTACCAATATTTTAGGAAGACTTCCCTGATTCTCCTTTAACTGTTGCCCAAAAGAAACCTCCAACACTGTCTCTACATGATACTGACCCAGATGACAAAAAACAAGATCTGAGGGGAAAAATTAGCAATGAAAAGAGCAGATGAAGAATGGAAGACAGAAGCAGGCTATCTCCAGGCACTCAAGGAACAATATTAATTATAATATTAGAGTCCCAGGCTTCCAAAGCTGCAGAGACAACATGAGACTCTGATCTCTGGGTTTTTAGGCCTTCTATCAAGGGTATTATTTATCACGTGATTAAAAATATTATGAACAATTGACTATTTGGTCAAAAGTGAATGTAGGCCATGTTATTGGAAAGATAGTTATGCTGCTGAGTTTTTGTAATGGTAGTATTCTTCTTGTTGTGGGAAGGTATAAAAAGAAAGGATTTTATAATTTACAAGCTAAAAGTAGCTATGAAGTTTATATACATATAAATAATCAAGAACATACTCTGGTCATCTAAGGAAACAGGATCTTCTCTTGGTCCTAAGGGGTTGCGATGGGGTACAGGAAGACTTTAGAAAGAAAATGGAAAGGAGCGCCTATGCTATTGTCCATCTGAACAAAAGGACCATGCCATCATTTGTGACAGTTATGAAGCCCATTTATTTGACTTTTTCTTCTGTTTATACAAATAGAAACACACTGCATGGTGAAAAAAAATTAGATATATTAAATATCAACATGAAAACTGGTTTAACCAGGAAACAATGAGCATTAAACACACAAAAGGGACAGAATGAACAGGAGTCAGGGAGACAGTAACGTGGCAACCTGCAGGAATCCCAGCCAGAGAAAAGTACCTAATCAAGGTCACAGCCAGGTTCAGTCAGTGACATAGGGACACAAATAGCACTCATTTCTTTACCATCTGATTGAGAAATTGTACCAGTTTCTTGCCTGGGCTTCTTTGACAACTCTTTTATGATCCTAGGACTCTTAACACCAGAGTCCATGGGCTCGTTTTAGGGCAGGTAGAGGTGGCAAGATGGTGCCACTGTAAACGTGAAGTGCTCAAGGCTCTTTTAGCACAGACAATACCTCTGTGCATGCTACTAAAGGTGCCCTCTGGGTGAGTGTATTACACAGTTGTGCACCTTCCTCTGAGTTGCCACAGTATTTGAGGAAAGGGAATGGTGGCTGAATTTCAGCCTTCATGGTCCCCCTGTTGAGTGCACACATTCTAGGACTATATATGGTGGCACTGGAGAGTTTCTCAACTACCCTACTATAGGTGTGTCCCCTTTTCACCAATGAGAATATTAAGTTCTAGAAGACCAAACCATCTTATTTACAGCTCCAACCTAAATAGCAATAGACTTTTCTCAAACCATTCCCAAAGTCGGCCTACATCAATGTCATGGTATAGAGCAACTTCTGTCTGCCAAGTACTTTGCTGAGTACTACTAGGGTGTGGACTGTGGAGATGCCCAGACACTTTTTGTTTGTTTGTTTGTTTTTTGTTTTTTGGTGTTTTTTTTTTGAGTTGGAGTCTCACTCTGTCACCCATACAGGAGTGCAGTGGCCGCTCCCGGCCACCGCAGCCTCGACCTGCTGGGCTCCGGCGATCCTTCCGCCTCAGCCTTCCAAGTAGCTGGAATTACAGGCATGCGCTACCACGCCCGGCTGATTTTTTGATTTATTGTAGAGATGAGGTCTCGCTGCCCAGGCGGGTCTCGAACCCTTGGGCTCAGGCAATCCACTCACCTCAGCCACCCAAAGGCGCAGGATTACACGCTGAGCCACTGAGCCTGGCTGAATAAAATATTTAAAAAATTTTTTAAAAAATGCATCACTACACTGGCAGGAAGGTAAGGGGTAAAACAAACAAATAAATGAGGAAGCATGAATCCAAAGAGATAAGTGAATTCTTAAGATGAGAGCTTCCCCAGGACAAATGTCTACCCCCAAGTGACCTGAGAGCTGTTTTTGACATTTGCTTAGTAAATATGAGACAGTCTAGGACAACGTGGGAAATCAGATCAGAGGCCCTTTTATAAATCATCTTATTTCCCGGAGGATATCTTCCCAGTGACAGTTTATACCAGGAATATGTGTAACTTCCTTTCCCCACTCAAGGATAGACGGGAAACCCACCTGTTTTGACCCTGGCTCTGCATGGCAGAAGTCTAAAAATATATAAACACAGGCTAGCTTTATGCAGACTTGCAGTCAAATTTACATTTTCAGTGTGATTTGAAAAACCCTCACTGATAATTTGTTTTAAACAAAGTACTCAGAGTTGGGTGTAGAAACAAGCACACATCCTCACTGAAGGAACTGCTGTCACAGGCCTCAAAGAGTCCCAGATGTAAAATCCCATGGAAACTGAACACACAACTGAAAAAAAAAATCACAATACGCTAGAGGAAACAAGTCGCCGTGAAAAAGAACCAGCAAAAACCAACAGAGAGAAAATGCAGGTTGACAAACTCTTCAAATACTTAATTATTGATTAAATTTAAGCATGTTTAATATGCTTAACACAGAAAAGATGTTATTTTATTATTATTTTTTTGAAAGCAGGATTTATTGAGAGGATAGGAACGCTCCCATAGCGGGAAGAGACCCAAAGGGTTGCCTGAAAAGATGCTATCAACTGGATGACTAACAAATAAGAGACTATTAACAATGAACAGACTTATTTTAAAACCAAAAAGAAGGTTTACAAATAAAAATTAAAAGTATTTAATTTTAAAAAGTATGCCTTTTAAAGTGTTATGTTAATACACACATGATATATTTGAGTTTGCCTCTCGGATCATAGAGCTTAAAATATTTATTATCTATCCCTTTCCAGAAAGCCATTGACAACTGTGTTGCAGGGGCACCTGCACAGGAGGCATGTGGTCAGCTTGCGGTTCAAATACAGGGAGAAGAGCTGGAAGCTGAGGAATTGAACAAGGGAGGCTAGTGAAGCCTCAGTTGGACACAGTAGCCCAAGTAATCTTGGGCCCGATGACTGAAAGGAGGCTGTATTTATGTGTCCATTAAATATGCCAGATGACACCTCACATGATCCCAGAGGAGCCTTGGAACACAGGGACCTTGCCTTCTTAACCTTTATGTACGGGGCCGGGGACATAAATCTTAGTTGCCCCTGAATCTTGAGAGTTTAATGCATGAATGTGAGGAAGTCAAGGGTGGAAAGATATTGGCCCATGCATATAATTATTAAGCAATTGTGAATGGCATTGTGCAAACAGGGCAAATTAAGAGGGGAAGGGAGAAAGGGGATTTTTTTGGTCTGAGTCATGTATCTCAGCTGCATGTCCCCAGGTACTCTGTCTGCCAAATGTGAACCAAAGCCAAGTGCTTCTTTGTGACCATTGGCTGTGCCAGGCTGATCCCAAGGCTCCGTTTCTGAGCACCAAGTGCTGACATGTTTGCCCTGGGAGAAGTGTGGGAGGGGTGAGGATGCTGGCACAAACTTCAGGGATTGCTCCAGAGTGGTACAAGCTGCAGGAACCCAGCAGAGGAAGTGATTTAGGGAAAGGAAAGCAAGAGGCTCACCAAGCTCCAGGGTTCTCCACTGAAGATGGAAGACACACCTGGTCTGTTCAAGGTCTCTCTTAAGGTGTGTGCTCATCTCTTCCCTGTTCCTTAGAATGAGTCAGTGAGATCTAATTGCAGAACAAGAAGCTGGGCTGTGAGCAACCATTTTTGAACCTCTGTTCTATGCCAGTGTTTTCCTCATTATCATGATCTTCACACCAATCTCACAGAGTAGATATTGACTTCTCCATTTTGCAGAAGAGAAAAGTGAGCCCAGATGGAAGCATTAAGAAATGTGCCACCTGGAATGGTGGCACACACCTGTAATTCCAGCACATTGGGAGGCAGAGACTACAGGATTGCCTGAGCCCAGAGGTTCGAGACCAGTTTGGGCAACTTGGTGAGATTTTGTCTCTACAATAAATAAAAAAATTAGTCGGGTGTGGAGGTGCTCACCTGTAGTTCCAGCTACTTGGAAGGCTTAGGTGGAAGGATTGCCTGAACCTAGTTGGTCAAGGCTGCGGTGGCCGTGAGCATGCCACTGTATTCCTGCCTGGGTGACAGAGTGAGACTCCGACTCAAAAAAACAAAGCAAACCAAAAAAACAAAGAAAGAAATGTACTGAAGGCTACAAAACAACGGTGGATTCAGTCCGGTCTTGCTTCAAAACCCAACTCTTTCCTCCACACCAAGCAGGTGCAGCCAAGAACCACCTGGAGGAAGCAACCCTACTCCTCAGGCAAGTACAGGAAGAAAAACAGGAAAAGCCCTGCTGTCCTGACTCCCGGTCTGCCCCCAAGTGTTTTCAATGATGTATCATGACTTTTTCTGTCTGACATGTTAGCTCTACCCTCATTATCAGAAATGGATGCAATGACAAAAAATAGTTTTGTTATCAAGAAGTTGCTATGGAAATACTCATATGTTGGGGAGTGGAGAGATTTAAAATGATTTACTGAGATTTTCTGCTGGACTAGATGTGCCAAGTAGTTAGGCTCAGGGAAAGCCAAAATAACATAATTCTGAATCAGGAGATGTTGATGCCCAGCACAGAATAGAAAGAAGGTTCTAGTGTGTATAGAAAATGAATTAATGTGACAACTTCTGAATAAGGACAGGCTGGTGGGCCAGTGTATGGAGATAGTTTTTATACCTAGGCTTCATTGTCTTTTTGAAAGCTGGGCCTAGGTTTCATTTTCTACTGAAGGGAATAAAACTACCATGGGAAATTTAATGATGGGTAGAAGGAAGAGAAAAGAGCAATGTGATGGTTAATTTTATGTGGCAACTTGACTGGTCCATGGGGTACACAGATATTCAGTTAAATGTTATTACTGGGTATGTCTATGAGGGGTTTTCCGGGTGAAGGTAGCATTTGAATAAGTAGACTGAGGAAAGAAGATTGCCCTCCACAGTATGAGTGGACTTCATCCAATCCACTGGAAGTTTGATTAGATCAAAAAGATGGAGTGAGGGAAGATGTGCCATCCCAGCCTCTTTGAGCTGGGACGTTGGTATTCTCCAGTTTTCGGTCTAGGACTTGGACTGAAACTGACACCACAAGTTTTCCTGGCTCTCAAGCCTTTAGACTTGAACTGAAACTATATCACTGGATATAATTTAAAGCTCAGTGACTTCTCAGCCTCTATAACCATGTAAGCCAATTACTTATTATCTATCTATCTTTCTATCTCTCTATCTATATTTCTAGTTATATCTCTATCATCTATCTATATCTATCATCTCCTAGTACTTCTGTTTCTCTTGAGAATCCTGACTAATACAAGCATCTTCTCTCTACTTCATTCTCTTCCCATTGGGACCTCTATATGAAGGTTGTGACTGGAGACAGCTCTGGGAGAGACCAGGAAGAGAGAAAGAAGCAGATTTGGGGCTCCATAAGTAATTTAAATTCCGGGTAATTTAATGATATGGGTGGGCTGGAAGAAATGGACACAGGGCCAGCTTCATGGCCATGCAACCTGTGAATTTACTAGGGCCTGCACTCAGGAGGGTCCACAGTTGGTTTAATGCTCTGCTGTTGCAGTCTTGAAATTCTTAATAAGCGTCAAATAAGGAGTACCACCATGACAAGTCCCTTAAAGAAATGTTGATTAGTATAGGAAGTGACAACAATGACTATTGGTACATAAAGATCTAGATAGTGTACTCCAAACCCTCCAACCCCTTCCCTGCCTCCAACTCCCATGAACTTAGAAGCCAGGGATTCAGATTTCTACTTTTTTTTTTTTTTTTTGAGTTGGAGTCTCACTCTGTCACCCAGGCTGGAGTGCAGTAGCATGCTCATGGCCACTGCAGCCTCAACCTGCTGGTCTCAGGTGATCCTTCTGCCTCAGCCTTCCAAGTAGGTGGAACTACAGGCCCACACTACCACTCCTGGCTAATATTTTGATTTACTGTAAAGATGAAGTCTCACTAAGTTGCCCAGGCTGGTCTCAAACCCCTGAGCTAAGGCAATCCTCTTGCCTTGGCCTCCCAAAGTGCTGGGATTACAGGCTTGAGCCACTGTGCCCAGTCCTAGATTTCTACTTTAAGCAGCTACATGAAGGAAAAGGGAAAGTGCTGATTACACATAGCTAAAGGAGCTTCCCAATGGGGCAGGGGTGGGTGGGAGGGAAACATATAATGTAGATCCATTCTGGGCCCTCAGGCTAAGTTTCATTACCCTTTGTAATATAAACCCTTCTCTTCAGAACTGACTGAGAAGTTAAGTAATGTGAATAGTCTGGCAAGGCCTTCATACCCCCTGAGAGAGAATATGATCTCCCCAGCAAACCATGGTGAGTCAAGTGCATTTTGCTGGATGCACCATCAGAATGCAGCTTGCTTGGGAGTAGGTTGTGAGGTTGTCCTGTTGGCTGCAGGACTGGGCTTGGCCAAACTGTGCATGTGAGTACCAGATCCAGATATGCTTACAGCACATGGGCTACTTAGGGGAATGATTTCAAGCTTATTGTAGTTCATATTCTCAGCACATTTGAGCTTTATGTAGCCCCATCCCTTTTTTTCCAGGAGGTCTGGCAGTCTTCAAATGACAAGACTTCCCAACTTACAGACCAAGTTTTTTTTTTTTGGATGATTGGTGAAAGCTAGTAGCTGGTAAGGCCTGGGAAATAACCTTTCTATGGTCTCCTTGTCACCTTTATTTATATAGCTGCAAATACTGCTCCTGAAGTTCTTTATGACCTGCAACATAAACAGTTTTAATCGATGGATTTTTCTTCTCTCCATCTGCCACACACACACACACACACACACACACACACACACACACACAAACACACACACTAGTGCACTGAGTATTCCTCCCTCTATCTGTTTAAAAGAGCCCCACTTTTCTTGAGAAAACTCATTTTTCCCCATTCCAAGTGATCTGCATAGGATTAGTAATCTTTTTGTCATTCAATAATTGTCTTAAAGGTTCTGTCCCTTAGTCTTAGGTACCAAGATTCCCAGAACTGCTCTACTTCCCATATTCTAAGTGTTCAATGCTCATTTTTAATCTGTGGGGGTATTTAGGACTTATTACTAAACCTCTGTTTGTTTGTTTTCTTAAGTGTATCAGGGTAAGCTATTGGTATGGGAAGGAATACCATTTTGGAGGACCTTTTCTACCCCAATTTTCTTAAAATAACATCATAATCATTTTCCTCAACAGCCTCCTCTTAAACACAGCATGGCTTCAACAATTCTAGGCATTAGATCCTCATATGACAGCTTCTAAAAGCAGGAAGGGAGAAGGGAAAGAGTGACAATGACAAAGAGAATTTTCTGTACATATCTCTTATCGGGGAGGAAATACATACCCAGAGTCCCCAGGAGACATCCCTTTGCTACTTATTGGTTAGACCCTCAGGAGAGTCACTGGCTAAAGATTATGAACTACTACGATTGGCTTAGATTATTCATGATTCATCCACTGGGGTTGAGCACAATGCTAGTAACACAGAATCAGGGTTCTGTCAGCAAAGAGAGAAAGAGACCATGACTGATGTTGCAAGACACTCAGTGTTTTGGCATCTTGGTGCATTTATCTGAAGTTATATGTAGGATAGTTTTAATATTAAAGGTAATATATATGAAGATCTGAAAGCTTGTTCAGTATTAATCATCTTTTAGGCACAATGGTAGGCAACAAGAGAAAGAATTAATAAAGTCTCAGTTAAAAACATTACATGAGTTTAACAGTTAATGCAGGTGAACTAAAAAACACCATATCTATAAGCAGCATATAGTTAAGTGTGAATAAATGCAGTGAAAGCAAAATATCATTGATTCTCTTTATTAATGGATTCTGTATGTATTTGCAAATTTGTTTACTTGTTAAAATTTGTCACCCCCAAATCAGTATAGGTGGCTTTCATAGTCATTTGCAGACATGCACAGAGTCACAAAAAATTTGAATCACCTGATACTTGTTCCTAACTGGGGTCAAAGAAAGTGATTCCCTCCCTTTTTATTTCAGTTATCATACTGTTGACATGTATCCTTTTTGTGGTGTATTTAGGGCCATGTTTTTAAATTTGTGTGCTTTATGTTGGTGACTTCACTGTTTAAAATGGCTCTGAAGCATAGTGATGAAGTGCTGTTTAAGTTTCCCAAGCACAAGAAGACTGTGATGGGTCTTATGGAGAAAAATCAGTGTGTTACGTAAGCTTCATTCAGGCATGAATTAGAGTGCCATTGGCCTTTGAGTTCAATGTTAATTAATCAGTATTATATATTAAACAAGAGTTTTTAAATGGAAAAACATAAAGCAAGGTTATATATTGAATGAGTAGTGAAAATTTTGCAATCAGAGGCTCACAGGAAACTAACCTTGTATTTCTTCTAGGAGCAATGATTCAGTATTCTCTAATGGCAACATTATAAATGTTAACAACTGTGAAAATTGGCATTAACTGTATATCTTTTAATATAAGATATTTATTTTGTGAAATAAAAAGATAGAATTTCTGTAGACAAAATATGAACATGTTCCAACTCCGGAGGGGGGGGCGAGAAGAAATGAAAAATGATTATTAACTTTAATAGCAAATGAGAGAAAACTTGTTGGTGTAAGTGAAGGTTTCCATTCAAGATGTTGACAGCAGTGTGGTATAACATGTTGACAAATGGAATACAGCCTAATTGTGCAGCCCTAAAGATTGGCTTGTGCAGCCCTAAAGATTGGCTTGATAAATTTCTGTAACTCCGAATGATTATTACTCAGGCATTAAGTATGTTGTGGAAGAATATTTAATAATCTGGAAAATTATTTACAATGTATACAAATTGTATGTACAATATGATCTCAGCTTTGTATCAAAACCTGCTATATTGTATATGTATTATTTGTGTGTAAAAATTAATTAATAGAAAGACTCCTAGGAAATATGTAAAAATGTTAAAAGAGGTCATTTTGGTGTGGTGAAATTTTGAATACGTTTTAGTTTCTTCTTTCTGCTTTTCTCTCTATTCCAAATTTTCTAGCTAGAATAACAGAAATAAAAACAGTAGATAACATTCAAATTTCTTTTCTTTTTCTGATCCGCTATAGTTTATTGTTACAGCAGAAGCTGTGGGAGACAGGAGGGCACCCTCCACACATAATACAGTGTGGCCAGAGCCCCAGGGTAGCCCTTTCCACCCCGATGCCAAGCCCCAAGCAACCCGGCCCAAGCTTAGCTCCCTCCCCAGCCCACTCTAGATGCACACTGATAGCTACCAATATTAGTGCAGCCAAATGGCCCAGGCCCCTTCCTCTTGCTCCAGTGCCAATCCTTCCCCCATTCCAACTTCCTTTTTACACACTGGATGTTTCTTTCACCTCCTGAGGACCACTAGCCCACCAGCAAGTCTCCCCCCGACACATTCATGTAGGCCCATACCCCTCAGAGGCCTGAAGGGCTCATGAGAAGCCAAATCAGCTTTGGTGAATGCAGCCCCAGCCCCAAATCCCCTCCCCTTGCAAAGATGGGATAAGTAGGGAGAGTCGGATGGAGGCACCATGACAACTACAACAACCTCTCATCCCTCATCTACAGACACCTAGATAGGGAGAAAGGATACATGCCGTCTCCACCTCAACTCCAAAGTGGGGAAGGAGGATAATTTAGGGGTCTGGGTCCCTAAGAGAGATTAGAACACCTCTCCCAGGGGCTGAAGGGAATCACAGGTTAAGGTCAAGTTTAGGGTAGCAATCAAAGGTCAAGCTCGTCTTCCAATGTGATCTGCCCATTTTCCCTTGCGTATTCTGGCCCGATGCCCTTCTGCACCTCCCAGGTTAGTTCTGGGGGAGGTGTGGGCTGGATCCCACACTAGGGCAACATGGGGCATTCAACATGAAACTTCCATGGTGTGCCCTGGGGGCCCAGAAGAGAGAGCCCCAGACTCGCTGCTCTGAGACAAGGTGCGAGAGCAGGACCGGTTGCCATCAATGGATGCTGCACTGTTCAGAGAGACTGTGCGAGACCGGGAGAGGCAAGTCATGCAGGATGAGGCCATGTAGCTCATGCCTTGCAGGAAGTACTTGAAGGCCTCGGTCAGCTTGCCTGGCTGAATCAGCTGGGGTTGACCTCCAGAGTCGGCCATCTTGAGGAACGAGGTCTGGGTGGGGTCCAGTTTTGAGTTACACTCCACCACTGCATCTTCATGGGGTGCTTTGTCTCCTACCACCAGCATCACAGGGCACTTGAGGGTGATATCACCTCCACGCTCTAAGTTCAGGTCTCGGCGGTTGTTGTAGCTGTTCCAGTACAGTTCAGTGTTGTCCAGGTTGGGTGCATGTGTAATGATATTTCTGTACTTTTGTATCAACTCGGAATTTCCAGACAACTCTTTCTGGCTGAAAAGATGTCTGAGGATCATCTCTGGAATGGAAGAAGTGAGACCCGTTAGCTTGTGGCTGCCCAATCCATCCAACCCTTGGCATTCGGATCAATGTTGATGAGGACAAGACCTTCAACTGTGTCCCGGTGGTTAAGAGCATATCTCGACAGGATGTATGCTCCAGCTCCAACACCAACTCCAATTATTGTAGAGAAATTTAAGTACTGCAGGATGCAAGGGATCATGCCTGCAAGCTGGTCCAGACATGGGTACTGATACCCCAAAGGGAACACAGGAGCCCCCTCTTCCATTCCGGGGGCATCCACATGAACACGCACGAAGTTCTGAATGATTTCCTGCATATCCCCAAATTGAAACAGTGGCTGGAAGCAAGATTTATAGTTGAGTCCTACATCTTGGTAGGTGAGTATCGCTGGGCGTTTGGGCTTGGGGGTGCCATAGACAGTAAACGTGACAGAGCCATAAGGTGTCTCCACAGGGTGAGTCTTGGCGGTTTCTGGTTTCAGTCCTGGCAACAGTGGCTTCTCCTCAGTGATCTGCACCTCCTGCAGCTCCGCCATGGTGACTGGGCTCCTATTGGATGGATGCAGTGGGATTAGGGGTCAGGGTTCTCGCTCCTCCCGACTCCGGGGTCTGCTGCAGCCGCGGCCGCTTCCACCTTCACTTGCCTTTGACTCGGGACCCGCCAACATTCAAATTTAACAAAAGTAAATATTCCCCAGAACTTAAGTGGTTATCTGTCATCCTGAAGCACAGAGTGGGATTGGGTGAAGGTTAAAGAAGGTATCCTGGACAGTGACGAAGTTCAGAGACTAATTTGGGAGATTTAGCAACTTTAATTATTATTGATCTTTATTTACCTTGCTGGAAGATTGTAAATAGAACCTTAGCAGAAAACATTTTTATCTGGCAGCTATAAGTAGTGGGAAGATCTGCTTTTTATGATGGCAGAAAAATGTTTAAGATCCATGGGGATTTGTTTTATCCTTCAGATCACTGTGTATTATATGAAAACTGGAGAGTAAAGAAGGTATCTGAGATAGTCTGTGAAACAGAAGTTAAGATGGGATTCTCTGCTAAGAATAACATCCAAAATAAATTTGCCAAATTCTACATATCATAAAATGAGATGATGGACCAATTCATTGTTTCTTTTTGGATACTTTGATGGGGACCAATAAGGCTAAGTGAAAGGATGAAACATATATATTTTTAATCATGCTGAAAGAAACATGCGATTAGAATAAAAATACAGAAGAATAGGAAAGATAAAATACCTATAATTCCTTGCACAAGAGAACACCTCGATTAATGATTAAAAACTAAAGTAAAATGATGGCATTCTGGCCAAGGCAACAACATTAACCTTTGGTTAATCTGATTTTATTACAATCTCATTATATTACATGTTCACATTACTTTTAGCCCTCAACATAGTAAGCATTTTCACATGTTATGGTAAACTGCCCAATATAAACCAAAGATTCCTTTCTTCCTTCCTAGTTTTAGTCATTTAGGTTATTTTCTCCTCTTCCTCCTCCACCGCATGCATATAATAAATAAATTAGAAAGAAAACACCTTTGTGTGGAAAGGATTTTCCATCCAACTGACAGCTCTCTGACCTTGGACAAGTCCACACCTCTATGATCTGAGTTCCCCTACCTGTAAAATGAGCTGGTTAAATTAGAAGGTTCTAAGGTCACTTTCAGTTCTGAAATTCAATGATTCTAAGGTGTGCATGGTCTAGTGTGTGACCCCTCTTTAACCCCTGTTATTTGATTCTGATCTTTGACTCTTCTTACTTGTCCACCTGTCTTTTCTGTCATCTTGTATTTGAACCAAACCAGTTCATGCCATAGCTCCTGACTGAGCAAAACAAGCATCCAGGTGCTTTTGTGAGACCACCACGTCTCATTCTGAGCCCTTTCCCAGTAACCTGTAAGCAACATATCCAGGCGGCACAGGACATAATCCTCTCTTAGACCCTGGAAGTTGATTTGTTTTGATGACCTCTATCAGGTGGAGATAAAAATGAAAGATTGTGCTCAATGCCCCACATGATTAGTATAGCAACTGCTTCATTAAATCCCAGCTACACTTTCCAAGTCTTTCCTGGCTTAGAGGGAATACTAGATGGTAAACCCCAGAGCCAGTAGCTGTGCTTTAAGCCCCCAAACAGCAATACCTAATGCATGTTTGATTCTGACCCAAGAGGAAAGATTCTAGCATTTCTCTGAAAGCTATAGACAGGGAATCAATAATAAAATCAATGGCAGAACCCATCTTTGATGTCTGGGACAGATATACAAGGTAGCAGATAAGTTTTGGATAGTTTAGGGAGGAGAAAAACAGAAAGATCAATGTGAGCTATTTCAAGCATTGGTTGGTAAGTTTCAAAATGACAGTGAGATTGAGGAGGGGAAGTAAAAACGACCAAGAGGCAACGGGCCCAAACAATGGATGCAGTCAGAACTCTAAGGGGAAATGATGTTCACTGAAAGAGACACAGACAGAACTCTAGCAGGTAAAATTTAGATCTTTGTGAGGTGTTGTCATGACTGTGGGAAGGCAACACTTGGATGAAACTATCCTCCCAAAGGAAGGGAGTTGCGACTTATTTGAATACTGTGTGATTTGGGGGCAATCCCTTCGGGTCCCTTCCCACTGTGGAAGCTTTTCTGTCCTCTCAATAAATCCTGCTTTCTAAAAAAAAAAAAAATGTGTGTGATTTGGCCAGACCCAGAACTCACTGCAGTTTGTCTTTTCACTATGGAGGACCTCCCACGGGAAAGTTTTCAAAACAACAGAAAACAAATATTTGGTCCTAAAATTAAAAAAAAAAAAATAGAAAGGACCATGCGAATATAATATTTGGCAAGAAATCAAGAACATCTGACTTATGTACTAGACCATAGTCACATTTTTCAATAAAAGTTCTGAAGGAGCTACAATAGTAATAAACATTTATGTAGCACTTGCTTTGTGCTTGGCACTACTATAAGCACTTTAAATGTATTGGCTTGTTTAATCCTCATAACCAATATCATGCCAAGAGTCATTCACTTGGGAATGGAAATCAGCCTAAAGGATACAGAGTGTGAGGTGGAGAAGGAGATGGTGGGTCAGGGATCAAAATCTATGACTATGGAAAAGTCACCAGGAGGCTTGTCTGGGACAAAAATGAAGAAAGATAGAAAGTGTCTTGACTGACTTGCTGGGTTCATTCACTTGTTCACTCAATGTTGAATAAGATTTGTTACAGGGTATGCCATTAAAAAATAATGCCAAATTGTTCTAAATGGTGCTTATGTTCCTACCATCGATGTATACAAGATCTCACTGATGCTTACCATTCCAATGCTTGATCTTAATAGGCTTTCTAATTTTTGATATTTCTAATAATTTTATAATAAATTATATCTAATTGTGCCTTAATTTGTATTTCTCTCATTATTCTTACAGATGTATGCTAGTAGACATACAAGATTGTTTATAGCAACACAATTCATAACAGCAAAAAGCTGAAGACAATTGGGGTATTCATACAATGTAATGTCATACAGCAGAGAAAATTATAGAACATAGACAGTATAATGTACTTTTTTATAAAGTTTGAAAGCCAAAATGATAAATTGCTTAGGCATTTGTATATAAAACTCATTTTTTAGAAAGCAAGGAAATGAGAAAAAGAAAATTCAAGATGGAGAAAAAAATTCAAATTTTCAGTGGGGGTAGGGTGGGGTAAAGAAAGAGCACAGAGATGAAGTCATTGACAGTGTTCCCATTCTTGGGCTGGGTGGCAGGCTCATAGATAGATGCTCATTATAAAAATAATTAAATTCAAGAGAATAAATAAAATGAAAGAAGGTCATGCATGGATTACTATTGATGTTGTTTCATGAACCAAGAATTATGAATGTTCCAATTCTGTGTGCCTTATTCAAGAACACAAAATAAAACATTTATTGAGTTCCTAGTAAGAGCTGGGCCTTATGCTCTAGATTTGTTCTGCAAGAACAAGCAACCCCCAACTCTCAGTGAGTTGCAACTACAAAGGTTGTTTTTCTTCCTCAAATTGTATGCCAACTATGGGTCAACAAAAGGCCTCGGCTTAGAGAGCCAGGCTTATAGAACAAGCAATGTCTTGGATGTTGCTGGTTACCATGTGTTGATCTCTTTGCTGTTCAATAGATTTTCAGATTTTTCTCCTTTAACTTCTATGCCTATGTTCAGTGGATGGAAAGAAAGGAGTTGAGAAGGGGCAGTTGTCAGGAATACTAAGTATAAGCTCAAATAAGACATTAGGGTTAACAACTTAGGTTGAAATACTACTAGACATAGAATCTTCAATTTTTGATAATGTTTTAGTCATACACACACACACACACACACACACACACACACACACACACCACAACACAACACAAAATCCTCTTCTATACATTGAAGTCACAATTTCCATAGTCCATTCAGTTTCTAGCTCTGGTCGTATTCAGTCAAAGATATTTTTACGGGTGGTGGCCATCCCTTGCAATCAAAATGATTCCTTTTTTTCTTTTAATACAATAGCTGAGCTTACTCAAATGTCTCTGCTAATTTGTTGAACTTTTCCTTGATAGTCCCTTCAAATCAATTAGTAACTCGTCCAAACCAGGATGTACTAGAGCTTTACAGAGTTTCAAGCCCATTTAGAGATCTCTCACTGCACATAATTATAAGATTATTGTCCATTTTTCCTTCAGCCAGATTTATTCTCTGGTAAACGTGCGCAACTGGGGTTCTTTACCTTAGTGAGACTCTTTCACTCATCCCCTAATTGATCCACGAGCGTAGGCTCCATTGTCAGTTTCTGGTTACCTAATGATGATCAGCAATTATTGTTTTCAATTACTTATTCAACATACATTTTCACTCATATTTTTCTAGAAATTTCATGTATAAAAGACTAGGTATGCACTTAGCATAGCACTTAGTAAGCACTCAATAATCATTAATGTAATTATTAATAATTAAGTACAATGGAGTCTGTACTTAGAAATGATCACCACTGGCCACTGTTAAAATGGGTTTTACAAGCTTCTCCACTTTAGCACTGTAATTACCTGCTCTTAACAGCAGCAACTATGAAACAGAAAAAGGGAGTCACACAGTTTAGCCTGAGGTTGGGAAAACCATAGGAAAAGGAAAAGGTCCCTTAAGAATCTACTGAATATTAAGACCATGTTTTTTCTCATTCCTCTTTCTCACAAATTGCCCATCTACTGGGTAAAGGTGTTGCCCCAGGAAGATCATCATGTATGGATGTGGTCTCTGAAAAAGTCTTTGCAGAAATTTGAGGAATGTTCTTTTAGCTGTAATAGGCATTCTTCCCCTTTGGAAATATTGCTGTATTATGCCTCAGAAGCAGCAGGAAAGTACTCCTATAGATCTGCAAAACAGACTTTCAGCTTGTGACAAAAGGAGCAAAATGTCTATTTTTCCTTTCCTATCTCAAAGGCCCAGTATCAGTCCTGATACACTTGCTTTGTCCAGCGCCTCCACTCTGACCTAATTTGCAAAGCCCTGCAGCTCTCTTCTGCACACTTTCCCATGTGAGATTATTTATCTTCTTTCACAGTCAACTCGGTTTATGTGAGAAGAATGCTCCCTCAAGCTCTGTTGATAATCTATTCCAGTGCCAAATTACTACTGTAATCGCAAAGTTCCTGAAATAGCTTACATTTCTCTTACGGCTGCGATCACATCTCACTCTGCATAAACCCTCCCGTGTCTTCCCATTGCTCTTGGCCTTGAAGGTCTGTGTGATCCAGCTTCTGCCTGTTTTTGCAGCCTTGTTTTGGACCTCTGTCCTACCCCTACTCAGCCCCTTTGCTCTCAAGGCTCTAGCCTGGTTCCTCCTTCTGGAACTACCTCCTCTTCTACCCCTAAGTAATTCTAGTTCTTTCTTTGGTCTCATCTTCAAGCTTACTTCCTCAGGAAAGTCTTCCCTATCCCCCTAAGCATGGCCAGACCTCCCATTGTACACAGAGCACAGAGTAAACTCATAATTATGAGTTTATTATTTATGTAATTATTTATTTGATGTCTGGCTTTCTCTCTATGCTGTAAGTTCCATGATGGCAAGGATCATACCTGTTCCACTCATTTCTTTACCTCCTGCCTCTTGTACAATGGGCACATAATAGGTAATTGCCATGTATCTGCTGAAAGAATGAACATACAAATGAATGAATAAATTTCTTCTCAACTAACATCCCCATGGTTGGAATTAAAGGGTGATGATCACTTTCCTGATTTATGATCTACAACCCTACAGGCACCTCTGATACCATAGCTACTTCTTCTTTTTTTTTTTTAAACTTTTCACTTTGAGATTATCATAGATTCACGTGCTATTGTAATAAATAATACTTCCCAGTTTCTCCCAACTGGCATTAGCTTCCTACCTCAGTAAGTATTTCAATCAGGAAATTGACATTGATAGACTCCACCAATCTTATTGAGTTTACCAATTTTGCTCACGCTCATTGTGTATATGTGTGAGCATATTTAGTTCCATGTAATTGTGTCATATGTGTAGATTCATGTGACCACCACCACAATCAAACAGAACAGGTCTATTAGAAGGGTCTTTCATGTGACCCTTTTAGAGTTGCAGTCACTTTCCTCCCTCCCCTCCTCAGACCTCGGTCCACAAATAATCTGATCCCCACATCTATAATTTTATCATTTTAAGAATGATGCATATCATTTAAAGAATGACGCATATACAGTAGTATATGAGGGAAGACCCCCCAAACCCAGAATTTATTTATTAAAAATTGTGTATCTTTTCTTACATGTTTAAACTTCGGTCACCTTCAAAGCACTCTCTGTTTGATGCAATACACTTATCAACACTTTTTTTTTCCACTGCTCAAAACAGTTTTGAACTTGTCAATTTTGATGCCCTTTAGTGCTTCTGCCGTTTTTGTTTCATCTCTTCCATGGGGCAAAACATTTCCCTTTGAGTAAAACAAAAAAAGGTTGCTCCAGAAGAGATCAGGTAAATACAGAGGGTGGGGCACCATGCCATTTTTAGTCAAAAACTGCTGAACACTCAGTGTGGTGTGTGCAGGTGCATTGTCATGGAAGAATCAGTCACCTGTTTGTCACAACTGCAGAAGTTTCTTCCACAAATTGTGATGCAACCTTCTCGAAACAACTAGATAAAAACTTTGGGCCGGGCTCGGTGGTTCAGCCTGTAATTCCAGCCCTTTGGGAGGCCGAGGCAAGTGGATTGCTTGAGACCGCGGGTTCAAGACCTGCCTGGGCAACTTGGTGAGCCTCATCTCTACAATAAATCAAAAATTAGCTGGGCGTGGTAGTGTGCGCCTGTGGTTCCAGCTACTTGGAAGCCTGAGGCAGAAGGATGCCGGAGCCAAGCAGGTCGAGGCTGTGGTGGCTGGGAGCGTGCCATTGCACTCCAGTTTGGGCGACAGAGTGAGACTTCAACTCAAACAAAACAAAACAAAACAAACTTTGGTTGACTGTTTGATCCAGAGGAACACAAGGGGCCCACACTCCAAAAGATAAATCTGGTTTTTTTGAGCGTCGTCCCTCATATACAATTTTGTGATTGGCTTTTTTTTTCCCCACTCAGCGTAGTTCCTTTTTTTTTTTTTTTTTTCATTGAGGTAGGGTCTCACTCTATCACCTAGGATGGAGTGCAGTGGCACAATCATGACTTACCACATCCTCAACCTCCTTCTGGCTCAGCCTCCTGGCCTCCTGAGCAGCTGGGACTACAGGTGCTTGCCACCATGCTCAGCAAACATTTTTAGAGATGAGGTCCCACTATGTTGCCTAAGCTGATCTTGAACTCCTGGGCTCAAGGAATCCTCCCACCTTGACCTCCCAATGTGCTGTGATTATAGGTGTGAGCCTCTGAACCTGGCCAGCGTGATTCCTTTTGATCCACCTTAATTGTTGTATATTTCAATAGTTTTCTCCATTTTTTTTTTTTTTTGAGACAGGGTTTCACTCTGTTGCTCAAGCTGAAGCACAATGACAAGATCATAGCTTACTGTAGCTTTGAACTCCTGGGGTCAGTTGATCCTGTCTTCTGATTAGCTGGGACTACAAGTGCTCACTACCGTGTCCAGCCGAGTTCTCCTTTTATTGCAGAGTAGTATTCTATCGTATGTATGTCTCAGAGTTTGTTAAGCTATTCACTTATTATAGAACATTTGAGTTGTCTCGTGTTTTTGGTCATTACCAATATATCTGCTGGTCAAGTTTCCTTCAGACATCTGGCCCCTTCTCTGCCTTGAGAAGTGGATCCACCCTCTCTCTCTCTAATCTACTTTCTACATAAACTATCTTTCCTAATCTAAAACAAAACAAAACAAAAAACTGCTATGAACAATCACAGACAGCTTTTTACATGAATATAAGTTTTCATGTCTCTGGGAACAAATACCTAAGAATACATTTTCTGGGTCATATGCTAAGCATATGTTAAGTGTTTAAGGAAGTTGCCAAATTGTTTTTAGAGTGGTTGTACCATCTTACATTTCACTAGAAATCTAATAATCTGGTTTCTGCACATTCTTACCGGTATTTGATGTGGTCGCTATTTAAAAAAAAAAAAAAGTCCTTCTGATAGTTGTGTAGTGATATCTCATTGTAGCTTTATTTTGCATTTCAGTAAAGGCTAATGGTGTTGAACATCTTTTTGCGTACTTATTTGCTATTTGTATATTATCTTTAGTGAAATGTCTGTCTTTTGTCCTTTTTCTAATTTTTGATTTTTAAAATTTAACTCGAGTTTTGAGAGTTCTTTATATATTTTAGGCAGCAGCAATCTCTGGTCCAGTTCCTTTATAGAAGAAGAAACTGAGGATCAGAGAAGTAAATGAATTTTTTCATTTAGTAGCTGAGAAAGGAAAGGTCAAACTCTTTGTCTTCTGAATCCTGCAACTTGCCTGAATGTCTCTGACTCAGTGTCCTATCTGTTATTCAACCCACACAGTTTCTCTGGAGCAAACACTCCTTTTCTGGACACAGCCTTCCTGGCTGAGTTAACTAAAACTGGTCCTCTTATAGAATGTTCCCATCACAAAAAGTGATAAATGTTTGAGATGATGAATATGATAATTACCGTGATCTGATCACTCTATATTACATGTATTGAAACCACTTAAATGTGTACAATACCCCATAAATATGTACAATTATTATATGTCAGTTTAAGCAACTTTAAAAAATACAGTTAGTTTTTTGAAATTTCTTGCCTGTTGATCATCTCATGTCCTTATATAATAAGTGGCTGTAGCAGATGCTGCCATGTGCCACCTAGGTCCCTCCCCAGCACCAGAGGACTCTATTCACCTTGCTGCAGAGAGTGTTGTCCACAAAGTACTCAACTGTCGATCCTCTTCAGAATTATTTAAAGACGGTTACATCACCCAGATTCAAGGTTCCCTTCCTGAGTGGACCGGTGTCCAATGTCTAGTGAATGTGATGGCAAAAAGACCCCCCTGATTCTGCACTACCTATATGGCCATCCCAGCTTCAGAGTTTCCCAGGCAGTCCCCCAGATCTTCACTGACACTGATTACAGTCCAACTTCTTTGTCTACCCAATCCCGCTTCTCTGCCTTCTCTTCCGCAGGTATTAATCACAAGAGCAATCTCTGATATATTTCCTATGTACTACTCTCTCTGAATCTGCTTTTTAGGAACCCAGCCTGTAACAATTGTTGCCAGGAGTTGTTTGAGAAACCAGATTCAAAGATGGGGTTTTGGAGCCAGATCACCCACTGCTCAGTGGCGATGACAACCTTCACCAAACGTCAGCTAGTACCTGACACAAGGTAGCAGTGCACTTATTAACACTTGTACCAGCAGTGAACTGGTAGATATCTCAAAAAAAAAAAAAAAAGAGAATCCTCCAGCAGGTGCCACAGATCAGGTGTTTGTATGGGGAAAAGTAACTCTAAGGACAGTGAATTGGCTGTTGCTAAGTGCTATGGACAGTTTGGAAACTACATAATGAAAAGCTATGAGGGATTAATTGGTGATTAAAGGCTAAGTATGAAAGCCAGAAGGCTTCCTGAGGACTGAGAAGCTGAGGCTCATGATTTAAGATGAGCAGAACTCCAAAGAAGACTAGATAGCAGTTTAGGCAGATCTGCAGTGCCAAGATCCTCACCTTGATTGGGAATGAATGAGAACCTTACACACTATATGGGGCTAACTTGTTGCAATTAAAACAAAAACCCTTGAATTCCAGGATTTCTCTAAATTCTTTGGGCTTCCAGAAGGGGTTCTTTCCTCTTAAGCACTGGTGTTCTTCCTATGTTTGAAGATCACGCAGAATTCTCTCTCCTGTGGAAAAACGTTTCCCTCACAATATCTGTCCCCACCTCTCCTAGTCCCCAGGTCAATAACTAGGGTTAGTTAGATCACTATCTAACCTGGCTGAGGACCGACCTCGGCCTTAGAAGGGAGGAAATGTTCTGGACCCTAGGGAACTGCAGGACCTAGCCAGCGTGTGCCTGCAAAAGCCAGGAGATAATATATGAGACTGATTTTGCAGGTTCTGCATCAGGGGTGTTCAGAGCATAAAGTTGATTGTAGAGGATTCGTCCACTGGGGAAAATTATGCCATACACGATTTGATACTCTGGCAAGGACACCTGCAGGTGGCATTAATATGCTACTAGATGACTTCCACAACTGTGGTAAAAGCCCATACTAAGTGAAGTAGAAATGCATTATTTTCATAGCTATGAAAAAAGGGCTTTCGTAGAAAGACTGCTGGGTGGGCATTCTACAGTGCGTACTATGTAAGGCCAAAAAACTCACCGGGTGACTATGTGCCATGGAGGACTCATGTGATACACCACTGACCAAAGCATTAAGAAATATGCTGAATACCAGGTGAGATGGCTGATGCCTATAATCCCAGCACTTTGGGAGGCTGAGGTCAGAGGATTGCCTGAGTCCAGGGGTTCGAGACCAGCCTGGGCAACTTGGTGAGACCTCATCTCTACAATAAAAAATCAAAAAAATTAGCCAGGCGTGGTGGCACATGCCTGTATTTCCAGTTACTTGAAAGACTGAGGTGGAAGGATCGCCTGAGCTTAGTAGGTCGAGGCTGTGGTGGCTGTGAGCGTGCCACTGCACTCCAGCCTGGGCAACAGAGGGAGACTCCAACTCAAAAGAAAAGAAAAGAAAAGAAAAGAAACATGCTGATAAAAGGGGCAGCAATATCATTAAGAAGTTCAGTGGTAGCTATTGTCTGGAGGTTGCAGTTGATCCTAGGAGTTGCAATTACTCCCTGATAATGATGAGGATGAGAGGATTCCAAACTATAGCTTTCAGGGTGCCACTTAACCCTTGGAAGCCAAGTGGATAGAATTTGTCATAACGAAGGTCAAGGACAGAGGAAGAGTCAGGGGACCTGATCACAGAGAATGTTGGAGATTGTTGACACAACTTCATATATCACCTTGAACAAAAAAGATGGGCAGGCAGTAAGGAAACTGCTAAGTCTACATGAGCAGAAGAAGTCAAGAGTGTACAATCAGGATACTGAAGGCAGTTGCCCCACAAAACGTCATGACTTATTTTGCTCAGTTCTAGATCTGAGCCAATTTTTAAACCCTGAACCCAACAAAGGAGAGATTGAGTCCCTAAGAAAAAGGATTCTGCAAAACCACAGTGAGTTAATGGATAACGATTCCCCCAGTACTTCCTTAAGGAAATTTACAAACATTTACACAGGTAATCATATGCTGGGCAAAAGAAAATTCTCAAAAGTTTCAAGTCTGTTTGTTGGACACAGGGTCTGAGTTGACTGATATATAGGGATTGAAAGTGTCAGCATGGGCCCTCTGTTAGTGCAGGGGCATATGACACTTGGTAATAAGCAGATCTCAGGCTATGTCTAGATTGCAGTGTGTTCACTGGCTCCGTGGTCTCCATCAGTAGTCTTTTCTTCATTCTCTGAATGTATAGTTGGAGAAGATACATTTGGCAGTAGGCACAATTTTCACACACTGGTCCTGGCTTGTGGGTAGCTATTGTAGGGGGAAGACTGGATAGAAACCGCTGAAATCACACATTCTGCTCCTGTGCCAAGGTAGTAAATTGAAAAGAATATTACATCATGGAGGAATGACAGAAACTAGTGCTGTCCTTGAAGTCCTAAAGGATGTAGGGGTGATAATTCTGTATCCTGTCTCCACTTAACTCATCAGGACAAGCCCTGAAAAACAAGATAGATCCTGGAGGATGACTGTAGACAATGCAAGCTCAGGCAGATACTAGTGTCAATTTCAGCTGCTGCCCTAGAGGGTCTCCTTTCTACAGCAGATTCCTATTGCCTCAGATTCATGATATATGGGCACTGATCTAGCCAACCCATTCTTTTGCATCTCTATCAGAAACATATATCTGTAGCAGCTCAGATTCACTTGGGACAAATAACTCTATACATTTACATTTTTTCTCTCAGTCTATAATAACTCCCAAAGACCTAGACTGGTAATATATTTCACAGAACATCTACTGGTCCACTATATTGGATCAGACTAATTGGATCCAATTTTTTTAATGGCTAGTTAATTGGAAGCTTCATATAAATCAAAGAATAGAAAAAATTATGAAAATAGGGGCCTCCTATTAGCAAAATTTTAGGTATTTAGTGTCAGAACATCTCCTCTGCAGGAAAGGGCAAATTATTTCATCTTGCACCTCCCAGCACAAAGGAGGAAGCTCAACACCTGGTGGGCCTGTTGAGGTTCCGAAGGTTGCACATTCCACACATTGGAATGTTACTCTAATTTATATCTATACATCAAAGGCTGCCAGTTTTGATTGAGGTCTAGAGCAGGAAAGGGCCCTGCAGCAGGTCAAAGCTACTATGTATTTTTTTGTGGCCTGTGATATTAGAAGTATCCTCAATGATGAGAAAAGATTTTATGTAGACTATACCAAGCCCCAAAGAAGAATCCCAACACAGAACCTTATAATTCGAGAGTAAGACCATAACAACGCTAGCAAATAATTTATACACTGTTTGAATAACAGTTCTGATGTTCTACTGAGTCATGGCAGGAGATGGATTGATGATCTTGAGACACCAGATGATATGGCGTCAAATTGTCCATCAAGGGCAGGGGTCAGTCAGACCTGCCAAGTCATAAGGTTGGGTAGCAACTATCCCTTGCAAGATGGAAGTAGCTCAGAATGTGCTGAATTGAGCATGAACAGGGCCAGAGGGCACAAGTGAGAGATGTATGAGCAAGTAGCACAGACCTTATGTCACACCTATGACTATATGTGAGATATTAGCAATCAGCTAAGTTTCATTCAAGGATGTATTGGCTTGATACGTGAGATCAAGTCATAACCCTAGTACAGGTAACTAACCTTGAATATCTGGAAGAAGTGTGACTTCTGTTACACAGTGAGGCAGGAAGAAAAATGTTTGTCACCCAAGTAATTCACTTGGATGCCTCTTGGTACTTCCTTGTCCATTCTTATTTTTGAGCTGGGTCTCACTCTGCTGCCCAGACTGGAGTGCAGTGGCACACTCACGGCCACCCCAGTATCGACCTGCTGGTCTCCCAAAGTGCTGGGATTATAGGCTGAGCCATCACTCCCAGCCTCTTGTCCATTCTTGATGATCAAAGGGCAAATGTAGCAGCCACTATCTGAAAAGGGCAGGATGATCAGAGACTGAGATTCCTCGGGAATGAGGATCTGGTTAAGCCACAGGTGAGCTACTAAGACTAGCAGAGGTGCTTAGCTGAGAGGGAGGAGAATCTATAATGATTGAAAAGGAATGAGATGATGAACATTACTTGTGACCCTGTGACCCTGAAACCAGCTGCAGTGTCCAGAGGTACAGCTTGTCCTACTTACCTTTCTCTTCTAAATTTCCCTCAGGAGACTCTCCACCTGTCCTCCACCCTCAACCCTGGAATCCTAGAGGAGATCCTTCTAGGACTTAAAGTAGTGGATCCAAGCAGTGTAAAGGAGAGACTGCCCCTGATGCTGTGATGTACTGCCTAGATCCCTCTTCAGTACTGAAGCACTTATTCCTCCACCCGCTGGTAGTACCATGGGCAGATGCCTTCAGTTGCCAGCCCTTTGCAACGTTTGTCTTGGCTGAAGAGAGTTGCCTTGCCCCAGGTTACATGCCTCCTGTCTGTAGCAACTCATATCCAAAGATGGAAAGAAAATGCCTCTGAAGAATACTGGCTCCTTAGTGACTGTTGTGTCTTCTAAATACAGGAAGTACTTTGCACACAGTAGTTTGTTAATATTTTTCTGTGTTTTTGAGCCAGAAGCTGGTAAGGAATGAATGTTTGAGGACTTTCAGCTTAATGGCAAAGTGAGGGACCAACTGGCCTGGCAGGGAAGCCTCCAGGCTTGGCATTGACTTGGTGGAGGGGTAGATGGAAGCTAAAGAAAGTAATCAGCAGGATTCTGCTTACAGACAGCATTCAAATTAATTCTCTCTGAAAACTTATACTACTTGCAGTGTATGCCATAAAATTAATAATGGAATATCATTTTGGTTGGGTCATTCTTGTTTTATTTGTGATCATCTTTTTCTGTCAAAGTATATACACTCTTTCAGAGTAGGGACCAATTTTCAAACATCTCTGTTTTCTGTGATTCCTGGGATGGCTCTGTAGTCTCGGAAGATGCATATTTGTCAATCAGCTGACCTCTAACCCAGCCAACAGGTACAGTTTCTATCCCTAAATTCCCAGACATGATGACAAAGCAGTTTTTCACTTTAAACTGTTGGGCATCTATCATATGGAAGAGCACCGGGGGAGGAAGATGCCACAGACGAAGGGAACACAGTGCTGTGATCCCAAACGTGGCAAATTGGGAGAAGAATATATCTCTCCTCTCACCTTCTTCTCTCTTGATCTCTCTCAATACCTTTGTCTGAATTCATCCCAAGGAGTAAAAACAAAAAAGTGTTCCCTTTCTGGATCTGGAGTGAGTCAGAATTACTGTTTTTGTTTGTTTGTTTGTTTGTTTAGCAGAGCCACCTCCAACATTCCTAGAATAATGAGATCTGGCAGAACACATTCAACTGAAATTTTTTTAAAAAAGAAAAGCTTCCTCTTCTATTTGTTTCCCAGACTTTTGTAATTAATTCAATGCCTAGCATTTGGTTTTTGTTATTGCTTTTAAAAAATTCCTAGGTTATGCAAATTGGGATGATACTTAGGGAATTTCTGGGGAAGAACTCCAAAATTCCCTGTGTTTTTTGGCTGCAGAATTTTCATTTACAGTCCATTAAAAACTTACCTCAAAGAGTGGTCTAACAGTGCAAGAATGATGCTTTATTTATTTCACTCCACATTTTAAGGCCATTCCGGGCTGAATCTTATTTTCATGATGCACTTTGTTAGTGGCATTGCTGTGAGAAATATTAAAATAAATGAGGCATTGCTGTCCTGGCTTGTCAACTAAGGAAATAATTTTCACTGAGTGATTAAATGAAATAAATCAGTTTAAGGAAGAAGCAACTAGAATCTACAGTTCTCTAACTATCCCAAAGTAAAAACAAACACTCTGGATTTTAAAACATAAAATCTTAGTTTATCCACATTTTGTTATGCTGTGTCTAAGAAAGCAGGTGTTGTTTAGAAGTTTTGTTTTACTGTGGAAGAAGCTTTAGGATCAACTTTGAGGGTGGATGGCAACAAGTCATGGGTGCTAATGTAGAATTGTTGCTTTTTAGGCCCTCAAGAACAGGGCAGATAGAAACGAGGAACCTGGCTTCAATTTCCTTCCTCCCAAGAAGTTTTATAACCTGCGTGCAGATTTTGAGATGTACGTACCAAAATGTTATCTACAATGCT
This sequence comes from Cephalopachus bancanus, assembly GCA_027257055.1. Classification (NCBI taxonomy): domain Eukaryota; kingdom Metazoa; phylum Chordata; class Mammalia; order Primates; family Tarsiidae; genus Cephalopachus; species Cephalopachus bancanus. Next base: position 6,087,573 of record JAPVLO010000012.1, read on the forward strand.
TTCATTTATATCAGATTTTGGTGGTATAAACATGGTAAGGAAGATGGGAAAGTTTAAAAAGCTAACTGTGATACAACATAGGTATTAGATGGGGTCAAAGCAGCTGACAGTTCACACCGAGAGACAAGATCTAAGTACTTAAACCAATGAAAAATAATAGTGCATGAGTTGAGGATAGAATGCTGTAGGCAGAAAAATCATAGAAACTTCAATTTTGAGTTCACTGTGAAGATACATAGTGTGGTGTGGTTGAAGGTCCATGGAATTGGGAAAAGAAGACACGGTATTTCAGCTTTCCCATGTGTTAGGCTACATGTCTGCTAAGAGTCTTTATTTTCCCATGAGGTTAGTCTGCTATCTAGGGTTGTTTTGGAGACTGAATGAGATGACACATGTTGTACAAGTTGAGATTTTTGAAAGTAGGCAACAGAATCCAGTTTGGGTCAATGTAGGCTAAAAAAAGAATTTATCAGAGAATGGGTAACAGAAAATGTTGGTCAGGGTTAGAGAATTGGAATTAGAGGGTATCTAGTTGGAGATGCCTAAAATTGGATAGGAAAACTGGTCTAAGGGGTGGGAGTGGGAATAGAACTGGCCTTTCTCTCAGTGCTAGACCATTGAAAGCTACTGTTAGAAGCCCCCATCACTGCTGATGAGGGAAACTGGACCAGGCTCTCAACTTGACCTTGCTGAAGTAGAATCTTTGTAGTACATGTTCCTTGCCACTGTCTTCATTTTATTATTTTATTTTATTTTAGAATCATGGGCTACATGTGAGGATTAGTTATATAGATATGCTGAGTGAGTATGAGGTTAAAGGCTTCTGATGAGTTGCCTCTTCTCCCCTCCCAGTGGTGTGCATAATACCCAATGGGTAGTTTTATATCCCTTATCCCCCTCCCTTTCTCCCTCCTTTAGCAGTGTTCGGTGTCTTTTGTTTCCATCCTTGTGCCCATGTGTGTCCACTGTCTAGTAGCCACTTATGAGTGAGAACATAATGTTTTCAGTTTTTTGTTTCTGTGATCATTCACTTTGAATGGTGGTCTCCAGCTACATCCATGTTGCTGCATGTCACTGGCTTCTAAAGGAGGAGGTTCTGATGGCAACATCTAAGTCATGTGACTGGCCCTAGCTGTAAGGGAGTCTAGGAATGTATGTTTGGTGTCTACAGTGAGGAATTTTCCAACCATAACAAGGATGTTGAAAGTACTGAGAGAATGAAACAAAATGATAAATGTTTACTATACATGTGTACATCTTCATTCTATATTCCTTTGAGAGTAATGTCTTCAATTTGGCAAGGAGGAGGGCACAGGACCAGAAGGAAGGAGCTGCCTTTGTGGCTGTGGGTTGGAGAAACTGCTAAACACAGAGCAGAGCCTCTGGCCCCACTGATTGGGAAATGTAGAGTTTGATTCATGTTGAAGAGATTCATTTAACCTCAGTGTTAATTTTCTTCTTCTGCAAGAGGCTAGTGTCCTAGTTTTTAAGGACAAGCAGAGGCAGCCATATGATTGAGTCCTCTAAATCATTCAACTTGATTTTAAACATTGGCTTACATGCCCACGTCCATTCTTCATGTAAGCATTGCAGTATAATTCATAAACAGTGCGTTGTTATATAGTCCTTGTTCTAGAAAAATACTCATTTAGAATCCAGGCCATTCCTCTGTAACCACCACCTGTCCAAAACAGCAACAACAGCAAAACAACAACAAAAACTATTCACCAAGAAAAGGAACACCCAATACATTTACCTGTGATGCTTACTCAGTGAAAAGAAAATATATTTTCCTTCTCACTCTTGCTTTTGTTACCACATAAATAAAGAGGCTACTGAGATTTCACAAGCTTGCCTGGCTCTACAGTGAGCAGAGACACAAGCACAATTCCCATGGGCATAACTTAGAAAGATTTTCTTTTTTCCCATCATTCTTGACCAACGCAATTGGTGACTTTTGGTTCCTACTTAACCCAATTTTTTTTTTCCTCTACCAACTCTCTAAACTTCCCAGTGCCTTGTCTGCAAATTCAGAGGTCAACATAATTCTGCTTGAGGATTTGGATCCAAAAGTTTGTGTGGCTTTTGCTGCCACCGTACTCTCAGATCTGGGTCTTGGCAGCAAGCTGACATTTGACACGTCTAGAGCAAATGACAAAAAGGCAGTGTGACCTAATACTGCAGTTCCCAGATGCCAGGCTCTCTCAGGGCATGGTGAACTGGGACACTTGTCCTGAGTTGGACTCTTTGGGGAAACCTTGAACTTGTCACCTGGTAAGTGAGAGTAATAGCTGAAATGGGACAGGGGATAGAGAGAAGGAAGCTCTACCAGCTGACGTGAAGAAAGATGACATCTTATGGTTATAAACAAAGCCCACACCTCTCTGTCAGGCAGGTCCCAATGGGATGACTGGCAAAACCATCTCCTCTTACCTCCAGGCAATCCACATAGACTGTATTTCTTTTTCTTGATTTCCCCCGCCCATTATACTGTTCCTCTGCTTTTTCAAACAAGGTTTCAGCTGATAATATTGTTCAAAAATGCATGAGCAAGTGATGAATTCATTCTTCCCTAGGGGTAACTCTGTCCTGTCAGGACCCCTCTTGCCAAATTTCATTTGTTAAGGATGGTGAGAATTTTCTCTTGAGCTCTGACACCACGCCCAGTTCTTCTACATTTGTACGAGTACAAAGGGACAGGAAGTCTCTTTATAGTGCTCCTGGGCTCTCTCTTCTCCAAGGGAGTAGGGAGTGTACACTCTGTTACTCATGGGCCCTTGGGGTGGGGTTCTGTTAGATGCCTTATATCAGCGAAATAACATCTGGGAGTGTAAAAGCAACTACTGTGCTGTGCTGACAGCAAATTCATTGAAGCAACAGGGGGTATTTCTTTTTGTATTTTTTTGCATCAGAGTCTCATTCTGTTGCCGGGGCTGGAGAGCAGTGGCACAATCACAGCCATTGCAGTTTTGACCTACTGGGCTCTGGCGATCCTTTCACCTCAGCCTTCCAAGTAGCTGGAACTATAGGCATGCACCACCACACCCAGCTAGTTTTTTTTTTTTTTTTGAGTTGGAATCTCACTCTGTCACCCAGACTGGAGTGCAGTGGTCGCTCCCGGCCACCGCAGCCTCGACCTGCTGGACTCCGGCGGTCCTTCCACCTCAGCCTTCCGAGTAGCTGGAACTACAGGTGCGCACTATCACATTTGGCTAATTTTTGATTTATTATAGAGATGAGGTCTCGCCAAGTTGCCTGGGAGGGTCTCGAACTCACGGGCTCAGGCAATCCACTCACCTCAGCTTCCCAAGGTGCGGGATTACAGGCTGCGCCACCGAGCCCGGCTTAATTTTTTGATTTATTGTAGAGATGAAGTCTCAACATGTTGCTCAGATTGGTCTCGAACCCCTGAGCTCAGCCAATCCTCTCGTCTCTTCCTCCCAAAGTGCTGGGATTCAGACGTGAGCCACGATGCCTGGCCAAAGGAGGCGTGCTTTTTATGTCTGAAGGAGAAGAAATGCTAGAAAAATATTAAATTAAATGAAGGTTTAGAAGCCCTTTATCAAATATCCTTGAGAACAATTGTCCTTGTGCAATGGTTCTCAAACTTTGGCGTGCACCAGACTTGCCAGGAGTATGCTAAGAAGAGTCCAGACCTGAAGGTATGGTGGCCACACCAACTACACAGACTTTACTTTGGATCCAAATTCTCAAGCAGAATTATGTTGACCTTTGAATTTTCAAACAGAACACTGGGAAGCTTACAGAGTTTGTAGAGGAAAAAATTAGGTTAAGTAGGGACCAAAAATCATCAATCCCTTTGGTCAAAAATGATTTTAAAAAAGGAATGGAGAGTTGGACCTCGGCCCCCAAGTTTCTAATTCTAGGGTAGATCTGGAGAATTTGAGTTTCTAAAAGGTTCCCAGGTGACACTGATGCTGCTGATGTCAGGACTTAACTTGAAGGACCACTGGGCTGGTACATTGCTCTGACAACCTGCTGTTGGTTACATGGTGTAATAGAAAGATCACGGAATTTGGACCCCAAGAGGAATGAGTTCAAAGTTGTTCCTATTATTGCCTGCGTGACCTTGAGCAAGTTACTTTACCTTGTTGGGGCTCAGTTGCTTCATTTGTGTTAATATAACAATCTATGTGGTAATTCTTATATAAAACCTCTAAGCTTAGCAAATGGTAAATGTTAGGAAAAAAAAAAATCTCTGCCCAGTTATTCCTTTTCTCTCACTGCCTTGCCACCATTTAAAAAGTTACTTTAAGAGGAAATGTTTTTGTTTCTATGGCATAGCCTAATCTATCCTAATGAATACACACATTTAAGATGAAAACACTCAGGAAAAACAATAATCAAGATAGAATTTGAATCCAGGCATTTTTAGTCCGAAGTTCATTACATCTTAAACATAGTTTAACCCCTACCCAACTTAATCAAGGAGACAAAAGGAAAAATAAGTCATTTCCAATTGCGTATATAGTTATAAATGAACAGTTAGAAATAACCAAATCACACATTCTGAGACAATTTAAAGCATTATTAAACAGCACCTTTCTTTCTTTTTTTTTTTTGAGTTGGAGTCTCACTCTGTCGCCCAGGTTGTAGTGTGGTGGTATGCTCACGGCCACCCCAGTATCAACCTCCTGGGTCCCGGTGATCCTTCAACCTCAGCCTTCCAAGGAGCTGGAACCACAGATGCGTGCTACCACACCTGGCTGATTTTTGATTTATTGTAGAGACGAGTTCTCGCCAAGTTGCTCAGGCTGATCTTGAACATACGGGCTCAGACAATCCACTTGCCTCGGCCTCCCAAAGTGCTGGGATTATAGGCTGAGCCACCAAACCCGGCTTACAACACCTTTCAAAATGATATGCAAGTGAAGTTGGAAACTTGGATATAAGGAGAATTTTCTTTCTTTTTTTTAAAATTTTGAGTCATAGTCTTACTCTGTGGCCCAGGCTGAAGTGCAGTGGCACACTCATGGCCACTGCAGCCTCAACCTGCTGGGTTCGTATGCTCTTTCAACTTCAGCCTTCCAAGTAGCTGGAACTACAGGCATGTACCACCACACCTGGCTAATTTTTTAAATTTATTTACTGTAGAGACGAAGTCTTACCATGTTGCCCAGGCTGGTCTCAAACCCATGGGCTTAGGCAATCCTCTCACCGCTGCCTCCCAAAGTGTTGGGATTATAGGCGTGAGCGACTGCACCCGGCAAGAGAAGAATTTTCTAGGAAAATATAACTTTACAAATTTACCTCAGAAGATATAAAGATACAAAATAGACCAACAACCACAGAACAAGTTGAAAAGATTATTGAAGATCTATCCACCCACTTCCCTGACCTCCTGCACCTGCTAGTCACTGCTAAAAATGTCAGGCCTAGATTGCTTCATGGGTGAATTATTCCAAATGTTTAAGTTTGGAGCAACAGATAATTCCAGGGCTATTTAAACTGTTCCAGAGCACTGAGAAACATACAAAGCTTTCAAATTATTTTTAGAAAGCCAAAGTAACATTGTACTGAAACATTACAAAGATAGCATTAAAAAAGACAACTAACATCCAATCTCACTTAGGACAGGGATGACAAATCCTAAATAAGTATTACAAATACAAAATTCAGCAAAACATTAAAACATATCAAGTGAAATTTATTTTTGAAAATGAAATATAGCTCAGTACTTGACACATATGATACTGTACTATTTTAAAATAGATCAAAGGAAACAAAAACTGTATGTTCATCTCCATTGATGGCAAAGTCAATTAATAGAATTCTATAACTGGTTCTCATTTAAAAACACAGATAAACACACAAATGATAAAACTCTACTAGATGAATACTTTATTCACCAAACAACAATGAAAAGATATTTCAAACTTAAAGTCAGCATTAGGCTTAGGATAAAAACATCAGAAACGTTAAAAGACAAGTTTTTCTACTCTCAATACTACTTCGAGACATTATTTGCTAAGCCGAGTCTATTACAGTTAGGTTAAGCTATAAATAAGATATATACATACTATATCAAGAAAACTAAAGAAAATAAATTGGAAAAACTATTAAAATAACACAAAATCTTAGAAATGTATCTTTTTTTGGCAAAAGTAATAAGGACACACACACAAGTTCTGTTTCTTCTTAAATGGAATAAGAGAACATTTATCCTCCTAAATGAAACAAAAAACTGATGAAACAATGGGTTTTTGAAACAATGCACATTAGTTAGTGAAGGACAGTAAATCTTGAGAGGTGGAAAACAAGTGAGATAAGTTCTACAGTCTCCCCAGTCTCCTCCTGCCTTTAGAGAGTATACAGGGTGTGGTGCAGTGAGGGGAAACTAGCAACACTCAGCTGACTCCCTGAGTTGAGGAGATTGTTTTCAAAAACAGAGATAATTCAGAGAATAAAAGAAAGCTTTAAGAATCTATAATTAAAATCCTTTAAGAGTCAAGAAAAGTTATAACAGCTACCCACTAAGACCAACATTCTAGTGAAAGGAGTAAAGATAAGAAAGCATTCTTGGAAGTTCAAAATATAAGAGAAGAAAAATAAAGGAGGGATGATGATAAGGTTGAATATCTAATAGAAAGAAAAAATAAAACCACCCTAAAAAGTAGAGAGAAAAGATAAACTTGGAGGATGATCAACCTATTCCAAAAATAGAAATGTAAATAAATAAATTAAAAAGCGGGGGTGAGGGAAGAAAAGCATTGAGATAAATCACAACAAACACATTTGACTTTCCTGATTGAAAGAACCTACCAAAGACCAGTACAATGAGGAAAAAAAAAAAAAAAAAAAGACCCATACCAATGTGCTTTATTGTTAAATTTCCATAAACTAAGAAGAAAGAAAAACCCTAAAAGCTTCCAGAAGAAAAACAGATCGTTCCCAGATGAAAAAGAATAAAAATGGCATTTGTCTTCTCAGTATGAAAATAGGAAACACAAAAAGCAACAAAAAGAAGTGTTTACCATGCTCAGGGAAATATTTGAAAGAGAAAGGGATTGTAAGTGACACTTGCTGAATTCTATACCTAACCAAACTAACAAATCAGGGGTAAGAGTGGAGCAAGGATATATTTTAAGACTGCCAATGCCTCAAAAATTTATTCCTTATGAATTCTTTCTCAAAATATGCTATAGGAAAAAAAAAGAGGCTATAGGATGTGCATCTCAAAAACAAAAGATTAAAAAAAGAAAGAAGAAAACATATGACCAGAAATATGGAGACAGAAGAGAAAGTCCCAGGACTATATTGGTACAAATATTCTGACTGGCAGAGGAGGCAGGAAAGCTCAGGTGAGATTTCTTTTGGAAAAAAACATTGAACTGATAGATTTTCTAAGGGAAATGACCATATGGAGATAGAGCTCAGAGGGGTTTTGCAATTCATTTGGAGGGCTTATAGGAAATATCATTAGTAGATTTATCTACGTAAATGAACTACGTAAGTCTTGCTCTAAATCTTTTTTTATTTGAAGTACAGAATTAGTTTTTAATAATTATTATACTTTTCTATTAGCTAAAGAAGATCTTTCAAAATTGTAAAATTATGACTCTCATGCAATATAAAATGAATACATGTCAAAGATTTTATTTAAGCTATTAATAGAAGAATCCATAGAACAAACATATAAATAGGCAATAAATAGCTGTAAAGTAAATTTTCTAATAAATGCCACTAAATTTTCTAATAAATGCAACTATATCTCCACTGACTACAATTCCTTTACATCTTTGTTGACAAGATTCATTTGTGTTAGTATCCGTTTTCTACAATTTATAAAATCGTAAAATGGCTTAGTCAAGTACAATTACAAGCATAGATGTTACAGGATCAGACAACTCTGGTAACTAGACAATATGTAACATTCTACAGTATTGAAAGAATATCCAGTATTTTGCCCATTTCATAGTTTTTTATATTTTTTTCTGACACATTATTTAAATTTTAAATTCTATTTTTATTTAAAAGCATAATAGAGGAAAACATGTGAGCTATGAATCATATTAAAGGGATACATAGCTGTTTAATAATTGGCCAAAGTTGAGCTCAGAAATCTTACAGCAGTTTATCTGAACTGCAGGCAGAGTTCTAAGAGGGGCAAATTTCTGGAGGTACACTTTAAGATTTCTAAGATTTTATAATGACAAGAAGCTTCCTTGTAATTAACTCTTATACACATTCTAAATATACTGGCTGGAACCCTAATGTCAAACATTTCAGTTTGTTTTGTTAAATAAAATTTATGAGAGGTCATTGTTTTGGACTGAGCTCCTCCACTAGACTCCAGCAGACCAGACCAAACCAGAATGGAGTCACTCATGTTAGGCCAGTTTAAAGACAACAGCAACAAATCCCCAGGAGATTCAAAGAGACAAATCAAAAGGGGCCCAGTCAACCTGAGGCAACTTGATAAGGCAGTTGCCTCTGCTTTAACCCATATGAAGAAATGGCCAATCTGCTTTTTGTTCTTTGTCTGTTTCCTTCAGCCTTTTCTGACTATAAAGTTCACCCTGTCTGCTCAGTTCAGCAGACTCCTTGTTCACAGATGGGATGTTGCCCAGTTCATGAATCACTAATGAAAGTCAATTCAATCTTTAAAACTCAATTTGTTGAAATTTGCCCTTTGACAATACTGACAGGTATCTTTTCCAGAGCAACTAAATACGATACCTGATGGTTAGGTTTGTAAACTCATCCTAGAAAAAGTGCTACATACCTCATTGCTGAATATCACTATGGTCTCCTTCAAAGTACTCCCCTTGGAAACCTAAGCACTGACACTAGTGCCAAGACTACTTGTCAAAGAAATTGTGGAACTCTTTTTCTGGAACATTCATCAGAGCTGTTGTCATATTACCCTTGATGTCCTGAATGTCTTCAAACTGTCTTCCTTTCAATACTTCCTTTATCTTCAGGGAAAGAAAAAGTCATTGGGGGCCAGATCAGGTTAGAGAGGTTGTTCCAAAACAGTTATTTGTTTACTTTCTAAAAACTCCCTCACCGACAGTGCTGTGTGAGCTGGTGTATTGTTGCGATGCAAGAACTCCTTTGGGACCATTTTTGCACACACCTTTCTCATGCCAAGATTTCCAGTTAAGATTTTCCTAACTCTTTTTCTCTTGCTATTTATTTGGTCTGCTCTGCTTCTCACAGTCAGTCAATGATTTTGATGCACAATCTGACAAATTTTTGCAATGTTTTTGTCAGTTCTGCTTATTATTGGTTGTCCTGACCTCTCTTCATCAGTGATGCTTTCTCTCCCCTCAGAAAAATGTTTAATCCACTTGTACAGTATCATTTTCTTCATGGCATTATCCCCCTAAACTTGGACTAACATGTCCCTGATTTCACTTCCATTCTTGTCCATGAACAAGAAATTTAATGTTTGTTTGTTGCTCTAACTCAAACTCTGACATTCTCACAACGACAGCTCTGATGGTCATTCCAGAAAAAGAGTTCCAAAATTGCTTTGATGGGTGGACTAGGTGCTGTCATCAGTGCATAACTTCCCAAGGGGATTACTTTGAATATGACTGCAGTGATATTCAGCAATGAGATATGTAGCACTTTTCCCAGAATGAGTTCACAAACTTAATTGTCAGATCTTTTAGTAATGATGGTAATAATGAAAAAAGGGAAAAGATAGATGTCAAAAAGCTCAGGGACATAGAAACTACTTCTTAGTCCACAAATATTGTGTGTAAGACACAAAAGCTAAGCACACTGCTTAGTACATTTAAGATAGTGTGTAGCCCAATATTTGACTTTTTCTGTGAAATTTTTTTCTTCGATCACCTTCTCCCTTTTATGTGGCCATGAAGACAAGAATACAGAGTTGGTGGAGAATCCTAACTCTATGGAAAAGAATACCTCTTAAAACCATCACCAATTTTGAGTAACAATTATCAAGAGTTAGGGAAAGTTGTTGTAAGACTTGGAGGAAGAGTTATTGTAACTCATCTCCAAGAAATCACCAAAGCTGATAGCATTTACTATATTAAATAGAATACTGGGAACGTGAAAAAGGGGAGAGACCACCGGCTCTGCAAAACTTATTTTATAAACAACATTCCTATTTGGAAAGTGCTTAATTCTGTGAGGGAGAATGTCCTCCACTCAGGATATATATAACATATTTGTTTTTTAGATTACTCCCCAAAGTGGTTTTTCTTAAAGGATAGAGCTTTGAAGATGTTCTTCCCCCAAATATTCAGTTACTTTTTTATAGTTCCACTCTTCCCTTTTCCCAAAGACAGTTTACAAAAGTGATTTATAGATCAGGCTATCCAAGGACATGTGATGAATGTTCTTTCTTTTCCTAGCTTTTTGGGTGGGTTGAGGGAGCAGGATAAAAGGATCTGGAGGTCAGGAGAAGGGATTGAACTTGTGTGAAGGTCTCACTATGCATCAGTCTCCTTGCTATGTATCTTATCCTAAAAGATAAGATTTTTAATCTCAATTTTAGAAATGAGGACACCCAGGCACTATATTGAGCCCAACATAAGAGAGCTAGTTATCTGACTCCAAGGTTCTTCTGATTGTTAACTTACTGTCTTTCTGTTATACCTGACTGCCTTGCAAGAAGTATGGTGATTGGTCTGTTCAAGTCTGGTTCCATCTGTGAGCCCCCCTTTGGAGATCTCGTTTCTGTTCTAAATTTTTTTTTCTTCTGTGTTATGTGCTCTCATTCTCTACTTAGCCATCTTCTGAGTCTTTTTTTAGCCCCATGCCTGCCTTCCCCTTCTGCATTTTCAGTGCCATTTGCAATGTCTTTTCTCTCTTTTGACATCTCTTGGCACCTAGAATCACCTCTACTTTTCTTTTCTTTCTTTTTTTTTTTTTTTTTTTAGTCAGAGTCTCACTTTTGTCACCTAGCCTGGATCGACTTGCTGGGCTTAGGCGATCCTTCTGCCTCAGCCTTTCAAGTAGCTGAAACTGCAGATGCATACCACCATGCCTGGCTAGTTTTTGTGATTTACTATAGAGTTGAAGTCCCACCAAGTTGCCCAGTCTGGTCTCAAATCCCCGAGCTCAGGCGATCCTCTCACTTCGGCCTCCCAAAGTGCTAGGATTACAGGCTGAGCCACCACGCCCAGCCCACCTATACTTTTCATTTGGCATCTATGTCCTTACTACTGTTGAGTATTCCCTTCCTTACAGTTCAGGTGTAGATGGTAAGAACTTGAAGACAGGGATGTTGACTTATGCCTCTTTCAAAGTCTCTACTTGAAGTATAGGGCTTTGCACACAAGAGATGCTTGTAAATATTTGTTAAATACATACACAAATGCAACTCTTCACAAGTGTTTACCAATCTATTTCCACTATTAAAAGAGAAATAATGGTATCTCTTTCTTCAGAGTTCCTAAAAAAGGGGGCTAACTTCTGGTAAATAAAAATTTTCCAAAACATGAGTGAGTAGTCAAGGCTTAATTTATTCCAACATTCCCAAGCACAGTTTATTTGCATTTCCACAGTGGCCTGCATTTCAGCTGTTATGAGATTATATGGGAATTTCAGGGTAGACCGAAGAGGGAACTATTTAATCCAGAGGCCTGTGCATTTCTCTTGTGAGGGAGACTGAGAAGTACCATGTAGCCCAATCCTGTGCACAGTAGGACTATACATGAATGCAGCTACCCTTCTGATGCTGCTTCTTCCCTTTGCTCCTGTCCTTGAGGTTTGTCAGCACCACTCTGTTCTTCTCACCTACACCCTTTGCTTCTTTCTACCTTTGCAAAGTGAGACCATGTGGAGTTGGTTTCAGCACCCTTACTACCCCTTTCCAGAACATTCCTAGAAGAGGAGATTCATAGCCAATCTTGCCTTTTCCTCTGCATGCTTCCAGTGATGACTGGCTCAGTTCAGTCTCTTCCTGGACATTTTCCCACAACAGAAATCCTCAGGGTAACTCTGTAAAACGCAGGTCAGTCTCTGTAACTAAGATGATCCACTTCATTAACTTTAATTACATTCCCATCATTTCCAATAATTTATTTCCAAAATGCCACTTTGAAGACACGTAGCTTCCTATTATAATTTTTTTTCATCTACTTGGTTCCAGGAATTGAATTTCCTCACAGACACCATTGCCCAACTTTACATCTAAAGGATTTAAGACAAAGCTTTTCAATTTGACATGATGGGGTGGAAAATCAACTCCCAGTTTTCCATGCAAAGAATCAGAGATAACTTGCACAAACAGCTCTTTTGGCTCTCACGAAATGGAAAAATTGGTGATTATATCCTTCTCTGGGCTCAACCCCTTCTCCCAACAGCTTTGTAAATTAGGCTGAGTCATTTTCATCTTTACAATCTCAAATCATTCATAAAAATATGCCATTTTGCCTTTTTAAAGTCAAGTAATGATGTTGGAAGATTTCGGCAGTGAAATGACATCCAGCTCTGTGATTTACATAGGGTGAAGAAAAGGCATTAGTCTCATATCTATTCTTAGGGGGGAAATGCATCTTTAAGAAATTATGGAAGAGAATAGTTCCATTTAGAAAGCATTCAAGTTTTTTTCTGACATGTTGTGCATAATATCAATTATCCATTTTCCTTTCTCTTTGTGATATCCTCAGAATTTTTCCTGAGAAGCTAACTTTAATCTTCTGCTTTGTTTCAAACCCTGTATTAGATTAATCGCTTTCTTTTTTCATTTGGGAATGACTAATTAGCAAGCAGAAATTAAATTTAAAAATTAAGCTTCTCTGCACAGTAGATTTTCTCAAGACCCTTAGACCCTGTAGGCAGTCTTAATAAGATCTCCTATAAAATATTTACTTCGTGCTGTCTTGTGGAAAGATAAAATGCTTTTTGGACCACATCAACTTGAATAATATACTGGGTGCTATAAATCTATTCTTCTCTCCCTTCAGGGTGGGATTTCAGTGATCTTAAAATCCAGGGCTTGGGAAAGAAAACAAGACATTTTCACAGTCAAGAAGACAAGAAATTAGAAAAGAAATATCACTGGTAACGGTGGGGTCCAGAACTGGAAAGATCCAAGTATATATGTAAACTCCTTCATTTTAAAGATTAAGACAATGAGATGCAAACCTAAGTATTGGGAAAACCTGAAGGTTTATACAGGTCTGATTGGATTTCCCTGTTAGTACTTTCTCGAATGCACTGTCCTCTGAATATAGGCATTGTGATGTATGATCTGGTTTCATTCAGCCTGTTCTGAATTTCAGTTAATTGCTCCTTCTTAAGAAGTGTCACCCGAAGCGTCCCTCAAAACCACAGTTCATTCCTTTCTGACTTGAGTTTTCTTCATTTATCTTCCTTTCCCTCCCATTTTTTATTTTCTTTCACTCCAATTGCTTTCACTTTTTAAAAGCACTGGTATTTCTGCTTCCTAGAGAATGGACAGGTCTCTGGATTGTGGCCCCCAATTCTGGTCTTTTCTCTTTCTTCTTAGGATCTACCCACATCTCTCAGTCTCAACCTCTAGTTTCTCTCAGTCACCAACCTAAGAGAACAAGGCTCTCCAACTCTTACTGCTAACAGATAACCAGTAAAAGATGGTTCCCTTTGTCCTATATGAATTTAGATAAAACATGTTTGTTTTACATATAAATGGTATCAAAAAGCAAGTTGATTCTGTCCTAGAAACCAAAGACCTGAATAAAAGCAAAGTAACAGATTTAAGGAAGAGGATGATAATAATGATAATGGAATGATAACAACGCTTTTCATTCCTTTTGTTCTTCCCAGCATGTAAAGCTCTTTCATTATCATTATCTTATTCCATCATCACAACCCTGGGAGATGAATCAGGTTGATATTATTTTTGCCATTTTCTGAGGATGCCAAGTCTTTGGTAAGTTAACTGATGTGCCTCAGGAACTCACTCCAGGAAAGGAGATGAAATCAGGGTCCAAATTTATGTTTTAGGACTCAGAGTCCCGAACTGTTCTGCTTCTCTGGAATGCTGTCCAGTTAGAGGGTGGATTAAAAGATACCTCACTGCCAGGTAGTATAAGGTAATTCAACTACCACAAAGATTTTGGGTAAACACAAGGGGAAAACAAATGTTGACCAGTTGACAAAATGGGAATAGTTCACTAAAGGAGACTGTGTAATCTCTCCTTAATGGAGGATTTACCTGAAGTGACAGGTATCCAGTGTTCCCTAAAGCCTTCCTTAGTCGGGTGTGGTGGAGCATGCCTGTAGTTCCAGCTATATGCAAGGCTGAGGTGAAATGATCACCTAAGTCCAGCAGGTCAAGGCTGTGAAGGCCCTGAGCGTGCCACTGCACTCCAATCTGGGCGACAGAGTGAATGAGACCCCAACTCAAAAAAAAAAAAAAAAAACAACCAAAAAAACAATAAAAATAAAGCCTTCCAAAATGGGTTTCCAGAAGACAATTTGGCAATCGGTATCAAAAACATTAAACACATGACTAATAGTAATCTCAGACAAATCACTCAGCATTTCCAAAGTCAATTTCCTCATCGCTAAATGATAGGACTTGAGAGGATTAATAATGTTTTCTAAGGTGCCTGGCACAGAGAGTGCAATCAATGGATATTGACAGTGTTTTAAGAGTAATGATGAGAATATTTTCACTTGTAAGAAGAAATTATAAGCACAAAAATTTACTGAGAAAGACATTCTTTGCTGTGTTTTTTATAAATAGTAGTGAAAAGTTGGGAACCACCTAATGCTTAGCAGTAGAGAATTGGTAGAATAGAGGCTGTTGGTATATCTAGATGTGAGATTATTAGACAGTCATTTCAAAGGACATAAAATATGTTATTACATGGAAAGATTGTCATGATCTTTTGTATTTTAAAAAGCAAATTATAAAACATTAAGTGCAGTGTGCTTTTTGTTATAGATATAGGCATGGATATAGATACAAATCTGAATGGATTTACATCCATTAATAATTGACACTGCAGAGAGAATTATGAATGCTTTTCTTATTTTTGCTTATCTTCATTTACATTTTTTAAACTATAAACATGTACTTCATGGGAAATACAATTCTATTTATTTTTAAATTTGAGACCCTCTTCCCTGTTCTTCTCTCCCTCGGTTTATCAGATTTGTGCTGTAGGGCACTAGAAACAGACAACGTTCACTAAACAGACAGTGAACAAGTATTTTTTTTTTAGTATCTGCTATAGTCCAGGCGCTGTTCTAACAAGATGGACAAAACTGTCTTCAAAGAGCACTTAGTGGAGGAAAAACTCAACCTAAACACATAAAGAAAGGAGAGTAGACCCCATGTCCAGATGAGAGGGAAATTTCTGGGGGAGCTACCCCTCCTGGCAACACATTCCTCCCTTCCCCACTCTCCCAAGCACCCTGCAATCTGAGACCCAACGTCATTTATTTGGATATAGTGTGCTTATCTCATAAAGTGCACAGTCTGTTTAGGGATCACATGCTGTGTCAATATTGGTAATTTATACCTTGGTATGAGTCATTTCCTGGGAGCAGATTATTTGACCTTGAAGGGAAAAGGGCTGAGAGTGAGAGCACGCTGAAGAGGAGACAGGGATTCAGGAGTGGGGGAAGAATCTGGTTTCATAGTTTTCCACCTTTAGAAAATAGAGGACATGAAGATGAGGTGGGGTGGGCTGGAGCCTGGGTGTGAAGCAGACACTCAATGGAGAAGGAGCATGCAAGTGGGGTCACACTTCACAATTTCTCTAGGTTTTCATGAACCTATCTTAGTTCTAGCAGCTTTTCCGTAGGTCTAAAAACAAATGTGACTTTCCCTCCCCTCTCTTTTTTCTTTCTCCTTCCCCTTCTTTTGCTCAGAAGCAAATCCATCTTCTTGGTGTAGTTTTGGTGTAATTGATCCATGCTATAAGGCTCCATACTCCCCAGTTCTACCTCTTGCCTCACCAGCAAATGGGTGGAAAGTCTCTGTATTTCCTGATACCACTTTATCAGATGAACTTTTTCCATGTTACTCTTATGATATTATTAATTTTTACATTGTTTTGGATTTATAAATGCAGGCACTCTAGTTCTTTTACAAGAGTAGGTGATAATCAGGGCAAGGTCTATGTGTATAGATCTTTGTATGGTTCAATAATATGAGGCAAACACAAAAATAAAGTCACTCTCCAGTGGGTGGCACAATTTGGGGTACATATTAGATGCTTAATAAGTATTTGTTGGATGAATTGAATGATGTAAAATTTGTTATACAGGGGTGCGCTCAGTCGATCACACCGGGATTTCACTCAAGAGCAAGTTGCCAGGGCAACAGCGAGACTGGATCCTCTGCAACTGTATAGCATTTCCATCCTCACCTCTGGGCCACAACACCTGGAAAGAGGCAAAACCCTGGATCTGGAAGAACTTGAGACACTGGGCTGGTACTTAACCCAGATAGTGAAGTGGAGGAACAAGCTGCAGATCTGACTAGGTTGGTGGGGCTAACACTATGATAATTATGTGATGATCTTGTATACATCTAAAGGATTTTTAATTTCCTGAGGAAAGGGGAGAGCCAGGAGAAACAGAAATATGTGTGGTTGGAGACATTTCCACTACCTGCTAGGGGTTTAAAAACTGTATTGAATTTTTTATGTCTCAGCTGCATGCCTGCTAGAAGTCTTTTTTTAAAAGACTCAATTTTCTTTTAAAGTTCTTGAGCCCTAGCAGGGAGAGAGGTTTGGATCCCTGGCATGTATATTTGTAGACTGTTAGAGACATGAGAGCAATCATAATCATTCCTGGAGTGAATTTCCTCCCTTTCCATAACCTAAATAAACTTCCCCAGCAGCGTGGGTATTCTAATCCCTTCCTCACCCTTGCCATATCCGACACCCTTTATTGTTTCCCTAGCAACTGCACAGCATGGGGAAGCTATAAAAGGATCGACAATAAACAAAATGAATTATAACAAAGGTGTCTGGCTGGCAGAATTAGCACAGCGAAGGATGGAGGGGTTGGATTTAACATTGACTTTCCTAATAGTTCTCATTTTTTTCTCTTCCAAGACCCTTAGCTGTGTTAGTTCTCACACTACACCAGGCACATAGAGTTAGCATCGATAACTCTCAGTTTTTAGATAGTTCAAAGAAAAAACAGAGTTGGATGACTTTTCCTATATCACGAGGCTTGGTCCAAATTATTTTTCTCATATGTTATATTTTTATTCGGTTTTATTATTTATTTCCAGTATTCCAGTGTTACCAGTGACACCACCGATACCAGGCAACACTCACAGAGAAAGTGATGTTTATTATGTTTTTAAAAGGTCTAGTCTCAATATGTATTATCATTGAGGAATCTGGTCCCGGTTTTTACAATTTCCATGTTCTATTACACATGACATATCTTGTTTTTTTTTAAGGGATCTTTTGATGTTATTTAAGTTCTCAATCAAGAGTGAATAAATTATAGAACACACACCTATGGAGTATCATGAAATGTTTTTCCTTTGTCATTCAACATTTATTATGTTCCAGGCATTGATCTAGTCCTTTGGAACACTGAACAGAGGAAAACCTGTGTGTACATCCTAGTTGGGGAAGGAACAATATATACTAAATGCTGTAAATTAAGTACATTATATAATATGTTAGAAGGTGACTACTGCTGTGAAAAAATAAAGTAGAGGTAAGGGGGAGTGGGAAACAACATTGTAAAATTAAAATATGATTTGCAGGGTAGTGACATTTGAACAAAAGGTCGAAGGCAGTGAGAGATGGTGTCATTTGGATATTTGTGGAAGGGCTTTTTAAACAGACAGCCCTTCCTTGACAAAGGCCTGATTTTGGGGGCAGCATGCCTGGTATGCCTGAGGATTAGGAGCAGGAGCTCAGGCTGGGCATAGAATGCCTAGGAAAAGGAGTAGGGGATGGGAGCTCCCATGAGGTCATGGGGTGAGGTTCACGGAGTAGGGAGAGGACTTTGAGGCAAAGAGACTGTCTAGAGGATTTAGGCAGAGTAGGGATGTGCATCTTTTGTTTTAAAAATTTCGAAGAGGACAAAGAGACCACTTAGGAGGCTACTATAATAATCCAGATCAGAGATGATGAGGCTCAGACCTCGGTGGAACTGTGGAGGGAGGGGGTGATCAGAATCTGGATGTATTTTCTAAGTATTACTAATAAAAATTCCTGATGAATTGAATGTAAAGAAAAAAACTCACTATGTTGCATATGTATGTTTGCTTGGTTATAACAAATCATGATTGATAGAAAACATACCAAACCATTAACAATGGTTACCTGGATGGAAGAGGAGGAGACTTTGGTTTTACAGGTAGGTATACATTGCAATAATGTTTAGCCTGTTGCAAATCAAGCCGGGGTTTCATGTATGTGTGGTATGAAAGCAAAAACCACTTACTTATTTGTAAAAAGATTAACCCTGATGCTCATTTGACTTACCCTTCTTACCTGTGTTTACATGCTTGTGGGACTTACTCAGTGATTTGTCGCAGACCTGTTTCCTGGATCCCAAAACCAGGGCTTTGGCTGTTCATGGTTTGTTTTTTTCTTTTTTTCCATCTGCCAAGTGCTTGCTTGGCACCATAGAGAATAATGTGCACCTTTTGGCCCCACGTATATCAAACACAAATTAAGAGAAGAAAATATCATTTCTGAATACTTCTGCTGTCTCTGGTGGCACCGAGGGCAGTGGAGAAATGCCTCGAGCTATTTGGGCAGCCTCATGCCTGTGGCTACACAGTTGCCTCTTAATATCTAGCATCATCAATATAGAAAGAAAAACCAAAACAGGGCATGATCCATTCCAGCCTCCAGGCTCTGAGATGGAGGCTCAGAGATGGGCAAGCTGACATTTCCTCTCCCTTGACATTTTTTTTTTTTTTTTTTTGAGTTGGAGTCTCACTCCATTGCCCTGGCCAGAGTGCAGTAGCACGCTCACGGCTACCCCTACATCGACCTACTGGGCTCCAGCAATCCTTTTCCCTCAGCCTTTCAAGTAGCCAGAACTACAGGTGTACGCTACCACGCCTGGGTAATTTTTTTTTAATTTTTAATTTTTATTGTAGAGATGAGGTCTCACCAAATTGCCTGGGCTGGTCTCAAACCCGCAGGCTCAGGCAATCCACTCGCCTCAGTCTCCCAAAGTGTTGGGATTACAGGCTGAGCTACCGAGCCCGGCTGACATTTCTTTCTTACATTTCTTTTCTCTCAGCTATTTACAGGTGTGATGGAGCAGAGATGAGAATCACAGGAGACAGTTACTGCTTTGCCCTGTGACTGGGGACTTCTGTGATCATTCCTGCTCTGCTTATGAAATTACTACCATGGTGAAAGGAAGGAGTGCTATCCAAAGCGCAAAGAATTATGTAGCTACTGTTTATCCGACTCCATGAGGGTGGGATGGCATCAGGGAGGGGCAATGTGCTATCTACTTACTGCATAAAAATAGTTCCAATGTGCTTAAAGACATTTGTCATCCACACAGAGAAACCTGCAAATCCTCACGGCAGAGCCTTGAAAAAGACACAGAAATATCCGGTGTGAAGGACTTCCTTCCTCTCAACTGTCTTACTCAATGGCAATCTTAGAGTGAAGGTTTCTCATTCCTTGGCCAACATCCAGGTTTTTGCATTTTTGCATCAGATTTTGTTATGTGCTCTGCTTCAATGCCAATGCAAATGAGGCATTCAACATCAGCTCCATGGACCCAAGATTTTTTTACGTGTGGTGGCAAATAATTCCCAGTGTTGGGTGTCCCACTGGCTAGCTCTCCTCTGTGATGGGCACCCCAGTGACTGGTTCTCCTCTGTGATAAATACCCCAATGACTGAGACTCCATCCAACACAGGGAGACGGTTCTGAACCTCCCTCCCAATCCCCCATCAGGTGTTGCTTATTCTTCATCAAATTTGCCAAAGTCCCCCAGGTACACTCTGCCTATGTCAACTGTCCTGTGGAGGTCCGGAGCCCAGCAGGTTGACACTGTGGTGGCCGGGAGCATGCCACTGCACTTCAGTCTGGGTGACAGAGTGAGACTCCAACTCAATTTAAAAAAAAAAGAATTGTCCTTTATTCAGTGGGATGTTGTCTTAGTTTAGGCTGCTATATCAGAATTCCTTGGGCTGAGTAATTTATAAATAATAGAAATGTATTGCTCATGATTCTGGAGACTGGAAGTCCAAGATCAAATTACTAGCAGATTCAATGTCTGGTGAGTGCATATTCCTTATAAATGACACCTTCTATGTGTCCTTTATGATGGAACACGTAGGCAGATATCTGAAGCCTTTTTTTGTAAGATTATTAATCCCATTTTTGAGGGCACAACCTTCATGACCTAATCATATACCAAAAGTCCCACCTTCAGATACCATCACCCTGGTGATTAGGTTTCAACATATACATTTGAGGGCAGGGGGGGACACAAACATCCAGGCAATAGCAGATGTGTGGGAGACAAGTATAAATTGTGAAGTATGTTTTAATTCTCAGTGCTAAGTGTCTCGTAAAGTAACGGTTATAATTAATAATAACTGAAACTTGCATCAGCAACATCAACATACATAAGCTGTCCTCTGCCAGTCTTTCAACTTCTGCTTGTAACATTTCTGGAACAATGTTCTTCTGAGCATCAACTAAATGCACATTCTGGTGGAGAGAGCTCTTGCAGGATATAACTTGAGTTCTGGCCTTGCTATTAATATGTATGAAATCAGCCAAATCAATTGATCTTGTCTTGCAAGCTGTAGAATCACAATCCAGAACTTGCCGTAAGAGTTATTAATGACCTGGAGAACGAGGGTCCAAAACATAATAATTTCACCAGATAATACTTTTTATATTGTGAGATAAAACAATTGGGGCAAATTATCCACATTATATCAGGTTATTGTCACCTTTTCTGCAATGCAAATAAGGACAGTATTAAGGAATTATAAATTTATTTACTTATAGTTGTCTTTGAAAAATCCAAAGAAAAGAGTTGAATGAAGATTATTTATCCAATTTCAGAGACCATTTGCGGTCTAAACTAAAAATTTTAAGAAGTCTGTCTTAACAAAAACTTCCATAAGTTTTTAGTAAATCAAAAAAGTCAGGTACAGTGGTTCACACCAGTAATCCCAGCACTTTGGGAGGCAGAGGAGAGAGGATTGCCAGAACCCAGGGTTTTGAGACCAGCCTGCGCAACTTAGCGAGACCTCATCTCTACAATAAATCAGAAAAATTATTAGCCGGGTATGGTGGTACACGCCTGTGGTTCCAGCTACTTGGAAGGTTGAAGCAAAAGGATCGCCTAAGCACAGTATGTCGAAGTGTGTCACTGCACTCCAGCCTGAGTGATACAATGGGACTCTGACTCAAAAAAAGGAAAAAAATCATAAATAAGTCGCTAAAAGCACAGGCTCTGAAGCCGTGTGTCTGAGTTCCAACCCGGCTATGCTGAGTGGATGACCTTGAGGCAGTTGCTTAATTTTTGTTTTCTCATCTGTAAAATGGAGATGATAACATTAAGTAACTCACAAGGCAGTTGAGAGGATTTAATAATGGTCATTGTTTCCTGCTTAGTGAACACTTTGTTTCTAAGCACTTAATTTCCACAACAACTTCAAGAAGTTTATCCACATAAATAAGTTAAGCCATGCATGTAAAGCCCTTAGGACTGTGCCTGCCATGGTAAGACTCAGTAATGGCTACCTGGTATCTTGCGTCCAAAAAGCTGGTGCAAAGTGAAGTCAGCATGCCTTAGAGTGAAATAAATAATTCAACAGGAGGGAAAATATTTCAATATAAGGCAATCTCCATGAATCTTACCTATGAAGTGAGTTCATTTGAATTTGTCAACGAGCTCTGCTAAATAAAATCAGCTGGAGATTTAATTTAAGGCTATAATTAAAGGATGAATTAAAAAACAGTGAACAGAGACTAGGTGGTACAGAGAGGCATTACAGAATGTCATGTATACAAGCTTCTATTTCCCTTCTTTCCAAATGTGACCTAAGAATGCATTGGATTAAAATGGTGAAAAATCAGTGAGGGGTTTATGGCCAGTGTGTACAGCAAGCTGAATAAAACTCAAAGTGATGAAAGAGGCTTAAAAATGTTGGGGCAGACTTCTGATTTTTGGTCCAGTATGTAAGGAGCTTGGGAGTCGCCACTCTGTCCTAACAACAAGTTAAAAGCTGAGCAATCTGAAAAATAAATAACTCTTCTTAGATTCATAACTAATCATAATTAAAAGGCAATTATTGCAAGGTTGCAAGATAAAAGAAGGTTAATATACAAAATTCAGTTGCATTCCTTTATACCAGAAATGAACAAGTGTAATTTAAAAAACAATACCATTTACTTTAGTGTCCCCAAAATAAAATTCTTAGGCATATATCTAACAAAATATGTAAAATATCTGTAAAGAGAACTACAAAATACTTTAAAAATTGAGGAAGAACTAAATAAATGAGAGATATTCCATATACAAAATAAAAAAATTAGGCATAAATCTAACAATATATGTAAAAGATCTATAAACAAAATATGTAAAAGATCTATATGAAGAGAATTATAAAACACTTAAAACATTGAGGAAGAACTAAATAAATGGGATATTCCACATTCACAGATAGGAAGACTCAGTATTGTCAAGATGTCAGTTCTTACCAACTTAACCAGTAGATTCTATACAATCCCAGTCAAAATCCTTGCAAGTTATTTTGAGAATTTTGACAAGCATTTAAAAATTCATATAGAAAGGCAAAAGACACAGAATCATCAACACTATTGAAGTAGCAGAACAATGTTAGACGATTGACATTACCTGATTTCAAGATTTACTATAAAGCTACAATAATCAAGAAAGTGTGGTACTGGTGAAACAAAAGACAAATAGTCTAATGGAACAGAATAGAGAGCCCAGAAACTGACCTTCAGAAATCTAGTCAACTGATCTTTGACAAAGGAGAAAGGTAATACAATGGAGAAGAGATAATATTTTCCAAAAATGGTACTGGAATAACTGAACTTTCATGTGCAAAAAAAATGAATGTAGACACGGCTCTTACACTCTTCACAAAAATTAAGTCTAAATGAATCATAACCCCTTGAGCCCAGAAGTTTGAGGCTGCAGTGAGCTATGATCATCCTACTATACTCTAACCAGGGCAATAAAATGAGATTCCATCTCTACATTAAAAAAAAAAAAAAGAAAGAAAGCCAGGTATGATGGCTCACGCCTATAATCCCAGCACTTTGGGAGGCCGAGGAGAGAGGATTGCCTGAGCCCATGTGGTATTTGAGAACAGCCTGGGCAGTTTGGCAAGATGCCATCTCTACAATAAATCAAAAAATTAGCCGGGTGTGGTGGTGTGTGCCTGTAGTTCCATCTACTTGGAAGGCTGAGGTGGAAGGATCACCTGAGCCCAGCTGGTCGAAACTGTGGTGGCCATAAGAGTGCCACTGCACTCCAGCCTGGGCGACAGAGTGAGACTCCGACACAAAAAAGAAAAAAAAAATTACAGACCTACACATAAAATGCAAAACTATAAAAAAATCTAGATGATCTTGGGTTTAGTGATGGCTTTTTAGATATAACACCAAAGCATAATCCTTGAAAGAAGCAATTGATAAGCAAAACTTCAATAAAAATAAAAACTTCCCACTCTACACAATGTCAAGAACGAGAAGACAAACAATAGACCGGGAGAAAATATTTGTGAAAGTCACAGTTGATATAAGACTGTTATTCAAAATAGAAAAAAAAAAACCTGTTAAACTCAATAATAAAAAAATGATCAGTTCAATTAAAAAAAACTGGACCAAAGATCTTAACAAATGCCTTATCAAAGAAGATAGACAACAGACAAATAAACATATAAAAACATTTTGTCATTAGGAAAGTGCAAGTTTAAAAAACAATGTGCTATTGCTATACACCTATGAGAGTGGGTAAAATCTAGAATACGCTGGGTGAGGTGGCTCACTCCTATAAACCCAGCACTTTGGGAGGCCAAGGTGAGAGGATTGCCTTACCCCACTGGTTCAAGACAAGCTTGGACAACTTAGTGATACCTCATATCTAAAAAAAAAAAAAAAAAAATTAGCTGGGCATGATGACACATGCCTGTAGTTCCAGCTACTTGGTAGGCTGAGGCAAAAGGATTGCTTGAGCCCAGTAGGTTGAGGCTGCAGTAGCCATAAGCATGCCACTGTACTCCAGCCTAGGCGACAGATTGAGGCTCCAACTCAAAAAAAAAAAAAAAAGATTAGCTACAATATGAAATCTCAAACTATATCAATGAACTTCTTATATTCTATAAAATGTAAGAGAATGAGAGTGAAAATAAAAAATGATGTCTCCTCCTCTTCCTCCTCCTACTCTTTCTTCTACTCCAAGTAGTTTTGACCTCAAAGACATCCTGAAAAAATCTTAAGGGTTCCTAGAACACATTTTTGAAAGCCACTGCCCTAGATAAATTATCTTCCTCTCTCTCTATTTTCTCTCTCTCTCTTTATTTCTTTTGACTCTTATGGTTGCATAGGAAAAAAAAACTTGCTTAGGTTATCTTAGAAAAGGTGGCTTTATCTTATAAATAAAAATGACCTGAACTTGACCTGTGCGATTCTCTCTAGCTCATGTTCATAAACTACATATTCTTTTTCCCATGACACTTTACCATCTCCATTCTTTTCTCCCTTTTCTCATACTTCCTGCTTCTTCTTAACTTCACACTTCCATGACTTCTCTTGCCTTCCTCTCAACGTCAAGAATTTTTAATTCCTATGGATAACTGCACTTTCTGTTGAGTTTTTGTTGTTGTTGTTTGAATTAGAGTCTCACTCTGTTGCCCAGGTTGGAACGCAGTGGCACACTCAAGGCTACCGCAGTCTCGACTTGCTGGGTTCAGGCAATCCTTCCACTTCAGCCTTCCAAGTAGCTGGAACTACAGGTATGCATGACTATGACCGGCTAATTTTTTAATTTATGTAGATGAAGTCTCGCCATGTTGCCCAGGCTGGTCCAAACTCCTGGGCTCAGGAAATCCTCTCGCCTCAGATTCCCAAAGTGCTGGGATTAAATGTGTAAGACACTGTGCCCGGCTCTGTTGATGCTTTTAAGATCAATTTTATATGAAAGGGACTCTAATTGGTCAGCTCCCCTTTCTACAGCACTAGTGACTGGCATTTGCACTGATGACGTTATGAGTTGGTTGTTCTTGGGCTAGGTGTCCCCTCTGAGCCCATTAATTATGGGTAGTAGAGTGGATAACCTGGCACAAAGTATATTTCTTCTGTGTTCTTTTTAAGATAGCTGAAAATTTACCCCTATTTTGACTAAACTTGAACTTTCTTTTGAAACTTTCAAGCATTGTTAGTATTCCTTAAGGGATCCTTCTAAGATTTCAACCTAGTGTGAAGTATTAAGGTAGCAGTTAAACAAATAGGCTATGGAGACATTTGACTGGATTTGGATCCTCTCATGGTTCTTTTCCATTTACGTGATCTTGGCTAAATTAGTTAACTTCTTAGTCCTAAAATGGAACATGAGGATGATAGTCCCCTAGGGTCCATGTAGGATTAAGTGAGGTGATGTGTGTAAAGCATATGGTAGGTGCCCACTTAAAGTTAGCGCTCATCAGTAAGTTTTCCTTCAACATGGGAAGTCTGAAGGCAGTGATGCTAGAGAAGATGAAGACAGTCCCTGTGCCAGCTCACTAACGTTCCTCTTTTTCTCTTTCTTGGGACCTTGACTGGTTTAGGCCAACTTTTCCTCAATCGCAGGATTTGCTTATTTGGAAATAGTACTGTCTTTAGTCGCTTAAGCACTCTAGAGCTTAAATAGCTTCTTTTTCCTGTTTTCTTCTCAGTCTTATTCTTCTCCAACTTTCACATATCATCTTTTTTCTCCTACTTCCTTTTTCTTTCAACACTTTATCTTCCCCTAGCTTGGGTATATGGGAAGCTGCCATTGTAAGGAGATCCCCAATTGTTGTGGTTAAAACATAAAGAAGTGTGTGATGGCTTTAGTTCATTGAGATAGCCCAGAAGCAGTGGTCCAGGGTTGGTGGGCTCTGTCCTTCATCAGTCACTTGCAGATCCAGGTTTCTTCCTTCATGTTTTTCCACCATCTCCCAGGATATTGTACCCATCTGCAATATGGAAACAGGTTAATGGATTCCACATCTATGTATTCCAGTCCACAGGAAGAGGGACAGGAAGTAGAGGGCAAGCAAATTCCTTCCAAAAAGCAGTCTGAAAGTTGGCACATTGGCCCAAACTTAGCCATAGTTTATGCTTAGGTTCGAGGGAAACTGGGAGGCCATATGCTCAGATGAAACCAGAGAAGATCAGAGTTCTGTTACCAAAAGGAAAAAGGGAAGAATGAGAGACAACTCTGTTTCTGCTACAACTTTAGATCTATCAATGGAACTCACACAGAATGGAATTTAATGGTTTTTTTCTTGAGTCGGAGTCTTACTCTGTTGCCCAGGCTAGAGTGCAGTGGCATGCTTATGGCTACCACAGCCTTGACCAGCTGGGCTCAGGTGATCCTTCCACCTCAGCTTTCCAAGTAGCTGGAACTACAGGTACACACCACCATACCCGGCTAAGTTTTTGATTTTTTGTAGAGATGAGGTCTTGCCAAGTTGCCCAGTCTGGTCTCGAACCTGTGGGCTCAGGCAATCCTCTCACCTTGGGATCCCAAAGTACTGGGATTATAGACGTGAGCCACCATGCAGGGCCTGAATTTAATGTTTTAGTTACATATTTCCCAAACTTCACAGCAATTGAAAATGCTATTTGTTCCTGCTGCCTGAAATGTCCCCCACCTATCTCCCCAGAAGGGATTTGTCTGACCAATCCCTTCTTCTCCTTCAAATCTCACTCTAGATGTCACTTTCTTAACTATGAAGACAAAGTTATGTCATCCCCTAAGGTATCTCATAATACTTTTAACTCTTTAAATTCTAATCTCTCTCTTACTTTACTGTAGTGCAATTGCCAGTATATCTATCTTGCCCACTACACTGTGGGTTGCTTCAGAGCTAGAACTTAGTCTTGTTCATGAGTGTATTTTTAGTACCCAGCACAGTGCTTGGAGCTGAGAAAGAATGATCATATGGAGAGTGCCACAAGCAAAGATCAAAGATCAAACAAAGATATGCTGAACTGCTAAAGATAGAAATCATAGCAGATGTTTATGAACTATATGACCAGTCCTCTACGAAAGCTCTTTACGTTATATTTCAATTCTAACACATTTATGAGCTAGGCCTTACTCTTATTCCCATTTTGCACATTGGAGACTAAAGCACAGAGAGGTTAAGAAAAGAATTCTCCAGGTCACATGACATTTGGACTCAAGAAGTTTGGACCAGAGTCTATGTTCCTACACACTATGCTATATGGTACCTTGTTAAGACCCATAATGAACTGCCAACCCTGCACATCCTCAGGAGTCCATGGGAAGGGATCAAATCCAGCACCTTGAACTTTGACAAGTAACATTAAGAAAAGGTGTTTGTTTAGTCCACATTAGTTTGGATTTCATGGAGATTTCAGGGAAGGGACTTGTTGACTTGGATGATCCCCTATAATCCTACTGTCCAGTTGTATATATGAGATAGAGTGATCAACTCATTTTAGTTTGACTATATAGGACTTGTTCGGTTTTAGTATTGAAAGTCCTGTGTGCAGGGCAACCTCTCAGTCCCCAGGCAACCTCTTAGCCCTGGGCAACCTGGGATGGGTGGTCACTAGTGTGAGGTTTCTGTGAATGAGTCTGAAGCATTCTTGCCACACCCAGGCCAGGTGGGCTCAAGGAGGGAGGGAAAAAGTCACTACCCTGTGATGGGTTCCTTACCCAGCCCCATCCCCCACTTTTTGTGCCTGTTTCCAACTTTCTACTGCTCTTCTCACAGCAAGTAGTCTCTGATGCCCTGAATGGGAGGTGAACTTTCCACAAGCCCACTGGCTTGGAAGGGCTAGGTTATAGCAAGGGTGAAGTACACATTAATCTCAGCAAGTCAACCCTTGTGATTGCATGCCAATCCATGTTTTCTTCTATGAAGACTGAAAGAGGTAAGGGTACAGGTTAGGCTAGAGATTGTTTAACTGGGGAATTGTTATTATCCTTCATGATAGTTATTATCCTTCAAAAATAGTTCATAAGTTTTTCAGTGCATAGCTGAGAATAACTCAATTTCATTCATTAAAAATTTATTAGGTGAGTATTAACATATTTGCAAATGATTTCCCCCACCTCCTTTATAATCAAGCCAAAATGAGTCACTCAATTACTACAATTCCTTAGCTTATACTCAATTATTCCTCTATTCGTGTTAAGCCCCAGAGTGATTCAAGTGCTTGTAGAATTGTAAAAAATCTGAGGAATGTCATTAAGTAATTGTGACATCATCATATTGCTGAGGATTGAATAGTGACTCCGCAGCCTTGACCTTTTATTTTATTTTATTTATTTATTTATTTTATCTCTCCTTTTAGTTTTCATCTTTAATCTAGATCTAGAAAGTTATGAAGTCATTAACCAATATGGGAGCCTCAAGTAAAAGACTTCATTATTTTTGTGTTTTAATTTACTTACATAGACACATTTTTCTTAATAATGAAATAGCTACTTCTATATGTCATCAATCCAATAAAGTTTATTAGATAGACATGCAAAAATAGTCCATAAGTTTTTCAATGACTGATACAGTGTAATGGTGTATTCTCTAAGTTAATGAAACATACACTAACAATATGACCCTGAAGAAGAAGCCATTTGAGAAGGAGGAAAATAGTAGCATATGCCACAGTAGTAGTGGTCTCAGTTTATTCCCGTCCCCTCAATTCAATACTTGAACATGTGAGAGAAGTCTTAAGTGTCCTGGCTATCAATCTGGGAATGACACAAAGCTGGGAAAGATGGTTAATGACAATTCGGATTCAAAGTGGTCTAATAAGTTAGATTGGCAGGCAGATAAAATCTACATGGTGGCAAGGCGCAATGGCTCAAGCCTGTAATCCCAGCACTTTGGTAGGCCAAGGCTAGAGGATTGCCTGAGACTGACCAGGAATTCAAGACCAGCCTGGGCAGCTTGGCAAGTCCTAGTCTCTACAATAAATCAAAAAATTAGCCGAGCGTAGTGGCTCGTGCCTGCCTGTAGTTCCAGTTACTTGGAAGGCTGAGACGGATCACCTGAGCCTAGCAGGTCAAAGCTGCGGTGGCCGTTGAGAGTGCCACTGCACTACAGCCTAGGTGACAGAGTGAGACTCCAATTCAAAAAAAAAAAGAAAAAAAATCTACATCGTATCATTTAACAGGTAAAATTTTGCCTTTAGTCAGTCAAAAAACAAAACAAAGCAATTGCATAGGTATAAACTAGCAATTTACTTGAAAAAGACAAACTGAAATTAATTCGCCACAAAGGCAAGTCAATTGTGACTGTTACCTTGTTGCAGATAAACCAGTGTGGCATTAGGTTGCATCCAAAGAAGAAATGTGGCCAGCTCAAGGGAGAGGATCATCTGTTGAATTTTTTTTTTTCACAGAATCAGACTGCACTCGAAGACTTCTCTAATATTCTGGATTCTACATTTTTAGAGGGACATTAATGAACTCAAATGTATCCTGAGGAGAGTGAGTGTTGAAAATTATGGAAACTATCACTTGATAGAACTGTTGCTGTCCTACTAAAAAAACAGATGGTTTTGAGGAACTTGGGGATTGTTCTCAAATATTGATGTCTGCTCAGAAATTAAGGTTGACTTGGGGAGAGGGAACATCAGTAGTTCCCCTATAATTGCCCCGACAACTTCTCTTTTCTTTGGAGATTAAACTGGATATGGAAGAATTATTATATGTAAATAAACATCAAGTAATTTGTGGTGTTATCTTGCGGAATCCCCTTTCTATTCCTTTAGCTGCCTCCTGTGAAAAATAATAGCTTCTCCAAGTCTTTAGAAATAGTTTCATTTATCTAATGAGATTCATCTTTTCTGGATCCTGAAGGTGTAAATGCCCTTTAAAATGAGTCCATACCCAAGGAATTCATGCATCTGCTCTCTTGTCATCTCCACTTATATGATGTTCTTCTTTTTCTTGACTTGCTTATTCTATCAGAAATTGCACCTCAGTCATCTCAACTCAAAACCACAGATAATTTATCTTCTCATCCCTTATAGCTCATGGAGTTCCAAGACCTGACAGGCAATCAGATTTTGTATATCACACAGTGGCCCAGCTCCACCCAGAGATATTGTGGTCTCTGTAATACATGGTAATAGTGTGTCACCCAAGTGCAAATAATCCAATGTAGCATTTGCAAATGGGAGATAGCTGGGGAAAATTTGAAGAGCAACTCTGTCTTTCTGAATCTACAATAGAATGTCCAACCATGATATCTATGAAAGCTTCAACCTGGAAAGAGTTTGAAAGATAATTAAGGGGCTGGGTTCGGTGGCTCAGCCTGTAATCCCAGCAATTTGGGAGGCCAAGACAAGTGATTACCTGAGCCCATGGGTTCGACACCAGCCCGGGCAAGTGGGTGAGATCTTGTCTCTACAATCAATCAATCAATAACAATTTTTTAAAAAGAAAGATAATTAGGGGAAGTCAAATTCACAAGGCCATGAGTGTATCTCACAAGCTGAGTATAGATCCTGAGAGGCAGGAGGGCTAATGACCCCTAGAGTCCTTCTTTGTTTGAGAAATGTGATTGTGAGCCCTGTGAAGTCCTGGCACAGAGACAGCTGCAGATCTGACAGGAAATAGTTGGAGATGGGAATTAAGCATGAAGCAAAATGTCTTTTTTTGCTCTCTTCTACCTCCTGGGTCTCCAGGGCTCTGGGCCAAAATCTGGAGACTGGGAAATGCAGGGGAATATTATGAAGCGTCTATAGCTCCATTTCTTCAGGTTGAGGTTTAGATCATCAGTTGCTAACGTCTATTTTGTGAAAACTTTTCATAGACTAATTTTGTGGGCTGAAAGAGCAACCTGAGTTCACCATTTACTTTGTCAGTCCCTCTCGAGGCTCATGCGCAGCACAGGGTATTCAAAAGAGCATAGAGAGCTGGCCTTAGGGATATTCAGAAATCTCTTCTCCATTCCAGGTGTTCTACCTTGAACATCCCAGCCAGGAAGTTGTCTTTTCAATAGACTTGCTAAATTTGGAGATGGTCCTGATGCTTCCTTAAGGGTTGCAAGGAATTTCTAGCCAGAAAGCCTGGAAAAAAACTTTGGGAACTGGGGATATATACGATCCCCTGTTCCCAAGTAATGTATTCCCAGTTCACGGTTCTAGGACACAGGGTCAAAGTTGTGGAGTCTGGGGAAATCTGGGTAATGTTGTGAACATGAACTGTCACCCTAGTCTTCTCCTTTTGCTTCAGATTATCTGTCCCTAGTACCCATGCTGGGAGTACTCCTCCCTACCTGGGGTGGGAGATCTTTAGGGAGGCTTCACTCGCCTTTACTCTGTAACTGACAGCATGGTTTTGGGGGGAGATCAGAAAGGGCAGGGTGAACTCCTAGGACCCCTTGGCCCTGGGGAGCCCATTTGGAGCAGCAGGCCAGTCTCATCTGGAGGTTTTAATGATCTGTCGTGAGATGCTCACTAGGTCATGTCCTCATCTTGGAAGTCTTTCCCATAGCTTCCAGTCACAAGACTGGCTGTTCACTGGGAGTAAGTTCCTGAGAGGACCAGAAGTGACGTTTTGCCTTTGTTATGCTGCTGAGTCTTCTTCTATCCAGGATGAGGGCTCTGGCTCTGAAGGAGGACTCCTCTGGCAAAAACAAAAATAATAAAAATAATGAAAATGTTCCCTATGTACCTGCCTGGGGCAAGTGAGTGTACTACATACATGCTTGTCGTGGTGATCTTCTGTAATCCTTTATAACACCACCATGAACAATGCACTACCATTAGCTTCTTTTTCTTGATACAAAAACTGAGGCTTGAGCCGGGCTTGGTGGCTCAGCCTGTAATCCTGCGCCTTTGGGAAGCTGAGGTGAGTGAATTGCCTGAGCCCGCGGGTTCGAGACCTGCCTGGGCAGTGAGACTTCATCTCTACAATAAATCAAAAAATCAGCCGGGCGTGGTAGCGCATGCCTGTAATTCTGGTACTTGGAAGGCTGAGGCGGAAGGATCGCTGGAGCCCAGCAGGTCAAGGCTGCGATGGCCGGGAGCGGCCACTGCACTCCAGTCTGGGCGACAGAGTGAGACTCCAACGCAAAAAAACCAAACAACAACAACAACAACAAAAAAACCGCAAAACTGAGGCTTAGGTAAGACAAAGCACCTTTCTAGGGTCACAGAACTACCAATGGCAAAGAGAAGAAGGATCTGAACCTGAAAGACTTACACTACTTGGAAAGAAAGGCTATCTTTGGTAAGATTGCTGCTACACATGAAAGTGTCATATTCTCCTGACCTTGCCTTTGATACTCAGCTATAAACGCATCAGTTATATATAAGCTCCTTGAGATTTGAAGAAAGAGAAGTATATAATTATTTCTCAAGCAATTAAAAAAATCACAATTCATTGAAGAAAAAGTGTGAACAATCAGCAAATTAGAAGAAAGAAAGATAGAAAAAGAGAGCAAGGAGTCAATATTTTGTGATATTTTTCATAGCATTTATCTAAGGCATACTATTTTAAGGTTAAAGATTCAAGTGAAAAATTAAAACGTTTTGCTGGAAACTCAAATTGCTTTCCCCACCCTGCTATGCATGTATAGTCTGTTCAGAGATTCCACTAGGGGCAAAGGTCAACAGGTTATAGGTACTGAAATTAGAAAACACGTGTGACATAGAAAGGAAAGGAGATCTTAGGATCTGGAATTCTGCAAGTTGGTCTCATCTGCCTCAGGACACTCGAATGTGTTGAAGCACAAGCCCAACTGAGGAATGCAGGTGGAGTCCTGGAGCTGATGTTTGCTTTGAAGTCTCTTCCTAGGATCTATATTTCTGATTAGGTCATCTACGCAAAAACAGTGGATACCTGTTGTGTTTCTGTCAAGGAATGAGTGAATCATAGTTTATAAAGTTTGAAAGTGCAGAGTTAGGGGAAGAAGAGTCCAGATGTAACAGAAAATATTAAACTACTTGATGATAAATCACTGGCATCCAGCCCACTAGCAATCCCCATTAGCAATCCTGCTCTAGGATAGGTGGAGGAGATAGGAGCTAGTAGGGCTCGATTTTTTTCCACTTGTATTTTGCTCCATGTCTTGTCTCTGAGCAACTTTCATATCCTGAGTTAGATCTCAATAGGCAGATAATTTTGGCATCTGATTATTTTCTATAATCTGTGTTATAAAATGTCCTGTGGCAGACAGGACTATCTACTCCCTTAATATGTCTGCAAATATAAACTCAATTCTATCTAAAAACAGTTTTTCAAAGCTCTTTTGTGTTCTCCATTGTGATAGAAAATTGTCAAAGTTTGGAAGTAAATATAAAACTTGACTTGGACTTCAAAAGATATAATTTTTTTTAATTTATCAATATTTTTTATTTTGATATTGTGGGGTACACTTAAGGGTTAGGTATACAAAAAAGATATAATTAAGGATACATGATATAGAAGCATTACAAAAAGGTGTTATAGGTCTTAAAATTATAAAAAATGGCAGGGCACGGTGGCTCATGCCTGTAAGTCCAGCACTTTACGAGGCTGAGATGGGAGAATCTTTTGAGCACAGGAGTTTGAGATCAACCTGGACAACATAGGGAGACCTTGTCTCTATAAAAAATTTTTTTAAAAATCAGCCAGGTATAGTGGCATGCACCTATAGTACAAGCCACTCAGGAGACTGAAACAGAAGGAATGCCTGTGCCCAAGAGGTCAAGTCTGTGGTGAACTGTGATTGTGCCACACTGTACTCTAGCTTAGGCAACAGAGTGAGACCCTGATTGGAAAAAAAAAAAGTTGTAGAGTGGTCATGTTATTTGATGGTCCCCTGATGCATGTTTTTCACACTGTGAATCTTTTTTTCTTCTCTTTTATTTTAGATTTGGGGTACACATGTGTGTTTACCATATGGACATATTGTGTAGTGGTGGGGATTTGGTCTCAGGTGGCCCATTCCCCAGATAATGAACATTGTGTTCTGTAGGTAGTTTCTGAACACTAACCCTTCTCCCCCTCTCACTTTATTGGTGTCCCCCAAACTGTGAGTCTTAACCCTTAATGGGTTATAAAATTAATTGAGTGGACCATGACTACCATTTAAAAAATATAGTAGAAAATACCAAAGTGTATTGCATGTAAGAAGGTTATATCTTATATCATGAGCATTTTTCCATCCACAAACATATGCATACACACAATATATATTTTAATTATAAAGTACTTTTTTCTATGAATTTGATCAAGAAGTTTCAAAGATGCTCCATTAGCCAAAGTAATCTACAACTTAGATCTTTTTTTGAGTTGGGGGGTCTCATCCTGTCACTCAGTCTGGAATGTAGCGGCACTATCATGGCTCACTGTAGCCTTGACATTCTGAGCTCAGGCAATCCTCCTGTCTCAGCCTCTGAAGTAGCTGGAACTACAGGCATGTGCCACTAAGCCTGGCTAATTTTGTGTGTGTGTGTGTGTGGAGACAAGATTTCACTGTGTTGCTAGGTTCATCTCAAACTCCTGGGCTCAAGTAGTCCTCAATCCTCTCACCTTGGCTTCCCAAAGTGCTGGGATTATAGGCATGAGCCACTGTGCCTGGCCTAATTAGATCTTTATTACTATCACTTATTAAATGCCTAAAAATTACCAGGCTCATTAATAATAATGCTTAAAAAAACTTCCTAGGAAGTTATAATTACAGCACTCCTACTATATGCAGCAGTCAGAAGATTGTCTTCATGATAACAGCTAACACGTACTAAACTCCATTAATGAGCTGGGCATCATGCTAAATAGTTTACGTGCATTATCAAATCTACCTCGTATAACAACTCTATGAGAAGACTACTCTTAGTCCTATTTTTCAGAAGATAAAACTGAGATTTCACAGTTTGCAGAACTCAAAACCATTCCTGTCTTGAGAACCAAAGCATTACACTACTACATTACATTATCTTTCTAGAACAAATCCCTCATGAGTCTTTGTGATTTGTAAAACTTCCTTTGCTGTCTAACTCTTTTGAAATGTTCCTAGTTTAGCACTAGGATAATTCACTTCTCTCTGACTCCTATGGAATGTTAAGAAGGGATATTTCTATGGTTATAGGTGTGGAAGGTGGGGTGATACTGGAGAAAGTTTATTCCTGATCGAATTCTAAGGAACCTGTTCTCTGCTCCTCTTACAGACTTTGTCCATTAAGACCCAAGATCTTAGATTCCAAGGTAAACCCTCCTACCCCGACCAGAAGAGTGGGGATTCTTCTCATTCTTCCCTTCTACCAAGAATGAAGTTTCCTAGTTTCCTCCCTATCAGCAAAAAACAAACAAACAAATGGTAACAACAACAACAACAACAACAAAATACAAACAGAAATTCTAAATTTGGGAGTCGCTACAGCTAGAATAAATTTCTCTAGGTCAGGGAACAGCAAACCTTTTTTGGTAAGGAACCAGTAATAGTTAAATATTTGATATGGTAAACATTCTAGACTTTGTGAACTCTATGGACTCCGTTATAACTATCCAACTCAGCTATTGCAGTGCAAGAGCTGCCAGGGCTATGCTGAAACAAATGAGTGTGGCTGGATTTGATCTGCGGGCTGTGGTTTGCCAACCCCTCTTCTGGAGCTTAAAACAGAATCCTCTCCAATGGCCAGTTCAGAGAAAGAAGAACATCATTTTGCTCTTTTTTAGTTTCATTTTCACCTTGAATACTTTTTCACTATGTGTTCTCATCTTCCAATAGCTAGGCAAAATCCCTCAACTGCCTCCTCTTTGGAATCTTCAGGAATCTCTTCTATCTAATGCACTGTAGGGTTGAGTTTTTCTTCTTTGGATATACAAAGAAGCAAGTTAACATTGTGAAGTCAGATCTTTCCACCAAGAGCTAACCAATATATGCTTCATTCTCTCTCTCTCTTTGCTCTCCATATACACTGTCTTATATGTATAGAAACATTTTCCTCATATAGCTACATCATTTGTGATTTAAAAAAAATATCAAAAATCTTAATAGTTAAGTCTTCTGGTCATATTACCAATTGCTCTTTTTGATGCCTCTAAAAAATATTTCCTACACTGTGTATGAGGAGCAAGAATTAATTATATTTTTTAGGGGAAAAAAAGCAGATGGCCCCTTATCAGTTGTTTCCAACTTAGTATTTATATAAAGGAAGGAAATGGGGAGAAAAAAAATTGAGGACATTGAGTATTTAAGAGGAGCCAACAAGAGGTGCTAGAAAGGAAAACTGGGACACCAAAATCTTCCCACACCCTATTTTTACTGAGGGATAGTTGGTTCAAATCATTGGGGAAACATAAAAGACAGCACGGCACTTCCTTTCGGACGTCCCTCGGGGACGAGGCAAAAAGCGAGAGTAGAAGTGTGGGGTTGGTGAGACACTTTCCCACGTCCCGAATCAGGAGGAAAGAGAGTGCTTTAAGTATTTGAAGGTGGGGAAATAGATATTTAAAATAAGCTCTTTCTGCATGTCTGGTTTACCTTATTTAAAAATACTACTAACAATTTTCTACTTCCCCCAGCCTATGCTGGTTTCAGATAGTCTAATTCTCTAAACCCCGAGTCTGCATTTTCTTGAACACTTGTTTCAGGTTTTTTTTTGTTTTTTTTTTTAAAGAGGTGAAGATTTTAAACGAGACAAGAAACAGAGAGCCTGGGTTCCTTCATCCAGCTCAATCAGCATTTACTAGGTGCTCACACATGACTAGTCACTGTTCAGGGTGACAGCAGATCAAAGCATAAGGCAGAAACCCTGTCCTCTGGAAGTGCTGTCTAATATAGTAGTGCTCATCTTCAGCTATGCATTAGAATCACCTGAGAGCCTACTGAAAAATACCAATGCCCTCTCTCTCTTCTCTCTCTCTCTCTCTCTCTTTCTCTGTGTGTCTCTCTCTCTGTTTCTCTTTTTGTTTCTCTGTCTATCTCTGTCTCTGGCTTTCTGTCTTTGTCTCTATTTCTTTCTCTGTCTCTCTCTCTTCTGTCTCTCTCTGTCTCTTGCTCTATGTTAGTCTCTTCCTCTGTCTCTCTCTCTCTTTCTGTCTCTCCTGCTCTGTCTCTCTCTGTGTGTGTCTCTCTATCTCTGTCTCTCTGCCTTTGCCTCTCTAAAAAAATTAAAATAAAATAAAAAAAGAAAAATACCAATGCTATACCCCCACACCAGGTCACCTGATCAGAATCTCAGTGGTAGGATCGGAGGGAAAAAAAAAATCATGCCAAGCATGGTGGCTCACATCTGTAATCTCAACACTTTAGGAGGTGCAGGCAAGAGGATTGTTTGAGCCCAGAGGTTGGAAACCAGCCTGGGCAACTTGGTGAAACCTTGTCTCCACAATAAATAAATAAAAAATATTAGCTGGGCATGGTGGCATACACCTGTAGTTCCAGCTACTTGGAAGGCTGAGGCAGAAGAATCACCTGAGTCCAGCAGGCTGAAGGTGCAGTGGCCGTGAACATGCAAATGTACTCCAGCCTGGGCAACAGAGTGAGACTCCAACTCAAAAAAAAGAGAAAAGACAAAAAAATCAGGTCAGTTGACTCTAGTTAATATGCAGCACATATTCTCTTTAGATTAAGAACAATAGTATAAAGGCAAGGGCCAGCAGGCAGGTCTTTGCAATTCCATGTGCTACGTGCTATGAGAAGAATGTGTAAGTCTCGGTTGGTCACTGCTGAGGAGGAAGAGACCAGTGGGAAGTGAGTCACGGAAGAAGGGATACTTAAGCTAAATCTCAAAGGTTGAGCAGGAGTTTACAAAAGGGAGTGGGGTGGGGTACATTCCATGCAAAGAAATCAGTCAGGACCAAGCCATGGGAGTGTGGAATGGTAGAGTATATATACCCTGGGGCTGCATGGGGTGAGACAGGCAGTGTTGCTAGTTTGCTCAGGTTGCCATAACAAAATCCCACAAACTAGGTGACTTAGATAACAGAAATATATTGTTATCTGGAAGCGAAAGTCTTAGATTCAGGGGTCAGTAGAGTTGGTTCCTTCTGAGGGTTGTGAGGGAGAATGTGTTCAGCTAGTGGTTTTCTGGCAATTTCTGTTGTTCCTCGCTTTGCAGACTCCATCACCCAATCTCTGCCTTCATATTCACATGGCATGCTCCCTATGTATGTCTGTTTCCAATCTCCCTTTTTTTTTTTTTTTTTTTTTTGAGTTGGAGTCTCACTCTGTCGCCCAGACTGGAGTGCAGTGGCCGCTCCCGGCCACCGCAGCCTCGACCTGCTGGGCTCCGGCGATCCTTCCGCCTCAGCCTTCCGAGTAGCCGGAATTACAGGCATGCGCTACCATGCCCGGCTGATTTTTTTGATTTATTGTAGAGATGAGGTCTCGCTGCCCAGGTGGGTCTCGAACCCGTGGGCTCAGGCAATCCATTCACCTCAGCCTCCCAAAGGCGCGGGATTACAGGCTGAGCCACCGAGCCCAGCTCCAATCTCCCTTTTTACACAGACACCAGTCACATTGGATTAAAGGCCCACCCAAATCCAGTATGACCTCATCTTAACTAATTACATCTGCAATGAGCCTATTTCCAGATAAGGTCACATTCTGAGATACTGGGGATTAGGACTTTAATACATGAATTTTTGGAAGACACGATTCAACCCCTAACAGGCAGAGGGGCAGAGAAAGAGACTTGAGAGTAAGACATGATCTTGGACAGAGAGACCCTGCTAAAGAATTTGAATTTTGTCCTGAAGGATATGAGAATCACCGGAAGTCTTTACTATCAAGAGTCATGAGGGAAATAAAATAGCTAACATTTGTATGTGCTAGACACTATTCTGGCTTAACTATATGCACATTGGCTTCTTTAATCCTCACAGGAAAAGTCCTGATATTGTCTCCATCTTACAGACGAGAAAACTGGGGCCGAGGGAGGCTAAGTACTTTGTCCGAAATCACGAATCAAGTAAGTGATGGCACCAGAATTTGAATCGAGGCAGAACCTAGCTTCAAAGCCTTCTTGTTGCCTGTGGGCCATGAACACCTCAAAGTTTGAACTCTTCCCCTTCCAGGGGAGTTTTCCTCTCTAGATCTCCAGACCTAACTCCTCTCTCAAGCTACATTTTCTTGTCTCCAGTGGCATGTTGATGGATATTCTTTAGTAAGAAAAATCGATTTCACAAACCTGAAACTGAACTCATTCTTTCCCCTGAAATGTGGACTTCTCACTTTCTGCTTAAAAACAGTACTATTCTTGACTAATTCTTTCCTGCCCTGTCATTGCACAGAGTGTCATTTTGGAGGTCAAAGATACCAGGTGTCTTGGCTTCTTTTTCTGGGCCAGCAGGGATGGCTGTGACCACCTGAGGCATTGACTCTTTCCAAGGGGACGCTGTGAAAGTGTTAGAAATCAGTAGACCAGGGCTGGCAGGGATGTTGTTGTGGGAGGACTGGAAGTCTGAGCTATCATTAAAAAATATGGTCATTTAGTTCCCTCCCACCCCAAAATATTTCTACGTTCTGCTGGGTGTCCACAAGAAGACAAATATGCCCTCAGGTGGTAATTGAGACCCTCTATGTGTACAGAATAATTCTGAGAGTGCTGTGGGAGGATCTTAAACAAGTTGGTGTTCCACTGCCTCCCTCCTTTCCACAAGTGGATCTAGTCTAAAGCCTGGGTCCCATAATTAAGGCTACTAGGCCAGAAAGACTCATTGAATAACACGTGGAAAAAGTATTGGATTAGAAGCTAAAACCCAAGTTCAAATCCTGATTCAGTTTCTGAATGTGCAGCAAGTCACTTTCTGAACAAACAGACCCTGTTTATTTCTTTATCTGCAGAATGAGTTAGATTCTATGATTTCTAAAGCTTCTTGAAGCCACAAGTTCTATGATTTTTATGTCCTTATTGGAACTGAGACCAAGGATATTCAGTACCAGCTACACCTGAAATTGGCAAATCAGTCTTAAAACAAGTATATTTGTGAGAATGGAGGAGTAAGTTGATTCTTTTTATGCTTCAAAAGTTTTTTCCCCCCTCCTTTGGTTCTAAAGTTGGTTTTCTTCCTTGCTGCCTGTCACTGGATGTTTACTCAGAGAACTATAACCAACAAAAATTGCTAAATGCAAGCAGTTTTGACTAGATCGAAACTTCTTAGCAATTAAATAAAGCCATTTCTCCAAGGATATATTTGCCCTTTTTCAACCACTGAGGCACTAAAGACAAACCTCCCATGGCAATGGGCCCTGTTTGCCTACTCATGCAGGTAACAAGCTGTCTCTCTCCCTGGCAATGGAGATTTTCCTGTTGTGGCATGAAAGGAAGGCATTGTTGGTTTTATTATTATTTTTGAAAGAAAATGCTTTGAATCATTTGTTTGATGTCTCCTCCTTTAGAATTGGGTGGAGTGATGACTAATTAAGAGAGGGACTTATTAGGTAAGTGAGGCCTCTTGTTAGTTTTGGGACAATATTTTTTTCCTTTAATACCAATTACCTCGCCTGACCAATTCTAGGCAACCAAGGGACAGTCATTCCATGTTCCACAGCTTACATGTTGGTTCTTGAGATGTAAACATAAAGTCAGAGAATAACAGCCCCATGTCTCATAAAGGTAAACAATAAAGAGGAAAAATAATATACTCAAGAACACCTTAGAGTTCTTAGTAAAGGAGATAAGATTCAAACCTCAGAGGCCCAAACTTGATCCCAGTGCTTGCGCTTCTTCATACGTAAATACCTGCACTTGATATCTTATAGAAGATATTATGCACTTTCCTAAACTCTGGTTTTCAACTTGTTTTCTTCCTGGTATTTCATACTTCCTTATTCCATGATGCAAACGAGTGTCTCAGATGCTGATGAGACTGGTGCCATGATAAACTGAGTCAGGATGTTTCAGGATACAAGTACCGCCAAAGACCAGAACTCATACTGCATTTTTAAAACCCTTAATTCAGTTTCTCCTGTTTTCCGTTTCTCCTAGACAGTAGACCATTTCACGTCTCTAACACTTCAGAAAGTACTAAGTTTTGAAGGAGACTAAGCTTAATTGTGAACCCACATATCACATAGCTGAAGCATGTACAACGTAGGAAGAGGATCATGGGAAAATAGGGTTTCTGAATCTTGAGCTTAGAAGGAAATTTGAGAACCCATAGCATCCATCCCCCTATCCTTAGGCAGGAGTGCATGTAAATTTAGTAAGTCATGCTAATTTTAGAGATTGCAGGGCCTGGTGCTTCTATAATTCCTTCAGAAGGGCATTTCAAGCAGCCTTCATAGTCGTTCTTTTTGTTCCTTCTTTCATTCTAAGTCCCCTTTTCTCCTATTTGAGCTGCATATTCTCTAAAAACTATCAACTATTTGAAAAGCAAGATCTGATCATCTCTATGTCATTCTTGACTTGTGTTCTAAATTGAATAGCACAAATTTCTTACTCTTTTTCTTTCAATCTTTAAAAATATTTTTAGACATCTGATAGATTATCAGTTTGTTGCTGATTCCTAGAACTTTCTTATTTCACAACATTTTTCCAATGTGAAGATTTTTCTCACGTCAGCTCCTGCATAACTCAGGACAGATACATACCTTTGTAGAAAAGCCCTGTATGACCCTCTGCCTACTCAGGGAACTATTAAAGGATGGAGTGGTCCTGACTACCTTCTTGGCCCTTAGGCAGTCAATGGGTTTTAAATACCATAAAAGCAATTGTTGATTTTCATGTCATCTAGAAAAAATGTTGTTGACCAAGAGTATGATCAGTATAATCTGTTTAAAAAGTTGGAGAAATGTGTTACTTGTGCTAGAATGCTTTCCAACCAAATTTATTCCAGTGAATTCAGTCTTAGCAGGAAGAGGTCAATTAGCTAGAAATTTTACTGATGTAGATTGTTAGAGCAATGTAAACCAAGAGATGTTTTTGTTAACAACTCATTTAAAAAACAAGGAAAGCAGTGAACAAAGAGAAGGGCCATAACCCCTTAGGCAATAGGGATTGCTGAGGACTTAGGGAGGAGGTAGAAAGGATCTGCCTGACTATGGACTTTTATTCTCCCTGGGAACACTCAATTTGAAAATGTGTAGCAATGATCTCTAGGTTACTTATGGCACCATGAGTACTTGAAATGTGGATACTAGTATGGATCAGGGGAAAGTTAATATTGGGGTTTCAACTCCAAAATACCTCACTATGGCCTTGATTGACATCTACAATAGCTCCCTGGTTGTTCCCTGTTACAAATAAGCCAAGGCACAGAAGTTGCATAAGACAGTGGCAGGGATTGCAAAGAAGTTTTGGTCCAGACAAGTCATCTTGGCATCCAAACATGGCAAGTGATGAAGGATGTGGATCATCTTCAAAGTAGCCCAGATCTCCGTCCCTTATAATTTTTGTCCTAGACATGTGATATTGGCTGAAAATGCACAATGCTTATTTCACTATGTTGTAAATACTTGTTTATTGCTTGTCTCCCTTGTTGGACAAAGGATCACTAAGGAAAAGGACCCAGCAAGCTCAGGATTTAGAACTGGGCCAATATATGAGTTCAGTGACTCTTTAGGGAGCATCCTGGGATACAAAGAAAGGACATTTATTCAAGGTTTGTGCCTGAACTTTCTCAATTCATTATGAAACTTGGCTTTTGATATCATTCTTGAGACACATCAGACACTTGAAATGGACATGAAGTGGGGGTACCACCTCACACTGTACCAGAGTTTCCTGCTAAGTTATTTTCAGACTCATCTCTGATTGATTGATCTGCCCTGGGGACTCCAATTTCATAGGAATCAAGTTATGAAAATGAAAAGACCCCTATGACAGCTTGGTTAGCTGACTTTCTGATTCTTGAATGGCCTTTAACTCGTCCTTGTTTGGGGAACGCTAAACAAATGAAAATTTTTTCAGGGGAGCAAAGATTGAATTCAAGTAGATGATGAGGCTTCTGTAGGAAAACTTCCAGGAATCATGCCATCCTATATGATATCATTGATGGCAGGGAGAAGGATGGTGGAAAAGGAACTAGCTTTATAAAGAGTTTGTTTTGTTCTAGGCACAGGACTAGCTTTTTACATGTCCAGATGAAATTATTCCATGCCAAAACATAACGAGATTAACAATTTTCCCTTTACTGGTAAGACTGAGGAATGGTTGCGTACTTTGTTCAAGATCATACAGCTAGTAAGCGGCAGAGGTGGGATGTCAAATCAGGACTATCCAACTGTAAAACTCAGGTCCTCATTTGCTAACACAGAGTCCTAAAGCATCACAGCTGCCTCCCGATGACCCTGAAAATCTCTGGACCTGCTCCTGGCGTACCAGATTTCTCCCTGTTTTCTGTTGTTACTCAGATACTGAACAAGACCGGGAAATATTGGGTTAGTTCCAGGGAAAGTCTATTAGAGTCATGGAGCTAATGGTAGAAAGAAAAAGTAACACCTCTACAAGGAAGGTATGAACAGTAGCATAAGCCATGATTTGGGGCTTCATGACATTATTTGGGGGAAGATGTCACATTTACAAATGCTAATAAAGTCTATGGTTAAATTTCACCAGCATAAATTATTCACAGAGAGCTGCTGAGGATTTCTTCTCCCCACAGAGTGAACAGCTGGCTTTCCGCAGTGCCCGGCCAGGGTGATTTGGTTTTTTGAAGATCAGCGCCCTCTGGAGGTTGAAGTAAGAGAAGCAAAATCGTGAGGGAAAAAAAGGACAAAGTATTTTCTGCCCCTGCTCCTTCTTACCTAATACATCCTTGCCTCAAAGTACATTAAGGACAAAGACTGGGGGTACTCTGGGGGAAATACTTTTTCTAGTGTGAGCTTGTAAGTGAGATGTCATGGAACCACTGGGCTAGTGATGAAGAAACCAGTTGATTCTTCAAGTTCATCACAAGGTGCCAATTCATTTATCTTGTAATCTTGTAATCTTCCTGTTTAACTGTCTCATACTAATGGGGCCTTAGCAAAAACCCTTCACTGAAGGGAGAATTTTCCAATGAAAAGGCAGTACCAACACTCCTGGAGGACTCCGAAGCACTGTATGTATTTAAGATGCAAGACACAAGAAGGCCTAGAGAGTAGACACAGGACAGCTCTGTGGCTCTGTTCCTCCATGGCAACCCCAAGTCAGTGGCAGTAGGGGCTGGGGAGAAACTGGCCTAACATTTGTTGAGCACCTACTCTGTGCTGGGTATTACTTTTTAACTCACTGATTTCTTTAAGAAAAGGGGTTCTATTCTCAGTTTCTTTTGAGCCCTTTCTTGAGAAATGACCCACTTGACACTTAAATGGGATGTTTCATAGTAGAGGGAGCTGCTTTAGTTAAGAGTCAGCAGCAGGATACAAAGCGGTAACACAATCCCAACCGCGTGAGTTGTTTTATCTTGGGCCTGTAGTTAGGGCTGAGGGATAGGAGTAGGATTCCCAGGCCCTACGCCTC
The DNA here is from genome assembly GCA_027257055.1 of Cephalopachus bancanus. Taxonomy (NCBI): domain Eukaryota; kingdom Metazoa; phylum Chordata; class Mammalia; order Primates; family Tarsiidae; genus Cephalopachus; species Cephalopachus bancanus. Next base: position 6,132,062 of record JAPVLO010000012.1, read on the forward strand.
TTTCTTTCTCTAATCAGAAGAAGTAATTTAGGAAATTTAGATGAACCATCAAATCGGGGAGGACTTTGCTACCAGTCCTGAAATGAACATCTGTTTGGAGAGCTGGGCTTTGATTTTGTTTCTAAGTCTCAGGCACCATCTAGTAGCCACAATTTTCATGACTGGATCTTTGCCTTCTTCCTGTGGCTGATGCTTTGGCATGGTAACTGAAGCAGACAGTATCACCTCAACCCATACCATTTCTGAGCTTGTTGATTCAACTTGCTACTGCCCATACTTGTGTCCATTTGCCTGCTGGCTTTCTCAGGAGAGACGAACCTACTCTGGCCATGTGCATAGCAAGCCAGAGGTAACAGAGTGTTGATGTATATCTCTCTAGCAGTATTCAATCAATGACTGCCTTTAACCTCTCTCAGATGCTAAACATGAATCCAATATATAATCCACAGAATGTAAAAACAATGTGAAATTTAGTACATCTTTAAGTTGACAGTCAGGGGCAATATTTAGCAGGTTTGTACCTTCAGATAACCACAAGTTTCTTTAAGGCAAAGACTGAATTCTCCAGAATCCAATGCCAGTGGCTGGAAATGATTCTCTAAGAATTGTTGCTCTGGTGTTGGGTAAGACTCGAGAGACTAGTCTCTTCCATTCAATTCTTACACCTCAGAATAAGTTTTATATTAGTCATCTCTTGCTGTATATCAAATTATCCCTAACTTAGTGGCTTAAAACAATAACCATTTATCATCTCACAATTTCTAGTGATCTGTAATGCAGGAGTGACTTCTATGGGTCTCTCATTAGTTTGTAGTCCGATGCCAGTCAGGGCTCCAGAAGCTGGAAGGCTTGGTTGAGGTTGAAGATCCACTTCCAAGATTGCTTCCTTCCATGCCCTGCTGTAGGTGAGATGTCCCAGTGAGCTTCCCTGCAGAACTGTGGGAATGTCCTTATGGCATAGGGGCTTGTTTCCCCCAGAGTGAACAACCCAAGAGGCCAAGGTAGATGTTGCAATGCATTTTATGACCTAGCTTCAGAAGTTGCATGCTGTCATTTCTGCTGTATTCTAATGGTTACACAAGTCAGTACTGATTCAGCATCAGAACTACACAGGCCATGCAGGAAGGGAGGATCACTAGGGCTATCTTGCAGGTTGGTTACCATAAGTTTCTGGGGAAAAGCCCATTCCATAAAATGTTGTATGAGAAACATGAAACAACAACAGATTCAAAAGACCTGACAAATTCCTGTTGACTGGACAACAAAAGCATTTAAAATGGTTATATTTATCCTGTAATTTCTCATAGTGCTGTTTATCCCAATGGGAAATGATCTGTATCTTGAGGTGGAAACTCTTTAGAAACATGTCTATTGAGTTTCATTTGAACAAAACAGAGTTTTGCTTCTAATGAGGGAGAATCAGCTCTCAGATGGTTGGCTTTCTTCTAAAGCCCAAAAATTCATACCATTAATTCTCAGAGTTGAAAGTCAGAATCTTGAGCCCAAGTCAGGCCAGGGCATGGTCTGAGTATTGCTACCTGCAGGCGTTTTCTGGGTCAGGATGTGACTACATAGTGGAGCCTTTTGTTGTGCTCTGGGCAGAGGGATTCCACTGGCCTGATTGCTTCAGGGCTCATTTCCTGAACAGGAAGATTCTACCACCTGGTAGATGGGTCTTTCCAAAACAAACAGGTTGCTCCACACACCTCCAAGCCCAGAGCTCCGTGCTGGGCCCAAAACACAGGGGAGCAGAAATGATCCATGGACTCCTTATCAATGCCATCGAATACCACTGATCCTAAGAAGTTTTACATTCATGAAGTTCCTGCTAACAAAGGTAAAGTTCCCACCACAGAAATAAAAACAAAAACAAAAAACAAAACAAAAAAATGAGAAGGCAGTATTGAAAGAAACCAGAGAAAACGAAACGCCAGCAATTAGTGTCCTGAGCCTTCTTACTCACTCAAGGACAGAGTCTTGAAAACTCTATTCTTACCTTGTGGGAAGCAGTCCAACTAAAGACATACAACAACAATACTATGGTACATTTACCTCATGATGTGCAATGTTAAAATACATTATCCTTTAGCTTTTTCAAGATAACTTTCTGTGGTCAATAGTATTTGTCTCGGCCACTCTAACTAAAATGGCAAACCCTCCTTTTTACTTATCCCACTTATTTTTTTCATAGAACTTATTATCTGGCATTGTCTTCGATGTCTACATATTTGTTTTTTGTTTTTTTTATTGCCTGTGTGCCTATCTAGAAGGTAGGATCCGTGAGAACAGGGATATTGTCTAGTTTGCTCTTTGTCACATCCCCTGAGCCTAATAAATACTCCAAAAATAATTGTGGAAAATAACATATATCAAGTCAGCAGTTAGAAGCTAAATAACTCTCCCAGCCCTTTGGAGTTCAAATTTGAGGGACTTTTCATCATGTTGGGCTGCCTCTCTCTTTTCTGTATCAAAAGCCAGAAGCCCTGATTTCAAAAAACGAAGTCCAGCAAGTTACAAAGTAGGATAATGGAAGAACTCACACTAGAACTCAGGTTTTTGGATATTTATTATATACAGTTAACTCAGCCTTGTTTTTGCTGTCACTCCAAGCTAAGGATTTTGCCCCCGAATGTAAAGTTAGAAACTGCTCTTTTATCCTCTTGCTTTTTCCACAGTGGCTGTTTGGTTTCTGGGTTTATGGGTCTGTAAAAGCATAGTATGTTATCTCAGCATTGTGCAACATGCCTTGCCCATGTCCATTCCACCTCTGTTATCAACATGAAATAGCTTGAAAACAGTTACACATGGCTACCACGACTGCCCAGATACACATATCTCAGTTTCTACATGGGCAGAGCTTACTTTTAAAGCTCAAAGCAAAAACATCCAGTTCAGTACAAGGGTTAAGTCCCATGAACATTCAGGACAGATTTCATTTGCCCTGTTTATGCATTTTCAGGGTTAGTTGGCAATTCCTCATCCATCTTCTACTTTAGTAGATAAAGCTAAACCCCCACCACCTGGTTTTCTTCTTTGTCTCTCTGGCTTTGTCTGTCCTGAGAGCTGAAAGTAGCTGCCAGGGTTGAGCACACACAGTAAACACCCAGGAGTTTTGGTTGCCAAGTTGGGGAAGCTACAGCAATTACTCTCTGATGGCCATTTACTTGTAGAGCCAAGAATAACCAGAACATAACAGCTGGGAGTCGACCCTCACAAGCAGACAGATTGGCCCAGTTTACATCCCTACAACAGCTTGCAAGATGGAGTTGGGTTCTACTGAGAAGAAATACATGTTTATACCCAAAAGACTCAGTTCAATGTGTTCCTCTGGAAAACAGCACTGGAGGCCATGTGTCCTTGGTATTCATTTGGTGGATTTGTTATACTGGACCCCACTTGCCCATCACTGCTGTGTGAACTCCCTTCTTAAGTCCTCCCTGTGTTTTGTACCGCAGGGTAGACAAAACCAGCACTGCTTGATAAACTACTTAAGAACTGCAGGAATTAGGCTGAGAATAAATGGGGGATTTTTTTGGCTGTTGAATATGTAGACTCAAGTGACTGTACAGTGTAAATTCTCCTCCAAATTTGTCATATTCCCATGTTACTTATTTTCCTTGTAAAGACAGCATAAAGGGAAAAGAATCAATGGAAAGATCATGGGCCTTGAAATGTGGGTTCAAATCCCAGATCTACCATTTACTGACTGTTAGACCTTGACTGTAATGGCTAAGATCTGAAAATCTCCCTTTTTGTTTTTATCTGTAAATTAGGTACAAGAGCAACCATCTTGCAGTGTTGTTAACTTTGACTAATGTGAATACTGCCACAGACAGTGCCCAGCAGACACTGGCATAAGTTCTTCACATATGGCAGTGAATGTGATTATCATTAATATCATTTGCCAACTGTCTACTGTGTAGGTCAGTATTAGAATAGTCACAGTCTCAGTGAAAGGCAGTGGAGAGGAAACTGGGGAAAATCCTTGTCACTGCTGACTTTTGTGACTTTGAACAAGCCGTTGTCTGGGACTTAGTTTTTGTATCTTAAAAAATAGGGATAATCCCAGCACTTTGGGAAGTGGAGGCCAGAGGATTGCCCGAACTCAGGGGTTCAAGACCAGCCTGAGCAATATGGGAAGACCTCATCTCTACAATAAATCAAAACACTAGCTGGGCGTGGTGGCACGTGCCTGTGGTTCTAGCTGCCTGGAAGGCTGAGGCGGTAGGATTGCCTGAACCCAGCTGATCAAGGCTGTGGTGACCGTGAGCAGCTTGCCACTGCACTCCAGCCTGGGTGAGAGAGTGAGACTCCGACTCAAAAATAAAAAAATAATAATAAAATTAAATAATAGGGAAAATGTTATTCACCTCACTTAAAGGCCAAGGAATTTGTGTTTTGGAAAACATGCTGTACCAGACACTGTCCTCAGTTTTCCTTGAAATGGAACCTCACTTCTTTTTTCTACCACACCTGGCTAATTTTTTTTATTATTATTGTAGAGATGAAGTCTCACCAAATTGCCACGGGCATGTGCCACTGGGTCTGGCTAATTTTTTGATTTGTTGTATAGATGAGGTCTCCCCATATTGCTCAGGCTGATCTTGGACTCCTAAGTTCAGGCAATCCTTTCACCTCGGCCTCCCAGAGTGCTGGGATTACAGGCTTGAGCCACTGCACCTGGTCTCACTTACTTTTCACAACCCTGGATTGCTGCTCAGATTTTACAAATAAGGAAGCAACCCAGAGAGGTTAAGAAATTTGGCCAAAATTATGACACTAGTGAATGACAGGGTTGGAATTTGAACTTGGATGTTCTAACATTGCTTTATACAACATTTGTTAAATGAATATTATATTAAAAATTAATAAATGCTACCTTTATTATTGTTATTTTTGTTAAGTGCTGACTATGTTTATAAATACAGGACTAGATGATGGGAATACAAAGAAAATAGGAAATAATTTCTGACACTGAGAAACAGAATCCATTTGTGATTTTGTGTTCTTTCATACATCAAAATTAACTTCCTAAAATAAGAGTAATGTTAAGGTTAAAATTAAAAAGACATACAAAATTTAATTTGTGTTTTATTGGGAGAAGGAGGAAGGAAAACAGAGGTAGACCTCAAAGTCTTGGGCAGATCAATAAAATAATGACTATAAAAGGGGCTTAGAAAATAATAGCCATACTTCAGATAGATGGCATTGTTATTATCATCTTGCCTATGCTTTTAAAAATGTTTATTAGATACCACTGCTGCATCTATGGTGCTGCAATTCTTTCAGAGAGATCACTCATACTAGAAAGCAGTAGGTAAAAAGGGTTCAACAGAAAGTTGAAGAAGAGTCATAGGAGCTCAGACAAGGGAGCTTCAATCATGTTGCCTGAAACTCACATATTCTTTCTTTAATTTTCTATATTTTCCTTTTATTTATTTATTTATTTTAAAGATGTGAGGTATAATTCAGAGTTAGGTATACCAACATTGATTATGCAGGTATCCTTGTTGATGAGGTGTGCCCCTTCCTCCCCTAGCAGTTTCCCTCAACTGCCAATCCCACCTTCCCACCCCTGGCAGTTTCCCACTACTGCCAATCCCTTTTTTATAGTATCATGATAACTGTTCAAGGTCCGCTTATGAGAACAATGTACTATGTTCTTTGTTTCTGTGATAGACCACTGAGTATGATTGACTCTAAATCCATCCAAGTTGCTGCAAAATCCATAGGTTTGTCCTTCTTTATGGCTGCATAATATTCCATTGTGTACATGTACCACATTTTAAAAATCCAGTCCAGTTTTGATGGGCAGCATGTTTAGTTCCATGTTTTTGCTATTGTGAATAGTGCTGCAACAAACATGCGTATGAAAGTATCTTTTTTGTAGAATGATTTGAGTTCCTTTGGGTGTATTCCCAATAGGGGAATTGCTGGGTCATATGGAAGGTCAATTTCTAGTTCTTTCAGAAATGGCCACACTGTCTTCCAAAGAGATTGCACTAGTTTGCATTCCCACTGGGAGTATAGAAGTGTTCCTTTTTCTCTGCATCCTCGCCAACATCTGTTGTTGTTTGTTTTCTTAATGATGGCCATTCTTACTGGTGTTAGGTGGTATCTCAATGTGGTTTTGATTTGCATTTCTCTGATAATGAGTGAGGCTGAACACTTTTTCATGTGTCTGTTGGCTGCCCATATATCTTCTTTTGAGAAGTGTCTATTCATGTCTTTTGCCCACTTTTTAATGGGGCTGTTGGTTTTTTTCCTTTCGGTGTGTTTGAGTTCCTTGTAGATCCTAGATGTTAGACCTTTGTCAGATATACAGTTGGCAAATATATTTTCTCATTCTGTGGGTTGTCTCCTTGCTCTCTTGATGGTTTCTTTTGCTTTGCAGAAGCTCGTTAGTTTGATGAGGTCTCACTTGTCTATCTTATTTCTTAATGTATGGGTATTTAGGGTTCTGAATAGGGATTGGTTACTAGTTTCAATTTCCATAAGGGTGTCTCCTGTGTTTTCTGAGATTCTTATAGTTTGAGGTTTTACATTTAGCTCTTTGATCCATTTAGAGTTAATTTTTGTGTATGGTGATAGGTAGGGGTCCTGTTTCAATCTCCTGCATGTGATCAACCAATTTTCCTAGCACCAATTACTGAATAGGTTCTCCTCTCCCCAGTGGTTGTTGTTGGAGGCTTTGTCAAAGATGAGTTGATTGAGAAATTGAGACTTTGCTTCTGGAATCTCCATCCTGTTCCATTGGTCTATGTGTCTGTTCTTGTACCAATACCAGGCTATTTTGATTACTGTAGCCTTATAGTAAAGTTTGAAGTCTGGAAGTGTGATACCTCCTGCTTTGTTTCTTTTGCTAAGGATTGTTTTTGCTATTTGTGGTCGTTCATGTTTTCATATGATGAAACTCACAGATTCTTAGATTACAACAAAGGATCTTGAAGGAGATTCATCCTCACAGTATTTAAAGTGTAGACCCAGTCATTCAGTAAAAACACCAGGGTCCTTAAATCACCTGGTCTATCTCGGATGGGTGGGGCAAGGTGGGGCGGGATACCAAGAGCACATGTTAGTCTTATCTTTACAGACAAGGAGTCCACTGATGTGTTCAGAGTCAGAAGAAATGGTGAGGAGGTGGACAGATATTTCCAAATTTGGTCAGTGGAAGTCTAGATAGACTGAGTTTGCTATTCTGCTCCTCCCTTTATGCGTGATGTGACTTTAGGCAAATGAGACTGAACCTGTCTGAGCTTCATTTTTCTTATCTGCAAAAGGAGGGGGAGGAGCAACCCATCAATGACATCACTGGGTTGGTATGGGGATAAAAAGAAATAGCAGAGATAAGGATAGACTCAGTATTGAGGTCCTTTTACTCCTCCCTATCAGTTGTGGTAATGAGTTTAACCCCTTCTGCAGGCCAAAGTCAGTAAAGAGCTCACATTTTGCAGGCCAGAAGGTAGGAAAGGTTTTTCATTTCGCCTAATTGGGATGAAAGTGTAAACTGATTCAAAGGTAGGGCTGATGGGCTTCATTTTCTTTATATTTTCAGTTACTGTCACAGTGCCAAGAAATAAGAAGGCACCCCCAAAATATTCATGAAACTGAATCGATTGCCAGGTTGTTAATAAAATGTCAGACAGTTCCTCTACCTACTCCATCCTATTTTCACATTAGAAGAAATATCAAACCAACATCATCTGAGAGAGTTCTCCTTCTGGTCTGGTCAAGTCGCTCCTATTGAGCCAACTCTCATAAAGTTAATAATGATAAATCATGACAAAATAATTAGAGTGAAGAAAACCGCATAGATACTGGAGGAGAGTTGGTTCATATATGAAGTGAATTTCTTGCTTTTTAAAATTAAAAACATTTCTTGCTTTTTAAAATTAAAAACATTTCGGTTTTGACTTTCAGCATGAGGATAGGCCATAGTCTGTCCCTTGTGGGACAAATAAAACCAATGGAAAATTGTGTCCTACTGGCTTAAAAAACCAAAAGACAGAATTCGGGGCAACAAAAGCTGCTCGAAAGTGAGGAGAAAAATCCTGAAAAGAACAATCAGAGAGAGAAAGCCCTAAAGTTGGCTTATAAAGTCTACTCAAATCTTTGATCTCTGAACCGTACATGCACAGGGAACTGCTTCAGAAAAACAATCAATACCCTTTAGAGGAAGATAGCAAAATTCAGAGTTCCTGCAACATATCCTTTACAATGTCTGGGCTATAATCCCAAATTAATTGTTGCATGAACAAACAGGAAGATGTGATCTATACATAAAAAGTCCCAAATTATAACATTGCAAGTTTAATGTATGTAGATATAATACCTATTAGAACTATTGCATGGTTCAAGTTTTTGTATTTTACATGAAGTTGTACAATATTAAGTCTAAACTGGTTGTGAAAAGTTCAGAATGTATATGGTCATTTCTAGAGCAAACATTAAAATAATATGCAAATAGGTATGGTTAAAAAGTCAATTAAGAAATTAAAATGCAATGTCAACTTCATTTGATTAGTGCCTTTTAGATATGCTTCCTCTGCAGATTTCCAGGCCTACTCAATAGCAGCCTCAGCTTAACCACAGAGTAAAAGGATAGCAAAATCCAGATGTGAGCATCTAAATAGGTCCCTAGAGACATGACCTCTCCAGCCTTAATGAGAACAAGAAGGAAAGAAATAGAATTCAGGAGGGACATCCCAGATTTAGGAACATAAGCAAGACTAGGAACACGTAAACATGAAAGGGCAGAGTCACTGAAGTCAAAGGCTGGGAAGTGTGTCAGAAACTCCCGCTGCTGTGTTTGAAGGTTGCTTCCTGCAGCTGGTTGCCTTAGGACTTGAAGAAGGTGGGTGAGGCTGAGGGAGGTGAGTGTCAGCCACAACCAACCGCTACCAGATCTTTGGACTAATTTGAGTAAACAAGTGGCTAAGTATGTTGCTGACTGCACTTCCAAGAAATTGCAGAAAGAAGGAAAAGAGCAAAACAACATTATTGTCCCTCCTTGAACCTGGTGTTTTTGCACCTGTATTGGTGTGCTGCAAAGCAGGGGAAGTTGGGTAACTGGCTTGCCATTCATCCCCCAGGTAATTCACATACTCTCTTAGGATGCAATTACCAAGTCAGTGTTGGCTATTTCAAAATCAATAGCTGTAGGGGCATGAAGGGGCCTGAGAAGTCCATACTAAGTTAGCCCCAAACAAAGAACTGCAAAGATTGAAGAAGTTTTAGAATACAAATTAAACTGGAATCTCCAAACCATGTGTAAGCATACTGAAAACACTTTCCCATGGTTTTCTGGAATCTGCATGTCTGATATAGTCTTATATGCAACCGAGTCTTCCTTTCTTCTCCTTCTCCTTCTCCTTCTCCTTCTCCTTCTTCTTCTTCTTCCTCCTCCTCCTCTTCTTCTAGAAAGCAGGATTTATTGAGAGGACAGAAAAGATCCTACAGGGGGAGGGGATCCGAGGGGGTTGACCCCAGTTCTTATTTAGCACCTGCAAAGAACATATTCCCTTCCAAAAAATGTTTTTGATTTGAGAAATAAGTCCTTATTCACAGCTGGGTCAGGGAAGAGAGCTGACATACATAATCAAATATCAGTGTGGATTCAGAAATTTTAAGGGGAACAAGAGGTAAAATATTGGTTGACTATAAGGGCAATTGTGTCTTTGGGTTCTATAGATGACTAGACAAGGGTCTGAAAGCCCCTGTGGTGGGGAGGAACTGTCAGACTATGCAAGTGGACTGGGGTCAGGAAAGTGAGGCACAAAATTAAGGGAGCACCACAAAACCACAGTAATCAAGATTAGCATTTTATTGCAATACTTGGAAAAAATCAAAATTCGTGTAAAAAAAATCCGTGTAAAAAAAAAAATCTGTGATAAGCAAATATCAAAATTTTATACAAAAAGAAGCTGTTGCTGTTTGTTTTATGAGCTCGGATTACCGTGCGGCAGGGGAGGCCATTTGCAACCAGTTCTTGGTTCGCTGCTCTGCATTGCTATTGTATCCCTTGGGGGGGCATGTGAGGGTGGATAATGGTGACAAAGTGGACAAACAAATTGGGCATCACAGGGCTTTGTGCATATACATGGTTTTTGGTTTTTGTTTTAATGGTAGAGTTTTCACTGATTTTCCGATTGATTCAAAATATGGGTGGATATCTTCAGAGGCACATGTTTTTCCTGTGTCTCAGGCTCCATCCAGCAAGGCTTCACCTGGCACTGGGCTGAGCAGGATATGCTGTGATGAGGGAAGACTAGGGAACAGCCAAGACCACGTTTACTGAGAGCTTGGTTTCACAGAGGGGATTTTGAAAATTAGAAATGAGGTGATCCACAGCTGAGGGCATGGGGAATAGCTGACTGCAAATTCCTAAGGAGAAGGGCTAGGAACAAAGAAAACCTGGGGACTCAGTGTGGTAACAGAGCCCAAATAGTGGAGAGAGCTTTGGCTGAAGGGTCAGCTATGAGTTCTTTGCCTAACTGCCCACGTGACCTGGTCACAACATACTTTTCCTGTGCCTCAGTTTCTACACCAGTAAAATCAAACGGTTCTCAGAACTTGTTTTAGCTTGGAGCCCTTTCCAAATAAACCTTGTGTGGAAGCCATAGATAGAAGCAGGACTGATCTGATTGAACTTGGGATACGTTTTGATCTGAATGTTTGTGCTTCTCCAAAATTCATGTGTTGAATCCTAACCCCCAAAGTGATGGTATTAGGAGGTAGGGCCTTTGGGAGGTGATGAAGTCATGAGGAGGCCTTATAGAAGAAGCATGAAGGTGCTGTGAGCTGGAAAGCAGCCCTTACTGGACACAAAATCTGCCTTGATCTTGGACTTCTCAGCCTCCAGAATTATTAGAAATGCATTTCTGTTTATAAGCTACATTCAGTTTACAATAGTTTGTTGTAGCAGCTGAATGGACTAAAACATTGTGTGAAACCATGACCCTCACCTGTTCAGCTTTTTCCAACCCTGAAGCAGGATCTCCTGTGGAAACTTCCTCCACCATCCCAGAGCTCCTCAGAGTTCAGTTTGAAAACACCATATTAAGGAATGATTGATGTCCATCCCAATTCTAACATTCTATTCTGGCCCAGAAGAAAGCCCTGCCTGTACTGCATGTTGACAATTTGACAATGAAATGTTTACCAATGTCAAAAAAACCAGAAGAGCCTCGAGGCTTTGGACTGTGCTTTTGGGTGTGCCCTGTTCTGTTTCCAGGCCCTTCCAGCCTGCGGGGCCCATGGCATTAGCAGAAGCATCAATAGCATTTAGTCAGCCTTGCTGTGGCCAGTGCAATTATACAGTGGAGTGAGGCACACTGCCAGTATTTTAACATGAAGCAGGCACCCCTGGGGAACATTGACAAATGACCAGGGGTTTCAGCACATGGCCGAGAGCCAGTGGCAGCCAGCTGGGCTCTGCTTTCTGATGAATGTGACAGTTCCAGACCTGTGAAATGTTCTAGGACTGGGAGGGAATGAATTCTAGCAGTTTTCAAAGCAACAGTGAGGTCCCCTTCATCACTAGAGTTGTTACTGTCCCGATTATAGTGGCTGATATTCAATTGTTATGCAATAACCCACTTTTAAAACACAGGAGGTGGAAAGGCAGAAGGAGCTGTGGAGAGAGAAAGACCTTCAGGGTCTGAGAGATCCAGGTTGGACCCCGAGTTCTACCTCTCATTAACTGTGTAATCTTGGTCCAGTGTTTTAACCTGTCTGAGCTAGCTTGCTTTCCTTTTTTTTTTTTTTTTTCCTTCCTTCCTTCCTTCCTTCCTTCCTTCCTTCCTTCCTTCCTTCCTTCCTTCCTTCCCTTCTTTCTTTCGAGTTGGAGTCTCACTCTGTTGCCCAGGCTGGAGTTCAGTGGCATGCTCATGACCACAGCAACCTCTACCTGCTGAGCTCAGGTGATCCTTCTGCTTCAGCCTTCCAAGTAGCTGGAACTACAGGCACATGCCACCTCACCTAGCTAATTTTTTTTATTTATTGTTGAAACAAGGTCTCGTCATATTGTCCAGGTTGGTCTCAAATCCCTGGGCTCAGATAATCCTTTCACCACAGTCTCTTAAAGTGCTGGAATTACAGGCTTGAGTCACTGCACCTGGTCCTTTTTAAAAAAAATTTATTTTAAAGATGTAACTTGGATGGATTATTCAGAATCTGTAATACTCAGTGATCTATTACAGAAACAAATAACTGAGTATCACATGTTCTCACTCATAAGTGGACCCTGAATAATTATTATAATACTATAAGAAAGGGATTGGCAGTAGATATTGGAAATTAAACTTAATTTAATTTAGAGCCTGTGTCTCAGGCTCCATCCAGCAAGGCTTCACCTGGCACTGGGCTGAGCAGGATATGCTGTGATGAGGGGAGACTAGGGAACAGCCAAGACCACGTTTACTGAGAAACTGCTAGGGGAGGGAGGTGGGGGCACACATCATCACTAAGGGTACCTGATCTCAAACCAGGTGAAGTGGGGACCAAAGTGAGGCCCACACTTTACCTGTACAATGACTATTTGTATACCTAACCCTGAGTTGTACCCTACATCTTTAAAATAAAAACTAAAAAAAAAAAAAAAAGATGTGAGCTTCATGTTTCCTAGCTATACAATGGAAATAAAGTATCTGATTTAGCTGCTGTGAGGATTATATATGGATTATGTGAATAAAAATGCGTATAGTAGATGTTTAAGGGAAATGCACATAGGAGGCCTTGTTGTGGAGTCAGAAAAGGCTGAACAGGAAAGGGAAAGAAAGTAAAAATGTTAAATGTTCTCTTCCTTTCTTTTTTCTGTAACCCATCAATTAAAAAGAAAAAAAGGGGTCGGGATGTCCGCTTAGTCTCAATGCAGAGACAAATTAATCCAGGGCCCAGCCGATGGGTTTTTTCTTCTCTCCCCTTGCACTGTGGTCCTCCGCTGCAGCCATGCTTTGTCAGATCCTCAATCAGACCAAGAAGCACCCGAGCTGGATTCCCCTCTTTGTATTTATTGGAGCTGGAGGTACTGAAGCCGCACTGTATCTCATACGTCTGACAATGTTCAATCCAGATATTAGTTGAGAGAGACAGAATAACCCAGAGCCCTGCAACAAACTGGGTCCCAATGATCAATACTAGTTTTACTCGGTGAATATGGATTTCAGCAAACTGAAGAAAGAAAGTCTAGAGTTCTAAATGAAGTGTTTCCCTATAAAGTTGGTTAGAATGAAGATCTTTCAGAAACCATCTGCACAATTTTCCACTTAACCAGGAAATTCTTCTCCTCTAAATGCATGAAATCACGTTGACGTGTTGTGTTGGGGATTACACGGATTAAGAAGTATCTGAAACTTGAATTTAAACAAACTTAAAAAGAGGTGAAGAAAAGTTTTCTGCTTAAATAAACTCTTGTGGATTTATGGTGATTATTTATTTTTATTTTTCTATTTTCCAAGTTTTCTACAGTAAGCAAGTGCATCAAAATGTTTTGGCTAGGGGGGAGGGGGATGAGATTAACAGTAGCAAATACCTGTCTGGGGATGGGAAAACACCTCTTATCAACAGGGTGCCTGAATAAAACGTAATTGTACACCTAACCCTTAACTGTACCCCACAAAACCATAATAAAAAAATACTGATTAATGAAAAAAAAATTCATCCAGTCTTACCTCAATTACTCCAAATCCTTGAATCAAATGCTGTACTGCATGTCACTAGCAACAGGAGGTACAGAGGGCTTTGACTCAAAGGCAAGTAGGTAGTCATTAGAGGAAACTTCCAGTAAATATAATTTGGATTTTTGATCATTGCCTTTGACAGAGGCTAATGATCAAAAACATTCAAAGTGTCAGGGAAATGCAAATCAAAACCATAATGAGATACTGCTTCAGGATGGCAAGAATAAAAAAGTCAGATAATAATATGAGTTGAAGATGTGGAGAGTCCAGAACCCATATACACTGCTGGTGAGAATGTAAAATAGTGTACTTGTTCGGTACAGACCTGATACCTCTTTTGTGAAGCGGCTGCTGAGGAGACTCCAGTGCTCTTCATGACTGACGAAAAGCCCAAGGAAGAAGTTAAGACTGAGAACAGCGGTCATATTAATTTGAAGGTGGCAGGGCAGGATGGTTCTGTGATGCAGTTTAAGATTAAGTTTACACCACTTAGTAAACTAATGAAAGCCTATTGTGAACAACAGGATTTGTCAATGAAACAGACACACCTGCACAGTTGGAACTGGAGAATGAAGATACAATTGATGTGTTCCAGCAGCAGACAGGAGGTGTCTACTAAAAAGGGAACCTGCTTTTTTACTCTGGAACTCTATTCTTACAGACCAAGATTACATTTTCAATTAGAAAACTGCAATTTGGTTCCATCACATATTGACTACTACAGTATAGTTTTCTTTATTCTTTCATTTTTCCCTTCCCCGTTCCTTTATTGTACATAAACTGATGTATGTGCACAAGCATATTACAATTTTTTAAAAAACTAAAAAAAAAAAATGTTTTGGCTAGTCTAATACCTGAACAAATTAAGGTTCAGAATAAGACTCATATTCCTAACAAAGGGCTAATTTCCCTATGTATATAGGGACTCTAGAATAAATTTTTAAAAGACAAATAATCCAATAGAAAAAATTGATAAAGAAAAAATAGACAATTCATATAATTAAAAATGTATATAACTCTTAAACATATAAAATAATGCTCACAGATTAAGATAAACAGAAACTTAAATTACAAAAACATACCATTGTTCACCAGATTTGCAAAAATACAAGTAACTGTACATTCAAGTGACACATTCTATTGGGACCATTCTATAAACAGTAATCGAATATGTTTACATGTATCACAGATAACTCTGTACTTATAAACTGATATGAAAACATCTCCAAGATATAACAAAGGCAAGGTGTGTAGAAGAGTGTGAAAGATAAGCTATCTTTTGTTTAAAAGGAATATCAAAAGAAAAACTCATGTTTGTATTTGCTTGACATGCAATGAAATTGTGAAAAGATGTACTAAGTGGTGAGAATTGTGCAGATGCCAGGGATGGAAAGATTGTTTTCATTGCATATAATCTTATACTTTGTTTACTTTTAATTTTTAAGTGTATTCTTTTTTTTTTTTTTTTGAGTTGGAATCTCACTCTGTTGCCAGGCTGAAGTACAATGGTATGCTCATGGTCACCCCAGCGTCAACCTGCTGAGCTCTGGCGATCCTTCTGTCTCAGCCTTCCAAGTAGCCGGAACTACAGGCGTGCGCTACCATGTCCAGCTAATTTTTATTTATTTATTGTAGAGACGAAGTCTCACCAAGTTGCCCGGGCTGGTCTCAAATCCACAGGCTCAGGTAATCCACTCACCTCGGCCTCCCAAAGTGCTGAGATTACAGGCTGAGCCACTGAGCCCAGTCAAATGTATTCTTTTTTTTTTGAGTTGGAGTCTCACTCTGTCGCCCAGACTGGAGTGCAGTGGCCGCTCCCGGCCACCGCAGCCTCGGCCTGCTGGGCTCCGGTGATCCTTCCGCCTCAGCCTCCCGAGTAGCCGGAATTACAGGCATGCACCACCACGCCCGGCTGATTTTTTGATTTATTGTAGAGATGAGATCTCGCTGCCCAGGCGGGTCTCGAACCCGCGGGCTCAGGCAATTCACTCACCTCAGCCTCCCAAAGGTGCGGGATTACAGGCTGAGCCACCGAGCCCGGATGAAATGTACTCTTAATTTTAAAAAAATGTTAATAAGAAGACAAATATGTTAAAAAAGAAAAGATGGGAAATGGATTGCTAATCAACAGTGATGGCCAAGCATGTAATAATTTCTATCCAGATAAAGAACAATAAAATACATATTTAAGAGGTAAAGATCTCCAAAATACAGGAGACTTCATTCCCGAAACACAGTCTGTAGAGCCATCTTCTTTTAATTTGCTACAATTCAGATTCTGGTCAGGAGTTTTTTGTTTTTTGTTTTTTTTTCTTTTGAGTTGGAGTCTCACTCTGTCGCGCGGGTTGGAGTGCAGTGGCATGCTCACGGCCACTGCAACCTCGACCTGCTGGCCTTAGACGATCCTTCCACCTCAGCCTTCCAAGTAGCTGGAACTACAGGTGAGTGCCTCCACACTAGGCTACTTTTTTGATTTATTGCAGAGACAAGGTCTCGTCATGTTGCATGGTCTGTTCTTAAACCCCTGAGCTCTGGCAATCCTCTTGCTTAGGCCTCCCAAAGCTCTGGAATTACAGGTTTGAGCCAACAGCCTGCCCAGCTGGTTAGGAGTTTAAGCAGTACTTTACCAATGCCACATTTCATAGGCACATTTTTTAAATCTATGCACTTTATTTAACATATGTATCTATCTGTAAAATGCATATCTATTATTAAAAGTAATAAGCACCCATAATTCCTTCACCCAGAGAGAGTGGTGGCTTCAGAATCTCTGGATATAAAGAGTTCATGACAGGAAACTAGTTGGAAGGTGACAATTAGGGAGATTTGTGTCAAAGTTTCATTTGCAAAGCGTTTTATTTATAATGAGATCTGTCCTTATCAGAGATCCAAGGTCAGGGCACTGAAGCATATAATGGTGCCTAAGGCAGATTGTATTTTCCAAAGATGGTCCCCATAGTATATCCTATTACACGCTTTTCCTACAGTGTGACATTTTCCTTCCTCCCACTGAGTGGTGGAGTCTGCATTTCCTTCTGTCATGAGCTGAATTGGGTTCCCCCCCAAAGTTCATATGTTGAGTTCCTAACACCCAGTGCCTCTGAATGTAACCTTATTTGGAGATGAGGTCTTTGAAGAAGTGATTAAGTTAAAACGAGTGTTTAGATTGGGCCCTTATCCATAAAGGACTAGTGTCTTTATAAGAAAGAGAAATTTGGACACAAAGGGAGAGACACCAGACGTGTGCACATACAGAGAGATGGCAGCATGAGGACATAGCAAGAAGGTGGCCATCTGCAAGCCAAGGAGAGTTGTCTCAGAGAAACCAAACATGCTGATCTTGGACTTTCAACTCCAGAACTGTGAGAAAAACAATTTCTGTTGTTTAAGCGCGCCAGTCCAGGGTGCTTTGTTATGGTAGCCCCAGAAGATGAATATACCTCCTGTCACAGTCAGTTCAGATTGCTCTAACAAAATGCTTAACTAAATGGGTGACTTAAACAATAGACATTCATTTTTCGCAGTTCTTGAGACTGGGAAGTCTGAGTGCCAGCCTGGTCAGGTCAGGTTCTGGTGAAGGCCTTCTTCCTGGCTGACAGACAGCCATCTTCTCGTTGTGTCCTCACATGACAGAGAGAGAAAGGGCTCTGTTCTCCCTGCCTCTTTTTACAAGAGCACAAATCCCATCATGAGGACTATACCCTCATGACCTCATCTAAATCGAATATTCTCCCAAAGT
Organism: Cephalopachus bancanus; assembly: GCA_027257055.1. NCBI lineage: Eukaryota > Metazoa > Chordata > Mammalia > Primates > Tarsiidae > Cephalopachus > Cephalopachus bancanus. The sequence continues at coordinate 6,149,480 of JAPVLO010000012.1, forward strand.
TCCTGTCTCCAAAAGCCATCACATTGGGGATTAGGACCTCAATATATGAATTTAGGGAGACACAAACATTCAGTCCATAACACTTCCCTTTGAACCTAGGTGGACCTTTATGGGTTCCTTGACCAATACAGTATATCAGAAGTGACATTGTGTGACTTCCAAGGGTAGGTTTAAAAAAAAATCACAAATGCTTTTTCCTTGTTCTCTTGGGATGCTCTGTCCTGGATTCCAGAGCCACAAGGAAGACACATAGCCTCAGAGAGAAACTATGTGTAGGTGTTCCAGCTGAAAGGCAGTCCCACCAACTGCCCATCATGAGTCTTCAGCAGATTCCAGTCCTCAGCAGTCCAGTCACTCCCTACTCACCCCCCTGTTTTCAAGCTACCCCATCTAATACCATGTAACACAGAGGCAAACTGTCCAGTCAAACCTTGCTCAAGTTGTAGATTTGTAGGGAAAAATGAGTGATTGTTGTTGTTTTCAGTCATTATGTTTGGGGTACTTTGTCATGCAGCACCCAGTTTCCCTGTACTGAGCCAGTGTGTCTGCCCTTCACATGAAGTGAGTGTGGGCTGCTGACAGTCAACAGCTGCTTCCTTCCCCCTTCAGATAATTGCTTTGGGCTAACTGGAGTCACAGAGGAGGCTATGCCCATCATCCCCAGCCCAGGGGCAGTCTGCAGCCAATGACTGACTGGTACCAAAGGTGGTCTCCTTGCTTCAAGCAGACAAACTTTGTGGTATATGTTCACACTGCAGGGATCCTCGTAGGATTAGGATAAAGCCAAAACTTAGGTGAGGCCACACCCTTGTCTAGGTTTTTTCCTGCACCATCTCCTTCCTACTTTCCCTTTCTGATAGTTCCATCAGTACATTTATATATGCTGAAATCCCCTTCTCAAACTCTGCATCTAGGCATCTGACCTATCACAGGCACTAATGGACTTTATTAAGCAGGGTCAGGGAGAAATCTTTCCCAGCCATATCTTGGTGCCTCCACTGCCCAGAGATACCCTGTTAATATTTTGGTATGTATGAATTATCTAATACTTGTACAGCATTTAGTAAATTCCCTGGCATCTAGTAGCCGTTATTACCATATCTCTCAGTACTTTTTGTATTTAATAATATCTATTTATTGAGCACATACTATGTGTCAGATAATATTCTGCTCATAGTTCACCTACTTAGTCCTTACAACAAGCCCATCTAGTGGGTATTACCATTATAAAGAGATTAGCTGGACGCAGTAGCTCATGCCTGTAATCCCAGCACTTTGGAAGGCAGAGGTGAGAGAATTGCCTGAGTCCAGGGGTTCAAGACCAGCCTGGGCAACTTGGCAAGACCTCGTCTCAGCAAATAATTAGCTGGGCATAGTGGTGCATGGCTGTAGTTCCAGCTACTTGGAAGGATCACCTGAGCACAGCAGGTCGAGGCTGTGGTGACCATGAGCGTGTTACTGCACTGTAGCCTGGGCAACAGAGTGAGACACCAACTAAAAAAAAAAAAAAAAGAGAGATTAAATACCCAATCCAAGCATATTCAGCAAATAGGCAACAGAACTAGAAGTCCTAAAGATATGTCTGTATTATATTTTAATTGTCAATTCACTTGACTGATTTACGTTTTTGTGATCAGCTGCCTAATTGTGGGACAGAATACCTCACTGAATTTTAAAAAATTGTAAATATGCATAGTGATACACTCCAGCTGTGACTGTCTTCTCTCATCCTGGGAAAAACCTTGCTTATAGACTTATGGTCACAGCAGCTAGCTGGTTCATTCTCACGTCTTCTATTTACCCAAATTGTAACCATCCTTTAAGATTCACATCATATCAAGCCCTGTCTCTTCAAAGAGATATCTGCACGCCCATGTTAATCACAGCACCATTCTCAAGACCTCAAGGATGGAAACAACATGAATGTCTCTCAGTGGCTAAATGGATGTTTAAAAAAAGTGCTATATATGTACAAAGACATAGCATTTGGCCTTAAAAAAGAATATTCTAAAATATACAACATCGTGCATGAACCTAGAGGACATTACACCACGTAAAATAATCCAGTCACAGAAAGAAATACTTTATGATCCCACTGATAAGGTATCTGAAAAACTATCAAACTCATGGAAACATAGAACAGATTTGTAATTGCCAGGGACTGGGAGGAAAGGGAAGTGGGAAGTTGCTTCCCAGTGTGTATAGTTTCAGTTATATAAGATGACTGTGTTTTAGAAATCTGCTATAAGACACTGTGTCTATAGATAGCAATACTGTATTGTACACATACAAATTTCTCAAGGTTAGCTCTCATGTTAAGTGGTTTTACCACAATACAATTTAAATGGAAAAACATCTCCCAAATTCTATCTTTCGATGTAGTTTTCCCTGATTTCTCCTGCACTTGCTCATTTCTTCCTCAGTGAGCTTCTACAGTATTTATTAGCTGTATAAGTTATTTCCGCCCCCAACAATTTCCTGCCATCACTGGCCCTGACACATTCCCTATTGACAGAGCCTATGTTTATGGATGGGTCTGCACATCCATCAACTAAACTGCAAGCTTTTTGAGGATAGGACCAAGATTATTTATTTCTTGGATAGTGCCTTAATCAAAATGTGTTGAGGCCCGGTGACTCACTCCTGTAATCCCAGCACTTTGGGAGGTAGAGGCCAGAGGATTGTCTGAGCTCAGGCATTCAAGACCAGCCTGAGCAACATGGCAAAACCTCATCTCTATAATAAATCAAAAAATTAATTGGACATGGTGGCACATGCCTATGGTTTCAGCTACTTGGAAGGCTGAGGCGAAAGGATCATCTGAACCCAGCAGGTCGAGGCTGTGGTGGCATGCCACTGCACTCCAGTCTAGGTGACAGAGTGAGACTCTGACTCAAAAAAAAAAAAATGTTAAGGTTGGGTGTAGTGGCTCAAGCCTATAATCCCAGACTTTAGGAGGCCAAGGTGGGAAGATTGCCTGAATCCAAGAGTTCCAGACCAGTCAGGACAACATAGTAAGACCTTGTCTCTACAAAAAAAATAAAATACAAAAATTAGTCAGGCATGGTGACATATGCTGGTAGTCCCAACTACTCAGGAGGCTGGGGTGAAAGGATCACTTGAACCCAGGAAGTCACAGTTGTGGTAAGCGGTGATCATGCCAGCCTGGATGACAGCGTGAAATCTGTCTCAAAAAAAAAAAAATGTTGATTGCGTGATGAATCAATGAACTATTTCATGAGTGTGTGTATTTTCTGTCTTTTGTATGGATTGTAAAGTTGTTGAGGCTCAGACCTGGTTTCCTATTTCTTTGGACCTTTATTGTATATAGTGAATGCTAGGTCTGTGGCAGAAATATTCATGAAATTGAACTGTAATTTTCTGCCCTGAAGGATTGGTCACACTTTAGTCTTGCTCTGGGAAAAGGACAACTCTCTGTCAAAGGAAAGTAGTCCCATGTGAAAACCTACATGGAATTAGCAAAATTTTTAATCCCTGAGCTTGCTGCACGGCCAGTGCTATGTGTACTGTTTCCATAACTCTGCATGTGACCAAATGTCCTTGACTTGACCTTGTGGGAATATGTAAACCATGGGCCTCAAGAAGGGATGTTTGTGGGAGGAGGGGATCATGTGATGTGGAACAAACTTTATTTGCAATTCCCTGTCTCAAGGATGATTTCTGGGAAGTGGCAAGAGGTGACCCCACAAAGAGCTTTGTCGGCCTCTACAAAGACAGGAATTTTTGTGGGGATGGCACTCTGCCAGCCTGACAGGAAGTGGAAAGCAGGGGGTAGTTCACTCCTGGTCCCATCCTGCCCAGCAACCGCCTTTTTTTTTTTTATACTAGTTTGTAGCATGGAGCTTCTTCTTCTGGAGTTGAAGACTGAGCTAAAGGAACACTGTTATGTCTCTTTGTACTGGAAGACCAAAATTCATTTATTTCTATTCATAAAAACTGATTTTTAAATGCATCAAGGAGCTTGCTGTTCAGAGTATCACAATCCACACATTTGCAACATGAACCCTCCTCAACTTTATCAATTTTGTAAACATACATGATCAATGCTGGGGTTTGTTCAAAGAAGTATATGCTTATCCTCAAAGAATAGAAGAAGGCCATAAGGTTCAAGGGATTTAGTAAAGTTGATAATGCTTTAGATAATTTTTCAACATTGCTCTCAGTGGGGTTGCCTGGATAGCTTCAAGTTCAACCTCAAGGCCCTCATGTGTACATACTGCTTTAATCCAGAAGAGAGGAAGATCCTTGGGTTGGGGTCAGGATAGAGAGAAATTCTGGGCATCCACAGCTGTAGGAAGTGCTTGTTCCCTCTTAATTTGTTTACTTAAGAAGAGAAAAAGAAATCCACATGTCACTTTGAAGCCCTGTGGGACTATTTTCACTGTGATCACACAGAGAAAGCCTGGGATTGTTCCTGGAATGCTGGTCCCACCATTGATTGTCCTTAGATTTAATGCTTGCTTTGCATTTGGGATAAAGATTCATTCATTCCCCTGCCAAGAAATAAAGAATCCTATTGTCTTGCTGCCCAAATTGTTCTAAGACCATCTTGTCTTCTGAGGCAGACAAGCCCAGATAGCATCTTGCTTGGCCCCATGATCTGGTCTCCAAGGGGACGTTGTACCCTTTATTCTCAGAGCTTTTCTGACACAATACTGTGTTACACAGAACAGACCTGCTCCCTTCAGCGCTAGAAACCTCACCCTTTCACAGGGATCCTTGCTAACCTCTGCACATTGCCAAACCTGATGTCCTGCAATTCTCCATAAGGATGTCTGTGCAATTATAACAAGGTAGAGTGATGATGAGCCCTTGGTAGCTACCGACATCATCCACGGGGAGGAATGAGTGTCACTGTTTTGCATGCTGTGACATGCTTCACCTCAGTATATTCCTTGATTTCTCACAAGAATAAAGGCCAGTTTAATTAAAATGAACACAGAAGTGTGAAAAAAATAACAGGCAATCAGGGTTCCAAGTAAATTAGTTATTTCTTCAGAGTAAAACCAACTCCAGGGGCTGCAGTCTAAACAAATTCCTTTTTCCTTTCTAACAGAATGTTCTTATTCATTTAGAGGGTTTAATTCCAACCATCATGAAAATGGTCATGCTGTCTCTTCCACATCCCTTCACCATCTGTCCTCCTAAACCTTTCTCGCTTGCCTTAGGCCTCCCTCTGCTGTTAGAGCTATTGCCTCCCTCTTCTGAGAGAAAGTTGAGGACAGGCCCCAATCCACACAGCTCTCTTCTTCCAGTCTTACACAAACGCAACCTTTCCCCAGGTTATGACTAGTCCCTTGTCTTGTATTCCTCATCCAAATGTCTTCTTCAGGAATTTGTTCCAAGTATGTCTGCTCTATGTGGTGTTGTCCTGTTCTCTTTCAGCTGGCTCCGTTCCCATGTGCTACAAAAATGCTCAGGTCTCTCTTAATCATTTAACCATCTCCCCCTAGCAGCCTCGACCTGTTGGGCTTAGGCGATCCTTCTGCCTCAGCCTTTCAAGTAGCTTGAACTACAGACGTACGCCATCGCACCCAACTAATTTTTGTGATTTATTGGAGAGACGAGGTCTCACTAAGTTGCCCAGGCTGGTGTCGCACCCCCCGGCTCAGGCAGTCCTCTCGCCTTGGCTCCCAAAGTGCTGGGATTACAGGCTGAGCCACCGCGCCCAACTCAGATCTCTCTTAATCATTTAACCATTTCCCCCCTGCAGCCTGTGTCTTTCTCCTCTCCTTCTCCAATATTTTTCCTTCCTGTATAAGATCCTTCAGGGGATACTTCATATTGGACATCGCTATGTCTAGATATACTTTGCATGCTATATTTTCCATAATTATGGTTTTCTCTTTAAGCTCACAACAACTCCCCACTCAGTGCCCACAACTCCATTGAAATAGTTCTATAACCGGGCACAAAGACCTTCTTTATCTTCTTTTTTAAAAAAATAAATTTTATTGTGTCTATTTGAGGTTTACAGCATAAGCTACATACGATAGTAAAATGGTTGCTACAGTGAAGCAGATTAACCTATTTGTCATTTCATATAGCTACATTTTAAAAAAGAACCTTCTAGTTTTCAAAGGCAAAGAACCTGTTTTTGCCTCACCTTGTTTGATTTTTATATAGCATTTGTCTCCATTGATCATTTCTTTCTTCTTGAAATTCTACTCCTGATTTCCAAGATATCATCACATCCCAGTTTCCCTTCTTCCTCTCTGATCCTTCCTCCCTACCCCCAACCTCAAATGCTATCATCCCTCAGGGTCCTTGAGTCTCTCCTCTTCTTAATTTCTTGGGGTAATTTCCTCCATGCCACAGTTCCACATTCTAACTGCTTACTGATGACACCTATATTTATATCTCCACCCTAGACTTGCCCCCTAAATTCCAACTGCCCCCTTCAAGATCTCTTCCTTTTTGATGCTACATGGGGAGCTCAGATTTAACACACCCCAAATTGTACTTACTTTTCCTATAAAACCTGGACCTCAATCAATAGAATGGAATCACTAAGTTAGAAACCTGAGATCAACCTCACTTTCTCTCTTCACCTCCAATAGCCAACCAGTTACCATGTCTTATAGACTTGACCTTAGCATCTTTGTTATGTATTTGCTGCTCTCCTCCCCAGTTCCTGTCTTTTTCTTGCCTTCAGTTTTGTTTTTTTTTTGTGTGTTTTTTGTTTTCTTGTTGTTTTGTTTTGGTTTACAACCTATGTCCCACAAAGAAACTGAAATGAAGCTCCTTCAATGGCTCCCAATTGCATTTAGGATGAGGTCCATACTCCCATGGGGGACAAGTAAAGGGCAATATCATTTTCCCCGACCTGCCCCTCAGTTCTCCATTTATCTCTCACCTAAACCTCTTGTACTCCTGTCAATACACAGAACATACAACCTCTTTTCACTTTGCCCAGATTGGTCTCTTTCTTTTCTGTCTTCCCTTAATTGTCCTATTGCTCCATTTCCCTCTACCCTCACCCTACTTCAATGCCACATTACATAAATGTCTGTTTTAACACACAATTCCAGGATCATTCCATCTCTAACCACTGGAAGGCTTTTCCTGAATAACACCCCAACCTCTACTTCCAAGTACAGCCATTTGCTACCTTGAGCCTCATGGCCCTCCATATATCCTTGAACATGGGCTTTATAGCACTTCATTACCATCATTAGCCATTTCATTTTTTTCAACAGTTATCACAGTGGCAGAACCGAATCAGTGTATTTTCTGAATGAATGAATGAACTAATAACCATTTCCAGTCTTACAAGTGCAGCTTACAAAACTCAAGTACTAATGATTGAACAGTTTTGCCCTGGAGGATAAGTCTGCCATGAGAAAGGAGATAAACCATCTGGCTTGCTTGAGATTTTCAATAATCAAGAATATGGATTTTCTCTTAGTTAGCATTTGTGGAGTGCTTACTGGGTGTTAGATAGTGTGAGAACATTCCCTGCTGTTAGTCAAACATTAAAATGGTTTTGTCAGGATAAGCACTTTTAATGCTCTCTAGTACTTTGAAGATAAAATTACAGTTTTTGGTTAGAAATCACTTTAGTCATTTGAATTTATAAGTTTTGCAAATTGGTTTGTATTTGACTTTTACATACTAGCAGCATAACTAATTTGAATTTGTAAGTTTGCTATTTTATTTTTTGTAATCACAAGCCTTACTCATTGGAAGCTGTGAAAAACATACCCCGAGGTCCACCTATGTTGACTATTTGCCTAATGGTGGAAGAGGAAAGACACATCATAGTCGATGCTATTTACTGAGCTTTTACTCTTACTAGGCACTTTTCTCATGTTATCTCATTTAATCCTTAAAATAACCCTGGCATGCAAAGATTCATTTGGAAAAGAGAAGCCTGAGGCTCTAAGAGTGCCATCAGTGGAAGGATCCCTGCTCAGGAAAGAGTGTTCATCAAAAGCCTTGTTTCTGGCAATGTGTTTGTGCAGGGTGTGGGATGAAGGCAAAGGCATTTGTCTGTGAATCCTTTCCAATCACTGGCCTTTAATCCCTATTAATCATCCAGAGACACTCATCCTTCTGTAACCACCCAGTGTAAAGACCCGACTGTGCCCTTCTACCCTGATTCTTGACTACTTTTGTATCAGTTTATTTCATCCTCTGAAATTCAACTTTAGTCAGATGTTCAAGATCAAATAGACTAATCTTCTACTCTTGTAAACTAACATGTTAGTGGGTAATGAAGGAAGGGTCAGAGAATCTCTATCTTCCCCATTCATATGAAAAATTCATGTTCAATGCTTTTCTGGAAATAATGTCATACAGTACCAGTGTTGTTTACCCGAAGGATGAGTCTTAGGGTAAATTTCAAGTCTTGAAGTAGGAAAGGGTCATATCACAGTTGGCCAGAAGTTATGCTATTTTAAGGAAAGTATGAGGTCTTGAGTTGAGAAAGCCTCAAATTAGATAGAACAGTGCTGTCCAATAGAAATATAATGTTAACCACATAGCCACATATATAATTTAACATTTTCTAGGAGACACAATACAAAAAAGCAAAAAGAACAGGTGAATTTAATTTTAATAATATACTTTAGCCTAATTTATTCAAAATATCATTTCAACATGTAATCAATATAAAAATGTTTATATAAGATCTTACATTTTTCTGTACCATGTCTTTAAATACAGCCACATTTAAGGCCACAAATGGTTAGTGGCTACCATATTGGACAGTGAAGCTCTAAGATCTCAGGGTGGAACGAACACTCAAAACTCATTAAATCCTATGAACACATTGAGTGCAGAAAGCCCCTATGAAGCATTTGCACTAAGTGACTGTTCTGCCCATGAGAAATCACATCTAGGAATAGAAAACTTGTTATTTTTTAATGTTGGGATGCTCTGACCTTTAGCGAGTTTTTAGATTCTGATTCAGAGATAGCAAGCATAATACCCCTTTCAGAGGAGAAACTTTTAAATGACTTAAGAAGGCCACATGATCCCTGAGTTTGTTCTTTAGGCCAAACATCCCTAATATTTTCAGTTGCTCTATCTAGGAGGGGAAAGGTTTCCAGAGTCTAGAAGAGGCTGGACATGATTATCTCTTGAGTGCTCTCCAACTCAAATGTTCTATGACTCTAAATACTAAATTGTCAACTTAAAGATGCTGGATGATGTAGAAATGAAAAACTTCAAAGAAAGAGACAAGTATATTGATGAATTGTGTTTCTATATGCAAATTATAGGACTAAGGACCAATTCATTGTTTCTGAGTAAGTCCACAGCTTCCTTTGCTACAAACAGGTCTTAATCCCCTACTTGGTATGTTTTTCTCTTTTAGGTCACGCTAGCCATTCATGTGGTTTACCATTTAATCTCTCCCTGAGTTCTCCACATTTACAGAGCACACCCATTCAAAACCTCTCAGAGAAGAATAAGCAGTCATTTATTAGTGTGAATTTAAACCAGTGAATTTCTCTCCCAAGGATAATTATGGTTAACAACCTTATCTCTATTTGTAGATATTAGGGAGGCAGGACATCTTTCTCATCTATGAAATAGTTAGTAGAAATTCAGCTATACCTTAACTTAAGCAAAAAATTCATATTTAGGTCTTTGATTTCTTTGGTAGATTGAGCAAAAAGCATCTCTTAAGTAGGCAAAACATACCTTTTTCTTTCCCGTCTAGACCATTTACCTACTTAATCAACATCTGAGAGATTGTAGGAGGGTCACTATGCCCAGACAATGGAAGACCCAGCAGTGGTAACTTAACAAGAGCTTTGGTTAGATTTGCTCAAATTCTTCTTTGCTATTGGATAAACGATTTACCTTCAAGCCCTCCTGAGGTGAGAGAGTAGCCGTTGTGAGGTAGCAGCATTTGTTTTCCCTCAGCAGGGGCACAGTGACATCACATTAGCAGACTGGGCACAATGATGGAGGAACCCTTAGAAACAGAAAAATCATGGCCCCTTATCCTAAAGGAAGTCATTGGCAAACTAGTGTCAAATAGATAAAAAGGATATTCTTTGCCTTTGGTAAAACTGATAAATTCAGGACAATTTAATATATAAATTAGGAGAAGATTTATGAAAATATTTATTAAGATCAATAGTACAATTTTTTTCAATAGGAAAGTCTCCTAAAGGACTTTAAGAGGTAATTTGATTTTCTTTTTTTTTTTTTTTTGAGTTGGAGTCTCACTCTGTTGCCCAGACTGGAGTGCAGTGGCCTCTCCTGGCCACTGCAGCCTCGACCTGCTGGGCTCCGGTGATCCTTCCACCTCAGCCTTCCAAGTAGCTGGAACTACAGGCGCACGCTACCACGCCTGGCTAATTTTTTGATTTACTGTAGAGAAGAAGTCTCGCCAAGTTGCCCAGGCAGGTCTCGAACCCGCGGGCTCAGGCAATCCACTCACCTCAACCTCCCAAGGCACGGGATTACAGACTGAGCCACCAAGCCCGGCTGTAATTTGATTTTCAAAACACAATTTATTTTTTCAGCAACACACCCTAGGCGAACTTAGACATGCTATCAGTACCTATTTGTATCTGTTTTTACATCCCAGAGTTAACATTAAGACCCAACAACCATTTCAACATCAGTAAGTCTTTAAAAAGCAGTCTAGACAGGCAGAATCTCCAATAAAAAGACATGGAATTGTTTTGAAAAGAAACATATGATAAAAATAAGTAGGAAATGAGATAAATGATTCATCCATTCATCTTCAGGCTCTTTTTCAGGAAAAAAAAAAGAATGATGATGAGCATAATTACTTGTTGTGGCAGACTGTATTTTCCAAAGACGGCCACAATTATTTCTTCCATGCCACATACTTTTCTATAACGTGACTTTGTCATATACTTATCGATAGGTAGAGTCTAATTTCCTCTCTTCTTGATTGTAGAATGGTGCTACGACTTGCATGGAATCCATAGAATGGGCATGGCAGTGAGTTTGGATGATGTTTATTCATAGTTTGTTTTCTTAAAACTTAGTGGGTATTATATTTATGTTGCATTGCTGCATGATATATACATTTAGTTTAATTTTTTTTTCTTTTTCAGTCGGAAACTCACTCTGTCGCCCAGGCTGGAATGCAGTGGCATGCTCACGGCCACCACAGCCTCGACCTGCTGGCTTCAGGTGATCCTTCCACTTCAGTCTTCCAAGTAGCTGGAACTATAGGTGTGTGTCACCATGTCCTGCTAAGTTTTTTGATTTATTGTAGAGACAAGGTCTTGCCAAGTTTCCTAGGCTAGTCTCGAACCCCTGGGCTCAGGCAGTGCTCTCGCCTCTGCCTCCCAAAGCGTTGGGATTACAGGTGTGAGCCACTATGCCTAGCCTACATTTAATTTTTTAATTAAAATTTTAATCTTGAGATAATTATGGAATCTCAAACATTTGTAAGAAATAATAAAGAGAAATCCAAAGTACTGTTACCTCCAATGGTAATAACTTTTTTTTTTGAGGTGGAGTCTCACTCTGTTTCCCAGGCTGGAGTGCAGTGGCACGCTCACAGCCTCCGCAGCCTCCACCTGCTGGCCTCAAGCAATCCTTTCGCCTCAGTCTTTCAAGTAGCTTAAACTACAGGTGCACACTACCATGCCCGGCTTATTTTTTGATTTATTGTAGAGATGAAGTCTCACCAGGTTGCCCAGGCTTGTCTCGAACCCCTGAGCTCAGGCAATCCTCTCTCCTCAAGCTCCCAAAGTGCTGGGATTATAGGCTTGAGCCATAGCGTCCATCCTGGCAATATCTTTAATATCTTACAAAACTACATATGATTCACTATTATAACTAGAGTATTGGTATTTATACTAAAATATGAAACACTTCCATCACTGCAAGAATCTCTTATGCTGCCCTTTAAAAGTCACTTCTGGCTGAGCTCAGTGGCATTTTTGTAAATTTAAGTTCACAAAAAAGCTGTATATAAGTGTTCATACCAGTTTTATTCATAATAGCCAGAAACTGGAAACAACCCAGATGTCCTTCAGAGGGTGAAGGGTTAAACAAATTGTTACATTCATACCATGGAGCAATTCTCCACACTATTGATACACCCATAACCCTTGAATGAATCTCCAGAGAATTATGCAGGGTGAAAAAAAATTCTAAAAGGTTATGTACTCTATAGTTTCATGTATATAAGATTCTTAAAATGACAAAATTATTATTATAGACTGAAGAACAGATTAGTGATTTTCAGAGACTAAGAGGATGTGGATGGGAAGGAAGTAGAAGTGACTTTTTTTTTTGAGTTGGAGTCTCATTCTGTTGCCCAGGCTGGAGTGCAGTGGCATGCTGCTCACGGCTACCCCAGCATCAACCTGCTGGGTTCTGGCAATCCTTCCACCTCAGCCCTCTAAGTAGCTGGAGTTCCAGCTGGAGTTACCAGGCACCCACCACCACGTCTGGCTAATTTTTGACTTATTGTAGACATGAGGTCTTACCAAGTTGCCCAGGCTGGTCTCAAACCCACAGGCTCAGGCAATCCTCCCACCTTTGCCTCCCAAAGTGCTGGGATTATAGGCGTGAGTCACCGAGTCTGACCAAGAAGTTTTTCTTTATTCCTAGTGTTCTAAAAGTTTTTTTTTTTAAATAATAAGATGGTGTTGAATTTTGACTTGCCCTTTTTTTTTTGCATCAATTGATATGATTATGTGATTTTTTTTTCCTTTAGTTTGTTAAAATGGAGAATCACATGGATTGGTTTTTGAATATTGAACTAGCCTTGTATTTCTGGAATAAATGCCACTTGGTCATGGTGCATAAGTCTTTTTATATATTGCAGAATTTTATTTACTAGTATTTGGTTAAGAATTTTTGTGTTTATATTCATGAGAGATATTGGTCTGGATTTTTTTCTTTTTTATATTGTTTGTCTGGTTTGGGTATCAGTGTAATACTAGCTTTACAAGATGAATTTGGAAGTGTTCACTCCTGTTCTATTTATTGCATGTAATTGTGTAGAATTTATGTTAATTGTTCTTTAAATGTTCGGTAGAATTCTCCAGCAAAATCATCTGGCCCTAGAGATTTCTTATTTAGGTTTTTTTAAATTACAAATTCTATTTCCTTAATAGTTTTAGAGCTTTTCAAATTATCTATTGCCATGCATTGCTTAACAATGGGGATAACTTCTGAGAAATGAATTCTTAGGCAGTTTCAACCTTGTGCGAACATCATAGAGTATACTTACACAAACCTAGATAGTATACCTATTACACACCTAGGCTATATAGTATAGCTTATTGATCCTAAGGGTACAGACCTGTACAGCATGTTACGTACCAAACATCATAGGTACAGTATTGAGTCAAAACAATATTTGTGTATTTAAATATATTTCTACGTAGAAAAGGTATAGTAAAACATGATCTAAATGATTAAAAGATAGTACACCTGTAAAGAACACTTACCAGGTTGGGTATGGTGGCTCATGCCTATAATTCCAGCACTTTGAGATGCCGAGGTGAGAAGATTGCCTGAGCCCGCGGGTTGGAGGTCAGCCTGGGCAACTTGGTGAGATCTCGTCTCTAAAAAAAAAAAAATAGAACCTTTATCATTAATGAAGCTTGCAGAACTGGAAGCTTCTCTTAGTGAGTCAGTGAGTGAGTGGTGAGTGAAGAATGTGAAGACCTAGGACATTATTGTATACTACTGTAGACTTTATAAACATTGTAAACTTGGGTTGCACTAAATTTATTAAAGATACTTTTCTTTCTTTAGTAATATATTAACCTTAGCTACTATACTTTTTTTAACTTTGTAAGTCTTAATTTTTTAAAACTTCTTGACTCTTTCAAATAGCTTAAGACACAAACAACTTAAAACACACATTGTATATAGCTATAAAAATATTTTTTCTGTATATTCTCATTTTATAAGCTTTTTTTCTATTTTTATCTTTATTTTTATTTATTTATTTATTTTGAGTTGGAGTCTCACTCTGTCACCCAGACTGGAGTGCAGTGGCCACTCCCGGCCACCGTGGCCTCGACCTGCTGGGCTCCGGTGATCCTTCCACCTCGGCCTTCCAAGTAGCCGGAACTACAGGCGCACGCTACCACACCCGGTTAATCTTTTTTTTTGGATTTATTGTAGAGATGAGGTCTTGCCAAGTTGCCCAGGCAGGTCTCGAACCCACAGGTTCAGGCAATCCACTCACCTCAGCCTCCCAAAGTGTGGGATTACAGGCTGAGCCACCGAGCCCAGCTTTTTTTTCTATTTTCAATATTTAAAATTTTTCTAACTTTGTGAGCGTTTTTGTTAAAAACAAAGACACCAACACACACAGAGCCTAGGACTACACAGGGTCAGGATCATCAGTATTACTGTTTGCAACCTCCGCATCATGTTTCCTAGAAGAGTCAGGGGCAATAACATGCCTTGTGTGTTATTATTGCCTATGTTAAAAACAACTTCTGGAATCCTCCTGAAGAAACTGCCTGAGGCTGTTTTACGTTCAAGTTAAAAAAATAAGTAGAAGGAATACACTCTAAAATAACAAAAAAAGTATAGTATAGTAAGTACATAAACCAGTAACATAGTAATTTACTATCATCAAGTATTGTGTACTGTATATAACTATATGCTGTACTTTTACACAACTGGCAGCACAGTATGCTTGTTTAGATTAGCATCACCACAAACATGTAAGTAATGAATGGATTGCGCTACAACATTAACATGGCTATGATGTCACTAGGTAACAGAAAATTTTCAGCTCCATTATAATCTTATGAGACTACTAATCTTGCATATGCGGTCTGTCGTTGACTGAAATGTTGTTGTGTGGTACATAACTGTCCTATTTGGTGAGTTGCAGTAGTTTGTGATTTTTGAAGAATTGGCTCATTGCATCTATGGTATCAAAATTATGTGTGCAATGTTGTTTGTAGTATTACTTTATTTTTTGATGTCTCCAGGATCTGTAGTAATAGCTTCTGCTTCATTTCTGATATTGGTAATTTGCATCTTCTCTCTCTTTTTTAAGTGTCTCTCTAGAGCTTTGTTAATTTTATTGATCTTGAAGAACCAGCTTTTTGTTTCACTGGTTTTCTCTATAACTTTTCTGTTTTTTGTTTCATTAATCTCTGCTCTTTAGTATTTCCTTCCTTCTAATTGCTTTGGTTTATTTTGTTCTTATTTTCTGAACTCTTGCAAATTTTAGAGCTCTTGAGAATTTTTGAGTCTAGAATATTGATTTGATACATTTCCACTTCACTAATGTATGCCTATAGTACTGTAAATGTCTCTCTTTGCTTTGCTTTTACTGTGTTTCATAAATTTTGATATGTTGTTTTTAAATTTTCATTCTGCTTAATGTATTTTTACTTTTCTTGATACTTCTTCTTCAAAGCAGGGATTATTCCAAGGTGTGTTTGTCTAGAAATTTTCTTGTTATTTTTATGTTATTGATTTCCATTTTGATTACATCGTGGTTGAAGAACATTTTTAATGCTTTTAAATTTGGGGGGGAGTTGCTTTATTGCCCAAAATATGGATTATCTTGGTGTGTATTTTGTGGACATTTGAAAACATGTATGTTCTATTGTTGTGGCATAGAGTACTTTTTAAATGTTGATTAAATCCTATTGACTGATTGTGCTGTTGAATTTTTCGTATCCTTGTTGATTTTCTGTTCAGTTGTTCTACTGGCTATTGAGTGAAAGGGTATTAAAGTTTCCAAATATATTTGTAAATTTTTTAGCTTCTCCTTTCTGTTTTATCTGTTTTGGGTTCACATCGTTTCAGCTCTGTTCTTTGGCTCATGTATGTTTCAGATTGCTATGTTTTCTTGGTGGTTTGACCCTTTTATCATCATGTGATGTCCCTCTCTGTCTCTGATAATTTTCTTTATTCTGAAGTCAACTTAATCTGCTATTAATAGAGCTAACCCTGTTTGTTTGTTTTTTTTGCTTAATGTTTCTATGATATATCTTCATCTATTCTCTAACTTTGAATATGCCCATATTAATATATTTGAAGTGAATTTCTTATAGATAACATACAGTTGAGTAATGTGTTTTAATATGTTCTTCCAATCTGTCTTTTATTTAGACCACTTACATTTAACACAATTACTGATATGTTAGGGCTTAAGCCGGACATTTGAGTTTTAGTTTTCTACTTATCCTTTCTGACTTTTTATGTATGTATGTATGTAATTATTTTTAAAATTCTAGATTCAGGGGATACCTTTCTGATTTTTCTATCTCTCTGTTTTCTTTTTCCTATCTTCCTGTGGGCTATTTGAATTTTTTTTTAGAATTTTATTTTGAGTTAACTACAGTGTTTTCGCATTTTTAGTGGTTCAGTTAGGTATTATCTTATGTATATGTAATTCATCATAGTCTACTGATGTCATTTCATCACTTGGAATGAAGTGTAAAAAACTTACCTCTTGCCCTGTTCTCTCTGGTATTTAGAGCTCACTGTCTATCCAGCTCTTTTACCTTTTAACTTCTGGGACTCAAACTTACAGCCATGTCCTCTGAAGAAGGAAAGTTCCTTGTGGGAGGGCTCAACTTTCACACTGATGAGCAGGCACTGGAAGACCACTTCAGCAGCTTCGATTGTATTTCTGAGGTGGTTGTTGTCAAGAATCAGGAGACTCTGTGATTTCGGTATTTTGACTTGATCACTTTCACCAACCTGGAGCATGCCTCAAATACTATGACAGTTATGAATGGAGAGTTCCTGGTTGGTCGCCAGATCCATGTGGACCATACAGGTAAACCTACCCAGGGAACCAGAGGGAGTGCTTTTGGGGCCTGTGGTTGTGGCTACTCTAGAGGTGGTAGGGACCAGGACTGTGGGAGTGGCAGATACGACAGTCAATCTGGAGGATATGGATATGGATACAGATAGTCCAGAGACTATGGTGGCAGAAACCAGGTAGGTTATGACTGCTACTCAAGAAGAAATTACAGAAGCAATTATCAAAACTAAGATGAGACATGTACACATAATGTAGATACACAAGGAATAACACTTCTGATCCAGAATCATCCATCCAAAATGTCTGTATTTATAAAAGATTTTTGGAGCTGCACTGAGACATCTGTTTATATTATACCAACTTCTATTTTTGAACTGTGCTCCCAAGGTAGCTTATTAAAGACCTTTTAGAAAGCACTGTGTGTTTTTTAAATTTTTTTCTCTTGTTTAAAGACCAGTTCTAGGATGTTTGTAGAGTTTGGGTGTTTTTCCTTTGGTGAGTTTTTTAGTTTAGGATCTCAGGATTATTGATTCTAGCTATAATTGGTCTGGCATGTTTGGTCAGACTGATAAAATTTAAAGTGTATCAAGGGAATATTAAAAAATCCTACATACAATGTTTATTATGGTTAGGAAGCAATTTCAAAATGTACCTATAAGAAATCTGCTTCAAGAACATGATTACCTATGGTCATTTTTTTTTTAAACTCAAGATCACCAACCTGGTTATATAGAAGAGCTTCTTAAAAATGTGTGTGAATGTCATTTTTTAAAAAACACTGGAAAAAATATTCTGTTGTTTCTCATATAGCATTCAGAATGTCCTTCACAGAGCTAATTAAAAAGTTGAAACCTGAAAAAACAAAAAACAAAAAACTTTCCTCCTTTTATGTCTCTTAACCTTTTGCCATTTATAATATGATTATCTTAAGTATATTCTCTAGATACATTTAGAATCCTATCAGAGAGTTGTATAAATTGTGCTTCATTCTTTAAATATGTTAGAAAACTAAAAAAAAAAACCTATTGTATTTACTCCCAGTTTTGTTATTGTGTTCCTTTTCCTTTAATATGATTCAAATTTCCTTCTTTTATTGTCTTCTTTCTATTTAGAGAATTTCATTTAGCCATTCTTTTAGGATAGGCCTGCTAGTAACAAATTCTCTCTCTCTCTCTCTCTTTTTAAATCTAAGAATGTCTCGATTTTCTCTATTCTTGAGGAATATTTTTACTGGACTTAAGATCTTTTTCTTTCAACACTTGAAAAATATCTCCTTCTTTCTCTGTGGTTTCTGATGAGAAATCTACTGTCATTTAATTGAGTTTCCCAATAGGCAAAAGATCATTTTTCTCTGACTGTTTTCTAGTTTTTTTGTTTTTCTTTAGTTTGCAGAAATTTGACTATGATGAGTCTTGGTATGAATTTCTTTGGATTTATCCTGTTTGAGGTTTGCTCAGCTTCTTGAATCTGTTAATTTATGTCTTTAACAATATTTAGGAAGTTTTCAGTCATTATTTTTTTAAGTGCAGTAGTCTCCCCTTATTCATGATTTTGCTTTCTGCAATTTCAGTTATCTGCAGTCAATTGTGATCCAACAATATTAAATGAAAAATTTCAGAAATAAACAGTTTATGTTTGAAATTGTGTGCCATTCTGAGTAGCATGATGAAATCTCACAGCATCCCACTCTGTCCTGCTCCATGGACAGGAATCATTTTTTGTCCTACATGTCCATGCTATATATGCTACTCACCTGTTAGTTAGTAGCTGACTCAGGTATCAGATCGACTCTGATGGTGTTGCAGTGGTTGGGTTCAGGTAATCCTTGTGTCACTTAATATTGACTTAATCATGGCAATTTGGATATGTCAAAGAGAAGCTGTAAAGTGCTTCCTTTAAGCAAAAAGGTAAAAGTTTCCTTTCTTTTGTTTTTTTGAGTCGGAGTCTTACTTTGTCACCCAAGCTAGAGTGCAGCGGCATGCTCACAGACACCACAGCCTTGATCCGCTGGGCTCAGGTGATCCTTCTGCCTCAGCCTGCCAAGTAGCTGGAACTACAGGCAATGCACCCACATGCCCAGCTAATTTTTTAAATTTATTGTAGAGATCAGGCAATTCTCTCGCCTTGGCCTCCCAAAGTGCTAAGATTACAGGCGTGAGTCACTGTGCCTGATTAAAGTTTCCAGTTTAATAAGGAAGAAAAAAAAATTGTGTGTTGAGATGCTAAGATCTATGGTAAGAGCAACTCTTTTATCTGTGAAATTGTGAAGAAGGAAAAATAAATTCATGCTGGTTTTGCTGTCACACCTCAAACTGCAAAATTTAAGGCCAGAGTGCATGCTAAGTACTTAGTTAAGATAGAAAGGTATTCAATTTGTAGGTGAACATCATGAACAGAAATGTTTTCCAAATGACAGTGATCGGGTTCAGTACTATCTTCAGCTGCAGGCATCTACTGATCTTGGAATATATTTCCCACAGGTAAGGAGAGACTACCATATTTTTACAGACCTTGCCTTTTTCTCCTCCCATTTGTTATACCATGGTTCTGAAGGTTAGAAGTCTGACACAGGTCTCACAAGGCTAACTTCAAGGTGTCAGCAGGACTGCATTTCTTAATGGAGGCTCTGGAGAAGAACCTTCTTCTGTGCTTATTTATATTGATGGCTGAACTCAATTCCTTGTGGCTGTAGGACTCAGCAGGGTTTGGTCTTTGGTCTCAGTGGCTGACCAAGTTCATTCTCATGCTTTCCATGATACCCTAAAGGCCTCACGATGATCCTTGCACATGTGGCCCTGTATTTTAGAGCCAGTAATGGTGTGTCAGTACCTCCACCCTTCAAATCTCTTTCAGTTCTCCTTCTGCTGCATCTCTCTTGCTTCCTTTTCTGCCACGTATCTCTTCTGCTTCTACCTGGAGAAAGATCTAAGAGTTTCTAAGAGTTTATGTGGTTAGAATGAACATACTCAGATAATTCAGGATAATCTTCCTCTTCTAAGGTCAACTGACCAGAAACTTTAATTACATCTGCAAGTTTCTTTGGCTATGTAAGGTGATATATTCACAGGTTCTGGGGACTAGAATATGGACAAATCTGGGGATGGAAGGAGCATTATTTTGCCTACCATAGCAGTCAACCAGAAACAAAAGTAGAACTTAGGCCCTATTAGCTGTCAGCATTTTTGCGTACAAATGTCTATAGGGAAGAGCTCAATAACATTGTCAAAGTTCTTTCTGGTTGAGGTTTTTCAAAACCATGCTCTTACTCTTAATGTCTCCTGCCATCTCCCAGAATGACTTGCCATTAACTCAAAGGCCACACTTTAGACAGAAGGAGAAATGGTTGTATTCTGAAAATTAAAAAATTTCTTCTTTGTGTCTTCCTTTCACTCTTACCTGCCTTCCTCCTTCCAGAGTGTTTCTGAGTCTTTGGGGATAAGCTGGCCATATAGCATGTGACAACAGATTGGGAGCAAGAAAGAAGAAAAATGAAGAGAGTAAAAGGAAAAGAGGGAGAGGTAAAGGAGAATGTATGGGGGAAGAGGGAAGAAAAAGAGGAAGAAAGAAAGAAGAAGAAGTGAGTCAACGGTGTTGGGAGGTAAGGGTGTGGGAGACAGCGGACTGTAAGGATGCTTCTCCTCTTCTATCTGCAAAACTACCTGGCACAGCCATCAGGAGGCACAGACACATGAGTGCACTTAGGGCTCATGCTATCCTTTATGAAGCTTCTGTGGGATTCAGAAAAGGCATCCTCTGTGGGCAGATGTGGCACATGGCTTGGCGAATCTCAGAGACCAGGTTTGGCTGCTCAGCCTTGACTGTGCCAGTGCCCTTGGGGAAGCACAACCTGCATGACTGTATGCCATGGCCTTCATAATGTCTTCCACAGACAGCTGCTTTCTCACTGTGTGTTGGGTACGGTTGGCCTGGGACTTCTGGTCACTCTTACCCAAGTCTTCTCTATAGTGTCCAGGAAGAACCTGGAGGTAGACAAGTTTTCTATGTTACAAACTGGATTAGGGATCTTTGACCAGAAATCTCCTCTTCTTCTCTGGTTAAAAGAAGTCTCCAGTCCCCTCTTTTTCCTGTTTCTTAATCCTCCCTGCAATTAGACACCCAGTCAGTGTTAAAAGAAGCAGAGAATCTGGCTGTCTCTCCCAGCATCCTCACCATTTACAGGAAATGTAAATGGCAGGGGCTGTCCAGTTCTTACTGGTTATTTCCTCTGAGACAGTGGTCAGAGGGAGGGGTGGGAGTCGAGACAGGAAGGAGGAATAATGTTGTTTAATACAGCTTGGCTCAGCAGATGAAAGCCTCCAGGCCTTTGGCTGAAGATAGCACAGAAAGGGACAGACAGAGCCAAACTTCAATCATTCCTCATCAGTGTTTACATCAGAGAGCCCTGGGCACTGCCCCGCTGGCAGCCTGGGTGCTACTAGCTTTTGGCATCTGGCCTGATTGGAGACAGATTCCAGATTTCAGAGAGGGTGAAGGGAAACAAAATAACATGTCCCGTTCACTCAGTGTATAAAGGCCTCTAGGATGGCCAGAGTGTACCTCACCTGGCTTCAGGGTGATGCACCTTCCCATACCTAGGGCCACATGTGCCAGGAGGATCCCAGATCTGGAGCTAGAAGAGGTTTCACATTCGCGTCTGGTTCATCTCTCTGACTTCAGTTAGGGAAAATGGGATCAGCTCATTTTACAGATAAAGCAACAGAGGCTTGGCCTTACCTTAGGTGCTAGAAAGTAGGAGACTAGGGAAGGAAAGTACAAAAGGGAGAAACAGTCTATGGTCACCTCTTGGAACACTCTGGCAAGCTGACCAATCCATTCCACCATGAGTAACACAGTAGAATTAGTATTTGCCTGTTTGCCCTCTCCCTACCCCTGCAACCCACACATATACCTCTCTCATATACCACACATATACCTTTTTTTTCCAGGTACTGCTAGTCTAATAAGCCTATTATCCAAGGCTTAAGTTTAAGGAATGACATTCAAGTAAGAACTAGAGTATTCAGGGAGACAACATGGAGAAGGAGAATTTGATTGAGGTTTTCAGTCTCAGTAATTTAAAATGTCAGGATTTGAAGAGATGGAGAGGAGGGAATTGGACATTCCAGGAGGCTACTTTTTGTTTGTTTGTTGGGTAGAAGTCTCACTCTCACCCAGGCTGGAGGGCAGCGGCATGCTCCGGGCCACCGCAGCCCTGACCTGCTGGGCTCAGGTGATCCTTCTGTCTTAGCCTTCGAATAGCTGGAACTACAGGCACATGCCACCATGCCTGGCTAATTTATTTTTGGATTTATTGTAGAAATGGGGGTCTCACCAAGTTGTTCGGGCTGGTCTCGAACCTGAGGGCTCAGGCAATACTCTCACCTCGGCCTCCCAAAGTACTGGGATTACAGGCGTGAGCCACCATGCCTGGCTGGAAGCTACTTTTAAAAAAGCATTTATTATATGATAGTCATTGGCAAAGCACTCTACATACTTTATATCATTTAATCTTTACAACAGACCTACGGGGTAGGCATTAATTATTGTATGCTTACGATGAGGCTTGGGAGGTGAACACCTTGTTCAGTATCCCAGCTGACCAGGTAGAATTGAATTCAAAGCCAGCATTTGTCCCCTGTTTTTAACTCCTATATTGCTTCTCATGGTACAACAGGATAGATGAGAGGGTGTTCTGAAAAGAAATGGGAGATGTTGTTGGACTGGCAGGATGGAAGCAATTCACATATGTTTTCTGTGGTCAGATGTGGCTTAGGTGCTCAGTATACCCTTGGACATCTGTTGCTCCAACACCAAGCTGTTATACTGATGTTATAGAAAACCCTGCTATAACATTATAAATGGGATCACCAGAATTCAATTTTATAGGATGCGGGTCAGATTGTTGTTAAGTTTATGAGATGACGTGGGCGAGCTTGCTCATCTCCAGTCTTATTACAATCCAATTCTTGTTGTTATAGGTGAGATTGTTTCACTATTACTGTTTACGTGTCCATGTCTGCTATTAATTCCTATGTGCACCGAGGGTAGGAATCTCTAGTGTTTAACTCAGGTGAGCTGAACTCTAATTCCATCAGCCCTTTCTACTGGCTCTTAAGAGGAGTTGATTTAAACAAATACTTTGATTTAATAAATTTGATATTTATAATACAATTTTGGATAGAGTTATAAGGAAGTCAGACTCAAGGCCTTCACTGCCTCTTTCTCAAATAGTTGAACTTTTAAAAAGAATCTAAAGCAATAATTTAAATTTATATTCTGAGACCCAAATAAAAACTTCAAAGGGAACTTTCTTTTATCCCTTAGGTCCAGAAACACTATTTTTATGCATTGCTCATTAAGGGACCTTTACTCTTTGAAATGCCCTAAGACTTCTTGTAAAATTTGCTTTGAAAGCTGGGCTCGGTGGCTCAGCCTGTAATCCTGCGCCTTTGGGAGGCTGAGGTGTGTGGATTGCCTGAGCCCGCGGGTTCGAGACCCGCCTGGGCAGCGAGACCTCATCTCTACAATAAATCAAAAAAAAAAATCAGCGGGGCGTGGTAGCGCATGCCTGTAATTCCGGCGACTTGGTAGGCTGAGGCGGAAGGATCACCGGAGCCCAGCAGGTCGAGGCTGCGGTGGCCGGGAGCGGCCACTGCACTCCAGTCTGGGTGACAGAGGGAGACTCCAACTCAAAAAAAATGAAAAAAAAAAATTGCTTTGTTTTACTTAAGATGAATTTACTTAAGATTTATTTAATTTGCTTAAGATCTTGTGATTTGTAAATTTGAACAGAGAGGTGCTAAATCATGATTTAAAGATAAAGAATAAAAATTTCAGGAACCTAACATGGACAGACCTGATTTTCAGAGTTAACTTTTCCACTAACTGTGTGACCTTGGGTGAGCTGTCCAACCCTTCAAAGCCTTGGTTTCATCATCTCTAAAATGGAAGAAAAAATAGAACTCACCACGGGTGGTTGTGAAATTTAATTAAGAATATGCAGTAAAGTTCCTGGCATTAGTAAGTGTTCCATAAATGTTTAGTGAGGAGGTGAAATAGATTAGTGGAACTGCAGCAGTTATTTTCATCCAAAGTTTATTTTTGACTCCAAGGAAGGTGTAGGTGGCAAAAGGGTATGGGTTCAGGAAGTATTATAGTGTTTGTTATGGGACAACAGCATGGAAAAGCTGCTTCAACAGGTTCCATGAGTCAGTGGAGGAATTGTCTAGATATTGTTATGCCTGGAGGAAATTCACTCTCCTTTCAGCTCCAATAATAAAGCAGATTCCCCCATTTTCTCTGAAAGACAGTTCTCCTTGTTTCTTAGTATAGACATCTATTCCGTGAAACATTACAGTTTTTTCCCCAAAACTACCCAAGATAGCAGCCAGCAAAAAGCTTTTCTTTCCCTTGAATTTTGTTTTTACACTTCCTATGTAAGCCAAATCCTTAAAGTGTCCTGAGGACTTGAAAAGCTGATATTAGTAATGCTCAGCAAATTCCCTATTCTGAAGTGGTTGCTCTGAGAAGACATTGCCCTTGGAGACCTCTTGGTATGCTTGGTCATGAAAACACAGTAATGATGCATGTTGATTGAGTCTGGAGAGCCCAGTGATTGCTTTAGCTACTCAGGGTTGCTGGGGACAGTTGAACTTAGCATTGGGTCTTATATGTTATGTATCAATTCACCTGTCATCTACCAAGATTGTGGGAGACATCTGTGGCGTCCAGGTGGCCATGTTAGTGGCGGTGATCCAGGTGAAACACCAGAAATTTTTATATCACTGACAGAAGATGGCAGGATCTTGGCCAACTGGTAGCTTCTGTATAATGCCTAATACCTCATTTTTTTTTTCTATTTCTGGTTGGTTAAATAGTTGAGTCTCAACAAAATATTACAATCTTCAAAGAATATGGTAAAATTCAATCATGTGGAGCCTTGTATAAGCAGCATAAAAAATCAGAAACCATATATTGGAAAGATCTGGGCTAGACAGTTTGTAGCTAGTTAACTTGGTGTGACAATGGTTCATTTTATGTGTTAACTTGACTGGGCCCAGGGGTGCCCAGATAGTTGGTCAAGTATTCTTCTGTGAGAGTGTCTTTGGATGAGATTAACATTTGAATTGGTAGACTGAGTAAAGCAGATTATTCCCCCATATGAGTAGTCCTTATCTAATCAGTTGAAGGTCTGCATGTTAACAAAAAGTCTGACTCTCTCTCAAATAAGAGGGAACATTGCCTGCCTGACTGCTTGATTGAAACAGTCTTTTACAGTCTGAAAAGCTGGCTCTTTTTGGGTCTTGAGCCTCCCACCTTTTAACCTGGAACTCACATCCTTGGTTCCCCTGGTTTTCAGGTCTTTGGATTCAGATTGGAAAATATACATCAGTTCTCTTGCATTTCCAATTTACTGAGTACAGATCTTGGGACTTTTCAACCTCCATAATCACATGAGCTTTTTTTTTTTTTTTTTAATTGGAGTCTCACTCTGTCGCCCAGACTGGAGTGCAGTGGCCGCTCCCGGCCACCACAGCCTCGACGTGCTGGGCTCCAGTGATCCTTCCACCTCAGCCTTCCAAGTAGCTGGAACTACAGGCGCGCGCTACCACGCCCGTCTAATTTTTGATTTATTGTAGAGATGAGGTCTTGCCAAGTTGCCCAGGTGGGTCTCGAACCCGCGGGCTCAGGCAATCCACTCACCTCAGCCTCCCAAAGGCGCGGGATTACAGGCTGAGCCACGGAGCCCGGCTATTTTTTTTTAAATTGGAGTCTCACCCTGTCATCTAGGCTGGAGTGCAGTGGCAAGCTCACGGCCACCGCAGCCTCGGCCTGCTGAGCTCAGGCAATCTTTCCACCGCAACCTTCCAAGTAGCTGGAAGTACAGGCGCAAGCCACCATGCCTGGCTAATTTTTGATTTTGATTGTAGAGACGAGGTCTCACCATGTTGCTCAGGCTGGTCTCGAACCCCTGGTCTAAGGCTCTTGCCTCAACCCCCCAAGTGCTGGGATTAGAGGCTTGAGCCACCACGTCTGACCACATGAGCCATTTTTTAAAAATAATAAATATCTTTATCTATATCTATCTGTCTATTGGTCTGTTGGTCTATTATCTATCTATCCATTCAGCTACCCAAATCTCTTGCCCCTCACCCCTGCTCTCTCTCTCTCTCTCTCTCTCTCTCTCTCTGTCTCTTATTAGTTCTCTTTCTCTAGAGAACCCTGACTAATACACTTGACAAATTAGACATGTTTTCATCTGGCCATGTTAGCATGCTTAGGCATTTGATGGGCCATTTAACTTTGTTTTCCCACAATTAAGTATCTGTTCCCCTATCCTTGGCCTGTAGCCTAACTGTGAAAAGATTTTGTGTAAGGAACCCAGGAAACAGGAGATCTATAATGATAATGAATGAAAATGGGGATTTATAATGGTAAATTTACAACCTCTCCAAAATTCTTTAGATTTATTGTATTTTTGTTTAAAAGTCTTTGATATAAAGTTTCATATATGAAAAATTAAAAATTAGGTCTCCAGCTTATAAATAAAGTGTGAGTGTGAGAATGGGTTTGATTACATACTATAAGGGTTTACAGAATATGTAAAAGAAGCACTAAGATTGAGAATAATCTATGTAAAAGTCTGTCTTGAAGTCCAAAAATTAAAGTTAAGTCAAATTAAAGGAAATCTTTTAAGAGAGTTTAGAATAACTTACACAAGATGCTGCTGTATGCTGGAGACAAAATATGATTAGCAAAGGGTTAAAATTTTAATATATGATAGCACCATAATCATTTATGAAGAGAAGCAGGAAAATCAAAAGTAGAACCTCAATCTTTGAATAGTGACATAATAGGGCACATGGGTTGTCCCAATACCTATCCTTCTGTTCCAGTTATGAGAATAAGAGAAGACCAGTGAATGCGACATAGCTTAAGATTTTAGCTACATTCTTAAGTTATTACGGTTATTTTCCTTGTTGTTTTTATTGAACGTAGGCAGGCAATGGGCATCAAAAATTTTATTGTAATGTCTCATACTAGTTTCAAATTTTTAATGCATTTCTATTGTTTGCTATACAAAATAGTCAGCTCCCTATATCCCAGGACCTGGTATATTTCTTACTGTATTGTCTCTCATAGTATTTACCACAGTTCTGGGCTCTGTGTATGGAGGTTCTCAGTATATATTTGTTAAATAAAATTGATTGAGGTTATCCTCTGCTGAAACAGGCACTGAGGCACTGTAAGCATTGGCTTGCATCTTAAGTATAACCCAAGGTAAGCAATGAGTGACAGGGCGCCTGTAGGAAGAGTACAGATTAAAACCAAGGAAAGCCATATCTTGCATTTGTACAGCATTATTTTTTTTTTTTTACAGCATGCACAGTTCTTGTTATCTCTTACAGGCCTAGGTAGCTTGCAAAAAATGTTATGTAGCTTACTGGGTAGTATTCATTATATAGTTATCTAAATTTGTCTGTTGCTTCACTTGTTGATGAACATTTGGATTTCTTTTTAGATTATGGTTGCTATAAATAAAGCTATAAATATTGCAAATAACTTTATGTTAGCATTACTTTCATTTCCCTTGGGTAAATATCCACAAGTGAAATTTCTAAATCATATGATAAGTGTATATTTAATTTTAGAATTAAAATGAACACTTGTTAAATTAACAAGTGCCAAATTGTTTTCTAAAGTGGCTGTACAGTTTTACATCTCTACCAATAATGTACTAGTGAGTTGTTCAGCATCCTTGTCGATACTTTATATCATTAGTTTGGAAGTTCTAGACTACATAAGTAGGAGACTATGTCACATGCTCAAGCATTAGTCATCTAGTAAATTAAGTATATATACACACGTATTATGTATATATTTAGGTACACACAATACTGATTAAGAAAAACTTTCAGCAGTTGATAACACATGGATAGGCTGGTACAAAAGTAATTGCGGCTTCAGACTGTGAATTTTAAATCATTATAATTAGCCTCAAATACATCTGTATTAATCAAAATAGGAACCTTTACAATCAACACATTTTTGCCAATGAGACGTAAGTTTGTTTATTCTTGCAGCATAAAAATCTGTGCTTCGGGATTTGACAAACTCTTGGAAAGCATTTTCTGCATCCTGCTGGTTGTGGAAGCGTTTTCCCTGCAAAAAGATGTCGAGATGCCTGAAGAAGTTGTAGTCACTTGGGGTCAGGTGAATATGGCAGATGAGGCAAAACTTTGTAGCCCAGTTCGTTCAACTTTTGAAGCATTGGTTGTGTGACATGCCCTTGGGTGTTGTCATGGAGAATTGGGCCCTTTCTGTTGATCAATGCCAGCTGCAGGTGTTGCAGTTTTCGTGTATCTTATTGATTTGCTGAGCATACTTCTCAGATGTAATGGGTTTTCAGGGATTCAGAAAGCTACAGTGGATCAGACCGGCAGCAGACCACCAAACAGTAATCATGACCCTTTTTTTGGTGCATGTTTGGTTTTGGGAAGTGCTTTGGAGCTTCTTCTTGGTCCAATCACTGAGTTGGTCATTGCTGTTTGTCATACAAAATCCACTTTTTAAAAAATTTTAAAGATGTGGTGGGGTACAATTCAGGATTAAGTATACAAGTGGTCATTGTACAGGCAAGGTTTGGGTCTCCCTCTGGTCCCCACTTTGCCTGGTTTGAGATCAGGTACCCTTATTGATGTTGTGTCCCCGCCTCCACCCAGGCAGTATCCCGCTACTGCCAATCCCTTTCTTATGGTATTATGGTAAATGTTCAGGGGCCACTTATGAGTGATAAAATCCACGTTTCATCGCATATCACAATCTGATTGAAAAAATGTTTCATTGTTGTTGCGTAGTATAAGAGAAGACAACATGTCAAAATGACAATTTTTAAAATTTTTGGTCTGCTCATGAGGCACCCGCTTATTGAGCTTTTTCACCTTTCCAATTTGCTTCAAATGTTGAGTGGCCGTAGAAGGGTTGACGCTGAGTTCTTCGGCGACTTCTTGTGTAGTTGTAAGAGGACCAGCTTTGATGATTGCTCTCAATTGGTCATTGTCAACTTCTGATGGTCAGCCACTACACTCCTCATCTTCAAGGCTCTCAGTCTCCTTTGCAAAACTTCCTGAACCACCACTACACTCTACGTTTGTTAGCAGTTCCTGGGTCAAATGCTTGGTTGATGTCGCAAGTTGTCTCTGCAGCTTTACGACTCATTTTGAACTCGAATAGGAAAATTGCTTAAATTTACTTTTTGTCTAACATCATTTCCCTAGTCTAAAATAAATATAAAAAAGACAGCAAGTAATAAGTCACTAGCAAAACAACATAAAATGAGAGATGTGCATTAAAATGATGTATAACATAATCACGTTTTATTAAAGAATGTATTCCAATCAAAAGGCAAATTTCAGCTTGCAAAAACCTCAATTATGTTTGCGCCAACCTAATAGTTGGAAGGTGACGACTAGGGAGACTTGTGCCAAAGTTTCATTTGCAAAATGTTTTATTTATTAATATTATACCTTAGAGAAGTTAAACTCCAAGTTTGTTCATCACCAGTGGGTATTGCTTCTGAGACAAACATTTCCTAATTTTGTTCATCTCTTTGTTTGTTCTCCCTTATAAATAATTAGCATCAGTGCTTACTTGGGCACTGGACACATACTTTACAGGAAAGCTTTGGAGCTTATTCCTCATCATTCACAAGCCCTGCCCCATATAATGCCTTTGCAGGCAGAGGTACTGCCATGGTGAAGGAGGGGTAGAAAGGAGAGAAAAAGAAAGGGGCTAGTGGAGATTGATGGACAATTGTGCATGACCTGACTCAGTTCACATTTTGTCTACGTGCAGGGAGAAACTGCTGGTAAATATACGTTATACCCCAACATCATGAAGAAGCAGCAGAAACAATAATAAGTAACTAAGACAGAAAAATAATTGCAAGAATGAGTGTATTTTATTTGTCTCTTTGTCTTACTTTCTGTTATTTCCCCTTTTCTCTAGAAAAGAAACGAATTTCTCTTTAGATGTATCTTTTGCACACTTGCCTCTTTGCCCTTTCATGGTGAACTTGTGATGAACATCATCCTGAGTGAAAATCTTTCCCAACATCAGGTTCAGTTTTATTTTATATTTTAATGATACATGTGGGCAAACATGCCTCAAGTTTGAGGCTTGTCTAAGAAATCTTCTTTTGTGTTTTTTCATAGATTTAAAAGATTCTTTTATATTACATATTTGCTAGATATATTTCTTAATAATGGATTTAAGATACAATTCTGAATACCATAATTTTGAATGTTGAAATCCTGAAAGATCAAAATCCTGAAAATATAATTCTGGAAAAAATAATTTTAAAAGAGAATTTGAGCCGGGCTCGGTGGCTCAGCCTGTAATCCCGCGCCTTTGGGAGGCTGAGGTGAGTGGATTGCCTGAGCCCGCGGGTTTGAAACCTGCCTGGGCAGCGAGACCTCATCTCTACAATAAATAAAAAAATCAGCCAGGCGTAGTAGTGCATGCCTGTAATTCTGGCTACTTGGAAGGCTGAGGCGGAAGGATCGCCGGAGCCCAGCAGGTTGAGGTTTCGGTGGCCGGGAGCGGCCACTGCACTCCAGTCTGGGCGACAGAGTGAGAATCCAACTCAAAAAAAAAAGAGAGAAATTGTTTGAGAAACATAAAAACTTGACAGAACACCTCCTAGGCCACTTTACGTAACAAAATAAGCAATAATAACATACATAATTTTGTAAACATAAACATTCAGTTACACTAATGACAGTTGCACAGGCATGTTATAAGCAGACAACCGTATTCATAAAGAAGTAGGTCAAAAAGCAAAATGTATAAATGCATATCACTGTGGTTGATAATTGTGTGCACTCAGGTTTATACCTGTGGTCATCTGAAATACCGTGACAGACAACTTAAATTTTTTACCAGATTGATGAAAGTTCATGATGGGTCAATCACCACATATGCAGTCAGTCAGAGTCAAGATCTTGAGAGATTTTATCTTTCATAAATGCAGATGTACAAAATGGGTATCTCTTCATTTATTGAGAAAGTATCAAAATTTTTACATTTCTACAAAATGTTTACACACAAAGTCAACGCTGTGATAATGCACTTTCATATACTCAAGTTTGTAAAAAAAAATGCATAAAATGAAGTAGAACTAGAACTCTCTCTAAAAGTCTTCTAAAAAACTTTTTTTTTAATTTTTAATTTTTTAAATTTATTGTAGAGATGAGGTCTCACCAAATTACCCAGGCTGGTCTTGAACCCATGGGCTCAGGCATTCCACTCGCCTCAGCCTCCCAAAGTGCTGGGATTACAGACTGAGCCACCAAGCCCGGCCTTTCTAAAAGTCTTTACATAATGTATACCCCCAGTGTTAGAAAAGATGCAAAGATGAAATACACGGCATAACAAATGTTGAAAAATAATGCTGAAAATTTAAAATAGGTGGGGAAAAAAACTAAAAAAGAAAAACTCCAAAAAACTAAAAGAAAAAAATTGCCCTATAAAAAAGTGTAATACAAGGATAGATTATGGAAAATTGCATGGAGGAAGTCCATAAGACCTGGCTGGCTTTCACTATTGTTAACTATATTTTGACATCTTACATCACAGTGAACAGCTACTCTTTTCTTTTTTTTAATTGTAAAGATGTGGGGTACAGGTCAGGTACATAAGTAGTTTATGTGCAGGTGAAGTTTGGGCCCCCAACTGGTTCTCACTTCCCCTGGTTTAGTGTCAGGTATCCTTAGTGATGTTACGTGCCCACCTCTCTTCCCCTGATCCTGCTACTGTTGATCCCTCTTTTTTAATATTGTGATAAATGTTCAGGACCTATTTATAGGTGAGAACATGTGGTATTCAGTTCGTTGTTTCTGTGATAGATCACTGAGTATGATGGACTTTAAAATCATCCAAGTTGTTGTGAAGTCCATAATTTTGTCATTCTTTATGGCTACATAGTACTCCATTGTGTATATGTACCACAGTTTCTCTATCCAGTCCACTTTCGATGGGCAGCAGGGTTGGTTCCATGTTTTTGTTATTGTGAATAGTGCTGTCATAAACATACATGTGCAAATATCTTTTTTGTAGAATGATTTGAGTTCCTCCAGGTATATTCCTAGAAGGAGGATTGCAGGATCATATGGAAGGTCAATTTCCAGTTCTTTTAATTAAAATTTCCAGTTCTTTAAAAAAATACCACGCTGTTTTCCATAAAGGTTGAACTAGTTTGCACTCCCACCAACAGTGCAGAAGCATTTCCTTTTCTCTGCATCCTCGCCCACATCTGTTGTTTTTTGTTTTATTAATGATGACCATTCTTACTGGAGTTCGGTGATATCTCAATGTGGTTTTGATTTGCATTTCTCTCATGATTAGTGAGACTGAATATTTTTTCATGTGTCTGTTGTCTGTTCATATGTCTTCTTTTGAGAAATGCCTATTCACGTCTTTTGCCCATTTTTTAATTGGGGTTTGTTTTTTTTTTTCTTTCAGGTTGTTTGAGTTTCTTGCAGATACTGGATGTTAGGCTTTTGTCAGATACACAGTTTTCTTTTAAGGCATGCCTCTCCTCAGGGGATACATTCACTTTAATTGTCTACATGGTACCACTACTTTTGTAATCCTCCTATGATGCACCAACATGAGCATTCTCTGTTAAGTTTTCCCTTCTTCCGTGCTATACTTTTATGTTGTTTTGAGTATGAGAAAATCCATTTTACACACACTCACTCATACACAGATCACAAATTTTGTGGAAACAACACTTGTGATCGAATAGCAACACCATTGCCTAAGTGTCTTCTTAGGCTACCATGCACATAATTGTTTTTGAAACAGTCAGTAATTTTGCTGGCTTCTTCAGGCAAATGTGGCTTTAATTTATTAGAAGCTCCTGGAATTTCATCAGCTGGAAGAAATGCCAATGCAGACAAATAATGCATTTTTAAACTGAAGGTGTCATCATTGTCATATCATGTGGTCAATCCACTCATCTGAACTTTCCACCAAATGCAATTAAAGACAATAACAAGGCAATAGTTCCACCTAACATGATGCAACTATTCTGCGTAAACAGAAACCATACTAATTCCATCCCCAGAATTCGACTTTCAGGATTTCAACATGTAGGATTTTAATCTTGCAGAATTGTATTTTTTGGAATTTTAGACTTTGGGGATTTTGATCTTCCAGTATCTCAACATTTGAGATTATGGAAATCAGGATTATGTCTTTCCAGATTATGATCAGCACTGTTTAATTATTTTATTTCATTTAAGCAAGTAGAAAATCAAGTCATATTCTTAGGGGAATTCAACAGAATTTAATTATCCCAAGTTTATTGATACATTTAACACAATCTCAACAAATAATAATAGATTTTTGGGGGTTTGGAAGGACAAGACAAAATGATTCTAAAATTTATAATTTATATGGAAAAACTAATAGGCAGCAGTAGAAAGAAAAATTCTGAAAAGGAAGGATGATGAGAAACAATTATAATATTGGATATGAAAATGTGTGATGAAATCAGTCAACAAAGAATGGAGGGCTGTTCCTGAGTAGAAACAGATGAATGAAATGAATATGAAGTTTGTAATTAGACCCAAAGCCATGTGGGAATTTGTATTTAATAAACGTAGCATCATATATCAGTGAGGAAAAACTGGATCATTCAACCAATGATGTTAAAACAATAGAAAAATGAAAAACAAAGTACTAGTATGCTTTAGTTGCCATTACCTAGTTTAGACTGTGTATTACAAGAAAAAGGCACTTGGTTTGAAAAGAAGAGTAAAAAAAAAATCAGAGTAAGTCCAGAAATTCTGGAACCTGTCAAACAAAGGATGTAATTAATTTCTATCTATAACTAATAAGATATAAAGTTGAGATGGCCAATGACATTCAGGCCTCATGACAAGAAGTAAGTCACAGGGACGGCCATCAAAAATTTTTACTTAAACATTGGGAATGATGAAGGTGGCTCTAAGTAAATCCTTTCAGGTGGGAAAAAAATCTCTCAGGGAAAAGAGACAAAAGATGAGGTTCTGCCACTGAATTCTGATACACTCCAGGTACCTGCATGGAAAGAAATTTGAGGCATCACTACTGGCACACAGAGTTGATTGGAATGAAACAGATAAAGCATCCACTGTTTTGAGGGAGTTGTACTTTCAAGAGAGCCAGTAACTATACTAAAAGGCGTTGCACTTTCTTTGCTTGAAGTCACAAACTTCTTCAGCATATTTTCTGCCATCCAGGGTATCACACCCATAGCAATTTCTTTGCTGCCCATTGACCAGACCAGAAGCAAACACCATACAGCATCAGATTTCTCTTAAGGCAGCTTTTGCCCACTCTTAGTAACAATTTCTATATTAGTCTCCTTAAACTAGGCTACATGAGAGTAGCAATCTCAGCATTTCAATTGCTTAAGACAAAAAAGATTCATGTCTTGCATACGTAACAGATTTTAAAGAAATGCAATTTATCACACCTATTGATAGACTTCTAGGTTACTCCCAATACTCACATATTTCAAATGATTTGGCATTGTGTATACTTGTATAGATATCACTTTGCATGTATGTAAATATATCTGTACATTATATTTCTAGAAATATAATTGCTAAGACAAAGGATATGTAAATTTTAAAATTTGATCCAGAATTATACTCCCACTAGCTATATATGACTGCCTATTTCCTCCTACTTGCAACAATATTGTCATTAACCCTTTTGATCTTTGCCCCCAAGAAGTGAAAATATTTCATCATTGCTTTATTTTTCAAGTTATACTAGATGTTTTCTTGCTTTTCATATACTTTAGAACATTTGTATCCTTTCTTTTTTCTTATTCATGTTCCTTTGTCCATTTGTCTTTTTGGTTGTGTCTCTTATTGACTTGAAATAACTATTTACATATTGAAGAGTCATTTATTGACTTGAAAATATATTTTTCCAGTTATTATGTATGTTTGGAAGCTATTCATTGTATTTTCTGCCATGCATTGTTTTTCCTCTTATAATGTAGTCAAATAACAATTCTTTCTATTTGTGATGTCTGAATTTAGGTCTTACTTTAGAAATGCCTTTGTCATTAAGCCAACAAATTATTTAAAGAATGTATCAGCAACAACTCTCTGTTTTCTTTATAGTTTCTTATTTTGTGTTTACATTTTTTTTTTTTTTTGAGTCGGGGTCTTACTCCGTCACCCAGGCTGGAGTGCAGTGGCATGCTCACGACCTGCTGGGCTCAGGCGATCCTTCTGCCTCAACCTTCCAAGTAGCTGGAACTACAGACACGCGCTACCACACCTGGCTAATTTTCTGACTTATTGTAGAGATGAGATCTCACCAAGTTGCCCAGGCTGGTATTGAGCCCATGAGCTCAGGCAATCCTCTCACCTCAGCATCCCAAAGCGCTGGGATTATAGGCATGAGTAACTGCGCATGGTGTGTTTACATTTTTAATCCAGATAAAATGAACTTTGGCTTAAGCAGTAAAGGAGAGATATGTATTTATACAATTTCTGACTGGTAAAGTTGGTAGTATTTTTTTTGTTGTTGAGAAAGCAAGATTTGTTAAGAGGACAGAGAAGCTCCCACAATGGGAGGGGACCCGAAGGGGTTGCCCCAAATTGGTAGCTTTTTGATGAGGACTGGTTGACTATGGGACAAAGGTAGCAGGAGACATATTTTAGTATACCTTTGTAATTTTGAATTTTATACTCTGTTCTAGCAAAATCTACAAAAATTTCATTGAAACAAGTAAATCATTGACTGTTATAAAAAAATGTATTTGGAAGGCAGTTTCTACTCAGTTCCAATTGAATGTGACCTTGAAGGAATATGAAACCAGTATTGTCAGTTCTTCTCGTTTTCCAAAAGAAGCTGAAATCTGGATTTTCATGTGAAATCCCCTGATGTTTAAATGTTGGCAACTAATTCAGAGTTATAAAAACACTGCACAGTCCAAACAAAACACATCTGTGGGCCATATGGGGCCTGAAGGGTACCAGTTTGAGACCTGTGGTTTAGACATTACTTCCTCTTACTCACAAAGATTCATTTAAATGCCTCTCTATAGTCTTCTGTAGCATAGGTTGGTCAGCCCTTATCACAATGTATTTTTGTGGGTCTAGTCTTTCCATTAAACCATGAGATACTTGAAGGAGGTGTTTACAGATTTTTGAGGTCCCAGGGCCTAATACAGTGTCTTGCACCTCATAGACATTTAATATATATGTTTGTGGAATGAATACATAGAAGAATGTATTCATTCTCCACTCCATGGTGAATCAAGAATGTATTCATTCTCCACTCCACGGTGAATCTCTGCCTTGAAGAAATGAACAAGACAGCTCAAGTTCACAGGGGTTACCTCGTGTGGACCACTTCTATCGTCCTGTCAAGTCCTTCATCGCACCCTCACGTGAATTAAACAACTGTACCCCACAGTGATTTTGTAAACAGGTGGCCTTTACAACATTGTGAATTTTGGCCACTAGATGTCTCCCTTCACTAAAGGACATTTGGAAGCACTGGGGTCAACCTAGGGTTTGCTCAAAAGAAACAATATTTCAGTGAAAAAGAATGTCCTAATCTCAGGCCACATCTTCTTCAGATGTTTGTCCTCATGAGGAAGTGAGCACAGCCACAATGTCAGCGAAAAGCGCCCTGGAACAGAATCAACTTTATTTTGTTCCAGGAAAGCTTCTCATTCACAGGAACGCGCCCTTCGCACACTAAGTGACAGTCTGTTGGGTTTTAGCCTCTAACCCAGCAGACTCATGACTGCTCTCCAGAAGTCTTATTTGTGTTACTTTTCTCTGCCTGCTTTATGCTGATGGAGAAATGCTTCTCGCTGTAAAGAATCTGGGACTCTAGAATTTGCATGGTGAGAAGCAGAATTCTTGAAAGCTGTAGCAGGCTGGACTTTTCCTGAGGCTGCCCTGACCCCCATGTGAATTCTTGCATGTCAGTTCAGGGGCTGTGTTTCAGTGTCTGATGCTGTGCCTTTCGTGTGACCTCAGGAGGGTCTTCTGAGCTTGAAGAGGTGGACTGCTGGGTGCTATATAATTCTCATTTGAAAGACAGTCAGAGTGAGAAAAAAAAGTCATCATTTATTTTACTGATTATTGCCTTCTCTTCCCAGTGTCACCTCTGGCAGTCAAATACTATATAGTCTGAGCTGATTAAAGGCCACAGAGGGACTATGCCTGGCTCTGTCAAATATATTCAGGGCCTTGAATTGAGTGATACCTGAAGCTTACTTGTTGAATGAAAGGGAAGTGTGTATTCTGTAGGATTT
Organism: Cephalopachus bancanus; assembly: GCA_027257055.1. NCBI lineage: Eukaryota > Metazoa > Chordata > Mammalia > Primates > Tarsiidae > Cephalopachus > Cephalopachus bancanus. The sequence goes on from JAPVLO010000012.1 coordinate 6,186,550, forward strand.
TGGTGGTTCTTCAATTTATGACAGAACATTCAGATGACAAAAATACTCTGGCTCATTAGAGCCTATGTTTCCCTTTGCTTTTTCTTTGGTTATTTGGTGAGGCCTGGACACTTCTATTTGTATTTTTAATCTTTCTTTAAGAATTAGTAGAACATAGGTTTTCAACACAGACTTTGAAGTCAGGCTGTGTTGGTTTCCTGGCTCATCATTTACTTTACTGCTCTGTGTCTTGACTTTCTCATCTGTGAAATAGGGTTGACAGTGGTACTGCTTCCCAGGGCTGCTGAGAGTATAAAAGCATATGACAATGGCTCACAATAGTACTTGGCACATAGTAAGTGCTCAGTAAATGTCAACTGATACTAGGTGCTTGATAGTTCATTTCTTCTTCTAATTAGATGTCCAGGTCAGTTCCTGTGAGTGTAGATTGCTGTCCCTGTCTTTGATAAGGGTATGGTAAATATTTTCCACAGTTCTGTGAGCTCTCCCTTTGTTTATTTAAATGTCATATATTTTAATGCTAAATAGCAATACAATTATTATGCAGTGCCACTCCTCAAAGTAGTTTCTCATAAGTCACATTGACCAAGGCTTGTTCTGCAAATAGTTGAATAATTTATTTTAAATCCTTGGGCTCATAATGAAACAATGTGCTTCAAACCATGCTGCTTCCTTTTGCTCTCGGTCCTTTGCAGGGACCATGGAGTCCAGCAAACTCACAAGGAAGTACTGAAGAATTTTAAGAGGAAACTAGAGGGTGTGAGTAAATGACATTTTGGTGAGTCATCAGTTTCAAAAACACACCCTAATTATGAAACAACTTAAATATTGGACATATGGTGACTTCCTTTTATTAAATATGAAATTAAAAGACTGTTATATTAAACACATTTGTTTGTTTGGATTTAGCTTTTCTCCAAAACCAACGCACTTAAGAAATCTTTGATAGCTACAGGTTGCCTAATCTACTAGTTTCTGCTAAAATGTTTTCGGTCTAATAAGATACTGTGGGGGCTTCCTTCGGATCTGAGGGTCATACACTGGCCCCTGGGCAATTGCTGGGCCTCAGTGATACAATGAGCTGAAAATGAGTAAAAAGCTTCCATCTCAGTTTCACCACCTCAAGCTCCACACGAATTGGCCAAGTTGTCTGCCTGCCCTTCCACCGCTTCTTCACCCTTCTCCCAGCCTCACCCAATTCCACAGCCACTTTCCTGCCCAAGTAGTTAGTAGATTATTAGTCCCCCCCCCACCTTTTTTTTTTTTTGAGTTTTAGTCTCACTCTATTGCCTAGACTGGAGGGAAGTGGCATGCTCACGGCCACTGCAACCTCGACCTGCCGGGCTCTGGTGATCTTTCCACCTCAGCCTTCCAAGTAGCTGGAACTACAGGCAAGAACCACCAGGCCTGGCTAATTTTTTGTAGAGGTGAGATCTCGCCAAGTTGCTTGGGCTGGTCTCGAACCTGTGAGCGCAGGCAATCCCCTCACATCAGCCTCCCAAAGTGCTGGGATTATAGGTGTGAGACACGGTGCACGGCTAGTCTCCCTTTTCTATAAGCACATTCCTACTAAGATGTCAGTGACTTATTACAATCACACACATTTTAATATAGACAATAGAAAAAAGGGCAGCACTGAACCGAAAAGATGGCATCTGTAATCCTAAAACTTTAGTCACTGGATTAGCTGAGTGAGAGTATATATTCCTAAAAGTCCTTTTGTACTGAATGGAAATTTTGTCTCCAGGTGAAAAAAAAAAAAGCACTTGAGGAGAATGGTATTCACTTGACTGAATTATGAGATCAGCTTTAATCTACCCAGGAAAGGTGGGGGATAAAAGAAAAATAGCTGACACTCTTAATCAAATGTCAAGTAGGCTCCATTCTCTTGAGAACTTTTTCAGTGGGCCAGATCCAGACCTGATCGTGATGAATACGATATGGATCGAGATGGTCCAGCTGGTGCGGAAGCATGAGGGTCATACTGGGTTGAGACCCGCATGGCACTAAAGGTCTTCAACATAAAGTTATGGGCCCAGATGTTATTGGAAACATTGTTCTCTCTACTTTTATTAAAATTTACTTACTCTTTCATAAGAAAGATGCTTCCTTTTTTTCTGATCATGCGAACAATGTACCTGACTAACTCTCCCCTTTATAACTGCTGGGAAGCTCTGTCCTTAGAGTTAAGTTTCAATTTTATAAAACATATCTCATAGATTATTTGCATTATTTTTCTTAATTGACTCTAGTTTTATAGTTTTCCTTTTTTATAGTTCACACAAATTATATAGACATATATGTTTCGTGTTCTTTTATTTGTATTCTAACACTATTTTATTTTATGATTTGCATTTTTTTTTGAGTCAGAGTCTCACTCTGTTGCCCATGCTGGAGTGCAGTGGCACACTGACAGCTACTGCAGCCTTGTCCTGCTGGGCTCAGGCGAACCTTCTGCCTCAGCCTTCCAAGTAGCTGGAACCGCAAGCGCACACCACCATGCCTGGCTAATTTTTTGATTTATTGTAGAGATGAGGTCTCATCATGTTGCTCAGGCTGGTCTCAAAACCCTGGACTCAGACCATCCTCTTACCTCAGCCTCCCAAGGTGCTGGGATTGCAGGCATGATCCACTGCACCCGGCTTATGATTTGCATTTTAAGCAACCTCAAGTCATTTAAAGAAAATGGAGTGCTTAAAGGAAGCAAAAGAAAATAAACTAATTGAGTTCAGAGATATCCTTTACTTTCTTTTTGGTGGCATTTCTGAGAATTAATACATTATTATTCTCTTCATCATTTCATAACAGAATGAGAATCTGGCTAATTTAGACCTGGTTGTTAGCATCTGTGGTTCCCTTGCCCAAAAGTAATTTATGAACCAGCGAACCTAAAGATATAATACATGATGAAACTTGACCCTTCATAGTTTTCAAATTGCATGACTCCTCAGGAAGGAAATCATCTTATTAAGGAAGTTAATCAGGTTTAGCTCTAGGTTTTCTAAGGACAAAGAACATACTGAAAATATTCACCCTCAAGCACACACCTTATTGCAGTCTTTTGCCATAACCCTTTCCGTATTACCCCACCCAGAGGTCTGAGGTTCTTTGACTTGGGAAAGTAGCAAATTTATTCTTGGTGAGAAAGTTGGAAAAAGAAAAAATAATATCTACTCCAACCCCCTCCCCCATTGGAATTACCCTCCTTCCTTCACTGAAATTACGCAGGAAGGGCTGCATTCCTTCAGCTTTATGGGGTATGACCCAGGGTGTCCAGAGGCCAGATGGAAGAGCTCAATGGAGTGGCATTTTGTAGTAAAATGATCTAGTGCAGAGCTGTTCCACACCCCACTAGAGTGTTTTCTCCCAATTCCCTTCTGTGATCTCAGACAGCCATCTCTGTCTGCTGGGAGAATCATTAAGTCTTGGGCTCTGGGCTCCCTCCTTTTATAAGACTTGATATTAGGGAGAGTTAGAAAAGTATCTTTTTTCCTTATTGAAGGGGTGTGTCTTGGACTTACCTGCTTGCAGAGGCAGTAACGTGGCCAGGAGCTGCTGAAGGATCAGTGGACCTGTGCTCATGACAGCAAGCTGCTGTGCTTCCGATACTAACATTGTCTTTCCAAACAGTGTAAGAAAGGACTGAGCCACATGTATGTATGAAGGAAGGGTGTGAAGAGCCGTGATGTGAAGAGAGTAGTCAGCAGGTAAGCCCAATAACTGTAGTTTGATTTATTCGAAAGCGTGTCACTATGACCACTACTACCTGTTAATCTGAGATCTTTTTTTCTCTCCATGGGGGAAATTTTGATTTCAGTATTTCATTTCCTGAAGAAGTTTCAAAAGGAGCAGAGTTGAAAAAGCAATGAGCAGAAACAACAGAGTTCAGTTCTTGCTAACTATATAACAAGGTGATTGCTGAATCTCAAACTCCAGATTTTTTGACTCAAAGCACACTCCTCTCTCTAAGATAACAAGGTATCCCCCTATTCTTCTGGTGTGCCTGGGAGGTTAGATTGACTGAAATTTTAAAAAAGACTTCACTGAGGATACTTGTTAAAAATACCAGTTGTATGGCTTTCACTAATTAGTAATATGTTAACCATAGCAATCTCTTATTATGTTTGAGAGGATTAAGTTTATTTTCACTTCAGGATGAATTCGTTTAAGCTTTGCCTAAATTGGTATACATCCAGGAGGTACTTCCCAATTTAACTGCCACCCCTGGATTCCAAAATTCCCCAAATTGACCCTCATAATCATTTATCCTACTGCTTCCCCAAGTAAATATAAAGTGACACATTATATCTTCTGATTGGCAGGCCTTGGAAAGTCATGAATGTGTTTTTTCTTTTCTTTTGTCCTCTTTTTCATGAAAAAATTATTTATGTAAGCCTAGATAACATATCCTATGTTATCTACTCATCATGCCAGAGACTTAGTGATGGAAAGGTGTTGAAGAAGGTCTAGAAAAAAGACCACGGTGAGAGAAGCCTGGAGAAGTGATGACACTGGCTTTTCCATGGTGATATCCATTAAGCTAAACTTGAAAATAATGTACATAGGCTGCAGAATACAGGCAGAGGGGAGAGTAACAAAATTAGATAAAAATTACATTTTGCAATTTATTACAGTGTTACACAGGTCTTTTTTTGTATTCTCTGTTCCATTAAAAGACCCACTAATTATCAAACCAAAGCAAAATTTAAAACAATTTTGCAATAATGGCCACATAATCCTTTATTCAATCATTAACAAGTAGTATAAACTCGATCAGATTCTTCAACGTTTCTTGTCCAAGTTACTTAATTTGTAAAATGTGGCAAGAAGTAAGTATAAAGCTTGAAAATTAGCGCGTATGTAAGTTGAGTCTTACAAGGTCAACCTGCAGTTACTTTCATTTCATGCACAGCCACAAGCTGACATAAATTTTGCTGGATGCCTCTTATTTCTTGCTTCTCCAAAAAGATAGTAAATTTCTTAAAAACAGGGACAATGTCCCCATTACAGGGTCTATCTGTTGTTGGACTGAGGACACAGGGAGCACCATACTGTCACATTAACATGTCCTCTAATGTCTTTCATTCCATAGTTAAGGAATGCAGTTGTCTTTCTAGAAAAGGTAAACAAACACATTCATTCAAACTAGGGTATAAGTAAATGACCTTGGCTGTCAGTAAATGGAAACTGGAAGAAGCAAGAGGATACTGGGCATCTGAGGGTACTAACAGTGTAGGGGTGTGTGTCACAAGGGTACACAACTCAGAAAATGGAGGAGTGGCATCCTAGGACAAGTGTCACTGAGTTCATAGTCTTGCTTAAGGTCATACCTTATGAAACTATGTGCTGTGTAACCTACCCAGTCTAAATGTATGTATTTGTAACTTTCAAAAATATTCTGTCTAGTTCTCTGTTTAAATGTTCTTTAGAGAAAGGTAACATTGTTCCCAAATATGTATGAATTGGGATTTCTCTTAGACTGTGTTTGTCTTAGCAGAAAAGTGTTCACATGGTGTCAAGGTTTGTGCAGTTCTTTGTTGTTATTTTGTTTTGTTTTGTTTGAGTCAGTGCTCTCACTCTGTTGCCCAGACTGGAATGCAATGGCATGATCACTGCAGGCTTGAACTCCTGAACTCAAGCAATCCTCCCTCTTCAGCCTCCTGTGTATCTGGGACTACAGGCACGTGCCACCATGCCTGGCTAACTTTTTTTCTTTTTTGAGTTGGAGTCTCACTCTGCTGCCCAGGCTGGAGTGCACTGGCACGCTCACAGCTACCGCAGCCTTGACCTTTGGGGCTCAGGTGATCCTTCCGCCTCAGCCTTCCAAGTAGCTGGAACTGCTGCCACGCCCAGTGTGCCACCACGTCCAGCTAATTTTTCGATTTATTGTAGAGATGAGGTCTTGCCAATTTGCCCAGACTGGTCTTGGACCCCTGGACTCAGGCAATCCTCTTACCTGGGCCTCCCAAAGTGCTGGGATTACAGGTGTGTGCCACTGCGCTCGGCCTGGCTAACTTTTTTAATCTTTATTTTGTAGAGACAACGTCTTGCTATGCTGCTCAGGCTGGTCTCAAACTCCTGGGCTCAAGCCATCCTCCTGCCTCGGCCTCCCAAAGTGCTGGAATTATGGGTATGAGCCACTGCTCCTGGCCCCAGTTCTTTACTGGTTAGATACACAGTATTAATAGCTGTGAAAATAATCTAGAAACCTGGAGTGATAGTGCTAAAGGACTGTAGCATCATGACCTGAAACATACCCTCTTCCATACACAACTGGTTGTAGCCTTGCTAAATTCACACTGTAGTGCACAAAACCAGTGGGAAGGGGAAGCCCACTTATCACATTCCTCCTCCAGTAAACCAACAATTTCTTGGAGGTTCCTGTTCAACGGCATGTTGAGACTGAAAATCCACAGGAATTAATAATAGAAGTAGAAAATGTCCCAGGATTTTACTGGGCCATAGGTGTAATAAATTTCCCATGTGTAGTCTGTTGACTAAATAAGATGCAAAGAGGTGAATAGTGGCGAGGTATATAGTCCTCAAACTGCAAAATATAGTTAATATTACTGATGAGGGTTGTAAGTCCTCATGCTGTCTCTAGGTCCTCAGTACAAATGTCAATTTTTAATTTCCTGAGGTCCAAAACTTGGGAACTCTAGTGTTTTGTTTTGTTTTAAATCAAGTCTTTTGGAATAATGACTTTATATCTTTAAGAATTTTTTCTTATCATTTGCTTCTTTCTCATAGGATACATTTTAAAATCTGATAAGAGTTCTTTTATTGTTTAGGAATAATCAGATGTTTATTATAAATGTGTGATGTCAGGACAGCTTGTCACAATGGAATAATTTCACATTCACAAAGTGTTGGGTAAAGAGAGTTTGTGTTAAGCAAATGGTGTTTTCTTTTTCTTTTTGTTTTTATTTTTTTATTTTTTGAGCTGGAGTCTCACTCTGTTGCCCAGACTGGTGTGCAGTGGCCGCTCCCAGCCACCGCAGCCTCGACCTGCTGGGCTCCGGTGATCTTTCCGCCTCAGCCTTCCAAGTAGCTGGAACTACAGGCATGTGCTACCACACCCAGCTAATTTTTGATTTATTGTAAAGATGATGTCTCACCAAGTTGCCCAGGTGGGTTTCGAACCTGCGGACTCAGGCAATCCACTCACCCCCGCCTCCCAAGGCGCGGGATTACAGGTTGAGTGTCACTGCGCCCGGCGCAAATGATAGTTTCTATGAAAATCTTTTACACTTGTGCTTGTATTTCAGCCTGACCCTGCTTGGAGACTTCCCTAAGCTTAATCTCAAAGAGAATCAGGCTAATTATTTCTGATAAGATATTTAATGATGTATTTCTTAGTCATCTACGCTCTTCTGTGTTGTTGACCAAGATCTCAATTAAGCAGATGATTAGTAAAAGAAAATTGTAGACTTTTAAACATGTATTTAATTCAGAATTTTATATATAAAAAGATGGGCTTCAATAAAGAATACAAAATTACAGGTAGATAGGAGGAATAAGTTCTAGTGCTCTATATCACTGTAGGATGACTACAGTTAATAATAATTTATTATATAGCTTCAAATAACTAGAAGGGGGATGTTGAATTTTGCCAACACAAAGAAATGATAAATGTTTGAGATGATGCATATGCTAATTACCCTGATCTGATCAATATATATTAGGAGATATTGAAACATCATTATGTACCCCCTGTATATGTATAATTAATACCTGTCAATTTAAAAAATAAGTTTAAAATAAAATTGATAGCCGGGCTAGTGGCCCAGCCTGTAATCCCGCGCCTTTGGGAGGCTGAGGTGAGTGGATTGCCTGAGCCTGCGGGTTCAAGAACCGCCTGGGCAGCAAGACCTCATCTCTACAATAAATCAAAAAATCAGCCGGGCATGGTAGCGCATGCCTGTAATTCCGGCTACTTGGAAGGCTGAGGCGGAAGGATCGCCAGAGCCCAGCAGGTCAAGGCTGCGGTGGCCAGGAGCGGCTACTGCACTCCAGTCTGGGCGACAGAGTGAGACTCTAACTCAAAAACCAAAACAAAACAAAATAAAACAAAATTGATAAAGAATTGTCAAGGTAGTCTTGATAAAGAATGCCAAGAAATATAGTTGGCACAGTTGGCTATTCATTTGGAGGAAATGTCAGTAAATCCCCCAAACTAAATTAACTCCAGAGGATTGAAGATTTAAATGCATTAAAAATAATTTAAAAAACTTAAAGAAGTGTTAGAAGAAAATATAAAAAAATATTTTATAATCTTTTTATTGAAAAAATAATTCTTAGCACAACTACAAGTTTGTGATAGATCAAAAGATTGACATATTTCATAAACATTTTAATCTTTTATGAAGAAGAAAACAACATAAAGAGCTAAAAGACTAAAAGCAAACCATGAATATTTACAACACAAGTGACAAAGAACTAATATCCATGCTTTGTAAAGAGCTCCTAAAAAAGCAGTTTAAAAAAAAAAAAGAAGATTTCAGTAGAAAAAACTTAGGACAATGATTTATATACTCAAGCTCCACCCCCCCCAAGAGAAAAATACCAATGGTCAATAAATATCTGAAAAATGCCTAATCTTACTAATGATTAAGCACATGATATTAAAAAAGGTAAAAATGTGCTTATCAGTTAGGCAACATTAAAGATGATGTTGCTGACAGGGTAATCAAACAGGCATTTCTACAACTTGCCAGGGAGTACAAGTGGATACAAATTAGGAGGACAATTTGGCCATGACTATCAAAAGTCAAAATATATAAACATTTTGAAGTAGCGCTTTCCTTCTAACCTAGAAAAACCCTGCTTTCTCTGGAATTAGGATGCACGAGAGGACGTTTGATAGAAGAGAAGTTTGAGAGCAGATTGTGAGAATCCAAAATGCCATTACCATGAGTTCGCTCTTCATGCTGCATAGTGTGGAGCATTGATGGCTTCCGGGTATGAATAGACTTATTTTCAGGACACATAGAATGTCAGTCCACTGGGTTTATCTCTAGAAGAATCATTTTGTGAATATGATTGAATAACTTGTTTTTACTCTTTAGAAAATTGTGATAAAAATGCAATTCATATATATTCAGAAATGTAAAGAGTTAGTGGTTTTTGGTAGATTTGAAACAGTGAAGATGTATTAGCATAAGCATTGAATGAAAAGTCAGATAAGCTTGCTTTAACCTAATTTAAAAATAGATCACCGAAGTGGGGTTTGTAACATTGTTAATCTGACCACTCACATAACTTGTTCTGTAGAATTTCTCTGGCAAGGCTGATAATTTTTGTTTTCATCGTTAGGCATCTGAGTTTCCTTAGACACTGAAGACACTCACATTTGTTAGGAACATAGCTTTGAAACATATATCCTTCTTCAACAACAAGGGTACCTACATAATGAACATTTGTATACCTAACCCTGAATTGTACCCCACATCTTTAAAAGAAAAAAAAAAGAAATCAATCAATAAAAAAAGAAAGAAACATATATCCTTCCTTTTTCTGAACAAATAGAGCTTATTTGTAAGAACACAGATGGGCCGGGCTCGGTGGCTCAGCCTGTAATCCCGTGCTTTGGGAGGCCGAGGTGAGTGAATTGCCTGAGCCCACGGGTTTGAGACCTGCCTAGGCAACTTGGCGAGACCTCATCTTTACAATACATCAAAAAATTAGCTGGGTGTGGTAGCGCATGCCTGTAGCTCCAGCTACTTGGAAGGCTGGGCAGAAGGATTGCCGGAGCCCAGCAGGTTGAGGCTGCAGTGGCCGCAGCATACCAGTCTGGGTGACAGAGTGAGACTCCAACTCAAATAAAATAAAATAAAATTAAAAAGAACACAAATGGAGGCCAAATTAACAATCATGACTTTATCCATCAGAATCAGAATCATGTCCCAAGCAACAAAAATTAACTGGTTCATAGACCAAGGGAAATAACAGATTCTTTTAGGGGGAGAAATTTAGGAAAATTGTTGATGTATTCTTTTTATTTAGATTTTAGGTCTACCTTTTTCATTTTCTGCAAGTGTGAAATGGAAATAATTCTCACTTAATTTACAAGATTGCCCAAATAATCTAATAAATATACATAAAAGCATTTTGTAGGTTAGGAGGAATTATTCTTATTTCTTCTTATGAGGTAACGATCGCCTCTCTGGAGTGATGTTCAGGTACTTTTCTTAAAGCAAATAGTTCAAGAGGAAGCCTAAATTCTCTGGACTTTACCTACTCTAACTGAGCGAAGATGAGCAATGAGAATGAAAATAAGCCTGACCTGGGAATTCCAGGAAGGCTGGGTCCCTATTACTAAGCCGAAGACTTGGCTGTATGAAAGAGCTTGGCACCTTTTCTGGAATGCTATTAATCATCTTTTAAGGTCTTGGTGGCCACTCCCACTATATTGAACCATGAGTGACTGGAAACAAAATCTTCAGCTCCAAGGGGTTGGAATAGTGCCAACCACGAGGCTTGTAGCTAAGTCTTTTACAACGGAATTAAGCTGGACTGGTCTTCTGTGAGACATGAACTCTATTAGGATGCCAGAAGACATACTGGGTGATGAGGTAAGAACAACAAATCATCCTGAATGAAGCTCTTCTCAGACACAAAATGCAAACCAAATAGGAAAACAGAAATGCTTGGCAGAAAGGAGCAGACAGCTATGCTAGGCTGAAAGCACTAGCAGTAGGAGAAATACTCTTGTGCTGAAGTTCTCATGTGTGGCACAGGACACACCGACTTATAAAAAACATATACCAATTTTGAGATAGAGAAGGATCAGACCAGGAAATAGGGTGATAGACTGGACTCTGAAAGCATATTCATTTAATGAAACATACAAGATTAAATAGAGATCCTGGAACAATGAGAATCTCAATAACCCAGCAGTTGTTTGCAAAAGTGGGGCTGGATCATGACTTTTGTAGTTTCTCTTAATGTGTGGAGCTACAATGCATGATAGCCCTGCATGACTATATTATTAACCACTAGTGCTTGGCACATTGGGAGGGGTGAGCAGCCAAGTAATTCTTTTTGTTCCTTTCAGTTTCACAATTTTAGAATTCTTAAAATTTTTATCTCTGTTCTCAACCCAACATTTAAATTCTTAGTACGTTTTCAGCCCATCTCAAAAGGTATTCAAGAATTTAATAGCCAATTTAAGGAGAAAACAAGAATAAAGATGAGTAAAACATTTTAATTTTTCCAGGCTTAGATTTGGTGACAGGTAGACATTAATGAAAGAGTATAAATAGAAAGTGGGAAATGGACATATAAAATAAAATCTGAATGTGAACTGATCTGAGCTTACCATATTTCTTCCTTATTCTGCAGAGGAGGAAACTGAGTCCAGAAAGTTTCAACTTTCACAAGTTGTCACAGATAAAGGACAAATCTGAGGTTAGGGTCTAATTCACTCAGGCCTCTTCCTACAATGTTTATAAACATAAAAACAGGTTGCCGTATAAGACATGTATTTGCATACATATGTGTAGACTTTACTAAGATTTTAAATGACTTTAAATTATTGTCCTTCCAGAAGAAGTTTGTCTAGCCCAAGCATTTTTCCAAATATGAAATTGGTTATCCTTTCTGTTTTTTCACCTATTTTTTCATCTGTCTTCTTTATTACATCTTCTGTGTTCCTTACAGAAATCTTCTCAAAGGCAAGCAGATCAAGAATTTTCACATAAAGTCAAATCCCAATAAAAATGTTACCGAAAACTTACAAAATGAGAAGCAAAAATAATACCAAGATTTTACAGGTTCTCTGCCTAATTCTGAGTCAGATGTTCTTTTAGCTGCCATGTGGAGACCTGCTCTTTCTATTATGTGTGTGTGCACACGTGCACATGTGAATCTAAGTCAAAGAGGAAGGAGACAACTCTATTGGGAATTCTTCTATTTATGGAGAAAGAAACATAATCCCATAAATATTGATGCCAGAAAAGCAGCTCAGAGTTCAACTGTGCCTAAGATTAGACTTTTGCTATGAATGCTGGAAAGTGTAATTGTGATTAGTTTCAACTAAGCACCACTGTTGATAAGGAGACAGCTGTTGACATAAATAAATGATATTTGGAGTCCATAAATATATAACCAAAAGAATAGGGAAATGATAGCCAGCCCTCTCCAGAGGTATAACAGCCAGTTCTAATGATTGTTCCCTGTAAACTGAAGGACAGAGATTATCAGGAATGACTTCGCTTGAATGAATTCAAGGAAGTGGAGGGGGAGTTCCCAGCACAGCCAAGCCTTCCTACAGAAGCTAGTGCCAACACAAACTATGGGTCAGGCATTGCTGGCCTCCAAGGTGTGATATAAACATGCCATACCCTAATGACAACAACAGCTCCTCATCTGTGGCAAGGACACAAAGATTCTGGGAATTTTTAAATAATCAGAGCCACTTGGGCTTGGAAGTGAAATGAGGGAATACCAGGGGCTTTATGTTTCCTAAGGCAGAGCTCAGTGAGGTTTATGATTATCCTGTACACACAATGCTGAGTATTTCCTGACATCCTTACTAGCGAGGACCCTTCTTGGAATCCAATAATTCAATTATTGTAAAAATGTACTTTTATTGACTTGAAGTTGGGATCCCTCCATTTCTTCAGTGGTGGCTGTCAATCAACATAGGAGTACTTTTTCTTTGATATGCTATGAGGATTGAAGTTCAATTCTGACGAAATCAAAGAGGTAACTATAAAAACTGGTGGTTAAGATCGAAACACTAGGTGCTACTCTGGTTACTTTATTTGCAAAGTACTTAACTTAAGAACCTAGAAATTAGATACTATTTTCCCATCTTATACATGAGTAAGCTAAAGTATAGAAAGCCCGAGAAAATGCCACAAGGTATCCCTGTTTATAAATGTCAAAACTGAAGCCTGAATCCTGGGCAGTCTAGCTATAGTGGCTCTTTTGATCCATGTTTATTGAGATAACATTTTCCTACCTTTGACTGCTTGTTAAGTATAGGATGCACAGTTAAATTTGAATTTCAGATAAACAAATAATTTTAGACCACAAATAATCTCCCAAAGATTGTATGGGTATACTGATACTAAAAAAATCAGCCAGGCATGGTGGTTCACGCCTATAATCTCAGCACTTTGGGAGGCGGAGGCAAGAGGAGCCGAGCTGAATTTTTTAATAATCAGCTCAGGGGTTCAAGACCAGCCTGAACAATAAGATGAGATCTTGTCTCCACAATAAATTTTAAAAAATCATTCAAGCATGGTGGCACATGCCTGTGGTTCCAGCTACTTGGAAGGTTGAGGTGGAAGGATCACCTAAGTCCAGCAGGTTGAGGCTGTGGTAGCCGTGAGCATGCCACTACACTCCAGCCTGGGTGACAGAGTGAGATTCCAACTAAAAAAAAATTACAATGAAAATGAAAAAAATCATTATTTATTTCAAATTCAAATTTATGCATATCTTGTAACTTAATTTGCTAAATCTTTCAACCCTATCCCAGCGAAAACTGTATGAACCAAAGAAGTAAAAAACTAATTTTAATTAGTTTAAGCTTTGGTTTTAAGCCCCAAAGTCGAATTCCTATCACAAGACAAGGATAGGTGCAGACATCTTTTTCCTAACCTAGAAACAGTCTAGAATACTAGTTCTCAAGTCAGTCTGGATATGAGTATTACTTGTATAGCTTTAGTAATACTCATGACTGGGCCTGAACTGTATAAGATTTAGTAGGTTTAGGGTGGGATGGGGACACCTGAACGCCTAAATGTTTTTTTCTTCTTCTTCTCATTCTCCCCTTCATCCTCTTCCTCCACCTTTTCTTCCTTCTCTTCCCTCCTCTTTTTTTTTGTAGTCCATCTATGATTGAGCTAAAAATCAGTGACTAGAGATCACTGGTGTGAAACTCTAACTGTAAGTTAGAGTTTACCATTTCTAGCGAGTCCAAGGAGGTAGCCGAACATGTACTTCCACTGTGGGAGGAAAAGGTAATGAAGAGGCTGAGAGAAGGCTTCCCAAAATGCCCAGAGCAGTCGCCAGGCCTTTTTGAGCTGGCTTTGCAGCCTCAGGCCTGGACTACACAGGGAGAGGGAAGATTTTTCAGAGAAAGAGAGGGAAAAAAAGAATGAGAGAGAGACAGAGAGAGAGAATGAGAATGAGAGAACCTGCCAAGATCCAGGTCCTGGCACAACGAGAGAGAACAGATCTAGATTACACCCAAGTGCACCAAGACTGTTATCCTATTTGAAAGCTCCAGCACTATAAATCATGGTCTAAACAGTACTCAGGAATTCAAATGAAAAGAAAATCTTCCTGGGAAATGGAACACAAATGGGAAGGGGCTGAAAAGGGCACAAGTTCCCTTTGCAGTGTGACTGCACTGCATGAGAATATTGTAAAATCACTTTAGTAGAACATGGCAATTCACTGATAAAAATAAAATAAAAACAAATAGAAATATCCAAGGACACATCTCAGGAAAGAATTAAATTCTGTTTCATGAAACAATTCAATCATTTTATGTATATGTGCATGTATATATGCACACACATATATAACAAAATGTGTGTATGTATATAAATTTATGTACATATATATATGAATATTATAGCATACGTTTCTTTTCATGGAACTTCACCAAAAAGCTTGCAAAACACTGCTTTAGAGACAAATATTCATCACTTTTGGAAAACAGACAGCACAGTTCAAAGGTAATAAGACTCAGAGCAGATAAGCTTTGAGAAGCAAGACCCTGAGGAATGATCTGGAGCCCAGGCTACTGACTAAAGAAACTTAAAGCAATAGATGTAGGAGTCATCTTTGGCACATTGGAAGGTGGAGCATGAGAAACCCATGTATCCAAGAGGAGAAGGTAAATTCAAAAGCTGTGTGTGTCACCTTGCCTAGTTTTCATGGTTCCTTAGAAAGCCCTAAAAAAATGTCTCTGCTGAAACACAGGCCACGCCTATGGTAGTTCTTCCCTTGTCTCTAATGCCTCTACTCTTCTCTTCTGATCAGAGAGCAGAGTGCGGGGCAGCACTGGCAGAAGGGCAGTACTTGTATGGGGTTCATGGTACACCCGGGAAGCAAGGTAAGGTTTGTACGGAGAACCCAACTCTGTTCTCTGTGCTGCCATCCAAGGACACTTATTCCAACGGAGGACTTGCCAGTGTGGGAGTTAAAACTTTTCCTACTTTTCTGTGAGATGCAAAAGAAATATTGAGAGGCCATGGGAAGTATCCTTTAAGTTCTTTTAATGAAACTGTTCAATAAAACTTTTAGCAATGACATAATTGTGTTACACTCCCAACATGGCAGCCACAAGCCACAAATAGCTACTGAGGATCGAAGTGTGACCAGTATGACTGAGGAATTGAATTTTAATTATTTATTTATTTTTATTTTTTATTTTTTGAGTTGGAGTCTCACTCTGTCATCCAGACTGGAGTGCAGTGGCTGCTCCTGGTCGCCGCAGCCTCGACCTGCTGGGCTCTGGCGATCCTTCCGCCTCAGCCTTCCAAGTAGCCGGAATTACAGGCATGCGCTACCACGCCCGGCTGATTTTTTTTTATTTATTGTAGAGATGAGATCTCGCTGCCCAGGCAGGTCTCGAACCCATGGGCTCAGGCAATCCACTCACCTCAGCCTCCCAAAGACGCGAGATTACAGGCCACCGAGCCCGGCTAGGAATTGAATTTTAACACTAATTTTATTTTAATTGAAATTTAGATAGCCACACATGGTTAGGGCCTCCTGTATTATGTAGAACAATTCTAAATTGTTGTGATTTTTCTTTGACACTGAATAACCTGGGTATAAATGTTTGATCTTGTGGCCATGTCTATATGTTGAGTTTTGTCCAAATTATTTGAGATAACCTAAGCTTGAAGATATTGTGTTGCTAATTACATCTACTGTAAATAAGAAAATTTGCTGGATTGATTCATTTATTTTTATGAATATAACTCAAAGTCTGTCTTGGTAAATGGTTCTAAGGGTCTCTGGTTATTTTAATCCTTGACTTACCTGAGATGAAAAGGAAATCGCAGTGAAATATAAAAGGCTGATGTTAAATATACCTTGCTGCGATGTTAAGCAAATCATGATTTTATTTTATTTTATTTTATGTATTTATTTATTTTTATTTTTATTTTGAGTTGGAGTCTCACTCTGTCGCCCAGACTGGAGTGCACTGGCCACTCCTGGCCACCGCAGCCTCAACCTGCTGGGCTCCGGCGATCCTTCTGCCTCAGCCTTCCGAGTAGCTGGAACTACAGGCGCGCACTACCACACCCGGCTAGTTTTTTTATTTATTGTAGAGATGAGGTCTCGCCAAGTTGCCCAGGCGGGTCTCAAACCCGCGGGCTCAGGCAATCCACTCACCTGAGCCTCCCCAGGTGCGGGATTACAGGCTGAGCCACCGAGCCCGGCTGCAAATCATGATTTTAAAGGGGCCTGTGTTTAGTCCAATTTTATCACCTGGAAGAAAGCTCTAGAGCAATTTCTAGTAAATTGGTAAAGATGAAAATTTACTACTTTTACAATGGGAGCAGAAGTAATGATGCCACAGGCTCTGCTAAGTGGAAAAATAACCAAACAGGGATCAGCTAAGTCAGGCGTTTCCACTGTGTGCATTTTTAAATTTCGGCTTTAAATACTTGTTTTTGTGCCTTAAGCTCACATGGTACATGGCTTGTCTAGTCCCAGACTATTGCACCTGGCTGTTCGTGTTGAGTTCAGAGAAGATGAGAGTTGGAGTGTTGTGGCTCATCTCTGTCTTCACTGTCATTGAGGGCTATGATAGCCTTCTGGGGGTGAGTGGCATATGTCCCATTTTTCTTCTCAAGCATCTCTCCTCTCTCCTTCTGGCACTTTTAGAGTCCCCTGCTCCCTTGGTGACTGCAACTCCATAATTTAATTTCTCAACATTCACTATGTGACTTTAAATAAGCAAGTCATTTCGACTCTTTGGAACTTAGATGACCAAACTGAAAAATGAGGGTCTTTGATTAAACCACCTTGGGTATATTTTCTTGTTCATCACTTTCTCTACTATGGCCTCTTGGGTGCAAAAAAAATCATATGAATTGATTTGGTCTAAGCAATCCCTAGATCTTTTCTCCGTGTGGTCTAAGCAATCCTCAGACCTTCTCTTCACTGTCTGTCTGCACTTTCTTGATGCTTTCATTCAGGAACATCATTTTAATGTTCTCTTCAAGTTGATGACTCCCAAATGCATAGCTCCATCTCAGACCTCTCCCCTGCATGTCACAGCACATACCCACTACCTACTTGTTATTTCCAGTGGGACATTCAATAGACCCCTCAACTTCCTATGTCCAAAATCAAACTCATGATATTTTCTCACCAAACCCACTCTTGCTTTCCTGTCTCAGTGAGTGTTACCATCGTCTCCTCAGTTACTTAGTCAAAAAACTTACCATCATGCTTACTCTTCTCATATTCCGTATCTAAACCATGAGTATCATTTTTTAGCTTTCTCTCTAAAATATATCCAGAATCTGGAAACTTCTCACTACCTCCATAGCTGCTACTTGCTCCACACCTTCATCAACCCCTGAAATGCTCTCACTGTTTCTGTGCTTGTCTAGTTTCAACATGGCTTCAGGATTGAGCCTTCTAAAGAGTAAGTTAGAAGCCGGGCTCGGTGGCTCAGCCTGTAATCCCGTGCCTTTGGGAGGCTGAGGTGAGTGGATTGCCTGAGCCCGCGGGTTCGAGACCCGCCTGGGCAGCGAGACCTCATCTCTACAATAAATCAAAAAATCAGCCGGGCGTGGTAGCGCGCGCCTGTAATTCCTGCTACTCGGAAGGCTGAGGCGGAAGGATCCCCGGATCCCAGCGGGTTGAGGCTGCGGTGGCCGGGAGCGGCCACTGCACTCCAGTCTGGGCGACAGAGTGAGACTCCAACTCAAAAAAAAAAAAAAAGAGTAAGTTAGAGATTGTTTTTCCTCGGTCCCTAGTGGTTTCTCACTTCACTCATGTTAAAGTCACGATCCTTTTCATGGCCTATAAGATCTACACAACCTGCCTCCCCAGAGGCACTCTGTCCTCACTGCCTTCTACTCTACCCTCCCTCACTCCTCTCAGCTGCTCTGGTGTTTCCATTCTGCTTCCACATGCCAGGCACCTTCTGACCTGGGTCTTTTCCTCATCTGGAATGCTCTTCCTCCAGATTGTCACTTCCTCACTTCCTTGAGGTGCTTGCTCAAAAGTTGACTTGGCGAGGCCTTTTTTTGGCCATCTTTCCACTGTCCCTGACTTAGATTTTAGATCTATGATTTTAATTCTACCAACAAGACCTTATAATGAACAGTTCTCCACAGCTTCACCATGACTAATTTTTTTTCTTTTTAACAGAGAAATGATGGCATCAAAACAAAAAGAGAACTCAATCTGAATAAGAATAAGCATGTAGGTAAGACTCCATTAGATGGTGTGATATAGGAGACTTTGATGTGAGGAGACCAGGGTTCTAATCCTAGCAGTGCCTATGAAAGGTTGTATGGTCTTAGGAATATTATTTAACACCCAAATCTGTACAATGAAAATAATGGTAATTCTCAATAAAGACATTTGTGAGGATTAATTGTATACTATAAGGCACAGTGTCTTGTGCCATACTTGGCAAGTAGCTCACTATATGCTTCCTTTTATTCTTCACCTTGATCCTTACAATGTTATTAATGGACCCAGACCTCAATCTAGAAATGAGTTGGGTTCTGACACTTAATTCATGGGTCTGATGTTTCCAGTGTGGAATGCATTTCCTCATATAGTTGGTAGTTAGGTTCCTGGGTCAGTCCACGAAAGCTCTTCCACCATGTAACAAACCTGCCATTCAATGATGTGCTAGTGATACCATAGCACCTACTGTGATGCAAAACTACAATTCTTAGGGAAAATGCTATCAAAATTTCAAATATCATAAATACATTTTCCCTGACAGTAAAAATGACAATAATAATACAGCAAATATTTATTGTGCTGTCACTATATGTCAAGTACATTTTAAGTACATTTGATGAATTTACTCCTGATACTGACTCTGAGTTAGGGACAATGGTCATCTTTATTTTACAGATAGTGAAACTAAGGGACATATCTGGGAACAGAAGCCAGGATTCAAACCCAGTTTATCTGGCTCCTGAACCAGTAATATTAACCCCTGACAATGTTTAGTTTGAACAAGGCCACCCTTTTCCCTTCTTCCCATCTCTCGCCTATTTAAGCAGTTGGAGTGGGAACCACCTCATCTCCTACCACTCAGAGGGACTCCTCCAGCTTGGGGCAGAGGCTTCAGCCTGTAAAGAGTTGGGGATATAAGAGATGGGACTGAGCCGGGCTCGGTGGCTCAGCCTGTAATCCTGCGCCTTTGGGAGGCTGAGGTGAGTGGATTGCCTGAGCCCGTGGGTTCGAGACCCGCCTGGGCAACTTGGCAAGAACTCATCTCTACAATAAATAAAAAAATTAGCCAGGCATGGTAGAACACACCTGTAGTTCCAGCTACTTGAAAGGCTGAGGTGGAAGGATCGTTGGAGCCCAGCAGGTCGAGGCTGTGGTGGCCGGGAGTGGCCACTGTACTCCAGTCTGGGCGACAGAGTGAGACTCCAACTCAAAAAAAAAGAGAGAGAGATGGGACTGAGGGGCTCAATGTGAGATGTCAAGTCTTCTATGGTTAAGCTTTAGAGGAGCTTGAAGCCCCTGGGAAGTTTCATACTAAGTTTTACATGAATGGGCCTACATGAATTTTGTGTGAGAGAAGATTCACAGAATTCATCTTCTCTCCCAGTCAGAACAAGTTAATGACTTCTCCTTGAGGAAAGAAAAGGTGCTTAGAGATAATGGGCTGGAGGGTGCACAGAGCCTCAAGTGAAGGTTTCTTTTGCTTTTGTATTTCATAGAAATACCCAGACTAAGCTAACTAATGGAATATTTTTACAAGGGAAGTAAGGGATATTTAGAAAGTGTGAGACTGGGAGTTTTGCACTAGAGATAATTAGGGGGGACCAGAACTGGGGGAGGGAAAGGGAAGAGCGACCAGCATTTTGTCACCTCTTTTCCCTTCATTCTGCACGTCTGGAGCTTGACCCTGGCTGTGTCTGAGGAAGTAGTGTGGGACAGAGAGTACAGGAGAAGCTGGCCTGGCAGAAGTGAGAAAAGACATATATTTGGGATCTGTGGAACTCATCTACTTGTGTTTACTCCGGATGTTCATTATTAGTCAATGTCTGTATGAGCAGAACTCAGTACCAAGCAGCATGGCATTGTTCATGATCTTCAGACTGAATTTGAAGATTGCTTCCTAATCACTTCTTCATTACTTCCCAGGAGGTTTCTGACTCTCTTTCTTGCTGTAGGTCCAGTCCAGGAATATGAGCTATTGCTTCAGGTGACTTATAGAGATCCCAAAGAGAAAAGAGATCTGAAGAGTTTTCTGAAGCTCTTGAAGCCTCCATTATTGTGGTCACATGGGCCAATGAAGATTATCAGAGCAAAGGCTACCACATGTAAGTCAGCTCTCTGGTGACTGGAAGTGTACACGGGGAAGGTGGGTGTATCATTCAGGGTAGGTTAGGTTATGCTGTGGAAATAACCATCCCCACAATCTCTGTGGCTTCAAAGAATAAAGGTTTTCTTTCTTCCTCATGCTATGTGTCCATTGCAGTTTGGCAGTGTCATTGTCAGTAGGCTGATGAATAAGATCCTATGTTAAATGTACCCACTCTGAGCTGAAACAAATAGAACACTGGCGAGTTTCACATGACCTTAATTCTCTAGTTCAGAAGTGACACACACTAATTCTGCTCACAACTTATTGACAAGAACTGGTTCTGTAGCCCCATCCAACTTCAGGGAGATAGTATACGCAATCCTATTTTTCTGGAAGAGAAGAAGAAATATTTGGCAAAGATGGCATTCAGAAAAGTTGAATTATTTGACTAACAGTGATACCCAACTACACAGTGTACAGATCACCACCACCAGCAGCAGCAAGGACTTAATAGAAATGTAAATTTTTGGTTTATCTCAGACTTACCAAATCAGAGACTCCAGGGTGATTCTGATGCATGGTAAATTTGAGAACCATTCACTGCACACCACTATACCTATTTCCACAAAGAAGTGTGGTGACTGTGCCCCATTATTTTTTTTTTTATTAAAAAGGAATGACTTTGGTAGAAATTTCTGGTGCTATAGAAGGGAATGAGCATACAAGATTGCTGACTGATGGAACTTTTCATTATGACTCTTTCAAAAATATCTCTCTGCTTTTATAGGGCCTATTTGAGAGTGACAGCCAGTGGGTGAAAGGAAGCCTCCAATAAGATAGTGGCTGAATACACTCTAAAGTTCTTTAAATAACTTCCATGTTATGAACTTCTTCTTCTGCTTCTTTTTTCCATTGCAGTGGATGTCTATGGGGCATACATCCTCCTTTTGGATGCTAACTCCAGCCATTTCAGTTTTATGTTAGGTTTCTGACACTAACCTCAGAATCCATTGAGTTGAACATTTTCTTGTTTAAATATATTGCCATCCTGGTTTCATTTTTCTGGTTTCCGGTGACAAATACTTGGTTAAGATTTCATGTCAGAGCTGAGGATCAGAACTCAGCAGTGGTTAGTTGATAAACTAGACTCCATAAGACCAAGTTTTTTTTTTTTTTCTGTTTTTGTTTTTATTTTTTTGTTTTGTTTTGTGTAGCCTGCAGTAGCCAGAATGGGGTCTTTTGGTGTGCCTGTGAAGATGACTACACCTGGTTCCCACCCTCATGTCTTGATCCCCAGAAGTGCTACCTTCACACAATTGGCTCACTTCCAAGCTGTGAATGTCATCTCAACAACCTGAACCAGAGTGTCAATTTCTGCGAGAGAACAAGTAAGCACCTAAGAATTCTCTGGGCTGGGGTCCCTCCCTCCCCGACATGCAATATGAGAGAAAACTCTAACTTTTTGCCTTGCTGAGGAGAGCTAAGTTTACAGGGAGCTTGGAGGGTAGTGACGATGTACTCTGTTAGTTCTGGTTGGACACAGTGAAAGCTTCATAGTGCAGAAGATCCAGAAACACAAGTTGACATGTGGAGGTCACTTCAACCTGTAGGTTCATTCAGCTCAACTCTGCAATTGTGTGCTCCTATTGAGATTTAGGGAGAGTCACTCAAATCCCAAGTAGCAACACTGCTTGAGTAAGCAGCATTTTTCTTTCAACCCTCTTTTCATCTCTTTCGCCAACATCAATTCCAATAAAAAGGACATTTAGAGATGTGAGTACAGGAAGGAGCATGCAGTGGGCATATGGAAAGAAATACTCTGTATTGCCAACACATATGTGTGCTGCATGAATTTCTAAAACAAAACAAAATCTAAAAGTCAGCCAGAGGAAGCTGAGGAAGCTACTGTTGACTTAAATTTATTTATGCTTGATGAGAGATGAACTGAGTCAAATGACAGGGACTCCACAAAACTACACGAAGGGTTTGGAGAAGCGTCCCCAAAGACTGATCTAGTCATCTTGAAGTTCCAAATTTTGCTGGAGCTGAGCAAAGAGTGAGAGAGGAACTTGAAACAGCCCAGCTGAACTGGGCATCCTCATTCCCCTTCCCAGAACCACAGCAGCTCAGGTGATGGCAACACATACTTATTAAGCAACACGCTTACTCCAGATCTGGGGCAAATTCCAGTAGGACACAAAGAGATGTTTCTCTTGCTGTCTATGGATTAAGAGACGAGTGGGGGAGGCTAGGCAGTACAAGAAAACAATGTAATTTCTTTGACAAATATTGATAAAAGCCTGTCTCTTGAAAGATGAAAGCTGGTATTTTGAAAGATCTTTGAAAAATACAAAGATGAATCAGACAGAGCTAACACTCATGAGGGGCTTCCTATTGTATTGTGGGACTTGCATAGATTAAACATGTACACAAACAGATATTTAAGGTATGAAAGGCTATGAGGGAGGTGTGTATAAAATACTGTGAGTGTTTAAAGGAGGGACAGAATATGCATCTGGGGATCAGGAAGGCTTTACAGAACAGCTGACATTTGATTGGGTCCTGAATAAAGGTTAACAGGATTTGTTCATACAGAAATCTGTCCCAGTGCAGAGAAGCGCCAGCAATGGGTAAACAAAAGACATGTTAGAGTTAGTAAGTAGTGTTGCTGTTTCTGTTGTGTTTTAAATTTTCAATGGTGACAATGCTTAAGCTCCTTGCCTGGATGGGAATACATCTCAGTGTTCAGTGCTGTTTTCTTTAGCCAAACATGAGTGGCCACACATTCACCTACTTGAGTACCAGAAGTAAGGTTGTCTTGATGACCAGAACATTCCCGTTACTGTTTCAAATCCACAACTGAGAGCTGTGGTTTTCTTGTATGAGTCCCAGATTATTTTAAGTGAACATTTTTTAATGAAAAAAAATGGAAATACCACCGTTGAATAGATGTGCTCTGAATTGAACTTCTATAATTTTATGCTATGAATAAATTAAGTTAGGAATTTATTGTATCTATAAACTTTTTTTTATTTCCTGTAGAGGTTTGGGGCACTTTCAAAATTAATGAAGGGTTTACAAATGACCTTTTGAATTCATCTTCTGCTCAATACGCCAAATATGCAACTGGAATTGAAATTCAAGTAAGCACTTTCTACTTATTATATAAGGAATTGTTTGCTGAACTCAAGTCTAGGTGTCTTCAACTCAGCATGTATATTTAATATATATTATTAATTATTCATTTTAAATGAGTTATTATTACAGAGCAGTTATTTGCTCTGCCCACAACTGAAATTCCCCGAGTTTCTTCATACTCGAAAACTTGAACAGTTGACTTCTTTCCACTTTTCTTGAGTTCAATTTTGTTCACTTATTTGAGTAATATTATATTGTCTTCTTTACTCCTTTCTATTATTTATTTATTTTAAAAAACATCTTCATGACCTAAAGTTAATTGTCAGCATTTGGGATTTGCTCCATAAAAAAGGATAAAGAGAGTTATTGAGCAAATCTCTGGACTTTATAATTAAGTCATGTAAAAACTAAATCCATTTACCTCTGCCTAGGGTGACAACTCAGGTGTGGTTCTGACTGAAGACCTGAGCAAATACTTTATGGACAGGTTTAGTTTAAGTAACTGTGAAAATTAGTGACTCGCTTTGATAAAGAAAAAATAGATTTTTGGTGAGTTTATGATATTATCTGGCACCAAATTCCCTATTTAAGCAGTTGGTTATTCAATCTTCATTAGCAACTTCAAAAATAAATGTTACATTCTCAAACGTTATTTTAATTGTATTTTTATGACCTGCAATTACTTTCTTACAATTGTCTCTTTCCTTTGCTCACTTGCCACTTTTGGTTTATTTATTATCTGCATCTACATTTTGCTCAAATGTCTTTCTGAAGTGTGGGAATAAAGATTAACACATTGCTCTTTGTTATCTTTCTAAGCTTAAAAAAGTATACAAAAGAATTCAAGGTTTTGAGTCGATTCAGGTCACTCAATTTCGGTAAGTAACACAATAGCCTTAGAAGGCCTTCCCCAGAATTGTGCACCAGTCCTGCAGAATGCAGGGTGTTGTTCTCAGGTGACCTTGACAGCAAACAGGGCAGAACTGTTCTTTATAGTAGGGTCTCACTAACCAGACTAGAGTTTGTGATGCTTTAAAAAGCCTGGAGAGTCGGGAAACCCCCTTGTGTTTCCTCCTGCTCTGGGAGATTTTCTGTCCCCTCAATAAATCCTGCTATCCTCCTCCATCCAAAAAAGTCTGGAGAGGAGAGCTTAGATGCTCATTTAAGTGAGTTTAGAATCTTAAATATTAAAAAACACTCTCAAAGCTGTGGATCAGAGAGCAGAATTGCAAAACCACAGTAGCAGTGCAGAAATGGAAATTATGGTGCATTTATATGAAAAGGGGTAAGAGGTGAGCAGTGTGGATAAGGATTGGGTTGCACAAAGGTGAACTTTCTCCTTCTACAACCACAGGGGACATTATATTTTATAATTCAGAGCCAGAAGGGAAGCCTTGGGCAAAACATTATGTTTTTGTGTAGCTATCATGCGTACATCATAGTTCAAAACTACTACCGTTGTCTACAGAAAATAAAGAGATATTTAGTAAATTATCCTTTTGTTTATGCTTTAATTCCAAAAGTCATTTGGTTAGTTAGCCATGTGTGCATTAATTACCAATTATTAATAGTCTCCTGATAGAGGAAGTTGGTTAGAGGTCATTGAACTTGACATTTTGCATTTATTTTCACAGCCATAGGAAATTTTCAGCAGCATTTGCTATAAATATATTATCCCGGGCATTGTCCTTTAAGTTATCTCATGTCTTTCTATAAAGTCTCAAATGAGTAATTTTCTTTAAAATTCAGTGCTAGGAAAAACACTGCTTCTTTATATTGAAGTTTATATAATTAACTATATTTTCCTTTTTGACTTTGCTGTCAGTAACCTCAGACAAAATTCAAATTCAATCATAGCAACTTTTGTATTCTATGTTTATATTTTTATTTTCCTTTGTTCTGGTTTTCTACTTATACTTCTAACTTATATTCCATCATGTATATGTTTCAAGCTGTCTCCAACAATTTGTAGGCAAAAATCACAGTAAAAATAAACTTATAATATACAACTTTTAACGTTTTACTTTTTACATATATAATTTCACTTAAATATCAACCACTCACTGTCTCAATTTATTTATCTGCCAGACAAGACAGTTAACGTCTGTGGTATCTGATTTGACTTCATTAACTCATGAAATGATAGGCAGGAAAATACTTTGACAGCAATAAAAGGGCCACATCAATGTAAAGGCATCATGACCTTCATGACACAAAAGCTCATTTGCATTTATTTATATAGTGTGAATAGAAGTTCAATTTAATGATTAAGAATTTGAGCTTTGGAGCTTCAGAGTTTCCAATTCATTAATTAATAATTAATAATCACCTGATCCAACTTCTCTTGGGACCTCAGTTCCCTTATCTATAAAATGGGACTAACATA
Organism: Cephalopachus bancanus; assembly: GCA_027257055.1. Taxonomy (NCBI): domain Eukaryota; kingdom Metazoa; phylum Chordata; class Mammalia; order Primates; family Tarsiidae; genus Cephalopachus; species Cephalopachus bancanus. The sequence continues at coordinate 6,212,571 of JAPVLO010000012.1, forward strand.
ATGCTTTTTCTCATTGGATATTGCAGTATTAACTTAATTAATACATGTGATCTCATTCACTTTCACGGCTTCGAACACATCTGCATGCTAATGGCTTCTTACTGGAGCTTGGGCTCCTCTCTCCACTCCAGACACAAATAGCCAACTTGACATCTCCACTTAATTTTCAAGCAGGCATGCCAAATGTCACATGTCCAAATTGAAGGACTTTCCCATTCTTCTCCTCCAAACCTATACCCTATTTTTCCCATTGTCTTCTCTACCTCAGTTACAGGGACGCTATTCTTCCGGTTGCATAGACCCACACCTTGGAGCCACCTCATGTTTTAATTTCTTTTATTGAGGCATAATTTGCATGCAGGGATGTGCTCAGACCTTAAGCATGCAGTTCGATCAGCTTCCACAAATGCTTGTCCAAGACTTTTCTTATCAAGACAAACCATTTCCATCACTCCCAGAGTTCCCTTTTACTTTTTTCCAGCCAATCTCTCTGTCCTCCCACCAACACACAAAAACACCTATCACTTATCTGATTTCTATCATGGTAGGTAAGCTTTTCCTGTTCTAGAACTTCATATATATGGAATCATTGAATATGTAGTTTTTTGTGTTTCTAGCTTCTTTCACTCATAACATCTTTGAGATTCATCCTTATTTTTCCGAGTATCAGTGGTTCCTTCTTTTTAGTTGCCCAGTAGTATTCCATTGTATGACTATATGACAATTTGCTTTTCCCTTCTTTGGAGTCATTGTTAACTGGGTTCTTTCTCTTACATCCAAGTCTGCTCCATTAGTAAGTCCCATGGCTCTATCTTCAAATACAAACTGAACCTGACCACATCTCTCTATGTGTACAGCTACCCAACTAGTTCAAACCACGGTCTGCTCGTCCCTAACTAGTCTCCCTGTTCCCTGACAGCCTTCCTTCCATCTGCTTTTCTGTATAGCAGCCAGAGTGATGATCTTAAAAAATAAATCTGATTATGCCACTACCTTTTAAAACAAAAAACTTCTTAATAAAGAATAACATTTCAGCTCTAAGGTCCTATGTGGTCTGGCCATTGGCTACTTCTCTAATACTCATCACCTAGTGTTTAGAATAAAGCCAACCCATAAGGCATGCAGCTAAACCTTTTATAATGGAATTGAGCTGACCTGGTCTTCCAGTCACCCGTGCCCAAATCAAAAGATGTTCAAGAATTTAATAATCAAATTGAATTTTAGTCATCCTAGTCTTTAAGTTTTTCCAACTTACAGGCATTTTCCTTCCTCAGGACATTTACTTATACTGTCACGTGACACCAATGAATGCTCTTTGCATCACTGATTGTTTCTTCTCATCCTTTGGGCTTCAGCTTCAAAGACCCTCCACACAGAAAAGCTTTCCCTGACCAGCCTGATTTATCATAGGGCCCTGTAAATATATACGGTATATATATAATGGTTACTTGTTTCTCATTGACCCTGCCTTCTCCACTAAAATGTAAACTCTGTAAAGGCAAAGACCAGATCTGTTTAGTTTATTCCTGTGAACCAAATGTCATGCACAGAGTGGACCCTGAGTGATTGTATGAATGACTAGTGGATCTCATTCTTCTTTCCACACAATCATTACAGGAAAGGAAGCATCATTACTGGGTATGAAGTTGTTGGTTCCAGCAGTGCATCTGAACTGCTGACAGCCATTGAACAGGTGGCAGAGATGGCTAAGGAGGCCCTTCACAAGCTGTTTCCTCTAGAAGACAGCTCTTTCAGAGTGCTTGAAAAAGGTAAACTGAATTCCCATCCTCTGTTTAGGCTAAGGGAATTCTTTTATTAGCAGTTTATCTGTGTCTTCAGGAATTAGACTGGAGATGTTTCAATAAAGAATTGTTGTCTACTGACCTTCAGTAAAAGCAGGCAACTGTTTTCTCCTCAGCGTGATGAACTCAGCTTTAGCTGACTGTTTCAAATTCTTTCTCATGGAAGATCTGATCTCCACCTCTTAGTGTAAACATCGCAGAAGACTGATTTCACTGTAGGCTGTGATGAAAATGACTCAGCAATAATTTGTTGGTATACATGTCGAAAGAGCCCTGGGACTGACAGTATTCCTAAATCATGGCCCAAAGAATCAAGGAAAGAATGCTTATCAATGTTTTTAAAACAGAGAAACACACACACACACACACACACACACACACACACACACACACACCCCGTTTTTTTTCTTCAGATATTTTTCTTTTTCTTTTACTTCTTTATATTCGGTCTTAAACATTTTCTACCAAAACTTGGGCCACTTTATTTTAGCAACACTTATTCAACAAATATTTATTGTGTCCAAAATGTGTAGACACTCAGAACACAACAATAGGGAAAACAAAAATCATAGCCCCTGTCGGTCTTTACCGTACTTTCATACAATAGTATCTTGAAAATTTTCTGGGTTTTTTTTTAGTGTTGTTTTAAAGAGTGAAAATATCTCCTGGAAGTGATCACTGCTTGCCTTATTTTCACCTAATACTTACTAATTGATAGCCTGTTAAAAGTGGTATTTTGGCACAGATCAGACACGTGAAGAGAGAAGCCAGCCTCTGGGAGGGTGTGGTATCAGGAACTAGTCAAGGATATTGAAGCTGGGCATCAAAAACAAACCTCACCCTGAATTGTACCCCACATCTTTAAAATAAAAAAAATTAAAAGTTAAAAAAAACACCTCTCTTATTTCTGAATTTTACCTGAGTTTCATCTCTAAAAATATGACTTCAAAAGTATTTTAATGTACTATATGGATTACATAGAATTTCAGGATATTGCAGAGTCATTTTTCTTTTCTGTTTTCATTCTTGTTCAGCCCAATGTAACAGCCTTTTCTTTGGATTTGGAAATAAAAATGATGAATATACACTGCCCTGTAGTAGTGGTTACACTGGAAACATTACTGCTAGGTGCCAGTCCTCTGGATGGCAGGTCATCAGAGAGACTTGCCTGCTTCCTCAGCTGGAAGAACTGAAGAAGGTGAGGCATTGTCACTTTGTATACCTGCCCTGGTTTTGAGTTTCACAGTGGGAATCTTCCCGTGAGCATGGCTAGATGGAGGGTAAATATATCTACTTGTACCATTGGCCAATATGCAGAGGGCAAAGGTGACATGAGACTGGTAAAGGCAGGGAATGTAGGCATGGATGGCAGAGTCAAGGTGGCAGCTCAAAGGGTCAGTTGATGGTTTTGTCAGGAAGGGGTGCTGCAGAGGAGTGAGGTCTATGATAGATGGTAGAACAGCAACTAAGTTGGCTTCAGAAGTCCAGAAGGCCTGGGAATTAAAGAGCAAAGTGCAAGTGTAAGTCAGAAGCCAGTGGGCTTAGTAGAAGTAGGGATGTTCTTATATCAGAAATCAGGGCCAGGAGTGGGTCAGGCAGAGGTGAGAGCCATATAGAATGACAGAACTGCAATGGATCTTAAGGGTCATCTGGTTTACCAACCTCCTTTTACAGTTCAGAAAACAAAAGACCAAGGGACCAGTGGTTTTCCTGGTAACAACAGTGTAGCGTGGTCACTTGAGTTCCAGTCCAGTACTGCCACCTCCACTTGATGCTCTCCTAGGAAGGTTTAAGTATTACAACAAGGCAGACAGAAAGAAGGAAGTAAATAATCAAGAATCAGAAGAACCCAAGTCACAAAAATGAAGGACCCCAAGACCAGGTCACAGACACTGTTTAGTAAATAGATGCCCATATTGAGCAGAACTTCTGTACCAGCCAGAGACCCTGCAATTGCAGCAGAAAACCTCAGAATGATATTCACTAAGAGAATGTGGAATGTATAATTCTCCCTTTCAGGACTTCACTTTACTAATCCATACATGTAACCATTTTTCCCCCTAGAGTGTCAGTATAATAGTAGGCAATGCCACTGAGGGAGCTGTGTCATCCTTGGTACGAAATCTCTCAGTCATCATTCGGCAAAGCCCATCAACCACGGCTGGGAACCTGGCTTCAGTGGTATCAATTCTGGGCAATATTTCATCCCTGTCACTGGCAAGCCATCTCAGGGTATCCAATTCAACAATGGAGGTACGGTCTGCCTGTGCTTGAAGGGTTCATGTTAAGCGCTCGATCTTGTAGGAATGACAAAAACCTGAATAGTAGGGAACTATTGGAAAAGACCAAAAAGCCACTTAACAGTCCTCATGTGAGCATTACTGTTTTTTCTGTATATACCTTGTGGCATCAAAGGTGTGAGTTCAAAGGAAGAGGGAGCTGCCTCTGGGCAGGCTGTCTGGGCAGCACCTGGCTTAGAGGAAGGGATGAGCTTTGCATTATATGACATAGGCACCAACTTTTCAATGTGTGTGCTGTCTATGACTGCTCTTTCCTATAGCCATAAACTCTGACTTTAGCAGTGTATATTTTAAGAATTCCCTTCTCCTAACTGAGAAATTTCTGGTTTAGTTTGGATATTTTAAAAAGTCAACTTGAAAATTGCACAAATGATGCTTCATCTCTATAAGAAATGCAAATAAGCAAAAAGAAAAATAAATGATCTGTAATCTGGGTACCCTAAAATAGCCACTGTTTCCATATGAGATATCACCTCAGTGTCTAAGACAATGACAAGCAATACATAGCAGGTACTCAGTAAATACTTGTTCAATAAATATTCTTCCAAATATTTTGGACGTATGCACTTTTTTTTGGGGGGGTGGCATTGGAGTCTCACTCTGTTGCCTAGGCTGAAGTGCAGTGGCACGCTCACAGCCACCTCCGCCTTGACCTGCTGGGCTAAGGCGATCCTTCAGCCTCAGCCTTTTAAGTATCTGGAACTACAGGCACACACTACTATGCCCAGTTAACTTTTTTATTTATTGTAGAGACGAGATCTCGCCAAGTTGCCCAGGCTGGTCTTGAAGCCCTGAGTTCAGGCAATCCTCTTACCTCAGCCTCCCAAAGTGCTGGGATTACAGGCCTTAGCCACTGCGCCTGACCTGCATTTTTATATGTTAAAGGATAGAATATGTTACAAAATTGGATTTTCTAACATACATATTACATAATTGCACAGCTATACTTAACTATATATGGCAAACATTATATCAAAAATGACACTAACTATGAATAAGTTAAACTTCCTGAGTTAAAGAAAAGATATTCCTATTATTTTTTTTTAACCTGACCACATGTTGCTTACAAGAGACCAACTAAAACAAAATGATACAAAAAGGCTAAAAATAAAATGAAGGTGAAAACAAAACAGATAAACACAATGCAAAATAAGCAGAGGCTCCTGGGGGCAGCAGAAGCTGAGCACTATGGGATTCTGGGCTAGAAGCCACAGAGGGCTGGGTTACGGCAAGACTCAAATGGAGTGACAGATGCTTGGCACCAGACCCCTAAGCAAGTTTTGTGGGTTTAGTGGGCGAGAATAGCAACTTTCAAAGAATTGCTTGGGAAAGGACTCTCTCAGACTAAGACTGACCCTTAAAACCCTCAACAGTTCAATAATTCTTTGTTGCTTTGGGTCCAGGTTTAAAATTTGTTTGCTTTATATTCTCCTGTAGTAAACAAAAACCATAAAAACTTGAACATCCATGATGTGAGTTTAGAACTTCTGGTGTTAGAAAAACAAGCATAATATGGGAAAGCAGTTCAAAGTCAGGTCTCCATCTTTGAGCCTCAGCCCAAGAAGCAGTGCAATCATTTCTGACATCTTAGGGAGAAGACAATGCACACTGGTGCAGCCCCAACTGCAGGGTGCTGTCTCATCCATGATGAAGCCCCAGGAGCTTACAATGCCTTGGGTGATCCCCCTGCAACTTACATGATTCTCCTGACCCAAGCATTTTTTGCCCAAAGTTTCTACTGTGCAGAGCAGCTGACCTGAATGTAACTGATGAGTTTTAATACGGTTTGTGACTGAGCATTTTTCCTATACTTAATACTAATGATCATCTACTCCTAGTTCTCTTATTTGTTTACTCAAAATATAAACTGAATTTCCTTATATTTTAGGATGTCATCAATATAGCTGACCATATCCTCGATTCAGCTTCAGTAGCCAACTGGACTGTCTTACTGCAGGAAGAACAGCACGCCAGCTCACGGTTGCTGGAGACATTGGAAAACATCAGTATTCTGGTGCCTCCAACAGCTCTGCCTGTGAATTTTTCTCGGAAATTCATTAACTGGAAAGGGATTCCCATGACTGAAAGCCAACCCCAAAAGGGCTACAACTATCAGATTGAAATGGTCCCCTCAAATACCTCTATTCCCATCAGAGGCCGTGTGATAATTGGGTCAGACCAATTCCAGAGTTCTCTTCCAGAAACTATTGTCAGCATGGCTTCTTTGACTCTGGGGAACATTCTACCTATTTCCAAAAATGAAAATGTTCGGGTCAATGGGCCCGTGATATCCACGGTTATCCAAAACTATTCTATAAATGAAATCTTCCTGAATTTTTCCAAGATAGAGTCAAACCTGAGCCAGCCTCATTGTGTGTTTTGGGATTTCAGTCATTTGCAGTGGAACAATGCAGGCTGTCACCTAGTGAGTGAAACTCCAGACACTGTGATGTGCCGATGTACTCACCTGACCTCCTTTTCCATGCTGATGTCACCCTTTGTCCCCCCTCCGATCATCCCAGTTGTGAAATGGATCACTTATGTAGGACTGGGTATCTCCATTGGAAGTCTCATCTTATGCCTGATCATCGAGGCTCTGTTTTGGAAGCAGATCAGGAAAAACCAAACCTCACACACACGTCATATCTGCATGGTGAACATAGCCCTGTCCCTCTTGATTGCTGATGTTTGGTTTATTGTTGGTGCCACTGTGGACACCACGGTAGACCCTCCTGGGGTCTGCATAGCTGCTGTGTTCTTTACACACTTATTCTACCTCTCTTTGTTCTTCTGGATGTTGACGCTTGGTATCCTGCTGGCCTATCGGATCATCCTAGTGTTCCACCACATGACCCGGCCTTTGATGATGGCTGTCGGGTTCTGTCTGGGCTATGGGTGCCCTCTCATTATATCTGTCATTACCATTGCAGTCACACAACCCAGCAATAGCTACAAAAGGAAAGGTGTGTGTTGGCTTAACTGGTCCAGTGGGAGCAAACCTCTCTTGGCTTTTGTTGTCCCTGCACTGACTATTGTGGCTGTGAATCTTGTCGTGGTGCTGCTAGTTCTCATGAAGCTCTGGCGACCAGCTGTTGGAGAAACACTGACCAGGGATGACAAGGCCACTATCGTCCGCATGGGAAAGAGCCTCCTCATTCTGACCCCTCTGCTGGGGCTTACCTGGGGCTTTGGTATAGGGACAATGGTGGACAGTCAGAATCTGGTGTGGCATGTTATTTTTGCCCTACTCAATGCATTCCAGGTGAGAGCAATAAGAATAACCTATCACGCTATCAGGTAACTGGAATAAATATAGAGAACTCAGGTTGGTAAGTCCACTCTGGAGATGATTTCATCTCCCTGTTTCCAGTGGTTAAAACTGCACGGAAACAGTAAATAGGGAAAAAAAATCAATTTTTTCCAACAGTTACTGTTATATTAAAGCAGAATACTGGACTTCTTGGGTAATCCATTTCAGGGTTTTAAATCTGTTAGAGCTTGCATAGCTAAAGTTAATCCCTCTTGCTGCTGACTCAGTCCTCTTTCTCTCATGGAGACCTCTGAGAAAGCACATAGGCAAAGTGGAATGAATCATAAATAGTTGTTGACTGAACCGTACAAAGGCGGTTTCTAGAATACAGTAGAGCAGAGGCTGGCAGACTATGTCCAGCAGACTGCTTTTGTAAATAAAGCTTTATTGGAATCCAGCCATGCTTATTCATGTACACATGGTCTATGACTGCTTTCACAACAATGGTGAGTTAAGTAGCTGCAACGGAGACTGTATTGTCTGCAGAGCCTAAAATATTTACTATCTGGCTCTTTACAGAAAAAGTTTGCTGATCCCTGCCAAAAGAATGGGTTTTACACACCACAGTCAGAGTGTTCAGAGAGTAGGTAGACCAAGTAATCTTTAGGCTTTGATGAATCTTGAAGACATCCTTCAATCCTGAGTCAATGAAGGTTTTGCAGGAGAAGAACCTCAGATGACTCAGAGAAGAAGTAGTTAAATGTATGAACTATGGGGTTAAATAGGCCTGGACTCAAATATGTCACTTTGCCAACTGCAAGGCCTCTAACAAATTGCTTAATCTCTCTACCTCTCAATCCTCTCATCTTTTACATAGAGATAATAATAATACTTATAGAATAAATGTGAGAATTAGATGAGATAATTTAGCTCTTGGTCTACTACTAAATTACATGCCAAATGCCCAATAAGTGTCTTCTTTTTTATTTTAAAGATGTGGGGTACAATTCAAGGTTAGGTGTGCAAATGTTCATTATGCAGGTACCCTTGTTGATGAGGTGTGCTCCCCCCTGCCTGGCAGATTCCAACTACTGCCAATCCCACTTGCCCACTTCCCCCATCCACCCTGGCAGTTTCCCACTACTGCCAATCGTTTTTAATAAATGTTTTCTAAAAGTAGTGGTTCTCTACCTACTTAGCATCCGGTGATGTTCGGGTGGCAGTACAGATGGCAGTCATGGAGAGCATGAGCCTAACTGTGACAGGTTTAGGATGCTTCTGTTAGGAAGCAGAAGGATAGGCTCATGGTGATATGCATTGTGAACAGGTACCAACTGAAGGTGCTCTGGCTGGAGGGAGGAGGTTTTCAAGGTCCAAGAAAGCGTTTACCAAGGATTCTCCAAGAGCTGCACTGGAGGAAAGGGTGCTGATATGGGTCATGTTCCTCCATTTGGCTGTAGGGTTGTACTTCAATTCCTGCTGCCATCCTAAATGTTTAGTAGACATTGTGCCTGGTCTAAAGAAAAACCAAGATACAGAAGCAAAAGGAAGCTATTTGTTCTGGGTTGGGATGGTATAATATGGGAGAATGAAGTGTCACATTCAAAACTTCATTCACTCAATCTTTTATTTATATATTCAGAAACACTTTTTGGAGTACTTTGTGTTATGCCATGCACAGTGGAGGTCACATGGAGTTCTTGTCTTCAAGAAGCCCACAGTCTAGTAGGGGACAGACAAGAAAATAATTTTAATGTTGGGTGATAGAGTAGTATTACATATTGATGCTTTCTTTTCTGGAAAGTAAAAATACATGTTATTTATTCCTTTTTTAAAGGGGCTTTTCATCTTATGTTTTGGAATACTCTTGGATAGCAAGGTATGTGCATTTATTTCTGTCTTTACCCCCTAACTCAGGTATCTTTAAATACCTCTCCTTTGTGCTGAGGCCTGTATTCAAATAGTAAGAAGGTAGACTATGAATATTTTTGTGATAAAATTTTGTAACTTTACAAAAGGCAGGCTCAGTCGGGAGACAAAAGAACTAAGCATTGTTGAAAAGGTATGGAAAACTAATCAAACATATAACATAAGCATTATTTTAAAAAGTGAAATTCTTTTTACTCTTAATTTTTCTGATTTCGATTTTGATATGGCAATAATTCAACAGCAAAATTACTTTCCGAAGGGAGTGAATTCCCTTTTGTTACTTTAATTATTTTACTCATTTCCTTAGAATATGCTGAAAGATATAGCTACTTCTATATTTGCAGGGTTTTACATTAAAAATATTAAATAGCCCATATGGTAAATAAAATTCCTAAAAACAAATTTAAGTGAAAGATAATAGAAAAAAAATGCTAAATAAACTTGTTTCATAAACCCAAGCACTGGTCGATTCTGTTAAGAGAAGTGAAGACAGTAAACTAATAGATGTAGTCTTTGTTTTAATAAGAAGGTAAGAATATTTTATAATTAGTACAGTTGTTGCTAATTATAGCAACAATTTTGCACCTGAATAAAAAAATCCCTATTTCCTAAGAAGCAATGTGGTATTCTTAATTGTACTAAATAACTGCCTTATTTGTACTATTCACATGGTTAGGAAACCTCTCACTTCAAAGATAAATTTCAATTTAGTAATTATTGCCAACTACTAATGTCTAGAATCTGGATTATTATGGCTTTAGATGTTGTTGTTCTTCAATTAATTCATTTTGTTTATAGGTGAAGAGGCGAAGACAATAATCTTACTATCAGATATCCATTTGTGGTCTACTAAGTGCTTCTAGGAAACAATACTATTAAATAACAATTTCAACTTGCCATTTTGTTCTTGATTTGTCTATATAGGATTGTGTATGTATTATCACATCAATATTTCTTTGTTGCTCTTAAAGCTGCGACAATTTCTGTTCAACAAGTTGTCTCCCTTGAGTTCTTGGAAGCAAACATCAAAGGTAATTGTTTCTCACTGCCATGAACCTGATGCACGAAGTTCCAGTTTTACATGTTTCTCTTTATACAGTCTTGCAGCAAGTCTACTTCTGTGTGACCCCTTGAATTTCTATCACCATTGTATTCCTGGCATCTGGCATGGTGCCTAGCACATAGTCAATACTCAATAAAAAGTTGTTGAGTGACAGGGTAAGACAGTGAATGAATAGATGTAAAGGCATGGAAACCTATCAGGATGCTCAAACGTGGAGGTCTGGGAGTGCTTGTTGTAAGTAAATATCTTTGACAATTAGCATTTGTTTTAGTCCGACTTGCCTGCCAATATCTAGAATTAGTAAGGCCCTTTCCTCCATCTGACTTTCTGGACTGTCTGTAGACTATTTTCCCTTTAAAAAGCTTGACGAACTTCTCATATATACATTTGATTAACTTCTAAAATATAATATGCTCTCTTGAAAATTTCTCTCTTAAGCTTGTATCACTGACTCTATTCCTTACAATTTTAGCTCTTAAGTCTACAAACTGACAAGTTTCTGTGGAAATAGAAGATTCCCATTTTATTCTGTGCCATAAAAGTCTGACCCATATGAGGATAGTATAGTTAGAAACAAAAGTACTTGCATACATATTTTGTATTTTTCATGTCCATTTAGACTTTGGTTTTCTAGCAAAGCACTGAGGGCCTCTCAGAAGAGGTTCTAAAACAAGAGATTTCTGTATTTGATGACAGTCGATTGACTTAACTGTATCCAAATCTGTATGGGTATTCAGAGATTTTCATAAGACAGTATAACTTTATGAAATAAAAATCAGTGAAACAATTATTCTCTGGCATTAAAAAATCTTCTTGGTATGCACATCATGGTAGAAGGCACTGCTGTGAATTAGAGAGCAGTGGCCCATGGGCTGACAGACCTATTCTGTATTTCTGACTCCATAACCAAATGGCTGTGTAATCTAAGGTCACTTCGTCTCTGAGTTTTAGTTTTCTCTACTGTAAAAATTAAATGTTGGATTACTCACAGCAGAAGTTCTAACATTCTGTGATTTTGATTTTATGTCTTGAAAAACTAAAATCTCTTGATCCAGAAAATGTGAAACGAATGAGTCATTATCTACTCTTAAGAAAAGGAGGAAGTTACAGCACATGTGACCACATCAAAGAAAAGTCTTTAGTGAATATAACAAGACAGGACATTCCCCACCCTACAAAGCAGGAAGTCAGAATTTTTCTCATTTGAAAACCAAAGAGAAAAAAACACCCAAAAGTAAGAAAAAACAAAAGCAAAATCAAAAGTTGCCTGACAGTTTCTCACTGTTTGCAATGCCAAGGGCGGACACTTTTCAGAAGGCAGCAGCATTCAGTGAGGGCTGGGCTGCCTCTGGATTTATGCCCTTTCCTCAATTTTGTTTCCAGGTTGGGTGATACAAATGAGATTTTGTTACCCGATTAGGTGGCTTATTTGTTTTAAAATAAATATACATTTTTCAGAAGAAAAGATGCATATTTACCTCTTCCTGAAAGAATTTGAATAAAAAAGCAGGAACTCAGAGTATAGATGATGAGAAGGTGAGAAAGAGAGAACAACTTGGTGTGAATATTCCTGCCAAGAATCTTGCTTGTGAGTGGAAAGAGAGCAAGATGGTAACCAGATGCAAGCACTGGATGGTACTGACAGGCTGGAGTTGAAGTTGCAAGGATGTGACAAGTCCGTATGTAGGGAGAGATGAGACACCAAAGACAGAGTCTGAAAACAGAGGAGAGAGGGAGGATAATGGACAGAAGAGGACCCCTGAGAAGACAGACTGAGTGGCCAGACTGAAGATGGAGGGATTAACTCCTTCTCTAGACACAGGAAGTACCAGACTAATGCAGAATGAGCACCATGTACAGATTGGGGCCATGATGTTAGGAGTTCAGACCTTGATGCTTTTTTATTTCTTAAGTAGGGGACAAAGTTATCCACTGAGAGATGGCAAGAGGGATGGTGCAGCAGGGATCTTGAAAAGAACAATGAAAATATGAGAGTTGACTAAAGGGGATGAAAGAGGAAGCCAGCAATAATCTCAGCAGGAACCACTCCTCAAGCCTCCAAAACACCTTGTGGACCCAACATCTTCTTCACATTGAAGGTTCAGGGCCCCTTTCTTAACCCTTCATTGTCCCTAGTCATGTTCTCTGTAACTCTTCACCAAGAGACAGACTCTGGTGGCCTCTACAGAGTCCCCTTCACAGGGATTAGATAGGGTGACACCTGAGATCCAATGACTACAGAGCTTGTTATTTGACCAACTGCTTAGACCCATAAACATTTACATGACCGAAGAGGCTGCTTCTTCTCAGACTACATCAGCCTCCTGAGTGTGTTGCAACTAAGATTCCTCCTTCCAAATGATCTTGACCTTATGATTTTCTTTTGGACGTATAACATTATATGCTTGTAATGTTGTTGAGCCCTGAATTACAGAAAATCAATTCTTTTGCTTTAAAATTTTCAGATATTTTTATTTCTTTATCTGTAACTTTTTTTCTGGAGTTCAATGTGAGCTAATGTGTGTAGCCACTTATGGATCTTGGTGAAAACTGGGAAATGATCACAGGTCTACCTGTTGTATACAACAAGAACCTGTGCATCTCACCTTGATTTGGCTTCCTCATGACATGGACTGTAGCAGGGAATGGAACTTATTTCTTCCAATATTCCCTGTGCCTAAAACAATACCTGGAACACAAAGGCGCTCAATATGAGATGATAAATGAGATGATGAAAAAGTGAAGAATAGATGAATAGAAAAGGATATAATTTAACTAAACTTTTTTTTTTGAGTTGGAGTCTCACTCTGTTGCCCAGGCTGGAGTGCAGTGGCATACTCACGGCCACTGCAGCCTTGACCTGCTGGGCTCAGGTGATCCTGCCACCTCAGCCTTCCAAGTAGTTGGCACCACAGACACATGCAACCATGTCCGGCTAATTTTTTGATTCACTGTAGAGACAAGGTCTTGCCAAGTTGCTCAGACTGGTCTTGAACCCCTGTACTCAGGCAATCCTCTCGCTTCTGCCTCCCAAAGTGCTCGGATTACAGGCATGAGCCACCAAACCCAGCAGTCTAAACACTTTTATCTGTCAGTACTATCAGTGCTTGCTCTCTGTTTTAAATATTTTACTTTAGTTTGATAGTTTAGTTTTTAAGTTATTGAATTCTATATAATCTCTGCACCAATGACCAAAGGATTATTCACAAAAAGATTTGAATGCTAACATGAACGAGAGTAGGGCAAAGTTTTACTGGAGACCATTTTTAGTAGGAGTATTATTTTTCTTCCACGGGTTTCTCTTCTAGTGATACATGTGTGAACCAAAGAAGTGTAAGCATGGATACAAAAAGGGATATCTCTTTTAACACCATTTTCTTGTTTGTTGTTAGAAGTTGTAAAAACATATAGGAACATAAGTTTTACTCAGAAATAAATTCTTAGGCATTTCAATAGATTAAAGCAGAAGAAAAAGTGAGGCAGTAACTACTCTAAATTCTCAAAAAGAGAATGACACATTGTATAGATAGATAAAGAATTGTCAGTGACATCAAGAAGTCAGGAAATGCCGGGCTCGGTGGCTCAGCCTGTAGTCCCACGCCTTTGGGAGGCTGAGGTGAGTGAATTGCCTGAGCCCGCAGGTTTGAGACCTGCCTGGGCAGCAAGACTTCATCTCTACAATAAATAAAAAAATTAGCCGGGCATGGTGGCGTATGCCTGTAATTCCGGCTACTCGGAAGGCTGAGGCGGAAGGATCGCCGGAGCCCAGCAGGCCGAGGCTGCGGTGGCCGGGAGCGGCCACTGCACTCCAGTCTGGGTGACGGAGTAAGACTCCAACTCAAAACAAACAAACAAACAAACAAACAAAAAGAAGTCAGGAAATAGAGGTTATCAGTGAAAGAGTAACATGGATGTCCAAATGACTTGTTTTTCTCTTGTGCAGCAAAATTCATCAGATTTATGTGCCAAACTCAAATTCTCAAAGCCTTGCAACCCACTGCAAAACAAAGGTGAGTTATAATAAAACCAAAGGTAATAAAATGTGTGAGGAAGATTGTGAATACATTATATGAAGAAAAGTCAGTGGCAACTTTAAAAAACAATATTATGTGAGGAATGTGAGGGGGTATCATCTTGCCACGTGTCCAGAGTTCACTTGGATTGTGCTTAGGGATGATAGAACATTGTTGAGACTCAATGCTCATGGTGACGAGAAAATGTCATGTAATTTCATGACACAAATTATCTCTATTTTCCCATTGAGACTTGATAAAAATCTGTGGTATTGATCACTGAGGCCACGGGGAGGAGTGTGGTTATTCTAATACCAGTTGTGTCCTTACTGGCGAATCACCCTCTTGTACCAGCTGCTGAACAGGGGGAAGGGTCCAGATGCTTGTGCCCAAACTCTGCCCATGTCTTCCCTAAAATGTTCCCAGGGTGGGAGGAATCACACCTGTTAGGGATGAATGAGCACTGTCACCTCCACCTATGGCATGAATTGACTCTAGGTTCATAAACTGGTGGTTATTAAAGTCTGTGATATTTAGTGACTAGAAGACCAGTGTTTAAACACTGCACATAGTCCCAGTGTATTTGGAGAAGAATGGAGTCTGGGAGCGGAGAAGGAGACATTTCCTTGCAGGTTAAATTGGAATTAAACCTTAAGAGCTCAAGTTCTGGTTCACAGTTATGTTAATGTCATCATTATGGTAGGAAAATGGACAATACATTTTAGAGTCCCATCAAAATTATTTAAATTCCAGATAAAGTTCAAGTGTCTAGAGAATGTGCTCATCTAGGACTCTTGGGACACTTGGCCACCTGCCAACCTGAGTGTTTTTTGACAAGGCTCTTTACCTTTTCGGGCATCAATAAAATGAAAACCTAAGAGATCACTGAGGTTCCTCCCAGCAATAACATGCTGTGAACTCAAATCTGTTTTATCTTATTTCCCAGCAATATCCAGAAAGCATGGTCCTTCTCTCAAATGAGCGATGTCTGACAAATGAAAACTTCTAGGACATCAGGGAAATGTTTTTTTATCAACCACATTTTAAATCTTTTCCTAGCATCTTCCTAAAACTGATCCCAGTTGTAAGAAGTTCTACAGGCCTATTTTCATTCTGGTATTATGCTTGATTCCAACATAGTAGCAATAATTCTTATCCTCTTCTCCCCCTCCCCAGGCAGTTATGCTTTTTCTCAAACTGGAGAATCCTCTAACAGCATCAGGCTAACTCACTTTTTTTCAACTGAATAAGGCCAGGAACCATAAAACCGAGGAAAAAAATGGAACAACTTGACATTTAGAGCTAAATGTCAGTGAAGAAATTATGCTAAGTATTAGATGGGATTTCCTGATTTAGGAGTCTGGGATTACACCAAGGAGGTCTCAGCGGCTTCATCACTGCATCCTTTATCTTCAATTAAACAAAAAGAAGATTTATTTCCACATGGTTTGATTGCTTCACAATGCAGAAGAGCAGGTTTTATTGGAAATTGTGCCACTCATACCTTTCTCTCATGACTGCAAAATAGAATTTCTTTCTTCATAAAATATTATTATTCACGTGACATTTTCAACCATCTGGATTGGAGTAAGAATACTTTACAAAATAGCTTTAGATAAATTAATGAGCCATGTTCACTTTCTTACCAAAAGGTCATTGGTACACATTTTCTAGAGAAAAAGTATTTCCCTTCCAAATTTTCCGGTTGGACTTTATGCTTGTTTTTGCTTTTTAGGTTTAGTCACTTAAATTTGAAAGTTCATCAAAAATAAAATGAGAACTTCCATTTCAGATATCTTTGCAGCCATCTACCAGGAAGTATCTGATACATAATGTGGTATTTTTCAGTTTACAAGGTACTTTCACCTGGTGCTCAATCCTGCAAGGTGAAGTGTCCAGGCAGACCTAGTGCCGAGATGAGGACATGGGGAAACAAAGAGATGACGTGACTTGCCAAAGATGGTGAAGCCAGTAAAGGAGAATTGGGAATTTTTTTAAAAAAATGACTTTTGACTCCTATTTCATTTCTATAGCTCCACAAAAGTCTTGAAAATTACCTACAGTCCTTTATGAGGTTAGATACATGGTTCACTACTCTCCAAATTTTAACTATGCAAGAGAGAAATTGAAGGTGAATTTGTCAGCTTCCTATGAAGTTACCTCAAAACATTCTGATACTTTCACGATATACTGTAGGTACCTTTTGGAAGTTATTTTCATGTATAGCCAGTGCCTCTTTTGAATGGGATATAGAGCAGCAGGTGAATGGATACTATGTGAAACACTTCCCTTCCATACTTCCATCACTTTTCACTCACCTGAGTTTCAGCCCTGAAACAGTGCCCAGGAGAACCAAGCCCTTGGTTTCATCCTTGCTGTTTTGAGAGTTGCAGAGTATTAAGAGAATCTGCTAACCTCCCAGCATGGAGGGTCTTTATGATATGCAAATAAAGAGAGCATGGGAATTTCTAGCTAATAGTGGTGGACTAAACTGGCATGCATAGGGAAAATTCAAGGTTTAGGTTCCACAAGACACCAAGATGCATCACATTTGAAATACCAAAGCGAGATAGCCAAAGAAAATGACTGAGGACCTTTAGAAGTTTCTATACCCTACAAAGAAATACAAAAGTCAGAAGATAATTTTATGAGAAGGATTTCCTTAGAGAAAGTTACTCCATGAACCTTCTCACTCCACCTACCCCCAAAAGGAAGAGAAGGAGGGATGCCCACCTCCTGACCTCCAATTTAGTGACAGATTTCTCAGTTAGTTTTCTACGGGACCACAGCAATTAGGGTGCATGACTGAGCAGGGTCTGATTCTTGCCTGGCACCATGCCCTGTGGTAGAGTCCTGAACGGGCTCAATGTTGAGACTAGCCTGCATGCCTAGTGCTTGTCAGGGCAAAGGATGTGTGTGTTTCCCATGGACCATGGTGAGACATGCAAGAGAGAGAGCCAGCAAGGGGTTGTCTTGGGTCTTGCCTGATCAGGCCATTCAAAGCAGTAGAGGAATCCCAGCATCAAGAAGTGAGAGGTGAAGCCAGATTGTGGGATTAGGAAGTACTCACAAGTGACCACCTGATATACAGAAGAATCTGCACAGGGAAAGGTCAGGGCTATGGGAGTTTCTATGGAAGTTCTTAAATTCTCCCTCCCTCACTATATCCAGTTATCTTCCAGAGAGCCCTGACACCATATGAAGGTGACTATATCTCATAAGACAGATCTCTCTTTCCTGGGACCTGGGAGAAGGGGGTGTCAGAAAGCTTAGTGCCCAATGTGAGGTGGAAAAAGAGAAAGAAAAACTAAGCAAGAATGTCAGCCAGCAAGGAATGATGTGCTAGTGCAAGTAGCCAACCCAAAGCAGGACTCAGATGGCGGGGAGGAAGGAGCGATGAAAAATTTAATGTAGTTTCTTATTATTAACTGAGCATCCTAATTACCTAACTATTAAAAAGGCCCAAATGATGCTATTACCTGGGCATGTTGGAGTATAACTGGAGTATTTCTGATGCAAAGGAAAAGCTTCTCCCACTGAATACATTTTATAAGTATGATGAAAGACAAAAAATAAAAATAAAAGTATGTTTGATCACATGCCATGTGTCATGCTTGTCTAACCTGTTGATTGCACAAACATTCACTTCAGGATGCTCCCAAAGCAAAAATAAAATAATAAAAAAGAGAAAGGCATTGTTATCATTTTGTATTTCTGTGTTTTCCATTGTAATCATTTATTCTATTTTTATCAATATAGTTTTCTATTGCTGTGTAAAAAATTGCCACAAATTTAGCAGCTTAAAGCAACACACATTTATTATCTCAGCATGTTCATGGGTGAAGAGTCCAGGCACAGCTTAGCTGGTTCTCTGCTCAGGACCACACAAAGCTGTTAGATGGACTGTTTTCATCTGGAAGCAAAAACAGGGAACAACCCACTTACAAATCATTCAGGTTGTTGGCAGAATTCATATCCTTGCAGTTGTGGAAGTGAGAATGGAGGCTTTTTGCTGACTATTGGCCAGAGGCTACCCTCAGACCCTAGAGGCCACCTATATACCCTTGCCACGTGGGTGCCTCCAACTTAACCACTTACATCATTAAGCCTGCAAGGAGAACATCTAATGACAGTCTGCTTTAAGACAGAGTCTTGTGTAATGCAGGGTAATGCAGAGTCTTGTGTAATGCAGAGAAGAGGGACATCTCATAACTTTTGCCATATTCTACTGGTTAGAAGCAAGTCACAGGGTCTAGCCACAGTCAAGGAGTAAGGATTTCAAAAGATATGAACTCCAGGAAGAAGGAATTACTGGCGGCCTCAGACATCAACTCCCAAGGATAGAGAGTGAAAGAAGAGATAACAGCAACAGAATTTCAGAAAGCAGGTGGGATGAGTGTTAACTGACTTAGAAGAAAGTTAAATATTATCCCAGAAGTGGAGAAAGCCATGAAGAAACTTTCTTTACACTTTAAGATCTCCCAAGAGATCTTTTTTTTTTTTTTGAGTTGGAGTCCCACTTTGTTGCCCAGACTGGAGTGCAGTGGCTGCTCCTTGCCACCGCAGCCTCGACCTGCTGGACTCTGGCGATCCTTCCGTCTCAGCCTTCCAAGTAGCTGGAACTACAGGTGTGCGCTACCACGCCCGGCTAGTTTTTGACTTATTGTAGAGATGAGGTCTTGCCAAGTTGCCCAGGTGGGTCTCGAACCTGCGGGCTCAGGCAATTCACTCACCTCAGCCTGAGTGAAGGTGTGGGATTACAGGCTGAGCCAACAAGCCCGGCTCTCCCAAGAGATTAAAGACTTGGCACTACCAGGTACCTTAAGAAGTGGGTGTGAATATGAGACTGAACAGTATAGTTTGTTCAAATTTAATTTAGCAAGCAGGAAGGTCCTCAGATTCCTTCCTAACCTCAAGTAGCCAAGAAAACGTCTGTTCCTCTATCCTAGCACTAGATTATATGGAGGTGTGGAAAAAGGTAGGAGATTGAGACTGAGACACCAGGATCAGTTAAGAGAGATCTGACCATTCTGAATACAAGGGGCTTAGTGAAAGTTAACCTATAACACTAGCTGCAAGTCTTATCTTTTTTAGGCAAAAGTCTGAACAGGTATCCCTGGAGAATCTGATTACATCAGGAGAAAATACTGCCAGGCACAGTGGCTCAAGCCTGTAATACCAGCACTTTGGGAGGTCAAGGTGAGAGGACTGCCTGAACCTGTGGGCTCAAGACCAGCCTGGGCAACGTAGTGAGACCTCATCCCTACAATACATCAAAAATTAGCCGGGCGTGGTAGCGCACACCTGTAGTTCTGGCTACTTGGAAGGCTGAGGCGGAAGGATCGCCAGAGCCCAACAGGTCGATGCTGGGGTGGCCAGGAGCATGCCACTGCACTCCAGCCTGTGTGATGAAGTGAGACCAAACTCAAAAAATAAAAATAAAAAAATAAAAAGAAAGAAAGAAAGAAAGAAAAGAAAATAATACTGAAGACAACACTGAGTGTTTGTTAATGAATTGTTCTTCCAAACCATCACCCTATAAGGAAGCCAAGAGTCACTACATCCCACCTCATATGCAGACCATTCAGTCAGGTTTTAATGCCACAGTCTTAAATATAAGTAAATAGTTAAGGATAATTAGGCACTTTACAAAAGCTTCCAGTATTCAATGAAGAGGCAAAAAAAAAAAAAAAAAAACAGACAGAGTAAAGCAGTGTGGTGTGTTGTCTTGAGTCCTGTGCTATTAGCTCAGCTAGAAAGAAGAACAATTAAGGGAAAATCAATGTTATCTTTAAACAGTATATTGCTTCTATGAAATGAATGCTATAATAAGGAATATGCAGACAACAAAAAGATATCTTTGAAATTAAAAATAGCATACATAAAATTCCTCAATAGAAGGGTTAGAAGATAAAGTTGAGGAAATGACCTAGAATGTAGAATTTAAAAAATATATATAAATTAGGAAAGAGAAGCAAATTAGAGGACAAGACCAATAATTTCAAAATTTAAATAGAATTTGCAGAAAGAAGCAGAAGGAAGAATATCATTAAAGAAATCATAGACAAAAAATGTCGATCATTAAGTGACATGAGTTTATTGAAACTCAGGGTGGATTAAAACACCCAGTAGGTTGGATGAGAATAGATCCACAGTTAGACACATCATTGCAAAGTTTCAGGTCACAGAAGACAAAGAAAGACGATCTAAACACTTTCAGAGAGGAAAAAACAAGTTTTATATAAAGGGTCAAAAACAGACTATTATCCAAAACTTCCTATAGTAACATTATAAGCTAGAAAATGATGAGAAACGCTTGAAAATGTTGAGGAAGAATGATTGCAACCAAGAAGCAATTGATGTAAGAAAGAATAAAGATATTTTTACAAACAGAAGTTTTCAATACATTTCTTTCCAATGCTTCCTTTTTCAAAGGCTGTTGGGGGATGTATCTCACCATATGTGGGAGCAAACCCAGAAAGATGAATACATGCCTCCCTTCCAAAACAAAGGATGTAATAGGAGAGAAAGCTGAGAAAACAGAACCTTCCAGATGAGGATAAAGGGAGCTGCCCAGACAGCAGCTGTGGAAGAGGTTCAGACTGGAGCTTCAGGGGAGATTGCTCAAGAAGAGTGAAATGAAAGGGCACCTAATACATCTGAGTATTATTTGCAAGAGGTTTACTTATGGGGAAGGTAAAGCTGGGGATGAATTTTCTATTAGAACATAGGTATCCAAGCAAGAAAAAAAAAAGCACTGCATTTCACAGAAACAAAAAGTTGTGCAGAAAAGAAAAGAAAAAAAAACAATACAAATACAAATGACAGACCTGACCTGATCTCTGTGACCAGAGGGATGAACTCACGTGGAGCCTGGATGTCGCCTCAATAGGAGGGCTCCACTCCAGGATAAGCCTGGCTGGGGCACACACCAGTACCTGGGGAAGAGACAACCCTGCACCTCCCCACTGGGAGGGATCCCCCTGACCATACTTGAGTGGGAGGGAAGGACTAAAGCCCCATCCACTGCTGTCACCTCTTCCTCCTTCTCTGGGCTGGACACTGGGGAGAATGTGAACAAAGCCGAAATTTTGCAGGAGATAGCAGAGGAGCAGCTGAGAGGAGCAATTACAGAACCTGCCACAAGAGGGCAGGGTTTTTGTTTCTTCGCTTGTTTTTAAAATATTTTCCCTTTGTGCATGAATGTGTATGTGAGGGTTCAATCTGCATCCCCCTCACCCCCTTTTATCTTTATTTTTTTGTGGTTGCTGTTTATGTGTGTACATGAAGTATTGAGTGTTCATCTTTCAGGTTTTTTTCATTTGTTATTGCTTTTTTGTTCTCTTTTTTTTTAGTTTAATGTGGGTGTGAGGGTTTCATTTGAGTTCCATTTTTTTTCTTTTCTTTGTTTTTTCTCTTTTCTTCTTCTTTTATTTTGGGTTGGGCATGTGTGGTTGTGTTTGGTTTTCCTGTTTTGTTGTTGTTGTTATTGTTTTTTGTTTTGTTTTGTTGTCATTCCAGTTTGCTTTGGGGTGCATGTGAGTTTGTTTTTTGCTTTGGTTTCTGCTCTTGTTGTTATGTGTTTTTTTTTAACGTCTTCCCACCTTATTTAATTCTATTTTTCCCCGTTCTCCTCATTGCTGTTACTGTTTCTTGGACTCAGGGGGTACACACATTTACCCATTGCATCATCATAGAGAGTGGTGGTAGGGAGTAGGTCTCAGAGAACCCATGCCACAATCAGTGAACGTTGTGATTTGTAAGTAGTTTCTGAATCCTAACACCCCATCCTCCACCTTATTCAACTCTCAAAACTGCAAGAGAAAGCAAAGCTTCCCACCCATAGTCCTGTTTCAAAATAGAAAAATTTCAGAGCCCTGATCAGAGAAGAGGGCTGAGCAAACATCACAAGTGAAAGCCTCTCTCACTGCCACTGAATAACAGAACTAAAGAGAAAAGAAAGAGGTCTGTCACAAATGAGGAATAGTCAACAGAAGAACACAGGTAATTCTCAGTGTTACAAAGAGAAAATGCCTGAAAAATCAGACCTCAGGGTCCAAACAATGGAAGTCACCAACAACTGGCCCCAGAATACAACAGGGATTAGGGAATGGTTGGAAAGAGTGAATAGACTCAAGAAAGACAAGAAGCATCACTGAAAGAACTTGTAACAAAGATTTTGGCCATAAAAAATTTCAAGGTGACAAGCATGGAAAGCAGAATTCATCAGGCAGAAGAAAGAATTTCAGAACTTGAAGACCAGTACATGGAATTAACTAAATCATCAAAAAAATAGAACCCTCAGAAAGAAAAAACAAAGCCTTGAAGAGATGTGTGATTATATTAAGAGACCAAACCTATGCCTGATTGGTATCCCAGAAGAAGAAAGGGAAATGGAGAACACTTGGAGCAAGTTATCTAGGAGGTTATCCAAGAAAACTTTCCCCATCTCACCAGAGATGTAACTATCCAAACACAAGAGATACAGAGAACCCCCACAAGACATCAAATGAAAAGACCAACCCCTAGACATATAGTAATTTGCCTACACAAAGTAGACACAAAAGAAAAAATACTAAAGGCAGCAAGAGAGAAAAGTCAGACTACCTACTAGGGAAACCGATTGGAATAGCAACAGGCTTATCAGCAGAAACACCACAAACTAGAAGTAACTGGAGTCCAATATTCAAAGTCCTCAAAGATAAACAATTTCAACCAAGAATTTCCTACACAGATAGGCTCAGCTTCATCCACAATGGGGAATTAAAATCCTTCCTAGACATCCAATCCCTAAGAGATTATATAATTAAGACCAGTTCTAAGGAGATGCTTATAAAGGTATTAAGCATAGAAGAAAGAAAGAAAGAAAGAAAGAAAGAGAGAAAGAGAGAAAGAAAGAAAGAAAGAAAGAAAGAAAAGAACACACTTCCTAAGAGACTAGCAGAACACAGAATCAACAGAGAATACATTGTGACTGCAAATTGAAAAAGGTGCATACATCAACCCAAAAGCTAAAATAAAGCAAAAAAAGAAAAAACTTTATAAGAACCTCATGAGGCTGGGCACAGTAGCTCAAGCCTGTATCCCAGCACTTAGGGAGGCTTAGGTGAATGGATTGCCTGAGCCCACAGGTTTGAGAACAGCCTGGGCAACTTGGCAAGACCTCATCTCCACAATAAATCAAAAAATTAGTTGGGTGTGATAGTGCATGCCTGTAGCTCTGGTTATTTGAAAGACTGAGGTGGAAGGATCTCCTGAGCCCAGCAGATTGATGCTGGGGTGGCCGTGACTGTGCCACTGCATTCCAGCCTGGGTGATGGAGTAAGACTCCAACTCAAAAAAAAAAAGAACCTCATAATGTGTATAAACAATCACATTACAATATCAGCCTGTACAAGAATGGGCTAAATGCACCACTGAAAAAACACAGAGTGGCAAACTGGATATAAAACCATGACCCAAAAACTTGCTGCATCCAGGAAGTTCATTTTACCACAAGGAATGCACACAGACTCAAAGTTAGAGGATGGAAAATGAGTTTCCAGGTGAATGGGTCAGAAAAGAAGGCAGGAGATCAGCAAAAACAATCTTTAAGCTATCTAAAATTTTAAAAGATACAAAAGGGCACTACATAATAATAAAATATTCAACCCATCAACAAGAAATATTCATCCTAAACATATATGCACCCAACAAAGGACCACCAGTGTTTATAAAGTAACTGCTAAGTAAACTAAAAAAAGATATTGACTCTAACATTAATATAGCTGGGGACTTAAATACCACACTAAAAACTCTAGATAGATCATTGAGGTTAAAAATCAACAAAGAGGTCCGGAACCTCAACTTGATGCTTGACCAAATGGACTTAATGGATACCTACAGAATACTCCACCCAACAAAACACAGGATATACATTCTATTCATCACCACATGGAAGGTACTCCAAGATTGATCACATCCTTGGCCATAAATCAAGCTTAAACAAATTTCATAAGATCAAAATACTGCCATGTACCTTCTCAGACCACAGTGGAATATAAATAAATATCAACACCAAAGAAATCCTCCAAAACTCACAATGACATGGACATTAAACAGCATAATGCTAAACAACTACTGGATCAACACAGAAATCAAAACAGACTTTAAAAGATTCCTGTAAATAAATGAAAGTGAAGAAACATCCTACCAAAACCTCTGGGATGCCATGAAAACTGTTCTAAGAGGGGTATTTATATCTTTACAAATACACATCAAGAAAATGGAAAGATCACAGGTTAACAGCCTAACAAATCACCTAAGGGAGTTGGAAAGACAAAACCAACAAAACCCTAACTTTAGCAGAAGAATCCAGATCACCAAAGTAAAAGCCCAAATATGGGTCATAGGAGAAAAAAAAATCATAGAAAAAAAAAATCAACAAAACAAAAAGCTGGTCTTTGAAAGAATAAACAAGATTGATGGACTCCTTGCCAAAACACAATCAGAAATGCAAAAGATCAAATCACAATGGACCCTGAAGAAATGCAAAAGATTAGCAG
Source organism: Cephalopachus bancanus (assembly GCA_027257055.1). Lineage (NCBI taxonomy): Eukaryota > Metazoa > Chordata > Mammalia > Primates > Tarsiidae > Cephalopachus > Cephalopachus bancanus. The sequence goes on from JAPVLO010000012.1 coordinate 6,237,472, forward strand.
AGATTACTATGCACACCTGTATGGAAACAAACTTGACAACCTAAATGAAATGGAGGACTTTCTGATATCAAACAACCTTCCAAGATTGAAACAAGAAGACATTGAGACATTAAATAGACCAATAACAACTCAAGAAATTGACTCTGTCATAAGAAAACTACCTACAAAAATAAGCCCTGTATCAGATGACTTTCTAGTGGAATTCTACAAAATGTACAAAGAGGAGCTGATACCAGTCCTATTGAAAGTATTCCAGGCAATTAAGAAGGATGGAATTCTCCCCAAATCATTTTATGAAGCTAACATCACACTGATACCCAAACCGGGAAAAGATCCAACAAAAAAGAGCACTACAGGCCAATGTCCCTAATGAATATAGATGCAGAAGTTCTCAAGAAGATTCCAGCAAATCGGATCCAACAACACATCTCAAAAATCATCTACCGACCAGGCTTGATGGTTCAGTCTATAATCCTAGCACTTTGGGAGGCCAGAACGAGTGAGTTGCTTGAGCCCATGGGTTTGAGACCAGCCCAGGCAAGTTGACAAGGCCTAGTCTCTACAATAAATTAAAAAAAAATTACCTGGGCATGGTAGCATGCACCTGTATTTGCAGCTACTTGGAAAACTGAGGCAGAAGGATTGCCAGAGCCCAGAAGGTCGACGCTGGAGTGGCTGTGAGCAGGCCACTGCACTCCAGCCTGGGTGACAGAGTGAGACTCCAACTCAAAAAAAAAAAAAAAATCATCCACCATGACCAAGTAGGCTTCGTCCTCATCCCCAGGATGCAGGGCTGGTTCAATATCTGGAAAATCATAAATGTAATTAAATACATCAACAGATGTAAAAACAAGAACCACATGATCATTAGATGCAGAAAAGGTTTTTGATAAAATCCAACATCCCTTCTTGATAAAAACCCTCAAACACCTAGGTATAGAAGGAATATACTTCAAAATAGTAAGCACCATCTATGATAAACCTACAACCAGCATATTGCTAACAGACAGAAACTGGAAACATTTACCTTGAGATCTGTAATGAGACAAGGCTGCCCATTCTCACCCCTCTTGTTCAACATTGTGTTAGAAGTCCTATCTAGAGTAATTAGACAAGACAAGGAAATCAAGTGTATCCAAATAGGAAAAGAAGAAGTCAAGTTATCCCTCTTTGCTGATGATATGATTCTATACTATGAAATCCAAGAGAATCTGTCAAAAATCTTCTTGCACCGATAAAGGACATTGGCCAAGTCTCAGGGTACAAAATAAATGTGCAAAAGACAGTTGCATTGCTATATATCAACAACAGGCAGAGAATCAAATAAAAAGCACAATCCCATTCACAACAGCAACACAAAAATGAAATACCTTGACATCTTCCTAACCAGAGAAGTGAAAGACCTTTACAAAGAAAACTATAAAACAGTACTCAAAGAAATTCAAGAAGACATAAACAAATGGAGAAATATGTCATGCTAACGGACAGTAAGAATCAACATTGTCAAGATGTCCTTCCTACCCAATACCCATTAAATTACCAATATCATTTTTCTCAGACCTGGAAACAACAATACAGAAATTCATATGGAAACATAAATGACCACGAATAGCCAAAACAATTCTCAGTAAAAGAAACAAAGTGGGAGGTGTCACACCTCCAGGCTTTAAACTTTACTATAAGACTACAATAATCAAAACAGTCTGGTATTGGTACAATTGGCATATGGACCAATGGAACAGGATAGAGATTCTAGAAGCAAAAATCTCAATTTCTCAACCAATTCATCTTCAACAAAGCCTCCACCATTGACCACTGGGGAGAGGAGAAGCTATTTAGCAAATGGTGCTGAAAAAACTGGCTGACCACATGCAGAAGATTGAAACAGGACCCCTACCTATCACTACACACAAAAATCAACTCTAAATGAATAAAAGACCTAAACATAAAACCTCAAACTACAAGAACCTTAGAAAATGCAGGAGTCACCCCTATGGAAATTGGAACTGTCAACCAATTCCTGATCAAAACCCCAAGTGCCCATGCCATAAAAGATAAGATAGATAAGCGGAACCTCATCAAACTGAAAACCTTCTATAAAGCAAAAGAAACCATCAAGAGAGCAGGAAGACAGCCCACAGAATGGGAAAAAATATTTGCCAGCTGTATATCTGATAAAGGCCTAACATCTAGGACCTACAAGGAACTCAAATGTGCCAAAAGGAAAAACAAAACAAAACAAGAAACAGCCCCCTTAAAAAGTGGCAATAAACATGAATAGACACTTCTCAAAAGAAGATTTATGGACATCCAACAGATACATGAAAAAGTGCTCAGCCTCACTCATCATCAGAGAAATGTAAATCAAAACCACATTGAGATACCGCCTAACCCCTGTAAGAACGGCCATCATTAATAAACTAAAAAACAACAGATGTGGGCGAGGATGCAGAGAAAAGGGAACGCTTCTACACTGCTGATGGAAATGCAAACTAGTGCAACCTCGTTGGAAGACAGTGTGATGATTTCTAAAAGAACAAAAAATTGACCTTCCATATTGTGGCAGGATGTGGCAAATGCTCAAATATATTTCTTGTATGATTGAGTAAATAAACACAGAAACATTTAACTGGTTTGGGATCAGCAGTTGGCCTCATGGCAATCACCTGGGATGACTCCCACTAGGCAGGAGGGCGAGGGTGATAGCAGTTAAAGGTATCTCCTTTTGAAAGGCAAGTTGCAATTTTAAAGACCCACCAGGAGCCAGGCAGGTTTTGTTTAAGAAAGGGCAAATGACCCAGAGACTGGCCATTTCATGGAAATGGAAAATAATTTTATCTAAAATCCCCCTTCTGAAGTTGACGGTTTACAAGCCTGCAGTTCCTGGAAACCATTTGTTCTTTAAAAAATCTAATTTTGCTGAGTACAACCTTGTAAAATTCCAAAGGAAATATGTCATCACTCAGCACGACCCCCTCCCTTACCTAAACAAGGGTATAAGACCCCACTTCTCCTGTTCTGGGGGCTCGATTTGGACACATTAGACCCTCAGGCCCACTGGGATGGCCAGCATAATAAAGTGCCACTTCCTATAATAGTCTCGGTGTCACGATCTCTCTATTTTTCCTGCTACATTTCTGGTGCATTGGCCTGGAAATGGGGAGTTTGGAGACAGTGTATTCCACCACCTTTGTCATCAAAGTGTGACCTCCAGGGCAATCTCACCTGGCGCACAACGGACCTTTTGATCCATAGGAGGGAGGCCCCTCCTGGCGCACTGAAGCTCGGACTACGAAAGCACAACAGGAACTCAAGAGAGGAGGAACTGGTATAAGGATGACCACCTGATAGAAAGGACAGAAATACCACCTGACGGAAAGGGTAGGAATAAAAGCCTTTGCATAGACCTGCCAATGGATGGCAGAAGGGGAGCTTGATCACCTCCTGGAGCCCGGTAATTATCTCCAGCCTGAAGGAAAGGACTGAAAGGCAGTGGAAGGAAACACTGTCTGAAGATGAACCCATAGGCTCCTAGGATTAGGACGGAGAGTTGAAGAATGTGCTGTGTGCTTGTGTGTGAATGAGACAGATGGCAGGAGGGCTCCGCATAAAGTTAGTCTGTGTTGGGGGTGTACCAACCTGCCAATTGCTAAGAGGTGTCTGAGATATCGTCGTGAGGCGTATGACTGGAGGAGGACAAAGCGGATGTTTCCCATACCCCTCATTCTCTTATTTGTGTGTGTCTGTCATTTCAAATCTGCTAAAAAACTGGTTGAGTTATTATGCTTTGTTTGATGGGCCATGTCGTCTTTTAAAAACTTGATTGGTGCATATTTCTTTATGTCATTTTATGTCTCCCTTTATTTATGTGGTGTTTTCTCCCAACCCATTGGCACTGTTAAAATTTCTGCCTTTTGTTGTTAAGGTTATGGAAAAATTGCCTGTTGCGTGTAAGAAGTTACTGGTTATCTTGAATTCTTTCCAGGAACCACGCCCCCCCTTCCTTAGCCTGTGTTCTCCTTCATAAATTCTGAAGGAGCTCATTCTAATCCACCTGTAAAGAAATGGAGAAATGTCTCTTATATGCTACTTAGCCTTTTGATAACTCAGTGTAAATTAATGCTAGCCTTGGAGAAAAAAAAATTTTGTAATCTTTCTCTGGCAACTAAGGGAATGAATAGGCTGTTCTTGTTTTCAAATGCTAAAAGCCAGGTGAGTTGAAAGTAAGTCTGTTTCTAAAGGTTTAGGCCTTGCCTTGCGGAGGGGCCAGCCCCTGCAGAGAGATTCAGGAGGTCCCTTGGGAGGTGTGGCGGCGTTGGTGATTATTCTGGAGAGATAAAGAGAAAGAAAGAAAAAGGGGGGAGAAAGAAAGAGACCGGACTCTGTCTAGTGCAGAAGCCATTTAATGGGACAAACTGCAAGCCTTTTATCCCAAATTTTCACAGGCCAAATCACAAGACTTTCACGTGAACACAAAGCCAGGTGGGCGAGGGGCATCCCCCACCCACCAGGTGTTTCCTCAAGCATGAGGAAGGAGGATCCCAATTAAATCACAAAACTTTTACATGAACACAAAGCCAAGTGAATGAGGGGCATCCCCCACCCACTGGGCATTTCCTCAAGCATGAGGAAGGGCAATCCCAACTAAATCACAAGACATTTACATGAACATAAAGCCAGGTGGATGAGGGGCATCCCCCACCCACCAGGTGTTTCCTCAAGTATGAGGAAGGAGGATCCCAAAATTATCTCACTATTCCTCATGCTTGGTTAATATTCCTCAAAAGCAATACAACAATTCTAATATCATAATATTCTAATAATCAATAACTTTTTTTTTTTTGAGTTGGAGCTTCACTCCATCGCCCAGACTGGAGTGCAGTGGCTACTCCCAGCTACCGCAGCCTCAACCCACTGGGCTCCAGCAATCCTCAGCCTTCCGAGTAGCCAGAATTACAGGCGCGCGCTACCACACCCAGCTGATTTTTGATTTATTGTAGAGATGAAGTCCTACCAAGTTGCCCAGGCAGGTCTCGAACCCACGGACTCAGGCAATCCACTCACCTCAGCCTCCCAAAGGTGAGGGATTACAGGCTGAGCAACCAAGCCCGGCTCAATAACTTTTAAAACTTATGCATACACAACACCTAATGACCAGCTTAAATCCTAATTCCTTTCTATTTTACACTAATTCTACCTACACTATAGAAACTCTTAATTATAGCCCAACCCAGTTCCTAAAGAATGTGGCCCAGTCAAAAGATTATGCTGGGCCATTTCTAGAAACAATTGATTACAATCTCTTAACAAAATGGCTGTTCTAAAATCCTATATATCTATCTTAATTTCTATAAAAGTTTCTAATTCCTAATCCTAATATATAAAGCTGATCATCAGGAACGAACCTTCTAAAAATAAAACCCAAATATAAACTGTAAATTGTACTAAGGCCAAAACCACAATAGTAGAAAATGGGAACAATGAAATTTCTAAAGTTAGCTATATTCTTATTAAACCTCAAAATATCATGGTTGATCATGCTTGAACTAACATAATTCCCTGACATTAGCATGACCTATTCTACAACACTTTCTATGAATAAAATAAATTCAATTTCTATAATAAGTAGAAAAACCCTACACTAACTGTAGCTAAAACCGGTTTAAAAGAATGCAGCCCAGTCCAAAGTATATGCTGGGCCCTTAGGAATGTGGTCCAGCCCAAAGTTCGTGCTGGGCCATTTCTGGTAACTCCAGATAATCATCTATACCATCTCAAGCTGAAAACAGCTCTCTATATGTATATACTAATTCTACAAATATACTTTTAAATCTTATAAAGAAGCTTGTACTGTATAGAAGGCTCCCAAATGTGACCTGAGTTTGAATTATATCTAATACCTAAGCTGAAACCACAGTTCATGGAAAACAGGAACAATGAGTTTCTAGAGTAAGCCATGCCTGTCACAGTCATAGAGCCTTCAGCTTAGGTAGGCAGAGATCCTTTTGGCTAAAATGAAAAAGGTAGGAGGGAATGGGGTCAACAGCTCCTGAATGCATCCTAGTGGTCTTGGGGTCCACGGCCCACCTTGATCCCTAACATTCAGGTGGGCCTCCTTGGCTGGCTCCCAACATTGCCTAAGATCGTAATCAACTGCTTGGCCCTGTAAAACTGTTGGGAAGTCTCTTGAAGTCGTGTAATATATGCCGAGTCCCTACTTTATATTTTAATGCTAAATAACACTAATGCTTGTGTTTTTGACTATGCCTGCCTAGCACACATCTTACAAAACTGGTAAAGCTTTAAATGCTAAATACTTTGCAGGACTTAATAAGGCACAGGAACTGGCCATTCCCACCTGATTAAGTCACCTTGTAAGTTCAGTACTTCACCTAAGGGACAGGTCAAGTACTAGGCACACTCTGTGGAGCATAAATCACTCTCATTTAATTGTCCACGTCTTTATGACTAAGACTGCTGTTTAGTAATTCATGAGAATTTTTGACAATTCTGCCTGTTCATAATTAGGAATGAGTAGGAACAGATCTTACATCTACGTGGTCTGTTCACTTTAAAAAGGTTTTGTACTAGGCCATTTTTGTAGACATCATCGGAAAGTCGTGGAGTAAAGAAAAAAAAGAAGGGCTTCAAGAAAGGCTGAGAACACTCAGACTGTGAGAAGCCATCAGGGTTCCAGGGATTCCTGGCATTGCTGTTTATGACTTTATTTAGTTATTGGCTTGTTTTAGAATTCTCCTTTGAGGAATAAATTGCAAGTGTTCAGAGCAAATTCTGGATTTTCAAGAAATGTGACCAAGAGAGTATGTAGTGGTCTGTGTCCTTGGATACCCCAATAGGACAGATTTTGAATGACTGGAGCAAATTAAAATTATGTGGTTTAATAATAATAATAATAAGTGCATTATTAAAAAAATCAAATTTGAACTCACTACAAGTTAGCAGATAATAAAATTTGGAAAAGAACAAAACTATCTGGCAATTAATTTCACTTTGTAGACCTAAGGAAGAATAAAATGGTCAAAAGTTCTGTATGCAGAGGCATTTTAAAAATTTATTTCACTACTTTGCAAACAAGATTATATCCTATAGAATATTAAATGCCAAACTCCAGATGCTTAACTCAGGACTAGGAATACCAAACTCCCAATTATAGGAAGCCTCTGAAGTTCTTAGAAACTGAAACATTAAGGGAAAAAAAGGAGAAGAACTCCAAAATGAGCACCAGCCAAAGGAAAGGTAAACAAATTGGCAGTTGCCACTAACGGCAAAGCTCCAGTCACCTAAAAGAGGCCTAATAAGGATAAACCTGCTAAGGGGGATGGTATCAGCTGCTATGAATGTGGTCAATCTGGGCACCTAAAGCACAATTGTTCTTAGTGGCCTAAGCCCCCAGTGCCCAAAATCCGGACTAAAAAGCCACTGAAAGAGATGGTGCAGCCTCTCCTGAAGGGGGGGAGAAACACCTATCTCGGTGATGGTGACTGTTGACTGAAAGGGGAGGGGCATGGCCCAGCGCAGCACTCTGTATGCCATTCACCCAGAGAATCCTTGGGTCTATATGAATGTGGCTGGGGTCCAAATTAATTTCTTAATTAATACTGAGGCTGTTTTTAGCCCTTGCTCTCATACTGAACTTCTTCCTCCTAAAACCTGCTCTCCAGTGGGATTAAAGGTGTTCCAAAAACTAAATGTTTCACCTAGCAGTTACTAAAAGGTGAATTCAAATTATGATTGTAAAAGATTATCTGAGCTGGGCTCGGTGGCTCAGCCTGTAATCCCACACCTTTGGGAGGCTGAGGTGAGTGGATTGCCTGAGCCCACGGGTTCGAGACCCACCTGGGCAGGCGTAGACCTCATCTCTACAATAAATCAAAAAATTAGCTGGGTATGGTAGTGCGCGCCTGTAGTTCCAGCTACGTGGAAGGCTGAGGCAGAAGGATCGCTGGAGCCCAGCAGGTTGAGACTGTGGTGGCCGGGAGCAGCCACTGCACTCCAGTCTGGGCGATAGAGTGAGACTCCAACTCAAAAAAAAAAAAAAAAAAAGATTACCTGTAAATAAATAAAAAGGAAAGCAAAAAGCAAAGGAAAAATATAAAAAGATTGTTGGTATACAAATAAAGTTTTAGTAAGAAAACAAAAAAGAAAGAAATACAAGAAAAAAAAATTTGTATCTAATATATGGTACATTTCTGTCCTATAATAAAGTAGATAGTTATGAGAATTTTTTAAAAGGGGGTAAGAAAGCAAAAACAAAATAGTATAAGCATGCCAAAAATGGTATGAGAAAAGTTAATGAAAAAATTATATATACAAAATAAATTCCATAAACAATTTAGGATAATAAAGTCTTTTCTGAATGCGTCTCCAAACATTTTCAGATTTCTCTTCAAATTTTATATAAAATTTACTTAAATGCCTAGTTCAAATTATAGTCTAAAACAATCTGTCAGGCTACCATTATAGTCCAGAAATACAAAAGCTGGTACTTGTAATAAAGCCACAGAAATTAAAGTTTATCATTAAGTTATGTTAATAACTTCAGGCCTTGTAGCTTTTGTACAAAAGGTAATCAGTCACTGCCTACAATTGTCAAAATGTAGACCTGACTTCATTCCTTTTATTGAGCTAGAATCCAGTAATTTCATGCCCACATAATGGTCATGTAAAAATTCTAGCCAGTGCCTGCAAACAATGCCACTGCTGAAACAAATCTGGATGCCTCAAGTCAGACAGGGAGATATTTTCAATCTCTGGCTAGACAGGACTGCGCCCATTATCAGCTCTGAAGAAATTACAGAAGACGGACTTTCACCCCTCAGCACCCCAAATGATTATGGGATCGAAAAAAATCTCTAAAGAATAAATAATTGAAGCAGGGTAGCCAGCACAGGCTAGACATAAATTTCCTATAGGTAGGTTTTAAAAGGTATTCAAATGTTTCTACTGCAGGCTAAGTGGCAACCTATCCCACCCCTTGGCAAATCCAGGGGAAATTTCATCAGATGTAAAACAAGGACAGTACAATTTTTCAATTTGCAAGTTAGCATAATAATCACTAGAAATCCTTTGGAGACATGAGTAAACCAAACATAGGTATTTGGTATTGCATCACTCAGGATCCAAGTCCCTGAAGTGGAATTTGTTAAACTTTTGAAATTGTTTAACAGTAGGCCTTTTTCCTACACCTCTGAAGAAAAGGGGGGCCATAAACATCAATGCTCATAAGAAAATGTGTTGTCTATTTGGGACAAATTTTAATCACAGTTTATGAGCTTATTTCCCTAGATGCTTCTTGGACCAGAAGAAACTCAAACATCCAAGGGGAGTAAGTGCTGCTAAAAATTGAAGAAAGGAAGAACCCAACCAACAACTGTAAGAAAAGAAAAAAAGGACCCTAAGGGTGGGTCTGTTCCTATACTAGTCTATAGAATTTAAATACCTAACTTCACTATCATGATAAAACCCCTCTATGAAGTCTCAAAGGGGGGTGAACAAAAGCCCTTGCTATGAGGAAAGGCCCAGAAACAGGCCTTTGAATAAGTGAACTGGCTTCTCACCTTTTGGAATTCCTTATGGGTGGCCACCCCCTCTTGTTAAGGGCATACAGGAAGACTTAAAGGAATTAGGAAGTCTTGCCCTAAAACAGCAAATGCAAGCCTCAGGTTCAGTCCTAAATGCCATCCATTGTCAAGTCAGAGAACGATTGCCAATTAGTTAAACTACTGATGCCCATTCTTTTAAGCCAGGTAATATGGTAATAGGTAAAAAAAAAAGTGAAATGTACAACCTCTAAAGCCCCTCTGGAGGGGGTCATTTACTGTTCTTTTGTTTACCCTAGCCACAGTCAAAGTAGCCAAAGTAGTTCCTTGAATCCATTATAGCAAAATAAAATTGGGAGTGCACAGCAGATTCGGCAACACCCCTTAAACTGACCATCCGGAAAGTCAAAATTTCTCAAGCCCTGCTCTAGAAGCCTGAGGATACTTCAAGCCCTGCTTCAGTCACACACCGGAGGCTGACTGATCAAGCACAGCAGAAGATTAAGGATTCAGCTTAAGAACTCAGTGGACATTACTGATAAGCCATTGTTTTGCTTTGTCAACCTTTATATTTGCTAAACTGTTTGTTATTTTAATTGCTGTAGAACTAACTTTATTTGCTGTAGAATGAGCAGAGTTGTTCCCATTGAGCATGTTAGAAAAGGGTTTCACTAGCATTCCCATTCTTTCTTATAATAGGAAATGTTCTTGTGCTTTTATGTATTTCTGCCTAATATGGGTGTTTATTGCTTCCCTCACACACCCAGCATGTACTTGTATAGAAACTATCTGGTCAGACGTAAGAGTTTTCCATCATTATTCATCCCAGCCAGAAGTATGTTCTGGTGGCCAACAAGGCCTGTTTTGTATTGGACATCTGCTTATGCAACTAAATCTTCTCAATGTACTAAAGGACTATTTTGGACATACAAAAAGGTTGCATACGCCCAGCTCCCAGCATTATAAAAAGGCACATGTACCATAGAAATAATCCAGCCAGGATTTTTCCTTCTGCCTAACCCAAGGGGGGATGAACTAGGCATTTCCCTTTATGAAAGCCTCAAAACCTGAGGTCCTGGATCCCTTGATCAAGTTCCTAATATAGGAGGGACCAAGGTTTGGAAAAATGATGAATGGCCACCCCAGAGAATTATAAATACTTATGGCCCAGCCACATGGGCACAAGATGGGAGTCGGAAATGCCGCATGCCTATATATATGCTAAATCGCATTATCAGGTTACAAACTGTCTTAGAAATTATAACTAATCAAATAGCCGCGGCTTTTGAGCTTGTTGCTCAGCAGCAAGCCCAAATGTGCGCAGCTATTTATCAAAACCGCTTAGTTTTGAAGTACCTGCTAGTGGAAAAAAAAAAGTATGTGGTAAATTTAATAGCTCTAACTGTTGTTTGCAAATAGATAATAATGGTAAAGTTATAACTAATATAGCCACCAACGTTAGAAACCTTGCCCATGTCCCGGTGCAAAAATGGCAAGGCATAAAAATCAGCAATTGGTTTAAAAACATGTTCTTGGGTCTGGAGAATTTAAGTATATTATTGGATCTAATGTCCTAATAGTGGAATCCTGCCTTATCTTCCCTTGCATAGCCCCAGTAATTATAAACGCCACTTCTAAGTTTGTGGAAACAGTTGTTAAACGAAAAACTGCGGCCCATGTAATGTTAATGCACCAAATTAAGGATAATGATGCTTTAGATCCATAAAGGATCAAGCATCAAGGGGGGAATGTGGCAGGATGCAGCAAATGCTCAAATATATTTCTTGTATGATTTGAGTGAATAAACACAGAAACATGTACCTGGTTCAGGATCAGCATTGGCCTCATGGCAATCACCTGGGATGACTCCAACTAGCCCGGCGGGGGGGGGGGGGGGGGGGGAAGAGTGCGGGGGTGTTGGGAGGTAGGGGGTGGTAGCAGTTAAAGGTATTTCCTTTTGAAAGGCAAGTTGCAACTTTAAAGACCCGCCAGGCGCTGGGCAGGTTTTGTTTAAAAAAGGCCAAATGGCCCAGAGACTGGCCATTTTTTGGAAATGGAAGAGTCTTATCTAAAACCCCCATTCTGAAGTTGACGGTTTACATGCCTGCAGTTCTTGGAAACCATTTGTTCTTTGAAAAATCTGATTTTGCTGAGTACAACCTTGTAAAATTCCAAAGGAAGTATGTAATCACTCAACACGACCCCCTCCCTTACCTAAACAAGGGTATAAGACCCTACTTCTCCTGTTCTGGGGGCTCAATTTGGATGCATTAGACCCTTGGGCCCGCTGGGATGGCCAGCGTAATAAAGTGCCACTTCCTATAATAGTCTCGGTGTCACGATCTCTCTATTTTTCCTGCTACAATACGACCCAGCAATGCCCCTACTGGGAATATACACGAAGGAACACAAATCATTCTACAAAAAAGATACCTGCACACACATGTTTATTACAGCACTATTCACAATAGCAAAAACATGGAACCTACCGTGCTGCCCATTGAAACCCGACTGAATTTAAAAAATGTGGTACATATACACAATGGAATATTATGCAGTCATAAAGAAGGACAAACATGGATTTTGCAGCAACTTGGATGGATTTAGTCTATTATACTCAGTTATCTATCACAGAAACAAAGAATAGAGTACCACATGTTCTCTTTCATAAGCGGGCCCTGAACATTTACCATAATACTGTAAGAAAGGGATTGGCAGTAGCAGGATACTGCCAACGGGGAAGACCCAACATCAATAAGGGTACCTGATCTCAAACTAGGCAAAGTGTGGACCAAAGGGTGGCCCAAACTTTACCTGTATGATAACCACTTAAATACCCAATCCTGAATTGTACCTCACATCTGTAAAATAAATAAAGTTGCCAAAAAAAACAACTATATTCATGTAACTTTGGTTAAATACAAATAAATACTGTGTAATGTATATGTAAATTAGAAAACATTTAGGATAAAACTGGAAATCACTTTGATTCATTTGCTAGAACTTGGAGGCGACAGTGCTCTCCATGCCTGCGTGGCATTGGCCAGTTGCTTCAGGTATCTGAGACGCCTTGGACACATCCAATTTGAGATATCAAGTGGACCACTGGGCCTACTAATTTATTGCTCAAGGGAAAGTGTGGCCTGGAGATACACTCTTAGAGTCATCGTTATAGAGATGATGCTTAAAGCCATGGAACCAGATGAGATCACATAGTAGGTACTGAAAGAGAAGTGGCGAGGTTCTTGGGATACCCCTACCATTTAGAGGTAGGGAGAAGAGAAGGATCTCTTAAAGGGGAATGAGAAGGAATAGCCTGTGAGGGAGGAGGGAAACCAGAAGATATTGTGTCCCAAAAGCTAAGATAAGCTTTTCAAGAAGGATTTCAAGGATTTAAAGGATAGCAATTAGATTAAAAACTGCTGAGAATCAGGGAAGATAACCACGCTGATTTAATTATTTAAGTTTGAAAAGTGAAGGTCATTGATAGATGAATATAATAGGCCGTGAGTTTAGAAATTCCACTGTTGGAAAGTTTCACATTGGATATATAGAAAGAATTCACATTTAGACTTTGCACAGTTCTATATTGAATAGGCTTGCTTATATCGAATAGTTACTTTAGACAGGTTATTTTTTTCCGTTTCTCTGATATTTCCAGAACAAATGAAGGGACTGAGAGACAGTCACTCTGTAGCCCCTAGAATGTTTATCACACTGATGCAGATGTTGGTAAAAGACTCATATCTATTTCCTTCCAAGTGGATCTTATCCGGAAAGACAATTTGTTGTCTTTTCGTAAGGCAGCAGTAGAGCCGTATTGTACTTACCCATAAGAAACTTCAGGGGGCAGGCTCCAACCACGATATGAATTCAACTTGCTGACAACTTGCTCAAAGCTTAAATACACTAAAGATCCATCCTAGAAGCTGAACATATGAAAGGCATTTTCACCCCACTACTCTAATTAGGAACAATATGATTGTTACTTCTGTGGTTTGTATAATAAAAGAGATTAGGAAACTAAGAACAAAATAGCTCACTTTCCAGATGGCAAACAATGCCTCCATTTCCTGGGTTTATGCCCAAGGGTGCCGGTAGATACTGAATTCTACCTCTAAGCAAAGCAGGAATTAGTCATGGATGGCACAGGATTTTTGCCTGTTAGAAAAATCAGTATTTTCTTTATATTTGGACCGTATCAATAGGATATAACTTGAACACTTTGAGCAAATACAGAGTTAATTCGAGAACGTGATGCAAAATACATTGGGAATATCCTGTGCTTTTTGGATTCATTTGTTATTTTGGGAAGAAATCATTTGGAAAATTTTATATGGTTTTTGTCAGACTGGAGCCACACTTCTGTGGATGAATTACGCAAACTCTTTACAGATTCCAGTTTGTACCTGAGGTCTTTGAGTGAAGAGAACAAAACAAAACAAACATAAAACAGTGACTTGCATACAGATCAGGGATTTACCAAGTCCTCAAGGGTTGGATGGGAATGATTAGGGCTGCTTTGCAGTGAACTACCCCGCCTTCACTGCCATGGCCCAGGCTTGCCTGGGCAAGTTCACTTTTCTTATTCCAAGAGTCTTCCTGCCCAACCTCACCTCATTAAAGCAGCAACAGATACTATTTTATCATAGAGATGTATTCCCTTGGGATAAAAATTATACCCTGATGCTGTCTTTTGAAAGGATAACATCTCTAACACTGAACCATGAGATAAGTTTTCCATATACTTTGTTAGAGACTTTTTTGATAACTTGAGCAAGGTGGGGGAGGAGCTGGCCCTGGAGAAAACAACTAAAAGTGCTGTTGGAAGTGTCCCTTCATTCACTGCTTACCATGAATTCTCCCATAATGGGTCCACATTTTACCTGGCTTGATCATAGCCCAATGTGCCTAGGCTTGACCAGCTCCTGTGGGGTCATGGAGAGGTTTTTTTCTCTGGGACAGGAAGTCCCTGGAATGCCTACACTCTGGCTTATCCCTGCTGTCTCTCTGCATTTTGGTTTCTCATCTGTAAAACCACAGATCTGCATTCATTAGATAAGCTTAAAGGTCTCTTCCAGGCCCGACTTTCTATAATTCTTGATCTCTTCATGGGTATCACTCTGGGAGAAGAGAAATTTATCATTGAAGAGTACCAGCCCAAGTAGATTTGGCAAGACCTTATCTTGCTGGGTAGGAATCATTGTAGATAAAGCATTGCCAACAGCTACATTATGCCAACCGAATGGGAGGCAACACCTCTTTGGAATTCTGACCTGATGCTGGAAACCAGAACAGAGGGGCTCCTCAGTGTGATGTACTGCCAAGGGACACACTGGTTTTGTGGATAAGGTTTCTTGATTCTTGGATCTCAGCTATATCCCTCAACAGGACATGGGCACAGCAGCTGTGAGTTCCAAGACAACATGCAGCTAGCCACTGCCAAGGATAACTCTTGGCAGCATGAAAACTTCACATGGTGCTGGTGATAATGGGCCTTTGTTTTCCTGAAGTAAGCTGGACAGGAGAACCAGTCCCACCTGTCTTCTATTTCACATGATTGTGGGAAATGCTATGCAACCCCGTTCCCCCAACTAATTTTAAAAGGCATAAATAAGAAGTCACATTTGTGGAATCGCTTCCAGAATTTATGTTGACAATTTTTTACATATTAAAATCTACAGCAATATGAATTGCTCGTGACCTGCTTTCTCTTAGACTACAGAATGAGTCCCAAAGCATATTCTACAACCAACAGTGTCAGCATTAGCATTATCTAGAACTTGTTAGAAATGCCAGTTCTTGGACCTCACCCCAGACTTTTTGAATTAGAAACTCCAGAGTGAGGCCGAGGGACCCATGTTTTAGCCAGTTCTTCAGGTGGCTCTGATGCATGCACAGATTTGAGAACCCCTGACTGAGAGAACTTGGAAAGGGAACATTAGAGACCAAGGGCTGGAAATTAGCATCAGCCGGACTCTGAAGCCTCCTTTGTGGGACAGGGCAGGGGCTGGGGGTGAGTACTTCTTCCTGTTTCATTTTCCATTGCCAACACTTTTGCAAGCCTTAGTAATCAAGAAAGTCTTGGGAATGGTGTGAGGAGAGAAGTGATTAATACTGGGTGGTAGTATTCTGGGCAATGTTCTAGAAAACTATTAAGAAAGAAATGGGCTTGAGGCCTGGCCCCAGCACTTACTAAATGCATTAACTTGGTTACATTACCAAACCTTGATGACTTCATCTGTAAAGTTATTTTTGGGAGCACATGAAAGAAGTCTGAGTTCTTAGTGTACTGCCTGGTATTTGGTAAGCATCCAACAAGTGGTGGCTATTACTAACATTGTTAATAACACTTATGTTAATAACAAAGCATGGATGCTATACAATATTATTATGTTTGGGGATGATAGAGCTCAAGCCTCAGTTACATTACTGATCACCCTGGAAAAATTATCCTGTTTCTTTTTATTTATAAAATGGGAAAGATGACAAGTACCTTGCAAGATCTTTGAGAGACTCTAATAGAGATGTAGGTAAAGCAGCTTGTTCAGTGCTTGCAATATGATAGGTGTTCAATACATTTTCTTTTTTTCTTCCTCTTTTTCAAAGAGAGAAAATAAGCCATATTTTCAAGGGTATGAAGGTCAGCTTCAGTAAGGAAATGCATTTTCTTACTGCAGTTTCAGTAAGAAAATGCAAATCAAAACCACAATAAGATATCATCTCACCCAGTTAAAATAGCAAGTATCAAAATACAAAAAATAACTAATGCTGGTTAGGATGCAGAGAAAGAGGAATGCTAGTACACTGTTGGTAAGAAGGTAAATTAGTACCACCACCATGGAAAACAGTATGGAGGTTTCTCAAAAAAAAAAACTAAAAATAAACCTAACATATGATCCAGCATATATATACTCACTGCTGGTTATATACACTCATAAGAAAGAAAATCAACATGTTGAAGCGATATCTGCACTCCCACGTTTATTGCAGTACTATACACAATAACCAAGATATGGAAGCAAACTGTGTATCAACAGACAATTGCATACATAAATCATGGTATATACACATGATAGAATATGATTCAGTCATAATAAGAAAGAAGTTCTGTCATTTGCGGTAGTATGGATGGAACTAGAGGACGTTATGTTCAGTGGAATAAGCTAGGCACAGAAAGACAAATATGCATATTCTCACTCATACATGGGAGCTGAAAAAGTGGATCTCATGAAGGTAGAGAGTAGAATGATGATTACTAGAAACCAGAAGGAGGATAGGAGGTGGAGAGAGGTTGGTTAATGGGTACAAACATACAATTACAAGGAATAAGTCCTAGTGTTTTTTCTGTAGCACAGTAGAATGACTATAGCTAATTTATTGTATATTTCAAAATAGTGAAAAGGGAAGTTTTGGAATGTTCCCAACACAAAGAAATGATAGTTGTTTGAACTGAATTAGTATATCCCAATTACTCAAATATCAAAATATCATGTACCACATAAAGTACATACAAATATATATAAATTAAAATGCTTATTTAAAGGTGAGGAGGACTATAGGGAGCTATGAAGAAGAAAAACCCATTCTTTATATATATTTTGTTCATTATCCAATGGTAAAGTTTGATGACAAGTAGACAAGTAGAGAGAATAACACCTCAAGCAAAAGAAGGTTTTTAAAAGAAATAATACTGAAGAATTACAAGACCAAAGAAATTTCTCATTATTTCCTTGTTAATATAAAATTGACTTTAAAAAAATATTAAAATATTCTACTTAGAACATTTCCAAATGTACAGTACTTTCAGGTTCCTAAGTTGCAATCCCGTACAGAGCTATCTCTCCTTCTGACTTTTGTTTTTTACTGTAAGGGATGCCAACTACCAGACTCAGATACTCTTTCTAGCCCTTCCTCTTTTTTTCTTCCTCACAACCAAATGTGTATACATTTTCCTTATCTTGGTGTTGCAGGTGCTGGGAGGGGTCATGTATTATAATAATGTATATTTGATTTTTTTTAATGAACCAAAGTTTGCATTCCAACTGTAAGTACAGGATGTATAGGGAGTGCGATTATGAGGTAGTGAGATTGACTTTTGTTCTCCACAAAAGAATTTTTACTTTTATTTATTTATTCATTCATGTGAGGAAGCTCAGTACGGTGGCCAGAAGTATAGAATCCCTTTGGCTAGAAGTATAGAATCCCTTACACTTAGCTGTGTATCCTCTGGTAAGTAATTCAGTCTCTTCAAAGCCTCATTTCCCTAGCTGTAAAGCTGAGACAGTAATGGTACCTGCCTACAGAGCTGTTATGAGAATTAAATGGAATAGTGCATTTAGCAAAATTATATGTTAGCTCTGATTATTAGCCTTTAGTATAAATTTGAACATGCATGTAAGATAGAAAGTAAAAATTCCTTTCCTTATCCCTGAACCACCCCCAATAACCCCCACCAAGAAATAATTATTGTTAAAAGTTTGGAATATATCTTTCAAGACTTTACCTTTCCACACAAATGGGATCTCACTCTACACATGTATGTATTCTACTTTGTAAACTTATAATTGATGTTTATTTCAAAAACTCACGAAAGAAACTTGGAAATGTTCTGAGTGAATCGAGCCAGGTATGAGATACAGAAGTTTATCTCTTTTGTAAGTTTAGATTTATAAAGCTCTATTTAGAGTTTTCAAACTATACCTAATTTTCAAAAGAAAAATTGCCTTGCTTTATGTGGTTAGAAAAATGGGGCTGGACAAATTAATTTTTTCAAAAAATTCACACTCCTTTCAAAGATGCCGATATGCTTATCATAGCAGATACTTCGAAGATTGCAATGCTGACCCTGAAGGTAACCCCAAGAGACGTGTTAACTCTGCCTCCCTTGTACCTTCACCACTCCGGCCCTCTCTGCCCAATTCTGATCTTCCCGCTAGCCTAGTAGTGCTTTCACTTCCCAAATCAAAGCCCTAACTCTGGGATGTCCCTTTCAGGGCAGCCGACAAACTCCAGCTTCACATGCAACAAAATACAGTAGACAAAGACATGGCAAGGACAACTTAGCTCAGGATCTGACGTTATCAGCACCTTGGTAGGGGTCAGCAACTTCTAAAACCAAGAGGTGAGTCTTTATTACCGAATGCCAACTTTTCCTTTCTGAAAGTTTCTTCTGGATACATAAAAGTACATTACAGCTTATGGCTTCCTATGCTCAGTTACTTGATAACATTCCCAGGAGGAAGTTGCAGCAAGGAGCCCAGGAGTCTGTGAGTCATTTTCAGGCACAGCCCTAGTCTGGGTACAACCACACTTTTCTTGAGCCACCACTGGTGCACTGACCTGTCCTTTGTATTCTCTACTGTTGGGAGAAGGAACAAATGTTCTTCCCATTAAGTAATGCAGCCTGGAAGCCTGGCTTCCTGAGGGCGTGTCCTGCCCTAAGGAAGTTATTCATCCTCTTGGCATTCTTGTCTGTCCATAGATTGTGGGAGTTAAAGTAGCAGAAGCAAGGATCAAAGCTTCTGATGCCTCAAAAAGCCATGCAGCCTGAGGAGAATGTAGGTAGGCCCATACTTTTCATGAATACGTGAATGCTCCTACATATATTATGCACTTTGTCCAGGAAGAGTTCATTCAAGGCACACATGTTCAAGATCAACATCTTTAAGACTCAACAAACCTTCTATGAAAAATCTTCCATGTCCCAGTACTGAATTCTTTATACAGAGGGTGCCAAAAAATGTATACACATCTTAAGAAAGAAAAAACTCTATTACAATTATAATACTCAGTATATACCAATAACAAAAGATGAATACAAGTCATGTTTGACTTCTGTAATTATAAGAGGTACTCGAAGTGGTTGCCATCAGTGTCCAGACACTTCTGATTACAGCAAACTAAAAGTAATGCATAATGTCTCTTAAAATGTGTATACTTTTTTTTTTTGGCACACCTGGTATCCAGCATGTCACTTAATTCTTATAGTGACCCTCTCAGATCTATAGATGAAGAAACAGACATTAAGTTTCCCTAGAAAATTACAAACGTGGGATTCAAACCCAGGACCCTCTCACTCCAAAGCTCATCTTCTTTGCACTTTAAAACTAAGAGTCGGCTGGGTGCTGTGGCTCAAGCCTGTAATCCCAGCACTTTGGGAGGCCTAGGTGAGGGGATTGCCTGAGCCCATGGGTTTGAGAACAGCCTGGGCAACTTGGCGAGAAAAATTCACCAGGTATGGTAATGCATGCCTGTAGTTCTGGCTACTTGGAAGTCTGAGGTGGAAGGATCACCTGAGTCCAGCAGGTCAACGCTGGATTGGCCATGAGTGTGCCACTGCACTCCAGACTGGGCAACAGGGTGAGACTCCTACTCAAAATGAAACAAAACAAAAAACGAAAAGCCACCAAAAAAACTGCTGAGGGAAGGGTTACCAAGATGCTTTCTGGTAACTATCACATTCTGCCTAGGTTAAAGTCTTACTATTAACCTGATAATTTAGTGCCAGCAATAAATTTCATTTCTTAGCTATTAAAATACTGGCCATAGAGGTATAGCTAAGGGTTCAATTGCTGGGTCTACCTACGCTTTTTACAGACTGTGTGGCCTTTTGAGGCATCAGAATCTCCGATCCTTGCTTCCCCAACCTTAATTCCCACAATCTATGGACAGATAAAACTGTCAAGGGGATGAATAACTTCTTCAGAGCAAGATGACACACTCTCAGGAAGCCAGGCTGCATTTCTTAATGGGAAGAATACATGTTCTTTCTCCCTGCAAAAGGCATGTACAAGGGACAGGTTACCTGAGAAGCCTCCAGGAAATCCTCCATTTTCATTCTCAGCCCATGTCCAGAGGAGATAGGGGAAGGGGCGATCTGTTCAACAGACAAAAAAAATCAAATAAGAAAAAGAAAAAAAAAAAAAAACCACACAAAACCTTTGTTGGAGAGCATGAAGGTATGAGGAGGAAAAAAATAAAAGGAAACAGATATCATTTCTATTCCTGCTGCTACTGTGAGCAGGCTGTGGAAAAGTTATGACATTTTCATATTCCTAGAAGGAAAACAGAGTGTAGACACTAAGGGTTACGTCTGGAGAACATTGGCATTCTTATTTCCCTGGAGGGCTGATAATACCACACACAAAGGAAAGAGGTGTAGACTGGGGAGAATCTCTTTACTTTCTTCTGTTTGTCAAAAGTAAAGGATCAGGGAGGAAGATGTGGAAGGCATGAGAGGAAAGTGCCATTTTCAGAAAAATCTGAAATATCACAGATATGAGAAGGAAAAAATAAAAAGAAACAGATGCCATTTCTATTTCATGGCTCACAGTTAACCATGAACTTCGTGGACAGTACGTTAGTGGCTAAGCACTAACATTTCTTTCCACTCTAACAGGCTGATAGGAAGACATTAACCAAGGTAGAATGTGATAGATACCAGAAGGCATCTCTTAGTTCTAGAATGAGAAACAACACAAGATCTCCTTTTTATTTTCATCCTATGAAATGACATCTCAACTCACTCCATATTTTCTTAGTTGAAACATTTCTTCCTTTCAAATATAACCTATTGATTTTGGGACAGACCCTTTCTCTGGATTTGGTTGAGGCTAAATCAGGGAGTTTGACTAGATTTGAAGCTATGATGCACAATAAGCTTCACCACACATATTCAGTTCTCAGACTGCACAAGTGAGACAGGTAGAATCAATAATGGACTTGTTTGTAAAGGGCTGAATGCATTTATGACCATTATTAACATTGGTAGTCATGTAAACTTTGGAATGAGCAACCACAATTCATGCTTCTAGACTTGGGCAGGGAGTAGACTGGCTTTAAAAAAGACATTTACCTTCATGCACTTCTGAAGGGACAAATGCATTCCTCAAGTTCTTTCACCTTTACTCGAATGGAGAAACAGGCTTGTATTTTTTGCAAACAACACAGGAGACCAACCCACTCAGGAAAACAAACAAAGCACCAGCTTTGCAGTTCTCTGAAATGGTTCCACTTGGGTGTGTAGGAAATGGGTCTCATACTGAGACTGAAAAACAATATTTCAAGATTCATTCATTTATTTGACAATAGTCACTTGGGTACCTACTATGGACCAGGCACTGTTTCAGGCATTGAGGATACAGTGATGAACAAATTGAACAGGGAAGATCAGGTTCCTGCCTTGGGGAACCTCAATGTCTATCATCCATTGTGTATTTCCAAGTGGTTACAAATCCACCAGAAGTCTACAAATTTGAAGTTTGTTTGGTCAGTTTCTTCTTCCTCTGTTATCTTGCAAGGTATTTTTTCATTGATTTGGATGGAGTACACAGGCCTTGTCAAAAATAAGTCAGTACTCCTCTGCTTTTATGTTCTAGTTACTAAAGAAAAACGTATCACTCACTGTGTTGATTCACTTACCTAGGAAACCAACACGCTTTTTTTCCACCTTTGCAAACCTCACTGCCCTTCCAGGTTAGCTGGCCTTCTATGTCCTGCATTAAGACAGTCCTGCCTGCTCCTGGCTCCACCAACTCTTTCCTCTTCGCTAAAACTTGTAGTTCTCAGATAGCCACCAAACGTTACAGTGGGGTCTTTACTGCATACTTTTTGTATCTTTTGCTGTGTTTTGCCTCTGTTATCAAGCTTTACCAGCTAGATTATGCACTTCTTGTCAGTGGGGCCTCTGTTTTATTCCTTGATGGCAGCCAGCTCATTGGCATAAGACTCAAATATGAATTGCATATATTTGAAATGTTCTAATTAAAAAGCTTTTAATAACTGAGTTGTGTAATAAATAAAATAATATATATGTATATAGAGAGTCATTTAACATATTCTAAGTTCTTTTTTTTTTTTCCCTCAAAGTTCTACATAAGTATTTATTGCTCTGTGGGAGAGTATAATGGGACAATCTAACACAGACAAAAATGAGGATTTGGAATTTTTGGGCCCCAGTAACAATTTTCTCCCCTAAGAATGTGAGAATATTATTAAGTAAGAATCAAGATTTGAATGGAATTCTGAGCACCATGATGTTGGAATCACTTCTTTAAAATCCCCAACAAATAGTTTTTAAATCTCTGCATAATCAATCCCAGGGGTGAGGAAATTTCTACCTCCTGGATATATCATTCCATCTTTGGATAACTTGGCTTCATATTAGGAGGAAATTTGGGAAAAGGCTATTATATTTTCCTCAAGACTTTTATTCTCTTAGCAAATGTCTCTAGTTTCTTGGGTAAAATATCCAAATTTATTTAATAATCCTAATCACCATCCTCTAACTGGTATACATTTTGTTTGATTTCCCCTGCTAAAATGTGGTGAACTACTTATTGCCTGACTTTCTTAAGTCTTGTAAATTTGTATTATACCAGAGTGCAGGATTAACACTCTTAGTAAATTTCATCTTATTAGATGCAACCTAATATTCTAACTAAATGAAAATTATTTTTTCTTTATTTTATAAGATGTGTGGTACAATTCAGGGTTAGGTATACAAATGTTCATTATGCGGGTACCCTTGTTGATGAGGTGTGCCCTCCCTCCCCTGGCAGTTTCCCTCAATTGCCAACCCCACCCCTCCCACCCCCCCACCCAGCAGTTTCTCATTATTGCTAATCCCTTTCTTAGAGTATTATGATAATTGTTCAAGGTCTGCTTATGAGTGAGAACATGCTCTGTTCTTTGTTTCTGTGATAGATCACTGAGTATCATCAACTCCATGTTGGTGTGAAGTCCATATGTTTGTCCTTCTTTATGGCTGCATAATATTCCATTGTATATATGTGCCACTTTTTAAAATCCAGTTCAACTTTGATGGTTGGTTTCATGTTTTTGTTATTGTGAATAGAGCAGAAACAAATGTGTGTTCAGATATCTTTTTGGTAGAATGACTTGAGTTCCTCTGGGTATATATCCTCCAATAGGGGGATTGCTGGGTCATATGGAAGGTCAATTTCTAGTTCTTTCAGAACTCGCCACACTGTCTTCCAGAGAGGTTGCACTAGTTTGTATTCCCACCAGCAGTGTAGAAGCATTCCTTTTCCCCCGCATCCTTGCCAGCATCTGTTGTTTGTTTTATTAATGATGGCCATTCTTACTGGGGTTAGGTAGTATCTCAATGTGATTTTGGTTTGCATTTCTCTGATGATGAGTGAAGCTGAGCACTTTTTCATGTATCTGTTGGCTGCCCGTATATCTTCTTTTGAGAGGTATCTATTCATGTCTTTTGCCCACTTTTAATGGGACTGTTTGTTTTTTTCCTTTTGGTGCATTTGAGTTCCTTGGAGATCCTAGATGTTAGGCCTTTGTCAGACACACAGTTGACAGATATTTTTTCCCATTCTGTGAGCTGTCTCACACTCTCTTGATGGTTTCTTTTGCTTTGCAGAAGCTTTTCAGTTTGACGAGGTCCCACTTGTCTATCTTATCTCTTATGGTTTGGGCATTTGGGGTTTTGATCAGGAATTAGTTGCCAGTTCCAATTCCCATAAGAGTGTCTCCTGCATTTTCTAAGATTTTTATAGTTTGAGATTTTATGTTTAGGTCTTTGATCCATTTAGAGTTGATTTTTGTGTATGGCGATAGGTAGGGGTCCTGTTTTAATCTTCTGCTTGTGATCAGCCAGTTTTCCCAGCACCATTTACTGAATAGGTTCTCCTCTCTCCAGAGGTTGTCATTGGAGGCTTTGTCAAAGATGAGTTGGTTGAGAAACTGAGGCTTTGCTTCCGGAATCTCTATCCTGTTCCATTGATCTATATGCCTGTTTTTGTACCAATACCTGGCTCTTTTGATTATTGTAGCCTTATAGTAAAGTTTAAAGCCTAGAAGTGTGATATCTCCTGCTTTGTTTCTTTGCTAAGGATTGTTTTGGTTATTCTTGGTCATTTATGTTTCCATATGAATTTCTGTAATGTCATTTCCAGGTCTGAGAAGAATGGTGTTGGTAACTTAGTGGGTATTGCGTTGAATCTGTAGATTGCCTTGGGTAGGATGGACATCTTAACAATGTTGATTCTTCCTATCCATGAGCATGGAATATTTTTCCATTTGTTTGTGTCTTCTTGGATTCCTTTGAGCAGTTTTTGTAGTTCCCATTGTAAAGGTCTTCCACTTTCTTTCTTTTTTTGGCATATTCTAAGTTCTTATTGTGTCCAACATGATGTGGTGCTATGAGAGATAGAAAAGAAATAAAAAGCACAATATATTCCCCTGAGGAGTTCATGTTTTCCTAAATGTGCCAAGAAAGGTCAAGAAGTGAGTCAAAAATTTTGACATGCAAAAACCCCATGTTGTAGTTCTTGGTTTCACTTACCAGAAATTGTATGTGTATGTGTGTGTGTGTGTGTGTGTGTGTGTGTGTGTGTGTGTGTGTGTGTGTACATGTGCATTCATAACTGTGTGTGGACAGTGTATTACATTTGGTCTATAAGAGGAAAGATCAGTCTTCACCAAAATATTTTGGAGAAATTTTATATCATGCTGAATTGTTTACAGGAAAGTCAGGTGATTGTATAGAAGCTAAAAAAGACCCAGTTAAGTCATCTAGATGCTCAAACCATGAAGAAAAAACCCCAAAAGACTAACTTGTATTTTTCTCAACATTAACCAATTAACCCATGAAGTAAGTAAGTAATCAATCATTCACAGACTTCCCCCTCTTTATGCAATTTGAAAACTGGGTATCACTCTGGTCAAAACCATTTTGTCTTATATAGCATTCATTTATAATTCTGGTGTTTTAAAATGTGAAAGGGAAACTATGACCACAGGAGCTGAGGAAATTAAGGCCCATTTATTGAACATGACTTTCCATACCCACCTCAATATGCCATGACCCAGAGCCACTCACATCTCCTGGTGTTTCTTTAAACACACAAATGAGGACTTTCAAGTAACTTTTTGATATTTACCCACCTCAGTTCTTTCCGTTGTTTGCCAAGCCCTTTTGGACAAGCCAAAAGGAGATACATTTCCTTCTTGGTAGTTGTTTGGTTTGTGGCATGTGTATTCCTGTGAGTTCACTGCTTAGCTTATAGATAGATAGATTTCTCCCACACTCCTGGGCTTTGAATGAAACAGAAAAGGTGGAGCTTATTTTTTAACCTAGTGATAACAATACTGATGTATAATGTGCTTGAGAAAATACTCAAGGCTGCATTCAAAAAAACTGACTGAGATTTTATACGTGGCAACAGACTGTTATTAGAAATAGATCCAAAGATAATTTTTAGGGGTTCTAGGACCAAATAATATTGGGGATTGAGGCAGATTCTTTGTGTGAGGAACAAAGGATGGTATCTTATTTCCCTATTTTGTTTCTGTATTTCTGCTGCCTTTGTTCTGATGTTATCACGGCATGCTCCACTTTGTATGCATGTGTATATAACTGCATATATTAAACAAATTACAATTGAATGCAATTTATCATTCACTTAATCATCTCATTTGTTTTTATGAAGAACATACTGGTGTTTTATATTTTGTTGTTTTTTTCTTTGTTTTGCTCTACAACAAATAATATAGTCAGAAATGGTGCTAGGTAGATTACTATGCAATCAATAACTATTAAGTGTGGAAAACCTGAAATCATTTGGAGCACTTCCTTTTGATAGCTGCTCTGTCATTGTAATGTCTTAAATAGCCGTGAGGTGAGTTCTCTGAGTATGAGGGTTGAAAAGAGAGTATAAGTGGTCAAATTCCATAATAAAGTGAAGAAAAGAAAGCTAATTGGGATTCTGGGTCTATACGGTGGCAGATGCCCGAGTCCTCATCCCAACATCACATCTCAAGATCTGTTTGTGGCCTACAAAGGAGAGTTCACTGTAAATGCCCCCATCCTCTATGGCTTTAACTAGAATGACTGCTCATTGATTTTCTCAATTTCCATACTGAAACATGCTGGAGGTCTTTGGGTTTCCATGGGGAAAAGGGACATCTTTGTTATGTGTGGTAACTTATCCTTTGCTTATTTCTAGCACCAGATTCCAAACCTTTTAAGTGGAATACTTTATGGCTTGCTCATTTGTATAGCCCATCTCAGCACAAATTCTATGTTTATTCAGTAAATAAAAAATAAATTTAATAGGCAGAGAAATAAAATCCTAGCTGAGAAACTCTCTTGTCTTTACAATTGACTTTCCAAGGAAGAATTTCTTTTTTTCTTTTTATGGACAGTGTTTTGCTCTGTCACCCAAATTGCAGTGCAAGTGGCACAGTTATAGTTCAATGCAGCCTCAAACTCCTGGGATCAAGTGATCCTCCCACCTCAGCCTCCAGAGTAGCTGGGATTACAGGTGCATGCTACCATTCTCAGTTTATTGTTATTATTATTATTATTATTGAGATGGGATCTCTATATGTCTCCCAGGTTGGCCTCAATCTCTTGGCCTCAAATGATCCTCCAGGCTCAGCCTCCCAAAGTGCTGGGATCATAGACGTGAGCCACCACACTTGGCCTCTAAGAACTTCCTGAGAAAGGCTTCCCTTCTTTGATTTTAAATATTGCCAAAGTCTTCTGTGGGGCTAAAAGGAAGAAGAACCTCTATTATTCTGGAAACACACACACACACACACACACACACACACACACACACACACACACACACAGAACCTGAATGAGGAAGTGGGTTAAAAAAACTACATTTAATATAAATTAAATGCTGGCAATTGAAAAAAATTATTAAGGCAGAAGAATGTAAACATACCGTTGGTTAGTTTAAAGACATCTTACACACACACATACACACACACACACACACACACACACACACACACACGCGCAATTTAAATATACACAAGACTATGCTCCACAAATTTCCCCATGGTAAGTTTCAAAACATAACTTTAAAACAGTTTCATATTATTCCATAAGGTTGTTGTGCTATATTTAATCTAGCCAATCCCTCATTTGGGGGCCTTATAGTAAAGAATTAACCTTACCCAAAGGTAAGGCCATTGACTTTGGCTACTAGAAGAAGATCTCTAGGCCCTTGGAATGTCTTGCCTGATAAAAATTGATCTTTGTTTACCTGATGATTTTGAGCCACAGTCTAACAATGTGGTTTATTCTGGGGTCTTTGGGCCACATGGTTTCCACTCTACCTCCAGAGGAGCTGGAGATGAAAGTTATCAGCTCAGATGCTAGAGGGGCTGGAGATTAAAGGTCAGTCACATAAGCAATCAATTATGTCTACATGATAGAACCCCAATAAAAAATCTGGACACTCAAGAATCTAGTGGGCTTCTCTGGTTGGCAATAATCTGTGTGCATTGTCACACATCATTGCTAGAGGAGTCGCACTTCCTCATTCCAGTGGTAAAGGGCAAATGTAAGTTTCATGTTTGGAACTCCTTTGGATTCTGCCCTATGAATATCCTACCTTGCCTGATTTCAACCTCTATTTTTCCCATGCATATAACAGCTTTCTGTGAGTTCTGTGAACGCTTCTAGTGAATTATCAAAACTGAGGGTGGTCTTGAGAATCCCCAAACTCTGTAGTTGGCATCAGAAGTGAGAATGGTTTTGTGATCTATACTCCCTTTTGGAAATTACTGTCTTTTGAAAGAAAGTCTGCTCAGCAAACCTAGAAAGAGATGGAAAACAGACCTATGGCTTTCCAATAGCTTGGTTCATGCCCAAGGGTAATAAGGCCTTTGTCACTGTCAATATAACCCAAGACATAATCCTCTCTGAGTGCCCCTATTAGGATCATCTTCATGGATGTGACCTGTGAGTCAAATAGAATGTCCATGCTTGGTTTAATGCTTTACTGTCACTGTCTTGAAATTCTTAACAATTTTCCAACAAGGGGTCCACATTTTCATTTGCATTGGGACCTACAAATTATGTGCCAGGTCCTGGCTCCCACAGAGAAGTGGTTGTTCCAGGGGCCTATCGACAAAAGCAACTGAAAAACTGTCAGTACTGGCTAAGTTGATGATAAACATTGCAAAGTCTATGCAACTCTTTAAAGAATATAACAAGTGGAAGCAAATAGAATCTTACAAAAGTGGTTTTCCTTCTTCATATTAACACTTCAAAACCTATTAAGGATTGTTCTTTCAATCTCTTCTCTGCCCTGTCTCTTAATATCTAAATGATAGTCACTGTGCTTTTCTAAGTCTGCCTTCTCCTTCTTTCCTTTTTGGGTCTTCTAATCCTGTTTTCCTCTTTTCTATTCTTTCTGCTCTCAAGATCCACTCTTGTTTTTACTGTGATGAAGAAAACTGTATTTAAAATTAAATTTGAATGTATTAAGAGTATTATGTTTCTCATTTTATTTTTTAAATGAGTTAAGCTGGTACTCTATATTTTTATCATTCCATGTAAACTTCAAGTATAATTTTTTATCATATGGTACCCAACTACATTTTTTTGGTCTTTAAACTTGGGACCTGCACTACAGCAAAACAAAAATGATGAAGCAAACAAAAATATCTACAAACGTTCTAAGCAAAGCTAAAATCAGCTCATAAGGCTTGAAAAAGATGTTTTATTTAGAGCTCCAAAATATAGATTTTCAAAGAGAAATATATATTTTTTTAGGAGAAATGTATGCATTATCTCTTTGTTTTTAATTTTATTTTATTTTTATTTTTTACTTTTATGTTACAGATGTGGGGTGTAGTTCAAGGTTAGGTATACAAATGGTTATGGTACAGGTAAAGTTTGGGGCTCACTTTGGTCCTCACTTCACCTGGTTTGAGATCAGATATGCTTACTGATGAAGTGTGCCCCCTGGCCCCACCGGCAGTGTCCCACTACTGCCAATCCCTTTCTTATACTATTATGGTAATTGTTCAGGGTCTACTTATGAGTGAGAACATGTGGCATTCAGTTTTTTTGTTTCTGTGATAGATCACTGAGTATGATAGACTCTAAGTCCATACAAGTTGCTGCAAAGTTCATAATTTTGTCCTACTTTATGACTGCATAATATTTCATTGTGTATATGTACTGTATCACATTTTTTAAAAATCAGTCAATTCTCGTTGGTTCCATGTTTTTGCTATTGTGAATAATGCTGCAATATCCTACTTGTTTCCAAAAGCATCTAAATAGGGAATAAGTTATTAGGGTAATGTATAATGAATAATGTACCAGGGTTCTATTGTTGTGTTACAAATTAACCACGAATTTAGTGGCTTAAACCTGGCCATGTATTAACTCACAGATCTGTAAGTCAGAAGTCTAGTTTGTCATGGCTGAATTCTTTGCTCAGGCTGAAGTTAAGGTGGAAGTTGGATACATTCTTGTCTAGAACTTGAGTTTTCTTCTTAGGAAAAGTCCCCACTTTCTTGCTGGTCATTGAAGGTGACCATACTCAGCTACTAGAAGCTACTTGACTGGGACCTCTCTATGTCAGCAAGGAATAATCTCCCTCTCACATTGAAATTTCTCTTCCTTTTCTGTGTGGTAGATATCCATCTGGCTAGGTTGAGTGCACAAGAAGTGATGTGTGGGAGAAGTGTGAGGTACAGGGAACTTCCCAGGATCTGACTGGGAGAATTAAAGTTCTTTTCTTATTTCTACATTCTGTGCTAAATGTCTTCCACTCTCATATCCTATGGTGGAAGCCTTGGTAGTGAGTGCAGGCATCTGTTACTCTTTCCTGGTCTCAAGCCACAAACAAGATCCTTCTCTTACATACCTGTCTCAGGAAATGTCCTCATCCTTGATCTGTTCAGACCCTCTAGCCATCTTGACTATTGTCTTTAATTCCTTCCTCTTCACCACACTCTCTTCCAACCAGTCTACTAGCACATTCTTTTTACCTCCTAAATATTTCTCACATGTGCCCCTTCCATTTTATCCCCACTGCAACCACCAGTTCAGAGAAGGACCATGGACATGAATGTATGAAGTGTGGTACAGTTTAAGGTTCTCAAAATGATGTGATTACTGGTAGTCCCCAAGGTGGTCAGGAATTGAAGAAGAGTTCAAGGTTACAATGTCCTTGCTTTGTTCCATTGCTCTTTACAGGTGTGTTATACTGTTGTTTCTGCAAATATTTTGCATTATGTCAGAACTCTGTGTGGTGGAGTCATGTGTAAATCACACAAGATAATGACTTACTGTAGACATGTAAACTTTTTTTCTCAATAGTTAAAATTATATACCATGTTATTTGAAAGTCCCCTTCCCTCAAACTAAGAATGTTTTGACAGAAAAAAATAGATTTCCATTTCAAATGCTTACAGAGTTCCCAAAGTACCTATCAATCTACTCTTTTATATCTAATCTTTCTGAAACTGATATGCAGGTGAAAAACCAATTTTGTGTTGGTCACAGTCATATTTCCTGAATGTCTGGGTAAATATTTGCCTTACTGGTTCAGAGGGATAGGGGAAAAAGTGTTTAAAAAATGTCTCATTTGCCTTCAATATGAATTGCCCTGGTACATTTCAAAATGTTTGCTTTCTTGATGTAGGGAATTTTCAGATTTGTCAGTTGATCCACAGCTTATCTGGAGGTATCTGTGCTTCTGGGGACAAATAAAAGCATTAAGACAATATTCACCATATTGATATTTATAAGGAGTGAATTAATTATCCTCCATTAACAACATGTCATATTTATGGCTTTGCAAGGAGATTAGCTTTAGGGAAAGAGATTACTTCCACTTTTCCCAGGCCCAAGCTTTGTTCTTTTCTTTCTCCTTCCAGAGGACAGAATGTTCCCCTACAGAGACGCAAGCAGACTGGATAGTTACAATATCGTAGAATATTCTCATTTAAACAAACAAGGACAAGCATGCTGAACTTTAAAAAGTTTCCCCTGTTTAATGCGATGATACCGGCTAAGATTTTTTTAAACAGAAGTTTTGAAGACAAATGTATCCCACAGCCTTCCACCCCTACAAAGCAGTACTTATTCCTTTTCCTACAGGTGTTTTCACACCCATGAAAATGGAAAGATTTCCCTGAATCAGCAATTAAAGTACAATCCCTATATGCATTCTTTAGGAGTCATTGTCTGATTGTCTCCCCAAACTGGAGATTCAAATTGTCAGTGGCATCATGCACAACTGTGCATGTGAAGATGAACACCATGAGGTAGAAATGAAACTCCTCTGTACATCCAAAGTCCTGAATTCTAGTCCAGTTTCTGCCCTTAGTGAGCAATGTTTCTAAAAACCTGTCATTTCAATTTTCTGAGGTCCATTTCCCCATTTATAAAGCCAAAGAGTTTAATTAGACTAAGCTTATCAAATATACTATACACATGCTGTCTCTTTCTACTCCCACATGCGTGGCAGACATAGTTAATCCATCACCATGATCCCTTTCCCACTTGGGCTTCTGTGGGAATTACAATCCTGAATCAAATGCTATAGACAATTCATACTTAGTTGAGTAAACTTACGGTGCCTATGGTGTAACCTATTTTTTACTCCAAGGCTAGATAATATCTAAGGACCTCTTTAGTCTGAGATCTTATCTTTTGTGTTAACAAAACAGATCTTTGGAAAAACGTGAGTGTATTCTAGTTAATTCAAGTAATAATACCTGGAGCGCAGACAATCAACACATGCTAGTACAGTGAGTGGAGGGATAGAATTCTTACTTCTCCATTCATTAATCTATTTTGCCCTCTGAAAATTAGCTTAATAGTATATGATTTGATGAACTCACAGATACTCCAAGCATCATGTGTATAAGAAAATACTTGGAGAGCTCTTAAATGAAATAGAACTGTAAGGTACTATTGTTATATATAGCATTGTCCTCATATTTGAAGGACACTTTCATGGTGCATCAGTAACATTTTATTTTATCTTCTTTTTTCTTTAGTCTTTGCTCAAGGTAAGACAACTCCAAGTCATTTTTGCTCTCTGATGCTTCCTAACCTTCATAGATTAGACTAGAAAGGGTTTGTCCACAGATCTAGAATTTGAATTATTACTCCCACCATGGGGAACTGTTAAGAGAGGTTGCCTTTAATTTCTTGGGGCAAGTTCTACCAGAGCTACAAGTTTCATGGTATTCAAGATGAAAGAAAAAATTTTAATAAAAAGTTTAATCTGGTTAGATATTAAAATGGGTTCATTTAGAAGAGGAAGCTTCCATAAATTCCTGTTTAATTCATCAGTTTTAGTGATAATTGTCTCTGTACATGGTATCATGTTAAGGATGAAGAAGATACTAAGGATAAAGAGACCAAGACCTTGACCGCAAGAAGTTCACCGACCAGGAAAGGAGATAAGTAATCAGACAACAAAGCAAGAAGAATGTTTTTCCCAGTGGAGATGAGGTGACTTAAAGAGGGAGATATTCTTTGATTGGGAGGATCAGGTAAAGCTTCATGGAAAAAGAAATAACTGAGCTTGACCTTGAAGGAGGTATAGGATATCTGTGAATAAAAATCAGCCAGAGATTTTGGAAAATGAATGTGGTACCCTTGGATGATTTGAGTTGAAAGAAGAGAGAAACCCATTTCATTTAGAAGCCTTTTAAAATAGACACTTCTTAAAAGAAGATATACGGGCAGCCAACAGACACATGAAAAAGTGCTCAGCCTCACTCATCATCAGAGAAATGCAAATCAAAACCACATTGAGATACCACATAACCCCAGTAAGAATGGCCATCATTAATAAAACAAACAACAACACATGCTGGCAAGGATGTGGAGAAAAAGGAACGCTTCTACACTGCTGGTGGGAATGCAAACGAGTGCAACCTTTCTGGAAGACAATGTGATGATTTCTGAAAGGACTACAAATTGACTTTCCATATGACCCAGCAATCCCCCTTGGAATATACCCGGAGGAACTCAAATCATTCTACAAAAAATATACCTGCACACGAATGTTTGTTGCTGCTCTATTCACAATAGCAAAAACATGGAACCAACCATGCTGCCCATTAAAGCTGGACTGGATAGAAAAAACATGGTATACACACAATGGAATATTATGCAGCCATAAGGGACAAACATATGAACTTCGCAGCAACTTGGATGGATTTAGAGTCGATCATACTCAGAGATCTATCACAGAAACAAAGAACAGAGTACCATATGTTCTCACTCATAAATGGGCCTTGAACAATTATCATAATACTATAAGAAAGGGATTGGCAGTAATGAGAAACTTCCAGGGGAGTGGGGGTGGGATAGGCTGCTGAGGGAAACTGCCAGGGAAGGGCGGGGCACACCTCATAAACAAGGGTACCTGCATAAACAGTGTTTGAATACCTAACCCTGAATTGTACCCCCCATCTAAAAATAAAAAAAGATATATACAATAAAAAAAAGTCTAGAAGTGAAGTACTGATGGCCCAAACTAAGGAAATGTTATTAGAAACCAAAAAACCGAGGTCGGAGAAGAGAGACGTTGGTGAGGTAAAACTCTCAGGAGTAGGCAACTGACATCCACCATGAGGAGAGGGAGGAATAAGTCAAATGAATCACAGCACGTGTCCAGCCCAGGGGTCTGGAGAAATGGCTAAGCTATTAACAGAAGGTCTGAATGGAAGAACATGGTTTCATTAACACATTCAGAATAGACTACAGTTCCCATCCTTGGGCAAAATTTTTTAGAGAAAGAACTTTTAGGTTTTGCAAATAAATAAATCCATCACTAGAAAAACTTGTAACTTTTGCCTTCTTGGTAATATAAATGCTATGAAAAAATAGCTTTTACCTTCTGGACATATTTGTTCACAAATATAAATATTAAACTGGATCTGATTCCTATGTTACCTAATTAAAGATGTACATTAAAAATTTTGAATTCACAGGCAAGTTTTGGGTGTTTTGACAAAACAAATACAGTCTTCGTCCTCCAACTAACAAATTCGTTTTTATAGTCTAAGCTCAAAAAAGAATATTTTGTTACTACTGGTGCATGTTTTAAAGTCTATTTTCAAGATCATTGTTTGACAATGAGGAGTCTGTCTGAAAACTTTGCTCAATAAAAATAGCATAAAAGATGCATTAAAAACAAGCAAATAGTAAAATGATTAGACTAAAAAAAAGCCTAAGTAAATGGAAAACAGTCAATAGTATTTAAACATTGAGATAGAACATTAGACATTAGATGATATTTTTGTGTACAGTATTTATCCAAGCACAATAATGTTTTCTGTAGCAATAACAGAGCAATATTTACAGAAAATAATGGAAAATTTCTAGGTTAAGTAGAAATGCTTTTGAAGTTTGATGGTAAAATGGCCAAACACATAAGACAGATAAAAGTAAACAAAACAAATGATCACTATCTGGAATGGAGAATTTTAAAAGAGAGTGTTAATCATGAGTAATAAAACAAGACTATTTAACATATAAAAAATTTAAATGTCTACTAGATTATACCAGAGATAAAAGTCACATTGTATACCTACATTTATTATGCACAGTATTAAAAACTACTAGAAGAAGAAACAAGGAAATTTAAAAAATCACAAATGTTTCACTAGTTTTTATATTTATTATAAAAAGTAAGAGTTTTGACTTTTATGGAAACCTAAGAAAATTTCTTCAATTGTAGGCATTGATTTAAGAATTTGCTGAAAATTGTGGTTGCTGAAGAAAAAACAAATAAAGCAGAATACTCAACATAGTTTAAATTTGTTACCAGGAGACAAATTCTTAACTTATGCATAACAATGGCATTTTATAGAACAATTCAAAGATTATTATATATGATATTGTCTGTATCTACCAGAAGAAGAAGAAGAAGAAGAAGAAGAAGAAGAAGAAGAAGAAGAAGAGGAGGAGGAGGAGGAGGAGGAGGAGGAGGAGGAGGAGGGAGAAGAGAAAGAAGAGGAGGAAGAAGAAGAAGGAGGAGGAAGAGGAGGAGGAGATCAAATTTGGTTATGACTTGGATGGATTTAGAGTCGATCATACTCAGTGATCTACCACAGAAACAAAGGACAGAGTACCATATGTTCTCAATCATAAGCGGACCTTAAACAATTATCATAATACTCTAAGAAAGGGATTGGCAGTAGTAGGAAACTGTCAAGGGAGGTGGGGTGGAATTGGCAGTCAAGGGAAACTGCCAGGGGAGGGAGGGGCACACCTCATCAACAAAGGTACCTGTATAATGAACATTTGTATACCTAGCCCTGAATTGTACCCCACATCTTAAAAAAAAAGAAAGAAAAAAATAAGAAAAAAAATTGGTCATGCAACCATCCTTAGACACATCATGGCAGTGCTGACTGAATGCTTGTTAAGGCAGTAAGATTTAATTTATACAAGGCATCAGATGTATTGGAGGGTTAAGAAAAACAACAGAAGAGCTTCAAATAAACAGCAAATTGTGGTATTCAGGAGAAAATCAAATTAATTTTGAACATGAGCTACCCACATTATTTTGTTATTTGGAATTGACTATTGTTTTTGGTATGAATGGTTAGGCAAAATCTTACAAAAAGAACAAAGTTTTGCCATTTCACTTATAAAAGGGTTAACATGTTTTAAACATTTTTAAAGGAAAAGTATTTTTCTAGATCTAAAAATATTGCATGTGGCAGGTGCAACAAAATAGCATTCCAATAAAATGCAAGTTAAATAGAACAAGGAAACAAAAATGTGTGCATGAATATACAGATTCATGTACAAATAATTCTGAAAAAAAATCAGTAAATATTATTTTGTGGTCATTGTAGATCCAAGTAAGCTGTCTGTTAAAGAGAGATTTGAATAAATACTGCAACATAGTGCTATTATTAGTTGTCTTTATACTATCCAAGATTTGAAAAACTTGAAGGAAATTTTTTTTATGTTATATGGATCTGCATTTCTAAGAGACAGTTGAAATCACAACATGAAATTGCAACTGACATGATAAAATGATAACATCTAATAGAATTTTCCACAATAAGGCTATTTATCACATGTGATTCTATTACAGTGTTTAGACAAGATATATAGAATTCATGGTTTGTCTGAGTCTAAATACTGTCATAAATATTAAGGCATTTATTGACAATTCAATTGTTACATCCTTGCAGAGCAGTTTCTTCACATTTCTATTAGTTTTATAGAACTACCTAAGATCTATAATGACGCAAGAAAGTCTAAATTGGCATTTCATAAACAGAAAAAAATTTGATTATAACAACATCATTAGTAATCCTGATAAAATTCAGCTGAGAACAAATTTTATTAATAAATGTATAATTTACAAATTACATATGCTTATGTTTTAGTTCATTAATCATACAAATTTCTCTGGCTCATTAAGAAAACATCCACAAATGTACAGTTAATGATCACTGTAAGCCTTCTTTGATATTTTTCCAATTTATCATCATTTAGTTAACCATCGCTTAACACACACTGTTTGATATTGTCATCCTAATGTTGTATATGGCAAAGTAGGTAGTTGTAACATATTTTGTTTGACAGTTTGTTAGCGCAATGGTCAGTTTTATGTGTCAATGTCAAGTTGGCTTGTCTATAGTCCACAGTTACTCAATTAACTATGACTTTAACTGCTGCTTAAATGTATCTTGTAGATGTTATTTACATTTACAATCAGTTGATTTAAGCAAAAAAGTTTACCTAGATAATCAGAGTGGGCCCCAATTCCATCAGAAAGGCTTTGAGATTAGAAATGAGGTTTTCTGAGGAATAAGAATTGGACCACAGCATCGAGTTATACCCAGGTGTACAGCCTGCCTTTCCTGGCTGTCTGATTATGAACTTGCCTACTGTCTTATTCCATTAATGCTGCTATAACAAAAGCTTGAGCCTGGGTAGTTTCTAAATAATATAAATTTATTTCTCACAGTTTTGGAGGCTGGGATGACTCAGATGAAGATGTAGACAGGTTTGGTATCTGTTGAGGGTCTGGTCTCTGCTTCCAAGATGGTTGCCTTGATTGCTGTATCCTCACATGGTGGAAGGGGTGGAAAAGGTAGAAGGGCAAAAAGGCC
This sequence comes from Cephalopachus bancanus, assembly GCA_027257055.1. NCBI lineage: Eukaryota > Metazoa > Chordata > Mammalia > Primates > Tarsiidae > Cephalopachus > Cephalopachus bancanus. The sequence continues at coordinate 6,274,932 of JAPVLO010000012.1, forward strand.
TAACCAGTTCCCTCCAGCCCTTTTATAAGGCACTAATCCCATCCAGGAGGGGAGAGTCCTCACAGTCTAATCATCTCCTAAAGGCCACACTTCTTAATACTGTTCCATTGGGGATTTAGTTTCAAACTGCATTTTGGAGGGACAAAAATGCGTGGTGGCTCAAGCCTGTAATCCTAGCACTTTGGGAGGCTGAGGCAAGAGGATTGCCTGAGCCCGCGGTTTCTAGACTATCTTGGGCAACATGGTGGGACCTCGTCTCTGCAATATATAAAAAAAATTAGTCGGGCGTGGTAGTGCACACCTGTTGTTCTGGCTACTTGGAAGGCTGAGGCGGAAGGATCTCCGGAGTCCAGTAAATCGACTCTGGGACGCTGGGGTGGCCATGAGTATGCGACTGCATTCCAGCCTGGGCAATGGAGTGAGACTCCAACTCAAGACAACAACAAAGCAACAACAACAAACATCCAAACCATAGCAGCCTAGCCAGCCCCCACAGCTACACATGCCAATTTTTTTGCAATCAATTTTTTTTTTTTTTTTTGAGTTGGAGTCTTACTCTGTCGCCCAGACCGGAGTGCAGTGGCCGCTCCTGGCCACTGCAGCCTCAACCTGCAGGGCTCCGGCGATCCTTCCGCCTCAGTCTTCCAGGTAGCTGGAATTACAGGCATGCGCTAGCACGCCCGGCTGATTTTTTGATTTATTGTAGAGATGAGGTCTCGCTGCCCAGGTGGGTCTCGAACCCGCGGGCTCAGGCAACCCACTCACTTCAGCCTCCCAAAGGTGCGAGATTACAGGCTGAGCCACCGAGCCCAGCTTGCAATCAATTTCTTAATATATATCTCCTACTGGTTCTGTTTCTCTGGTGGAACTCCAACCGACACAGTTAGCTTGATGTCTAGTTTTTGGATACTGAGATATAGAGTAGGTTGATTGTCCATGTACTTTCTCAGGTGTATGGATGTTAGGGGCAGGCCTGTAGCCAAGGAACTTCTCTCCAAAATGTCTTCCCCAAATTGACCTGAATTATCTCCCTTTCTCTTTCTTTACCTTCTCCTTTCAGTATCTGTTCGTTTGTATGTTTTTCCACTAATAGGATATTGACCATTCCACTGCAAATCAACATACCTCAAGCTCTTCTCTGGCCTCTTCAAATCAGTTCATAAGCTAATGATTTCTTGACCTCATCTTCATACTTCCATTTCTATCACTTGTGGTTTAGGTACTTATTCTCCTTTTCTTCTTTCTTTCATTCTTTTTTTTTTTTTTTTTTTGAGTTGGAGTCTCACTCTGTTGCCCAGACTACCCAGCCACCGCAGCCTCGACCTGCTGGGCTCCGGCGATCCTTCCGCCTCAGGCTTCCGAGTAGCCGGAATTACAGGCGCGCGCTACCACACCCGACTAATTTTTTGATTTATTGTAGAGATGAGGTCTCGCCTTCCCAGGCGGGTCTCGAACCCGCGGGCTCAGGCAATCCACTCACCTCAGCCTCCCAAAGGCGCAGGATTACAGGCTCGTTTTTGAATTGGATCTCACTTCTTCGCCCAGGTTGGAGTGCAGTGGCACACTCACGGCCACTCCAGTGTCGACCGGCTGGGCTCAGGTAATCCTTCCACCTCAGCCTTCCAAGTAGTTAGAAGGCGCACTACCACGCCTGGCTAATTTTTTTGATTTTATTGTAGAGTTGAGGTCTCACTAAGTTGCCCAGGCTGTTCTTGAACCCATAGGCTCAGGCAATCCCCTCACCTCAGTCTCCCAAAGTGCTGGGATTATAGGTTTGAGCCACCGCATCCAGCCTAGGTACTTCTCAGGCACTTCTTTCTCACCCTTAACTACTAAGCTTCTGATGTTATTTTGCCTTCCTCTCTATCATTTTTTTTCCCTAACACCCTAGGAGATTTGGTTCTTCTCTTTTCCTTGGTAGCAGGTGCTTCCATCTGCCCACCTTCAGGCCACTTGCAAATGGAATTGAATGAGGTAAGTGAAGGCTGACAAAGCCGAAGGGGCCCAGCTTCCTCAGGAGCATATGATCCCTCTCAGTGGTTAGTCTAACCGCTTTCTTAATTCCAGCCACTCTCCTGGTACTGGGTCTTTGCCAGGATTTTGACTCCCATATCGCTTTCTCTTTTGTCATTCAGTTTCCGAATGCTTCATGGGACTTGGCCTTGCTTTCCCCTTCCTATGCCTTCCCGATTTGCTTTTATCAGGCCACGGATCTGCTCCTGCCCACAACCCGTGCTGTGCCCCTGGCTTCCAATTCTTGGTTCTCGATGGACTCCATAAGAACAGTGTGATGAAGGAATTGTAGAAAGTGTACAGGTTTGATGAAAGTATTGAATCACATTACTCAATTAACATTTCCTCAAATTCCACGTATACCTTAAATATTGCTAGTCTACATTTTAATAACTTGAAGGAAACTTTAGTCATGTGTTAGTCAAAATAATACATTTTCTTCCAAATAGACTTTTATTTTATTTATTTATTTATTTATTTAATTTTATGTTTCTGAGTTGGAGTCTCACTCTGTCACTCAGACTGGGGTGCAGTGGCTGCTCCCGACCACTGCAGCCTCGACCTGCTGAGCTCTGGCGATCCTTCCGCCTCAGCCTTCCGAGTAGCTGGAACTACAGGCACATGCTACCACACCCAGCTAATATCTGATTTATTGTAGAGATGAGGTCTCATCAAGTTGCCCAGGTGTGTCTCGAACCTGTGGGCTCAGGCAATCCACTCACTTTGGTCTCCCAAAGAGCTGGGATTACAGTCCGGCTCCAAATAGACTTTTAAAATAATAGAATTATTATTTCAACTACTCATACATTAATTTTTCTGGGTATGTGTGGACTTATTATTGTTTGAGCCATAACAGTGATGTTTACTGAGTATAGCAATATTGACTTTTTATACCTTTAAAATGTAAGATCAATAAAGATCAAGTTTATGGAATATCTAAGACCGTATTAATCTCCTTAGTGGGTGTGGAGGGTTGAGAAATGGTGATAAGGTGGAGGATATGAGCTGGGTCTTTTGTTTCTGTCAGGATTTGATTCAGAGTCTCTAATGATAACTGAAGGAGTCTAGGATATAAAATGTGGAGAATCATTGCCCTTGAATTTCTGCCACCTGCAATTACAGATGTTTCATTTGGTTGCATACGACAACCACAAGAAAACTTGTCATGGTGAAGTAGTGAAGAGATACACAAGTAACAAGAAAAAAATAAAGCCAAAAGTTTATAAGTGAAATTAGGGCTAAATTCAAAAAGTGACTAGAATTATCTCCCCCAAAATGTTCATCTCCCTCCTCCATTTAGACGGGTGCCTCTCAAACATTAGACTTCAATGGAAGCATTTTTTTAAAATCCAAAATTGTTGATTTTCTACTCGATTTCTTACTAAATTTGTAATTATTTTTCTGTGTTTATTTATTTTTTGCATATGGACAATTTAGTAGGCAGTGTGATTGTTTCAAGAACTCACTGGTTCACATATTTAGCCATTCTTTCTTCCCTCCATTTAGTCAATACTTACTATGAAAGCTAAAAAGTTACTCTATGTATTCTTAAAGTACAGTCAAGTGACCATGAACAAGTCACATGATCTTTCTGGGTTTTAGTTTCCTATCAAAGTTAGACATCCTCATATCCAGCTTTCAGAGTTGTTGCTAGAATTGAGTGAGATAATATCATTCAATTAAGTATCATATCTGGTATATGATAGGTACTCAATAAATGATAGCAATTATTATTGATGTTATTTTAGAAATTTTGTTTTTGTTAAAAATGCATTCTACATTCCCAAATAAATGACTGTGGTTTGGAGTAGATTTTGTGTGTGTGTGTGACTTCTAAATTGCCTTATCCTAATTTCTATCAGACATGGGAATATGGGGAGGGCAGATGAGATAATAGCAAGTGGTTGTATTCAAAATCTCAAAGAAGTCAACACTCTGGGGTTAAGGTGTTTCTAAATTTACATAGTTATGAAATTGGGCAATTGCATAGATTGTGAGCTGTTTGGGTTCATAATGTGTCTGATTTGCCTTTAGTACTGGCATAGAACATGGAACAGACTTGTCAAATCTTTGGTGGTGTTGGCAGATTTTATCTCTAAGGTTGCTGGGAATGACTAGGAACAAACCATCTTAAAGAAGAGTCTTCGTGATCTTCAGAGATAAATAAAGGGCATGTTTTCATAGATTCCAGTTGATTTGAAGAATTAATAGCTGGAAAAATTACTGTTACTCTGAGAGGAAAAGACAGCTTATTGGAGCAGAGAGATTGGAAGCCATCCTCTGGGAACAAACAGAAACATTAGCTTTAAGATCATTCCAACAATGATAAACCAGAGGAAATGGTTTCAACTCAAGTGCTGCCTATGCCCTGGTGTGGGGCTAAGCCCAGAGAGCTCATGAAGGCAGCTTACTTTGCCTGAATTTCTTATTCTAGAGAAAAAGGGGTTGGGAAGAATATCTCACATTGTTTCCTAAGATGTTCAGTATTTACAGATTACATTTAGTAGCCTAGACCCAAGGAAAGAGGCAATGTATTTTGGATATAGTATAGAATTTTCAAGACCTTGCCACATTTCATTTCTGATCAACTTTCTTTTCTTTTTAAGTTTACATAGAGATGGGGATTCACTATGTTGTCTACACGAGTCTCAGACTCCTAGACTCAAGCAATCCTTCAGCCTTGGCCTCCCAAAGTGTTGGGATTATAAGAGTGAATCACTGTTCCCAGCCATGTACTTTCCTATCTCCCAGTTTTGGGTTCTTTGTAACTATAAAAAAGAGGTCAATGTTCTGAACTTTTCCAATCATTGAAAGAAACTGGTACTTTTTATCTTTTTATTTTTTTGAGTTGGATGTAAATGTAAATAGTAACATTTTATTTTTCCTCCTGAACTTTTGTATATCTTATTTTGTTGCCCAGACTGTAGTGCAGTGGCTGCTCCCGGCCACTGCAGCCTCGACCTGCTGGGCTCTGGTGATCCTTCCGCCTCAGCCTTCCAAGTATCTGGAACTACAGGTGCGTGCTACCAGACCCGGCTAATTTTTTTATTTATTGTAGAGATGAGGTCTCGCCATGTTGCCCAGGCGGGTCTCGAACCCGCAGGCTCAGTCACCGAGCTCAGCTGGTACTTTTTCTTTATTCATCTTAAATGCTCACTGTCCTCATGTCTTCCATTTCCTTTCTTTCTTTCTTTTCTTTCTTTCTTTCTTTCTTTCTTTCTTTCTTTCTTTCTTTCTTTCTTTCTTTCTTTCTTTCTAGAAAGTAGGATTTATTGAAAGGACAGAAAAGCTCCCACAGTGGGAGGGGACCTGAGGGGGTTGCCCCATCCTCTCTCCTATTAATTTATTTATTCAACAAATATGTGGCACAAGGAGAGATAGGAAGAGGGATGCTATTTAAGTGTTTAAAATGTTGTATGAAAGATAAAACATACATATACCAGGAAAATAAGATATACAAAAGTTCAGGAGGAAAAATAAAATGTTACTATTTACATTGGTAATTGTATTGCAGCCTATTATGGCAGTCGCATAAAGATGGGTGCTACAGGGAGGGACCTCCCCAAAAAACCCAGAATTTATTTATAAAAAATAGTGATTATTCTTACATGTTTAAACTTCAGTCACCTTTAAAGTACTCTTCATTTGATGCAATACACATATCGAGACATCATTTTCACTGCTCAAAACAGTTTTTGAACTCGTCAATTTTCATGCCTTTTAGTGTGTCTGTCATCTTTTGTTTCACCTCTTCCACACGGGCAAAGCATTTTCCTTTGAGGACTTTTTTCATCCTGGGAAACAACAAAAAAAATGATTCTAGGGGTGAATAGGGAGGGTGGGGCATGGAGGGCATGTCATTTTTGGTCAAAAACTGCTGAAGACACAGCATGGTGTGGGCAGGTGTGCTCGTAAATCACCCATCATGAAATGAGCTAACATGTTGAAAAAAAAATCTTCAAAAAAACTCACTGAAGCCAGATGAAGCCTCTCACAACAATGCTAGCTGGTACATTGATGCCAATGGGTTCCTAGGACACTTACCTAGCAAGCGGAAGTCAGTACTGCAAGGGGTCCACTCTCCAAAAAATAATTCCAGGTTTTTTGTGTCCCCCTTCATATTTTAGAAGATAGATTGGGCCATTTGGAGATGAAAACTGAAACCCCCTGAGCATTTGGATGAGTGAGAGCAAAATAAGAGTTGCTTTGCTCTGCGTCATGAGAGGAATTAGTAATTTAACTAGCAGTGAAGGGATAGGACCCAGGAGAGAGGGAGAAGGAGGGACATGTGAGGAGGCTCTGAAAGGGAAGAAGAGCCCCCACAATATGATATAGATGGAGGCTTGAGGGAAACACAGGCCAGGAAAATTTCCTGAGGAGTGGTAGAAGAGAGACTTTAAGACAATGATGTCTAAGGTTTAATTTAAGGGATTTTCTGAGCTGTGGTGTAACTACCCTTCTTCCCTTTCTCAGACCTTCAGTAAAAGTCAGTTCTACTCAACAACCTTGTGTGAGTGGGGCTTTGGGAAAATAGAGGCTGTGGGGTTTAACTGCAGGAACCAAGAGCAATGACTAAGTGATGAATAATTTGGTTCTAGTGCAGCCCCCAGCAAAGATGGCTCAGAAGAATGCAACTCTCTCCCACGCCTCCTTCTGTGAATATCTCAGAGGAATGGAGAATGGGAAGACTGACTGGGCTTTGGTGGATTCCCCACAATACATGGGATAAAAGCTCCAGCCATTCTTTTTTCTATAGTAAAAGAAAGGCTTCAAGCATCATTAGAGTTGTTTGTTAGGAGAAATACATAAATTAACCTATGTCAAAGGCTTGGCATATAGTAAGTACTCAATGAGTTTTTGTATTATCTTATTATTTGAATAACTGGGTTATAATGTCATGAGATACAATACGTATGACAGGAAAGGGCTACTAAAGTGATAAAGACAATACTAGAGGGGACCCAAAACACCTGGAATCATTTTCTGGAGGGTGGGCATCTTTAGTACAGGCTTTGCCCACTAGGTAAGTGTTGTAGGAACCCATTGGCACCAGTGTACCAGTTAGTGTTGCTGTGAGAGGCTTCATTCGGCTTCAGTGAATGTTTTTAAACATTCTTGGCCCATTTCATGATGTGTGAATTACAAGCACACCTGCCCACACCGTGCTGAGTGTTCAGCAGTTTTTGACCAAAAATGTCAAGACCCATTACCCCATCCTCCTTATTCACTCGATCTCTCCCTGAATGACGTTTTTGGTTTGTTTCACAGGATGAAAAAAGTCTTCAAGGGAAAATGTTTTGTCAGTGTGGAAGAGGTGAAACAACAAACAGCAGAAACACTAAAAGACCTCAAAAACTGATGAGTTCAAAAACTGTTTTAAGCAGTGGAAAAAGCATCTTGATAGGTGTATTGCATCAAACAAAGAGTACTTTGAAGGTGACTCAGTTTAAATCTGTAGGAATAAATACACAATTTTTAATACATTCTGAGTTTTTTTGGGGGGTCCCCCCATGTATGTGCTCTAAGATTTTAGTGATGGAAGAGATTACTTCTGGCATCATTCATTAGTGCAGTATTTGTGAAGGAGCTAGACTTTATGCTGGGCATGTAGACCTGTTTGAGAACCTGATGGACGACTCCAGCTGGAAGCCCAGTCTTTGCATTTGAAGAGGACAGGACAGGCTTATGAGAGGGAGAGAGGGAGATTCATTTGGATCTGGAGCCAAGGCTAAGTACAGGTGAACAGAGGAAGTTGTATGGGAAAGGTCAACTAGGTATAGACTGCGGCAGCGTTGAATGACTATCTAAGGAATAAAGGTTCCTGATAGGCAGAGTGTGAGTACAGCACAGGTGCCATGGAAGGATTTTAAAGGAGCAACTGTCAAAATCACAGCAGCACTTTATGGATGTTAGCCTGGAAATTAACCAGTAAATTAACCTGATTATATGGCTGGGAGTAAGGAACCCAGGAATCGGAAAGATGGAGGACAATTTCTCAGTAGTTCAGGCAGGAAGAGATCAATGTATGTATGCAACGATGATAGTGCATATGTAAATACAGAGATATATGTGAAAGGATCTGTCAAAGTGAGGAATGGCAGGTCCTGGAAACTGACTTGGGCCTGGGAAAAGAATGTGGGGCTGGGAAAATAAAGGAGAAAGTAAAACGATCACATCTCAGATTTGAACCTGGTACTTAGAGGAATGAGAATACCAAATCATGACAAAGGAGTATAAGTATTTTGGGAAATGCTTTCATTTAAAGAAGAATGGAGAAGAGAATCCAGATCAGTAGGGAGACAATGGGTAGAGGGTAGAGACTCCAGGTGGTACAGATGCAAAGAAAAGGAGAGAGGAGTTTCAAGAAAGAATTGATTGGCCTGTTAAAAGTTTTTTGATGAGAAAACCTGAGAAAATCTCTTTGTTTTGAGGTGGGCAGGTGTATATATACCCTCAAAGTCCAAGGAAGTTGAGAGACCAAATAAAGAAGATGACATATTTAGGTAATTAGAAACATTTAATAGTGACTTAAGAACAGAAGTTATGCCTGTGTCTAGGGCTGACGGCAAGGCAAGATAGTGGATTCTTGCCATTAGCCCTCAGACCTAGGGCTTATATAGGGAAAGAGTAATTCAGAAGGGATGTGTAGGACAATTGAAATATGATAATGTCAAGGTTGCTTGACCTAAGGGCAGAATTTATGGTAAGTATCTCTTACACAAGGAACAATATATACATGAGAAATCTTAGACACCTTCCCAGAACTGGGACGAATCACAAATCAACACGGTGGATTAGAATCCAAGATGAAGCCGGGCTTGGTGGCTCAGCATGTAATCCCATGCCTTGGGAGGCTGAGGTGAGTAGATTGCCTGAGCCCGCTGGTTCGAGACCCACCTGGGCAACTTGGTGAGACCTCATCTCTACAATAAATTAAAAAAAAAAAATTAGCCGGGTGTGGTAGCGCACGCCTGTAGTTCCAGCTACTTGGAAGGCTGAGGCGGAAGGATCACCGGAGCCCAGCAGGTCCAGGCTGCAGTGGCCAGGAGCGGCCACTGCACTCCAATATGGGTGACAGAGTGAGACTCCAACTCAAAAAAAAATAAAAAAATCCAAGATGAAATTGTTTTGGCCTCCACATCCCTGTTAGCCCAAAGTCATTTAAAGAGAGTGGAGAAAGATGGATTACTACTCATATGGATCACTGAATGATTATCCATTTTTTTGAGACGTTTGGAGGCAAACTGAAAGGAAAAGATAGGATGGTAATACATGGGCAGAAGGAGTTAAGGTAGGTGTGTTAGATCTTGGAGGAAGAACTATAAACATATTCTCAGGTAAAGGTTTAAGGATTAACGAGGGGGTCAAGGAACTAGGATACTGAGCCCTGGAAATCCTTGTCAAGCAGCTCTGTGGACCCTGTGATGACTGGCTCCTCAGTAACCTTTTGTAACCACCCCCACTGGTCACAGAAAGGACAGAGGAAATGGTTTGGTAGGTACCCCAGCACCAGAGTTTGCTGGTGACACAGTGAAATGTCAAGAAAGAAAGGTATGATAGAAACTGACAAAGAGTATTTAAATATCTATCTACAGAGTCTGGGTTTTATAAGAAGGGTAAGAGTACTCTGAGATAGTTGGAAGGCTAAGAAGGAAGTGTAGAAGAACTGAACTTCTCAATAAAGGCAGAGTCACATGGAAGCAGAGCCTTGAAAGTGAGAGTACAGAAATGCCAGAGAATGATTGCAGAGTGAGGAGTAAAGGTGTGTGCCAGGTGCCAGTCTTCGAAGAAGAGTGGAAGAGCAGGGGTGATGGATAATGTGCAAGGAATGGAGGGGTAAAAGGAGGGGAGGAATTTGGCCTGGGGGGCAGCACAGTGACCAGAGGGACACCCAGAGTGATGGAAGGGGATCTGGAGGCAGAGGCTCCTGAAGAAGGAGACCTTGAACCCATCCCTGCATTGGACGTGCTGGGAAGGTACAGAAATGCCACAGAGGGGAAGCAATTTGGGGTGCAGAAATCCAGAAAGGCCTGTCTCATCAGGGGCTTTGGCATTATTACAGTAATGTCTCTTAGGTGGTGAGGAGTTTTCCCTCAGTCACATCTTTAGAGGGTCATGGCCTCTGTGGGTTCATTCACTTCTCCATTTGAGACATTGAATGGCAAAACTGGGTGTGAGGCTCAGACAAGGACAATTCCTTAGAGAAATTTACAATATTTTCTGCAAAGCCACAGCTTCCTCTTCTACCCCTAAAAGTAAAGGAAAAAGAAAAAAAGATATTTGGTGTATTCTCAACCCACATTGGTTTGTTGCTAAACTCCACAAACCAGACCAACCAACCAAATAAAACAAACAAGATATGTTTTGGTGTTAAAAACAGGATCCTCTTTATGTCATCCAAATACAATAATTTCTATTTCAGACTTCCAACGATACATACATAAAGTGAGTTGTCTTTGGAAAATTTTGAGGTATGGTCATCGAGGTTATACACATTATCTTGTGGGCTGTATTATAAGGTACACGGAGTAGAGGCACTGAGCTGTTAGAAAGTGCAGCCACCAGCTCCCTGACTTACAGAACACCCTGGAAAATACTGTATCTGAAAGGGGCTCTGAGGACACAAGGCTTTAGGTCATGTGGAAGAAGTGAACAAATCTGAGTCAGAGCCAAGGACAGCACTGCCATCTGGACAAAGATTGAAGATAATTCTGATTGCCCCCAGAGTTCGTTTCCTGAGTTTTTTTGCTACCTCCGTTGCAGGTAAAGGGAAAGAAAAGAAAGTGTCTATCTGACTCAAAATGAGTCTATTTTTTAAAAATAATATTTTAGTGACTTTGATTTATTTCTCTTTAAAAAGACAAGCCACAGAGAAAAACAAGCATCTGTATTATATACTATATAGAATTAAATATTGGTATTTTGCCACTTTTGTTTTCTTTTTATATCGAAGAAATAGAATAAAGTAGAAAACCTATTTATTCCCAGCTTAGTTCTATTCTATGCCTTCCTCCTTCTGGACTGCAGTTTTTCATTATATGCATTGTGTGTGTGTGTGTGTGTATTTCTGCAAATGGCTTTTTTAACTTTTTACCTCTGGCTTAAAAAAATTTAATATTGATATGTGTGTATATACATATAGATATAAATATATGTATATATCTACATCTATCTATCTATCTACCCACCTAGATCATTGTTCCTGTAAAAATGCCAAACATTTAAAATTCATTTTCCTACTGAGGCATAAATGTGCTTCTGCAAGTTCTAGTTGTTATAAAGAGTCTTGCAATTCAGCACCTTTGCATTTTCTTGTTTACATAGGCAAGACTTGTTCTAGAATATGTGCAGTGGCCAGATTTTGAACTATCCTGGATACGGCCAAAATGATTTCTGAAGTGATTTGCCAAATTACACTCAGCAGTGTGTAGAGTTCCTAGTTCCCTAGTATCTTTCTTCCTTCCCTTCCCTTCTTTTTCTGTTCTTTCCTTTCCTTCTTTCCTTTCTTCCCCCACCCTTCCTTTTTCTTAACCCTTTCATTTTCAAGGGCAGCGTGTGGTACTGGTCAGCTGCCTTATTTATGGTGAACATTTCTTTTTTCTTCAAGAACATTCCTATTGATGTTTCACATATATGTTCCCTCTTGGACATTGTACTTTGATATTATTGGTTATACACTTCCTTTTCATCTCTCGGTGAAATAATGAAAGTTGTAGAACTCCTTAGTAGGGCCTTTTTAATGCTGTCTTCAATGACAAATGCATTATTAGTAGTTGGAAAATGGCATGAGACCTGCCTCCTCTAATGCAGGTGAAGCTGAAGCTGGTGGGACTGAGTCTATGACTGAGTCTTACTTTCCACAGCTACTTATAGCTTTTAGAGAAAGAGCTGCATGTTTTTAATAAGTGGTCATTAAACACCCAGCAGATCACATTTGCTCTGTTACTTGCCATGATCATTTATAATTCTCATGATTACTCCAAAATCAGGAATCACTTTCCCAGGAAAATATCTGCACTTCCACACTGAGCTTAGGTGTGTCAATTTTTTCTTATGGAATAATGGCAGCTTCAAACAAACAAACAAAAAACAATAAAAAAAGGCTTTTATGTTTACTCATTTATCTGGTGCTAACAGCTTTAGTGAGTGAAATTGAACTGATTGGCCAGACTATTCTTAAAGATAAATCATTTTACATCTTTGATATTAAAAACATATATTGTAAGCCACACAAATTAAAAATACAACAAATAGAAAAATTAAAGAAAAACCAAACCACATAAACATATCGATATTTTCTGGTCTCTTTCTGTCAAAAATACCACTGTCCTCTTTGTTAAAGGGTTTGCGGTAACTGACTGACAGTAGAACATTTCTGAATAATTGCCTATGCAGCTAGAATTCCTATAACTACCGTCTTAAAGAGCTGCTAAACACCTGAAATATGTGCCCTTTGCTTATCAATGAGCCCTTCCTTCCAATGAGCTGGTTTAAATGGCTCCAAACCTAGGCCACTTCCATCATAATTAGTAAACCTGTGTCCAGGTACTGTTTTATGTAACCTTGCTTTGGGCTTCACCTCTACTTCTGCTTTAACTGAAACTCTGTACTCTCCTAGTTGTTCAGCTGATAAAGCTTTGCCTTTTACTTTCATAATCAACATGCTTAGTTTATTTCCTGTTTTTATTTTACACACTCAAGGGAACATATAAAACTAGGCAAAATATTTAAGAAAACAGTCCTGCCACTGCAAATTACTGATACAACTTGCCATAAGCACTGGTCACCGCCTGACTTCTATTAAAAGGTCACTTTTAAAAAGTGCAATCCTGTCTCTCATGTGAACATATGACAGAGACTTTTATTTAACTCATTAATGAATAAGGGGAGCAGCAAAATGTTAAAACTCCTTCTAAGGGAAATCTCAGGGGTAGATCTATTTATATATAGACAATTAGAAATGCAGAACTGAGCCGGGCTCGGTGGCTCAGCCTGTAATCCCGCGCCTTTGGGAGGCTGAGGTGAGGGGATTGCCTGAGTCCGCGGGTTCGAGACCCGCCTGGGCAGCGAGACCTCATCTCTACAGTAAATCAAAAAATCAGCCAGGCGTGGTAGCGCGCGCCCGTAATTCCGGCTACTCGGAAGTCTGAGGCGGAAGGATCGCCGGAGCCCAGCAGGTCGAGGCTGCGGTGGCCGGAAGCGACCGCTGCACTCCAGTCTGAGCGACCGAATGAGACTCCAACACAAAAAAAAAAAAAAAAAGAAAGAAATGCAGAACTGAATTTGCTAATAGATGCAAAACTGGCTAATATCCTAACATGCACTAAAATGTAATGTTTGGAATAATCGGTTCTCTAGGGTGGAAGTCAATTATAACCCTACTGGACAAAATTAATTTGCATTTCTAAAGACAAGAATCATTTGCATTACTGTTTCTACATCCTTCAGAATTATAAAACAGTCAAAGATAATCAAAGTATAGACCCTTATAAATGCAACTCCCCACTTGAGTGTTGTTTGCTAAGCAACAATCAACATTCTGATCACAGAACACCCAGTCTTCTTGTCTCTTTCCATTTCAAAGTCTTTCACTATTTTTTCTGACACTTCCATTTCGAGTATCTATCAATTAGGAACCAGACTGAGCCTTCATAAACAAGTTTCAAATGATTGGTTTAATACTTATCTTTGCTTTATTATAGACATATATATGTATTAAATTCCAATGAAGTCCACAAACACAGATATTCAGATCACCCATATCCTTATTATCTTTGTAGATGTGAGAAAATGGGTCTTATTCCTGCAGCTTGTACTCCAATCAGGCAACCTTCACTGGGGCTTCTTAGTCACAGACAACCCTTATAAACACACAGTGACCTCTTGATTCAGAGGAACCACAGAAAATAACCAGAATATGTGCTCAGAAATTCTAGTTGTAAAGTTGTCATGAAAGTGTCTGAAATTGTGAAATTTAAAAAAATGATTTTGTGACTTTAATTATGCTTCAAAGTTCAAGCAAAACGCAGAAGCTAATTTCTGTGTTGTAACAGAAGCACTGTGGCATGGCCCTAGACCCCTTTCTGCTTTTTTGGCTTCTAAAAAGCACAGAGTAACTCATCATAGAGCACAGGAAGGTGCAGGAGAGTCAGGCAGGTCTTGCAGAGCCTGCCTGTGGTGCGCTGCTTCTAGTTGAAATGCAGGCCTTTGACAGTGGTTTTCCTCTTATCTTCACTACCTCACTGTTTTCTCTTTCCCTCCCTCCCTCTGTCTCTCCCTCCCTTCCTCCCTCCCCTTACTTCTTTCTTTTGAAATTTTAGATTCAAGGGATACATGTGCACGTTTGTTACATGGATATATTGCATGATGGTGAGGGCTGGGCTTCTATTGAACCTATCACCCAAATGATGAGCATGGCAACCAATGGATGGGTTTTCAACCCTTGTCCTCTACCTTCACTACCTCACTGTTTTCTCTCCTTTGTTCTTTCCTAGACTTTTTCCTACCTTTCCTGTCCTTCTCAGGCCTCGCATTTTTCCCCCTTCTCTTTTTCTCTTTCCCTTCCACTGACCCATTTCACATTCCCTTCTTTTTCCCTCTCTCTGTCCTTGCCTCCAACAGCTTCCCACTTCCTTCACCCTTGCTGACTTCAGTTCTCCTTCTTGCAGGCATGTCTGAGACTTCATTTCCTGAGCAGAGTCAATTGCTTATTTATAATTCAGTTTCTGTAAGAAAGGGGCATACAGCACAAGACAACTGTGGCATCTTAATAAATATTCAGCAACAGCACTGCAATGTTTCCCTGAAGTTGATTCACTTTATCTGTAAAACCATAACAACAATCTTGTGTTTCCCTCTGAGTCATATACTTTTCCTTTTCCCAACATGTAATAACTGCAATTAATGATGCTCCTCCTCCTAACACTAAACTCGCACAAATCAGACACTGTTGCATCCTCAGTCCTAGGGATATAGTGCTGAAACAGTCACAGTCCCTGACCTCATAGGGCAACAGCCCAGCAGGAGACAGAGGGACAAGTAGCCAGGCTTCCTCACTTTGAGCATGATGAGAGAGATAAGTGTGGTTAGCTTGAAAGAACACCAAAGAGGCCCCAAAGTTGGAAAACACATTCTGGAGGATGTGAGAGTCAAAGGATTGGGGTATTGGGAAAGGGGACACTTCATGGCACTCTTCATTGAGTGATTCCCAGTCAGTGGAGAGAGGTGGGGATGGAGGGAATGGGAAGGGGCATGAGGAGGGATCAGGTAGAGGTGTGTTTTGAGGGAAAGTAGGAGAGGTTAGCCAGTGAGTGTTAAGGGTTTGGCTTTTATTCTTACTCCTGAAAGATTTTAAGCATGCAGAGCCTACAATGAGGATTGCATTTGAGAGAGAGTTCCCTGGCTACTGGGAGGAGAATGGATTGGAGGTGAGAGAAAATGCAGGCAAGGAGACTGTTGATGTGATTTTAACTCAGTGATACACTTGTGGTCTGTGCCTGCTCGTAGCCACAACTCAGCGCTTCCCCCCTTGCACCAGCTTCTGAGAGTACTGCTGTTCAAGGACTGTCACCCCACAGAACAAAATGGAAACAGTTCAGACACCTCTTGACAACTCAGCTTGTTAAAATAAATGTGTCCCCAAGTTCTCATCTTCTCTCTAGCCAAGACTGGCTTCATGAGTATACAACTTGCACAGCTGCATAAAGCCTGGGGTTCAGAAGGGCCCTCAAACCTGGTTTAATGCTCTGTTGATACCATCTTAAAATTCTTAATTTCTAACCAAGTCGCTTTACATTTTCATTTTATACTGAGTCCCACTAATTATGTAGAGGGTTCTATTTCTAACAATCCATGGATGTTGACCTTCAAAAAATTCTTTAAACCCTAGGACAAAATGGTCTAAGGACCTTAGGGAGTCATTCCAAAATTAGGAACAAGACAGAGCAGAGAGGATCTTTCCTGAGGCTGAGAACGGTCTCTTCTTGGCCTGTTCTGACTTGCATCTCATCTGCTGCTCTGTAACAGGGACATCTGGACTGTGACCAGAATACTCCTCAGTTCAGTGCAAGAGGATGAGGGCATTCTTGACTTTTGCAGAGTTAACACTTAGGGAAACCTCAGGAAGAAAGCACTTGGTGAAAGGTAAAACTCACTGGCTCATCAGCTCTCTGCCTGGGGTCCCACTCCTTCTCTTTTCATGGTTCTAAGCATGTTTCTTTTCTTTCCAGTGGCCAGAGGACAAGTTTAAATTTCTTATTTCCTCTAGGGAGTCAGGAGAGAGGCATCAGGCACCAAATACAGGAAATCATGTGGAAAGGATATCTCATTTATTACAACCCCCATATCGCTTCCCTTCCCCCAGTCCCTGTCCCCACCCCCAGTGTCACCCGGCTGGCTTTTTCCTGCAGCAGAGAACAGAAGGCAGATCACCTCTGCTCCCTGCAGTCTGGAAGCCTGTGAGAGCCCCAGCATCCAAAGACTGGTCTTGTGAAACCCCACCTTTTTCTGGCTGTGTGATTGAATGGGGCATCCTTAAGTTTCACCTCACCTAAGAAATGTTTGGAGAAGATCTTCAGTAAGGGGTTAAATTTCAAGAGTTTGCAAATCTCAGAGGAGAAAGGTAGGTACCTGTATTGTTCTGCTCTATCTTGTTAAATGTGAATTAAACTGTTCTGGAGTAGATGTGTATGTCCCTGTGTCATTTCTAGAACATAGGCATGTTCTCAACCTGTGTCTTGTGGAGATTTACTGGTTTAAAAGACTGTGAGAAAAAATAGTGAAAGGGGATATGGCATTTGGATTTTTGGAATGTGTGTATCTTTGGATAAAGAATGCTCACTCATATAGCATACAGACCATGACAATGATTCTTATTGTCTTTGGAGTGCAAGTCTCATTAGAAGCTGTATATTTTTAAGCTTCTGTATAAGGGGGAAAAGTTTACCAATAGCCTTTTCTTTTCAATCATGTAGACTCCTACCATGATTTCTGTTTTATTCCTTTCTGATAATTTTAAAGATGTACTAGAGTCTGACAGAGGATTTTTTTCCTAACAGAAATGGAAACAGGTGTTTCTAGTTTAGGGTTCCCAGGAGTGATAGGTAAAAAAGGAACAAACACTTTGTTCAGGGATCTGTAGAACTTCCATGTTATTTTCTAGAACTTGCTATGAAAAGTTGTTTTTCCTGAGGTTTCCTGAAATTCGATATAAGTTGTGACAATGAATATCAAGTGATGGCTGAGGAGACTGATTTTATTTATTCTGTTGTGGTAATCATCTGTAGGGATGGTGCTCACTTCTTAGCTGGCTGCTCTTGTTGGTCACTGTTAGGGTTCAAGTTGATGTGTTAACTGAGACCCAGAGAGGAGTCAAGTCTTATTCAAATAACACTACATATTCCTGTGGATTCTGTTTTTGTCCTGTTTTTCATTTAGTCTTCACAACCAGCCTTTCCTTTAAGAGAAATAGTGTATATGAACTTCATAGAATATCAACCAACTTTGATAAATGTTCTATTTATTGAGCATTCACTATTCTTCCCTGGCTCATTTATTCAGATGCTCATAATTTCCTACCACTTATGTACTTTGCCTCAGTACAGAGTCCCTCCATTCTATCTCCCATATCCTACTGTAAGACTCTTGGGAAAATGCAATTCTGATAACACCAGTCTCAGCGAAATAGTTCTTTTGCACTCTGTTGCTTATACCTTGCTACCTACAGTGTAATCTGGGAACCAGCTGCATCAGGCATCACTTGGGATGATCACTTGGGAACAAATTCTCCATCCTTTCCCCAGAATGATTGAATCTGCATTTTAATCAAGTCCCTGGGAAGTTCACAAGAACTAAATTCACATAGAGCTTGGGAAGCACTGACTTTAGAAGAGTAGACAAGACTTTCAAGGTCTGCTCCTTCTCATCCTGCCAGCCTCACTCTCTCACCACCTGACTGTAGTGAATACCTTCCATTTCCCCAATATGTGAGCACTCTCATGCCTACCTACTACTATGTGTGTTGTTCTTCCTGCCCAAGAAGCCTCCATTCATTTTTACCACCCAAGTACTCATTGCAGCCTGATTTGTACTCCTCCATTCCCCTTCATCCAGCCTACCTCTTATTAAGTGACCTCAAGTCTGTGATTTTCATGGCACTTAGTAGAATGTTTTTGTCATAGCCTTCAGCACATTAAATGATGGCTGTTATATTTGTTTTCTCCCTTGAGAAGCTATTGGTCTCTTATTTCTGAATCCATAGTACTTAACACAATGTCTGATACATAGCTTGTTCTCAATTGATGTTTGTTGAAAGAATGAATGAATGTATACATTGTCTGAAGAATCCAAATTATCAGATTGAAATCTATAGTTTGAATTTTTTCAAGAAAGTGCCAATCTCTATAACAATTTTCCACACTCTTTTTTCCTGAGATGTTGCTGGTTTCCTTTATTTACCAAATATTTTGAGTACCTACTATATGCCAAGCCTTTTAGAATCTATTACTCCATATCTCTGTGGATAGTCTCTTTCATTAGGTGTTTCCCTGTCAGTCCCTCTCATTCTCCACCACAATTAGCCTACTGAGCATCTTTCACAAAGTAGGCAGTGTGTTATAGATATGATGGCAATCAATACAGATGAGAGTCCCGCCTCCATGCAATTCTCATGTAGGGGACTTACATTCTGTCATCCTCTATGCTGCTTCTCCTTACAGAAGCATTAAAGAAAACTAAAACAAGCCTGATCCCTAATAACTGTTGGCACATCCAAGTAAAGGCATCGAGAGCTTGAAGGCAGTGTGGTTCAGTAGAAGGAAAGTTGAACTATTCTTTGGTGTACAAATTTAGTCCGTGCACCTGCAACTCTTTTGCCATGTGACCTTGCATGGGTCCACAACCTTTCTCTGACCCTTGATTTTCTCAAGTGGTGAACAAGACAAAGAGCTCCAGGGAAAAAAGTCCCTAACTTCATAAAACACACAGACAAGACCATACCCAGGGAACCTGTGAACTCACGTTGTCTCATGCTACATGGCAATTTGAAAGGCTGTGTTCTATACTTCTCTCAGTCAAACTGGCAAAGAGATCTTAAGGGAGACATTCCATTTCTATGTCCATGGACTTGACCATAGACATTAGCACTGTCCTTTGGTACTTTCCCGAGAGCAGAATGTGGCCCTGGGAGGGAGCAGTGCCCTGAAACTTAGAGGACCCCGCTAAGTATAAGTTTGAAACAGGTCAGCTGAGGAAGGAGGAAGGGCCATCCTTACACAGTCTCTGCTTTGGAAAAGTAGCCAGGAGAAGGGAAGAAAGTAATTCTACCAGGAGTGCAGGAAAAGTCTAGAAGCTGGTAGACATATAACCAGTTCCTTGCGTTGACCCGCACTGTGGCACAGCTACACGGACATACATCTAGGATTTTCCTCTTTTGTTTGTTTTTCTTTGTCTCAAGACTTATGTCCTAGTCAGATTTCACCTAGAATCAAATGTTGGGGCAGGACATAGAATCATTTGACCCCAGGCTTTGCACTCTATAGAATTCATGGGCAGTTGGAGAAAACAAATACTTCCTGTTTGTTCTCCAGACACAACCACCAGGCTTAGGCTGAAGCAAACCACTTAGACTCTCATGTGATCACACCTTCTCTCTTCAAGCCTTCTTCTCTTGCTCCCTCATTGTCCAAAGTTTCCAAGTGAGATATCTCCTGGGCCTCTAGAATTTTGTTGTGTTTTCCTGCTGCTTCTTCATCTCTCTGACCCCTTACTTTCTGCATGTCCACCTTGTTTACAGATGCCTTTTGGCAGCTGAGTGTTTTTTGTTGTTCACTTCCAAACTGCTCAAATTCACATTAATCTCTACCAATAAGCACTAATTGTAACAGCAAATCGGTGTTAGTAGGCATGGGAGGTTTCTAGTGGTCTACCATGGCTCTCAGACTATAGACGAGATCAGCCTTGACTATATCTGGTTCAACATTTCTTTTTTAATCAGAGACATGTAGTGGTCTAGAAAGAGGCCGACTTCATTTTTAGTCCCCTACCTTGAACAAGTGATTGTATCTTGTCAAGTCTTAGTTTTGTTTCTGAAAATGTGTGCTGATATTTAGCGCACAAAGTTTTAAGAAGATTAATTAGCTAAAGTGCATAATACATTATTTCAAAAAATTCACCAGCTTTTAGAAAAGGAGGCAGGCCAAAGAACAGAAGTAAGAAGTAAGTCTTGTAGCACAGGAAGGCTGCCTTCAGATATTTCAGGGTTGCTCAGTGTGGGAAAAAGGAAAGTCATCAGAGGATCAATAAATGGAAATTATAGGGTAACACATTTCAGCTCAATGTGCGGAAGGATTTACCTACCGTCAGAATGGTCTAAAAATGGGTGAGTTGCCTTGTGGCGTGGTGAACGCCCTGTCCCAGGCAGTGTTCCAGCACCCTAGAAGATTGACCAGTGGCTGGGGTGTTCCCAAAGGGATGCCCACACTGGGTGGAGTCCGGGTGATGACCTCTAAGGTTCTTTCCTGCTCAAAGGTATCAAGAGTCTCATGATGTCAGTGTCACCAGATGAAGCTCTGCAAAACATTCATCATGCTAAAGTGACAATGGCTGACTTTACTAACTAGCCCTACCTATCTGCTGCAATAAGTTTAAAATAGGGGCTTTGCAACAATAGAGTAGGTTGGACTTCCAGGAAAGAGCAAAAAAGAAATGGGAACAATGAGGAGGGAAAAGTTCACTCCAAACCGCTCTTCTTGGGTTACTCTTTAACTAGATTGTGGGCTCCTTCTTGTGCTGCAAACACATTCCTATCTGATGGAAAATTGCCACATTATGGTATACTTTCAGCCAAAGTAGAGTCAGGCAAATAACTACAAGACTCAGAGCTCCCCACACCCCCCCACCACCAATTTCTTCTTTTTCTAGAAAATAGAAACATGACTCTATGGCTATGGGTTTTTAGCCACTCAGAAATTTAATTTTAAAAAGTGAAAAAGAGATGATTCTACCATCTTCTAAATTGCAAGAGCTAAGAGTGAGATATTTGGCTTTTAGGGAGAAAAGAAAGCTGACTGAAGCTGTCCATCTGCTCTGAGTCAAGTTCATTGGCCACTGCCTTCAACCCACCTTCCCTTTCCTGCTAAATGAGCCAAATTAACAGCAGCCTCTCTGCCAGCCAAAGGCCAGGAGACTTTTAGAGAAGTGGAAATTTAGCTTAGGTGGGCCTGTACACATTGTCCTCCACTCCAGTCTGCCCTGGGGTTTTCTATTCATACTTCGCCCTTTGTGAACTAGAGAGAACTGATGGGTCTTGTTTTGGGGGACCATCCCATATTTCTGAAGGTGCTGGAGAGGCATCTCAGCATGATTTTGCTTTCCTCAATTTTCTTTGGGATCCTGGGGGCGGAAAAGCAGTGATGAGTATCAAAATGCTACATTTTGTCAAACTGAAATGAAGCTGCGATCTATTTTATTCTCAAGGTTTACCTAAGCTTGCTTTCTTAAAAACAATAATTAAAAAAAAATTCCTTTGAAATCTAATCAACTGTGCGGGGCAAAATCATAGAAAACCTTTCAGACAAGTGTGTTTATTTTTAGATGCACATCAGCCTACCAAACATAGCAAAGCAACTGTCTAATGTCCAGTGCATGGCCCTGGGAATTTCCTCTAACAAGCCTGCGTTTCCGCCCATTGTTATAGCACAAAGGGCAGAAGAAGGCCTGAGTGGAGGCTCATGGCAACCCCGCCTAGAATGAAATCTGGAGCCTGTGATCGCCTTGGTGTATGTGGTCCTGCGGGCTGGGGTCAAGATGGAGGTTACCTTCCAGCTCTTGGCAGATGCAAATGAGTCGTTGTGTATGGTTATTTCATCTAAAAATAGCCCAGAGACCAGTGATGGCACTTCAAAAGTAAAGGCTTGACTTTCTATTTGTAGTCAAGAGTCTAACTCTCATTCGTGTACTGTGAAGTAGATCCTCATCTTTATGCCTGAGACAGAAGTGCCGTTCAAAGATCTGGGTTGAATTGTAATTAATAAAGTATCCTTAAGCATATTTCAGTAAAAAATAATAAATGCACATACACATAGCCTAAACACACACACGTGGGTACACACACATGTGCATACACACACAACACACACATACACACACAAGAGAGTAAGTATCAGATACACAAATCTTCCAACACTTTGCTATTATCCTAGTCCAGTTTCTGATCCTTGACTTATTCATCTACAAATATGGTTATAACAGATCTCACATCCTACTAGTTTGGGTAAAAATAAAGTACAATATTACAAACAATCTGACCCAAACTAGACTTTTGCTTAAGGTTTTGCATTTGGGTCTTAGATGCCTTAAGTTCCTTATAAGAAATGACTGCACAAATATTTACTGTCAAGTCTCCAGAGATTTTTTTTTCTACTGTAGATATTGAAGCCCAGTGTTTTACTTCATTAGCACACTTTACTAGCAGAACTTTTCATGCCTTTGTCAAGTATTCCCACTCTCGGGGAAGGACACTGCATTATTCCTTAAAGTTGCAATGCTCAGGGTTGTGTCTGGGGGGTCTCTGTGGAAGACAAAGAGGTGGGCCTCAAGTCTGCACACAGCAGTCCACACCCACTCTGCTCTGTGTTGGGTCTGTGATCTGCATTCCAAAGCCCCATCTCCATCCGCTGCACAATCAAAGGCCTAAGGAGCAGGGAAGACCTGCACGTACAAATGCTGGCCCTGTGCAGAGATAGGATGGTTGGGCTCTGCCAGCAGGTGGACGTCCAGACCCCCTCTAAGTCACAGATGCAGGAAAATGTTTTTCAGCCCTGTGGTGAGAATGCAAGAATGGTAGTAAAAATGCCTTTGTGAGTTGTTTTGTTTGCAAGTGTTTATTATCAGGCACCCCTCAGGGGTTCACAGGGCAAGTTTGTATGTCCGAAGTGGGGCCTGGGAATTTCCTTCCACAAAGCCTGTGCTTCCTCTCTTTGTTACTCCTCTGAGAACAAGTTGAAGCCTTACTAGAGATTCCTTACTTAACCCTTTCTCTTGTCTACAGCTTCTTTGTTTACCTCACAAAAATGTCATGCTGCCAGCCATCTAGGGAGCAAAAAGATTTTGGGATTTTGGTTGTGTGTATGCACCTACAGGTGTGCATGTATGTGTGCATACGTATCCATGTGCATGTGTGTGATGTGCATGTGTGTTGATGGAGAAGAAATTGGCAAAACATACATCTTACTTCAGTTTAAAAGCTTTTCATTCAGTGCCATAACATGCACCCAATTATTTACCAGATAAATGGTAAATGATTTTCTTTACCATCGTATGAATTTCTACTAAAAATGCTGACTCAATTTCAGTTCCTTGTGCCCAGAGCAGGGCCCTTCTAGAATTATAGTTGCTTTTCACTTTTGGAGTCTACTTATTTGTTAAAGTTGGGACAGAGGAGTTGAAAGATCTTTCAATCAACTGAGAATTATTTACTGAACATATTCTATGTGCTAGAACTCTACTAGGCACTGAGGAAAAGCAGAAGTTTTACCTGCAGGAAAATACAAGAGCATGTGATATGTTTATACATATATTCAGACACACTCATGCATTGCAGGTGGGAGTGCAAAGAAGCTGGATAATTGTACAGTTTCAGGACAGGAAAGATTAGAAGAGGGACATGAGCCCTACCCAGCCTGAGGCTCTTCCATTATCCCTGGAGACATCTTCATGATATCTTCACTGTCCTTAAATCTCCAAGCACCAGCACAGCCAAGTGTGTGCACCACACACATACACACGCACACGCAAATACACACACCTGGATCTCGGGAGACAGCTTTGCCTCTCAGAGGAAATAATTCCCTTGACTTTCTCATCACCAGCTCCATGCCAGGATCAGCTTCAGCACCCAACTCTTTGCCCTCCTCTCCTGTCCCAAGGAAAGAGGGGCCCTCCCTGCATCCAGAGCTCAACTCTTGGGATCCCTCATGGCATCACTAGGCCTCCCTATTATTGGCTCTTTTCCAATGTCATTTACTCATGCTTAGGCTCTTTTCACCTTAAAACAGTAGAGGCAATAGCTTCTCCCACCTCTTGTTCTCCTCACTCCTCTCCCATCTTCTTTTTCCTTCACCACAAAATTCTTGACAAAATTTGTGGATATTCATGTCTTCACACCCTCGCCAACCATTCACTTGGTTCTGTCTGCCCTTAGTGAATACTCTTCCCAGGGTTCTCTATAACTTCTATATCTTCAAATCCATCTCACTTCATGGTCAACACTGTTGACTGCACCTCATCTATTCTTGTTCCTCTACCTCCTGAGACACTACAAGCTTCTGGCTTTCCTCCTACCCTGTGGGCTGCTACTTCTCAATTTTTTGCAGGTTCCTTTCCCTCTTCTGTTCTCTCAACTTCCCAAAGGCAATGACCGGGGCTACCTTTTCCTCTCCATTCATTGTCTCCTGGCTGTGGTTCCTCCTTCTGCCAAGAGTTCTCTTTAATCCTTTCTCTGATAAGTACACTACCCTCCAAAGTCGATGTTAAATGCCACCAGGTTGCTTCCTTTCTACATGTCTCCCCATCCCTGTGTGAACTGACCCTTCTAGGTGTTTTGCAGCATGTACCCAAGCTTCCTCAGAGTGTCTTTCATATTTGTATCCTCAGTAATTGTTCACATGAACTTCTCTCCTAGGGCATAAGGATGACATCTTATTCATCTTTCTATCTCTAGCCCCTAGCACAGTACCTGGCACACTAGGTTTTTAATAAATGTTTGGTAAGAAGTTAGGAATGCAAAAGTGTCATTTAACAAATGACTAATCCTTGAGCTGAAATAACAGCCTGTCCTGTTTCAGGATGTATGTATTAATACATTTTAATATAATTTTCAAAATTTTAAACAACTCATGTTTAGACTACTAACAAATTTTCACCTTTTCTTAAAAACAAATCAGAATTCCTATTTGATTTTTCAATCCCTGTTTAAAAGCAGGAATGGATACAATTGAAACTTTGACTTCATGTTGCATTTAAATCTCCATTCAAGGAGAATTTCTGAATGTGTCATGAATGACACTGGATATTCAAGCACCTGAAGTGGGGTTGCCATGGTGTAGCAAAATTAAAATTTTGTCGGCTGGGCGCAGTGGCTCACGCCTATAATCCTAGGACTTTGGGAGGCTGAGGTGAGAGGATTGTCTGAACTCACAGGTTCGAGACCAGCCTGGGCAATTTTGCGAGATCTCATCTCTACAATAAATCAAAAAACTAGCTGGGCATGGTGGCACATGCCCGTAGTTCCAGCTACTTGAAAGGCTGAGGCAGAGTGAATACCTGAGCACAGCAGATCAAGGTTGAAGTGGCTGTGAGCTTGCCATTGCATTCCAGCCTGGACGACAGAGTGAGATTCCAACTCAAAAAAATACAAGTTTTGTCAAGGTCATCACTTCACCATGGATGCTGGCGTTGCATACATTTTCCATGGCTGCACCTGCAGAATTTGTCTACCTTTCTTTCAAAACCACAGAGATTGATCTGTCGAGTTGTTGAAAAAGAACCTTGGTGACCATGGAGAGTCTG
This sequence comes from Cephalopachus bancanus, assembly GCA_027257055.1. Taxonomy (NCBI): domain Eukaryota; kingdom Metazoa; phylum Chordata; class Mammalia; order Primates; family Tarsiidae; genus Cephalopachus; species Cephalopachus bancanus. The sequence continues at coordinate 6,300,510 of JAPVLO010000012.1, forward strand.
ATTATTGAGGCAGTACAGAGTCCACCCCCTTTCTGTCCCAGGTGTATGTAGGGCAAGGATGTGTCTTAGAGGAAAAGACCAGAAGTTCATTCAACTCCAGATGGCCGGTGGTATGTTACATCCTATATTGGACTATGAAGAGAAATATGTGCACTACTATTCATTTTGAAAAATCTCACCCATTTAAAATCTCTATCTTGTGTTTTTAAAATAATGGATATAAATATATTAGGATAAGAGATCTGTACGTACCACATAAGATACTTGTGGTTTTTCCAAGTGTGGACTATACACCAACAGTAGATGAATTGGCTGGAGCTCTGGTGAAAATGAAAATTCCCAGACTCCACCTGGACCTGTGTATGTAGGTAGGTGGGGATGGGGACAGGAATGGAGCAGTGCTGTAGAATTCACCCTTTTCAACCAGCACCTTAGAAGTACTTCCAAAGTTTGATGCACTTTTAGTCAGGCATAAAAATCAACATTTGGGGCCAGGCACGGTGGTTCATGCCTTTAATCCCAATACTTTGGTAATGACCAGCCTGGGCAATATAGCAAAAAAAGAAAAAAGAAAATTAGCCAGGTCTGGTGGCATGTGTCTGTTGCCCAGTCACTCGGGAAGTTGAGCCAGAAGGATCGTCTAAGCCTAGGAGATCAAGACTGCAGTGAGCTGTGATCATGCCACTGCACTCTAGGCTGGGCAACAGAGTGAGACCCTGTCTCAAAACAATGCAAAACATAACAATGTTTATAAAATATCTACCAGTTTTGTTTAGAAAAGCGTTTAAGTTGGTGGTATAGGGATCCCTTCCTGCATTTCTCTGGATGGGTTCATGATTTTGCTGTGTAGGCTTGTATTTGCAGAGATGTTCTTCTTGTTGAATTTTCAATCCTTGTCTGGGCTACACGTTTGGAAGATAATTCTATATTCCTTTGTGCCATCCTTCCCACCATTGTGTGCCTAATCTTTCATTCATCTATGTCTCAGCAGCTTATCTTGAAGCACAATATAATAAAGTGGCAACAGCTGGGTTTGAGATTCAGCTTCTCCCTCATATTCTTCAATTTGTTTGACTTTCAGTCTATGTAGTTTTAAAAGAGGCTTGGCAAGCTGTTTAACCTTTCTGAGCCTCCCTCTCCACAGGGGGAGTAGCTAACTAGTCCATCGAGTGTTGTGGAAATTAAACGACAGTGCAAATAAAGGTTTGGTTTTTTTCTTTTTAAACACTCAGCACAGACCCTGTGATGGAGTTGGTTCTCAACCAAATATAGCAATTGATAATAGCAATAGCATCATTACCACCAACAACACTAAACTTGCTGTAAGAAATATATCATCCACGAGTTTTTCAGCATCAAGATAGTATTCTGCACAAAGTAGGTGCTCGGAAACATTTGCCCAGTGAGTGAATTCATTAGTAAAAAGAATAGGATTCTTTTTTTTTTTTTTTTTTTTAGTTAGAATCTCACTCCGTCTCCCAGACTGGAGTGCAGTGGCAAACCTGCTGGGCTCCAGCAATCCTTCCGCCTCAGCCTTCCAAGCAGCTGGAACTACAGGTCCGCGCTAACACACCCGGCTAATTTTTGATTTATTGTAGAGATGAGGTCTCACGAAGTTGCCCAGGTGGGTCTCGAATCCGCGGGCTCAGGCAATTCACTCACCTTGGCCTCCCAAAGCGCTGGGATTACAGGCTGAGCCACCGAGCCCGGTCTAGGATTCTTAATATATAAATATGTAACCAAAATGCTAATATAATCCAACCAATAACTTGAAATCAAACTTGTGCTGATCTTGATAAAACTTAATAACTCTCTTCAAACTCAACCATTTTCTCACACATCAACTGTAAGTTCTCCTTACCTACTTTATCAGGTAATTCTGCCTATTATTTGTATGTTTAAATTTCATATCTAATGTAAATTACTAAATCCAGAGCCCTTTTTCTCCTTTTACTTGAGATCTACCTTTAGTGAATAATTTCATGTGATGCTTTTCAGGTACTCGTGGGCTTTATTTATTATAATGGCTTATTCTTCACAAACAAGACTGCTAATCAAGAAATTGGCTTATGCCTATATCCTATTTACTAATATGCTCTAGTTCCATTTTTAACTTCAATAACTAAACCAAGTCACAATTTCTTCTACACATGTACATAAGCACGCGCACGCGCATACACACACACACACACACACACACACACACACACACATCCTAATGGTTATGAACATGGGATCTTAGTTGTGGACTTGTAGAGTGTAAAATCAAAGAAAGAGAAGGAAAAAGAAATATTAGTAGTCTAGAGAAGAAATAAACAAACTTAGAGAAAGAAAGGGAAAGAAAGAAGAGAAAAAGAGAGACCATGAATAAAAAAAAGTGTCCTATGAGAAAGCTTTCAATGACAGAAGCGTCTTAGAATCTTCTAGTACTTTTCTTGCTAGTATTGAGGGCTTAATCGTCACCAGACCCTGCTCTAAGCATTTGATATGAATTAATTTAATATGAAAAAATTGCACCACTATCTCCACTTTACAGATGCAAAAACTGAGGATCAGAGAGTTTACATAACTTACCCAAATTTACATAGCTAGCAAGTGGTAGAACTAGGACTTTAACTTGACAGTTTGGTACCACAGCCCATGCTGGTAACCTCTTATAGCATCTCCAATAATGTACAGCATCAGGAATTCATTCATAAAAAACACTGATTGAACAACGCCTATTTTGTGTCAGACACAACAGCAGACAAATCAGGCCCTGTCCTGGGTGAGGGGTGTGAGGTAGGGGTATCACAGGACAGTGGAGGAGCCCACAAATAGACTATTATAATGCAGGTCAGTAAGTGCTTTGACAGAGGGAAAGTGAGAAGCGAGGTGCACACACAACTAGAGGGAATCAGAGGAGGTTTCTTGCAGGAAATGACTTTGAGCTGGGCCTTGAAGGGCAGTGGGAGTTAGATACCTGACAGGGAGAAAGGAAGTGGTTTGATCAGGGTCCTAGAGAATATATCAGAGGCTTTAGTGCCTGTAGGGCAGCAAGGGTGTTCAGAAAGATGAGAGTAAGATGAGAAGAAAGGAGTAATTAGCTTGACTATGGTAACTAACCATTTCACAGTGTATACATATAGCAAAAAATCATGTTGTATGCCATAAATACATTCAATTTTTATTTGTCAGCCATACCTCAATAAAGCTTGGGTGATGAAAACAAAGGAGTACAAAGAGGTGAAGTTGGATGCATAGGCAGAAGCCCTAACAATGAAGGATTTTTTGCTGGAAATGATCATGTGTGTCTTTTGCGGGGAGAGAAGATATCTTCCATAGACTAACCCAGCCACGCATGCATCTGCCAGTGTTTCTCTAAATATATGCAGAGATTCTGATTCAACTGACCCAGGACATTTTCAGTAGTTTTTCAAAATGAGAACCACTATGGTTTTAAAAAAAAACTTGCTATATTTCCTTAATTGTTAAGTTTTTGTGTACATCAGAATCACCTGGAGGGCTTGTTAAGACACTAGTTATTGGACTCCACTTCCAGAATATTAGATTCTGGAGGTCTAGGGTGGGCTCTTGAACTTGCATTTCTAACAAGTTCCCAGGTGCAAAAACTGAGGATCAGAGAGTTTAAATAACTTATCCAAATTTACAGAGCTAGCAAGTGGTAGAACTAGGACTTTCACTTGACAGTTTGGTACCACAGCCCATTGTTACCCAACACAAACAAGTTCCCAGGTGGTGCTAATGCTGCATTCTGGGGGGTCCACAGTTTAAAACCACTGCTCTGTCTATGAGTAGAATCTGAATGTGAAGCCAAAAAGGTAGGCAAAATTATTTGTGTTATTCTTAGGTCACATTAAAATTTGAAATTTCCTGGGAGGAAGAACTATTAAACCTCTTGATCATCTTTGCTATCCACAGGACCCTTTAACTTTTAGGTATTTCTGTAGTTTAAGAAAATTCAGCCTAAATATTCCTGACATTCTGGTTCATTTTGGCCTATAAGTGTTCAAAATATAGTGATTTGTAGGGTACTTTGGAATTTTAAAAATCATCCCTTTGAAACTTCTCTTTGCAAAGCAGGAAGTCATTTGTTACCCAACACAAACACTTGAGTCAAGAGTTTGTCCCTTTGGAGAGCTTTAGAACTGTAGCTTTTGAGCAAGTTTCTCTACGTTGTAGAACAGTCTGAATCTGAGTCTTTATGAAATGGACTGTGAATGTGGAAATATGAGATCTGTGTCTCTGAGTGTGGCCTCCTGGCTTCGGTCGAAATCTATCCTGAGGGCTGTTATTTCCTCCTTGATAGCAAAGGCAGGAAGAGACTGGGAAATCCCAAATCTCCGAGAACAAGAGAAGATTGGAAGGACAGAAAGGGAAGAAGATGTCCTGTGTGTTTGTTTTCCCCTTTGCTTACTAAAATCCAACAAAACCCCCAAAACAACTATCTTCTTTAATGTCACGGTCACCAAAATAAATTTCTCACATTAAAAATATAGAAGAAAAAATGATTTGAAAAATAGCAAGTGACCAAATTAGTGTTTAGCACAAGTGAGTGATGAATCAGTTTGCTCACCAGGAACTGAAATATATGAAATGTTTCTTGATATGCCCAGGGAATTGACTGCAGGGGATAGACATGCAGGGGATTGCCTCCCATCTCGCATATACCCCAATCCACCCATACTCAAGTTTTGAAGGAGACCCTGCAGAAAAATTATATACAAAAATCTCCATCAGTATATGCGGGTTTCCCATCCAAAAAAATACTATATTTTATTTTCTTTTTGTTTAGAGATAGTATCTAGCTTTGTCATCCAGGTTGGAGTGCAGTGGCACAATCATGGTTCGCCGCAGCCTTCAACTCCTGAGCTCAAGGGATCCTTCTGCTTCACCCTCCTGATTAGCTGGGACTATACTTACACACCACTGCACCTGGCTAATTTTTAAATTTTTTTTAGAGATTGAGTCTCTCTATGTTGCCCAAGCTGATCTGAAACTCCTGGCCTCTCAAAGTGCTGGGGTTACAGGTATGAGCTACTGCACCCAGGTCCAAATACGGTATTTTCCAATCTGCATTTGGTTTCTGATGCAAAACTCATGGATACAGAGGGGTGACTTCATTTATTGAAGAAACTCTGCATATGTGTGGACCCACACTGTTGAAACTTGTGCTGTTCAAGAGTTAACTATAATTGCAAACCTTAAGAAAGCGAGTTCCTGTGAGGGTTTTGTAATCAGTCTAGTAGCCTAAACTCCTCTACTATAGTATTGAAATGCAAACACCAGTGATATGTCTGGAAGTATTTAGAAATCTTCATTCACCGAAAATGGATTCAATTTCATTTATCATCTCCATTACCTATAAAAGAGATGGGCTAAATCTATGCTTGAATATTTTTCAATACTACACAATTTCTCACCTTTAGTTTACCAGTGAAATTAGTTGAAGTTGAAGCTTCCCATTCTATATACTCACAAACAAAATTCAACCTTTACTGAAAGACACTTCTGAATTTTGAAACAATGAGTTCAAAGGAAAATTACTAAAAACAGTGATTGTAAAAAAGGAAAAAATAAAAAAAACTACCTTCATTGTGCCCAAGAAACTGTGAACTTTTATTAATTTACTCTTTCCCCTTATTTGTTTAATTTATACACAGGTATTTTAGTTGAAGTCACACACATCGATTTAATTGTCTACTTATTTACTGTGTGTCTCCACAATCCTCCCAAGCCAGTGACCTCCTGTTTCCTGTGCCCCTCCACACCTTTGAGCCCACCTGGGTGCCAACCTTGGCATCAGCCCTCTCTGCCTTCAATCCAGATATCCTGAGACAGGCCATTCGACAGACTGTGTTAAAGCAAGATACCCATCCCCACAGGTAGAAGAGAATCACTCATTAAAGGAAGAAGCAATGAGTCCCTGAGACTTTGACAGAATCAGAAAAATTAAAGGAATAAAAAAAGTAAAGGCCGGTTTTGGGGAGAGGTGAGGGCTTCTTGTGAAGCATGTTGAGGCAGAATATGTGTGATAGTCTCTACATCAGTGGGTTTCAGAGTTTGGTTTGCACAAGAGTCACCTGGAGAGTTTGTTAATCATGTCAATTCCAGGGTTCCAACTTGAGTCTGGGGAGAAGCTCTTAGACAGAGCCCAGAAGCCCTGGTCAGTGGACACCAAGAAAGCTTATTAAGCCCTCTGCCCATGCGAATCACTGAGACTTAGTTCAACGTGCTGATTTCCACCCATCAAGACGCCCCCTCCTCCAGTAAGAAGAGAGGTGGGCTCTGAGGCTTCCTCAGTGACTTAAAAAGCCACTCACTTCTTCTTTTGTTGTTGTTGATATATTTATATTTAATTATTCCTTATTTTTTTCTTTATTTTAAAGACGTGGGGTACAACTCAGGGTTAGGTATACAAATGTTCATTATGCAGGTACCCTTGCTGATGAGGTGTGCCCCTCCCTCCCCTGGCAGTTTCCCACTATCCTTTCTTATAGTATTATGATAAGTAGAACCACTCACTTCTAGTGGCCTCATCTGTCAGAATCTATTTCCTTTCTGACAGCAACTCCAAAGTGTTTTATTCTCATTGGCTTCCAAGATGATTGACAGAACAAAAAAAATGCAAAAATAGACCAATGCTATTTGCCAGTCAACAGTGTTTATCAAGGACTAGAGGAATGTGGGAGGAAGACTTTACACTCAGCTCTGATTTGCTGACTGTGAGATGGCAGATGGTGAGTTCTGACGCCAGCGGAAAGGACGGGAAAGGGAGGATAATGCTTTAGAAGGCACCCTAAACATCATAATTCTTCTAGAGAAGAATTTGCAGAGTAAGCGTTAGAATTTGTTCTACAGGTTTTCCAGGGTTAATGAGTGTACATGTTTCCCAAACACATGAAATTGAATTATAAATCATGTTATTCACAAGTTACACGTGACAGAAAACATTTCTGGTTATTGATAGCAACTAATCAGTAGTCCCTTCTTGTCAGCAGTCTCACTTTCCGTGGTTTCAGTTACCCACAGTCAATTGTGGTTTGGAAATATTAAATGGAAAATCCCAGAAATAAACACTACATAAGTTTTGCCATTCTGAGTGGCCGGATGAAATCTCACACTGTCCCACTCTATCTCACCCGGGATGTGAATCATCCCTTTGTCCACCGTGTACCTTCCCAGTTAGTCACTTAGTAGCCTTCTCAGTCAGTTATACCAGCTGTGGAAGTATCTTGATGCCTGTGTTCATGTAACCTTTATTTGACATAATAATGGCCTCTAAGCACAAAAGTAGTGATACTGTTAATGATTTAAATTGTTCTTTTTTTTTAGATTAGAAAATATAATTTATTTAAAAGTAAATTAAAGAGAGAGAGAGAGAAGATTCACCTCCCCAAGGTAGGGGAGGGGGCAATTGTTCTATTTTATTATTGGTTATTGTTGCTAATGTTTTACTGTGCCTAATTTATAAATTAAACTTGATCATAGGAATGTCTGTATAGGAAAACACATAGTATATTTTAGGGTGTGATACTATCCGTGGTTGCAGGCATCCACTGAGGGCCTGGGAACATAACCCCCTAGGAAAAAGGGGGACTACTGTGTTGCTTTGGAGCCAGAATGGTGACTGCTGGAGGGCACTCTGCTTGGGAGGACTGAAATACACATTCCAAGGTGGGAGCAGCAACTGGCCAGAACTGCTCTGTTTAGCACAACTGAGAAAATTGAGGAGCCAGTGGGAAACCCAGTGGTCTGAGATCTAAGTCAATGAGGCGGGGTAGGGACAGGGTAAGTATCAGAAGGGGGATTTCAAATACATGAAAGACAGAGGGGCTTGATGCCACCCCCACCAACACACACACACACACACACACACACACACACACACACACACACACACACACATACACAGCTTATTGCCCTTAATCTGTTTTATGTTTCTTCATAGCATTTCTGCTCATCTAATATATTACTCGTTTGTTTATTGTCTATATTTCTATATCAGTCAAAGCCCTTGCAGAAAAGAAATGATACTCTCAAAGGGTAACTGAAGACCTGTGGGGAGTTAGGTCCACAGGGGACTTGCAACATCAAGAAGCATCAGTCGCCTCCCCTTAGGCAAAAAGGGGCAAGAAGTGGGGGTGGGTGAGGGAGGTATCAGAGGAAACTGGCAAGATCTATGGTTGTGGGAAAAGGGGATCCCCCAGGATCTGTGGTTAGGTAGAAGGGAAGCAGAGTGAATGCCTGGATCCTCATCCTTCCATCCTACAAGCTCCTGCTGGGACCTCCCACTCTTTCTACTTCCTGTGGCCCTCCCAAGGATAAGAAGCAGCAGGAGGATGTGGGGATGGCCTCCTGTGGCACCAAGCAGGATAGAGAAGGACAGAGATGGACTTGGTGGGTAAACAGAGGCTAGCTAGCACCTTCCGTGACTGGAATGCAAACTCCTAAGGGACAGCTGTTTTAGTTCCTACTTGTACCCAGGAACAGCATCTGATGTGCAGGGTTTCAATAAATATTTGATGATGGAATGCATGTAAGCTTGACTTCCTAGGATGTGTGATGGAAACCCACATGCTTCCATTCTCATGGTGTACAGTTAAACTTAATCTTGTTCATAATGCTTTCATATGACAGGGTGTTTTGAGAGAGGTAGGCACAGACAGATCTGGAAGAAAAGAATGAGAAGATACCTGACATCTAGATTACACACTCATTCTACTGAGTTACATAGAATTTTTACTTTACAGATTTCTAAATCATGCTCTGGGATAGCTGGGTTTTATTAGCTGTAAATGAAGTAAGGACCCCGGCATGTATGACAAACATTGAAACCCCAAAGTCTGAAGGTTAATGCACTGATGTTTACAGGTGCTGGAGTTACTGGAGTGTTTAACCCCCCTAACTTCCCCCGCCCCAGGCAGGAAAGCCTTGGACATGAGGCAGCTCTGTGTTCCATCGTGACTGATGCAACCTCTCTGAGATAGTTTCTTCATCTGTAAAATGGGATGGAAGAGAGACTGTGTAGTTATGAGAATTGACTGGGATCTGACACACTACGCCCAGCATAGTGTAAACAGCTAGTAATTGACATGAGGATCATTTCTTGTACAAGATAAGTCCTCTAATTTTGAGACAGGTCTGGAAACTGAGGCTGAGGCTCCGCTATCTAGGCTGCAGGCATTCATTCTGCATTCTTGATTAGGGGAAGGGTCAGGCCTTGATAGGACACCTTATCCCAGGGGTCTGCTTCACCCCTGTCCCCCAGCAGGACTTCCTGCTTCCTTCCTTCAAGGTCTAATGAAGCCAAAGTTTGTTTCCCTTCTGACCCTGTGTCACCACCACCACACTTTTAATTTTTTTCAGGTGGCCCTGGGGCCTTGGAACTGCACTGAGAGAGATCCATGTAGCCCTTCCTTCCTCTGGGTCAGGGAGATGCTTCCAGATGGAGCTGAATCAGGCGCAGGTGGGGACTTGGGGAAAGGGAGAAAGGCACGATTAGCGTCCCTTGGAGAAGACGGGAAATACCTTAGTGAGTCCTGGGATTCGCGCAGCCTTCCTTTTCCACGGGCTTTCTCTCCACAGTTGTTCAGTAGTGGCAAGTCCTTTTTCCACTCTCTTTAGGTCTGTTCCCCTAAAAGGACTGCTCCAAGTTAAAATGGATGAGGCTAATGAAGAGAGAAGGGGGATATTTCTGAACAAAGGCGTCCTGTGATCTCATGAAAAACTCACTAGAGACGCTGGAATTGGTGACACAAGGGCAGAGTGATGGGAGGATCCCACCTGGGTACAGGCAATAAGGTGATGCACTGCCTCTAGAGAATGTAAAATCAATAACAAAACCGACTAGGCTTTTAAAAATTGTCACCCACATGGTGGCAATTCCAAACAATGTCAGTGATAAAATATTCTTCCTAAAAAATCTTCTGTTCGTCTAACTTCTAAACAATTGTTGCCAACCACTGGTATGTTTCAGAAATATAATATGAGTTCCTAATTAACCTATCTTTATTACTTATCTTTTGTTAAGTAGTGTATTCTATGTAGAAGATAATTCAGAAAACTCAGTTCCACGGCTGCTCCTGACACAGGCTCAGCCCTATTTGTTTGTTTTGAGAGTAAAGGACTTGGGACTGTTGAGCTTGCCTGAAGTGTTTCTGTGTTCCACAGAATGACATATCCCTGCATTCAAACAGTAGATTACAAATAAGTAATGTTAGCATGTCGGTTGTAAAGACAACGAAACTGAACAGGAGTAACTTCAATCCTGTCATTCTATGAGACTCCTTAGAGTTTTTATTTGTCTTTACAGTTTAAAACAGTGACGAGAGTACAGACTTCAAGGTGCACTATTTTTAGTTGGCAAGCACAAATTTTAGTTCGCACCAATGTTTTAATGAATTTTAATGATACTTTAAAGTAAAATGTTTTTAAATTAATTGCTTCAAATCTAAAGAATTAGCCAAGAAAATAAGGATATTACTGAAAACAATGTTCTCATATAAGGGAGGGGGAAGCTAATAAAAGATCTGATCCAGGTGTCAAATAAACTAGATATCTCTGTGGTCCTGAATTTTGTGTGTTGGCTGCTACCTTCTTCACTTCAGTTTTAAGTGTGAGTGTGTGACTGGCATAGAGTTGTACTTGCATGTGTGTGCATGTGTGTGTATTAGTGAATTTAGGTGAGACCCTTTAAACGAATGGTCCCAGATAAAGGCACATATGTCATAACACATACTGCTGTGTAAAACACAAAATTCAGATCTTAATGGACTTAAATAAAAAGAAAAAGTGGACAATTTTAGGAGTTCAGAAAGAGACTAAAAATATATGTGGTTTTCCCTGTCTTAATGTTCTAGGTCAAATGAGGTAAGCCCCAGGGGAGTGGGCCTGGAATAATCATGTAATTGTTGATACATAGCTGTGTTTTGTGTACTGAATTTCAGGTCCAAAAATAGCTTCATGGTCTGAGAGGCAGATTCTGATAAATAGAGGGCAATGTGGTTAGGAAAGGTCTTGAACTTGGAAACCCGGACCTGGTATTGTGCTGTGATGGACCATGGGAGTTATGAAGGGTGGGGCAATTTCCAGAAAGCATGGGTAGCAATTTGTACAAGGCTAGGCCATTTCCAGTAGCAGTGGCAGCCACCATAGACACTTTTCTCTTTAACCTCTTTCCTTCCTTATTCCTCAAAAAACTCAAAAAGCACAACTTGCCTTCAGGTTTACCAACCTGATCACTAGGCCAACTGGAAGTTCAAGCTGTCTCTCAGAGTTTGCTGTCATACTATGATACGGAATAGGCCAGAGAGCAAAGACGGTGCCAAGCTTTGGAATTTTCATGACTTGGATCTGGGGACATAGAAACTTCAAAAGATTTAGGGGTAAATCACTTAAACTAATGCTTTTCCCCAATGTTAAAACAGGAGTTAGTATACTGAGTAATGTGTAGAATCTAGATGTTGTGTCCTTACACTTCCTTTAAAAATGATTTACTACAGGTAACATAAAAGGAGGCCTCTTGGTCCAACAAGACCTTGCTAACTATCACGCTCGTATTTAGTTTCCCCAAAGCCCACTCACAAACTCTGATATTTTGCAGCATTCCACATCTCTATGCTATTAAGAGTCACATTCTTCCTTCTCCCCAAGGAGTTGAACTTCAGAAATTTTGATTAATCTTCATTTCTGCTTCATTTTCCATTCTTACCACTGCTGCCCCCAACTTTGTGCTTCTCAGTGAGCTTATTTTTGTCCTCTTCTGGGGGCTGAACTTCAGAGCCATTGTTGTTTTGCACAGACAAGGGCGTTGGCCAGTATTTTTCAGATTTCTCTCTCAAGCAAATGTTGTCATTGTTATGACATATTCTTGAAAGGGCATTTTAAAAAGCATACACGATCCCTCTGAGGAATTGAGAGAAGTGTTGACATAGGGATCTAACCATTAGGCATAAAGCAGGAGCAATGACTCTGAAGGGAGGTGAGGTGTTTACTTGAGAGGTAGTGATTTTCACTGCAGGGATGACTCGTCTCTGGTTGACCAGAAGGTGATGCTGACCTAGCAATGTTGCCCTTCTATTGTAGGTCTTTGAAACTATATTGAGCATCTGTTATACCCTGGGGATTTCTAGCTCTTCCTTGGACATTAATTTTACTCTGGCTAAGATAATGGCCCTGGGGGACTTCTGTTCCTCTATTAACAAATGAGGTTGGGGGAGCTTGAGAAGGAATTAAGGTACTCAGAAAACCTCGTGTGGATATGTTAGCAATAAAAACCATGCTGTGACTTTGCTTTTGGGTGTACTGGATTTCACTAACAGTATATATGCTAGTTAGCCAAAAAAAAAAAAAAAGATGAAATGTAAAACAAAATCTGCCATTGATTCATTCATTCATTTATTAAAAGTACTAATTGACCTTGTACTATGTTCCTTTTTTATAATTACTTAGCATTTTAGTTTATCTCTATCTTATAATACCACCTCCAACTTAGTTATTTCTAACTAATACTTTTAAAAACCAATAGTTAAAAAGTAGTTTTAAAACTATCAATTCTTGAGCATTAATTTTCTTCTTTCTAAAATACATCCTTAACCCAGGCTCATGTATTGCACATGGAGTACAATTCAGGGGGTGAGGATCCACGACCCTGCATGGTAAAAAAAAAAAATGCCTACTAAATCACATCATGTTTTAATAGTCAATAATTGTATTTAAATATAATTATTTTCCTTTGCAATCTTATATATTCTGTTTTATGCACTCATAAACATCATTCTGAAGAGTCCATAGGCTTCACCATATGACCAAAGAGGTTTACGACACAAAATTTTAAGCCCCATTTTAGTCATTCTTTCACTGAGAGTCAGTGTGATACAAAGCATCTTAGTTATGTCTAAAAATATTTTTATTTTGCCCTCAGTCATAATCTTTCCAGTATGGCACATCAGATGAGGTCACCTTGGAAGAAAACACAGGTGAGAAGGAACAGTGGGTCCCTGTGCCAAGTCTGGAACACACCAACTTTTAGAAAAAGATAGAGAAAGAAAAGACACCCAGGAGATTGAGAGGAGGGACCACTGGGACAGGAGGAACATCAGGGGAGTAGATGTCACAGAAAACGTAAGAATGTGGGGTTTCAAGAAGGAAGGAGGGACCAGGCCAGTTATGTCAAATGGTGCTGTAGGATCAAGAGGGGTGAGAACAACAAGTTGATCCCTGACTATGGCAATGTGGAAACAGTGATTACCACCATGAGAACAGCTTTGAAGCAGAAGGAGGGAAGGAAGATTGATTTGACTGACTGGGGCTGGAGAAGAGGGGTAAAGAAATAGAAATAAAATCTAGTTATTCAGCTCTTTGGTTAAGATTTGCCATGAAGGGAAACAGAAAAATGTTGAAGTCAATGGGGAAAAGAGAAAGATATATGTCAAAAGATTATTTTAAAAGAGATTCTAGAATATGTTTGTGTACTGATGGGACTGAACCGGTGTTAAGGAAGTGAGAGGAAGTGAAACCCAAAGCCAAGTGGAAGAAGAGGCAGGCTATCAGGAGGGGCATGTCTTCCTCTCATACTGGAAAAAGGCCAAAACGGGGAGGGCAGGAGCAAGGTTGAAAGTTTGTGTGCAGGATGATGAGAATTCCCGTCTAGTTGATTCTGTTTCCTTAATGAAGTATGAGGCAGGAATATTGCTAAGAGTGAGGAGAGAAAAGAAAACATGAAATGGTCATTTTGAAGAGTAAGAACTAACATAAATAATAGGATTGCCAGGCTATGTGGCTATGGCAATTCCATCAAGGATTAGCAAATTATTTTAAAGTGTGAGCTGCATGCCAGCCCTTTAAGAACTGTTCTCTGAAATACCATCTCCCCATCATCCCTCACTTCTCTATACCCTCATCGTCCTCCTATAATCTCTACCTCTTCCGTATTAAATCTTCTTTGACGGCCAACTTAAATTAATTCATACGCACGTGAAACTTGTTAGAAAGGGAAATTGACAATTTGTAAACCTTTCAAAAGTATTTGAATCAGACTAGAGGCAGTTCCTTTGCTCAAAGCAATTGTCTTTAAAAGTGTCATTTTAACAATTAGTCAGCACTTTAGGAGGCCAAGGCAAGAGGATTGCTTGAGTCCGGCCTAGGCAACATAGCGAGACCTAGTCTCTACAAAAAAGTGAAAACATTAGCCAGAAGTTGTGGTGTGTACCTGTAGTCCCAGCTACTCAGGAGGCTGAGGCAGAAGGATTGTCTGAGCCCAGGAGGTAGAGGCTGTGGTGAGCTGTGATCATGCCACTGCACTCCAGCCTGGGAGATAGAGCAAAACTCCAACTTAAAAAAATACCAAAAAAAGTTAGTAACAGGTAAATAGGTTTATCTGTTGCTTCCCAAATCCTGCCACAAGTGACGGTTTATACTTCTGATGCCACCTGGCGCCATTCACTGCACTTTCAGTTCAGCTGTTTTCAATTTGTTAGAAAGAATCATTTAACATTCTTCCATGAAAGAATAGAGAGGCCCTAGAAAAATTGGACTCTTTTATTCAGTATCATTTCTAGCTCAAAAAAATGTGAATAAAGAAAAGACTTCAGGTTTAACACAAGTTGAATCTTGCCTCTCTACTCAGAAATCACTACTTCATCTTAGACTTTAGATATATGGATAACCACCCTTACTTGTACCCATGAAATTGCCCCAATTTAGAGGTAAGAGAAAAAAGCTATCTTAACAGTCTCCTCAAGAGGGGATTGTCTTTATAAAAATGATTTGATGAATACCTAGAAAGCAACTGAAACCTTAAGACCTCTAAAAGAGCAGAGGTTCTTATGCATGAGGTGAGGAGTGGCATATATTTGTTGCATTCATAGAGGGATGAACCAACGGAAAAAGAATGGAGAAGGAAAGAAAGAAGGAAGAAGAGAGTAGGAGGCTGGCACTGAAGAAGGTGAAGTCTGTGGAACCACTCAGTGGTGGAGTAGCCAACACACTGACAGAATAGTGATGTCCATTGTTTCAGTCATACTTCATACTTTTTATGGTTGTGAACATGCATTTGATCACTTATCCACCCCCAAATCTTCATGTTCACACTTACCAAGTGTGAGTTTGGTGGAATTCCAGACATAGACTTTTTTTCGTGTGTGTCAACCTAGAATGACACAGACACAGCAGATGTAGGGCATGGGAGTTCTATGGGTTGAGAAGACCAAGAGAATATAAACACCTCCACAGGTATCCTATGGAGGGCTCTGAACTTTTTCAAGCTGGGGTAGAGCAATTTTTTTCTAGGATTTTGAGATACCAGACTCCACAGCCCACATTTTGGTTGTGATGGGTTCTGGTTATGATTCGTTCTCTAATTTGACTTGAGCCACTTCTTCCATTCCATTCTGTCACATGTTTCTGTGGTGGTCATCCCTCTTTTCAGCATCTCTGTAGTCAGGTGAGAGTCTAACTGATGCATTGTAGCCAGAGTGTAGACTGTGCTTTTGTCTAGGGAGGGCAAAATAGATAATCAGCATGATGTCAGCTTAACACTAGCCTGGGTAGGTACAATATAGAGAAACTTCTGGAATAAAACTTGCTTGTTGACTTGTTTATGAGGAAGGTTTGTTTACGGGTGTTGTCTGAGAAGGAAGTTTCAGGCCTTTATCACCTGTTGTCATACTGTTCTGAGTAGTCTATGAAAGCTGGGCCCTGAGTAAGTAGATGGGGTCGGGATGTTGATGGAAGGGAGAATGCTTAGCTGATGTTAGCCTGCTTCCATGATAATGATGTTAACTGGGAAGTTCTGTTGCTCAATTGCACAGGAAGTGTTATCTATGTTTAATAAATAAGGCATAAGCAATGCTGACAGATATTTGATGTCTCTCTTGAGTACAGAGGTGTGACAGAACTTTGCCTCTGTGTGCCTTATTCTACTTAGAACTGTTGTCTCTCCTTCCATGGAAAGTGGGGATGGAAATGAGGGGGTAGGGGCACCAGCATACAGTCGGAAGAGTACCACACGTGGAAACAGAAGATCTAAATTCTGACTCTGACGCTAAAGCTTCTTGTGAACTTGGTTAAGTCTTTCACCTTCCCTCTAATACAAGATAGTTGAAACGAATGATCACCAGCCCCCATTTGCTCTAACATTCTTTGATTCTGATTTGCTCCTGTCATGGGTGACTCTTCACATATTTGTCTAGTGGTTTTGGCATCATGGCCGTTCACTAATCACCTTGATATAATCTGAGGAAATTATCTCTCTAATCAGAGGCAAAAATGAGGGAAGCTTTTTTGGAGGGTCAAAGGAAATACTGAGTCATTGGAAATAGCAGAGAGCCATGGAATTTGGATGGGAGATGGTCTCATGGGGATGGGATTTTGCGGGCCCAAACCAGGGTCTGCAAGATGTTTACAGATCACTATGGCTGTTACTGCAGTATACAATATATATTGATGCAGAGTGCTTGTAGCCAAGAAGCAAGATAAAGAAGCAGAGATTAGAGTAGGAGGAATCACCCAGTTGATGGACAAAAGAACATGTGCACACTGAGGGGGAAAGTGTAGCTTCTTTCTAAATAGATTTCCTCCCAGGTCAAGACAAGCAGGAGTACCTATGTCCTCAAACACCCTGCTCTCTTCCTAGAGAAGGGTACTAGAGGAGGGGGGACTGGCAAAAGATGAGTGAATGATCACTTTCTTCAATCAATGACTCTGATATCATGTGCATAGCTGAGGCCTGTGGGTGACATCAGTCATATCAGTGGCATCAGAAAGGACTTACTGCTACATGGATGGCATGTCACTTCTAAGAACAGAAGCTGGAACGTGAGTCTGGGGATGACTCATAGGTCACTAGTGGTCAGCCCTCCCAAAGAAAAGGTCAATAAAGAGAGAGGGCATGGATGCCACCTCTAAAGAGATAGACCTCTGCCTCCCTTCCCTCCAGATGCTGTCTCTTCTTCTACCAGGAAAAGGCAGGGAAGGTAGTACTGGGAGTAAAGTCCAGAAAAGGGTCCCATTTGGAGTGGGATTTGGGTTTCTGGCAGAAGCTGAGGCCACCACTGGACGACTAAGAAGTGGTAGAAGGGGGGTATCAACTGCATCCAGTTGGCTCACAAGACGGAAGTTTTAGGTTCTCCCATGGGGAGATCACCTAGGGAATAAGTGTCAACAGAGGTGAGTTCCAAAGGCTGAGTCACAGAACACTCTCATGTTAAAAGGAGGAACCAGCAATGGAAGCACAGATGAAGAAGTTTAATTTTGTTTGCTTTCATTGATAATCTACAGCGTGCCAGCACTACGCTAGAAGGAGGGCATATGATAAATCAGACCAGTACCTGCCCTCAGGTGCTTACAGTCAATGCATTTTATGGATTGTTTAATTGTATTGTGGTAACTGCAAAAATACACAAATTAATATAAAGCAAAAGAACATCGGTGTCTGAAAGACATGTACACAAAGAAAGTGTAATTACAAGGGTTATGGGTAAAATAGGTACACTAGCAGTAAGCACAAATCAAACCTAAGTGACTGCAAAACTGAGAACAAATAGGACCAATTCCATTAGCAGAGACTCTGCCAAAGTATACACACAAAAGATAAGAATAAGATCATTTGTATACTATAAAACTGCTCAATTATTTGTCAGTTCCTTCCTTGCATAAGGACAGGTCAGTGACAGAGGAGAATTTTCCTGGGCTCAATGTAGAAATAGCAAAAGACAGCTGACCTTGGGCCACGTTGGGTCAAAAGGGTTACCAACATCTGGTTGTGGAAAAAAACAAAACAAAACAGGGCTTACCCTGCCAAGATATGGAGGTGGGTGTGTTGTGCAAGTTGAACCATTATGAGCTTTTGCAAATACTGCCCCACGGCTGTTGCATTAATCGTTTTGCTTGTGTTACACTTTCAAATACTCTTCTCTAATGAACCAGTCCAACAAGTGTGTCTTTCCTCAGGGAGCTTACGTTCTAGAGGGGAAATGGAAGGTAGAGACAACCAATACAATTTAAATAGCGCATTATATTGTGTTAGATGTGTCCTACGATGTGAAAAAAATACAAAGCAAGTAAGAGGGGCTGCAAAGGCTGAAATGTGGAATATGGCAATCAGTGAAGACCTCACTGAGGAAGTGATGTATGGGCAAAAGTGTGAATGAGTTGAGGGATTGAGTCACAAGGAAATCTGTACAGAAAGCATCTCCACTCCCAGCAGAGAAAATGGCGAATGTGATGACCTGAGATAAAAGCCTGCCTAACATGCAAGGGGCCAGCGTGGCAGGAGCCACGTGAGTGAGGAGAAGAGAAGGAGGCAAGGATTTGAAGGAGGACATGGTGGGGTGAGGGAGAGTGCCGGTCCTGTAAGGCTCACAGGCCTTTGAAAGGACTCGCATTTTGTGTGAGATGGGAGGGGGAGGTTTGAGTACAGGTGGATATTGTATACCTTGTGTTTCATAGGGACCATTCCTACTGCAGTCTTCAGAAAAGATCCTAAGGAGGGAAAAGGAGAAGCACAGAGACAAGCTAGAGGCTATAATAGTCATTCAGGCAAAAGGTAGTAATGATGGTTTGAGAATGACTGCAGTGGAAGGGGTAATAAGTGACAGATGGTGCATATATTTTGGAAGTAGAGCTAATGAGATTTGGTGCCAAATTAATATAAAGTGTGCAAGGGAGGACTTGAGGATGATTGCTAGGTTTTTGGTCTGGTTAACCTGGGAAAGACTGTTGGGATAGCTAGTTTGGGAGGGGACATCAGGAGTTTGGTTTGGGATGTGTTCCATTTGAGGTCCTATTGAACATCCGTGGGAAAATGTCAAGTAGGCAGTTGGGTGGATACATGTGTCAGGAGTTCAGGTGAGAGAGTCCTATAGAGATATAACATTTGGAAGTCAGCACAAAGATTTAAACCCAAACTAGTAGAGATCACCTGGGGAATAAGTGTCAACAGCGGTGAGTCCAAAGGCTGAGCCACGGAACACTCTCATGTTAAAAGGAGGAAACAGTATTGGAAATGGAGATGAAGCAGTTTAATTTTGTTTGCTTTCATTGATAACCTACAACATGCCAGCACGACACTAGAAGCAGGGAATATGATAAGTCAGACTAGTACCTGCCCTCAGGTGCTTACAGTCAATTTTATGGATCGTTTGATTGCATTGTGGTAACTGCAAAAATACACATCTAGCAGTGTGGGATCATGGGAAACAAACAGTTGCTCAGGCTGGGAGAGTTAGGAGGGTCCCTTGGAAGAAATAATACCTGGAACTTAAAAAGAGACTAAAAGTTACCTAGGTGAAGAAAGATGAGCAGAGGGGTGGAAGCATGGGACATGTTGGGAAATTCATATTTATTTGATGCTGAAATTTCTTCCTGAGAAAATAGGAAGACTGAGGTTGTACCCTGAAGGATCACTAAAAGACACTTCCTATTAACAAACACAGAAAACACGACAGGTGAATTAGTTACTCTGGCTATGTATGCCATTTAGGAAAAGAAATTTCTGTTCAACTTGCCTCCAATTCCAACATTTTAGAATTCGGAGAACCAACCCCGTGACAGTCAATTCCAGCTATAGCTACCACAGGGCAAGGTCTCTCCACCTGCAGTTTACCCTGGGTTGCCGCTGAGGCTATATGGTGGTTCATTTTTTATTTGCCTTTGTTTTCATTGCAAAGTGTGTGCAGCAGGCACAGAGTGGTCCTAACAACAAGCAGGGGACTGTGGGCAAGAAGAATTGTTCCTCGGGGAAAGAAAGGGACAGTCACTTTGACAACGCCCCATTCCATGTCAGAGAGTCAGCTGCACCCAATGACCCAAACGCCAGCAGGAAAAAGAGTATTTGCCTCAGAGCTCCCTCTCTCAGCAGGCTTTTTTAAAAGGCAAGATGCAGCCAATTCAAGCTACAGACTACTGTCGAGAATCGGTACCTAGAAGTGGAATAATACAACTTTGAAGATTCCTCTTTTTACCCAAATACTTTTATCTCAAGCCACAGCACCACTGGTGTTGCTGACATGCCCCAGGCTGACGGCATGAAAAGAAGGAAGGTAGTGAGGGGCAGACAGGGGATGAGTCTGGGACCAATAGAACCTAGGGCTCCTGATAACAAGGAACAGTTGTTGAACTTCCTCCCGAGTTTCAGCAGAGTCTATAAACTCACACTGTGATCATCCCACTTTCACACATAATAACACTGAGTCTTGGTGAGGTCAAGTAATGCGTTCATGGCCACATAAAGAAAGATCGGTGGGACAATGGTGTGAATCCCTACAGTTAGACTCTGGAGCCTTTTCTCTGACACTGTGTGGGCTTCTCTAAAAACAGTCTTGGGACTACCTGCCTCAGACTCACCTGGAGTACTTATTTCCAGTGCAGATTCCTGTGCTGCAAGACAGGCCTCATTCATCAAACTTGCTGTGGGCAGAGCTCTGGAGAAGGCAGTTGAACAGCAGCATTCTCCATCTGTGTTTCAGCCTTGGTTAGGTCACTTCTTCTTTGCCTCAGTTTCCTCACTTGTAAAACAAGGATGAGTAGGGTCACTTGCAGCTCAAAATCTCTGACTGTGATTTATCTTTAAACCCAATGACCTGACTGCAGCCTGCCAGCTGGACCTCTACCATATATCTCCTTATCTTTAAATACCAGTGTTGTTGAGATGATATTGTAAGCATCACTAAATTTATAGTTCGATACAAAAAAAAATATTTACAAAGTTTCCCTGGAGATCCAGGAGAACTGGACATCCCCCTAATGTGGCATATTTGAGGCATAGCCCTCCCTAAAGCCCAGGGCAGGTCTCTCATCTTCTGAGGATTTTCTAAAGACAAGGAATTCATCGGTAATCTTAATTGTCCTTCCACTCTGAAATCACAATCTAATCTAGTGGTCATCTTTTAAAGGTTTAAACCAGGCATCTCATACTACTCATTAGTTCTAACATATTTTTGGTTTGCTCTGGTTTCGTTTTTCTGAGTTTTCCTTCAGGAGAAAGGAAAGCAAAAACTAGGGGCATTGACCAAACAAGTCTGTCCACTTGGTGGAGAGGTTTCCAGATAAGAAGGATCTGAAGGACTTCCCATGGGCGTGAAGGAAATTGCACACACCATCCGGGGAAAAAGACCAGGAAATCACTTCTTGTTTTTAAAACAGCAACGAGGCTCTCAGGGATGACTCTGTGAGGCTCGGAGGATCACAGCTGGGGGAGGCCCTGGTGAGACTGAGCGTGGGCACAGAGCCGCCAGTCCTGCCCGAATGTTCGAGATGAGTCCTGCCCGGCTCTCCCTCCACCGGGCGTGAGGCCGCCCAGGAGGTCGCGGGGCAAATGGCCCCATAGTGGAAAGTGGAAAACTTTTAGGCATCTGATCAGAGCAGGAGTCAGCTTTGGGACTACAGTGCTGGACAGGTAACAGGCATTTCTCCTACTATGATCTGTCTCCCTTTGTAGCAAGACCCCATGGTCACCTAAGTCATTTCTCTTAAGGCATCTTTCCCTTGCAGTTCTCTTTGCCTGCTTTTCTTTTGTATAGCTGTGGCATGTATGTTAGGAAAGTAAAGCATGCTTGGTGAAATGCTTTGTGCAGACTGTTGGTCAAGTTAATAGGCTTGTTAAAGGAGACTGAGTGTCAGGCAACTCGCCATGATCCTTCAAGATTTTCTTTATGATAGAGTTTTTTTTTATGGGTTTTTCTATCTCTAAGCCATAAAATACTATAAAAGCCAGAGCATTTGTGAATTATTGTATGCTGCCCCTGCCCTGGGCATGCCTGGTGCCCGGCAGCCATTGCGGCTGAGCCCAGTAAGGGGGTAGGCTACATGGAGTAGCAGGAGGAGCACGGTGTGTTCTTTCAGTGCCTAGACTGTCCTTTGGAAGGACCAGGAATGACCTACAAAACATTCCATGTAAGCGGCAACCCACCTGTGACTGAGGAGAAAGGAGTTTCTAGTAAGCACTGTAACAAAGGTCAGTAAAAGTGTAGGGAAGTCAGAGCCAAGTGAAATGTTTTGAGCATTCTGGCATTCTAGAAAGGAAGAAAAGCTCTATGATGTGTGGCTTGCTTAAATCATGTTTTCTTACACTTTTAAGAAAGGCAGGCCATGCGGCTTCACTAAAGTTCCATTTTTCCTTTTCATAAAGGGCTAATGTAGTTGGTTGTTCATTTTTGAATTACTCAAGTACATGAATATATTCATACTGTAAAAGAATATCTCTTAACAGTTTTTCAAACCCCAATATACTCTTTTTCTCCTTCTCAAAGTCCCATAAATAGTTTTCTGTGTTACCAGTTAAAGGCCTTATTTCTGTTCTTTTCAGCTGTTGGGACAAGCCAGCTCACTGGAATATAATACATTCACATTGTTAGGCTCATGTGATGGTCCTTAACACCTTCCTCTTGGTGATAGGCTACATGATACACAGGGAGTGTGAAGAGCTCTCTTAACACTCAGAAACATCTGAAAGAGTCTTACTCATTTTTACCACTACCATTTTTGTGCTAGTCTTGGCTTTGGCAATTACTATTAATAATAGCGTCCCAAGGATTAAATTATAGATTTGTCCATTAGTGGTTTGGACTTTTTTCTTGAAGGCCATCAGAGTTAGCCTTGTTCTGAAAATAAAAGGGGAGAAAATAAAATAAAAGGAAATTAATAAGATAGAAATATAGAAAGATAGATAACAGCTAGCTAGGTTGATAAAGTGGTTGGCTCAGAGAAGATGGGGTGAAGGTAAGAGAGATTCCCTTTGTATTCAGTGGCTAATAAATGCACTTAACAGTTCATTTGCCATCTCTTTTAGTCTTCTGTAGAAGTCCCCTTCACCCCCACTCCAACATTGTTAAGAGACAAGTGAATAAGAAAAAATCACAATGAACAAGTCGATATGGGTTATGGAGGTGACTTTGGAAGAAGGTACAAATAAGCAATGTTAAATCCAAGAATAATTACAAAATATTTCCAGTTGCTATTTTATATTTTCTTGCCTTTTCTAAGGTTTTTCCACCCAGATTAGAGAGCCACTAGCCCCTGCTGATTTTGGACATTCTGTAGTAACATCCTGTTAAATTTTCCTGTCTTTCTCCCTTCTCCAGATCCATGGTTCATCTTATTAATCATTTCACCCTACTGCTCAGTATTAATAGCATGATGCACTCCCACTGAGACCCTATAGACTAAAACCACTGCACTCACTGAATGTAGCTTTAATGACTACAAAATAATAGCATCCCATACTGTGCCATGGGGTTCATGGAGACACTTCAGAGTAGTTAAACTTATCCCATGTGTTGCCACCTCCTCCTCTAAGCATTATCAGTTCATTCTCTTGTACTTATATGTGACTTTTTAGTTCTCAAAAGACTTTCATACTTCTTTTTTTTTAAACCATGTCACAAGTAAAGCAGTTAACTTACTCTCATTTTAAGGACTACAAAAATGAGAGGTTCAGAGGTTAAATGATTTGCCCCACACCACACAATGAATCTTTCTAGGACACTGAGATGAGAAGAAATCCAGGTGACTGGCTGTTCAGTCCCATGCTTGGTTAGTAATGTGAGGATAAAGTTATGTGGGGATAGAGTTAATGTGATTAGCTAAATTGTTCCAGCTTTGTAGCCACATGGTAGATGTTTTGCTGGGAACCTAAAGGTAGACCAAACTATTGCCTGGTCCAGATAGTAGCAGATTCTAACACCTGCTGACCTTGAGTCACCTCAGGAGCCAAACACAAATGAAACTATGTCTTGATACTTTGCCAGAGCAACTGAGTCAGAATCTCTGGGGGAAGAAGGCTGACGTGGTTTTGTTGTTGTTGTTTTAAGGGGCATGGTGTGGAGTTTTGTTGTTGTTTTGTTTTTTTCCTAATCTCTGAAGTAATTCTATTATGCAACTGGGTTTGAGGGTCACTGAGTCTCCACTGTAACAGACTTAGTGACTACATTGAGAAACAGAAGCAAAACTTGTTCATAAAGCTGATAAATAAGGACCAAAAGTGTCAGCGGTGGTGAGCATCATATGTATGAATTCTCACTGTTTCATTTATCAGAGAAATAGACACATCTGCCAGTGAGAATAAAGAGGAGATTTCCAGCATTGCTTTTCCAGTTTAAATTGGCATCACCCTACTGACTTCACTGCAGATACATTGGCTCCCTGTTACTTGCAAGTTTTACAAAATCAGATTCAATGTTCTAGGTAAACAGGATGTGCTCTTCTAATGCCAGATGACTGTGGGGTCATATATCTTACTCAAGATCACTTTACTATGCTACATCTCCATCCCAAGGAAAAGGAAAGTAAGAAAGACTGATTATCCCTTGCATGATCTATCACTATATAGGTTGAATTAAATATGAGTAGACAATAAGTCAAGGCTGTTTTTTAATCATAAAATGTGTCTCTAGTTCCTTTTCCTCTCTGATGTTTCTTGATGTAGTCCAAATTAGTATCTCTGGTCAGTATAATGCTTGTCTCCTCTATAGAAGGCATGGGGATGTTAGGCATTTATCTCTGTTTCTCCAGGACCTGTGAGTTTCTACGCAGGGTAGGTGTTTCAGTACATCTTGTTGAGTTAAATATATGTATTGACTATGGGCAAACCACTGTTTATGAGTTATTTACCAGCTCAGCACTTCAGTTCACATGGTGTGACTCTAGTCACGATGGCTAAAATAATTGGAATCTTGCCTATGTCCAAAAAGATAATCAGAAACATGAAACCTTTAAAATCACAGCCTAGTGCAATCATCTAGGCTGGGGAGACTTGCTCAGTGTTGTGAAATTACACAGGCAGAGAATCTTTCCCTCTCATCAGCTTAGACTCTTAGTGAAAAACAAGGTACAGACAGTGAGAATTTTACTAACAATAATATTTATTGAGTACTTACCAAGTGCCAGTGCTTACACCATGCTCAGTACTTTATAAAGATTGTTCACTCATTTAGTTGTTCCATGAATCCTATGCTTCAGCTGCTATTATAACTCCTCTTTTACAGATGAAGAAATACACAAAGGTTTGGTAAGTTTCCTGAAAGTTAGCAAGCTATGGAGTTGGGAATTCCATCTTAGGCAGTCTGACTTCAGATTCTAAATGCCTAATGACTGTACCATGCTACAAAAAGCACGCAGTGCTGCAAAGTGACCTACATGGCAGGGCCAGATGAGTAGCTGACGAGAGAAGTGCAGTGAATGCAGGAAAAAGATGTGTCTCTAGGGAAGACAAGAAAAGACGCAATGTGCTACAAAGTGTACAGTTCAGACTTTGATGGCAAATCTGCCCGCTTGCTATGCAACCTGGGGTATGATACTTTTTTTAGCTAAGTCTCAATTTCTTCATCTGTAAAATGGAGATGATGATAGTTCTCAAAATATAGGCTAATAAAGGTTCAATGGGCTTCGTGCATGCATAGAGCTTAACCTAATGCCCGGCAGAAAACCTATGCTTAATGATAGCAATAGTTGTTGCTACTAAATGAATAAGCAAGACCTGAAATGATGACTAAGTCTCAGAAAGGAGGAATAGAGCCTTTCAGTTGCCAAGAATAATGTGAAAAGAAGTCAAGAGGGAGCAATCTATTCCACCAATATTTATGACATAATTGGAATAGGATGTACAATAAAAGCTTGTGAGTGGGCCAGTCTGTTCCATACTCAAATTTTATGGGAGAAAAATTGGCAGAGTTGGTTTTACATTGGGTTGTGGCAATCATGCTTGCCAGGTGAATAAGCCTAAATATCCTCTGGGCATTTGAAAATATGTAAATTATTTAAATATGATAGAGTGGCAATTTGGGAAAAAATAGTGTTCTAGGCAAATAAATCAGCTGAAGTTGTGTTGGATTTTTGGTTGGGGAAGAAAGGAGAAAGGGAGCCCATTCAGGAGATTACTGCAGTCGTCCAGATGTAAGCTGATAATGTCCAAGCCAATGTAGTGGCACAATGTCCTAACTGAGGTGGTGAGATGACAATGTCCAAACAGAAGTGGTCCTGAGCACATCACCAGCAGGTCATTAAGAGAACTTAGTGAATCGCTGCTACTACCCCTGCCATGCTTCTTGTGTCCAGGAACACTGTGAAGTTACTAGCCTGGGACACTGGAGAATGAATCCAGCAGTTGGCAAA
The DNA here is from genome assembly GCA_027257055.1 of Cephalopachus bancanus. Taxonomy (NCBI): domain Eukaryota; kingdom Metazoa; phylum Chordata; class Mammalia; order Primates; family Tarsiidae; genus Cephalopachus; species Cephalopachus bancanus. The sequence goes on from JAPVLO010000012.1 coordinate 6,326,619, forward strand.
TGTGGGAAGAGATGGGTTAAAAGACAGCAGTGGGAGATGGTTCCATTTTAAAGGAGCTGAAGTTAGGCTCAGGTGGAAATAGCATGGCTGGAGAGACACGCCTAATACCTAGCAAAGAGGTCAGGGTGGAATACAGTTTGGGGAATTCTTGCATAAATTGATAATTAAAACCATGGGACTGGACATGCTCCCTGGGAAAAAAGATTGTCAAGGGAGAAAAGTCAAGGACCCAGGAGAGGTATCTGGCAGGGCTCACGGGGAGGCGACTGCAGGATGCTGAGGATGGGGGTCACAGAAGGAGGAAGAAAGGAGGAGTGCAGAAGCCAGGAGAACTTGGAAGAGAAATGGAGCCCAATGGAGGGGACCAAGGAGAATAAGGACTGGGGACAATGTTGTGGGTTTGCCTATAAAACACTTCTCACAATGAGGTGAGGATGGAAGTCAGCCTGTTCAGATTAAGAACATCTGGGAACAACAAAGACTTCTCAGGGTACTGCATTCTGGGGGAGGAGGTTGTCAGTGGGGGAGAAGTAATTTTTTAAAAATTTTGAACAGCACACACAATATTATTAAAATATGACAAAATCCATAGAAGGGGAAATCAAAATTTGGCAGAAGAGAAGTCACTGGTCAAGGACAGCAAAGGCTGGTCGCAGGGAGATGAAGAGGAGAGGGCTATAAAGGGAGGAACTGCAAAAGATTAAGCTGGCCCTGCCATGATTAAAATGGTGGAGTACTTTAAACCACGTGGTGAGTGACTGCTGCCCAAGGCCTGTAGTACCCAAAGTATCCCTCCACACCTCTGCCTCAGCCACTCAGTCCCTCCCCTTGTATTCTTCATAGATCTCTCCACAATATGGCAATGACACTGTTAAGGTCTGGCCCAGTGCCCCCCGCCCAGGACTTGCTCCTACACAGTGGTTAGAGACTGTTTCAATTGGCCCTTTATTATTAATAAAATATCCCAGTGTTATTTTGGATTTCACCTATTAAGCAATAAAACCACAGAACTATAAGGCTTAAACTCTTAGATGCTCAGCCCAACACAGCAGTCAATCACAGGGCTACCCTCAGCTGCCTTTGGAATGCACCCCTAGCATTGTTTTGCCAAGGTTTAGGGAAACCCTTCCACATGGTAAGTTAATGCTAAATAGACTAGATAAGAGGGGAGTTAGGAACTCAATGTTTTCTTACAGATGGCAATCTCTTGCTTAAAGGTTAAAACTCCCCAGTGAGTTACAACAAGGAAAGAAAGATAAAAGGTTATCAACACGGCCCACATGTGCAGTGTGTTTTGGAAAACTACTCCATTGTGTACAAACAAACGTTTCTCTATAATCTGATAGTCCCTGGCTGCCCTGACACAATGTGCTGCAGAAACTGATTCCAAGGCAAAGGGAAATTAAATAGAAAAAACATTTCTTCAAGGCAGTTCTTTAGTTGGTATTGTGTCTTGTGTTTGTGTTAAAAAATGTTTAACTTATAATTCTGCATGTGCAAGAGATGAATCATCTAATTAAATAAGGTCTGCAAAGGTAAGTCTTCCCACCTCTGCAGATCTTAAAGTCTGGCTCTTAAAGTCATCCTTGAGAATTTTAATCTGTACTTCTATAATTTTGGGGAGAGGGCGGTTATGGTGACATTGCAATCCTAAGCCTCATGGAGATGAACAAAGAGTAATAATCATAGTAAAATTTTCAGTAATAGTCCTTCTGAAATTTGGCATTACCAGCCACAATTTATCATCAAGAGGAACTCTGTTGTGAATTATTCTCCAGTCGTAGAATGATATATGGGGCGAGATCCTCCCCAAAAAACAGAATTATCTTTTGGAGGATGTGTCCCTTGTATTACAGGCTTCCCCTCACTTCATAAGAGTTCTAGGAATCCATTGACAACAGTGTACCAGTTAGTGTCGTGTGAGAGGCTGCATTTCCAACATGTTTGCCCTTTTCATTATGGGTGATTTACAAGTTTAACTGCCCATACAGTGCTGAGTGTTCATGACCCCCGTGCCCCACCTTCCCTATTCATCCCATCCCACCTCAAGCAACCTTTTTTGTGTTTCCCCAAATGAAAAAAAAGTCCTCAAAGTGAAAAATTTTGCTGATGTGGAAGAGGCGAAGCACAAAAATGGTAGAAGTACTGAAACGTATCAAATTGACAAGTTCAAAAACTGTTTTGAGCAATGGGAAAAGCATCTTGATAAGTGTATTGAATCAAACGGAGAGTACTTTGAAGATGACTGAAATTTAAACATGTAAGAATAAATACACAATTTTTAATAAATAAATTCTGGAGTTTTTTGTGGGGGGGTCCCCACCTTGTATAGGATCATCTGTTTTCAGACTCCCACTTAGTCTCTATTTTGAAAAGTATTTGTTTACAAAAGAGCTGCCTGAGCATGGTCTATACCCCAGAACACGACAGTAAGGGGCAAAAGGAGATATACCCCCAGCTTTTTATTTGCAGAGTACAATAGCATGGGTAGTTAAAACCAAGGTTTTGTAAGAAGCATCCTCCCTTTGATATTTCCTAGCTTACAATGCAATTAGATCCTTTCTTAAAGAGAACACTATGCATATAACCCCGCCTACTATGTGGGATAAGAAAGCTAAGCAGCTTACATGTGGGAAGAACCTCCATTCTCTCTTCTCCACCTTGTAACCAAATTTCTTAGTTTCACATGCTCACTGTCTCCAAGTTCTCATTCCCCAGACAACTCTTCCCAATATGGTTTCTACCCAACTAGCCCAGGGTCATTCCCCTTGCTGAGAGCATACCATGCCTCCAAATCCAATGAGCAATCTCAGTTCCCTTCTTAATGGACGTCTCAGCATCATTGGACATAGTCAACCACCCGTTGCTTCTTGAAACTCAGTCTTCTCTGGCTTCCATAACTCTCCACTTGCCTTTTTTCCCTCTTGCCTCTCTGGTCTCATTCTAAGTCATCTTGGCATGGTCATCTTCCTTGAATGGACCTTTGATTGTTGGAATTCTGTAGAACTCAGTCTTAAGCCTTTTCCTCTACGCTTTCTACTGCCTCCCTAATTAACTGTACTCAATCTTGTGATAGCATCTCACAGCCCCGCCTCATTCTGGTCCCTGCTCCTTTTCGGTGCTCCAGCCACTCTGGCCTGCTTGCATCTGCTCGGCTTTTTCCCAAACTCAGGTCCTGTGCACATGATCTTCTTTCTGCCTGAAACCCTCTTCCCCTCCTCCTTCCAACCTCACCTCTTGTTTTTAGTTAACTCCAACTCATGCTTTATGTTTCAGCACACTTAAATACTTCCTCTTGGGCACTTTCCACAAGCCCTCAAGACTAAATTATGTTCCTCTGCTATAAGCTTTTGTAAACAGTTCAGCACAGTGGATTGAGGGATGGGCTGAAGTTAGACTTCCTAGGTTCAGCTGCTGGCTCTGCCACTTACTAATTGTGACCTCAGGCAAGTTATTTAACTACTCAGTGGCTCAGTTAATGTGATATCATGCTATTGATTAGATATCATGCTAGAACCACTTCATTGGGATTGTTTTAAAGATTAAATAATTTAATACAGACATTGCTCAGTTCAGTACCTGACACACAGTAAGTGCTCAACTAACATTCATATTATGATTATTCTTCTTGGTAGCACTTTCACAGTCATAGTTAAACAGTGAATTGAGTGACTGATTCTTTAATAATCATCTGCTGTGTTATAGTCTAAGCTCCATGGAGACAGGGACCATTGTCTTGTTCACTGCTACTTCATCTGCACCTAGTAAAACACTTGGCACTTCATAAATGTTTGTCCAGGGAAGGAGTACACATGTGAGTAGCGAAGTGAGGGGATAAGTAGATTCACTTCATGGATTATTTATTTTTTTTAAAGTATAATACACGCAGGAAGGCTAAGGGCCTAGATTAAGTGCATGTAGGTGTCCAGGGGAAGTATTTATAGATGGATGGACTATTTATAGATGGATGGATCAGGGAATCTCTGTCTGGGAGGTAGCCTTTTTCCTGAGCATTGAAGGATGGATAGAATTTGAATATGCAGTGAGTGTGCTGGAGTTAAGGGACAGAAAAAGACAGAGATTAACAAAGCAGAAAAGTAGTAGGGTTATTTTTGGTTTTGTTAAACATGGAAAAATAGTTTGACAATACTTACTCCTCCCCAACTTAAGGAGATTAGTATTTATATTTTTACTTTTTTGCGTTGACACTGGAAAATCTCTTGCGCTATTTTAAATTATGAGAAGCACCACATTTGGTAGTGAATACAGTGTAGATGCTTATTAAATATGTTTAATAAATAAATAATCTTAAAAATAAAATCTAGGTCATGGAGGGCCTTAAGGACCAGTGGAAGCGATTGCCTTGATTTTGAAAGCAGTGAGGAACTGAACAGAGAGTGACTTGTGAGAAGAGGGCTTCAGAAAGATCAGTCTTACATCCGTGTAGAGATAGGGCAGACAGGAAAAAGAGACATTGCCATGGTGCACATGAGAGGCGGTGAAGGCCTGAACTATGCAGCAAGTCAGAGGTGGGTTGAAAAATGCAAGAGAGAGTTATGGTTAGGCTCAGATATCACCCTGAGCGAGCTCGCAGTGGAGTTGAAAGAACTGTAAGAAAACTTAGACATTTCGAACAGGAATAGGATTGCAAGAGACCAACTTTTAAATTCAAATTTTGAAATCATGGAGTGCAGTCAAATCCCTGGTTTTGTTGATAAGAAAACTGAGGCTCAGAGAGGTGAAGTGACTTGCCCCATGTTACACAGCAAATTAGTGGCAAAATAAGCCTAGAACTTTGTTTCCAGTTGCCTGGTCAAGTGTCCATATAAAGAAAATTGTTTCCTCCCTCCCTCCCTCCTTGCCTCCCTTTCTCCCTCCCTTCTTCTCTTCTTTCTTTTTTGTTGATTTCCCACCAAAAAGATTTCTTAATGTCATGGTTCATTTTTCCTAGTAAAATAGACTGCTTGGTTTATAATGTTGCCACTAGTACATGTCAGCTGTGTGACCTTAGTGAGCTACTCATCCTTCTAAGCTTCCACCTCCATATCTGAAAAGCAGACACAATTTAGAATTACCATAGGCTCCTTGAGAGTATTAAATGACATAATCCTTGTAGAGAGCTTAGCACCATGCCTGGAATATAGCAGGCATCTAATAAGACAGGGATCTGTTACCATCCTTACTGCTAGCAATTATTAACCACAATCCTATGATAAATGACCTGCCTGACTGCAGGTCAACATCATTAACTAGAATTTTGAGAATCACGGAATGATCTTTTGGAGTGCTGACTGACTTGGCCCCTAGCTGCTGAGACATGCAGCCTTTGCTGGCCTTGCTTTTCTCATCTGAAAAATCGAGAGGACTATGTGTGAGAGAGAAAAGGGAGAAGGATATGAGAGAGCATGAAAAGGCAGAGCTGTGTAGAGCTTAGGAAGTAAATCATTTCCAGAAAGAATCCCACTATTGTCCTATTTAGAAGCATCTTGAAATCAGTTTGATGATGACACTGTGTCATCAGACTGCACAGACATGGTCATTTTGTGAACGTGCTTCTCATCTTGCAAGACATACAAGCCCATGTTATTCTTTCCCACCCCAAATAAAAGCAGGGCAGGTCAGGACTGATGAAGAGCTTCCAGGAGAGAGCACTGGTTGTTTCTAAGAGTTGGGAGAACAGGCCTATTTCACAATGAAGTTTCCTGTTGCATAATTACTCTGCCAGAGAATGTCATCACTGAGGACTTCAAGGAAAAGCAGACACAATTTAGACCCTTCATCCTCCAAATACTATTGCTGCTATTACCCCGATGACTTAATCCTGGCATATGATGTCAGCCTGTGCCTTCTTTTCTTCTCCCTTTTTTCTAACTTCACAGACAGGAAAACGGAGTCAGAGGAGACCAGGAAGTTGCTCACCATGACAGGGGTAATACCAAGGGAATAGTTCCAAGCTTTTTCTAAGAAATAGGCTGGTGAGTTTTAGTAGAGAGTATCCTGGATTTTAATTTTAAAAGAGAAAGAGATTGGAAACGACATCTGATAGTGTTATTTCTCTCTCTGCCTCTGTTTCTTTCTGTTGTTTCTCGGTCTTTGATACCTTTTCTCTAGGAATCTTAGAATGAGTATGAACTTTTAGGGAATTTGTGATAAAAGTGGTCCTACTGAAGGCACGTTGCCTTGAATGTGGGAGCCTCCTCCATGCTTTTTACTGGATGAATATAGACTTTTTCCCCTGTTAGCTAAGTTAAACAGTTTTCACTGGCTTCTTCACAGATGAGTGCACCTGAGAGCTGGCTGGGTTATGCAAGATTGTTGATGTAGGTGAGAAAAGTTTGTCTTTAGGTCTCTCCCCAAGTGTAGCAGCAACCCCCAAAGCTGAAGTGATCTTCAGCTGGTATCACCGTTCCCATTGGTCAAGACCATGCCATACTAGTTGTCAAATATTTTGAATATTCCCTTTCCTTCACGGTGATGACATTCGCCTTTGTTTCAAGTGGAGGGCCTTTGCTATATGACTGAGGACTGTGTATTATTCTTCTGCCCCCTCATGGTGGGATTCTCTCTACATCTCCATTACTTTTTGACTTGGGATTTTGTTGTCAACAGAGATAAGAATGTTAATTTCATCAAGAGCTGTCTCTGGGGAGGCAGGGAGTACGGGAAGATGGGGATAGCATTGGCAGTGGCCAATACAAAAGGACCAGACATGACCATCTGAGAACATTATATTTCTTGCTATCTCTGACCAAAGAAAGGATGTACCATCAGCACTGGGAAATGGTAGAAATGTATGGACCTCCCTGTGTGTCAGATACTAAGGGAAACTCATTAGCTATTCAGTTACTCAGTCTCATCCCCTTGACTAAATGCCTCAATATGGAACCAACTAGCATAGTGTACTGAGTTGAGACCTGAAAAGATTAGGTTGCCTCCTAAATAACTGATTCATTCCAGGAACAGTTACTGTCATCAGGCTAAAGCAGCCTATTTAATACCCATAAAACTCCACTCTCTTTCAATAAAGGAAGGAAAACTTCTAATAGAGAACTAAGCAATGTTTCGCTATGATGTCCCTGTAGTAGATTCATCTGGTCCTAAACATTTATTCCCATAATCTTTGCAAAGCATTTCCCCCAAACCATTGAGTAGTAGAATTTTAAAAATGTGTTTGACTGTCACACTTAAACAATTTGGGGCAGTTTTCCAATTTTCCACTAGGGAAGAGGAAAAAGCAGCAGTTGGCAGCTGGTGATTGAAATGCAATTTTCCCTGGTGTGCGAATCTTTGCTATTATCAGTGTGTTACACCGGTCACAATTCCATGGTGCTTCCTGCCTGCAATGCCATAGCCTAAGCTCGCTCTTCCTGGTGTTTTCCCTCTGAATTCCACTGACAGTCAGAGGAATCATCACTGCAGCCTGCGTTTCTGGTGCTCCTCGTGGTTTTTAATCTCATTTGAGCCTTTAATCTCATTTGAGCCAAATGCAACTCTTTGAGAGATTGAGGGGAGGTATAAATTATCCCCATTTTACTGATGGGCAAATTTGGATTCAGAGAAGAAAAGTAACTTACACAAGGACAGAGTTAGTGAGCTTGGATCCTGACCATCTTCTGTCTCTTAGTCTAGTGTTCCTTTCACAACAACACAGGAGCATAGAAAAGCCTGTAAGAAAAGGAGTCCGTACAAAGTAGGTTGTCTTAGTCCTCAGACCCTATAGGTAGGGTTGGGATTGTCCTACGCGCTACTCTACTTTTAAAATGTAGTAATAATCTGGTTACCAAAAAGCTCCATTTTCATCACCAGCATCATAAAGAGAGAGTTTTCAAAAATCAGTACATAAGATTGGGTATATCATGATATTAGCATTCTATATTATACACTAAATATCAAATAATACTATAAAATACTTATATTTTTATGACCAAGTCCAGAAGTTTTAATACTAGTGGGTTGTATAGATCATGAACTCAATTTAATGGGTTGCTACCAGAACTAAAAGAAAACATAGGGTAAGATGCCATATGATAGAACTAAACAAAATACATTGCTTGTAGCAAAAGTGAATAGTGTTCTCTGAATTCTTTTGTTCACATAGTATATGTAGAAAATCACAATGTTGAATGTTTTTTTTTTTTTTTTTTTTTTTTTTTTGAGTTGGAGTCTTACTCTGTTGCCCAGGCTGGAGTGCAGTGGCCGCTCCTGGCGGGCTCCGGTGATCCTTCCGCCTCAGCCTTCCAAGTAGCTGGAACTACAGGTGCGTACTACCACGCCTGGCTAAATTTTTTTTTGATTTATTGTAGAGATGAGGTCTCACCAAGTTGCCTAGGCGGGTCTCGAATCCGCGGGCTCAGGCAATCCACTCACCTCAGCCTCCCAAAGCGTGGGATTACAGGCTGAGCAACCGAGCCCGGCTGAATGTATTTCTTACTTAGTAGTTTTCTCTTATTTTCCTCTCTCTCTCTCTCCTCATTCTCCTTTCTTTTTTGTTCTCACTCTCCTTCTCCAGGCATACAGGAAATGTACCCAAATATCTGCTCCCTTTGCCCTATTTACCATCTCACCCTCCCCAGCCTCTGTCCCCCTTAACATTGTTATCCCCTCACCCAAGGGTCTAGGGCAGAGCTCGATCCCTGTAGCTCTTGCTTCTTGCTCCTCCTCCCTCCTTCCTCTCTACTGGAAAGACCCTTGTGTAGGGTGATCTTCAAGACTGGACCTGCTAGTTCTTTCCTTGTTTAATAAATAAATTGTTCAATTTCTAAACCACTATATTTTCATTTCAGACAAAGCAACTCACACTTGAAGAAATGAAATCTCCAAGGGGAACCACTTTGTGCTTCATGTTTATTGTGTTTTATTCATCCAAAGCTACACTGGATTTGAATTTACAGTCTGTTGTTCATCCTTTGGTGAGTAAATCCCTGTCATATTTCTCTGATTTCCCAGGGGGAAAATTTTTTAGGAAGAAAAAAGTTCTGGTGGGGAAAATTCTCCTCTCGGTACAACATTTTTAAGAATGAGGGGGGAGGGGTAAATACAAATGGACTTCAGTGTATTCACTGGGCTACAATTTGCAATGCTCAAAAATCAGTGACTGTGTCAAGGGAACATCCAGGGAGCTTCAAGAGAGACCTCCTAGGCATCCTTCCTTCACTAAATTGCAACCTCCATGCCTGAGGCATCCACTCAGTGCCAGCAACAGCGATGACAACAAAGCAGATCTGTAGGATGGAGAAGAACTATGCTCTCAAAGGATTCATTGTAACTTGTGCATCAGGCTGGAACACATTTCAGAAGACATTAATCTCTCTGTGTTTATCACAATCACGGACAGATATAGCTAAAGGGACCACAGATATTATCTAAGACCTTTGCTGACAAATTATACAGGTTGTTTTGTCTTTGGAAAGTTGATCGGAGTTTAGCTTAAGTAAAGGGAGGGGCAATTACCCCCTTATTCCTTATAGGAACTATAGGGTTATTCCTTACTCAGGCTTCTCCATGTCCTGCCTCCCAGAGACAGCACGTGTTACTGGTTGGGAGATCTTGGAAGGCTGAGGCAACTCTCTGTGCCTTAGTTTCTCCACCTGTAAAATTTAAGATGACAGTCATAGTACCGATTCCCTATGATTACTATGAAAATTAAATTAGTTACTATTTATAAGATGCTTTAGAACAGTGTCTGGCATATAATAAGTGCTATAGAAGTGTTTGCTATTATTTCTCCCATTATAATAGTATTTTTTTCTACTTTTTAAAAAAGTATTCAATTTTATTTTCTCCAGTCAGTATTAGAGCTTCATTGGTACATTTTTAACATTATAAAATGTCTGCCTTTGTTTTACTTAGTACATTTAAATTTAATTCTCTGTCTTCTATTCCAATTGTCAGTTACACTTTTGTATTTGTGTTTGCTTGATTTTTGTCCTTTATTTTGGTTTAAACTTTATGTAAAACTTTGCTTTAACAATTCTCTTATAAACAATGTGTTTGAGGGTTTTTTTTCTTTTAAACCACATCTGAGTAAATTTGACTTTGATAGGGGAGTATACTTTATTCACATTTGATATTTTAAAAATGCTTGATTGCTTCTTTAAGTTTTGTTTCATGACTATGTACTTTCTTCCCCTTTTCATCTTTGGATCACATTGTTTGGTCTAACTTGTCTTTATGTTTTTTCTTTCTAATTTCTCTCATAACTTGGAGGGTATACGTGATGTGTCTCCTCTTCCATATTCCAGTGTGCAGGGTACAGCCTTTCCTCTCATATGCAGCAGCCTGCTTAAGTAAACAGAAGAGGGAACACATTCACTCTTCTTGTGAATTCACATGGTCAGGGCAGTTCTGACTATCTCAGGCATGTGGGGCAAAAGGCAGGGCTCGAGATGCTTCAGTAATAGGGATAGTCTTGCCTCTTTTTTTTGTAAAGATAAGGTTTTTCTATGCTGTCTAGACTGATCTTGAACTCCCGGGCAATTATTTCCTCCTCCTACCTCAGCCTCCCAAAGTGTTGGGATTATAGACACAAGCCATTGTACCTGGCCTCTAGCTTTGCCTCTGTTGTAGTTTTTTAGTGCTCCCAGCTGCAGCAGTGCCTTCCTGCTATGTCAGATCTGCCCTCTTAATGGTGGTTCTGACAAAGCCCCTCATCCTGCTTGGTGGTACAAGCTGGTGAAGGGATAGGTCAATGACCTCCTAGGGTTGCTGATAGAATTTGAACTCCATCTTCCTGGAAGGTCCCACCACCCACCCCAAAGAACCCACTTTTCCTTGCTAAATCTACCCTTCAAAGTATCATGTCTTCATACAACCCAAAGGCCAAGGACCCCCCCCCCATTGGAGAGGTGTACTTGAACCTACTGGATCAGATTATACTGTCCTAAACTGCCACCCAGTCCACTTGGCAGATCTTCTACCATCTTAAATGCAACATGTAGTTACGGACTTCTTGCTTTAAAAAAAATTGTGGACCCTGGGGAGGTGAATCTCCTCTTTCTTTCTCTCTCCAATTTACTTTATAAATAAACTATACATTTAAATCTATTTTTAAAAATTTAAAAATCATGGAAAAATGCACCTAACAAAATTTAGCATCCTTAAACCATTTTTAAGTATACAGTTGAGTAGCAGTAAGCATATTCACATTGTTGCACAACTAATTTCCAGAATTTTTCATCCTGCAAAATTGAAACTCCATACTCCTGTTAAACACCAGTCTCTTATATTTCCTTCCCACAGCCCCTGGCAATCACCATTTTACCTTTTGTCTCTATGAACTCGATGACTCTAGGAACTTTATAGAAGTGGAATCATACAGTTTTTGTCTTCTTGTGTCTGGCTTACTTCACTTAACATATCGTCCTCAAGGTTCATGTTATAGAATGTGTCAGAGTTTCCTTCCTTTTGAAGGCTGAATAATGTTCCATTGTATGGGCGTACCACATTTGTCCATTCATTCATTCATTCATTCACAGACACAGATTGCTTTTACCTTTTGGCTATTGTGAATAATGCAGCTATGAACATGAGTGTGCCAATATGAGATGATGGACATTTAAAGTGTGATGATGTGGCCAATGCTTCTCAGACTTCAGTGTGTGCATGGATCCACCCAGCCACCTTCATGTAATGCAGATTTCAGTTCAGTGAATCTGGGGTGGGACTGTAGAAGTTAGGGTTGAAGTCCAGCTCTGACCCTTCCTAGTTTTGAAATCATCACCAAGTTTCTTCATCTCCCTAAACCTATTTCCTCTACATAAAATAAGAATAAATGGTATCTCCTTCATCTGTGCGTTGTGAGGTTTAAATGTTTTCATACATGTAAACCTTGACATGGTGACTAGAACAGAGCCCAAGTGCTTATGAATTTGTAATTATTTGGAATATTCTAGTATAAACCAACCTGTCTTAATACACTTGTGCAAGGAGACATTGCAATTTACCCTTGCAGACAGCTGTCTAACATGGAAGCAAAGATGTTAAATCAGAGGTTTCAGGTCAAGAAAAAGGAGTGGCAGGGCTCAGGCATGTAGGAGTGAGATTTAGGACACCTGGGCCCTTTGGTGAGCACCTTGTTGCCATCCTGTTCCCTGGAGATTTTCTTTTCCACACATAGAGAGCCACCTCTCATTCCTGACTGAGTGCCCACCCCCACACCAGACCACCCTGCCCCACCTCCACTACAATTACTTGTGAAGTCATCATGTCCACAGGTGGGGCCCTTCCTGGAATTGGCGACCTTGTCTCTTCCTCTGAAGCTCAGCCATCAGGAAATCCCCTCTGGACAGAACTGGCCACTGCGGCTGACATCCTCATCTGGATATTTCTACACAGAGCATGCAGGAGCCCAACTGGAAGCTCTGTTTTCTTGTCTGAAGTAAACACACCACTGAGTCTTGTGAGCTCCTGGCGGGACCGACACTTTCTGGTGGGTTCTATCCCAAAGTTTAAGAGAAAAGGCAAGAGCTGGAGTCTCACAGTTCCCCAAACTGGAGTGGCATGAGGACTAGGACAGCAAGGCTGGTCCCCAAGGAGCCCCAGGCCAGCAGGACACAGGGGCGCATACCACTGTTGGAGACCACACCAAGCGCTTGAAGTGCCTTAGCACATATTTCTCATAATGTAAGAAACTGAGGCTTAGAGGTAGTGAATGACTTTCAACTTTTTGTTACTCAGTGAGGATCTGAGGAGGTGGGACTCAGTTTGTGGCGTGACCAGCATTTGCTCCATTCAAATTCAGGTCCCCTAACCTGACAGGAAGTTCTTCACACCTCCTTAACTCTGGGATGGTCAAGGACATTTAAAACCATCACACCCCTAGGTACCCTGAGGCTTTGATACTGTCAGTTTGCTTTTTCCTCTGTATCTCCAGTGATCACAGGGCTTAAAATAAAAAGTAGGTCGTTCTCACAAGTTGTGAATCCTCACTGGATAACAGAGAGGCCATAGGTGACAGAGTTGTGGAAGCAGCACTTTGCAGAAATGTACCCTGAAAGTTCCAGATGATCACCATAAAGATTCAGGAAATCTTCAAGAAGCAGTGTTTCAGAAGGTGACCTCACATTGAGGGATGTGCTGGTTAAAAAGACAGTTTTCTGTACCTGGACCCACTGAGTCAGATTTGGGTCAGGGGAGGCAAGTGATCCTTATTTTCACAAACACTCGAAATACTCTGCATTAGACAATTGCAATGGACCAGTTACAGTGGCTTACGCCTGTAATTCTAGAACTTTGGGAGGCTGAGGTGGGAAGATTGCTTCAGCCCAGGAGATTAAGAACAGCCTGGAGCCAGGCTTGGTGGCTCAGCCTGTAATCCTGCGCCTTGGGAGGCTGAGGTGAGTGAATTGCCTGAGCCTGTGGGTTTGAGACCCACCTGGGCAACTTGGTGAGACCTCATCTCTACAATAAATCAAAAAAATTAGCTGGGCATGGTAGCGCACGCCTGCAGTTCCAGCTACTTGGGAAGCTGAGGTGGAAGGATTGCTGGAGCCCAGCAGGTCGAGGCTGTTGGTGGCTGGGAGCGGCCACTGCACTCCAGTCTGGATGACAGAATAAGACTCCAACTCAAAAAAAAAAAAAAAAAAAAAGAACAGCCTGGACAACATAGTAAATCCCAACTCTACAAAAAAAAAAAAAAAAAGAAGAAGAAGAAGAAGAAACAAAAGAACAGAAAAAGAAAAATTAATAAGAAAGAATTGCATTGTACTTGATTTTAAAATAAAACTCACAGTAGCAAGATGGCAGTGTTTTGGTCCCATGGGAAAATAGAATGGAAATTCAACCCGGGAGAGCTGCCTGAAGGTGACCACGAGCGGACATGTTTTCCTGAGCTTTCTGAGTTCTCTAACCTTGTCTTGGAGGGTGAAGAGGGAAAGCTTCTCCGTGGCCATCCCATCCTCCTCCCCAGGCTCCAGGGAGGGTGGAGGCAGGAATGCATGGAAGAACCTTCCTTCCTTCTGGGCATAGAGCCAATGAAGCCTCCAGGGGAAGCTGGACAGGAAGCAACCCATACATTGGCTTTGCACCTTTGATTCCTGCATATTTAAGTACATCTAAAATAAACTCACTGCAAGTAAAGCACTGCGAGTACTGGGCTTTTGAAATTCCAGTCATCATCCATCATTCCTCTATTTCTCCAAGAACATTTGTGAGCCATCATGTACACAGCCCTTCCCCACTTCCCACTTACTTTAATATGTTCCTCAACCAGTGTCTCCTGAGGGCACGGAGGGGGAGCATGTGAATCTCACAAGGACCATAAATGGTTGACGTCCGATCATTTCCAAAAACATAACTTAGTAAGGAGAGGAAGACAAGCCAGGGGAACTATTCATTGAAAAGGAGAAGGGAATAGGAGGAGATCGTAGAGAAAGTGAAAGGAAAAATTGCCTGGTAAAGAGAGACTTGCTCCTTGAGACAAATAGTTTCCCAAGGCATCTGCAGATAGGAAGATGTAATGCCTATGTGGACAAGTGCACACTTGGAATCCTGGTTCTGCCATTAAAAACTATGTGACCATAGGCAAGTTACTCAAACTCTCTGTGGCTGTGCTTTCCCATCAGTGAAATATGGGTAATAACAGCACCTTCTTCTTAGACTGTCCTGACACAGGATGCTGAATACATCTTGGGAACTATTATGTGTGTTATTGATGTGGTGTGAGATAACTAGAAAATAATGGTAGATGACCCTGATGGCAGAATGAGCTCTGTCTTGGCGGTGGGCAAAAGACTGTGCCATTTATGGCGAAAGACACATCTCTGTGGGCAGGGGTTATCCCCTCTTTGAAGGGGAAGACTTCAAAGAGGTGGGGCTTTTCTATTGAGCTTGAAGGCAGTTCCAAGAGAGAACCACATCATAGGAAAACACCTCTGCAGGCAGGGGTGAGTGAGGATGGCAGGTCAAGGATAGGGATAGACTTGGTTACCAGCGGCAGAGCTGGTGCTGATCCCATCAGTGAAACCAAGAAATGTCAATTCAGTAAAAAAAAAAATCAACATGATGCCCTGACCCTGCATTGCATTTGCTGTGTGACCCAAATGATTCTTAACGCTTTACATCTACGAATCATTTGATCCTCTCAACAGCCTCAGAAGGTAGGCTGTATGCTCCCAATACTATAGGTGAGCACTGAGGCACAGAAAGGTTATGTAATTTGCCCAAGGTCACTCAGCTATTTTACTGTGGAGCTGGGATCTGAACCCAACATTTGCAGAGTCCTTGCTTTTAAACCACTATACTGTATACTAATAACTAAAATTTATGAAAAGTTCAATATGTGCCACGTTGTAATTTGTTTAGTTCCATAACAATCCTGTGAAGTTAGAACTATTATTATTCCAATTTATAGAAAAGTAAGGCTTAGTGGGGATAAGTAATGTCCCCAAGGTCACATAACCACATAGTAAGCGGTGCAGCCTTGTACCCAAGCAGTCTGGCTCTAGAGCAGGCTTTCTTAATACCCACTGCAAAAACCAGCAACAGAGCCATCCAGGAGGAAAAGGGCCAGAGGCGGAAAAAAAATAATTTCTAAGCATGTACAATAGTTAAACAGCCCTAGTACAGTAGAAGTACTGAGATGGAGACAGGCTGAGCGTTGAGAAGAGGTCGTGAGACTTGTCTCAAAGGTCACTGGAGTGACTCAGAGTTTAAGTCTTGCAATGAGTACAAGTTTAGAACGTTATGATTTATATTTCTTGACAGGACTCAAACCACAGGAACTCTGAGAAGCTCAGATATGGTGATTTCTTCCGCTCCTGGGTCTAGTGACTTGTCTATACAAGATGAACTCCCAGGTCACACTACCGAGGCGAGTTCCTTTCATTTTCCCAACCAGTTGCGGTGGGCCCGGCAACTACCAGGCACATGGTGCTAACCCCATATCTGCAGTGGGTAAGCTCGGCTCCAGCATTTAGGGGAGCCGTGAGCAGAGAGGTGTTGTGGAAAGACTTCCTTAATGTTCACTGACAGTTTTCTCGAATGTTCTTTCAGATTCTCCATGAGCATGAACTGGCTGGTGAAGAGCCACTAAGGCAAAAACGAGCGGGTATGTGAAATCTTTGTTTGGCAATCTCTCTTAGAAGTCTAATCAAATGGCACAGGTTACCACCTTTTAAACACTGTGAATGCATGATGCAGTCTCCAAGCAAATCAGGGTCCCATAGTGCAGTCTGATTGCTAAAAGTATTATAAAGAAACTCCATTCTCTGTCAAACAACGTGAACTTGATCATACCAAAATACAACAACTCCCCTCGCTACCTCACCGCCGTCATCTTCCAATGGCCCCTGGTATCTCGGTGGCTCTTTCCTCAGTTGCCCTCCCATACCACCAAAAAGCCTGCTTCCCTGCTTCCGATCCAGAATCCTTTCCTGTTGCCTTCTTTAATTTCTGACTTCTCTCACCAAGCACTTTGTTTTGTGGACTAATCCACGAGGCTCAAGACCTCTTCTATTTCCCATTCCGATGTTCCCATGAACACTTGAAGCAGTAGGCCGGAGAATACAAGACTCAGCCCTTTAATGGGTTGAGGGCAGGGGAGAGCTATGACCACTGACACACTGACCCGCACGTCCCATCCCGAGTGGACCTGGGCAGGTGTTGGAGCACATCTGCAGCCTGGGTGTTCCCGGGGCCTGTCCTCCACTCCCATCACAGCAACCCTCCAGAAGCACACATCGGATCCTGTCCTTTCCCTTCGTAAAACCCTGCCTGGGCTCCCCATTGTGTTAGTGCCAAAAGTCAATTACCGGCTTACATCTCACCAGACTCCCATGTGTTTCTCATTTGGTCTCCTTCTGTTCCCTTTGATGTAGTCGTCTCACCCATCGCCCCTCTTCGTTTGTCTGGGAACTCCTCCTTAAGTCTCAAGTCACACAGATTCCTGCTGGGTAAGGCCTTCCATGGATTCCCCAGGGCATCAGGAACTGCTGTTCCTGGGTTCTCCTTGCCCTCAATACATTTCTATTTCACATTTGTCCCAAAGTATTTAAATCTCTTTTTTTTGGTCAGATCCTCACACTGTTGCTCAGGCTGTGTGGTGGAGTGATCACAGCTCACCACAGCCTTGAGCTCCTGGACTTAGGCAATCCTTCCTCCTCAGCCTCCTGAGTAGCTGGGACTACAAGTGTGCACCACCACGTCCAGCTAATTTTTTGGTGTGTGTTTGTGTGGAGATGAGGTCTCTCTATGTCACCCAGGTTGTCTCAAACTCCTGGACTTAGGGAACCCTCCTGCCTCAGCCACCCAAAGTGCTGGGAGTGAGCCATCATGCCCAGCCTGTAATCATTTTACTTCCTGTTTGCCAGCCCCAGTAGAAGAGACCTCCATGGAATTCTCCTCACCTCTGCTGCCTGGCATCTAGCCCGGTTTCTCTGTCAGTAACTGAGCGAACAGGTGAACAGCTTGCATGACCCCATCATGGGAAGCCCTTTCTGAGTCCCTGTTGAGAAGTGTCTACTGGCGCAGTGACTGTACCAAATTTCCAGAAGGAAAAGTATCCTCACCTATTGCCTTATGATTGAATAGTTTTTCAAGCATGTGCAACTTGATCTAGTCAGTCCTGGGATCTAAAAGAGATACTAGGCTGTCAAAGAGAGCTGGCATGACCTGAGATCAGATTAGAGCCATCTGTTAGAGCCCTTCACAGTGCAGTGACCAGACCCAAATGTTGTCCCAGGCTTGAAAGGAGAATTTGTCCACATTTTGTTAAGTTCTTGAAATGCTCACTGGAAGGTCAAACTGCTGCTGGTTTTCCCTCCTTCCCCACCTTCCCTATCTCCCCTTCTTCCCTCTTCTCTTCCCTTTCTTTTCTGTCACCTCTACATCACCCTGACAGCACCACCCCATGACCCTCCTGCACCCTGTGACAGGAATTGAGTCAGAGATATGCCCCGTAGTATTTTGAAAGACTTTTACATTTAAAATCAAACTAGTTTCTGATGAGTTCCAGCTGAGGTTTCTGCCTACTCCTAGACCACAGGCATCCAGCTTCCTCAGAGGCAGGAACATCTTCCTGCACTTTCAAGCCCTACTAGCTGTTCATGACCCATGGTGACAATGTGGTAGCCCTTGGGAAGGGAACCACTTTTACATCTAAGGATTTGACATTCCAAACTTTTCCAGGCGCGCTTTCATTAAAAACAATTATGACCATGATAAATCACCCTGAAACATGTTTTCCATTTATTATACGTAGTATTCTGTGCTCTTGGGTCTTTTGGGAAATGCTAATACATCAACCCATCATCTGCAGAAGATGAATTGGCCTGGGTACTTTTACAAAATCACTGAGGTAAGAAATGACCGTAGAAAGACCCAGGCGCTAAGCCCCAGATAACCAGAATGTAAGCTGCAATTAAGAGCTTTACTCTCCAGGAAAATGATGGAAGAAAGCTATAGGAATGTTAACTTCAGCAGGATGTCACACGGAGGTATATGCGTTCCATCTGTGTTTTAGGTAAGCCAGGTGTTAGGACTGTGTCCTGATTTTCAGAGTGGTATTCCTTTTCAAATATTCATTCCTCTCCTTCTGAAGCCTTGATGCCAGAGGTGACAAAGGTTCCAAGACAAAGAGAATTAGGTCAGGAATTCTTTTTGCATCACTGGAGCAAATCTTTAGGATTTGGAATAGAATCATCTTTAAAGGTAGCATCAACTTATTCTTAATCCACTGTAGATTTCCACCTGAGTGACTTTGGTCAGATACACAGCCTCACTGTTCTCTTATTTACAGTCATCCCTTCGTGTTCATAAAAGACTGGTCCCAGGATGCCCTCAGGCATCAAAATCCCGGGTGCTCAAGTCCCTGATCTAAAATGGTGTAGTATTTGCATATAACCTATACACATCTTCCTGTGTACTTTAAATCATCTCTAGATTACTTATAATCCTTTATGCAATTCCAATGTTATGTAAATAGGTGTTGTATTGTATTGTTTAGGAAATAATGACAAAAAAGTCTATACGTGTTTAGTCTTGACACAATTCTTTTCAAATATTTTCAATGTGCAGTTGATTGAATCTATGAAAGCAGAGTGCATGGATACAGAGGGTCAACTGTGTTATGTCACATGTATATATGTTACATACGTATACCACATACACACATACATATAAATGTCAGAGCTATTACCTTACAGGGTTGATAATATTATGCACATATTTATTTAGAAACATTAATGGCATTATCTGGGTTCTATGTATTAGTTATTTATTTATTGAGTTAGAGTTTCACTCTATCACCCAGACTGGAGTGCAATAGTATGCTCACAGCTACTGCAGCCTTGACCCACTGGGCTCAGGTGATTCTTCCACCTCAAACTTTCAAGTAGCTGGGACTACAGGTTTGTGCTACCATGCCTGACTAATTTTTTATTTATTGTGGATGAGGTCTCACCAAGCTGTCTACTGGTCTTGAGCCCCTGTACTCAGGCAATCCTGTCACCTCTGCCTCCCAAAATGCTGGGATTACAGGCGTGAGCCACTGCACCTGGCCTATTTTCTTCTTTTAATAGTTTTTTTAAAACGATTTTTAAAAAATTAAAAACAACGGCAATTGATTTGTTTATAAAAACAGTACTGCATTTAAAAGGGTCAAATATACCCCTGGTACAGAGAAAGTATAAACACCTAGCTACTTGAAGGCAGGGGCACGGAGAATGTAATACAGGAGTTAGCATTATAGGAAAATTCTTTCAAAGATCGATTGGGGAAGAAAAGCCTGCACAAAACCCTGAGGCCAGAGGCAAGAATAAGCATGGAGCTGCCTGTCAGAACAGAGAGTGGCTATAGTGGAGCAGAAGGAAATAAGAATCGTCAGCACATCCAGGTCTGTGTCGTAATTCCATCAGGGAACAGATTCTAGACCAGCTGAGGAGCTGGCACTGAGAAACAACTGAGGAAAGTCACCTGAGTGAAAACTATCCATGTGGTTATTAGTGAATGAATTGATGAAGAAATCAGTGCCCAGGAGTCCAGCCAGGAGGCTCAGCAGCCTGGACATGCAACACTGGCCATGGAATGAGATAGGAAAGAAGCAGAGGTGATGCTGGCCAAAGACATCCTTGGAAATGCAACACAGGGGCTTGAAGATGTGAAGGGCAGCAACGACCCCCATGACTCTCCAGGAGTCCACAAACTAGAAGACTATGCGTCAGGGAGACCACAGTCTTAGGGGGAATCTTCTTTTTTTTTTTTTTTTTTTTTTTGAGTCGGAGTCTCACTCTGTCGCTCAGACTGGAGTGCAGTGGCTGCTCCCGGCCACCGCAGCCTCGACCTGCTGGGCTCCGGCGATCCTTCCGCCTCAGCCTTCCAAGTAGCCGGAATTACAGGCATGCGTTATCACGCCCGGCTGATTTTTTTTTTTTTTTTTTAATTGTAGAGATGAGGTCTTGCTGTCTCAAACCCACGGGCTCAGGCAATCCACCCAACTCAGCCTCCCAAAGGCGCGGGATTGCAGGCTGAGCCACCGAGCCCGGCTGGGAATCTTCTTAAAATGTATTTCAATAGCTTTAGGGATACAAATGGTTTTTGGTTACGTCGATACATTATATAGGGTGAAGTCTGGACTTTAAGTGTACCAGTCACCCCCACAGTGCACATTACCCAACAGGTGGCTTTTCATCCCTCTCCTCTTCCTACCCTCTTAAGGGGATTCTTCACAGGGAACTGGAATTGGATATTTCTTATTGGTTAGAATTGGCAAGGTTCTTCACTACAGGTTTCTGTCTTGATTAGAAAGGGGGCATGTCTTAGGGCATAGTGCTGAAGGGTCCCTGTGGGTTCTTCTTTGGCTTTGAAAGAGGAATGACTAATGAGAGACAAAACAGCGAGAGAGGGGGATCAGGATGTCCAAACCCTGCACTGGACAAGTTCACATTTTCACACCTGTTAGTTGGAGCAAGGTTTCTTCCAGAATGGGTTACTGGCTGCTAGCACGGAAATCCTGACCTTCCTGCAGGCCTGGCACCTGAGTGTGCTGGCCCTTTTTGATCTGGGTTCAGGAAATGCTTTGTGTTTCCCAGGTTAAGGAACAGATCTCTGAGTTTTCATGGCTAGAATCGTTTTTGTGATAAATTGTGGTATTTTATACTCTGAACAGGTCGTGGTGGTGCTGAAGTGAGATGAAAGACTTGGTGCTCTCTGGCTGGCAAGTGGGGTTGGTTTAAGGCTTGACACTAATGTTGAGAATGCTTTGCTTTAAAAAAAAAATTCTGATTAGTGTTCTTCTTTTTTGTTAGTTTGTTTAACTCTGTCAAGGGTGAGACCTGATGGAAATAGTGTTAGTTTTGTTTGACCTACTAACACACACCTGCATAGACTAATCATTCTATTTATTATAATCAGTATTATTATTTCTACTGGCTACTATAAGCAGTGAGGTTCACAGAGTTTCAATGACCTGCCCAGGTCCCATTCTCTCTGGCTCCAAAGTTCACACTCATAGTTAACAGTCACAGTTTTCAATATGTCTCCATCCCTCCCTCCCTTCCTTCCTCTTTCTTTCTTTGTTTCTTCCTTTCTTTTGAGTCTCACTCTGTCACCAAGGCTGGAATACATTGGCATGATCATGGCTCACTGTAGCCTTGAACTCCTGTGCTCAGGTAATCCACCTCAGCTTCTCTAGTGGCTGGGACTATAAGTATGCTCCTCTATGCCAGGCTAATTTTTAATATTTTTTTGTAGAGACGAGACTTGCTATGTTGCCTAGGCTGGTCTCGAATGCCCAGGCTCAAGTGATCGCCACGTCTTGGCCTCCTAAAATGCTGGAATTACAGGCATGAGCCACCACACTTGGCCTCACCAATATGTATTTCTGGTTCCTGCCCAGGAGGTCCCATGTCATGATTCTTGGAGCAGCTTTGTAGAGTAAGGAGGACTGGCATGTCTGTCTTCATCTTATTGTGTAAATAACTTTTATGAGGCTAGCTTTGATGATGTGGATATGTGGCTAGCTAGTAGAATAGATAATTTTCTCCAGACTCCACAGTGGTGTCACATTGCTGCCCACATTCTCCTCCTCCATACCTGTCAGGTGAGCCATAGCCTGGGGTTCTGGTAGTTTTCCCCTGTGTGAACACACCTTTCTAAAACCAAAAGGGAGAACAGGATCCCTTAACTGTGTCTGCTGAGCAATGGCACAGTAGGCTGTAGACGGTGCTGCCCAGTTGCCACCTTCTAGAACATTTCAAGAGACAGGTAGAAGGGGGGAAAACAAGAGAGCCAAATCATCAGTGGCAAAAGACACATTGTCCCCTGTGGTCAGGAGAAAACCACAACAACCATTCTCCTTTCTTCTGGGTGAAGTTAGCAGTCTTCATTCATTCTTGTGCAGGTGGCGGATTAATTTGTGCATCTACCTAGGCTCTGACTCTAAGAAGCCATAGTTCCCATTAGTGTTTCCAGGCAAAAGTAGAATTGTTTGCTTAAACAGCTGTGATTAAGAACTAGATTAGTCGGCTGCAGCTTGTGGCCAACTTTCCAGAAATGTCTCTTTAAGATAAGTGCTGTGTGGCTGTCAGTGATTTATGAGAAGGGAGAGGGGAAATCCTGGTTGGCTTGTGCCTTCTGGGCCTGCTGATAGACCTCTGTGACACTGATGACACCTGGAATTTTCTACCTTTCACACGGGGTATCAGTGAGTCAGAAAAGTTTAGACAACACCAGGGGCAAAGGAGCCTGAGAAAAAGAAAATGTGTTAAACTATTAGGAGTCAGATGATCTAGAGGCAGAAGAGGAGGATAGAAGAGCATTGAAAATACACACAGAAGCCGGGCTTGGTGGCTCAGCCTGTAATCCCGCGCCTTTGGGAGGCTGAGGTGAGTGGATTGCCTGAGCCCGCAGGTTCGAGACCCACCTGGGCAACTTGGCAAGACCTCATCTCCACAATAAATCAAAAAATTAGCCAGGCATGGTAGCGCACGACTGTAGTTCCAGCTACTCAGAAGGCTGAGGTGGAAGGATCGCCAGAGCCCAGCAGGTCGAGGCTGCGGTGGCCGGGAGCGGCCACTGCACTCCAGTCTGGGTGACAGAGTGAGACTCCAACTCAAAAAAAAAAAAAAAAAAGAAAGAAAGTACACACAGAAATGGAGGAACTGATCTCTGTTCCTTCTGGGTCTCTGATCATGGAGGAGGACAAGAAGTGTCACTTTCTCAGGCTCTAAAGTCCTCAGGTTTGAGAAAGGGAGGCAGTCCAGGTTTGGCCTTTCTAACCCCTAACTCTGGTCCTGTCTGAAGGGAGTGAGTAAAGTGTGCCTTTAATCCCACCCCTATGAGGGTCATGCTGATACCTGAGCACCTGGGCTACCTCCCGTGATTCAGAAGCTCTTCCTGTCTTCCCCAGGCATTACAGGGAAAGAAGCTCCAGTGGCAGATTTCTGCTTGTCTGTGGACCATGATATTGTTCCAGATGAGAAAAAATGATCCACATCGGAAGGGGGGTGGGAGAGTCTTCTAGTTATTTTTCAAACAAGACAAGAGGGTTATGATTTCAGAGCTTTCACTCGTGTTTACTCTTTCTAGAGTGAAAGTCTCCAGATATCTTTCTGGTTCACCCTTCACTTCATTCGAGTCTCGGTCAAAATGTACTGCTTGGGAAAGGTCTTTTCTAGCTATTCTACAAAAAACAAACACCTCTCTCCCGTTGTCCCTGTCACTCTGTTTCCTTGCTCTCCTTTGTTTTCCCCACGCCCTATACAACTGCCTGACATTAAATTTTAAATGTATCGTTTGCTTCCAACACAAAGATGAAAAATCCAGAAAGCCAAGTCTTTGCTTCTTTTATTCACCTTATGTTCCCAGCTCCTACTGCAGCGCCTGGAAAATAGGCACTCAAGAAATAGTAACATTATAAACAAATCAAGGAACAAACAAATGAACCTAAAAAGGCTTAATGTTAAAATCCATGAGTGTCAATGACAATGGGCTGCAATGCGTTTTTCCTGAATGTGGGTTTCCAAGACATTTATTATGTTGAGTAGAATTTAGCAGAGTTTTACATAATTCTTCTATTTATTATTAATACTTCTGCCTTTGAACTTTATTTTATTTTAAAATTTAATTTACAAATTGTGAGCCAAGTTCTAAAGACACATTTAGCAACAATACCTTATGTTTTTAGTTTACAAAGTAGTCACATTCATTATTTCCTCCATTTGAGATGTGGTAGGAAATGAAAAAAAAATGGTCAGAAAAATGTGATTTCAAATCCCAGCTCTGACACTTGCTATTTATGTGACTTTAGTTCTTTGAACCTTAGTTTTGCTGTTTGCGTAATGGAAGTATGCAGACAAGCCTCATGGCCCTGAAACCTATTAGATGGCAGCTGCTATTGTTATTGTTACTTTTATTAACGTTACTTGATCCATTCAGTAGAAATGGATCAGAGGGGGGATGATCACAACAGCTCCCTTGAGGCATATTTGCTCACACATATTTTCCCTGATTGTTTGCTCCCATAGGAGCCATAGCAGGAGGTGTCTGAAAACAAAAAGCAAAGCAAAAACAAAGTACAAGTTTAGCTGTTAATGTTGTCTCCACCAGATTCCCCTCTCCATGTCTTCATTTGGATTAGAACATTAGATCCCAAACCTGCTTGATCAGTAAAATCACCAGTAGGAATTGAAAAAAATACAGACTTCTTATTTTACTTTGGTTCACCTGGGTGAGGCTCTAAAACTGTGTGTGTGTGTGTGTGTGTGTGTGTGTGTGTGTGTGTGTGTGTGTGTGTGTGTGTTTAGAATTCCTTAGGTATATATAGTCATCAGTCAAGTCTGGGGATCACTGGAATAGATTATTTCCAAGAGCAATCTCCCAGCCTGCTAAGTTATAATGGTGTTTGTGCACCTGCTTTGAAGAATTGAGTGTTTTCAAGGAGAAGGCATGTCCTCTGTTGGAGGTGCCCCATCCTCACTAGTCTCTAGGAGAGGTGATGCTCAGGCTGCGGGTTGCTCTGGAACTCTTTCAGAAGCTGTTGAAGAACATGGAAGGTAGATAAGGGGAAAAGGTCCTTAGAGACTGGTGCTTAAATTAGTAGTTGCAGGAACCCCATATACCGAAACTTGCTAAAGTCACAAGAGCCTTTCCTCTTAGCACTTTATGCCTTTGGCCCAGTTTTTTGTAAAATCTGAGCAGAAGAACTGCTCTAGTTTCAGTGGGGGATAGATGACATCTGTGAATCACCATGTGATTTCCAGGCACATTCTTGTTCTTCGTTCAGTTATGACTAAAAAGAGTACAGAGGGGGTGGGCTCAGGGCCAGATAGACTCTCAGGCAGGCATTGATATTTTGTTGGATCAGACCCTTAGACCTAACAATGCAGATGATGAAGTGGGTGATATGGGATTGTTACTGACCTCACCCATCCAGAGGCAGCTACCGTCCAGGAAATCCTGTTTACATTCGTGGGGGGAGAGGAGACTGGTCATGGCAAAGAGGATCCTGGAGCTCGTGAATCTCTGGAGGCTATAAATGTTGTGCATTACTTTTCAGGAAAAAGCATGTGCTCTAAGGCAGGTCTTGTGAATACCATACAGCCTCGCTTCTTGCCAATGTTCCCAGTGTATAATGTGTCCAGGGTTAGAATCACACCAATGACAATTAGTTGTTCTTCCAGGATGCTTTTTCATCACAGAATCATTTCAGATCAGAAAGAAAACAGGAAATTTGAGGCAACACCATAATAGACTGAGTTTCCGCACTGCGTTTTAAAAGTTACTTTATCTTACTTGTAAATACACCTCTAAAGGAGGAAATATACCCCTCAAATGTATTCTTAATTTTCAAAATATCTGCACAGAACTTTATTGTAGTTTGAATTAATTGTAACAAGTTGAATGATATCAGAATGAAATAATTCTCAACAAGGTTGATGGACAAAACCAACCACCTAAGACAAAGCTAAATGAACAAATATGACAGTTTTCTGAAATAAACATTTAACAATTAGAGTTTCTCATGATGAACTTATTCTACATTAGTGTTTCACATCAATAGTCCTTGGAATATTTAGAAGAAATCTTGCAGTGCTATGGGAAAAATTTTTGCCCTTTGAGAAGGCAGACAAGGAATTTTAATTTTATGGTATAATATACTTTATACTTTTAGATGGGACATACATTTTAAAGTAAAAGTTTTGCAAGCATTCACTAATCTTTTCCTCATTTAAAGACAAGACAATGTATTCTCAATGTATCTGTGTAAAATATTCTCTGAAGTTTCTTCATGAACTACTAACTGAGCCTAGGGCTTCTGCTCCAGTTACGTATTTAGCCAATCTGGGTCAAAGATTCTTGCCTGTGACAGAGAGGTGAATATGGGACGTGACTCAGGGAGTAACAGCTTTAATGAAGATTTATTGGGCAAATGTTCATAATTTCACAAGTTCCACACCGGATGCAGTGAGCAAGACCATCAGAAGTGAAGGAAACAGTTCCTGCCCTTGGGAAGCTTACAAGCAGTGGCCCAGACATGGCATAATATAGGAAACTAGGTAAGATCAATTCCCAGACACACACACACACACACACACACACACACACACACACACACACACACGTACACGAGCGCACACACACACACTCTCTCTCTCTAGTGTGTGTATATACTATATTGAGATAAAAGTGTTTATATATATTATAGAGACAGAGTGTGTATATAGATATAGATATAGATATAGTGTGTGTATGTATGTGTGTGTTTGTGTATGTGTGTGAATATATGTATTCTGGTCTGCCTGGAGTAGGTCTGTGATGAGGAACAGATCCATCTAGAGTGCCAGCTAGCCAACCACCTAGAAATAATTTGAAAAACAGTGAAGAACTACAAATCTTTTATTTTACTTTTCAATTTGCCAAGCTTCTGCTGAGCACCTATTGTGTTCTGGACACTGAAGATACAGGGGAAGAACAAGGAGTATACATTCTTTGCATAGGCTAAGAGCAAGGGGAATTAACTGGATGGTGTTTCCTGGAGGTCTTCAAGCCATGTATGGTTCAGCTCTTAGAATACACATATATCAATTGAAAGCTACTGGAAACACAATGACTCACGCCTGTGAATCAAGACTATGATATACATTGTCTGAGCTGTTTCCATTCTTGCCTCATTACAATTCATACTTCATACAATAGTTCTTGGCCTTGAACACCAAGGTGGTGAATAGACAAACTCTTCTTTTCCTCTGACATAGTAAATGGAAATTCTTATGGACAAAGCATCAGCAGGTACTTATCATTACCTTTCACTGCTAAACTATCGCTCATTATCTATCTCTGTCTCCTATGGTAAATTCTTACAGCCTCCATGTGTTTTCATTTCAGTTTCCACGAGTAGTCCTGCAGCTGAAGAGTACACTGTTGATGTCGAGATCAGTTTGGAAAATGCATCCTTTCTGGAGCCTATCAAAGCTTACTTGAACAGCCTCAATTTTCCAATTCAAGAGAACAACACTGACCGAGTTACCGACATTTTGAGCATAGAGGTGACAACAAGTGAGTTAGAGACCCACTGCTTTAGGATGGATGATTGGGTATATCAGGAGAAGGACTGTCTGAGCTTCTTACTTGCATAGCAAGTTATATTTAGTAGGCAAATGAAATGACTTAATAGGCCTGATGTGTCAAAACCTTCCAGGATGAAGCCTATATCATCAAATTCTGCAGCCAGGTGTTTCTTATGTTAGATGGTGACCAAAGGTCAGCCTGATGATTTGTATGGTGACCCATGATATGGCCAGTCCTTCATCATAAACTACTGGGTCCTCTTCTTTGAACAATCAATAGAAACAGAAAGGACTGGTTCAGGATGTTAAAAAGTACCAGGTTCCCTTTTCTTTGGCATCATTTATCAGGATTAGGAAACAGGTACATGCCTGTATCAGAAGCAAGGCATTAAGCAGAACCTCCCAGGCCATTGGACTTTCTGACTGCTTATTCCTTTCCAAGGTCATGCTCACTCCCCTATGTCTCAAGGGACCATCACCTGAGACTTGGTGTCCATAGAAGCTGTGAGATGGGGCTGCCCCTTGTCCTATATAAAAATGTTATTGCTTAGTAAGTTGGAAAGCACTAATGGATATTGGGTTTGTTATTCTAAAATGCGGGCACAAATAAAATTCTTGTTTTTCAAATTCTTCAATTCTCATATTTCAAGTAGTGCATCCCAATGCCAGTCTGTGCATTTTAATTTTTGATTTTTAATATATGCTACTCAAACCTGTCATAGCTCCCTTTATAGCTCCCTTTGGATACCATTTCCCACTGAATTCTATCGTTAAGACCGATTCCCTCGAGTTAGTGGTTTTCCAGTTGGATGCCAATGGCTGTTATAAATCCTCCAGCACACATGTTTTCCAAATGTGTTTATACCCAGAACTCTTTGTCCATAGAACATCTCACAAAACTAGAGTACTTTGGAACATACATAGGAAACACCCTTCTACGTTCTCATTCAGCCTCTAAAATAAAGTATTAGTTAAATGTTTAGCCAGTTTTGCTTCCTATTTTTTTTTAAATGGAAACCTCCGGTGTCTGTAGATTCTAGTAAGCAAATCCAGTAAACAAAACAGACCAATAAGTCTTAAATAAATAGTTTTTGTTGATCAACTTGTGAGGATAGATACTTGAGCTTTAGATATGAGATTATCTTACAGATGCATAATATAGACATACTAACTCTCCTGATTTGTTTTTTTCTACTAGATGTGACATGACTTCAAGAGGCTCCACTATGTAAACAATTTCAGAAAGTTGGTTTAACAAGTTTCTCAATTAAAATGTAATTGCCCGTGAAAGGTTTAATTTATCCTTCCAGAATGTGTCATTCACATATTGAGGGAGTGCATCCTTTCTGAGAGCAAACTGTAAAGAGATTTGAGAAAATGGATGTTCCAACATGACAGAAAGCCTGAGACTCAGGGACCTCAGAATCAGCAGGGAACAGATGGGGAAAGCTGGTCTCAAGGGGTGAAAGGGATGAAAGGGACGTTAGAGTTACAGACCATGGTACTAGTAGCTAAGCACCAACAATTTCACCATCCTCCTCTTCTCATGCTTCTCTCTTGTCTTTCTTCCAAAGCTTAGCTTATGATTCTTTTTTAGAAATAGTAAATATAACAGGATATTTAAGTTAAGGCAACATGTGTAAAACACTAAACAATGGCCAAATATGGCAGGCGACCTAGAGATAGCTTTTGTCATCCTCCTCAGACATGTTTGCATTATACCTGGAGTCATAAGTTCTTTGACTCTTCCTCGCCACAACCCTCCTTTGCAAAACAAAACAAAAATAACAACAACAAAATGGCTTTAGCAGTGGAATTTCAGGTCAGCAAGAAAGAGATTTTTATAAATGGAATCGTGTTGTCTACCTTCAACTTACCTTCGGCCAATGCTCACCATTTTCATCAGCAGATCTGATTTCTTCTGTTGCTAGTTTTTCTGCCTGCTCCCCCTTACTGCTAGGACATGGGCTGCATCCATGTCCAAGGAACCACTGGAACATGGTTGTCCTTCCTATTCCAGAAAACACTATTGATGGCTTTCCTTTGAGTGATTGCTCTGTGGGACTTTGCCTGAACACCTATCTGCAGGACAGACAGCTCCCAGTGATGCAACTTTGGTTCAACTTTGGAAACTGATTCAACACACTCCTTTCAAAGCATTTTTCAATGTCTCCCACAAAAGCAGAGTCCATCTAGGTTGTTTACATTTCACTTGAAGTGTAAAAGACACAAATGTACTTGCACTCTATATTTGTCATCTATTGTTGCATAACAAATTACTATAAAACTTAGCATTATAAAACAACAAACACTTATTAACTTGGAAATCTTGGGGCAACTCAGTTGGGTGGTCTGGTTTAGGGCCTCTCATGAAGTTGTAATTAATCGGTCAGTCAGAGTGTTGTCATCTGAAGGCTCAACTGAGGTTGTAAAATCTATGTCTATGCTTATTCATGTGATTGTTTGCAGGTCTCAGTTCCTCACTAGCAATTGGCTAGAGGACTCAGTTCCTTGCCATGTGGCCTTCTCCATGACATGTCTTCATGCTATGGCTGCCAGCTTCCCCAGAGAAACAGAGAGAGAGAGAGAGAGAGAGAGAGAGAGAACACAAGCATAATCAAGAAGAGTGTCTTTTATAAGCTCTTCTCAGAAATGCAATACCATTACTTCTGCCATATTCTACTGGTCACAGACTAATTCTAGAACAATATAAGAAGGCACTACAAAAGGCTGTGAATACCTAGCCACAAAGATGGTCGGGGCCATCTTGAGGCTGACTGCCATTTACTCCATGTACAGGAATCTGTTTATCATCATAGACACCCATTGGCTGCTGGCTATTAGGCATGACCATCTAAAAGATGACTTAACAGTTACTTGACAGTCACTCAACAGTCACAGCAGTCATCTTTCAAATGACCATGACTAATAACAGGGTGATACACATGTGTAAACATCAATTTTCTGCAGTGCTATTGAACATCCTGGAAGGGTAACACAGAGTTGAATTAGGATATTCTACAAGAATAGATACCTACAGGCTATAAATGCAAAGATATTGACCACCTTCTCTTTGCTATTTTGTTTGATAATAGTCTGCAGACCTGCTGGAAATGAAATCTGGTGCTCCTGTGAGACAGAATATGAGTGGCCTCGGGAAAGGTGCCTCCACAATGTCACTTGTCATGAGCAAGACAGCTCCCTCCCAGGGTACCGATGCAGCTGCCTTAAAGAACTGCCTCCTAAAGGACCATTTTGCCAGCTCCAGGGAGGTAAGTCACTGCTCATTAAATCTTTGTTGGGTGGCTATCCAACATCCAATATCAACTCAAGGAAATATTTCTCTTTTTTGTGTGCATTCAAACATGAACATGAGATTTTTAAATATTTCCCTGTGTTTTCCAGCAGATATTATGCTGAGAATGTCAGTAAAACTAAATGTGGGCTTTCAAGAAGAACTTAGAAACACCTCCTCTGCCCTCTATAGGTCCTACAAGACCGACTTGGAAACAGCGGTATGTTTTGGTCCCGGGAGCCTCTTAACCAACAAACTGTTTGGGTTGAACTGAATCTATTGTATTAAGAGTGGGCAGTATGCTTGGATTTGTCAGAATTCATAAATGTGGATTTGTTATTCATTTACACTCAGGAAGGTGAACTAAGAAGACCTAATGTCAGTGTTCAGGGCTGACAGTGCAGCGTCACCTTGACCTATATTTATAAGAACTTCTTCTCAGGATAGAACTGGTTCAGATGAGATTTAGTGGCATCAATCTGCTTAAACCTATTCAGAGACCCAAGAATCCTGCCTAGAAGTACCAGTTTGTGCATTTCTATTCTCCACACGCCACATAGATGAAGTCTCTAACATCTTTGGTCAAACCAACCAAGGCTGAACTCAGAGGGTTTCAAACCACGCTACCCT
Source organism: Cephalopachus bancanus (assembly GCA_027257055.1). NCBI lineage: Eukaryota > Metazoa > Chordata > Mammalia > Primates > Tarsiidae > Cephalopachus > Cephalopachus bancanus. Next base: position 6,358,044 of record JAPVLO010000012.1, read on the forward strand.
AGAGGTCACCAGGCATTCATTCTTAAGACAGATTTAACTTCACTTCTGTAAAAACAGAGAATATTGTGTGCGTGTTCACTGCATTCCAGGCACGGTTTTAAGTGCTTAACATTGGGTTAACTCATCTAAACCTAAATGCGTTACTTTAGTTAACTTATTTGGAACAAAGCATCCCAATAATGTGCCACAAATTATGACAAGTGGACTGAGATAATGACTTCCCTTAACACTCCTGGTCTCTGAGTCCTTGCCTCAGGCTGTGAGCAGCCTCCTGTTTATCCCAGTGTTACTCAAATATTGTCATTCTCCACGAGTGTTAATGAAGTGCTTCAGAGGAGCTCTTGGACATCTGATGTAAACATCTAGCATGCATTATTTCTGCACAACAGAAGGACCCTTCTCCCACACACTAGACTATATACTTTTAAAGAATGAGCTATATATTAGTCATTAGGTCCCACCCACTCAGGTACCAGGCACAGTGCTTTGCACATTGCAGCTGATGTGCAAATGTCACTTGCATCCAGTAGAATCTCCTGAGTGGTTGGTATTCAGAGAAACAAAGTGGAGTAGGAACATCCAAAACCACACTGTCTCAGTCAATGCTGCAGTATGTCAAGGGAGGGACCCAGTAGCTTGGCAGTCATGATAACGTGCTTCACAGACCTTCAACTGCAGGGCGTGTAACTGAACACGGGTCCCCCCAGCTACTGCCTCTGAAATCCCTGACCACATTTGCTGCTCCCTGCCTATGAATGAGAACAGCATGCCTGTGTCTGGCAGATACTGGGATCCCTCGGAAGGCCTTACTGAATATTCCCTGGCTCAAACTAGTTTGCTTTTATCAAACCTTCCTTCCTTCTCTGCTTCACTTGGGAATCAGATGGTTCTCTATGCCTTTCCTGCTACTTTCCCATTTTTTTCCCTAGGTATTTCCCTGAGTAAATTGTTGCCTATTTCATCTAGTGTCTGCTTCTGAGAGAACTCAGATTGACATAGGAATTACTTCTCAATGATCTGCTGATGCCAGCACTAACAAAGCATACAGAAGATAATTTTACCCAGGAAGCTAGAAAATATGTGCTTTTTATTCTGTTTCAAAACGTTTGATATATCTCCCTCTAGATTTTGACATATGACAGTTCTCTTGCTTTATTTTTCAGTTCTGGAAGGGTTACCAAATTTTACCAGGCTTCAAAGGTGTGACTGTGATAGGATTCAGGTAAGAATGCTATAATTTGGTCATTTCTCTTCAATGACAGGACAGGAACTCATATATACCAATGACAGGAACTCATATGGTAGCAAAGGAGGAAAACCCATTAGAGAGGCATCATTCATATGGAATGCTCAACAGAATCAGTTTGGCAGAGGTGAAGACTAACACCAGATTTCAGGGGTTTGAGAGGAAATACTGAGAAGAGTCACTCATCTCTTACAGAGGTACCTATTTGGAAGGAAGGAGAAAAAAAAGATTTCTGTTCATTCAAAGCATGCAAGAATTTTGCTAACAAAGATATAGGATAAATGTGTAGTCTAGAGAGCTCAAAAATATAAAAATGAAGTAATGCCATGCAATGATGTCTTTCTATAAAGGATCCTGCTGGCTGTCAGGACCATAGAGCTGTAACAGGAATGGCTCCCCTGGATTTGGGTACACTGACACCCTGAGTGGGTCTACCCAGTACCCGACTAAGTTAAGACTGAGTTGACAAAAAAAAGTCAGAAATGTGTACAGTAACATCTAGGTTTTTAGCTTCATGTAACTTACAGTATATCTGGTAATCCTTGGCCAGCGTGGCTGTGTGACAACAATCAATAGGTCCTGCATGGTGGCTGCCTCCCATAAGCTGCTACCAACTTATGAGACTCAGTTCACTAGTCTCCATCTGACTACTTGTTAATTTATGTTAGCTGACTGCAGACATTTGTGGGTACAAGCTCTGTCTTTGAAAACAGTTTATTTCAGTAAACCTCTGAGGATAATAGTACCTAGGATGTTCCTGCTCTTTTGTTTCCCTGTGCAAATAAGCCACAAGGCTCTAGACTCTTCCCAGTCAGTTACTGTTTTACTGAACTGAGTGGTCTCTGTCCAGGCCTGGAAGTGTGGTTGTGTCATATGAAGTCAGGAGTAAGACACCATCGCCTGAATTAATGCATAAAGCCAATGAACAAGTCATACAAAACCTCAATCAGACCTACAAAATGGACTACAACTCCTTTCAAGCAGTTACTAGTAGTAAGTGAAGCTGTTTCTATATGGTAATTATATTTATTGTTTTATGCTTAAACTTCGAAAATCACTACTTGGGAATGGGGTAATCACCTCACTTGGGGCAAGGATCTTCAGTTCCTGGCATGGAGGGTTTTGCACCATCTCTCTCTGTTAGGCCAGTGCTTCCCAACCTGTCTAATGTCACTGTACCTGGGGTGTGGTGGGGAGGGGTGCAGAGACTTTACAAGGGAGGAATAGTGTCATCTGGGTTTATGATTTTCTAAATGAACAGATCTAAAACATACACAAATAAAACTAACATTTTAGTGGGGGTTGGGACAGTCATGGAATACACCAATACTAAATAGGGTGCCCGTTTTAGAGAGGTCTCAGAGAGTGACCTCCCAGGCCAGCAGCATCAGTACTACGTGGGAACTTGTTAGAAATGCAAATTCTTGGGCGCACCCCAAGCCCTTACAGTGATTCTGTGCATAGGGAAGTTTAAGAACTTCTGCTTTAGGTCACACGCAACAGTGGACTCTGGGATTTTAGATGTTCTGCCTCATTTTACAAATGGGGTAAAGAGTTGGGTACTCCATTGTGTCAGTAGGTGGGTGAACCTGTTGTTACTTGGGGGACTAAGGGGAACCTACTGGGCAAAAATTTGACTGGCTCGGGAATGGCCCACAGAGATTCTGGGCAATTCAGGTCAGCAGTTCGTGAGTGCTGGTGGTTCCCTTTTGTAGGCAATGTGTCTGCTCTGGGGAAGGTGCTGAAAGGACTATTGTCGGTACAAATAGAAGAAAAAAACCACCACCCTCTAGTTCAGGAGTCAGATTGTCCTTAAAGCAGGTTTATACCCTTTCTGTTTACATTACCTGCTGGAATTTTAGACATCAGGACATTTTAAAAATAAAATATTGAAAGTGATAAAACTAGCTAAAGAAAGCATACGAGATGTATACAATGCTGAGAAAATGGTACAACATAAGCATGATAAGATAGCAAAATAAAAATTCAAAATAAATACAACAGCAACACATAAATAAAGATAAGACAATTAAAGGAAAGAGAACAAGTGATCTAAAAGTGTGGGCTCATGCAGTAACAATATCACTAGTGCCATCCCTTCCTACCCCCAACTCCACCTGGCCAACCAACAGATGCACTTTCTTTGCCCTAAAAAAAATGTGATTCTATTTGTGATTCTGAGGACAGCGGAGAATGGTAGTCTTTATCATAGTGGTGATTCCACTTTCTCAAAATTTTAGTCATGTTGAAAATACTCAACTATTTAAATAAATAAAGATTTACTGTTTTATTGCTTGGGTTGTCAGTCCAGAAACATGCTGCAGACAGTATAGTTCACAAAGTGCTTTAGTATCCATGGTGTCTTAATCCATTTTGTGTGCTGTAAAGGAATGCCTGAAGCTGGGTAATTTAAAAAGCAAAGAGGTTTATTTGGCTCGTAGTTCTGCGCTCAAAGATTGGGTCTCTGGTGATGACCTCAGGCTGCTTCCACTCATGGCAGAAGGCAAAGGGGAGCCAGCATGTGCAGAGATCACATGGCAAGAGAGGAAGAAAGAGTGAAAATGGGAAGTGCCAGGCTCTTTTTTACAACCAGCTCACTCATTACCTTGAGGATGTCACCAAGCCATTTATGAGGGTCTACCACCATTACTAAACACTTCCCATTAAGCCCCACATCCAACACTGGAGATCAAATTTCAATATGTGGCTTGATGGAAAAAATGTATTCAATTATAGCACATGGCTTGTTCTTCTAAAGAGCAATGAAATCATTGTGAATGGTACTCAATCACCCCTTTTGCAGAGGGTCGCCGTCCACTTCTGTTATCCTTTGAAGACCAGAATGTGAGTCTATGATATGCACAGTCTTAGACCAATAAACATGAGCTTGTATCATGTGCAACTCCATGGGGAAACTCAGACACCCTCCTGCTCTCCATAGTGTTGGTGTTATTAATCCAGGATACGAATATCCAAAATTCATGGGACTAGATTTTTTTTTTTAAATAATCATAATCTTATTTGGAGGCTGAAGAGTGGAAGAGAGCAAGAAAAAAAACAATTAAAACAATAAACTGGTACCAGGAACTTATTTTTAAATTTATCCTATAAAATGTAAAGGACACATGGCAATCTTAAGCATAATCCTATTTATTTTGTCATACTTTGAACATCTGGTGATGTTTGATTACTCAGCAAGTCCAATAACCACAACACCCCCTTCTTTAATCATTCCTGATAAATTTATGCTCAATTTCATATATTTCATTTTCGTATATCCTGTAAGATAGATATTATTTCAGTTACATAGATGAGGAAATGGAGGATTAGAGAGGGTAAATACATTTCTCAAGGACACATAGTATGTAACAAGCTTGTGTGACTTCAAAGTCAATGCCCTACATTGAATATTCACAGATAACCTTACTTCTTAATAGTTCAACGTGATTTTTTGAAAAAAAAATATTTTAACCTGGGGCCTAATATTTATATTTCTTGATATTTTGACTAAATCTTCATACCACTCCGAATTAATTATAGGGCGTTTTAGTCCTGTGTTTATAATATGTTTCTAGCCTGAGCGGAGAGCCTCACGGAAAAGAGGCCTCCTAGGGCCTTCCCACCCTAGCTCCAGTTCCTCTGATTGCCTCAACACACATAACTAGTGGAGGACATCACACGAGAGACACAGCTTAGAGGCTGAAAAAATTTAAAAAGTTTAAAAATTCATGTGTGTAAGCAAAGAGTATCCATAAAAATTCACAGAAAAAGAAACAATATTATGTTTTTATTTTTACTCATAAAATGACAAGGCCACTGTACGAAGGATTTTTACTGCCCAAACAATAATGATAGCTACAGCTTCCCCAAGTCACCTTCCCATGTAGCTCTCATTGCTCCTATCCTCCAGACAAGGGGTTGGAGATCAGCCAGGCTAAGCCTGTTTCCCAAGATCACTAAGTTACATGTGGATACAAATCCAGGCCTGATGTCTATAAAGTTCCCACTGTTACATATCCACAGGTAACAGGGCTTAAGCAAATTCATATTTCCCAAGCAGACTTTAGTTATTATCAATAATTAATTTGTTTTCCCATTTTTGACTCATGAAAGACTTAGGTCAGAGCTTTTGGCAAGCACAAGATATCAGTTACTGGTAAGAAGCAGTTGCTATAATTCCAGTCAGCAGCAAAGAAACTTGATTTTAAGTCAGTGTGTGTAACCTTTTTATAAGCAAATGTGCAATTTTCCACCCGTCTTTTTGAAATACTGAAAATAGCTGTGAAATCCCCACAACTACCATTAAGGATGCCTACATGTCCTTCAAACACATGATGTGAAATCCCCAAACTTGGAAATCCTGACCCTGGGGTCTGGCAGGCTGTGACTCTTCAGACTTCAGACATCAGCAATGGGAGGAAAGGGTGAGGAGATGGGTTGCCTCATCCTGTACAGCACCACAGATGCTCCTCCCACATCTCCGAGGTGGCGGCGTCTAGCGAGTAGCATCACTTACATTTATTTGCCTTAAAATCTTCGCACCTTTTCTTTGGGTTTCCAGATGAAACTAAGATCTCTGTCACACCAGAAATAATCCACGAAGGGGACACAGTCAGTCTGGTGTGTGAAAACGAAGTTTTGTCCTCCAACGTGTCTTGGCACCACGTCGAACAGCGCTTCGACATCCAGAACAGCAGCAGATTCTCTATTTACACGGCCGTGCTCAACAACATGACCTCAGTCTCCAGCCTCACTATCTACAACATCACTTCGGGTGATGCGGGTGGGTCTTTGTTCAGCGGCCTGTGCGAGGAATAGAATCAAGAACTTGCAGAGAGGCAAGCCATGTAGTATGTAGGTAGCAGTTTTCTCTGCAAAAAGAAGTCTCCTGACTCAACTTTTCAAAATGAAAATTAATCCTGTGGCATTAATTGCTAATTAAGTTTAAATCAATGGTTGTATCTTCATTATTATGTTTTAGTGCATAACGTTATTTTATTATTCATTGATTTAATTTTCAATTGATTTTTACACAATTTAAAGTAACTGTAGGAGGTAGAATTGGACATATAATAAACTTCATATATTTGAAGTACACAGTTAAACCTGTTTTGACGCCACAATCACGTGAGTGAATATATCCATCACCTCCTCCTCCACAGTTCAGTTTTCTTGTCTTCTACCATAAGGCTTCTCTTCTGAATTTGTCAGCCCTCCTTCCCACTCCAAGCAGCCACTGAAGAGTGTCTTTATTCTTCACTGAAACTAGTGATGAACCAGACACATTCTAGAATGTAATAACCCCACTCTAATCCCGATGTCAAAAGGTTTGTCTCCTGCCTGAAAAGGTAGGCTGTAGACACTTGGGTCCTCTCACATATTTATTGCTTCTGATTTTACCACATGGTTAAATAAGATGCCAATGTTATTCACGATCTCCTAATTCCCTAAGGCTTTCTAGTTTTTCTTTCTCACCATTTCTATTCTTACACTTTTTTCTTACTAGCAAAGTCCCAATGATTTCTGTTATTTCCTTAGAATATCTCTCTATTCTACTTTGTAGAATTAGGAATATCTGCACTTCCTGAATTCTGGAATTTTTTAAAGTTTTTGAACCAAGTCTCAGATGCTTTTGAAAATGATGCTTTATGAAGTTCTGTCGTAACACATGAGATGAGGCTACATTTATCTAAGGAGATACCTATATGTAGTAATAATAAATGATTTTTTGTATCTTATGCAGGTGAATATGTTTGCAAACTGATACTAGATATTTTTGAATATGAGTCCAGAAAAAAAATAGATGTGACTCCCATCCGGATTTTGGCAAATGAGGACATGAAGGTGATGTGTGACCATCCTGTGTCTTTGAACTGCTGCAGTGAGAGTAATGTTAATTGGAGCACAGTAGAATGGAAGCAGGAAGGAAACATAAGCATTCCAGGTGAGAATGTTAGATAAGTCCTTTTGCAAATAAGGTGTGTGCCTCTTGGCCATGTGGAAATGGGAGATGTGATGGGTGGAGGGGTTAATGTCAGATGGCTGTTATTTTCTGGATTTCAGACTGTGAAAGAAGTGTTAGGTTTGATGCCAGCTCCAGCCTAGCCATCTTAGAACAGAACTTCAAAAACACATGCATATGAGTGTCATGCTTGGGTTGTAGGCAAGATCCCAGCAGTGCAAGACCCAGAGAAAGTGATCCTGATGACTTAGGTCTAGGGCATCTTTAACCTAAGAAAAGACAAGAAAGGTTTGTCCCCATCTTCCTTTCCATCTTCAGCAAGAGATAAGGATGAGGTCATTGGCTTTTCATTGAGGTCTGACTTGGAGCGTCTCATTTCTGTGTCTCTTGGTGTTTGTACTTCTCACTTCTCTGCTTTTGTGTCCATGCTTACCTCAATATTTCAGTCTCCATGTCTCCAATTTTAGCTCTTTCTCTGTAGACTTGTTTGCCTCACAATTATTTCATGTCAATTTCTGACATTATTTGCTTTTGTTTTCAATCTTGGATCTTACCTGAAGTTTCCTACCCTCCAGGTTATACTGATGAAAGATAATAATAATAATAAATTAAAACATCAATCCTGACTCTGCTTTATATAACAGTTTATGATTAATCTATTTTTTAAATGTTATTGCTTTTAATAGCTTGACTGCAAGTTTGAAGCTGGCATTTTTACTTTCAATTTGCAAATAAGGAAATTGAGGTCTAGATTAAAATGACTTATCCAAGGTTATCACACCCTGAAAAGCAAATAAAGAATTAGAACTCACCACAGATCTTATTTCATAAAACCAGTGTCTGTCTTGATCAAATTACATTACCTATGCTTGGTGAGCCAGCACTGGAGCAATCTGGTCTGGCAGTGTTTGGACTATTTTCTACCTAGAAACTGCACAAAACAAGATCCAGCTCCTCTCTTTAAAAAAAAAAACAACAGTGTCATGTGCTCATCTTTAAAGAAAAAAAATCTGTAAAATATGACTTTTCCCAAGATATACATCAGTGTGGTGAGCCTTCATTTCATACATCCTTTGTTTTCAGACTATATTAAATTATAAACAACTAAAACTGCCGATTTACTGCAAATATTCCTGAGCATATCTGTGTTGCAATGCACGTTTCACCCACAATGTTTGTATTTGGCTTTAAAGTACTCAGAAGAATGGGAAAAGGCATCTGGCAACTGTTGAACATATTGACACATGATCTATGCAGTCACTTCCCTGGTTTTTAAGGAAAAGGAGGTGTAGGCATCCTGAAGGAACTGCCAGATGGAAGAAAGACCTTGCACCATTCCCCATGGCACTGACTTAGAGGCTTTCAACCTGAAAGGTGAAAAACCTTGCCTTCTGGCAAAGGAATCAGGAAGTCTGGAGTGCAGATGCTCAGGGACCTCTCTGGGAATACCCAGAGCTGGCTGCAGGACTACAAAACAATGGATTTCCTGCCTCAGGGCAAGCTACCTGGGGACCTGTGCGGTGGCTTCTCTGATGAATTTAGTTTCTGCCCTGGCACCCTACCCTCCTTTCTCCTGCCCTTGCTACCCTTCTCGGCCACTCTCTTCTCCAAATTCCACAAATTCTGTTAGAAACCATTTTTTTTCAGGTCTGTAGAAAGCAATCTAGCAAAATAATTTACCCAAAGTATTTGGAACTCCTCCTCAAGTCAGAGATGGTTGTGTTTTCAAAGCACTCTGGAAAGGGATTAGACAGAAAGGAAGAAATAACAATGGTAGAATTTCTAACTTTTAGGAGGAGTAATATACAACAAAGATTTCCCACTGCATGGAGAAAAAGTGAAAGAGTGTTCTTTAAGGCTATCATCATTATCATAAAATAGTTACTGTGGCAGATTCAATGTATCCAACTCAGTTTTCAATGTTTACACTTATTATCTCAGTTTTTCTCCACCCTCCCCAAAATCTTGCAAAGTAGATATTATGACCACCATTTTATAGATGGAGGTCTGGGATATCATCTAACCCTGAGCAGAATAATTGTAATTACATGCCATCTCTTCTCCAAAAAGCAAAGCCCCAACTTGTTAGCTGCATTCAGGACCTCCCACACGGGACCCCTGAGTTGCATAGCTCCAGGAATATTGTATGAAACACAACATGAATGGTGCCCGTTTGGAGGCCCTGCTGTTGTTTTCTGAGCTTACCATCTCTTTGGAACCTAATCTCCACTATTTCCCTGTATTTCAGTCTAACATAATTTATTGTTCCCTGAACAAGACCCACATGCTGCTACTTCTGTGTTTTTGCTTACCCCAGGGTTTTTCTGATTTAACCGTAGAATTCGTTCTTCAAACAAAATCGTGCATGGTTGTGTAATGCAGGGTTTCTAAGCCTCGGCACTATTCACATCTTAGGCCAGTCAATTCTTTGCTGGGAAAAAAACATGCTGTGAATTATAAGATATTTAGCAGCATCCCTGGCCTCTACTTACCAGATGCCGATAACACTTCCAGTTGTAACAATAAAAAATGTCTCCAACCATTGCCAAATGTCTCCCAGAGAGGCAGAACTGACTCTGGCTGAGAACACATCTAAAGCAGACCAGAGTGAAACTGCTCTACTTATAAAAAGGGCAGGGGCTTTGGAGCTCACACAGCTTGTTATCCTCCCACCCCCCTACCCAGCCCCAGCCCCTGAAGCAGCTTCATGGAACACCAAGTTCTCCAAGGAGCACTGATTTATTTACACACAGCACACATACACAGCACACCAGAACCAGAGTCCCCATTTTAACCTATCTAACAGATAACCCTATCTATTAAAAGCCTAAAAGTCTTTTAAGACCCTGAGCAAATCTTCCTCTTCTCTGAAATCTTCCCTAATCTCCCAACTAAAACATCCTTCCTTCAATATATTGGCTTCTCTCTTGCAGAGCCTATCTACTGCTTGGTACCATTATTTCTTCACTTCTCTTTCTACACTCCATCCTGTATAGCTCACTGTCTTGCACCTAAGTTTGGTGAAACAGTGGGATTTTCAAGGATGAGTAAGAGTCAGCAGGAGAAGAAGAAAGGAGAATATTCTAGGTGTGAACATAGGCATAGGTGCAAAGCTGCAGGGCTTGTTGGTGCCCCAGTATGTGACCTAATTTTTAAGAGAGAGATATAGAATGAGATAGAAGAGAGGCAGATTGAAACCATACTGTGAGCAATTGGTTATACCATGCTAGAGTGATTTTTCTTTATTCTGTAGAGAAAAGTAAGATTTTTTTTTAAAGAGGGAAATCAGATGGTCAGAATTGAATTTTGAAAAAATAAATATATATAAAGTATAGCCAATAGATTGAAGGGACCAATAACTAAAAATAGAAACCCAGCTACATTATATACTGGGGCAGATAACAGGTAAGGAGACTGGACACGTGACTGTGGGTTGGAGTGGATAAGACAGTAGTGTGATGTTTCAGAAGTCAAATCTAAAAGTTTTTTTACAATGGAGTAGAGACAAAAGGTGAGTAAATACAGGTAATTAAAGATGGCTTTTAGCCGGGCTCGGTGGCTCAGCCTGTAATCCCATGCTTTGGGAGGCTGAGGTGAGTGAATTGCCTGAGCCTGCGGGTTCGAGACCCACCTGGGCAACTTGGTGATTCCTCATCTCTACAAAAAAAAAAAAAAAAAATTAGTCAGGCGTGGTAGCATACACCTGTAGTTCTGGCTACTTGGAAGACTGAGGTGGAAGAATTGCTGGAGCCCAGCCGGTCGAGGCTGTAGTGCCGGGAGCGGCCACTGCACTCCAGTCTGGGTGACTGAGTGAGACTCCAACTCAAAACAAAAAACAAAAACAAAAAAGATGGCTTTAAGATTTTTAATTTGGGGAAGTGCCCATGCAAAGAGAGGATACACTGAAAGATGTGCATATCTTGTCTGGAGAGAAGAAAGATGAATCCTTTATTTGACATGTTGAGTTAAAGGTACCTAAGATGTCAAATTGACACTTGAGAATTTGCTTCGAACATTTCCAACAGGAGTGTTTCTCTTAGAAATAGAATGGGAGCCATTCAGATAGAATGTAATAGAAGCCGTAGGCATAGATGAGATTGCTTAGGAAGAAGATGGAGAAAAAGTTGTGGAGAGGGGCAACACTTAAGAAGGAAACAGAGGAAAAGCAGCTTGGGAGGGAGACCCAGAAAGAGGCATGAGAAGAAAAGAGGAGCAGAAGATACCTGTGGAATCAAGCATGCCAAAGCAGAAAGAAGGTGATCAGCAGCACGGGATGCTGTGGTCCAAGTAGCCCAAGGAGAGGCCACTGGATGTAGTAAAGAGGAGGTGTCTGTTAGCCTTAAAGAAATATTTGGTGCAATAGAGGGTGAAGAAGGCCAATTGCAAAGATCTGATGAAAAACAGGAGTAAAAAATTAATGGTGGTAAAAGCAGAAGCATCGTTGTATAAAGAGAGGAGGAAAATGCGGTGGTGGCTAGAGAGCTCTCAGACTGCGGAAAGAGTATTTTAGGAAGGGGAGATGAGTATATTTAGGGATTGAAGTGAAAGAATATGAGGAAAGATTAAAGACACAAGGGACTGGAAAGACAAAGGATGCAGTGATTTCCTGGACCAATTGGAGGAATGACTTTTCAAAAGATAAATGGAAGGCTGAGCCTTAGAGATGGGTAGGAACACTTGTGCCTATGAGCTACAAGGTAATTTAGTCAAGGTCGATGAAAATGGAAGTCAGTTTGGTGTTTTATTTTGTTTTATTTTATTTTTTTGAGTTGGAGTCTCACTCTGTCGCCCAGACTGGAACCTCGACCTGCTGGGCTCCGGCGATCCTTCCACATCAGCCTTCTGAGTAGCCGGAATTACAGGCATGCGCTACCACGCCCGGCTGATTTTTTGATTTATTGTAGAGATGAGGTCTTGCTCCCCAGGCAGGTCTTGAACCCGCGGGCTCAGGCAATCCACTCACCTCAGCCTCCCAAAGGCGTGGGATTACAGGCTGAGCCACCGAGCCCAGCTTGGTGTTTTATTTTATTTATTTATTTTATTTTATTTTTTTTGGAGTTGGAGTCTCACTGTCGCCCAGCCTGGAGTGCAGTGGCCGCTCCTGGCCACCGCAGCCTCGACCTGCTGGACTCTGGCGATCCTTCCACCTCAGCCTTCCAAGTAGCTGGAACTACAGGCGCGTGGTACCATGCCCAGCTAATTTTTTTGACTTAGTGTAGAGATGAAGTCTCGCCTGCCTGAGCGGGTCTCCACTCATGGGCTCAGGCAATCCACTCACCTCAGCCTCCCAAAGTCACGGGATTACAGGCTGAGCCACCGAGCCCGGCTAGTTTGATGTTTTAAACAACCACTCTGGGGACAAAGGAGAAAAGCTAGTTGCATGTCAGTCATAATATTTTACATATCACTGATCATCCAGCCAAGGATGAAAAAGCCACATTCCTGCTGGAACTGATCAAGAGACTTATTCTTTTTCTTTCATTTTGGAAGATGGATAGTGTTTGAAGAATACTTAGGAGTGCCTGATGGCTGGCCAAGCTGGAGGAAAGAGTAAAGAGACTGGAGTAGTAAAAGTCAGCCACAGAGTGTTGTAGATCCCTAAGCAAGATGCTTGGAAGGTGTGATAATTCTGGGAATGGAAAGGAAAGTACAGAAAGGAAGTCCTTTTAAAGGAAAAACTGTTGGTAACTAAGAAAGCATGAAGTTGAAGCTTTCACTAAAATACAAAGATTCAAAGAGGGAACAAACTGGGGAAAATGTTTCTCAAATGAGATGACTATCAGGTGTCCCAGTGTTGCTTCCTCCTTCAATAATAATGGTGGTCTAAATAACCTGACATCTTTTTTCCTTCCAGTAAGGGCATACCCAAAAACCTTGCTTCTATTTTTTATTTTTCGCATTCCAATGACCATTACTCATGGTCTTTTTTAGAGGCAGGCTTCAGCCAGACACTTGGAAGTGTTTTATATGTATTATCTCATTTAACCTTACTTGGTCCTGGGTAGTAACTACTATTATTTATCCTCATTTTACATCTGGAGAACTGAGACGTGGAGTGGGTGAGAGACTTTCTCAACAGTTCCCTGCTAGTAGGTGATAAAGTTTGGGGTCTGAAGCCAGGCAACCTGGATCTGGAGTCTGTAGACCTAACCACTATATCGCCTGCCTCTCCATTCAAAGAGAAGAGATCTAGAAGGCTGAGGCGGAAGGATCACCTGAGCCCAGCAGGTCGAGACTGCAGTGGCCGGGAGCGGCCATTGCACTCCAGTCTGGGTGACAGAATGAGACTCCAACTCAAAAATACAAAACAAAACAAAGAGAAGAGATCTACTTAGATAGTAAATGCTTTTTACTGATTTTGTCTTTTTGTCACTAAATCAGAGAGTTAGACAACTGTGATGGCAAAAAATTTTTTGTCATTACAGGAAACCCTGAAACAGACCTAGATTCTAGCTGCAGTAGATACATCATCAAGGCCAACGGAACCCAGTGCCCAAGCGAGTCATCTGGAACAACAGTTCTCTACACGTGTGAGTTCATCAGTGCCTATGGAGCCAGAGGCAGTAAGAGCATAAAAGTGACATTCACCTCTGTGGGTAAGAATTCTTTCACTAGAATATTTAACCATCAATAAGTTGAACCTTAAGTAAGGGCTGTCAATCAACCATAAATATCTGTAAACACAATACAGCAGGACCTTCCCTGGGAGTGGGAAAATCGGGAAAGGTCGTGGTGGGACACAGTGGCTGCCAGGAAGGAACTGGCATACTATAGGTAAGGGAGCAGGTAGGCTGGGAGTTTTACAGAAGGGTTAGTCCTACTTTCACTGAATGAGTCATGAAGACAGTGGCCCTAATTTTCCCCTTTCCTCCCTCCCCACAATTCCATTCTGCCTTTCTTGAATTCAGCAGCCTGAGTCACTCACCCACTCCCCTCAGCTCCCTCCACTGTCCCTCCTCTCCCATTTCACCTCTTCTAGAGATAATGCTGCAGAAAGCTGTAATAATCGGCATTTTGTGGTTACAGTTGGGACAATTTTTTTTAAATTTCTCAATCAGTTTAGAGAGGCATCTTAAAAGTGTCATTTCTCCTCATATCAGCAAGCATTATAATTCACCCCATCTTCCTTTAAACATGTTTTCCTACAAGTTTTGCAAAAATAAATTATCTAGATTAATTATCAGACCATTTTTGAACTACTGTAAAGAACTGATACAGGTAATGCTTGTTACTCTTGATTCCATTTTCTTGTATTGTGACTTAACATTTTTACAAAGATCAAGATTAGGTTAGGTGCACCCATGTAATCAACATGCCTCTCAAGTTAACACTCAGCGTCCAAAACTGCCCTGACTGTAGAAAACTTCAAATTGTCCCAAACAGCAAGTAAGCTCTTCTAGGGCAATAATGTTTTCAGATAAACCTAATATTTCTGCAAAAATTTGAAATATAGCTTCATTCCATCTGCAAAAATGAAACATATCTTAGGGACATGTTTTAGCCTTTGCTGAAAATCACAGGTCTGGTAGTTTGGAAGCTCATTGGGGAATCAAGAGAACAAAATTCATGGTTTCCTGAGCCTTTTTCTTTTCATGTTCAGAAATAGCTAAACCTTAGAGAGTCATCTAAGATCGCCATAGCCAGGGAATGTGTGCAAGGACACAAAATACCTTTCTTGAATGACTCTGGGGTTGTAGCTGAACATGTGAAGACCATCTTCTCAATGGTACTATGAAAAACCCTGATTTCTTTAGATTGTGATTGAGAATAAGATTTCACATGGATGAGAAGAGCAGGGTCAATGGGCTCAAGACTTGAAGCTGTTCACCTGTATGAGACTGAAGTGAACGGCATTTTGAAACATCAACCATGGAAAAAGATATGTTCCAAGTGAAGTAGGAGATAGAACCAGAGGCAAAAATAGTAGGATGCTCATAAAAGCTTTTATATTTGTAATGGACCTATTGACAATTTTCAATAAATATTTTTTCACAAACCTATGAGGAACTTGTCAGAAAGAGGAGTAAATATATAGTAAAGTTAATTATAATTATACATATAAATAATTAGATTACTATGGTTATATAATTACAATTATACTTAAGGTGCTCCCTATGTTCCAGTTTGCCTGAGACAGTGCAGGTGTAATTATTTGGGCAATGCATTCTATAATTCCCCTACCTAAAATGCAGTTCCAGAGTTCACTCTTTTGCTTATGAAGTACTGACTCAGCATGCTTCCTAGCATTTACTGCAACAGTCATATTTACTACAATAGTCCTTTGGAGGAAGATGTCATTGATCCGATTTTACAGCCGTGGAAACTGAGACTCAGAGAGGATAGCAAATATACCTAGGCTTAAACAACTTCAGCTGTAGAGCTAGGAACGGTCTTCTCCACCAGAGTGTGGAATGGTGAGTAAACAGCCAGATGCTGTGTTGTGCTGGCTGAGCCCCTGGACACATGCAGTAATAGTTACTATTATTAAGTATTTATGAAGCACAAGACCAAGTGCTGAGTGCTGGGTATGCAAAGACATAGAAGCCAAAGGCCCACCCTCGAGGGCTCCCATGTTTTTGGAGGAGAGATATAGAAAGAGAGAAATGAATATGCAGTATGCTATTTTAAAGGTGCAGAGAATGAAGTTGTTATAGGAACCCAGCCATTTATTATCTCTTGAGGTGTTACCAAGGAGGTTGGAGGGGAACTTGGGATAAGTTTTCACTCTTAAGTTTGCAACCTTTTGCCCTGCTGATCATCAGGAGATAATTCCAGCCACAAAAGGGAAGTGCACGAGGTCCTAAGGCATGAGATGGAAATGAGTACAGTTCAGAGCACCACCGGGAACAGCCTAGAAACAAGTAAAGCCCAGGAACAGCAAGGTACCAATCCCGCATTGACACAAGTAGAGTCAGGATGGTCCGTTTTGTCTGTCTCTGTCTGAAATTTCACTCATGTGTCAATGTCACCAGAAAGACTCAACATTGGACTTGTCGGTTTTGTTTTTTTTTGTCTGTTCTGTTTGCGTTTTTTCAGCTAACCTAACAATAACTCCGGACCCAATTTCTGTTTCTGAGGGACAAAACTTTTCTATAAAATGCATCAGTGATGTGACTACCTATGATGAGGTATACTGGAATACTTCTGCTGGAATTAAAATCTATCAAAGGTTTTTTACCACGAGGAGGTATCCCAGTAGAGCAGAGTCAGTCCTGACAGTCATGACCTCGACCAGAGAGTGGAATGGTGAGTGAACGGCCAGATACTGTGTGTTGCTGCTTGTGTCCCTGGAAACATACATTAATAGTTACCATCCCTGTGGCGGGGGTGGGGGTGCTGCTCTGGGACATTCCTGGGCCAGCCACTTAACATGAAATATATCATTTACTGCAACAGTCCTTTGGGGGAAGATGCCATCATTCCCATTTTATAGATGTGGTATCTGAGGCTCCGAGAGGATAATAAATATGCCTAGGATTAAACAAATTCAGTTGCAAAGCTAGGAATAAAACTAGTCTCTCTACTTTTGGAGCCTGTGCTCTTAACCTGCGATGAAGAGGATTGTTCTTAAAACTGCTAGACCTAGGTGAAGATTTTATATTCTGGTTCCAAAGAAAGAAATGTTTTATTTACTTCCTTACACTGTTTGTTTTGTGAGGAAATGCAAATATTTGAAAGCAAAGAGAATTTGATAGAACTACTGCAATAATAGCTCATATTTATCGAGCCCTTACTATGTAATAGATATTTAAATGTTTTAACTTATTTAAAGCATAAAACCTGGAAGATAGTATTATTATGCCCTTTTTACAGATGAGGAAACTGAAACTCGGTGAGGTTAAGTAAATTACCCAAGGTTATATATCTGACGGATGGCAGAGCTGGAATGTAAGCTCAGATTGCCTGACTCCAGCAGCCAATTCTCAACCACTTCCCTCTAAAATCTTTCATTAACTATAAGGTTAATTAGCCTAGATACTATGAGTCCCAGGCCTTCTTTATTTTATTTTATAAGGCCTAGGCAATACTGGAGAAATATGAGTTATTGTTTGGGCTGGGCTTGGGAATATACAATCAGAAAATGAAAATATTTTTCTCCCAGGCTGACGTCAAACATACCCTGTCCAGTTGCACTTTCTTACTACTGGGCAATAACCTACAAGAGTCTATAGCTTTTCTAGTCACATTAAACTGTTAAACAGTCTCATATTCGGGTACTGAAAAAAATCTATTCTGATTAAATCTGTTACACTTCATTCTATATTCAATTTAAATTCCCTCTCCCTCCCAATGAGAATTAAAAATAATTTATCCTCTCTCTCATTCTACTTCTTTTCCCTCTGGCTACCCACTGATTCTAGCTTTTCCTGAGTTAAAGAGAAAGAATGTCGAGAAAATCAAAGGGTCTTTCAGCTGTAGGTGCCATTGTAATCTTGCTGTATTTTCCCCATGGCAGCTGCCCAAGTGAGGTCTTCTCCTTCTGAAGCCATGGTGTCCTAGAACCTGAAAGGCTTGTCCACTTAAAGACGGAGATGTAGGAGGGGACATCATAACACCACTGTTCCATCAGGCAAACAACTCTCTTCAAAAACTCTGTATCCCTGCATACACCAAAATTCTTATTTATTTCTTGGGCTGGTGAAGTAGGAATTGGAAACCTGTTTCGAAACCCAGTTCTGCCCCTAACAGCTTAGATAAGCCATGTAATTTTACTTAGAAGTAAGTGCATGTCTAGGTAGTCATTGATTAGTCCTTAAAATACATGGAGAATCCAGGAGGTGGGTATTGCAAGCATTTTCTCCTCCAGTGTCCCAGAAGGTATGGTGTGCCCTTATCCAGGTTTGAGAGGGAAAATTAAGCCTCGTATTAACCTTCCCAGCAAATGCCTTTTAAGAACAATTATTTCATTCCATCTCATTTTTGCTTCCCTCCACTAGGAACCTATCATTGCATATTTAGATATAAGAATTCATACAGTATTGCAACCAAAGATGTCATCGTTCACCCGCTGCCTCTAGAGCCAAACATCATGGTTGATCCCTTGGAAGCTAGTGTTCCATGCAGTGGTTCCCAGCACATCATGTGTTGCATAGAAGAGGATGAAGACTACAAAGTAACTTTCCAAATGGGTTCCTTGTTCCTTTCTGCAGGTAAGATGTCAATTACTGAATTGTTAGGGTATATTGTTTCCCATATGTGGAGTGTAAAAATTTACTCTTAAAATAAAGATCATAGGGACTGTATGGGAGATAGAATTAACAGAATAGAATTTCATAAGATTTTTTTATCTTCTATTTTGCTATGTGACTGGTGGTTCTTTGGTTTGTGGCAGAATCTTGGGAGTGTGTGAAGATGGAGCTCATTCTTTCTAGTGGAAGCTGTTGAAGACTGTATCAAGATATCTTCATAAGATTTCCACTTCCTCAATATGACTGACTAGATAATTCTGATAGTCCTTTCCTCCATGCTATAAAATGTCATGCTATAAAAGAACCACAAAAATACTTTTACATACATAATTGAATATACAAGAAAGTAAGAAAAATAACCAAGTGCCAAAAGTATAGATACAATGCTTTAACTAATGCTAGAACTTCCCTGTGGGCCTTTGTCAATATTCAAAACCCAGAGGGCATTAAAGAAAATATTTTACTACCTAAGCGGTAACTAAGGAACCCCCATCCCACTGGCAGTGTCAGAACCTTCAAAGGGTGATATGCTCAGTAAAAGAGTAGGCTAGAAAAACAAAAACCAATTTGCCAGAGTTGAGAACTAGGCTTCATCTCTGGGTGGACAAAAGATTTCTCCTCCGAGTTATAATTGTCCTGCTGTCAACCAGGTATGGGCTTTGACTATATACTGCCTACCTGGTTTAGGAATTCCAAGATGAGCTTAAAGCTGTCTGTTGGTAGCATCCTATGTTCTCTGGAGAAAAAAAAAAGAATTAAAATTTTCACTGGTATACTGTGCCCCTAGTCCAGACCTCTCAGGATTCCCAGTAATTAAGGTAAACCAAACATGAGATCACAACACAAAACCTCAAAACACAGACACCTTCATGAGGGGTTTACAAACCCCTTAATTCTTTCAATAACTATTCTTGAAGACTTGCACAGTGCAAGTCACCATAGTAGGTAATGAAAAGAGGACAAAAGAAGCAGGGCACAAATTTTAATATCTAATAGAGTCCATGTCATATAAGGCAATACACATAACATTATTTTAAATGAGTAATACAGATTGAAAGGACAATGGAAGTTTAGAAAAATAGGGACCCAACAAAGATTGTAGTGTTTAGAGAAGGCTGCATGGTAGGAGGATATGGAATCAATCTGGATATTGGCATATCCAAGCATTTCATCATTTTTGTTCAGCATGCATGCACTCGGTGCTTTCTATGTGCCAGATACTGAGTAAAGCACTGAGAGGTGCAAAGATAAATAAGACAAGGCACTTTCTCTCCAGGGGCTTGTGGTCTAGCAGAGAAGATGGACCCATAAGAAGGTGACTATAAACCAGTGTGGTAAAGGAAAGACAGGATAAATGCACAGAGCATGATAGAATTTAGAAGAGTAGAGGGATTGCAGGGGTGCTAGAAAGGCATTTTGATGTCAAAAATGTGTGGTATAGACTTGGAGTCATGAATGTTAGAGAAGTTTTGGCTAGCATATGTACCAACGTGAGCTTACTCACTTCTAAAAACTAGAATCAAAACCATGTAACTGTAAGATAACCATGCTAAAAATGAATGTGGCACATTCTTGAAAAAAGTTTGAACTGGTTTATCTATACTAGGTCATCCTTTTTTTTTTTTTTTTGATTCAGAGTCTCACTCTGTCACCCAGGCTGGAGTTCAATGGCATTTTCAGGGCCACCACAGCCTCAACCTACTGGGCTCAGGTGATCCTTCCGCCTCAGTCTTCTGGGTAACTGGGACCACAGACATGTGCTACCATGCCCAGCTAATTTTTGTTGTTGTTGTTGTTGTTTATAGAGCTGAGGTCTCATCATGTTGCTCAGGCTGGTCTCAAACCCCTAAACTCAAACATTCTTCTCGCCTCCGCCTCCCAATGTGCTGGGATTACAGACTTGAGCCACTGCGCCCAGCTATACTAGGTCATCTTAACAAAATTTGTGCTTTGATACTCATGCTGTAAGTTAATTCTTTCAATACCTCTATCTTTAGCAAAAGAAGTTAATGGAAAACAAGTGTGCTACAAACACCATTTCAATGCAAACTCAGTTTCCTGGTGTTCAACAACTGTTGACGTGTTTTGTCACTTTACCAATGCCGCCAATAGTTCAGTCCAGAGCCCATCTATGAAGCTCAATCTGGTTCCTGGTAAGAGTGTTTTAAATTACTTCAAAATATTATAACCAGGAGCAGGGATTCATTTATTTATTCACTCCCTCATTGGTTCATTCAGTAAATATATGTTAAACACTTCGTTGTGGCAGGCCACGGGCTTACCAATGGGGCTTGGAAAAAAAAAAGTAAGGCACATCTTCTGGCCTCAAGCCTAGGTAAGAGATATATGGGATAAAAAAATGTTATCACATACAGTATAGTAAGTGCTCACTAGAGATGTTGTGGGTAGCCAGAAGAGGCCATCTGGCTTAGTTCTGCTGAAGGTAGGGGGAAGACGTGATAAAGAAGGCCTTGCAGATAAAATCATACTTCTGCTAGTATGGAGGCTGAGTTCATCAGGTAGATAAGAGTGGACAGTATCTATACATATTTAAGATTTCTTTGTGGCTTCAGCAAAAGAAGGGTGCCCCCACAGGCACTGCTTTCCTGAGGCAGGGCTACATGAAAATAATTGATCTCAAGAATAGGCATCCTTTGTCGTCACTGAGCCAATATGTTCTTATGTGATATCTTCAAGGTAAAAGGTCATGATTTATGGAGCTGTGGAGGCCATTGCTATAATAGCCCATGCTGAAGAGCTCTCCTCAGTGGCAACAGAGAGGAAGGGATAAATAATGAACCTGGGCTTCTGTCAAAAGGAACCACCCACCCCTCCTAAATCATCCCAGTAACAGGACTCCTGATATATGAAGGTTCCGGAGCTCTGTCGCCAAGCTTGTTTGAGTTTACTGAATAATTTATGGTCATTGTCACATATGTTGGCAACTGGGCCCTGGACACCAAAGCAGGAAGCAATTTAAAGTCACTGTCCCCGACTCTGCCAAGCCCAGCCCCTCCAGGGGGCAGCAAAGTTCATTTTTTCTTTGCCCACCTCTCCCTATCTCAACCTACATGCTTGATTCACGTATCTTTGTTCTTCTCCTCTTTCTTTATACCAAATCTGGTTTCACTTCCTTTTCTCAGTAAGACATTACTTATTTATTTTAAGATGTTATATAAGAATTGAGATCTCAGATAATGCTAAATAAGAATGTTGGTGAGGGAGGGGTCAGCTCATCAGAGTCAGGCTACTCCGGAGATTAGAGATTCTGTAAAAAATGTAATTTCCCTAATTTGTTTGGTCATGAGTAGAGGTGAATTAGAATCACCATTAAGGGAAAGCAGAAGGGACAAATGCTTAAGCATATTGATTGGAATATTCAGGTCATGGGTACCCGGAATTCCCAATCCTAAAATGTCTTTGGTTATGGAGTGCTTCTCAACCTTCACAGCAATCGGGAATCTCCAGAGAAGCTAACAAAACAAAACAAAGCAAAACAAAACACCCCAAAACAAAACTCTTGATGCCTGAGTCCCAGCCCTAGAGATTCTGATTTCCTGAACCTGGACATTTGCATTTTCAAAAGCTCTGCAGGTGATTCTAATATACCACAGCTGACAAATCCTAGATTAAGGAACTGATTCTGTAAAGCAAAGCTAGTACAGATTGCAGAAGTCAGATTTGTGTGGAAAGCAGTGAGGAACTTTGGAAAATCAGGGGCAAAGTTGAGCAATTGGCTAGCTCCAAAAAGGTCACAGAAAGTAAAGAGAAATTTGATTTTAAATATCCACATTTTACCTAGGCCTGGTACTATTTCCACTGTCTTTGTTCCTCCTTGCCATTATCCCTTTTATTTCCATGTTTCCATCATAGGGGAGAACATCACATGCCAAGATCCCATAATAGGTGTCGGGGAACCCGGGAAAGTCATCCAGAAGCTGTGCCAGTTCTCAAACGTCTCCAGCAGCCCAGGCAGTCCCATTGGTGGGATCATCACTTATAAATGTGAAGGCTCCCAGTGGAAGGAGAAAAGAAATGACTGCGTCTCTGCCCCAATAAATAGTCTGCTTCAGATGGCCAAGGTGATTCTGAACCCTTTCACTCCAAGCTCTTGGTGGGGGGACCTGTTTGACTTGTCATATTTCTCAGCACCCAGGAAATTGGATTTTGTGCTGGTTTCAACTACTTTTATTTATTAACTTCAAACTACTCCAAACTACTTTTATTTATTAACTTCCGGAGGAGATGCAACCCTTGAAATGCCTACATTCAAATATGAAGGCAACAAAGTACGTGTTCCGCTCTAGCACTGGCTGGATACACCAACCTTGACTTCCCAGTATTTGTGTCCAGTACCTCCAAGGGGCGGTGGTATTATCCTCTCTCTTATTGTACTCTTTTGAGTAATTTTGATATCAAGAAAATAGTCATAATCTTTACAGAAAGAGGAACAATGTGAAAAATAAGGTTCATCAATTAAAAAAAAAATAGTTGGGCGTGATGCTTTCATAGGTCTGAGATGTTCTCAATCCTTGGAGGTAACCTGTACTTCTGAGGAAGGGACTATGTTGCCTTTCTTAGCTAGAAGAGAGGATACTACTGTGTAGCTGGGGTAAACTTTTTCTTTCTATCAAAATAAATAAATGTTACCTCCATACTTAATTTGTTGTAAGTTAGAGACACATAAAATTTCATGACTGATAACAATAAATACTAGCAATGCAATTAGTAGCGTTATAGCTAATGGGGATGTCTTCAGACAACCAGTTCCAAATCTTCTCACCACTGGAGGAAGAATAGAAAAAAAATGGGGGGGGGTACTTATTTGTGTTGAATTATCTTCTGTCTCTCCTCATCTCACACTAAAATTATTAAAATATCTATTATGTGTAAAGCATTGCCATATTTGTTGTCAAAGTAAATGGGCCAAATCAGAACTTGGCCTATGGTTTAATAAATAATATAATCCAATTGGGTAGTTATATACACATGAATTTTAGCTAAGATAAATCAAGAAGTTCTGCTTGGGGAAAAAAAGACATGTGAGCTGGACTGTGATGGGTGAAGTATGTGGGATATAAATTATCCTAATCAGGAAAGATAAAAATTATAATTTTAAACTCAGTGTGGGTTCTGATCCCAACTCTAGATACCTAGATACATTTTCTTTCTTTCTTTCTTTCTTTTGAGTTGGAGTCTCACTCTGTTCCCCAGGCTGGAGAGCAGTGGCACGCTCACAGTCACCGCAGCCTCGATCTGCCCAGGCTGCTACCACACCCAGCTTATTTTTTTGATCTTTTGTAGGGATGAGGTCTCGCCAAGTTGCCCAGGCTGGTCTCAAACCCGTGGGCTCACGCAGTCCTCTCACCTCGGCCTCCCAAAGTGCTGAGATTATAGGAGCGAGCCACTGTGCATCGTCCCTAGATACATTTTCAATGAAAAAGAATTGATTGTGCTGATCTATTGTGCTCCATTTGATTTATACATCCAGCATATGTTTATTGGACACTTACTATGTGCCAAGTTATGTGACTTGTACTATGTTAGGCTTTATCAGAAGGATGCAAAGAAATGGAAATGAATGATATTGAAATCAGGCCAGGCTCAGTGGCTCAGCCTGTAATCCCAGCACTCTGGGAGGCCGAGACGAGTGGATTGCCTGAACCCGCAAATTCAAACCCGCCCGGGCAGCTTGACGAGACCTCATCTCTACAATAACTCAAAAATTAGCCGGGCGTGGTAGTGTGCACCTGTAGTTCTGGCTATTTGGAAGGCTGAGGCGGAAAGATCGTCAGAACCTAGCAGGTAGAGACTGTGGTGGCTGGGAGCATGTCATTGCACTCTAGTCTGGACGACAGTGAGACTCCAACTCAAAAAAAAAAAAAGAAAAGAAATTAAAACACAAGATCACATCACTAGAGATGTTACAGATATAAAGTATGTTAAATAAAACAAATACTTATGCATTCAGAGGACGGAAATTCCCTGGGTTGGAACACTCAGCAAAGGCTTTTCATAGAAGATAGAATTTGAACTTATTCTATAAGGAGGAGTTTGAGAGTTAGACAACAGAAATGTGATTATTATTTATTATAGATAGGGTGACCATATAATCTATCATCCAAATCAGGGACACATTTTGAGTATAAGAGTGGTAACTCTTAATAATTGCACTCAAAGAAAAGATATAAACCAGAACTGTCCCAGGAAAATTGGAATGGACAGTCACCTTAATAATCAGCAGGGTAATCTGAGTAATTAACCCAGCAAAGAGTGGCAAATGTACTTTCATGCAGACTATTTTACTCAACCAGTGACAATTTTACTCAACTTTAATCAAATTATACAGCAATCACATCTTCCCTCTTTTTCCCCCAGTTAGTTATGAGATTGACATATGTTTTACTGTTCCTCTTCTGTGTGAGGTCTCTGTCACATTCCATTTTGAAGAGCATATGCAGAGTTTAAGAGATAAGTACATTATCTTATGGGACATACTTATAGCCATGAGAATGGAGAAAAAAGGAAACTACAGAGGTGAGAAATTTTTTGTCATAAATAGATCAGCCAGATTTGATAGCTGAACTAATGGGCAATTTTTGTTTGTTTGTTTGTTTGGGCTTTTGCTTTACTAGGCTTTGATCAAGAGCCCCACTCAGGATGAGAAACTCCCTACATACCTGAAAGATCTTTCTGTTAGCACAGTCAAGATGGAATGGGAAATTAGCTCATCTCCTGGGAGCCTAGGAGCTGTTATTAACATCCTCGATCTGCTTTCAACAGTTCCTACCCAAGTAAATTCAGAAATGATGATGGTGAGTTCGCTTCAGCTTTGCAGTTATTAGGATCTTATCTTCACCTCTCAGGACTTATGTTCAAGAAACAACTCCTCCTTACTGCAGCCTCTCTGTTTTTTTCCAGCAATGCTTTGCATATTAGAGTCACACATTCTGCAATCTACAACTTTTGATATATTAGGGAGGGTTTCAGTATTCCTTTGGGGACCTTAAGAATATTTCTTTAGTGAATTTCTGCTTCATTTTCATTAAACCAACGAATTCTTACCTACTTCCTGGGAAAACTAGAAACTAAAGGTTTTCAGAATATGTACTAGGTGAGATTCTCTGGCACTAAACATGAACTTCGAAGCAATCAGGGAAGGAAAGATAATTCACTCACAAGAGTTCAAACAAGGAGGTTTTAATGAAGAGAAACTTGCAGAGGAAAAGCAAGGGATAAAAAACAAATGAACGAGGGATAATGAGGGACCCAGAGATCAGCAACACTTAGAAGCTGTTATCACCCCCTGGAAAATGGTGCAAACAGAACCCAGTGAGAGCTGGCACCTTGGAGGAGGGACCAGTCAGCAAGAGCTATGGCCTTGAAAGGCCATAATTATTACCAGAGATGAAAGGGGACTAGGAATGGGGACCGTAGGGGGTGATGGGCAGCAAGGAAAGTGTATCTCGACTTCTCCCTTCTCCCACCCTTCCATCTCCTGCCAATGTCTCCCACTGGCCAAACCCAACCAGAGGCCAACTGGCAACAAGCTTAGTAACAGATTCCAAAGAGGTCAAATAATTTTCCACAATGACAGAAATGTATTCATGTACAGTTTTGAAGGCTAGAAGTCTGAAATCAAGGCATCTGCAGGGCTACATTCTCTCCAAAGTCTCTAGAGGAAAATCCTCCCTTGCCTCTTCCAGCTTCTGGTGGTTCCAGGCATTCATCAGCAGTAGCTGCATCACTCCAGTCTCTGATTCTGTCTCCACATGGCTCTTCCCCTTTTCCATCTGTCTTCTCCTCTTCTGCCTCTGTACGAATACCTGTCATTGGATTTAGGACCCACCCAGGTACTCCACGATGGATTCTTAATTTAAATTACATCTACAAAAACTATTTATCCAAGTAAGGTGACATTCACAGGATCTATGGTTTAGGAGTTGTCGTTTTGGGGGACACCATTTCAACCTTCTGTAAAGGTCATACTTCCAGAGAACACAACAAGGCAAAGAAAGGCAAAGAAATTGTTTAGTGGGAGGGTCTTAATGGAAAATGACAAGCCCTAGTCTATGAAAGAGAATCAAATTGTTTAGCAGAAAATAATAGATATCTTGGATAGGACTTGTATAGTTCATTCAACACTCAGGATATGAGAGGGTCTTTGAGATTTCCTCACCCTTACTGGTGAAATACTACCACCAAAAAACCTTTACAAGCTTGAGATTTAATAAAATAATATTGCTGCCAGCCTGCTGGATTGGCCTTAGTGAGTGGGATGTGTGAGGATGTGATTTTTCCTACCACCATCACTGCTGTAGGTTTAATGATGTCTTGCAGTCTTAGAGGCCCATCCTCGGCTAACGTCTACCACAAGAAGGCAGGTCACAGACCTCCACTGCCTGCAATGCCTCATTTTCCTCTTTTTTTTCCCTCTTACCTGTACTTACTCAATCAGTTTCCAGGGAGATGTGATTTTTTTTCTCCTTTATAATGGAAAGAGTTTGGTTGATATGACCCCATGCCATGTTCCTTACAGCACGTGCTCTCTACAGTTAACGTCATCCTTGGCAAGTCCATCCTGAACACCTGGAAGGTTTTACAACAGCAACGGACCAACCAGAGTTCACAGCTACTGCATTCAGTGGAAAGATTTTCCCAAGCACTACGGGCAGGAGACAGCCCCTCTCTGTCCTTCTCCCAAACGAATGTGCAGATGAGCAGCATGGTCGTAAAATCTAGCCACCCTGAAACCTACCAACAGAAGTTTGTTTTCTCAGACTCTGACCTCTGGGGCAATGTGGTCATCGACAAGTGCCAGCTGGAAAACTTGCAGCCTGATTCATCTATTGTCACCGTGGCTTTCCCAACCCTCCACACCATTCTTGCCCAGGATATCCAGGGAAAGAATTTTGCAGACAACTTAGTGATGACAACCACTGTCAGCCACGATATAACCATGCCATTCAGCATTTCGATGACTTTTAAGAAAAACAGCCCTCCAGGCGGGGAAGCCAAGTGTGTCTTCTGGAACTTCAGCCTCGCCAACCACACAGGGGGTTGGGACAGCAGTGGGTGCCATGTCGAAGAAGGTAATGGGGACAATGTTTCCTGTATCTGTGACCACCTAACATCATTCTCCATCCTCATGTCCCCCGACTCCCCAGACCCCAGCTCTCTCATGGGAATACTACTGGATATTATTTCTTACATTGGGTTGGGCTTTTCTATCTTGAGCCTGGCGGCCTGTCTAGTTGTGGAAGCTGTGGTGTGGAAATCAGTGACGAAGAACCGGACTTCCTATATGCGCCACATCTGCATAGTGAACATCGCCGCCTCCCTCATGATTGCCGACACCTGGTTCATTGTGGTTGCCACCATCCAGGATAATCACTACGTGCTCTGCAAGCCAGCCTGCGTGGTCGCCACCTTCTTCATCCATTTCTTCTACCTCAGTGTCTTCTTCTGGATGCTGACGTTGGGCCTCATGCTGTTCTATCGCCTGGTTTTCATTCTGCACGAGGCGAGCAAGTCCACCCAGAAGGCCATTGCCTTTTCTCTTGGCTACGGCTGCCCCCTTGCCATCTCAGTCATCACAGTGGGGGCCACCCAGCCACAGGAAGTCTACACAAGGAAGAATGTCTGTTGGCTCAACTGGGAAGATACCAAGGCCCTGCTGGCCTTCGCTGTCCCAGCACTGATCATAGTGGTGGTGAATGTGACCATCACCGTGGTGGTCATTACCAAGATCCTGAGGCCTTCCATTGGGGACAAGCCATGCAAACAGGAGAAAAGCAGCCTGTTTCAGATCAGCAAGAGCATCGGAGTCCTCACGCCACTCTTGGGGCTCACTTGGGGTTTTGGTCTCGCTACTGTGTTCCCAGGGACCACCCTTGTGTTTCATGTCATATTTGCCCTCCTCAATGCCTTCCAGGTGAGTCCTGAAGTGCAGAGCTCTCAGGAAGATTTAATTCCTGTGGGACAAACCAATGATAGAAACACAAACAAGAGTAGGAATGGGGAAGGATTTTAGTCCAGAGGAAGCCTTAGCCCTCCAGAGCAGCAATAACAATAACTCAATGAGCTAGAAAGGACACATTCCTCTGCTCCCATGGAAGCTTGCACTTTTTATCACATGCATTATGATTTAGTGGCATTTGCCAATCTCTTAAAAATGCCCTGATTATACACATAGAAGGAAAGTCCCTTCCCTACGCTGGATTTTGCTATTTATTCAAGACTTGATGCAGTCCTTTATCTCCTAAATGAAAATCCTGTCTTTGTGAGGACAGGTATTGCATCTTTCTTATTCATCACTATGTCCCTAGTGCCTAATAGAGACCTTAGTACAGAGTAGGTTCTCAATAACCATTTGAATGAAATGAGTACCTTGTACAGCATAGTAGGCTCTCTGGGAACATTTGCGGAAAAATCAAAGAACGAATGCACTAGAAATGTCAGGTAATCTGCCTGATTATAAAAAACGAGAAGACATCTTCGCTCTCCTGCAGCACCTAACTAATTACAATGCAAGCCAATTTGTTAGAAGAGTTATAACAGAGGTGCAGACAACAAACCTTTGGAGCACAAGGAAGGGAGTGATTAATTCTCTCTCACCCAATGGAAAGGTGGTAAGGATAGAAAAAGACCTGTCCAAGGAGGAGGCAGGCTCCTGTGAGCTAGTGAGGAGGCAGAAGGGTGAAGGTGTAGTTGAGCTTTTGCTTTCTAGATGCTTGTGCCAAGAACATATGAACTCTAATTTCTACTACTGGGCCTGTGGCTCCAGGCTACAAGGCTCATATCTAATGACCTTTGTAATTTTCTTTGGTTAGAAGGAACTTCTTATTCCACTCCAAGCCCCAAATTCTTATCACAACCATGTGAGGAATACTCTAAACATACAAGGTGTATTCACTAGCATAACCAGCAGGACATTCCAGTTCACAATTGAAGGGAAATAGAGAAACAGAAAATATCCTTCTAACATAACATTTAGAGCCCCTTGGTGTGGACCTGTGCATCCCTTTAAACAATATCACGTCCTGGACTCGTTCCATAAACTCAGGTGGGGAAAGCTGTAGTACGCATTTAACACCGAGCTAACAATACTTCCTATTTTGCTGGACAAAAGGATATGATTAAAATGCACTTCTTAACCTTTTTCTCAGGGATTATTTATTTTACTCTTCGGATGCCTCTGGGATCTCAAGGTAAGAACAATGACAGCTTCATGCTTCTAGAAAATTCTAAAGTGCTTGTGACATGTTGAAGTTACGGTAGCTTCTTTTAAATAATGCAGGTACAGGAAGCTTTGCTGAATAAGTTTTCATTGTCGAGATGGTCTTCACAGCATTCAAAGGTAAACCTTTTCTCTGCAAAGACATCTTCATGTATTCTACTGGTATGATGGAGTAGAGAGTACTAAATCTTTATGTGGGATTTTGATCAATGGGGTTAAATACGTTGTGTCCTCAAACCCCTCTCCCTCCACGACTAGTTTTGACAAAAATTGTTCAATTTTTTTTTGCTTCTTACCTCATTCTGCCTATTAGACATAGCCATAGCGCTATCATTAAGATGCTACTTCGCATCTTTAAATAGGGATTTAAGCAACAGATAATGTAAACTTAAGTTGAAAATCAAACTTTCAATGATAAACAATCTTCTGAGGGAATCCAAGGCATTAGAAAAACAATTTGGGGAATATTTGGTGAATAAAATTATCTACAGTTTTTTGTTTTGTTTTGTTTTGCTTTTTGAGTCTGAGAGTCTCAGTCTGTTGCCCAGGCTGAAGTACAGTGGCACACTGCTCATGAGCACCACAGCATCAACCTGCTGGACTCAGGCGATCCTTTCGCCTCAGTCTTCCAGTAGCTAGAGCTATAGGCATGAACCATCATACCCAGCTAATTTTTCTTGATTTGTTGTAGATAGGAGGTCTCACCAAGTTGTCCAGGCTGGTCTCAAACCCCTGGGCTCAGGCAATTCTCTTGCCTCGGCCTCCAGAAGTGCTGGGTTTACAGGCATGAGCCACTATGTCCGGCCAATTATCTATAGTTTATTTCAGAACATAACTATTGCTTTTAAACACATCTGGCTACCTTTCACATGTCTGAAGATATTAGAAACCTATCAAATAATATAACATGTATTTGAAGGTTATTTTTTAAATTCAGATGATTAGATTCAAGTATCTCAATGTGATTCAAGGGGGTGGACCAGAGATATCGACCATGACTACTGGAGGGTGGAAAATCAATCCTCCTAAGAGATCAAAACAGTCTTGATCTAACAAATTTACTTTGTGATCATCTTTTTTTTCCTCTCTTCTAGTCATCATCCCTAGGTTCATCCACGCCTGTGTTTTCTATGAGTTCTCCAATATCAAGAAGATTTAACAATTTGTTTGGTAAAACAGGTACGTAGTGAGCTCTAGGGGCTCCCTGGCTGACCAGAACAAACTGCTCTGATGGGAGCAATGCCCCTACTCCCTCACCCCAATTCATGACATCTACCTGAAACGGCCTCCTTTGGTGTAGAGGTTAAATATAAAAATGTGCTTACATTTTCACAAATCACCAGAAGGTGGGTACAGAGGGCAGCTACCTTCAGGAGGCAACTAATAATAACTCAAGAAGAATAAGATCCAGCAAATCCAGACAAACCTTTGGAAAGCTCTCTGTCAAAAGATCAACCATAAAAATGGGAAGTGGAGATTGCTGGCCTTGTCAAACACAAGAGTTCTCATCCACTGATGTTAAGTAGATCAGTCACCTTTCTGGGTGATGATGCAGCAAAAAATATTACTTAGAAAATCCCACTACAAGATCTCACTCTGTGGGTTTGTTGTCCTTTTTCTTCTTTTATGGAGTGGGCTTGACATTTACAAAACTGTGAGTGTGTATATGAGGGATCACCCAAGTTAGCTATTCTATAGTAACATTCACAGTTAAATTTCTAGCTTGGGAATATGAAACATAGTGGCAATGACTTTGGGCAATGGGTCTCAGCTGTTCTATCAAATCGAAACTCCGGGGTCACTCATGGCACCATTGCCTCCACCCCTTCCAGGCAAATAAGCTCAGAATTCCTTCCAGCTTTTTGAAACAGAACAGATTTCACAAATGCAGAATCTGGAAATGTGTCAATATTTCAGAAAAGACTTTTTATGTAAAGGCAAATTTGAGGAATGCCTGTAACTTTTAAAACTCCAGAGCATTTGGTGTTTCCTGCTTCAATCTGGAGAATTACTCAAGAAACTGGTGAATCTTAGCTTTTGATTTTGAAAGTCACTGATCTGACCTGTTGTGAAATGATTAAATCTTCGGGGTGTATTAGAACTATCACACCTTGCTAGCACAGTCACTAGAACATGTTTACCACTTGCATTAACGATGCAAGCACTATTAAATATTTCCACAGAATCAGAATTATGTAAAGCCAATAAAATATGTTCCTAGTTTCTGAATCAGTCAGACAAACCTGGGTGTCGAGGTACCAGAGCTGAGATTCCTGGACACTGCTACTGGATAGCCTCTGGGGGTCATTAATAAAGGCATAACCACTTGGGCCTGTGTGGGGTTTTGTAAGCACTATAACTTTGGTTTATGTTGTCAGCAGCCCTAAAGGTCCCCCCACGCAATGATGGAAACCTTGTTAGCAGTGGCAGTTCAGCAATCTGATGGTAGGGTGGGCACTTGTACACTTCAGCTGCCCAACACATACTCTCCACCCCCTCTCTGTGCACAGCCCTCACTTCCCTGCAGACTGGCTCTGGAGATGCTCTCCTTGCTGCGCTGGTCTTCAGCCCTTTGGTGGCATTCCTGACTTCTGCTTCTTTTCTGGTCCTACTTTTTCTTCCCCTATAAGTTTCTTTTCTTTCGTTTTCCTCCCTCTACAAGCCTTAGCCTTTAGCATATCCTCCAGGTCCCTCCCAAGAGCTTCCCTGCCAACATAACCCAAGGGGAACAGGGGGGTTCCCTTCTGCAGATATTCCCAGACCCATGCATGTGGTGGCATGTGGAGAGGGAGGCTGCCCACCTCAAGATCTTCCTGTCCTTTGTAGAAACCTGGCTGCTGGTATGATGGAAAGTAGTTAGTGCTTGTCAGCTGCTACGCATGCGTGAGAACAACAGCTCTGTTCTCTGGCACTCCTGGGTCATGGGGGATTTCCAGGCATGGCTGAGCTTGCCTGGCTCCTGGATCTGAGCTCCCCTGGGTCCATTAGGAGACATTTACAGTCCAGCGTTTATGAAGGCTGGTCTTTCTGAGCTGCTGCTCTGTTTTCCAGGAACGTATAATGTTTCCACCCCAGAAACAACCAGCTCATCCCTGGAAAACTCATCCAGCGCTTATTCCTTGCTCAACTAAGAACAGGAAAATCCAACCCATGCAACTTCGTGGGAACAGGGGATGTGCTTTGAAAAAGAAAGCCTTTCAAAGCTACGGGTAACATGTTCTTTGGGCAGACTTCTGGGAGCAGAGGCCATAAAGACTTTTTCATTAGAAACAAGGCTTTCTTTTGTAAAGACTGACTAAAAAGTAATTGTTATGTTTTTTTTTTTGTTTCCCCTTCTCCCTTGTGTGATAACCACATGTGTATAGTATTTAAGTGAAACTCAAGTCCCCCAAGGCCCAGCTTCTTTGTCTATATTGTAATATAGAATTTTGGAGAGACATTTTTGCTTTTCACATGTTGGGCACAAAGATAAGCTTTGAATAAAATAATAAGTAAAAGGCTAGTACCTAGGAAATACTTCAATGAATTCTAAGAAGGAAGGAAGGAAGAAAGGACAGGAGGGAAGTAGAAAAAATAGAAAAAGAAGATAAAAAAGAAAAGAATAAAGAAAATTGGCATTAAGGGTCTGGCTCATGCCTATAATCCCAGCACTTTGGGAGGCTGAGGGGAGAGGATTGCCTGAGCCCACGGGTTCAAGACCAGCCTGAGCAACTTGGCGAGATCTCATCTCTATGGTAAATCAAAAAATTAGCGGAGTGTGGTGGTGCATGCCTGTAGTTCCAGCTACTTGGAAGGCTGAGGCAGAAGGATCTTCTGAGACCAGCAGGTCAAGACTGCAGTGGCCATGAGTGTGCCACTGCATTCCAGCCAGGGTGACAGAGTGAGACTCCAACGCAAAAAAAAAAAAAAAAAATTGAGGGTCACATTTTAAGATTTCCATGTCAATAATCTAGTATAACCACTCAGATACTACAACATTGACTTTTTAAAAATTGCTTAAAAATGGAAACTGAATGTAAGTCACAGGGAAGGAATTCAGTATCTTCCTGATATCTTCTTAGTTAATAGAGGAGAAAGACAGGGAAAATTTAGGGGGGAAATGACTTCACCAGGATGCTTTCAAATGGATAATAATATTTAAAAGAGATGGGTGGAAGAAGATATGATTCTCCTGATGCTAAACACATCATATATACCTTTGTATGTTAAGGTTGGAAAGTGGAATGAATATGTATAACAATACTTAACAGATCCAACATATGACTAAGTTCTTTATATTTTATCTGAAAAGCCTTATATTTTAGTTTGTTCCACATCTTGAAAACCAAAAATATATTTTTTATACCCCTACATTGCCAAATTTGATACATTGCACTGAAAACAGACCCTGTCATATATTTAACAGCTTTAACCAGGTACTTCTCTGTGCATTATAGAATAGATTTTAATAATCTTATAGCGTTGTATATTATTATTGTTGTTGTTATTGTGGATAATAGCCCCTGGTGTGTTGTATAGCTCTCCATGTATCCTCTCTTTCAGTCTTTAAGTTCCAAGACAAATACACATTAAGAATTTTGCGTGATCTAAGTTATGCTTATTGCGTCTACTTGGAAAACTTCTGGAAACAAATTTCACAGCTGACTGTTCTGTGCCCCTAATAACACTTTACCTTAATGAACAAATGGCAGAGCTTTTCCCAAGGATTTGGTCATTTGTGAATTATCTCTGTGTGTGTTTTGTGTGTGTGTTTCATTAAAAATGTAAATATTTATCAAAATTGTATCCCTATTAGAGTTAATTGTATGTGGTAGATATAGCAACCATACATACCAAATGGAAGTCTGATCCAAAAAGAGACAGAAACAGAATAGAAATGTGGGCTACTCAGGATATGTGGGCTGTGTGGTCTTCCTAAGGACTGAAAACATTTTCTTAAGCGTCTCTTGTATAGCTGGTCTGGAGGTGGCATAAATTCTTAGGGATTGAATGTCTGGGAAGGATTTTAATTCTCCATTGCTGATGAAGCTTAGCTTAGCTGGGTAGGAATTTCTTGACTGGAATTGTTTTTCTCTGAGAACTTTGAAGATTGGATTTCCATCTCTTCTAGCCTGTGGTGTTTCGATAGATAAGTCTGCTGTTATTCTAATTGGTCTTCCCTGGTAGGTAGTCTGACCTTTCTCTCTCTCGCTGCCTTTAGGATATTTTCTTTTATACCTACTTTGTGTACTGAATTACTATGTGTCTAGGAGTTGGTATTCTCATGTGATGCCTTGCAGGGGTTCTCTGGGTCTCTTGTGTTTGAATGGTCACACCTCTGATGAGAAGAGGGAAGTTTTCTTGGCTAAAACATAAACAGGCCCAGTCATTAGGGTGATGGGACAAAAGAGTTAAGATTCAACAACCATTTATTCATTGAGGCTCAAAAGAATTTTCTTTTAATATTTTAAGCCTTTATAATCTCTTCCTTTTATTTTTAATTTTAAATTCTACTTCTGCCTCTCTTTTCTTCATGGAGAAGGAGAGGAATGTGGCAGAGCAGGACACATAGAAGTCCTAATACTGCTTAAAGTAAATAAACTTTATTTCTACATCTTCACACATGACATAGAAATCTGCTCTCACATTTGCCTAAGAGGTGTCACAACCCTGTCCCAACTGAGTGGTTCATTATGTAAAGTTCCTAAAAGAAATTATTGTTATGCTGTAAATGTGGGCCAAGTTTTTCAAGAAGGATACACTTTGAACAGGGGTCAGTACTAAGAAGATAGATACAAAGGTTAGGGCAAGGGATCACTTGAATTAGAATTAGATATTAGAAGAAGAATGACTTTGACCCATTTTGTTCCTGGAATTCTATCAAGAAGAACTTAGCCAGGGTTGTAGCACAATGTTAGTGCGGCAATCTTGGCACAATCAACCAACCCAAACAGTACCTAGGGTCAGGCTATGGTTGCCATATTCAGAAAGGCAATGGGAGAAGAAACACTGAACTTCTACCCACCTCAGTAGGGATCCCTTGGGGATCATTGTATTTGATCTTGTGAAGATCAAGAACCTAGTGGCAGGAACCTGTGGTGGAGTTCCATAGCATGGAGATCTGGCCTCCAACCCACATTGGTTAACTGAAGCACATTCCTTTATCCCCAAAAACACACACACACACACACACACACACACACACACACACACACACACCTCAGTCAAGCACACACAAGAACACATTCTTTTGTTTTTGTTTTTTGTTTTTTTTTTTGAGTTGGAGTCTCACTCTGTTGCCCAGACTGGTGTGCAGTGGCCGCTCCCGGCCACCGCAGCCTCGACCTGCTGGGCTCCGGCGAGCCTTCCGCCTCAGCCTTCCGAGTAGCTGGAATTACAGGCATGCGCTACCACGCCCGGCTGATTTTTTGATTTATTGTAGAGATGAGTTCTCGCTGCCTAGGCGGGTCTCGAACCCGCGGGCTCAGGCAATCCACTCACCTCAGCCTCCCAAAGGCGCGGGATTACAGACTGAGCCACCGAGCCCGGCTAGAACACATTCTTATACATGCGGGCATGCAAGTGGCTTCACCCTTTTAAGACACAGCACTAGATCCAAATTCCAGAAAAGTTATGAAAACTAAGGATTGGAGAAACTGTTGCTGGTTTTCTGCCCACTGCAATATACATAGGCCAACCACCACCATTTCTTAAGAACATCTTGAAATGAGCAGTAGAATTCAAAATTGTGAAAGAAAGCAGTCTAAGAATCTGCAAATTATATGAAAGCAGGAGCCTCCCTTGGCCCTGGTCACAGTTCTCAATCAGTAAGATTATAAGGCCATTAGTAGCAGATTTCTGAGAGATGGCACAATAACTCTGACATCAATTCAAAGTTGAGTTGTGCCACCTACTTCCTTGTGGAGCGCCCAGTGCTTCCCCATGTTCCTGACATCTCTCTGTGTGTAAAGTTGGTTCCAAGGCCGAAACTTTCTTGCATTAAGGAACCTCCATTGAGTTAGTGTCTTACAAAGGGATCTGACTTAATTGCTTTAAGTGGCTGTGAGGTTGGAACATTCGCAAATGAGCAGCTAACAGAAACTACAGAAATATTCTCTGGAAATACGTGAAGTCCAGAGAAACACATGATCTCTTGAGTGAGTCACCTGTCTGCCACATCCTCTCCATTTCTTATTGTTTATGTGGGAAAATAAGTCAATAAATTGCCCATGGGGTTTTTGGGATTTAGATTGCTAAGACCGGAAGTTAGGGAACACTGCGGGAAGTCACAGCCTTTTGTGGTTTGTGTAGAGAAGTTCAGAGAGGTTGCTGTTGGCAGTTAAAAGACAAAAAGAAAGAAAAAAGAGAGAGAGAAATGTTGCATGGAGATGAGGAAGATTATAGCAATCACTAAATGCAAGGGGCAGGGGGATGGTTATCCTGAGGTGAGTGGAGTAGAAGTCACAGTCACTTGAGGAAACAAAAGGAAATAGTGTGGTCCTAGAAATGCCCTGTTGGTGGAACGCATTTAATTTGTGTCATGATGGTAAAGTTCCATGGGGCCTTTGTGTCCCAAAAAGAAAGTGACCCAGTGACCCAGGGCAATAAAAGTGTGGTTCTCCAAGTGTCCAAAATAAAGCAGCTTACAGTGGACACACATTTCTTAAGTATTTTTTAAAAAGGCAATGGAATTAATGTTTCATAATTTCAAGAAATTTGCTTTGAAATTAAATGTTACAGGTTTCTAAAATCATGACTTGGGGCCAGGTATGGTGGCTCACACCTGTAATCATAGCACTTTGGGAGACCAAGGTAGGAGGATTGCTTGAGCTCAGGAGTATAAGACCAGCCTGGGCAACATAGTGAGGCCTCATCTGTACAAAAAAATTTTAAAAATTAGCCAGGCATAATGGCGCATGCCTGTAGTCCCAGCTATGCAGAAGAAGGCTGAAGTGGAAGGATCACCTGAACCCAGGAGGCTGAGACTGCAATGAACTGTGATTGTGCCGCTGCACTTCAGCCTGGATGAAAGAGACCCTGACTTAAAAAAAAATCATGACAGGATTTAAAATAATGTCTTAATTGTATGCCAGCATACAGCTATGTTTATTTTCCATGCTTGTAATAAAATACCTAGTGAGATCTCATGGATTTTCTTTGTGTAAATTGCCTGCTCTTTTGCAATACACTGCTGCTACTGTTTCAGGCTTCCCAATATCACCCAGAATTTAACTCCATTCTCCAGACAATAAATCATCCTTCTCATCATCCAGATGTTAGGGATGCTAGCCACTCCCAGCTGAGCCCAACGACCAACAGGGCTGATGGCTTCCCTCACCCCATTCATACTCCCAGGCAGCGCATTACCATCCAGCACCTTACTGAGGGCTTCAGTAGGGGTCCTTGAAGTGAAGTGTTAGGAACCAAATTGCTCGGAAACAAATAAACAGACGTGTGTTCCAACATTTGTGTATGGCCTGGTTGGAATTTCCCTTGATTGCTGAAAATAGAGCCCTCTGTATATCCATCCTGTACAGATGAATATTCTCTGGCACATTCTCACCAGGAACCAAGCATCATAGGTTTCCTGCTCTTAGTGAAAATGAATTGGACAGAGGAAGCAGGGAGGGAAGACAGGCCAATTACCAAGGCCCACCCTGTGCTGGACACCTGTTATTAGTTTCAAATTCATTTTTCAGGTATTGGGGTGGATATAGGGACCTTGGTCATGATGTCTTACAATTTAGATACAGTCGTGCTGTCTATTCTTAAATGATTTTATAGACACCCATTTTTTCCTATTACCTTGTAAACTCTAAAGGCCACCGGTGTCCATGCCAGATCCCTCTGCATGAATAGGGCAGGGATAGGAGAAACATGAGCTGTTTTAGACCCCAGGGATTTTATTTCTTCATGCAGAGCCAAGCAAAGCATGCTGGCAACTATTAAAAACTAAACATACAAACTCAGGAGGGGGGAGGGGCTTATTCCCAGCATGAAAGAAACTAATTGGGCAAGTCATGGGCAGGTTGCTGTTACAGCTCACTCCCGACGATATTAAATAACGACACCCAGGGATGGCTTTGAGCCTGTCTTTTTCGGAGTCAGTTTTGACTGAGGTACCATCCTCAGTCCTCCATCCTACCAGCCCCATGCCTGGTAGGTGTGGGAAGAGGTGTTTGGTTTAGACTAACTGAGGAAAATTGTACACTCATGTTTTCTCTGGAGCTCTGAATATTTTCCGACACTCCAGGAGCTACCTCACAGCAGTCCCAAAGTCGTCCTGGTAGGAACCTCCCACTGGACTAAGGAATGACAGCTGGCCTCCTGCTCAGAGTCGCCGCTACAACCGGGGCTTCTCCTGAAGCCTGATTGCCATCTGGTGGACATTGCAGGAGGTGCCACCTCTGTGATCCGTCCACGGTGGAAGGTCGGAGGCAGTGTCAGTCTCCCAGATGATGTGCCTGCAGGGCACATGCAGTGAAGTGATCTGGGTCACATGAACAGAGTGAAGGTCATGGCCCACTGGATGGTAGAAACCAGGAATGAAAGTCACTCTCACTCCCACCTACTAACACTTTTATATTATGATCCCTGCAGAAGAAAGGAAGTCAGAAACCACACAGGATTGCAGAAAGGGAACATTCCAGACATGTAGTTTCAGTGTGCATGGAGGATTTGCAAGCAGGCATACACTTCTGAGGCCCCAGCAGGTATACTAGCTGAACCAGCTCCCTCATTTTTCTTTCCTCCCTCACTAACTGAATCTTATTTACAGCATCAACAGCAAAGCTAAAAACGGCCCCAGAGATGGCCGGGCCCACCTATTCCAGACAGGATTTTAGAAGGCAGTTTGAGGAAGCAAAACGGGTGCCTTCCATGTTTCATGAAATTGTGATGCATGTTGGAAAAGGATGAACTTGGATGGTCCTATTTCCTTTTCTAATTCATCCACCGAAAGTTGATGCAGGGCTGAATCTTCAGTTTAAGTCCATGCTGCATCTGCAGATGAATCTGCAGCTGTCCAAGGCCGTCTGACAGTCCAGCCAGCTGCTGAGGCCAGATGACGAGTTCCTGGTCAAGCCTCTGGGTACACATTGTCAAAGTGTGAACCGAGAAGACCCAGAAGAAGTAAACAGGGCCAATGCCAGGAGGGCCGGTCCTTGGAGCAGAGGGGCAAGCTGAGCTAGCCTTATGTAACAAAGCAGATGTCTTCCCAGGGAGGGGGACAGGATAACTCTCATGCTTTTTCACTTGTGGTGGACATTCCTTTAACAAAAGCCAAAACCTCAAGGAGAGATAAGGCTAACATGCTAATACCTCTGGGAGAGGCATACATCTTCAATTTATCCTCAGGTGAAAATGACTGGTAACTAGATACCTATGTCAACTAACTCTGTTTGAGCTCTCTCATGCTCCTGGTGTTCTTCTAAGATCTTTATCTATATCATCTCATTGAAACCCTACAGCAACACAAAGCTACGTAAATATTCTTTTTCTCTTCATTTTTCAGATAAAAAAACTAAGCACAGAGAGGTAAATAACTTGCCTAGCATCCAATAGATAAGAGCTGGTAAAATCAGATGTCAAATGCAGTGTCTGACCTAGAGCATGTAATCATCTCACTATTCTGCTTCTCCTTGTAACCTGATGTCAGTTACTTACTTAAACGTAGGCTCACATGTTGGGGGGGGCACAAGGAAGGAATTTTGAGTGCACAACATAAGAGGGAAAACAGTGACAGAGAAGGTGGTGGAGTTAAGACTGTTCTAAATTTAATCTTACTTTATAATTTTACCTGGGGGCAGCCCAGGACATCATGACCTGTGTTCTGGGCAAACTTCAGAGTCCACTTCCTTTTTAAGTCTCTGATGAAGCATCAAAGACTTCCTGCTGTGCTGCTTTATTAAAAGTAGATCTCAAATTAGCTACCTAGTAGACTTCCCAAAGGGAGCAACCTGACTTCTTGCCACTTTAATATTTAGTGTTCATTCAAATGAGCTTCCTATGAAGCTCCAGTCACCGGTGGTGTTATTTTTTATTCTTGTCACAGATCTATCAAGTATTCTCAGTGTTGGATGTCACTTAGACACATAGGAAGAAAATATGGCTTTCCAGAAATGAAGTGTGATTCTGAGGCGGTGTTTAAACACCTCAAGTGGGGAATTGGGACATTTTTCCTAATGAGTTTGCCTGAGTCGTGACTTCCCTTGTGATACACAAACTGAAGCCGCAGCTGATTTGCTCCTGGAGTCATTTGGATTATTGGCTTCACATTGCATGGGTAGGTGCACTGGGTTGTTCTTTCATGTTGATTGACAACCAGATTAGTGAGTATACTGTGGAGGTTAAAAACATGGGTTCTGGAGCCAGACTGTATGCTTTTCAATAGTGGGTCTACCACTTTTTAGTTTGTGACTATGGGGGCATGGCCATTGGTCCCTATATGTTCACAGAAAAATTACTGGATTGAAGCAGATTGATTAATTGTTTTTTAAAAGGCATACAAATTTATGTAGCATGTTTACATGGAGTCAACTTCCCAATGAGTTATCGAAATTTAAATATCATCTCTAAGCCGGGCTCGGTGGCTCAGCCTGTAATCCCGTGCCTTTGGGAGGCTGAGGTGAGTGGATTGCCTGAGCCTGCAGGTTCGAGACCCGCCTGGGCAGCGAGACCTCATCTCTACAACAAATCAAAAAATCAGCCGGGCGTGGTAGTGCGCGCCTGTAATTCCGGCTACTCGGAAGGCTGAGGCAGAAGGATCACCGGAGCCCAGCAGGCGAGGCTGCGGTGGCCGGAAGCGGCCACTGCACTCCAGTCTGGGTGACCGAATGAGACTCCAATTCAAATAAATAAATACATAAATAGATAAGTAAATAAATATCATCTCTAGGTTACAGAAAGAATGAAGGCTTGGATTCTGGTAAAACAGGTTACAGAGTGGGAGAGGAATTCTGCTGAGAGCAGCAAACGATTATTGGGGAAAAATGAACAGATACTGGGGGGGGTGGGAATGAAGGGACAGGGGGAACAGAGACTGAGTATAAGGAGTTCTCTTTGAAAGCTGAATGAACCTGAGAGACAGGCATTATTTTGTAAAATGATTGAGTTTTCTCCTTTCCTGAGACACATAATGAGATAACAGGGAAAAGAAGCAGATTCTTTTGTGAGAGACTGTTGCTGGCGGTGGGGAGGTGGTCAGAGAAACCTTGAGGCCTTTAATTCAGCATGTGAAAAAGCCATATTTTGGGATATTAGCTCCTGAGCCTCAACATGACCTTGGGTAAAATATTTCTACGGTGTAAAAGGAGATAATGGCATAGGCTTCATGGGCTGTTATACTATTCTTACAAAGTCTACAAAATGGTATCTAGCACAGTTGTTGCCAAGTAAATTAGCCATTATTATTTTGTATCATACTGCATGTATATTAAAGAAAAAACAGTAAATATGTATAGCGCACACATAGAGAACCCAGATTTAGATGGAAGCTCTATTCAAAATCAGAATACATATACCCTCCACATTTTCACATTTAATTAGCAGGGGTCCTTAAGAGTAAGCCCAAATATACATGGCATCCTAAATCATACCTTTGCCAAGATCTGAGTTTAAATCATGTCCATTATGAAGCCAAAATGGGAGAATTTATATAACAAGTGAGTGAGCATGGTAGGCTTCTCTGTGTCTGCATCTCAAGTCAGCCTTGGTAATCTTATATTTTACACAATTTTATTTAATCCTCAAACTAATTTTACTAATTTCTATCTTCCCAGATGAGCCAGTGATATATTATAGCGGTGGTGCTAGTTAAGGCTCTTTCAGTTACAGGTAACAGAACTGTAATTGAGAATTTCAGTCTTAACATGGATTCTATACACTCTTCTTTAGCTTTAGCCTTAACATGCCATGCTTATCTAACTTCATGCTTTCTTAAAAATTTCAAGCGCTAAAATTTTATTTACTTATTTATTTTTGAGTTGGAGTCTCACTCTGTCGCCCAGGCTGCAGTGCAGTGGCACACTCACAGTCACCCCAGCGTCAACCCACTGGGCTCCAGAGATCCTTCCGCCTCAGCCTTTGAAGCAGTCGGAACTATAGGCGCTCGCTACCACACCCAGTCAATTTTTTGATTTATCGTAGAGATGAGGTCCCACCAAGTTGTCCAGGCTGGTATCGAACCCGCAGGGTCAGGCAATCCACTTGTCTTGGTCTCCCAAAGTGCTGGGATTACAGGCTGAGCCTCCGAGTCTGCAAGTACTAATCTTAAAGCAAGCCAGTCATGAGGGCCCTGCTGCAGAACTGATACAGAGACCCGCTGATGCCCCTCCATATTGCCACGGCCCCTAGAGAAGGGTATGACAGGGATTCAAGCACTCCTGCTCATTCCTGAGCACATTTCTGAGTTTTCTTGTCTTCTATGCACTCCCAGTAAGCAGCTTCAGGGAATTCTTGACTTCCCAGCAAACTAGGCTGAAAGATGTAAATTCTTATTTACTCCCTTTCTTTGAACTATATAGTATCAATGT
Source organism: Cephalopachus bancanus (assembly GCA_027257055.1). Lineage (NCBI taxonomy): Eukaryota > Metazoa > Chordata > Mammalia > Primates > Tarsiidae > Cephalopachus > Cephalopachus bancanus. The sequence goes on from JAPVLO010000012.1 coordinate 6,401,191, forward strand.
AATTGCAAGTCTTGTGATTTGCCTAACTTTTGCAATGAATGATGTCCTAGGCCTTGTAAACTTTCTTTACTCTAAATGTTACTATCTAAATGTAAAATGCAACTGTAACTCAAGTTCTGTACAAGGCTCTACTGGTCACGTGGCTAATGTATAGGTACCGACAATTCTGGATTATAAAAGTGAACTGTAAAAGCCTGGAGGGCAAGCAGAACCATTTTAGAAAGACCTTGAGCCCGGCTCTGCTCCCTGGATTTGAACTCAGAAGTAACCTTTTTCTCTGCCCCTTTGATTTATTGGTATCAGGGGAGTAGCCGAGACCATAACAGAATCTCTCCCGCTTAAGAAGAGCTTGGAGACAGTTAAACTATAGCCTGGCCACAATCAGAGTAATGAGAATTCCGGAGGCTAATCTAGAACAAACAAGGCCTAAGCCTCCATTGTAGAGCTTCCCACCTGAAGGAATTCACAGAAGATTGATCCCTCACTCGGCTGCAGCCAAGATGATATCATTCAGACCCCTGGACAGACAATTACTGGAAATAGCCATCAGAACAAGAACATAGAGACTCCATACCCTGACCCACTCCCGCATATTTTCCATACCAATTTTTCCCTTTAAAAACGCTTTCCAATCAGCTCAAAATTTGAGATGGTACTTGAGACATTAGTCCACCATCTCCTTGGGAAGCCAGTGTCTTAAATAAACCTATCTTTCCTTCTACCAACTCTCACCTCAGAATTTGGCTTCTCAGCGAGCACCTGGACCTGGGTCCAATTACAGAACCGCAACTCAAACTAGTTTAAGCAAAAATGGACACTTACTAGCTCATATAACGGGGAAAGATCCTAGACAGGTACACATTCAGGTACAGCTGGATTCACAATTCTTGCGCTTCCTTTACCTCCTTCGGTGTGTTTATTTCACTCCAAGACAGATCTGCAAGCTAAGAAATCTACGAGGCCTATGAACCCATAAGTAGAGATTTAAAAGGAAAAGCACTAGGCTCAGTGGCTCACACCTATAATCCCAGCACTTTGGAAGGCCGAGGTAGGAGGACCATTTGGGCCCAGGAGTTTGAGACTGGTCTGGGCAACATAGCAACGCCTGACCTCTGCAAAAAAATTTTAAAAATTAGTCTTGCAATGGTAGCCTGTGCCTGTAGCCCCAGCTACTCAGGAGGCTGAGGTGGGAAGATCACTTAAGCCCAAGAGGTCGAGGTTGCAGTGTATTATAGCGTGAGTAACGCTCAACTGCTCCAGTTACTAACAATAAATCAAAGGGGCAGGGAACTGGTAGGAAGAAGCTTACTTCTGAGTTTGAATCCAGGGAACAGAGCTGGACTCAAGGTCTTTCTAAATGGTTCTGCTCACCCTTCAGGCCTCGCAGTCTATTTTTACAGTCTAGAGTTGTCAGTACCTTATACATTAGTCACATGAACAGCAGAACATTGTATAGAACTTACGTTATAGCTGCATTTTACATTTAGATAGTGACATTTAGAGTAAAGGAAGTTTACAAGGCCTAAGACATTACGCATTGCAAAAGTTATGCAAATCACAAGACTTACTTACACTGATACTATATATGCTATATAGTTCAAAGAAAGGGAGTAAATAGGGATTTACAACTTTGGGCATAGTCTGCAGGGAATTTGAGGGTCCCTTGAAGCTACTTACTAGGAGTACATAGAAGACAAGTGGACTTTCAGGAAAGTGCTCAGGAATGTGCAGGCATGCTTGAATCCCCACCATGCCCTTCTCTAGGGTCTGTGACAACGTGGAGGAACATTAATGGGTCTCTGTCTCAAGTAAGCTGTGATTGTGCCACTGCATTCCATCCTGGGTGATAGAGTGAGACCTCAACTCAAAATAAATAAATAAATAAATAAATAAATAAATAAATAAATAAATAATAAAAAGAAATAAAAAGAAAGAAAAGAAAAGTAACTATTTTCTCACCCATAGGTACATGTGTATATGGCAGGGCAGAAACTACTGTACCAGTTAAGATTATGTTTTCTGTGAGTAACAGTGATTCAAATGAAGTCAGTTAAAACAGAAGTTTATTCCTCTGGCACAGAAAAGTCTGTAGATAAGCAGCCCAAGACTGGTGTGACAATCTGGCTTCATGTAGTTCTCAGGAATACAAATACTTCCATATATATATATATATATATATATATATATATATATCTGCTTTTCCCAGAGTCACCTCATGGCCCCAGATGGCAGTCCTCGCTCTGGTCACCATGTCCCCCTATCAGTCACTGGAATAGAGGAAGGAACTGATGACATGTGCACCAAGACTCTCTAAGGAAGGGTTCTCAGAATCTCAAATGTGAATTTCTGCTTCTATTCCAATGGCCAGAATTTGGTCACACAGCCCCACCTACCTGCAAGGGATATGGGAGAAACTGACCTATATTACGGAAGCCATTTACTCAGCTGAGACTTGAGGATTTTGTTACTAAAAAAAAGAGAGAATGGAGGGTGGGGACCATTTTTGCCTGGGGTGGATCATCTGAATGTCTCCCCTGCCTCCCACTTTCTCCTCATACCTTTCTTATGATGCTGCTTTTCTACTTTCTTTTTGTTCTTGACCAGAGAGTAATCTTTAAATTTTACTAATGGTTTCCATTAAATTAGTGAGCCACACATAGGCCAATTTGTCCTAAATTTATCTAGGCCCTGGGGAAGGGGTAGCCCAGATAAGGTCATGCCGTAATTCATTCTGGGATTCTGGGACTAGCCCTTGGCAAAACTGTGAAAGATGAGGAGAAAGAGGTCTTATCTTCATTTTGATATCATTGTTAGCTCCATCTCTTACACACACACATACACATCCTGTTGTGCTGCCCTGGCCGTATCAAATAGTTTCTGTCATTTTATTTTGCATTGGTACCCATTAGAGGTCACCAACACCCAAACCCATCATCTCCCATCCCCCACTCACTAAGGTTTTCTATAGTTTCCTAAATGGTACTCACAGCTATTGGATAACATCTAACTTTTTGAAATTTTATTTTGCCTAGAGATTTTTGGAAAAATACATTATATTAGTATTAAATATAACATAGGAAAATTGTTTTGTCCGTATTCCTAAACACATGGAAATGTTGAGTAGGTGACTAAGACATAAAATGGGATCTATATTAAGGAAAATCAAGCAAAAAAGACCTTTAAATGATGTCAGCTGTAGAATAACCCACAATTCATAGGACCTTCTAAACCTAGGATCTTCTTAAGCTTTTTTGTAGTCAGATGAGAATAATATATTCTGCTATTAAGTGGCTCTGTGACCTACCTAAGGCACTTGCCCTCTCTAGAATCGCCTCAGTTTCCTCAAATATAAGAGTTGAACTTCAGAATCTCTAAGACTCTGTCAAGTCAAAAAGGAGCTTTCATCAGAAAGGAGGAGTTCAGGAAGGGAAGGTGTTAGATTGTCTGCAATTTGCTTGTAAATACATCAATATGGGTATTGTATACGGTGTGCAGGTGAATCAGGATCCACACCCTAGTGGAGGTTCAACGTTCTCTGAAAAGGAATATACCAGAGAAATCTCTGTGGTAAAAACCTTAAATATTGCTATTTCAAACTACACCAATGGGCTTGTTATTAACTTAAAGGAAGCTAGAAATAACCTTTGCACTAGTGAAATCGAATTATCAAGATAGCTATAGGTCCAAAACTCTAGCAGGAGTCCACTGAACTAACTTTGGCGGTGGAACATTAGACTAGAACTCTATTTGGTTTTGGGTCTCCTTCACTTACTAGATTTCATTGATTGATCCAACTAGACAGTGGTTCCCAACCAGGCATGACTTTTCCCATCAGGGGACATTTGCCAGTGTCTGAGAGATTTTTGATGGTCACAACTAGGGAGATAGTACTACTGGCAACTAGTAATAAGACCGGGGTGCTGCTAAACATACCACAATGCATGGAACAACAGACCTCAAAACAAAGAATATCCATCTCAAAATATCACTAGTGCTGAGGTCCAGAAACCCTGAGGGTAGATAGTTGACTGATCCTGGCCCTCAGATTATTTGATTACACCATGCCTAGAATGAACCTTTAATCCAATATGCTTGTTTGAACACTTAAAAGCACAGACAAAACACTTTAACATCTTTAGGGAAGGGCATCATTCTTACCTACTTTTAAGTATCAGAGACTCTTGATATTACCTAAAGAACCTGACATTTGTGGATGGCAAAATTGACTCAGGTCAGTTCACAGAGGAAAATAGGCAGGGAGGAAGTAGAAGGTAAAGGGTAGGGGGAAACATTTTCAGACTTTTGAGCTACTGAGACTCATTCTCTATGGAACACCCAGGAGGATTTTCCAATTTTCTGTGTTGCTCATCTGAATCCCAATTCCCACACTGGCTAGAGATGATGCAATGCTTATTTCTCTATCTCTTTCCCCAACTACATGCCCACTCCTCTATCACTACTCAAACACCTTGAAAGAATAAAGTACTTGCTAATTCTTTGGTATGATTGAGGGCTTTGGGCTCAAAGAAAAACTAAACACCATGTCTGATATATGGTGAGCCAGATTATTAATAAATTAACAGAGATGACCATTAATCACCAAAAGAGATGAAATGAGATAGTAGGCATAGTGTTGACACAAATCTATAGAGAAATAAATATCGAAATGTGTTACCTCAGTCTGGTGCCTCCTTATCATTATTTTGACCTAGCAATCATAAATTATGGTGCTTGATCAAAATACCAGGTTACACTTGAAATTTGGGCATCTGCTTTTTATTATTTCTATTTGACAGATTAGTAAACTAAGACCAAGAGCTTAAAAGATTTCTTACTAAAATAACACAGCATGCTGGATAGTCAATCCAAGCCTGCAGCCAGGATGCAAAATCGTATCCCAGGTCTATTGACCTGACTATGAAGTCAGTTGTAGGCTTGCAGAACTGTGAAGCACATGAAGAAACAAAGCTGGATTCTATTTCCAATTCGGTCTTTGGAGATAATATGACTGGGCTGGTGGCTAGATAGCATCCAATATAGTCTCATCTGCACAAGAAGCTCTGCAATCTGTGTTTTAACTAGTCCTCCAGGGATACTGATGAACCTTAAGTTTGAGAATTACTGCCATAAGGGGTGATGTTTTCACCCTACAAACTGTTCTCATACCTTTGCACTAAAGGGACTCTTCTTAACTCTCCCATTTTGTTTCCAGGGCATTTATGTTTCATTTATTTTATTGTTTGAGATGGAGTCTTATTATGTTGTGAGGCTGTAGGGCAGTGGCTATTCACAAGCATAATCATAGGGCACTTTATCCTGGAACTCCTGGCCTCAAGTGATTCTCTCACCTCAGCCTTCTCAGTAGCTGGAACATAGGCACATGCCTCTATGTCCTGCTAATATTTTTATTTTTGTTGAAATTGGGTCTCGTTATGTTTTCCAGGCTAGTCTCAAACTCCTGGCCTCAAGTCATTCTTCCACTTCAACCTCCCACAACATTGGGATTAAAGGCATGTGCCATTATAACCAGCTTTCTAGTGCATATTAATTCCACAGAATTTCCCAAAAGTGTCTTCTTAGGAAGTCTAGCAATCACTCAGGCTCTTTGAAATCTTTTCTTTTATTAAACTTCTAGTGCTGGTTCTTTGATGATTGGTGATGAGAACCTCAGCTTTCCTTTTCACTTGATCTATCTTAAAACTTTCTTGCCCCAGTCAGATTTTATCTCCCTGGGAATCATGGAAAGAAAGTGTATCTTAAAATATTTCTTTAAAGTTCTTTTTACCTGATACTTTTGGTTTGTTTATATGATGATATTGTGCATAAACAGCAGATAGAATACACTTTAAAAATCTGAGAGAGAGCTTTTGGACACCTCAACTCTCCAGCACTCACATGCACACCTGCCCTTATGTGCAATGCTGGACACATAGAAGGTGCCAACTTAATATTTATTGAATTTATTAAGAGGCTTTCCTTAGATTCAGAGGAAGAGGAAAGCAAATGTGAAGCCCTGATACCCAGAGGAATCTTTATTTCAAGTCCTTTAAGAAGACCTCAAAAGACCAATGATATAATTGTGTTTGATGAAAAATGAATACCTGATTCTAATATAACCAATATATGAAGTTTATGACATGAAATAGAAATGAGTTTTTCTATCTTAGCTATTCATTCACTTATGATTTATTGAGTGCCCACAAAGCGCCTGCCAGGGAAGTGTGTTGGCCAATGAGGATACCAAGCCCCTGCCCTCATGGAGATTACAGTCTATGGGAAAGACAACTGATCAAACAAGTGATTTACAGTTAAGCATGAGAGGTGTCATCATGGGACACACTAGGTAACAAAGTCAAACCATGTGGGGACAGAAAAATGATAAAGGTCACACATGGGCTGGAGGTCCTGGTCTTTGGTGGCCTTATTCAAAGCAGAGCTGATTAAAAACTGCTGCAAACCACACTGCCCACAGAAAGGGAAGGTGTGAATGGAGAAGGTGCTTCTGTGGTCTGGCCAGTACCAGCAGGTGGGTCACTGCTTTGGCCTTTGGGAAAGGATGGAGATGATGGTGAGTGTTAAGAAGATCGTGCCAGCTGTGCCTCCGATCATCAGGCCCAGGACACTTCCATACACCTGCATGGCCTGACAGTGCTCCCCCGTGTAGAAGAAAGCATGTCCAGAGACGCACCTGAGGGAACAGGACACAAGGGAAGAGTGAGAACTACCCGGGCATTGGGTGCCTCCTAGCAACAAGCATCACCATAGCAACAGTAGCAGCAAGCACTTACTGAGCAGTTCCACCTGCCTGGTCCCATTTCAAGCACTGTACGTGAATCAATTCATTTAATCCTGCAACAATCCCTTGAGGTGGAGGTTATTACTTGGCCATACCACTGTCCTCATTTTCCAGTAAGGTTAATTAACATGCTCAGGGCCACACTGTTTTACACTGGAAGTTTAGTCCCAAGAGGTATGCTTTCAGATCCAAGTGCCACTTGACCACTAAAGATTCAGGAGGAAGGTTTGAGATGCTTAAGGAATGCATTGCCTGGTACTGGCTAAGACTAGAAGCTACAGGGGAAACTCTCCAGAAAGTCTGACTTGGTGTATCAGTTGTAGCTTGAAAACTTCTAAACAATATTACCTAAAATGTTGCTGCAAGGCTAGGGTGCTGTTCCCTCTCTCATAAGGCTGTCCTAGTTCATGAGATAATGAGGATATTGCACTCATCGAGGGATTTGTCACACAGTAGGCACACAATGGTTGTGCCTTGTTAGTTTTATTTTAAATGTTGTTTGGTATAAAGATCCATTAATTTCAGAACCAAGGCATTACTGGTAGCATTTCATCCATTCCATTATTACAATTCCAGCCTTTGTTTCAAACATTTCTATTAGAAAATCTACTCAGCAGAATTCTAAAGGCAAAATGAAATAATCTTAAGTCAGTATTTTATTAATCCTGAATGGTTTTACCATTCAAGTCCTCATCTCTAGCCTGATTAAAAACTGCCCCAAACCACACTGCCCACAGAAAGGGAAGGCATGAATGGAGAAGGTGCTTCTGTGGTCTGGCCAATACCAGTTGGTGGGTCACTGCCTTGGCCTCTTAGAAATCTGTGAGTAAACCGGGTTCGGTGGCTCAGCCTGTAATCCCGCGCCTTTGGGAGGCTGAGGTGAGTGGATTGCCTGGGCCCGCGGGTTCAAGACCCGCCTGGGCAGCGAGACCTCATCTCTACAATAAATCAAAAAATCAGCCAGGCATGGTAGCGCATGCCTGTAATTCTGGCTACTTGGAAGACTGAGGTGGAAGGATCGCCAGAACCCAGTAGGTGGAGGCTGCAGTGACCGGGAGCGGCCACTGCACTCCAGTCTGGATGACAGAGTGAGACTCCAACTCAAAAAAAAAAAAAAAGAAATCTGTGAGTAGTAGCAGTTTTGTCTAATTTTTTTCTGACCCAGTCCTATCCAAATACAGCTTAATTATATTTCCTAGTGTAACCTTAGAAAAGCGTATTCCACAAACTCCAAGCTGCAGGTTGTAGGAGAGGTATAATTTGGCTGACTAGAGGCTGACACACAAGTGACAACCCCTGGCCTATCCCTTGGAAGGATGAAGCCAGTTGGGACATACATTGCAGTCTGGCATCTAAGGACCTATCAGGCAAAGATGTGTAGGCCTATGGCTTTGGAGCCCAGAAACAAGGTGACCCTTCTCCAATTAATAGAGCCAGAGGACTCCTTGGAAAAGTGATTAATTCTAAGACCAGGACAGGGAAAATGAAGCATGAGTCTAGAACATGCCATGGCACCAGAAAGTAATATTATGCTCATAAAATTATGGGTGTTTGTTAAGAGACTACAGGTACCAGCTTGGAAAACTCCCAAAGGCCAAATATGGGACAACAGGAGTGACAAAATAAATCATGGAATCATTGTAATATAACCCATAGAATAAAATAACTGTTTATGGTTCCTTGGTGATGCAAATGAATACTTACGTTAATAAATTAATGGGGAGGGAGGATTGTTATTCTCTATAGAAGAATTCAAATTGATGAATGTGACAGAAGTGGAAGAAATAGGAAATCACCATTAGAAGGTCCTAGTAAAGATGAGTGCAGGTAGGATCCACCAATAGCGGCTAAAATTAATGGGTGAGGATTTGAGGAAAAGCAATATGTCTCCACGATCTTGAAATATCCTTCCCAAGATATATGTTAATGACAGAGGGAGGGATGGTAATGCTTAAGTAGAGAGGGCTGGTGGACATTCCCTTGGCCAGATGACTAAAGTTGACATCACCAACATCACCAGGTATGACATATACTGGCATCATGTACTCCCTCACATGAGGGCATATCACATTTTACTAACTTTGCCAAAAATTCATAACCTAAATCTAATTATGAGAAAATAAGATAAAACCAAATTAATAAAAATTTTACCCAAAAAATCACTGCCGAGGCATTTTAAAGGTGTCAAGGTAATGAAAGACAAGGAAGGACTGAAGAATTGTCCCTAGATTGGAGTAGACTAAGAAACATACAAACTCAATGTAATGTGAGATCCTGGAACAGAATAAGGACATCAGTGGAAAAGCTGGGGAAATCTGAGCATTGTGTATTTCATGGCTTTACTAATTGTTCTATGGTTTATATAAGATGCTTATATTAGGGAAAGCTGGGTGACGGATATAGCAAAGCTCTCTATATTATTTTTGGATTGTATCTGCAAGTCTAAAGTCATTTCAAAATAAAAGTTAAAAAGGGAGAAACAGAGCGGAGACTGAAGAGAACTCAGGGGAAATATAAATGTTTGAGACTAACAGAATGGTTTCTGCATCTGCTACTGATCAAATGCAAGTGATGCTCCATCATTGCCTATATCCTGTTATGAAAACTTAAGTTTTTATGCAATCAAACATTATTTAAAAAAGCTATTAAATATAGCCAACTACGCAGGCAGGCAGAAAGACGTGGATACAAGTCCCAGCATGTACCATCTGGATAATTTTAGACAAATCACTTAACTTTGTTTAAGCTTCAACTTCTTGCTGCACAAAATAAGGACAATATGATTCACAGGATGGCAGTGATCATGCATGTAAAATGCTCAGGGGATCACGTGATACAGAGCAAGCATTAAAATATCAGATAGTCTTTTCACTATTATGAAAACAAATATAATAGTAGAGCATAACTGACAGACTATAGAATTAGTAAAGTAATAATTAATAAACAATAATAATTTCTGTAGTTAGTGAAGATTTAAGCTTGGTCTTGAGTCCTACTGTAGCAGGTCATGGAGTAGAAAGTCCCTAGGCTAAAATCCCTGGGTCTTTTGTGAGGCTGTGGTTGAGTAAGAAATTCCAGCAACATCCAAGATGCCTCAGAGGTGGGAAAGAGGTAAGAGTCAAGAGACAGGAGACTTGGGACTTCGCCCTGGCAGTATAAGCCCACAGATCCAGGGTATACCTTTGTAGGGTCAAGAAAAACCACATCCAGTTGACCATCTGATATAGTCATTGCCCTACCCTGTGACCAACATCTTTTTTTTTTTTTTTTTGAGTTGGAGTCTCACTCTGTCACTCAGACTGGAGTGCAGTGGCCGCTTCCGGCCACCGCAGCCTCTATCTGCTGGGCTCTGGCGATACTTCCGCCTCAGCCTTCAAGTAGCTGGAACTACAGGCATGCACTACCATGCCAGGCTAATTTTTGATTTATTGTAGAGATGAGTTCTCACCAAGTTGCCCAGGTGGGTCTCGAACACACGGACTCAGGCAATCCACTCTCCTCAGCCTCCCAAAGTGCTGGGATTACAGGCTGAGCCACCGAGCCTGGCTGAACAGCACCTTTTACCAGGAATAAGCATACACTTGGCTCAGGTCTGATTACCTACCTGCCTTTCTGGCCACTGAACCTACCTGCAGCTTGCCATTCCCTTCACATTCACACAGATGCCCTCATTTTGGCAAGGGTTCGGGTCACATGGGTCTCTGAAGTACTGTGGCCAGTTGTGGTCCTCTATGGGCACTGTATTTTTCACTGAACGCTTCTGTCGGCTGGGATGCTCCTGGCTCAGGCCACTGGGTAGAGCTTCCTCTAACATGACTTTTCCTGGACTTTCTTCTGGGGCTTTCTGCCCCTGGCCTTGGAGAACGAGGCCTTGGGGAGTCAACCTTTTGTCTTTAGTGAGAACTTCAGTCTGGTTAAGGTGGGTGATATCTTCAGGAAATAAACAGAGAATCACGAAGAAGATTCAGGATTAATAACAGACTACAGTTAACTCCCACTTATGGAGAAAGTTCCCTGGGTTGCCTCTATCCCTCATGGACATCACCCTTAGTGATGTGGAAAAGCAGCTTTGAATCCAGATGATTCTCATAATACCAGTTATTTTTATTTTAAAGTAGTCCTGATTTCATTTTTATTATTGAACTTCCAAAAAGAAGTACAAAGTTAGCATGGATAGACTGATTGAAGATAACTTGAAATCAGCAAACTGTTTTACTTGATAAATCATCAAAAAGATGACACTACAATTTTAGTTTCTCTCCAAGGACAGTTAAAATAAAGATGTGAGTCCTTGACCAACTGAATAAAATGTGGTTCTTCCCCAACATATCTTTTTTTTTTTTCTTGTTTACCTTGGCCTCAAAAAAGATCCCCACCCTCCATGATTTGCTTTAAAATCAGTAGAGCACCCAGAGCATAGGATTATTAACTCAGGAAGATCAAGAAAAGTACCTTCAAAGTCCACAAACATGATGAGATCATCATTCTTAAGGAAACTTCTCCTTTTTAGCATTTGGTGGGAGATAAAGCCATTCCAGCCCCAGTCCATGCTTCTATAACAATTGCAGTCCAAATGATAGGCTCCCACCTTGGATGGCCTGTCCCAGATGACAGAGTCATTTATCTCTGCAAAGTTGTAGGCGACATAACATCACATTATCTCTTTATACTTCACTTTTCAACTTGTCTTTAATGAGGATATAGATACAGTGCTTTGTTAATCAGAAAAAAAAATATGTTGGAGAAAAAATCAAGTTATTTACTTTTTCCAGGAGAATTAAAATTCAGAACTGTGAGGTGGAAGGTGCAGAGAATCATAGCTCTGAATGACCACTTTGATACTGAATGACTTCCTTAATGAAGAGGGAGAGACAGCTTCAACTTCTTCCTTCTAGGGCTTAAGGCTTTCTTTTGGAAAAAAAAAAATATATATATAATTTACCCATAGCTTTACTAATGTAAATTTATTTCATGGGCAAAATGACATTCAGTAATATTTTAGGAGTAAGTACATTAGCTCTGTAGCAAGTTCTGCGTATTTGATAAATGATTAGCAGTGTCTGTCTTTACAATCTGACGGTGCTCAGTGGGGGCAGGAACCAACTATTTGCTTGTATTCCAAGTACCTAGCACAGAGTTTGGCACATGGTAAGCTCTCAATAGATGATTGAAGACTGAATTTAGGAAAGAGAAGAAGGATAAGCTGGTACTGAACATTTTAACGTAATAATCCAACACAACTCTTGTTGTGGCCAAGGAGACAATGTGAGAGGAATGTTATTCTTTCTTACAACAATGAGAATCACATCTGTGAACACTTCTGGGTTGAGGGGCAGTTCTTATTTATGCTCAAACCACTCACCTGGAGATGTATGGAACTTAGTGGTAGTGAAAACCATGCTTGAGGACATCCTGTTTCTGACATCTGGTTTCTGGTCAAGTATGGTCATTATCACCTGTCTGTTTTCCACTGGCCACTCCAGGATAGCATCATTCTCCCCACTGCACAAATGAAAAGCAAGTCTCAGGTAGCCAGAGCTGATGGAGTTTGCCATGCCGTGGGGGTACAAGGTCAATCCAAAACCATATCCCTCTGAATTATAGAATCGAGGGCTCTGCAGACTGTCCCCTTTCTTCGTGTTCTCAAGAACCTGAGAGAAATTCCGTACTGTCCAAACCCCTGTGGGGCAGGGGGTCTCTGTCAGAGTGATATCATCCAGGAAAATTCCCCCATTTGAGTTCTGAGGGTCACCTTTTGTACCCTGGAAAAGGTAGCGAAACTTTTTTTCCTCTTGGAGCACCACATGAGCAATTTTCCAATTGTGATCACCATCTCCTGAGGACAGAGAATAAGGTTGATGACAATTGTGGTCAACATTTATTGAATACGTACTATGAATCTGGCACTGTGCCAAGTGCTTACCATAAATTATCTCATTTAATCCTCACAACACCCCTATAAAATAGGTATTATTGAAAACGAGATAAGTAACTTTCCCAAAGTTATGTATCTAATAAGGGAAGATAGTTTTTAAAAAGACACACTATGGTTTACTTTAACATTCATATTCAAATCTTTTTTTTTTTGAGTTGGAGTCTCACTCGGTCGCCCAGACTGGAGTGCAGTGGCCACTTCTGGCCACCGCAGCCTAGCCTAGATCCGCTGGGCTCCGGGGATCCTTCCACCTCAGCCTTCCAAGTAACCGGAATTACAGGCATGCGCTACCACGCCCGGCTAATTTTTTGATTTATTGTAGAGATGAGGTCTCGCTGCCCAGGCGGGTCTTGAACCCGCAGGCTCAGGCAATTCACTCACCTCAGCCTCCCAAAGGTACGGGATTACAGGCTGAGCCACCGAGTTCAGCTCATATTCAAATCTTAATCATGAATTTGTTTTTCACTATGATGCCATTCCTGAATTTATTCCTGAGTTTGCTGGTTCAACTGCGCCCCACTCCCTAATGTTAGCACTGAATGCCCTAGCATTAGGTTGAGCCATATAAAACAACAGTCCCCAACCTTTTTGGCATCTGGGATCAGTTTCGTGGAAGATTTTTTTTTTTTTTTTTTGAGTTGGAGTCTCACTCTGTTGCCCAGACTGGAGTGCAATGGCCGCTCCCGGCCACCGCAGCCTCGACCTGCTGGGCTCCGGCGATCCTTCTGCCTCAGCCTTCCGAGTAGCCGGAACTACAGGCACGCGCTACCACGCCCGGCTGATTTTTTGATTTATTGTAGAGATGAGGGCTCACCAAGTTGCCCAGGCGGGTCTCGAACCCGCCGGCTCAGGCAATCCACTCACCTCAGCCTCCCAAAGTGCTGGGATTACAGGCTGAGCCACCGAGCCCAGCTGGAAGATAATTTTTTTGTGGACTGGGGCTGGGCGTGGGGGCATGGTTTCAGGATGATTCAAGTGCATAGCATTTATTATGTACTTTATTTCTATTATTATTACATGGTAATATATAATAAAATAATTATACAACTCACCATTAAAAAAAGAGGCACTGATGGAATTGGTAAATAAAATAATGGGTGGGCCACGCATGAACTAAAGTAAGTATTGAATTCTCCTTAAAGCCTGCCACCAGATGCAGCTGTACAATTGAAGTATATCAAATCACTTTCCATTCACTGATAGGATTTTGATATGAGTCTACAAGCAACTGAGTTATTATAGTCTTTGTGCAGTCAAACCTCACTGCTAATGTTAATCTGTCTTTGCAGCTGTTTCCCAGAGCCAGCATCACCACCTCAGCTCCACCTCAGATCATCAGGCATTAGATTCTCATAGTTCACAATAGGGTTTGCCCTCCTATGAGAATCTAAGGCCGCCACCGATCTGACGTAACATGGAGTTCAGGCAGCAATGCAAGTGATGGTCAGTGGCTGTAAGTATAGCTGAAGCTTTGCTCACTCACCTGTTGTTCACCTCCTTCTGTGCAGCCTGGTTCATAGGTTACAGACCTGTATCAGTCCATGGCCGAGGGGTCTGGGACCCCTGCTTAAAGGGCATCTAGCTGTCATCTTTCCATCATACCAGCTATGATAAATTTCAGCCAGAAAAGTGAAACTCTCAAAATCAATATTTACAGTGTTCCCAGGTAGCCTACAGAGTGGCTTGGGTAGGGTGGTTTTTTAACCTGTTCTTATGAATGTCCTCTAAGGATGCTTCCTCCCTTCAAGAGCAGCAGTTTCTTCCAGAGGTGTACAAAAAATAGTTTTTTCTCTGGACTCATTTTAATTGAGAAATTCTTTGTTGAATGAAAAAATAGAAAAATTCGTCTCTCTTTTCCTAGTTATGAAGGAATCACCACCACAAAAAAAGTAAATATCTGGCTTTATAACCCTGGATCTTAATTTACAGCCAGATGACCCTCACAACTGACTTTCTACCTTAGCATTTTAAGGTATTCATGTCAACCTTCTTATAGAAATACACAAAATAACATTTAGGAACATATAAATGATTTATAGTGAAGTTAATATATACAAATGACTTATTTCCCACCAATTTTACAAGTAGACTTCAAGACATTTCAGCATCTTAAATAATGGTGTCATTCTGTTTTCCAAAACAGATGAGCAACTATTTAAATACTCTTTTTCCTGCAGTATCAATTCCTGCATCTCTTTTACCCTCTGATCTCCATATCAACCACCCATTTTCTCAATCCTGGCCCCAGCTTTCTCCAAAATACTAGTGAAAACTAGATTTATATATTCTGACTGACTTCTTATAAAGTATATTTCAGCCTCACCTAAACCCTCAATGCTGCTTCCAATGTCTGAGTGGTTAAAGCATTCAAAGAGTGATTAAAACATGGTAGACACTATGTTAGGCTCTTAGAAAAGGAGAAACAGGGTGAAGGAAAAGGAGGAGGGGGAGAAAGAAGACAAAGAACAGGAGGAAGAGTGGGAGAAGGAGGAGGAGAAGGAAGGAAAAGAGGTAGGAGGGTGAAAAGGGAAGAGAAGGGGAAGGAGAAGGAACACAATCCCAGTTTTTAAGCCAGGCCAGTCCTTGAGTGAATCGCTCAAAGTACCTTGAAATGTCTGTATTTTGACCAGCTTGCGAACATTTCCTGTGCTGTCATCCCTCCTGACCCAGATGACGAGTCTGTCTGAAGGACTTCCTGTCATTTTATAGAAAAACTGTAGGCACTGCTGCTTCCTCTTTGGGTAAAGAATCCGAGATTCCAGCAGGGCTGCCTCTTCTGCTGACCCTGAGCTTGTATTGAATTGCATGAAGTAGCCGGCACCTATGGAGAGAGCATCCCTACATCCCATCAAAGTGAAATAGTTACCAACCGCCATTACCCAGGAAACAAAAGCTATAACTCTTCTGCAGAGAATACAAAGATGATCATTTGTCAGTAAATATTCTGTCTCAATGGACATAGTCACTGACTAAAGTTGTGTCTTTCCACTGTCTCTTTTGATTGCTTTTGTCCCCAACGTTGTGAAGTATATACCTCTGACTTATGAAACACAGGCTTCAAGCAAAGTTTAATAGAAATTGGTGTCTGTGAGATAAATTATATTTTCTTCACTGACTTCATTGTTTATATTAAAAACGTATTCCAAGGAAAGAAGCTACTCTCCCAATTGTATAAAAAACCATGGAATTCTGGTTTACACTCCCACCAACAGTATAGAAGCATTCCCTTTTCTCTGCATCCTCTCCGGCATCTGTTGTTTTCTGAATTACTAATGATGGCCATCCTGACTGGAATTAGGTGGTATCTCAGTGTGGTTTTGATTTCATTTCTTTGACGATTATGTACCTAACTCAGAATTGTACCCTACATCTTTAAAATAAAATTAAAAATTAAAAAAGAAACTATGGTATTTAAAGATCTAGGATTTGTATTTTAAGCATTTATAATGATAAAGTTTCAATTTCTCCTGTTGCTTGCCTAATAACTGAGTGTATTATCCATGGTAAAGAATCTTTTACTGTATTACAAGAAAGGGCATTCAAGACTTATTAGGGACTAACTGAAGATTTCTCCTGCATATAAAGTTATTGGAAGAACATTGAAAAAGAAAGAGAGGGAAAAGTAATCTACATTAGTGCCAGAGATAGGGTTTGCCTGATTCAGATGTTCCAAACTCTTTCCCCTAAAACAATTAAGCAGCTAAACAAATACATCATTTGGAAAACCATACACTTTTCAAAATCAAGTCCAATGAAAAATTCTTGCACATAAAAAGGTCCTTTCAACTGTACTCCAGCACTCAACTCCTTATCAAAATGCTTCAGTGGAAACATTTCACAAGATAAGAATAAAGCAAGTGTTTGGTATAGTACTAGGTACTCCAACAATACTCCCTGATGTCCCTGCTGCATCCTGATCCCCATCTGAAGCACTTCCCTTCCACATCGGCAGCCAGCACTGATGATTTAAATAAGCTTTCCATAAAACTTAAAATATCTTAATGGCTTTAATATTACATCAGAGGAAATTGTATTTCCTCATACACTCTTTCCAATATTTGAACATACTAGCCCGAGACATCTACATTATAAGTTACTGAACAGGTGGGGTTAAAAAAAAGAAGAGATCACAAGGCTAAGAAGGTTTCTGGGTGATCCTCCCTCGGGAATTCCTGGCCAGGAGTACTAGGAAATATGAAGTACAAGTAAAATAACAAGCCTGGGACCAAACAAGTCTGAATTCTTGCTCCAGTCCTACCAGTAAGTAGGTGTTCATTCATTTTTCTGGGTTTCAAATGGGAGGTGAATTCTACCCTAAGGGATTCTTTGAGATCTCTGAGCCTATGCATTTACTGAAACAATGCAGGAGCTCTCTAGTAGAGAGACATTATAGTATCAAACACTCCTGTGCAGAAAGCAAGTTAACTGAATAAAGCCTTTCCAGATATTTCTTCTGAGATATGGTTTCTTCTATTTTTTTCCTTTCTTACTAGGGTTCTAGAACTTTCTTTCTTTTTTTCTTTCTCTCTCCTCCTTCTTCTTCTTTTTTTAAGTGAGAAAGCAGGATTTATTGAGAGGACAGAAAATCTCCCACAGTGGAAGGAGACCCGAAGGAGTTGCCCCAGACGTTCTTTCAGTAGATTTCTCTCATATAAAAATTCCTTTCTGTTTAGCTGAGAATTGTATATTAACTTGGCAGGAACCCCACAGGAAAGGTTACATTAGAGGCTACAATGGAAGTTTAGACATAACCTCAGGCTAGGATCAACCTTTAGACACTTGGGATGATGTGTCTAATAATCTGATGTCTGACAGAGACTTTTATCCTCTGCCAAAGGTGGAGGGAGTGTAACATGACTTATCATTTCTGGCGTTCTCTCTGGTCAACTGGCATCTAGGTGACAGGCTGGGTTCCTTCTGGGAAGGGAACCTAATTAACTCTCAGATAACCAGGGACTTCAGACTAAGGGACTTGACAATAATTCAGTCTTTAAAAATCGATTATAATCTGTAGCCCTATCTACTTCCAAATAAGATTAAGATTATTTCAATAGCATGACAAAATAAAAGGATGCTAAAATAGAAATAAAGGGTAAATGGAACCTCCAGAGAGACAGGGAACATGGAAAATGAGGAATGAAGCCACTGGTCAGTAGGTGGGGGCTTTGTGTGCTTTATCTTCTTGCATCTTCACTATGAAGTAATATCAATATCTTGATGTTCAAAGAGGCTTATGGAAGCCAAGATTTAAAAAAGAAAAGAAAGCACACACAACGACAAACTTCCTGTGGTCCCAATTAGTAAATGGTAGAGTCATATTTCAAAATTTCAAAACAGTTGTGTCTGACTTCATGACTTTTCACTACACACACCATGTACAGGAACTGGGTGAAGCTGTCCTATCCAATATGGTGGCTACCAAACACATGTTGTTACTGAGTGTTTTAATTGTGGCCAGTCCAAACTGAGATATGTGGTCGGGGGGAATACAAGTTGGATTTCAAATACTAAGTATAAAAAAGTGAAATATCTCAGAATAATGTGTATGTTGACTATATGTTGAGATGCTAATATTTTGGATATGTTGAGTTATAGAATACATTATTAAAATTAATGCCACTTGTTTCCTTTTGCTTTTTCACATGAGTATTAGAAGTTCAGTATGCTATCTATTGTACCACGGAGTCAGATCCATGTGGGTATTAGAACATTTTGTGTTATATATATGGCTCACAATATATTTCAGTTGGAGGATATGGCTCTGAGACAACACCCTTATTATATCGTCAACTATATGTCCATATCAGTTTTGCTGAAATGCATCTTTCTTTTGCATGCCCAGAAACTGGATGCTTTTTATTGAGTTAATAATTAAGATATGAGAAATGCTCTTTGTCCTTGTTCAGATTTTCAAGTTTGATAACTAACATTCTTATTGGGGCAAAATACGCTGGCACGACCTGACCGAACCTGGTGAACCACCTCAAAGTGTTCTCTTTCCTCCTTCACCAACCTGTGCATTGTCCCAGCAAGGTGTGATCCACTTGTCCAGCTTGAGCACTGTCCTCATGGACCCAGTCAGCATCATCTCTGGTGCCTTGAATCATCCCACAGATGTTTGCCTTCTCAAAAGTACAGTGATCCAAAAGAGTGTGAGTTGTGGCTGCAAATGATATTTTTACCACTTGGTTAAACATGGGAGACATTTCATTCCAAAAGCTAATGTCTGAAGCCACGAAGACCTCTTTGTTAAACACAACAGGATCACAGGTCTTTCGGTATTTTGCCTTTTTCTCAAATGCCAACCTTACTGTCATCAGAACTTAGAACTTACCAATATAGACACAGTTCCAGCTACCTCACAGAGTCAAGATAAGAATACCTGTAATCATTCTTTGCTATGTAAATGCCAAACATGAACTCTTTTAGAACAAGAAACCTGTTATACTGGGCTTTGTACTTAGGGAGCTTCTGTTGAGCAGAATCAAGGGATGTGCCTCTAGAGCTATAAGTGACAAGTCACTGCTTCAGAGTGGGATCATCTTAGATGACAACCCATCCCAGAGGATTAAGTTATTCATTCTAGTAATAACTCACGTGGGTAAATAATTTTGCAGGATATGAAATGCTTTTAAGCCCATCACCTAACTTGACCTCAAAATAATAATTCACCCTTCAAAAAGAAGCTAAAGAAGGCAGACTATAACAGCTCCTCACTTTTGTACAATGTTTTCACTTTATAAAACACAACTACCTAACTGATCTTTGTAACCATCCTGTGAGGTAGGTATTATACTTTTATCTAATCTAGAGATATCCCAACTAAGGCAATACAGTTTATCTATGTCCTCCTAACTGGAACATTAAAGAAGAGCAAAGGATAATGTAAAAGATCCACCTAAGGCTAAAGGAATCTCAGCTGTGGCTAGTTCACCCAGTCCTCAGACCCCGAGGTACTCACTGCAGTTGTACATTCTGTTCAGCCTCTCTAAATCGATGTTACTGAAATCCAGACGCTGCCCAATGATGGAGTCAAACTCAGGGATCTTGGCCGTGATGGTAGGAACACTTTCATTTTTGTTAAATGAGAAAGGTGCATAGTGCATCAAAGACTCATAATCATAGGGTGTATTGAGATCTGTGATGAAGCTGTCATTGTAGGTGTTGAAGTTGTGCTGGAAACCTGTTAGGGAGAGAATCCACAGGTCCTATTAAGTCACATTATTTTCCCCACGTTGTTTTCTTTGACTAGATACTCAGAGACCCTCCAAAAATGGGAAAGAATTCATCTTTAATTTAAATACATAATTCAAATACGTAATTTAATTAACTAATTAATTAAATTTCAATTTAATTTAAATACATAAATTTAATTTAAATCCATAATTTATAAGCAATATAATATAAAATTAATACATTATTAATATTAGCTTGAATAATATCAATGTATTATATAATAATGTAGTATAAATTATAATGACTGTGAAATACATGCATATATTTAAGTCAAAGATGCATTACAAATGTGTGTGTGTGTGTGTGTGTGTGTGTGTGTGTGTGTGTGTGTGTGTATGTGTAGGCTTTGAGACAGAGAAGGTTATATAGCAAACTGAGGCAAGTATTTCAAGCGGCAGAAAAAGGAATTTTGAATTCAGGAAAATGTTCACTGTTAATGGTATTCAAGATACATCTTTCTAATAGCCAAGTACCTCGGCCACTGAGTCTGCCCAGAGCTGTATCTGGCTGACTTATGGGTGAGGAAAAGGAAATCCGAGGGGCAGAGGGAAAGGGAAGAAAATGAAAGCAAGTAGGAGGCATCTTATCAATCAAGGTTCACACCTTTCTGCTCCAGAAATAGCATCTGAGGAGAAAAATAAAATAGGAAGAAGGAAACTTATTTTCCTGTGAAAATATAGAAGGTAAGTGCTTTCCTGCGATTAGTGCAAGTGAAATAAGATGTGCCCACAATGTGATACGCTGAGCAAAATAGCTGATCTGATGGTCTTTGAACGGACTAATCATAGGAATTTACTATTTCAGCTGCAGCAATAGGAAGGTTTTCGATATTTAATTTCACTCTTGTGGAGTGATAGGACAACTGAATGAGGATGCTCATAACTCTTCCAGTAGTAACTTTCCATCCTCATGTTCTCCTTTTCTAGCTCCCCATCCAGTTGTTCTTAACAGTTAGCGAGGAAAAAACATAACTGCCTCCCATGCAGCCACCTGTAGGACTGAAGGACAGTGGTGCAGACCGGCGGTGCTCTAGCAGGCACTCGAGGGAGCAAAGAGGAAGACCTTGTTTGAGCAAGACCTTGAATAAGACCTTGTTTTAACTGTAAAATCAGAATACTGATGTTTCACTCTCCTAACTCACAGAGGTTTTATTGTGGATTACTTGGAGGGATCAAAGGATTTTCAAAGGTGAAACAGGGATGAAAGAGGGAAATGTAAATCCTTTCAGAACACTTGGCCTTAGGATGCCATTTGAGGCAATGGTATTGTAAAGAGCACAAAGGTGTTGGAGAGGACTGGGGTTCGAGTCTGGGATCTCTGGTGACTCTCAGTGGCACCTGAAGTCAGGCACTTTCAACTCACTGGATGTGTTTTACTTAATTTTCCATAAAACCATCAGGTTAGAATAGATTGTGCTAGTCTTTATTATTCAAAACTCTTACCAGAATGCTCTATAAATAAATGTTTTGAATAGTTTATAAATGTGTGTTCAACACATTTTTGTTATGCCTACCATCTACTGGGAGTTGTGCTAGGTAGGTGGTGGCCCCTGATCATGAATGGACCAGTCATAGTCTTGATTCCACAGAACTCACAGCTGAGAACCTTAAAGAGGCTGTAATCCAGCGGATGTGATCCCACCAGGAGTCAGTCAGCAAAATGTTTCTATAGCAGATAGAAAACATTTTTGGCTTTGCAAGCCATATGTTCTCTGTTGCAACTACTAAACTCTGCCACTCGAGCAAAAAGTAGCCATAGACTATACACAAAAAAATGGACATGACTGTGTCTCTATACAGCTTTACCTACAAAACAAGTGGCCCTTGTTAGACCTCAGAAACTGAGTCTCTTCCCTACTTGAAGGAAAAAAATAATGAAAAACACAATTTGGACTCAAGAAATAGAGATGGACTTGTGAGAGAACTACATTGCCAGTGTCTTCTTAGGTAAAACAGTAAGATTGTCATCAACTGAAGATGAGATGCAATAAAAGTCACAGATTACCCTGTAGAACTAAAAATACTGAAATAGTACTGCTTGTGTTTATTATTATTGGATCTGACAACCCCTTTGAGAACAATTCTTCAGTGACTGAAGGCAATTTTAGATATATTGAAGTGTGCCTGATGAAAATATAGATAGGAGATGAGCAAATATATGTTGAGCAATATGCTCAAACCAGAGCTGAGTAAGTCTGCAAATGCTCCCTGACAAATGTGTTGGCTCACATGGACAAAGGGGACTTCATTTGGCCTAAAACTATCTTAAAAGTGCTAAACATTGTCCTCAGTGAGACTTAGAAATAGGAATGTTTGCTTTTCTCATAAAATTTTCAGCAAAACTAAGTATATATACAGGGAAGTAAGAAATTCAGGCCTGTGAGCAAATATTGACAGTCTAACAGCACCCTGAGTCTCAATCAGATTCAGTTCTTTGACCTGTGACCTGTTTTCCCTTTCCTCTCTACAAGCATCCAGTTAAAATGCAATTACTCTTGGGAGACAAATACTTTAAGACTGATCTTTTACCCCATCTCTGGGTGTATACTCTACAGAACTTTTCTAGACAGGACTGGGAAGCAAAGAAGAATGCCATTTGGCCTTTGGCTCAGTGGTAGGGATGGTAGGATGGTGGGAGTATGTGTTCAAACTTGGTGACCCATTCGACTGTTACAAGTCACACAGTTTTCTTCCTTTCAACACCACTCTGCAGTCATAGAATTATTAGAATATGAAGGATTGGGAGGACATAGACGGAGAAATCCCACTTGTGATTTTGATGGGATTAGCCAGCCCTACCCCTGGTTCATGTGAGAATCATTGACCATCTTACTCCAAAACAAGCTAGTTCTGACAGAAACCTTTTGAGAATTTATACTTAATTTTAAAGCTTGGTCAGTCCTTCTAAGCTTCTAAAAGTAAAATTATTCTAGATGTACTACAATATATGAACCCACATATGAAACTGGAATCTAAACAGAACAAATACCTACACAAGGCTATTATTTGCCTTACAAAAGCCAAACATGGTAATAGTTAAGGCATTTTCAATACTTTTAATTTTCATTAATCTCTTACTGCCAATAACAATGTTTTTCCACTCCCTGAACTAATTCCTACTTAAAACCTAATTATCTTCAGAAACACAGCATTGACTTTTTTCCAGCACATTAGAAAACTGTTCAATGAATAATGTTTTAGTGTACTCAGAAGCATTCTATTTAGTTTTCTCAAACTAAAGGAAAGTGGCATTCAAGGAAACTGAAGAACATCAAAATTGTTAGAATAACATAACTGCATAACACGTAAGATAAAACTGTTATTTTTGCATAGTCTGGGGTGAGGGCAGAAGAGGAGAGGTGCTTAGAAATGAGGAAGAAAAAACAATTAACTTTTGATCAATCAGAACTCAGATAATTAGCCAGAATTAATACAACAGGGGGTATTATTTTAGATGAAAGCATTCATTTTTTTGTTGTTGTTGTTTTTAAACTTCTATTATTGATTTGGTAAAACAACTAAAAAATAATTCTGGAGTAGGTTCTAAGGTTATTGTAATGTTAACTAAACTTCATATAGTCTTCTATAGAACCAAAGAACATTTCACATCCAGAAAAATAACTCTAATTCCTCAGAGACCTCACATTCACTTTACTCGTTGAAACTGAAAAGTAGACAGCTTTAGATAGAGTTTCAGCAACAACACTGATAGAAAGCAAACTTTTGATTAACTTTCAGGCAACTCCCACATTTAGTTCATCAACATACACCATTCCCGGAGACTCTTATGTGGGATGAGTTATGGTCAAACAAGCATAGCCCATAAAAGAGGCCAAGAAATCGTAACCTCTTCATAGTCCCACTAGAGAAGCTGAAGCTCCTGTCTACATACAGATTTGGTAATCATCCCAGGATTGGTCTCAGCTAGTGATAAATGTAATAGTAATCTCTACCCAATCATACCTTCAAGAATTTCATCCCACCAGATGTTCACATAATCATCCCGGTCAGTCCTTGACTGCTCATGGTAAAATCCCAAAGCGTGCAGGATCTCATGTTCAATGATGGCCTTGTAGTCACAACCTGGGCCAATGGAAAGGTTCTGTCCCACGTGTTGATCACCAACCTCAGACCAGCACCTTTAACGAAAAGACAAGGGAAAACTTCTTCTAGAGAGAGAATTCCTAAGTGGCTGTAATTCATGGGATTCCAGAACACAAATTAGAAGAAAGTTAGGTTTGATTTTTAAAAAGTAATTATCAATAGAATTTTCACATGCTGATAATTCAAAATGGGGGAATGCTTAAATAAGAAATATTCCCTAGAAGAGATACTATACAGGCCTTAAAAGTGATGATCTATTATACAAGTGGTACATACCTAGAAGCTAATTAGTCCTAATAAAGCATTAAAGTGGAAAGTAATAAAACTTGGCATTCTTCCTCATCTCCATAAATCCACAGGGTACTGCAAATGACACTATTGCCTTTATATAACAATTTTCCAAATTACCTATAATGAGCAGTCAAAAATTGTATGATCATGAAAAGAACCTTAGTTAAAAGGCAAGTTAATCAAGTCCATGTCTTTGGATGTAGGCCGATCTCTAGTGTTAGGATGGCACAGAGGAGGCTGCTTAACTCATTTCTGAAGGACCCCCCTGCAAGGAGGCTTTTCCTATAACTTCCTTCAGAAACCAGTGGACTCAGGAACTTCTGGCAGACTCCCTAAATTCCTCATGGTAGAGTGTCTTGCCCTTTCTTTCTCCAGTAAGTTTTTTCTCATAAAACTATATTAGTAAGACTAAAGCTTTCCACAAATTATCTCCTCACTGGCTTTAGCTTGGAAGTAAAAATAGATATTTTAACCAATACTGAGCAGAAAAAAAGATTTGCCAATCATCGTAAGAACAACTGACGGATTGCACGTTCCATGGTGACAGTTACATTGTCTTACCTTCCATTGTTCTCCCCAAGATTGCTAATGTCATGTATCTTCCCATGTTAATAGATTTGATTTATACTCAAAGATGGATCTTAGTTACTTATTTTCTAATACTTTTATTAAAGTGTCATTTATATACCATAACACTTTAAAATTCTAAATATACAATTCAATGATTTTTAGTAAAAGTCTAAAATGTGTGGTCTTTTCAAGGCCTGAAATATGTTTTTAAATGTTTTTTCTTTATAGAAAAAGAAATTAATTAAATATTAATGTTTATCCTCATTTATATGACCTACAAGAAACTTAAGTAATAAACCACATACCCCAAATGAATTCACTACTTCATCCCAAAAGCTATTCCTTCAGCAATATTCCCAACCTCAGAGAAAGAAGTCACCACTCTCCAGTTATCCTCATCAGAAACCTCAGAGACATCCTTGATTCCTGTTTTTTCCTCACCCCTCTCATTAACCAATCTGATAAGGTTGGACTCTCATAAGTCTACCTCTTCACATATTTCTTGCATCCATTCCCTCTTGATTTCAACTGCCTCCTCCTCCCTATAGGCCCTTCCATTTCTCTCCTGGAGGACTGGAGCTTCCTTTCACCTGTCTCTTGCCACAGTCTCTCCCTATCTCAATCCTTTATCCACTGTTGATCAAGTAATCCTATGATGGAAAACTGAGCTCAGAAAGAATCTTGTACAAATCAGTAGGTTCTCTCACACAGGGCTGCCTATCACCAGGCTCCTGTTGACCTTTCTGGCTCCCTGGTTCTCCATCTGCAACCGACATGTAATGCTTTGGTACATTGGACATGGGAAGTTCTCCAAGTAAGCCAGGTTCATGTTCATGTCCCTCTCTTCTCATCTCCTCCTACTTCTTCCCAATGTTCCTCGCCTCCCCCTCACCTTCCTTCTCCTCCTCTCCCACTCTCTTCCTCTCTTCCCACCCTGCATTTGTCCTTTCCTCTTCTCTGCCTCTACGTCCTCCTCTCTTCCTTATCTCTCTAGCACTCACCTCAGTTCTCCCTGATGTATCACCCCACACCTTGTTAGAAGTTCTACTTCTGTCCTGGTACAGTCCACAGCACTCATCATCATGTATTAAAACTTGTTTCTCACAATCTTTACTTGTCAACCTTAAACCTTGAGGTCTAAAACTGTATCTCCTATTTTTTTGTACCTACAGACTAGCATACTTCCTGGCACATAGTAGATGTTCCTAATTTTTTCAAGTAAAAGAATGAGCAAAGAAAATGATCACTCAGGTATTTCAGTATTTCATTTTTTTTAACTGCCATTTTCTGCATACTATTTTTTCATTAGAGGCTAAATCATGTGCTAACTTCACTTTTGATCTTTATTATTTACCCATGATTATTAAAACTGCATGGGCGGAACTAGACAATCACTCCTAGCCAAGCTGGAGGTAGTGATGGAAAATGTATGAGGAAACACCTCCAGGAGGAGCTGCTGGCATCACAGCAGATGGTGGTTTCACTTCCCAACTGCATCTAGTCCAGGTTGATTGACATAAACACCACTGAAGAAAAAGGGCTTTTGAAACTGATGCACCATTTACTTATTCTCAGATATAAATACCTTCGAAGAGAAACTTTACATTTAGAACTTTTCAAAGAAGTTCAGCCAACAGAATACTTCAATTTGGAACAGTAATCTTTAAAGGGTGAAACATATACTTCAATAAACTTGATTTTTTAAAAAGTACTATAATTTCAATCATGACCTAAACCTTTAAAAAGAATTGAAATAAATCTCCCCAGGACTCAGACACATCCAAACAATTCATTCTTTGCATAGTATGTTAAAAGTATATAATTTACAAATTCAAAGAAAATGATTTGATTTTGCTTTTAGTTTCTTTAGTTAGTTTAGATGCATGACTTTTCACACTCTGTACAATTTTATACTAACCCATCAAACTGTTGAAATATGATATATGAACTCTCTCCCTCATAGGGCTTGAAATCCACACAGGACTTGAGGCGAAACATTTCAAAAGCATAGAGGATGGCACCTTTGGCATTCAGCTCTGCAGAAATCAGTAAAAATATCAATGAGCAGTATTTAGATATTGGATAATATACATAACTTATGGGTTAGAGAAAACTATGCCACCACATGAAATCCAGAGGTTTATGATGAATTTTAGGTTTATGATAGATTTCTTGGAAACTAAACCTGCAAAATGAGCTGTGGACATAAGCATTAAGTGCATACCTTAAATGCACAATGTAAACAGGTATGTGGCAGAATATAATCGTAGAATGTCTTGCTCACTTTCTCCCTCTTTTCCCAATTGAAGCAGAGATATTGAGTGCATTGCCTCAGGAGAGTCCAATGGCAGAGCAGAAAACAGAAGTGGCTTGCGACTAGCTCTGGCTTTTGTATGCACAGATAAAATACCTTGGAAAGAAGCAGTGAGAATCATGTTTCTTATCCCAGCATAAAAGACATCCCTTCTTGCTGGAGGAAAAAAGCAGAGCTTAGAGAGGTTTGAGGGTTCTGAAAGGCTAAGAAGCATATGTGGTATTTTACTCTGCTGTCCTGCAAGATCTCTGGAAAGATGGCAAGTCTAGACAGCCAGCTTTGCATGCAGCCTGAGAAAAGATTTCCATACCTCAGACTTGGTCCCCAAGCAGCAGAAACCCTAGTGGATCTGATGGGCAGGAACAGTACATGCTAACTAGGAATGTGTGTGGACGAATGATCAAAGATCAAATGTCTTTCCTTTCACCTAACATGCACACACCTTGGCATTGCATAAGACAAGGATGGTGTGGGGAGGAAAGGTAATCCAGAGGAACTGAGATTATGTTTTACTTCGCATGCATTTTTTCCCTTCCATCAACTCATGGACAACTGGAATCCAACTTAAAATTAAATCAAACTATATAAAATGATGCATCTTTTTTGTACATTTGATTTTGTGCATTCTTTCAAAAAGTTTAGAGTTCTTGGTAGGAATTTATGTCACGTTCTTCTGGTCCTTATTTCATTAAAAAAAACTAACAAGTTGGAGATTCCACAGTTCTGGATGTCATAAGTTCATATCAAGATCAAGAAAGAAAGAGTCTTTGGAATAATCAAGAAATTTTTTGTGGAAATAACACAGATAGCAATAACAAGAATGTTCATTAAACCTACCAGAGAATTTTCATGCACTTTTATCTATTCTTACTTAGTTATATCTATAATATGAAGAGATATACCCAGACAGCTGAGGTGTCATAAAGGTGTAAGAACATTTATCATAATACCATAAGAAAGGGATTGGTAGTAGCAGGACACTGCTGGGAGGGGGCACATAACATCAATAAAGGTACCTGATCTCAAGCCAAGAGAAGTGGGGACCAAAGGGAGGTCCAAACTTTACCTGTATGATGACCACTTATGTACCTAATCCTGAATTGCAACCAATATCTTTAAAATAAAAGAAAAATAGTTTGGTCATGTAAAAGTCAAGCTGTCTAGAAGGTTATGTTGCTTTCGTTATCCTCAAACCAAATGGTGGGAGTTCTGAGAGTGGTTAATTTTAAAATCATACATCTTCTTCCTTCTCTACACCTGAATAAGTTGTAAAAAAGGAAAAAGGCAACTCTGTAATAATTTTGTAAAAACTGCCCAGATATCATTCAGCAGGAAGAAAGAAAATGGAAATAGAAGACTCCCTTCTGAAGTCTTCCTCTTCTCTAGAATGCCAACCCTGAGTGCCTCTCCCCTGCATGCAGGAGCCACAATTGATTTCCATGAGTTGTGTTTATGTAGGTGGTTTGCTGCACTTAAGATACTGTTAGTTCCTTGAGAGAAAGGAACTCATCTTTTGTCTCATAATATCCCTGTTTCTAGCAGACTGCTCTGATATAGTACATTTTACATAGTTCTGTCTTGAATAGCATGTTAGGTTTGACAGCCACTAGCCCTTCTTTAACCCTAGATGAAATAATATGAGAAGAGTTAACTGCAGGCATCAGTGATTATACCTGTTGGAGAATGAGCATGGGAAGGCTAAATTTGTTCAGTTTAGGAATCCTTTGAGAGGCTTTCTGATGCTGGTCATGGTGAAGGAGTTTGAATCTAACTGATTCTCTCATAGATAACAGTTATAAACTTGAACAAAAAGCCAAGAAATTCTTTAAATGGGCTGAAAAATGAATAAAACAGGCAGAAATTGGAAGAAATTTTATCTTTGAAAGAAGAAAATTTCATTGAATACAATTCACATTTATACAACTTTTTGCATGAGAACACTCCTCAGTTCTTTCAGTGCAATGAAGAAAGAACTTTTAGCATAAATCTACAGTTATATTTTCTTGACATACCACAGGGAAGAGTTTGGGGCTGAGTTTCAGCCTGAGTGACTGAAAATCCAGGAAGGAATTCAGGGGGAAAAAAGCATCATTGTTCATGAGGACTAACCGCAGGACCCGCTCAAACTGGCGTACTCTGTTGATAACAAACTGTCTAGTTACCTTGTAGAGCCAAAAACTGCAAGTCGTGTAGCCCAGGCAAGTCCCTCCAAAAAAGCTTTTACCTCTAACAACACCAAAGAAGAACCAAGAAGACTGGGACATGACCAGAATCTGGATGTTGGGACTCTTTCAAAAGCAAGGTGTCCCTCTGGCCTAAAAGATCTAGGGTTAAAATCTCCTCAACATATCTCTCCCTAAATGGTCAAATTTAAAGACCTCCAATGAGACCCCACAAAACCAATATTTCTATATCCTTTCTCTTGCTTAGCAAGCTCATAAATTTGTCCCAGATCCCAATTAAGGGAGGCAGATTTGAGCCTGTTCCTGTGCTGACAGTTTCGCAATAAAGCTTTAGATGAAAGAGTACATAACATGATTTCATTTATATGAAAGTCTAGAACAGGCAGAATTCACCTATGAATAAAAAAAGAAAAAATAGAACAAAGACTTTTTTTCCTGGAAAATTGAGAGTATCTGGGAAGGACCATAGAGAAATTTCTGGAGTAATGAAAATGTTCCGTCTTTTAATAGAAATTTGGGTTGCAGGGGTGTATAAATCTTTAAAAACTCATTTAATTGTACATATAAGATTCATGTTTGACCTATATATATTTTATATAAAAAGAAACCAAGGCCACGGGTGGTGCCTTATATCTGTAATCTCAGCAATTTGAGAGACCAGGGTGAAAGAATGCCTTGAGGCCAGAGATCAAGACCAGCCTGGACAACATAGTGAGACCGACTTCATCTCTAATTTATTTATTTATTTAAATTAGATGGAATGGTAACACAAACCTGTATTTCTAGCTACTTGGGAGGCTGAGGTGGGAGGATTGCTTGAACCCAGGAGTTCAAGGCTGCAGTGAGCTACAATTGCACTACTGTACCCAGCCTAGGCAACAGATCAAGACCCTGTCTCCAAAAAATAGATGATAGATAGATAGGTAGATAGGTAGATAGATAGATAGATAGATAGACTGATAGGCCAAATAGCCACACCAAATTTTAATAAACATACAGCATGTCAAAATTTGTGAAAAGCAGCTCTTCAAATAAAATTTGTAGTGTTAGAAGCTATACTATGGTGTATATTTTTTAAATAGACATTTAAAATCAGTGACATAAATTTCCATCTTAGGCTGGGCTCAGTGGCTCAGCCTGCAATCCCAGCACTTTAGGAGGCTGAGGCAAGTATATTGCCTGAGCCCGCAGGTTCTAGACCAGCCTAGGCAACTTGGTGAAACCTCTTCTCTACAATAAATTTTAAAAAATTAGCCAGGTGTGGTAGTGTGTGCCTATAGTTCCAGCTACATGGAAGACTGAGGCGTAAAAATTGCCTGTGCCCAGTAGGTCGAAGTTGGGGTGACCGAGAGCATGCCACTGCACTCCAGCCTAGGCAATGGAGTGAGACTCCAATTCAAAATAAGTAAATTAATAAATATCCATCTTAGGAATATAGAAAAAGAACAAATTAAACCTGAGGCTGGTAGTAAAAAAAATATAATGAGGATAACAGAAAGAAACTAAATAGAAAGCAGAGAAGCAAGAGAAAATTAAAAAGTCAAAAGTTGGTTCTTTGAAAAGATTAATAAAATCAATAAGCCCACAGCAAGACTGACCACAAAAAAGGAATGAAAACAAAAATTACCAACATCAGGAATGAAACAGGTCTATCACTAAAGATCCCACAGACATTAATAAAATAATGATATATTATGCCAATATTTTAGCAACTTAGTTGAAATAGTTGTTGAATTTTTTCAAATGATTTCTCTGTATCTATTGAGATATCTTAACGTTTTTAATATTAAAAAATACAGGCCGGGTGTGGTGGCTTATCCTGTAATCCCAGCACTTTGGGAAGCCAAGACGAGAGAATTGCCTGTGCCCAGGGGTTCGAGAGCAGCCCTGGCAATTTGGTGAGACCTCATCTCTTCAATAAATCACACACACACACACACACACACACACACACACACACACACACACACACACAAACTAGCCAGGCATGGGGCTATGCATCTGTAGTTCCAGCTTCTTGGAAGGCTGAGGTGGAAAGATTGTCTGCGCACAGCAGATCAAGGCTGTGGTGGCTTTGAGTGTGCCACTGCACTCCAATCTGGGTGACAAAGAGTGAGACTCCAACTCAAAAAAAAACAAAGAAAAGAAAAATACAATTTTTAAAAGTGCATAAAAACAGAAAGTATGTATATGTCTATAATAATTAAATAAATTAAATTATTTACAAAAATACAATTCTACAAAAACCTCTATTACTTTGTTATGTTACCAATGAATTTTATCAATTAAGAAAGAGATCATACATAAACTCATTCAAAAGGTAAATCAGAAGGAAACACTTCCAAGTTTATTTCCTGAGATGTACATAACCTTGTCACTAAAACCTGATAAAGATATTACAGAAAAAAGTATATTAGAGACCTATATTCTTTCTGAATATAAACACAAAAATACTTAATAAAATATTAGCAAATGGAATTCAGTAAAATATAAAAAGGACAATACATTATGACAAAGTAGTGCTCATCTGAAAAATGCAAGGATGGTTTAGCCTTCAAATTTGATGTCATTTACCATGCAAGAGAAAAAAAAAATTATAGAGATCTCAAAAGTTACAGAATTTGACATATTTTAACAACAGTTCATGATGAAAACTTGCAATCTGATAAAGGGCATCTGTGGAAACCTTACAGTTAATGTTCCACATGAATGAAGTATTGAATATTACCATTAATACTGGAAACAAGGCAATGATGTCCAATTCTACCACTTTTATTTAAAATGGTAATAGAGACCCTAGTCAGTGCAATGAGGCAATAAAAGCAATACATGGTGTAAAAATGGAAAGGAAGAAGTAACACTGCCTATATTAAGAGACTAGAAGAATTTTTATTAAAAAGTTTGAGATATCTACAAAGCAGCAATGAGAACTGGTGAGGTGCAGTGACTCAAGCCTATAAGGGAGGCTGAGCTAGGAGAATCACTCGAGCCCGAGAGTTTGAGACCAGCCTAGGCACTATAGCAAGACCTCGTCTCTACAAAAAAATAAAAGTTAACCGAGTACGGTGGCACACACCAGTAGTACCAGATACTCGGGGAGGCTGAAGTGGAAGGATCTCCTGAGGACATGAGGTCAAGGTTAGGGTGAGCCATATTCTTGCCACTGCACTCCAGCATGGGCAACAGAGTGAGACCCTGCCTCAAAGCAAACAAACAGAAATAATGAGAATTAATGTATATTTAGCAAGGTGATAAGATACAAAGTCCTTATATAAAAATCCATTGTATTTTTATATCAACAGAAAGCAAATAATAAAACTTTTAAAGCTACATTTGAGTAGCATCAAAACGATAAAATGCTTATAAGTAAGTTTATCAAAGACTTGCAAGTTATTTACACTGAAAATTGCAAAACACTGATTAAAGAAACTTTGAAAAACCTAAATAAATGGAATAGATGTGCCATGTTCATGGTTTAGAAGTCTCCATATTTTAAAGATATTTATTTTCTACAGATAAATATATAGAATCAACACTTTCCTACCAAAATTCCAGTAGACTTTTTAGAAAAATTAATGAGTTGATTCTAAAATATATATGAAAATACAGGAGATCTAGAGTAATCAAACTATTTCAAAGAAGGAGAGAAAAGTTGAAGAACTCACTGCAAGATTAACTACACTCATTAACTCACTTCAAGATAAGCTAGAGTAATCAGCACAGTATGATATTAGCATGGTGATAGACAAGTAGAACAAAATAGACATTCCAGAAATAAATTAACAAGTAAACAGCCAATTATTTCTGACAAATGTGCCAAGTCAATTTAATGAGAAAAGGAAAGTGTTTATAGCAATGGTTCTGGAGCAACCAGATTAATAAATATCAATTAGTTAATCCCAATCCTACTACATGAAAAATTAATTTACGATGCATTAGAGACAAAAAGTTAAAACGATAAAGCATCAAAAAATATTGGAGGATATTCTGGGAATTAAGTAAAGATGTCTTAGAATATATAAGCACAAATCATAAGTTCAAAAATTAAAAAATCAAACTATCAAAATCAAAACTTTTGCTCTTCAAAATACACTGCTTAAAAAATGAGAAAAAGGTAAGCCACAGTTTTTAAAATCACGAAAGAGATGGACAGATATTTCATAAAAAGAAAAAACACAAATAGCCTGTAGCACATTAAAATATGTTGAATAGTATTAGTAATTAGGGTAATGAAAATTAAAATTACAGGGTGATACCATTTTGAAAGCACAAGAATGGCTACAATCACCAGTGTGAGTAGGGGTGTGGAGCAATTGGAACACTCAGACCTTTTCAGTAGGAATGTAAAATGTCACAGCCTCTTGGGAAAACTGGCTTTTTTTAAAAATGAAGTTAACCTTACATTTACCATATGACCAACCAATTCTATTATAAAGGAGTCGTGAAAAAAAAAAATGATTGATCTTCAGCAGTATGAAAGAACTTCAAAATCATGATAAGTAAAATAGGACAGACACAAAAGAGTCAATACTGCAGCACATGATTCCATTTATCTGTAAACCAAGTAAACTTAATCTATGTGGAAAAATTAGAATGGTGGTTGTCTCTTGGGGAGTGAGAATGGCGATTGCCTAGAAATAAGTTCAAAGGAACTTTCTGGAATGATGGAAGTGTTGATTACATAGATTTATGCTTTTGTCAAAAACCTTGTCTACTGATTTGCATATTTCACTCTAAGGAATTCTCTATAAATATTGAACTCTACTTAGTAGATTTGTTTTCACAATAGTATGGGTCCAGACATCTGAATTTTTTTTAACACTGAAGGTGACTTTCATATGGTGTTACATGAGAGCTACTGCTGAGTCTTTACTAGTTTTATTTCATTTCAGGCAACCTGTCTCAAATCTTGCTCTCTATTATAATTTCTTAGGTACCTTGCAGCTACCTTACTACTCAGCTACCTTACTACTCAAGCTCAAACATCAGCATCACTGTGGGACTGTTAGATATGCAGAATACCAGGCCCCAACACTGACCTACTCTGTATGCTAACAAGATACTGAGGTTAGCCTTTCTGGGAAGCCCTGACTTACATCTCGCAGAAGTATTGCAAATGTTAAGTAAAATATCTGTTGAACGCACAGTGCCTGGCAAGTTATAGGGTAGTGCAGGTATGACAAACAGGAAGAAAAATGATGACAGGAAAGAACTCCTTTTAAAGTGGGTGTATCTGAAATCATGCTCCAAGAAATATTGGCACTCCATGAATTTTCAAGGCAAACACTGGAGAAAATAACTCAGCTTTCCAATAACTGAGAACAACAACAGCATTTGTTGATATCTAGCTGTTCTACAGAAAGGGATCGGAGGCAGCTCAGATACTGCTGATGGAAAATGTGGAAACATAGTCTACATCTCCTGAGAGTGGGAGCTGCCTAGCAGCCCAGCAGGATTAAGCAAACTTCTTCTGGCTTCCCTTCTCCTCTCTAATCTTGCCCATCTATTTAAGCAGGATGGGCCTTGCAGGCATTGAGTCATTCAAGCTGCACAGTTATCAGTCACTGCTTGGCAATCAGCCAGTGCCTACATGTGGCTTCTGATATTTACTTATTTCCACCAGTTATTATTTCTATTCTTGATCATAACCCAAAGGCTGAGAAGCAATTCTGCCCGTTATTATTTCTAATAGTGAGTAAAAGGTAATAATTCAGATTTTTAAAGAGTAGAAATTATTAATAAGGAGGAGAAAGAATCATAAACATGTGAAATATGGACTTTTCTGTTTCTCAAAAGTGTGGCATGTTTTCCCTCTTGTAACAAAAAGGGATATCAATATGCTGAAAATAGTATATTTGCCCTGTATTTAGATTCATCCAAGCAAACTATTAAAGTGCAAATTTTCAGCGCTCTGGTGAAATAATATTTTATTGGGTTTTTGCTCCTTAAGTTGCTTTATTTTATTGATTTATTTATTGACATTTTAATGTGTGCTGCATTTTTTTTTTGAGTCAGAGTCTCACTCTGTTGCCCAGACTGGAGTGCAGTGGCACACTCACAGCCACCGCAGCCTTGACCTGCTGGGCTCAGGTAATCCTTCTGACCCAGTCTTCCAAGTAGCTGGAACCACAGGCATGCGCTACCACACCCAGCTAATTTTTTGATTTTTATTGTAGAGACAAGGTCTCGCCATGCTGCTCAGGCTGGTCTCAAACCCCTGAGCTCAAGCCATCCTCTTGTCTCTGCCTCCCAAAGTGCTGGGATTATAGGCCACCATGCCCAGTCATGTGTGCTGCATTTTAAAAATTATTCTTTACTGTGTGTCTCAGACTGCTTAAGCCACACTGGTTTTGAAGTATAGCCATGTCTTTTTTTCCATGAGATAAAGAATCATCAAGGCTTGGAAACCCTCTTCTACATTGGTGGTTACTCCCAATCTGAAGCCAATGAACAGGAGGAGAGAGAAAGAGAGAGAAAAGTTAAACCAGAAGCTTCTACATAAGAACGATTAATATTACCTAGATTGTCAGCCAGGATGTAAGGAATGGGGAACTTCCACCTGCTGCTTGGGTCTCTCAGGCCATTTCGAGAGTTCTGTAGAAACAAAGACAAAGATGAGTGGGAAGCCTGGTCCTTGAAGTCACCTTGACCTCTTCTTTCACAAAACTCTCACAACACAAACAGCCTATCACACAACTCAAGCAATTTAGTGGTAACGTCTTCTGATTATAAATGCAATAGAAGTTCCAGAGAAATAATTTGGAAAAATCAGATAAATTATTAGGAACAAAATAAAGGGACTTGCAATTCCCCCAAAAGTAAGATAGCTGAATTATTTTTTGGAGGACAGGCCCCTTGTAGTTCAGGCTTACCCTGCTAGGTAAGTGTTATAGGAACACGCCAGCATCAGTGTACCAGCTAGTGTTGTGAGAGGCTGCATTCAGCTTCAGTGAAATTTTGTGTGGAGAGTCTTTCATAGTGTCTGCCCATTTCGTGATGGGTGATTTATAAGTACACTTGCCCATACCACACTGAGTATTCAGCAGTTTTTGACCAAAAACAGCATGACACCCATGCCCCGCCTTCCCTATTCACCCAGTATTGCCCAGAATGACTTTTTTTGTTTGTTTCTCCAGATGAAAAAGCCCTCAAAGGGAAAAGTATTGCCAATGTGGAAGAGGTGAAACAAAAAACTGCAGAAGTAAAAAGGCATCAAAATTGATGAGTCCAAAAGCTATTCTGAGCAGGAAAAAGCGTGTTGATAGGTGTATTGCATTGAATGGAGAGTACTTTGATGGTGACAGAAGTTTGCACATGTAAGAACAAGAACACAATTTTTTTTAAATAAATTCTAGATTTTGAGGCCATCCATCATAGATTTGTTATCTTCCATCTCATTCTTCACTTATTAGGAAAGTTAAATTGGCAGACCATTTAGTAATTATAGATTCTTTTGTGCTGTTTGCTCGTTTTTCCTGGTTTTTGTTTTGTTGTTTTTTCCCTACCAACTACAGTGAAAGTCCTTGCAGGCACAGATTATAGATGAGAATTCCTCATCTCCTCCACAGTGCCCACCCCATGGCTGGCCACAGAGCAGAGGGTCAAAACCAATGACACAGCCTCTCTGAGGAAGCTTATTGTGTTATTGGTAGCTACTCACCCGCAAGAGGATGTCCCCTTGAAAGAGATCCAAGCCTGCAGCTAGATGTGGATTTAAAAAATATATATTTGTGTGAACATTATTAAAAGACACCTTTCATAATACAATTAATCTCTGCCATTATAAATCTTTGACTACTAATCTTTATATAGTAAATCTCCTTTTGAAACAATGCAAAAAAAAATTCTTCTCATTGAGTAAATGAATAGCCAATAAGTATCAAACGTTGTCATATCCTCTGTTTTCAGTATTGGAACAAGCAGCTTTGTCTAAGAATCTTAGAAGTAAGATTTGAGTTAGAAGGGATCTTATTGATCATTCACTCTAAAACTCTCATTCTTCAAAGGAAGAAAGAGACAGGAAGTGAGGCACTAGGTGGTCCTGGCTGAGTGTGTATCAAAACTCCTGCCTTCTCATTCAGGGTCCTTTCTGCTACTGTGCCATCCTGCCTCCTGTCCCTAAGTAAGTGGGTTAATTTTGTTTTTTTGCCATGAAAAATGATGATACCTTACAATAGCAAGCTCAGCGCGCTGTTCTTCCTTATTATAAGGAAGACTAGAGAAACATGAATAGATTCATTCAAAACTGTGTCTCTAAATGTCAGCTCTCAGATGCTTAGCAGAATATACTCTCCCACTGCTGGCATTACTTGGTTCTGGCCTCACACTGTTTCCGATGGCAAGGTTCTTAAAAGGGAAGATCTTTATGGAAAGATTTCTCAAGCATTTAAAAGAAGATCACTTCTCATCATAACTCTCATGTGACAAGCTGCATTCCCTGTGAAATGCAGACAACTTCAGACAGGATTGCTGGATTGTACTTCAATCTGAAGACAGCTCCTGATTTACAACTGGGAAACCAAGGCAGAGAATAATCACCACAGCCTCATGTGCAAACAGAAGCCTATGGTTCCTCATTCAGGAACTGGGTCTGTCTTTGCAAATGACACTGAGGAAGGAGTTAGGCACTGGGAGGCATCATGGTTTCACCTGCTAATGACTAACTAAGGCTGTCTCTGCTACTGCACTCCAGCCTGAGTGACAGAGTGAGACTGACTCAAAAAATACAAATAAAATTTCCTTTAAAAAAATGTAAAATGGGGTAAAGAGGGAAAGAATTTTGAGGTGATTGGGGGGGGGTTGCTATTGTATTATAGGGTGGTCCGGAAAGAGCTCCTTGAGGAGGTAACATTTCTGCAGAAATCTGATGGAGTGAGGGAATGAGGCAAGAGTGTTGGAGTCAGAGGCAACAGCAGAGAGGCAGGTCCTGAGGCAGGAAAGCCTTAATGTCTCAGATCAATGGTCCTCAAACTTAAGCATCAGAATCCCTTGGAGGGCCTGTTCAACACAGGCTGTTGAACACCACCCCTTGGGTTTCTGGTTTATTAAGTCTGGTGCAAAGACTGATAATGTTCATTTCTAACAAGGTTCCTGACAGAGCTGATGCTGCTAGTTGGGGGTTCATTCACTGAAACCACTCATAGAGGGATAGCTTTGCAGCCAGGGTAGCTGAAGAGCCCAAGTCAGAAAGGGGAAAATAGCAAAAAAATGGGGCCAGAGAGGGCGACCAGGGGCAGACCATCTCACACTCCAATGTGTATAGGAATCATTTGGGATCTGTCAAAATGGAGGTGCTGGTCCTGTAGGTCTGGAGTGGAGCTCCAGAATGCTGCATTTCTAAGAAAGCTCTTAAGTGATGAAGGTGATGTTGGCCTGTGGACCACACTCTTATTTTGTGTTGGAGGAGAAGTTTTAGAAGGTTGGATCAGAAAAGTGACACGATCAGAATGATAGTAAAAGGAGAGCTCTGTTTATGCCGTGCAGAATAGTCTGCGGGGGACGAAGGCAGAAAGGGAAGTGCAGTTATGAGGTCACTCAAAAGACCCAGCCAGGGCAACCCCTTCAGGTCCCCTCCCACTGTGGGAGCTTTACTGTCCTCTCAATAAATCCTGCTTTCAAAAAACAAAGGACCCAGCCAAATGTAAAATGGCTGACACAGTGGGCGCAGCAAAAGTGCTGAAAAACCTCGACTTGTGATGTGATGTGAAGGTAGATTGAATAGAGTTTGCTGACAGATTGTGTATAAGGTGTGAGAGAAAGACAAGAGTGAGGGGTAACTGAGCTTCTGAGCCTAAATGTAAAGACTGAGAGAAGCAGATCTTGGGGTGGAGGATAAGAGAGGTTTTCAGCATTGCAAGGTGTGGAAAGAAGGTAATCAAAATGTGGAACCTTTTCTGTGTAACTTCCCCAATTCATTTTCGATATTAGTATCTGACTACACAACTCAGCCAATTAATCCAACCTTTTTGGCACCAGGGACTGGTTTCCTGGAAGACAATTTTTCCACGGACAGGAGGTGGGGGAGGGGTGAATGGTTTCTGGATGATCCAAGCACATTACGTTTACTGTGCACTTTATTTCTATTATTATTACATTGTAATATATGAGAACCTAATGCTGATGCTGATCTGACAGAGGCAGAGCTCAGGCAGTAATGTGAGCGATGAGGAGCAGCTGTACATACAGATGAAACCCGCCAGCCACTCACCTACTGCTGTGCGGCCCAGTTCCTAACAGGCCATGAACTCCTGGCCTAAAAAACAAGTTGGGGAGGCGATCCACACGGTAAAGGGATTTCTTCATGTAGGTCGCAGTTCAGAGGTGTTAGTGGGGGTGAAGAGTAAGAAATGACTCAGCGGTAAAGAATTCATGTTTGTTAGAAAAGAAGGATGAGATAAGGAAAAGACTATTTAAAAAGACAGTAGATCTTTTTAAAGACAGCAGATTCTCAGAATTGTATACACCCCAACTCACTCTAATATGTTGGTGTCTTGGGTCCATTTGTTTATTCACCCATTTACCTTCCTAAACGATTTCTACTCTGCCCATGCAGCTATCTCAAGCTATTCCAACTAAAAATCATCTAGCTGCCTTCCTTGTCAGTGAGACAAAGCCAGGAAAATGTAACCCTTAAGTACAGGTTCCGTAGTTAAGGCTTCTGTAGTCTTTAGATAGCACTGAGCTATTGGGGACTGAGTCACAAGACCCGGAAGTGAGACCCTCACGGTCACCTGGGATCCTGGGCAAGTCACCCTAACCATGAGGGGCTGCTCATCCCTTCCTGCAAAATGAAAACAGCACAAATCTTGCCTCACTACAAGAGTTGACAAATAAATAAATAAACATGCAATTGGACAGGAAAGCTCTTGTGAACTTAAGGTGTTTTAGTGGAACCTCTGCTTCCACTAATCCTAAGCCAAACCCCCAGGAATGTAGAGGCTTCTCTCTCTTTTCAGAAGCAGGATAATAGAAGGAAAGGAGAGATGATAACCTGACTTCTCCTTCCTCTCAATAACAGAGGAGATGGATGATTTTCTTCAAGAAATATTTTTGTAAATAAGACGCCTAGACCAAAATAGCCTTACACTCATTTCTAAGTACCAAATAAAGTTATTAATGGGACAGTAGAATGGGTTTTTTCCTCCACTAAATATAATAAGTGGCTTATTCTTAATATTTTTATTTAGTGAGCAGAATAATCATTCATTTTTCCCCTTTTTTTAAAAGATAGAAACTGGAGAAATAAAATTTTAGAAACAGAAAACTTTTATATATGTCTAGATCGATTGAAGACTCCCTAGCCTGCCTAGAAAATCTGGCCTAGTCATTTTCTATACCCACATTTTCATTTTTCAGAAACTACAAATCCTGATGAAGCTCCCATAAATATTTCTCCCCAAAAGATATGCAATACACAAATAAATATTAGGAAAGTAAGTGTTTTACAATAAACTTATCACTGGGTTTTAAGTTATTTCAAGACATTAATGAGGCAAAAATTGAACCCACCTAAATTGATTTCTGAAATATCCTTCTGTTCACCAAAATATGTGTCATATACTGTTAAAAGCAGGGAAAAAAATTATTACTAGTCATACTGAACAAGACAGAAAATTCAGAAATACTTTCTATTCATTTGAAGTGATTCTTACCATTTCCTTTGGGAAGGTGCTTAATCTGAAAGAAAATAAATAAACAGAAAATAGATAATGTATACTAGAATCAATATTTCTAAATATCTAGAAGATGAGAAGTCTACTCACTGAAACAGCTGCTATGTGGGCAAAAACCAAGGTGAAAGAGAGAATGCAGGTGGGTCTAATCCAAACCATTGTTGCAAGTGAATTGATTTTAGCAAAGACACCTTGTTATAAATACTTTTAGACCTTGCCCTGACTGGCATATTAAAAACTTTGACCCTTTCATATGCACTGTAATGTTAAAAATGTGGTCAAAGATAACATAGTATCTTTTGAGGACAGATACTAAGCCTTACCTTAAAAGCTTGGCCTTAAAGACAGGGAAGACATTGGAAAAATTATTGCTGAAATGAACATATAAAAGCCAATAACATTCCTATACACTGACCATAACTGTCCATATAATATTACAGATAAAGGAAGTTCTTAAGAGAAGTACAAATAATCCACAAAATAAGTATAAAGTATTTAAATCTAATAAAAGATGAATTTGAATTTTAAGGAAATGTTCAAAAGCAATAATTGAAGGATATAAAAAAGACCTGAGTCTATCTCTTTCTCTCTCTCTCTCACTCTCTGTCTGTCTCTCTCTGATTCTTTCCATATGTAGATATGAAAAAGTCATGGATTATTCTGATATTAATCTATAAATTCAATGTCATTCTAATAAAAATTTTAAAAGGATTTTTAGTGGAACTTGCCAAACTGACAAACTGTTTTTGAATTCACATGAAAGAGTAAACCTCTAAGAATAGATAAGAAGATTCTGAAAAGGATGAATAAAGAGAAAGAGATTTCTCTAACACAATACCAAGAATTTGTGTAATGTTATGGTAATTAGAGAGTATAATATTTATAAAAAGATCAAATGAATCTATAGAGTGTAATAAAGAATATCAAAATATTTGCAAGCATATATGGGTATGTGTATCTGGGGCGAATAAAAAAAACCCAGAGGGAAACTTTGGTCTTTTCAATAATAATGTTGGAACAATAGCAACTCCATGAGGAAAAACTTTAATGTTCACTCCATACTATTCACAAAAATGAACTCTAGATAGATTAAAATGTAAATATTAACATCTAAACTTTAAGAAAGAAAATATAGAAAAATACCTTTAATCTTGAAGTCAGGAAAGATTGTTTAAATAAGAAAAAAAGAAATCATAAAGAAAAAGCAATAAATTTGGCTATATCAAACTTTATGACAAAAAACAATTAAAAGACAAGCCACAGATGAGAGACGATA
This sequence comes from Cephalopachus bancanus, assembly GCA_027257055.1. Classification (NCBI taxonomy): domain Eukaryota; kingdom Metazoa; phylum Chordata; class Mammalia; order Primates; family Tarsiidae; genus Cephalopachus; species Cephalopachus bancanus. The sequence continues at coordinate 6,443,567 of JAPVLO010000012.1, forward strand.
TAATTTTAACATAAGTATTCAGGATATATAAGAAATTTCTACAAATCAATAGATATATAATCTAAGAAAAAAATGAAAAAACAATTAACAAAAAGAAAATTCAAATGACCAATAAACATATAAAAATACTTTAACTTCACAAGTGTTTAGGAAAAAAAAGTAAATTCAAAAAACAATGAAATACCACCTCAAGTTCAGATTGCTTAGATGAATAAGACGGACAATACCAAGTGTGATGGCAAGAAAATAGGAAATATGATACACTGCTGGTAGGACAGCATTTCATGCTAATAAAGTTGAAATGTGCATAGTTCATCACTAGAAACTTCACTTCTAGCTATATGCACTAAAGGAACTCACACCTATGTATGCGAAGTACCACATAATATATTCATTGCAGTACTTTTTTGTAAAGAATGGGAAAAATTGTGTTTAGATTAGAAGTAAAAGTTTGGAATATATTTATGGGGTGTATTTAGCATAACAATGCTTATTTAATTTTACAGTTGTTTTCAATTTCTTACAAACACTTATTTTATTATAATTATTTTATGCAAACAACACTGTAAATAAATTTTAAATGTTTACCGTTTTATTTGCTGATATTCAGTCATGCCCAGTAAATGTTTAACAACAACCTCTTTAAAAAAAGTCTTTATTTGTTTGCTGGTTTCCATGGTGTAAATATTTCCACTATGGTCAATTTCAAGCTACCAGCACAATGCCACTGAATGCAGTGATAGGAAGAGAGGTACACAGTAATCTCTACCTGCCCCAGCATAGTACTGCATATCCTCACACCCCTTCTACTCCTGTATGCACAAAGTTTAACAATCTTTGGTATTAGGTTGGTGCAAAAGTAATTGTGGTTTCAGATCGGGAATTTTAAATCATTATAAGTAGGCACAAACACATCTTTTTATTTTTTATTTTAAAGAGGTGGAGTACAATTCAGTATTGGGTATACAAGTAGTCATCGTACAGGTAAAATTTGGGCTTCCCTTTGATCCTACTTTGCCTGGTTTAAGATCAGGTATCCTTACTAATGTTATGTGTGCCCCTCCTCCCCAATCCCTGGAAGTTTCTGGCTACTGCCAATCCCTTTCTTATAGTATTATGGTAAATGTTCAGGGTCCACTTATGAGTGAGAACATGTGGTACTCTGTTCTTTGTTTCTGTGATAGATCACTGAGTATTATAGACTCTAAATCCATCCAAGTTGCTGCAAAGTCCATATGTTTGTCCTTCTTTATGGCTGCAAATATTTCATCGTGTATATATACCACCTTTTTTTAAATCCAGTCCAGTATCTATGGGCAGCATGATTGGTTCCATGTTTTTGCAATTGTAAATAGTGCTGCAATAAACATGTGTGTGCAGTTATCTCTTTTGTAGAGTGATTTAAATTCCTCCAAGTATATTCCCAGAAGGTGGATTACTGTATCGTATGGAAGGTAAAGTTCTAGTTCTTTTAGGAACCGTTGCACTGTTTTCCAAAGAGGTTGAACTAGTTTGCATACCCACCAGCAGTGTAGAAGCATTCCCTTTTCTCTGCATCCTTGCCAGCCTCTGTTGTTGTTTGTTTTATTAATGATGGCAATTCTTACTGGAGTTGGGTGGAATCTCAATGTGGTTTTGATTTGCATTTCTCTGATGATTAGTGAAGCTGAGCATTTTTTCATGTGTCTGTTGGCTGCTTCTATGTCTTCCTTTGAGAAGTGTCTACTCACATTTTTTGCTCATTTTTTATTTATTTATTTTTGAGAGGACAATAATAAAATATACCATGGACTTAGGTTAAAAGCAGGTTATTGAGAGACCCAAGAAACCAAGAAACTTAAAAAAATCCATACTTGCTGTAAAAGTAGTGTTTAGTTCACTATATTTTATATGTCCCTACCTCATGTTTACTATATATTTTGTGTATTCCTACCTCATGTTCATTGTACTTTATGAAATCTTAGTACTTTAAATCCTACCTCAGACCCCGTAGAATTAGGCATATGTCGGGTGCCGGGTAGTGACTGATTGCGTAGTTATATAATGTCTTAAGTAGTGTTTGTATTTAGAACTCTTGGGTTAAGCATTGTTAGTCCCAATTGCCATGCTGACTTCTGCTTTTACAACCAGATGCAAATGTTAAAGCGATAAGCCCCTTTCAGACATTCCTTTGCAGTAGACTCTGAGGCGCTAGCTGCTCTCTAAGTGGGCTCTATGTTGATTTAAATCTCTGGCTCCCATGCAAAAGCTAATTTACACGCAGTGGCTATGTAAACCTGAGGGAATCAAAAGACTTTTAGGAAAACCGCCTTGCCATAAGACATTTGCGATATTTTATAAATTCCTAGAACTAGTACTATATGAATTTCTACCCCACATTCGCTGTATGTGTTGGCAGCATTCATATTAAAAACTTTGTTAAGTTTAGCATTTGTTGTCCCATAATGACCATGTTATGTTTTGTAAATGTTAAGCAAACAAGCTCTCCTAAGCATTCCTCAGTTTGGATCAACAGACTTGGAGGCGCTAGTAACCTCCTGCCTGCTTGCTCAAGTTAATTTATACGCAGTGACTGTATGAACCTAACTTATCTGACATTCCACTCTGCCCGTTAAGTGGGTTTCTGTCAATCACGGTCAGTCAGGTTGAAGCCCACAAAAGGCACCTACCAATACCAAGTGTTCCTGTACCCATTAGGAGAAATTACCCAATCATGTAAAACCAAGTTTAAAGTTCTTTCCCCTCCCTCTGTAATGGTGCATAAAAACTGCTTGCCATACTGAATTGAGGCTCTTGTCCCTGAAGCCACTGCTGGCTTCATACGTGAGCCCAGACTTGAGCCTGAATAAAAACCCTCGTGTGTTTGCATCAGAGCTGGTTCTTTGTGGTCTCTCTTGGATTTGAATTCTGGGTTTAACAATTTTTATTAAACTTTTTGAGTCAGAGTCTCACTCTGTCACCCAGGCTGGAGTGCAGTGGCACATTCATGGCCACCACAGCCTTGACCTGCTGGGCTCAGACAATACTTCAGCCTCAGTCTTCCAAGTAGCTAGAACTACAGGCATGTGCCATCACACCCAGCTAATTTTTTTAAATAGAGATGAGGTCTTGCCAAGTTGCCCAGTCTGGTCTCAAACCCCTGGGCTCAGGCAATCCTCTTGCCTCCACCTTCCAAAGTGCTGGGATTACAAGCATGAGCCACTGGTGCCCAGTTTGCCCACTTTTTAATGCAGCTATTTGTTTTTTTCCTTCGGCACATTTGAGTTTCTTGTAGATCCTGGATGTTAGACCTTTGTCAGATATGCAGTTAGCAAATATTTTTTCCCACAGGCTGTCTCCCCGCTTTCTTGTTGGTTTATTTGCTTTGCAGAAGCTTTCCAGTTTGATGAGGTCCCGCTTGTCTATCTTATCTCTTATAGCATGGGCTTTTGGGGTTTTGATCAGGAATTGGTTGCCTATTCCGATTTCCATAAGGGTATCTCCTGCATTTTCTAAGATTCATGAAGTTTGAGGTTTCACATTTAGGCCTTTGATCCATTTGGAGTTGATTTTTGTGTATGGTGATAGGTAGGGGTCCTGTTTGAATCTTCGGCATGTGGTCTGCCAGTTTTCCCAGCACCATTTACCAAATGGGTCCTCCTCTCCCCAGTATGTGTTAGTGGAGGCTTTGTCAAAGATGAGTTGGTTGAGAAATTGAGGTTTCGCGTCCAGAATCTCTATCCTGTTTCAGTGATCTATATGCCTATTCTTGGACAAATACCAAGTTGTTTTGATTATTGTGTTCTTATAATAAAGTTTAAAGTCTGGAAGTGTGTTACCCCCCACTTTGTTTTTTTTTTGCTAAGGATTGTTTTGACTCTTCATGGTCATTTATGTTTCTAAATGAATGTCTGTATTGTTGTTTCCAGGTCTGAGAAGAATGATGTTGAGTATAGTATTGAATCTGTAGATTGCCTTTGATAGGATGGACATCTTAACAATGTTGATACTTCCAATCCTTGAACATGGAATATTTTTTCATTTTCAAACACATCTTAACTAATCAAAATAGGAACCATTACAATCACCACATTTTTGCCAGTGGGAAATAAGTTTGTTTATTCTTGTACTAGCATAAAAATTCATGTGCTTCGGGCTTCAATGAATTCTTGGAAAGCATTTTCCGTATACTGCTGGTTGTGGAAGTGTTGTCCCTGCAAAGAGTTGTTGAGGTGATTGAAGAAGTGGTGGTCAGTTGGCAAGAGGTCAGGTGAATATGGCAGATGAAGCAAAACTTTGAAGCCTAATTCGTTCAACTTTTGAAGTGTTGGTTGTACAACGTGCAGTTGGGCATTGTCATGGAGAAGAACTGGGCTCTTTCTGATGACCAGTGCCATCTGCAGGCATTTTATTTGCTGAGCATACGTCTCAGATATAATGGTTTCATCAGGATTCAGAAAGCGATGGTGGATCAGACCAGCAACAGACCACCAAACAGTGACCATGACCTTCTTTTGGTGCAAGTTTGGTTTTGGGAAGTGCTATGGAGCTTCTTCTAGATCCAACCATTAAGTTGGTCATTGCCAGTTGAGGTGTGCAATCCACTTTTCATCATGTCACAATCCAATTGAGAAATTGTTCATTGTTGTTGAGCAGAATAAAAGAAGACTATACTTCAAAATGATGATTTAAAAAAATTTTTGGTCAACTCATGAGGCACTCACTTATCAAGCTTTTTTACCTTTCCAATTTACTTAAAATGCTGAACAACCACAGAATGGTGGACACTGAGTTCTTCAGCAACTTCTCGTGTAGTTGTAAGAGGATCATCTTTGATGATTGCTCTCAATTGGGCATTGTCAGCTTCCAATGGCCAGCCACTATGTTCCTCATCTTCAAGGCTCTTCAAATTTTTGCAAAAATTCTTGAACCACCACTGCACTGTACATTCATTAGCAGTTCCCAGGCCAAATGTGTTGTTGATATTGTGAGCTGTCTCTACTGCTTTATGACCCATTTTGAATTCAAGTAAGAAAATCCCTTCATGTCTAACATCATTTCCATAGTCTAAAATAAATATAAAATAAACAGCAAGTAATAGGTCATTAGCAAAAAACGTAAAGTGAGAAATGTACATTAAAATGATGTATAACATGACCACATTTATTTAAGAATGTATTCTAATATCAAGTGGCAAATATCAACAATGCAAAAGCCAAAATTACTTCTGCACAAACCTAAAATCAGAGCAATCCTCAAGGCTACAACTCTCCACCTCAGACCTGCTACTGAGCAGGTGGGCCAGTCCTGCTGTCAGAACAGAACATTTCAGGAGGCAGAGTGAGGCTATAGAGCAGGAGGCATGTCAACTGGGGACCTCCTTCAGATGGGCAGAAAAGGTCTATGACGGACTACCATTTTACCAAAGCCACTGGTGGTGAGGTAGTAAGAGGAAATAGAGAGACATCTCCCACCATCTCTAACCACTCCAAGCCCTTAATGTTAAACAAACAAACAATCAAAAACTTGACCAACAGCTTAAATGGCTAAACTCATCAAATGCAATCTATATAATTTAATAAATGAGTGGGGAGGAACTTGATAAGTATCAATTTAATAAGAAGAATTGGCTCTAAGTATCAGGAAGAAAAACATAGGAGACCTTTATTTCTTAGATGCATTGTTTGATTTTTCTCAAATTGTGAAGCAATTATGAAAAAAGTGAAAATTGTGTTAATTCTGGAAGCCAGGAAGTAGGAGTTTGTTATTTTGTCTTCTAAAGAAGAAATCAGTGCTGTCGCTTTGGCTATGCTCCCAATTAAATCTCAGGTGTTAGGATTATACACAGGCAATAATGAGGCTGTTTAATTCTCTCCACCTTCCCTTGCTTCCAGTCAGATGTGGCATTTATCTTTCCCTTCCTTCTTAATCTTATCTAAATGATATACTACAATGATGACTTTGGAGCCAGATGGGCAAGAATTTAAATCCCACCTCCACTATTAACTAGGTATGGCAGAATGTCTTGAGCATCTGCTTTTCATGGATAGTGGTGCCTACTTTGTGGGCTATGGTAAAGATTCTATGAGATAACACATGTAAGCCACAGATACCAGAAACATAGGAAACACTCAATAAACTGTAGCTCTTTCTATCCAAGCACACTACCACCTGGCAAAAGGTAGGCTATAGAACACAGTTCAACCCACTCCTTGCTAGTGCACCCTCCAGTGATGAGAGAGCAGAGGTTTTCAACAGACACAACCTGCCTCTGATATTTTTCTTTTTACTATCTTGATTGCAGGTATTAATTAGTTACCAGTTATTTGCAATCCTAGGTACTTCCCAGGTTATCAAGTGAGTGAGGTTGGTGCATTAAGTCCATGGTTTTAAGGGTTTATGGCTCTGCAGTTAAAAAGTAGATTATGTACTCTGGGCAAGGTCTATGCTTTATTTTCTGTGCCTACCCCAGAGTCTGGCACATAGTAGGCAAGTAGTTACTGTGTTGAGTGCAAAACAGTAAAATAGAATTTTCTCTGAAGGTATTGGATGGGGTGGCATGCTTTGATCTCAGTGAAAGCATTTTACAAACTGGCAGTTGGGAAAGTGGACAGAAGCTTGGAGAAATAAAGCCATTGACAAGTGGAAAACAGGAAAACCCTACCCCAACTATTGCCAGATACTCTCCAGCCTCATAAAAGCCCAGGCCAAGACATACTCAGGGCTGAGCTAGGAGGCTTGGAAAGTTCTCTCATCCCAGCCCCTTCTTAAGGATGTTCTCTGCTCTCTGCTTCCTCTTCTTACTCTTGCAGGATACTGGTCTACCTTGTAGCACTCACAGAGCTCTGCCTTCAACCAGCTTTCAGTTAACGTCCAGCCCTTGCTGCTCCTCCCAGGGCAATCAACATATTAACAGGGGCTCAAAGATGCATACAGCAAGAGTAGGTAAACTTTGTCTCTAAAGGGTCTCAGAGAAAATGTTTTAAGCTTTGTGGGCCATGCAATCCCTGTTGCAGCTATTTAACTCTCCCATTGCAGCCCCAAAGCAACCATAGACAACAATGTAAAGGAATGAGCATGGCTGTGTTACAATAAAACTTTATTTTTAAAAAGTGGGCAAAGCAGCATATATTGCTAATCCCTGGGTTTTAGAGATGGTGACAATAATTATAACGGTAGCAGTAGCAGCAACTAGCATGTACATAGTACTTACTGTGGACCAGGTACTATTCTAAGGACTAAACTGTAATCTACTCATCTAATACTTACAACAATCCTCTGAAGAAGACACTACAATTATCTCTATTTTACGAAAACTGAGATGCAGAAAAAAGAATAACCTGCTCAAGGTCATGCAGATCCTGGCTCATGTTCCTAAAAGTTCACCTGAGTGACAGTGTTCTCTATCTGCGGGCTCATGGCAGCCTGAGGGCAGGGCCTCCACCATCAAGATGTAGCTTGCAGGCCCCCAGCTCAACAGGATTCCATCTCCAAGTTTACTAAGAGGACTTAGTCTCTAGGGAAACAGTTCCCAAACTGTTGATACTGTTGATTCTTTCAAAATCTCTTAGAAAACATGTTAAAGCACAGTTTCCTTAACCTGAAATTTGGACCTTCTAATTCAGGTCAAAGGGCGAGGAATCTGCATTTCTTTTTTTTTTTTTTTTTTTTTGAGTTGGAGTCTCACTCTGTCACCCAGACTGGAGTGCAGTGGCCACTTCCGGCCACCGCAACCTCGACCTGCTGGGCTCCGGCGATCCTTCCGCCTCAGCCTTCCAAGTAGCCAGAATTACAGGCATGTGCTACCACGCCCGGCTGATTTTTTGATTTATTGTAGAGATGAGGTCTCGCTGCCCAGGTGGGTCTCGAACCCACGGGCTCAGGCAATTCACTCACCTCAGCCTCCCAAAGGCGCGGAATTACAGGCTGAGCCACCGAGCCCGGCTAAGGAATCTGCATTTCTAATTATCATCCCTGTGATTCTGCTGCAGGTAGTCTGTGGAATATACTTTGATGAACAGAGCTCTATGGCATTTACACCAACCAGATGCTTCCACTCTGATTGTTATTGGATAGCTTCCCTCAGGTTCCCTTTTTTTTTTTTTTACAAGAAAATCAAAAAATTATGACAGCCTCCTGCTTCTGACTGAGAATATATCAGATAGTAAGAATCAGAGAGATTCATCAACACCGAAATCCACTTCAGAGAGCTTCAGAAACAGTCTTTCTGGGGTGTGGTTTGAGAACCTGCACATTTAATAAGCTTGGAGGTTATTCCTATGTAAAGGAAAGAGCATGGCTGTGTTCCACTGACCTTTGCAGGTAACTATATTTTGGACTGTGCAAAGACCAGTCCCAATGGGCCAGGTTGGAAAGTCAAGAAGGATTTCTTGCTTACCTGGGCACTGAGGTCCCTGATAAGCTACTCACCAGGTCCAGGTGGGTGTTCAATAGGTTTGGGTTCAGCTTCTTCTTCTTTATAGAACCCAGAGAATACATTGTCACCCTTCTCTCGATGGTGGAAGAAGAATCAGATAAAGCGCTAACTTCATTTTTTGCTAATTCTCTTCCTACTTTTTGAACCCTCATATAGTATTTAAAGGGAAGCATGAAACTGATTCAGCTAAGAGCTAGTTACAAGGCTGTTCCCTGATTTCAAGAAGAGTCTCTAACCTCTGCTAATTACAGGGGTTATTATTACCGCCCAGAAGATCCAGTTGGATCAGGCATCAGGGAGGAAAAACATGTGGGAATTGTTGAGTGAAAGGAAGACAAAATTGGGCTGGGTTTGTGTGTGTGTGTGTGCGCGCGTGTGTGTGTGTGAAAGGAAACATGATTTTGATGAAAAAGTCTAACTGTTTTCTACAGCTTCTGAAGTTAGGGTACAAGGAAACAGGCTTAAATTGCAAAAGAGACATTTAATTGTTAGATACAAAGACCCTTCTGGTTATCCAAGGATTCTCGGATCCTAAAGAATTTTATGAAGGAAGAGTGTTAGTCATAGAAAATAGTGTTGAGGCTGAAGGCTGAGGGTGAGCCAAGCAAGATAGATGAAATTCTTCAGAAAGAGAGGGTGCTGGAAAAAGAATGAGTGGGACTTGGTTTGGGGACTTTTTGTTTGTCCTAGAAAATAATTCAATGTTGAGGTCTTTTAATGGGAGCAAGATGATGGTAAGTCACACATGGAACTTGATCCAGAGAATAGAAGGTTCAACCCCTTTAGAAAACAAATGAAATTTGTAATACTATTTCCTTTTCAAATTTGCAAAATTGCTTTTGGTACAGCTGATTCTTTGATGCAGGGGAAAAACAGCCCTGCTCAGGGTCAGTTGCATTATCTGCCCCTTTGACAGGAATCTGAGTACACGTAACAAGGGGAAGGTGCTAGGAAGTCCTCTGTAGACACTGTTGAAAATTCTCAGGGTAATTGGTCAAAGTTAATAAATCAGCAAAGGAGTCTTCCTGAGTTAGTAGCAGATGAGTTTATGTGCATATGCTGAATTGCATTAAGTACAAGGTTACCTTGTACATTATCAATGGTGGGAGTGGGAAGGCTATGGTGGCTGCCACTTTCTAAAACAGTGCCACATGTCACATACTAGTGAGTACAACTTTGCATAAACATGCAAGCAAGATGACCTGTGATGACCTGTGAATAGTTAGGTTGAATCTTTTTATGTACCAAAACGACAAAACCAGTCACACTTTTGTTTTTTGAGCTGAATTTCTGGGAATTGCAGTTTGTCAACCCCTTACTAAGTTCCCTAGCTTGCATGCCATCTCTTCTTATTGAGATAGTATCCATTATTATAATTATCAGATGACTTAGAAGGCATTTATTACTTGCCAAACACTATATAGTGTCTATATAGAGTACTTTACATAGGCAATCTCATTTAATTCTTATTACAATCACATAAGGTAAAAACTGTTGCCCTCATTTTATAAAAGGCTGAGCTTGGAGAGCTCAGCATAGTGGCCAGAACCTAAAAAGCATCAAAGTAGAGAAATTTGTCAATAATGTGTTACTCTTCCCAGGCTAGTCTCCATTCTCCATTGATTAGCTAGTCCAATGTGTTTATTCATGCATTCACTCATGAATGCATACATGTATTCATCTACAAAATTTTTATTGAGTGTCTCCTCTGTGCCAGACATCTTGTTAGGTACAGGGGAAATAGTCATGGACAAGACACTGTTTCTACCCACAGCAGAGGTTAGACAGAGGTGAACATCATGGGGAGGCAAATACCCACTCAGCAGCATTTTAGTAGATCCTAACTTAAAGCTGGATTAGCAGGTAAATAGATAAACAAACTGTGATATATTCATAGATCACAGTAGAACCCTACTGGAATAAAATACACACTGGAATACCATCACCATAGACTACTATTTGACAATAAAAAGAATTGAACTGTTGATACATGCAACAATGTGGATCAAATTCAGAAAGCATTATGCTAACAGGCCAGACCACATGCTATGTGATTTTACTTATACAAGCTCTGACAATTAAGTTCATGTACTTGCCACTATGCACTCACATTAGCAGCACTGTACAAACAACTCAGTAAGATGTCATAACCTTGGTATATCAGTGTCTCACAACTGTGTTCGTACTGATGTGTGGCAGTGTCTTGCTGAGTGGTGTTCATTATTGTTGTTGCATGTTTTTGTGTGCCATCACAAGAATGTCAGAGCTTGAATTAGAGCAACGAACAAACATTAAATTTCTTTCTTGTTAAACTTGGCAAGAGTGGAAGTGAAATCAGGGACACATTAGTCCAAGTCTATGGGCACAATGCCATGAAGAAGATGGCAGTTTACAAATGGATTAAATATTTTTCTCAGGGGAGAGAAAGCATCACTGATGAAGAGAGGCCAGAACAGCCAGTAACAAGTAGAACTGATGAAAACATTGCAAAAATATGTTAAATTGGGAGTCAGAATCATTAGCTGACTATAAGAAGCATAGTAGACCAAATAAACATCAATAAAGAAAGTTAAGAAAGTCTTAACTGAAAATCTTGGTATGAGAAAGTTGTGTGCAAAAACGGTCATGAAGGAGCTCTTGCATCACAACAATGCACCAGCTCACACAGCACTGTCTGTAAGGGAGTTTTTAGCCAGTAAATAAATAACTATATTGGAACACTCTGCCTATTCACCTGACCTGGCCCCCAGTAACTTTTTTATTTACCCGAAGATAAAGGAAGACATTTTGATGACATTCAGAACACTAAGGTTAATACAATGACAGCTATAATGGACATTCCAGAAAAAGAGTTCCAAAATTGCTTTGATGAGTGGACTAGGCACTAGCATCAGAGCGTAGCTTACCAAGGGGAGTTCTTTGAAGGTGATCATAGTGATATTTAGCAATGAGGTGTGTAGCACTTTTTCTAATATGAGTTAGTGAATTTAATTGTCAGATCTCATATAAAAGGGTAGGAACGGGAGCAGTGGTTCACACCAGTAATCCCAGCATTTTGGAAAGTTGAAACAGGAAGATCACTTAATGTCAGGAGTTAGATACTAACCTGGGCAACATTGAAAGACCCCATCTCTACAAAAAATAAAATATATTAGCTGGGCATAGTGGTGCGAGCCTGTAGTCCTAGTTACTTGGAAGGCTGAGGCGGGAGGATCACTTGAGCCTAGGAGTTCAAGGTTAAATGAGCTATGATTACACCTCTTTACTCCAGTCTGGGCAACAGAGTAAAATCTTGTCTCTAAAAAACAATAATAAAAATAATAAATTAATAAAATAAAATACTAGGAAAAGCAAAACTATAGTAATAAAATCCAGATCAGTGGCTTCCTGGGACCAGAAGGTTGGGTATGGAAGGAGATTGACTAGAAAGGCAAGAGAAAACATTTGGAGGTGATGTCCTGTATCATTGTGTTGGTGGTTACATGCTGTCTACATTTGTCAAGACTCATGGAACTGACACTTAAAAATAGAGAATTTTAGTGTATGCAAGCTATACCTCAATACGATTGACTTTTAGAACATTAGGAGCGATGGGGGCTATATTCCATCTCTTCCACTGATGTACCAGATGATGTAGGGCAGACACTGAATCTGTATTTTGCTTTTTTCTGTTTTGTTAAGGGCTAATTAGACATGTTCTGCCTGACTTATTACCAGGCCAAAGGCATTTCAAATGTGCAGGTGAAAGTCTCCACAATGTATTAGATGCATGGCAAATATATCACTTAATTGTTATTGTTCCCTGACTAAGGACTTTACTTTTGTGATTCTCAGAGGCCTAGAGTAATTTTAATTTGATAGATTATAACATTTTCGGTTTTGATCTCCTTGTAAGAGGGGCAGCCTGGGAGATGAGCCAGGGCTTCGTCATCCTGGGTCAACATGTTTTAGGGTAGACCCAACCATCTGCTTTGGATTTGGCCCATTGAGTGGCTGAGCAGAAGGGAACAACATCTTTGGAAGCTTTTTGCCAATGACCACACATCCCTAAATAATTAACAAATCCATGTCCCCTGTGTGGCTGGATAAGAGGCCAATGCCGAGGGCAATTTGAGCAGTGTGGTCAGGGAATAAAATGAGCAACTGATGGTTAGCTTGGTGGTTAAAAAAGTTCCTTGATTCCAATCCAAAGATTTATCTCCTTAGGGCTAGCTGTTTTTCTGAAGAAGCACACATGTGTTCTCCATTGTTTCTGAAAGCCATTCTTCTCCCACCCATTTTTATTTGATTTATTTTACAGTTCAATATGTCACCAGTTTCAAAACTATTCGGACTAAGAAGAAACGTGAGTAGCATAGACACTCCATCTTGATGTATTAACTATCCAGTCAGAACTTGATATGGTTGCCAATATACTTTTGGGCCCATGCAGAAGCTGAGAGAGAATATTCCTGGTTTTCAAGGCCTTTACATTTAACTTTACTTTGAATTTAGTCTCTCAATTTCCTGGGTCAGGAAAAAAAAATGTTATCACATGAAAACGTACCCATTATTTTCAAAATTTAAAAACATGTAAAGAAACAAAAAAAATACATCATGAATGCTACTGCTGACATATGGTTTGTTTCCTTCCAGTTTTTATTATTTACATATGCCTATTTTATAATAATATAAGTATTTATCCAGTTAAATTTTGACCCTTAGGTCTTTCAAAACGTCATTGAGTGGAATATTACCCATTTTCCCCTAAATTATCCTTCTTGGGAGCATTTGTCAGGTCTCAGTCCTCCCCAACAGACTTTGACCAATATAGATCTCCACTAGAAATGCTACAGGTCCTCAGACGTCTCAGCTTTAAAAATATAATGTTTATTAAGTTTTCTGATAGTCACAATAAACAGTTAATACAAAAAACTGGAAAGTGCATAGGAAAATGCTAACTTTAATCCCACTATCCAAAATAATGATGGTTAACATCTTAGTGTATGTCGTAGATTTTTCCTCCTTCCCTATTTTTCTTTTTTTGTTTTTTCTTTCTTTTGTTTTTTTGAGTTGGAGTCTCACTCTGTTGCCCAGACTGGAGTGCAGTGGCCAAGCGGCCACTGAAGCCTCAACCTGTTGGGCTCCGGCGATCCTTCCACCTCAGTCTTCCAAGGAGCCGGAATTACAGGCATGCGCTACCACGCCCACCTGATTTTTTTTTTTTTTTTTTTTTTGATTTATTGTAGAGATGAGGTCTCGCTGCCCAGGTGGATCTCGAACCCGCGGGCTCAGGCAATCCACTCACTTCAGCCTCCCAAAGGCACGGGATTACAGGCTGAGCCACCAAGCCCAGCTCCTATTTTTCTTAATAAAAATGTGAGTTATATTAGGCTTATTATCTGGTTTATAAATATTTCTTCATGTTGAAAGGTATTCTTCAACAATATGCTTTTCAGTGGATATCTAAAATTTCATCAAACGAATATGGTAATCAAGCCTGCGCTGTGAATGTAGTGGTTGTTTCCAATTGATTCTGCTTATAACAAGCAATGCTACAGGAAATATCCTTGCATTTGCAATCTTATGTGCTGCAGGTTACTGCTTTAGAACAAGTTCCAAGAAGTAGAATCACTGAGTTAAAATGTATTGAGTTTTTTTTAAGAAATATAATCACAAAAGATCCCCAACTCCCCCAGTCTCTGAAAATACCTCACAGAAAAGTGAAGGAGACTTAAACTCCTTCAGTCAAAGACCCTAAGAATTCAGAAATCAACTCTTCAAGAGTAACGGTTTGGTGGCTTACAAAAGGCAGCACAAAAATGAGGATTATTGGGAATAAAAACATGAACAAAGTAATTTCTATTCTTCCATTCTTTGTTAGATACTGTGATACACATTTAGCAAGAGTGGCAAGATATGTTTCCTATAGATCCTTCAAATGGGATGATAGTTATGAAAACAATAAGCATGACTGTTCTCTTATGGGGAAATGGAAGTCAACTTTTGTTATCTGTATTCTACAACCCAAGTGGAGTTAGGTGTTTAGCACTATTGTATTACTTATTCTTCACTGTAGCCCTTTGATGTTCGTTTGGACCAAATGTTTGTGTCTTACTCCCTCAAAATTTTTGTGTTGAACTTCTAATCCCCTGTGTGGTTGTATTTGAAGATGGAGTCTCAAAGGAAGTGATCAAGGTTAAATGAGGCCACAAGTGTGGGACCCAGGATCGGAGAGAATGTGTCAGGAAGAGACACCGGAGAATCTACTCCTTCTCCTTCTGCCCAAACACACATACACAGATGAAAGACCACTCAAAGAGACAGCAAGAAGGCAGCCATCTTCAGGAAGAGAAGACAGCCCTCACCAGACACCAAATTTGCCAGTATCTTGATCAGACATCCCAGCCTCTAAAACTATATGCAAAAAAATTCTGTTGTTTAAGCCACTCAGTCTGTGGCACTTTGTTAAAGCAGTATAAGAAGACATACAATATGGACATTATCTACATTACAGATGAACAAACTTTGACTGAGAAGGGCCAACAATTTATACCAGGCCACAGTAAGTACAGTCAGCTTTTGAACTCATCTCCATCTGACGCCATAGCCCATGTTCCATCTGCTTTATCCTTCTGACTCTACAAGGAGGAAAAGTTGGTGAGTATCTTTCTGGTGTGATTTGAGACTCTATTCAACTGTACTAAGCCCCAAGACACATTCTTTATCATCTGTCTCAGTTCCTGAAAATCCACTATTGGAGAATCTTTGCCCAATGTTCCAAGTCTTTTTTCTCCTTTTGGACCACCCTATAAAGTTCTGAACTCGCCCCAAATAATAATATTTTAAGCCAAGGACTCTTACTTTGTGCCCCCCCCCAAAAGAACAGGTACAGCCCACTTAAAGTTTTCAGAGCATTACCTTTGTCTAATAATCTAGACTGCATAGGAGACCTAGTAACTAGGTAAGCCTAACCAGTTGCCCACGAATGCAATTTTGTTACAAACAGATGTCAAACAAGAATCAATAAGTAACCATAATTGAAACTGAATGCAATATTACATAATTTAGAGCTATTTAATTTTATTATCATTACAACTTAAAACTGGGGTATTATGAAGGTTTACTGACAAAATTATGACAGAGAAGAGCATGCCCTTGACTTTTGTTTTTGTTTTTTGTTTTTCAAGTCTCATCAACACTTGCAAGCCAGGTAGGCCTCAAAATTCTCTAATTCCCTTGCTATTAATTCAGTACTCTCGTGGACATACTCCTCCCACACATACAAAGCTTCAGATTATGTGGACCAATTTTTTAAAATGTATACAGCACAGCTATTAATGTTTTTGGCCATCATTTATTCATCAAGCCTGCTCTGGCTCTCATATTTCCTAAATCAATTGCCATCCATTCAATAGCCCCAAACCAGAAACTTAAGAGCCATGCTTGCCTTTTCCTCTCACAGCAACTGATCTCAATAGGTTCAGCGGATTCACCCTCATTTAAATTCTGTAGATCGTCTGGTTCACACTGTTCCTGATACCCTGATATCATTGCAGGTTGGCATCACTAACCTCTTCTACTACTACAACGGTCTTCTAGCCAGCACCTTCCCCGGTTAACTTTTCCACAGGGTGAAAAGCTTAGAGAATGTTCAAGGAATACAGAACAGTAAGTATTATTAAAAGTTTTCATACTTGCCATACTGCATGTCTTGACACATATCTCTTCATGGGCTTTTCTGAACACTTAGCGTATTAATGTTGTTTTCATGAAAGACCTTGAATTCTTAGAAGAATCTCAGAGTTTTGATATTTTATAATTTGAAGACAAATCACTTAACATCTTTGAACCTTGGTTTCCTTATCTGTAAATTGATGTTATACTTTTATGATGTAGTTCTCAAATTCTATTTTTGTCTTGAATAAACTTACCTACTAAGATTTTCTTTGATTTTATAACTCACCTCTAAGGATTCAGTGCATATACACTGGGGAGTGAGTACTACTGTGCTTAGATCTCTAATTTGATTCAAATCTGCTTTTCTTTGGTATTATGTGTTCCGCAAGAGGGCGCCCACTTTCCGGTAAATTGGCTATTATATCCCCAAGAACAAAGGATTACAAGCAATTTAGACAGCAATTTAAATTTATAACTTATTTAAATATTGTAACTTGTTTAAATATTTCAAAAGATCATTGCTAGTGCAAATTGATTTTAAGTTTTTCAAAGAGTATCTCCACAAAATGAGATGAATTAATGATTTTACCCATGATACCAAAGTGTTAAAATATCTGAAATTTGTATGCAGCTAGACTTGGGGTTCTATTTGACTCTACAGAGAACCCCCAATCCTTAACTTATCAACTTCCTACTTAAAGTCATGCTTCCCAATTATGTCTGTGTGGTCTACCTCAGAGAATTTTATGGAAGTTAAAGTATGATATGAAAGTGACTTAAAACATTGTTTAAATGTAGGTCATTTTATTAGGCGGGAGTTTATTGCTGAAAAATCAGGACTCAGGTTGTGTATTAATTATCTTAATTATAGTTAGGTATTTGTAGGGAAAAAGGTAAAACAGAATGATAAAAGACCAGTGTTTCATTTTGAAATGTCTTTACTTGAAATTTCCATCAAATAAGTTAAAGGTAGCCACATATATAGCATGTCTGCACTCAACAGCATCACACTTTTATGCTACAAGGTGGCTTTATCAAAATAAAGTTGAGTCAGACATTTTTGAATAAAAAGTAATTTTTGGTACCATTCTTCCCCAAAACAACAAAACCACTTGAGAGCAAATAAGCAGTCTTGAGAAAAGAATCTTCTAACCACTGAGAAAAGTTGCTTCAAGGCTACACATTTATGGACTCTAGGGAAAGTATAAAAGGGTTTGGTGATAGAAATGGTAGTGATAATGAGGAGATAGGGTGAAATTGGTAGAAACAGGGGAGGAAAGGAAGAGAAAAGACTTAAGAGATTGCAAGTTGTATATGTGGAGGGGTATAAACTGATAGTGAGAAGGACCCTGTAGGCAGAACGACATTAGGTCAGTTCATCAGACAGCAGCTTTCAGGAAAACTGGACGCCAGAAGGACTCAAAAGAGTCACCTATAAGGCAAAGCTAGCACTCTCAGAAGATGTGAGAGATGATGCTAATGGAAGGACTTTCATATGAAGTCATAAAGTTAGTAGAAAGAGTATGGGTTTCTCTTTCAGTATGGTTTTTAATGTCCTTGCAAAAGCTAATGCATGTCTCTGAGTTTCAGTTTCTTAAACTTTAAAATGTGTATAGTAGTACTTACCTCCCAGTGTTGTTGCAAAGATTTAATAACATAAAACATATAAAGGCACAATTGCAAGTGCTACAAAGCATCGACCATCTCTATCATCCTTATCTTCCTCTCCTCTTCCTCATCTTCACTTTTATCTTTGTTACCACATACTGTTTTCCTTCTAAGGCTTGGTAATACAAGTCCTTTAGTGAATGCGCCTTGATAAAAGGTTTTTGTGGCTTCCCATGCATGGTAATTACATTTAAAACCAAACTCCTACAAAGTTTAACATACACCTACCTGCTGACCCAGCAATTGCACTCCTACATGCTTACCAAAGAGAAATGAAAATATATGTTTAAAAAAGATATGTCCCAAATGTTCATTGTAGTTTTAGATGTAATGGTTTCCAACTGGAAACCACCAAGTCTCCATCAAGTGATGAATTTATAATCAAATTGTGGTATATGCATCCAGGGAATAACCTACTGACAGTCAATAGCACATAAATCTCAGAAACATCACATTGAGTGAAAGAAGCCAGAAACAAATAATGCAACCTAACAATTTCTTTTTACAAAGCTCAAAAATAGGTCAAACTATTGTATAGTGATAGAAATCAGAACAGAAGCTGCAGACCAGAGGAAGATCAGGGTAAACGAGAAAGAGGGATGGGACTGGTAAGAATTGACTGGGAAGGCGTATGGGGGGGAGGGACTTTCTTGGGCCATGGGAATGTTCTAATCAGTATCAAGGTGTGGATTTCACAAGTAAACACATTAAGCTGTTCACTAGCTTAAGTGAATGCACAGCTTACTGTGTATTTGACATATGTCATTTATACCCCAATAACAAGTCAGTTCTTTGGCAAAATAAGACCAAAAAAAGTCTGTGAGATTTAACTGCCAAAAGATCTCACAAAGTGAAACTGAGCTACCAAGATACAGTGGAAGGCAACACATACAGAAATCACTTCCCCAAAAAACAGGCAGACACATACAGTGTTGCAAAAAGCGAGAGCAACTTTCTAGACAGGTGGGCATATCCACAGCTATTCAGAAAAATAATCAGCTGACAGGGGCAACCTCAGCAAAAGCCTTCCCCCTGTGAAAGCTAATTGTCATCAAGCAAGAACAAGTTCATGAAGAAGGTTGATGGGGTACAACCTGAACATCCTTACCCTACAGCTGGGTCCTCTGGTCTCCCTACAAAGTACGTCCATAATCTCACTTCACTGTAACCACTGCAGCCCAGGCCATCATCCTCTCTAGCCTGATTATGGTAATAACTTCAGTAACTGGGTTCCCTGTTTCTACCCTGGCCTATTCTCAGTTCAGTAGCCAGAGAGTTCTGGTTAAGATGCTCCAGTAATTTTCCATGACCTTTGACACAAAATGCCCAATTCTCAACCTGGCCTACAAGGTCTGCATGAAGCTGCTTCTCTCCAACTTTATCTCCTTCCCTGAAACACTTCTCACACTTCATGATCCACCTATAGTGGATCATCTTACTGCTGCTAACTTTGTGTCAGGTCCAGGGTTTTGAACTTGCTGTGCTTTCCACCTGGAAGGATTCTCATTCACCACAGCTTCAGACTTTTATTTAATTTAGGTCACTGTTCAAATGGCTTCTCCTTCAAGATACCTTCCCTGAAACATCTCTTTTTTTGAGTTGGAGTCTCACTCTGGAGACTCCAGACTGGAGTGCAGTGGCCGCTCCCGGCCACCACAGCCTCGACCTGCTGGGCCCTGGCAATCCTTCCACCTCAGCCTTCCAAGTAGCTGGAACCACAGGCGCATGCTACTGCACCCGGCTGATTTTTTTTGATTTATTGTAGAGATGAGGTCTCGCTGCACAGATGGGTCTCGAACCCATGGGCTCAGGCAATCTACTCATCTCAGCCTCCCAAAGGCGCGGGATTACAGGCTGAGCCACCGAGCCCGGCTCCTGAAACATCTTTTAAAACAGTATCCCAAGCTACCATTTTCCCCATTAACCTGTATGATGGTTAATTTTCTGTGTCAACTTGACTGAACCATGGAGTGCCTAGATATTTGGTCAAACATTATTCTGGGTGTTGCTGTGCAGGTGTTTGGGGAGGAGACTAGCATTTAAATCAATAGGCTGAGTAAAACAAAAGCAGATTGCCCTTCTTAATGTGGGTGGGCCTCACACAGTCAGTTGAAGCTCTGAATAGAATAAAAGGCCAACCTTCCTCAGGGTAAGAGAGACTTCTCCTGCCAAATGGTCTTTAAGCTGGAACATCAGCTCTTCCTGATTCTGCAGCCTTCTGCCAGTCTACAAACTCAAACTCGGATCTCAGCTTTCTAGATTCTGGACTTGCCCACCCTCCCCATAATCATGTGAGCAAATGTTCTGCAATAAATCTCACATACTATATATGTGTGTATAAATATATATTCTATCATATATAATATAGTGGGGTGAGTGAGTGTGTGTGTGCGTGTGTGTGTGTGTGTGTGTCCTATTGGTTCTGTTTCTCTGGAGAATCTAATACAATGGACTTAATTTTTCCCACAGCTTATATATTTTCTCATTTATTTGTCTGTTGTCTGTCTCCCTTATATAAGTGCACTAAGGCAAAAACTTTATCTTACTCTCTACTGTAGGTAAGTGCCTAGCACATTGTAGGTGCTCAGTAAATAATTGCTGAATGGGTCGGGCTCGGTGTCTCAGCCTGTAATCCCGTGCTTTGGGAGGCCGAGGTGAGTGGATTACCTGAGCCCGTGGGTTCGAGACCTACCTGGGCAACTTGGTGAGATCTCATCTCTACAATAAAGCAAAAATTAGCTGGGCATGGTAGCACACGTCTATAATTCCAGCTACTTGGAAGGCTGAGGCGGAAGGATCGCTGGAGCCCAGCAGGTCGAGGCCTGCAGTGGCCAAGAGCAGCCACTGCACTCCAGTCTGGCGATAGAGTGAGACTCCAACTCAAAAAATAAATAAATAAATAATTGCTGAATGAATTCTAATTTAAAGGCTTATTCTGCCTGAAAGGCTATTTCAGAATAAATAAAAGGCTTTCTCCACAACACCAGACATCTAGAGTAGTGATTCTCTACTTTGGTTACATATGAGAATTAATTTTTAAAAATTGTATGTATTTGATGTTAGGCATTTAAAACAGGATTCTGAGCATTGGTCATAAGATTTGCCTGACAGCCAAAGCAGTTCATGGTACAAAAAGACTAAGAATTCACTCTGCTCAGTTAAGATGTACTGAGATCAGGAATATGTCTTCACCTTTAGTGAGCACTCAACACATTGCAGATGCACAGTGAGTATTCACTGAGCAGAGTGAGAGGTGAGAGGATATGGTGGCCGTGACTGCTTACACTACTGTGCACCGTCTTGGAGCCAAGCATTGTGTAAAAGGCTGTGCAATATTCATCACTTAACAGTCCCTTCAGGAGGGTATGATTATTCTCTCCAACCCACAGATGAGAAGTTTAGAGAAGGTATGTTGCGTTCCTGAGATTAAACACCTCTTTAATCCAATAGTCTGATTTGGAATCCAAGCTCTCACCCAAGGGGCTGGGCTGCCTCCCAGTGGCATCTCTTACCTGGGTTACTCCAGCAGTTTCCTGGCTGGTCTGTCTGCCTGCATTTTTGTCCTGTTGCAATGCAATTGCAATGCCACAGTGTCATAGCTTCTTTACCCAAAGCCCTTCAAGAGGCTCCTCATTGCCCTCAGGACACCATCCAAGTGCCACATGATGGGTGTCTGTGACCTGGCTTCATCCATTCTCCAGGGCCACCACTTCTTCACTCTGTCACACACACAGTGCTTCAGCCTTGCTGAACTTGCTTTGTTTCCTCAAACTCAGAGTGCATTCTCTTAGGTCTGGGCCTCCCTGTGCAGCCACCTTATCTAGCATGTGCTCTCCCCTCCTTTTCTGCTTGACTCCAGCCTACCTTTCAAATTTCCATTCAGATGCCACTTCTCCCATAAGGCCACTCCTGACTTCTCAGACTGTGTTACGAACTCCAGGTATGAGCTCCTGAGAGCCCAGGGCCTCCCATTCCATACCCCATCTCCCTTTATTGTTTTTGATGGGCTCATTTTCTACCTTCCCAGCTGGGTAGGATCTCATGTGCTTTGCTCACATTAGGGCCAGCACCTGGCATCTACCACAGTGCCTGGCACACAGCGCTTGCTTAATATGTATTTGTTATGTGACCGATTGAATATGAGTCAAAGAAATTTGATTATCTGCTCTTACGAGCTGAGCTCATCTATGCATTTGCATAAAATGTCCAGAAAAAGCAAATGTGTAGAGACAGAAAGATTTGTGGCTACCAGGGACTGAAAGGGAGAGTGGGGAGTGACTGCTCAAAAACAAAAGGGATCTCTTTAGGGTAAAGAAAGTATTCTAAAATAGGGTTGTAGTGTCTACTAAAAGTCATCGAAGTATTCACTTAAAATGAGAGCCTTTTATAGCATACAGATTATACTTTAATAAAACTACTTTAAAAAGAAAAAGAACTCACCTAGTCTTTGCTGATTCCTTGACGACCTGTTCCAGAGATTTCCCTAATGGTGAGAAAACCACCCCCAAATCTTATGTAGCTTAACATTTTAATAAAAACATTAATATTCAG
This sequence comes from Cephalopachus bancanus, assembly GCA_027257055.1. Classification (NCBI taxonomy): domain Eukaryota; kingdom Metazoa; phylum Chordata; class Mammalia; order Primates; family Tarsiidae; genus Cephalopachus; species Cephalopachus bancanus. The sequence goes on from JAPVLO010000012.1 coordinate 6,465,861, forward strand.
ACCTTGGGTTTTACTGTTTCACATACTGCCTTGACTTCTCAGTGGAAGGTATTTTGCTACCTTAGATTCTTTGAGGTCTGCAGTCACCGAGTTTTATGGGGACTAGCAAGGAGACTCAGAGTCACATAGTCAAGGAAATTCCTAACTGAACATTGAAAAAAAATCTTTGTAGCCAAGCATGGTGGCTCATGCCTGTAATCCCAGCACTTTGCAGGGAGGGAGGCAAGAGGATTGTCTGAAACCAGCCTGAGCAACTCGGCGAGACCTCTTATCCACAAAAAATTAAAAAATTAACTGGGCAAAGTGGTGTGCTTGTAGTTCCAGCTATTTGGAAGGCTGAAGCAGAAGGATTACCTGAGCCCTATAGGTCAAGGCTGCGGCGGCCGTGAGTGTGCTACTGCACTCCAGACTGGTTGACAGAGTAAGACTCCGACTCCAAAAAGAAAAAAAAAGAAAAGAAATCTTTGTGGCTCAATTTGCTTAGAGACCAGCACAATGTGCAGATGTATTAGAAGTGGCTCAATATAACCAGAGAGAGAGCCCCGTTAGCAAGCAGAAGCTGTTCTCTCTAATTTCAGAACCTGTGATCCAAAGTTGCTAAATAGTCACATGGTTCCCAGGGGGGATGGAAGGTTTCTGATTTCTCTTCTGCAAATTTGGCAAGAGTTTGGAGTTCCCCAACCCAACAAGGGGAACAGATGTGGGAGCAGGCTGGTCTTAGGATTCTCGCCCTATTCTGGAGGTGAGCTTCTTCTTTGCTCTGGTCTTGTCAAATGAGATGAGTCAAGAAATGCCTTGTTAAGAGGCTACTGCTGTACCATGAGTTTCCCATAAACATTTCCCTGGTGCTTATTCTCGGGTTCCAGATCCCTGGCCCAGAATCCTTTGGTCCTATGGAATCTAGGACTAAACAAGTGCTGAGAACAGAGCAGCAAAGTCAGCCGGAGAAAACACTCCTGAGCTGTCTCTTGCTGGAATATGCTTGTTGTATAGGAATTATTGGTAATACCTGATTGCCCTATAATTGGTATATGTAATTTTATAAGATGGAAGAAACAACCCTCAGGAAGGATGCTACAGTGGACAGATTACTGGACTGGAATCCAGGAGACCTGAATTCAAATGCTAGTTCTACAACAAAATCAGCTCTGTGACCATGGGGAAATTACTCTTCCCCTCTAAGCATCTGATCGTCCATCTGAAAGACAAGGGGTTTTGGTTAGATGAACTTCAAGATCCTTTTGACTCTGATAAGAATAATAATAACCATAATTTACTAATCATGGCTGCCTAGTACATTGTGTTTAGTCCTAAGAAACAGGGATAGCTATCACCATATACACATGAGGAAATGAAAAAGTAGGCAGGTTAGCCAAGTTGCTCAAGTTCAGACTGCTTGGAAACAAAATTGTTTGGATTTGCTCAGATCTGTCCACTCTAAACTGGATCCTGAACTCACCTACACAGCAGAGTGTGAGGGAATTGTCCCTCATTTCCTGGGCTTGTGGCCACCATAGACATTTCCAAAGGCCACTGGCTGCTACAGAAAAGCCTTTAGAATTCTCTCCTAGTATTGTATTCAGAAAACCTTTAAATACACAGAAAATTGAAAAGAATTTTACAGTGACATCCTTATACCTATTTTCTACTTGCTCTTGCTGCTTACTGTCTGTCACACATAACTAGCCTCCCATCCATCCCGCTATTCCTGTATCAATCTATCTTATTTTTTGTGGAACCTTTGGTCCCTGTGAGTTCTGAGAGAAAGCTTTCTCATTAAACCTTTTCAATCCTTTCTCTCTGACCAGCTAGTGTTTACTCTTCACAAATACTGATTAAGCTGGCATGAATCTGCCTTGTGGAAGTAGAATCTGAGGTTCACAAATTAGCAGCTTGCTCAGGATGGGAAGTGGGCTGCGAAGTGTTGGAGCCCACCTATCTTGAGCAAAAGCCTAGGCTCTTACCACTGTACACTTTTGCCCTCTGACATGGTACTCTCCCCCACGACATAGGCATTATGCCTTCACTTTGACTGGTTTTCCTTTATTTCCACTGAAAATTTTTTTCCTAGGCCATTAACTTCTTTTTTATATAGTGAAATGAAACAAGACAGAAACTTAGGATTTATTTACTCTACTATAACCAGAACTTTAAGTATAGTGCCCTAAATTTAAGACTGTCTTCTGATATTGTGTGTGTGTGCTTGCGAATGTACGCAGTTGTGTGCATTCTGTAATGTCCATTTGCTTTTGCAAACCTGTGCCTTTGAACTCAGCTGACAATCTTGACTGTTTCTGTTTTTTCCTTCATGTTTTTGTGCTCCATATTCTTGAAACAGTAGGAGAAAAGGAATTTATATCAGAATGAATAGTGTAGGTATAGAGACTTGAGTGTTATAGGATTGCTCTGTTGCTTAATGTGTCTCTCAAGACCCAAGTCTTATTGGCCTTAACTTTTCACAACTAAATGCACTCCTTTGACAGCTTGAATGAATAGAGAGGTGTTGGCAACCAGAAATACCTTAGATGATCCAAAACCCAGTCATTCCTTTGTTTTATACTAGCTTTTCATCATTTAAATCTGGGCGTGTCTGCAGTTATAGAAACCATAATATTTTAAATCTGGAAAACTTACCATGAAAGTGCTTAAATGTTCTGTTTCCCGGGCCTTTTGGCCACCTGGTGAAATCTATGACTCTCATAGGAAAATTTTTCTAAATAAAATAAAATGTAAAACCAGGTGTGGTGGCTCATGCCTGTAATCCCAGCACTTTGGGAGGTTGAAACAAAAGGATTGTCTGAGGCCAGGAGTTTGAGACCAGCCTGGGCAACTTGGTGAGACCTTGTCTCTTCAATTTAAAAAAAATTAGCCAGGCATGGACATGCACCTTTTGTCTCAGCTACTCGGAAAGCTGAGATGGTAGAATCGCCTTAGCCCAGCAGGTCCAGACTGCAGTAATCATGATTGTTTTTGAGACTCTGACTCAAAAAGTAAATTAAATAACAGTTGTGACATAATATTAATATTTCTTTATTAATGTACTACATAATAGACTTAAGGATAATTCTAAGAGTTACCGTAATTTCCAACTAATGATTAGTGTAAATAATATTTCAAGATATCTGAGATATCAAAATATTTCATGATCTAAAATATTATGTTAATCTAACATAACATGAAACATCTGAGATGTCTGTGTGCCAAAAAAACACAGGAATTGCTAATAAACAGAATTTTTTTCTCCACATTCATAGTTAATGGAATTGTTAAACTTCAGTTAGGGCTATTAAAAATAAATATCCCCCCCACCCAGAGAAGTTTACATATGCCTCAAATTCTGTGTTGTCACAAGAACGTTTAGTTTGGAGGAAACCAAATCATTCTATTAGAAAGATACATGCACACACATGCTTATCGCAGCACTATTCACAACAGAAAAACATGGAACTGATTGTGCTGCCCATTTAAAGTGAACAGGATAAATAAAAATGTGGTACATATACGCAGCCATAAAGAAGGAAAAAATCATGGACTTTGCAGCAACTTGAATGGATTTGGAGTCTATCATACTCAGTGACCTACCACAGAAACACATATTCTCACTCATAAGCAGTCCTTGAACATTTATCATAATATTGTAAGAAAGTATTTAGCAGTAGCAGAATACTGCTGGTGATTGCGGGGGAAGGAGGAACACATAACATCAATAGGTGTACCTGATCTCACACCAGGCGAAGTAGGGACCAAAGGGAGGCCCAAACTTTACCTGTATGATGACCTCTTAAACACCTAATCCTGAATTGTACCCCACATCTTTAAAATAAATAAATAAATAAATAAATAAAAAGAATGTTAATTTGGAAAGGATTTTATCAATTATATGGCTCAAGGGTTCTAAATCTAGAAGGACATCACAACAATTTATTAAATACTCAAAAATAAAAATTCCTGGGACTTAGCTCTGGCTTATGAATTATGATCTCTGAGGTAAAATCCAAGAATATGCATTTTTGTATAAACGCCAGAGATGACTCTGATATAAAGCAAACTAGGGAATCCACTGAGCTAGCCCAGTATTTCCCAACAATTTCTCCACCAAGGATTTGGATATGTATTCCCTTTTCCACCCTTAACTCTTACGGCCCTAGCGTTCTGAAAAGCTTACTCTAACTCCATGAATTAAGTAATCAGTACTTCATTCTCTCCTATTGAAAACAGATTTGACATATGTGTCATATATGCTAAAATGAACACTCTAGTGAACTATACAGCCATGTAACCACCACAACTATTAAGACAAAACAGCTACATAAGCCTAAAAAATCTACCTGTGCCCCCTTGGAGTCAACCTTTCTTCCTGTCCCCAGTACCAGGCAACAACTGATCTGTCATCTGTCCTAGTTGCCTATTTTCTTTTTTTCTTTTTTTTGAGTCGGAGTCTTACTCCATCACCCAGGCTGGAGTGCAGTGGCACACTCACAGCCACCCCCGCATCAGCCTGCTGGGCTCCGGTGATCCTTCTACCACAGCCTTCCAAGTAGCTGGAGCTACAGGCACGTGCTACTATGCCTGGCTAGTTGCATATTTTCTAAAATGTCATATGAATAATTCATGTTGCGTGTAGTCTTTTGAGTCTGGCATTTAGTATGATGCATTTGAGACTCACACATATTACTGTGTATGTCAGTAGCTCATTTCTTTTTATTATTAAGTAACATTTTGTTGCATTGATGTACCAAGTTTGCTTATCTCTTCACCAAAGACTTTTGACTTGTTCCTAGTTTTGGCAATTTTGAATAAAGCCTCTATAAGCACTCACCCACAAGTTTTATAAGAATGTACATTTTTATTTCACTTGGGTATATATCTAAAAGTAGGATTGCATGGTCATATGGTAAATATATATTTAACTTTAAATATGTATATTCCCAAGTTCTTTTCCAAAGTGGTCATACCATTTTGAATTTTCATGAGCAAAGTATGAGAATTCCAGTTGCTCTGAATTCTCAGCTCTTGGTATTGTCAGCTCTTTTCTTTTCTTATTTTAATAGGTGTGTAGTGTATCTGACTGTGATTTTAATTTGCATGTGTCTTATAGCTAATGAGGTTGAGTTTCTTTTCACGTGCTGGTTTGCTTTTCATGTATTTTGGTGAGTTATCTGTTCAAATTTTTTGTACATTTTATAAATAGGGATGTTTTATTATTATTGAGTTTCAAGTTTTTAAAAATATATACTAGATGCAAGTCTTTTTTCAGATATATATTTTGCAAAGATTTTCTCCAGGTTTGTGGTTTGTTTTTTCATTTCCCTAATGGTGTCTTTTGAATAGCAGAAGTTTTTAGTTTTTTTTTCTTTGATCAATCATGATTTTGGTGTCATATGTAGGACAGCTTTGCCTAATCCAAAGTCATGGATTTTTCTTTTTTTTTTTTCCTAGAAGTTTCAAAGTTTTGTTTTCAAGTCTATGATCCATTTTGTGATAATTTTTATATTTGATGCAAGTGTGGATTAAAGTTCATTTTTTGCACATAAATATTCCAATTTAAACCATTCAAGCACATGATTCTTACACATTCATTGAAAAGATTTTTTGGCCAGGCTCAGTGGTTCACATCTGTAATCCCAGCTTTGGGAGGTGAGAAGATTGCCTAAGTCCGCGGATTTGAGATCAGCCTGGGCAACATGGCGAGACCTTGTCTCTACAATAAATCAAAAAAATTAACTGGGTGTGGTGGCGCACGCCTGTAGTTCCAGGTACTTGAAAGGCTGAAACAAAAGGATCGCCTGTGTCCAGCAGATTGAGATTGTAGTGGCCATGAGTATGCCACTGCACTCCAATCTGGGCAACAGAATGAGACTCTGACGCAAAAAAAAAGACTTTTCTTTACTGAGTTCCCTTAACATCTTTATGAAACAATTCGATTGACTCTATTTGTATGGGTCTATTTCTTCACTTTTTATTCTGTTCCATTGATCTTTGTGTCTATATTTCTGCCAGCGTTAGACTATCTTGATTACTATAAACCTTAAAACCAGATAATGTTAGTCTTTCAACATTATCCTTCTTTCTGAATTGTTTTGCCTATTCTTGTTCCTTTGCCTTTCCATATAAATTATAGAACCAGTTTATCAATTTCTTTCTTTTTTTTTTTTGAGTTGGAGTCTCACTCGGTCGCCCAGACTGGAGTGCAGTGGCCGCTCCCGGCCACTGCAGCCTCGACCTGCTGGGCTCCAGCGATCCTTCCGCCTCAGCCTTCCAAGTAGCCGGAATTACAGGCACGCACTACCACGCCCGGCTGATTTTTTGATTGATTGTAGAGATGAGGTCTTGCTACCCAGGCAGGTCTCGAACCCGCGGGCTCAGGCAATCCACTCACCTCAGCCTCCCAAAGGCGCGGGATTACAGGCTGAGCCACCGAGCCCAGCAAACTGATATATTAACAATATTGAATCTTAATCAGTGACATAGCATTCCACTTATTTAGATCGTCTTTGATTTTTTTCATCAGTTTTATCATTTTCATCATACAGATCTTGCTCATATTTAGTTAAATTTATCTCTAAGTATTTCATGTGGTGTTGGTGCTATTGTAAATAGCTATTTCTTCTACATTTTTTTTTTTTGAGTTGGAGTCTCACTCTGTAGCAGTGGCACACTCAAAGCCATCCCAGTTTTGACCTGCTGGGCTCCGGCGATCCTTCTACCTCAGCCTTTCGAGTAACTGGAACTACAGATGCACACTACCATGCTTGGCTAATTTTTTATTTATTGTAGAGACGAGGTCTTGCCAAGTTGCTCTGACTGGTCTCGAACCCGCAGGCTCATACAATCCACTCGCCTTGGCCTCCCAAGGTACTGGGATTACAGGCTGAGGCACTGAGTCCGGCATATTTCTACATTTTCGATTGCCAGTAGTTCACTGCTAATATATAGAAATAGGATTGATCCTGTTAAGTATATTGATTTTGTAATCTACTACCTTGCTAAACTCGCTTATTATTTCTAATAGTTCTCTTTGAAGATTATTTAGAATTTTTTTAACAAGACTGTATTGTTATCTATGAACATATATAGTTTTAGTTGGCATTCCTTTTAATTTTGTTCTTGCCTTATTACACAATTGCACAAGTTAGAATCTCCAGTGTGATATGGAATAGGAATGGTGAGAGAGATGTTCTTATCCTTCCCAATCTTAGGGGGGGAATTTTTTAGTCTTTTACCACTAATTATATTATATCTCTTGATAGAGGGCCTTTGTCATATGGGTTTTTCTCGTCTTATGAGTGTTTTTATTTTACTGAATATTTTCAAATGCATTCTTTTTACATCTATTGAGATGATCATATAATTTTCTTCTTTAGTTTATTAGTAATGGTGGATTACATTGAGTGGTTGTTGAATACTGAATGAGTCTAGTATTTCTAAGGAAAAAAACTTCTTAGCCATGGTGTATTATCTTTTTATATATTGCTATATTTGATTTATTACATTTTTAAAAAATGTTTGCATCTGTGTTCATGGGAAATATTAGCCTGCAATCTTTCTGTAGTACTTACTTCATAAGACGTGTTGTAAGTATTCTCTTTTATATTCTAGAAGGGTTTATAAAGAATAGGTATTTTTTATATATAATATGAATGAATTTGAATTCTTATGAATGAACTTTGGCAAATTGTGTCTTTCAATATATTTTCTCATTTCTTATAAGTTGTCAAATGATTGGCATGATATTGTTCATGGTATTATTTTGCAAACCTTTTAATATCTGCCGGGTTCCTCATTTTTATTAATCAAAAACTGTATCAAATTTGTAGTTACAAAACCAGACTAGTAAAAATAAACTAGGGTTATCTCACTGAATTGATATGTTTGAGTTAGTCAGGTCAGTTTTATCTAGTAAGGACAATTGATTTATGCTGGTCATTTTGAAATATTACTCTTTTAAGGCATTTAGTGGCATTTTTGCAACCCAGTGACCTAATTGGTTATAGCAGTTTTTTCTCCCAGATATATATTTTTTTGAGATTTCCTAAGTAGAAATCATGTCAACTGTGAATGCCATACTTATTAAAAAAAATTAAGATCAGAAGTGTTAAGAAATTTTCCCAGGAACGTTTGGGGTGAAGGTTGAGAACTAAGAACTCAGCTAAACCTAAAAAAGGCAGCACTGGAGAACTATAAAAGAATGAACTTTAAAAAAAAAATCAAACACAACAGCTATGGTTGAAATCCTGCATCAGCAATTTATTGATTGTTTGATTTCAGACAAAAGACTACACTAAACTTCCATTTCTTCATCAGTAAAAATACTTAAATTACTGGATCAGTATGATGTTTTAAAGAGGCTGAAACAAAATGCCTGGCACACACATGGTCAATGCTAAGCAAATAAAAGTCTCTATTATTTATCATGGCAGCCACCTTGGTAACTTGAGTTAAAATTAAACTTGTACCAGTTTCTAAAGACCAGACTGAAAGATAAAAAAGTCAAGTTCCTCCAAGCTACAGAGAATACTATTCTTAATTTCTCAACTGCTCCACCTATGAGATATCTATGAGTTTTTGTTTTTGTTTTTGTTTTCCAGTTTTAAGAGGAGAAATCCTTCCTCTTCCTCATCTGGAAAACATTCAGTGATGCCATCTTAATCAAGAAATGTATACTGAACGTTACGCATAACTAGCATTGTGCGAAGCGCATTGGGAGAAGAGAAACAAAGAAGCATAAGCAATGCCCCTGCTTGTTAGCTTAATGTAAAGTGATATCCATGAATCAATTAAGAAGAAAAGAAAACTATATTGTTAATAATTTCATTAGAACTCAAAGAACCTTATACTCTGAGAAGGTTTCCTGGTGGAGGTAGACCCAGAAGGAAAAATAAACAGGGTTTGGAGAGGCAAGAGGGAAGATGGAAGGTGTCTAGCAGAGGTCGCAGAGTGGACAAGCAGGGTAGCAAAAACGCATGAGACTAGGCTGTGTAGCTTGATTGCTTAAGTCCAAGTTCCAGCTCTGTGCCCAGCTCACTGTGTGAACTGGACAGGTTGCCTAACCTTTTCAACCCCAGTGTCCTCACTTATAATGACATCAACTTCAAATAATAATACTGACATGTTTGGAACAGCACCTAGCACATCATGTAGCTATTGCTCGGTAGTAGCATTCCAGCTTAACAGGCACCAGGGGTGTGTGTACAAAGAGGAATATCAAAAAGTGAGATTAGATTAGGGGTTGGGATCAGATAAAAATTCTCTAACTCTTCGTAATTTTTATTTCCATATTGACTATTTGCTTATTTATTTTGAGTGGGGGTCTCACTCTGTCACCCAAGCTGTAGTACAGTGGCAAAATCACGGCTCACTGTAGCCTCAACCTCCTGGGTTTAGTCAATCCTTCTGCGTCAGCCTCCAGAGTAGCTTGAACTATCGGTGTACACCACCACACCCAACTAATTTTTCTATTTTTTGTGGAGACAAGGTCTTGCTCTGTTACCCAAGCTACTCTTGAACTCCTGGGCTCAAGCAATCCTCTCACCTCAGTCTCTTACTGTATCAGGCCTGTATTAACTTTATTTTTAAAATCTGTCTTTTCTCTGAAAATTCTAGTCCCATGTTTTAGTATTTTTCTTGATCAAAATAGCTTTAAGAGTCTTCCTCTTGAGAGATATTGTAATCTACAGTTTAGTCACTTTACCTTTTGAATTTGCCTTTTCTTCATTTAATAATGGGTGGGAGTCAAGAGTCAAGATATTATTGTCTCAAGAATCAATGTTGAGATATTTAAAAAAGATAAACTGAATCCATCATTTTGAGTATTACATTGTGAAGTATGTGACCTGATTGAATCAATTTTGTTTTAGATGTTATTATTTGTTTCCACTCATGAGATTTCCCTTCAGGAACTTTTAAAGGAATATTGCCTGCCAAGAGAATATATAAGACAGAAACAAAAAATAAAAGTTGTCCTTAGTTTCTAAAGTCAAAGATAAAATTCTGAAAACTGGTAAGAAAAAAAACTTTAGCAATGTTTTTGACTGAAAAAAGACTATTTGAGATTCTCTCTCCATGAATGTCAAATAATTGATACTGTTAAAAATAAAATAGACCGCATCAACCTTTTTGTTAACATAAATACTAAACAATAGCACTTAGGATATTTCTAACTAGTTGCTTTGATTTCATGAGGACACATTCTGAATGCACCATTCCGTGGTACAATTTTTAGAATCCATAATAAATACTGTTTGTTTTTTTAAAATAAGATATAAAAACCTTCCACGGCTAAGAGAAGATTTCCATGTAATTCAGTCACTGGTCAAAATAAAAACCTGACTGCTATGACACACAATGCTCCCAGTAGTATATCAGATATAGCTCTGAACTAAGAGTCAATAGCATCTGAATTAGTTCTCTAGGGTGCCATAACAAAATAGCACAAATTGGGTGACTTAAGTCAGAAATTTACTGTTTCATAGCAGCCAAAAGTTCAAAATCAAGGTGTTTGCAGGAAGGTCTGTGAGGGAGAGGTCTGTTGCAGGTCTCTCTCCTTGGCTTGTAGATGGCCATCTTCTCCCTGTGTCTCTTCACAGCCTTTCTCCTCTGTGCATATCTCTTTTTATACGGATTCCAGCCATATCGGATTACTCTACTCCAATATGATCTTAGTAAATTACATCTGCAATAACCCTATTTCCAAATAAGGTCACCTCCTGAGAAACTGAAGATAAAGATTTCAACATAGAAATGGAGGGGAGCACAATTCAATCTACAATAGCTTCTATTTCTCATTTGTCAAGTCAAGATAAAGGCATCTTCTAATATTTTGATTGCAACTTGCATCATCCTCTTAGCAAGCATTTATACTTATTTTTCCAGGCAATAGATATCCAAAGCTGAATCAGGTGCCCTCCGGAACACACAGCCTACGCAGTCCTTATTTATCTTTTGGTTCTCAGAACAAAGCATAGTACTAAGCACAAGTAGATTCTGTAAATATTTAATCACTGGCAAAAAAGAGAAAGACGGGAAGGAGGACTCTGCTTACTTTAGATCTTTCCTAGTAACAGAAAAGTCGTGGCTTGTCATTTTCTTAATGAGTTCAAGGTTTTATAATAGGTCCAAAATTAATGATGCCAGCAAATGTGAACATCTTAATCTAAATATCTAGAATGGATGCTTAAGTGAAAATTCATCAGAGACAATATTCTGCTTTATCTTGATTTCCTACATGGTCTAGGTGTGAGGGTCCCAGACTCATATATTATATCAGCATTAGTTGTGATCTTGGAGACCCAGTGTTAACCTCTTGTTTTGCAGATAAGAATCACACCCCAGAATCACCACCCGCAGTCACATAACCAGTCCCATGCTAAGTCAAACCCAGAATGACCTCTCTCCTCTTCCACTACCCTTACTATGACATGATGCTGCCTCTACTTCCTACACAACGTAAACAGCAAATTCTTCCCTAGCTGCGAGGGTGGGAGAAAACAGACAAGACCTGCAAATACCACCACAACTGCCAAGTCCTGAGATAAGCCCCATTGAAATGGACTGGCATGGTGGCAGAGAGAAACAGGACGTGGGAAGCCCATGTACTTTATGAAGGATGAGCCCACAGTCAGTGAAGTAATATCAGCCCTGAGGCTACTCAGTGGAGAGCTGAACTTCAGGGGCAGGAAAATAGGTGACCATCTTTCAGGGATTTGATGGGCTTCAGAGGAATCACTGGCCCTCCAGTCTCCCCTTAGGGTGACTCCCCTCTTAGCAAGCCATCCTTCTTTGTCACATACCTGGAACACTGAAAGCTGTGAAAAATAATAACTACCACCACAAGTGACATTTAATGACCCTCTTACCATGTGGAGGACATTGTGTTAAGCACTTGACATGAACTAATTTCTTTTAAACCGCATCACAACCCTATGGCATAGACACTGGTATTATCCCCAGTTTACAGATGTGGACACCTGAGAAGTTAGGCAACTTGCCCAAAGTGCCAAATCCTGAAGGGTTGGCCCTCCATTTAAATTCAGGCAGGCTTTAAAGGCTGCACAAACATCAGCCAGGTGGCCTAGGGCAAATCAATCGACCTATCAGAACTTTTTGTGATGTCAGCTGGGAATAATGATACATGTCTTGCAGACTAGATATAATATCTGTAAAGCGTTTAGCACAGAGTCTATATTGCATCAATTTCTTCATACAGGGAAGCTATTTTAGCATCCTTTTCCTGTTGTTCTAATTTACTATATAAAAACTCATGGGTGAACAAATATGTCTCCTAATAGCTCAATGAGAATAAACATGAAAGGAGGGCACAGTGAGGGCACTAGGGAGCCACAGGGTTATAGATATAGACAGAGGTCTCCAAGGATGCTTTACTTATCACAGTCTGGTCCAGGTCTGTCCAGCCAATGGAAGATAAGCTATTTTCCATTCCATAAAACTAGACAAGGGTTATTTGTGGACTGAACAATGGAGAGCCTCATTTGATCTGTAAAGGACATTATTTCTGGAGTCCCTTGAGGTTCCCAGGGGAAAATTGAGCTCACTTCTAAAGAAATGCAATAGTCATGACATGGACTGGTTACTGCATGCCAATGCCAGCATCCCACACACATGGTCCATCTCATCCTTACAACAACCCCAGGAAATGGGAATTCTTTTGCTTATTTCAATAGAGGAAGATACAAACCTAGGACTGCTTTACTCATAAGCTCATTATCTTAAAATATTGTACTTATTAGAAACGTCTGGTTGCAAAGAAAACCACCAATTCAATATAATTTAAGTAAAAGGAAAAGTTTACTGTGAACATAATATTTCACATAAAATAAAGTACCAGATCTAGGAATTTAAAAAATTCTCTCTCTCTCTCTCTAGCTCTGTCTCTCCATCCTCTCCTTAATCTTCTCATCCTTTTTGTAGAACAGCTCCTATACTTCCTCAACCTTATTAGAATTAGCCACTCCATATTGCTGAAATTATCTACTACTCGTTCGATCTCTTGTGAAGACTTCTTTTCAAGGAGAAGAATCTTATTAGTCCAGCTTGAGTCCGGTGTCTCTCAATGTCTGTACTAGTTGAGGACCAGTACAAATATGACAAGTAGGAATCACCTTGCAAATTGCAGGGCATGGAGAAATAGATTAATGCTCGTGGGTAGATAAACACTAGAAAAGGTATCCTCCATGGCTATACTGCTTTCATATAAGATGTTCAAGCATTTTTTCATTTTAGTATATTCAAACCAAGCACGACCTGTATTAACACAAGCATTAGTTGAAGGATGCTGCAACGCTAGGCATTGATTTCAGCAGAGAAATTAGTAAATCTAAAATGTGGAGTAGCCAAGAAAAGTAAAATACACTAGGCCTAGTGGAGGTCTTGCATGTTGTCTGAGTCCTATAGGAGTGCTGTCCAATAGAAATAAAATGAAATTTGCATAGATAATTTAAAATATTTTAGTAGCCACATGTTTTTAAAAATTAAAAAAAGAGGTAAAATTCATTTTGATAACATTTTATTTAACCAAATATCCAAAATATTATTTTGACATGTAATCAATATTAAATTTTATTGAGATGATTTACATTTTTGTGCTATCTTCAAAATTTAATAAGTATTTTACATCTCAATTTGAATGCTATATTTTTATTGACAACATCTGATGTGTATTAAAATTTTTCAAAATTTACAGTTGAAAAGCTAGACCTATAATCACATGTTCCATTATTTTACATTATCTGTAATTAGTTATGTGGAATGAAATTAATTCATGCCAGGGTTTCAAGTTATTCCTCACTGAACTGAGCTTGTTTATTATTCAGACTGTTTCCCCTATGCAGAGGTGATCATGGACAAAAATGTTCATGCTGGGATTGTGGATTCCTACCACACAAAGCAAAAAATAGCTAGAAATCAGGGAATAAGCCGGGCTCGCTGACTCAGCCTGTAATCCCACGCCTTTGGGAGGCTGAAGTGAGTAGATTGCCTGAGCCCGCGGGTTCCAGACTCGCCTGGGCAGTGAGACCTCATCTCTACAATAAATAAAAAAATCTGCCGGGCGTGGTGGCGCATGCCTGTAATTCCGGCTACTTGGAAGGCTGAGGCGGAAGGATCACCGGAGCCCAGCAGGTCGAGGCTGTGGTGGCCAGGAGCAGCCACTGCATTCCAGTCTGGGCGACAGAGTGAGACTCCAACTCAAAAAAAAAAAAAAGAAAGAAATCAGGGAATATGCTCATATCTCTTTTAGGTCTATGTGACAACAAATAAATTTTTAATAGGTTGACTGAACTGATTATGTTGGGAATTCTTGACATTTTTGTTTTCACTTTTTTTTTTTTCACTGAAAAATATCAAGTTTCCCTAGGAGAACTCTTTGCTTGTCCCCTGAAATTTTATAATTGTCTGTGTGTGTTATGGATATGGGGACAGGTCAGAAGATACTAACAGTGCAAATCACTGATGACAAAATGTAAGCAGTTTTTGTTCCTTCTTCATAACTTTTGTGGACAGCAGATGTTAGCAAGGAAACAGCAGCCCATGTTGAGAGCACCCAGGCAAGACTTTCAAATTGAATGACAAACCACAAGCTTCTGGCAGAAGACAGGTAAGGTTCTATGAGTAAAATCAGGTAAAGGCTACACATATTTATCAGCCTCAAATTCAGTGCCATGAAAAGTCCCCTGCCAGAAAACGTAAGTTCAAGTTCTCATACTTTCCTGTCCTTGGCATTGTTGGACCTGGGGTGGCCTCGACTTTTATTAATCTTTTTCTTAGTGTTTTGACTTGAGGAAGGAAGAGACAGCTCCAGCTCCCTTTTCTTGGCATCCCAATTGCCGTCCTGTTCATCCAGAGGCAAACCCTTCTGCTGGGCAATACGGCGGTGGTTCCAACATTCGGGCTCAGCACTGGGAAAGAAGAGAGGGCCTCCTGAAATTGGAGAGAGAGGGCTTGCCTGAACTTAGCCTTGGAACCAGCCTCTCTTCCTGCGCCCTACACACTTCAGGGGACAGTTTAGTGGTCCAGTGGAGAAGAAAAAAAGGCAAGTTTGTGCATGTCCAAGTGTACACTTAGGGAGGTCTCAACACTGACAAAGCTACTTGGAGGTGGAGAAAAATGGAGTGACCTAAATGAGATGTTCATAGACCCAGAGACAGTCACTTAGCTTAAAGAAGGTACTGGGAATTCTTAAAGAGCTCACATTTAAAGAGAAACCTACACATTAGTGGGAGTTCATTTTCCTTTGTTTGTTTTTAATTGTAGTTTTTTCCTTATTATATAAGTAATGTATGTTCCTTGTATAAACTTTTAAAGTACAGAAACAGATAAGTAAGAAAATGAAAATCACTCACAACCATGTATGTATTATATGTATAGATGAAATATATAAAAAATAGTAGTTGGAGGATGGATTGATAGACAGATAGATGTAAACTAGATCATCATACACCCACAGACAATGGGAAGCACAAATATGTACAGTTTTGTATATTAGGCCAAAGGTGAGTATGTGACTTGCTTAAAGATATTCATGAAAATCACTTCACAGAGATAAAATTTGAACCAATGTGAGGAAAAATGGAATTTGAGAGGATAGGTGATGGTATAGGCAGAGCAAACAACATTTTAAGTACAAGCCATTATAAAAAGTACAGTTCATTCAAAGAACAGCACAGTTCTTTCAAAGGACAGCTTGTCCTTCACCATCCCCAAGCTGAAAATGACATTTCACTCTTCAGACCACAGAGTCCCTCCTCTGCCTTGTCACGTTCTATCTTGTATTAGTGTTATTTATGTAAACAAGTTACTTCCTCTTTCAGACATGGAACTTTTCAACTTCCTGAATCTGACTTATTTTATGTCCTTTTTAGTGTCTAAGCCAATGATATACACATAGTAGGACTCAAAAATATTTGTTAAATGAGTGGTTTATCAATCAGGGAGCTAAATCAAAAGTTAAGCCTGTAATCCTAGCACTTTGAGAGGCCGAGGTGAGTGAATTGCCTGAACTCACGAATTTGAGAACAGCCTAGACAATTCGGCAAGACCTCATCTCTACAATGAATAAAACAATTAGCCGGGCATGGTAGCTCATGCCTATAGTTCCAGCTACTTGGAAGGATGAGGTGGAAGGATCACCTGAGTCTAGCAGGTCAACGCTGGGGTGGCCGTGAGCGTGTCACTGCACTCCAGCCTGGGTGATACAGTGAGACTTTAACTCAAAAAAAAAAAAGAAAAAGAAATTAAATTGTTACCCAGTGATCCCTGGGATATGTACAAAATTATCAAATGTTGTCTAGGCTTCTTTTGAAAATCTCATTTTTTTTGTCTTCATCCCTCTAGCCCAGGAGTTCACTTACAATGTGAGTAGTAAAAAAATTCCTTAAGTGATCTCCTTGTCTAAAGTCTGTCTTCCATTCCACCTACACAGCACCACTGCCACCTCCTCTACCAATCGAGTAAATCGCTAACACATCTATTTCAGCTTGTCAATTCCCTGATAAGCTCACACTCATCTGATTACCCAGCTTGCTGTAGTCACCCACATGCCCAATCATATCCTCCATTCCTGCCTAGTATGAATGCTTTATTTAGCCAGGCCACTCATTCCTCCACAATCCCTCCACCTGCTCACATATACACACAACATGTGTACATTTCCAAGTTGGTGCCTTCACTCCAAATCAGCAGTGTTTCTTCATGACTACTCTATCAGCTAGGTCTTAGCTATCTTTCAAGGTCCAGATTAATTCCCCCTTAATCCAAGATTCTTCTCTCTAAGCCCTTTGACTGTCAGAAGGGAAGTTTCCAGTGGGGGATGATGATGAGTAGAAATGACTCACATATGATGTGACTGACCTTTGTTGTTTTTGTTTGCTCAACACTATCTGCCTCCTGATAATAGCACTCCCCCACATTTAGAGGGAGTTACTCCTTCTCCACTTCAGTTCTGTTGGGGTCATGTACCATGTTCATCCCTGGTCACTAAGGAGGGGCTGAGATTGCTCAGTAGAGAACAGGCAAGGACAGGACCCTGAGGAATTGCAGCATCTAAAAGGCATGCAAAAATAAATTACGAAATTTATTCTTAGAAAAAGCATATAGCAAATCATGAGAAATGGTAGAAGGAAAATTAAAAGAGAGTAGTATCAGATAAAATCAGAGAGAAGAGTTTCAGGAATATCAAATACTGAATTAAGTGGAGGTGAGATGTAAATTGATAAAAGGTCATTGGAGTAGCAACAAGGATCTCCCTGATCATTTGGGTTAAAAACTAATTCATTACAAGGGTGGGGTTAGAATCTAAAAAGTGGGTGAGAAGTGAGGAAGTAGAGAAAATTATGTAGATTAACTTTCAAGAAGCTTAGAAGTGTAGTGAAGAAAGACACAGCAGAAGTTAGACGGGCTTCTAACTTTGTGCTTGTTTAATAAGATCTGTTTGAATATGTTCGTGGTCCAAGAAGAATCAAGGGAAGGAAGTGAAAAAATAAAAGTACAGGAGAAAGAGTAAAGATGAAACAAAAAATATATGAATGATGATCTTGTGGAAGACATTGGATCAAGGGTCTAAAAGGAGGGATAACACTTTACCCAGGAGGGACAGGAAGGCATGAAGGAATTGATGAAGATGTATATATGCCTGTAGGTGTTGAAAAATGTGTACCCCATGACTTTAATAGTCTCTCTGAAATAGAAGGCATACCCTCTGAGAGACAGGCTGACATGTGATGGGACATAGAATTGTCAATGAGGTTATAGGACAGGAAAATACAGCCAAGCAGCTCTGAGGACTCGGCTAAAGGTAGAAATCTTAAAACTGCTGGTGATCTCCATCTACTTATTTGTGGGATTTTCTCCAGTTGATTGATCATAGAAGTAGAGAAGACAGTGATTCATCCAAGGTTCATGGTTGATTTTATTTGACCTCATTTCAGTATTATATTTAATTTTATTATAAAGGTAATATATGATTTCGAAATCCAAACGTAACAGGAAAAGACAAATAAAAAATTGAGTTGATTCTGCAATGATAATGCTTTACTAACATATTTTCTTCCTGATGTATTTCTCTGCTTGAATACACGCATACTGTAGGGGTCAAGGGTTCCCCTGTGGAAGTTTCCCCTTGGCCCTCTGAAGGTTCACTAAAAAATCCCCCTTGTAAAAGGCAGATCAAATGGAGAAAAAGCATAAAAATAGAAGCCTTCAGAATGAAGGGAAATTGTCTGTTTAGATTCAACAAAATATGGACAGCCCTGTAGAAATATGATTGGCAAAAAGGGCAAGATCTAATGCGAATGGAGTGGGCAAACCCAGCAAGACCTGTCTGTTTAGATTCTTGTTGACCTTTCTGAACAGCATTCCTTTCTTCTGAGTATGGGGCAGTACCCTCTCTGGAATGGGGGTCTTATGACCTATAGTCAAACGAAGTAGGTCAGATAATTTTTTATGGCCAGTGTTGACACAAAAAGGCAGGGAGAAATTGGAATAATATTTTTTAGGTATAATGGCTGGCTTTGGGGAAAGAGTTTTTTGGTTTCTATGACCTACCTTGGCAAGAGAGATTCTAGTTTCCATGGTTAACCTCAGGGGAGAATGGGACTGAGAGACAGGAGGGCAGAAGAAGACAGAGACAAACTTTTCCTATGAGACCTTCACTTTGGGATATTGTTTTCTGAGCCTCAAAAGTTTTCACCCCCGAACTAGTCATTTTAGTGAAAAATTAATAAAAATAACTCAACTGAAAAAATCAGTAAGAACTGCAGTTCATTGGCTGGATTTCTTCATTTTATTTTCATTGACCTGAGATCACTGAGTTGTCCAAAACCTTGATTACAGACTTCTGTTTCTTTGTCCCTTATATAGGTGGTAGAAAAATTAAACTTACTTCTCTAGAAATGCCATACAGGCTTTTTGCCCATAGATTTGTGCAATCCTTTTCGGCGTGTCACCAAAGAAGTCGGGGGCGTCGATGGCCGCGTGCAATGCATGGAGGGTTTTGAGGACCTTCAGATGGCCTGACTCTGCAGCAAAGTGAGCTGGGGTCCAGCCCACATCAGTCACCAGGCAGGGCCTGGCTCCATATTCTATCAGGAGGTGCATCATCTCTATTTGCCCTTAGTTGAACCAAGAAGAAAGAGCATGAGCTTAAGATAAAAATGTCCCTGGAGGCTAGAGACTAGGGCCGGTTTAGGTAACACAATGAGGATGGGGGTAGGGGGAGGAATTTGCCTTTGAGGACTCTCTAGTCTCCTGTCATCATCCACTCCTCCCTTCTCCCTCTTCTCACCAGAGACTTTGCCCTACCCTCGCCTAATGAACCTTGCCCCAGCCAGGCCAGAGCCCTCCAAATGTTCCCTGTCCCCTCCCAGGTCTCCCCCTTCCTTTGTCCTTTGTCTCAGGCCCTGCCTAAGACTCTTGCTTTGTCTTCCAAGTCACATTATACCTGCCCCTTGGTAAGCCTCACTCTGCTTTGACAGCCTCAATACTTTTTCAAAACCAAATATTTTAAGTCCTGTTTACCTTATAGCCAGCAGGAGTTAAGAGCACAGGTTTTCTAGTCAACAAATGTGAGTTCACATCCTGACAAGACCACTTCCTAAAAAGTAGCATCTCAGACAAGAAACAAATGTCTGAAACTCAGTTTTCTTATTTGTAAATGAAAGATATTACCACTTAACTCACTGAATTCTCACAGAGTGCAAGTGAAATCACAGACATAAAGTACACAGCTCAGTGCCCAGCACATGGCAATGTTCACTGAAAGGTGCTTTGCTATAGATACCATCCCTTTGTGCTTAGATTTCTGCAAAAATATTTCAATAATTTCTCTGTAATCATTCTTGCTTCCTCCAACCAGGAGTCAACCCAAAATTTTAAACAGCAAAGTTGACTGTAGCACTTCCTCACTTAACATTCGTTAATGGTGTTCTATTGCCAAAGCCTTTGACACACCCATCAAGTAGTTTTTGCTACTATCCTCCTCTGATTCTATAACTGAGCCATGGGGGGATTTAATGAAGAATGAGACAAAGTCCCTATCCTTTTCCTTGATACTCCATATCTGTTAGAGGTCATGAGGACAAAGGACAAATATTAATTGAGAGCGACTAGATAAGCCCTGTACACTCATCATCTCACTAAATCCCCATCACAGGACTCCAAAGTAGCATTCCTGATCCCATTATATAGGTAGATAAACTGAGGCCCAGAGATGTAAATAACTCGCTTCTGGTGCTACAACAAGTAAGTGGTGATATCAGGATTGAAATGTTCTTTTCTCTCCCCTACACAGCCTACTGGCTGATATACTCACAAATGGTAGACTCAAAAGAATGGATCTACCAAAGCATTGCCCACTCACCTTTGATTGCAGCCCAGTGAAGTGGGGTCCGGTCATTCCAGTCCACATCCTTGTAGTTTGGGTCACAGAGACCTTTCTTCAAAATCTTTTTCACTAAATTGTAGTCCCCTGCAGCCACAGCTTGGTGGAGCTTTGTCATGTCTGACATTTTTGTTAACTCTGTGACAGAAGACAACTGTGGGGGAGATGTGCCATTTAGAAAATTCTATACAACCCTTTATTCCTAGCAAGTTATTCCATAAACTTCTTTATCACTGATTTTCTTTCCTGCATCATGAATTTGCATCTAGGGTTGCCTCATGTGTGTGTTCTGCTGAGTGTGTACTGAGATCTTAGCTACTGTGGTTAGTTCATGCCTATCCCCTATCCAAAAATTATTCATGGCTCCCACCATATACAGAATCCTGTCTAAACTCTTGGACTGGCACTCTACTCTTTGCCTCAAACTGCCCTCCAGTGCTATTTCCTACTCTTATCTCAAAGTTCTAGTAGTGCTACCTTAAGTTAGTTGTGCAATTCTGTGGCTTGTCTTTTTCATCTGTAGAATGAATGTAATCTGCCAGGTTGTTGTGAGATGTAACAATCCACATGAAAAGTTTATACTGAATACAGAACAGGTGCTCCATGGAGTCATCATTACAAACTGTGACCACCACCACCAGCAGCAGCAGCAGTCCCTGGGCATTTGTTAGAAATACAAATTTTGGTGCTTAACCCCAGACCTACCGAATCGGAGACTCTGGGGCGGGGCCTAGTCATCTTTGTTGCAAGGAGGCCTCCAGGTGAGTCTGGTATACCTGGAAATGTGAGAACAGCCCTGGAGGGAGAGAAAGAAAGTAAACATAATTAAAATGCAAGGCTCTAAGTGCCTGGGGGACAGAGATAAGAAGCCATTCGTGAAAAATGAGGAGTAAAAGAAGCATTTCTCTAAAGGTGACCTAAGCCAGTCCCTGAAAGAAAGGATGAGTCAGAGACATATTGGCGACTGAGATGGTGAACCATCCCAAGTCCAGGCACAGCATGTCTATGGCCAGAAGCACACACTGCAAAGTGTGAGTATTTCTAACTCTAACGCATAGACCAAAGGACAACATATTGTTTTCTTTAAACTGCCAGATAGTAAATATTTTTATGTCAAGAGGCAAAATCAAAGTTATTATGTAGAAACGTGTATATATATAGAGAGAGAGAAAGCTCCTGCACTACCCTGCCCCATTTGCCTGAGATGGAATGTTCTACTTTGTGTTCAGTAGTCCTCATTTGGAGTTACTCTGAGGGCAAAAAGGACAGGCTTGAGGGGAAAGGTCCTGGTTCCTGGGATGGACATTTTCACTCTCTGCCCTAGTGATGTCCAGGTCCCAGTGAGCTCTCTCTCCTCCCAGAAAGGCTATCTCAAGTTGATAGTTGGCAGAAGGCAAGGAGACTCACAGAGCCACCAACTACTATCCTGAGATTCCACTGCTCAATCCTAGCAGTTGCCAACAGCAGGATCCCCAATGTGTAGGCGGTGACCGGCAGGGTCTTGGGCAGCGACCAGGGAAAGCCATGGGCTACAGAAGGGGCAGCAGGAATGGAGGGCACTGCCTGGGTTGGCTCTGAAAGTCTCACAGTGCTAGCCTACAGACATCCACTGCCTTAGGTGGTGACCATTAGCTTACAAAAACAGGGTGAGACAGATTTGGCCTGTAGATCACAGTTTGTCAAACTCTAGTGTATGCCCATCATTTTGAGATCTTGTTAAAATGCAGATTCTGATCCAGAAGGTCTGAGATGGCACCTGAGGGTCTGTATTTGTAATATGTTCCAACAGCAGTTACCAGTTCATCCGCCACACTTTAAGTAGCAAGATCTTTCTGGCTGAAAAGGGATAGACTCTCAGGGAGCAAGACTGAAGACCTGAGGAGGCAGTAAGGTGC
This sequence comes from Cephalopachus bancanus, assembly GCA_027257055.1. Classification (NCBI taxonomy): domain Eukaryota; kingdom Metazoa; phylum Chordata; class Mammalia; order Primates; family Tarsiidae; genus Cephalopachus; species Cephalopachus bancanus. The sequence continues at coordinate 6,488,145 of JAPVLO010000012.1, forward strand.
TGCAGTTGTTCTCAACCAAGGGGTTACATAAGAATCAGTCATGGATTTTAAAAAATACAGATGCCTGCACCTCAGCGCACAAGGAATCAGAATCTCTGGGTGTGCAGGGCAAGCGTTACATGGGTTGTGTGAAATAAGTGCTCCATATACACTGTCAGATAACAGAGAAGATGGCCCAGGTTGCATTTTAATCTTTAAATGTGTTTTAATACAAAGCTCTTACACTGGAATATTTGATCAATGATAAAATGATACAAAAAAATCACTAGTGTTTCTAATCTGATGATGTCACTAAAAACAAAACCATATTCAAAATTGGTGTCTGGCAGCCTTTCCCCTGGCCTTTCATAGAAGCCTTTAGGCAGGTTTCTACTTCAACCACCCTCATCTGTTGCACATTTGAGTTCATACCGAGGAGATTCCACAACTTCCCGTGGATGAGCTGCAATTCAAGTGGAAGCTTTCATTAGGCAGCAATATTTATTTCCAGAGGAACTGAAAAGTTGATTCTAAAAAATCATATGGAAATGCAAGTGACCCAGAATAGTCAAAATGATCTTGAAAAAGAACAAAGATGGAGGACTAACACTTCCTGATTTAAATAAGCTTGCCAGGACAATTTAATGGGAAAGGAATAGTCTTTTCAACAAATGGCGCTGAGACAAGGGGATATCCACATGCAAAAGAAAGAAGCTGGGCCTCTGCCTCACTCAGGTGTGTTCTTGTGTTTTTCTTTAAGCATTTTATATTTTTAAGTCTTACATTTTGAGTTAATTTTTATGTATGGTACACTAGTCCAAAAACAAGCAGACATGTAAGGGTTTATTTCTAGAGCCTCAATTCTATTCCATTGCTCTCTATGTATCTATCCTTGTGCTAGTTCCACTCAGTCTTGATTTCCGTAGCTTTATACTAAGTTTTGAAACTGAAAAGTGTGAGTCTTCCAATGGGTTGTATATTCAAGAGAATAAAAACATATATCCACAAAATCATGAACTTCACCGCAACCTGGATGGACTTAGAGTCTATAATACTGAGCGATCTATCACAGAAACAAAGAATTGAGTATCATATGTTCTCACTCATAAGCAAATCTTGAGCAATTATCGTAATACTATAAGAAAAAGATTGACAGTAGTGGAAATCTGCTGGGGAAGGGGCATACCTCATCAACAAGGGTACCTGCATAATGAACATTTGTATACTTAACCCTGAATTGTACCCCACATCTTTAAAATAAAAAAATTAAAAGTTAAAAAAAATATATATATACACATATGCATATACAAATTTGTACCTGAATGTTCATGGCAGCATTATAGGCAAAAAGTACAAACCTCTCAATGTCTGTCAGTGGGTGAATGGATAAATAAAATGTGGCATATTCATATAATGGAATAATATTTGACAATACAAAAGGAATGACATACTGATAGTTTACTGGTTGAGTATGATACTTTATTGAGATATGCTAAGTGGGCTGGGCATGGTGGCTTACATCTGTAATCCCAGCATCTTTGGGAGGCAGAGGCGAAAGGATTGCCTGAGCCCAGGGATTCAAGACCAGCCCAGGTAACTTGGCAAGACCTTGTCTTTACAATAAATCAAAAAATGAGCTGGGCGTGGTGGCACATGTCTGTGGTTCCAGCTACTTGGAAGGCTGAGCTGAGGTGGAATGATCACTTGAGCCTAGCAGGTCCAGGCTGTGGTGGCCGTGAGTGTGCTACTGCATTCAAGCCTGGGCGACAGAGTGGGACTCCAACGACAAAAAAAAAAAAGATATGCTAAGTGAAAGGAACCAGTCACAAAAAGATCACATATTGTATGCTTCTATTGATGTGAAATGCCCAGAATAGGCAAGTCTAGAGAGAGACAGAATGTAGGCTATTGGTAGCCTGGGGCTGGGATCAGTGTGGAGAATGATTGCTGATAAGCACTGGACTTAGTTTTGAGGTGATGAAATGTTCTAAAATTAGATTGTGGTAGGTAATGGTTTTGCAACTCTAGAATACCCAAACCCACTAAGTTGTACACTCTAAATCAATCTAACTTTATGGTATGTGAATTATACCTTAATAAAGTTGTTTTTAAAATAAATGAAGGCCTGTAATCTCAGTACTTTGGGAGACTGAGTCAGGAGGATTGCTTGAGGTGAGGCGCTTGAGACCAGCCTGGGCAATATAGTGAGACCTTGTCTCTACAAAAAATAAGCTGTGCTCCGTGGCTCAGCCTGTAATCCCATGCCTTTGGGAGGCTGAGGTGAGTGGATTGCCTGAGCCCGCGGGTTCGAGACCCGCCTGGGCAACTTGGCGAGACCTCATCTCTACAAGAAATCAAAAAATTAGCCCGGCATGATAGCGAGCGCCTGTAGTTCCAGCTACTCAGAAGGCTGAGGCGGAAGGATCACCGGAGCCCAGCAGGTCGAGGTTGCGGTGGCCGGGAGCATGCCACTGCCTCCAGCCTGGGTGACAGAGTGAGACTCTAACTCAAAAAAAAAAACAAAAACAGAATTTGCCAGGCATGGTAGCACATGCCCGTAGTCCCATCTACTGGGAGGGGGGAGGAAGTAGGGGAGGAGGGACACTGAGAGGGGATTGAGGTGGGAAGATCATTTGAGACCAGGAGTTCCAGGCTGCAGTGAGCTATGATCATGCCACTGCACTCGATCCTGGACAACCAAGTGATACTCTTCCTCAAACAAAACAAAAATTAGTTAAATGACTTAGAGGCTTTCTAAACACAGAAAACAAAAAATATATATAATTCACTAGCCTGTCACCAACTGCTGAAATTTAGGAAATTTTCCTCTACATGAACCCTTATAAATGTGATTAAGTGCATTTAATTTCTGGTACATGTGTCTCAATTTGCAAAGTAGTCAGTAAAGATAAGTTATAATAAATATGAGTGATGTACAATAACTATAGTAAAAAGGAGAGGGGTAGTATAAAAATACTTACGGTCTTGTATGAAATCTGAGGAGCCCTATGCTGGTGAGAAGCCTTCACTGGAGGAGTATTGTTGTGTTTACACCATGGAAACGGACCCCTCCTTCCTCGTGAACGCCAACTTCAGCTACACTATGGCTCTGGCTGGGGGGATGGGAATGGGAGGAGACTGCCCCTCTGCTTCACTCTAACCCTTCAGCAATTCTGTCTCTTTCTTCAGGCCAAATGCAGTGGTCCTGAAAAGTTTCAAATGGCATCTGATGCCAAAAAATTAAAATTTTAAAAATAGTGAGTGATTGCCAGCTCACACTACACTGTAAAGGAGGTAAACTGCTTAGTGACTGCCTGCCATAGGATGTTTGAGTCCTGTAGTGTAGTGGAGACAGAGTTGGCCCCTCACTTTCAGAACCAACTGTGAGATCTTGAGCAAGTTCCTTAACTTTGGTGAGCTGTTATTTTCTCTCCCGCAACATGAAATTTTGCTGTCATAGATGATAAGCTGAATTTACTTACTTATTTACTTACTTACTTATTTACTTACTTATACAGACAAGGTCTTGCTGTGTTGCCCAGGCTCGCGTAGGGCAGCACCATCATAACTCACTGTAGCCTCAAACTCCTGGACTCAAGCAATCCTCTCGCCTCAGCCCCCTGTGTAGCTGGGACCACAGACTTGCACCATCATGCCCAGCTTTAAAATAATCTATAAAGCACTTGGTGTAGGGTAGATGGTTAAACATAAAAAAGAGACCGGGTGTGGTGGTTCACGCCTGTAATCCTGGAACTTTGGGAGGCAGAGACAAGAGGATTGCCTAAGTCCAGGGGTTCAAGACCAGCCTGAGAAACTTGGTGAGACCTCGTCTCTACAAAAAATCAAAAAATTAGCTGGGTGTGGTGGTGCATGCCTGTGGTTCCAGTTACTTGGAAGGCTGAGGCGGAAGGATCACCTGAGCTCAGCAGGTGGAGGCTGTGGTGCCATGAACATGCACTGCACTCTAGCCTGGGCAGCAGAGTGAGATGCCAACTCAAAAAATAAAAATAAAATAAAATAAGAATGCCAATGAAATCAAATTTCCTGGGTACTTTCTCTTTGCCTCCTCTTTTTGCTCTCTTTCCTGTAAGCAATCATCTATCATCTTTATAATGATACTGGTCTAAAATATCTTTTTCCTTCTTCCTCTCTTTCCCCCTTCCTTTCCCCCCTCTTTTTCCCTCTCTCCCTCCCTCTCTGCCTCTCTCTTTCTTTTTCTCTATCCATTTCTCTTCCTATTTTTCTTCTCACATATATGTGTTAAATGCCTTATACCTGCCAGAAACTGTCCTGAGCCCTGTGAAGAATGAGACAGCCATTGTTCATGTCTTCTTTGAGCTTATGGTCTAGATAGAAAGGCAATAAGCAAGAAAACAGCTAAGTGTACACATGTAGACTCACAACCTATGTTAAATGTTGTGAACAAATAACGTACAATGGCAGAGAACACTGGGAAAGTATTGTGGACAGCCTGAGAGGGTGAGACCTGAAGCTGAGAAGTCAGGTGTGTGAGGAGCTGGGGAAGGTGCTCTGGGCAGAGGGAGGGAGAGAGCTTGGCTCAGGTGAGAAACAAAGAAGAGGAGAATGCGGCTGGTTTATAAAGTGTGGGGAAAGTAGAGATGAGACTAGGGTTGACAAGGACTAGATCATTCAGGGACTTCTAGGACATGGGAAGCAGCTTGAATTTTACGTTTGGATTTTAAGTAGTTATTGAGAAGTTTTCAACAAAGAAGAAGATGGTGCATCTTCTATTTTCTTAAAAGGTTATTTTTTGGCCACTGTATGGAGAATAGACTGAAGGGAGACAAGACTGAAAGCAGGAAGACCACTGAGGAGTCTATTGCAGAAGTCCAGACAAGAAAGGATGATGACTTGGTGAACCACGGCCATAGAGACGAGAGGGGTAAAATCAAGAGTGTTTTATGAGGGAATATTGGCAGGCATTATCAATGGTTCAGATAAGGGTAGTAAGGGAGAGGGAGAAATCAAGGATGATCCTTGGGTTTCTAATTTGATGAACCTGGTAGGAAGTGGTGACATTGGTGGTGTGGCAGTGCCTTGGGTAGGGCCAGGTTTGGGTAGTGGAAGGGTAGTACAAATTAAGTGTTCTGTTTGATGTGTCAAGTTTGAGATACCTGTACACATCCAGATATCAAGTAGAAATCTGGAGTTCTGTTACTTCTGGGGTCATCAGCACGTAGGTGATAGTTAAAGATATGAGGATGTATAAAATACCCTAGGGATGGCAAGTATACACAGGAGAACAAAGCCCTGAAAACCTAAGATCTGGTATCAAAAAAATAATTAGCAAAAGAGATTAAGAAGCACTGCCAAGGTGGTAGGAGAGAGAAACCAGGCGAGCATAGCCTCAAGGAGCCTTGGGAGGAGAGTGTGGTTAGAAGAAGCAGAGGTCAACCGAGTCAAAGGGAGTAGAGTTTCATGAGTGTCTATCACAAGCCAGAAAGGTGTTTTTGAGACCCCAATCCCACTCCCAAAGAGCGGTGTCTTGTCACCTTTTCTAAGCTTCATAACAGTTCCTGGTCAGCTTGGTTTCATTGAACAAACACTTGATAAGTAACTAGGATGTTTGAGTGATGCAACGGTACAAAAACAGAGGTCCTGACCTCAAAGAGCTTGTAATAAGGAACAGTTGATAAAAAGTTGCATGCATCTGTGGCCTCACCTTCTCTGACACCCTCTTACACGTTTCCTTCCCCTAATAACAGGTGTCTGACATCTAACCTCTTGACAGGGAGTGAGGCAACCAAAGGGAGAGGCCCCAGGATCGCTCACAAGAGTGAGCTCCTTACATTATATTACAAAGAAGAGGAAGAAATGACCCCCAAAGGTTCACATTATGTAGTATATTTTTAATGTAAAAAATAAACTTCTGATATAACACACAAGGCTGTATAAATACCAAGCCAAAATAAGCCCTGATCTTATAAAAATATTGATTCTTTGTATACTACAATTGGTGGGATCTGCTAATGGAACACTCAGTTTGTGTGATTCTTTTTAGTGCTGTTAATGTGACCTTGTGACTTAATAAGTGGCAAAAGTCTTCACTCGAGGGACTCTCACCTGTCCTGTGGTAGGCCTCAGAGGCCACCTCAGGCAATATCTGTGGGCCAGCTATTAGTCTTTGGCCGCATTGGTTCAAGCACTGGGACTCTAATTTCTGACTGAGGTGACTTTCATTAAACCCTTTCTCCATAGAATCAAAGGAATTTTCTAGAGCAGGAAGGGACTCTGGAAACAATGAGTCCAAAACTTATCTTATAGATGAGAATATTATGACCCATTAGCATTAAATAATGTATTTAAAGTAACACTGTTACTGTGTTTTAATTTATCTCTTATACCTCAACCCCTAGCAAAGCTCAAGGTACAGAATAAGTGGGCAGTGACTGCACATTCAGGGACTAGGTGAATGTGGGCTGAACAACTCTGCCACCTTCTTGAACACTTGCCCACTGCTGTTGACCTGTGCTCTAGACACTGTGATTTGATTCTCTTCTACCTTCCTCCACTTCTAAAGAAGATGATAATAACAAATGCATTATAAGCTTTGTTGTTAAGTGCTTTAACACAAGTTTATTTACTGGGCGTGGTGGCTCACACCAGTAATACCAGTACTTTGAGAGGCTGAAATGGGAGGATCCCTTAAGGGCAGGAGTTTAAGACTAGCCTCAACAACATAGTGAGACCTCAAAAAAAAAAAAAAAATGCTGGACATGGTGGTGCATACCTGCTGTCCTAGCTACTTTGGAGGCTGAGGTGAGCTTGAGCCCAAGAGTTTGAGGCTGCAGTGAGCTATGATCAGACCACTGCACTTCAGCCTGGATGACAAAACAAGACCCTGTTTCCATAAAGAAGTGTATTTATGATGTGGGGCATTTATGATGTATTATGATGTGGGTACATTTATTTTTTATTAGCCCTATGTTACAGAAGAGAAAACCGAGGTAACATAGTAATCAAGTAACTTGCCTAAGGTTACAAGGCTTGTAGTTGAACTGTTCCGGCAGTTTTGTTGCAGTGTCCAAGTTCTCATGTATCATGTTACATTGTCCTCGAGGTAGAAGTCAAAGTCACATGCAAAAGTTATGGAAGTAAAGACATCTCTGCCTGGGAATTGACCTAGTTTCTACTTCAAGTCAATACTTATGAAAGGCAATATGGTGAGGTGGATGGAATGGTGACTTGGACACTGGGAGTGGCAGGAAGGAAATGGAATATTTGTTAAATGTCTTTGTGCGTCAGGCATTGTTCTAGGTGTTTTATGGACATTATCTCTCAATCCTAACACCAAGTCTGAAAATAGACAATTTACAGGCAAGGAAACTGAGGCTTAGAGGGGTTAAATGTACTCAGAGCAGGTCTCTTTACTTCCTGTTGAGAGTTTTGAGGAAGTGAGCTGATCATATTTGGTGCCTGATGGCATTACTACCAACGTTCAGATCTCTGTAAGTCCCGGGTTTCCCTGTATCTGGGATGGAAAATCTGTCTCTATCCATCTTGCAGGAGCTTTCACAGGACTCCAGTCAGCGGGGAGGACCTGGATTGACATCTTGGACTATTCCTGGGATCAAACTGGAGAAGGATCCTGTGCTGGGTCTAGGATTCCAACATCGCTGCTGATCAGCACAACTGGAGATGTGCACCAATCTGACAGGAGGCTGATGAAATCTTGTTCTGGGGAGTTGGGATTATTCCCACGTGGTCCACGTTTCCTCCAAGGTGTCGTTTTTCTATCAGAGACCACCTTCAGAGAGCCTCCCCTGTGTGCTGCACAGCCTGAAGGTGGGTCTGTGTAGCTCCCTCACACATGAACTCCTGGATGAGGCTTGCAGAAGGGCTCCGTGTCACTGTCTTGGCATCTCTCCACTCCTTCCACCTGACAGCACTTGTCCAGACATGTTGCCTTTTCTAGCCTCTCCATTCGACCTACTGTCCCTCAACTGCCCCATTCCCACTGACAAAAAACAAATATATAGACTTTCAAACTGATGATATGAATGTGGATTTATCAGCTTAGTAAGATGCTAGTATTATATGGCTAAATGAAAATAGAATGCTATAAAAATGTCCGATAATTTCAGTATATATATATATATATATATATATGTGAGAAAAGTTTAAAAGAATACACATTTAATTAGCAATAAACATTATTTTTTCTATAATAAGCACACATAATTTGTGTAAACAAAAGAAATATTTTGTAATTGTCACGCGTAGAGTTGTTGAGGACCTTGATTAGCATGATAACAGAGGGAATGGGAGGAGACAATGGATGGCATTGTACGTGTTGGATTGAATTACTCACAACCAGGCAAATAGATAAAGGATCTGAGTGACTGAAGAGAAACCTGGGAGTTTTGGACTTAGCACAATGTCGCCTGCATTTTAACTGAGGTAAGTAGGAGTGTTATCAATGACTGTGGTAAAACATCCTGGAGACTGATTTGGCAAGCCAAATGGCAGAGCTCAGTTACTGAATGCATACAAACAAATTGATTGTGACATCCACAGCTTTAGGGGCCCCAAGTGAACTGTGTCCACAAAAGGTATAGGGCACTGCCATTGAGAAATGAACCCCAAGCCTGGCACTGGATGATAAATTTTGGAATTTGCTAGAAAGAGTATTTATCTTCTGTCAACTTCAGAAACATAAAAGCGTGGTTATCCTGGTTCTTTTGTCCTCTGGAAGTGCTTCACCTCTGGTCTCTTGGACCTCAAATGCCATTCTCTGACCTTGACATTCTACCTTCCTTCTTTTGTCTCCCCATCCTAGGTAATTTCTTCCAACCCATCAAAACCACCAGTATCTTTCAATTCTTCCCTGTATTCATATATATATGAATGATCTCTCATAAGTATATTTATATATATTTACATGTATGTATATAATGTAAATGTGTATATGTGTATGTATACACTAATAGCTAACATCTATTGAGTGCTCACTCTGCTTGTCAAACATTGTTCTAAGCACTTCACACCTACCTTATTCCTTGCAATTTCCATTACAACCCTTGGATGCACGTGCTATTATTATTTCCATTTTACTGAATAGGAAACTGAGAGGTTAAAAGGCTATGTAATTTGCCCAAGGTCTTGGAAGTAGTACAGGTGGAGCAAGATTCAAGCCCAGGTTTTTCTGACTCTGCCCTCTTAATCACCACACTTATGGTTAGAAAAGCATCTGGAAAATATGGACCAAATTATTAAACAATTACCTAATGAGATTGGGGTTATGGAGAAATCTACCCTTTCTATTTTTTTTCCTGTAGTGTTTAGATTTCTAGCAAGATGAATATTGCATCTTAACTATAAAACATATGTTTATCTTTAAAAATTACCATCAATCCCCTCATTTTCTTAACTTTGCCACATGTGCTACATTGCTGCTGCTGTGGACTAGCCTCTACTGGATGCAGGGGAATTCTGAGCTTCCTGTCCTCAAGGTGTTCATTGTCCAAACTCTGCAGCATTCCCCAGAGGGCTCTTTTAGTAGGCCCAGCTCATCTTTCCATCCTTAACTTCTGCTCAGTCTGTCCACGTGCCTGATGCTCTTGCCACATTGGAGAATTTGGCATTTCTAAGGTGTATCGTTCCCTTTAGGTCTGTCTCTGAGCCTTTGCTCATGAAGTTCCATATTCTGTAGAATGTCTTCCCTTTCTTCCAGAGGAACTCCTACCCATTCTCGAAAGCCACTGTCTTCGTGAAAAAGCCTTCCTTTTCACAAGTGTCTAATTTTAAGAAAATTAAATATTTGACCCTACCATGTGCATAGTGCAAATAGTTAAATTGCACTAAAGTAATAAAAAAGAAAAGCAAGACTCTCCAATTTCAGACTCCTGCAACTCCAACCTCAACCCCAATCCCATTCTCCAAACTCTTCATGGTTTTTATTTTTTAGAGTTCTGGCAGTGATCTCCATGTTTCCAGAATAGCATCCTATCTCATTATTTCCTGGTATATCATCTTAGGCCCTGTCTATCTGATTTCTCCTAGGAGAAAGGAAGATTTAGCTCACATACATGCTAGTCATATCTTTTCTCCCTGGTTTGCTTATAGAGCTATATCTCTATGCTCAACACCTTGCTCTCTCCTCTGCACACCTAGAACTCTTTGTCCTCTTCTGCCAGCTACAGACAGTGTCTCCATTTTCTAAAAGGAGAGCCTTGGTAACCCAACCTTCTCCCCACCCTGTTTCTGCTTCTACGCCCTTCTACCTATTGAGTTTTATTTGTGCATTTAAAAAATTAATCATATTTATATCCTCTTGTACAGTCATAGTAAATTCTTCTTTGACTTGCTTATAAGGCAAATTTAAAATCTGGAAGTTTCAGTGATTAGACTGTGAGAATATTGTCCTCTGCAATCTAGTCGACTATTCCAATTATACTTTTTGCTCTGGGCCATTCAGAAAAGGACATTCTTGGATTTCAGGTCTGAATGAAGTCTCCTGTTTGAGAGACCACTAGCAGCTCAAAATCAACCCATTCTAGGGCACAACACAGTTGCATCGGGTCTTTTTTCGACATTTTCCCCTTTTGAGGTTCCTGGTTTTAATTTTTAACTTTATAGTGAAATAAGTTAATCGTAAAATATATAAATACATATTTTTGCATTCCATCACTTTCTAACAGTCTCTAGGACTTCCTAGTTTCCAGTCAAACATTCAATTTTATTGCATTCCATTTTCCCTTCCAGTCTTCCTACTCTAGTCAGCATGGGTTGCTCCCTAGGCCCAGGCAGTGCTGCCATTCTGGGACTTCCCTTTTCTGCTCATCTTGGTTGGAGCCATTTTTGCTTGGGTCCCATGCATTGAGGACATCCTTGACTCCCACACCTTTCCCAGGATAATAAATAACTTACTTTGTTGAACTCCCACAGTTCTCTGTGTTTACCTATATAGGGTAGCACTTTATGTTGTTTTTTCTTTATCCTCCAGGGCATGGAACACAACTACAATTTTGTCTTCATTTTTTTTTTTTTTTTTTTTGAGTTGGAGTCTCACTCTGTCGCCCAGACTGGAGTGCAGTGGCTGCTCCCGGCCACCGCAGCCTCGACCTTCTGGGCTCCGGCGATCCTTCCACCTCAGCCTTCTGAGTAGCCAGAATTACAGGCGTGCGCTACCATGCCCGGCTAATTTTTTGATTTTATTGTAGAGATGAGGTCTCACCTGCCCAGGCAGGTCTCGAACCCGCGGGCTCAGGCAATCCACTCACCTCAGCCTCCCAAAGGCACGGGATTACAGGCTGAGCCACCGAGCCCGGCTTGTCTTCACTTTATAAAAATTAAACATAACCCATAACAGCTTCACCTTATAGTCTATGTAGCTCTATTGTGAGGGATATTCTTCGTTAATTCCACTTATTAGGGCTGCCAGATATAATACAGGAGGCCCCCGTAAATTTTAATGTCAGATAAACAACACACTTTTTTAAGTGTATGTCCCAAATATGGCATGAGACATACTTCAACTAAAAAGCTATCTGCTGTTTATCTGACATTAAAATTTAACTGAATATCTTGCATTTTTATTTGCTAAATCTGGGCACCCTACATTGGGCATCTTCTCAGGGCACAACCGGTCAAATGCCAACCACTGTGGGACTCCCTGGAGAATATGATCTGATGACAATGGGAGACCACGTGTGTTGGCAATCAGAGAAGTGAATACAATATTTAATACTTTTTTTCAGGACCTGCTTTCAAAGCCCTCTGCCTTTGTAAGTGTGCTGTTGAGTCTATAACTTCAATTTGATCTTAGAGTCAAACAAGAGAGTCTTAGACATCTCTTTGGTAAGGCATAATGCACTTGCTAAGAAAAAATCCTTTAACTTCTTTTTCTTTTTTGAGTTAGGGTCTTACTCTGTCATCCAGGCTGGGAGTGCAATGGCATGATCACAGCTTACCACGGCCTCCATCTCCTGGGCTCAGGCGATTTTTCTGCCTCAGCTTCCCGAGTAGCTGGGACTATAGGTGCATGCCATCATGCCAGGTTAATTTTTTTCATTCTTGTAGAGACAAGGTCTTGCTATGTTACCCAGGCTGGTCTCAAACTCCTGGTGGAGTTCCTGGTGGCTCATGTGATCCTCCAGTCTCAGCCTCCCAAAGTGCTGAGATTACAGGCATGAACCACCGCACCTGGCCATAATGTACTTTCAAATTCATATTCGGGGGCAATTTATGTCACTGGGGGTTAGTCTAGGAAGTAAAGAAAAATGTCATTAGTCTGATATAGCTTAATTTAATTTTAAAAATCTGTATGTATTGTTGGGTTTTACTAAGCATTGCTTCATCACAGTTATTAGTATTAAATAATCCATATTGAAGAGATACTTCCCATGTGCCAGGCTCTTTCCTAAGGATTTCACGTGGATTCATGTTTCATTCTCACAAGGTGTCTCTGACTGACTGACACAAGCGGAGATGAAGAATTTTCCCAAAGCCACCCACACCACTAATGAGTGGGAGGAACGAGATACAACCCATGCCTTCTTGCCACAGACTCCTCCTTCAGTTCTAGCTCCTCACCAAAAACCAAACCACTATTTAAAAAATGTGAAATTTTAATCACACTACACATACATTTCAAACTGCTTTCTGTGAGTTCCTCACTGAAGCATTAAATAAATGCTTTAAATTTACTAGAAAGCGAATTGAGGAGAATCAGTTGGAAAATGAAGGAGGAAGTTTCAGTTAAACTCCAGATAACTTTTGAATTAAGCTATCAGATGGTCCCTTCTAACACCATTTCCCCCCAAATCATAAGCGCTATTCCTGATGGCCCTGCATTGTATTTCCTGGAGAAATGACAGGAACACAGGCAGGCCTTCCGATCTGGCTCAGTCCACAGGATTTCTGAATCGGCGTTCAGTGCACCATGTCCGGAAATGCAGAACGCTCAGGGCATTTCAGATTCCAGACAGACGCGGAGTCATCCCTGAATTTAGCGAATTTGGAGAACTATCCAACTGGGCCTGCTGTGGGGTGAATTCAGCAGGGAACAGATCTGATCGGGATCAGGTCTGAGGACCGGCGCCGGGAGCACAGCACCCCCGAGGCACTGTCCGGATCCGTCGGGATCGGGCTTAGCCGACCCGTGTCCAGGCTGCGGGCCCCGGGCCGGGAGAGGGTGCTGGGCACCGCCGAGCACGCCGGGGATGGGAGCCGCCGCTGCTCGTAGGAGGAGGGCGCCACTGGCTCCTCCCATGCCCCTCCTCCCTCAGGCCGGGGGAGGAAAGGGTCGGGGAATAAAGCGGCGCGGGGCGGGCCGAGGAGGACTCAGCGTGCGCGCAGCCCACCCGCCCGGCCGCCCCTCTCCAGAGCTGCCCCTCTCCCTGCGGCCATCGTGACCGCGCTGGCCAGAGGCCCGCAGTGCTGGCGGCCCGGGGCAGTCGTGTTCGGGGCGCTCTGGTCGCGTTGGTGCCCAGGGACCCCGGTTCCCGCGAGCAGGTCGGCGCGGCGCCCGGTGAGGAGGGGCCCCGGGGCCAGGCGGGAGGGGAGGAGAGGTGCTGGGCGCTGTGCTTCGGAGGCACTGTCGCCGCACTGGAGGCGGCGACCCGGGAGCGGCGACAGCGACGGGCCGAGGTGGGCTAACTAGAGCCGCACCCGCCCTCCTGGCTGGTCCTTGGCTCATCGTCCCGCAGAAACGAGGAACATGGAATTTGTCATCTATAGGTCTCCTGCTGGGTTTCGGTCTCTCTCTCTCTCTCTCTCTCTCTCTCTCTCTCTCTCTCTCTCTCACACACACACACACACACACACACACACACACACACACTCACACTCACATCCATCCTTTAGGGAGTAGTGCTTGTGGAACAACCCCCCCCCATACCATCCCCCCACACCCTTCGGTAGTACTGTTTCTGGAGCTCAGGCGTGAGTAGTTGGTGTAGAAGCAAAAACGAAGCAATGCCCCTCCCTGCCTGGAGCAGCCCCCCTGTGGCCATGTAAGATCGTGACTGTTTTACTCCTGGGATTTTCTTTTTTCTTCTTTAATTAAGCAAATCAAAAAACAGAGGACCTGTCTTCCTTATTGTCTCCCGGAGCTTCAGGAGAAGTTTCTGTTGCCAAAAACGAAAAGTTCAGGCTTTCATTCAGGTGTGTGGTTCTTGGGATCACTGCAGAAGTGGTGAGGGAAGAGGGAGAGGTGTGTGTACATTGCATAAATGGGACTTGCCACCTGCAAAGGGTGCGTGGATTCAGGTTTGGGAGGGACGTGTTAACATATCAGTCTTGCACAAATTCCCTGTGACCCAGATGGAAATGCTGAGCTGAGAGACTGAAATATGAGTAGGTCCTGAGGAGTTGTCAGTCCCAAGAGGCTCAGGACCAAATCTTGGGCAGACACTGAACTCAGGGATGTGAGCATTCAGTACTGGCCTGATCAAGAAGCGGGAGATGGCCTTCTGACCATGCAGCACTGGTGAGCTGCATTACCCAGGCAGATTTCCTCACAGAGGATACCCTGGTGGCCCTGCAGAAGGTGATGAGAGAGCCCAACAACCTGGCATTTTCCAGCATCATGCCTCAACTCCTCTTGGGCATTGAGAGTGCTGACCCTTCTCCAGACATTTGTGACCAAGAAGCTGCTTGCTGGTCATGGGGTAATGTCTTCATTGAATTGGGCACTTCATACTTAATATTGGCCCCACAGTCCGTCACCAAAGACTGTCAGTGCCAGTAGAGCTAGCTGCTGAGACTAAAGGGGTAGCAGTCAGGAGAGGGATGTGAGTCTGGTTCAGCCTCTGATTTTACTGTTGAGGAATCCCTTCTGAGGTGTGAGGGGCTTGCACAGCACTCCAGGACTTTTCCCTCAAACAGAACCCTGGGCAGTTGGTGCCTCATTTCCTCTCCCTTATATCTCTCTGCCCTTTGCACTTTAGCTGTGAGGAACATGCATGAACCTAACCACATTCCCTCACTCAGTTACCTTTGCAGATGAAAGGTAGCCGAGGCTTTCTCAGCATAGGGCACTAAGAAAGTGTCAACTAGGTATCTGAGCAGCTGGAGTGGGAGCCCCTGGGAAGGTCGGATGGAGTTTTGGAGTCCTCTTAGTCTGTGTTCATTTCCTTGACACCCCAGAAGAAGGAAGGTGATCATGAGGTTATTTCTACTCTGATTCATGTGAAGTCTGATGTTTTGTTTCAGGACTCAGGATAATAAGCCTGAGTGACCCCTCAAAACATTGAGAAATTTCCGTAAAAGCAAAGCATTGAAAAGAAGATGTTGAATGGAGACATTGAAGGGGAACGTTTTATTCTAAAGTCATATCCTAGAATTCTGGGGGAGCTTTGTGGTTCTTACTGCCTTTCCCTATGAAGCCAGTCATCTGTTATGCGCCCTCCCTGTCGTTTTGCTCAGTTTTACAGGCATGACTCATAACCTACTAGTAGAATCAGGTTAATGTATTATGTATGTATTATGTATTATGCCTATATGGATATAGGCATGCAGTGTTGGTTTTTAAATGAACTTAGGAGTTGAGGAGAAATAAAAGTCTATTTTAAGAGCAGATACTCATTGAATTAAGTGGGCTAGTTGACTAGTAGATACTATGTTCATTCATTAAAAAAAACTATTTATTGATTGGGCTTGGTGGCTCAGCCTGTAATTCCAGCACTTTGGGAGGCCGAGGCGAGTGGATTGCCTGAGCCCGCGGGCTTGAGACCAGCCCGGGCAACATGGTGAGATCTCGTCTCTACAATAACAAAAGATTAGCTGAGTGTGGTAGTGTGTGTCTATAGTTCTGGCTACTTGGAAGGCTGAGGCGGAAGGGTCGCTGGAGCCCAGCAGGTCGATGCTGGGGTGGTTGTAAGCATGCATGCCACTGCACTCCAGCCAGGGCAACAGAATGAGACTTCAATTCAAAAAAAAAAGGGAAAATAAATTATTGAGCAGCTACTATGTGCTAGGCATGAGTATAGAGGAGTAAGATAGATGTGCTATCTGCTCTCATAAACATCACATTCTAGAGTTGAGGGATGAACACAGTGCATTCACAGGGCGAGAAATGTTTTGAAGAAAAGCAAACAGAATGGTCTTGTTGTTGTTGGTGGTGGTGGTGGTGGGCGGTGGGGGGGTATGTGTGTGTGTGTGTGTGTGTGTGTGTGTGTGTGTGTTGGCCAGGTGGGAGTGGCCTGGCTTCTTGGACTGGGTTTTGAGGAGAGACTTCTCTAAGAGATGCATTTGAGATGAGACCCCAGGCAGTTGGGCAGATATCCCAGCAAAAGAAACCACAAGCAGAAAAGTTCTGGTCTTGGGAACAGTGTGCTGTTTTTGAGCACAGTTGGAAGGCCGATATGGCTGGAGTTAGGTCAGGGAGGAGGAGAGTTGGAGAACTGAGGTTGAGGGACAGAGGCCAGGCCAGGTAGAACTTCGTTGCTGGCCAAGGTAAACCCTTTGGATTTTATGCTAAGTATAGCGAGAAGCTGAAAGAGTGTTTGAAGCAGAAGTGCGACATTATAGAATCAATGTGTTAAGAGATTCCTCTGGATGCTTTGTGAGGAATGGATTAGAGAGACAGAAAAAGGACATAACAGGCCAGCTCCAGGTTTGCGGATGGTCACTTTGGAGGGTGATAGCAGCAGATAGGTGCAGGCTATTTTTGGAGGTAGAGTGGGAAGTTACTTAATGTTTTTCAGACTCAAATTTCTCATCTATGAAATAGGGATAATGTTGCTCTACCTGGTCCACTTGTAAAAACTAATAAGCTAATGAATATGCTCATAAGGGTAATGTAAGATTTTATTACTACTATTATTTGCTAATTTTGTGTTGCTTTGAATTCCCTGTGCTTCGTTTTAAAATTTGCTCTAATAAATTTCAATGTCTTTTATTTTAATCTTTTCAATTAATGCAATTTATTATTCATTAAGAAAATTTTGCTCTTTTCAGAGCATTGCAAACCCTTAACTAAGAGTTACCAATATAATACGCTATTGTAGAATGCAGTGAAATTAATGCTGAAATAATTGCTGGCTTAATTTTGAAAGATGAATGTGCTCAAGTAAAATTCAAACACAGAATATTTGAAGGTGGGGATTGGAAAAAAAAATTTTTTTTGATAGATTTGCCCTTGTCCTGGATATGGCTGTGCAGATATCTGTGAGTACAAAGATCTGTAGATGACTGAAAATATTTATGTATCTGCAGAATTTCTGGAGAGGGCTATGGAGCACAGTTGAGTAGGACTGTTTCCCTTAGTGGAGCATTCTCTCAGAGGAAACTCTTTAACTTTCTCTAGTTGATCACTGACTCTGTCTTAGAGAATCAAGAAGGGTTTTGAAGTTGTTTACCAATTTGGTTAGAGATGCCCTTCTCAGGCACAGGACAACCAACCGTTGCAATGAAGCAATACTATTTCTCTTTCCTGTCTGACATGCAGCTTACTAGAAGGAGATATGTCTGTTTAGAGGAATAGGGTCCCTTCCTCATTTACATTGTATGCAGCAGAAATTTCAGCTCATAACTTAATAGTCTGTGGATTACATTCACTTGCCGGATCCCATTATTTGTTGGTTACTGTGTCTGAATTTCAGCTTGAAGTGACCAGTCTGGAAATTCAAATTGCAAACAAAATGTAACAATAATCCTGGGGTCTATGTGATTTCTTTTTTGCCATGTCTACTATCATATTCCTTAGGGTTGGAAGATTTTGTGGGGGTGTCTTTAAAAGAGAGGTTACAGTCTCTCTGTGGAGCCACACATCCGTGTGTTTGACTCATATTAAGCTTTGAAATGTTGAATTGGTTGCTATCCTTTAAAAAACAGTGGATGATACATACAAATGTGATTTTCAGTTTTCTTGAAAACAGTCAGAAGATCTAGTTATATGGAGCTGTCATTCCTACATAGTTGCATAACTGGAGTGGAGCAATGGTTGCCTCCTTTTGGATGATCCAGTTGTCCCCAGTCCTCACTAGTCATTATTCTATTGCACAGACCTGTTTGACTCGCTTAAGTTACCTGGTTGGCCCTTGTAGCCTTTAGATTGTTAACTTCAGGGTTATAACGACCTAGTCCAGCCTGTCCATTCCACTTGCACCCTCATCCAGTGCAGGAATTCTTATCCCAGTACCTCTGCTGGGTGTCCCAAGGCCTGCACTTAACAACTCCCCTTGATAGAAAGGCTACTGCCAATTGTTAAGAAGCTCCTGTTACTGGAATGCTGCAATCTGGAGTGTTCAATCCACATAGAACTTGTCTAGGACCTTTGCACAGAACTGTGGCTGTCACATGCCATCTGAGTTTTCCCCATAGTACACGTCCCTCATTTCTTCAGCAGTTCCTCATGTGACTCGCTGCCTTATTCCCTCATTATTCTGGTTCTTGTTGGGCCACTGTCCCTTTGGATGAATCTTTCCTTATTAAAATTCTTAGAGCCCACCAAATCAATAAAACGTGGTCTCACTGGTGCAGAATGCAGTAGGAGGGTGGTCTCCACTCCCTAAGATGATGTCTTTAGATTTTTCTTGGCCTATCCATCAGGGATTTTTCATTTAAAAAAAAAAATTTAATTTTCAAAATTTTTACTTTAAAGATGTGGGGTACAATTCAGGTTAGGTATACAAATGGTCATTGTACCAGTAAAGTTTAGGCCTCTCTTTGGTCCCTACTTCATCTGGCTTGAGATTAGGTACCCTTATTAATGAAGCATCCTCCCCACTCCCCAGCAGTTTCCCATTACTGCTAATCCCTTTCTTATAGTATTAAGATAAATATTCAGGATCTGCTTATGAGTGAGAACATGTGGTACTCAGTTCTTTGTTTCTGAGATAGATCACTTAGTATTATAGACTCTAAGTCCGTCCAAGTTGCTGTGAAGTTCATAATTTTCTTCTTCTTTATGGCTGTATAATAATCCATCATGTATACGTACCACATTTTTTTTTAATCCAGTTCACTTTCAATGGGCAGCATGGTTGGTTCCATGTTTTTGCTATTGTGAGTAATGCTGCAATAAACATGCCTGCGCAGGTATCTTTTTCATAGAGTGATTTGAGTTCCTCTGGGTATATTTCCAGAAGGGGATTGCTAGTATTGTTCCTGAGAGTTTATAGTGAAACTGTTCAATGCATATGTAGCTTGAGAGCAGGGGTTTTCAACTGAGGGTGATTTGTGCCCCCACCTACAGGGGATATTTGGCAGTGTCGCAATGTCTGGAGACATATTTGGTGGCCACAACCGGGGTGTACTACTGTCATCTAGTGGGTTGAGGTCAGGGATCCTGCTAAACATCCCATACTGTACAAGACAGCCCCCTCAAGCAAGACTTCTCAGCCCAGAATGTCAGCAGGGCTGAGGCTGAGAATTTCTGTCTTAGAGCCAGAGCCTAGGTTCAGATCCTGGCTTAGCTCCTTCCTGTACCTGTAAACTTGGGTGTGTAATTTAACCTCTCCATCTTTGTTTTCTCATCTGCATGTTGAAGAACTCAGAGGACTACATGATTTCATCTATATAAAATGCTTAGAATGGTGCCTGGTGCAGAGTCATTTGACATTTTTTCTAACTGCCACACAAACACTGTTTTACTTTTCTACTTTACTTTATTTATTGTGGTTTGTACATAAGGCATCAGACAAGTGAGTCAGTAAAGGTTGAGAGTTAGCGCTTCATTTCTGGTCTCACCTGTGGGATGGCCACTGTGGGTGCATCTTGACGTTTTAGGGAGCTAACAGCTCTTCCCAGAACTGCCTTCTGTGGCCCCCATTAGCATTTTTTCCAGATTCTTTCAGTATTTTCTTCTGTTTGGGGACATATATGGCAGGTTTAATACTGCAACCCCCATCTGGAGAACATGAACATTGAGTACCTTTAGCGGAAAAGGATCTGTACCTCTTGCATGTTCATCTTCAGTTTCCTGTATCCGCCGGCCTGCTTCACATCCCATAACTGTGGCTTATACCTGCACAACAGGCTGCTGGGGCTGGGCAGAAGTTGACAGACTTTGGGTCATAGTAATGACGTTTCTCTAAGGGCTCACATCCCTCTAGCAACCTGTCATCCAGATTCCCCTTTGACAGATGAGGAAAGAGAAACAGAAGTAACTTAGTCACAGTCACCAACCCAGTAAGTAGCAGATTCAGGATTCAAATGTTGGCAGCTGGAAGCTAAAGCTAGATTTCTAAACCGCTCTATTATTCTGCCACAAAGTAGATTTTCTCAAGGAGTACACACATGGCCTTCACCTCAGCATCGTGTAGCCATTTATGGCACACATCTCTCAACAGATCCAGTTACTCTTACTCTTACAAGTAATATTATATAAATGGTATGTGGGAGGTGGGTATATGTTTCCTGTGCCTCTGTTGTTTTTCGTTTGTAAAGGGTGGGGGTTGATTGTGGCTTTAGTTTTTCATAATGCAAGGATCTCTGATCCTTCAAGAAGAAGCCACAATTATTCCTTAGAAAAATGACTCTATAGAAGCTTCAAGCTCACTGCAAGACTGTAGAGAGTGGGACAGCTGAGGTGCTAGTGCCAGGTTGGCCTATTTAGGCAGGCAGGTTGGAGAGTTGGAGAGCAAGATGAGGAAACTTCAGGTCTGGCAGCAAGCTGCCCAGTGATCTTAGATAATCTTTATCTCTTTACCCTTTATTGAAGCGGTGTAGGCGCCAGACATCTGGATGCTTGTTTGCATGTTAGATGCAGATGAGTTCCCATTTTCAAAATTGAGAGTAGAATCACACATTTATTTTACAGCTTTCAAATACAGTACTTGTATTTATAAATGACTGTGTTATTAAATTACTTCCACAATAGGGAACTGTTTATTTTGCTTTTTTGACCCTATCACTTTTCTTATGTTGTGAAATGATTATGCAAGAGTTGTATCTACTCTGCCCCAAATAAGAGACCTTAGACACTTTCACAGAAGTCACTTGAGTGTTATACATTTAAGATCATGTCCAGATTAAGTTTTGATACCATTAGCTAATATGGTAGAGAGAATATAATGTTAATATAGTAGATATTATCTTTTATTTCTTAGTTTCAATATTAGCAAGTATTGAGTAGAAACTTTTCTGTAGGTGCTTTTAAAAAGAATCATGTATCTTAGGATGAAGATGGGACCTCAGAATCCAATACCCATGTGCCTATCCCTTCAGCATTCCTGGCAGGAGGCCAGGTAGCAGTGTTCAAATTCTTCTCCTGACAGGGAGCTCTCTACACTGCAAGGTAGACATTATAAATGACCTAATTCTCAAAATGTTCTTCATTGCATTGCCCAAGCATCTGCCTCCCTCTAGCATGTTTCAGAATAGACTATTTATTTCTTATTAAACAAGGATAGAGCTGTACCAGCATTTTCTTAGACCAGGGCTTCTCAACATCAGCATTATTGGCATTTTGGAATATTTCCATGTAGTAAGGAATGTCCTGTGTACTATAGGATGTTTAGCAGTATCCCTGCTATCTTCCTACTAGATGCCAGTGGCAGCCCCTTCCCAAAAATATCTCTAGACATTGCCAAGTGTCTTCTGGAGGGCAAAATCGCCCCAATTAAGATGCAGTACTATAGGATGATGTTCTACTGCATTCTCTTGCCTTCGTCGTATTACAAAATATTCAAATCAGGAGATTTTATCTTCATCAATCATTTAATCTGGTTAATTTCGAGATGTTTAAACCACTTTCTTTGACTTTAGTTGAAATCAAATAGGTCTATTACTGGCTTTTTAGTATATGATGACCATTCTTACTGGGGTTAGGTGGTATCTCAATGTGGTTTTGATTTGCATTTCTCTGATGATGAGTAAGGCTGAGCACTTTTTCGTGTGTTTGTTGGCTGCTCATATGTCTTCCTTTGAGAAGTGTCTATTCATGTCTTTTGCCCACTTTTTAATGGGAATGTTTATTTTTTCCTTTTGGCACATTTGAGTTCCTTGTAGATTCTGTATGTTAGGCCTTTTTCCAAAATACAATTGGCAAATATTTTTTCTCATTCTGTGGGCTGTCTCCTCACTCTCTTGGTGGTTTCACTTGCTTTGCAGAGCTTTTCAGTTTGATGAGGTCCCTCTTGTCTATCTCTTATGGCATGGGCATCTGGGATTATGACCCAGCAGTCCCCTTACTGGGAATATACCCAGAGGAACTCAAATCATTCTATGAAAAATATACCTGCTCATGCATGTTTATTGCAGCACTATTCACAATAGCAAAAACATGGAACCAACCAGGCTGTTCATCAAAATTGGACTGGATAAAAAAATACAGTACATATACATGATGAAATATTATGCAGTCATAAAGAAGGAAAAAATTATGGACTTCACAGCAATTTGGATGGATTTAGAGTCTATCATAGTCAGTGATCTATCACAGAAACAAAGAACTGAGTACCACATGTTCTCACTCATAAGCGGACCTTGAATATTTAACATAATACTATAAGAAAGAGATTGGCAGTAGCCACTGCCAGGGGAGGGAGGAAGCACATATGGGTGCCTAATCTCAAACCAGGCAAAGTGAGGACCAAGGGGGGGCCCAAACTTTACCTGTACAATGACCACTTGTATACCTAATCATGAAGTATACCCCACATCTTTAAAATTAAAATTAAAAAAAAATTTACTGGGTGGGGGAGGCACAACATCAGTATGGGTACCTGATCTCAAACCAGGTAAAGTGGGGACCAAAGGGAGGCCCAAACTTTACCTGTATGATGCTCACTTGTATACCTAATCCTGTTTGTACCCCACATCTTTAAAATAAAATAAAAATTAAAATTTACTACAAATTTAGTCACTTAAACCAACACAGTTGTTATCCTACAGTTACATAGGTCAGAAGTCTGACATGGCCTCACTAGGCTAAATTCAAGGTGTTAGCAAGGCCACGTTCCTTTCTGGAGACTGTGGGAGAATCTGTATGCTAACTTTACCAGATTCAAGAGCCCACCCGGGACTCATGTCCCCTTCCTCCCTCTTTAAAGCCATTCATGGAAGGTTGAGTTCGCATATCATATCATTTGAACATTCTTTTCCACATCCTCTTCCACTTTTAAGGAACCTAGTGATTATATTGGCCCCTCCAGATAATCTCTCCATTTTAAGGTCAATTGATTAACAACACTAATTCTATTTGCAATCTTAATTCCCTTTGCCATGGAATATAACATAGTCTCACGTTCTGAGGTTTACAATATGGACATTTGGGGAGGGTGCGTTTTTCAGCATACGACACTCTCCCATACCAAAAGTTAGGGAGAATTTGGCAAAGAGTACATACTAATACTTGTGAATGAGGATTTTCCTTTCTGATTCTCTACTATTCGCAGAGTTATAAAGGCATGCCTGGTGTAATCTCTTGTCAGGCTTGGGTTTTACTTGGACGGTTTACTTATCAGCTCTTTAAGGAAATTCCAGACTTGAGACTAGACATTTCACCTATTGTTTTGGTTTGTTTTATGTTTCAAAAAGGGAAATGATGCCTGATGAGAATATAACAGTGACAAATAGGGGGACCAGGATTTGTGGCAGTCATGGTGCAATGTGATCTCTGCTGAATAAGGAACTGTGGTTTCAGTGGTAGATATGAAGTCTACAGGAGAGAAGTGGGAAGGTGATGTCAAATTTTACATGGATTTAAATGGAATGTGTCATCTGAACACTTATTGAAAGGTCTTCTTGAGCATCAGGATGGTATTTTGTCTAGTGGTCAATGGGACAAAATTAAAAAAAATTATTTTCAGACTTTACTAGGTAAAAAAAAATATATTGATTTTTAAAATAAATATTCCCATTGATTTATAATGTTGGAAAAGATAAAAGTAGAAAGAAGGATTAAAAAATTACATTTAGTTTCTAACTATAAAAAACTCTCCAAAGAAGAGTTTTAAAACATTTGTTATTTTTTTCCTCCTTTTCCTCCTCCTCCTCTTTCTTTTCTTTCATGTATATGAGCTCATAGATAATCTCTCAATTTTCTACGTAGCATTTTATTAATATTATAAATTCATGATCATACATACTCTCCTTAAAAGTTCTTTCTACAAATTATGTATTAATAAAGGAATCTTTTATTTTAAAAAATGGGAAACATAATGGGGAAAACACTCATAAGTCTATCACCCTTTTAGTAGGAAGTTTTACATGGTAATTTTATGTTCCTTTTTTTTTCAATTGAGATTGTATTGTAAGCAGTTTCCTAAACCATAAGGAATTATTTTGTGACTATCATGTTAATAATGAAATAGGCCGGGCACAGTGGCTCATGCCTATAATCCCAACACTTTGGGAGGCCAAGGTAAGAGAATTGACTGAGCTCACGGGTTCGAGAGCAGACTGGGCAACTTGGTGAGACCTCATCTCTACAATAAATAAAAAAAATTAGCCAGGCATGGTGGCATGTGCCTGTAGTTCCAGCTACTTGGAAGGCTGAGGTAGAAGGATTGCCTGAACCCAGAAGGTCAAGGCTGCGGTGGCCAAAAGCATGCCACTGCCCTCCAGCCTGAGTGACAGAGTGAGACTCCAACTCAAAAAATAAATAAATAAATAAAATACCATTGATGATATCTTTGATTGACATGCGTATGGTTCCATTGTAGATGTATGTGTATGTGTTAGCTCTTAGAGTTGGAATAAACATTGTAGTATATTAAGTTTTTAGAGTTTTATTTTCCTGTGTATAAGGTATTTTTGTGCTAATCCCAGAAATGTAATTAAATGGTCAATAAAGAGTATGGAAAATTTAAGGCTTGCCCAACTACCTTTCTAAAAATCAGTGTATTCATTTATAAAGCTCTCTGACATTGCTGACCTTGTTTTGGTAAACTTTGCTATTTTAAGATATAAAGCCTGTATTCTCAGACTTTTGGTTTATCAGTTATTAATCTATTTGGCCAGCTACATGTTTCCCAGAGAAAATTTTGTATTTTTGTACTGGCCAGTGGTGGGGTTAATGGATTTTCATACATCGTGATGATGGAGATGGCTGTATCAAGGGTTTTAGTGTAGTCACTTGGGATTCCAGTTCTAAGAGAATGTCCAGAGTTACCATTAGACTTTTCAGGGTCCTACTTCTCAAATGTAAATACATTTCTAGCTAACTTGTATCCACAGTTGAGATAAAAGACACTTATCTGTGGAAAGAGAACTTTAAAAGTTAAATGACTTTTTATGAATTGTTCCTCTGTGTTCTGATTCAGAAGCCTCAGTGGTGGTTGCAATCACTATGAATGTATGTATATATGTCGGGGGGGGGGAGTTTTGTCCACAGTTCCTGGCTATCGTCAATTTGTTATAGTGTTGGAGCACTTTAGGTCTCAGGAAATAGAATCTTTCTGACCTTCTCCTGGCCTCCTTTTACCTGCCCAAGGCAAGACTTTTATCTGATTGTAGGTCATAAGACCTCATTCCAGAAAGAATCCTGTCTCTGTACTCTAGAGAAAGGAATACTGCACTGAAAGGCCAAAAAGAATCGGAGCAGATAGGTCTTGTTGGGTTCCCCCACTCAGTCTGTTTGCATGAGATCATACTCTTTGTGTCCAATCACATCTCTACACAGTTGTAATCAGACATGAATGAAGCCTCCATAAAAACCAAGAGGCCTAGGCTTTGAAGAGCTTCCAGATAACTGAACTCGTGAAAGTTCCCGGAGGCTGGCCTGAGCAGAAAGAGCATGGCAGTTCTATACCCCTTCCCCTATACCTCACCCTACACATCTTTTCACTTGTACCCTTTGCAGCATCTTTTATAATAAAACAATAAATGTAAGTTAAGTGTTTTCCTAAGTTTGCTGATCTACTCAGCAAATTAATCAAACCCAAAGTGGAGGTTGTGGGAACCCCAACTTGAAACCGGTGGGTCAGAAGTTCCAGAGACCTAGACTTGCAACTGGTATTGGGTGTGGAGGGAAAGTCCTACAAAGATGGGGTTTAGTGTCCCTGTAGCAGAAGCCAGTCATGCATTTAGCACTCAGTGCTTGGCACATGGATGGCGTTAGGTAAACGTTTGAATGGATGAATGGAACAAAAGATTGCCTGGTGCATAGGCTATTGTGGTACAATACATTCTGGGGAAAGTAATCACCATAAGGAAGAAACAAATACAGGGCTGTGGGTCTTATGGAGAGGGAGGCAGGAGCTTCTGGCTGGAGAAACTAGAAGGAGCATCATGGAGGAAGATCCCCAACTAGACCAATTGGAGAATAAGGTGAAAGGCAAGTGTGGTAATGTGTGCATATCACAAGTTGAATGCATTCATGAAGGATCCACACATCTTTACAAACCTGAAACAAATCACACCCTGTATATAATATGAGGTAAGCCTACCTTCTTAGCGAGTGGACTCATAGTTTACAGTTATTTCTCATAAGTAGATGATTTCCAGCCCGGTTCTTTTCTGAGTGTTTGGTTTTGTCCCATCTCCAGGTCAGGTTTACACTCCTGCCTGAACCTGCTCATCCTTTATGTAGCCCAGTGAGTCTCAACTGGGGGCAATTTTAGCTTCCAGGGGACACTTGACAATGTCTGAAGACATTTCTGTTTGTCACAATTGGAGAGAGGGATGCCAAGTATATGCTAAAAACAAAAAACTAAAATCTGAGTCAGGCCCGGAGAAGACCTCCTTTCCTGACTGCAGGAAAACTTTGGTGGGAGTTATCCACTGCTCAGGACATCATAGTTCTCTTGTCATTGACCTGGAGACCCTGGGGACAGCCTTGGCAAGCACACCAGCCTGAGGCAGTGGGAGAGGACAAGACATTTTGTGGCACTGGGAAGGTAGAGAGAGGAGAGTGATCTCATCTGGGTCCTTTTATCGCGTAGTACCCTGTAGTAAAGGAAGAAGACCTGCCATCTAGTCCTGCTCAAGCCAAAGGCTTCTTGTGTGACCCCAGGCAGGTTTGACAGCCTTTCTGTGTTTCACTTATCTTCATCTTCCAAAATGAACAATGGAGGTGCTAAATTTGCTCCTCTTTCTTTATTTCTACTACACCTTGTGAATAATCTTATAGCATTTATTGTAATGGTTTGAAAGTCCCTCTCACTACAAGGGATTTTGCAGACAAAAATCAAATCTACTTTTAAAATCTTTTTATACCAAAAATAGTCATTGACACATAAACATACCTAAAATTGAGTAAATGAATACATGAACAAATGAATGAGTGTCAGCCAATCATTAAATTATTTAGAGGATTATTACTTCGAGGATGAGATCAGATATTACATATGATAAGACAGTGGAAAAAACTTCAAAAATGATACTCTTGTTTCATTGCAGCAGCTTCCAGATATGACTTTCTGGGGTTGACTGTTTGAGAAACTAAAATGCAGGTGCCTGAGCCTGCCTTCTTAGTGGGTCTTGGGAAGGGAATCGGTATGTTCAAAGACTCCCCACAAGCTCTGTAGCTTGCATGAGGTCAGGCCTTGCATGTCATATCACCTGGCCTTAATTCTGCCCTGCTCCACTCTGAGGACTGGAGGTGATGGCCCTAGCACTGGTCTTGTAGAAAACATAAGGAGTTCAGAGTCTCCTAGTTTTGCTTGGAGGACTCGGGGAAAACTGCCAGCAGTTGACTGGCTCTAATTCTTCTTTAGAATTGACAAGAAAGCTGTGATGAATGCCAAGGAGCTGTGGGCAAGCTAACGTTTAGGTGAGAGTAACGTTCCTAAAAATTACCCTTAATTCCCTTATGTGCTATACGTTGCCTTCTTTTTTTCTCCTCTTCATCTCCAGTGATCTTCCACGTGGGCTGAAGGATACTCGCCTTACTCAGTCACAGGTCTTAAGCCTTAGGGCTGGAAATTTCTTTTTCTTGAGTCAGAGTCTCACCCTGTCGCCTAGGTAGGAGTGCAGTGGCACGCTCACAGCTACCGCAGCATTGACCTGCTGGGTTCAGGCGATCCTTCTGCCTCAGTCTTCCAAGAAGATGGAACCACAGGCATGCACCACTATGCCTGGCTGATTTTTTTTATTTATTGTAGAGACGAGGTCTCGCCCTGTTGCTCAGGCTGATCTCAAACCCTGAGCTCAGGCAGTCCTCTTGCCTTGGCCTACCAAAGTACCGTGCCCTGCTAGGGCTGGAAATTTTTTAATTTCTGCTCATGTTTCTGTAAATATTTTCTGAGGATGATGCTATTTGATCTATTTGCTAAAAATCCAAATCGTGACAATATAACAGAGGGTAATTGTGGAAGCTGGTGAGCATAGAGCCTGGTATCAGGCCAACCCCTTAACTGCTTAATGGGAAACTCAGTAACTATTTCTCTGAATTCACACAGTTTTCAAGGGTCTTCCTCCTGCATATTGTTCCAAATAAAACATAGGGCAAGAACAATGAGACAGACCCTCATTTCTTTAGAGAATGATTGCTAATTCTTTAAGGCATTCTCTCATCCAGGAAGCAGTTTCTGAATACATTAGCATCATTTAAATGACTGCTCTGTTCATTCACTTTAGGAGATTACAGTTTTAGAGCAAACAGAAATGTATACTACTCAGGTTGGTACGTTTTCTTCAAAAGCAGAGACGCAGACATTCTCCAGGACTTGCTAGCTGTGTGATTTGGACAGGTCAGCCTCTCCCTGCCTCAATTTCTTCATCCACAGAATGGGGATAATTCAACATTTCTTGCAGATTGTTTTGGTGATGATTAAATTGGATATTTCATGCCAAGAACTATGCAAAATGCTTGGCACATAACACTCTTTCAAATGTTAGCAATGTTATTATTCCTTCAGTGAAGGAACTTTTTAAAAGCAACTTTTAGTGCTGGAGTACTATAATTTGTCCTGGTGCCAGTACAAAACATAGGGCTTTGTACTGACATGCAAAGGTATCTATGACTTATTATCCAATTAAAAAGTGATTTGAATATACGATGTGAAGTTTTATAAACAAAATTTACAACTGTATATGTATGTCTTTGTATATTGATGTCAATATGTGTGTATTGTTGGGGGATCAGAAAACAATACCCAAAAATGAAGGCCTCAGAATCAGCATTAAAAGAAAAAGTTTGTCTGTGACCTTTTCCTGTCCTCTTGTCTTTCAGTCCCATTTATTTCTCAAGGCTAGCCAGAGAAACTAGAATCCCTCTTTCCTTAGGCAGGTCATAAAAACCAGAACTCCTTTTCCCCATAGATAGTCATAAAACCTAAAAATGTTACTCTAATTTTTCCCTCTATCTTTCTGTGTAAGAACTAGCTGTAAAGAAATTATCTGCCCTACCTTGTTTGATTGTAGGTCATAAGACCCATATTCCAGAGAGGGTCCTCCTGCCCCATGTTCAGAAGGAAGGCATGCATGGTCAGAGAGTCCAAGAAGGATATAGACAGACAGGCCTTGCTGGGTTTCCCCCGCTCAATCTATTAGCATTAGAGTATGCCCTTACGTCCAATCATATTTCTACATGGCTGTCCATACTTTGTTGAACCAAAACATAAAAATGGACAATTTCCTTTCATTCTGAAGGCTTTCATGTATACATGCTAAATAAATTTGTATGCCTTTTCTCCCATTAACCTGTGTTTTATGAGTGGATCTGTAGCGATCCTTTCGAAGGCTAAGGGGAACTCTGCCCCTTGGACTTCTTGGTCCCCACAGTGTGTGTATATTGAAGCAAAGAAATACATCTGGAGAAAAATCTGTTTGCAAGTCATTATCAATGAAGAGACAACACAAGTTTTTAGTTACTTTTTCCTGTTATTTTTGGACTTTTGAAACCATGTGTAAACTTTATAATACAATTAAATATAATACTGAAATGAGATCAAGTATAATCAACTAAAATTATAAATAATCTTAAAGCTTTGCACCTTGCATGCTTTTTTCAGACAAAAACAAAAAGTTGTTGGATAAGGAAATACAGTCACTCTGCAAATAGCTCAAGAAGGTTAGTGCTCCAGTGATGATTTTCCCAGCTATATATCTTGGTTTTTTATAGCCTATTTGATAAGAACTAACTCTACTACAGCCGCATCTCCTCTGAAGTTTTTCTCTCTGAATTCCTATTACCCTCAGAATTTGTACCACAGGGCTGGATGTAGTGGCTCATGCCTATAATCCCAGCACTTTGGGAGACCAAGAGAGGAGGATTGCTTGAGGCTAAGAGTTCAAGAATATGTACCATACCATTTAAGAACCTTAAAATGTCCCTGCTTGGGAGGCTGGGGTGAGAGGATTGCCTGAGCCCACAGGTTTGAGATAAACCCGGGAAACTTGGAGAGACCTCATCTCTACAATTTAAAAAAAAATTAGCTGGGTGTGGTGGCGCATACCTGTGATTCCAGCTACTTGGAAGCCCGAGGCAGAAGAATTGCCTGAACCCAGCAAGTTGAGGCTGCAGTGGCCATGAGCGTGCCACTGCATTGCAGCCTGGGTGACAGAGTGAGACTCCGACTCAAAAAAAAAAAAAAAAAAAAAAAAAAAAATCCTTGCAATGAGCTTTCTTTTGGTATTATATGTGCTAGTTTGTCTTGGAAACCCAATTATAAGCTGTTTTAGAGCAGGCACTGTGTCAAATTCTCTGATATTTACCACAGTTGTTGCCATAGCAGAGGATATATAGTTTTTTCTTAATAAATACTCTTTGACTGAATGACTGACTTTAGATCCAGTATTAGTCAGAATAGGCCATCTTGTGTTGCAATAGTACAAGAACAACTTTTTTTTTTTCTTTTTTTTTTGAGTTGGAGTCTCACTCTGTCGCCCAGACTGGAGTGCAGTGGCCGCTCCCGGCTACCGCAGCCTCGACCTGCTGGGCTCCGGCAATCCTTCCGCCTCAGCCTTCCGAGGAGCCGGAATTACAGGCGCGTGCTACCACGCCCGCTGATTTTTGGATTTCTTGTAGAGATGAGGTCTCGCTGCCCAGGTGGGTCTCGAACCCGCGGTTTCAGGCAATCCACTCACCTCAGCCTCCCAAAGGCGCGGGATTACAGGCTGAGCCACCAAGCCTGGCTTAAGAACAACTTTTTTCTTAAGATGTGGGGTACAACTCAGGGTTAGGTACATAAGTGGTCATCGTACAGGTGAAGTTTGGCTTTCCTACTGGTCCTCACTTCGCCCGGTTTGGGATCAGGTACCCTTATTAGTGTTGTGTGCCCCCCCTTTGTCAGTGAACCACTACTACCAATCCCTTACATGCAGTATTATGATAAATGTTCAGGGTCCACTGATGAGTGAGAACATGTGGTACTCAGTTCTTTGTTTCTGTGAGAGATCACTAAATGGACTCTAATTCCATCCAAGTTGCTGCAAAGTCCATACTTTTGTTCTTCTTTATAGCTGAATAATATTCCATCGTGTATATGTACCACTTTTTTTTTTATTCAGTCCACTTTCAATGGGCAGCACAGTTGGTTCCATGCTTTGTGCAAGAACAGCTTAATCCAGGATTTCAGTGACTTAGCACACAGTGGTTTATTTCCTGTTCATGAAAGGCTATATGAACTGGCAGGGACTGTTTTCTATTCAGTGACTGGACACCCAGGTTTTCTTCACCTCAAGACTCCACGATATCAACCCATTGCTTCAAAGTTTGCTGTATCAGGAAAGAAAGAAATGAAGGAGCCACATTGACTCTTAAGTGCCTCAGACTAATTCTGTTCAAATTTCCATTTTTCAGAATTCGTTTTATGTCCCCAGTCTAGCCATGAGGGAGGCCAAAAAATGCAAGGGAGCATATAAAGGTTTCAGAGCACAGAACCAACCGTGCTGCCCATCAAAAGAGGACTGGATTAAAAAACATGGTACATATACATGATGGAATATTATGCAGCCACAAAGGAGGACAAAATTATGAACTTAACAGCAACTTGGGTGGACTTAGAGTCTATAATACCGAGTGATCTACCACTGAAACAAAGAACTGAGTACCACATGTTCTCACTCATTTGTGGACCTTGAAAAATTATCATAATACTATAAGGAAGGGATTGGCTATAGTAGAAAACTGCCAGGGTAAGGGCACACCTCATCAACAAGGGTACATATATAATGAAAATTTGTATACCTAACCCTTAACTGTACCCCACATCTTTAAAATTAAAAATTAAAAACAAAACAAAACAAAAAAAGATTCCAGAGCACTAATTGTCTGTGGTATACATGTATGTTACAACTTTCTGCAAGATAACTATGCCAGCTAGTTAATGCCTCATTAGAGTTCAAGGGACCAATAGTCACATGGACCATTAAACTTGGCTCAGAAGGAAGGAGGGATTAACGGTAGTCAATATCTGTCTGGGGATGGGGCGGGGGCACACCTCATCAGCAAGGGTACCTCCACAATGCATATTTGTATACCTAACCCTTAACTATACCCCACAATTTTAAAATAAAAAATATGTATTAAAAAAAAGAAAACCAACATAAGACAAAAAAAAAACTTGGCTCAGTTTGTTAGTAACCATGTGTGATATAAACTATTAGTATTCAGAATGTATTCACTCAGTATACATTTATTGAGTGCCCACCGTGTGCCAGGCACCATTCTAGGTCTTGGAAATATAGCAGGGAGAATAAAACTCGTCAGAAGTCCTTATACGAACAGAATCGAATTTCTAGTGGAAGAAAAGAAACAATTAACAAATACTGTATAGAGAATGTTAGTTGATGATCAGTATTGGAGAATAATAAAGTAGGGAGGGAAATAGGGCATGTGTTGGTGTGGAGAAGCAGGCTGGATTGTGATTTTAAATAGATTGATTAGGGAAAGTCTTAGCGAGAAGGTAATATGGGAGCAAATGCCTGGAGGTGAGAGGCCAGTCATTTTGGTGTCAGGGCAAAGAGCCGTCCTGTAAGAGGAGATACATGCAAAAATCTCAAGATGGGAGTGAGGGATAGGCGCAGAGTGCCTGGGATGTCTGGTGAATGGCAAGGAAGCAAGGTGGTTGCAGCAGTTGTACAAGAGGGGGGAGTTGCTGGACTGAGAGTTTGTTGGATACAGAGCCTTGTATGTTACTTTAGGGTCGGTGGCTTCTGCTCTGTAACATATGAAGCCATTTAGGGGTTTTGAGGAGAGGAATGACATTATCACTCTGGCCACTGTGTTGGGGATAGACTGTAGGGACAAGGGCAAAAGCAGGCAGACTCGGTTGGAGGTGACTGCCAAATTTCAGGTAAGAGATGGTGGTGGCTTGGACCATTTCCATCACTCTAAAAAGTTGAAGGGCCAAATTTAAAAAATGTGATGCATAAAATTAAGATGGTTTTTGCTAGTAAGATTTTTAGCATACAGCCTAATTATAATACAATATATTATTACCATGAGTCTGATATTCTGTCATTTCATTAGAGTCAAAAAACTTTTATTCATCATCAACTGCCTGCTGGGCCCTCTGATCAGCACTGGGACAAACAAGACCTGATCTTTGCTTTTTGGGAGTTTATAGTGTAGCAAAATTATAGAAATCACCAAAAAGTATAACGTCTTTGACTCCAAAAGCAACTACAGCATCAGAAACTTATTACTACATAATTATAATGGAAATAGCCTAGACTTGTAAACTGTTTTCTATATGCTAGACAGACCTATGCATGTGGTGGTGATGACGACGAACGGTTGTTATAATTATTGTATTTTGTTGCTATATACTATAATGTTATAAAGTTAGAAAACTGAGGAGTAAAATCCTACTATAACTGTCTAAAAGTGATATTTCTGTGCTCTACAACCCAGCATTACCAAGAATTTTGCCACCTTAGTTCCAATCTAAAACTCAGCCCCAAAAATGCATGTTCCATTTTTTCCAATGTTACTAGTACTTCAGACTTGCTGACTTGCCAGCCTATTTAAGTCCTCTTCATTGCATGTTTTTTTTTCCTTTTAATTATCTGCTTTGAAGATTAAGCTGAAACTGCTGCTCAGCTCCCAAGATGGTGCCACCCAAATTGCATGCGCTTTTCTGCCTCTGCAGCTGCCTCGCACGGGTTTATCCTTTTGACTGGCAAGACCTAAGTTCTGTTGCCCAAGTTAAATCATCAGGTAAGAGGTATATTTGTTCAGGGGCTTGATCAACTGATCTGTCAGCTGACTCCAGGGGGCCCCAGAAAAGTTGCACATCTGCACTTCTAAGCAAGTCCTGTTAAGAAATGAGCATGGGAAACTTCTATTTTCTGGGGTAGGAGAGAGGGCCTCATTTTTTCTTTATTTCAACTGAAACTAAAGAAGCATCTGTGTTCTTCAATATCATGACTGCTAAATAGAACCAGGATGAGACATTTTTAAAACACACTGGAAGCTCAGCTTGCAATCACTGTGGAGAATGTTCCCAATGCTGCCCCTTCTCTCCCACTATGGTCTAACCCACTCCTACCCAAGTGCACTAACATGATTGCCTTGGAGTTCACACCAAGAGCCTCAAAATCTGCTTCCATGAAGGTGGAGGAGAGGCAGGTATCTTGGTCAGCAAGCATAGTCCTGGTTAGTAGTGGAGAGTGATGTGAGGGGATTACCTTTAAGGGTCATGAGAACCAAAGGGAAACCATCTTTTCTACCTAATAACAGGGAGAAGTGGGGTATGTAGGCTCTAAGATACTCCAGATGAGAATGGACATGATCACTTGCTCTTTCCTACCTTGTGGTAATAGAGAAGGAAAGAAGAGGAAGACTTAAGCCCAGGAGAGTAGCCATCTCTAGACAGTATATCCAGTGTCATTAAAAAGAACCTTTACTGCCAAGAGTTTGCTTCTAGAGCCTTGCAAACTCTTGTTCACCCCAGAGGGTTGTAATGCATGAACTTCTTTAGCCAGTCTCCTACAGAGAGCAGTATAGGTAGCTTCTGAATAGTGTCATACTGCCAATACTGCAGGCCTGTGCACCTGGATAGATGTGATTACTCTGGATCTAGTTGTTCAGGCTTGATGGGTGACTGCTTACCATGGCATTTACAAAAGAGCTTTCACAACTCAGTGACTTATAGATACATTTTGCCCTACTTCATAACTGGGGAATGAATGTATTAGGAGAGGGACTATATTTTGTATCTACATTTGCATAGGAAATGGAGTAACAGCTCATAGGTTCATTCGTCTTACAACATTATCAGGAAGTTAAGGCTTCAGGGATATACTGGTGACTAAGACAAAGAGCCTGTAATCAAAGTCAAGGATCTTGTAGCCTAGATAAAATTAAGTTCGTTTTTCCCATTACCTTTTACACAGATTGAAAACAGGTACATCCTACATGATGGGCAAACTATCATCTAGGAGACATTTATATTATTCACTTTTCACTGGTACAGGGCAAACATTTCAAAACGTGGTTTTGTTTTTTAAGTTGGCGTCTCACGCTGTTGCCCAGGTTGGAGTACAGTGGCATGCTCATGGCTACCATGGCCTTCACTGGCTGGGCTCAGGTGATCCTTCCGCCTCACCCTTCCAAGTAGCTGGAACTACAGGAAAGCACCACCACGCCCGGCATTTTTTTTTCTTATTTACTGTAGAGACGAGGTCTCACCCAGTTGTCCTAAGATTATAGGCTTAAGCCACCGCACCTGGCCTCAAAACATGTTTTTTATTCCCTTATGTTTAAAAATCATTGGAAATCTGTTGATGGATTGGCAGAAACTTGAGGACAGGGACATTTTTAAATTCTTCTTTTAGTCCAAGCATTGAGCCCTATGCACTGCTCATTCTAAGTGCTCACAAATGAATACCATAAATATTGCTTAAAGCATTAGAAATTGATTATTAAGTAAAATATTTAAATGATAGATAATTCTTTATAAATTCTTACTAGATGAGTACAGTTAAAACATGGCTTTTCAGGTAAAAGTTTTGTAACTGTGAGCGAGAGAGATCCTATTTGCTAATGGAGGGCATAGAGGTATCATTTTCCTAGTCTGTGTAAGAGATGTCATTTTTCTATCCTGTGTATGATTCATCTCCAAACCCAAGAATGAATATCAGGAATATCTGATAAATGAACACCACCAAAAATATATAATATAATGAATAACATACTATAGGTTCCAATCTTCCTATTAAAATAAAGTTGAATAAAAATAGGAAGAGAAATTTATAAGTTCTGAACCACAAAACTCTGTGTGGCCATTGGGCCTGAGAAGCCTCCTCCCTCCACCTTCTTTGTGATGACTACTGATGGATGGTTAGGGAATGAGAAGCCCAGCCCCAAGAGAGGGTCAGCTGTGGGTTGTTGAGTCTTTTCCACGGCCTCCCAGACACTGGTCCACAGGACCTTGTGGATCCATACCAAAGCCTAAGTCTGCTCAGTGTTTCCTGAGACCCTCTCAGGAGTCTGGCATCCTGGAACAGGCAGACCTGTAGTCTCACCTTGACCTGTGACTCCTGAAGTCTGATTGAGGAACCTTCTCAGGTAGAGTGGGTTTTGGACAACCAGGGCACTTCTAGCTTACTGGAAAAGCTTATTTCTGGGTCCTCAGTGGAACTGAGAGCTCACAAGCAGAGCCTTGTACAGAGTGGAACCTTCTCATGGCTCTAGATCTGAACCCCTAATTCTAGAGTTAGTGTCTCCAAGTCAGCTCCTCACTGAGCTATGTGATCCAGAGGTCTTCCCCACCAACCCCCATGACTGTCTGTGGGCATGGGTGTGGCGGCTCACAGGCTGGCTATCACAGAAGGAAAGGCAGTTGTCACCTGCCCTACCTACCATCCTCTTCAGGACTTTATATTTCCCTGTTACACCAGGAGCATGACTCAGTAGATAATCTTTATTGGGAGAGAAAGAGCCTTTTGTAATTTTAAATGATATTGAACTCTTTAAAGTTTAAAAAAAACTCTAAGAAAGTACCTCAAATTTTGAATCTCCTCAAAAAGAAAGTGGCACTTTCCCGTTTAGATCTGCTAAAACTCCCCTAAGGCCTTCACATGGATTTGGCTGGCCAGAGTTTATTAACTCTGG
Source organism: Cephalopachus bancanus (assembly GCA_027257055.1). Classification (NCBI taxonomy): domain Eukaryota; kingdom Metazoa; phylum Chordata; class Mammalia; order Primates; family Tarsiidae; genus Cephalopachus; species Cephalopachus bancanus. The sequence goes on from JAPVLO010000012.1 coordinate 6,524,980, forward strand.
GGAAGGGGAAAAATAACACCTGTTACGTGTTATATTCTACACTAGGTATTTGACCTAAATTCTCACCTCATCCTTACAACTGTTCTGCAGGCTGGTGGAGTGTTTTTATCCCATTTTACAAATAAGAATCAGAGAGGGGAGAGAATTGCCTAGGCCAGGATATTGGAGCTTGTAAGAGGTATAACTGAAATCTGAAATAGAATCACCTGGACCTAATACCCAGAGTCTTTGTCTCAACTCCCCTCCTTCTGCCTTCCTTGGAACTACCTTTTACCATTTGACCATAGATTGCTGACCTGTGTGTCAGTACAGGTGGTCTAAGACTTGGGTTCAGTGTCTCTTAAACTTTAATGGGCATACCTTTTCAGATGCAGTAGAATGAGGATGAGGTTGGAGAGCCTGCATTTCCAAGCTCTAGGTGGCATCAGTGATGCTGGCTCATGGATCATGCTACTTTGAGTCGCAGAGGCATTAAGGATTGAAAGGCTTCATCACTGTGCAGCTGTCTCACTCATGAGTCACCAGTGTGGAGGATGCAAGTTGGTTTCTTCCCATGACTCAAAACCTCTCTGGGCAATGCCCACAATATTGATGCAGGTGTACCAACATAGCTCTTGGTGCCTGACTGGCAGAGGCAGAGTGTGATGGAAAACACAGAGAGTCTGTACAGTGGAAGTGATCAACTCCCACAGTCCAACAGAAGGAAGGGGTGGGCAAGACAATGTACTGAGAAAGGCGAGAAGCTGGATATACTCATATTTGGACTCAAATCTTGAAACTAAATATGGATTCAGTTGAGGTTTAGAAAGGAAGAAAACAAGACAGGCTCGGTGGCTCATCCTGTAATCCCGCGCCTTGGGAGGCTGAGGTGAGTGAAGTGCCTGAGCCCGCGGGTTCGAGACCCACCTAGGTAACTTGGAGAGACCTCATCTCTACTATAAATCAAACGTTAGCCGGGCGTGGTAGCGCGCACCTGTAGTTCCAGCTACTTGGAAGGCTGAGGCAGAAGGATCGCTGGAGCCCAGCAGGTCGAGGCTGTGGTGGCCGGGAGTGGCCACTGCACTCCAGTCTGGGTGACTGAGTGAGACTCTAACGCAAAAAAAAAAAAAAAAAAAAAAGAAAGGAAAAAAAAAAACAGATGAAGCTGCAGGTGTGTGGAAAGGTGTTGGTATTGGCACCAGAGACAGTAAAGGAGTTTCAGGAGTGGGTGGATAAAAGACTGTATGATCAAGGGCTTTTGAAGAACAGGAGAGGGCTGTGGCAGTTCGGGTTAGCTCAGCTCATTTTCACAAGTATTTATTGAGCACCGACTATATGTCAGATGCTGTGTTAGCTCAGAGGGTGCAAAGACATGGGTACCACTCTTGAGAAATAAACTGGTGTAACATACAAACACATAAATTTCAAATAATGTGATAGGAAGAAGGACTATATATAATCTATGTGATACTGAAGATGAAATGATTATGTCTGTCTGGGAAATCAAGGAAGTCTCCAAAGAAGACATGACATCTGTCAAGGGGATGTTAAGCAGTAGCATTTACAAAGGTGTAGAGGCAACAAATAGCCCAGTGTATAGCTCATGAGTACCGTAGTACAAGGAAGGGAAATAGCTTAAGGGGAAGATTCAAGAGAATGAGGCAGTGGGCCTCCAATCGCAGAGGATCTTTCTCACAATGCCCAGGAACTTGGGATTTAACTTGTGCGCCCATGAACCTCAACTGTTTTAGTCCCAGGACATTACAAGGATGGGCCACATTTGTGCCTCAATTAGCAGTGTATTTATTTAGAAAGGCATGTGTAGACCTAAATTCCTCCTACAACTACCTTCGGGGCACAGTATTCACTATCTGGAGACCCAATCTCCTCCACTACACAATATGTCCATGTAACAAATATACATGTACCCCCAAAACCTAATTTTTAAAGAAAATTAATTAATTAAATCCCTCCTACAAACTGCCTTTCAGAAAGGTGCCCATAGATTCCTCCTGCAAGAAAAAATACTTGGTGATAGGAAGTCATCAAAGGATTTTAAGAATTGCCTAGTGAGATTTGTATTTTAAATCATTCCAAGAGCTGTGTAAAAGGTGTGTTGAAGAGGCCATGACCCAAAGAAGATAGGACAGTTAGGAGAGATGGCAACAGCCTGGTCAAGAATGTATAAATGAGACAATTGAGCGGAGGGTCAGAGAAATATTGAAGAGATATTCCAAACTAAAACTGTTAAAAATTAAGCCTTGGTTGATTGTTGGGGGTTGTGGGAGAAAGAGATAGGAGAGTAGATGATTCCTAGGTCTCTGGCTTGACATGTGGGGAATTCTTGAGTTGCAGACTGTGTGGTTGGAGGGTGAGAAAAGGGAGTTGGGAGACGATCATTTAGTTGTATTTTGGACCATTGGCTTTAATGCTTTTATGGCCTCAGGTAAAGATGCCCAGTGAGAAATTGTAAGCACAAATCTGAAATGTGAGTAAAAGTTCATGTTTAGGAAAAACAGATGTAGGAAGCCATCTTTGCTATACTCTAGATAAAAGAAGGTGAGGGTGAGGCTGTAGGTATTTGGAAGTAATAGTCTTAGGCCTCTTGGAGAAGGACTATGTCTACCTTCATCTTTTTACCCTCCAAACCCTTCTTCTCCCATTGTCCCTCTCCCCCTGTGCTCTGCACACAGCGAGTGCTCAATAATTATTTGTGCATTTTACTAGTTAGGTTAAGAAAGAAAGGAGGCCAGAAAATATGGGCCATAACTTGATTCCCTTGGAGTTACTTTGCATAATAAAGTCTGGGGTGTAATGGATGACAAATGAGAGAATATTTACTTGTTTTTCAGCATGGGTCAATAAAATACAAGCACTGATGGCTGCTGCAAACTTCGGCCAAACTAAAATCCCCAAAGGAAATGGGTCTTATTCTGTTGGTTGTACAGACTTGATGTTTGATCATACTAATAAGGTAATGCTTTGATTAGTACAACTCATCCTTATATTCTAAAATTGACTGTTGCTATGGCATGAAAAAGTGTTGAAACATAACCTTGCCCTCACCTGAGAATTACTCATTTTGCTATTTGTATTGCTTCTATGAAGGTTTGTGCTGGTTTAGTCATTCTCCTAATTCTTTGCTGTTATCTGATTAATTCATCTATAAACTCTATTTTCCACTTCCTTAATGGCTGAAACCAGGCTGTTCATATATTCTTTTTAATGAGAAAACGTTTGTTTTTCTGTTTGTATTCTCTTTCATAACTATATTCAATCATCACAGCAACTTTAAAAGTACTCTAGACCTCTTTCTGTAAAATAGCGGGGAATATATTTAAGGAATAACTCAACTAAAAGGGCATTAATTTCCTTCCTCCACAGGGCACCTTCTTGCGTTTGTATTATCCATCCCAAGATGATGATTACCTTGACACTGTCTGGATCCCAAACAAAGAATATTTTTTGGGTCTTAGTAAATTTCTTGGAACACACTGGCTTATGGGCAAAATTTTGAGCATGATATTTGGTAAGATTTCTGTTAATCTTATTTTGTAGGTTCTAGAATATAAGAAAACTTTGAAAACAACACAGCTTTTCAGCTTTTAAGACCAAGGTAGATTTTCTTCAGTCTAAACTGTGATGACAAGGAAAGTATTTATTTTTTAAAAAATTAGTTTATTTATTATAAAGATGTGGGGTACAATTCAGGGTTAGGTATACAAACATTGATCATGCAGGTACCCTTGTTGATAAGGTATGCCTCTCCCTCCCCTAGCAGTTTCCCTCATCTATCATACTCAGTGATCTACTACAAAAACAAAGAACCTGAGTTCCATATGTTCTCACTCATAAGGTGATCTTGAACAATTATAATGCTATAAGAAAGTGATTGGCAGTAGTGGAAAACTGTCAGGTCGGGGGGCAGGGTAGGGGGTGCTGGCAGTTGAGGAAAGTATTTCTTAAAGGCCTAGGCAACTCTGAGAGAGTCAGGGTTCTCATTCTGTCCATTTTGAATCTGATGAACTTGGCTGAGAATATCAGCCTGACTTCTTTAACATCTTTCCATTGCTGTTCTTTATTTGTTTGTTTGTTTGTGTGTTTGTTTTTGAGTCAGCCAGGCTGGAGTGCAGTGGCATGATCATGGCTCACTACAGCCTTGACCTTCTAGGCTCAGGCGATCCTCTTACCTCAGCCTTCCAAGTAGCTGGGACTACAGGCACATGCCACCAAGCTTAACTAATTTTTGAATTTTTTTGTAGAGACCTAGGCTGGTCTCAAATTCCTGGGCCCAAGTGATCCTCCCACCTTGGCCTCCCAAAGTTCTGAGACTACAGGCATGAGCCACTGCGCCTGGCTATGACTGCTCTTTAGTTGTCCTTCTTATATCATGTGGGGAGAGCAATAATATGGTGACAGTAGCAGTTTCTCTGCTGTGACCACTTCCCTGAGTGCTTTGTACTTAAAGTCAAACAAAAAGAGAAAATAGAAACCCATACTCGCCAGATGCAAAACAAAGGAGTCAATGTTAAAATCTTATTTGCCATAAATGAAGAGACTCTATTTGTGTTCCCAATACCTACCCCGAGGGACCAGTCTCTCTCACTAAGACAATCTGCAGTGCATTCATCACTTAATTCCTGTACTTTAATATAGATTTTCCTTCCTCATCTGTTTTACCAGACACTACTGTTGGGCTGGCATTAACTATATCTTCAAATGCCTCCCTCAAAACTACCTACGACTTTTGAGATTCATTTAAGCTTCTTATTAGAGTTTTCTTAAAAACCACTTTATAATAGAAATGATGAAAATACCATAACTACACATATTGAGCATGCAGAATAACTCATAAATCACTTCCATAGCAATAATCACATTCAGTCTTCATGACCACATCTCCATTTTATAGATGAGAAAGTAAAACACAAATAATTGCTACTAATGACAATAACAAAAGAAGTGAAGGAAGAGAAGACAATATTTTCTCTTTGTGAGTCCCTTACTATGTGATGGATAGGTGCTTTACATATTGACCTAATTAAATAAAATTCTCACAAGACTCTATGAAACAGTTATCATTTCCTCAATTTTACAGAAGAGGAATCTGACATTAAGATAGTTTGAAGAACTTGCCTGAGGTCAACATCTAGTAAGTGGGAGAGCCACATCCAAAGCTACGTCTCAGTATGAAGTCAGTGGTTTCTCTACCTCTCACTGCCTCATGATCAAATCATGAGAAGAGTCTCCGATTTTTAGATTTTGACTCTCAGTAAAATGTTTCTGGGATTTACTGAGTAGTTTGGTCTCAGATCACTTCATTAGAAGTTTTTCCCAATCCTGAGACTAGTAATAAGTAGCAGCCTTTGGAAATCCACCTGTTAGTAAGAAAATCTCTCACCTTACATTCAGAGCCAGCTGTGAGAACTGATAACTAATAATCCCATGCTCTGAGAAATGAACACACAGGTCTTTGGTTGGTGGGCCTCTAATAGCAGACGTTTTAATACATTCATTGTGAATCCATAAAAACACGGCTACAAATCCCATGGGTCAGGATTTTCTGTTAGTGAGATGTAAGTTAAATTTTTAACTTGCAGCATAAGGTCAGAGAAAACATTAACTGTGATCTCCCATTGTGTCTAGGTTCGATGACAACTCCTGCAAACTGGAATTCCCCTCTGAGAACTGGTGAAAAATATCCACTTGTTGTTTTTTCTCATGGTCTTGGAGCATTCAGGTAATGTTTGAGAGGCTGAACAATTTTAACCTTTAGGAATCAATGACCTTTTTTTTTTTTTTGAGTTGGAGTCTCACTCTGTTGCCCAGACTGGAGTGCAGTGGCCGCTCCCGGCCACCGCAGCCTCGACCTGCTGGGCCTCAGCGATCCTTCCGTCTCAGCCTTCCAAGTAGCCGGAATTATAGGCATGCGCTACCACGCCCGGCTGATTTTTTGATTTATTGTAGAGATGAGGTCTTGCCTGCCCAGGCGGGTCTCGAACCCGCAGGCTCAGGCAATCCACTCACCTCAGCCTCCCAAAGGTGTGGGATTACAGGCTGAGCCACCGAGCCCGGCTACTTTTTTTTATTTTTAAAGAAACAGAAGGTTTGGGAATGTCATGCTGGCCCTTGTCCTGGAGAAGTGGGAGTTCCTTAATAATTGGCTGTGGTCTATTGATCAGTCCTAGCCAAGTTTTGTAGCTTTTTTCCCCTCCTTCCAGCTCATGGGGACTACCTTCACAACAGAGAAGAGAGAATGTTGCATTTTTGCTTATTGTCTTTCTGTATTATAACATTTATACTCTCAAAATCATCCTCTGTGTAGTTTGAGTCTTTCAAGAAGTAGACACCCAGATTGCATTAGCTGTGAAAGAGATTGATTAAGAGAAATATCAGTGAAGCGTAGAGGAGAAGGTACAGGAAAAAATGGGAAGAGCCTTCAGACTATGATGCAGGTTGGACACCTAGAAAGGAAATGAGGAAGGGAGAAGAATTGGGTAAGAAGACTCTCAGACTACAGCACACTTGTAAGAAAGATTGGACCAGGCCAATGGAGAGGTGCTTGACCCAAAGTTGCTTGTTAAGTGTCCTGCATCTCACAGGAATTGGTCTTTATTAATACGCAAGCTGTGCCAAGTCCGTGGGAGCAGTTCACAGGAATTTGAGCTTCCACTTGAATCTGGGGATGGATCCAGAGGGGCAGGAGCTGTATGGGGCCTTTAGTAAGCTCTGCTCTCTGCAGCATGGCACCCGAGTAACATTTTCACCACAACCATACCCTCTTCACTTTCTTCTGCCATCATCTCAACTGTCTTCCCTTCTTCTACCTTAGGGATAGAAGGAAATAAAAGGTGGCTTTTAGCTGGGAAGAAGTTGGGTAGCACCTGCAATAAATAATTATCTTCAGTATTTTAATTGTAGCCTAGCTAGTTACTTGACTTATCTTACACAAGTGATTGGCAAATTGGAATTAAAGGGCTAAATTCAGCCTGCTGCCTATATTTATAAATAGAGTTTCATTGAAACAAAGCCACACCCATTCATTTTTTTACATTGTCCGTGTCCACTTTCGTGCCACACTAGCAGAATTAAGTAGTGGGTGACAAAGACTGTATGGCCTGCAAAGCTGGAAATATTTACTCTCTGGCCTTCAACAGAAAAGGTTTGCTCATCCCTGTACTAAGCCCTGTATAGGACCTGAAATGGTCCTACATCTTCTGCAATAGAAGACTTAGGTCCCAGCTACCTCTTACTATATGTGGACATTGAATATGTGATATGAGAGAACGATTGTGTAGAATGAAGACAGGGAAGAGGTATAAATGCAGTTGCTTAGCACACGGATTTTCAACCTTTTTACCGAGTCCAATCATATAAATAACAGTTAACATGTGTTAAGTATTTACCCTGTTTCAGATATGGTTATAAACATTGAAAATGTGTAAACTCACTTGATCCTGACCTCTGAGGTACCATACTATTATAGATAGCATCACCATTTAACGGAACCAAGGCAGAAAAGATATGTGACTTATCCAAGAAACACAGCTAAGAAGTGGTGGAACCAGGATTCAAACTCAGTGGTCAGACTGCAGGTCCCACTCTCTCGACTACCATACTGTGCTGCTTTCCTACATATATTATCTTATCAAAACCTTACAACTATCCTAAAACAAAGGTTTTATTCTTAGTTCCATTTTATAGATGAGAACAAAAATTCAGTAGTGACCTAAAATCTTATATCTGTTAAGTGGCAAAGCCAAGTTTAAACCAGAACTTGTCAAAGACAATATTTATAATCACTGCACCAGAGTTTCTCATCCTCAGTACTGTTGACATTTTGGACCAAATAATTTCTCGTTGTGGAGGGTTGTCCTGTGCATTGTAGGATGTTTAACAATATTCCTCTACCCACGAGATGGCACTCGCACCCTGACCCCATTCATGATCATGAAATACTTCCAGACATTGTCAAATATCCCCTAAGGGATAATATCACCCTCCTTTGAGAACCACAGCTCTACACTCCACCCAGGGCATTACTACGGGAGTATAATGGCTCCATGTTCCCAGATTTTCTGGTGGCCTCAGCCTTGCGATCATGACTGGTGGTTGTAATGCTTCCCTCTTTTTGTTTTGAAGGACAATTTATTCTGCTATTGGCATTGACCTGGCATCTCATGGGTTTATAGTTGCTGCTGTAGAACACAGGTATGTCACCTGAGGCAACTGGGCTCTTCAGCCAAATACAGGGAATGTTGGTGCCCATAAGTATGCTTCTAACTCTCATAAAAGTTTATTTTAAATGTTGATGGAATTTTCTACTATGGCTACATTATGAGAAAAAAAAAGCAAACTGAGTCAGATTGTTGAGACTTTAAAGACAGCTAACATTTCTAGAGTGTTTATTGTGTGCCATGTACTAAGTGACTCTCAAACACCATCTCATTAAGGCTTTATATCAATTCTGTGAGATGGCCACTCTTATCATTGTTTTGAGCAAGAAGAAAATGGAGGTGAGAACAGCTAATTTGCCCAAAGTCACACAGCTTGTGAGTGGCAGTGCGAGGATTTGATTCCCAAGTGAGTGTCCATCAGAGCTAACACTGACTCCCAGAATTCTGATGATAGAATGGGTTGTCCCGTAACTCGACAATAGACAAAAAAGTCTTTTGACCTTGGGGGTCCTCTTTAATTTACAAGAAAATGTAGAGTGGAGGAAGAAAGGAAAGTCAAAAGACCAGAAGGAAGTTGAGTCAAAGATGGAGTTGAGGAACCTGGGTCAGATGAGGATCGGAAAGTCACGCATCAGTAATTAATTTTGCTTGTGTTATAGAGATGAATCTGCATCTGCAACTTACTATTTCAAGGACAAGTCTGCTGCAGAAATAGGGAACAAGTCTTGGCTCTACCTTAGAACCATAAAACGAGAGGAGAAGGAGGAGGAGATGCATATACGCAATGAGCAGGTACATTGCAGTGCGAGGAGAGGTGGCTTTCTGACCTAAAAGCATAAGCAAAACAACGACATTAATTTAATTTTACATATGGCAAGACTCCTAGCTCTCCTCTTTCCCATTCCCCAAAGACCTGTCAGTAGATTCTATGAGTAATAAAGTTTTCTGAATGAAATGTCTGGTTCATAGTAAAAACAAAGGCAAACACAAAAATCCTGGGAGATGGCAGGCACTATTCAGAATTTTTTTTTTTGCGTTAAAACTTCTAATTTTAGAATCTCAAAAGTGCTAAAAAAATAAATTGATTGATTTCTCCACTCTTCCATGAGGCAATATAAAAAAGACTACTCTTCAGAGAGGTAATATACAATAGTATTAAGAGTACAGATCTTAGGATCCAGCTTTCTGTTTGAATCCTGACTCCACCATTTTTCAGTGAGTTGATCTTGGACAAGGTAGTCTCTTTGTGTTTCCAGGTTGTATGTTTCTCAAACTAATTAATGACAGTGTCTGACTTACTGAGTTTTAGGGACGAATAAGTGAAATTAAGCACAGCTGCTGCTTTATAGTTGGTGCGTTATATATGTTATCACATCTGAGTCTACCTACATTTCATTGCGATGAGCATGAAACTCAGAGAGGTTAAGCAAATCATCTGAAGTCACACAGTAGGCAAGAAACAGAGCCAGGATTTGAACTAAGCTGTATCTGCCTGCAAAGCCCATCCCTGTGTCATTCTGCTGGTGTGTATATGAATCACTTAGACATTCCCAGTTTATCACCAGTTTTTATCAACCACATGCAACTTCTACACAAACTTTAAAATAAGTGTTGCAACTTTTTACATGGTCATTCCTTCTTCTAATAATCACATTAGGTACGGCAAAGAGCAAAGGAATGTTCCCAAGCTCTCAATTTGATTCTTGACATCGATCGTGGAAGACCAGTGAAGAATGTACTAGATTCAGAGTTTGATCTGGAACAACTGAAAGTAAGCTAAAAAAAAAAAGCCAAACAAAACATTTTCCCCCTTGTCCTGTAGTTCTTTGTTGTTCTTTGTTGTCCAATTTTCTGCTATATGGCAAGGTACAACATGATACAGGTTTGCAGAACACACACACACACACACACACGCACACACACACAGCAGTCCAGGTAAGGTATTACAACAATGAAGAATGCATTAGGTTGGACTATATATGAGTTTGGCAACAGTCAGTTTTGAGCTATAATAGCGAGTCATATGGGTCAACTTAACAACACTAGTGGAAATATTATAATTTCTTGGATGGCTCCCCCATGTCTTTGAACTTGATCTTGAAAACTTAGCCAAAAGTTTTGAACAAAAGTCTGGGAGGAAGTGGAAGAATATCAGACAGAGTGGGCAGCCTGAGCAAAGACTCACAAGCGTGTGTGGTGTATGGAGTGCAGGGAGCAGAGGGAACAGAAGGATAGAATGGTGGTCTACTTTCCAGACACTGTGATGAATTTGTTGTCCCTCAACCAGCAACGTTCCTCTTTCCATGCCTTTGGACATGTTTCCTCCTGGTTCCAACAAACCCTTCTCCTTGACTTACTCCTGCCTAATCCTCAAGACTCACCTCCTCCAAGAAGTTTTCTTGGACCTCGGTGCTAACCCTGGGACTGGGCTAGCTGTCTGTCATGTGTGCTTCTTGGCCACTGTATTGTAGCATTTCATGTCTCTGTATCACTATCTTCCCTGACAGACTGTGAGTGTACCCGACAAACTATAGTACCTGGCAGAACAGGTGATTAATAGATTCTTGTGGAAGAACCAACTAATAAACAAGGGGTGGAGAGGGGCAGAAGTCAGAACTGATGTTGAAGCTTCAAGTACATTTTATCTTATAAGAAAACAAGGTAACCATGCCCATGAAATGAACGGTAATTGTGTGATTGACAAAACCATTGACTTGATTCTTCTAATACTATGTGAGATAGTTATGAAATTATGTCATGCTTTTTCACATAGGACTCTATCGATAGGGAGAAAATCGCAGTAATTGGACATTCTTTTGGAGGAGGAACAGTTGTTCAGGCTCTTAGTGAAGATCAGAGATTCAGGTAAGAGAATAAGACAAGCAGGAGCAAGAGAACACAATAAATTGCCGGAAGGGGAAGTGATCACATTTGTGATATGTAGTTTTTTAATCAAATTCTTAGTGAAGAAGGGGTCCTTTGGAGTTTCCTCATTTGTCTCCATCAGGTATTCTACATAAATTTTCTTAGACATAAGCCATCTACTTTTCCTGCTATTACAAACTCTCCTCACCCCCATATATTTTCCCTCATTATTCTTAGTCATCTTTTCAGGGGCTTGACGTTTTTCATTTGGAAATTTCTCTTCGCATACATTTTTTTCTGCAACACTAATGATTGTGCTAATAATATTGATATCTTATAACATTACTAGACTCCCCCAAAATGCAGGACATATTTCAATTCGTTTTTTCTCTTCTATCTTTAAGCTGGAGTTGAATCTAAAATTACAGTTGTTTGTTAAGAGTCAGGATCATACCCCAGTTCTTTAACTTGCAGAGACACCTTCTTTCTTGAACTGCTTCATTCCATGCTGATGAGATTGTGTAGAACCAACCACACAAAAAATGAGCAAATCATTTGTGAAACTTCACCTCAAATTTCTTAAAGTTTATTTCAAGGTTGGCCGGGCTCGATGGCTCAGCCTGTAATCCCATGACTTTGGTAGGCTGAGGTGAGTGGATTGCCTGAGCCCGCGGGTTCGAGACCTGCCTGGGCAGCAAGACCTCATCTCTACAATCAATCAAAAAAAAAAAAATCAGCCGGGCGTGGTAGTGCATACCTGTAATTCCGGCTACTCGGAAGGCTGAGGCGGAAGGATCGCCGGAGCCCAGCAGTCGAGGCTGCGGTGACCGGGAGCGGCCACTGCACTCCAGTCTGGGCGACAGAGTGAGACTCCAACTCAAAAAAAAAAAAAGGCCAGGAAACACAGGATAAGTTTATTTTTAAAAAGAAAGCTAGTTACATTTCAAATGATATGATTCAAATGTTTTTCTTCAACCCCCAGATAATTTTTCAGGTGAAGCACCTCTAAATATAAGGAAATGGGCCCGACTGTTACTCTGTAACAGCTATAATAAATGCACAAAAGTTCACAAAAGGACACTGGGAACACAGGGAAATGGTGCATTTATTGTACTTTTCAGATATTTGAATTACAATATAAAAAATGAATAATAACAAAATTTTAAAATCTTTCTAAAAGTTGCAGTTTCTTTCCCTGCCACCAGTGGAGGGTGTGAGGAAAAAAAAAGGTTGCAATTCCTAAAGACCTTGCAAAGAAATGATTGTATAATTCCTGGTCTGCTACCTTATGAAGCTAATCACATCCCCTTCCCACAATGAAGTATAAAACCTCTTAAACCTAGTGAGATAACCCCTAGTAGCATGTGGTATGTGTCCATCAATCCCAGAATCCTTAGGAAGTTCTCTGTGTTGGCCAGTATGTAACCAGCCTTCTTTCATCATTGTTGACTTGCAGATGTGGTATTGCCCTGGATGCGTGGATGTTTCCACTAGGTGATGAAGTCTATTCCAGATTTCCTCAGCCTCTCTTTTTTATCAATTCTGAACGATTCCAATATCCTGCCAATATCATAAGAATGAAAAAATGTTTCTTACCTGGTAGAGAAAGAAAAATGATTACAATCAGGTAAGTGTTAGTGACTTAGAGACAGAAACTGTTTTTTTCCTTGGTTTCCAGAATCTTTCCTGCACCCTAACTAACAAAAATAATTTTATCAAACATTGTGACTTTGCAATGTCATTTCTCCTTTAGGGGTTCAGTCCATCAGAATTTTGCTGACTTCACTTTTGCAACTGGCAAAATAATTGGATATATATTCACATTGAAGGGAGATATAGATTCAAATGTAGCTATTGATCTCAGCAACAAAGCTTCATTAGCATTCTTACAAAAGCATTTAGGTAAGAAACTAATATTTTTTCATGACATAAATGAATTTCAGGACATAAAGGTCTATTTTAACATTGCGTTAGCCCTATTATAACAGTTTCCAGTTGGTGTACGATTGAACAAAGCAGTTAGTCAATTTGAAAACAGAAATTTGGTCGAGTTAGATGGCTCAGCCTGTAATCCCAGCACTTTGGGAGACCGAGGCGGGTGGATTGCCTGAGCCCACGGATTTGAGATCAGCTGGGGCTACTTGGCAAGTCCCCGTCTCTATAATAAATAAGTCAAAAATTAGCCAGGCGTGGTCATGCGCGCCTGTAGTTCCGGCTACTTGGAAGGCTGAAGTGGAAAGATGGCTGGAGCCCAGCAGGTCGTCGCTGGGGTGGCTGTGAGCACGCCGCTGAACTCCAGCCTGGGCGACAGAGTGAGACTCCAACTAAGAAAAAAAAAAAAAAAAAACCTTTGGAAGGCTGAGGCGGAAGGATCACCGGAGCCCTGCAGGTCGAGGCTGCGGTGGCCGGGAGCGGCCATTGCACTCCAGTCTGGGCGACTGAGTGAGACTCCAACTCAAAAAAACAAAACCCCAAAACAGAAATTTGAGAAAATTCATTTTGCTGCTTTGCATGCTATATATCATCGAGAAATTTATCTGTTAAAGCCGGTAGAGTATAAAGCCTGGGGTGGGCTTCCAATGTGAGGATACCTGCTGCAGAGTGCCTCGCTCCTATCTGGCATTTGCTAAAGCAGCCTGTAGCGGCTGACGAGAGTACCTGGTCTCTGCTGCCGTGATACGGTTTGTGTAATTAGCAAGTGGGTAGCGCCACCTAGAGGCAACAGACTGTTTAACGGTCTCAAAAGTTTAATGTGTTCATTAACATTTTATGTTTTACAGGACTTCATGAAGATTTTGATCAGTGGGACGCTCTGATTGAAGGAAATGATGCGAATCTTATCCCAGGGACCAACATTGACACAACCAACCAACAAGTGACAATACAGAACTCTACAGGAATAGAGAACCAAGATTAAAAGAGTTTTTTTAAAAAGAAGTTTTATTTCAAAACTGTCTAAAAGTGTGTGTGTGTGTGTGCGAGAGAGAGAGAGAGAGAGAGTGAGATTTTACATTTTTCCCCCAAAGAACTCATATTAAACAATACAGTTTGTGCTGTAATAGTGATTGAACCTCAGACTATGATTTTTTTTCCTTTAAATGTAAAGGAACACAGTATACAAAAATCTTAAATTTTTATTTTGCTAAGATAATCATTTTCTGGTGTCAAGATTAAAAATTGCTTATGTATTACTTTAATGGACAAGTATATTAAAACAGGCACAATACCAATGAAACCCGGTTGCAATGAACTAACAGTCCCTAAACATACTGTAAAAACAGATTTTTCTCAACTTTTATTCTCTGTTTCTGAGCAGTATAGTTGAGTTTTAACAACGTGATATTCTAGGCAGAAATTGGCAGTGCTTCCCTTTGACTTTTGGTCATGGTAGGAAAATTAGGTCAAGCTGATAATGAAGCCATTGTTTTCACACAGGATTGGTGATACTGTACAATTTCAACACTATGGCAATAGAAAGTGGACAAACGTTAAGAAGACTGGAGACAAGGCAAAGACAGTGGATTAAGGAAAGCTGGTAATGCTTTGCAATTTTAATTCTTTATTTCTGATGTATTCTACTTATTAAAGAAAACTGTCACTGGTATTACAGTACATAGCCGAGATTCCAGCTATAACACATTAGTTATCCAAACAGTCTGTGAAGGACAACAAAGGAAACATCCAGAATTACATTTAAGTTCCTTCATTTTCCAATTAATTTTATTTGTGTATGTCTTAAATTCCATTATGTAGTAGTAAAAGTAGAATAACAGTTAAATGGAGGTAAAATGGTAGCTGAAAAATGTATACACTTAAACATCTTGGATACATGGAAAATGACTTTGTTTCCCAGGAGTAGAAAAATTTATGTATGCTACTCAGTTAAGAATATATTTTGATCTAAGTATAGTCTTATTCCTTTGAATCCTCCATCATTAAGTTTAATTTGGTCTGTGTGAACAAAGATGGTCAGTATTCAGCAAGCAAGCCTGGCTAATTCTTCTATCTCTATACCTTTTGCCCAGTTATTAGGTAACTGTATCCTGATTTGGCGACTCAGGCCTATTTTAATGGTTTAAGGTGCAAAATCACTCATTCTGAGAAATTTGACTTCTCCTCTCCTGTAGTCAATCAGATTAATTTTTTAAAATAGAAAGTTAAGCTCAGCTTGAGACTGAAGGCTTTCTATATCCGACCCTGATGCATCTTCTCTGACCCTTTCTCCTGGTAATTCACATCATATTGTCTACATGAGTGAGTCGAACTTGTCTGTTTATTATCTCAGAAATAAGTCATATACTTCTCTACCTCAATTACTTTTCATTTAAAACCCTCTCCTTTCCACTTATCAAAATTATACCCAGTTTTAAAGGTTCTTAGTTCTATTTCCATTAAGCTTCAGAGTCTGATAATTTTTCATAGACATACACCTTTTCCTCAGTCTCATTTAGCAAAGCTTCTCCTTTCTCATTTTATAAATGGATAAACATTCCAATCATTTTGATGTCCCATTCAAGAACACTGTTGTTTTTTTTTAACAATACTTTGTTGATGGCATGTGCTAATGCTGAAAGAAGAAAATAACTGCTGAAAATATCCAATAAATTAAGACTAAAAAATAACCTAGCATAGTTAATACACACTGAGTATTTTTCAGGAAAGAAAGAAACATTAACCAAGTGCCTACTTGTTTTCAGGTACCATACATAAATTATTTCGAATATTAAAAACAGTGTAAGAAAGGTTTCATTATCTTCATTTTCCAGATAAGGAAGATCAAGGCTCAAAGATATTACATAACCTGCCCATGTCATATATCTGGTAAGCAGCATATAGCTAAGATGTTTCCAAAAGCTAAGATCTATACTTTACAAAACCATGTTTAGAAGCATGGGTTTTAAAGCTAGATAGGTCTGGATTTGATCAAGCCTCTGAGACTCATTACCTACCTGACCTTAGCCAGGTTACTCAACCTCCCTTAAAAGCTTCAATATTCTCACCTATAAAACATGGTTAATATTAGTATACATCTCAAGGTTAATTATTAAAATGAGAAAATGCATCTAAAATACCTGCTGAGGGCCTAATGCATCAGAGTTGACATCTAACATTCCTATGTCCCCCACCCCCCAATTAGAGGAGAGATAGAACCACAGATATTCAAGAATCCAATTTTCTTTCTAATGAATTGAGACCACCACACCTTGAAGGATAAGCTTTATTAAAATCTTGTGTTATATTAGAGTACATCCAAATTCAAACAGAATAGTGGTCAAATGTTTAACAAGACAGGCAAAGCATCTAAATCAAAACAAAAATTTCGAAGAAGTTACTACTGACAAGCTATTCTCTTAGGTAGCATCAGATAATGTCCTTGTCATAAGTCTCTATTTTTCTATTTTCATTTAAACACTATACCTGAAAGATACCAAAATAGTTTTTTTTGAAATGTGAGTAATGCATTAGCAAACTGTTTAGCGAGATAAATCTTCTCAGCTGATTAGAAACACAAGACAATAAAAGGTAAAGATCCTAGATCTATATATACAGTGATAAATACCACTATAAAGACACTGCACATTTTGTTTTCCATCTACATTCAAAAATGACAACTTCTTGTGCTTATATGTTTTCAATTTCCCTGAGTAATCTGTTGGTTTGGGTAAGGTGCCACTTATTCAAGAGCAGCTTCTGACAGCCACATTGATGGGTCCACAGCTAACTCTATATCACCTTCAGACCCACTTTTCTGAAACAAGAAAGGGAAAACCTCAAGTTGTGAAAGAAACATGAAAACAAAAAATATTATGCACATGGGTGCTACTACAACAACTTTAGTATCCCCTAAAATGGGGAGGGAGGTCAGATGAGTATTCTAATTATGACAGAGAATTATTCCTATACAAATAATGTTTTTTTCCTTCTTTTTAGTATTTTGGCTCTCACACTGTGCCATCAAATAAAATTTCTCTAAAGGAGGAATTATGAAATTGGAATATTGTATATTTTGCTAGAATGATGTTAACAAGGCTGATAATCAACTAGTTCTTTGTTCTCTTAATTAGTATGTATTTTTCACATAATACTAAAACCACCAAGAGCAAATTTTATTCTCAATGTACCTCAATTCTAAGAACCAATGTGCTATTTGTGAACAAGTATGTGCAATAACTAAGAACACCCAACAAATTCAGTCTTATGTAGATAAACTAAAAATGCAGGAAGAAATTCCAGGAGATTACTTAACAAAGTTAATTTGAACATATAAGCTAATAACACTAAGAAAATCCCTTAAAATATGCATTTATCAAACCCATAATTTACTTTCAAGATCAAGTCAATCAATAAACAAAATTCCTAAGATATTCCCAAAAGTCTTCCTCTTGGTTATTCTCATGAGCATATTTAAACAGTTTTAAAAAGTGGGTTTTTTCTCTACTACTAATGTCCAAAGAAATTGATAATTTTTGTTTGAGGGATTCAGCATAATAGTATCTTTAAGACTTGAACTTGGCAATGATGGGTCATAAAAGTATTTTGTTTTAAAAACAAGTTAATTTTTATTGTGGTATCATCCCTGATATGAAGTAAAGATCTTTTCCCACTGTTTGAAATACAGCCTAACAAAGGGAATCTTTGAATTACATCAATTTTTTAAGTACAACATAGTTTAAATCATAAATGGGACTCATAAACCAGAAAAGGTGTAAACAACAAAAAATATTCCTATTGAAATTATGACAATCTGATTTTAGAGTGAAGAATCACCTGAAATACATTTTCTATTCTTCAAATACTCGTTTCTCTAGAACATACCCAGAGGAGCAGTCCACACAGTGAATAAGGTGCCTTTTTCCAATGTTTAGCTCCCAAATTGTTTGACAACTCTGGTGTTTGGTAAAGGAGGAAAAGACATCATTGTTCAAGGGGCTGATATTCAAACACATTATCCATGATGAGCCACAGATGCTTTATTAAAGATAATGAAGGGGGATGTATGTCTCCTATATTCCCTTCTTTTTTTTTTGAGTCTCACTCTGTCACTCAGACTGGAGTACAGTGGCCACTCCCGGTCACCTCAGCCCCGACCTGCTGGGCTCCCGCGATCCTTCCGCCTCAGCCTTCCAAGTAGCTGGAACTATAGGTGTACGCTACCATGCTTGGCTAATTTTTGATTTATTGTAGAGATGAGATCTCACCAAGTTGCCCAGGTAGGTCTCGAACCCACGGGCTCAGGTAATCCACTCACCTCGGCCTCCCAAAGCACGGGATTACAGGCTGAGCCACCGAGCCTGGCTCTATATTCCTTTCAATAACTAATAGCATCATGTGCATGTGTGATGTGATACATAAACTAATAAATGAGTCATATTCTTATGGTAAAATGAAATAGCTCAGGTAAAACACAAATTCTAGAAAAAGTAATTAGAAAGACTCCCAGATCATAGTGGCTTGATGTATCATAAAAAGTCATGAATACAATGTTCACTTTTTAAGCAAAACTAGCTTATTTGTAGATGTACATCCTTTTCTGGGCGCTTCCTCAAATTTGAGGAAAAGATCTTTAAATGCCAAATCCCATTAGTAACCAAATCAAAAAGTTTAGAGCCTTATTCATAATCGGTTTCCATATGTCTGCTAATTGGCTTAGTTAAAGCCAGAGGTAAATATATACATACACACACACACATATACACATATATGTGTATATATATATTTATATTTATATACACACACACCCGCACACACAGACACACACACACACATACACACACACACACACACACACACACACACACACACACACACACACACACTATTATGTCCACTGTGAGTAATCCTAAATAGTTATTTTCTATCTGGCAGGTATAGGGTACTTTATCCAAATAGAATCCTGTCTGAATATATGTATACATTTGGCTGTGGAGTCTTCAAAATTAATGAATGGAGACAATAAGAAAGTTTAAAAGTTTTAGTAAATACTGATGCAAAAAAGCATAGCAGCCCATTTTTTTTTTTACAAGTAAACAAAAAAGTAATTAATAAAGAATGTAAAGAAGGCTGGGCATGGTGGCTCACGCCTATAATCCCAGCACTTTGGGAGGCTGAGGTGAGAGGACTGCCTGAGCCCGCAGGTTTGAGACCAGCCTGGGCAACTTGATGAGACCTCATCTCTAAAAAAAAAAAAAGAAAAGAGAATGTGAAGAAAGCTGTTTGATTATTTTTAATAGTAAAAATTTCAAGTGACCTAAATATCTAGCATTATGAGAAACAGTTTAATATATAGGGCTCACAAATGTCATGCAATATTATCTAGATAGCAAATACTGGTTATGGTCTTCTGGTTGTTGCCAAGATGGAGTAGACTTACTATAACGCCTCTCACCAATTACAACTACAGATTCTAGACAGAATATAAAAAGCAACTACCTGAGGACTTTCAAAAGTAAACAGCAACTGGGGCAAGAACTCGAATAATGACTTACAGCAGGGATAAGTTTCACAGTCCCCTTTTTTTCTTTTTTTCCCCCTTTTTACTTCTTTGTTTTCTGACTTTGATCTGAGAGTGGACCCAAGCCAAACTGCCCACCTGGGGTGGACAGTAAAACTTTGAGAGAAATCCCCTATTTTGAGCCAGAGGATTGTGATAAAGGGTTCCTGAATACAAGAGAGTGAAGAGTGGGCGGGAAACCCCTTTACTGTATAGTGGTGTTGTATGTTTCTCATTTTTCTCCCGGTCTCACCCTGAGGTGAGCAATTGCAATGGCAACACAGGCACCCAAAAATGTAAAAGATGACCAAGGTCTCTATGGCTGATGGAATCAGGAAAGGGGCCTTCTGTTATCTGAAGTATTGGAGGAGGAGATTATTTTTGTTCTCTTGTTCCTTTACCTGCTTCACTCCAAAGGTAGGCTGCATGACAGAACCAAGACAAACCTTGGGTGAAATCCTTTTCTAGCCAGGGATCAGAAAAGGGACCACTGGGGCAGGATAAATGACAACCCTGGGAGTCAGAAAGTGTGGAGAAAATCTCAGAGAGGAAAGGAGTTGAACTTTTTTAAACCCTAATGCTATATATGAACTAATAAGAGAGAGGACCCAAAATAAACTGAAATTTATTCATATAAAATTGTGTATTTATTCTTATATGTTTGAACTTCAGTCACCTTCAAAGTACTCTCCATTCGATGCAATACACCTATTGAGTCGCTATTTCCACTGCTCAAAACAGTTTTTGAAGTTGTCGATTTAGATGCCTTTAAGTGTTTCTGCCATTTTTTATTTCACCTCTTCCACATCAGAAAAACTTTTCTCTTTGAGGACTTTCTTCATGGGGGGGGCACAAAAAAAGTCGCTTAGGGTGAGATCGGATGAATAGGGAGGGAGGGGCATGAGGGTCATGCCATTTTTATTCGAAAACTGCTGAACATTCAGCACGGGAGAGGCAGGTAGTTCGAGTAAATTACCTATCATGAAATAAGCAAACACATTAAAAGAATTTCAAAAGAAAAATTCACTGAAGCAGAATGCAGCCTCCCACAACAACGCCAGCTATTACACTGATGTCAGTGGGTTCCTAGAACACTTATATAGCGGGGGAAAGCCTGCACTACAAGGGGCCCATCCTTCAAAAGATAATTCTGGCTTTTTGAGAAGGTCCCTCCTCGTATAAGTCCCAGGATATCCCTGAGCTATGCATATGCAGAACAAACAAGCACCGCATAGGCTGAAACCTGACTACAGGCAGACCTGAACTACACAGCAAAGGCTTTGAAAACTAAACAGACAGAGGAACCCCCAATTAAGAAGGAGAGACAGAACTTGTGGCATGAACCTAAGTAGGTTGATCATCTGCTACAACAGAAACTTCTACATTCTCCAGAAGATTTTAACAGGATCCAGAGTCTTCCAATGTAGTACTCAAATTGTTCAGAATATAATACAAATTACCCACCATACAAAGAACCAAGAATTGCTGAACATTTCTGTATGGAAAAGACAACCAATATATACAAACCCCAAGATGACCAGATATTGGAACTATCGGAGAAAGAATGTGAAGTAAGAAGTTCAACAAATCCCAAACAGTGTACACTCGAATGCCCAGACACATCATAATGGCATAGGAAGCTACCTGCTATAAGGTCTTAAATGAAAAATATACACAGAATGAAATCAATTGTGCCAAAAATATGTATTCTATATAAACAGAACAATTATTAAAGAAAATCAAACCAATCAACCTGTTTGTCTTTGGATGATTATTTTCTCATTATTAATTTGGTGATATTTCCAGGATTTTCTGCATCAAAAACATAGTTTATAACTCATGAACCCCAAACCAGTTTCATTCTGTAAGTCCCAAAGCAACAATCAGAAAGATATTAATAACTAGCTTATCCAAAGCAATCCTTGGCATAAAGTCCAAAAATACTGATTTTGTTATTGCTTTTTAAAAATTATTTTTAAAATGTGGGGTACAGTTGAGGGTTAGGTACATATATGATCATCATACAGGTAAAGTATGAGTACCCTTATTGATGTTATGTGTCCCCCTGGCAATGTCCCACTATTGCAAATCCCTTTCTTATGGTATTATGATAAATGTTCAAAGTCCACTTATGAGTGAGTACATGTGGTACTCAGACTTTTTTTTATTGTGGTTTTTAACTATTGTTACAATATTATTTTATTTAATTTTTCCTAACACAAGGCTTTTGAAATCGTTTGTTAAATCATCTTTCAAAATGACAAACAACACTCTCATTATTACTCATTCATTACCCTTTATTTAATTCCATACCTCAGATGGACCCTTATCCAATTTGGGTATGCCATTCCAGACATTCTCAGGGTCCACCATCTCTTCCATACCATTTGAAAGGTCTAGAACCTACAAGAGAAAACCGAAAATGTTTTAAAAAACTTTTAAAAAGGTTCCAAAAAACTGTCATTAACTTATGTACCACAGCAATCGTTTAAAAAGTTAAATATTCTAAAAAACAATGAAAACGTCAACCTGATGTTTCAAAGTCCAATGCAACCTCAGTTCAACAAACACATACGGAGTATCTATGCCTGGAGATCAAAGAATACAATTTAGACTTCAAATAGTTAGAAATCTAGTGGGGAAAGGACCTCCAAGCAGATAATTATGATACAATGTAGGAAGTACAGACTTCTGCAGTAGAAAGTATAGAAATATAATACAAGTATATATAATACAAGATATATATATATATATATATATATATATAAAGGTATACATATCTCCTCTTTTTTGGAGGGGAGAGGGATGTGAGAATTGAGGAAAAGGGAAAATTTAGAAATTAATGTCAGTAAACTCTGGAAGAGGCAACAGCTAAGTAAATCTTTAAAGATAAATGGATTATTAAATACATTAAAACAGAATGGTATCTATAAGAGAAGTCAAGCAGTTTGATGTCCATCTAATATAAGATACACAATATAAAGAATTAAGACCTAAGGCAGGAAAGGAGCATGGACGCTCTACCATAGATGATTTCCTTCATCATGTTAATGAACTTGACTTTCATATGTCTAGACCTGTGGCTCTCCAAATGTAGTGGCATAAGAATGCATATTCCAGAATCCTAAGCCCAGAAATTATGAATTTAGTCAGGCCAAAATTTGGTCAGGAATCTACAGTTTAAGAAACACACCAGGAGAAGCCAGCAAGTAAACGTCTGTTCATTTGCATTCTCCAGTCTGCAAGTAAAGTTTCCTTAACAGTCTGCAAGTCCATTTTGAAATAAAGTATTTAACCTTCACTTACTCTTGTTCCTTCTTCAGCTATTTCCAAAATCGTACATTTAGACCATGCCTGTCTTTGACTTGACCAAACATCACATTTAGATCCAACAGTAAATCCTTTCAGAGCATTCGTGTCCTGTAGTAGAGCTGCCAAATTGAAAAAAGTAAGACTCAATGGATACCTCCTAATTCCTCAATGTGACATACTCAAGCAAAGCATTTTCCTAATCTACATTCACTGTTCCTACATAATCAATACCATGTACTTAGTACATTGTATATAGTCTCAGTCTGTCTCTGCAATTTTATTTTAAATTCTTCTAGCAGTTCCCTCTCCCCATAGAATCCCTTACTGATTTCCAAACAAAACAAAACAAAACCCCACCATCATAAAGGTATGAATCAGATTTCTAACACTGATAATCACTACCAAGAGCTGGCACTGTCACTACAAGTGGTGTTGCCTACAGCCATTCCTGTAGCAAAACAGCATGTTGCAAGTGAGCAGACATTCTTATCACAAAGTTAGTACTTACTATGATAAAAAAGTGATAACGAGGAATAAATACCTAATGCAAGGGTAATACTTAAAAAAATATATGGCATACCCACATGATGGAATACTATGCAATTCAAGTGTTCTGAAAGCATTTTTAGGGGATGAAAAAGTAGGATTCGATATTGTATGATATGATCTGAATTTAGTTTTTAAAACTATATGTAGACAGACATAGGCAAAGAAGGTGAAAGACAAGAAGAAGAACATACACTATGGCATTAAGAGTGTCATTTCTGGGTGATTTTCATTCTTTACTATTCTATTCTATTTTATTGTTTCTTTTCTTTTCTGAGTTAGAGTCTCACTTTGTCACCCAGACTGGAGTGCAGTGGCATGCTCACGGCCACAGCAGCCTCAACCTGCTGGGCTCAGGCGATCCTTCAGCCTCAGCCTTTCAAGTAGCTGGGACTACAGGTGTGTGCCACCACGCCTGGCTAATTTTTTAATTTATTGTAGAGACGAGGTCTCACCAAGGTGCCCAGGCTGGTCTCGAACCCTTTGGCTTAGGCAATCCTCTCACCTTCGCCTCCCAAAGTGCTGGGATTACAGGTGTGAGCCACTGCTATTATTTTATTTTAGATGATTGATGGTTCAAATTAAATAATATAAAATTTTACATTTAAAAATATAGCATTGATTGTTAAAAACTAAAAGTTAAACATTTAATGTAATCGTTAAATCTTTTTAAGTTAGCAAAGAAGATAACAGTAAAAATAATTTGTTAGCTGAGCTAGGTGGCTCAGTCTGTAATCCTGCGCCTTTGGGAGGGTGAGGTGAGTGGACTGCCTGAGCCTGCGAGTTCGAGACCCGCCTGGGCAACGAGACCTCATCTCTACAATAAATCAAAAAATCAGCCAGGCGTGGTAGTGCATGCCTGTAATTCCGGCTACTCGGAAGGCTGAGGCGGAAGGATCGCCGGAGCCCAGAAGGTCGAGGCTGAGGTGGCCGGGAACGGCCACTGCACTCCAGTCTGGGTGACCGAGTGAGACTGCAACTCAGAAAAAAAAAAAAAAATTTCTTAAAAAATATAATGAATGTTCTCGTAAGATTTACTCATTTCCTAACTTTTCTGATTAATATAATCTCCCTAAATCTATTTTTTGTTTAAGAGTTTCTAATGGACAACAAAATCAATGCATGGTACAACTAAGTCTTAGAAACCCTGCTAAAACAATCCCTATTGTAAATTTATGCCTACAGTAGTGCTTGGCAAGAAAACACTATGGTTTTTTTTAAAAACTTACCAACACATATACTCTTTTGATTACAAAGATGATTTACTTATATTTTAAATGTGATTATCTTTTGGCAACCTATAGATTTTAAGCATTCTATTTTTAAACACAAAATTAGTATTACAGCATTTCATCCAGCATATAAAATAGTATTTTATATTGATTTCATAACTTATTTTCCCCAAGTTAAAAATATCCTTTATAAAATCCAGTCTGATTCATTTATCGGGTTTCAATGTTTCTTCCAAAAAAATAATTTAAAACATTCATGTAAAAATTATTCTCTTTGCTTTGAAACAAAAAAGAACCTTTGAAAGAGACTAACTTAAGCTTAAAAGTGAGAGGGGGAAAAAAAATCACATACCTGGGATGCAATCTGGCAAAGTATGACTGTGTTTCCTTCTGTCTTTGGTTTCTTCTTCAGAGAATGAAGGCATGAGTGATGAAATGGCATCTGTGTTTTTATGGTCTGTAAATTCTTCTTTATTCACATCCATTTCAATCTGTATTTCAGAATCACAATTCTGTGCAAGTAGATGCAATGGCATCATGTGCCAGTCATCAAAAGATTCCACACAACTTGACTTTTCCTTGTCTTCAGCACACATGGATTCTTGGGCTTTCTCACTAACTCTTAAAGACAAAGGAACTGTTTTGTCATCTACAGACAGCTGGGTTGTTGGTAATTCTACTTCTGGCTCTTTCTCGGCTTCACAGCTTAGGGACAGCAGCAGTGCTGAGAAGGGTTCCAGGATAGTTTCTGTGTCATGGTCTTGGGAGAGTGGCATACTCATTAGCTCCAGGCCTAGCTCCTCTTTCTCTTCATCTATGACCAGAGACTGCAGTGACTCAAAGGATTCCAGTTCTAAGGATTCTTTTGATTCATCATCAGGAGAAAGTGTCACCTCAAGTGAATTAAGTTCTAATATCTCCTCTGTTTCACTAGCATGTGGTGATAATGTGTTAAATCCTTTAATTATGTATTCATCATCAAACTTTGCTTTGTCAGACAAATGGCACCCTACTTTACCTTCTGGTACCTGAGTACCAATTTTATCTTTGCATAGGTTTTTAAAAGCTTTTAAAATGTTATCAGTTTTGAGGTCACAGAATTTACTTGGGTTGGTATCAAAAATATTTAAATCTTTTTCAATTCTTGCAGAGAGCTCATCTGTCTGTGGTTCTGCATATAATGTTTTATCCTGCATAGCTTTACTACTTGGTTTCCCAAATCCAACATCAGGACTGCGGGACCTGAGAGCTTTCTTTATCTCTGAGCCATTTTTTTCACAGGGCAGATTCCTATTAGTAATTCTAATCTTAGAATATTTGTTCATTTTCTCATTAATACTTTCACCTTTGCTCATCAACTCCACAATTGCTAAGGGGATATCACAGACATCCCTTTTGATTTCTAATATTGTTATTTCCAACTCATCTTCTGTTGCTATTTCATAAAAATAGTCATTTCCTTCTTGAGGGCATACACCTTCTGATATGTTAAATCCTGATAGGCAACATGGAAATGCTTGCATGGGAACCAACAAAAGTTCAGAAGGAATGGTCCAGAGTGCTTTCAGGTCCACACAGTCTTCAGTGTTCCCAAAATCCACAAGCCTGACAGATACAAGATCATCCTCACAAATATTAGTGATAACTGCCCTATAAAAATGTCCATCTTCTCTATATCTTACTATGCAAGGATCTCCAATATGAGGATTTGAGATACAATCTCTCCCATCTATTACTTGTTCTCCGGCATTTTGCACTTTTACTTCTAGATGCTGAAGTTTCTTGATATCAGCAAACTGACACCAAAAATACTCAGGTCCATCTATCACAGTAGCATAAGCTCTTATCATCTTCATTTTTGGATCATACCAGTTAAGAAATACTGAAGTGTCAATGTTCGATTTGTTAACAGACTTCGAACAGGCATCTTTCATTATTTTGGTGGAAAGTCCTGTTTGAGATTTTTCACTGACAGCATACCTGCTAATCATATCATCTGCTATGATCCCATGTACATCAGCAAGAATAACTTCCCATCTGTCCTGAAATTTAACAAATTCACATCTTATTGCAGCCTCTTCAGTCCTTTGGGAAAAATAATGCGTCATTTTCCTACACTTTATCATGTCAGGAAGCCAAGGTCCCAGTAAGGAACAATGAATACACAGTCTTGGCGAGACTGTGTTAATGAGGTCAAGCTTACCTATTTTGTTGGTATGAACCACGGAAACATTGCCATAATCTATAAACTGCACAGAGAGAAGGTCATTGGGTTGTTGCTCCTTGACCACGGCACGATACCATAAATTGTCTTCTGGGAAAATAGCACATATCACATCTCCTCTTTGCAAAGGTGGACCTGCATGATATTCAGGCCTTGTTTCAACATTGTTTAATCTCTCTGACAGATGATTAATTTCAGGTTCATCTTCCAGTAGTTGAACATAAAAGTCTGAAAGGTCATTTATGTGAGAAACATATACAGTTGTTTTAAAGCCAGGCATTATAGTCTTCTGTGGAAACTCACAAAGTTGAGGAGGCAGATTGTCACATGAATCTCCCATTTTACTCTCTGAAAGAGTGGCTTCTACCTTAGTGGCTTTCAATGGTGACTCTGCAGAAATTTCTTCTTTCTTTTCTGTTGTTAATGGAAACACTAGATTATTTTTATTTCCCACAGAGTCCTGATATTGAGTGGCTAAATTTGTCTTGATTGAACTTTGTAAAAGTTTGAGCTCCTCACATGCTAAGCTGATCTTAGGTTTGTACGATTGTTCCAAAGTCCCTATACTATATAACTTGTCCTCTACTGATTTACTTAAATACCTTGTAGATGACTTCATATTCTCATTTTTTTCTTCAAGAGTTTCAGTTGTAGAGAAGAGTGCTTCACTTTTTTCTTTTTTTCTTGTTATATTTTTGCAACCAAGTAGGCCCAACTTCTTTTTAATGTTAGCATTAATTTGAATACTATCGCCGTATAGTTCTATAATCAGTCTTCCATCTGCATCTTTTGCTACCACTAAGGCCTTCAATGACTTGTCTGAAATAGTCTCCTGAAACCAGGCTGTAACTTCTTCTGGTATATGGTCAGGAATATCAGATAATGAACATTTAACAGCTTGCATGGGCACAAGTAAGATTTCATATGCATCTTTAGGTATTGGAAGCAGATTATTATCTGTTACTCCATGAATGTTCCCAAAATCAACAAAGAAGACTTTATTTGGTTCTTTCTCAATTACTATCCCCCTACACCAGTTTCCATCAGTATACCTGGCAAGGCATAAGTTTCCAGGGGTCAAGGGAGATTTTTTTAAGTTCTGCAAAACTTTACTTAATTGTATAATACTATATGACAACTGTTCTAAACTATGTGCGTTTCTTGCCAGCTGGCAGTAAAATGTCCAAGGGTCATCCACATGCGTTATAAACACTGATTCTTCACTTCCAATTTTTATATCGTGTGTAGAATAGTAGTAGGAATGTAGCTGAATGGAGGACTCCAGAGGCTTCTGAAGCTCTACTGATCTTGCAAGTCTCTTTTCCACCAAAAAATGGCATGCACTCTGGAAGGGTGTTAGCAAGTTCACGACATTAAACAGTTCTGTGTTATGTATGGAGGCCAAAGCAAATATTGTACATTTCAATTCCAGGTTGTTTTGCCGTGCATTTCCTACAAATTCCCTAAAAGCTTGTATTGCCTTTTCATCCCAAACAAAGGGATTCAGGCCAATTGGTTGAATTAAATTATAAAGACTGCATCTAAAAGCCTGAGCCTTAACCTTGAGAAACTCTTCACTAATTGAATAGATATTCTTCACAGGTACCGTTTCTTTGTCTCCATAATCTACAAATATGACTTTGACATACTCTGAAGATTGTACCTCACTAATCAGAGCTCTAGACCACTGTCCACTTACTGTTCGCTTTGCCAAACAAGCAGGCATGTTTCCCTGGTAACAAGCAGGTGTATTTTCACAATAGTCCTGAATATCACACATTAGAGTTGTAAGTCCTTGTATGTTCCTGGTCAGCTGGCACCAGAAATAGCCAGGGTTTTCCAAATAAGATACTTTGACTTCTACTGTACTTCCAACTTCTAGCTCTCCTTTACGAAAAGAGCCTGGCTTAATTTCCAAGAAATTCTGTATGAGAGGAAAATAAACAGGTGTTACTTTCTTTTTCTCCTGCACTAGTTCAGTGGAAATATTTGTAACAATTGTGTCCATCAAAGCTTCTGAAACAGAAGTTTTATTCTCTCTCTTGGCTTTCTGTTCTCCTTCTACTGTTTTGACAGAAGGTACTTTGTTATTTTCAGCAGTAAAATGAACTGAAATATGCCCTGAGGAGTGAGTATTTACTGGAATACTTTCCTTTGTTTCAAATTCCTGATACTTCGCATGTCCAGCTTGGGCAATTACCTTACTAATGTTTTCTTCCCCTGTTCTCGATTCATCAAGAATCTCGATAACATACTGATGATCCTGTTTATCAAGAATATGGATGACTAGTTCCTTGTGGAGTACAGTCTTTTTAAAAAAGGAAATTGCTTCCTGGGTCCAAGTTTTTCCCAAAGGCCAAATATCAGCTAGGGTGCACCTCAGAGCCAATATTGGTAGCTGCCTAAACTGAGGAAGCAACATCCTTACATCACACCAGTGCACAGTTTCTGAATTGCCTCGGTCAACTAAGAACACGTCCACACTCTTGTCGTCTAATCTGGTGACGGTGGCCCGATAATAGCCATTTTCTTTCCATTTGACACAGCAGAGGTCCTCAGGTTCAGGTTTCAGGACGACGCCATCTAGCTTACTGGCGGAGGAATAGAAACTACACATTCTCCCCATCAGCTTACTGAAGGTGCTTTTGTGTTTCCTCAACCTAATCCAAAACTCGGAAGGACTTTTCACAAACTCTACCTGGGCATCGTAGAAGGCGTTCCTCTTTAACCTGATGGGTAGTAAGGATGGGAGTGAAATCTTCTCGTCCTCTTCTTCAGCAGAAGACTGAGACTGAGGAGACATTTCTGGTTCTTCGTCCTCCTCTTCCTCTTCTATCCCTTGGCTCTGAAGGAATCGGTCAGCCAAGCAGGAGGACTGTACTCCAAACACACGGTTAAGATTCATGCCATCTTCTCCATACAGGGTGACATAGTACGCATGCTCAAAGGAGCAGTAAAACTCAATCTTTGCATTCACTGCCTGGCCCAGGATCAGCGTCTTCAGGTCACCGACCTGTGACCGCGACCAGCCTCTCCCACCGTCCCAGAGTCCATACAGAGCGCAAGGGAAGGTCACCACAGGCATGCGAAAATACTCAGGTAGCAAGTACCGAAGGCTGCTACAGCTCACTAATTCCTTCCTCCCGTAGTCCACGTGGAGCACCTGGGCGCAGCGCTGGGGCCTAAAGGTCTCCAGCAAGAGCGCTCTGTACCAGTGCCCATCCAAGCCACAAGATGCGCATGGAGAGCCCGGCTTGTCTGGGCTCTCCTCCCTCTTCTCCCCAGGGGCACTGGCAGAGCTCTCATCCTCCATCCCCGGGGAAGCCGGGTATGCCTGGGCCATGCTCTCGGAGAGATGGCGGATCTCCTGCGACAGGCTCCGGAGCTGGCAGTGAATGCGGTGGGGATGGCACACTTGCGTGACCACCACGGGCTCCGTCACGCCCAGCTGCAGATGGGGATAGAAGTAATCCAGGCCTGGCTGCTCGGACCTGGGCAGGGCTCGCGGGAGGACCGGACCGCTAGGGCCCACGCCGGCCGCAGCCGCCGAGAGGTAGCGCTGGAGCAGCGAGCGGAATAGGTTGTCGGGCACCCGCCGGGCCAGGCCGAGCTCCTGCATCCGCTGGGACAGGTCGGGCACCTCCAGGAGGATCAGGCGATGGAGGAGCAGCACGTCCAGCACACGGCCGTGCACCTCCTTGCCCTGGAGGCCACTCAGGAAGTCCACGGCGCCGGGCGGCCAGTGGTGCGGCTCGCCCCCGCCCGCGCTGCCGCCGCCGCCGCCTCCGCCCGCGGGCACCAGGCCGGCCAGCACGCAGCCCAGCACCTCCGATGGCAGGTGGAAGAACTCGCTGCGCCCGGGCGCCAGCGAGCCCGCGCCGGCAGTGATCGTGCGGCCCTCGTCCAGCAGGAAGACGCGGCTGTGCTGCGCCTGTTGGCTGACCACGCGGCAGCGGTGCCACAGGAGCCCCACCTGCACCAGGCACAGCTCGCCCGGCGAGGCCGCCGCGCCGCCCAGGGCCCAGTGGCCGCGCGTGGCCGCCGCCTCCTGGATCTCCCGGCTCAGCCGCACGTACTCGTCCCGCCGCTTGCCCGCCAGGCCCCACAGCTGCACCGGGATCACCTCGGGATGCACGTCCACGAAGGACACCCGCAGGGACAGCGGGGACCCCGGCGTCGGCAGTCCCGGTGTCGAGCACATCGCGGCGCGGCCACCGCCCCCGGGTGGTCAGGGCGGCCCGTCCGGCCGCGGAACCCCCGCGCCTCGCGAAGAAGCGTCCCCTAAACCAGGCCCAGGGGACCGAGGGAAAGGGAAGGACGCCCAGCGAGGCGCCCCTCGGCGGCTGGTGAGACCCGGTGGCCCGACCACCAACCGCCCGAGGTGGCGCCCTCGTGCTGGGTTTTGCCGCGCGCGCTGCGGCCCCGCTTCCGGGCGCGGGGACCGGTACGGCGGGGACGCGGCCTGGGGTGCAGCAGGGGCTCCAGGCAGGTTCAGGGGGCCCGGGGCTGGGAGGATGGTGACGCAGCCTGCTCCTCCCCAGGGCGCCTTCCACCCTGGAGGACGCGGCAGCAGGGCCTGGCAAAGAGCCAGACCAGAAAGCGATTTCCTTTTCGTCCTTCCAACGAGTATTGGGCGCTGTGTGCCGAGCATGGTGCTTGCCATGGGCGTTTCCCATGAGAAACAGGAATGAACGACTGAGGCGCCAACGGCAGGTTCCAAGGTAGGTAGGTGCCCACGCATTGCCCAGGGCGCCCAGATCCAGCAGACTGAGGCAAGTGATGCGCGGCGCCCCGCGGGGCAGAGGGTGATTTGGCTGGCTTCGCGAGTTGCTCAACCTCTAGTCTATAAGTCTGTTTCACCATCTGAATTAGTAGAATTGCTTTGAGGTTATAGTGGATATGGCGACTGTAAAACGTTGCCTTCTCCACACTTACCTGGTGTGGGTTCCTTTGCTGCTCTGTTGCCTGACGTGGCATTCCAATTTTGAAGGCCTTTTTTCATTTACTCACAGAACTAGCCAGAACTGGAGTCATAAAAGAAGGTCAAAAGTAATGGAATAAACATTACTTCAAACTCCTGCTGTATCTGCTTTAGCGTAGGGTCTCTTGTCTTTTCCCCACCACCCAAATCTTACCAGGATAACTCTTTGAAACCTCCATTTGGCAAACGCCCAAACTTCCATTTGGAGTGGAAAAATGCAGGCCAACTATAAGAAGCTCCCAGAATATGTCTGCAGTAGGTTTTTTCTCATTTGCAGAGTTAGACACATCCCTGGGCTTTCCCATAGCTCGTCTGTACTTTCCATTCACTCGACATTTAGAATTATCATGAAATACACACTCAGGCAGTGCTTAATATGACCTTGGCTACTGTGTGCTTCCGAATCGCCCTGTGCTTACTTTTTTCATGGTGCTTTTCACACTGTGGCAACTGTCTGATGGCTCTGTCACCCCCACCAACCTACATGCTTCTTTAGGAAAAGACTGTTGCATTCTTGGAACCCAGCATGGATTGCAGGCAAGTCCATATGGACTTCACAGCAACTGGGATGGATTTAGAGTCTATCATACTCAGTGATCTACCACAGAAACAAAGAACAGAGTATCATATGTTCTCACTCATAAGCGGACCTTGAACAATTATCATAATACAATAGGAAAGCGATTGGCAGTAGTGGGATACTGCTGGGTGGGGGCGGGGAGTATACAACATCAATAAGGGCACCTGACCTCAAACCAGGCAAAGTGGGGACCAAAGGGAATCCCAAACTTTACCTGTATGATGACCACTTGTCATCATATTCCTGAATTGTACCCCACATCTTTAAAATGAAAAAAAAAATTCAACTCCATTTTCTAAATGTTCTCTAGTTGCTTCATATTCATCAAGGAAGAAAAATAAACATTTAATTTAAAAACATCTAGCAAGACCTAGCTCCAATGTCTTTTCCTCATAACTCCAGTATTCACCCTGGCAGAACTGATTATTCCTTCCTTTTATATACCTCTATATTATCTATTTTGCAGCTGTGTATTTACCATAGCCTCCTTTCTATCACAGTATGAGCATCTTGAAAATAGGAACCTCTCTCATATATTTTTATATTCTCAGTGCCTAGCATAGTGTTGCACTGTTAGCACCAATAAATTTTAACAAAAGAGTAAGTAATCTAGTACTATGACCTTTATGGTGGAAAAAAAGCTGTTCATTATAAAATGGCCTTATTGTCACTTGAAATTGTCTTGTCATGTCATGGGAAAATTTCACTCCATCCTCTACTTCAGGTTTAAGCAGCATAAACAAATGCTTACAAAGACCACAGGGTTGTAGATATTGTAACTTCTTTCTTTTTCTATTTAATTTGTCCTCCAACCTCCTTCCATGGCTCAAGGTCTTATTCCTAAAATGTCAGGGAGTCTCATGTGGCCATCCTGGGTTGACCAGAGCCCTTCCCTCCCATCTTCCAAATGTTTCCAATGCCCCACCTCTTCTGTATCTAGAGCAGGTAGTTTTATTTTGTTCTGTCTTGCTCTGTTGCTGGACAGGGAATCAGGTCAACAAAAAAAGTTCAGATTATTGCACTGTGAAGATTAAGCTCCAACTATATATCTCCCATGCTTTAGTAAGAAAAATATCTTGAGTTTTATTTAAAAAAAAAAAAACCCCACTTCCCTCCTATTAGTCTTGAGAGGCCCTTGGCTCCATAAAAAGAGGGAGAGAGGATATTCTTATCCAAATACAAATACTTAAGGGATACAGTGGAAAAGGATAAGGCTAGGGATGGAATATGTCTAAGAGGTGTTTAAATACTACATTGTGAGCTATTTCAGTTTTTTAATGGGAACAATTTGCAGAAGAATTGTGCAAAACAAATAAATCATGCTTATTCTGGGTTATCTTAGACTTCCATATATAGAGAACGCTAAGCAGAAACACAGTATACTATAGGGTCTATAGTTTCTTCGTCACTGATTAGCCTTGTTTGAAGTTGCTTAGAAAATTACTGCTCATTAAATATTTTTTAAATAATTCAAGTAAGAAACACCCTTTCCTTCAAGAGAAGGAAAAAGACAAGCTACAGACAGAGCAAAAATATTTGCAAACTACTTATCTGACAGAACTTGTATCTACAATTTGTAAACAACTCTCAAACTCAGTAGTAGAAAAAAATCCAATTTGAAAGTGGGGAACAGATATGAAGTGGAATTTCACTGAAAAGGATACAGAGAAAACAACATGAAAAGATTTTCAACATCATAAGCGAATAGATTCAAGCCACAATGATATATCACTATACACCTGTGATGATGACTAAACTAAAAAATAGCAAACACACCAACACTGACAAGAATGTGAGGAAACTGGATCACTCATATTTCTGGTTGGAATCTGAAGTGGTACACCCATATTTTAAAAACTAGATATGTGCCTGTCATATGACCCATATGGGCACCTATCTTAAATAAATGAAAACTTATATTCATGCCAAAACCTTTACATAAATGTTTATACTAGTTATATTCCTTATAGCCCCAAACTGAAAACAGCCTAAATCTCCTTCAATGGGTAAATGGTTAAACAAACTATATTACATCCTTATCATGGGGTACTACTTAGCAAAAAGAAAAGGGAAAAGAAATTAACTATTGATATGTGCAGCAACTTGGATGATTCTCCAAATAATTATGCTGGCTTAAAAAAAACTCAAAAGGTTACATACTGTATTATTCTATTTACAGAATATTCTTAGACTAACAACAGTACAGAAAGAAGATTAGGGGCTGCCAGCAGTTAGGAATGGGGAAGAAGGGAAGAGTGTGGCTGTAAAGGGGTAGCATTCGCTATGTGCTGATGAAATCATTCTGCATCGTGCCTGTGCTGATGGCTATACAAAGGTGAACTTGCATAGAACTAGATGCGCACGCAGGCTCACACACATGTGCTTCTAAATGGCTGAAATCCAAATGTGTGGACTGTACCAATGTCAATTTCTTGGGGCTGACTATGTACTACAGTAATGCAAGATATTACCACTGGGGAAGCCTGGGTGAGGGTGGATGGGAACTCCCTGTATATTTTTGTAACTTTGTGAAAATCTAAAATAATTTCAAAATAAATGCTTTTTAACATTCTATGAAATTCAGATTTGTGTCCACAAATAAAGTTTATTAGAATACACACACAGATAATTTAAGACTAGGCCATGTTGGGGGGTTGCAATTAGAGTAGACAGAGCATAAGCTTTTGAGTGACAGCAGAATTGGCCTCCATTCTTAAGAGCCATTTGACCCAGGCAAATTATTTATCCTCTGTTTTCATATCCGAAAATGAGTATGAAAACATACATCTTGTAGTTTGGGTCTGAGGACTACATGAATTACCATAAGTACAGTTCACATATATGCATTAAATAAACACTTGAGATGCAACAAAACACAGTGGGAAAAGGATGATTGTTAGATTTTCAAAGTCCCTGATTTTTATCTCAGGGCGACATCGATACTGAACTTTTCTGAGTTCGTTTCCTCATCTATAAAAATGGAAATATAGTTAATTTAATTATGTAGACTATATGATCCAATATGGATAAAAGACCCACAACAGTAGACATGTAATAAATTACAGTTATTAGCAATATTGATTAAAGTAGAAACTTAAAAACACTTTCTCTCAGGTCTCTTAAAGATTATAAATTTAAAAAAAATTATGTCTATTGAAGCATAATCTATGTACAGTTAAACTCACTATTTTATTATGCAATTTGATGTTTGACAAATGTGTGCAGTTATACATTTGTATACAATTGTATATAGTGTAAATAAATACATGCTACCACAAAGTACAAATGTATAAAATTATAAGTGTATATGACCACAATTAAAATGTAAACATTTCCATCATTTAAAAACTTCTCTCTTGCCTTTTAGCAGTCTGTTCCCTCCTTTGCTTATGGGCTCAGTCACCAACACTCACTGTCCCTAGAGCTTTGCCTTTTCCAGGATGTCATATGAATGGAATCATAGTTTGTAGCTTCTGTGCCTGTCTTTGCTCACTTTGTATAATACCTTTGAATTCATTCAGGCTGTTGTGTGTTTCAATTTTTTTTACTGTGAAGTAGTTTTCCATTGCATGGAAATATCACATTTATTCATTAGATGATGGGCTTTCAGGGTAGTTCCAATTTTTGGTGATTATCAGTAAAGTTGTTAACAAACATTCACATGCATGTTTTTGTGTGAACATGTTTTCTCAAGTAAATCCTAGGATTGGGATTGTTGGGTCATATGGTAAATGCATGTTTAACTTTATAAGAAAACTGTCAGTATTTTCCAAAATGACTGTGTCATTTTGCATTCCTTCCAACAACATATGAGTTGATCTGCATTCTCAGCAGCACTTGGTACTGTCAGTCTTTTAAATTTCAGCCATTCTTGTGTACTGTAGTGCTATTTCATTGTGATTTTAATTTGTATTTACTAAATGATGTTGAGCATTTTTCAGGTGCTTACCTGCCATTGTATATCTTCTTTGGTTAAATGTCTGTTCCCATTTTTCCAAGGGGCTGTTATCTTATTTTTGAGTTGGAATGTTATCTTGTTTTTGAGTTGGAATGTTATCTTGTTTTTGAGTTGGAAGAGTTCTTATATGTTCTAGATACAAGTCCTTTACCAGATAGATAAGTGTTTTGCAAATGTTTTCTTTCAGAATACAGCTTTTCATTACATTCCTTTAATAGTATCTTTTGAAGAAAAAGTTTTTAACTTTGATAAAACCAAATTATGCACATATTTTTCTTTTCTAAGTGGTAGGGTTTTTTTGTTTGTTGCTTTATTTTTTGTTTTGTTTGGTTTTTGTTTTGTTATTGTTCCAAGAAATCTTTGCCTAACCCAGGGTCACAAAAGGGAAAAAACCCATAAACTTTCAATGTTTTCTTCTAGAAGTTTTATAATTTTAGTTCTTGTATTTAGGTGTATGATTCATTTTGAGTTAACTTTTGTATATGTAGTGAGGCAAGAGTTGAGGGTTTTGTTTTACTTTTATTATTTTTATATGTGAATACCCAATTGTTGTAAT
This sequence comes from Cephalopachus bancanus, assembly GCA_027257055.1. Classification (NCBI taxonomy): domain Eukaryota; kingdom Metazoa; phylum Chordata; class Mammalia; order Primates; family Tarsiidae; genus Cephalopachus; species Cephalopachus bancanus. The sequence continues at coordinate 6,561,881 of JAPVLO010000012.1, forward strand.
TTTACTTGCCTCATTGTAATTTCCAGATTACAATACCTTGATGCTTTTGCCAAAAATTAAGTCCATTAGTGTGCAAATGTATTCCTTGACTCTCTATTCTGTTCCATTAAGTTATATGTCTATCTTTATGCCAATTATTATGTCCAAACTGCTTAAAAGCCAACTTTAAAATTAGGTAATATGAATTCTCCAACTTTGTTCTTTTTCTTCAAAATTATTTTGGCTATTTAAGATCTTTAATTTTCCATATGTAATTTAGGATATGCTTGTTAATTTCTGCAAAAGCATTACAAACTGCTGAGGCTTTATTAGAATTGCTTTGTAGGTAAAAATCAATTTGATGACTGACTTTGGAGCAATATTGAGTCTTTTATTCCATGGAAACAGTTCGTCTCTCCATTATGGCTGACTTTAATTTCTCTCAGAAATGTTTTGTTGTTTTCAGTGAACAAATATTGCATACATTTCTTAGATTAATCTCTATTTTTTATCTTACTCTAAATAAATTAATTTAAAAATATTTCACTCTCCAATTTTTAATTACTAGCATATAGCAATAGACTTTTCATCTATTGACCTTATACCTTGTGACTTTGCTAGGACTCAATTTTAATTCTAGTAGTTTTTTGTAGATTCCTTGGGATTTTCCACACAGATAATTATATCATCTGTGAATAAAGGCAGTTTTATGTTGTCCTTTCCAATATGCGTGTCTTTTACTTCTTTTTCTTGCCTCATCAAAATGACTAAAATCACCTTCAAAACAGGTTTGAATTGAAATGATGAAAATGGATATGCTTATCTTGTTTCTGATATAAGGAGAAAGTATAATGTTAGTTACAAGTTTTACTTAGATCCTTTTTATCAGGCTAAGGAAGTTTCCTTCTTTTTCTATTTTGTTGAGAACTTTTATCATAAAAGGACAGTGAATTTTATTAAACACTTTTTCACATTCTACTAAGATGAAATATTTCTTCTTTTTTTGTTAATAGAGTGAATTATATTCATTAAAAAATGTTGAACCTTCCTTATATTCTTTGGACAAGCCTTATTTAGTCATGATATATTATCATTTTTTATAATGCTGAATTCAGTTTGCTAATATTTTTTCATAACCATGCTCAACCATGCTCATGGATTTTAAAATTGTTTCAGTTTATTGTGGTAAAGTGTGAAATTTATCAATTTACCAATGTTTAAGCATAGGGTTCAGTGGCATTAAATACATTTACACTGCTGTGTAACCATTACCACTATCCATTTCCAGAGCTTTTTTTACCATCCCAAACTGAAACTGTACACATTAAATAATAACTCCTCTTCTCTCTTCACATCCCAGACTTTGCAATAATAATTCTACATTCTATCTTTATGACCTTGATTATTCTAGTACCTCAAATAAGTAGAATAATATATATGTCCATTTTTGCATGGCTTATTTTACTTGGCATAATTGTTAAGAAATCCATGTATTTCCTTCCTTTTTAAGGATTAGTAATATTCTATGGCATGTACACACATTTTGTTTGTCCGTTCATCCATCAATGAACATTTGGGTTGTTTATAGTTTTTGGCTGGATAATAATGCTACTATTAAAGTTTCTACACAAATATCTGTTCGAGTTTCTGCATTCAGTTATTTTGGATATATAACCAGAAGTAGAACTGCTGGATTCTATGTTTAACTTTTTGAGGAACTCCCATACTGTTTTGCACAGCACTGGCACCATTTTACATTCCCACCAGCAATTCACAAGGGTTCCAGTCTCTCCATAGTTTTACCAACACTTATTTTCATTTTTTTGATGATAGCTATCCTGATGGAGATAAAGTGATACTCATGCATTTTGGCATCTATGTTTATAAGAAATATTGGTCTTTAGTTTTCTTTTTTATAATTGAATTTAAGCATTTTGGACAAATAAGTTTAAAAAAAGAGAGAGAGAGAGAGGGAGATGATCCTGAGGTTTTGTGACTGCAATACTGGGTGTGTAAAACAACAAAGAACCTGAAGAAACAGCAGATTTGAAAGGGCAGGAGAGGAAGGATTGATACAAAACAAGATTTAATATTGAGAAACTGAGCTCACAAGGATTGTGAGCCATCCTGGTAGAGATTTACAGTTGGAAACTGAGAAAACATGACTAAAGCTTGAGAATAGACTAAGGAGCAAATATAGAAATAATGGAATATCCTACTACTTACTGAAGTACATTGTGTGCTTAGAAATTGCCAACCCAAATATAGTAGCTAAGTCAAGGAAATGTGTGGCTTTTTCTAGTGAAAAAGTGAAAATTAAGAAAAGGGCAAAAGCAGAACCTTGAAGAACTAAAATTTAAGGATGTGGCAGCAAAGAAACAGCTAATAGAGACTGATATATTAAAAAAATATAAGACGAGAACCAAGAGGAAACAGTATCATGGAAATCAAATTAGGACACATCGTAAAGGAAGGGACTGATTCTCCAATGTTTAACGTAATTCCAATTTTATTTTCTTTTATGCTCAGTCATTGACCATGTCTATTACTGTAATTATTAGTTATCCAACCTTTTTTTGTCAGGGAATAACTGGAAGTACTAGTACTAGTATATTAGAACTTCCTGTTAGTAATAGTGTAGGGAGTACCATAAAATAAAAAAAGTATAAGCATCCTTTTGGCTAATATAAATATCTCAAATCTGATGTCTTAAATTAAGCCAGTTTCTATTTTACTTGTGAAAAGTAATGACTAAGATTTTTTAAAAATAACCTCTAAATTGGATATTAGCAACTTGACTCAAATCTATGCCAGGACAAAACAAAACCCTTGATAACAAGCAATTAGGCATTTTAAAAACATTTATTTTAAAAAATCAGAATAACACACTATATTTACTCACATATATTCCTGTTTGTTATCAGATATTTTCAGCAAACAGACATCTTTAAGCATCTTCATCTGCTTTTATCAAACCTTCAAGTGGCTCCTGCTGCTGTTGACAATCACAGCAGCCTGTTGGGGGTAAAGTATGGGGAAAGAAAAATAATCATGTATTCCTCAAACTTCAGAAATAATAAAACACTTGAGTGGGAAAATATGCATGTGTGTGGTATCAATGAAGGCCAAATTGTGATATAATTCCATACATGCTCTAAAAGGAAGAATAATGTAAGTACATCACGTATTTATTATTAATGAATCAAATTTTTATATTTTGTAAAGCTATCAGATTCTTGACTTGTAGAATAGCTATTAAACTGATGAAGATGATACTCAAAACTTATAATGGTGAGGTATTTAAACACACATGATCTCTTAAGAATGAAGTTAAGCATTTACTATCATAAAGAATTTCACGAAATCAGAAGTGTGGACTTGACATAATTATGCTGAAGGTAGGAAGAAAACAAAATATGACTTCTGTGTATAAATGTTCTCAATTCGACAAACACCTTCTGAGTGGCTCCTATCTGCTGTTTATAAGGGATATAGAGATGTATTGTATGGTTCTTGCTCTTAAGCAGTTCATCCTATATAGGGGAAGCTGGCACGTACATCTGTGTAGTAGGGGAAACAATGAGAGCAAGAAGGCATGGAAGATGCTGAAGGCTTCAGAGAGGAAGTAGCAGGTGATCACTTCAAACATTAAAATAGGATTTAACCAATTAAAATAAAGATAAATGGGTGGCGGTGGCAGTGGGAGGAAAGTTAGATGGAGGAAAGATATATAATAAGCACTGCTTGAGAAAAACAGACAAGGGCAAGGCATCTCCAGGGCAATTCATAAATGCACTTGCAAAGAGGGAGGGTACCATTATGCAGTGAAAGGCAAAGGTTAGAAAAAATGGGCTGGGGACAGATTGAGAAGAGCTTGGATATAGCACTAAGGATTTTAATTTTCAGTATGTATGTTCGAAGGAGCAACTGCAGGTAAGAATCTGGGGTGACATATCCAGAGTGGCTCAAAGGAAGATGACTCTGCTTCCCTGTGAAGAAGGGTTTTCAGGGGAGATAGTACAGCCATATAAGACGTTTGTATTATGCTGTAAAGTCTGAACAATTTTATTCTTAGTCTCAAGATGTGAGAAAGTAAACCTGGGAAAAACAAATCCCAATGAAAAATTTTTAATCTTGTTTTTTAAACATCACATCAATATATGGCTCCCTTTAAGTATATAACTTAGGATTCTAGAGTGCAATTATTTCATCTTATAAAGAAATGGAACTTCAGAGAGATGAAGGGACTTGATCCTAGTTACACTAATCTTTCAAAAGCCCCAAATAGGACAAAGATCTTTAAATTCTAAGTTCAGTTCAGTCTTTCTTCCACATTACCTGGCATTGACTAATAATAATATATATTTGCTTGGTAATCATCTTTAAAGAGTTCCAGTTTAACTGAGGGAGAAAATAATTGTTTATTTTACTTTCTTTCCAAAGAAATTTTTTAGCCATCAATTATTAAAATTAAGTATTTTTTCCTATAGATGTCCTGAATCTCTTTTCCTTAATGGACAAAAATATATGTAATTATATCAATTGTAAATAAATGTGCTTGAAAATTTGAAGATAACTGAACAGCAGATTCTTTCATATTTATGCCACCCTGAATTTGTTTTCTTTTTTTATTAGGATTTGGAGCACTTGAAAAAGACACATTATTTCTCACTAAAAGCAAACTTAAGAAATGTCATCCCTTTAATTAAGAAATGTGATCCCTTTACTTTAATAATTAGATATATATTCTAATTCAAATATGTATAAAAACTGAGAACTATATATAATTTAAAATAGGTATATTGGCCAGGCTCAGTGGTTCAGTCTGTAATCCCAGCACTTTGGGAGGCCGAGGCAAGCGGATTGCCTGAGCCCACGGGTTCGAGATCATCAGAGCAGCTTGGTGAGACCTCGTCTCTACAATGAATAAAAAATTAGCCGGGCATGGTAAAGTGCACCGATAGTTCCGGCTACTTGGAAGGCTGAGGTGAAAAGATCACCAGAGCTTAGCAAGTTGACACTGGGGTGGCTGTGAACGTGCCACTGCACTCCAGCCTGGGCAACGGAGTGAGACTCCAACTCAAAAAAAAAAAAAAAAAAGTATATGTACTTTTCAGTTGAGAAGAGAAAAAATGTGAAAGCAAAACAAAAGAAACTTAAATGCCAAGTATCATCAATATCGAACTTAAAAGAAATAAGGAGGTGACACATGGTGTAGTACTATAACAAAAGAGATTGGAATTGTTAAATCTATGAGTAAAGACCCCAAATTACTGACATTTCTATTCCTTTTTATTTACTTTGGATTATTTTGGAAAACAAGATGATTCCAAGTTGGCAAAATTAGACCAAAGCTCCAATATAATTAATGAATATGATTTCACTAGAAAATTATGAATATGATTGGATAAATGTTGGGTATGCTGGATTAGGTCAGATTATGGAGGGTCTTCAATGTTCAAGTTAAAACATGGTGACTCCATCATAAAATTTATGTTGGAGGCAATTTAGATTCATTTAAAATGTACGAGACACAAAAATGTCATAGAGAAAAATCTGGTTTTGGAAGAGTCAACAGTACTGAACTGTGCTGTTGTGACACTAACATAAGACCTTTCCTTGGTACCTCATTAGTGCACAATAACTGTTAGTTGTAATAAATCATATTAATTAGGAAATCTATATTTTTATCCTGGCTCTGCTACTAAGTCACTTATGAGCATCAACAGCTCTACTTCTCTCGACCTCAGTTTCCTAGCAAGTAAAATGAGAAGGTTAAATCAGATAATCCCAAGGAATAATTTTGTGTTAAAAATTCTAGTTATTCATGTTGATCCAGATACTAAGGAATAGTGTCAGCACATAAGCAATGTTTTCATCCCAAGTCCCCCAAAGAATAAAGCTAAATGAATTTTCCATTGTTCAGTTTGTGTGTAATTTTTATCCAGTCTTTACTTGGTTTTAAAAATTACAAAACATAAAAAACCAAAATTTCCCCAAAGTGATTCATTGCAGAACACTTGGGAATTTAAGCACAAATGGATATTAAATATATTTAACAACTCAATTACAGATTGACAAACATAATGGAAAAGTAGATTACCTAAAGATATGAAGAGATTAAATTTCACATTCTGCAACTAGAAAAAACAATAAGCTACTGCATATTAGTATATAACATTCAAATAGATTTTAAAGTGTACTTCTCCTTCTTAAAATGGCAGTGATTATACATTAGTGCAACCACAAAGCACTTGTAAACTTTTTTTCTGTTCAGCATCATCCACGTCCATCAGAACAAATTCAGCTGGGTTCAGTCCAAGGTCTTTCTTAGGCCCAAGCTTTTTGTGTTTTCCTATTTTAACAGTTACAGCCTTTACCCATAACCACAGCCATCCATCCAGGAATGCCCACTGTCTGAGGTTGGAGAAGCAGGTGGTATGTAGGTGAATCTGAAAGAAACTTTACCTTTCTAAAATAAGAACAGGGATTTGATTCAAAGATTAGAGACATAACTGCATACCGCAAACAGTTTATACTGTTTAGGCAAGAAGCTCTGTCAAACTGAGTAAGATTCAGTCCACTGACAGTTTTAGTATGATTTCTGAATTCTCTCTGTCTCTCTAGAGCCCTCAGTGTTAGAAGGGAGATAAGAAGAGAAACATTTCAGAGTTGGCTCACTTCATAGCAGCCTTGCTTTTAAAGTACCACTGAAATCTGGATAGTAACAAAAGATGCTTTATAAAAGGATATAAAGGCTGATTTTTAATAAAAATAAGTTGCAGTTCATACACATTAAGATTCTTAGGAACTAGAGACACATCTGATTTGTAGTGGAATATGTAAGAAGGCAAATGCTCTTCTCTGTTTTCATCAAGATTCCATCTGCAGCTGTCAGGGAAAGTTATTAACATGTGCAGTGGAGTGCTAACCAATTAACACAGATCTAATGAGATGGCACTGACAGAAACAGTTTCTTCCCTTGAAATTCAAATATCTCAACTTGATTTTTTTTTTTAATCCTCTTGGCAAAAAAGGTACATCAACTTCCTTCAACACTGGGGAAACTCAAAATGTTTATTCATGAATTTCCATTGCCTCCCTTTCATTTACAATATGTACACTTTAACAACAACAGAAAATTAAATTATCAAACTTCAATAATAAATACTGATATAACAAGTTAAATGTATTTTTTTAAGTGCTATGTATATAATCTTCCACATTCCTATTGGCTACTTCAGATCTGAGATGCTGGCTCCCTCCCCGGCACTCTCCTCTAAGCAGGGTCTTCAGCATAGCATAGCATCTCAAAGGCCAAACCTTCTTGTCCAAGGTGAAAGTGGTCAGGGTTCAATTCTTCTTTAGAAAATGCTGTGCTGGGTTGCATTGGATGGCCTTGTAAGATCCGACCAGATCACTTTTGGACAAAAAGAGGAGTCAAAGAGAACTTGGGTTTCCAGAGAAAAATAATGTGCTGCCCCCTACAAATCACAGTCTCTGTAGAATAAGGTGTCTTCCTAAAGAGGTAGAGATAATAGGGGGTGTATGTTGCAGATGCCCATATTTCAATAATACTGAACACTGTATCTTTAAAGATTGCATCTTTAAGGACTTAAAATGGATTGACTCCACTCATCTCTCTGATTTTTTCATAAGTAAGCCAGAACACCAGTGACCAAGGGGTCTGAAAGATTAACCAAAGAAGTTAGTGCATATTTCAAAGCAATTATAAATATTCTACATATCTGCATACATATCTTTGAATGACAAAGTCATTTTGAATCCACTTAGGCTGAAAATAAATATCTTGGTGTCTTATCTTCGTAAAGCACTTTATAATTTACAGAGCATTATCAAGTCTTATTTAGCACAGATTTCTCTAAACAGCTTACAATAGAAAGGAAAGGCATTGATATCTCTATTTTTCAGATGAGGACACTAAGGCTTAGCAGTCAAATGCCTATTAGCATGTTATAGAGGTAGACCACAAGCTTCTGTTTTCTATTCCCAGACTTCTTTTTACTGAATTATTACTGTCTAAAGGACGAGGGCTCAGTGCTTAAATTCTCAGCTGGGAACCTCTACATGTAGTTTGTATATGGAGCATGACAACAAGAAACATAAGAACTAGAATATGAAGAAGGTGAAATACCCTTTGAGAGTTAGGTCATAAAACCAATACCTGATGTCACATAACATTTATATTAAAATTCGCATTAAAAAGGGAAAAGAGCTTTCAGTTCACAAAGGCTCGACTTCAATTTGAGTGAAGGTATAACTATATCTAAAGAAATGACAAAAGGATAAGGGTGAGAAGAGGATATAAATACTAAAGATATAGATACTAAAGACACTGAGGAAAGTATCGGGGTAAACACTGGAACAGAGATAGAATGCTTTGGATTGAATAATCCCTGTCTTGTTTAGTTCTGACCATTACTGACTGGAGAAGCACTCTATCATACTACAGCTTAAGCAATTAGAATGTAAAATGTACTTGGTTAGTTTGGAAAGAAATATTTATGTCATATGTGTTTTAAAATATTGAGCATGTTATATTAGTAAACTGAGAATTCACTAAATAGTGGATTTAGGAAAATATATTTTAGTTACTTAAAGGTATGAAGACACAGACAAAATTAAAAATGTAAAGCTATGAAGATACCATATTCTTGTAACATCAAAGCCAAACATATAACTGCAGTTGGATCAAGAAGGTAAAGGTCTTAGTTAAGAATGGCCTATGTAATCATTCCTAATTGTTACGGGAATCAGTCTACTTCCTCATGACATCATAGCAACATAGACAAATGAAATAAATATCAATCAGGGACTTAGCAAAGCAAGGTCATACTACCTCTACTTACTGGAGGGGATCAGGATAGAGTTGAGCTGGGTTTTGAATAAAGTTAAAGAGAGGGAGATCATATAGCCAAATATGTGGGTAGTAGATAGCTGAGACTTACTGAGTCTCTATACAGGAGTGCACATGGGCACTACATTTACTTACTGATTTTCTCACTGACAGAGTTGCAAACACTGTAAATAACCCAAGTGTATATGAACTCATGTTTTTTCCTCTGGTCTGTCTTCTGCCATAAAGGCTGGGAAAAAAGCAGAAGCAAAATCCTTTTTCATGCTTGTTACTGAGGAGGTGAACACATAAGAGTTTTCTTGAACTGATGGTCTGAAATAACAAGTTTTCAACTAAGCTACTGTTGTGATTCTGTGTTGAGCAAGAAACCTTCTGATTACTGAAATCTTCTGATTACTGAAATCTTCTGATTATCACACGAATCCTCATAGAGCTTGAATTTAAGAGGAAACATGATGGCCAAAGGACTTCAGCACCTGGATCACTTGCCAGATGTGTTGTGCAATGTGAATGAGTCAGATATTCTGGCCTGATCATCAGTTTCAATGAGGTCGCTTGAGCTGAATCTGTATTTTCAAGTCCAATTTCTTTGAAAGTGCCCTTGAGTTAGATTTCTAAACTCAAGGTCATGCACTGTGGCAAATAAACAAGGCAACACTCCTGGTGATCTTTGGTGGCTAGCCAGCCTTTCTTTGGTAATACCCCACCATCACTACAAATTGTCTCTTTCCTTTCAAAATTTTTGTAACTAGCTGCAGGATGTTGAGCAACTCAGTATATTTTATTAGTAAGGAGCATGGGTTTTGAAAGTAACAGACTCAATTTCCAACTCTGACACATACTAGTTATATGAACTTGGGCAAGTTTCTTATACTTTGAGCTATGGTTTTCTCATCTGAAAAATGAGGATAACATTCCATGCTTTACTAGGTTCTTACAGGGTTTAAAAGTAATTAATGTTTGTAGAGCTTTGCACATATTAAGTACTCTTTTTTATCATTTATACTTCGAGTGTCATGCATAAAGAGAATGGGCCATAAGTGGTCTCATCCTTTGAAATTGGATATTCTCACTGCCCCTCATCCCTCCTGTCTCTGATTTTTATATTTCTGCAATGGTCTCACCCATCTTTCTAGTTTCCCATACTAGAAGCATACAAGACCCATTTTCTTTCTTTCTGTCCCTCACCTTCTATACATAACCAGCTATTAAGTCCTATGGAGTCAACCATAAATGTCCCTAAAATTTATCTTCTCTCCATTTCTACAATCATCTACTGACTAGACCACTGCTAAAATTCCTTTCTTGAATTCTTGTTTTCAATGCATCTTCTATACTGCTTCTAAAGTAATCTTGCCACCAAGCAAATCTAATCACACAGCTCCTGGGCTTAAGCAGGTGCTTGCTGACTATACAGTTGCAACTAAACTACTAGGCTTGACTCACAAAGTCCTTCCCAACCTAATCCTTAAGTTCTTCTCTAGCCTTATCTACTACGCTCTCCCCTCTGAGGACCTATTCTCTAACCACAATGAATTTTCTGCAGTTTTTCAAACATAACTGGCCTACACACTGCATGATACCTGTGCTCATGTTGCTTCCTCATATTTCTCTCCACCAACCCCTACTGATGCTTCAAAGCTCAGATTGGATATTGGCTCTGTGAAGCCTTTGGTGACTTCCCACACACAGTTACGGTCATTTTTACTCCATTGAGTTCCCACAGGGTATTGTTCATACCTCTGGCAGAACTTAATACAACCTCCTTAAGAGGGCTGGGTCCTCTGGTGTCAAGCTTCCTGGGTTTGATGCCCATCAGTTAATAACCACCTGACTCGGCAAGTTATTTTGATTCTTTACACTCTTGTTACCTCCTCTGTAAAAGATGGATAGGATAGTAATCTACTGCCCAGATTTTTGGGGAAATCCAATGAGTTAAGCCATAAAAATTAGTAGCACTTTGTTGGCCATATACAAACTGATTTAGTAGTATCTATTTATGTATTTTAAAAATGTTAAGCCTTTCCATTCCAGGATTAAAAAAAAATTTTTTTTGAGTTGGAGTCTCACTGTCACCCAGACTGGAGTGCAGTGGCACACTCCCAGCCACCACAGCCTCAACCTGCTGGGCTCTGGCGATCCTTCAGCCTCAGCCTTCCAAGTAGCTGAAACTACAGGTGCACGCTACCATGCATGGCTAATTTTTTGATTTATTGTAGAGATGAGGTCTCGAACCCACGGGCTCAGGCAATTCACTCACCTTGGCCTCCCAAAGCATGAGATTAGATTACAGGCTGAGCCACTGAGCCCGGCCTAAAAAAACTTTTAAACCCCTTCCACTCTAGAAGTATTTATTTAGTACTTTTTATTATGACTGCAATTTTAACACCTTGCATGTTTCATTTATACATCTCACTATAAGCTCCTCTAGTACAAATAAGACTCTGTCTTATTCCTCAGTGTTACTGGCACCTATAATAGTGCCTGGTTCATGAGGGCCAAATCAAAATCTATCTTTCCAGTAAGAAATAGCCAGTTTGACATGTAGGTATCATGGAGACTACCAAAAAATGTTTAAACTCTGGTATACCTTTTATCAGATATTGCCAAGGACTTTGGCTATTAACTTAGTGTTCATACATAAACACTTAATAACCCTTAGTGATATCATTTATTACTAAAGCTTCAATTGCCATCTATATATGGGCAGTGTTCAAATCTAAATCTCCATTGCTGTATTGTTTCCTAAGATCTAGAGAATATATTCAGTTCATTATCTGGACATCTCTATTCAAATGTCCTATGGATAGCCAAAATGTCACATACCTTAAACTAACTTATTTTATCCCCAAATCTTCTTCACTACAAATGACCTTCATTTTAGAAAATTATAACATCATCAGTTGCTCAGGGCAGGAATCTGGGAGTGAAGCCTGTCTTTTCCATATCTCCTCTAACCATTCTCCCATCCCCATCCAATTGGTCATGTTTCTATCTTTTTTCTATCTCCTAAATAGTTGTTTAATCTATATTCTGTCCCCATTGTCATACTCTCATCCAAGCCACCATTACCTTTCACTTTATCACTACACCTGGCCTTTTCTCAACCCACATGGCAACCAAAATGCTTTTTCTAAAAATCCTTATTTTATCAAACTGCTATCCATCACTCTTTTGGCTCATATAGGTCTTCCCAATCTGTTGTCTGCCTCTCTCTGGCTACACCCTTTGCCTCCCTCCACAAGGTCTCTGTACCTTGGTGTGCTGGGTTTCCTTGAACTCATCATGTACTCTGTCCACTCCAACTATCCCTCCATATAATGTTTCTGTCTGCCCTTTTTACCTGGCTAAGTCCTACTCATTCTCTAAACCTAAATTCAGAAGTTCATTCTCCAAGGAGGGTTGCTTATTCTCCCAGCCTAGGCTGTACTTATGTGCTATATATTTCCATAGCACCACACACTCTTCCCATACCAGTCATCCCTTATAGTTTCTTATTCGAAGCTAAAGCCTTAGTACAGAGCTTTGCAAGGAATAAGTACTTAATTTAAAATACATATGTAGGACAACACCCTCAGGTCCCCTCCCGCTGTGGGAGCTTTTCTGTCCTCTCAAAAAAAAATCTGCTTTCTCAAAAATAAAAAATAAAACAAAATATTAAAAAATTTATTACATTATATATAATTAAAAGATAATATATTGTATTAATTTTTGATTGCTTGAATTTCTAAACACATAACTCATTCATTCGTTCAAATATTTTCTAATGTACCAAAGATGTGAATACCTTATTTTTATTATTTTGCTATGTTGCTTAAACAAGTCATCTAATTCTACATCTTAGTTCACTGGAATAAAAATAACATCTAAGCCAAACAAAAATGGCATAATACTTTCTTGTTAAGCAGAGTTGGTGGTAATAAGTATTAGTGGGTAATGTAACATTTGCCACCAAAGTAATAAATTTTGTTTGAAACTGTAAATTTGTCATAGTAAAGGTCTCTAGTGTAAAATCTGTATATCTGTCCCAAACTACTATAATTAAAATATAACTAAATATACTGTTAACGGTTTTACATTACAGAAATCTGTCCACTGGCTTTATAACAGACTATCAATCTTTTCATTAATGAATATAACTGATTTATTTTACCTTAATCTACCAAGGAAGGCAATATAACTCTGAAGAGTGGTAAAAAGCAAAACGAAACAAAAACAAAAAAGATTTTAAAAAGAAAGAAAGGGCCTTAATTTAGGGGCAGAGCCATGCTGCAAATCAGAAGAGAAAAGGGAAAATACTTATAGATTACAAGTAATTTAAGTACAAAAAAAGAAAAACAAAAGAAGTAAAAAACCTAACTTTACCATTCTCAGCCAAGACGGTAAAAAGCCTTTATACAGACTCATGAATCCTTCACCTTGAACAGCTTGAATCAAACAGTCGGTTGATGATTTATACAGAAGTCCCCTATGACGAAAACAAGAAACTTTTGTTAAAGTTCGTCTGTGTAAAAAGATGTACAAATAAAAAGAAATAAAATAGTCTGAGGAAACTTATCACAAGTTATACATTTCCTTTGGTTTAGAACAAATAATACTTGTGGTTCTACAGATATAATTTCTTTTGTTTTAAATATATTTTCAAAGTTGACTCTTCTGATTCACCCTAACCTTGAACTTATACTTAGAATTTACTTTCATCTGATCTCTTCCAAAGAGAACACACTATTGCATATCAAATCCTCTAGGTTACCCGTACGTCATAAGCTTCTGAAGAAAGGGCTCTGTAAATTTTCAGCAGAGTATACTTTCAAAAGCTATGTGAAAACAATAAAGTCACAATGAATACTTTGTGTTTAAATAATATGACTGTTAATTAGCTCATTTCCCAAAATGCACAGCACTTTTTCATCAAAAAGCAAGTAATTGCATAAAAACAATTTATTCAATTTTCTCAAAAATACACAAATATATTTCTATCAAGAATAAACACAGGAAAGCATCTTTAAAAAATAACATTATTATAGACATTCAAGCACATGAATACTGAAGACTTTCCACTACCTTCCTTGTTTATCTCGTGGTTGATTCATTATGCGGCTTTTAATGACATCAGCAGGTGTTCCCAGAATAGAAGCTACCAGTCCTGAACATAAACTACAAATACAAATAAATGAAATCGAAAGATAATATAGTTTCTACTTTAAGAAAACTTTAAGAAGACTTTCTACTTTAAGAAAAGATAGTTTCTACTTTAAGAAACAGAATTTGATATTTATAAAGAATAGAAAGCTAAATATAATAACAAGAATGCTCCTTTAACTTAAAATCAATGCCAGATTAATTCATTGAAGAGGTAGAAAAAATTAAAAAAAAAAGAATGCCAGCCAACAAATATGCCTGAAGTACCTGCTGGTGCCAGGCATACTCTTAGGCAGTGAACAGACAGGTAACAACTTGCCCACAAGAAGCTTACATTCCACTTGGAAAGAGACAGAAGAGAAATAAATAATTTCAGAAGCTGATAAGAGCTATGACAAAAATAAAATGGGGAATGTGACTGGGAGTAACTGGGTGAAAAACAGTCAGGAAAAGACTCTTGGGGTGGCAGAAGAATTGAGTGGTGAAAACGATACCTCTACATGAAAACTTGGAGGAAGAGTGTGACAAGCAGATGGAACAGCATATGCAGGCAGGAGTTGAGTTTACTCTTTTTGTACCCACTGCAGGGCCCTGCACAATGCCTTTAACATAAAAGGGGCTCAGACATATCTGTTGAATTGAGTTGGAGAATCGATCATCATAACCTGCTCCTGGGATGGAGCCAAAATGGTGCAAATATTTTGGGAGGTTTAATCTGAATTATTCTGCAACTTTGTCTCTTCCCCATTCTAACTGCCACAAACTTTAAGAAAATTATTCTTTAAAAATGTACTAGTACCTTCCCTAGGGGTGATATTAATTAAATTCCTGACCAAATGAGCCAAAAGAATTTATGCCAAATATGGAAGAAAAGTGATATTAAAAAAATAGAGTCAAACTAAAACAATCTTTTTTTTGAATGTTTTTTTACTATTATAAAGATGTGGGGTACAATTCAGGGTGAGGTATACAAACGTTGATTATGCAGGTGCCCTTGTTGATGAGGTGTGACCCTCCCTCCCCTAGCAGTTTCCCTTAACTGCCAATCCCACCCCCAATTCCCTGAGAGTTTCCCACTACTGCCAATCCCTTTCTTATAGTATTATAATTGTTCAAGGTCCGCTTATAAGTGAAAACATGTGGTACTCTGTTCTTTGTTTCTGAGACAGACCACTGAGACAGACCACTTAAATAATCTTATCACTTACCTTGATAAACCATGCGTCATAATATTATCCTCAAGTGGTGTATTCAATACCAAGTAGTGTTTCACTGTATCATAAGTGGTTAAATCTGGGAATGGAAAAAGAAAGTTGAAATATTCATTCATTCAACAGTGAATGTCTTTTGTATCAAGAATATGCTAGGCTTGAGGAAGGAATGTGTACCAGGATGAAAGATACCATAGTTGTTCTCTAGCAGGGGAAAACAGAGCTAAGATGAAGGGAGAGGAAAAGAGGAAGAGACAAAAAGTCAATTGTATAATTTGAACATCTGAATTCTGCTAAAGTCTGCTTACCCTGAGTCTTTCAATATTTGAGCCAATAAATTACTTTTTTAAGCTAAAGTTAGGTTGAGTTGAGATCCTATCACTTATAAACAAAAGGTGCTGGCAATTATTCTAAAGTCTTTTATACTTTTTTCTAATGACAATGAAGAGCTATTGAAGTGTTTTAAACAGAGGAATGGCATCACAATGCTGGAGATAAAGATTACCCACACTAAAATATAGAGAAATAAATTGTACTGAGGCAAGAATGGACAAGTACATTTGATCATTCACCATTATTTGAGTGCCTAACATCTGAGCACCTGACACTTTTACAGGCTCTGGAGAAAGAGGCATGGAAGACACAATGAGCAAAAATCCTTGCTCTGTGTTGAGGGATGAATGGAACCTTTTAGTTCATGACTTTCTGCTTCACTTTTTGCAGGAGAATCAATGAATTTCTCAGTTCCCTGAAGGTATAGGTCAGATTTTGCAGACCTTCTATGTCACATTCTAAAATTTTCACTTTATTCTGTAGATGATGACAAACTAGTAGAGGATTTTAAGGACACCAATAACATGTCCAAATCTGTGTTTCAGATAAATCACTGTGGATACTGGGTACACATTTGAGGATAGAGGAGGAGACCAGGTAGATGTTTGTGGCAATGGTCAAGTTGAGAGGTTTTGATGGCTGGTATTGTGGAAGTGGTCATTTTAAGGATACTAAGCAGGTATTAGAGGAAAGAAACTTTTAAGAAGTATTCAGAAGACAAAAGAAATTGGTACATGAATATGGGAAGTGAGGGGCAGGGATGAGTTAGGAAGACATTCAGGTTTCTAGCCTGAAGGGCAGGCTGTACAAGATAGATTATTTAGGGCTAGGAGAAAGAGGACCAGGGAGAAGGATTTGGACATTCTGGATATAATGACTATCAGATAGATATATCAGTTTGACTCTTAAAGGATGGTCTGGACTGGAAAGGAAACCTTAGAAATAATTTGACCTTATCTTCTTATCACCACAATTTGCCTGTTTTAGGAAACCCTTTTCATATACCATAGTAGAATGAAATGAAAATGCTCTAGGGAATATATTCAACTATGTCAATACAACATCTATGCAGCCTGACACCAATATATGTTTTGAAAAATAAAAAATTACAAATTTCCATTTCCCCATGTACATATAACTATTAAGGTCATTGGGACTTCTCAGAATCTAAGAAAGTTTCTATTACCTCCCATATTCACCAGCGCTGCTCTTTGAATATTGGGTATCCAGCCTGCCCAAAGCCCACGTATTCCTCCTTCAGCCAAGATTTTTGCAAATGCATGATGAACACCACGAAATCTAAGGGAAATAATAATGAAATGTGAAAACTCTATAGTCCTGTGTGTAGAGTACAATGGAATAAGCTTCAGCTATAGCTGTTATAATTTGGAGTAAAATTACATCTTATTTATCCAGAATTCATAGAAGTTAAAGCTATCAACATAAGTCTAATTTCCAGATAAACTTAATACTCTATAAAAAGGCCAACATTTTGATTTAAACATTTTTTAAAAATTTTAAAGATGTGGGGTACAATTCAGGGTTAGATATACAAATGTTCATTATGCATGTGCCTGACTTAAACATTTTTAATGAAAATCTTTATAAATTATGTCATCATCGTCTCATCTCAGATTATTACAGAGATCAAAATACCTTTCTTGATAGTTCATATCATCAGTACACATTAGTTATTGGGAGCGCATTAGTGCTATTATGCTACAATGGTAAGTTATGATCATGGACAATGATCATTATAGTTAAAATTTATCATGACTTATTAGGAGCCAAGCATTTCATATACATGAGATGCATTTTAATCTTGAACACTCTATGAGTATGTATTATCATTCCAATTTGCATTTGAGGAAACTTAGGCTTAGAATGGTTAAGGAACTTGACTATGATTATAAAGCCAAAAGTGGTAAAGACTAGATTTGAACTCCAGGTTGTCTGACTTCAAGGTTCATATTTTTCACTACAACATTTAGTCAAACCAAAAATTTCCAACAATAGGAACAAAGAGAAGAAAAAAAACCCTAGAGGATAGTTAAAAAGTCAGATATTTCTAGATCCCAATAACCAATTTTTTCCTTCTATCCAACAAGGCAGCATCACTTCCCCCTGTTATTTAGTAATCCAAAATCATTACAAAATGACAAAATGGGCCCTTGGATTCTATAAACTCTTGGTGAAGTCAGAGTAGTGCCTTTTTCTCTGCTATGCATATTTTCTCCGTCTTTTAAAGACTGCAGCAGTCTAACCTCATTTTTCACAGAGTCAGATCAAGGAAGAGGGAGTCAGAAAGCAGTGTTCAGTGGTGAACTCCCAAAGACAGCCCCAAATCTTCCTTTTGCCTCTGGCTTAGCTACAAACCTGAAGTGCTCAGAGGAGCACCTCTCTTTGTACTTGGCTCTGGTCACCCTGCACTTTCCCTTTTGCCTGTGAAGGGCTTATCTATCTGCAAGATGTTATCTCTTTCCTAAGGGAAATTGGCTAAGTGATATTTTGATAAATTGGAAAACAAGAAGCCCTTTGAAGAAAAGCAGGCTTCAATAATATAGGGTGATGCAACAGGAGGATTTTATATCACAAAAACATAATTTTAAAAATCTGTTAAATTAGGGAACAAGAGGGCTGCAAGATGTGGGAGGAATGGGATTCAACAAGAAAGTTAGACTCATATGCAATGTTAACCTTGCTACTTCCCTTCTTTCTTGGAGAAAGAGAAAGAAAGCAAGATTTTTTGGCACTAATAGGCCAGGCATGTTAACCGTCGTGAAAACCTTTTGAGACAGCCCTCTTTAAAAATAAAAACACAAGAGACCAGAAATGTCAAGTGACTTCCACAGCACCAAGCCACAGTGGCAATAGTGGGATTCATACCAGAGCAAATTTAATGATCAAACTCTTTATATTAACCTGCAATAGGGGACATGACAAGTCTAGCTGCCTTAGCTAGGAAAAGCAGCAACGAACCGTGCATACATAATTTGTCTGGTAGACAATATGTACACTTTGTAATGCAAAGAAAAGATCCAGCATAACTCTCCTCTGAATGAATATAACTCCCACATTAAAAAAGTCATCATTAGCCGGGCTCGGTGGCTCAGCCTGTAATCCCGTGCCTTTGGGAGGCTGAGGTGAGTGGATTGCCTGAGCCCGCGGGTTCGAGACCCGCCTGGGCAGCGAGACCTCATCTCTACAATAAATCAAAAAATCAGCCGGGCGTGGTAGCGCGCGCCCTGTAATTCCAGCTACTTGGAAGGCTGAGGTGGAAGGATCGCCGAAGCCCAGCAGGCGAGGCTGCGGTGGCCGGGAGCGGCCACTGCACTCCAGTCTGGGCGACAGAGTGAGACTCCAACTCAAAAAAAAAAAAGTCAGCATTAATGTCGTTAATGAATACTGGGTGATAAATCTATTACATACATGTTCAAAACATGATTACAGCCAGGGAAAAGGAAGGTATAGTTAATTGGAGAACTTACCGCAATGGTTTTCCTTCAAGTTTCCTTTTTCCTTCCATTTGCATTTGAACCTTCACTAGGTCAGTTGGGTTGGCTAAAAACTGGCCAATAACACCAGCCATCATCCCTCCAATAACTGATTTCCTAATTGTAAAAGGAAATACTTTTTTTAAAAGTTGCCATCAATTTCATGAATTGTATAATGACCCAATACTGAGATAGTACAAACCCTAGGTAAGAGATTTAAGACAAAGTGAAGAAAAGGATAGACCCAAATAAGTCACAGAGGAAAGCAGATGGTTTGACTGTTTACTGATGGGAGGGTTAAAAGACCACAAGGAGTTAAAATTAAAATCTGAGGTTTTCGGTTTTACATGGCCTGATGTTCAAAGGAAAGGCTGCTGCTTTATCTGAACTGATAGCTGAATTGTAGTTTAGTTCTGACTACGGGGGAATAAAAACAGTATAGAGGCAACCAGCCTAACAGACAAAGGCTGGTAAGACAAATTTTTAAAACTGTGTTAGCAGTTTTCTAAGGGAAGGGGGTTTGAAAACATTCCTCCCTTTGAAGAAAATCTTTTCATTCCTAGACTTTTCCTTCTCCTACCCTCTCAGAGTCAATGGTGAGCCAGACAATTATACTTCAACATGCTTTGGATCCATCTTCTCTCCATTGCTGTGGTTCCTGTGTCAGCCAAACTTCCAATCACCTTGAACCTAGATTACAATAGTCTTTTGGGGTAAAGAGGTATTGTTTTTCCCTTCACGTTAAAGTAATTTGGGTATAAAGTTAAAAGGGTTCTTCAGTCCCTTATGCCTAGCTCCCCTCCACTGAAGTCATCACAATTACAATGTTCTTATATGTCGTCCTAGAGGTAATAATAGTGAATTCACTGAAGGCTCATATGCCAGGCACTGTTCACAGCATTTAAAAAATACCATTTAATTCTCACATCACCCTATGACATCAGTTCTGTTGTTCATTCCCTCTTTACCGAGGCACAAACAGTTAAATGATAGCCCAAATCACACAACTGGTCAGTGGGAAAACCAAGATGTGAATCCAGACAGTGTGAGTGCAGAACCCACAGTCTTCAACATGAAGTTGTAACTGACAGTTTTTGCATATACAATAGTCCCTTTTATTTTGTATAAATATTCCTTTTTAAAAGCACAAACATGGTATGCCAAGTTGTATAGTGTTCTGTACTTTGTTTTCTAGCTGTATATCTTATCAGATCACATAGGGCTGCCTCATTTTTTAAAATAGTATCATGGCATATCACTTTATGGATATCCCATAATTTATTTAACTAGCATAATTTAAACTAAGAAATTTGAACATTACATAACATTTGCTAGATCCTGCCAAATTGCTTTCCATAAAACTTGTATCAATTTATACTTCTACCAACAATCTTGGAGAATGCCTCTTTCTCCAACAATGATGAGCACAGTGCATTATCAACTTTTTCCCCTTACAAATCTCATAACCATTTTCTCTTCTGTATTGTTTATACATTTCTAATTGTTTATTCATCTTACCCTGTTACTGTGAGCTGAATGATGGCAGGATTATGTCTTTTTCATCACTATAGGCTCAATGTTAGGTATAAAACTGGCACACCATCATCATCCAACAAATATTTATTGACTGAAAAACTCTCCTGATTGGGTTAAAAGAACCCATCCCCCATAGATCTTTCTCTTCTGGAGGAAATTCCAAAATGCAAGGACTATTGATCTACTCCATCATTAGCTCTGGGAAAACAATTAGCATAGCATAGTATGTTATAATTTTTCAGAAACAGGACTAAGAGATTTTGCCTGAAATATGAAATTCTACTTATTGCCCTTTTCTTACAGTTGTGGCTTGGGTTTTTTTTTTTTTTTTTTTTTTAACCCCAGAAACAACATTACAGGCATCTTTCCATCTTAGTCATACGAAATCTACCTTACTCCTTCAATAACTGTGTTAGGCTTCTCTATATAAATATATTACAACTTAATTAACTACTTCCACATTGATAGTTATTTAAATTTATTTTTAAAATTTTCTTTAATCAACACAGTTATAGTCGGTATCTTTTTGTGTCTATTTGCCTGTATGTATGCACAGGCACAAGTATTTCCAAATGATTATAATAATAAAGAAGGAGCTGGGTCAAAGGATTACATATTTAAACATTTTAACAGATAATTTATGCTCCAAAATGACTAACAGTTCAAAGTAAGTTTTAATCAATTCCTCTGATTACTGATGAGTTTGAACATTTTTATATGTTTAAAGAACATTTATAATTCTTCTTTTGTGAACTGCCCATTGATTTATTTCCTTATTTTTCCACTGTTCTCTATTTTTAACATTTATTTATAGAATCTTATGTATATTATTTCTAATGACCCATTGTTTTGTGTTTCTATTATAAGTAATATGCACTTACATTCATCATCTCATCTAACCCTATGAAAACATACACCTGATAGTAGGCATTACTTCTATAGCTGAGAAACCTGAAGCCAAAAAGGGTGAAGCAGTCTGCCCAGGTTACACAGTAGTTGAGCAGAACTCTGAGCCCATCTGTCTGACTCTAAAGCCCAGAGTTCTCAGTAGAAAGGGGAACAAAAAGCCGGGCTCAGTGGCTCAGCCTGTAATCCCGCGCCTTTGGGAGGCTGAGGTGAGTGGATTGCCTGAGCCCACGGGTTCGAGACCCGCCTGGGCAGGAGAGACCTCATCTCTACAATAAAATAAAAAAATTAGGGTAGCGCACGCCTGTCATTCCGGCTACTCGGAAGGCTGAGATGGAAGGATCACCGGAGCCCAACAGGTTGAGGCTCCGGTGGCCGGGAGCGGCCACTGCACTCCAGTCTGGGTGACAGAGTGAGACTCCAACTCAAAAAAAAAAAAAGAAAGGGGAATAAAGAAAGTACCCTGTAAGAATTATTTTAATGTTAAAATATTAAATAAATATCTCTTTATACAATTCATATATGTATGTGCATGCACATTTGTATGCAATGTGCAGTAAATACTCAATTTGGATTTATATTGCAATTATTTCTTATTTTAAAGCTATAATTTAGGATATTTGTATAAAATGCACAATTCTACATAAATATATTGGATAAACATTAAAGCCTTTAGGGCAATACCAAATTACTTTAAAACACAACTTACCAAAGGGGATAATGCTTATCTTCACTTTTGCCAAATACAACCTCTCGGAGATGTTCATATGTGACCATTCGACCTCCAGAGTACACTGTGTAAAACAGATCATAAAAGAAGTAAATTCAGCTGTATGTTTAATAAATAAGAGGACATTTTGACCTGTCCTAGTCAATATCTAGCTGTGTCTTTCATGTGGCTGATGCTCTGGACACATGAACTTCTTGATGTTTCTCCAAATGGAGCATGCTCTTTTAAGTCTCAGGCCTTCCCACTCACTGTCTGATCTTCAGATAATTCTGCTTTGTTAAGTTCTCCTTGTCTTTCAAGACTCAACTCAAAAAATATGTTTTTCAGAAACTGCTCCCTGATCTTTTCTTTATCATATTGATTAGAACTTAACTTGTTTTTCTTGCTTATCTTTCCATCAGAGCATGAGCTTCTCTAGACAGGCTCTTGTGTATTTTTTTTATTACTTCAAATGCCCTACTACATACCTTGGCACACAGCAAGCATTTTCATTGAACAAATATACATAAATTCATTGGGGAATTTATTATATTAATTAAATTTTCAGTCACATATCAAACATATGAAATGCAACTTAAGTATAAAACAATATATGTGATCAGCATGATAGAAACAAAAAGAACTGAAACTCAAAACAGCAATGGGATGAAAAGGAGAAAATATTAAAAAATAATGGTAAACAAAATCATTGAAGTCAGCACATGGTATTCATACAGAAAGCTTTCTTGATATTTCAGAAAGTTTGATGACATATTTTAATATTTCAAAAATGCACAACATGCAAAAACAGTAACAGCTTTTGTATACAATTCTGGATATATTCTAACAAATTCAGTGAAGAACTGAGTCCTTAAAAATATTAAGCCAGCAAATATCAGAACTGGGCACTTTTCTGATCAAGGGTCCCAATTTGCATAAGGAAACATTATGAATGTAGAGGACAAAAATGCCATACCTACCCTCCCTCTTTTTGAAGCCAAGTTTATGTTCTTCTGTCCACAAACTAAAAACTCAACAACTCCTATCCTTGGGAGTGTCACTTTGGAAACAGAGTAGAAAAGTGTTCTCATTGGCATAGTGACTACTATTTTCATTTAAGAGTGACTGAAGGCCCATACAGCTAGTTAGGTAGCCTGGGGAACTGAGAGAAAAATCACCTATGTTGCAGTTTGCTCTGTTGCCATAGTTGAATGCTGTTCTCTTTCAGAGTAGCCTGGCATCAGATGTATGGGAGAGAGATTTGGCATTGTGGTAAATATATTTTAACTTTCAAAAATCATGAAAAATTTAAATTCTGTGTTTAAAGTTTCTAAACTGGGGAAAAGTGATATAATTATTCATTGTTTTCCTTTTTAAACTTTATTTCATTTTTTATTTTTATTTTTTTTTGAGTTGGAGTCTCACTCTGTTGCCCAGACTGGAGTGCAGTGGCCACTCCCGGCACCGCAGCCTCGACCTGCTGGGCTCCAGCAATGCTTCCACCTCAGCCTTCCAAGTAGCCGGAATTACAGGCATGCGCTACCATGCCTGGCTGATTTTTTGATTTATTGTAGAGTTGAGGTCTCGCTGCCCAGGCGGGTCTCGAACCCGCGGGCTCAGGCCATCCACTCACCCCAGCCTCCCAAAGGTGCGGGATTACAGGCTGAGCCACCGAGCCCGGCTTCCTTCTTCAACTTTAAATAAACTTTTTCTTAGGAAATGTTTCAAACGTATTTCAATTCTTTATTTCAAACATTCCAAACTCTGTATCTACCATTGACATTAAGCAATTGTTAACATTTTGCCATATTTGCTTCATTTATTTTTGCTATTTTAAAGTACTTTTGAGACATCATCATAGTTCATCCCTAAATAATTCAATATACATTTCTAAAAATTTAGGACAGTCACTTCTTAATTCTTCATTTTTTTCTTCTTAAGAGCCTATATATTCATTTATCATGAAATTAGGAAAAACTTGTTGGTTTTTAGACACAGCTAAACAGAAAAGCAAAGGACACAAACACAGAACAAATAACAAACTTACCAGCCAGAATCAAGATAAATACCTACGTGTCTGTAAATGGCGGGTGTCACTCCTTGCCAAAGCTTTAGAAAGCCTTCCTCTTGAATGATCCCTAGGGCTGTGCGCACCATGCCCCTGTAGGGGGCAGATTCTTTTGCACTGTCTCCCAATCGAGCAAGAGCAGCTTCTCCTTGCATTTGGAGTCGAGTTTTTGTGAGATCGAGGGGAAAGGTTGCTAACAAAAAAACAAACGAAGGGAAAAACCCACAACATTCAGAGAAACAAACAAAATTCTAAAATCATAGGACTAATATTTTCCCAAGGTCGATGGTTCTCAAATTTTAGAATATATCAGAATCAGCTAGAGAGGTTTCTAAAAATTACATTTCCTAGTCCCCAAGTCCATGAATTCTAATTTAGTGGGTTGATGACGGCTTAGAATCAATTGATTCTCACATACTCCCAAATTTAAGAATCACTACACAAGAGCACTCCAGATCACCAGCAAAACATTTAAAAGTGATGAGCCTTGGGTTCTTTTTATTCAGAAATTTCAGTTTAAATCCTACTTTAGTCCTTAATTTTTGCTTAAGATTTGCTTTCCAATAGAAAATAACTTGATGTATCTCTATTCTGTGGCAACCTCTTGACAGCAGCCATGATTGTTTAAGATCTGATGTCACTTTAGAATACTGTACTAAATATCCTTATGTACTACAATAAATACTAGATGAAACTAGTTCTATAATTTCATGGATGACATTCATATGCAGATTAATCACTGACCTGATGTTTGAGATACAGAAGATGCAATGAAACTTATAATGTCATCTTTTATATACAAGTTTGCACACTTAGTATTCTGTCCTTTAGATATATGTCGAGTTGTTTTTTCAGCACTTATAAGTTATATACATGGCCTACTCATGGTCTCTTTACAAGTACCAACTGATGTTTAAGTTTTGAATTAGAAATAAACCTTTAACCTTAAAGCAGTTAAACAAATGAGGCTGTACAAGGAAGATTAACCTCATAACTTTGTATGCACAATGTCTTGAATAATTGAAAAATGACATTCAGACAAGTTCATGAATATTACAGAAATTACATAAGACTTTTCAATGACCACCACTTGATACAAAACCCTAGTATGTATTTTCTGAGAAAAAACAGAGTGGGGGGAAAGGAAGGGAATATTAACTCCTCACTGTTCTTTAGAAAAGTTAATTATCTTGCTGACAGTTTTGCTAAAACAGAAGTAGCTTACATATACAGATCTCAAGCAATGTTTTATTGGTGTGTATTATGAAATGGAAAAAGTTTAAAGAAATTGGAGCCACTATACTAGCACAAACTATGTCTCTCAAAATAATTTTTGTTTTCTTACTGGTTACTTAGTAATGCCTCAAGTTCCTGAATTGATTTGTCCTCTAAACTGTCCTCTAACCCATATTTTGATTCCCCTGCCTCCCACCCCCAATCACAATTATCTCTATGAATTTTTAACAGGAGGAATATTCCTGTACAAAAGTCAGTGAGTCACAGGGGGGAAACAGCAGTTTGAAAAAAAAAATCTGGAAATGTATCTAATCATTCAGCAATCTTTTAGTTTTTCTTAAATTGATTTTATTTCTGTAAAAACCATGAAAAAAAATTCTCCACCAGCTTTGAGAGGAGAGAGAGAAAAAAAAAAACAGAGAGGCCGAAGGTCAAAAACGGAAGCGCACAAAACGGACTGAAGCCATTCCTAAAAATTTTATAAAATAAATCAAGGAAGAAGGGAAAGGGAGAAATGAAAATAGACCAAGTTTGCAGCAAATTCACCATTAATTAATTAGGTCAACTTGCTCTGTGACCCCTTCCTCATAGCTGTTTGCCTATTGCTTCAGAATCACAAAGACCTTGTTACAAGATTATGGTTCCCTTTAACTGCTTTATAGGTAACAACTTGAATATTATAAAACATTGCGTTCTCCCTTTGAGACATGCTTTTGTGCCATGTATACCAGTGAGACTACTGACATTAGTTGATCTTAAGGACCCCAGGAGGAGCTGACTCACCAAAGAATGAAGTTTTCACATCCTGATGATTTCATCTCCCTTACCCTGATCAATCAATGACTCAATGACCCCAACTCTCCAGTCTCTTGCCCTCCATGATTCAGCCCAAAACTCCTTGAGGAGATAGATTTGAAAGTCTCCTCCTATCTCCTTACCCAACTCCCTGCTATCATTAAACTCTTATCTCTGCTATCTCAGTGTACTGGATGTTATTGGGCAATGGGCATATGAACCTGTTGGTCCAGTAATAAGATCATGTGCTGATTATTCTATAAATACAAAATAAACCCATTGGGAATAGGACCAGATAACATTTACAAATGATAAAGCATCAAAGCTGTTTTTCTTTTTCTTATTTTTTTTTAAACAGGCAAGAAAATATAAGGGTAATCTTAATATACACAGCTAAAGCTTCAAAGGGAACACACAGGCACTTTACTTACAGAATCTCTATTATAAACTACTTTCTCATACAAGGGCATCATGATTCCTTTCTAGATGGCCTCTTAAAGTTTCCTCTGAAGCATTTAGGTGGGGGTAACTGTCCTTCTTCTATGCTCTTATGACACCTAATAATAGTTTCATTATAATAAGTAGTACATTGTAAATATCTTTCTCTATATTCTTCCCACCAGCCTGTAAGAAGGTCAGAACTGGGTCTTTTCAAATATACATCTATACTTCCTAGTACTGCAGTAATGACAATAATGTCGCAATTAATGGGTGTCCTGTTTTGGATTTAGCATTTATATATTATTGACTTTTCAGAATTCTGCAAAGTAAAGACAGTATAGATGAGTTAAGCTCTAAGAAGTCAAGTAACCGGGGGTGTTTGAGTAGATGTTTAGTGAGTGATAGGATAATAAATGAAGTGCCAATAGTAGGTCCACACTTGGACCCAAAAGACAATGACAAAGTCAGACTGTGTAAGAATATAAATCACAGAGCTTATCCCAGTAAAGAAAAAAAATCGATCGTGTTTTCAAAAAGGTCATCTTCAAGAATGGGAAAATGATTTCTACGGAGGAATGACAGCCCTGAAAGCTTCTAAAAGTACACATGCCAGCACAATAGCACACTCCTGAAGGAGGCATGAAACGAAATGAGAAGGAAAAGACCTTAGAGACCTCCAATCCCTCCTCCTCACAAGGCTGGCCTGGCCCCTGCCACAAGCGCCAGGCGGGCGTGGGGGAAGAGGGACAGCCTCCCGGGATGCACAGCCTGGAACCGAGCCTCCCGCGCGTCCCTCCCCCAGCGCGGCGCCGCGGCGACTTGCCCGGGAGGCCCAGGCGTGGGCAGCCGGGTACCTAGCTCGGCCACGGTCGCCGCGCAGCCGGACAGTAGGAACTTGCTCGCCCGGGGCCATCTCTGGGTGAGCGGCAAAAGCCTCTCCTCATCCTCCGGGGCGGACATTCAGCAGCAGGACAGGACGACAACACACCCCTTCTCGCCGCTGCACCGCGCCGCGGCCGCCAGGACCCTGCCAGGGCCGCCCCTCTTCAACCGGCGAGTGACCGGGCGGGGACCATTTCCCTAGGCAGGCTCGGCCGGGCGAACCTACAGCCTCCCTGGCAGGTGCAGGTTGGAGCGGTCCGGCAGCCCCCTGCACCCCAGAGCAGAAAAACAAAGCGAAGCCCACGAGGCTTCTGGGAAGTGTAGTCCGTCGGACTCCGCGGCTCGTTGATTGGCTGGAGGCGAGGCTTCCCCGCTGCGCCTTCGTCCCCCACCACCTTCCCCCCGTTTCCATGGCAACAGCCCCTGGTACCTCCCCTCCGCCCTGGTCCCGTCCTGCGTCTGCATTCCGTCCCCCCCCCCAGGTCAGGACTTGAAAGAGAAGCAGAGGTGGGAGGGAGCCATGATGCAAAAATCACCTAAAAATCGGGGCGGGGAAAGAAAGCTACTGTCACTTAGGGAAGAACTAGCTGCAAAAGTTGTCGCAGAAAGGTTGGGAAGCCCGGCGAGTTCCCTAGCCCACTGGAAAGGAAGGAGTGCCAAGAGAAGCAGGACTTTTTCAAACTTCTGATTCTGGAAGATGCTGGACAAAAACATGGAACTAATTTCCCCCCTGGTGATTATAATCCTGGGTTGCGTCTCTCTGTTCTATTTCCTTCAGCGGAAGAATTTGCATAGACCACCGTGCATCAAGGGTTGGATTCCCTGGTTTGGAGCTGGGTTTGAGTTTGGGGAAGCTCCTTTAGAATTTATAGAGAAAGCAAGAATCAAGGTACGTGACCGGGGCAGGAGGGATTTCCAGAGGAGATAATGCTTTCTTTTTTATTTCATTTCATTGTGTCTCAAGTGAAATGTTAGAACACGGGGAACATACCTGTTTCCCGCAACTAAGCGATCTAGTCATTTATGAATTCCTCTACTAACAATCAACAGTCATGTCCTATACAAAGTTGTGCGTTAGAAACGAAATACAATGCAGCTTGCATCTGCCTTTTTGGAAGTAGAGATTAGCTTTTAAGGTAGTTACTTCTTCGAAGTTAAATTCTAATATGTACATTTAGAATTAAGTAAATGCTTGCAGTAATTGGGAAAGATACATGTGTAATACGATTTAAATTTGTGGAAATGAGTAATAAGTTCCTATCCATATTGGAGTTAACACTAGAATATTGTAGAATTTACATCTAAAGTTGGTCTTTAGAAATTTAACTGGGCACTGTCTTTTCAGCTGCTGGTGTTAATTGGTGATGACAGGCTCCATTTTTATTGCACCCTGAGGAGATCGGTCATCATTCTTGTAATACATGTTTATGTCCTTAAATTATTTTTTAGTTGTATGAGCACTTTAGGATGTATGAGTAGACCTTTGTTTTTTAATTTTTATTCAATTTGCAGTCACCAAGATTTTATGGTATATGATTGTCTTATAAATTTGTGTGAAATTAATAATCATTATTCTTATGTATTATACCATAACACTTTCTATGGTGACCCATACTCCACATAGGTTCCTATCTAGTTAGCCCAATTTTCAGAATACTTTTATATACAGTATATACCACTTTTATATACTGTATATACCACTGATTATTTACTTTCAAAATCTCTGAGAGTCTAATTTAGTAAGAAATTAGAGAATGAGAAAGAGAACTAAAATGAAAATTTTAAAAACTCAGAATATCACACCAGAAGCAAATACTGTAAAAACTTAGTGTATTCACATTATTTCAGTCATTGTTATATGTATTTACATAGTATTTAGTGAAAACCAACAGAATAACACTGTAATACTATTTTATTTGCTGTTGACTTTAACATATAATGTGAATAACTTTCCCATGGTATGAAATTTGTCTCTGAATCTTCTTTCTAATGGTGATATTTTATATGAGGATATAATAGTTTACTTATGTCTTAATAGTTGGATATTTAGGTTGCTGCCAACTTTTTTCTTATTTCAACCAGTGCTTCATGAACATTCTTTCATGTGTATGTTCATGTATTCTGTAGTTGTACATTTTGCATTTGTCTGATTGCTTGCTCTGAATAAATTTCTAAAAGCAGAATTGCTAAGTCAAAAGACACACACACATAAATTGCTTATATTAATGTGTTACCCTTGGAAAAGGATGTATCTATGTACACTTTTTATTTTCCTTTGAGTGTGTGGGATTGTTTTGCTTTTCATATCCTGGGTCACACTAGATGCCATGATTCTTTGTAACTTTTGCTAATCTGATAAAAATGATGTATATCCTAAAGAAATACTTTTTTGTTTCTCACAGCCTTCCTTAGGCATATGATTTTGATAATTTTTAAGGAACGTTTTTGCAAGCTTGTCCCTGAAAGCCAAATATCTGTGAGATCTCTGTTGCTTTCCCAATTAAGTGAAACAAGTTCTGTCAGTCAACTATTACATCACCTGGCACAGTATAAATTGTCTTTCTTTTGGTACTAGAATAAAGAATAACTCCATTTTTTAATGTTTGACTGCTGAAAGCTGTGAAGATTCACTCTTGCTTCTTCATCGTGTACCCTCAATCTGAGAAGGAGGATAAGAAAGTCTTGGTGTCCCCACCTTTGGTGCAGGAGGAGATTCAAACTACAAGAGCCCCAAACCTTATGCGGAAATGCTCACACCAGCCCACCCCCTAATGGCAATAAGACCTCAAAACCAGTTTCCTTTCCCAATTTTTTCAAGTCTTTTCCTAATTTGCTTGAGAGGTTCCCTTACTTTCCCCAGAAATGCCTCATTATATATGTAATAAACCATTTCATGCCTTCTTGAGGTATGTGTCCGTGTGTGTGTGTGTGTGTGTGTGTGTGTGTGTGTGTAGTTATCAGTCTTGATATCCAAACTGAATTTTCAGTAGGATTCATTCTGATTTTTCATAGTGGCTGCAATGAGTACTAAGTAGTAGACAAGTAGAAAATTGCATTTAAATTTCAACTCTATAAGACGCTACTTATGGCATATTAAACCTTCAAGAAACAACCTCTAAAATACCTACACCTTCTTCTGCCCCTGTAGAAGGCAGAAAGAGGAAACTTTGGTGACCACAAACATCTTCCTTTATTTTTATTTAATATTTGAATAGACTATGCATTTATATGGTTTAAAATTTTGTAAATATAAAAACTACAGTGAAAATTCTCTCCAGCCTCTGTCTCCTTTTCACTCAGTTCTCACTCTTAACTCCCAACCTTGGTAACACTGTAATTTACTTCCTATTTATTCTTTCATAGTTTCTTTTTTTTCTTTTTAATTATTTTATTTTTAAAATGTGGGGTACAAATGAGGATTAGACACATGCATTGTCATCATACAGGTAAAGTGTGGCTATCCTTATTGATGTTATGTGCCCCCCTTCCCTGGCAGTGTCCCACTACGGCCAATCCCTTTCTTATGGTATTATGATAAATGTACAAGGTCCACTTATGAATGAGTATATGTGGTACTCAGATCTTCGTTTCTGTGATAAATCACTGAGTATTATAGACTCTAGTAACTTATAATTATAGTTATAGACTCTAAAAAATATCTGCCAACTGTATGTCTGACAAAGACCTAACATCTAGGATTACAAGGAACTCAAATGTGCCAAAAGGAAAAAAACGGACAACGCTATTTTAAAAAATAGACAAAAGATATGACTAGACATTTCTCAGAAGAAGACATATGAGCAGCCAAAAGATACATGAAAAAATGTTGCTGCAAAGTTCATAATTTTGTTTGTCTTTATGGCTGCATAATATTTCACCATTAAACGTACCACATTTTCTTTATCCAGCCCACTTTCGATGGGCAGCATGGCTGGTTCCATGTTTTTGCTATTGTGAATAATACTGCAATAAACATGCATGTGTAGGTATCTTTATTATAGAGTGATTTGAGTTCCTCTGGGTATATTCCCAGAAGGGGGATTGCTGGGTCATATGGAAGGTCGATTTTCAGATTTTTTAGAAATCACCACACTATTTTCCACAGAGATTGTACTAGTTAACATTCCCACCAAGAATGTAAAAGTTCTCTTTTCCCCACATCCTCTCCAGCATCTGTTGTTTTTTGAGTTATTGATGATGGCCTTCCTGACTGGAGTTAAGTGGTGGTATGTCAGTGTGGTTTTAATTTGCGTTTCTTTGATGATTAGTGAGGTGAGCATTTTTTCATGTATCTGTTGGCTGCTCATATGTCTTCTTGCAAGAAGAGTCTAGTCATATCTTTTGCCCATTTTTTAATAGGGCTGTTTGTTTTTTTCCTTTTGGCACGTTTTACTTCCTTGTAGATCTTAGATGTTAGGCCTTTGTCAGATATACAGTTAGCGAATATTTTTCCCCATTCTGTGAGCTGTCTCCCCACTCTCTTGATGGTTTATTTTGCTTTGCAGAAGCTTTTCAGTTTGATGAGGTCCCTCTTGTCTATCTTATCTTTTATGGCATTCACTTTTGAGTGGATCAGGACTTGCTTGCCTATTCCAATTTCTGTAAGGATGTTTCCTACATTTTCTTCTATGAATCTTATAGTTTGCAGTTTTATGTTTAGGCCTTTGATCTTTTCAGAGTTGATTTTTGTGTATTGTGATAGGTAGACTTGTTTCAGTCTTCTGCATGTAGTCAGCCAGTTTCCCCAGCACCATTTACTGACTAGGTTCTCCTCTTCCCATTGGGTGTTGGTGGAGGCTTTGTCGATGATGAGTTGGTTGAGGAATTGAGGTTTTGCTTCCAGAATCTCCATCCTGTTCCATTGGTCTATATGCATGTTCTAGTACCTATACCAGGCTGTTTTGACTATTATAGCTTTATAGTACAGTTTGAAGTCTGGAAGTGTGATACCTCCCGCTTTGTTTCTTTTGCTAAGGGTTGTTTTGGCTATTCGTGGTTATGTTTCCATATGAATTTCTGTATTGTCATTTCCAGGTCTGAGAATGATGTTGGTAATTTAATAGATATTGCGTTAAAATTGTCTTTGGTAAGATGGACATCTTAACAATGTTAATTCTTCCAACCCATGAGCATGGAATTCATAGTTTCTTTAACCTTATACAAGCAAATATAATTACAGATTCTTATTTCACGCCTTATAAGTAAAACGCATCATGCTAGTCACATTGTTCTTTTGTCAATATTTAATCTTTACATATTAGTGCCATATAGAACTCCTAATTCTTTTAAAAAAAGATTTATGGGTATGGCTAAATTTATTTAACAAGTTCCCCCACTGATAGACATCTGGTAGCCAGATTTCTAAGATAACCTACAACTATCATCTCTTGGTGTGCAGTCCTCTTATGTAATCATTTCTTGGTGCTCAGTCCTCTCGTGTAATCACTTTTTGGTATACTCCCTTGGGGTGTCAGCAGAACCTAGTAATTCATTTCTGTTTAATAGAATATGGTATAAGTGATAGGATTTCACTTCTGTGATTAGGCTTCCATCTTGATAACAAACTCTGTTGTTTTCCCAGCTTGCTCACTTTGATGACGCGAGCTGCCATGATGGAAAGGCCAACATGGAAAGAAATAGAGGGAGGCTCTCACCAACCCCTGTAAAAATGGAAGGTCTTGAATCCATTAGTCTGCAAAAAACTGAATCCTGCCACCAACTACATCAGCTTGGCAGTAGATCCTACCCCAGTTGACCCTTGAGATGGCCAGAGCCCACTCTTTAGTAGGAAGTTCTATTACAACAGAAAAACCCATGTTGCAAACCTGATACTTTGTACTTTATAATTGAGACAGGATTTTGTTCATACCTTGAACTGTGACTGGTTATGCCAATCTTATGTTGATTAGGTTTTGCTACTTTTTTTAAAAGCATGAGCCATTAATAAAGTTTTTGGCACTGTAACTGAGAAAGTCGTTTTAAAGGTGCAATAGTACAGACTATCTACAGCTATCTAAGATTATTTGTTTGCTGATATAGTGGAAATGCTATTTGAAAACACAATGTCCCAAAGTATACTAGGCTGAGGATGGGTATTTTGCAAAAATAATATTCAATAAATAGTTTATGTAAACTGTTGGAAAAATATCGGCTCAATTAAGCATCATGATTTTTCAGATTCTATTGAGGGAAATGGCATGTCTGACTCCCACCAATACTTAGAGATGTGGAATTCTGAAAATGTTGGCAGATGGCAAGCACTTCCTCAGAAGACAAAGTTTCCTACAGTAAAATATTTTAATTAGGCAATTTCTGTAGCCTATCCAATTAAACAACTCTTACTGAGGGTATCTCCTATTAGCCAAGCTAAGAAATATTTAAAAGCCTCATCTGTAGTATATACCTTGAGTTAAAAATCTACTTCCTCTCAAAA
Organism: Cephalopachus bancanus; assembly: GCA_027257055.1. Classification (NCBI taxonomy): domain Eukaryota; kingdom Metazoa; phylum Chordata; class Mammalia; order Primates; family Tarsiidae; genus Cephalopachus; species Cephalopachus bancanus. Next base: position 6,595,924 of record JAPVLO010000012.1, read on the forward strand.
CCAGCCCAAACAACTTGGCGAGACCTTGTCTCTACAATAAATTAAAAAATTAGCTGGACATGGTAGTGCATGCCTGTAGTTCTGGCTACTTCGCAGGCTAAGGCAAAAGGATTGCTGGAGCACAGCAGGTCAATGCTGGGGTGGCTGTGAGTGTGCCACTGCACTCCAACCTGGGTGACAGAGTGATATTCCAACTCAAAAAAACCCAAAAAACTACTTTCTCTATTATTATAGCAGCACCAACTTTCCAACTTTCTTTTGATTAGTGTTTGTATGATACATCTTTTTCCATTCCTTACTTTCAACTTTTCTGAGTCTTTATATTTTAATTTGATCTCTCGGAAAAGAAAAAATAGATAGAATTAATTTAAAATAAAAATAACATATCAGAATTTATATTGCTAAGTACTTATATAGAAAAGAGAAAAAGTTTAAAATCGGTACACTAAGCTCCCACCTCAAGAATCGCCCCATTCCAAGAAAAAAAGAGTAAAGTAAACCCAAAACAAGCAGAAGGGAAGAAATATTAAAGAGCAGAAATCCATAAAATTGAAAATAGAAAAAAATTTAGAAAATCAGTGAGAGAAAGAACAGACTATTGAAAAGACCAATTGCCAGACCTTATGCGAGATCAATAAAAAGGGAGAGAAGACACAAATGACCAATGTTAGGAATGAAACAGGGATGTCACTACAGACCCTGAAGATATCAAAAGGATCATAATACTATGAATATTCTACATATATAAATTTAACAACTTATAAGAAATGGATCAATTTCTGGAAAAACACAACCTGCCAAAACTATTTAATATGAAATACACAATTTTAATAGCACTATGCTATTAAGGAAATTGAATTTGTCATTTGATAACTCCTCCAAAAAATGTTTTCTATGCCTAGATTGTTTCACTGGAGAATTATGCCAAGTGTTTAAAGAAGAATTAGCAATCAATTCTATATAATCTATTTCAGAAAGTGGAAGAGAAGGGAGCATTTCCCAGTCTATTTTATGAAGCTGATATTACCTTAATATCAAACCAAAGACAGTATAAAGGAAGAACTAAAGTCAGATGTCCCTTGTGAATATAAATGTAAAAATGCATAATGTATCGGCAAATAAAATTCATCAGTATGAAGGAGGACTCCCAAAAACCCTGGAATTATCTTTTGGATTGTGGGCCCCTTGTCGTGCAGGTTTTCCCGATTAGATAAATATTCTAGGAACCCATCAGCATCAATGGATCAGCTAGCCTTGTTGTGAGAGGCTGCATTTGGCTTCAGTGAATTTTGTTCTGAAGATTCTTTCACTGCACTTGCCCATTTCATGATGGGTGATTTATGAAAGAAATCACCAAGTGTAGTCTATCAATTCATGTAAACCACTATAGTGCAAAGAAGACAAAGGTACAAAAGAAGATAAAGCATATAATCGTATCAATTAATGCAGAAAAAGCATTTGACAAAATTCCACATCCATTCATGAGAAGAAAGAAAAGCAGGAATAGAGAAGAACTTCCTGAATTTGATAAAGAACATCTACAAAAATCCTACAGCTAACAGGATACTTAGTGACAAAAGACTAAATGTTAAGCCGGGCTCGGTGGCTCAGCCTGTAATCCCGCGCCTTTGGGAGGCTGAGGTGAGTGGATTGCCTGAGCCCGCGGGTTCGAGACCCGCCTGGGCAGCAAGACCTCATCTCTACAATAAGTCAAAAAATCAGCCGGGTGTGGTAGCGCATGTCTGTAATTCCGGCTACTTGGAAGGCTGAGGCGGAAGGATCGCCGGAGCCCAGCAGGTCGAGGCTGCGGTGGCTGGGAGCGGCCACTGCACTCCAGTCTGGGTGACAGAGTGAGACTCCAACTCAAAAAAAAAAAAAAAAAAAAGACTAAATGTTTTCCCTCCATAATTGGGAACAAAGCAAATATTCCTGTTATCATCACTCTTACTCAACATAGTGCTGGAAATTTTAGCCAGTACTATAAAGCAAGAAATAGAAATAAAAGACATACAGATTAGAAAATAAGAAATAAAATGATCCCAATTTGTCTATATAGAAAATTCAAAGGAATCTACCAAAAAACCTCTTGGAATGAGTACAAGGACAACATAAAAATATCAATTGTATTGCTGCATACTAACAATGAACATTTGGAAACCATAATTAGAAATACAATACCATTTATAATGACTTATAAAAGAAAGAAATATTTAGGTATGAATTTAACAAAACGTGTACAGAACTTGTTTGCTAAAAACTATAAAACACCTCGGGAGAGAAAAAATCAAGATCTTAAGGGGGTGACATAGTGGGTTCATGGATTGGAAAGGTCAAGATGTCAGTTAAAAAAAAAAGATGTCAGTTTTCACCAAATTGACATCCAGATTGATGCAAATACTATTCCCAGCAAGGTTGTTGTAAATATAGACAAGGTTATTTAAAAATCTATACTGAGGCCAGGCACGGTGCTTCAAGCCTATAATCCCAGGACTTTGGGAGGCCGAGGTGAGAGGATCGCCTGAGCCCATGGGTTCGTGACCAGCCTGGGCTACTTGGTGAGACCTCATCTCTACAATAGATAAAAAAATTAGCTGGGCACGGTAGCATGTGCCTGTGGTTCCGGCTACTTGGAAAGCTGAAGCAGAAGGATTGCCTGAGCCTAGCAGGTTGATGCTGGGGTGGCCATGACCGTGCCACTGCACTCCAGCCTTGATGATGGAGTGGGCGATGGAGTGAGACTCCAGCTCAAAAAAAAAAAAAAAAGAAAAAGAAAAAGAAAAATTCTATATTGAAAAGCAAAAGAATTAAAATACCTAAAACGATTTTGAAAAAGAAGAGTAAAATGGAAGAATTATGACACTTGATTTCAAGATTTATTAGTAATGAAGACCATATGATATTGGCAGAGGAATAGACACAAAGATCAATGAAACAGAATAGAAAATCCAAGGGAGACCCAGAAAAACCCAAAATGATTTTTTGGAGGGAAGGTTCCTTTGTAGTACACTCAGAATTTGTTCCTCTGGGTCAAACATTCAAAGAAAGTTTTTATCTGGAAGTTCTGAGAAGGTTGCATCATGATTTGCAGAAAAAAGTCCTGAATTGTGGCAAATGGGTGACTGGTTCTTCCACCATGACAACACACCTGCCCACATCACGCTTGATTTTTCAGCAGTCCTTGACCAAAAATGGCATGAACCCAGTGCCCCACCTTCCCCGTTTAACCAATCTCGCCCTGAGTAACTTTTTGTTGTTTGTTTCCCCAGATGAAAAAAGTTCTCAAGGGGAAACATTTTGCCAGTGTGAAAGAGGTGAAACAAAAAAACAGCAGAAACACTAAAAGTCCTCAAATTTGGCAAGTTCAAGAACTATTTTAAGCAGTGGAAAAAGCATGTTGATAGGTGTATTGCATAAAACAGAGTACTTTGAAGGTGACTGAGGTTTAAACATGTAAGAATAAATACACAATTTTTAATAAGTAAATTTCTAGTTTTTGGTACCCTCCCTTATAGAGCCACACAAATATGCTCAACTGATTTTTTTGACAAAGGTGCAAAAGCAACTCAATGGAATAAAGTGGCCTTTTAAAACAAATAGTGATAGAGCAATTAGACATACATAAGTCAAAAAGACAAGCAAAAACCAAAAATGAACCTTGGCCTAAATCTTACAGAATTAACTCAAAATAGATTACAGACTTAAATGTAAAACATAACATTATAAAACTTTTAGGAAAAAAAGGGGAATATTTTCCTAATCTAGGGCTAGAAAATAGTTCTTAGACTTGATACCAAAAGCACAACTCATTAAAGAAAAAATCGATGAATTGAAACTCACCAAAATTTCTAAAAAATTGTTTTAATGCGAAATAATTAAGAGAATTTGAAGAAAGGCAACAGACAGGGATAAAATATTTGCAAACCACATATGCAACAAGGGACTAGTGTCTCGAATATATAAAGAACTCTCAACACTCAACAGTTTAAAAAAATCCTATCAGAAAATGTGCAAATGACACGAGCAGTCATTTCATTGGAGAGGATATGCAGATGACAAATAAGCATGAGAAAATGTTCATCATCATTAGCCATTAGGGGTATGCAGATTAAAATAATGAGATATCACTACACATCTATCAAAATTACTTACATAAAAAAAAATTGACAATACCGAATGCCAATAAGGATACAGAGAAACTGGATCACTCACACATCTGTTAGAAAAGAAATATGGTACAGTCACTCTAGAAAACATTCTGACCATTTTTGAAACATCCTGAAACAACTAAAAGTGCAACTAACCATATGGTCCGGCAATTGTACTTCTGGTCACTTGTCACAGAGAAATGAAAACTTAAGTTTATAAAAAAAACTTGCATATGGATATTTATAGAAGCTTTATTTGTAACAGCCCTGAATCCAAGTAAAAAACAAACAAATGATATTTTTTCAACAATTTTTTTATTGTTATTTTTTAGAGACAGACTCTTGCTCTGTCACCCTGGCTGGAGTGTAGTGGCATGATCATAACTCACTGGAGCCTCAAACTCCTGGGCTCAAGTGATCTTCCTACCTTTGGTCTCCCAAAGCACTGTGATTTCAGGTATGAACCACTGCACGTAGCCCATCCTTTAATAATATTTAAATGAACTGTGGTACATTTGTATCATGGCATACTACTTAGAAACCTAAGGGAATGAGCTGTTGTTATACATAACACTCTGGATGGATATTCAGGGAATTACACTGAGTGGAAACGCAAACCCCAAAGTTTGTATACCGTATGATTCCATTTATATAACATCATGAAAGGTGAAATTATAAAAATAGCAAACAGATTAGGGGTTGCCAAAGGTTAAAGAGGAGGTGGGAATGGAGGAGAAGTGGGGGTGTCTATAAAAGAGCATTGTGAAGGATCTTTGTGGTGATGGAAACATTATGTGTCTTGGCTGTATCAATGACAAACAGCCTGGGTGTGCTGCTGTACTATAGTTTTACAAGATGTTAATACTGGGGTGTACCGAGTAATGGATACATGGGATCTCTCTATAATATTTCTTACAACTGCAAGTTAATCTATAATTATCTCAAAATAAAAAGTTTGGTTAAAAAACTCATAAGTACCAATTCTACTACATAGTGTATGCTTGCCTTTATAACTCTAAAGCTGCTGACATTGCACAAAAAAGAACAAAAGGAAAGTGAATAAAGCAAACAAAAAACCCATTGTTACAGAATTTATAACACTGCATATGATCATTTTTTACTGTGCAGTTATATCGCAATTACTTTAAATACCACACATCAGCAGCAGTTATATCAACTATTCAATATGTTTGAACTTGGTTGGTCTACACTTGTGGTCAGGGTGAAAATAGATGTTACAAAAGGTCACATTCCCAATGGAAAGCCAGGAATTCTCATTTGAAATACAACTTTCACAATGCAAACTAACAAACAATTATAGATAGCTCGGCTGGAAAGCAATATTGATGTCTGGATCACCAATATGAGAAAATGGGACTTCACTTTTCAATGGTTCGATGTTTCCTGGGCCCAGATTCCTGGTAACATCCAACAGTGTGTTGCAGGTGCAAGCATGTGGCATCTTACAGGGGGAATAAAAATTACTAATATTGCAGTATTGATGAACATAAATAATGTTTTGAGATAAATAATGGGATATGAAAGTATGAGGGTTTCTTTTGATGATAGAATGATAGATAAGATTGTGGTTTGTTGCCTACATTCATAATTCAAGAAAATGCTAAATTATAGTTAGAGAAGTCAATCAAAATGATGATATATTTTTTTCCTCAACAGGGTCACAAGACCCTTAACATCAGACCCTGTGATAGAGTATGTTTATAGGCTATTGAGTGATCTGAAAAAGAGGGAAAAATTAATGATGTAAGAGAGAAAGGCATACATGTTGAAACAAAGAGAAAGCAAAAAAGTACAGGAACCACAACACCGGTGAAAGAGTGTTAGCATTTCACAGGGGCAAGATTTTCCACCCGTGTTAACAGTAGAGAAAGCATGGAGAATGACTACAAATGTGTATACCTTGCAAGGGTTGGTGGTGAGAAGATGAAGCTGCATTCTCCATTCTTCCAGTGAATTACAAGGCAGGGACACTATCTCAGAGTGGAGAGGTTTGGGCAAGGTATACGGGTGAAACAATTATTCCAGAAAGTAAGAAAGTGCATAGTATTGCAAGATACTGTTGAGTAACCATGAATTTCCTGTAAAACCAGCAGGCACTATTTTTCTCTTATCAATATATATTTATTTATATATTTTTTTAAAAATTTTTTTTTATTTTAAAGATGTAGGGTACAGTTCAGGATTAGGTATACAAGTGGTCATTGTACAGGTAAAGTTTGGGCCTCCCTTTGGTCCCCACTTTGCCTGGTTTGAGACCAGGTACCCTTATTGATGTTGTGTTCCCCCCACCACCCTCCTCCCACCCCAGCAGTATCCCACTACTGCCAATCCCTTTCTTATAGTATTATGGTAAATGTTCAGGGTCCGCTTATGAGTGAGAGCATGTGGTACTCTGTACTTTGTTTCTGTGATAGATCACTGAGTATTCTTGACTCTAAATTCATCCAAGTTGCTGTGAAGTCCGTATGTTTGTGCTTCTTTATGGCTGTGTAATATTCCATTGTGTATATGTACTGCATTTGTTTCATACAGTCCAGTTTTGAAGAACAGCATGGTTGTTTCCATGCTTTTGCTATTGTGAATAGTTTGAGCCAATATTGACTTATAAATTGCTTATAATTCTACTGATATCTTGAAAACAGTGTTCAAATGTCACACCATTGATATAATTTCTAATTGTTATTTATAATTATATTTTCTACTTATTTCATATTATGAGAAAGGATGGTGCAAATAAATAAAAACATGATCCAAAGGAACATTACTTATTAAAACAAAACAGATTGGGATTTATATAATTTAGATTTAGCTGAAATAATGAAAGTGTACAATTAATTACAAAATATAATCATAACAAACTTTCTCTTGAGTACAACTTTGGCATCAGTATTCTTGAGGAAGACTTTAAAAAATACAACCCATGACTTAGAAATGCTTACTGATACAATCTGTGTTTGTGTGTTTTATTTCAGTATGGACCAGTATTTACAGTCTTCGCTGTTGGAAAGCGAATGACTTTTGTTACAGAAGAAGAGGGAATTAATGTGTTTCTAAAATCCAAAAATGTAAATTTTGAACTAGCGGTCCAAAATCCCGTCTACCATACAGGTAAAGAATATATTCAGATAGTTCATCTGAAATGCAACATTGGAATCTAAGGGTCGTTTTAGGTAAAAGTTACATCCTCACTCTATTAAGAATGATGAGGAGTCATTATTTTATTGTTGAGGTAGGATTATTAGGGGAAAAGAATGTATGATGAGTTTGGTCATTGCAAAGCACCTTATTGGCAGCCTAATACATTTAGATTTCAACTGGACTTGTGAAAGAGATAAGGTTACCTCACTGATGTTTTCTTTAGAGAATACATGGAATCTGTTACAGCTCCTAAGATGACACTAACACTGTTCAGCTGCTGTGTATGCCATGTTCTACAGGCTACAATGTATGTGTGGCCTGATTACATGTTGTCATTCTGCTCCCTGAAAGTAGAATTCCACTGATTAGTAAGCCCTTTACTATGGCATTTCCTGACTTATCCCATGGGGTTGTTAAGGTAAGTGGGGGCTTGACTTGCCCTTTCACAAATTCTCTATCCTCAGAAACTGCCAGATTGTAGTGGTTGGCATGCTTCCAAGGTGGCAGTCTGTCTTCATTTCTTTCAGGTTGCAAATGTGTGTGCTGTGGCCATTTGTCCTCCCTGAATGAAGAGCTGGTTCATTTTGTGGCCAGTTCTTTTCTCTGCTTGCACATGCTTGCACATGCTTCTATTCTTTAGGGTTTCTTTCTGTTTCCCTTTTTTCATCTTTGGTTCTTTTTCATGTGACCTTCTTTGCATTTCTTACCATTAAGATAAAAAAGTCTGTTTTAAAAGTCATCAGTGATCAATAGCATGCTTATTTTTTTGTTGTTTTTTTTTGGTTTTTTTTTTGAGTTGGAGTCTCACTCGGTCGCCCAGACTGGAGTGCAGCGGCCGCTCCCGGCCATTGCAGCCTCGCCTGCTGGGCTCTGGCGATCCTTCCGCCTCAGCCTTCCGAGTAGCCGGAATCACAGGCATGCGCTACCACGCCCGGCTGATTTTTTTTTTATTTATTGTAGAGATGAGGTCTCGCTGCCCAGGCGGGTCTCGAACCCGTGGGCTCAGGCAATCCACTCACCTCAGCCTCCCAAAGGCGCGGGATTACAGGCTGAGCCTCTGAGCCCGGCTAGCATGCTTATTTTTTTCTTCTTGCTTGCATGAGAATTACAACATGTTGGTTAAATCCTTTGACTGTTTAGTGCTTCTTGATATTCGGACTGTGGCATTCCAGATCAAATAATATAAATATTTTGAAGGCTTTTGATGTGTGTAGTCACATGTCCCTTCAGAAAAAATATTCCAGCTTACCTATAGAGGTATATGGAAGTGATCAAGTTGTTTTACCTGGGCCTCTCTTGGGGACTTTCATGGTTAAATATTTCTATTTTAACAGATGCAATATGTTAATATTTACTCTTGAGCCAGCTTCTCATTTCTCCCATATATTCCCCCACCACAGAGAACATGTATGCTCCGGAACTCTGAAAATGGTTTTCAGTTAACTTACACAAAATATAACCTACTCGTAATATGAAATACAAAATTAGAAAATATTGTCTGAAAAAGTTATTTCAAAGACAATACAAGATAAAAGAAAAATATAAAGAAATGAGCTTAAGAAAAACAAAAACACCACTTCACTCATACTCTTGCCACCCCAACCTATTCAGGAGTGTATACTGTGGAGGGAGCATGATGCTAACAGAAAAGAAATAGTGCATTCAAAACTATTCTTGGAGTTAGGAAAGGCCTTCCAGTGGAAGTAATATTCAAAAAGACACATGAAACATAAAAAGAAATTAGCAGGAGAAATGTGGGTCCTATGATGGTGGGTGTGTGGGAATGGGGTTAGAGATGGGGTGGTAAAGTAGAGGATGAGCAGGCAGAACAGTTTCTGAAAATGCTGGGATATGTAAAATGCTGTGTGTTTTAGTACACCTGGAATGTAGATTTGGAAGGGCAAGGGCCAGAAATACCAGCCCTCTTCATCACCCATTTATAGATCGTCCCTTAAAGTGAATTATCCTACAGACTTTTGCTATCTCGCAATATAGTGTTGAATCTTTATCTACTTTCATTTATTAGAGGTGAATTTATCTGCTGGGAGGACTTTGACTATAGTCCCTACTGACCAAATGATAGTAGAAGTATATTGACTGTGTGCTTCAGGGAGTTGTTGCTTATTTTGAAAATACTTTTCTCTATTTATAGTATCAATTCCAAAGAATATCTTTTTAACACTGCATGAAAAACTCTATATTATGATGAAAGGGAAAATGGGGACTGGCAATCTCTGTCAAATAACTGGGCAACTGACTGAAGAATTACATGAACAACTGGAGAACTTAGGCACTCACGGGACAATGGACCTGAACATCTTAGTGAGGTAAATAGGTAACTAGATGCATTCATATGACTTAATCTTGCTTTTGGAATAAGCAAAAAATTAAAACCTGTACATTGGACTTCAAAAATTCTCTGATGAATTAATGAAATCTACCTAAGTTATTAAGATATTTTTTTCTTTTAAATTCTAATTAGTGGGCAATTTTTAGTTTAGCTTTTCTGTTTTAGCAAATAAGACAAATAAAATCGTTTTAATATATTTACAGTAATTTCTCCTTAGTTATTTCATATAATTGTGTAGACTCCACATGGATATGGATGGTTGTATGACTCTTATAATTGTCATACAACCATCAGAATTTTGGTAAAACATTCAGTGCAATTGTGATTATAACAAGAGGCTATTGAGAGGACAGGGAAGAGAATGGAATCATAAAAGATGACAAGGGCCAGGAGATTTATTTTGAGACTTATGGATCTGGCAAAGTTAATATGGGTCGCAGGACTTAGCCTCGGGGTTCTCTTAGAAAGCAGCTCCCAAGAGACAGGTAGACAGCAAAGAACAGTAGTCAACCTCTTTCTGACCCTTTGGAAGAAGTTATGAATTGGACATGGAGCCATGAGAAAAATTTCCCACATGCTTAAGAAAATTTGGTCAATTGCAGTTACCTAAGGCACTTTCGCATCTCGGTGGAATTCTGGAATGCATTAGGCAGGATTAAACATTTCTGATTCATAAAACAGAATGAGATTTAACATTTTGTTATAGGTTCATTGGTGGGGGGAGGGACCAGCAATCAAATTAAAACATTTTCTAAAGTATGCCCAATACCTACAACAAAACAAAGATATTTAAATAAATGAAATATTTTTGAATATTTTTGAAACTTTGAGGAAGGAGATTCTGAAAAGATGGTAAATAAGAATTTTAAAAAACAATGTTTTGTGTTACTGATCTAGGGCATGTTAACAATCTTTGATATTCTTTTTCTTACATATGTCACAGAAATCACTTTATTCACTTAATGGCAAAACTTATTGGTGGTAATATGTACTATATCTCAATATACAATAATTTGAGTTTATGGGATCATATGAGAAATTAGGAAATTTGGTGACTAATATTGCTCTGTATTCTTTATTCTTTTTTTTTTTACTGCTGTTTAAAGGCATGAATTGCATCTTAGTTATTGTTATTTGCTAAATAAATTCTTGTTGAATTGTACCGAATTCAATTATTTCTGTTGATCATCTCTTATTTGTCAGGGTCTAATATGCTTACTTAGAAAGTGTTTTAAAATCTTGAGATAAATAAATTCATAATTTCAGTTCTCCCTGAAATATCTTGACCACAGTAAGCAAATATTAAAACTTCTTAAGAGTGAGTACTTCCCAAGATAATCTGTCACACATTATTTACCCCTACTATATCACTGTTAAATAATGCCCTTTTGGGGCTTTTGTCTTTCTTCATTGGTTGTTGAGTCTGACTTTCTTTGTGTCTCTGTTTTTGTAGGCATGTTCTTTATCCAGTCACAGTGAATATACTCTTTAATAAAGATTTGTTTTCCACAAACAAGAGGAAAATGGAGGAGTTTCATCAGCAGTTTCAAGCTTATGATGAAGGTTTTGAGTATGGTTCCCAAATACCAGAATGTTTCCTAAGGTAGAGGATTGTTTTCTGTAACTAATTCATTGACCAGGCTCCTTTCAGCAATTCATATATTTCTCCCATTTCTCTGTTCTAAATAAATATAGGCCACGTGTGATAGATCACACCTATAATCCCAGTACTTTGGAAGGCTGAGGCAATAGGATTGTTTGAGCCCAGGAGTTTGAGATCAGCCCGGAAAACATAGGGAGACTTTGTCTTTACAAAAATTCAAAATATTAGCCAAGAATGGTGGTGCGCACCATAATCCCGGTTACATTGGGAGGCTGAGGTTGGAGGATCACCTGAACCCAGGAGATTGAGGCTACTGTAAGCTGATACCCTGCCACTGGACTCCAGCCTGGATAACAGTGAGACTCTGACTCAAAAGAAAAAAAAATTGTAACTATAACAGCAGATTAAGTAGAAGCGAAGCTATGTCTTATGGCCTGTTTGTTTTTAGTGTCTCTGTGTGAATTGAGGGAGAAACAAAGAAGAATGATATATTCCTTCCTTTTTCTTATTTTGATGAGCAAAATCAAAAGAGAGTAAGAGAAAGATTGATGGAATTAAGAATTTGTTTTGAGACCCTTTTATCCCATTTACAGCTTATTATGATCACATTCATTGCTACAATTTGAACCTAGGCTAAATCATCCATGTGAGCAGTCCCAGAATCAGTCATTGGAACCCTCATTCTTGCTGAGGCAAGAGTGGGTGCAGTCAAATGTATTCCTTACAGTTGGCATTGGCAAATGTTTGTAAAATGGTTCATATGCAAAGTAACTGCATGATTTTTTAATTTCTTGGCAGTTTCTTTATGTCTTATTTCATTTGGGCTACTATAGCCAAGTATCATAGGCTGGAAGGGCTTATAAATAACAGAACAACTCACTATTTTTTAAAATTCTGGGGCTGGGAAGTCTGAGATCAGGATGATAGCATGGTTGGGTTCTGGTGAAGTCCTTTTCCAGGTTGCTGCTCCCAGTTTATAACTGTGTGCTCACATCAGGTACCCCAGGCTTCTTTCATAAGGGCCCTAATCCCATTCATGACAGCTCTACCCTCAGGACCTAATCACTTCCTGAAGGCTCTACTTTCTAATACCATCAGCTTGGGGGTTAGGATTTCAGCATATAGATTTTGGGAGGATATGAACATTCAGACCATAGCAGTCTATAATGGCAACTGTTCAGAAAAGACTTAAGATATTACAGCCAAGCCGGGCTCGGTGGCTCAGCCTGTAATCCCGTGCCTTTGGGAGGCTGAGGTGAGTGGATTGCCTGAGCCCGCGGGTTCGAGACCCGCCTGGGCAGCGAGACCTCATCTCTACAATAAATCAAAAAATCAGCCGGGCGTGGTAGCGCATGCCTGTAATTCCAGCTACTCGGAAGGCGGAGGCGGAAGGATCGCCGGAGACCAGCAGGCGAGGCTGCGGTGGCCGGAAGCGGCCACTGCACTCCAGTCTGGGCGACAGAGTGAGACTCCAACTCAAAAAAAAAAAAAAAAAAAAAAAAAGATATTACAGCCAGTTTGTCTTTCCCTGCTCAATTCAGCAGTTGGTATCTGTGCTGGGTTTTCATCAACAGCCACAGTAAAAACAGACCAAGCAAATTGTGGGCTCTGCCTTCTTGAATATTCAGTGCCAATCCAATAGGAATCCAAAGATGTATTTATAGAAGACATTAACATGTGTTTGTCTTACCACCTTAATTATCTTTATGGACTAATAATTGTAAAGGTAAACCTTTCATGAAATTCTACTTGAAAGTGAAGAAATTTGGAGAAATAATTATAATTCCTTTTTATGCTATGACCTATTTTTCCTAAAGTGTTTTCAAGTTAATTTCTACACTTTTTTTTAATTTAGAAACTGGTCAAAATCCAAAAAGTGGCTTTTAGCAATGTTTGAGAAAAACAGTCCAGTTATAAAAGCGTACAAATCTGCAAATATCAATACCACGGTAAGTATTTGTTACTTTTATTTTTTTGCTAACATATATGACATGAAGATAGTAAGAAATTTGACCTTGACCTCAATTTCCTCACCTACCTCATAAAGTTGTTATTGGTTTAATTTTTGTAAAGCACTTAAAACAGAATAAAGACTAGATAAAAGCTTATCATTGTTGTGATTTTAAAAAATCATTTCAAATCCTTTAGTATTTAAAGGTGATATCAAAAGTTTTTGTTTGTTTGTTTTTTAGTTATATAGCAAATATTTTTACAAACAACTCTGCTTAAAACCAGAAAGGAAGATAGACTTAGAAATAAGCGAGACATCTTTAATCTGAAGAAGTGAGGCATTTTTAATCACATGTACTGGAACTCTCTATTCTAATAAAGAAAAAATTTGAACTTTGCTGAAGCCAATCAATCAATCCAGTGTTTAATACTTTGGGAGATAATTCAGCTTGAACATTCATGAGCAATTTCACTTCATTTTAAAAAAATGTATTGCTTCTCTTGTTTTCCTCCAGCAGGGTTCACATTGAATTTCTGTTTTAAACCCATATGTTTTAAAACATGTGAGCTAAGACGCAATTTAAAAGATTGTGTTGTCTTCTGCCTAAGTAGATTTCAATGGCCTAATAAAGAAGACTGGGTAGAAGTTGTGCTTCATTTTTGTAAAACTGCACACATATGTTATTACATTATAAATACAAAATATGATGATTTCTTTCATACTATTTTAGATATATTCAATTAGTGTCTTCATTGAAAATTATTACAAATTTCACAAAGTAATTTCTCATTTATTTTTCACAACAACTTTATTAAGAAAAAAACCCTGGAAATTATTAAACCCAGAAAGCCAGGAATTAGAGTAGTCAATTGCTTTTGGAAAGTTGCATGCCTTAATAAGTAACAGTAACAGTCTCTATTTTATCTTGTGTTTTGTGTATATTTTTGTTTGTTTGTTTGTTTCTTAGTCAGGGTCTCACTGTGTCACCCAGACTGGAGTTCAATGATATAATCAGGCTTACCACTGCCTCGACCTCCTGGGTTCAGGTGATGCTTCTGCCTCAGCTTCTCAAGTAGTTGGGACTATAGGTGTGCCACCATGCCCAGCTAATTTTTTGTTTTACTGTAGAGATAAAGACTCACTATGTTACTCAGACTGTTCTCAAACTCCTGAACTCAAGCTATCTTCCTGCCTCAGCCTTCCAAAGGGTGGGATTACAGATATGAGGCACTGTGCCCAGCCTTGTGTGTGTGGTTTTTTTTTAATATATATAATTTAAAGTTGTGGGTTACAGTTAAGGGTTAGGTATACAAATATTCATTGTGCAGGTACCCTTGTTGATGAGGTGTGCCCCCCTTTCCTCAGACAGATATTGACTACCGTTAATCCCACCTCCATTCCCCTCCCTGTCCCCACCCCATAGTTCCTGCCACTGTCAATCCTTTGTTATAGTATTAAGGGAGTTATTCAAGGTCCACTTATGAATGAGAACGTGATGCTCAGATCTTTGTTTCTGTGAGAGATCACTCAGTATTCTAAACTTTAATTCCATCCAGGTTGCTGCAAAATTCAGGATTTTGTTCTTTTTTATGGCTGCATAATATTCCATTGTGTATATATACCACATTTTTAAAATCCAGTCCTCTTTTGATGGACAGCATGGTTGGTTCCATGATCTTGCTATTGTGAACAATGCTGTGATAAACTTACGTGTGCAGGTATCTTTTTTATAGAGTGATTTGAGTTCTTCAGAGTATATTCCCAGTAGGGGGATTGCGGGGTCATATGGAAGGTCGATTTGTAGAGCTTTTAGGAATCACCACACTGATTTCCACAGAGGCTGTACTAGTTTACACTCCCACCAACGGTGTAGAAGTGTTCCCTTTTCACCACATTCTCTCCAGCATCTGTTACTTTTTGTTATTGATAATAGCCATTCTGACTGGAGTTAGGTGGTATCTCAGTGTAGTTTTAATTTGCATCTCCTTGATGACTAGTGAAGTTGAACATTTCTTCATGTATCTGTTGGCTGCTCTTATGTCTTCTTTTGAGAAATGTCTGTTCATATCTTTTGCCCACTTTGTAATGGGGATGTTTGTTTTTTTCTTTTCAGCACGTTTGAGTTCCTTGTAGATCCTTGTTTTTTTGTTGTTGCCTTTGTCAGACATGGAGTTGGTAAATATTTTTTCCCAGTCTGTGGGCTGTCTCCCTGCTCTCTTGATGGTTTCTTTGGCTTTGTAGAAGCTTGTCAGTTTAATGAAGTTCCACTTGTCTATCTTATCTCTTATGGCGTGGGCACTTCGGGTTTTGCTCAGGAATTGGATGCCAGTTCCAACTTCCATAAGGGTGTGTCCTGCATTTTCTAAAGTTCTTATGGCTTGAGGTTTTACATTTAGGTCTCTGATCCATTTAGAGTTAATTTTTGTGTTTGGGGATAGATAGGGGTCTTGTTTCAATCTTCTGCATGTAATCAGCCAGTTTCCCAGCACCATTTACTGAATAGGTTCTCCTTTCCCCAGTGGTGGGTGGCGGAGGCTTTGTCGAAGATGAGTTGGTTGAGAAATTGAGGTTTTGCTTCTGGAATCTCAATTCTATCCCACTGGTCTATATGTCTGTTCTTGTACCAATACCAGGCTGTTTTGATTGTTGTAGCTTTATATTAAGGTTTAAAGTCTGATAGTATAATACCTCCTGTTTTGTTTTTTGTTGTTGTTTTTTTGCTGAAGATTGTTCTGGCTATTCTTGGTTGTTTGTGTTTTCATATGAATTCTTGTATTGTTTTTTCTAGATCTGAGAAAGAATGTTCCTGGTAATTTGATGGGTATTACATTAAATCTGTAGATTGCCTTAGGTAAGATGGACATCTTCACAATGTTGATTCTTCCAATCCATGAGCATGGGATATTTTTTCACTTGTTTGTGTCATCTTTGATTTCTTTGAGCAGTGTTTTGTAGTTTTCATTGCAAGGGTCTTTCATGTCTCTGGTTAGGAAGATGCCAAGGTATTTCATTTCTAGTGAGATGAGTCTCTTGAAGACAATATATTGTTGCCTGGTGATATTTTATCCATTTTGTCATTCTGTGTCTTTTCAGTGGTGCATTTAGTCCATTCACATTCAGGCTAATTATTGAAATGTGAGAATTGATCCTTATCATAAGGTTCTTATAGAGTTGTTGTTGTTGTTCCCGTTTGTTTATTGTCTTTCTTTTGGTTTTGGGGTTGGTTTATGTGTGTTTTTAATCTTTTTCCTGTACTCTTGTGAAGAACGTTGTTGTTCTTTTTTCCTTTTCTTCTGTGTTTAAGACTTTCTTAAGTGTTTCTTGTAGAGGTGGTCTGGTGGCAGTGTAAGTTCTTAGGGATTGGATATCTGGGAAAGATTTTAATTCTCCCTCACTGATGAAGCTTAGCTTGGCTGGGTAGGTTATTCTTGGTTAAAATTGTTTATCTTTTAGAACTTTGAAGATAGGGTTCCAAGCTCTTCTAGCCTGAAGGGCTTCTGTAGATTAATCTGCTGCTAATCTAATTGATCTTCCATGGTAGGTAATCTGACCTTTTTCTCTTGCTGCCTTTCGGATTTTTTCTTTTATGCCTACTTTGTTTAGGAAAATTATTATGTGTGTGAGTGTTGGTCTTATCATTTGTTGTCTTGTAGGGGTTCTCTGAATCTCTTGTGTTTGAATTTTTGCATCACTGATGAGATGAGGGAAGTTTTGTTTAATAATTCCATGGAATGTTTGTTCCAGGGTGGTCTCTGTCTCTCTTTCTGCCTCAGAAAGTCCAATTACTCTTAGGTTCAGTCTCTTTAAGTAATTGCTCATCTCTTGAAGGTTTTATTCTGTCTTTTTAAGCTTCTTTTCTATGTTTTTGACAGTTTGGGTTAGTTCTATATTTTGGTCCTCAAGCTCTGAGATTCTTTCTTCTGCTTGGCCTATTCTGCTTTCCATGCTTATCAGTTTGTTATTTATTTCATTCACAGTATTCTTTACCAGTGTTATCTCAGTTATCAACTCCTTCCTAGTTTCCTCTTGTCTCTCCTCAATTCTTTTTAATCTCTCCATTAATGTCTTGATATCTGAGTTTGTAGTTTGAGACCAGTCATTCTGGGGGCTCTTCATTGTTTGCATTCCAAAGTCAGTTTTTTCAGTGTCTGACCTCCCAGGGGTCTGTGAGAGACCCATAGTCTTCTTTTGATTTTTCTTCATTTGTGTAGATTTTTCTCTCCCCCTTTCCCTCCTCTTCTTTAATTCTGTGTTTTTCAGGGAAGGTGGGGTTGCTGATATTTTATTTTGTTCAATCTCCTGTTCTTCCTCATGAGGGTCCTCTGGCTTTGTTCACTTTTGAGGCTGGACTGTGGGCTGGTGCTGTACTTTTTGCAGTTTTGAGGTTTAATTGAGGGGGAAGTTGTGATTCAGAATCTATCTGCAGATCCCAGCATCGACCAACAGGTGTATGGGCACACTGGAACCCACTTCCCACTGCCTTACAATCTGTCCATGCAGTGGGGTTTAGGTTTGCTCCCTGGTCAAAATGAGGTTAGAAAAAGGAAAATAATGGAAGAAGGGGGGAGTCAAGAAGAAGTTGGAGAGAGAGAAGAGTAAGAGGGAAAACAGACATACATACCAACTAATGAATGAAAGGTGACACAAGAACAGAAAAGAGTAAAAAACAAACAAACAAACAAAATTCCCTAAAGCATACTGGTAATCACACAAAGATAGTCCAATAAAACCATACCTTTTGATGTATATTTCCCCAACACAAACAGATAGTCTAAATCAAAAAGCAAACAAAAGTGAACAAAACAAACAGTCGGAACAATAAAATCAAAAATCAAAATAAGAAACCAGACTAGCTCTGGAGTCTTTCCTGAGTGTCTAAATTCTCTTCAGCTCTGATCTCTAGCCCCTCCCCTTTGCTCTCATTACAGGCAAATCGATTTATTCATAGATTGGGTCAGTTCCCTTGGCTTGCTGCCTTCTGTCTGAGGACTGAGTTGTTTGTGTCTGATTCAGCATAGGGGAGGGGCTTCTGTCTCCTGTTTTGGCGGGATTACTTTGGAAACAAGGAGGAGGCTGCTTGGAGATGGGCGGGGCAATGCGAATCTCTGGCTGCGGTGGGTGACTCCTCTTTCGCCCATCCTTTCTCTCAACTCATCCTTTCTCTCCACTCCTCCGGTCTGTAGATAATCTACTATAACAGGCGATGATGTGTGTCCGGCGTCAGGAACTGGCAACCAGCGATATGGCTGGGTGCCGCATTTGGTGTGCCTTGGGGTGGCGGAGGGAGCCGGGAATTCCCCGGGTCAGAGCCCAGAGCCTCGGCGTCAGCGGCTGTACAGCACCTTGTAGCAATCAGCAGTAGTCCCTTGTGGAGGCTGTAGTGCAACGGAGGCTGTTTGCTGCATGGGACTGGCTATAGCAGCCACCCCTGTGTAGGCGGCAGCTGCGGGGTGCGTGGAACTGCCTTCAGGAGTCACCTTTTGTGGAGATCGTCACAGTTCAGCTTGTCCCATTTCCATCTTGCTGAGCATCCTATCTTGTGTTTTATATGTTACTGATTTAATGGTTATTTCCTGTGTCAAAGGATCTGATAATACTACGTAATGGTACAACTCAGTTCTCTTAATCCTTAATACAGGAGAATTATGAGGGGCAGCATAACATAGTGGCATAGAGTGTGGGGTCTGGAGCCAGAGCCAGGTTCACACGGTTTGGATCCTAGCTCATCCACCTTCAATCTATATGCCTCTTGCAAAATTCCCCAACTTAATTTTGCTTTGATTTCATTATATTAACAGTGATAAAGATAATTAGATAATAGTGTCTGCTTCTTGGACTTGTAGTGGAGATTGGGATGGGTTAAGTATGTGTAAATCACTTAAAATAGTACTTGACTCATAGCAAGCTGTGAATAGATATTAGCTCCCATTATTTCTGTCACCCAGGCCTGAGTTACCTAAGATTAAAAGTATACAAGTAACCTAATAAAAATGTTATAGTGTCTAAATTTTTCCCCCGTGATGGCGAGCAATCATTGGCAAAGGCAAACCTGGGGAAACCTCCTTAAGAAGAAAATGTCTTGAAGGAATTTGTGTGGTGATCTGGGAGCAACTAGTCATAGTAGGTGACCTTGAATGGAGCCCTGCTCTGAGTTGACAGAATTCTAGTCAAATGTCAATTCTCTGCATTCGTGGTTTTAGACAATTGCAATATTTATAATATACTGACTTGGCAATTCTCTCTCCCATGGTACATAGCTGAGAATCTGCACAGTGGATTGGGGTAGGGTTTTCTCCTAAATACTCCAGAGATCTGTGTTGCTTGCATTTTTAGGAGTGGGCGCAGGTGAGGGAGGGAGCTTAATTTGCTAATTCACTTTGGCAAACCAGAGATCTATAGTGAATTTTTCCCTCTGAGAGGTTTGGTTTTAAGCACTTTGTAGGTACCAACTTATTTAATTCACACAACAATCCTATGAAGTATGTATGTATTACAACCATTTTATAGATGAGTAAACTAAAGGACAGAGAGATTGCTGTGGGCCATCCAGCTCTTGAGTCACTGAGCCAGAATTTTAACCAAGGCAGTAAGGCAGATGAACTCCAGAAACCCTACCTAATTACTATACTACAGTAAGTATGTACATGCCTTAGCATGCCTCAAACTGCGAAACCCAGAAATTGCAGGAATAATATCTTTTGTATTAAAGAAAATTTTTGAACTCTTGTTTATTAACATCAATCTTTGTACCTAACCATGGATTGACAATATTTACTTCTTTTAAACAGACATTAGTGCAGGCTATGCTGAATGTTGTACAGATGGAAACAAATGAACAATATTCTCCCAATTATCAGCTCTTACTGCTTTGGGCTTCTCTGTCTAATGTTGTTCCGGTAAGTATATTAGTAAAGTATAGGCTACAATGCTGTTTTTTGTTTTTCTTCATTTCTCTTTCCTCCCTCCTCCCTCCCTCCCTTCCTTCCATATTTATTTTGTTCTTTCACTTATTATGGAGAAGAAAAAAACTACAGAGGATATCATTGTGAGCTAACAAACAAAACTGACTGCCTAATGAAGTCTGATTAGGTTACAAAGCAGGCAAAGCAGAGGTCCAAAGTGAATGCTGCTCTCTGAAAGGGCAAAAGAAAAGCTTGCTCTTTAGGGCCAGTTGTGACAACACCTGTTTATGGAGCACTTTCTGTGTGTCTGGCAATGTGCTGAGTATTGGTGATGACAAGATGAATGAGGATTGGCCCCAAGCTTTTAATGGAGAGAGAGTAGATAAATGGACTGTTTCAGGTAGAAATGAGCTTGAATCCAAACATCCGCAGCCATAGCTATCGAATCTCATGGCAGTAACTTAAACTTTTTGTGCCTCCAATTTATTATTGGTGAAAAGGGATAATGCACATAAAACTCCTAGTATGGGGTTAGGACTTGGGCATGCAATAAACGGTAACTCATTTCTCTATGAAGTTGTTATGAGGATGCACTCAGATGAGCCCTGCTGGTACCAGTGACTAACAGCTCCATCTCTCTCTGTAACCCATTCTCCTTCAGTGCACCATTCATGCTTACTTCACTTGGTATTTTGGTCCTGTGAACTTCCCTGTGAATGGCACTGGTAAAATTGGAATTTAAAATACCTCTAAAGAGAACAGAGATTTTTAAAAAGCTGTTTCTTTTTAAAGCTGTCATGAACTCAAGTAGAGTCTTGAGATTTGCCTGCCACTTCGTGTTCGATGCACACCAGTTTCCTGGGTCAAGAGTTTCTCTCATTAGCCTAAACTGCTACTTATATTATCTGAAATTAAAGGATAACATTTTTAGTTGTTGTTGGTTCTTTTTTTCCTAATCAGGAGGATTTAATCCATTTCTACTGATAAGTGGTCATTTTTTCTTTCCTTTTTTCCTTCTAACAAATAGAAATAAGGAAAATGTTTTAGGTATTTTTTATTTATCCTTTCTCTTATAAAGGCCTGGTTGCTAAAGACTTTCAAAGCACTGGTATTCTAGTTTTTTTTAATTGATTGTAAAACTTAATTGAGTAAAGAGCAGAGATAGAAATTTTGACCCCTCTGCTCAAATGTATGTCATCTAGTGGAATATATATTCTATCTGGGATGTTTAAGTAAAAATAGTCTAATCCTTGGCCCTTTTTTATGTACCTCTAATATCATTCTCTGATTTTTCCTTAACCAATTTTCTTGAAAACTGATGAAGCTATAGCAAAATTGAAAATCAAACTTCAAAACAACTCCCAAAGCAGGTACAAAACACCCACTCCTGTCAAAGGATTAATTTTCAAGATCTCATTAGAAACATTCCCCAGAAGAAAGCCACACAAAGCCCCATTGATTTGACATGGGGGAAGTCAGTTCTTTGGAATTTGTTCCTGGCATTGGTCTAAAAAGATTTAAACCATTCATTTCAGAAAGGATGATTAGAGAAAGTTCCATCTCACTGGCTCTTGTTGGCATCTCCAAGAGACAACCTGGTGTGTGGGCAGAGGCCCTGGAAAGGCTTTAGAGTCAAGTCCAATGCCAGTTCCCAGGACTTGGTGACAGTGGGCCAATTGTTTAACCTCTACAAGCCTCAGTGCCCTTATCTGTAAAATGGGATTAATGCTACCTACTTCAAAGAATAGTTGTGAGGATTATTTTAGTAAGAAATGGAAAGTGTCTAACAGTACCTCACTCAACATAGATGTTCAATAAATGTTAGTTTTCTTATCTCACAAAAATTATTTTCTTAGTTTCAAGAAATCATTACTTTCAAAAAGATAATAATAAGGAATATAGACGACCCTGGCTTCCATGTACGTGACTGCTCAAATTCCCAGGATAGGAGTGTCCATTGCTGCCCTGGCTTTTGTGGTCTCCTTCACTGCTGGGAGAGCCACCAAAGCCTTGCCAGGAGTATAGATTGTGGGACCTGTCCTTTCCTGGAGCTCAGCTCATATCCTTATCTCTTCTCTCCTACTCTGTACTCTGCTTCAAGGCCCATGGGACTCAGAGCTCAAACTTCAAATGGACTTGGGACCAGGTCAACTGAGAGGCTCCATTATGGCCTAGGTGAACTTTGGTGTACTGACCAAAGATATTAACTATATGAAATTATTTCTATGGGAAGACCATTTCCAAGTTCCAAGAAATTTCTAACTGCCAAATGTATTTTTTTGAAAATTTCTCTAAACCAATCACAAAGCTGACTTCTTACCTTTTTTTTTAAATCTGTTTCTTATCTTGTGTTTTTCTAAATACCTTAAATAATGATCATCACCCCATCTCACTCTCAACTTCCACAGCATTTATTGTCATTCACATGTGTAGGCACTTTCACTGTTTTGTACGTTAAGCTCATTTTTCTCCTTTGTATATTTTTATCCCCAACTGACATGTAAGTTCTTTGGACAAGAATTGTCTTTGAAATATCTATTGACCATGATTGGCAGAAAACTCTCTGGCATGTTATAGAGACTCCATCGATATTTGTTAAACCTGTTTTTGAATGATTAAATAAATGATGCTGAAGAACATGCTCAGTTCATCTTGTCTTTCCTCCTTGTTCCTTCTCACCTTTGTTCTTACCTCTCTAAAACAATGGAAAGTTATTGTGGTAGCTGCTTCTGCATTTCAGTGAGTTTTTGCCCAGCTCTGACCATGGAATTAAATCTTTTGGCAAAATACTAATTGGTACTGCTGGGAGAAGTTTTTAACTCCTTTCTCAAATGTGGGTGCACAAAGACCTCAAGGCTCCATATTCTTGCTTATTGACTTAGTAATGCGTGTACTTTTTTTGTTAGCACTTTGTTTTCCTTTACATTCCTTTTCTTTTTAATTTTTAAAAAGTACTTTGTTTTTTTTAAAGTAGAAAATAACAGATTTTTAAAAAACAAATCTGTTCAGAAAAAAGATGCATTAAAAATGGTAATACCATGTACAGCTATTTTTAACTTAACTGAATTTTTTGTGTTTATCATAAAAATAAATATTATCCAATTTTAGTGAATCTCTAAACTATAATTAGTGTAACTGAAAAACTAGGTACTATCACTAATTTTTTTCCCCAACATGAACTCATACTCGTCAAATAAGATAAATTGAGTATGAAGTGGTTATTAATTAAATCCAACAATTCAGAATTTTCATCTGCATATAGTAGTAAAAAAGGGCCTGAGTGAGAACACAGGACAAAAGAGCTCTCTATTGAGCATCTGTCCCTTCAAATGTAAAAATGAATTACATAATCTCTAAGGTAAATCTTTCCTAATCTGGATAATGACCCAGAAAGAGGGTCTCTGGATTGGAAGGGCCTTTTTTCCCTGTTCAGCTTGTTTATGTAAACAGTTCCATATTTATCCTTGCACTTTCAATTTAATGTCACAAAGGGTAAAACAATTAGTAGTATTGAACTTGGCTTATTTTAGCATGCTTTCAAACAATTGCTCTTCCTCTTTTGACCACAGAGGGGAGTATTGGGATTATTTAAAGGTATATAATGTTACCTCACAAATGAGACAAAAACTTACACAAAGTATTGCCTGAGTCATTTCAGGACTGATTTTCATGGGTGAAACTTCTTTTATAGTAAATGTTTATAGAACAAAATGAAAGCAAAACCAAGCTTCTTTTGATGATTTTATATAGGTTTCCTCTGTTTTTATAAACTGAGAAGATGCAAAATCACCTACTTGAGTAAGAAGTTAATTTTTAAGATGTATAGCAATATAATTTTATCTTATAATACTAATGAGGAAATATTTGAAATAGTTTTGGTTGGTCAAGAGAGTAAAAGTATACTATGTTCAATAGCATTCAGGTGTGAAAGGACCCTAATTTTGATGTTGACTAGTCTCATAATTTAGTTTATGGGATTTTAGGTATGGTCTTCTGGACTTATTTAAAACTATCATGTTTCATTTGCAGAATATAAAATTTGTTAATTCATTAGTATTTTTAAAAAATTAAATCTTAAAAAATGTTTTGTTTTGAGTTAATGTACTGTCATAATTTGTTGCTTCTAATTATTTAATGCATACCTATATAACATTTTATTTTGCTTGTTAGTAAAGAAATTCCATTTTTCTCACTTCTTAGTGAAAATACAAGTATAATCTATTTAAATAATATAGTTAAACTATAGTGACAGAATAAAATTATAAATCTGGTTTCTTGGAGTTATATAAACATTCCTATTGCTCATAAAATCTATTTGTTTCCAAAGATATTCTTTACTAATATACTTTTAAGGTTAATTTAAAGTGTCCTTTTTTCTTTTAAATGTTTGTTGTTGATACTAAATATGCTTTTGTTCATCTTCAATGAAGTTTGTGTTTTTGATATTTTTTTTTAAGGTTGCATTTTGGACACTTGCGTTTGTCTTTTCTCATCCCAACATCCACAAGGCCATTATGGAAGGTATATCCTCTGTGTTCGGCACACCAGGTACTGAACCTGAGTTAACTTATGTTAAAGGACACATCTAATGATGAATGCTGGTCACACATTATTGGAAAAGCTGGATACCTGTAATTTTATAGAAATTCAACACAATCCAAAGCTCAACATAATTTATTATGTGTTTCAGTATATAAATCCTAGAGTTAATTACTGTTAAGGATTTAAGAGGTCATCTAGTGCAACTTTCTTATTTTCCAAGTGAAATTGGGTTCTCCAAATTTCTAGTCTTTATAAAATAAAAGGGTAGAGATGGGGATGATGGGGATAATTGTGTGGGATCCTCTCTGACCAAAAGGCCACAACAGAAGCATAACACTAATCTAAATTTCTACAGTGCTTGAAATGGAACTCTTGAACACAGTTCTAGTGGGGAAAGACAAAAGTTTTTCTTTGTTCCTGTATTCTTATTTGCTTTCAGAATTCACTGTTCTCTTTTGACATATTTCTTCAAATGTTTCTTCAAATAGAAGTGCCAGTGTAACAGCTATACTATATCGATACTTTTAGTCACTATTACAGAACGGAAAACCATTTATTAAAAATTTTGTAATCCCGCGCCTTTGGGAGGCTGAGGTGAGTGGATTGCCTGAGCCCACGGGTTCGAGACTCGCCTGGGCGGCGAGGCCTCATCTCTACAATAAATCAAAAAATCAGCCAAGCGTGGTAGCGCATGCCTGTAATTCCGGCTACTTGGAAGGCTGAGGCGGAAGGATTGCTGGAGTCCAGCAGGTGGAGGCTGTGGTGTCCAGGAGCCACTACACTCCAGTCTGGGCGACAGAGTGAGACTCCAACTCAAAAAAAAAAAAAAAAATTTCAAAAATTTTTTTGCCATGCTTATACAGAAGCTATTCAGACAAACCTATATATAAGATATAGTAGCAGCTCATGAATGTAGTTTTGAGAGGATACCAGAGATTGTTGGAAGTTGATATCAAAGAAGATACCCATGTGTCCACACAAAGGATCCTGTCAAGGAAAGAATATTGAAGTGTATTGTATTAGTCAGAGTTCTTCAGAGAGAGAGAGAGAGAGAGAGAGAGAGAGAGAGAGAGAGAGAGAGAGAGAGAGAGAGAGAGATCCAGAAAGAGATTTATGATAAGGAATTGGCCAGCCTGATTATGGAGGCTGAGAAGTCCCCTGACCATCTGTCTATGCAGGCCCTCAATAGATTGGATGATGCCCTGAGGAGAGAAGTCTACTTTTACTGATTCTACCAATCCAAATGCTAATCTCTTATCCAGAAACACCCTCACAGACATACCCAGAATAATGCTTAATCTGGATACCCTATGGCCAGTTAAGTAGACACATAAAATTAACCATCACAGTAGGCATCATTTAATCACCTGAGCTTTGTTTTTCTGGAGAACCCTAGGTAAATATACCTACCATATTGGGGAGGGCAATCTGGGCTACTGAGTGCACTGGTTCAAATGCTAATCTAAACTAGAAATACTCTCACAGACACACCTAGACATAATGTTTAGCCATATAGCTGGGCATCCCCTGGTCCAGTCAAGTTACACAATAAATTTAATCATGAAATAAGAATCTGACTCAATACAGCAGAGCTTCTATTCTGTGCTTTTATCTATTACAAGATCACATTTTACTTCTTGGGGATGTCCTTTATGAATTTCCAGTGCTAGATCTCCCTGACCTCAACACTCACTTCTAGAACTCATCCCAGGCACTTTGCCCAACTTTCCTATAAAACAAGTTTTGGTAAAAACTACTATTGAATACTGGAGAAAGGAAAAGATAAGGCTCACACCACTTTTCTAAAAGCAATTTCTTCTTTACCTTGATAGCTGTCTCTCAGCCTACTCTTGTCTTGTCTGTTTGTTTACTTTGAAATTGGAACTTCTTTAAGGCTTTCTTATGAAGATGCTCACTTATTCTCCATTATTTGGGGTGGTGATTTTTACTATACTGTCTACTTCCTCTAACTGATCCTGTGTATCTTCTATCTTCTAACATTCGTTAGTCTTTATTAGCTGCTTTTCCCCTTTCTTGTTTTCTATCACTACCATGTTTTGATTCTTTAAGCTTGCCTGTTTTTTTTTTCTTTTTTTTTTTTCTTTTTTTTGAGTTTGGAGTCTCACTCTGTCACCCAGACCGGAGTGCAGTGGCCGCTCCCAGCCACCGCAACCTCGACCTGCTGGGCTCCGGTGATCCTTCCACCTCAGCCTTCCAAGTAGCCGGAATTACAGGCATGCACTACCACGCCCAGCTGATTTTTTTTTTATTTATTATGGAGATGAGGTCTCACTGCCCAGACAGGTCTCGAACCCACGGGCTCAGGCAATCCACTCACCTCAGCCTCCCAAAGGCGCGGGATTACAGGCTGAGCCACCAAGCCCGGCTGTTTTTTTTTTTTTCTTAATGAGACATACAGACAGAAGGAAGCTAGAAGTGTGTTCTCAGTTTGCCATCTTGAACCATAAGTTTATGTGTATGTAACATGTATCAATTTTAAAGTATTGATGTATAATTCATATATCATAAAATTTATAAAATTCATAAAATTTATCCTTTTACAATGCAAAATTTTAGTTATTTTTAGTACACTCACAGGTTATACAACTATCAATACAATCTAGTTTCAGAGCATTCTTATCATCCCATAAAAAAACCCCATACCCATGAGGAATCACTTTCTATTTTCTATTCTACCTCTCATTGTCTGTCAGGCACTAATTTGTTTTACTTATTGTCTTTGCACATTTGCTTTTTCTTAACATTTCATATTTCATTTAAATGGAATATTACAATATGTGTCTCCTTTGTGTGTGACTTCTTTTGCGTAGCATGTTTCATTTTATATTATGATGTTTTCATTTAATTGATTTTTTTTTTTTTTTTTTGAGTTGGAGTCATACTTTGTTGCCCAGACTGGAGTGCAGTGGCCGCTACCAGCCACCGCAGCCTCGACCTGCTGGGCTCCGGCGATCCTTCTGCCTCAGCCTTCGGAGTAGCCAGAATTACAGGCATGCGCTACCACGCCTGGTTGATTTTTTGATTTATTGTAGAGGTGAGGTCTCGCCAAGTTGCCCAGCGGGTCTCGAACCTGCGGGCTCAGGCAATCCACTCACCTCGGCCTCCCAAAGCGCAGGATTACAGGCTAAGCCATCGAGCCTGGCCTTAATTGATTTTTCATCCATGCATTCCTAGGGTGAATCTTGCATAATCATGGTGTATAATTCTTTTTATATGTTCATGGATTCAGCTTTTTAGTATTTTGTTGAGAAATTTTGCATCTATATTAATAAAGAATTGGCTTATAGGTTTCTTGTGATATCTTTGTCTGGTTTTGTTAATGAGATACTTCTGGCTTTATAGAGTACATTTGGAAACATTACCTTCTCTTCTAGTTTTTGGATGAGTTTGTGAAGGACTGATGTTATTTCTTCTTTAAACTTTAGGTAAAATTTGTCACTGAAGTAACCTGGTTTTGAGATGTTCTTTTT
Source organism: Cephalopachus bancanus (assembly GCA_027257055.1). Lineage (NCBI taxonomy): Eukaryota > Metazoa > Chordata > Mammalia > Primates > Tarsiidae > Cephalopachus > Cephalopachus bancanus. The sequence continues at coordinate 6,624,067 of JAPVLO010000012.1, forward strand.
GATAAGCTTTTTAATTAATTCAATTCTACTTGTTGCTGATCTATCCCGATTGTCTATTTCTTCTTGAGCCAGTTTTGTAGTTTTTGTCTTTTTTAGAAATGTGTCAATTTCACTTAGATTATCTAATTTGTTAGCATAAAGTTGCTCATAGTGTTCCCCATAATCATTTTTATGTATATAAGGTCACTAGGAAAGCACATCTTTCATTCCTCATTTTAGTAATTTGAGTGCTCCTTCATTTTTTTTTTTTTGGATCATTGTGGCTAAATATCTGTTAATTTTGTTTTCAAAGAACTAACTTTTGGTATCTGTTGACTTTGCTTGATTTTATTTTATCTCTTGCTTTTTCTATTCTCTAATTTATTTCTATTCTAGTCTTTATTATTAATAATTTCCATCTTTTTATTGATAGTCTCTACTTAGCTCCTTAGACATGATTTCTTTAATTCTTTGAACATATTGAAAATATCTGATTTAAAGTCTTTGTTTAGTAGGTCTAGCATCTGAGTTTCTTCAGGGACAATTACTATTGATTCCTTTTTTCTTCTGTGAATGATCTGCACAAACTGATCCCAACTTACATTGGTCTGATTTACAATATTTGACTTTACAGTAGAATGAAAGTGATATACATTAAGTACTTTTTCATGTTTGTTATAGTCTGTCTTGTAATCTTTTGTTGAAGACTAGACATTTAAAATAATATAGCAACTCTGAAAATTAGAGTTTAACTCTTTCTCAGTGCTTGTTGTTGTTGTTGCTTATTTTTCTTGTTGTTTGATAGTTCAGTGTCTTTTTAAACTGTTTTTATAAATGTTTGTTTTCTTGCTATGGATGTCCATAGAAGCCACAACTCGGTTAGGTCAGTGGTCAGCTAATAATTGAACAAAGATTTCTTTACACCAGAAATCTATACCTCTCCCATTCTTTGTGGAGAGGCTCTGTGTGCATGTTGGGGCATGCTTTCAACACTCACCTAAGCAGTTGAAAAGTACTTTAGCTTTTACATCCCACTTGGACAGAGCCTCAAAGCTGGCTATAAGTGAGAGCTTAGGTCCTTCTCATATCTTTCCATAGCATGAATAGAGCCCTGAGCAAATGTATGGCCTTCTACATTCCCAGGAATACACGGGACATTTTCAAAGACATTATGAACATCTAATTCCCTAACCTCTTATCTTAATCTTGATTTGCCTGTCTTTTGTCCCAACAGTTATCTACTGCCTCAGGTAGCTGCAAAATTCAACAATTGCCTTTAAAGATTTTCAACCAACACCCCTAAGGAAAGCTTTTCCTATTGGGAAAGCTCAAAGTCAGGTTAAATAAAGACAGCTTGCAAACAGGGACTTCCAGGAAACCGCTGAACTTGTTAAAAAATGAGAATGCTGTAGCAGTAAAGTTTTGAAAACACTCTACTCCTTTTCTGCCCTATCTAATGACTACTGGTCTGCTGGTTTTCCCTGTTATTACAGACCTCTGATTCTTAAGGCTTCTGTGTAGCTATAGAAAGGGGGATAGGATTAGGGCAAGTAAACATGACATTAAACTTGCTGTTTTTATCCAGATTCAGCCATTTTTTTCTTGACTAAACATTATCTGGGATGATGCAAAATTTTGTTTAATTTCCAGAACTCTAAAAAAATTTATTCTTAGAATGTTTACCAAGTTCCTTATGGCTTTTAAGGAGGGAGTTTTGGGAAATCCTAACTCTACCATTTTTGTTGACACCACCCTGAGTCTAAAACTTTGTTTTAGCAAACTTTCCAGATTTATGTACATTGACCATTAAGTCATTCATTAATTTACTTGATTTGCAAACATTTTTTGATTGCCTACCATGTCAGACATTATGAGAGGTACCAGGACTACCAAAATGAAGAAAGTGTGGTCTATGCTATTGGGGGAAATTATGAGCAGCTTTTTATTAAAAAAATGAAAGCAAGTTTAGAAATATCCAAAAGATGTTAGGAGAGTAAAGGAATATTTATCTGTTTCTTTGGAGATTTGTACTTGCTGGTAAATTCAGTATACTTTGTGCTTGAAACTCTTTCCCTAACTTATCCTTCACTCAGCTTGAATGTCATCCTCTCAGATAGACCTTTTAGGCTTATCCTATCTAAAGTCACTTTCCCTAACTCTGCCCTTAATGATTCTCTAACTCGTCTCACTTTTTATTTTCTTCATATGAATTATGCTTCATTCATTAATGCATTTATTTGTCCTGTTGCTCCCACCAGAGTATGATCTCCCCAATTACAGGAACTATATGTGTTTTGTTCTTTGTAGTGTTCTAACTGCCTAGAACTTAAAAATTACTCAACAAATATTTACTGAATGAGTTTAATGAACAAATATAAGAATATATGGATAATTTTAAGAGATAAGTTTCTTGGTTTGGGCTTCATTTGCAGCTCTGTCACCCATCCCATTGGATGGTTTATATAAAATGAATGTTTTATATTTAGAAATTTGATAATTTTCTGTGTTAATTTTTTAGCAGAAGTCTAGTGTTTTGGGTTCTTTTATATTATGGTCAATTAGAGAAGATAAAGACACAAGAGGCATAAAAAAAAAATTTATTCTACACACAGATCCTAGAGAAGGAGTAACCACATGCTATGCAGTCACAGGGGAATCACCAGGTTTGGTTGGGTGGCAGAAGACAGTAGCTAAGGGGAAGAGAAAACTAGATCCTTTATTAGGGTTTCCACAGAGCAGGCAGAGCAGGGAAGAGTCAACAGTAGCACTGGCTAGTTTGAATAACTCCTGTGGGCTGTAAGCTATAGGGTGGTCCCTAGTGACCTGGTACCCAGCCCTAGGACAAAGGCAGTGGTATATTGCTTCTTGGGGTTTGTGGGCCTGATAGAAGAGGTATGGCTCTGGACTGGTTAGTTTGCACATCAAAGGTAAGCTCCAGGCTAAGTTCTGTGCTAACTGGTAGAATTGGCTTGCCACAAGAGGGGAAGTCTCTGCCCAGCTGGTAAAGTTTTTTTGAAGAGGCTCTACCTCTGTTCTGCCCTATCTGATGACTACTGGGCTGCTGGTTTTCACTGTGATTGGAGACTGCTGCTTCTTAAGGCTTCTGTGACGCTATAGAGATGGGATAGGGTTAGGGAAAGTTTTGTGTTCTCTTCCCAGCTGGCAAGAGTTTTTTTTAAAAAGATGTCATACATTTAAGAAATATTATAAAAAATGTATATACATAAATCATAAATTACAGAACATTTAAAAAAATATGTAATATACCTAGTCCTAACCAATACTTAATCAGTACTTTGAGACACTGAGTAGTTTCAAGTCCAACAAGCCATACAGGTGGTAACCAATACTAACATTTCTCTAGGATTTTAATTGTTATAAAGCATTTTTTTGCCTATGATTTTATTTTGTTTCTTTATCTTTGGTGAAACATACATTATCAAGTCACTGATGAGGAATGTTTTGCTATGCTACAGAGTATTGGGGTACTATTTCTGTAAATTAGTAATTTTGTTTTAAATTTAATTTATAAATCACCACACATTACTTAATTCACCTGCCATAACCTCATCTTGTAGTGTAGGCACTGGGGTCAGATTGCCTGAGTTCAAATCCAGTCTGAGACATTTACTAATGGCAGATCCTTACCCAAATTTTTAAGTCCTTTACATCTGTTTTCTTTTTGAGAAAATGGTTAATAATACTCATCTCGTAAAATCATTGGGAGGCTATAGCAAACATACATAGCACAATGCCTGGCAAATTGTAATTGCTTTGGAAATCTTAGCCATGACCAAACTGACACAATTATATACGTTACATGAAATTTTATAGTCTCCGCATATCATCAATTAATAGCTATTATTATTTTGGGTTTTTCTACTTCCAAATGTTAGTCAGCATTGTTTTCTGAAATAATACAATTTCCTTGAATGTTTATAATAGTAAGTGAATTACTTTTCCTTGAATGTTTATAATAGTAAGTGAATTACTTTTATGTTAATAGGCCGCACTTTTGAAGGTGCCAAAATGCAGCAGAAATGTAGCATGAGGCTATTTATGTCTACTATTGCCCGAAGGGCTAGAAATAATAGCAACAACAACAGCTAATACTCATACAGCACTTACTAAGCATTAGGCCCTTTTCTTAGTGCTTTCTTTATTGACTCATTTAATCCTTGAATGATCCCACTTGCATGTTATTATTTGCTCCATTTTACACATGAGGAAATGAAATACCAGTTAGTTCACTTACCCAAGAACACACAGCTAGCTGGTAGAACTGTGATTTGAACCCAATTTGTCTGGCAAAAGAGTTGATAATACAAATGAACAAATCTTCTTGTTTCAAAATTGTACATAGCATCCCTGAATTATGATGCTTAAATCCAGTGCAACTTTATCCCATTCCAAGTTGTTTCCATATTAAGCTTCCTGAAGCATAGTTCTGGATATACTACATGTGTACTGAAAATATTCCTGGAGTAACTTTCATACCCTTGAGCCTGATATTCATGGCCTAAATGGTATGGTCTGACCTACCTTTGCATACAGAGTCATAATCTAACCAATGTAGACTTTTGATGTAACTGTAAAGAAAAAGCCTGTATTTTCTTTCTACGTGTGCTAAATTTATAACACTAAATATGATTCAATTGTAAGTCTTACACTAATGTGTAAGTAAACTTATAGACTAGAAAAAAATATTTTCTAAACCACGCACCTCATTTTTGATTCAGAACATATGACCACCATATTTATAATTCAATTTTTCAAAACAATGTGGTGTGTCTGCCAGGACAATAAAATTGCCCCCCAAAATAAGAACTGATAATAAACACTTTAACCAAAATATGATTTGTGGTTTATGTGTCCAGTCATCTGGACTTGTGTACATATTCCTTCTTCTGACTGAGGCCACCTGGACATATAGATCCCAACCCCTCTACCTCTAAGACTTTGTTACATTAACCACCAATCCCTTGGCAGTTTCAATTTCTCTTTCTCTACTGGCTCTTCTCCCTCCATTTGTCAGATCCTGGTACTCTGCGATCAGCAACATCCAGTGGTCTCACCTCCTATTCAGAGTACAATATGAAACCTTCACATGGCCTCAGAGGCTCTTTGTCATCTGACTCCTGTCTACCTCACCAACCTCATCTCTGCCTCTTCCTCCTTGTTTATTTTACCCCAGCCACATTCATTCATTTATTAAATATTTGTTGAACCCCTGTTGTAAGCCAGGAACTGCCTTAGGGATTTGAAATGTGTGAACAAAACAAAGATTACTTTCCTCTTGGTGCTTACATTCTGGTAGAGGAGACAGCCAATTAACAATAGATGTAATACATAAGTAAACTGAAAATATTAGAAGGTGATATAGTGTCTTAGAAGAAAGAGTAGAGTAGGGAAAATCAGGAGTGCCAGGAGTAGGAGCAGGTGGTGGTACGAAATAGATGAATCAGAGTAAGCCTTATTGGCAAGGTGAGATTTGAGCAAGGACTTGAAGGTTTTAAGAGTCAGGCAAGCAGGTATCTAGAGGAGGTGGTGGTTGCGGTCAGAGACAGTAAGTGTGGCCTCACTGTGTGCTCACAGGATTCTGTGACCTCACCATCATCAGTGGCATTTCTGTTGGAAGGTGTGTGTCCTTTTTTTTTCCAGAGAGAAATGTGAGCACATTTCTAACAAATGGTAAATAACCTAATTTGCCACATTTAGAAGGACTTATAAAGAGGAGATGCCGTGGCTTTCATCCCCATTGAGATTTTTCCCTTCTAAGCATATGCCTAGAACTTCCTAGTTTCCATTACCATAAGACTCATGACTCATGACTTCCAGACTTCCCTTTTCACCTGACTTTCTGCCTCCTATACATGTTTCCAATGTAAAAAGAAAATTTGGGTAGATGTACCTTCTCTCCCTCATCTTATCCCTTCACACCACCACTGGAGGTTATGCTCCTTCCCTCCTTTGGCTCCATTCACTTTTCCCAAAAGCTAGACTTTGTCACTTCTACTCTTCTACTCCCCCCCCCAACTCTGGACACTTTGGTTACATTCTCTATATTTTATCAGCAAGTTTTGTTAGAGGTAAGCAGCAAAACTTAAGCTGATGTAGTAAAATAACAATTTACTACAAGTTTATTAGGTAGTTCACATAACTTCTAGGAGGGCTGGATGACCAGGCTTGGGGGTGCATACCCAGGTATCATGCTCTAAATCAGGCTGCAGACCGAACCTGGCAAGCACGGTGCTGCCACTAATACCAAGCACATTATGGCCACTGGCACGGGATGCTGAATGATACTGTGTCCCCAGAAACTTCATCCTGCAAACTCTGTAGTTGCTGCTAGAGAAAATTTTTTGCTGTCCATTTCTTTACTTCATTAACTCCTGATTCAAAGTCTGGGGTCGGTGGATCTGATTGGTGAAATTTTATATTCATGGTAACCTCCTAGCTTCAAGGGAGGCAAGAAAAGCAAGAATCTGGCATTTTTGTGCTCCATGATGGTAGGCAAGAAACACAGGGCTCAGGTTTTGCATAATAAAAAACTGGCACGTATCAATGTGTGTGCGTATATGTGTCTGTGTGTGCATGTGAGCATAGGAAATAGAAATTTTATTGTATTATTGCATATATATTTTATAAGTATAAATAGATATTATAATTATAAACATGTGCCTTTTAATAAGTATAAATATGTGTATATTTATATACCTCTGTGTGTGTGTATGTGTGTGTATGTGTATGTGTGTGTGTATCTCCTTGACTATTCCCAGGTTGAAGTAACCTTTTAAGTAACCTTTTAATTGCAGACTCCATAAAATTAGACTAAATCCAGTTATAGCTTCCCACTTTTCTCATGAAACTTCAAATTTGTCTGAGCTATTGACAATCTTAAAGAACAGTACAGGCCGGGCTTGGTGGCTCAGCCTGTAATCCCAGCAATTTAGGAGACTGAGGTGAGGAGATTGCCTGAGCCCACGGGTTTGAGAACAGCCTGGGCAACTTGGTGAGACCTCATCTCTATAATAAATCAAAACATTAACCGGGCTTGGTAGTGTGTGCCTGTAGTTCTGGCTACTTGGAAGACTGAGGTGGAAGGATTGCCTGAGCCCAGCAGGTCAATGCTGGGGTGGCCATGAGCGTGCCACTCCCCTCCAGCCTGGGCGATTGAGTGAGACTCCAACTCAAAAAAAAAAATTCACTTGAATTTTTTTCATTGGTTGTATTTGACCCTTCCCACCTATTGTTTCTAGCACAGGGTAGCATACATAAGCACTCTTTTTTTGCTGATCAGTTTTACTTTGCATTTATTTAAGAAAGAAATGAATAAGCATTTTTCTGTTAATTTACAGGGTACCAGATTAATTTATAGAAATGCATATATATAGAAATGCTTCCTATCTTACATATAAGTCATAATTTGTGCATCACAAAGTACATACAGAATTTTCACTGTATTAGAGAGTTAGGAGTTGAATTCATGAATTAAAATCCTGTCACTCACTAATTGTGTGACTTTGGATAAAAGAGAAACATTTCTCAGAGCCAGTCAATCTTTTTATTATCACAGTGTTTTGATTTATCAGAAATCCTGACTGGGGATATATTGACACTGTGGGGTGGCCAGGGCCTATCATGTGATAACTCTGACTCAGATGGCTGCTTGTACACACTGGTAAGGAAAGAATCTGTCTATGCTCATAAATATAAACAAGTATAAAAACTAGCAAAGTGATACATAAGGATCAGATCCTATGGTGATGTTCTAGGCAAACTCCATGTTGTCTGCCTTATTTTATTTGCTCACTTGTTTTTCTTCATTGCCTTTAAACATTTCCACTTATTTGTGAAACCTTATATGTTACTGATGCTTACCAATATTATAGCAGGTAAGCCGCTTTCCTCCACTTGGATGTGTCTCAATACTATCTTGCCAACCAATAACAATATTCTTGGAGGACTCCATCATGGCATATCACAGACTTGAGTCCCTTCAGCTCACTCTCATGACCCCTCTCCAGCCCACCAGGGCTCAGTAGCTGATAACCAAATTTGTGTCTGTGATAGACTCTTGGCCTTTTGTGTCATGTGTTGCCTAAAACACTGAAGAAAGAGATCAAGTAATAGAGCCAAAGGCACCCCAGTGGAGTTATGAACAGAGGGAAGTTATTTTATTTTTTAATATTCTTTCCACTCCTGCTGTTAGTCTGACAGTATGAATCTAATAAGGAGATTTGGGAGACTATAGGACAGGACATTCCTCACATGGCCTCATTTTTTTGGATAGTCTGGCTTTTGAAGTCCTAGAATGGACCTAGGACACAGTAAATTATGAAAGATTTTCTCATCAACTACTTCTCTTTCGTCAATCTTGAAGATCTTATGTAGATGATCTAAGAAAATATTTATAAATGCAGGAGATTTTATCTGAAACTATTCTTTCCACTCTAAGTGTATCATTTTGTTATCTTATTTTCCCTTTGGCCTTAAGGACCAGGATAGTGTCATTTTGGAACTCAACAACATGTGATTTTCCAGTCTACGAACCATAAGGACCATGCATTTCTGATATGTGGTCCATGAGAGATTTCCTGAGAGGCTATGTTTCCTGAGAGGCTATGTTTCTTCCAGTATTTTCTTCCTTTAATACCTGAAGTGGGTCTTGTGATACCCTAGCTCAAGGGATCTTTTGTGAAGTCACTCCTTTTTTATTGCCTAGGTTGAAAGAGATACCTTTGATACCTGTAGATTATTTGAAATCTCTGTTCAAATTTTTAAGTTTGGAGATCGGTTCTATGGAACTTCTCATTTTATGAAGTCTTTCTGTATCTTTCTCCAGTGCAGCACTGTTGATCTGCTTTATTCTCTACATTTTTCATCTAGACATAGTTCTTTCATCTAGAAAGAGTTCCGTTGGAGGATTATTTAGGCACTTGGATATTCTTTTTTCTCATTTAGAAAGTTTTAAGTTTAAAAACTCTTAAAGTTGGGCCAACATGTCTCCAACACAAGCCAAAAATTTAGAATCAGTACACTGGCTTTATACATAAGGGTATATCTGGATAAAAACTTATTTTTTATATTATTATCTACCCACAGTTGTATTGTTTAGACAGTTTATCTTTCTTTTACTTATTTTAGATTGGACTGTGTCCTTTATTCCTTTAAAAAAATGTCTCAATTAAGAAGCAGGCTCCATTTTGTTTTCCAGTATATAGAGAAACTGATCATCTCTTTTTTTAATATCTCTGAAAATAACACGAGATATTATTTTTTCAGAAGAGAATCTTACAGAGTTGACTTGGTATAGTGGCTTTAAGCTACCATTGAAATGATAGGATGGGATTTGGACTTTTTTGTATGTGCATGTGTTGATGGAAGCAAGTGGGAGGATCAGTCAGTTCTCCTTATCTTCCATCAGATTGTAATAACCTGTTCTAAGAGTGTTGCAGTCCTCAGTATCTTTCTTAATCCATTGTTATCACTGCTTTTTCATGCTCTGTCTATTGTCATGAATGTCATACTGAAGCAGCTGAACAGGTTCTACTTCCAAAAAATTATTTATGATTTTTCAATGGGATTATGTGGCTTTGATAATAAAATTTTATCCTAAATCCTTTAGATGCCCAAAAGTCATATCCACTGCTAGAAAAGTGAGAACTAGAGCTGACTTTCAGTTAGGAATGACTGAAGTGCTTGAAAGAAGTTGGTGGCTAGAGGGGGAGAGTTGAAAGAGGTGTGATTCGTCAGGCTCCCACTGTCGTCTATAAACCCTGAGTGCCCATATTCCCTGAGTCCATGGTCAATCTCTAGGGCTGTTCTTTGCTTTCCCCAGTGTATATTCACCACAAATAATTTTAAGATAATTTGTAAGCCTTCTTTCTCATTTTACATCTCTCCTTCCTGTTCATTTAACTGGTGGTTCTCTCGCAAAAGAAATCCAGTTGAAGCAGGACCTATATAGAGGGAACAATAACATTTTGTAAAAAAAATATTCTTTTAAAAACAGCCTAAATAAAGAAAAAAGCATGCCACATTTCTTGATGGCAGGATTAAATATGAAAATGCCAATTTTTAAAAATTTACTATACATCTAGTGAATTATAATGAGAATTCTAATGGGGTTTATGGGAAGATTACTTACATAACTTTAAACTTTTTGTGAAGAATACCTGTGGTTATAAATAAAAATTATTAGGAATATAGATTAGCAAGGCCAGATTTGCCCTAATTAATTAAGGCCATATTTTAAGAAGTTGTTAATGCTTATTATTAAAACGTTATTATTAAAAAAAATTATATAACGCTATAACAAAAGAGTACACTATTGGTAAAGGAAAAACGATTGATCTACATGACTGTTTGTTTACCTGTTACCAACTAAAATCAAATTCACAGTCTTTTCTCTTAAACTAAAATTAAATTATGGGAAAAATAGTTATTTTTTATTGTTTCATATTCTTGAGGCAAAATTTCCAAACTTTCTACATTTGCAATATTCTAGATACCTGTAGTGAATGAAGAGACTCTACCTATAAATATAGAGAACAGCAGTAGGCTAAAAAGCATTAACTTCATAGCTACCATCTACTTCATAATCTTTCATCTACTCTTATCTTCTGTTCCTTGAACTTTCTATAATTTGACTTAACATCTTTTTCACAGATATTTTGTCTCATAGGTCACACACAATAATGAAGCTGTACAATAACGAAAGAGGCTAATGTTTTATACCAAAAAATTCCAGTAGTATGTATTTTCTTTCAGTTAAATAAGTATTTGAGTGATAATATAGAATACTGAGTTTTTGAAGGGTCTCTCAGCAGAGTAAGCTTTTAATTTGCTTGAAAAGTCGCACAAGCCTTGTGTTTTCAAGAAGCCTGGAAATAGCTTATCTTTTACATAGGTGTCCTCTGTCTGGAGCTCACCTGAGTGGACCTCCTTCTGCTGTTCCTTTTTTCACTTTTAAGAGGTGTCTGTGAGCTATCTGAATGCGGCAACGAGACATAATTAATCTCCAGGGATTCATTCTATTCTTTTTAAAATTAATTAATTAATTTTAGGAAAATCATGTTTACTCCCTAATTATTTTAGGTGCCCTATAAGTTCCTATTCTGTATCTTCAGATGATATAAATCCAGAGTCACCCCCCACTATATGCAGAAGGATCTGGACATTCTCCAAGAGAGAGAAAGAAAAAGGCTAGAAGGTAGTGAGGAAAAGAGTGGAGGGGGAAGGAATAGAGGAGTGGAAGGCTGTCTTCCATAATGGACTGGATTTTCCAAAAGCTCAACTCTCCTACACAAAGCAAGCCCCTGTGTTATTCTCTGACAGGAATTGAGGTCATTGCTTCATTATTTTTGTGTAGTAGTCATAGAAATGCAATATTTTTTAAAGCTATTACATGATTTTCTGAAATAGTTTAAAGTAAACACTAACTTTTTATTATTGAATTTTACTTTTTGAATAATTTGTTGTTATAAATTTTGGAAAGTAGATTTCCTGACCAAATTTTGGCAGGAATCATTACTTAAGGTTATTATATCAGTTTGGCTGTTTTTTAAACATTATTTCAAGTATTTTTATCCCAGGTTTATTCTCTTTCTTGTGCTATTATGATCTTTTGTACACACCTTAACTTTACATATTTACATTATGATCTGTTCTATGAACATAGAAAGACAACCTTTTTAAAGGAAAGCTGTCTTCGTGGCATAGAGTAGCAAACAGAAGTGAGAATCTGTCCTTTAAAAAGTAAAGAAAGAAGTAGAGGACCGTTTAGGGATGTACTTTTTAAATTTTCAAGGGATTTTATCATTTGCTTTTCTACGTCTTTCCATGGTTCTCTTGGTAATTTACACCTGTGTGAGGAGGCTCAGGGTCTTCCTCAGTACTCAACCCCACTTTCCAACCCACTTTAGATTTAGACTTCTCAAAATTATGCCTCAAATGATCTGAATGATTCAGCAAATACCTATTATTCCTCCTTTTTTTCTCTGTCAAAACATGGATTAATTTCGTGAAGTTATTAAATGATGATGAAATGTTACTTCAAAGCTATAGAAACAATTTTTATATATTTTTATGTATTACTGTGGTGTGTGTGTGTGTGTGTGTGTGTGTGTGTGTGTGTGTGTGTGTAAGGAGACAGGGCTTGAAATGTTAAGGATCTAGAGGAAGCCGGGCTCCGTGGCTCAGCCTGTAATCCCGCACTTTGGGAGGCTGAGGTGAGTGGATTGCCTGAGCCTGCGAGTTCGAGACCCGCCTGGGCAGCGAGACCTCATCTCTACAATAAATCAAAAAATTAGCTGGGCGTGGTAGCGCGCCTGTAATTCCGGCTACTTGGAAGGCTGAGGCGGAAGGATCGCCGGAGCCCAGTGGGTCGAGGCTGTGGTGGCCGGGAGCGGCCACTGCACTCCAGTCTGGGTGACAGAGTGAGACTCCAACTCAAAAAAAAAAAAAAAAAGGGATCTAGAGGAGCCATCTCTCAGAGAAGGATTTCTTTCAGTGATTCTATTTGACTCGTGTTTCTTTTTTTAAGTCCAGGAAATCATATTTTTATGATTTATTTTGGAATTTAAGTTAGTTTTCTTTCTGCCTGGGTGACTTCTACCCGTTCTTTCAGGCTTAGTTGAAATTTCAGCCCTAGGCAAGAAGGGATGAACTTCACTGACACTTGAATCCTCCCCTGTTATAGATATTTATATTCAGGTATATTTTCATGTCCTGGTATCCAAGATCCTTTAAGGATATGTCTCAGTCTTTCTCATTCTTTTTTCCTCTTTAAGGAAGCAACGTGGCATGGTAGCAAGGGTGAGGACTTTCAGTGTAGACAGATATAAGTTTGAAGGCTTCTCTGTTACTTTCGAGGTTGTCTCCTTGAACAGATTAACCTCTTGGAGGCTCAGTTAGCTGGCAAGTAGCTATGAAGAATAAATGAAATTTGTGACATTAGATAGTCCATAAATTAGTGTTATTTTCTTCCTGTCTCTTTTAGCACCTGTGCTTGACTAGCACATAACAGATATGTAGCAAATTTATATTGAGTAGAATTTCAATCTATTAGATATTATTAATAAAAATACTGTTATCATATGCTTATCATCATAAGAATGTGTAATCCCAAAATGATATATAATATTTTAGAAACTCTTTTTTGCTATTTCTGAATGCAAGAATCATTCTTTATTTGATTTGATTTTTAATAGTCTAAGGTTTGATTTTACTGCATTTTTTTTGCCAAGAGTTAAACCGACGGTTTCTGAATTTTTTCCCAGATCACCTATAGTTTCTTTACTGGTCTATCTTCTGTACTGGACCCTGTCTCTGTTAGGCTGCAGCTCTCTTCATGATTACCTTGGCATTCTTCCAAGTGGAGCCTTCTAATTTTAGAGTCATAATGCTAGAAGAACAAACCACAGATGTGCATTGAAATGCACAGTATGGGGCAAAGCTATTTCTAAGAGTCATAATAAAAAGTTCTTTTACCCTAAAGATATCATCTGAAAACTTAGTGTATTTCCTTTTCTTTTTCTTTGTCTGGTTCAAGAATACTACTTTATTTTTCCTACATTACACTGGGAAAATTTGGGGAATCTAAAAAATACTTTGTCAAAACATTTGTTTTCCAAGTGTAGTCTATATCTCTAGTACATTTATAGATCATAATTTTAAATATGTTTCAACTCAAAACAAGCTTTGTTTCTGTATTATGTGATATAAAACATCTTTGAGCTTTATAACTCAATTGGTCTAATAAGAATACTTAATACAAAAACTCTGTTTCCCTAAAGGAGGTTAGAATCTTCATAATTACTAGTATCCAAAATCCTAAGAGTTTTTCAGGACCTGTCTTATAACAGATCACTTTGGATTCTCACAGCTCTAATTTCAAACGCAACCTCTGACTGATGGTCGTCACCTATCCCTGGTCAAGCAGAAAAATATTTCTTTTATGTATCCTGTAACTGAAGTAAAGTAAAACAAAAAATGAATTGGAGGGATTGTTTGGTGAGTTTGTCCAACATAGATGCTATAAATAGATTTCTAGAGAAAACATTTCTTTAAAAAAGTAAGATTTAGCATCCAAATTGTAGGTTATTACTAATTAATTTATAGCATTCATTGGTCAAGGACCCTAGCTTGCTGGAATGACTTTGGTTTTCAAGATAAAGGTGAAATTGTTGTGAACTCCATCTCAGATTTTTAGGACTCTTTGGATGGAGAAATGGGAGAGATGGTGAGAGTCAGAGCCTAGTGTGTCTTCCTACCCTTCTCTTTGTTCCTGGTCCCACATGTGCTGATTTCTCAATTTTCACACTATTTTCTTTTCTGCATATTCTGCCTATTTTCTGCATTGTGTTTCCTCACTGGACATTACCCAGATCTTTATTTCCCCAAATGTTAAGCATTAGCTGACTTTATTAAAATATTAAAAATATAAGACAAGGAAAGGGGAAATTATATTGAAATTAGAAACAATGTAATGGTCCTATCTGCCAGATAATTTTTCTTGACCTTCTACTAGATTATCAGTCACCTGCCATGTAGCTGGGCCCTCTCTCTTCTCGGAAATCTTTGGTCTTACTGTCCTTACCTCATACACTTCTATAACCCCAATTCCCTTACACTTCTTGTGCAGAGATGCCAACTCTCCCTTCATCTCATCACCAACATTCAGGGTTTCTACCACAGGGCTTCATCTTCTAATATACATTATCAGGCAGTGATTTTCATTCTTTTTTTTTCTCAAGTACATTCTAGAAGAATTTTGTATCCTCTCACACATTTTTAAGTTGATGTCTAAGTATGTAAGTATTGGTACATCGTCTACATACTCAGTCTATTTAAAATATTCATATATTAAATCTGCAGATTTAGCAAATTCCAGTATGAAAAATGGCTGCAATATAACTGAATTCTTCAAACTAATTCTTATGACCAGACTAATCAGCCATTCTAACTTATCTTCTAACAGAAGAAAGAATTGTCTTAACTTTGCAATTCAAAAATAGACTCAATTCATAGAAATAGATATATGGTTTGTGAGCAAGGGCTAGTGGACAAATAGATGAAAGAAAACATATCTGCTTTCAATATTTCTTTCCTGTGCCTGCTTTATTTTGCTCACAAGGGATTTTTTTCCTTAGGTTCCCTGTTATCTAATCGCCCTTTTGCTTGGCACCCAAGAGATGTTTATACCTCAGGGAAAATGCACTAGAGTGAAAATCAGGATGACTGAGAGTCAAGATATTCCATTGTAAAGTGAGGAAAAGATGATTATATTAGGGAGATGGAGAGAGAGAACTGGGCCATCATCTTTTCTTAGACTAGTTTTAGAAAAAGGCATCAGGAAATTGATATCCTTAACATTGTTTGCTCCTATGTGTTGCCCTCTGGGTAAGTAAATATAATTTGAAGACCATTATAGTATATTACAAACAAATATATTTCTTTCCCTGAGAGGTAGTCTATATTTTCCTTGTAAAATAAACATATCTTACAAGGTTATTCAAATACTATGCTAGGCATTGTATACTTGACTTGGTTATATAAATGATATGTGTAATGAAGAACACATCGAATTTATAGTTCTGTAAAATTCAAATGCTGGAATAGAATCTGGACTTCTGAGCATGAGGAGGTGCAATGGGAAACAAATCAGTAGCTTATCCCCATGATGTGCTATAGGCAGGGAGAAACATTTTCTGAATAAGGCCAGATAGTAAATATTTTAGGCTTTATGGAAGATAAAGTTGTTGCCGCCACTATTCAACACTGCCATTGTAGTACAAAAACAGCAATAGACAACATGAAAGCAAGTAAGTGTTGCTGTTTTCCAATAAAATTTTATTTACAAAATCAGGTGGTGAGCTGAATTTGGCCTGGTTGGTAATTTGCCAACCCATGCCCTGAGCTATGGCCTCATATAGCAAAGGAGAATAAGGTCCAGTATATGAGAGAGTACCCCCCAAAACCCAGAATTATATTTTGGAGGGCGGGCCTCTTGTAGTTCAGGCTTTTCCCACTAGGCATGTCTTCTAGGAAGCCATTGGCATCACTGTACCAGCTAGTGTTGTAAGAAACTGCGTTCAGTTTCAGTGATTTTGGGGGGTTTTGTTGAGATTCTTTCGATGCATTTGTCCATTTCATGATGGGTGATTTATGAGCTCACCTGTCCACACCACACTGAGTGTTCAGAAATTTTGACCAAAGACAGCATGGCCTCAGTGTCTCACCTCCCAGTTCATCTGATCTTGCCTGGAGCGACTTTTTTTTGTTTGTTTTCTCGGATGAAAAGTCCTCAAAGGTAAATGTTTTGTTGATGTGAAAGAGGTGAGCCAAAAAAAGCAGAAACACTAAAAGACATCAAAACTGACGAGTTCAAAAACGGTTTTGAGCAGTGGAAAAGTGTCTCAATAGGTGTATTACATCAAACAGAGTATTTTGAAGGTGACGGAAGTTTAATCATGTAAGAATAAGTACACATTTTTTAAATAAATAAATTCCAGGTTTTTTGGGTCCCCCCTCATATATGGCCCAATACACATATGTAAGTTTAAGCCAGTGACCTCCAGAATACATTATTTAGTTTTATCATTCAAAAGAAAATATAAAATGTCTTTCCCATCTTGTATGTTCACGCTAATAAAAGCTAATGAATTTCAATTGCCAGTATATTCACTCAGTATTTCTGATTTAAATCATAATTTTTACCCACTAAGTATGTTTACCTCCATTTCTTTAAATAGAAGAGATAATTCAAAAACTGGCAATTATAACTTCTTTAAATCTATATAATGTTTAATTAAGAAAATCCAGGAATATCTTCTACTTCTTTTAATCTAGCATTGTGGTTCTTAAAGTATGATCCCTATACTGGCATCATCAGTGTCACCTGGGAACTTGCCAGTAATGTACATTCTTGGGCCCTGCATCAAACCTATTGAATCAGCAACTTTGAAGGCTCTGTAGTCTGGTTTCAACAAGCCTTCCAGGTGATGCCGATGCATGCTAAGTGTTTGAGAACCACTGGTCTAGTGTGTACTAGGTTTTTACTAAATTCTTTTTCATTGAAAGATTTTAACATTCTTCCTCAGTAATGTCATTCAATTTTGACTTTTTTTCTGCATGCCTTCCATTTCTCTTACACAAACTGAAAGTTTCTTAGTTGATCTCACCTTCCGCTATTTTAGATATTCATTCATTCATTTAATAAAAATGTGTAGCATGCCTACTATGTGCCAGGCACTATGTTAGATACTAGGTATACATCAAAGAATAGAGGAAACAAAATTCTGAAACACTTGTAATTGCATCACACTGTGGAGGAGCCCCACAATGAACAATAAGTCAAAGTATTTTATATATTAATAGAAACTACAAAGGAAATAAAAATGCATGATAGTGATCTGAGAAAAATTAGCTAGTGTGGTCAGGGAAGGGTTCCTTGAAGAATAGATGTTTTAGCTGAGGCTCGAATAGTAAGAGAGAGCCAGCCTTTCAAACAGCTGGAAAAGGCAGAGGATATAATAATAAGTAACATTTACTGAGTTTTTGCCATGTGCCAATTATAGTTGTAAGGGCTTTGCATATATTAACTCTTAATTCTGACAACAAACCTATAGAGCAGATATTTTCAATATTTCTATTTCATAGATAAGCAAACTGAGGCACAGAGAGGGTAGATAATTTACAAAAGTCGCATAACCCTCAGGATTCAGGGTGAGATGAGATTAGAGAGATAGATAGGGCTTTACTTGCTAAAGTGAGAATGTTAGATTTACTTCTAAATGGCATTGAAGCCATTCAAGAGTGTTGAGAGGCTACTGACTTGTTCTGATTTACAGAAGGATTGTAGAGGAGGTAGCTGGGAGCAGAGAGCATGATGGAGACTATTACCAAGGGCCAGTTGAGAAATGTTGGTGGCTTGGACAAGAGCAGTAGCTATGGAGATGGGGTGATGTGGATGGAAGTAGGTTTTAGTTTGTAGTAAACAAATTTTAGTGATTAAGGAAGTAAAAGAGAACAGAAGGACAAAGGAAGCCAGTCTAAACATAACACTTCTGACCCCAAATGTGTAGGTTTTCCACACCAAACAATTCTCTAATTATCTTCAGATACCAACTGTGTCCTAGAATTTAAATCAATTCTAACACTAACCACATGGAATTATTGCAGACCCTATTACAGCTTAAGACTGTCCTCCCACTTCAGATGCCAGCTGAAAGTATTGAGTCCCCAAGCTTTACTCACACTCCTGACCGATTTGACTAAAAGTAGGGGGATTTCCACAACCACCTTCTCAGGTTTGATAATTTGCTATAATGGCTCACAGAACTCAAAGAAACACCTTACTTCCTTTTGCTGGTTTATCTGTGTTATCTTTGTTTGTGTGATAGTTTACTTAGAATGACGGTCTCCAGCTGCATCCTTGTTGCTGCAAAGGACACGATTTTGTTCCTCTTTATGGCTGCATCATATTCCACTTTGTATATATACATGTAATGCGGTAACCCCAAATCTGAGAGGGCTTGCAAAGAAGTCACCTGAGGTCCAGCAGGGAAAGACATTGATTTATTAAAACTTATGAGAGGCAGCGATGGTGGTAGATGGCTGAAGAATCTGCTCCTTGTGGCTGTATAGTAAGCAGTTTTATAACCAAAGCAATCGTTAATCATTAAATTTCAATACAATGTTTTACAATTACTTTGATTAAGAGTAAGTGATGACGACATTGTTTCCAGCTTTGCTTGGTCACCTGCATCCCGTGACTCATTACTGGGCATATGCATACCCTTCTGAACCAGCCTTGACTGGTGGCCACTCCCTGAGGGAGAGGGGCAGAAAGAAGCCAGGTATACAGGTATAGGGGGAAACAGTCTATGTCCGGACAATATCACAGTACCACATTTTTTAAACCAGTCCACTTTTCATGGTATGCTGGTTGGTTCCATGTTTCTGCTATTGTGAATGGCGCTACAATGGTATTTTATAGAAAGGGGTTTGTTTGACTCTGCCAGGGAAAGAATATACATAGAGAAGAGAAGAGGGCCCAGAACTAAGAGGTGGCACTCCTGGGGCACACTCAGAGGTTCGGTAGAGGACAAGTAACCTCCTGTCATAATCTCTGGCTTTAGCTGGTTTGGGCAGCCTGGGACCCCAGTGGAGCACCCTTGGGAGGGAGGGTGGATCCATTACCAACCTACTGAGAACCAAGTGTGACCGCACGCTCTGACCTTCACCCACAGTTGACTGATCTAGTTACTCTCTGTCCTAGACTTGCTACTGCATTCTGAATTCCCATTATCTGAACATGTTCTTTATTTTTGAGTATCTGATCTTTAAATTTTACGCCTTCTGAGAAGCCTCTCTGACACCTCCCTCTCATGTCTGGTTACTGTCACCACTGTGCTCCCACATCGAGTTGCACACTTTAATGTGATAGTACTTATCACATGTTAACTACTTTTAGCTCTCTCTCTTCTCTTTCAGACTATTCAGAGCCAGTGCCATGCTCTTCATCTCTTACTCGGCACTTGCAGACTGCCTAAAGGGTCTCAGTCTCATTCTCGGTCTCAGTAAATATCTATTGAACGAGTGATTGAAAGAATTCCTCATACCTGGTACCCATTAGCGTTGGATATGCTGCTCCCTTCAGTCAGTAGATTTTCTTTCCATAAAGATTTCAGGAAAAAATAATATTTATTAGCTATGGAGCAAAAGTAGATTAGAAAGGTGTGGTTTCTAGATAGTCATTATTAAATTAACACTAATAATAATGGTAATAATAACAAATAAATAAATAAATACCACCTTATACAATTGAACAGTTACCATATGCTAGGCACCACTCTAAATTTTGTGTGTCATTCATAAATTAATCCACAAATTAGATCCTCAGAGGTTCTCATTTTAACACTGTCTGAACAAAGCACTTTTTTTCCTTCAGTTTTAGAATTTGTAGTCTTTTTGGTGGGAAATACCCCCGCAACTTATATTTCTTATATTCTCTGCAGTCCTTATCACTTTTCTCTCCACTAAATGCCAAATAAATATTTGTTCATTTGCTTTAGTACTGATATTGACTGCACATGCAGAGATCTCTGTCACTGTTCAAATAAAGTTCTAATTCCAACCATAGTTTTTCTAAATTATTTCTCTAACTTACCTTAGAAAATATTGGGATAGTTTTGGAAAAATGTAAAACAAGTAAAATTTGTGGGACTACTATCTTTCCATGGCGTACCAAGATAGCTTTCAGTTGGTAATCATTTTTGTAGTACTTAATAATTGCTTATAGATTAGACCACGTGTGAAAGACTACATCATGTGCTGGTCATGTTCACACAAATTGAAACCAGGGTTTGCCTTTTTAGAGGATTGCCTTAGCAAGAATTCATAGCTATTATATAGCTGATTTTATTTTATGTCCTGGTTAAATAGCTAATGATTTTCTTGTATGGATAATAGGAGAAGACAGATTTTATGTTCAAAGAAATTTGGGAATATTGGCTTAAATATCTGTCGACTGCACGATTTTTCAAAGCCTATACTACACTAATGTGTCCAGTGAATCATCATTAGCATCAGCATCTCCCATATTTGGTCAGCTATGGAACCTTTCTCCTCCTTCAAACATTTGACATCTTGTAAATATTTCGTAGAACACAATTTAGAACAACTGTAGTATTTAGGTCATGAAGTTGCAGAAGGAATGCCTACTATTTTCCAATCTTTGTTATGGGAAAGCAAAAGCATAAGTTATGAGGGGCAATGTCTGTGAAGTTAAAACAAATATCCCATAAGGGCACTTATTTCCTTTTCATATTAGATCACTTCGATCTGAGCAAATAAGCAGGTCATAGTTGAATGGAGAATAGTGCAATATATCACAGTTATAGTGTTGAAGGGCTCATTTCCTCAACTCAAGACAGGAAGTCTCCACATTTTTCTTTAGTCTCCAAGTTCTCCAGAAAGGCATTAGGATTATCAGTAGCCTGGCTTTAGCAGATTTCTCACTGTTCTAACACATTTATGCCACCCTGTATGCAAACTGGATGCATTGCTGTTTCCTGAACACACTCATGTTTTCTGCAGTCTTCCTTTTATTCTTCCTCTTTCTTTTGCCTGGAATATCCACCCATTCATCTCCCCATGTTGAAGTTGGATAGTTGGCTAATTCGCTATATATTTACTGAGGTCGACTCCATGTAAGACACTAATTATCTTGTAATTAAAAAAAATATGTTCATAGAATATGTTTCTTTTCCTCTAGTTGGGCATGAACCCAACTAGCTTTTAACTACCTTAGAATACAAGGGGGAACCCCCCCAAAAAACCAGAATTTGTTTATAAAAATTTGTATATTCTTACATGTTTAAACTTCAGTCACTTTCAAAGTACTCTCCATTTGATGCAATACACCTATCAAGATGCCTTTTCCACTGCTCAAAATAGTTTTTGAGCTCTTCAATTTTGAGTTTTTTAGTGCTTCTGCTGTTTTTTTGTTTCACCTCTTTCACATGGACAAAATGTTTCCCTTTGAGGACTTTTTTCATTTGAGAAACAAACAAAAACTGTTGCTCGGGTGAATAGGGAAGGTAGGGCACAGTGGTCATGCTGTTTTTGGTCAAAAACTACTTAATATTCAGCATGGTGTGGGCAGGTGCGTTGTCATGGTAGAAGAGCCAGTTACCAGTTTGCCTCAATTTGGGACGTTTTTTCTACAAATCGTGATGCATTACTCTCAAAACTTCCATATAAAAACTTTGGTTTACTGTTTGACCTGGAGGAACAAATTCTGAGTGTACTACAAAGGACTCACCTTCCAAAAGATAATTCTTGTTTTTTGGAGGCCTCGCCTCATATGTTACATCTCACAGAATAGTTTCCTTGTCTGCATGATGTACCAGTTAACTATGCGCTTAGCCCTTACCACCTAGTAGACAGTGTATTGCAAGCAAGAGCTGTGCCTTACTTCTTGACACTGAGAGGGCCTTACTCAGCTCCTGGTCCTACTTGGCACTTAAGAATCTGTGAAGTTTAATGTTGTGTATGTATGGGTACCCCTTTGAGGATTAGTAGAACCAGAGACATAGAACCAGAGACTAAACCCTGCTTCTCAGATTCCACTAACTGAAGATATTTGCTTCTAATTCCTCAGGAATTCTCCTGTGCTGACAGACTAGGTTTTCCAGGTAGCACCCAACCAGCCCGCTCTTGCAGAATGATCTTGCTTAGAACAAACCTCATCCAGAGTCAAAGAGAGACACGTCTGGAGATCCTGTGTTCCACTCACCCACAAGTTTTCAATATGACCAGCAAGCAAATGCAAAAAAGAGAAATGAGTTGACTTAATTAAACTGACAATGTTGTTGACTTTTATTAAGTGAGCACTGTCAAAACCAAATTGAAACCTGAGTTGTTTAAGTAATTTTCAAAATGTAAACATTTTGCCTGAAATATTATTAACTAAACTGTCCAGTTTGATTGAAAGGTGTGATTTGAAGATTGACTCATCCTGCAATCCTTTGACAGATACCTTCAGTTTAAATATCAGATAAAGTATGCACATCACATTAGGAAGGTTTGATGCACTATGTTTAGAGGGAGTGATCATCCTTCAGCTAAATACCTGTACCCTGTTGTCCCGTTTCCAGTGTTCTTTTGAAATGAATGACTTAAAAAACAAATCAGCAGGATAGAGGTGGAAGAGAGCCAGGTGACTTCTCATATGTTTTTCTTTGTGCTTCTGAATTCAGTCTTCTATTGCTTTTTCCTTGAGTGCAATGAGAATTTGGACAAGAATAAGATGAGTGAAAATTGAGCACCTTCCTGACCAGAACTATCTGAGTTATTTAATAGAGAACCAAAATTGGATACCAATCCAGCATGTAACAGTAATCAGCACTGATTTGGTTTTTTTGGTTTTGTTTTTTTAGTGCCATACATTTTATTTTGTCAAGAGGAAAACGATAAAGAAAAAGGGGCAATACATGAGTAAACTTGATATGAAAAAATTAGTGTAATACCTTCTAGCCATTTTAATCCATTCTTTTTTTTCCCATTTTTAAAAATTCTTTTTACAGGCAAAGATAAGCTCAAAGTGTCTGAAGATGATTTGAAGAAACTTCATCTAATTAAATGGTGTGTTTTGGAAACCATTCGTTTAAGATCCCCTGGTGTCATTACCAGAAAAGTGGTGGCACCGGTTAAAATTTTGGTAAGATTTGGTTTTGTTTAAAAATAATCAACCTCCTAGAGGGAAAAAAAGTACATATTTTGTCTACACATATTTTAAATTGTCATATTATTGATTTATTTGTTTTAAATTGTTTTAAATTTACACATAAAATTGTATATATCCATCTTGAACATATAGTTTTGAAATACATAAACATGGTGGAATGACTAAATCAAGCTAATTAGCATATGCATTGCCTCATATACTTATCACTTTTTTGTGTAAGAACACTAAAAATCTACTCTCAGCAATTTTCAAGATTGTTACTAAGAATAGTCACCTTGTCATATAACAGATCTCTCTTATATATATATATAAGATATATAGATCTCTATAATATATAGATCTCTATAATAGAACTTACTTCTCCTGTCTTTTTGTATCCTTTGACCAACATCTCCCCAAATCTCCCACCAGTGGTTACTATCATTCCACTCCACTTCTATAAATTCAACTTTTTTAGATTTCACATGTAAATCTAAATTTTTCATGCAGTGTTTGTCTTTCTGTGCCTGATTTGTTTCACTTAACAAAATGTTCTCCCGGTTCATTCATGTTGTTGCAAATGACAAGAGTTCCTTGCTTTTTAAGGATAAATAGTATTCCATTGTGTATATAGACCACATTTTCTTTATATATTCATTCATTGATGCACAGAGGCTGTTTCCACATCTTGGCTATTGTGAATAATGCTGTAGTAAACATAGAAGAGCAGCTATCTTTTTGACATACTGATTTTATATCCTTTGGATAAGAATCCAGTAGTGGGATTGCTGCATCATATGGTAGTTCTATTTTTATTTTTTTGAGGAAACTCCATACTGTTTTCCATATGGCTGTTCTAATTTACATTCCCACCAACAGTGAGCAAGGATTCCCTTTTCTCCAAGTCCTCTTCAACACTTATTATCTTTCATATTGTTGGTTTTTTTAATTATAGCCATTCTACAGGTGTTAGGTGATATTTCATTGTGTTTTTAATTTACATTTCTCTGATGATTAGTAATGTTGATCATTTTTTAATATACATGTTTGTTATTTGTATGTCTTCTTTTGAGAAATACCTTTTGCCCACTTTAAAAATCTGGTTTTATTTATTCATTAATTTTTTACCTATTGACTTATTTTAGTTCCTTGTGTGTCTAAGATAGTAACCCCTTGTCAGATGTGTGTCTTGCAAATATTTTCCTCCATTAGGCTTTCTCTTCACTCTGTTTATTGATTCCTTGGGTGTGCAGAAGCTTTTTAGTTTAATTTAATCCCATTTATCTGTTTTTGCTTTGGTATCCTATGCTGTTGGGTCCATATCTAAAAAATTATTGCCAAGAACAATGTCATGGAGATTTTCCCATATGTTTTTTTTTTTTTGGCAGTTTACAGTTTCAGGTCTTACTTTTAAGTCTTTAATCCATTTTAAGTAGATTGTTATATATGGTATGAGATAATGGTCTAATTTCTTTTGACTACATGTGAATATCTAGTTTTCCCAACACCATTTATTTGAGAGACCGTCCATTTTCCATTGTGTATTCTTGGCACCTTTGTTGAAAAACAATTGACTGTAAATGTGTGAATTTATTCCTGCGCTGTCTATTCTTTTCCATTTGCCTATGTGTCTGTTCTAATGCCAGTACCATGCCGTTTTGATTACTATGGCTTTGTAGTAGATTTTGAATTCAGATAGTGTGATGCCTCCAGTTTTATTCTTTGTTCCAGGGTCTTTTGTGGTTCATGTGAATTCTAGGATTGTTTCTTCAATATCTTTGAAAAATGTCATTAAAATTTGATAGCACTTATCATTATATAATTTCTCAAATTCCATTAAGCACTAAGTAACTCTGGTACAGGTTACTAATAAGTTGTGTAGCAATATTTCATTAATATAGGAATTTGTCTGTTGGCAACTGTTTTAACTAAAATGTCGCCCCTTAATAATCACTCTGACCATGTGATCCTGTATCAGAATCAGTATAATCCTATTTAAATCAGGGAGATGGATTGGATGGCCTCATGTCTGCTGATTCAACCAAAAAGTATTTCTGAGAGCAGAGAACTGAGAAATTCAAGATGTGAAGCAAGTTCTTTTATATAGCCAGAAGGCAATTTGGGGCCACAGATTACAGATATAAGAACAGGTGGCAGGAATGTCGTGAATGATCTTAATTTATATTAGGAATCAGCAGCTGAGTGAAGAAGAGATTCTTTCTATGGACAAAGTAGGAGAAAATTCTCAGTGAGCCATGAAAAGGTGTGTGCACATGGCAGACTTTCAGCTAAGTATCTGTGCATCAATATGTCAGAACACTATTTTTTTTTTTTCAGAATAATTTGATTGAGGGCCTACATTATCCAGATAAATCACACTTAGTCCTTCACTTTTGTTTCCTTTTTTAATACACAGCATGAGAGTGCTTGGACTCAAATCAAGGAAATTCCCTAATAGTAGAACACAGATAAAAATCCAAATTTTGTAAAAGTTGCAACTTTTGTCTCCAAAGGAGACAAGGCTTGTTTAACTGATCTTACATAAATTGTTGCATTTAGTCTCTGCAGGATTTTAACAATTTGTGACTTTAAGCCAGGTGTGGTGGTTCATGCCTGTAATCCTAGCATTTTGGAAGGCTGAGGTAGGAGAAAGCTTGAGCCTAGGAGTTAGAGACCAACATGGCAACGTAGCGAGACCTCGTCTCTATAAAAAAAAATCAAAAACTGAACCAGGCATGGTAGCACGTGTCTGTAGTCCCAGCTACTAAGAAAGCTGAAGAGGGAAGATTGCTTGATTCCAGGAGTTCAAGGTTGCAGTGAACCATGATCATGTCACTGCAGTCTGGGTGGCAGAGTGAGACCCCAACTTAAAAACAAAAACAGTGTGCTTTTAATTAATCAAATTATTAATTACTTTAAACCATGAGTATTAAATGAGACCCTTTGAGAGTAAATAGTCAGATATCTTGAGATAATTAAGTAGAGCAATATGTTTATACTCTGAATATTACTAAACTTTTAATTGAACTTTTATTAAGTCCTATTTATATTCTGGTTAGTAAAGAATTGCCTGAGCCCGCGGGTTTGAGACCCGCCTGGGCAGCTTGACGAGACCTCATCTCTACAATAAATCAAAAAGGTTAGCCAGTGTGCGCCTGTAGTTCCAGCTACTCGGAAGGCTGAGGCGGAAGGATCGCTGGAGCCCAGCAGGTCGAGGCTGCGGTGGCCAGGAGCAGCCACTGCACTCCAGTCTGGGTGACAGAGTGAGACTCCAACTCAAAAAAAAAAAAAAAAAAAGAATTGGCTTAGATAGTCGTCTATCAGTGGGCATCTTGATTGTTGTTTTAAACATACAGATCCTATACATGTTTTGATAGACTTATGCTAAATATTTCATTCATTTTGGAGCTTTTGTAGATGAAACTTTTTAAAGTTTTGATTTTCAATTGAACATTACTTGTTTATAGATTTTTGTGTGTTGACTTTGTCTCAGCAACTTTTTACACTTCTTTATCAGCTCTGGGAGTGTTTTGTAGGTTCTTTGGGATTTTATATGTAGACAATATTTTTATTTCTTCCTTTGCGATCTGTATGCTTTTTACTTCCTTTTCCTACCTTATTGCACAGGCTCTAACTTCCAGCACTATGTCGACTACTAGTGGTGCCAGTAGATGTCATTGCGTTGTTCCTGATCTTAAGAGAAAAGCATTTAGTTTTTTACCATTAAGTATTATAGGGTTTTTGTAGATGCTCTTTATCAAGTTGAAGAAATGTGCCTTTATTTCTAATTTGCTGCTACTGTTTTTATCATGAATGGTATTAGATTTTGTCCAGTGCTTTTCTGCACCAGTGATTTATAATCATGTACTTTTTCTTCTTCACCTGTTCATATGGTGATCATTTACTAATATTGAATGCTGAATCCGTCTTTCATACTTGGAGTATGTCTCACTTGATCAGGGTATATAATTCTTTTAATACTTTGTTGGATTTGTTTTGTCAGTATTTTGTTAAAAATTTAGGTTCATGGTAGATATTGGTCTGTAGTTTTCTTTTTTGTGCTATTTTTTCTGGTTTCTATATCATGACACTCTCTTAAAAGGTGATTTCTGTTTGTTTGTTTGCTTGCTTGTTTGTTTGTTTTTTGCTTATACTGTCTCCTGGTTATAAGCACTCAGATTCTTTCCTTCTTTCCTCTCTCCTTCGCCTGCCCTCCCTAGTTCCATTCTCTCTTATCTCTCCCACCTCTCCCTCTCCCCCTTCCTCCCCTCCTCCCCGCCTCCCTCCCCCTCCCTCTTCCTCTTCTCCTCCTCCTGCCTCTGCTTCTGCCTCTTCTTCTTGTCTTTCTCTCTTTTGGACATTAATTTCTTCGTGAAATTTCTTCTCTCATTTCCTCTTTATGGCCTCAATTCTTCAGGATTGTTTTTTAATCCCCAAACCTGTCTCTTTTAAAGTTCCCATTTCCTCTCCTACTAACTGCGCCTATGACCAAAACAGGAGAAAAATCCATAAGGATCTTCATATCTAAATTCTTTCAGATATTTTTTCCTGTTGCTTGTCATTTTCTTCTCTCTCCACGAATTTCAGCCTGGCCTTCAACACTCGCCACCTTAGGCTTCCTCCACCAGGCGTTCTTCTGGCTACACCTATGACAGCTCTGCCTCTTCTCACACTAGCCTGCAGCTGGGGCTATTTCATGAGCTAAATCTGTGAGATCCTCACAGGGTAATTTTATAATAAAAACATTTTAATTTGTTACATAGATTTACTTCCCAGACCCAAACCAAAATATATCTCAGATCTCAAACCGTTAGGCACATGCCACTTTCCAACCAATGTAACACAATTCTTTTGAACTGGGTTCTTTTTGGCTTCTGCTGTCCTGACCTTCAATATGCTTATGCTGTTCATTTATCTTTTTTTCTTGACTATATTTATGCTCCAATACTTTCTTTTTCAAGTAGACATCACTGGCAAGTGTGTTTTCTTGCCACTCTATAGTTATCCTTTTAACTTTTCCTTCATCTTTTACTCTACCATCACCTGAAGTCAATCTTCTGTGCCCTCCCTTCCCTTTTTCCCTTCTAGCACAGGAGATTTCTTCTGCAAATGTTAGTTTCCCGGTTATTTCATTTTGGTTTTTTTGGGTTTTTTTGAGTTGGAGTCTCACTCTGCCACCCAGACTGGAGTGCAGTGGCTGCTCTCGGCCACCATACCCTCGACCTGCTGAGCTCCAGCGATCCTTCCGCCTCAGCTTTCCAAGTAGCTGGAACTACAGGTGCGCGCTACCACACCTGGCTCATTTTGATTTATTGTAGAGATGAGGGCTCGCCAAGTTGCCCAGGCAGGTCTCAAACCCCGGGGGCTCAGGCAATCCACTCACCTCAGCCTCCCAAAGTGCTGGGATTACAGGCTGAGCCACCGAGCCCGGCTGGTTATTTCATTTTGTGTTTCATTTCAGGACCTTTAAAAATGACTTAGCACTTTCTTTGTCCTTCTTCGTATTTTGATTTTACCATAAAGTGTTGACACAAATATATTTGTTTTTCACTATAAAATTTCTATGCAACCTACTCGTTCACTGGCCAGGCTGCAACACTGATCCCGATACAGCTACTCTATATCCCACCATCCCTTAATCCATCTGAAACCCTTAAGTGAGTAACTCTTGTAGGGGCTTTTAACTTCATATCTTTGACAGGGTTATGTTCTACCAAAAGGAGTCATAATATTTGTTAAGGCCTTTAACATCTCATATTTTTTTTCAGAAGTAATTTTACTTATTTGGCAACTTTACCAGAAGAGATACTCATGCTCCAACATCTTCACACACATATACACTCTTGATGTACAAAAACCCAACAATCTCTTAACTGTACTAAAATAATTATCTAACATTCTCTTTGTATGACATTGATAAAGAAATTCATGTTTCATCATAGTGTAAATCTACAAGGAGGGAACCCAAACAATACTCTATCTTTTGGAGGGTGGGCCTTTATAGTACAGGCTTCCCCTGCTAGACGAGTATTCTAGGAACCCATTGGCATCAGTGTACCAGCTAGCTTGTTGTGAGAGGTTGTGGTCAGCTTCAGTTAATTTTTTTTTTTTTTTTTTTTTGTGATTCTTTCAACACATTTGCTCATTTCTTCAAGGGTGATTTATAAGTGCACCTGCCCATACCATTCTGAATGTTCAGCAGTTTTTTGTTTTTTTAGATTGAAAAAGGAGTTTATTTAGAAAGTGTCTTAGAGAGAGAAAAGAAAGGGGGATCCACCTCCCCCAGATTGGGGATGGGGCCAGGGATTTAAAAAAAGCATGGCCTGTTCAGCAGTTTTTAACCCCAAATGGCATGACCCCCATGCCCCATCTTCCCTAATCACCTAATTTCTCCCTGATTTTTTTTTTTTTGTTTTCCTGAAGCACTAGAAGACTTCAAAATTGACTAGTGAAAAACTCTTTTGAGCTGTGGAAAAAGTGTCAAAAAGGTGTATTGCTCAAATGGAGAGTACTTTGAAGGTGCCTAAAATTTCAACATGTAAGAATAAATACACAATTTTTTATGTATAAATTCCAGTTTTTTTTAGTCCTTCCTCATATACCTTTAAAAAAATTTAACATTAATTCTTTACTTTTAATGTATCTAGAGAGTTTTCATGTTTATTTAAATAGCCACATAATAGTCCATTTTGTTGATAGCATAAATATTTAGTTATTTCCTGACTCTTGATTCATCTTCAAGAATATCCCAGAAAAGAATAATAATGAAGCATTAGAAACGATGAGTAATTAAGTAATATTAGTTATTTTTAAAAGGTATTAAAACCTGTTATAAAACTACAAGAATTAAAGTGATATGATTCCAGTATCACACTGGATGTTCTGATCAATAGAACCGACTTCAGGTAACAAATAAATAAACCCTCTTGTACATAAGAATTTTTTTATTGAGTTGGAGTCTCATTCTGTCGCCCAGACTGGAGTGCAGTGGCCGCTCCCGGCCACCGCAGCCTCGACCTGCTGGGCTCCGGCGATCCTTCCGCCTCAGCCTTCCGAGTAGCTGGAACTACAGGCGCGTGCTACCACGCCCAGCTAATTTTTTGATTTATTGTAGAGATGAGGTCTCGCCAAATTGCCCAGACTGGTCTCGAACCCGCGGGCTCAGGCAATTCACTCACCTCGGCCTCCCAAAGTGCGAGATTACAGGCTGAGCCACCGAGCCCAGCAATAAGTGAATCTTTATAGTAAATGTAGAAGAAAGAGATTAAGATGTGGTTTGGGATGACTGACTAAAAGTGGGTATTTTTTTAAACTTCTTAAGTATAAGTTCTTAAATATTTTGGTCTCACAATCCGTTTACACTCTTCAGAATTATTGAGGATCCCAAGGAGCTTTTGTCCATGTTGTTTAGTCTTTGTCCTATTAGGGTTAGGGTTAGGTTAGGATTAGGGTAAGGGTTAGGGCTAGAGGTTAGGGTTAAGGTAGGGTTAGCATTAGGATTAGGATTAGGGCATATTAAAAGTAGGCATATTAGAAATTAAAGCTGATAAATTGTTAAAATATTTAGTATTTATTAGCTCATTAAAAATAATAAGAAACCTTTACATGCTAACATAATAGTATATTTTCCAAAACAAAAAAATAAGTATAGTAACATTTTAAGTTTTTGCAAATCTCCTTAGGTTCTTTGCTTATAGAGACATCTAAATTATCTTACAGGAGGCTGTAGTCAATCCGTTGTGATACATTATTTCATTGATGGAAAGGAAGAAAACTCAGCCCAAGACTCACACGGAATGTAGCTGGAAAAGGAAGCTGAACTTGTAATAGCCCTTTCAGATATTTGCGACTATTCTTTAATACTATACTAAAACTCAACAAATGATAATTTCTTGTTGCTCTCTGAAAATATATAAATGAATTTTTAAAATTTTTATGTTAAAATCCACTAGTCTATTCTATACTTTGGGCATTTTACCTAGGAATTATTTTTGACCTGTCTGATTCCCTGAAAATGTCTTTGGGACTTCCAAGGATCCTTAGACTACGTTTAAGGGCTGCTTTTGGAAAAATAAGGGATTGTGTTTAGGATTGAGTTTAGGATTAATCAATGAACCCACAAAGAAGATGAACAGACTTGGATGTACCATATCAAAATTTAATGTATTATTTTTAAAAATATAGCACAAATTAAATGTAAAACAAAATTAAGAAAACATATCAATATAAGAACAACAC
Organism: Cephalopachus bancanus; assembly: GCA_027257055.1. Classification (NCBI taxonomy): domain Eukaryota; kingdom Metazoa; phylum Chordata; class Mammalia; order Primates; family Tarsiidae; genus Cephalopachus; species Cephalopachus bancanus. The sequence goes on from JAPVLO010000012.1 coordinate 6,655,520, forward strand.
ATGGTTAAATAATTTTAATATTCAAATAACTCATACAAATAGGTAAATAAAGAACTAATATCACATAGATTAGTAAGGACTGGACATAACCACTGAAGTTTATAGGTTAAAATGGCATTAAAAATACCAATAAAGACATAAAAATTTAAAAGACAACCTAAAATAATCTATTAGAAATGACCAATTAGCAGGTAAAAGGATAATGAATTGATATTTTAATAAATTATAGTTAGAAACATATTTTACTACAAAATTTGAGGAAACAGTTGAATAACGTGCTAATTGCCTTAAAAATATCCTTGTCCTTCATTCCCTGATCATTTATGTTTACAGAATTTATTTGAAAAATACTTTGTGGAAAAAAAATGCTTATGGTGATGTTATTTATTATAGAAACAAGTAGGAAATGATTACATTAATTATGGTTTAATCTATCCAGCAGAAGATTAAACAGCCATTGGAGGGCAAATTACTCACAATGAATATACAATAAAAAGAAAAAACTATTATAATGTTAAGAGAACAAAAAACAGATTCAAAAACTGATTATTCAGGAGAATGAAAACTATGTTTAACAACAATAATGAATATCTCCTATTTTTACTAGGGTAAAAGTACTGGGGAGAAGTCTAGCCAATCGATGACTGTCTTTGGATGTCAGAGTTCTGTTGTGGTTTTTTTTCCCTCTAGTTTTTCTGTATTTTCTACAATTTTTGTAGATCAGTTTTTATCATACAAAAGAATATACTCTTTACATTTAAAAATACATTATTATTATTATTACTATTATTATTTATTTGTGTGTGTGTGTGTGGCAACTAACACCAACCAAGCTTCTGGCTAAGATCCAGGAGAAAAAGCAGTGTGCTTTGAATCTCCTACTGGAGATGCTTTGCCTTCGTGGGACTCCCCATTTCTCTTCAAGATTCTACATTCCCTGCACCCACTTAGCTCTCGGCACCTTTCTTGAATTATAGCAGACAGTCCTGTCTTCTCTCTTCAAGAAACCACCATCTCTAGATTTGCAGATGAAGCTCATTTGACCTCACAACATCCAGGTGAGGTGGGATGGCCAGGTTCAATTCTGTCTGCCTGAGAGATGCAGCTGTTACAACACGGTAACTTCCCTTTTCCAGTGATCTATGTTCTCATCTTGTGGCTGTTTTGTCTCCCTCTTGATCTTTCACTCCATCTGCTCTGTAAATAAAGATAGGAACTGTTTAGGCTGGGCCTGGTGATGTCCGCTTGCTCAGAGGAATTTTTGACAGAGCCAGCTCTAACATTCCTGTATGCCATCTGTCAGTATGGTGGCTGCTGCTGCATACTTTCTTTCTTGTCTCTTCCCTGTTGCTGGTGGTAATTTTGTTACTGAGGACCTCTTGGAAATCTCCCTTCCTTTGCTAGCTTGATGTATAGGAGAGCAGCATCTCCAAGTCATGATCACCTGCCAGCAGCAAGTAAAGAGCATGATGGGGTGGGGAGGGAAGGGCAGTGGTTTTCCCGACAGAAGGCCTATCCCAGTGCTGGCCCCAGCCATGCCCCCAGTTCACAGCAGGGTCCCTGTGACTGACTCCAGAGTCAGTCGTGACCTCTCTAACCTCAGTTCCAGTAGAAGTACAATTATAGTGTTATAATGTTAAGTGAGCAAAAAATGTAGGATTGGGATCTCACAGGTCTGTTTCTATTTAAAAAATGGTAAGAGGGCACTTGGGAAAACCTCACTTTTTCCAATTTTGGTTCTTTTTCTCCAACTTTCCTGGTACTGAAATTGCCAAATCTCAAGCAATAGTCATAGCTATTGTTAAATGATGTATCTTTAATTGTAAGGTATTTATGTTTTGGATATATAAATCTAAAGAAAGCATTTTGAAAATATCTTGAGGACATTTCAAAATAATACAGGGTTAAATAGATGTGGCTTGTGACGATTGAAAGTGGGTGTTACCCAGTAAAATATCTTCACCTCAGAAAGTTGGTAGCTATCTAGCAACTACACAGCTTGGGAGATCCCTTTGTCTTATGGTTCCTGAACATAGTGATGAAAGGGAGATTTTGTGAAATGGTTTTTAGTTCTTGGTATAGTCTGTAGATCATGAAAACCTATCATAATATGAATCCAGAAGGATACTGTAGACTCTGCTGCTTGAGGTCACACGTTGCTTCTCCTCAGTCCCACAACCACTGTGACCCCAAACACAAACACAACCAAGTAAATGCACAACACTTGCTTTTTTCTATGTCTTCCTAATTAGTTGTTTTCAGGTTTTTTCTACCCTCCTGACTGATGCTGGACAGAAGGAAAGAGAGAGAAAGGGAGGAAAAGAGGGAAGGAGGGAGAGAGGGAGGAAGGGGGAAGGGGAGGAAGGAAGGAAGGAGGGTAGGAAGGAAGGAAGGAAGGGGAAAAAAAGAAAGAAAAGAAATTCACTGCCTTTGCTCTAACACTATCAGTGGTGTCCACAGGAACAGGAAACCCTTGCCTCTGTCCTCGGTGCTGCTGTGGTCATTGTCCCTGTCTCAGAGTTACATTTTTCTGTTCCACAACCTGAGTGTCTGCCATAGTTTCTTCTTTTTTTTTTTTTGAGTTGGAGTTTCACTCCATTGCCCAGACTGGAGTGCAGTGGTTGCTCCCGGCCACCGCAGCCTCGACCCACTGGGCTCTGGCGATCCTTCCATCTCAGCCTTCCAAGTAGCCAGAATTACAGGCGTGCACTACCACACCTGGCTGATTTGATTTATTGTAGAGATGAGGTCTCACTGCCCAGGTGGGTCTCAAACCCACGGACTCAGGCAATTCACTCACCTCGGCCTTCCAAAGGCACAGAATTACAGACTGAGCCACCGAGCCCGGCTCACCATAGTTTCTGTCATCAAGAGTACTTGCCATAAACCGTAATATTAGACATCAAAAGCTACATTAAAGTGGACTTATAGTAATTTCTAAAATTTTGGCATATATATATATATATGTATATATATATATATATAATATATATGTAACCAGATATATATGTACATGTAAATAATAATCAGATTTAGAAGTCAATCATTGCCTAAGTTGAAAAATAGAAATCACCTGTCCAGAAAGAGTTAGATTTTCTCGTCATCAATTATAAAATGTCTCAGTCTTCACTGCCAGAGTCCAGCTCCAGCAGGTCAGGGTTTCCTGAAAGAGGGATGGCATCGGTGCAGGAGAAAAAACTTGGACACTGACTCTGCTGCAAGCAGGACAAATGACAATTTATTGTCTTTTCCAACTCCTTTTATGCCCTACATGTTTTTTGTTTCCAAGGCAATCAGTTACAATTTAATGAACCGGACAGGCAATGTATCTTTGTTCATCCTGTTTTGATCTTAAAACATTATCATCCTAAACTATAAATTTTATAAACTTCTAACATTTTTTAATGATTACCATTTTTTAATGTTCATACAGAACTTACTTATTCCTATAACTATTACATTATAAATCACTACCAAGTTCTAAGCAGTATAATTATCACATAGATTAACAAGTCACACCTGTGACCTTTACACAGCAATTTGCAACTAGCTGGGGTAAATAACATTTTCAAGGCTTCTTAGCTGCAAGTTGGCCTGACTAGATTTCCCTAATTTCACACCTGGTGTTTACAGTCTGCGTTAATTATTTCCTTCCAGGGAGAATGAGCTTCAATGTTTATAAAACAAAAGGTCTCTGGGGCTCAAGTCATCTCAGTTACAATCTCTAAACATAATTACAAACCCCCTTAACAAAGGGAAGTAAAGGCAAGGGTGCTCTAATATTTATGTGATTGTTAATTTCTTAACCATAATATACCACATGTAGAAATTAAGAAATTAAGTAAACATAATTTTTGCATTGGCACTCTTCCTAAAAATACAAACTCCAGCTTCTCAAATTTCTCCGATTAGTCACCAATCAGAAGAAATAAAATCTTACAAGTAACTATTTACCCACACATGATAGTTTAAATCTCTATTGATAACTTCCTGGCAAGGCCAGTGAGTTCCCTGACAAACATTAAATCAAGCACTTGCTGATTTTTTACAATTTTCCCAACTACAGTGTTCAATCAAGTGATTGCGTGGTCTAATACCAGGAGGCTGGGGACGTGGAAACCTAGGGAGGAATTCAAATGAAGGGAAGGCAATTTTTCATGAATTCCCCTCTTGCCTTTTTGCAAGGGGTAGTGGAGGCATGAGTGGAATTTTGCTTTCCATCCTTGGACTGTACAGAACTTTTTGACTGCACTAATAACAAAAGTAGAAGAAGCAAGTGTCTCAGCTGCCCAGTTTTGCTTTGCGACCCGGGATCTTCAGCCCCCTGGACTTTGTCAGCAGGCAAGCCTGCATGACTGGCTCCCAACACTTCACCATAATATAATGGTTGCATTATTTTTAATGGCCTAAACTCTCCTTAAAGCATATTTCAAAAAATGATTTGGAACTAATCTTTCTATTGTAGAATTACATCATTCCTTCTGGTGACTTGTTGATGTTGTCTCCATTTTGGCTACATAGAAATCCAAAATGTTTTCCTGAACCTGAATTGTTCAAACCTGTAAGTTATCTCTTTCAGTATACATTATCTTTTAATTTTAATTTCTTTTTATGCCAGGAGTACGAATTCATAAATTAACTAGGACTATATCATTAAGCAACCATATTTCTCTGGTAACTAAGAACAAAGTTGACTACAAAGAACACTACAGATTTGCAGTATAGACAGTGCAACATTTACAAATCATTTAGAAAAGTTTTTGGAAAAAACTTCCCCAACTTTAAAATAAATTTTATATGAAACCAGATGGGCATGTTAAAGTAAGTATGCCTAGTTCTGACAGAAGCCTTATTTTATGTTTCTCAGGCAATTGTTTCTGTTATTGGTTTCCAGGGAATACAAAATAAAAATAAGCAAATTAAAACTACAGTCTGGTATTTATTTATTTTTTGAGTTGAAGTGTCAGTTCATCGCCCAGGCTGGAGTGCACACTCATGGCCACCCCAGCATCGACCTGCTGTGCTCTGGCCTTCCTTCTGCCTCAGCCTTCCAAGTAACTGGAACTACAGGCACGGACTACAACTCCCGGCTAATTTTTTTTTTTAATTTATTGTAGAGACAAGGTCTTGCCAAGTTGCCCAGGCTGTTCTCAAACCTGCAGTCTCAGGCAATCCACTCCCCTTGGCCTCCCAAAGTGCAGGATTACAGGCTGAGCCACCGAGCCCAGCCCAGTCTGCTATTTCTTAGAATTGGGGTGTTACAGTGGTGAACAGAATCTTAAGAGGTCATTTAGTTCATTCTCTGCTTTTAGGTAAAACTGTCAAAAATGGCATTCAGATGTATTCATTTTGCATCCCAAGCTTTTCCCAACAGGCAGGGCTGTCAGTGTCTTACTACTAAATTTATTACCAAGAGCAATTTATGATGGCGCCTGAGACCTTATTATAAATATTCTTCCTCTTCTTAGGTCAATTCTGTGGTTGATTTACATTATCATTTACATTTACCACTTAACAGAATTCTTTTTAAACCTTTTTATTTATAAGTTCATGTTCCAAAAACACAGTTGTGTCTGATATTAATAACAGGTTGGAAAAAATTACCAACAACCCTGCAACTTTATATGCAAGGATTAGCTGTACAAGGTCATTTTTAGCCTAGAGAAATAAAGTTAAGCTTATTTATATAAGGCTGATTTGGAAAAAAAAAATGTTTTCTTCCCACAGGAACGTTGGGAAAAGGCAAATTTAGAGAAGCATGCGTTCTTGGACCACTTCATGGCATTTGGAAGCGGGAAGTTCCAGTGTCCTGGAAGGTCAGTGAGACAGCTGGGTCACATTTATCTAGAAAGTCTGTAGCAAGATGATGGCTCAGATGGGAAAAGTTTTGCCTTAATAGCTCTTTTTTAAAATTATCAAACTATAGAGAAATCTATGAGAGCACATTTTGTCTGGTTGGCCCATGGTATTGTGCAGTGTTTTTGTGAGAATGTCTAAAGTGGCTTCTGATGGGAGAGCTCATGAGAAGCAAATATTACATTTATAAATGCCAAATAGAAGCAACATTTATGGTTCAAGTGGTCAGCTTTCATACAAGAGTAATTGAGAGTGGTTTGAGTACTACCTTTTTTTAATAACTAAGAGAATAATATTTCTTTAACTATACCATTCTCTTAGACGTGTGCTGGGATTATGGAACATCTTTAACTTGGAGCTTAGCAAAAGCTTACTAGATGGTTTTTGTTTATGAGATTAGTTTGGTTCTGTGAAAATTTTCCCTTGATACCTTTTATAATTCAATTATTCTGACACCAAGGACTCCTCTTCCAGGGTGATACCCTGTTAGTACAAGTGACCATCATTTAATGGAAGTTATTTTCATGTTTATTTTTCAAGCAGAAAAAGTTTTGAACATCTCCCCTGTGCCAGGTCTCTGCTAAGCATCAGGGTGAGAGCACTAAGGGAGATAGGTATGGTCCCTGACTTCTTAGACCTCACATTCTACATGAACTATGTCATATCTTTTCCTTGGGGATGATTCCCTTGGGGAAATGTCAGTACCTACTTGTATCAAAATCTTACTAAATAAATATAAAAATCCATTAAATTCTTATGTGAAAAATTGTAGTTTCTTGACTTAAGAAGTCAGCCATCTTTTTTTAAACAATAATGGAAGTCCATATTTACAATTATTACTTATTCCATGGCATTCATTCTGTTCGCCTTTTTCATGTGTCTTAGAGTATCAGTTTGCTTTTAGTAATGTACACCTCCCCCAAATGATATTAATTAGTAGCCAACCATAAATATTGTATATTCCTTTTTAGAAGTTGTTCTAGAAACCCAAAACAAAGTAAATTGGTGCTGGGTATTTCCCTGATGACAACTATTTGTCCTGAGGAAGGAAGTTGGCCTAAACTGGCCAATCAGGCTGAAAGGAGAGACTTTGCTTTCATGGTTAAGGAAGAGGTCCCCTCATCCCTAATCCTTTCCCACTGGATGTAAACAGGGAAACATGCAACCCCAGTTACTAGTGGCAAGTTCAAGAGGAACTTCAAGTCCTGTGATGGTGCAGAGTCTGTGGATGGCAGAGCAGAGATATGGAAAGAGCCTGGGTCTATGTTATGTTATTGTGTCACTGAATAGGTCAATTTTGTGGAGCTTATCTATTTTCTAACATTTTAGTTAATAAAAGTCCTTACCATTTAAAGCAATTGTAGTTGAAGTTTCCATTGTTTAGAGCTAAAAACATGCTGATATATCCACTATAAAACTCCTAAGTTAAACATTGTAATTGAGTGTCAGTTACTAAGGGGCCATAGCATGACACATAACATTAACAACAAAAGCCATCATGCTCATCCTGCCTCTCACTTTAGAGAAGCAGTTCTTAAGCCAATAACAAATTTATTGTTTTTGTCACCTACTAAGAATCAGTGTCCTAAGTGTAGCTCCTTTAAAAGCAATGAATATTACCTTTTTCTCAGACTCTTTTTCATATATTCATGGTAGCAACTGAAAAAATATATTGTAACTATCTTTGACATTGGGCTAGATTTTTTTTTTTTTTTGAGTTGGAGTCTCACTCTGTCACCCAGACTGGAGTGCAGTGGCCGCTCCCGGCCACCACAGCCCCGACCTGCTGGGCTCCGGTGATCCTTCCACCTCAGCCTTATAAGTAGCCGGGATTACAGGCATGCGCTACCACACCCGGCTGATTTTTTGATTTATTGTAGAGATGAGGTCTCGCTGCCCAGGCGGGTCTCGAACCCGCGGGCTCAGGCAATCCATGCACCTCAGCCTCCCAAAGGCACAGGATTACAGGCTGAGCTACCGAGCCCGGCTGAGCTAGATGTTTTTTAAACCAATAACTTGAAATGTGTTGCAATGAAGCATATGGTATGAGCCAATTGTCAAGGATTACCTGATGACTGCTGTTTCTGTGAGGGGTTATTACCACTTTCCAGAATAGCTTTTGAGGCTAACAGACATTTATTTGTATTTGAAAGTAATGGGTACAATAAGGGGGATCATGACACTGTAGCTTACTTAACTATTTAGGCAGAAACTATATATTTTTAGAATGCAGTGGGCTCATACTATGTGCAAGGCAGTGTCCTGGATATTGCAGGGGCTTTGGACATGAGTACAACATATTCTCAGCTTACATGAGAAACAACTTAGGGGTAAGAGAGACATCGAGTTCATAAATAAGCCTAAGGATTGCAGGCTGAGAGATGCCAAACACCACATTGGAGATTCAAGAGAGAGAGAATCAGGATGATTGTAGATTTCCTGGGGAAAGTGGCCTTCAAAGGGCTAGAAGAACTTTTAGGTTGAGGCAACAGCGTAAGCATAGAGACTAGATTATGGAGAATGGTGAGGAGTAAGACTGAAAAAGTATGTTCGCCTATTTGGGAAGGCCCCAGAATACCTGATTTAGGAGTTTATATGCAGTTCACATGAAACTAATAACGTGTTAAAAGGTTTTAATAGAGTGAATTAGTTTGGGGCATGACTTAGGTTATATGGTCATGCTAATATTTCATGTGAGAGACTTGTAGTAGTAGAATCTACCAGATTTGGAAGATGATTAGAAATGGGGATCAGTTGAAAGGAAGGATTTGAAATGAATTGTGGTTTTGAATCTAGGGGACTGACAGAAGTAGAAATAGAGAAATCAGGAACAGGGGCAAGTTTGGGGACAAGATCTTAAGTTTTCCTTTGAAAACTGAGTCTGAGATGTGTCAAGATATATATCATTTAACCAAAATCTACCGATTAAAATTGAAGTTTGAATATAGATGACCTATTTTTAAAACTTCATTAAGTCTAGTTTTCTATTGTTTCTGTCTTGAAAAGTCTTTAATTTTTCTGTTACTTATTTTAAACAGCCAACTCATAAAACATTTTGTTTTTAAAGATAAATAAAATAGAAAATTGTTCAGGAAAGCAAATGACTTCATTTAAATCATGTATACTAAGATAGATCTTTCCACTAGAAATTTAATCCCACAAATCCTTAGTTGTCATCCCCAGAAAATTGTACCCATTCTTAATCTGTGTACCAGGAGCCAATTTATTTTTCATGTCTCACACACTCAGTGAGTCAGAGAAAGTTGTCTGTAATGTAACTGATGATCAGAGTACATTATAACACATTCTCTATGGTCTTGCAGCTGTCACCTCTTGTAGTTTAGGCCACTAAGGTGGTATAGGAGTCCCTCTCACAAGTAAACTCAAAAGAGGTTTTGCTGAGTTAACTAAATAAGTTCTCTGTGCTGCCATTGGCTGAGAACCAAAAATTAGAATGGATGAACTGTAGTGTCCTCTCCTAATAATGGGGGTTCTGCAAATAGTTTTGGGGGAGGAGCCCCTTACTAGGCACTTTTCTGTAGCAGAGGAAGGGACATATTTACAGTAATTCAATTGCTGGAGGAGTCTGGTGATTCACAGGAAAACAAGCAGGAAAAAGCAGCATGAACTACCAGACTTCTTCAGAGATAGCTTGAAAAATGAAGAATCTTATAATAGTGAACAGTCTTGTCTGAAACTATGAGATTTAAATGGAGGAAAAATATAGGATTTTCAGTGTTAAGGAGAACCTCCTCGTGTGGGTGTCTGAGAGTCAAAGATGTTAGCACAAAGTGATGTGCTTGCTATACCCGCCTGATCTTCCTTGGTTCCCATTTCTGCCAAAGGATGCCTGGTTGGCCGTATCATTGTGCAAATTTATACGACTTAAACTCCAGTGTAAAACAACAGCACTGATATATTTGGCAAGATTAATCGGCTTAAAAAGGCATGCTTGAATAAGAAGAGGGTGTAATAAGAGTCAGCTGCAATACTTGAGAAGTGAAAATAAAGCATGGATTCCTCAGGACTAGAAAGTGTGATTTCTACTTTTTCTGTGCAATTGGATTCTTTCATATATTCTCAGGTAGTGCTAGGCCACAAAGTCATGGACTTGGGTTGAATTACTAATGAAAATCACACAATTATTGGAAAATAATTAAAAGCATAGGTCCATCTAATAGTAGATTAGTTCTACTATTAAGCAACCTAACAAACATCTCTTAAGCACTTAGCATTAATACAATAATTATTACATTCAGTAACTATTTATTGAGTGTGCTATGTGTCAGGGGAGGGCTCTAGGAGTTACTTTGAAAAACAAATCAGATGAAGCTCCTTCCCCTAAGGATCTTATATTCTAACACAAGTGACTTTGTAAAAACTGTGAAGATTCAGAGACACATTCCTGAAGTATGTATAACATAAAAAACAAGCCTTACTTAGTGGGATAAGATGGCACATGAGAAATGCCAAAAGAGTCATGTATATAATAATTGCCATAAGAATTCAGAGGAAGGGGGATTATAAAAGGCTTTTGGACTAGAAGGGGAATGATCAGTAAACAGCATAGAAGAGAGCCCATCTTCCTGAGGTGCCATGGTATCAAACTTTGAGAAAAAAAAATTAGATGCTCATAGGAATATACTATATCTATATGTTTATGATAGTAAGGCAACCATATATTTGGGGTTTGTGATTCTCTGAGCACATTGTTTCTATATATTTATGTTAAAGATAGTGTAATATTAATGGTTGTGCCATATTCAGCAAAATATCTTTGCATAATTTTGTACAAGGGGGGACCCAAAAAAACCCAGAAATTATAATTTGGAGGTTGGGCCTTGTGTAGTATAGGCTTCCCTCACAAGATGAGTATTCTAGGAACCCATCGGCATCAGTACACCAGCTAGCATTGTTGTGAGAGGCTGTGTTTGACTTCAATGAGTTTTTTTTCGAGATTGTTTCAACACATCTGCCCGTTTCATGATGGCTGATTTACAAAAGTATCTGCCTGCACCATGCTGAGTGTTCAGCAGTTTTTGACCAAAACAACATGTTCCACGTGATACAGCCTCCCTATTCACCTGATCTTGCCCCAAGCAACACTTTTTTGTTTCCCAGGATGAAAAACATCCTTAGAGAGAAACATTTTGCCTATGTGAAAGTGGTGAAACCAAAAAATGGCAGAAGCACTAAAAGGCATCAGACTTCACAAGTTCAAAAACTGCTTTGTGCAGTGGAAAAAGTATCTCAACAGGTGTTTTGCATCAAACAGAGAGTACTTTGAAGGTGACTGAAGTATAAACATGTAAGAATAAATACACAATATTTTATAAATAAATCTTGGTTTTTTTGGAGGGTTCCCCCCTCATATTTGAGAAGTGTTGTAAGTAACTTTCTCGCTTTTATGCTTAGAAATAGCTGATTGCTTTTTTAGAGTGAGCAAATTCAAAGCCCCATGAGTTTAATGACAAGTTGAAAATTCAATTTATTCTGAGGAATTCGTTCCATAAACAAATGCATCACCTTAACTCCAGTTGTTAGGTATAATTAAATGAACTGTACTTATTATATAATTGTTTCCTAACATTTTCATATAGTTTGCATGTGTCCTGGAAAGTATATAAAAGGGAGTTAGGAATGAGGGTGGGAAGGGTGAATGTGACTAATTCTAAGACTCTAAGCCAGGTTGCCAGGATCCCTTATTAATGTTTAGCCATGTTTCTCTCTTCTTACTGCTCTAATATGAAGCAATGAGTCACTCAAAGAAGCACAGAAAACATGGGCAAAATTTCAGTCATTGCTGGCCATTTCATTTTGACACTTCATTATGAGGCTAGATATAAGAACAGAGGAAGCAATTCAGGAGTGATTTTTGATACTTAGGCTAAAGTGTTTCTAAAACAAAACACGTTCATTTCTGAGCAAAAATTTCAAAAAGGGCACCCTTTTGCTTTTATTTCCAAAATAGATCTTTGGCCTCTTTGGTATACACAATATGTCTGGACAGAATATGTATCTGTGAAGAGAAATAAAGGACACTTAGGCTGGGTATCCCCCCCCCCCGCCCCGTGTGTTTTCTTACCTCATCAAACCGAGTGACTGCTTTTTAATAAGTTAAGGATCTTCAGTGTTCTGAAAAAGTGTTTTATTCCTAGGAAAAGAAGACTGGGATTAAAACTGTGCTGTACCACAATATTGCCCATAGATTATTGTTCCCTTATTATGTAATGCCCTCTCTCTCTCTCTAGTAGTCTTAATTTTCATTTGAATATCCATGGGATTCTGATGTGCTGATTCCACTCTCAGCTCTATAGGGCCAATTAGCATATTCTCTAAGCCAATCAGCACATTCCATCCCTGTCCCTCCTTCTCTTCCCACAGTGATTGATGTAGGTGTTGGAAAATGTTTTAAGCAGGACAGTTGACTACCAGAGTTTCCATTGAGACTTCTGAATCAAAAATAATAATTACTTCCATGTGTAAATAAAAAGGCATTTGGCTCCAGAAACTGGTGGAAGCATTTTTAGACTATAAGAAAAGACAGTATTAGGATAAAGTTGATAACACATAGCAGAGCAATAGCGGGAAACTGGTTCCATGATAACATCACTGAGCTGCTGGAGTGATCTCTTCCTTAGGCCAGCGCTAGCTGTTATGCAGTTACATAAAGTGATGCATTTCCTTCAATATAGAAACCAGTCTGATGAGTTTCCTGTCCCATGTAATCAAAAGCATTCTAAGTAACATAATTTCTTTAAAAGCAAGAGTTTTCTTTCAAGAATTATTGAGCTCTATGAAATATTGTATTAGCATATACTAACCACATCAATTAAGAGCTTAGCTGGTGCTTTTTAAAGGAACTGATTTTATTTACTCTGGATATATCACAAAACAAGACTTATCATGTCTGTATCTCAGATACTGATGTCATTCACTGCCATAGCAAGAATGCCTGTGCCCCAAGACACAGGTGTCACATAAATTCTGTACCCCTTTTGCCCAGGACCCTGGCACTGATGCCACTATGAGCATTGGCACCATCACTGCCACAAAGGCACCTGCACCCAAGAATCCAGTGGTACTGGAGCTGCCAGCATGCCCATATAACAGAAGCAGCACCAAGAGGGATCCCCTTGGCTAGAACTTTCCCCTAGTCCTAGGAGGACCAAAGCAGCCTTTGATTCCAAAGACCCTAAAACCCCTTATTGTGAATGCTGCTGCCTTTGACACAACTGAGGTCACTGAGAATTCCCATAGTCCTGCCAAACATTGACCTAAGTTGACAGAGACTGTACCACCACACCCCATCTACTTAGCACCCTTACATCCACTCACAGGTGAAGGTCTTTCCCCATCATAGCCTGTCTGTAAGTCTCAAAGAGGTGACTTTTTCTTAAAATGTGTGGATATCATTATAAGGCTAGTAGAACCATGAAAAAACAAAAACAAAACAAAACAAACAAAAAACAAAACAAGAAAACATGATGCCACCAAAGGAACACTATAATTTTCCAATTTTAAAAAAATGGAGACCTATGAATTGCCTAAAGAGGAATTCAAAATAAGTATTCTATGGAAGTTCAGTGGGATACAAGAGAACACAGGCAGACAACTCAAAATTTCAATTAGAAAACAATACGTAAACAAAACAAGAAGTTCAACAAAGTAATATAAATGATAAAAAGAAATTAAACAAATACTGGAGGTGAAAAATACAGTGAATGAAATGAAAAATGCAATAGAGAACTTCAACAGCACACTCAATCAAGTGGAAGAATCTGCAAACTTGATGACAGTTCTTTTGAAATTATCCAGTCTGCAGAGGACAATGAATGAAAAAGAATAAAGAAATCCTATGGGACTTATGACACTGTTAACTGGCCCAATATGTGCTTGATGGAAGCCTTGGCAGGAGACACTGATTTTGTTTCTTTTGGTATACACCCAGAAGTAGAATGGATGGATCATATGATCATTCCTTTTTTAACTTTTAATTTTTAAGGAACTGCCATACTGTTTTCCATAGTAGTTGTACCATTTTACATTCCCATCAACAGTGCACAAAACATCCAATTTCTCAGTGACTTACCAACACTTATTATTTTCTGTTTGCTGGTTTGATTTTGTTCTGCAGACAGACCAGAGGCCACCCTGGTCTATCTATACATGTGTCCTGAATTACAATTCTATTTGTATATTCCAAATGAGACTACTTGCTTAGAGATCTGTCTCTAAATATTTTTATTTTGAATTGGTATATCCACAGTTCTTTCTTCTTTGATCTTTCATCTGCTTTTTCATCTCCTTTTCCCACTTTCAACTTTCCCATTCTTCTTCTATTTTTCATGTTTTCTTTTTTCCTTCTCATACAACTTACCTTTATCCCATTTTTCTCTTCCCATTTTGTTCCATATTTTTTCTTTACTTAATATAAAGCATCTACCTGCTACTCCTACTTGATTATGCCTTCACCATTATTTCTATTGTAAAGTTTGGTATTCCAGCTATACATGAAACATAGTATATTTTTTGTAATTTTGATATTGTGTGTTAAAATGAAAAGGTTTGACACATTACATCTTCTAACATGTTCATTTCTTTTTCTCCTTGTCAAATTCTTCTAGATCAGTGAGTCTTAAAATGTGGTCTCCAGACCACAAGTAGTAACATTACCTGGACACTTGCAATAAATGCAAATACCCGGGACCTGTCCCAGAACTCCTGACTCAGAATCTTTGGGAGTGGGGTCCAGCAATTGTATTTTTTATCAGGTCCTCTAGGTGATTCTGATATACACTAAGTTTGAGAACCATGGATCTCGATTGTTTTTCTCCTACCACCAAATTGATTTTATTTCCTAAAAGATTTCTTAGGGGGATGAGGTTGTGGGGTGGGGGGGGAGTACTTCCCCTTTAACCTGAATTGCTGTGCTTCAATGAGTGATGCCTGTGAAACTCTGCCTGTATGCTGCCTTCTCTGGATTCCAGGGCAAGATCATTCTATTTTCATAAGCTGCAGCTGGTAGCAACTAGGAATATATTTCAGAGTCCCTGCTCCTGGCAACAGTGAAGGTTTTCCAGCCCATGCTGGCATTGCCTGCTATGACTTCTAACAGGAAAGAAGGAGAGATGTTCTCTTAGTTTTTGTTTTTGTTTTTTGTTTTTAGATGTACTGCTATTCTTTCAGATACCTGGGTTTTGTGGGGTTTACTCTTCTCTCTTTCTAGCCATCCATGTCCATTCCTTCCTTCTAAATTAGGTCATCAGTGTTTCAGCATCAGTTGATTGTTATTGTTGCCTAACCCCTCTCCCTGTCTCTATTATCTCTTCTATTTTACTTCATGCTGATTAATTTTTCTTAAATAATAATATCTAAATGTCACTGTCTTATTAAGACTGACGCCACTGCCTGCTAGCCAGACTCATTATCCTAGAACTCTGGACTCTCCACAATCTAACACCAGTTGTACCCATCTAAACATCCGAGAATGCCCTCCCCAAAGGGTCCACTTGCTGTCTCCTAACTACATTGTGTCCATTCCTCAGCTCCTCATGCTATCTGCTGGCTCTGGAATGTCCTCACTCAACAGGTCTACTTATTTAAAGCCTGTCCTGCCCTCAAAGTGTAGTTCAAGTTTCACCTCCATCTAAAAGCTATGTTGGTCACTCTAGGCTTCTTGTTCCCTTGTTTCCATCTCCATCTAATGTTGTTACCTTATATTGTTATTTTAAACTGCTGCTTTTTCCATCTCTCCATGTGTATGGCTAGCATTGTGTTTTGCAAGACTTCCTGTTCTCAGTGACTGTGTAGCATTCCTTGAACAAGTATTTATCTACAAATGGGAAAATATGCAAGAGCTAAGTGTTTAAGGAATTTTCAACATGTTTATATTTTAATGAGCTTTATTTGTAGACGTGTAATGTTGCTCTTGTAAGTGTAAAAATAAATCTATTATAAAAAATGTACCTCATTATTTTCACTGTTTTGACATTAGAAGTATTAAGAAAATATTACTCGCATGAACACAGCTCAGTTTGCTTCCGAAGTGCTTCTGTAAAAATACAAATTTATGAGACCTGTTTTTTTTGCTTGTTTGTTTGTTTTTTGAGTTGGAGTCTCACTCTGTCACCCAAACTGGAGTGCAGTGGCTGCTCCCGGCCACCGCAGCCTCAACCTGCTGGGCTCCGGCGATCCTTCCGCCTCAGTCTTCCAAGTAGCTGTAACTACAGGCTCACGCTACCATGCCCGGCTAATTTTTTAAAATTTATTTATTGTAGAGATGAGGTCTCGCCAAGTTGCCCAGGCGGGTCTCGAACCCGCGGGCTCAGGCAATCCACTCACCTCAGCCTCCCAAAGCGCGGGATTACAGGCTGAGCCACTGAGCCTGGCTGAGACCTGTTTTTTGACATAAAGAACTTTTTTATATACCCATAATAATTAGACTTTTTGGCATTTTAAAGCCTTTCAACAGTAATTATTATTTTCAATACAGCTAATATTTACAGTAAAAGTAATACATAAATATGATTTTAAGAGTCAAGAAAAATAAAGCACTGAGCATCACTTTATTGAAATATAATTTATATACATTCACCTTTTTTTTTTTTTTTTTTTTTTTTGAGTCAGAGTCGCACTCTGGCACCCAGACTGGAGCGCATGGCACAACAGGCATGTATCACCAGCTTGGCTATTTTTAAAAAGTATTATTATTATTATTTTTTGTAGATATGAAGTTTCACTATGTTGCCCAGGCTGGTCTCAGGCTACTGGGCTCAATCAATCCTCTCATCTCAGCCTTCCAAAGTTCTGGGATTACAGGCATGAGCCACCGTGCTCAGTCCCATTCACCTATTTAAAGTGCACAAATTCATTTAATTCACCTATTTATTTATTTAAAATTCACATTTTATTTATTTATTTGTATTTTAGATTCAGGAGTACACATGCATATTCATTACATGGATACATTGTATAGTGGTGGGGATTGGGTCTCAGGTGACCCATTCCCCAGATATTGAGCATTGTGTCCCACAGGTAGTTTCTAAACTCTAACCTTCCTCTCCCCTTCCCCCTTATTGTTGTCCCCAGGGTCTATTATTTCCATCTTTGTGACTGTGTAGTTCCCAAATATGAGTGAGAACATGTGATGTTTGGTTTTCTGTTTCTGAGTTAGTTCACATAGGCTGATGATCTCCAGCTCCATCCATGGTGCAGCAAAGGATGTGATTTCATTCTTTTTTTAATGACTGTGTAGTATTCCATTGTGTATTATACTACGTGTTTATCATCCACTGATTGGTTGAAGGGCATTTAGGTATTCCACATCTTTGCAGTTGTGAATTGTGCTGAACACAATGAACATGTGGATGCAGATTTTTTTTTAAATATAAAGACCTCTGTTTTTGATGATAGATGCCTAGTAGTGGGATTGCTGGGTCAAATGGTAGATCTACTTTTAGTTCTTCGAGTAATCTCCACATTGCTAATTGTACTAATTTATACTCCCACCAACAGTGTATAAGTGTTCCTTTTTCTCTGCATCTGTGCCAGCATCTATTTTATTTTATTTTTTTAATAATGACCATTGGACTGGTATAAGTTGGTATCTCATATGGTTTTAATTTGCATTTCATATGTTTGTTGGCTATCTGTATCCCTTCTTTGAAAAATGTCTCTTCATGTCATTTGCCCACTTTTTAATGGGGTTATTTGCTTTTTTCCCCTAATTTGTTTGAGTTCTTTGTAGATACCGGATATTAGTCCTTTGTCAGATGTATAGTTTGCAAATATATCCTCCTATTCAGTAGTGTGCCTATTTGCTTTGTTGATTATTTCTTTTGATGTGCAGAAGCTTCTTAGTTTAATTAAGTCCCATGTATTTATTTTTGTTTTAGTTGCATTGCTTTGGGGATTTTAGCCATACATTATTTGCCTAGACCAATGTTCATAAGAGTTTTTCCTAGGTGTTCTTCTAGCATTTTTATGGTTTCAGGTCTGTCATTTAAGTCTTTAATCCATCTTGAGTTAATTTTTGTATATGAAGAAAGAGGGAACCAAGTTTCATTTTTCTGCATGTAGCTATCCAATTTTTCCAGCACCATTTGTTGAATAGAGCATCCTTTCACCAGTGTTTGTTTTGTCTGCTTTGTCAAAGATCAGTTGGTTATATGTATTTGGGTTTATTTCTGGATTCTCTCTTCTGCTCCATTGGTCCATGTGTCTGCTCTTGTACCAGTACCATATTGTTTTGGTTACTACATCCTTGTAGTATAATTTGAAGTCAGTGGATTGCTTTAGCGCCTCCGGCTTTTTTTTTTTTTTTGGTTCCATATGAATTTTAGGATTGTTTTCTCTAATTCTATGAAAAATGAGGTTGGTGGGGTTTGATAGGGATTGCATTGAATCTGTAGATACTTTGAGTAACATGGTCATTTCAATAATGTTGATTCTTCAAATCCATGAGCATGGGATATTTCTCCATTTGTTTGTGTCCTCTGCAATTACCTTCATCAGAGTTTTGTAGTTCTCCTTGTAGAAATTGTTCACCTCCTTGGTTAAATATATTACTTGGTATTTTAGTTTTTTGCCCGCTACTGTAAATGGAATTAAGTTCTTGATTTAACTCTCAGCTTGGTTGCTATTTGTGTATAGCAGTGCTACTGATTTGTGTGTATTGATTTTGTATCCTGAAATTTTACTGAATTCATTTATCAAGTCCAGGGATCTTTTGGAGGAGTCTTTAGGGTTCTCTAGGTATAAGATCATATTGCCAGCATACAGAAATGGCTTGATGTCTTCTTTTCCAATTTGGATACCTTTATTTTTTTTCCTTGTCTGATTGCTCTGGCTAAGATATAATATAATATATATAAGATATAATATATATAATATATATATAAGATATAATATATATAATATATAATATATAAGATATAATATATATAATATATATATAAGATATAATATAATATCATGTTGAATGGTAGTGGTGAAAGTGGGCATTCTTGCTTTGCTCCGGTTCTGAGGGAGAATGTGTTCAACTTTTCGCCATTCAGGATGGCATTGGCTGTGAATTTGTCATATATAGTTTTTATTATTTTGAGGAATATTCCTTCTATGACTATTTTGTTGAGAGTTTTCATCCTAAATGTACACTGGGTTTTACCAAATGCTTTTTCTGCATCTATGGAAATGATCATATGATTTTGTTTTTTATTCTATTTATGTAGTGGATCACACTTATTGACTTGCATATGTTGAACAATGCTTGCATCTCTGGGATAAAACCCACTTGGTTGTGATATATTATTATTATCATTTTATGTGTTGTTGAATTCATTTTGCTAATTTTTGTTGAGAATTTTTGCATCTATGTTCATAAGGGATATTGGTTAGTAGTTTTCTTTTTTTGTTGTGTCCTTATTACTTTGATTTCGTTACCAGAGTAATATGGGCCTCATAGAATGAGTTGGGGAGGACTAACTCCTCTTCGATCTTATGGAATTGCTTAAGTAAAATTGGCACCCGTTCTTCTTTGAAGGTCTGGTAGAATTCAGCTGTGAGTTCTTCAAGTCCTGGAATTTTTTTTGTTGGGAGACTTCATTACTGTTTTGATCTTCCTACTCATTATTTGTCTGTTCAGGATTTCTATTTGATGGGTTGCATGTTTCCAAGACTGTACCCATTTCTTTTAGATTGTCTAGCTTGTCTGCATAGAGATGTTCATAATAGTCTCTGATGATCTTTGGAATTTCCATCATATCCAATTTTGTTTATCTTTTTAAATAATCAACTTTTTGTTTCATTGATCCTTTGTATTTTTTTTTATTTCAATTTCATTTAGTTCTGCTCTGATCTTCATTATTCCTTTTCTTCTGCTCGTTTTGTGTTTAATTTGCTCATGTTTTTCTAGTTCCTTGAAGTGTGATGGTAAGTGGTTGATATATGATGATCTTTAAGTCTTATTAATGTAAACCTTAAGTGCTATACATTTTCCTCTGAGCACAGCCTTGGCTGTGTTCCAGAGATTTTGAGAACTTGTTTCATTGTTGTCATTCATTTCAAGGAATGCTTTAATTTCCATCTTGATTTCATTGTTGACCCAAGTGTCATTCTGGAGCCAATTGTTTAACTTCCATGTCTGTGTTTGGTTTTACAAGTTTTTCTTAGAGTTAATTTCTATTTTTATTTCACTGTGGTCTGAGATGTTGCTTGATATGATTTTGATAGTTTTGAATTTATTGAGACTTGATTAGTGACCTATTATATGATCTGTCTTGAAAAATGTTTCAGGTGTTGATGAGAAAAATGTATATTCTATAGTTTTAGAATTGAATGTTCTGTAGATGTCTGTTAATTCCATTTCCTCTAGAGTCCTGTTTAACTGCAATGTTTCTTTGTTAACTTTCTGTCTTGATGATCTGTCTATTGCTGTCAGAGGAGTGTTGAAGTCTCCCACTATCACTGTATTGCTGTTATCTCTCTCTCTCTCTTTTTTTTTTTTTTTTTTAGTTCTAGTAAAATTTGTTTTATAAAGCTGGGGGCTCTGGTGTTAGACATATATATTTAAAATATGTTTAAAATTATTATGTCTTGTTGGAGTGATCCTTTTATTATTATATTATTGGGTGCCAGCCCCAACCAAGGGTGGGTTAGGACCGCAACGGTGAATCAAGATGGAGAGAAGAAACAACTCAGAGGCAGTTCTTCTGGGAATAGTCTGGCCAAGACTGAAACCAAATTTTATTCGGACTCCTTCCAACTTATATACCTTTTTCTATACCCTCCATCAGTGTGATAATTACTTGCTGGGGGCGTACAAATTCCATGCAAATTACGCATCACAAGAACATCACGAGACTTGCAAGTTCCAAGCAAACAATTACAATTCCATGATGCATGACGTGCTTCACAAAACTTACATTAAATTCACAGGTGTACAATTTTAATACAGATTGTTCAAAGTGTTTTCCATAATGTTCAATAAATCATTCATATTATACTCTTTGTTTCAAACCCTGATTTATACAAAAAACTTTTCCAAGTTAAATCCAAGTTCACTGACTCCCAATATTCTCAACGATTAATACCATCAGCCCAACACTATACTATAATCCATAAATTGACCTAGTTATTCCATTAACCTACCATGATCCAACGTAGTGTCCTGCAACTCCACAACAATCAAAACTCATTCCCAAACTATAAAACCTTACCATGACTTAAATGAATTTCCTATGTCTAAACTTTAATTTTTCTAATGATTGACCTTTAATACTATGCTATATCCTATTAAGCTAATACCTTATCATTAATTCTTTTATAAATCATATAGTAACTATTATATTTGAATAATGTAGCAAAAGGAAACAAAACAGCAAGCATAAATTTACTCAAATATACTCTAAAATGTAAATGCAACTATAAGTGTATATGTATATATTTTATCCTAACAAGTCTACTCTAGAAATCAAATAGTAGCTGTCACACTCTTGAATAAGGAAATGCATGGCCGCCATGGCCTCGGGCTGAAGCAAACAGAGTTTCAGTATGTAATGAAACAAAAGCAAGGAAATACATTGCTGCCATTATGATGGTCTCGGGCTGAAGCAAACAGAGTTTCCGTATGTAACGAAACAAAAGCAAGGAAATGCATGGCCGCCATGATGATGGTCTTGGGCTGAAGCAAACAGAGTTTCAGTATGTAACGAAACAAAAGAAATCGTTCTGCCTGGCTAATGGCAGGGCGATAAAACTATTATGGTAATTTAGTTTCTAATCCTAGCTCTAGGGGAAACTGCTTTTGGGAACAAGAGCTGACTCACCAGTCTACCAGGAAATAGAAGTTTGAAAATATCTAGAAAGAAGTACAACTTAGAAGGGACAAGATAATTCTGCTGTGCAACTTTCCATCAGGTGTATAGAGATTTACTTATAAGTTTTACTGCCATGTATGCACACTGGTCACTAATCACACGCCAATATTATAGGTATTGCTTGTTAGAGGCGATCTTTCAGATGGGCCTTTATAGGCCTCAGTCATGTAGCTATAGATGTTGGCTCCCAACATTATGTAATAGTGAGCTTTGTCTCTTTTTGCTGTTGTTAAAGTCTGTTTTATCTGATATGACTCCACTCCTTCTCATTTTTCATTTCCATTTGTGTGGAATATTTTCCCCACCCGTTTTCCTTGAGTCTGTAGGAGACTTTGTGAATTAAGTGGGTCTCTTGAAGGCAGCAGATATTTAGGTTGTGTGTGTGTGTGTGTGTGTGTGTGTGTGTGTGTGTGTGTGTGTGTTTTAAATCCATTCTGCCAGTCTATATCTTTCTAGTGGGGCATTGAGACCATTTACATTTAGAGTTAATAATGATATGTAAGGTACTATTCTATTCATCATGCTGGTTGTTATCTGGTTGCTTTTTTTATTTATTTTCTCTATTGTGTTGGTGTACCATAAAACCTGTAAACTTTATGATTTTCAGCACTTCTCAATCTTTTGTTTTAGTATTTAGAAGTTTTTGAATATTTCTTGAAGAACCAACCTAGTGGTGACAAATTTCCTCAGCATTTGCTTGTCTATGAAGGACTTTGTTTAGTTTAACTTAGTTTTGCAGGATACAAAATCCTTGGCTGACAGTTATTCTGTTTGAGGAGATTGAAAATGGAACCCCAATCCTTTCTGGCTTATAGGGTTTCTTCTGGGAAGTCTGCTGTTAGTCTGACTTTGTAAGTTATTTGCAAGTTTGTCTTGCTTCTCTTAAAATTCTTTCCTTCACATTACTTTGTATAACTGGATGATTTTATGCCTTGGGGGATAACCCTTTTGCACTGAATGCTCCAGGTTCTCTTTAGACTTCTTGTAACTGGATATTTAGATCTCTGGCAAGGCCCAGGGAAGTTTTGCTCCATTATTCCATTAAGTAGGTTTTCCAAACTTCTTGTTCTCTCTTCTTCCTCAGGAACATCTATGATTCTTAGGTTTGGGCATTTTACATAACCCCACATTTCTTGAGAACTTTATTCCATTCTCTCTTTTTTTTAATTGTTGCCTAATTGGGTTAATTCAAATGTCTTGTCTTCAAGATCTGAGATCCATTCATCTGCTTGTTTTTGTCTGCTATTAAAACTTTTCACTACATTTTATACTTCGCTAAATGCTTCTTTCACTTCCAGAATTTTAGCTTGAGGTTTTTTTTTTTGTTGTTGTTGTTGTTGTTGTTATCTATCTCTTTGGATAATTTTTCACCCATGTCCTAAGTAGTTATTTTTTTATGTTGGTTTTCAATTTTCTCCTGAAGTTCATTGAACAATTTTAGTATCAACCTTTTGAATTTTATGTCCCTAATTTTAAATTTTTTATTTTGGTTAGGGTTCATTGCTAAGAAGTTGGTGTGATCTTTTGAGGGTATTGGAGAACTCTGTTTTCACATTATTAGAATTATTTTTCTGATTCCTTCTCATTTGTGTAGATGATTTCTTCTTATTTGAGGTTGGCAGGAGGCTGATGTAGGCATCATAGAGTTTCCTTGGTTATAGATAGCCTTGGTGTAAGTGATTTTCTCAGTAGTCAGATGTGATAGCCCTGTGCTGTGCACCTGCACTGGCTCACGTCATTGTGAGTGGCCAGAATGACTTAGAAAGTATTTTTAGCTGGTGTTTGGGATCAGGTCTTCCCCAAAGCTGAGGTGTTGTATCTGATGTGGTTGACTGTACTGTTGACCTCTGGCCAGGAGGTGGTTCTTGTGGGAAAAAGTCAGCTGTGGTGGTGACTATAGGGTTTCTCCTTGGTGAATGTTGTCCCAAGAAAGTACCCAGCTGGCCTGGGCTGAGGGTGGGCCTCTGGGAATTTCCCAAGTTTTCTCTCTGTTTTGAGCTTTTGAGGGTAGTGTATAGGAAAGGAGCTGAAACACCTCACAAATACTGCCCCAGTGGGGATTAGGAGAAAATCCCAGGCCACTGGGGTAACACTGTTGTGCAGAGCAGACATAAAAAAGTTTTTAATCTCAGTTATGTATGGGTAAGTTTCTCATATTTTACACATAGAACAAAATGCAATTAAATAGTAAAGTCTTTAAAAAGTAGTATTTTTTGTCAAAAAACTTAGTAAATAATTGAGGTAATATTAGAATAACCAAATATTTGGATTTGGAGAAAATAAGATTTTAAGTACATGTTATTATTAATTCATCTTACTTTCCCCATAACTAAGCCATCAAAAGGTTTAGAACTACGAATAATATTTATACTATTTTAATACCAATATTATCTTTAAAGCAGGTTAATAACTAAACTAACAACACTTAAAAATAAAAAATTAAGACCCATTAATTCAAAATGCACAGTATGAATCAGTCAAAATCTTGAGTTATAATTCATCTTTAAGGGAAATGCAATTCTATAATTTTTTTAGGAACAGAGACTAAAATTAGTTAAGGAAATTGTGCCCTATGGATTGCGGGTGAAACTATTTTAATAAATTAGTAAATATTATTTCCAGTCATTTCTTTTTTTAATGTTCCATCATTTATGTTTTATCAGTCTACATTCTTTGCATATTTCTTACAGATTTTTTCTCATTCTACATTCTTTACAGATTTTTACATATATTTTTTCTTTTTGAACACTTCAAAATATTTTAAATGACAAGTAAAAATTATATATATCTATGGTGTACAACATGATGTTTTGATATATGTATATGTTGTGTAATGGCTAAACTAAGCTATTTAACATGCATTCTCTCACTTATTTTTCTTTTTTTGTGATGAGAATACTTCATATCTATTATCTTAGCAACTTTCAAGTGTACAGTATATTATTAACTGTAGTCACCATGACGTACAGTTGATCACTAGATTGCTTATAATTATTCCTTCTGTCTAACTGAAGTTTTGTGTCCTTTGAACAACATCTTCCCAATCTCCCAACCCCTCAGTCTTTGGTTATCACTATTTCTAACCTTTTCTAATCACAATATATATGGTATTTCTAAAATGTTTAAAATTGTGCTCCTGGCTTGTGAACATTGGTCTTGTTTATATTATTCATCTGTTTAAGCAAACTCTTTTAGAGGTAGCAGAAATATTTATTGAAGCCCCCTTATGTGAAATAATGCTTAAAGAAGCCCTGTTTTTTACACATACATATAATTTTACAATAGATACAATCTATTCACTGGCTCTGTGGCACTTTTGGGATCAAGGTCTCAATGCTGTCACATGGCACATTCAAAATCCTCCATGAACTGGCTCCCCCTGCTTTGTACAGCTCCATCTCTCATCACCCCCACCTTTTGTGTGGAGCAAACCACTTGGGCCCCCAGATGTTCCCCTTCTTAGGGCCCCTTCTAAGTCTGTGCCTTGAAACAGGTCATCCTGGTGAACCTAGTGTATACTTTTGCCACCTGCACAGTTCCCACACTGTTCTCCAAATTGTTAACTGCCTCTGGGGACTTGAGAGGAAGAGCACCAGGGGCCTTTTATCCCAGGATGCAGAGCTCAAAGATGTTGGGCATCACTGTACTGGTCTGTAGCAAGCTAATATCAGAGAAGGGCTTAAAACAATGATAAGAAAATAGGATTTGTTTGGATAAATCGAGGAACCTACAATTCTGTTCTTTAATTCACAAATGCAAATTTAGCCAGCATTTTTCTAGAGCTGCCAAGTAAACATTGACTATTAAGAAGTCACTGCTTACTGCACTGAATACAAAATGTCAGCTTAGTTATCTGAAAGAGTGATCACATCTACTTTGCTTGCAGGAAGGGACTTAAGTACTAAAAAGAAGTGGTTGTATCGTGTATGCGGAAGCTTGATGTCTATTTTTGTATGTTGATATTTTTTGCCTCCTTTTCCACTGATAAGGTGGCTAACACCTTCCATGAAACATTATCTTCGTGGGGCTCCAGAGACAACACCTTTTTTTGTTATTCCACCTTTCTGGCTACTTCTTCATCTCCTCTGATTATCTTCCTCACTTTCTTGACTTCCAAATTTTGGAGTATTTCAGGTCTCTCTCCTCAGACTTTTTAAAAAAACCTTTTCTATTTAACTCTCTCCCTAAGTGACTTCATACTGTCCTATGACTTTAAATAATTGCCTGAGTAACTATGATTCCTGTATACATATATGTATCTTGTATATCTTCAGCCCTGAATAAATTCTTCCTAAACACTGAGCTCATTTACTTAGCTTCCATTCACCACCTTCACTGGATGTCTAAACACACTGGTCTATGAAAGGCTACACTTAACAAGTCCCAAACTGAGCTCCAGATCACAGTTCTCTCAAGCTGTTCTTCCTTCAGTCTTCCCCATTGCTGAGGCAAATAACAGCTGTATCCTTGCATTCCCTCAAGTCAAAAACTTTGGAGTCATCTTTGAATCCTCTGTTTTCACATCTATAGTGCAAACCATTAGTCTACCCTACATTATATCCATACTCTAACTATGGCTCACAACTATTTCTAATATACTGGTCCAAGTCACCACATTCTTCTGCCTGAAAAATTCCAAGGCTTCCCAATCAACCTTTTAGCTTCCATCCGCATCACCCTATATTTTGTTCTCAGTGTAGCATCCCAAATGATGCTTTTAGAACTTGCCATATTGCTCAAAACTATTCAGTGGCTTCCCATCTGACAGAGCAAAACGAAATCTTTAACATGCCCCCACAAGGTTCTCTGTATAACTAGAGTATTTCTCTGACATCCCCCCAGAACATCTCCAACAACAATAACCTTCTCACTATTCCTCATTCTCCTACCTCTTGTTTTTTGCACCTTTCAATCTCCCTGCATGGAATACTATACCCCATAGACTCATATGGCTCACTCTCTTATTTTATTCTAGTATCTGCTAAAATGTCACTTCATCACAGAGGCCACCCTTATCTAAAGTATTTTAGCTCACACCTCCATCACTTCCTTTCCCCTTGTTTTATTTATTATTCTAGTTTGCATTCTACTGAAATTTGAACTTCATCAGAACATGAACATTGTTTTTGTTTACTGGGGTGACTTCAGTGCTTAGAAGTGTACAAAGTATATAAAAGCACAATATGAGGAGGGACCCCCTCCAACTGGAATTTATGTATTAAAAAATGTGTAGTTATTCTTACATGTTTAAACTTCAGTCACCTTCAAAGTACTCTCTGTTTGATGTAATACACCTATCAAGATGCTTTTTCCACTGCTCAGAACAGTTTAGAAATCATCAATTTTGGTGCCTTTTAGTGCTTCTGTCGTTTTTTGTTTCACCTCTTCCACATTAGCAAAAAGTTTCTCTTTGAGGACTTTTTTCATCTGGGGAGACAACAACAACAAAAAAGGTCACTCATGGTGAGATCAGATGGCTTGGGGATCATGCTGTTTTAGGTCGAAAACTGCTGAACACTCAGCGCAGTGTGGGCAGGTGTGCTTGCAAATCACCCATCATGAAATCAAATGCTTGAAAGAATTGCCCCCCAAAATTAATTGAAGCCAAACACAGCCTCTCACAACAACTCTAGCTGGTACACTGATGCTAATGGGTTCCTAGAGCACTTACCTAGCAGGGGAAGCCTGTACTACAAGGGGCCCACTCTCCAAAAGATAATTCCGGATATTTTTTATGATTTTCGTTTTTGTTTTGTTTTGGTCTCCCCTCGTATATATTAAATGAATGAAGATCTTGTTTTATTGTTAGAACATTTATTGTATAATCTAAGTGTCAGTTCACTATTTCCATAAAATTCACTTCCTTCCAGAGGAAGAGGGGAGAAAAGACAGATGTGTTACATTCACATCTGAGTTATCCATTCAGAATTCAACCCCTGGTGTTCTTGAATCTTTGCTGCGCTCCTCAGCTCCTCCACTGTGCTACCACCCACCTGCTGAAGAGGGGATGCTGCTTCTTTCACACCATCTCCAGCAGGGGGCGAACGTGAGACTGCTCGTGCTTCCTGCCATTTTATCACCTCCTTATAATGTCCACTGCACTATCACACAGGGTAGTGCAAATGTATCAGTTGTGACTGAACTTTTGAGGTCAAAAATTACAGCATAGGTAGGGAAATATTAAAGTTATACATGAGATATTTCTTTTCCCATAGTCCCAAAGAAAAATATTTAAGTTAAGCACTTTTCAGAAAGCCCCTTATATCTAACTGTATATACCTTTACATGGCACTGTGCTTTTTCTCTTTTGCAAAACACAGAACATCCACCCTCCTTATAGTCTTATCCCTTCCTTAAGTAACTGATTTCACTCCAAGATCCATCACCCTTCATCCAATGGTACATTTCTCAGTCTGAGTCTTGAATAACACAGGGGGTGGGCTTTCAGCAGGACTGTCCATGATTGTCCTTGGGACTTGAGTTCCTCAAAATAGTCTGTGGTAAGCTTACCTACACCGTGTCCTTAAGATCTGTCCGAATGATAATTCTTCAAAAATCTCTTTTGAATGATTAGTTGTCATTTCAACACTTCTCTCTTTTTCTCTCTTTTCCACATTTCCCACAGGTCATCTTTTTTTCATGATACATGTTATAATCTAAATCCTTAGGGAGGAAGTTAAATATTTACCCCCAGATTATCAAGACTGGCTTGCATGGTGTCTGATGAAGTCTGTTAAATTTTCATTTTTATTGTTATTTATTTATTTTGTCTTTTTTTTCTGGCTAACTTAAATTTTTTTATCACTGTTTTTAGCAATTTGATTATGATTTTCCTTAGTGTGTTTTTATTTATTTATTTATTTTTAAGTATTAAAGTTTTTATTTTATTTATTTATTTATTTATTTATTTTTTGGCAGTATCCATCCAAAATTTTAATATACATTCTTTTTTTTTTTTTTTAATAGTCAGTATTTTTTATTATCGTTTTGTAGGGTACAGTTAAGGGTTAGGTGTACAATTACGTTTCATTCAGGCACCCTATTGATAAGAGGTGTTTTCCCAGTCCCAGATAGATATTAGCTACTGTTAATCCCATCCCCCCCCCATAATTTCCCAGTACCATCAGTCATTTTCTTATAGTATTACATTGGATGTTCTTAGTGTGTTTTTAATGTTTCTTCTGCTTCGAGTTCATTGAGCTTCTTGGATTTGTAAGTTTATAATTTTCAAAAATTTGAAAATGTTTCAGCTATTATTTCTAAGATATTTTTCCTGCTTGGCCATCCTTATTTCTAAGTACATGTATGTTAGATTGCTTTGTTTTGTAGGTCACTAATACTCTGCTTATTTCTTTTTGTAGTCTTTTTATTCTATTCTACGCACTTTATTTTAGATATTTTCCATTGTTATGTTAATTGTTTCATACTCTTTTTTTGTAATATTTTAATCATCTTTTAATCCCATCCAGTATATATTTCATTCAAGATATTGACTCTTTGGTTACTAGAAGTGCAATGTGGTTATCTTTTATATCTTTCATTTCTCTTCTCATCATAATATTTTGTCTACCTTTTTATTTATTTAGTTAGTTAACTATTTACAATATCTGTCATTTCTGGCCCTTTTTCTTTTGGATGGGTTTTCTTTTGCTTTGAGGTTACATTTTGTTTGTTTGTTTGTTTCTTCTAGTCCTGGTAATTTTTTAATAGATGGAAGATATGTATTTTAAGTGTCATGGATGATGGACTTTATTGTATTCTTTTGGCTTTAGACTTATTGTTGTATGTAGTTAGTTGTGCAGAATAACAAGTTTTCAAAAACTTGTTTCCAAGTATTGTTAAGGCAAATCCGGAGTGACATTTAATGTGAGATAATATAAGCTCACTCCTAAGGCAATACTCACATAAGGACCCTAGCCAATGGTCTATGGGCTATGAGACCTTTATACAAGTTCTTGTGGGGACACAGACTTTCACACCTTGTGTGAGCTCTTGGCCTTATTCAGCTTCTTGCTTTTTTACTTTATTTTTATTGTCCGTTTCCAGCCTCAGTAGTTTCCTCTGACACATGAAGAGATTAGTACTCAAATACTCAAGGAGACCCCTATCTAGACTACTCTTGCTCTCTGTCATTATGAAATCCCTTTTCCTCTGACATTCTTCTCTACAAATTCTAGACTCTTTGGTTTGCCCGAACCTTTATCTCTGTCTCCTGGATTAGTGATACTGTCAGGCCTGTGTCCCCACCTTGCACTGCAGCCTGGAAACTGCCAGAGACAGTGAACTGAAGTGGTCATAGGGCTACCTCATTTCTTTCTTTTTTCTTGGGTAGTTTGTCCGACACTGAGTTTTGCCCAGTTTTTGCGTTATTTAAGGCAGGAGGAGAACACTGTTACTTTATCATGGCCAGAAATGGGAGTTCCAATTTGTTCAAAGTTTGTCCAAGTTTTTGTTGTGAAAAATTCTGAACCTGCATACAAGTTAGTAAATAACTTTTTCTGAGATTCACTGCTTAATTTGATCTTATTCAGTAAATATTAGGTGTGTCCTATTTTGTGGACATTTATACTCTCTTGGAATAAATTATTTTTCGCATTTACAAGTGAGTAGGATTAGGCCAGGCACTGTGACTCACACCTGTAATCCTAGCACTTTGGTGTCTAATTGGACATGGAGGATGATGGGGAGGATTGAGTCTATGACAGCATCCAGTTTTCTGGCCTGTTGAACTCATTGAGGGCTCTGAGTCCCAAAAGGATTTGCCTATTCTGCAAAGAGGACCAAACAACCCCATGGGGTGCAGAAAAAAATAGCAGAATTTTATTATTACCTTCTCAGTTTTTTAGTTTCTATTTGTATATGTCTTAGAAACTAGACAATAAATGAATACAGTAGCATGTGTACATAAGTTAAAGTAAATTGATATCCATATATTGTTGGATATGCTCAAATATTTTGTTATCAGGATGTATGATCAAAGAGCTTGGGCATTCTTGAGACAAGAAATACAAAAAAAAAAAGAAAGAAAGAAAGAAAAGATTTGGAGGTCATGGGAATTGTGAGGTGGCTGTAGAACATTCAGGCAGTAATTTACAGCGGGCTGTGGGGTTTAGACCTAGGAAGAACAGTCCAATGGAGCCTTCTGTGATTATGGAAATATTTGAAGTGTGCATTGTCCAATATGGTAGCCGCTAACCACATATGCCTATTGAGAACTTGAAATATGGCCAGTGTAACTGAGAAACTGAAATACTTCATTTTGTTTAATTTAAATATGTTTAAATTTAAAGAACCGCCTGTAGCTAATGGCTATGGTATTGGAAAGCACAGATCTAAAACTTAGGAGAGAGACCTAGGATCTCTTATTGAATGCTTCTACTAGCTAAGTGTTTTACATACAATTTAAAGCAATTTAATCACCCCACTATGCTGTGGGATAGGTAGCTTTAAGAAAGAAAAGAGTACGTTCTTATTTATCCGTTGAATATTAAAAGATTATAATGTAAAGAAGAACATATTTACTATGAGATATATATACTTCCTAGATAATCTCTGTTGGTAGGTATTTATGCATCTTTCACAATCAAGTAACAACTTTATACTTGTATTTCAGGTGGTTTGCTCTGTTAGAGATTCAAATACTTGTTATTTTAATGCTTTATAAATATGACTGTAGTCTTCTGGATTCATTACCAAAACAGGTAAGTGTTTTCAGAATTTTGAAGATCATGATAACTTTCAAGTTTGATATAAACTGTAACTCCCTGATTAATTTCTGCAGATGAACTGACTGGTCTCCCGGTTAGACCTATTCTTGACAGGTGCCTTAGATAGAACCAGACTGAGAAGATAAGTACTGGGTCCTAAATTCAGGATCTAATCTATGTGCCCGTTATCACATGGCCAGGACCTAATAGCAGTGTTTTCCCCACTTCCAGTTTTAGGAGCTCCTCAATGAAACCATTTGGACCCTTTGCTCTGTGTTAAATAAACATGAACTTGACTTTGACCTTGCTTCCCTAGAAGGGAATTTCTGTCAGTCCAAAAGTAAACCATCAGTTTTGGATGCAAGTCATAGCCCTGGGTCTGTTTTGGAAACATTGGCATGAGAGAAAACTAATCCAACAGTGAGAACAGTGAACAAATGAAAAGGCCATGTGTTATTTCTACCTCTGACCATTGAATATTCCATTCATTTAACTCTGCTGTTCTCTTAGAACAGCGACTCTCAAACTGGAACGCATATCTGAATCACTTAGAGGGCTTATTAGAACACAGACTTCTGTTCTCCAACCCTAGAGTTTCTGATCCAGTGGGAACTGAAAAGGGGTTCAGGAATTTGCATTTCTAACAAGTTCCAGATGACACTGCTGCTGGTCTGGGTACCACACTTTAAAAACCACTGTCATAAAAAAAAAAAAAGGAGAAGCTCAAATGTTTGAAAGTCATTTTGGAAACTCTGGATAAAAGATGCTATTTAAACTAGGACTCAATCCTCAGAATTGAGCATTGCAGTCTTAAGGCTATTCACATAGAATTTTGTGCTTTGATTTACTCTTGATATAATAAGGCTAATGTATGGAGGGATAAATAAAACTTTTGGGTGACATTTTAATAGAAATTATGTAAGTGGGTAAGTGACACAGAAAATATATTACTCACAAATATGTCCATTTCAGCATTTCCCTTGATTTCTTTTGCACCTTCTATTTTGAGCACAAGTAACTATTAGTGATGAAGAGCTCTCAATATCTTTTTTTTTTTTTTTTGAGTTGGAGTCTCACTCTGTCGCCCAGACTGGAGTGCAGTGGCCGCTCCCGGCCACCACAGCCTTGACCTGCTGGGCTCCGGCGATCCTTCCGCCTCAGCCTTCCAAGTAACCAGAATTACAGGCATGCGCTACTACGCCCGGCTAATTTTTTTTTTTTTTGATTTATTGCAGAGATGAGGTCTCACTGCCCAGGCGGGTCTCGAACCCATGGGCTCAGGCAATCCACTCACCTCAGCCTCCCCAAAGGCATGGGATTACAGGCTGAGCCACCAAGCCCAGCTTCTCAATATCTTACAATGAAAGGCAACTCAAAACACCCTTCACAAAAGTTCTCAACTACCTACAATGTTGTTGGCAAAATGGACATTAGGGCTAGGCGTTATAGACACCAAATTGGTTCCTGGTCCACCAAGTTAGATGTCACAATTTTGCCCAGTATTAAACGCAGCATCCAACTATTTTCCACTGGCAACAGGACATCAGAATGTCTTTTCACATTAGAAGAATGGCATTGTCAAAACCAAGGAAATCAGTAATTTTAACCAACTCCTTAAACAAGATTTTTCCTAGTACTTTTTTCTTAATTAAGAATTATGTTGGCTGTATTTAATTTATTATACTATTTTATATTAAATAGGTTATTCATATTTTGACACTGATAAGAACAATTTTTTAAGGAAATGGTATTATATCTCAGTTTCTAAAAAGTACAAGTTTAAGTGAATCCTCGTGGTCTCAAAGAGCATTTTATTTCACAATTCTTATTTTGGGATGAGAAAATTATTTTGAAATTATTTAATCTAAATTATTTAATCACTGAACTTGTTCTAATAACTAGTAAAACAAAGTGCAGGAAATAACTTTCAAATTGCCAGGTTCTTTTAGGGGACAGAGAGGATGAGTTATCAAAGCATGTTTTGAGCTCTCTGCTGTCAAGTGCAGGGAAACCAGTGAACTTGGAAATCAATGCCACTAAAGGAATTTACTTTCCAAAGTAGAACAAACCAAAGGCCAGAATCCCTAATTTTAATTTTGTGACACCCTAGTGTTTTATTTTACTTCAAAGGATCTTAAGAAACGAATTTAATATTAATTCCCTCCCATTATGAATCAAATAAGGACACACTACAAAGCTTTTGAGGACTCATAACTGAGTAGGAGGATCTTTTTTCTTCTTTTTAAATTTTTTTCTTTTAAAGATGTGGGGTACAATCCAGGGTTAAGTATACAAATGTGCATTATGTAGGTATCCTTGTTGATGAGGTGTGCTCCTCCATCCCCCAGCAGATTCCCACTACTGCCAATCCTTTTCTTATAGTATTACAGTATTTGTTCAAGGTCCGCTTATGAATGAGAACATATGATACTCAAATTCTTTGTTTCTGTGATAGATCACTCAGTATCATAGACTATAAGTCCATCCAAGTTGCTGTGAAGTTCATAATTTTGTCCTTCTTTATGGCTGCGTAATATTCCATCATGTAAATGTACCACAGTTTTTTTAATCCAGTCCTTTTTCACTGGCAGCACAGTTGGTTCCGTGTTTGTGCTATTGTAAACAATGCTGCAATCTTGTTCATAGAGTGCTTTGATTTCCTCTGGGTATATTCCCAGTAGGGGGTTTGTGGGGTCATATGGAAGGTCGATTTTTAGATCTTTTAGGATCCTAGTTGCCAAACTGTTTTCCACAGAGGTTGTATTAGTTTACACTGCCACCAACAGTGTAGAAGTATTCCCTTTTCCCCGCATCCTCTGCAGCATTGGCTGTTTTTTGAGTTATTGATGATGGCCATCCTGACCGGAGTTAGGTGGTATCTCAGTGTGGTTTTAATTTGCATTTTTTTGATGACTAGTGAGGCTGAGCATTTTTTCATGTATCTGTTGGCTGCTCGTATGTCTTCTTTCGAGAAGTGCCTATTCATATCTTTTGCCCACTTTGTAATGGGGCTGTTTGTTTTTTTCTTTTCAGCACGTTTGAGTTCCTTGTAGATCCTAGATGTTAGGCCTTTGTTAGATGTACAGTTGGCAAATATTTTTTCTCTGTGTGTGGGCTGTCTCCCTGCTCTCTTGATGGTTTCTTTGGCTTTGTAGAAGCTTGTCAGTTTGATGAGGTCCCACTTGTCTGTCTTATCTCTTATGACCTGGGCACTTGGGGTTTTGATCAGGAATTGGTTGCCAGTTCCAGTTTCCATAATTTGCATTTTTTTGATGACATAAGGGTGTCTCCTGCATTTTCTAAGGTTCTTATAATTTGAGGTTTTCCATTTAGGTATTTGATCCATTTATAGTTGATTTTTGTGTATGGTGATAGGTAGGGTCTTGTTTTAATCTTCTGCATGTGGTCAGCCAGTTTTCCCAGCACCATTTACTGAATAAGTTTTCTCCCTAGTTGTTGTTGGTGGAGGCTTTGTTGAAGATGAATTAGTTGTGAAATTGAGGTTTTGCTTCTGGAATCTCTATCCTGTTCCATTGGTCTGTATGCCTGTTCTTGTACCAATACCAGCCCATTTTGATTATTGTAGCTTTATAATAAAGTTTAAAGTCTGAGAGTGTGATACCTCCTGCTTTTTTTTTTTTTTTTTTGCTGGGAATTGTTTTGGCTATCTCTGGTCATTTATGTTTCCATATGAATCCTGTATTGTTGTTTCCAGGTCTGAGAAGAATGAGTATTGCATTAAATCTGTAGATTGCCTTGGGTAGAATGGACATCTTCACAATGTTGATTCTCCCAATCCATGAGCATGTAATATTATTTTCATTTGTTTGTGTCATCTTTGATCTTTGAGCAGTGTTTTTTGTTTTCGTTGTAAAGGTCGTTCACGTCTTTGGTTTAGAAAGTTAATGCTCGCAATGGGACCAGTTCCGTTGTGAGCATTTATGAAACGACAACTTCCTCATATTTAATATCCAATAAAAGGATTAATGGCCATGGTCTAATTAATTCTTTTGCTACTAAGCTTAGTGTTTTCATGTCAATGTTTATGACTATGTTTATTATTCTTAGGGCTTTTGATACAGCAATGCATTTATAGGTATGTCCTACAGCATGTTGTGTGCTTATTTAAATAAATGATACTGACCACCATAAAAAAGGACAGTTGCAATTTGCTAATATGGTGGGGTTTTATTTGCATGGTTGGTTTTGTTTCATTTTACTTTTGGGGGGTCGTGGATCCTTAGACAATCTCACAAACCTTACTGATCCCCTTTCTAGAAAAGTACATAATTCTTCATACATACAAAATTGTGGATGCAGTTTTAGTGGGTTCTCGGGAACCCTACAACTTATTCTATTAACTCCACTAAGAATCTTCTTGCTCAGGAGCCTCTTCTGCACCCTGTTGTGTTCAAACTTGAAAACAGACTGATGCCAAATTGGTTCTACCTCCTTTTCTCTTGTTCCTCATCTCCCACCAGCCCTCAAGGTTGACAGACAAGTTGCTTTTCTTTCTCAAGCTCCTAAGCCTCAAGGATTTCTTTGTATTGTTTACATTGCACTGACCTCTCCTTGCCTCCACACAGATATATACCTTATTTCTAACTGGCAGAAAAAATCAGAGTATTTAAAATGTATAAAATAGCTCTTGGAAAGTCATGGTCATAAGTACACTGTAGTAGTGGCCCATATTACCAACCCCACATAGTGTTTTAAACACCTGTAACATGTAGCATAGAGAGCTCACACAGCAATTATGAATGCAGTATCACAGCTTTTGAGCCAGAAATGTAGGAAGAGCCTTATATGTGGTATCCTCTTTAGCCAGGTAAAGTGAAGGGTAGGTGGCAGGCGTGAACAACTGTGAAGAGATTGTTATTAGAATAAGGGAGCTTCCTCTTTGTTCCTTGAATGGAAGGCTAAAGTTGTAAAATTCATTGATGTAAACACTTCCCAACCACAAAAACCTGAAGTCTGTAGCTCTTAGAGAAAATCACAATTGAATAAACCTTAGGTCTAAGACTGTTGTCTTATGCCTCTTAATTTCTGTATTTCTTCTGCATTTCTGTTTTTAGAGTTCTCTACACTTATTGGGTATCCCCCAGCCAGAAGGGCAATGCCGAATTGAATATAAACAAAGAATGTGACAGCCGTTGGGCCTCCAGAGGGTCAGGGCCTTCTGGACGAGTGACGTCACCCCATCCATCCGCTCACCTGGCGGCATTCAGACCTGAGCTCTGCTAAAACACACGACTTCACTTTGCTTTAGGACTTAGCTCAAGAAAATGTTCAAATGGTATATGTGTTTGGTACCTTGAATGGTAAATCAAGACTCTGATGTCACTCTCAGTGACATAGAGATCTGAATACGTGATTTATAGAAAATGTTTAAGTCATCAAAAAAAGCATTTTAAGAAGTTGGAATTTGGTGTTATGAATAACTGTATTAGAACCTTAAGTAGTAATAATGTCACTTGAATGAAAATCTTAGCACATTACATTTACTGTAAAGGCAATATATTTAAATTTCTATTTTGAAAAGTCTAAAATTTCTAGATTCTTAAAAAAGGCTAAATGATAATTTCTAGAAATTTTCTATTTTTCTCACTATGATTCCAACTAGCAATTGGAATTTTTAAGCTCTGTAATGTCATT
Organism: Cephalopachus bancanus; assembly: GCA_027257055.1. NCBI lineage: Eukaryota > Metazoa > Chordata > Mammalia > Primates > Tarsiidae > Cephalopachus > Cephalopachus bancanus. Next base: position 6,692,616 of record JAPVLO010000012.1, read on the forward strand.
TGCTATAGTAGACATGCTATTGCTAAAAATATGAATAAAATGATAGTTTCCAAGACCTGTGAAGACAAGGATCGTATCTTACGCTCATTTCTACATTCCATAATACCCAGGATTGCACCTCCTTTGTAAGGCATATTCAATAAGTGCATGTTGATTGGTATATTGATTTGTATTTTAACTAAGGTGGAAGCACTCTTTTGATTCAAGATGTTTGCAGTGATAGTTTGACAGAGATAATAATTTTGCTAATGTATAGAAACAAATTTGTGTGCCAAGGCAGATAACAGCAGTGGAATCTATTGCTTAAGACTTCATAACTGTAAAATATTTACCATGAAATCCAGAAAAGAATTCCTATCATGTTCAGGGGAAACACATGACACTAATAACTGAGTGAACAGTGATGTTATGGTTTGTCCTCCAATGTTCAATTAAGTGCTGCTTGCCTCTTTTATTTCACAGTAGGTAAGCTTTACAGTATGTGTTGGCCCTCTGTGGCTTGTTTACTTCCCTACGCTAGGATAATCCCATGAGGTTGATAAAGATTGCTTAGTCATCCATTTCCTACCAACAAGCACATAACTCCCTAGGAGAAAATTAAGTACTTTGAGGTGCATTAACTCTTCCAGACTAATGTAGTGATTTTGAAGCTTAGCTGCAGCTCATAGCTTAGCAGGCTCAGGGATCCGTAGTACAAGGGGCTGATAAAAACAGTTAAGAAGTCTACAACAGCTCTGAGAGTTGCAAATCATAACCTGGTTCTACTAAATATGGCAGATATGTTTTTAGGGAAGGCTTGTCCTCTCACATAGCTGTGACCCATAATGAAGCACTGTATTTGCATACAATATTCACTTCAGCTAAATTTGAAGTCACTCAAAACTAGTGTTTATCTGCTTATTCTTGGTCGGTAAAGATGAATGTTAGTTGACAAGTTTATGCACTTAAAAAAAATGCAGACACAGGAGATCTGTTGTCCTTTGGAATAATGAATAGTTAGAAGGAATATTCTTGGAAGTCTCATATTTCTGTTTGTTTCCCTAGCCTGAGGTTTTATATATAAATATAAATTTGGAATACGTTCCCATGTGTTAACTGGGATTTTACTGAAAGCAGAACCTGAAGCAAGACTTAGTCTGCAGACAGTTTATTTGGGAGATTCTCCCAGGCAGCAGAAGTGAGAGATCAGGGAGAGAATAAGCTAGTAGTAGCGTTATGTTATTGATACATTGGGGGCTCAGTTTCACTAGGATCACCTGAGGGCCATATACAATATCTCCCAGGATTGTCCACATGAAGGATAAGAAGTAGAAGCAGGTACTGACTGGCTCCTGTTCCCAGATGATTGATGACTACCCCCGGGGATATTAACTCTGCACTTCCAATCTTCACTTGTGTCTGAGCAGAAGAATCAGATGGAAAGGGAAGGAAGTGAAGGCCGAAGAAGGCTGATAAGAAGAAATTGTCAGCTGGGGAATGAGGCTCACTTGAGGCTGAAAAGGAAGTATAGTGAGAATAAATGAATGAGAGAGGGGAGAGAGGGGAGAAGGCTATGGCTGGAAAATAAACTATCTCAAATTAAAAGTTCAGAGGTCCACTTGTATACCTAATCCTGAATTGAAGCCCACATCTTTAAAATAAAAAAAAAATGTTCAGAGGTCAAATGGGTGGGACGGCAATGTTCAGAGTGGGTATGTGGGGGTACCTGGAGCCATGGCCATTGAAGAGAATGGAATTCTAAATGTAGCTTTGATTCTATCAAAATACAAATGTGAGATCACCTCTATGCAGAACATCTGAGTAGATGTAGCCATTGTGGCACTTGTGATACTAGAAGTGAACCCTCCTTTTCCTTATTCAATGGTGAGAAATTGGCATAATTTATAATTTAATGTTTACTTGACATCCTGAAACAGAAAAGAATTCATGTGTTTACTGATGGAATTGCAGACACTCAATGGTGGTGCCATTAGAAATTTGTAAATAGAGCAAGAAATTGCGGAGGAAGGACCATTAAAGTTTAAATTAGGAAGCCACCTGCCAAAACTTAAGTGTAAGCATTAAGTCAGAGATTGCACTCATGTAGAGTCACGTTGCTTTAAGATTTTATTGTGAAGAAAAAAAAGTAATTATCCACAGTTGCATAACGTTTTAAGTGGAGTTCTGACTAGATATATTTTTACAGTGAAGGACCCAGGACAGCACTTGCAAATAAGATGTAGCTGAGCCCTCTGCCACCGGGGCCAACGTCTGTAAGTGAAACCATCCAGGAGCCAGAGATTGTCTCTCTGTGTCTCCAAACTACGGGTAGACCATGACTCAGCTTTCACCAGCACAGTGTCTTTTGTATTTAAGAAGTTTTTTTGGGGGGGAACAAATGTCTTCATCTTTCTCCATTAATATTGGGTTTGAGTAATTAAAATTAACTCATTAAAGTTTTGTTGTTAGTTTCAAAATCTTATTTTCTGGTATTTTAATAAATGACTATAGGTTGTTTTTAGCAAGGGTACACCTTGTATGAACTATTTTCTTGGCAAAATGCCTGTTACTTTCTAGAAAACAATAATACAAGCTGTCATCACTTGAGCAATAACTATTGCAGTTTAGAAGTCTGCAACAGCTCTGAGAGTTACAGATCATAACCTGCAAGTACTTGGCAAAGCCCATCTTATACCTCTTCTTATTGAATTCTCATAATAATCCAGTGAATTAGGCTTGTTTTTATGGTTAGCTCCGTTTTACAAATGAGAGAATTGGGCCTTGGAGAGACTGAGTGATTTCACTGAGGTCAGATGGCTAGTAAGTGACAAAGGCAGAATTTGCATCCAGTCTCTAGCTCCAGAACATGTCCTCATAAACAAAACAGCACTGCATCTTTCCTAAAGAATGTTTTATTTTTATTTTATTTTTAAATTTTATTCTAAAGATGTGGGGTACAGTGGTTATTGTACAGGTAAAGTTTGGGCCTCCCTTTGGTCCCCGCTTTGCCTGGCTTGAGATCAGGTACCCTTATTGATGTTGTGTCTTCCCCCACCCCCACCCCACTACTGCCAATCCCTTTCTTAAAGTATTATGGTAATTGTTCAGGGTTTGCTTATGAGTGAGAACATATGGTACTCTGCTCTTTATTTCAGTGACAGACCACTGAGTATGATGGACTAAATCCATCCAAGTTGCTGTGAAGTCCATATGTTTGTCCTTCTTTGTGGCTGCATTCCATTGTGTATATGTACCATATGAAAAGAATGTTACCTACAAGACAGCACCTTTGACCATGTTGTCATCATAAGCTATACTCTTGATTCTCTCTTAACTCATAGGGGAGAAAAAAATGAATGATTAGGTTGTTCACCAGATATAGTGGTACACACCTGTGGTCCAAGGTACTCTGGAGGCTGATGTGGGAGCATCATTTGAGCCCAGACGTTCCAGGTTGTGGTGTGCAATGATCATTCACAGTGACCTGTGAATAGCCATTGCACTGCATCCTAGGCAACATAGCCAGATCCATCTCTTAAAAAAAAATTTTTAAGTGGTTAGTTTGCTGTGTAGCCTACATTACAAAAGGTAGAGAAAACGAAGTTCTGTTGTGTACTCCTCAGCATTTCTTCCTCTTTAACATTCTTCTCCAGAAACCTCTCCACCTCTGGGGGAACTGTGCAGTAGTCTGACCCAGACTGAGAGCATACCAGAAGTGGGAGGGAGCCATTCACTATTTAAAGAAAATTATAAGTGTAAATGTTGGACAGGTGTTATAAATAACATGCACTATTAACAGCAACTGGCTTTTTTTTTTCCTTTGGAGCATTGTGCTACTTTGTTCTTTCACAGAAGTAGCCCTAGTCAGTAGAGACCCAAGAAGCTATTGAGTAAGGAAGACGTGTGGCTTTTCTCTTCAGCAGAGACAAAAATTGGCTAGATACAGAATAGCATAATATTAAGTAATCTTTCCATGTGACTTGGAATTTTGGGAAGAATTATAAAAAAGGGTCCCAGAAGAGGGGATATGGTCTTTGCTTCACAATGTATGTGAATTCTCCTTTGATTTTGTTGTTGTTGAAGGCAAACATGTATAGAATCATAATGCATAATTAGAGATACCAGCCCAATTCCCTGGCTTTATTGCTAATGAAGCTAAAATCCAAGCAGGAAATGTTTCTTGTTATGAAACTCTAGGATGTTCAGTGGCTGTTGAAGACATCTTTCTAGGTTAGATTGTTTAAGTGAACGATTCTTTGGAGACAAAAAAAAAAAAAATGCAACACATAAGTAAACTTCCAACTTCTATTGGCAGCAAAACATTTCTTTCCATGAAACATTAATGTACAGATCCCCCAGTAACAAAGAACATAAAAGCTGATAAAATCCATCCAGTGGTTTTCACGTTCATTATTTAGTTGACTGTATTGTTTGCAGAACGCATTGTACACCTCTGCGGAGCCCTTGGTTTCAAAGAAGCACATTTTGAAAGACACTGGATAAGCTCTATGTGGCAGAGACATTTAGAGCCCCCTGAATGTCAGGTGCTTCACCAAATCCCAGCACCTTGACAGTGATACAGCGTCACGTAACTAGTTTGATTCAATGGGCTGTAGGTAGAAGTGATGATTGTCAATTACAAGCTGAAACACAGACATATGGATATAAAGTGACCTTCTTCCTCTGAGGCCATAATGAAGGAGCAGGGCAGCAACAAAAAGGCAGAGCCTCAGTTAGCCTGGGTCCCTGAGTGTCCGTGAGGAGGAAACAATTCTCTCTCACTACCTACACTGAACATATAGCGTGTATGAGAGACTCTAATGTTTGCTACCACAGCATAAACTAACCTACCTGAACAATCTTGGAAATAAAATACTCTGATTTCTGTTCTTTTTCTATGCCTTTAGTCCTCTTTAAACTTATTTCATTTAGAGGAATACACGGATTCAGCATGCTGAATGCCAGCTCAAGAGTGTCAATATGATTATACTAAAATGATTCTTATGGATATGCTATGCAATAATGTTTTGTAGTCATAACCTTGCGGGCAAAATTATATGTTGGCTGTTGTAATTTATTTTCTGAGCAGTTGATTGGTCTATTAAATAGAAACTAATTCCCCCACAAAATAATTTCTAAGTGAATAACGTAGGCTACTTAACTCATGTAAGGAGACACTCAAAAACAAACAAACAAAAATTATCGAGTACTTGACTGTATCTTAGACGTTGCATTTATAGAGCGAAAAGCTCAAAGGTTCAGAATAGAAACTTTGATATCCAGTATTATGCAGTCAACCTCCACTTCTATAACATCTGATTGTGTAAACTTTTGCAAGTTACTCAACCTCCCTAAGACTTGGGACTATAGTGGAGATATTAAGGCATACTCTTTAGGGTTGCTTTGACTTGAATTAGTACTCTAACACAAAGCCTCGCACAAAGTAAGTGTAAAACAAATGTCAAATATTATTGTTGATTGGGGGAATTTAGCCAACTCTTTCATAAATATGGAAATGTTTCTGTTTAATGAAAAAATTTCTTGCTGGTAATAGATCACTAATCAATATCTTATGCAAAAGAGTAAGAATGGAAAGAATATTTAACATTAGATTATGTTGCAGATTGAAGACCTTTTCTTCCATGACAATCAGGAATACTATTTTATATTTTTAAGTCTTACTTCATTTTTTATTGAGAAATAATAAGTATATATATTTATGAAGTCCAATGTGATGTTTTAATATATGTATATACTAAATGATCAAATCAGGCTAATTAACATATCCATCACCTTAAATACTTTTGTCATTTCTTTGTGGTGAGAACATCTAAAATCCATTCTTTTAACTATTTTGAAATATACGTTATTATTAACAACAATGGCCATTCTTTGTAATAGATCACTAGAACCTTCTGTCTAACTGAAACTTTATATCCTTTGGCCAACATATCACCTTCCCTCATGCCCTACTCACCTTCCGCATCTCTTTTTAACCATGATTACTCTCTACTCTATGGGTTCAGCTTTTTAAGATTTCACATGTAAGTAAGATATGCAATATTTATTTCTCCAGGCCTGGCTTATTTCACCTAGCATAATGTTCTCTATGTTTCTTTATGTTGTTGGAAAATGACGGAATTTCCTTCTTTTTAAAGGCTAAATAGTATTCCATTGTGTACATATACCACATTTTAAAAGCTCATTTATCCATTGTTGAGCACTGCAATTGTTTCCATATCTTAGCTATTGTGAATAATGCTGCCATGAACATGGAAGTGAAGATTTCTCTGACATTGATTTAAATTCCTTCAGATATATACTCAGAAATGAGTTTTTTTTTTAAATGGCAATACTAATTTACATTCCCACCAACAGTGTACAAGGATTCCCTTTTATCCACACTCTCACCACACTTGTTATTTTTCATCTTTCTTGACAATAGCCAACCTAACAGGTGGGAAGATACCTCTTTGTGGCTTTAATTTTAATTAGTCTGATAACAATAGAAAATCAACTTACAAAAATTAGTAGTGTTTCTATAAACTAACAACAAGTTATTTGAAAAATAAATTAAGAAAACAATCCTAATTACAATACTATCGAAAAATAAAATATTCAGGAGTAAATTTAATCAAGAAGATGAAAGTTTTATAAACTGAAAACTATAAAACATTGATGAAAAAAGTTGATGATGACACAAATAACTAGAAAGATATACCATGTTTATAGATTGAATTAATATTGTTAAGTTATTCATACTACCCAGAGCAATTTACAGCTGCAGTGCAGCTATCAAAAATTCAATGTTTGGCCCTGCATGGTGACTCAAGTCTGTAATCTCAGCACTTTGGGAGACTGAAGTGAAAGGATTGCCTGAGCCCACGAGTTTGAGACCAGCCTGGGCAACTTGGTGGGACCTCATCGCTACAATAAATTAAAAAATTAACCAGGCATGGTAGCATGCACCCGTAGTTTCAGCTACTTGGAAGGCTGAGGCGAAGGATCACCTGAGCCCAGCAGGTCAATGCTGGGGTGGCCGTGAGCATGCCACTACACTCCAACCTGGGTGACAGAGTGAGACTCCAACTCAGAACAAATTTTTTTTCAATGTTATTCTTCACAGGCATAGAAATAGAATCTTTAAATTTATATGACACAAAAAAGACCCCAAATAGTCAAAGCAACTGTAAACAACAGAACAAAGCTGGAGACATCACACTATCAGATTTCAAAATGTATTACAAGCTCTAGTAATCAAAATAGTGTACTACTGGCATAAAAAACAGACATATTAACAAATGGAATAAAATAGAAAGTTCAGAAATAAACCCATATACTTGTGCTCAACTGATTTTTGACAAGATGTCAAAAACACACAATGAAAAAGAACAGTCTCTTCAATAAATGCTGTGGGGCAAACTGGATATCCAAATGCAGAAGAATGAAAATGGATCCTTGTCTCACCCCTTATACAAGCATCAACAACTCAAAATGGATTGAAAGCTTAAACATAAGACCTGAATCTGTAAAACTACCAGAAGAAAACATATAAGAAAGCCTCCATGGAGATAAGGATCCATTTTCATTCTGTGGTAAATTTCTTGGATATGATCCAAAAAGCATGAGCAACAAAAGCTAAAATAGGTAAATGGGATTGCATCAAGCTAAAAAGTTTCTGCATATAAAGAAAACAGTTAACAGAGTAAAGAGACAACTCAACTCAGATTGGGAGAAAATATTTGCAAATCATACAGTGTATAAAATTCACAAGGGACTCAAACTACTCAATAATGAGAAAACACACAACCCTATTTTAAAATGAACAAAGGACCTGAACACAAATACTGTTTCAAACTGCTCTCTCTTAATTTAATGACCTCAGTGTGAATTAAGTTCATCTAAAAGAAACCAAAGTGTTTCATTCCTTCCCTCTCAACATGTCAAACACCTACTGTGTATTTTATTAATTGGATTCATAGATTGCACAAAACATTTTCCATCATAACTAATGTAATATTTCTTATTATTTTTTTAGTGTCTGAAGCTAACCATGGCAAAGCTGATTTAGCATAGCTTACGTTCCTTCATTTTAAATGTAAACATAATAACAATTCAAAATAGCAAAAAAAAAGTTTGACTTCTAGGTTCGTTGTGTTTGGAAATAGGAGATCGGGTGGCAAATGTAACATATCTGAAGAAATACTGGTTGCGTTGTGAGAAGACTCAAGCTCAAATTCTAGTGTGGCCATTTAGCTCTATCATGATAGGAGCTGATCACTTTAGTTCTCTGAGGCTCAATTTCTTCAAATATCAAATAGGCATAATACAATCTTAATTCAAAAGGCTATCGTGTGGAACAACTGGATATCCACATGTCAAAGAATCAAGTTAGACCCCTACCTTACACCATATTGTAAAAATGAACTCTAACTAAATCAAATTTTTAAATATAAGACTTACAACTACACATTTCTTAGAAAAAATGTAGGTGTAAATCTTCATTACCTTAGATTAGACAATGGTGTCTTAGACATATTAATAATATCAAAAGCACAAGAACCAAATAGATAAGATGGATGTCACCAAAATGTAAAACTTTTGTGCTTCAAAGGACATTGCCAAGAAAGCGAAAGGACAAGCCACAGGGTGGGAGAAAAATTTTGTAAATCATATATCTGAATAGAGACTTGTACCTACATATGTACACACACACACACACACACACGTACACATATATATGTATACATGTTAAAGAATTATTCCAACTCAATAATATTTCAACTCAATAATAAGAAGACAAATAATCCAATTTTTAAATGGTCAAAAGATCTGAATAGATTGTTTTCCAAAGAGGATTAACAAATAGCAAATAAGCATGCACACATGAAAAGGTTCTCAGCATAATTAATCATCAGTGTAATGTAAATTAAGACCATAGATACCACTTTACACCTTCACGCTTGGATAACTATCACCAAAAAGACACATGAAACAAGTGTTGGTGAGGATATGCAGAAATCGGAATCCTCACATACTTGGTAGGAATGAAAAATGATGGGATTGATTTGGAAAACAATTTGATAGTTTCTCAAATGGTTACTCATACCATATGATCCTGAAAGTCCACTCTGAGGTCTGTCTTGAGAGAATTCAAACAGGTTTTCAAACAAAAACACAAATGCAGCATTATTCATAATAACCAAACAGTAGAAAGAACCCAGTTGTACATCAATAGACAGACAGATAAATAGAATGTGGTATATCTCCATAATGTGATACTATCTAATAATAAAAAGAAATACTGAGAATGTATGGGAAATCTCTGTACCTTCCAAATTTTACCGTGAACCTAAAATTACTCTACATGTAAAAAAGAAAAAAATAATAATGTATTGATAAATGCTACAACATGGATGAACTTTGAGCATTATGCTAAGAAGCCAGATATGAAGGACTGCATGTCGTATGACTCCATTTATATGAAATATCCAGAAAAGACAAATTTGCAAAGAAAGAAAGTAGATTAGTGGTGACCTAATCTACTAATTAGTGATTACATGAGATGTGTGAGTGGGTAATAGCTAAGAAGTATAGGATTTCTTTGGGGCTCAATGAATTTTTTTTTTACTTTGATATGTACTTATCATTATGTGAAATGATTCCCATAATCAAGTTAATTAACACATCCATTATCTCACATAGTTACCTGAGGTTTTTTGTTTTTGCTTTTGTTTGTGGTAACAGCATTTAAGATCTACTTCTTAAAAAGCAAATAATGGTGGTTGCCAGGAACTGAGGAGTGGGGGAAATAGGAAGATGATCAAAGGCTATCAGTTTCCAGTTATAAGATGAATAGATTCTGGGGATCTAATGTACAACATGATGACTATAGTTAATAGTACTGTGTTGTTCACTGGAAACTTCCAGTGAAAAATGTTTAAATTGTGGAAATGCATAGCTCTGCAAATATAGTAAAAGTCATTGATCTTACACTTTAAATGGGTAAATTATATGGCATATTAATTATATCTCCATAAAGCTGTTTTAAAAGACTATTATGAAGAATAAGCAATGTGGTAAGTATGACTTAGAATACAAGGTAGAAGTGCAAAAGATACAGCTTCTTTTGTACTAAAGTACTCCTACAATTCCTAATTCTGAGTTCTTGTTCTTTGGGACCAGCTGCAAATTCTGTTTTAGTTAATTCTGAGGACCCCCTACCCTTCCCAACAACACAACAACATTAGGGATGTTACCTGTTGCCTAGAAAGAAGCAGTAGTGCCTCCATTCCCCAAGGTTTGAAGTTGGCCTCTGGCATCATTGTTGTCACTGACATCCCATGGTGCCCTGAAGCTTCTGGGCCTCACTCAACATGGGTAGGAACACAGGCTTCTGTGTTCCTATCTGCCCCGACTCCTTTGGTGTTGCAGCTCCATCAGATCTCTCAGAACTTAGGTCTCCAGGGCTCAGCCATATCACCCTTTCCAGCCTAGTAGAAGCTCTTGCTAGGCTAGAGAGAACCTATCTTTGCTCCCCACTTCTCCGGGCTTCCCAGCAGTGTCCCTGAAACTCAATTCTCTTTGTTCTGAAAAAGTTGGTCATAAAACCCACAGCCTATCTAAACCATAAGAAATTGCTGAAAATGGAAATGTTTCCAGAAAGTGATAGCAGTAGCTTAATTCCATTCTTCTAGTCCAACAAAGGGAAGACCAACCAGAACAATTACCCTGCTATGTTAGAAAATTCTGAAAGTTTATGTACCTTGACAGAGCGATGTCATGGGTTCAAGATAATACTAATAAGTCAATACTAAACATTGATTGATTCTGATTTAGTAGTTGGCATCGTGGAAATACTTTCTATGCTTTACTCTTCCTCTTTCAAGAACAAATAAGAACCATAGGTACAAGGAAATATTGATTTTGGTCTTCTGTTCCAAGAAATATGACAAGTTGATTCATAAAATCAGCATTCTGAAATTCCTTACAATACTTTCTTGAGTGACTTTAGATAAGAAACCAGGGATTCTTGTTGCCAACACTGGTACAAATAAGCAGTATTGTTTTACTTTTCAATTTATTTCCTCATCACAAAAAAATGAAAGCAGAGGTTTCACTAAAGTCAAAAGAGTTCTAGGGCAGTGTTTTTCTTTGCAACACTCAACAGAGACCAGCCACTCTCCTGCTGAGAGATCCCAGAATAAAGAAGGAGGCCTCATTCCAGGACTGAAGAGTAGGGCTGAAGAAAAAAGCTCTAAACCAACTTTCTGCAGCCCAGCAGAGTCACGCCTTGTGGGTTTTCTCCTTTGTCACATGAGAAGGCTGAGCTAGACTAGAGGAGCTCTTAGACTCCAATGTCTCACATCCTGAGACTGCTGTACACACACACGGTTACAAAAATATTGCATCAGTGGGTGCCCACTGAAGGCAGAATTGGAGGGTTAATAAGTCACTGCTACAGGTCTTTCTGTGCCTTTTGTCATGAAGGAATGAAGGGTGAGGCAGCAGAGAGTAGTGGAGATATTACTGAATTTCTACCCAAATCTCTCCATCCAAATTCTGGCTCCAGCCATTTATAGCTGCTTCTACTCGATCTCTTAGCCATAGTTTCTTAACCCATAAAACAAGGATACCTGCTACTTCACCCTACTGTTTAGATCAAATCACTTTCTGAACTTGGTTGCCTGGCAAGCATCATACAATTATAAGATATAATCATGATTTAAAAACTTTTCTGGATCAACTTCCTGCCCCCTGAAAATTGAGGAAAACATTCACTGTAGCTCTCAGCACTGTCATACCCAGGAAACTTGTAGTTGTCCCTTTTTTTTGGACACCTATCTGTGTTTTTCTCCTGGAAAATGGAAGCACTTCCCTTAGCCTTTCCTGTCTCAGACATCCTGATTCTCAGTCACGGTTTCAGATAAACAAGTCTCTTATCTGTGACCAGGTATATCCCATTCTCCTTGGACAGCTTGCTGTGAATAACATCAGTTATTTTCTAACTAAAATTTTAGAGCGGTCTCTAGCTTCTCTGCTGTCTGCTGTAGAAGAGGCCACAATGAAAACGCTCTTTTCGGAGAGGTCAAGATTAAAACTAAACATAAAAGACGAAAATGGTGGTTTAGAAAAAGCTGCATTTTCAGAATTCTTTTCCCATGCTGTGTTAATTTGTCATCTGGCCAAAAGGGAAAACAAGTAAAAAATAAAGTAAAAGTAAGGAATTATCCCTCATAGGTCAGAGTCTGAAGCATAAATAACTTAAAACTCATAGAAAATGTTTCTAGCTGAAGCCCCAAATCACAATTCAATTTGTAAGACAGCACACTGTTATTTTGCTGAGCTCTTTTTATATCATAATGTGTCATTCAAGGTGGCTTCTTGAAAAGCCGGAGGTAAGTTTGAAGACATTTGTTTATTCATACATTCTACTATGAACCAAGAGAATGTCAAGCACTGAGGTGAGAGAAAAAGAGAGAGAGAGACAGAGAGAGAGAGAGACAAAGAGAGCACTTGTCCTCAAGGATGTCCCTAGTAATGGAGGTTGTAGACTATATTGCCTCCCTGCCCTTCTCATATCACATACTCATATCACATTCTTTCGAAGTAGATAATAACATTATCTTCATTTTTCAAAAGAGGAAACTGAGGCGCAGAAAGATTGGGTAATGTGCCTAAAGTCACAGAGATAGTAGATGGAGAGTAAGGATTCATTGTGACCGCAGAATCTGTCTTTGCTTCCTCCCCTAAGTCACTGTCAGTGCTTTTCCCCCAAGGAGTGAGTCAGACAGACATTTCAGACACTAAGTTGCAACTTTTCAAATCCCCACATCTCTAAACACCAAGAGGCAATTATCTCTCTCAGTAATTTATAAGCCCAAACATATCTGAGACTTTTTAAACATCTTGGAACAGTACCGTCCACCAGGAGGGTAATTTAGTACATTTTTAGTTTTTTTTTACCTTAAACATCTGTTTTATCTAGATGTTCACATGCTTCCTACACTGCCATCAATAACATATAATCAGAGAAAGGAGACAAACAGTCTTAAGAAGCATTTGCTTTGTTTAGCTGTTAGTCATGTTATCAAGATTCTTCAGTGATTTCACTCTGAAAATATCTTCTGAATTCCATCAACATTCTGTTATCCCACAGGACCAATCTTCAGAACTGTGAATTCTGGTGTAGAAGATGACAACTGTGATACATGCTACAGAATTTAGATAAATATTCCAACAAGACAGTCACCAGTAGGAATAACCAGCATTTATAATGCTTGATTATGTAATTGAGGGAAAAAAGAGTTCATTCAACCTTCAACAAATTCTCTCGGGCAATTAGTTTCTGTGAAAGATTGCTCTTGCTAGAATATTTTAGCCCAGTACCTATTTCCCATCTCAACAATTATCCATTACTCTCACCAACTCACACACACATACCCTACATGTTCCTGGGACTTTCTGAAATCGGGGGCATACGTCCTTATCATAAGATTATATGAATAAAATTAAACATAGAAAATTATGTAAAATAGCAGAGTACAAACATTATTAAACACAATATATGCTGAAATAACAGCTGCTGTCAAAAGAGTAGCTGAGGAGTTGTGTCACCTCTCAGGTGGGCATCACATTCATACCTTTCAGAACCCATGGGAGGTGCCAACATCTGAGATGTGCTCTCAGCCCTTTTAAATGTTGCTATCGATATCTGTTTTCCTGCTAGAAAGACACAAGGAGAAAGTGCAGACCCCTTGCTTTGTGTCTTTGCCCTTTCATACAGACTCTTTCTTCTATCTCTGTCTGGTTTGTCTTTGCTGAACAAGGAGTCTTTTCCAATCTCTTGAGGTCTCCTGAAACTTTCCCCACCAAACTGGCTTCTGTTTCTTCTGGGAAATACAGCAGCACAAAATTACATTACATTTTGTAGCCTCCCTCACAGTTAGGTGTGGCTGTGTAACTGGGTTCGGACCAGTGGAATGTGGACAAAAGTAATGTACAACCTACCTCTATGCCTAGTCTACAAAAAAACCTTCCATGCACTACTCTGCTTTGTTCCTCCACCTACCGGTGGTAGGATTCCAGGATTCAGTGATGGCTCTGAGACCCCAGGGGGTGATGGAGCAACACATGGAAGAAGCCTGGATCCTTGGGTAACTCTGTGGAGAAGGGTCACTTCCTCCCAGCACAACCCATATTGAAATATAAAAATAGTAAATAATACACTTTTGCAATTTTAAGCCACTAACATTTGGAGGTTGTTCGTTTCAGCAAATAACTTTTCCTGTATGTTGACATAAGAGTTATATAACACAATTTAAATGCTGTTTTGTCCTTTGGATCTGATTTAAATAAGCTTCAACATCACTTGAAAATTATTTCTGTTACCATGCCATGAAGAAAACTGAACTGAGTTTTCTCAGTTTAGATAGAGTACAAATACCATAAAAATGAAATGAAACCAAATTAATTTAGACTAGTTTAAATTTTTTTATTTGATTTATTGTAGCTCATCCATCAATAAATGGAATGTGGTGAAATATCTTTATATGTCCTTCAAGTATTTATGTTCTATTTACTTGGGTCTTCAAGAGCTTTGTCCCAACAAGCTTGTTTTGTAATCTGAGCTCCTTCAGAAAGTAACTTTGTATTTAATACTTCATGTTTGTTGCTAAGCATCCGTCTGGTACAAATTAATAATGACACAAGCACTAGCTTCAAAAGCCAGAAACAGGTTGAGGCTGGAGAAAGGGGCTAGAATTACTAGAATCACTACCCTCTGACTTGCAAAAACAGGAAGTTTCACATGCGAATCTCCTTAACAAGTTTTTTTTTTCCGTTTTTCTTTTGACTTCTGCTCTAGCACAGAAGAAAATAAGAATGCAAAATGATGATTGTGAAGTGCTCAGGGGTTGATTAGCTCCTTTCTAATTCTCAGGCTAGAAAAAAAATAGCTTATCCGCAGAAGGAAAAAGGCTGGCAGGTGAAGAATGGCAGATCCAAGACTGAGCTGACAGCAATATGAAGTGAAAAGAAATGGCTCAGTGTAGTCACAATAGGCACTGGAACCTACAAATGAAGGTTCCTGAAGGAGAGACACATGTAGAAACATAAACCTGGAGACAGCTGCCAACCCAAAAGATTGAGCAATGGGGGAGTAAGTTAGTGCTTAACGAATAGTAGGATGCCAACAGAGTATCTGACCACCGTGACAGTGTAGGGAGAATTGCAGGCTGATTTTGTTTAGTTCACACAAATCCTAAGCCTGAAGGCTTCCCCTTCCTGTCTAACTTTTCCCTGCAAGCTTGATGGGTCCCTGAGGGCTTCTGAGTGTTGTGAGTGGAAGACAAGGCCGGCTGGTGTTGGAAGTTACATTAGGTGATTATTCATACAAGGCAAGTCAAATTTGGCTGATGCAAAGACACAGGCCTCAAATGAAGATCACATATGTAGGATTGATAAACAGGCAATGTGCTGATTGCTGCTGAAAATCTTTATCCTGTGCCAGCAAGAAAGAAAGCTAGAATGGTCCAGGACGCTTCATTGGCTCCTCTTTGGTCCCTTTTTGTGGCTGATGGGAAGTATTGATGGCAGAGAGGCTGGGCCATCCTCACACACCAACTTGTTCCTCTTCCCATTCCCTGCAGATCATGCCTCCTCCTCTTTCCTCCTTCTCCTGTGACTTCTCTCCTGATTTCCCCTCATCTTTTCTCTTCTGACAAAGAATCATTTTCTGTTCAAGGACTTGGAATGAACAGAAGACTTTTTGTTTCTCAAGTTGCGTTCTTCTCCTATTCTGCCAGCCAAAGCAAGTATATACCCTAGCCAAGGATCAGTGTGGCAAGCAGTATTGTGCACTTTTAGGGGACGGCCATCATCCTACCACAAGTTCCTTCTAACTAGTCGCCTGTGGGCCGGGGTAGACCTGTAGACTGGTAACAGGGCCAGCGTAATTCCACAGGGGAGGGTCAAGGGGGCAGAGAGAAAAGATTTTGACTTGAAGCTTAAAAGGAATATTAAAGCCAGATACAAACTCTAGGAAGATTTTGTCCTCAGTGAGAAAAAATGGAAAGAAGTTCCGTTTGTAAACCTTGGCAGAACACTTAGATTAGTAAGTATCAAAGTATCAATTGACAAAAACATAGCTAATGAATGAGCTATGGGGTGGATCAAGTTAATTTGCAAGAGAAAAATGTTACTAGATCATTATATGCAATAGGAATTTTGGACCCTAGGTTTATGGATTTGGGCGGAAATGACAGCAGAATGCAACGATGAAATCCTTGGGAAAAATTGTGGTCAATGAGTAAGGAGACCTCCATGGTTACCTAGACTTTGGCAGATGTGATTTGTCAGTTAAAGAGTTTCAGTCTATAGTTGAGGAGAATATTTTCCTTCTTGCTCTTGTTTGTGTTGCTGCTGTGGTTCCTCCTCCTTCCCCTTCCTCCTCCTCCTCTTTTTCTTTCTTGTTTTTATTGTTCTTGTTCTCCGGCTCCTTCATCTTCTTCTTCCTCCTCCTGCTGCTCCTCCTCTTCCTCCTCTGCTTTCTTCATACTCAGCCTCCTCATGCTTTCTCCTCTTTTTCTTTTTCTTCTTCCTCTTCTTTCCTTCTTTATTATTTTTTTCTTATCACCATTCGTACTGCTATTTTTAAATCTCTTCAGTGTTTTGTAATTTCTCAAGGGGTTCTTTCATATGTACTTTTTTAATACTAAAAATATACCCTGATTGCATCAATTAGGATTATATTTGGCTGTATATAATGGAAAAATCCAAAGTTAACAGTGATGTAACAGCCTTTGTAAACATACAAGGGCTCATTATCCCACATTAAAGAAGTCAGAGTTCAGCGTCCAAGACTGGCTTGACACCTCAGCTTGTCATCAGCCTGACACATAGAAGGGCAAACAGACTTGATAAGGTCCCACGTTAAGCTAGTGGCAGAACCTGGACTATTGGAAAACAAAACAAATTTTGTAACTCAAACAATGATTTCTAAATTTAGCTCACTTTAAACTTGGCTTTTTCTCCTTATCTTCTTTTCTTTTTTGGCTCCTTTGTTGATTTTATCTTCCCCTCGCAGCACCCATATAATGAAATACACCAGCTATTCACCAGGAAGACAAGTAGGTGTCAGACACACAGAAGTCACCACCCCTGAGGTTTGCAGGCGCCTGCTTGCTTTCCTGACAGGATCTTTGGGAGGTAATAAGGTGATTGTCCAGAGCCTGGGAAAGGGGCACAAATGCGAAGAATTCACATGGTTAAAAAATACAACCCAAGGGGCCCATTGACTTAAGTCATTTTTTGATGCTTCTAGCTTTTTTCCTCTGTTTATAACTATTGGGTTAAACTATATCACAAGTAGGCAGCAGGTATGGTAGAAAAGATTGTGGGCTTTGATTTTAGAGCTACTGGCCTTATATTTGGATATTATCTATCTACTTGTTAAGTGTCTTGGGAAAACTATTTCCATAATCTCACTTTGTAGTCTCCACTCTACAGGTTGGTTATTAGGATTAAATGAGGTAATATATATAAACTTTTTGACCTTTTAATTTTAAACAAATAACTACAAACTACAAAAAACCTAAATCATATGAAAATTTATGTTTACAAAATTACATAAATTAGTTATTAATAATTTGAATTTTAAATAATAACCACAATGGATTGGAATATTCCATTTCCTACGGAAAGGCAAAGACTCATTTAATTAAAAGAAAAATCAAAGCGGGTTTGAGACCCGCCTGGGCAGCAAGACTTCATCTCTACAATAAATAAAAAAAAAAAAATCAGCCGGGCGTGGTAGCGCATGCCTGCAATTCCGGCTACTTGGAAGGCTGAGGTGGAAGGATCGTCAGAGCCCAGCAGGTCGAGGCTGCAGTGGCCGGGAGCGGCCACTGCACTCCAGTCTGGGCGACAGAGTGAGACTCCAACTCAAAAAAAAAAAGAAAAAGAAAAATCAAATGTGCAAACAATTCAAGGAGTGAACTGACGTCTGTTTTACTTCCTGTTGCATTCAAAGTTAGAATGTTTTTGGGCACATGATGAGTGTTCAGTAAATATTTGTTGAGTGAATAAATACATGAATGAATAAAACAACTTTCTTTTCTTATATTTTATTTTAAGGATGTGAGGTACAAGTCAGGATTAGATACATAAGTGGTCTATGTACAGGTGAAGTTTGGGCCTCCCATTGGTCCTTACTTAGCCTCATTTAGGATCAGGTACCCTTGGTGATGTTATGTGTCTCCCTCCTCCCCCCCTCCCCTGGCGGTGGCCCACTATGGCCAGTCTTTCTTGTAATGTTATGATAAATGTTCAAGGTCCACTTATGAGTGAGAACATGTGGTATTCAGTTCCTTATTTCTGTGATAGATCCCTGAGTATGGTAGATTCTAAATCCATCCAAGTTGCCATGAAGTCCATAATTTTGTCCTTTTTTATGACTGTGCAATATTCCATAGTGTATATGTACCATATTTTTTTAATCCAGTCCACTTTTGATGGGCAGCATGGTTGGTTCCATATTTTTGCTATTGTGAATTATGTTGTAATAAACATGCATATGCGGGTATCTTTTTTGTAGAATGATTTGAGTTCCTCTGGGTATATTCCCAGAAGGGGAATTGCTGGGTTGTATGGAAGGTCAATATCTAGATCTTTTAAAAACTGCCACACAGTTTTCCACAGAGGTTGTACTAATTTACACTCCCACCAATAGTACAGTAGTGTTCCCTTTTCTCCACATCCTCTCTAGCTACAATTGCTTTTTGAGTTATTAGTGATGGCCATTCTGACGAGTTAAGTAGTATCTCAGTGTGGTTTTGATGTACACTTCTTTGGTTATTAAGATTCTTAGAAAATGAAAGGGACACTTATAGTCATTGGAATAGGCAACCAATTCCTGAACAGAACCCCAAAAGCCCATGACATAAGAGATAAGACAGACAAGTGGGACCTCAACAAACTGAAAAGCTTTTGCAAAGCAGAAGAAACCTTGAAGAGAGCAAGGAGAGGGGGCATAGAATGGGAAAAAATATTTGGCAAATGTTTATCTGCCAAAAGCCTAAAATCTAGGATCTACAAGGAACTCAAACGTGCCAAAAGGAAAAAACAAACAGCCCTATTAAAAAGTGGGCAAAAGACATGAATAGACACTTCTCAAAAGAAGACATAGGAACAACCAACAGATATATGAAAGAATGACACAACTTTCTATCTACATACTTGGCACTGTAGCAGCTGTTGGAAATATCAGTAAGACCAAACTTTCATGAATCTTAGATTCAAAGTCTAGACAAAACAATAAAATAATTTCAGATGATAAGTGCTATGAGGAAAATTAAACAGGATTATATGATAAAAACATATAATATGAAGGGGGCAAGAAGAAGACTGGATGGTCAGAGAAGTCCTGACTGATAGAAAAGAGTCAGTCATGGAAAGATCTACACCTGTTGCTGAAGATGTCTTCAACAAGCATATATTTATTTCACTTATGTTAATAGAAATCTCTTTAGCTCATTTTGGAAGCATTTTCTTCAGTTATTAGTTAGTCACAAGGTTTACAGTTATAGATTGGAGCTCCATCCTAGGTCCTACAAAACTTGGAAACCCTGAGACTTATAGAGCTTCCATGGTACTAACTTTGAATTTTTGTATTGGGCATTATTTTTTAAAGTATGTCCCAGTGGACATAACATAGTCCAAAAAAAGGTCCTCTGGGCAAATGCACTTGATAACAAGTTCATGAACATGGTTATATCTTGGAAAAGTTCTAAAGCAGGATAACTCATATTACATGTATTCCAACGTTTTCTTAATTTATCTTTCAAATTTTATTTTCTTTTTGCCTCTGTGCACCTATTGACATCAATATGCATTTGGGAAATACTGTTATAATATAAAAGATAAAGCTTTGGAACAAAGGGAAAGGAGAAAGATAATCTTTTGGTCATAATGTTTTGCAATTCCAAAATGAGCTATTTACACAGACTTACCAGAAACTTAAAGGAAGCTCTACAAATCATATTTATTTGTCATATTTGAATAAACCCACTGGCCTGAGAAGAGGGTTACTCACATTTGGGGTTTTTTGTGTGTGTGTGACTACTAAAGACTTTTAAAGTTGTTTTGCACTGACAGTGGGATGCCTCTGGGTTTCCTCTATTTTTTCTTCACTAGAGTGAACAACAGTCAAACACATCTGTTTTTTGTTTTGTTTTATTGGTGTAAAGCAAGTAGTAAAATATTGCGGAAGCTTCTCATAAGCTTCGAACATGTGAGCATCACACTTAGCTACATCACTCTAGCACTTACTAGAGATGATTGTAGGCAAATTACTCAAACCCTCCAAACATCTGCAAATGTAGATCTTAACAGTCATACTTTACTTTTTGGAGGACAAGTCAAACTTCTGTAAGGACTTGGAGAAGAATGTCATTCTAGCCCCTTTCTGTAATGTTTGCTTTGGGAATGTAGTTTCTTTCTTCTGAAGTCTTTTTAATCCTACACTGGAGATTCAGTGGGAAAAAAACAGAACGTTTGCTGTTTGTTTCTACAACAGTGACTCATGAAGTGCTGATTTATTGAAATAATTAGCGAAGAAGTAAAATTAGTGTCCTATTGTATAGGTGTGAAATGAGCTACTCAATCAATGCCATGTATGTTATACAACGTTCTGAACCAGGGTGTGTCTAGAGGATTTACTTTGTTGTCTCACTTTAAGCTAACAGGAGTCCCTGGCCAACAAGTCTTTCTTTAGCTCCCTAAAATGTTTTGAAGATGTAGAAAATCTCAATAAGTAACGATTGAATTCATAACATCAGCTATAAAATAGTAACTATAGACATTATCCTAGTATTGTTCCCACCACAGCATCATGGAGCAGATCTGGCCTGCCTAGGTCTTAGATGACGACACTATTTCCAGTGGACCACACACAACCAAATGCAATAACAATGCAACGTTGGTCATAACTGATTAAGAGCACCAGTTTAGAAGATTGTTTAACAAAAATGTTTTTTAGACCAGAGAGTCCGTGAAGGATTTTAAACCCACTTGTACAAAGTACTACCATGTCACATAACGTTGTAAGTTCTCAGGAATTGCCTCATGAATCATTCCTAATATTAACCCAAAGTTGAACCAGCGGGTATGTTCTTTTGGTTTGATTGTTTGGTTTTAATCTTAATGTTGATTTTAGAACTGTGCAACATAAAAATGGAAGCATATTACTGGCACGAAGAGAAGAAAGCTGTGCATCATGGGAACTGGAGTATTCCCCTGTGGCACATTCTTTCTTCTTCCAGGACCCATTGCCCCATGACAGAAAATGGGTACAATTACTTAATGCATTTTGCTTCATTGGAATAATTCCAGTTTTCTAGTTCTATGATAGTCCAAAATCTATTACCTTTTCTCTCCCTTCTTATTTTTCAAAGCACCCATGTAGTTTACTTTTATGCTACTTTTTTACTGATTTGCTTTCATTTAAGCCTTTTACCAGAAGTCCAGCTTATTCCAGTCTCCACAGGGCTCCTACTGGAGTAGTGAGGGAGAGGCTAGTTGGTATTTGTGATGATAAAGGTAGGCCCCTTTTTCCTGAACCACAAAAATCATGAGGTTGAACCTTTAGGTCTAAGTGTTGGTCTCTGTCTATACCTGCTGTAGGCATTATGTTGGATTCCAGTTCCTGACAAAAGTAAACTTGATCAGTAATTGGTGACTCTTTCATCAATCAAAAAGTGGGTTTTGTTTGTTTGTTTTTTGTCATCTTCTATAACCTAAATGATAGCCAAGCATTACTGGGGCAGTAAGAGAAGTTAAAGACTTTGTTTCTATTATTGAGGTCTTCATATTTCAGCTGAAGTGAAAAGGCTTATTCAGAGAAATAGATAATAACACAGACAAGAAGAGAGCTTGAGTGTTCAATTGTGTGGGATTGGAGATAAGTGCATAAAAACTCCTACACGGGAGTTTGTTATTATGGGCAAAGTAGTTTGGGTAATGCTTCAAGGGGAAATTGAATGCTAAAGTTTGAAGAATGAGAAAAATTAGAAGGGAAATGGCAGATATAATAGCAATTGAGGAGAGTCATAGGGAAAAGAATATTAAAAGGCTATGGGTAGGCACACCGCTTTCCTATTATCTTTTTATCTTGTGAATTAAACCTTGCCAAACAGTGTCTCCAAGGACAAAGCACAAGCCACTGGGCATAGATCCAAGGATGGGGAATTTTCCTGGAACAAAGGGAAAAGGAATTCATATAGGAAGGTACTGGTCTGTCTGAAATTAGAAAATTCAGTAATTAACTTGACTTTTTCTTTAGCAATTGTTATAGTTGAGTTTGTCCTAGGGAATAAGGAATTTTCCAGTTATAAGAAAAATCCTACTGGCTGCCCTTGTTGGCTAAGTTTAAATCTCTGAGGTAATATGTTATTTTCTGGACATGTAGGTAAGGATCAGAACCTTCTTTTAGCATTAAGACAGAAAAGTGGTCAAAGTTAGTTTAAGTCCCATGATTGTCAAGAAAAGTACCAGTCAGTAATTTTTTTCAAGTTAGAAGGAATATTAAAATTAACCAGGGCTTCATTATATATATATATATGGGGGAAAAGGCCCAGAGAAGTTTAGGTGACTTATCCAAAGTCATCAGAAACATTTATGTATGAGAACAGTTAGGTTGTAATTTACTAACATGTCCTTATTTTAATGGAAAAAATACTGGCGCTTTTTTCCCATTCCTCTGCCATAATGATAAAATTCCTTTCTGATTCTGTCGTAAACACAATTATTTTTTAGCATTTCATGTAGATCCAAATTCTTATGTTCTTAGGTACTAACTAGAAGAAAAACTACACAAGGAATACACATTTCTTGTGGAAACATTTAAAAATACAGATAAGCACAAAAAAGAAAATAAAAAGCCATCTGCAATTCTAACCCTAAGAAAAAAACATGACTATGCATTCCTTATATTTTTTCCTATGCATTATAAACATATTTTTAATCTAAAGATGGGATTTTACTATTTTATGGTATGCTATTTTTCATGCAATATTTGTATGCAAGTTTGTTTGTGAATGTATACACTTTTACTGCCTTTTTCTGGACTCTGCATAAAAAAGGAGTGGGAGCCACTCCTGGACAATTGCTAAAACCCATTCCATAAAATGCAAAGTTTCTTCAAAGTCATTGACCTCACTTGAAAAAAGTGAATTTGGCTGCAGATAGGCAGAAATGTGGAGCTCTGCCCCCCTTTAAAATCTGATGGTATTATCAACTCCTATTTTAAGCTTGTTTATGGAACTAGAATAATACTGAACATAGATATATAAAGGTGATTACAGCAGTTCAAGTTTGACCTTTGAAAAATCTTTCCCTGTATAAACAAAGTCTGGAATGTTTTCAAACCTCTAAGCCAGTCAATTTCTTTTTTTATTTATCATAAACCTGAGTCAACAAGGAATGTCCATTTTATTTCAAAAGTAGGAAGTGAAATTGCCTTGGCTCCTTAACCATATACAAAGGAGGTGTCTTTGGACACCACAGTTTCCTTGCCTCAAACCCTCATGGCTCTGTGCTGGCTTCTTAAGGCTCTGTGAACCCAGATTCACCCTGCAGCCCTACCTGATCTCTGCATTGGTAATCTACTCCCACAGTCCTTTTCAGGTGGTTTCTTCACTGTCTCACACCCATGTTGATCTCCTTCTCACTCCCATATTTTTATATTGATTAGGTCTACCATGGAATGCCCATCCTCTCCTGTTCTACCCCCTTCCTTACCACCAGGCCTAACTGCACCTCCCCCCAGTTCTCCCCCCACCCCACCCCCCGGACTCCTGTTCTCCAGGGCAGGCTTCCTGGGGACTCATTCCACTCCTTTCACCTTTATCTAGAACACACCAGCTCTGAGAATAAGCCAGACACAGGCTAACATGCCCACATTATTCTGTTCCTTTGTTTGTATCTCCTCTAAGCCAGCTGGCTCCTTTTGGTAGGGGCTGTGTTTTAGCCCATTTATATTTTGCACAGCAGTGTGTGCATATTACATGTTAAATACCCAGGAAATATTTGTTGATTTATGAATGATTGGAGAAGGGAGTAGAATCTTATTTTCTGCCTGTTTCTTCTTATTTGTTAGATCTCAGAAATGTTCCTTAACTTCTCTGAATTCTTTCCAATTCTTAGAATGAAGTGAAAACACTAACATTCTATTGTATAGAGAAAGAGATTCAATGTGAATGATGTGGAATACAAATGGACTAAAAAAATGACAGCCACTATCAGGTTTAGTGGTCCTTCTTCTTTGACTTCATTAAAGGCCACCAAAACTAAAATATGACTCAGAGTCTGAATTTATTATAATTTCTAATCCTTAGAAATATTTTCTAGCATTCTCAAAAGTAAATGTATGTATACATATAGTGTGTATATAATGTATATTTTCTATATGCATATTTGCATATAGTGTACATATATAGTATATATGAGATGGCTTTTTTTAAAAAAACAAAGTTTATTAGAGAAAGAAGAGAGAAAAGAGAGGGTGACATGCCAGAACCGCCTAGCTTTTGCTCTTTACTGATATACCTTCACAATGATTGATATGTTAAAGAGGGTAGAGTCCAGGTAATCTCTACTTTGGAGACTCACACTTCTGGGATCCTGATGGGAAAGGATGGTCTTTTCCTGACCACATTGTCTCTTGCAGGACACCTGCCAGACATTTCCAATTCACAAGTTCCTGAGCTAAAAGGTGGTCTTATTATCATTTCTATGGCTTTGGTTAATTAAGGGGATAGTATTCAGTCTTCCACTTTCCACAGGGAACCTGAAAGTTTCTTAGTGATTATTATGCTAAACCATGAACTGAAAAGTTGGGCTGTGCTATTCTTGCATGTGATGGAGTTTTCGTGTATAAAGCTCAGGGGTGAAGAAATCCTAAAACGTTCAAAGGAACATATTTAGTTTCAGTCTTGGGAATAGGCTGTGAGCTAAAGTAACAACATTAAGTTAAAAGATGGCTTTTTTAAAAAAGCCACCTCTAGCTCACAGCCTGTTCCCAAGACTGAACCTAAATATGTTCCTTTAAATGTTTTAGGATTTCTTCACCCCTGAGCTTTATACACGCACACATATTTGCGTACATGTATAAATGCTGTTATATCTTATACCTTTACAGTGAATAGTGTACATATATACATGTGTTATATGTGTGCACGTGGATAAGTGTGCATAATTATACACTCTATTATACGGCAAATAGCTTACTCAGTGAGGACTTTTTGGTCGCAAGTAACATTAACACACTAAGACTGTCTTTAGAAAAAAAAGACAATATTTGGATCAAGCAGATAATTGTTATGATTAGGATGAGATGTGGTTACATATCATTTTAAATGTTACCAAAAAATTGCTAAAGAAAAATATAAATGTGTTTGTCTCTCATACAAAAGAAGTCCTGAAATATGCAGTGGCAATGCCTCCAGGGCATCAAGGACTGAGGTCCCTCCCTACTGCTCCACCACTATTAGCACATGACTTCAACTTTCTGATCCAAGATGGCCTTTTGAGCTCCAGTCACCTGATTCCTTACCCTAGAAGAAAGAAGGAAAAAGGGCCAACTCTTTCCTTTTCAGGGACCTCCCAAGAAGAAGCACCCAACACTTCTACTCACTCTTCTTTGGTCAAAACTTAGTGGCACTGCTTTACCCAGCACACTAAGACTGTCTTTAGAAAAAAAAGAAAATTTTGGATCAAGCAGATAATTGTTATGATTGGGATGAGATGTGGTTACATATCATTTTAAATGTCATCACCTGGAAATACGATCCTTTAGCTGGTTGGTAATCCATTCAGGTAAAAGTAAGAGTTATTTTATTTATTTATTTATTTATTTAGAGTTGGAGTCTCACTCTTGTTGCCCAGGGAGAGATCCTTTCACCTTAGCCTTCCAGGAGGCTGGAACTACATATGCACACCACCACACTTGGCTAGTTTTTGTGATTTATTGTAGAGACGAAGTGTCACCAAGTTGCCTAGGCTGGTCTCAAACCCCCAGGCTCAGGCAATCCTCTTGCCTCAGCCTCCCAAAGTGCTAGGGTTATAGGCTGAGCCACTGGTCAGGTCAAGAGTTATTTTATTAAAGAAAAAATAACATGTATATTGAAGATGCTGTTACAGTGTCTGTAATTCAATTAGTCTTGCAAACATAGAAAGCACTTTCTATGGCAGATAGACATGAAACAGCAAAAAAAAAAAGGTTTGAAATTCTTAGAATGGAATCCAGGATGGGTAAGTTAGTAATGTTTTAAATGATATAGGTATTTCAAATATAAGCTAAGGACAGATAAAACATTAAAAGATGATAACTGAAGAAACTTTAATACTTCTAGACAATAAAGCTTCCAAAGCATTTTGTTCACTTTCCTTCATGTATGGAGTTGTATAGTAAGAAATTCAATTAGATTATTGGGCTATTATATTCACATTTAAAATACTGTATTGTTAAAATAGTTTCCTCTAGTTTCTATTTAAATTAGGAAAGAAAGAAGGAAAGAAGAGGGGAAGAGAGGAAGGGAGGGAGGAGGAAGAAAGAGAGAAGGAAGAAAGAAGAAAGGAAGCAATAGATTGGGGTTGGAAAAATAAATTAGTTTTAGATCTAAATAATAAAATACTGTAATTGTTCATATAAAGTTATAAAAGAAGCAAGAAACTTAAATGTGAAGAGAGTTTACAAATGATTAAATAAGCACATTACAAAACATAACATCTTATACTATCACATTTTGGTTTTTTGTGTCACATTTTTACATCTTTTCTGTAAGTTTGAGGTTATTTCCAAAAATGTTAAAAAGAGTAAATGAAAGTTAAAACCACAATGCACTATCACCATACTCCTGTTAGAAGGACTAATATAAAATAGGCAAGAGATTTAACAAATGTTGGGAAGGGTGTGGAGAAAAAGGAACCCTTGTCCACTGTTGGTAAGAATGCAAATGTGATGAAAAAATATTCCATGCTCATAGATAGGAAGAATCAAAATTGTTAAGATATCCATCCTATCAAAGGCAATCTACAGATTCAACGCAATACCCGTTAAATTACCAACATCATTCTTCTCAGACCTGGAAATGAACAATACAGAAATTCATATGGAAACATAACGACCACCAATAACTAAAACAATCCTCAGCAAAAGAAACAAAGCAGGAGGTATCACACTTCCAGACTTCAAACTTTACTATGAGGTTACAGTAATCAAAACAGCCTGCTATTGGTACAAGAACAGGCATATAGACCAATGGAACAGGATAGAGATTCCAGAAGCAAAGCCTCAATTTCTCAACCAACTCATCTTTGACAAAGCCTCCAACAACAACCACTGGAGAGAGGTGAACCTATTCAGTAAATGGTGCTGGGAAAACTGGCTAATCACATGCAGAAGATTGAAACAGGACCCCTACCTATCACCATACACAAAAATTAACTTTAAATGGATCAAAGACCTAAACATAAAATCTCAAACTATAAGGATCTTAGAAAATGCAGGCGACACCCTTATGGAAATTGGAACTGGCAACCAATTCCTGATCAAAACCCTAAGTGCCCATACCATAAGAAATAAGACAAGTGGGATCTCATCAAACTGACAAGCTTTTGCAAAGCCAAAGAAACCACCAAGAGAGCAGGAAGACAGCCCACAGAATAGGAAAAAAAAATATTTGCCCACTGTATTTCTGACAAAGGCCTAACATCTCGGATCTACAAGGAACTCAAACGCACTGAAAAGAAAAAAACAAACAGCCCCATGAAAAAGTGGGCAAAAAACCAGGCTCGGTGGCTCAGCCTGTAATCCTGCGTCTTTGGGAGGCTGAGATGAGTGGATTGCCTGAGCCCGCGGGTTTGAGACCCGCCTGGGCAACTTGGCGAGACCTCATCTCTACAATAAATTAAAAATTAGCTGGGTGTGGTAGAGCGCGCCTGTAGTTCCAGCTATTTGGAAGGCTGAGGTGGAAGGATCGCCGGAGCCCAGCAGGTCGAGGCTGCGGTGGCCAGGAACGGCTACTGCATTCCAGTCTGGGCAACAGAGTGAGACTCCAACTCAAAAAAAAAAAAAAAAAAAAAGTGAGCAAAAGACATGAATAGACACTTCTCAAAAAAGATATACAGGCAGCCAACAGACACATGAAAGAGTGCTCAGCCTCGTTCATCATCAAAGAAATGCAAATCAAAACCACATTGAGATACCACCTAACCCCTGTAAGAATGGCCATCATTAATAAAACAAACAACAACAGATGCTGACGAGGATGTGGGAGAAAAGGAACACTTCTACACTACTGGTGGGAATGCAAACTAGTCAACCTCTTTGGAAGACAGTGTGGTGATTTCTGAAAGAACTAGACATGGACCTTTTATATGACCCAGCAATCTCCCTATAGGGAGTATATCCGGAGGAACTCAAATCATTCTATGAAAAAGATACCTGTATAAGCATGTTCGTTGCAGCTCTATTCACAATAGCAAAAACATGGAACCAATCATGCTGCCCATCGAAGGTGGACTGGATTTTTTTAAATGTGGTACATATGCACAATGGAATATTATGCAGACATAAAGAAGGCCAAACATAGGGACTTCACAGCAACTTGGATGGATTTAGAGTCTATCATACTCAGTGATCTATCACAGAGACAAAGAGCAGAGTACCATATGTTCTCACTCATAAGCGTACCTTGAACAATTATCATAATATCATAAGAAAGGGATTGGCAGTAGTGGAAAGCTGCCAGGAGAGGGTGGTGGGTTTAGCAGTTGAGGGAAACTGCCAGAAGAGGGAGGGGCACACCTTACTAACAAGGGTACCTGCATAATGAACATATGTATACCTAACCCTGAATTGTACCCCACATCTTTAAAATAAAAACAAAAGAAAAAAAATCATAAAATAAAAAAGAATGCAAATTGGTACAGTTATGTAGAAAACAGTACAGAGGTTCTTCAAAATATTAAAAGTAGTATTACTACATGATTCAGTTATTCTACTTCTGGTATAGGAATGAAATAAAATGAACGAAATGAAATTAGTATTTTGAAGAGATATCTGCACCCCATGTTCATTGCTATATTATTCACCATAGCCAAGGTATGGAATCAACCTAAGTGTCCATCAACAGATGAATGCATAAAGAGAATGTATTAAATATACACATTGTATATATATAAATACATATATAATATAGGAATATTAAGGAAATATATATATATATAATAGGAATATTAAGGGAAAGGAAATTTTACCATTTATGACAACATAGGTGACCCCAGAAGACATTATGCTAAGTGAAATAAGCCAGACATAGGCAGACAGATACAGCATGAGATAATTTATATGTAGAATATAAAAAAGTCAAACTCGCTGGGCTCGGTGGCTCAGTCTGTAATCCCGCGCCTTTGGGAGGCTGAGCTGAGTGGATTGCCTGAGCCCGTGGGTTCGAGACCCGCCTGGGCAGGCGAGACCTCATCTCTACAATAAAATCAAAAAATTAGCCGGGCGTGGTAGCGCGCGCCTGTAATTCCGGCTACTCGGAAGGCTGAGGCGGAAGGATCGCCGGAGCCCAGCAGATCGAGGCTGCGGTGGCCGGGAGCGGCCACTGCACTCCATTCTGGGCGACAGAGTGAGACTCCAACTCAAAAAAGCAAACAAACAAATAAATAAACAAAAAGTCAAACTCTTGGAAACAGAGGGTAGAACAGTAGCTGACAGTCGCTGGGGGAGGGGACAGAGAAATGGGAAGATTTTGGTCAAAGGGTACAAACTTTCAGTTATAAAATGAGAAAGTCCTGGAGCTCTAATGTACAGCATGGTAACTATAGTTAATAATAATGTGTTCTCTAAATTTGCCAAAAAAAGGAGATATTAAGTGTTCTCATCACAAAAATACCACTATGTGAGGTGATAAATATGTGAATTAGCTTGGTTGTGGTAATGATTTCATAATGTAAATGTATATCAAATAATCTCATTGTATACCTCAAATATATACAGTTTTCCTTTGTCAATCATACTTTAAAGCTAGGAAGCAAGAGAACATATGTTTGGTAGATGTGTATAAAAATAGGTAATGAGCCGGACTCGGTGGCTCAGCCTGTAATCCCGTGCCTTTGGGAGGCTGAGGTGAGTGGATTGCCTGAGCCGGCGGGTTCGAGACCCGCCTGGGCAACTTGGCAAAACCTCATCTCTACAATAAATCAAAAATTACCCGGGCGTGGTAGTGCACGCCTGTAGTTCCAGCTACTTGGAAAGCTGAGGCGGAAGGATCACCGGAGCCCAGCAGGTCGAGGTTGCGGTGGCCGGGAGCGACCACTGCACTCCAGTCTGGGCGACAGAGTGAGACTCCAACTCAAAAAAAAAAAAAAAAAAAAAATAGGTAATGAACAGATAAAGCGAAGTATATAGATAGATGGATACAGAATCAGGGAGATGAGAGGTTTATAATGAGCATTCTGTCTTCTCACAGACACTATAACTAAATATTGCAAGTATGTGAGTGGGCTGCCTAGTCAACATTAAGTTGAGACTGGCTAAGAAAGACAATTGAAACTAAATACACCCTAACTATCAACAGTGGATATATTTGAATAATAAGGTTATGATGATCTCTATTTTTTCCTGCTTTCCTGTATGTTCTAATCTTTCTGATTTCCTTGGTAATGAACAGGAATTTGTTATACATATTTACATATGAATATTGTATCAAAATCAGATCAGCTCCATAGTCTGTTCATCTCAAGCAACTGTGTTTATCTAAGGCACCAAGGGCTACATGTAATAGTCCTGCAGTTTTGGATAAGACAATGCCTGGCACTGGAAGTCCTTTTTGCGGGAGATATGCTTCGTGACCAATGGCTCACTGGGATGGCATTCATCATAAAACAATTAAGCAGCTATATGTAAAGAAAACTTCTATATCAGTTTTTAAATTATGTTAAAATATGTTTTCAGTTTCTAAATCATGTTAAAATATGTTGTTAATTCAGAGTTTTTGGAATAATAAATAAAGCATGTACTGTTTTGAAAGACATGTTTCCGTCAATAGCCATGAGGATGTGTCTAATCTTCCTTCTCTACCCCTCTGGCTTCTGAGGCCTAGCCTCAATCTCCTCCTCTTGAAGGTCCTTGAATACTCAGCCATCTCACCCTCTTCTGACCCTGCAGATCTCACATTTGGAATTTGGCATCTGCTGCTCTGTGATGCTAGTTGCCTTTTTATAGCTGAGTGTTCTGCTTTTTCAGAGAAATTTTAAGCTAAATACCCAGGAGATATGAGTGGACTGCCTGACCAACATTAGGTTATGGCTGGTTCTAGGTCAAATGACTTTAAATTAAAAATTGAAAAAGAATTGTAGGGGTTGACATCTTTCTATGGTAGGGCTATGAAAGTGGGCATAGCTAAGAGGGTGACTTCTTGTTTCATTAAGTTCAGAGCACAGATCTGAAACCCATCTGCCTTGCTCTATGAAACCACCCTCTGCCTCAGTTTTCTCATATGTAAAATGGGAATAATAATACTGTCCATGTCAAAGAGTTGATGTGAGAATTAAAACAAACTAATACACGTAAGGTACCTGGAATAGTGCTTGGAATTCAATAAATGTTACTTTTTACTATAAAACCTAGTAGGTTTCTTTTATCATTGCAAAAGTAATTCAGAAGATAGATATAAGAAAAAAAGGAATTAAAAAGTCTTTCATATTTTCAGTGCCCAGATACAATAAAGTTCTCAGTTGTAATCACTATTAATATTCTGATTCTTTTTAATTTCATTCTGTCTTTTTCTCTGTATGTATTCATATATATTTTAACTCTTTATACAAAAAAAGATCTACCACAGAGGACTTTACAGCTTGTTTTTTTTTTTGTACTTACAATATGATGAACATTTCTCATGTAATTATTTATATAAACATTTATAAGTATTCTAGCATTATTTGGAAAACAACAAAACCAATAATGCCAGATTTGCCAGTTTGAAGTATTAAATGTCTTTCAAATGAGTCAATAAAAAGAATGAAAACATGAGAAAATGTTATTTTCTATTCTAAATATTCAAACAGTAAAATTAGGCAATGTCAAAAGATTGTGTATAAAGCTTTTAAAGTACTAAAAATAGTGTTAAGAACATTTAGAAACCTGGCCGTGTTCTCCTTTTAGGAGGAATTTGATTACTTAATTTTATAAAATAAGTATTAAATTATTTCCCTCATTTTTTATTTCATGTTTATTTATAGAAAAAGAAATAGTTGTACCTTATTCCAGGAACAAAAGGATTTTGAGCTAGGTCCTTGAATACTTTTACAAATTTAGTCATGATCTGACCACAGCAAACGTGTTCCTCCAGCTTTTTGGGAGTCTCATCCCAACCCATTGCAGGCATGTTCCTGCCAGGCCAGAAAATGGATGGTCACCCCACACCCACAGAGGAAGTGCTACCTAGTGGTATCTGCTGGGGAAGGAGAGCATGGTGCAGATAGGTCTTTGGAGGAGATGATGGAGCACCAGTGGGCTCTGCACACACAGCTCAGGAGCCAGGTGCATAGGGTCCAATCTTGCCATTTACCAATTCTGGCATCTCAGACTAGTCATTAATCTCTGGGTGCTTCAGTTTTCTCCTCATAGAGTTCTGGTAAACTATCCTAGACCACACGTAAAGTTCTTGGAACAGGGCCTGGCATGCACAGAGTACATACTCAATAAAAGTTAGCACTATCATTGCCCTCATTAATGATGAATTATTATTGTTTGTATGATATTCCAAGGCTAAGGCCTCCAACTCTGGCTCTGTATATCCCTGGATGAAAAAGAAAGTTAGTCAGCGGGGAGGCCCTAGGCTATCTCTGAGTGTGTCAGGAAGAGACCTGAAGAAATGGAGCTTGCAATGGCCACTTCCAGTCTACCCCTGCCCTCTGCCCAAACACATGTAAAATCACATGGAAATTAAAATTAGAACACCCTAAATGAAGAAAGAAGAGTAGATGTTGTCGGTGCCTGTTATGGAATGAATGTTCCTCTCAAAATTTATATGTTGAAGCCCTCACCCTCAGTGTGGTGGTATTTGGGAGTGGGACCTTTGTGAAGTAATCAGATTTAGATGAGGTCGGGAGGGTGGGAACCACATGATGATGGGATTAGTGTCCTTTTAAGAAAAAGAGAGCCCTTTCCAGAGCCCAACCATGCTGGCACCGTAGTCTCAGACATTCCATCTCTAGAACTAGGAAAAATTGACTTGGGTTTTTTCAGTCACCCAGTCTATGGTACTGTGTTGTAGCAGCCCAAGCTGACTAAGATCATGCCAAAGCTTGCTGGGAATCATGGGGCCTGCACACTTGGTTTGGACAATGTACTGTGTCCAAACAGCTTTGGGGCCTGCACACTTTGTTTGGACACAGTACAGTGTCCAAACAAAGGGCTACACTGAGGGTCTGGCTATGCAGATAAAGCCAAGGTTTTTCTTCACGTCGACTCCTTAAACCTGTTTTCACAGTGACTCCCTGAGTCATGTCTACTATTCTGGAACTTTGAAAATATCCCCATTTTCTGTACCCTGGGGTAGAGAGGAGTGAAGAATTTTGGGGGCCCGGTAAAGAGCAAGAGGCTCAACACTCCAATGTCCTACAGAAAAAAAAAATATGGGACATATTATATATATATATATAATATATATGTATATATATTATATATATAGAAGATGTATATATAAAAACAAAAATATGATAGAAATGTCAAAAATGGATGAAACCAGCTACTTAACTTCTCATCCAAAAATTAAATGAATTTACATGTTGGTCATATAAAAATTACATGTCCAATGTGGAGACAATGTCCAAGACCTATATGCCCATCTCCCATATTTTAATAATATTACAATCAGAACATTTCTATTTGTCAGTGCTTCTTCAGAAAAATGTCCTAGACTAAAGGGAGTGTTGGCAGGGACCTCTCATGTTTGATTTATTTTCTTCTGTCTGAAGGAGAATGCATTGATTATTCATCAATAATCAATTATTTGGTCTTTTTGAGGAACCAATCAAAGGTCCCTTTGAAATCATTGTGTAAGGACAGAATACTTGTCCACAGAATCCAGCACCTTAAATATATAAGACTCAGGGGTTTAATAAGGAACTGAAATCAGAATTCTGATCATGAAGCAAATGCCCAGTGCTATCTAAACCTGGGGACTATTATTTTCCTGGCAGTACTGATACTATAACCTGTAATTTAACAGAATGTAGGCTCTCTGTGTCTTTCTCCTCTGGTGTGTTGAGGGCATTTACATGTTTCTACACACAGATAGCTGATGTACCTTGTGCTGATTTGGATTTCTGGAAAATACTTTGTGTTTCGCCTTATCATGGAAGATTACTTTGAGGAAACTGAGGCAGTCTTGCTTTGTGTCTTTCTGAAGGGTGACTGGCATTGACCTTTCCTGTCTACATCTCAGTGGTCTGGAATGAATAAATGGATAGTTGTCAACAGTCCTGAACCCAGTCAGAGGAAGAGAGACCCCTCATTCTGGAGGGCACATTGAAGTATTCTGGCCTAAGCTTCCACCTGAACTAGGTTGCCTTACAATCTCTGCCTAAAGATTTCTCATGAAGTGGCACTTCCCAAAGCACAAAGTGACCCACTGCTGGATAAATTTGTATCTTAAAATACCTAATTTAGGTCAAAGTGGATCTCCTTCCTCATAGTTCCCACTGGTACTTTCCCTGTTTTCTACACTGACAGGATAAATGGGTGCTGTCTTGACCACATTTCATATTTCCCAATGCTGAAGACAGTGACCACACATCTCTTTGGTTTTTCTAAAGAAGTTCAGGCAAAAAATGTCCAAGTAAACCGTTCTTCACAAAACTTGACTTCGAGACTTCTATGTTGGTTTCCCAGCAGCAAACACTTCCTAGTTTATTATTTTCTCCAGTAAAATATGGTTTATGTTCCAGCAGAGGCCTGACCCACGCAGAGCACCAAGACCATTTCATCCAGTGATCTGTTAGGATTTTTTTTTTCTAGCTGCTGTGTCATGATCTTGGCTCATATTGAGCCTGACTTCAATAAAACCCCTGGATCTTTTCACAGGACTCCTGCCAAGCCACAGCTCCTCCCTCAATATTTGTGGAATTGATAGTTTTAAAAATAACATTCACATTTTCTCATATTCTAAAGACAATATACAATAATTGCAGGAAATTGAGAAAATGCAGTGACGTAAACATTTTTAAAAATCAGCAATAATCTCACTATCTGGAGAAATCTGCAACTGATACTTAAATCACTATTGTGGTAGCAAACTCCAGTATTAGCAGGTGTGACAAATGAAAGAAGGTTGGGACTGAGACAATAGGTCACATATGAGATTGGGGGCGCTGTAGCCATCTAAAGACATCAGTCATTATTCATTCCTGGTCACCTACTGCTCTCTACAAGTGATGGCTAAAAAAAAAAAAAAAAAAAGAAAAAGCCAACAAGCATTCTAAATTTTTTCAAGAGACACTGGAAATGCATAATGATAAATCTCCTTATTAAGTGTTGGCATAGAATTTATGTTGGTCACATAATTCACATCTTTGGACCTTCTTGGGTCCTTGAGCTGCCAGTAACATGACCCTTCTGATGCCTATCTTTCCATCTTGTCTTCTTTCTTCTCCTCAGTGCTCAAAAAAAAAAAGACTCCTCTCTACATTACATAACAACTGACAGCAACTTGTGGTCCCTCAAGTTAGATATCTTTGCATATTTTTTTGCTCCCCTCTCGTTGTCCCTGTCATCCATGCAGACTCACCTCTTTCCTGTCCCCAACATATCTTTCTCATTTCCACTGCAGAGCCTGTGCTGGGTGAGATGCCCACCTGAGCTCCACTCCATGTTCATGTCTATCCCTTCATGGTTTGGTTCCAACCACACCCTCTCTTCACTGTACTCCTCATTCTCAGGCTGCAGAAAAGCTCAGCCTTTGGAGTTCGAATGACCCACGTTCAAACTCAGCTCTGCCCTTTGCTAGCTGTAACCCTGTGGGGAATTGCTTTGATGTCTCTGAAACTTAGTGTCTCCAGCCGAAATGTTAGAAATAATCATGGTTACCTTGAAAAATAGTTTAGAGGACTAATAATACTATATATAAAGTATCTCAGGAAATCATGACTGTTGTGATAATATTATACATGGTTTTGATCATCTATAGATATTTATAACTATTCTCCCCAACATAATTAGGAAATAGTTGCCACCTTAAGATACTCATTAAATAAATACATAAATTAAAGATTAGTAAATGAATAAATGAAAAAGCTATAAGCAGGCTGGGAGAGTCAAGTTATTCTTAAAGAGAAAGATACAGAGAAAGGAAGAAAAGAGTTTATACTGGATAATTTCCTTTCCTATCTGACCCTGACTTTTGATGTTCCAAAGAAATGTTGGCATCAAAATAAGTATCTCCTCAGACTGGTATTGGTTTTCATCATTAATTACTAAACAGCTTGTGTGCTCTGTGATTTTTCAACTATGTGGGAACCAGAATTCTCAGCTCAACCTTCTTGGAAATGTTTTATCTTACTATAGACTTATCCAGTGGCCACCCTTTCCCTGAACACCTAAAAATACTCCATTGCAGTGCCAGCTTCGGGGCAGGTGCTCACCTCATCGTGCCCACCAGAAGCTTTGCCCAAGCCCAGAATCCAGGAAATGCTACAAGGTATGGGAGCATGTTTTGTAGACCCAATAGATATTTTTTGAATAAATGGATGGCCAGAAAAAAAATGTTCAATGGAAAGAGATAAGAATATCTTTTTTTTTTTTTTTTTTTTTTTTGAGTTGGAGTCTCACTTCGTTGCCCAGGCTGGAGTGCAGTGGCATGCTCACGGTCACTCCAGCGTCGACCTGCTGGGCTCAGGTGATCCTTCTGCCTCAGTCTTCCAAGTAGCTGGAACTACAGGTGTGCGCTACCATGCCAACTAATTTTCGATTCATTGTAGAGATAAAGTCTTGCCAAGTTGCCCAGGCAGTTCTCGAACCCGTGGGCTCAGACAATCCCCTCACCTCAGCTTCCCAAAGTGCTGGGATTACAGGCTTGAGCCACCCTGCCTGACCAGTAATATCTTTTATTCACCCTTCTCACTTTCTGCACTTTACTGTGACTGTGGAAAATTCATTTAATATCTCTGAACCTCAGTTTTCTCATCCACAATACTGGGAATAATTATTCCTACCTATTACTCTCTGTGATCTCCAATATTGGTTAGGTTGCATTTGGCTGCAAGTGAAAGAAAATCTGGTTAAAAGTAGCTTAAATAATAAGTACATTTGTTGTCTCACATAACAAGATGTTCAAAGGTAGATGGTTCAGCAACTTGTTGATGTCTGGGCTCTGAGGCAGCATCTCTGTGGCTCTCCTGGCTTCTGTCATGGTCATATGCTGGCAGTCATCACATCCCCTCATGCACAGCACACAACACAGGAGGCAAAAGGCTCTCCCTGTGCTTTTTGTTTGTTTGTTTTTGACTTAAGGAGGAAAAGCTTCTCTAGAAACTACCAGCCAAGTTCCCTTCAAGTTCTATTGGTCTTTAGTCACACACCTGTACCTAAACTGGGAGGAGAAGGGTTTATAATGATTGGCGTATACCAATTATGCTTCATTCCCTGAGGCTGGAAGAAAGAGTCCCCCTTCCCTGAGCTCTTTATATCCTTTATTTGAACACAGTGGGTGTTGAACATCTAGGAAAAAGAGGAAATGGTTATGTATTCATAGCTGATAATGATACTTATTTTTTATTGCAGGCTAGTCATGTGGTAAGTACTGTTCTACAGGTTTTACTTACATGAACGCCTCATCTCTGGGAGGTAGGTGCTGGTATTCACATTTTATAGACAGAGGAACAGAACACTGAGGGATTAAGTAGATTTCCCAATGTCACACAGGTAGCAAGTTGGTAAGCAAAAAGTCCAGGATTTAAATCTATGCCAGTCTCCCCTACTGGGGTCACCCACGCTCTCTGCTTTGCAAAGATGGCTCTAGACCATCTAAAGCAAGGTCTTAGGTAAGTGAAATGAGTACCTGAAAATTGATGACACTTAACTATGGTTTCCCAGGGCAACCATATGGCTATCCATCTCGTGGAAAATTTCTAATGATAGCATTAATAATAAAACCTGCCTGTTGTAGGTCAGGAGTCCTTATGACATCATCTTAGTTGATCATTACAACAGCCATCAAGTTCAATATTCTTTTCCCCATTCTAAAATAGAAAATGAGGTTTAACTTGCCCAAGAAGGTAAGAACCTAGATTTCATCTCAGTTTTGCTTGATTCCGGTACCTCTCAGCCTATTTTAAGAAAGGAATAAATAAATATAATTTACACTTATATTAGGAACCATTTAGCACTTCCCACATGGAGGAATTTCCACCACTGAAATACCAACAAGGGAGAGTAACCCCTTGAGGAGGTAGAAATTGTGTTAATTAACAAGCATGGACAAAAGGGGTATTTATGTACCTGATCCTTAGTATAAGGTTGTCAGGTGTTTGTTTCTACATCTGTTAAGATATTTATTACATCTATCCACTTTATTGTAAGTTCACTGATGTCCTGTTCTCACTTTGAGAGTGCAAACTCCTTAAAGACAAAATCATGTTTTTCCTTCTCTCTTGATTTTGCATGGTATCTAGAACAATTTGTAGTTGCTACATTCTCAAAAACTACATGTGGTATATTTTTAAATATCATTTTTATTTTGGAATAATTTAATTTAAGATTTACTGAAAGTTTGCAAAGATGATTCAGAGAGTTCCTACATACTCTTCACTCAGTTTTCCTAGTGTTAACATTTTACATAACCTTCATTCATTTGTCAAAACCAAAAACTTGACATTGTTTTTAAATTAATTAAACTGCAGACTTTATTCAGATGTCACCTGTTTCTCCTCTAATGCCATTTTCTATTCCAGGATTCAATCCAGGACACCACATTACACGATATGTATAGCATTTTACTTTGAAGATCATTTATTACTTTAAATGTGTAACATGATAAGAAAGAAATTATTTATATAGATACAGTTTCTGTGTATAATAATATTATTAAAAATAGTCAGTATTCATTGAGCTCTTACTATGCCCCAGAAACAATTCTAAGACTTTTATATGTATTATCCCATTTTTCCCTCACACATACAAGGGTGGTACTATTATTTTATGGAAAGGAAACTAAGGCAGGGGAACATTCATGTCTCTTAACTGGTAGGAGCCATGATTAAAACCCAGTTACTCAAACTCCGTATGTTATATCTAAATGCAATATTTTGACTTTTTTTCCTAATGTGTTAACGGCGAAAGGTAAGACTGGAAAAGTTGCTGTGACTTTCAGTCTTATTTTTCAGGGCTTCTGTTTTTCCATCTCCCTGCTATGAATAAAGGAAGCGCAGTATGCAGGAGGCTGTGTGACTATTGCTGAAATAGAAATGAAGGTCTTGAAACCTATCAAGCTCCCTTCCTGTCTCATATACTAGAGTGTTATATCCAAGCCTGGGATATAAATGATAAATGAATGTGGTTGGTCATCATTTTTCCCCATGGTAAACTTCTCCCCAAGCGCTCTCATGCTGGAAGAGCAGAGGTGTTGAAAGAAAGAATGGAGGGAACTGGCAGAGTACCATGGAGAGGCTCAAAGGGCAAGCTGGCATCTCCCTGGCACAGGATGTTCCCAGTTACAGCCACTTGAGATCCATTTAATTTACAAGGGAGGGAGACTAATAAAATATTCGTCATGAAAACAACAACAACAAATTCCAAAGTGCTCAGAGCTAAACTATTATCCTTTGTACTCACAATTTCTTTCTCTCTTCTCACTATTTAACACAATCATCTAGGGAACCACTTTTCATTTGAAAATTCCTGTTGCACGTATAGAGATTTATTGTCATAGGTTTATAGTTCTGGTGAGTGACTCATAAATTATTGCATGAACAGGTCCTCATATTTTTTCTATTAATTATGGCAGTGAGGCCAAGGGGTAAAAGGGGGAATGACAGGCTACAAAAATAGCTCACAACAAGATCCTTCCATTCATTCATTACTCATTCAGCAAACAATGCAGTGTTCTTATGTGTGCCAGACACTGGGCCATGTCCTCTGTCTAGAAGAAAAGATAGTCATGAGATTAAATCATCAATCTGGTATAGCTCCTCTATA
The DNA here is from genome assembly GCA_027257055.1 of Cephalopachus bancanus. Lineage (NCBI taxonomy): Eukaryota > Metazoa > Chordata > Mammalia > Primates > Tarsiidae > Cephalopachus > Cephalopachus bancanus. The sequence continues at coordinate 6,732,856 of JAPVLO010000012.1, forward strand.
AAAATATCTATATACAGGGCTTTATAAATTATCTATTACAACCCATCAGAGGTACTTAAATTAATTCTACAAGTTGCAGATAGCGATACATGAAATACAACAGAGTAATATTGAAAATATCTGAGCCTGTTGTACATGCTAAATAAAAGTATTTGTTAAAGTACCTTTCATTGCCATAATGTATAGGTTGCGCGCGCGTGTGCGTGTGTGAGAGAGAGAGTGAGAGGGAGAGGGAGAGTGAGAGGGAGAGGGAGAGGGAGAGGGAGAGGGAGAGGGAGAGGGAGAGGGAGAGGGAGAAGAAGCAACAGAATTATTTTGCTCTTCACTTGGAAAACAAGGTGGAAGTGGGGAATTCCCCCTTGGAACAGTGGGAGGAAGAAGATAAGAAAAGTCTCCATGATGCTTGAGTTGAGTGTCCCGAATAATGGTTTTCATCAGGCAGATTAAAAGATGAGCAAGTTTCTGAACCAACCAGAGAAGAATGGGAAAGGCACAGAGAGGCCCAACAGCCTGGCGGTTTGTGAACACTGTAAGCTCCCCCTTTCTCTTGAAATTTGAAGGCTAAGGAGCCTCCAGGCATTGCACCATTAGAGGGCCAGAGAGAATCGCTACCCTGTGTCTGAGAGCAGAACTCCTCAAGTGTAACATGCATGCGAGTCACCTGGAAATCTTGTTAAACTGTGCAATCTGAGTCAGGAGGTCTGGGGTGGGTTCTGACACTCTGCATTCTAACAACTTCACGGATAATGCTGAGGCTGCTGGTTCACAGATTGCACTTTCCAAGGCCTACTCTTAGAGAATAAGAACACATTGTTTCCAGTGTTCTGATCTTGTTCTTGGGTTATATATGATTCCTGAGATCTGCTTTGATGTAGGCAGCCTTCTGGTGTGTGGGAACACAGGGAGCTGCAGAACCAGGTAAAAATACTGTCTAACAGTCATTGAATACTACCATCTGGCAGGTGCTGTTTTAAGTTCATTATGGAGAGGATCTCATTGGATATTATAACAGCTTGAAAAGTAGATACTATTATAACTACCATTACACATGTAAGGAAACTGAGTAGCTTTATTGAGGTCATAGGACAGGGTAAAACAAGAATTCCAAGCTCAGGCTCTTACTAGTATGGATATACTGGGCTGTTTGAGTAACTGGAGCTGAGAGTACACTCAGTTCTGTCTTATTTTGGGAGGGCCGTTTGCCCATGCTGTACTTAGCTTTTTCTTCTACAAACTGAAGGATAGGTTCTGCAAACGGGAGTAGAGTACTTACTAAACAAAGTGGAAATAACATATACTTCACTAGGTTGTTTTAAGGGTTAATGTAAATAATGCATATAAAGCACTCAGCATGGTGTCTGACAGTGGGAGGCTTATAAAACAATATTTAGAATAAATAGTTTGTTATTAGACCAGAAATGTCAGAAGTTTTAAGATCAGGCTCCCTTTTTCTCCCATCTCAAACGGTTCCCCAAGATTCTTGTACAGTTAGCAAGGAGAGATGTTGAGACTTGGGGGATTTTTTTTGTGTATTACTTGGGATAATTTTTGCTTTTGTTTTATTGGTTTGGGCTTTTGGATTGTTTTTAAGGGAATGGAAGCTAAAGTTAATTTTCTTATCCTGGTCAGAGGAGTGGATCCCATTAAACAGTGGAAACTAATTGTACCTTCTTAAAAGTTCCTAATGCCAACTCCATGCACATCCTCAACCCATTACAGAAACACATTAGACTAGCAGATGAAATGGAAGACCTAATTTTAAGTTCCATCATATATAACCAGACAAAAACATACCTGGTTGCTAGTAACCACAGTTCATCACTTCTTTTTCCTCTAGAAAATATTGTCCTATCAAATAAACAATATATTTTTCTAAAAGATAAATTCAAGACTGTGATGGTACATGTTAAAATGAAAAGTGAATTCTTTTCCACTTTTGTACTGATTCTTTGAAAAAATTTCTTTCTGAATTAGCTTCAAATTATCTCAGATTCATTTATTCCTTTTCTCTTTTTTCCTTCTGTATCAAAATTCACACAGATTAGTATCACTATTTTGCCATGTCAATCCTTAACTTTCAGTGTGCCAAGAAATGTCTAAGTATAGGGTTTAAGCTCATTGAGCTATTGCTCACATAAAGTTTGGCTGTGGGCAAGTAAGAATTTAATGGAATAAAATTGAATAAGAATGAAAAGAAACTATTACTTCCCATCCTTGGTTCCTCTTGGTGCATCTTTGGGTCTGAGATCAAATTTTAGTATTTTGCTGCAAAGTGTAGAAAAGTTTGGAGAGTAGTTAACTCATGGGCAAATCTTCTTGCCAGGGAATAGAAGGAACTATTTTTATTTAATTCTAGAATTTCAAATCAAGAAAAAACTGATATAGAATGTATAAATTTCTCTCCTTCCCAACATTTACAAATAAAGAAACTGAGGCCCAAAGAAGTTAACCTGATGTCACACAGCTAATTTACTGATAGCCAAGGAAAAGTCAACATTTGATTCTCATTTCCACTTGATCAGCAGCAATTTTACTTATGCCACATTTGTCCCCAAATTATTATACTAAGTATACTAGAGAAGGTGGTTGCAGTTGCTCTGAAGCTGAAACTACAGATTGTGTAATGTTTATAAACACCAGGAAAGGGGCTATCAGAGATTAGGGTACAGCACTGCTGGTGATCTTGTCCTGATCTGTGGAGGTCTGACAGGTCTGTCTGAGGCGGGTCCTGACTACACAAGTAAGGGAGGAAAGGTTTCGTTGGAACCCCAGTAGTCTTCCTTGAGTGGTAACTCTATCTTCCTATCAGGTGACCAGTGACCAAGTGAATGAGTGAGTTGGGACAGGAGGAGAACCAAGGCACGTCCCTGATGCTGGCACAGCCCAGCCCCACTGAGAAGTGCTCCCATCATCCCCAGTTCCAAGTTGCGTAGGTCCCAGTCACGTTCCCATGGACGTTCGTGTAGGCCATCTGAAATGCTGTTTCAGAGACAGAGTGTTCTAAATCAGGTTTTGTGTTTTGGCAGAGGAGTGGAACCCTCTTTTCTAATATTACTTCTGTGGGAAAGTGCTTTCTGCTTTCTGAGCTCAAAGCAACTCAACTTACAAATGCATTTTTGGAATATGACCCATTTATATGCTGAGGACTGCCTGTTCCGGGGGGGGGGGACAACAAAACTTCCCATGTACAGCTTGATGGAACCAACTGCAGGCGTCTCTTATATTGATCTTATTCAAGAGATATTATATAATGTGCCTGAAGTCTGAAGCACAAGCAGGCTTTTTCCAGGAAGGGTTAGCTACAGGGTAAGCAGCTCTCCCAAGGGGTAAGACTTAAGGATCAAAAGAGTTCCCTTTTTCTCATTGATGCTTTCAACTTTGTCTTATCAAGCTATCTGAAATTGTCAGTGTCAATTAAGGGAGGGGTCCATGCCTGCAGATTAGTGTGCTGGCACACATTTTCCTTAAGCCCAGATTCTTATTTCTGTTTTCACTTTTAAAAACACAGATTCCCAGACCCCATTCCTAGAGACTTTCATTAGGTAAGTGAGGAATAGGATTCTTTAACTTGTATTTTTTTTTCCCAGAAAAGTCTGATCAACTTACTTCTGAGTCAAAACATTTATTGATTCATTGATTGGTTAATTTAATGATTTATTCATTCACTATCTACCAAAGTTTGCTCATTGCAATTTAGGTACTGGATACTGGGGACAGAAAGACAAGAGAAACCTAGGCATCATAAGAGAAGAAAGCGATATGAGACCTACTAATACTGTCTGGTGAGATTCGGGGGTTTGGAATCACAAAAGTACTCACAGGAGCATTTGTTTAGGTTGTTAGCAGCTGTGTACCAAAACATCTACATTCTTGAGCTAGACAGACAGGATTCAAAGCCCAACTCTACCACTTTCCACTTGAGGACCAATGTCAAGTTGCTTAACCTTTCTGCCCCAGTTTTCTCATGTGTAAAATGGGGGCAATTTTAGTGCCTACCTCAGAGGGCTGTTGTGAAGATTAAACCTGCTGATATAAGTAAGATGCTTACAACAATGGTCTCAAGCTTTAGCGTGCATTGGAATCCTCTGGAAGTCTTGCTAAACACAAGTTTGGGGATCCTCACCTTGAATTTCTAAGGTGGGCCTGAAAATTTGCATTTCTAACAATTTCCCAGGTAGAAGAACTTGCCAATGCATGGCAAAGACGACTGAAAGCAGAAAAAGTAAGAGGGAGAAATGGTTGAGAGACAGGCTAGACTGTGGATGCCAGATCTCATTTAAGTGTAGATGTTATCTGAGAGTAACCAGAGATCCTATCATTAGCCATTAGCACCTTAGCTCCTATTAAGTTATCAGAGTAGTTTGTCAGCTTGTCAAAACATGGAGAAATCTGATTCATGCCTAGATTTTGATGACCCCAGTAGGTCTGTGTTCCTTCTTTGGAAAATAATCAATCCACATCAATGAGTCACAGCTTCTGTAAGTGCTCAGTTGTCCAGACTCCTGTGGATCCCTCATCATACCTGGAATGCCTATCAGTATCTGCATACTCATACCCCTACTCCCCACATGCATCTTGCTTTTATTTGCAGACTTTAAAAAAAGTTACATTGGAAGGTGCATAATACTACACTTACCTATTTATCTTTCTATAAATATTTTCCACACTATGAGCTATAAAAACATATTTATACACACATTTTTTGCTCTATAGACTGTCAGAAGATGATTAAAAACAAGCACAACCCATCCACCTTTTGTTTGTTTTTGTGATCTTCCTCCCTGCTTCGAGCAAATCGAGTAATTTCTGAGTTTTAGTTTAACAGAGAATTCCTGAATTGCAACTCTTTGTGCATTATTGTATCTGTGAAAGAGACACATATCAACTCAGTGGCCCTGTACATGTCATTCTACCAGCACTTTTTAAAAACCGTGCAACTTTATATACTCTAGACAACTCCAAAGCCTAGGAAGATCCAAAATGAACAGCAGTGTCTCTTATCCTGGCCTGGTGAACATCAGCCACTAAGAAGGCAGGCTAGACTATTTAGGGTACTATGTGCTGCAAAAAAGAGAGAGAAATCAGAAACAGACAGCTTTCCTCTGCCATCTGAACAATAATATGAATGTGTCATGCTAAAAGTGATAGGAAGAGTCACATGGAAGGAAATGGCTCTTACTGTTACATTAAAATTGAAGGAGGAGGAGAAGGTTGGAGGTAGTGCTTTTTCCCGCCTTTCAGTTTCACAACTTGACATGAAATATTATAAACCTAAATATAATAGGAGAAAATACTCTGGTTGGTACAATCTACAGACGCAAAACCCAATGGCTGCAGCTTCTTTAACAATAATAGCTTTAGCCTTGCTTCATTCTTTCTGCCTTATAAGAGATTTATTAACATACTCAAGCAAAGAATTACTCTTGCTTTGTACAGCTTCAAATCTGGAGTGAAGCAGTGCTTCCTTGAACTCTCCCCCAAATCACTTTAAGACAAATCCAAATCCTCTAAGTCGTTCTAGCATCCTCTTACTGTGATGCCCCACCATCTCCATGGTATGTGTTTGCTATCATTGCCATGAGCAATAAAAACAGCTTATTTGACTCTTGGTACATTCTTAATGGTCTTTGGCTGAAGAATTAACACTAGAAATACCTTGAGCTACTAGGAACATAGTCATTTTGGCCTTATTTTCTTCAGAGAATATGTGTGTTCTTCCCTGCCCCCTCCCCAGAAAAATACTCAGAGCAGTTGAGAGCAACTAACACTTTTCCATATGGTCATTTAGCCAGTTCCTTGCTTCAGCAAACCCTCCCCACCTCACCACCCTACTCTAAATGCTGCCAAGAAAAACCTAGAACAAATTAACTTAGACTGCTTTGAAAAGTGCTTTTTCCCGCCTTTCCAGTTTCACCGCTTGACATGAAATATTATAAACCTAAAATAAATAGACATGTTAGCCTCCACTTTCAGGCCAGAAATCTGGTCTGCTCTAGCTTATTTTAATTTTAAATCTAGCTCATTTTTATTTTTGCCACTGTATAAAGCATGGATTTCTGCATTAAAAAAATGCATAATTTTCACATGGCATTATAACTAATTCAAATCTTTAAGAAATACCCTGAAATCTAGATAGGCTACAAGAGACTTTTTGTCTATTGTTTAACAGTCAATGTGATACAAGATAGGCCAGATTAATGCAGAAAAAAAGAACAACTACTTGATTGAAACTGACCGTAATTTTAGTCTGAGTTTTTCACAAACCATCACTCTATGCCTAAGTTTTTTGTCAACAATTAAACTTTCATTGAAAATCTACTCCATGCCAGATATGAGGATAAGTTGCTAACTCCATTCCTTGAGTAGTTTGCAAAAAACATAATGTGACAAGCATTATATAGGAGCCTATTTTTTTAAAAGGATGCCAGAAGCACTGAGAAGGAAGGCTTAACTCACCCCAGGTGGCCACTGAAAATAGCTGCATTTTCTTACACACAAGAGACCCCAAAGTCTCTAACAAGACTACTTAAATTCTACTCTGGCTCAACTCACCAGCACTGGGTGATCTATTTGAGCCTTGTATAATGGAAATAATAACTGTGTCTGTTTCCTTAGGTATTATGAGGATTACATTAATTTATATGTGCAGTTAGTAACCACTCAAAAATATATTTAGGGTTGTTGTGATTATTTTTAATAATAGTGATAATCTGCAAATTTCTTTACTAATCTAAACCCCTATAATTTCTCCTAGTGAGGAAGCAAATAGTATAAAGTCCTGTCTTTGAAATAGCTGAGTATGTGTCTTTGGAAAACACGAAATCCTTCAAGGATCACAAGTGACTTTTAATGAAATCTACATTTGATGAATTAAATTTTCCACTAAGTCAAGAATAATGAAGCAAGCAAACCTGCAAGAAAAATACTCCACTCAAAATTGTAAGTTGCATAAGAACAAGAATTGTGTCTTACTCATTGCTATCTCCCTAGCACCTATAACAATATCTAATACATATTGGATACTTAACAAATGTTTGTTGACTTTGAATGTTTGGCACATAAAGACAAACACATATTTTAATTCTTTTCTGTTTACTTTGAATTATCTATAAACAAATAAAGAATTCTGATTTAATAGAGAATGATAATTCTCAACCTATTTCCCCCCCGTTGACTTAAGAGATATGATGTACTTATGTTAATGATGTCAATACCAAGAGAATTGAGATTCAACTCAGAATGAAAGGGCAAAGGAAGAGGAGCATGGCTATTGTGGGAGCATATTCGAGTCATAGAAGGTAATATGTATGGTGGGAGAGTCTGCAGAGATTCTGATTCGCCCAAAATGAGAATGACCTTCCTTTGCCCTTTGACAAATTACTGGTATTGATGGAAGTCTCAAGCAGTGGTCTCCAGGCTCTAACCTCATTCAATTTTATCACAAATGACTTGGATAACGATGTAGACAGTATACTTAGAAAATTTGCCAATGACACAAATTTGGATGAGATAACAGACATTTAACACACTGAAAGCAGAAATTAAGATCTGAATGAGCTCAGCTTGTAAAATTATAGGGTCATGCTAACAAGAAGACTTGTTTGTATAAGAATTGTACTGTGAGGGGGACATTGCCAGGGGAGGGAAGGAGGGACACATAACATCAATAGGGTACCTGATCTCAAATCAGGTGAAACAGGAACCAAAAGGAGGTGCAAATTTTACCTGTACAATGACCACTTATCGACCTAATCCTTGTTCCCCACATCTTTAATATTAAATTGAATTTTTATAAAAGAACACATACACAAAAGAAAGAATTCTACTGTGTAGAAAGAGAATGTGCAGTGAGTTTTGGAAGAGATCTATTGTTTAACCATAAAATATTTTAAAAAGACTATGAGATTATAACTAAAAGTAAATTCAACATGAATCAACTGAGTAATTTGACAGCAAAATAACCATATTGGTGCTTATGAGGATTTAATAGAAATAGTGTTCAGGATAATGGATATGACTGATCCATTTTGCCCTGCTCTGGTCAGAATACACATAGACATTTGTGTTCAATTCTTTACTTAAAGTCTTTTTTGTTTGCTTGCTCTCTTTCTTTCTTTTCTCTCTTTCTTTCTTTTTATTTTGCAAGAAGGCAGCCTTATAGCAATTGGGAACAGGAAAGAAAGTCATCTGAGTAAGGGTGGTCCAGTAGGAGTTGAGTCCTGTACAAAGAGGGTACCTGAGTAGGGTCAGGTAGAAGAAGATTGAAAAAATAAACATATACTGAGGATAATGGGAGCCATGTTTTCCCATTATCAGAAAAGGGAAGTATACATTTGAAATGGCAAAAAACTGGAATCAACCCTATGATGATGTTGGATTGGAAACTCAAGATTATTGCAAACTCATGGTTTTCCGCATATAGAAATAGGTATAGTAATATAGATGTAAATTTGCATAAATACATATGCATGAACCATGCATAAATATGTATGAAAGGGAAAAGCCATCTCACTGAATGGGAGGAAATATTTGTAAATCATATATCTGAGATGGAATTAATATCCAAAATATTTAAAGAACTCTTACAACTCTACACACACAAAAACCAAACAGACCAATCAAAACATGGGCAAAGGCCAAGAAAAATGAAATACTTAGGCATAAATTCAACAAAATATTTACAGTATCTACATGAGAAAGGCCACAAAACTGATAAAAAGGACCAGAGAAGAACTAGGTACGTGGCAGTATATTCTGTATTTATGAATATAAAGACTCTATGTGGTCAAGATGTCAGTTATTACCAACTAGATCTGTAGATTAAGCACAATCCCAATTAAAATATCATTAAGTTGTTTTGAAAGATTTTAAAAAATAAATTCTAAAGTTTATGTGGAAAGGAAAAAGACACAGAATAGCCAACACAATATTGAAGGAGAACAATGGCAGAGGCCTGATCCAACTCGACTTTAAGATTCACTGTGAAGGTACAGTAATCAAGACCGGGGGTATGGTTGAAAGAACAAACAAACAGATCGATGAAACAGAATAGAGAGCTCAGAAACAGACCTACACAAATATATAATTAACTGATCTTTGACAAAGGAGTAAAGGCAATACAATGGAGAATAGATAGCTTTTTAAACATATAGTGCTAGGAAAAAAGGATACCAATGTACAAGAAAGAAAAAGAGTCTGGACACAGACCTCACATCATTCACAAAAAATAACTCAAAATGGGTCACAGACATAAATTTCAAACTTCAAGAACTATGAAACTCCTAGAAGATAGCATAGAAAAAAATCCAGATTACCTCAGATTTGATGACAACTTTTTAGAACAATGCAAGATGCACAATCCATGAAAAAAATTGTAAGCTGAAGTTTACTAAAAATAAAAACTTCTGCTCTGCCAAGGGCAGTGTCAAGAGAATGGGAAGACAAGCTCCAGAGTGGGAGAAAATATTTACAAAAAACATATCTAATAAAGAACTGTTATTCGAGATACAAAAAAAGAAACCGTAAAAACAATAACAACATAAAACAAGAATAGCAACTATAAGAAAGCAAACAATCTGATTTTTAAAATGGGCAAAAGATCTGAAAAGCCACTTCACCAAAGAAGATAGTAGATGGTAAATAAGCATATACATTATTTTCATTATCACATTGATAGGAAACTACAAGTTAAAACAACGAGATGCATGCCTATTACAATGGTGAACCAAATGCTGGTGAAGATATGGAGCAACAGGGAATCTCATTTATTGCAGATGGGAATGAGAAGTGGTAGTATTAGTTAGGATTCTCCATAGGGACAGAACCAATGTATAGATAAAAGGGAATTTATTAGGAAGAATAGGCTCACATGATTACCAAGTGAAGTCCCAGGATAGATCTGCAGGCTGGGAAATGAGAAAAGCCCATAGCATGACTCAATCCAACTCTGAAAGTCTCAAAACCAGGGAATTTGATAGCGCAGCCCTCTGAAGTCAAAGGCCGAAGATCCCATGGGAGGTTGCTGGTGCAAGACCCAAAGTCCAAAGACTGAAGAATCTCGAGTCTGATGTCCAGGGGCAGGAGGAGAGGAAGCAAAGCACCCCACAAGGGAAGAGAGAGAGAGTGAGAGGAAACTCAGCAAACTGTTTATCCCCCTCCTTCCAATTGCTTTGTACTACCCATGCTGGCGGGTGACTTGATGGCCCCTGCCCACATTGAGGATGGGTCTTCCTCTACCAGTCCATAACTCATATGATATTTCCTCTGGAAACACTCTCAGAGACACACCCAGAGACTATGCTTCACCAGCCATCTAGGCATCCTTCAGTCCAGTCAAGCTGACATCTCATATTAACCATCACAATGGTATGACCACACTGGCAGACAGTTTGACAGTTTCTTGAAGAACTAAACATATTCTTACCACATGATTCATCAACCACACTCCCCAACAAGTTGAAAATTCATATTCACACAAAAACATGCACACAGATGTTTGTAGTAAGTTTTTCATAATTGTCCAAACTTGGATGTACCCATGTTTTCTTTCAGTAGGTAAATGACTAAGTTGTGATATATCCAGACAATGGAATATTATTCAGTGCTAAAAAAGAAATAAGCTATTGAGCCATGAAAAGGCGTGGAGGAAACTTACATGCATATTTTTAGGTGAAAGAAGCCGATATTAAATGACTATATGAAACCAAGTACATTACATTCTAGAAAAGGCAAAACCCTGTGGATGTAATTAAAATGTCATTGATTTCCAGAGTTTAGTGTGAAGGGTGGGATAAAAAAGGCACAAAACAGGGAATATTTAGGGCAGTGAGGCTATTCTTATGGTACTGTAATGGTGGATATATGTCATTGTATACTCGTCCAGTCTCAAAAATGTACAACACCAAGAGTGACCCCTAATGTAAACTATAAACATGGTTGATAATAATGTGTTTCAGTAGTTTCATCCATTGTAACACGTACATTACTCTTGTGTGGAACTTTGATAGTACGGGAGGCTGTGAGTGTGTGGTGACAGCCAGTGTATGGGAACTTTCTGTGCCTTATGCTCAACTTTTCTGTGAACCGAAAATTGCTCTAAAATATACAGCTTATTTTTTAAAACGGGCAAAGAGCCAGAAGTGGTGGTTCATGCCTGTAATCCCAGCACCTTGGGAGGCCAACATAAGAGTACTGCTTGAGCCTAGGAGTTTGAAACTAGTGTGGGTAATGCAGCAAGACCTCATCTCTGAAAAAAAAACAATTAAAAAATTAGCCGGGCTAATTAGCATGGCTAGTACAAGATGAGGTGGAAAGATATTGCTGAAGCCCAGGAGGTTGAGACTGTGGTGAGCCATGATTATGTCACTGACTCCAGCCTGAGCAACAGAGTGAGACCCCACTCAAAAATAAATAAATACATAAATAGTTTTTAAAGATGGGCAAAGGGCTTGAACAGACCCTTCTCCAAATAACATAGGTAAATGTCCAATAAGCGCATGAAAACAGGCCCATCATCATTTATCATTAGGGAAATGAAAATTAAAATCACATTGAGATGTCACTTTGCACCACTAGAATGGCTATATTAAAAAAAAAGAAAGAAAAAATAACAAGCATTGATGATGTGGAGAAACTGGAACCTTCAAACATTGCTGGTAAGAAAGTAAAATGGTATAGCTACTATAGAAAAACAGCTCAAAATGTTAAACATAAAATTACCTCTATGATCTAACACTTCCAATCTAGGTATAAGGTCAAGAGAACTGAAAGCAGGTGTTTCCCCCACTTCCCCCAAAATCGTATGTGAGTATTTATAGCACCATTGTTCGTAATAACCTAATGTCCATTGACTAATGAATGGATGACCAAAATGTACTAGGAAATATCATTAATTCACAAAAGGAAATGAAGTACTGATACATGCTACAATATGGGTTTACCCTGAAAACATTACACTAAGTGTAAGCAGCCAGACACAAGGTCACATATTGTATGGATCTACTTATATAGAATGTTCAGACTAGGCAAATCCAGAGGCACAGAAAGTAGATTCGTGAGTTGCCAGGAAATTAGTGTGGAGGTAGGAAATGGTGAGTGACTGCTTAATAGGCGGTTTTTTTGAGGGTGATGAAAATGTTTTTTTAAAATTAGACAGTCATGATGGTTGTACAATATTGTGTATGTACCAAAAGTCACCTAATTTTATACTTCAAAATGGTTAAAATGGTGAATTTTACCTCAATTAAAAAACATTTTAAAATGCTGAAACAAACTAATGATATGAGAAAATATTTACTCATGAAGAATAAAGTTATCAAAGTTATGTGTATAATATCCAAATTCATTAAAAATAAAATAGCAACCTATAGATAATTCTAGAGACATGTAACCTATATACAATTAAGTCACTTTAGGAGTCAGTGTCAGCAAAATGTTACAAATAAGAATTGCAACAAAAGAGCAGTCTAGTCTCAAAATTTCCAAAAAATATTTAAAATAAATTTTATTGTGGATATTTGAGTTTTATAACATGTTATGGAACATAGTAAAATGGTTATGATAGTGAAAAGGATTAGCTTATCTGTCATATTATATATGACATATAGTGAAGCATATTAACATGTCTGTCATCTCATGTGCAGTAGTTACTTTTTAGTGACAAGAGCAGCTAAAATTTACTTATTTAATAAAAATCCCTAATACGATTTTTTTTTAGAAAGCAGGAATTTATTAAGAAGACATAAAAGCTCCCAAGCAGAAGGGGGCCCAAAAGAAGGTTGCTCCCTAATACAATTTTATTAATTTTAGCCCTCATGTTGTGTGATAGATCTCTAGAGTTCTTCACCCCACATATTTGCCATTCTGTATCTTTTGACCAGTATCTCTCCATTTCCTCACCCTCTTCACCCCACGGGGTAACCAAATTGTAGCAAATGGCAGGATCTTCTCTTTGAGGCTGAATAACATGAGGGGAGACCCCCAAAGACCCAGAATTTATTTATACAAAAAATTGTGTATTTATTCTGACATGTTTACTTCGGTACTTCAGTCAGCTTCAAAGTGCTCTCTGTCTGATGCAATACACCTATCGAAATGCTTTTCTCACTGGTCCAATTCGTTTTTGAACTTGTCAATTTTGATGCTAAACTTTTAGTGTTTCTGCCTGCTGTTTTTTGTTTCCCCTCTTTCAAACAGGCAAGATATTTCCCTTTGAGGACTTTTGTCACCTAGGGAAACAAACAAAAAAAAGTGGGGCGAGAACAGGTGAATAGGGAGGGCGAGACAGGGGGATTATGCTCTTTTTGGTCAAAAACCGCTGAACGTTCAGCACGATGCGGGCAGGTGCAATTGCATATCACCCATCATGAAATGGGCAAATGCACTGAATCTCCACAAAAAAATAAATAAATAAAAATAACTGAAGCTGAACACAGCCTCTCACAACAACTAGCTAGTACACCAATACTGATGGGTTCCTAGAACACTTAACCTAGCAGGGGAAGCCTATACTACAAGGGGACCTCACTTCAAAAGCTAATTCTGTTTTTTTTGGATGGTCCCCCTCGTATAAAGATAGTTGGAAGAGGAATCAAACTTAATCTCTTTGACTTCACAAGGTATGTATATCACACTTTCTTTATCCATTCATTTGTCAATGGACATTTAAATCGTCTCCATATCTTGGTTATTGTGAATAATGATGCAGTGAACATGAGAGTGCAGATACCTTTATGAGGTGGTGATTTCATCTCCTTTTGGTATACACCCAAAAGAGTGCTGTTCTATTTTAAATCTATTTAGGAACCTCCATATTGTTTACCATAATGTACTAATCTACATTTCCACCAACATGGCAATAGGGTCGGGTCCCTTTTTCCCACACCATGATCAACATTTCTTATCTCTTGTTTTCTTTATAATAGCCAACCTTATGGATGCAAGTGATACCTCATAGTAGTTTAAATTTGCATTTTCCCCACAATTAGTGAGGGTGAACACCTAGAAATGTATTTTTAATCTTATAATCCCTTAGAATGTCAAAAGGAGTTTAGTGCAACCATTGAGAGGTAGTCTACTCTGGTGGGGACTCCAAAGCCAGACTGTCTGGATTTGAATACACTTGTTAGCTTGAGGAAGTCATTTATTTAATCATTCTGTGTTTTCTGTATTAGAATTATAGTACTTACCTAATAGAGTTGCTATGAGGGTTAAATGAATTAATATATAATTACTGCTTGGCAGGAAACCTGGCATATATTAAGTGATCAATAAATCTGAAGCTGAATGCAGTCTCTCAGCTAGCAATGCTAGTTGTTGCAAACAAGGTCAGCTTGGTGGCTCATGCCTATAATCCTAGCACTTTGGGAGACTGAGGTGGACAGATTGCTTGAGCCTAGAAGTTCGAGATCAGCCTGGGCAACATAGCAAAAACCTTGTCTCTACAAAAAATAAAAAAATTAGCCAGGCGTGGTGGTGCACACGTGAAGTTCTGGCTACTTGGGATACAGAGGTGGAAGAACCGCCTGAGCCCAGGAGATCCAGGCTGCAGGTGAGGTGTGATCATCGTGATCGTGCCACTGCACTCCAGCCTGGGCGACAGAGTGAGACCTTGACTCAATAAATAAATAAATGTTAGCAAACAGAATTTCTATTTACCATTATCCTTATCGTTAGCGACATCTTAACATACTCTTTAGCTCATTCCTTCTGCTCCCCAAACTCCAGGCCAAACTCAGTCCCATGAACTCTTTCTCATCTTTATTTTCTTCTTGCCATTAACATTTGCTTTGCTAGTAACATTTTGCTCTTTACAGGGTAAACAAAATGAGGCTGGTTGTTTTCTCTTCATGCTCTATCTCATTTATTAGCTTCTATTCTTCACACAAGCTGACAAACATAGAATTTCCCTTAGCAGTAAAAGGAGGGGTATGTGACTGTAAGACCTCAGGAAAAGCAACTAGAAAAGTAAAAATGCCTATACCTGATGGCAGGAAAATGTCCACATCCACTTTTGTAACAGCTAACATATATCGTGTCACTGTGGGTCAGGCATTGTGCTAAATGCTTTACGTGCACTATCTCATTTAATTCTAACATCAAATCTTGTGTTTTTCCAACTTTTCAAAATATTACAATGAATACATTACTGCTATACACAGACAATTTTATTTGTAAAAGTATAGTCTCAAAATAAATAGATGTTACTAAGATGGAAGTCATCAGATTGGTGAAGATTCTAGGAAGTTTTGCAAGTAAGAATTTGTTTAAAGTGTTGAGGGTGTTTTACCTGGAAAGAGGTGGGAGAGCCAGGAGCAAGTTAGGCAAGTTAGTTATCTTTACATGTTTGAAAGATAGTTGGAAGAGGAATCAAACTTAATCTCTTTGACTTCACAAGGTATGGTAGAACCAGTGAGTGAAAATTCTATAGAGGCAAGTTTTTGCTCAATACAAGAATGCTCTTTCAGACAATTCTATCCCAAATGGTAATTCACGCAAACCAACAAATACGGATTTGTGCATCTAGAAGAAGATTGGCTGAGAAATCTAAAGTTGTTTTCAACTTGAAAATTCTGTGTTTATTTATATTAATGCAGATTAATCAGAAAGAAGAGCTGAGGCTTACCTTTTTTGTTTAAAAAAAAAAAAAAGATGTGATTCTCCATCAACCATGAGAAAAAAATGTAGTATTTGGGTAAGTGAAGAATAATTGTGAAACTTATGAATTGCTTCACAATTGTAATATTGCTATCAGGAAACAGAAAAGGTACAAGAAGCAAAAAGAAAACGGCCTATTAATGTAGAAATTAGGAAGATGACAGAATACAAAACCGATTCACAGCTTTTATTCTCTCCCTCTCTCAGATTGGTCTGCATCCCCCTTCCTCTAATTTCCCCCACTTTCCCTATTATAATCTTTTGCACAATTGATATTCTTTTGCCACGAGATTCATTCCTGTCCCGGTCTGTGCCGCCCTTAAGCCACAGGCTTCCTAGCCTCTTCGAATTGCTTTATTTTGCAAAGCAGGGACTTCTACCGGGATTAACTTTGTTGGGTAACAGCTCTATCCTGGATTCCGCTCCACCTTCAGCCCCCCTTGCTGTATGATCCCAGCCTCCCGTTCCTTATGTCACTGCTCCCACACAATAAGAATCCTTGAAGCCCGAACCCTTGTGTTCCCAGGTCTGATGGCTGCGAATCCTGGCGAAGCGGGGAAGCGCGCGCAGGGCACCTTCAGCGGCCTGGGCCGGGCGGGGCGCAGGGTTCCAGCCAGAGGGCGCCAGCGCCCACCACGCGCAGCCACGAGGACACGCTGGGGCTTCCCGATAATTCCTCAGTTAGCCAGAGTCGGGGGGCTCGGTCCTCTCGTAGAAAGGGTCTCTCTTCCAGTTTTCCCCACCCACAGTTCGCTTCTCTGCCAGTTTCTTCTTGGCTGCCACTGCCCCTCACCCTTAGCTTCAGCATCGGCCCCCTCCTCACCCCGGCCCCCCAAAGAGTCCCCCTTGACCCTGAGGAGCTTCTCCCCGCCGTGGCCGGGACTTCTAAGGATAGGCTCCTGCGCCAGGTCCCCCGAGGGGTCCTACCTCCTCCCGGCACCTGAAGCGGAAAGGAGGGGGTGTGGGACTGAGGGCAGGGCGAGAGCCCGGGAGGGAGAGTGGGTGGGAGAGCGGGAAGGGCGCCGGGTCGGGAGGGAGGAGATCAGAGGCGGCCAGACAGGGGCTTTGGGTTTCCCGGGGTCTGATTGGAGGTTGGCCCGATGAGTCGGAGCTGGGGACGCGCCCATCTCCGCCGGCTCCTGCGAGCTCCGCCGGCTCGGCCCCTCCCTGGAGCCGCTTTGTCCCGGGTGACGGCGGTGGAGGTTGCGGGGAGGAGAGGGCAGGAGGGAGAGACCCGCCGAGCCACGGGCGCAGACACTGGGAGGCGGGCGCGCCGCGCACGGCCCCACGCCCAGGTCCGCGGCCCCGCGCCGCCCCGCACGCCTCGCACCGGCGGGCAGGTGAGCAGCCGCGCCGCGCCCGCAGTCACCAGCCCCGCGCACCGCCCGAGCCGCCGCCCCCGCTGGCGCATCGTAGACGCCCAGCAGGTCGGTTATGTAATCGTGCGGGCCCGGCTCGCCCCTGCACCCAGTCCCGCCGGGGCTGCGAGTGGCGCCCTCATCTTGCCGGGGGACCGCGGCAGGGGGCGGGCAAGCGACGCCGGGCTCGGGGACAGGGCAGGGGCGGCGGGGGTGGGGTGGGGGTGTCTCTCCGGATCCGGGGGTCAGTCCTGGTGGCGCCTGTGGGGACGGAGGTCTCCCGTGATCCCCTCTAGGGGGCGCGAGTCTCGAGGAACCCCTTTCCCATTCCTAGTAGCCCAAGGGTTCGCCTTCCGCGTAGCAGCAGCAGGTGCATAAGTGGAGGAGCGAGCACTCCTGAGATCCCCGGACCGAGGCAAAGTGAGGGGGTGAGAAGACGCTGGCTGGACTCAGCAAAGGAGAAAATCGAGAGACCGCTTCTTCCCAATGCAACGCACTGGAGAGGTGGAAGGTGCTTTGAGGTGCAGCGGGCTCAGAATTGTCCTGCTTGGGATTAGCAGTCTTGGGTCATCTAAAAATAACTTCAAGTTTGAAAAGTGAAATGGACGCGAGCGCAGTGTGCTGAGTCCGTTCTGCCACTGGGATGCTTCGCCCCCGAAATCACCAAAGGGACTGGACAAATCCCAGCCGCCTGATCCCTCTGCTGCCTCCTGGTCTCGCTGGTTTCCGGGGTGCCTTGGTTTGACTTTTAGTTAATGATTTATTTTCTTAGGGCTTGCTGTCTTTTTCTTATCCTAAAATGAATTACAGCAGAGTGTATGCTTTGCATCGTTCCTGTTTCTTACAATGAGACAGAAGTGTTCAGTGGACATCTAATGAGTCTGTTACCAAAGGATTTTTTTTTTAAAGGCTCAGTTTAGAAAAAAACAAAAAAAGTTTCTGGGCTCCCTTTAATATCCATTCCCACCACTTTTCACAATTGGAGATGAAAGGATGTGGATGTTACAGCATTCCAGCTCGCACTTCTTCCTTCCTTCCGCTAGAATTCCACTTAACCTATCGTACAGAAGCTTTAGGAAAAGTAGGGCATTTTAAACAGTGCAATCCAACTTTCACACTTTTAAGGTCCTTTATTGCACTAACTTCAAAACACAGGGCAAAGATATCACAGGCACAGAGCAACACTTTCGAACTACCCTCCTCCATTGCAGCCGGCACAGTGGAGTTGGAAATGCAAAGAGGCTGGAAAGGGTCAAGAAGCAGGTCAGCATTGACTGTGGAGGAGGAGGCAAGGGAGTGAGCATTTGGCTGCTTTTCAGTCTACTCATTGATTTTCTTTAGCTGTAGAGCTATTAGATTAAGTACGACCAGTCACTGAGTTCAATTAGTCTAAAATGTGAGTTGCACTTTGCTCTCAGATCCACTGCAAATCAGCATTTATTGAGCACCTACAACCCGAGTCCAGGCCATAGAATTTTGTGAGAGAAAAGAGTCCAACTAAAGCTGCAGGGTTTCAAGAGCTTTCAAAATTCCTAGTGTTTGCAGGTCTTGTAGAACTCACCTGAATCTGGGAAAACCTCTCTCTCTCGATGAGCATTCAACAAACATAAGTGAGAACTTGAGAGCTTTCTCATTTGCAAGTACACATCACACTCTTTTAAGTGTACTTGCATAATCATTGGCAGATAGTCATGTATATGTCACAGAAACTGGCATTCTTTTTATTGAGACCAACTTTGGCAGTCAATGAAGTCTCATTTTCCTATTCTTTTACTTTCTGTACCATCTACTCAATTGATTCAGTAGTTATTTGTTAAACACCTACTGTGTGCTTTGTAGGCTCTCTGCCAGAGGCTAAAAGAATGAGGCCAATACCTCCCAGAAATGAACCCAGCAGAAAAGAAGGATAAGAAAATAAATGATAATGATTCATCATGGTGAGTGTTTAATGAAGATAGAAACAAGTTCAGTGGGAGCCAAGGGAAGGAAGTATGGAAGAAATCTGGAAGAGTTTGTAGACAAGTTCACATTTGAACTGGATCCCAGCAGGTGGTAGGAGTCCTCCTTTCTTAAGAGAAGGGTCTGGGTGTTCCACATTGAAGGAACAACATACACACGTGGCAGAAAGATCATATTCAAAAGATACCAAAGTGCTTTGAGATGGAGAGGCAGGAGAGTTTAGGGAGGTTTCAGTCAGCCTGGGTTGTTAAAATATCCGGCTACAGAGGGAGGACCATGTAACCTTTCGTAGGAGAAATGACTTAATCTTTTATTTTGCAAAAATGACTTTGGAGGTGGTGAGGAGAGGGGGTTGCAAAGAGGAATGAGCTCAGATTTTAGACCAATGTCATGGATCAGGTCATGAAATGATCATGCCAATACATATTTTCATAAATAAAATGCAATGTGTCTGAACCAGATGGCCTGGGGGAAAGAGAAGAGATCTACAGACAGCCATTTCAGAGGGAGAATCAGTGGTACTTGGGCACCAACTGTGACATCATATCGAAAGAGAAGCTTAGATGTCAAGGTGGATGGTCAAGCTTTCAACTGAGTTAGAAGTAAATAAGAAAGATGGAGAAATTTTATTTTGAGCAACCAAGGGAAAATGCTTAGTAGGCAGTTTTAGTCTCATTGCTGATGCTAACCTTCTACTGATCTTACTTCCTTTCATTTCTGAATCTGCCTAGGGCTGCCTTTGGAAAAGAGGAAGGTGAACTTGGTAGCAGGAAATTATCTTTACCTGTGTTCCCCAAAACTGAAAGTGTGAAGTCAGTTATATGAACTGCTCCTAGTAGTTAATAGTAAGAATAATGATGATGATAATAATATCTAACATTTTTCAGTTATCATATGCTGAAAACAATGAAGTTAGAACTGTACATGGATTATCACATTTGATCCTCCCACTGACTTCATGAGGCAGATACCCTTGTTGTTCTTAAATAAATGTCAAGAAAACCAAGGTAAAGAGAAGATACCTTGTCTAGATCCCACACTTAGTAAGAGATGCACCCAGGCTTAAAGCCCAGGCTCTGGCCAGCATTCTGAATAGCCAGTGAATGAATGGCATTGAAATAATTTCTGTTTATCCTGGAATGTGTATTTTTGGTGGTGGTGTTGTTTCTGTAGGTTTGAATATACAAGTACTGCACTGAGTCAGGAGTCCTGGTTTTGAATGGTTTCTGCACCTGATTTGCTGGGTGACTTTTGCAAAGTCTTTAGTTATTTTAAATCTGTATATTCATGCAAGAAGAGGGAGGTTGGCTAGATGCTAAGGAGTCTCAGTATTCTGAAGTTCTGCTGTCCTTTCTCAAATTCTACTACAAGGGCCACTGGTTTGGGTTAAGATTTTACCTGTCTGGTCACTCTTAGAATAGGAACATCTCAAAGAAGATTAACTCAAACAGTAACTTGTTCTTAACAGCTTGGTGTGAACTAGTCCATCCTGTGGTGCTAATGCATGTGTCTGATGGTGGGGGAGTCCAGTTCAGGAAGAGGGATGCTGCATTGGCATTAAAAGTAGAGGCATATCTATAGTCACGAATCACTTTTTTTAGACATGTTATTTAAGTTTCCTCATCTCTGAAAAATTGGAATGATTAATACACATGTTGTGATGTTGTTGTGAGGATTAAAATAGATACTTTAAACCAGGTACTTACACACAAGATGGCCTCAGTGAAGGTGCTCAGAAAATGGGAGTCCCACCTCTTGCCCCAAGGTAACAGACATGTAGAAGGGGAAGGTAGAATGTTTCTGAAGATAAACGTTTCTACTTCGTAGTTTTGATAGAAATCACCCTTTAGTTGAGTATCATCTATTTAACTAAGAAATAAATAAATAATGGTAATGAAAAAACACATGGCACATCAAAATCAAATGTGACTCTCTCAAGTATTTGCTAATAATTACCCTCTTAGATATAAAGACACTTCAACATTTCACAGCACAGAATTTGAACTCTTCTTTTGCCAGCTCATAAGGAAGCCAGCCAATATTACTGCAAAGGAAAAGAGCTGCCTAGGATTGGTCATCCTGTATTCTATTGTTAAGGCCAAGACTATAGAGTGGACAGAATGACTTCCTATTCAGTGTGTGTCTGTGTACACGCTTGTGTTTCTATCTTCCTGAAGAGCTTTCTGCCTCTGTCTGTAAAACGTTCACTGTCCTTGTGTCTTTTCTCTTGTTACCAGTTGCCAGGTGTCACATATTGTAGGCTAAATTAGTTAGTTGAGAGATTTTTTAAAAGATGGAAGTAGCTGTAAACTCATCTGAAACTTCTAAAATTCCCTACAAAATATTATGTGTGGCCACGAGTGATACTTTCTAGAAGTTAAAGACATACTTCCAAAAATATCTGAAACTTCCTGCAATTGAGAATGCCCACAGAAAACATTTTTTTGTAGCAGGGTTAGAAATGGCTTTATTTTTCTGATCTTCCATATTCAACCTACTTTAAAACGAGAGAAGAATTGGGCTCCTAAGTTTTGGAATGTGTGCATAAAAAACGTTAATGTAGCTGTTGGATAAAAGAGCTGTATAATTATAGAGCTAGGTCCTTTTATTACTGTTACCTTAGCTCTTTTTGGGAATAACTGCTTTATTATTTCACATAATTGAGATTGGCGAGCTACAAAATATTAGTAGTTCTTTGAGGGCATGGGCCATGCCTTCATACTTCTCTTACAGTGTTGGGAATGAATATAAAAAGCATGAACTTGGCATGAAAAGGCCTGGATTCCAATCCTGGTACTGTCACTTCCCAGCTATGTGACCTTGAGCTTCCCATTGACCTAACAGTCACAGGAATTGGCATTTGTTGAATGCTGCCCCTGTTCCAGACCCTTTGCTCAGCATACTACATACAATATCTAATTTAATCCTTACAGCAACTCCACGAGGTGGGTATTATCATCACTATTTACAGATGAGCACACCCTGAGAATCAGGGGAATAAGCTACTCAGATCTCTGAGTTTCAATTTTGTCTATACAATTAGGAAAATAATACTTAATCTCCCCACTTTACAGAGGTACAAAGGTGACATGCTATGAGTTTGTGAATGTGCAGTGGAAAATGGAGGGATCTGCACAGATGTCAAGGATGATTGACACAATAAGGAATCTCCCAAGAGATAAGTCACAGGTGGGCCTAGTATTTATCATGGTCGTGAGAATAAGGAGGCACGCTGTATATAAAATGCATTTATATAATGCATTAAGAATGTTGTATTTCCTTGCTTTGTTTTTTTGGTACAGACTACTGTTTTTTTCAAGGGGAACATATTTGTTGTCAGTACCAAGCGTGGGCCCCGCTGGACCAGGCAGAGAGGCTGATCAGGACATGGAACTGGGTCTAGCTGGTAGAGAGGAAAGGAGACCATGGTTTGCAAAGAAGAGGTAACTGCCAGAGGGATGTTTTAGTATAAACAGAGAAGACTGAAAGTCAAAGCCAAGGTCGAGGAAGGGATAGGCATGATGTGGAGTGCAAGAAGTCATCACCAGGGTTGACATCAAGTGTGGTGACAGGCTGGACATGGAGTCTGCTCAAGAAGACTAGAAATATTTCCTAGTGTCTGCTGAGGTCTGTCTACTCAGCGGGAAAACTGGAGGTCCTCTGCTCTTATTTTTTTAGTGTTTTTTTTTTTCCAAGACATAAGTGCTTCCTATGCACATTTTGGAAAACACAAAAAAGTATAAAGAGAGATAATTAAAATCACACATATTACCTTGAGTGAATGATACTACATTAACATTTTGGCGTATTTCCTTTCAATCTCTTCATATGTGTATTTTTATGGAACTGAGATCATAACTCTGTATAGAATTTTGTGTCCTGTGTATTTCACCAAACATCATAAATAATTTTTTTGTGTAAGATCAATAAATTTTGAGCATTGTTTTCAGTAGCTGTATAGCATTTCCATGTATAATTTTATCATAATTTATTTACAGATGCCCCTATTGTTGAAAATTTATATGGTTCCCAATTATTCAAAATATCATAAATAATACTTTGACAAATATCTTTAAGCACAATTTAAAAATATTTTGGATTATTTTCTCAGGATAGATTGAAAGAAGTGGAATTATTGACTCACACAGAGGGAACTTCTTAGGGCTTTCCCTATATATTGACATTGCTTTTAATTGCTTTTCCTAGGGGTTGTACGAACATTCCCACAAGCAGCAATGCATGAGGATGCAAGTCTCACCTCTGTCCTGCTTGTAAGCAGTCTTCTTGGTGAAGATAAGGGCTGGAAGCTATTTGTGCTTTCCAGAGATAAGCCCCACTCTGGAAATATTCATGCCTAACAGTTGGTTCAAGGATGCTAGGCTTTCTTTTGGGGAGTTAAGGATGAGTGGGTGGGGATCTGGTAGGTTTAACATGCTTGCATGTTTGCAGGAAATTTGATTTTTGTGGATTGACTTCTTTCCTGATGGTTCTGTTATCAGTGACCTGGCACATGGACACAAGCTGGGTGAGGCCTGACCACTGACAGCTGTCATGGCAGCCTGTTGAGCTGCTAACACTGACTTGCATTAAGTGGAATAAAGCAACCTCTGCTAAGTGAGAACTGCTTCAGTTTGCTTCTTCTGGTTTCTCAGTCCAGCAAAACAGTTTTCAAATCCTGAGAACTATTGACTGCCAATATGGGCACTTATTTTGCATTAGTTCTGCTGTTGCTTTAGTGGGATTCCACTGGCTCCCCTTTCCCTGTGGGCAAGCTTCAGACAAGTGTGTCTTTTTCACCTTCTACTCAGTGAGACACAGTGTAGAGAAAACCATTTTTAATAAATAACTAGGATAACCAGTTGGAAACTCCTTAAAAATCATTTACATAGTCACTATTCTAGAATTTTAATTTGATAACTAATCAAGTTAGTCTTTCCAGCAAAAAGGTCTTCATTCACTCTTAGACTACCATATTGACTACAGTGTTTTGATTATATTGGCCAATTTATTGAGGCAAATAGTCAATTTGAATTATTTTCCCCCATAAAATTATCTGAAAGACTGACTAAATTAGTATAATTTATTTATTGTTTTGACTTCTGTAACTATTAATGCTAGACGCTCAGCATCTGGCCTGGACAAATCAATGTCCAATTCATACTTCTATTTGGGGTTTTATAATTTGTCAAGAAAGAAATTACTTGATTACAAGTATCAATGCATACATTTTGAAACAGAAGGTGATGAATCCCAATAAATTAATGATAGTTCAAACAAAATTTTATTTGCTCAAGTCCAAAATTTTCTAGCCTTGTCAAGATAAGTGAAAACAAAGTAGTAATTCATGAATATATTAATTTTTTCCTGCTGTGAGCATTAATGATATTCATTTGAATTTTTATGATGTACAAACAGCCATTTATTTTTTAAAAGGGTTAAATCTTGGTTAGGGAAGATATTCAGCAACTGATGTATCACAAAATATGTTTATTTGGTATCCTTTATTTTCTTATTTTCCTGCTGTCTCTTGGGGACTTCTGTTCCACACACAGCTGGTGTTTAGCATTAAACTTCAAAATTTGACAAGGTGACATTTAGGTGAAACTCTGAATTGAAATATTTGCCCGATCAGATTTTCAAAGGCTTGCATTCTAACCTTGTGTCTAAGTACCACAGTACACGAAGACTCCATGGGAATTCTTGACTCACATCCTGGATGTTGCTTTGGTTTTAGCCTCCTGAGATATTACAGGTAGGCAGAAGGGATTTCCTTCTCATTCTATTTGCAACCACACTGGCAGATCTGGTGTTTTTTGCTTTGGACAGTAAGGAAGGCTTTTACAGCCTGCATGTGTGTGCAGACAGATTTGGAAGGGTTAGCTCTAGGTCGAGGTGAGATGGAATGGTAAAACCGAACAGCCCTGCTCAGTTCTCCTGAATCCCAGTTGCCTTCATTCAAACCAACAACCACTTCCTTCGGGCTGTATGAAAACTGTTCAGATGATTAAAATGGAAACTGGGGACATCGGGACATTTAAGATGGCTCTAGATGGGTTCAATTATGTTCTCATGAAATCAGTAATAGCTTACCTGGGACATGAGACAGTCCACGGTGGCCCTACAGGGAATCCCAGGTATGTGGTTTCACCTGCTTATTTTTATTAAACTAGACAGCTCCCAGGAGGCCATGTGGCAAGTGCTGAAGAGAATGTATGTATAACTCATGGAATGACCAGGAGGGTCTCCAAATGTGGCAGCTCCTCATAATGCTTCTAGTTTTATTCCTTAAAATGGCTTTTAAAATCTCACATGTGCAAGTATGACTATACTTATCAAAAAAACTTATGTCTGGTGTGATAAGAACCAAACATATGCCATACTTCCAGTGTTTTACCCTTCATTTAACCTCTTCCTCTAGTTCAACCATCAATCATGTCCTCACAACCACTCCTGGCTATTGTCTTACAAGTCAAGCCAAGGTGTGATACTGTGAGAAGGTTATTTTATCAGAGCAACATTAGCAATATCTTAATGGATATTCATGAAAACCAATCCTAGGTATTTCTGTGACAGTCTAAATTTCAAGGGCATATCTTATAGGAAAGAAAGTCCAAAGAACTAGAGACCTTTGCCTAACTGGTGTTCAGGACCCATTTCCCTATATCTGAGAGCCTAATGTGGCAGATTTCCCAACAAGTCAT
Organism: Cephalopachus bancanus; assembly: GCA_027257055.1. NCBI lineage: Eukaryota > Metazoa > Chordata > Mammalia > Primates > Tarsiidae > Cephalopachus > Cephalopachus bancanus. The sequence goes on from JAPVLO010000012.1 coordinate 6,758,528, forward strand.
AATGCTACCCTCCTTCTTCATCCTGCATCGAGCGTGAGTTTTCTTTGAATTATTCTGTTTCCAGAGACATGATCAGGGACTTTCCCTTTAACCTCTTTCTCCATTCTTCTCATGCCTTATCTCAGTGATCCTAGGGCTTGAAAATAAAGATACATTCTTCCTCCTCCAAAAAAGGAGTGATATCCAAATGATAGAATATAAACACTTAGCTGAAGAATAATTTTTTTAATATTGAAAAAAGAATATAGTAGTCATGTGGGCCAGTTGATGAGCATCTAACTTAGGTTTATTATCTAGAAATGGTTCTTTATCTAGTTCAGTGAGAGCTCATCTCTAAGATAATTTTTTCTCCAAATTTTTTTCCCCCTCCTGCCCCTCCAAATGTTTTTAATTCAGTTTTAATGATTGCCTTTTTGGTTAGACCAGTCCTTTTACCTCTTCTTGTTTTTGAATTTTTACTATTAGCTATTTCTATGCGGCCTCTATAGTGTCCTCATCATTGTTTAAACACACTATTCCTATACTTCTTTCCTCATCCTAGGATTGGTAATGGTTTATTTTTAAAACAATATGTTAATACCATGATGAAGTTATTCTTTTGACATTGTACATTTTCTGTCAGTAATGTCTGTTGTCAATCACGGCAATGTAAATGCTGCCAAATATACACATTTATTTTCCTAACTGCAAATTGACTTTTTATGGCTACTTATTAGAGAATCCCAGGAGACCAATAGTAATAATTGAGACACAGCTGCTAGAGACCAGATATTATTTCTTCAGTTTCCTATTCTAATAAATAATGAACCACCAAGTTGTTTATAAATAAATCAAAAGTCTTTGTAATAAATAACAAACTAAGAAGCAATTGCATACAATTTGCAGATATGGAGAGCTATATAAATGCTAGATATAATACTAATCAGAGTTAGAATTGCTTTACTAATCGATAACCAATTTAGAGAATATTTCAACCTTGTAAAATTATGGTTGGACATTCTCCTATCTCTGTTTCTTAAAATTCAAGTCTTCCTTCAAATTCCTTCTCCTCCGTATTTCCAATCCTGAACCCTCAAAAGAGCCTTCTTTCTTTGTTGAACCTGTATTTATAGCACATACATAGTCTAACCTATGTATCTCATTCACTCATATAATTCATTAGTTTATGTATCTCTACTATGAACAAGGTGTTGTACTAGCCACTGGGGTAGTCTTTAGCAAAATTAGAGTCCAGTAGACCTTAAGCTTCTTATGTGTTTACCTGCATGACTCCCTGGACAGTAAGTGCCCCTAAGGTAAAGACCAGGGAACACTCATTCATCCTTGTGACTCCTGCTGCTCTTATCACAATGACCTATATCTGGTGGGTACCCATCAATGGTAAGAATGAGTTGGCTTTTCTTTCTATCTGTTATATTCTTCATAAATAATTCAGAAACACAAATTTGAAGATATCAACACCTTCAAACATCTTTAAAGCCTTTGTTCTCCGTACACAATTGTTTACTATACAAATAAGTAACTCTCCAAGATGTTTGTCTACTTTCACTTTGTGTATGTGAACAAGCCTCTTCTCTCCAGAATATGACCTAGTACCACATCTTTATTACATAGCAAAGCACCAAATGTGACTGATAGCTCTGTCTGAATTTCTTGCAGGCAGATGTATTAAAGGCTTCTTCTGTCTCAAACTCAAATTATTTTGAAATGCTTCTGTTTTGGTAAGATGGTACATTCTTTCCTGTTTTGTGGAACTTGGATATAAAGCAACTAACCAAGAATGATTGTGAATATTTACTGAGTAACTATTAAGCACCAGTCTTTGGACTAGGGACTTTCCACATATTATCACACATTGTCGTCCCCACAACCTTATGAGGTAGTTCTGTTTTTATTCTGATGTTTATTAGATGAGGAGACTGAGACTCAGGCAGGTTGAGTAACTTGCCTATTGTGCAAGTAATAAATGGGACTCACCAACGATCTCTGTCTCCACAGCCCACTACTCCTCATCAAAGTGGGATTTGTAGAAGCATTCGTGCCAGAAGGGCATAAAACTTCCATATGATAAAATTTTAAATTTTGTTTCGTAAAAATTTCCCCATGCTAATCTAAAATAATAGATTTTCGTCTAGATGACCACTTCATAATGAATAATATGACTGCATGTTCAGTTGCCTGAATTGGTAGGATTTTTAACAATCAAGTTGGTGCCAATGCTATTTTGTTTGCCATGGGCTTATGGGAATAAACGGTGGACTAATTATGTAACTTGCCTCAAGTGAAGGCCACACACTGCATGGAACGCTGGTCCACTAAGTGCTTAGTTTTGCTGCGCATGAAGAAATGTGGGAGGAGGGCCATACAGCTCAGCGAGTGGGCTCCAAAACACCTGCGTTACAGCTTTTGGTATCATTGTCATCATGAGAATGGAGAGTTACATTTAGCAAAACATCATCATCTGAATATTGTCAGTGCTGTTCATTTGAGTTGAATTGATGTTACAGCTTACTTGGTTTTGGCTAGAACATTTAATTGCCATTAGATGGTTATAGAGGAGCTGAAACTATAAGAACTTAGTTTGACCTTTGTACATATTTAAGTATCATTATAATAAAAACCATTTACATCAAAATTGGGAGGGGAACAGTATAATTTTTTCCCTTAAAAAAAGTGGTCCAGGCCGGGCTCAGTGGCTCAGCCTGTAATCCCGCACTTTAGGAGGCCGAGGTGAGGGAATTGCATGAGCCCGCGGGTTCGAGACCCGCCTGGGCAACTTGGTGAGACCTCATCTCTACAATAAATCAAAAAATTAGCTGGGTGTGGTAGCGCGCGCTTGTACTTCCAGCTACTTTGAAAGCTGAGGCGGAAGGATCGTCAGAGCCCAGCAGGTCGAGGCTGCGGTGGCCGGGAGCGGCCACTGCACTCCAGTCTGGGCGACAGAGTGAGACTTCAACACACACACACACACAAAAAAGTGGTCTGTGCATTTTTTCAAAATTGAGCCTACTGAATTATTCTGCACTACATAATGAAAACCTTCCACTTACAAAATGTTCCCACACCTACCAGGGGTCTAGCCTGCCCACTTCAAGTCTTTCTTGAGGGATAAGGCATTGACATTTCCTTTCAGCCTGCAAATATCATCTAGGACAGTTAAAGCCTGACCTTTGGTGAAACTCTCCATTGCTGTGGTTCCTTAATGCACCTCTCACTGGCCTTGTCAATCAAGGTGCTTTTATAGTCTCTGTTTCTTTGTCCTAATTCTCATGACTGACAATTGTGTATGCACATCACCCATGGTTTGTAATCATTGTCTTATTACCACCATCATGATTTGTGAATTGAGGCTAGGAAGTAGTACCAGCCCCACCTAAGCAGAGACGATAATGACAATGTATTGAAATTTTAAAAGCTTCTGGTTTAAAAGGTCTCTGAGTCTGTCTAAAATGACTGCATTAGTTATTTTGGAGTAAAGAAAAGACAAGCCCCTGTTAAATGTAGATACTCGGAGAGGAGGTAATAACTGGGAATGCACTGATGCTTATTAACTCTTTGGTATTGGCTATGGCTAGTACCTAGTAAGACTTTAGAACAGAGGATAGTGAGATCTGAAGGAAAGAGAGGAGAGGCTAATTTTATAGCATGCGAACATGTGGTGAGACTTATGAGTAGAGGCCAAGGAAGCTGGGAAGCTAAGGGAGCTTAAGAACAGTGCTACCTTGGGTGGCCCAGAGGACGTAAATGAGGAAACATGTTTTTCTGTGTAGAACTCACTTTCCTCCTGTTAGCTAACATTTTAATAAAGTTTTTCAACGTTAATAAAATGTGTAGAAATGTGTTACAAGTGTTTATTATACTATTATTATTACCATTATTATTATTATTCTACAACAGCCTGCACAATGCAGAGAGAATATTATCAGGTGCACAGAGTGGCAAATCCAAAGAGCTGGACTTTGGTCTTGGATTGGCTGTGATTTCCCTGTGAGAGACTGGGCCTTCTCTTAATGACTTTTCACCTCAGTTTTCTAATTTACAGCATTAAGGGGTTAGGCAAAATGATTACTGAAGTTGCTGCCTGCTCTTTCATCCTTTGTATATTCTAGACTTTGCAACAGTTTATTATAGCATCCTCGTGAACATGACCACTGGTTGTGATTTTTATTATTATTTTAATACTTATTTTTCACTGTAGGGCTATTCTCAGGCAGGGACTGTGGGACTTCTTACTTTCATCATCTCTGAGGGTAAAGTTATTCAATAGCTTTTCAGGATATCCTTAGGAAGAGCTTGAACCACCAGCTCATCAAACATTTCCATATGCCTGGAGTTCGCCATTTTATGGTAGGAGCTGCTCTTTCCCTTTCTCTGGGTTTCTTTTTAACTGTACTGCCTTCTGCAAGGGACTTCCATCCTAAGGATGGCAAGATGGATGGGTCCTATGTCACAGCTAGGTTTTCAGCTGACTAAAGGGAGAAAAGAATGGCATTGATTTTGTAGAAGTTGTTAATTGTACCTTATTTTTATACTTCATCACAGTTCTGAGTATATCTAGCAAATCTGTTTTCAGGAAATAATATCTGTATTAATAGGTAACACTTATCCTGATCTTATGTGCAAGGTATTAGTTTAAGCCTTTTACTCATGACATTTAATCCTCACAGTACCTTCATCCACATTTGACAGACAAAGAAACTGAGGCAAAAAGAGGTTAAATAAGCTGCCTAAGGCCGCACAGCTGGTAAGTGACACAGCTAGAGTTCCAAGCCAGGTAACAACACTCTGCATCTATGGTTTTTACATTATTTAATACTAGCGTTTATGTATGTTATCCCAAAGTGGTACAGACTGTTTATCATTTTTCTATAGATTGAACCTTGAAGAGCTCACTATAATTTTATTCTGAAAAGGTAACCAACTCATACTTTTTACTCCTGCTTTCCTGTTTTTGATTTTTTGTGTCTAGTAAACAAGCTATTAGGAACCAATAAAATCCATGTGTCATTAACTACCAGAGTTGGAAAGGGAAAAGGGAAGGATTTTAAAGGATGTAGATGAAAAGCCAGATGAAGAGATACATAGGGTAATGTTTGGAAGGGTCCCGAGTTCAGAAATTTCTATCCATGTGTAACACAGTTATGGTACGTCATCCTCCTGGCTTATAGATGTTTTCAACAACATGTAAGTGCTCCAGACCTTGTCCTTTTGTGTGTTTATGGAGGGTTCACTCTTTAGGTATGATTGATTGCATCGTTGACCATTGGTGATCAACTCAACCAGCAGCCCCTTTTCCCTCCCTGGAGATGGGGGAAAGGCTGAAAGTTTCAACCCTTCAATTACATGGTTGGTTCCCCTGGCAACCAGCGCTCCATCTGGTTATCTAGGGACCTTCTGAACAACCCCTCTTTAACCTAAACTAAGGTGTGTTGAAAGGGTCTTATTATAAATAACAGAGGATTTTGACCTTTATCTCTCTCAGCTGCTCTGAGCTGTTTCAGGAGCTAGGACAAAAGGCCAAATCTTTGAACAAAAGATCCTCCTATTGCTCCTCTCACTCTAATCACTTAGGAAATTGCAAGGGTTTCGGGAGCTGTGCGCCAGGAACCTTGGACAAAGACCAAAATATATGGTTCTTATTATATTACAGTATCACAGCATGATACCAGGAGACTTCCACCTTGAAGATTCAGTCAGTGAGGGTTGGCATCATGTTTTATAACTCACTACTGCATCACTCATGGATAAGCATCTTATACCTAACAAGCTCTCCTGAATTATTATTTGAATTTTTGGATATATTAAATGACTGTTGATAGCATTCTAATTATGCCATTATCAGTATTCACTGGGTGGTTTTCTACCTAATCATCAAAATAATGTTTCATAGCTTTTCAAAATTATCTTTCACTTCATGCATGCCAAAATATCAAAAAATACTATGGTTGTTTTTTTCCCTCATTGTTTTGACCTGGTGAGATGGAACAATCAAGATTTAGGGAGGCTGGGCTCAGTGACTCAAGCCTGTAATCCCAGCACTTTGGGAGGCTGAGGTGAGAGGATTGCCTGAGCCCATGGGTTCGAGACCAGCCTGGGCAACATGGTGAGACCTTGTCTCTACAATAAAAATAAAAAAATTAGCCAGGCATGGTAGCATATACCTGTAGTTCTGGCTATTTGGAAGGCTGAGGTGGAAGGATCGCCAGAGCCCAGCAGGTTGATGGGTGGCTGTGAGTGTGCTACTGCACTCCAGCCTGGGTGACAGAGTGAGACTCCAACTTAAAAATATATATATAAATCCTTCTTTCCATCGAGTGGCTTGATGTTGGAGAAAAGGAAGCCTCAGCTCTTTCCCACACTGCCTGCTCAAGTCTCCATTCCACAAGAAGCGTGTACCTTCCCACCCCCCCCGCTTTGAGCATAATGATTCACTGCCTATCCTCTGTGTTGTATTGTCAAGAAATTATTGGGTCTAAGCAGAACACGACTTTCAACTACCAGAAGCTTGCATAAATGAGCATTTCTTGAAAACAGTGAAGAGATTCTTTGACAACGTTCTGTCTGTGCTTACTCTTGCCTTCTGCTGCAGAAATAGAGGAAAGCAGCATGCAACTATTAGAAGAGTTCTGTCCTCCTTATCTGATAGTCATAGAGTCCTGAGAGAGAGTCCTCGGCCATGTGCAGAAGGACCTCACCTCCAAACTGATCTTCAAGTGAGCAGAGATCAACAGGTGGTCATTGGCCTCCCCCTAGGACATATGCTAGGTGCTAAGAATGAAATGTGGGCCCAAATCATGTTCATCACTTGACAAATGGAGCCTTTCCCTGTCGGGACATAGACTGAAGCCATGTCTAAATTTTGAAAAGAAATTTTTAGAACAAAACTTGTTGTGGGATAATGATATTAGGTGCAAAGCAGAAAAATTCTAAAGCTAAGAGCAGCTCCACACTTTGAGATTTCTTACCACTGAATGACACAGATACTTCTGAAAGCTTTCTGAGCATTTTTGAATAGTTGTTTGGACATAAACTTCAGTGAGATAAAGGGTTTTCAGATATTTACCTGGACTAAGAGGAAACATCTCCAGAACTTCTGAGGGATTCTTACACAGAAAAACAGGAAGCTCATATTGACTCAGTGTGTGTCAAAAATTGAACAATGTCACAAAATACCTCGACAAAGACTTGGAAGTCCCCAACAATGCCTAAAACAACTTCCTGATTTATGAAAAAAATGTATTAAAATAATAAGATAGATGATGTTCACCAAGAGAAAAATAGGCTTTGACTCTCTCCTGAGAATGTGGCAGAGCATTGGCATATATCACTTTTCTAGACCTTCTGCTTATGTTTCTTCCTCAGCTACTCACTCCTTAATATTGTTCAATTTATCTTTTTTACCCCCTCCTCTTTGAAACCATGCTCTTGAAGGCCATGGAACTCCGATCTGGAGAGCAAAGTTCTTTCTTAGCCTTCAGCTTCCCTGACTTTCACACAGCACTGATGCCATGGACCAGTCCTCCTTCCCCTAAACCCACTTTCTATGCTTCTGTGAGGAGGTTTTTTCCTGTTTCTCCTCCTTCTCTATCCCTACCTCCTTTCCCCTTTCCAAACCTTCCATCATTTCCTGCAGAACCTTGTTGATGGCTATACAGGTGGCCGTCCATCCATATGACCCTCTTCAACTCTTAACTGAGCTGCCAGGGAATTTTGTTAAAATGAGTTCCTTATGATAGCACTTCTTCAACCATCTTCCTCACCCCTGATCCTTATCTACTGAGCTGGAAGCAGATTTGTTTATAAAAGGTACATAACAATATTGCCTCACCCTACCTCTTCCCCATGTGTCAGTCTGGACACCTGTAGTTTTCCTGTTGTCTAAGCTCTCCCTCCTCTACGTATTTAATAAAGATTTTCTCACAGCCTAGAATATTTTCTCCCTCTACCTCCTATTACCCTTTCTCTAAATGTCTACTGCATTCTTCTCTATCTATTCTCTAATACAGCCTGTTCCAGAAGCATTTCCTGATTGCCCTGCCAACTGGGACCCCTTCCAGTGAGTCTCCAGAGCCCTACCTATGCATCTTTTCTTTCAATATCCACCTCCATCAGTGGCCTGAGTGTCCCTGCATAATCACAGTGCCTCAGGACGTGTCCTTCTGTCCAACTCTAAAGCATCTAAGAGGCATCAGGGCAGTTTGTACACAGTGGATTCTCAACATATGATTTTAGAAGAGGACTGTATGAGTTGATATGTGATATTCAAAAGTTAATGGATTCATCCTCATTTCTTTCATGAAGGGTTATATAACGAGTGCCATTAAATAATAAAATTACTGAAGAAAATGATTTAATATCCATAAATATTTATAATTAATTATTCAGACTTGAATGGTAGTCTGCAGTCTTTTGTTATTCACTATAAAAATCTGTCATTGATTTATCTAACAATTATCAGGTTAAAAAATGCAGTTAGCTTTAGGAAACACATGGTTTTATCTACGAAAATATTACTGAGGTCATAAACTGGTTGGGCATATACTGTATTAGCACTGCCATTGATGTGTTTTATATGCTGCTGCTAATCACATTTGGTTTCTGGTAGTGATGGAAGATTCTAGTGCATTACAATTATGAAATATTATTGGTAATTTATACATTATTGCTTATTGTTAAAAAGAGTAAAGAGAAGGAAAAAATAGCTTAGACAACCAGTTGGATAATTTAGTTGATTAGACATTTATTGAGTGCCTATTGTATGCTAGGTATTGAGATAGGGGTGTGTGTGTGTGTGTGTGTGTGTGTGTGTGTGTGTGTGTGTGTGATGTCATCCTTGTTATTGAGAAGTTATAAAGTGGTGTCCTAATTGACCGTCGTGGAGGATTGATTATGGCAAAAGAAAGGAGAGAAAAACATTGATATGCTTTAGGAGTTTACAAATTAATAGAACACATAAATGTATATGTGCATTTAAACATGACATAAAAAAACACAAACATGCATGCGTATTACTAAACAAACTGTCCTAAAACATGGCTCCTAAGAGTTCAAAGCTGTGGAACCTAGGAAAATCACGTTGTCAAATTAAAAAGTACAATCATCTGGCAGACACAATTTGAAGCTTAAGGCTGGTATCTGAACCAACCTCGAGTTAGTCCCATGAAGGCTTTTTCTCCCCTTGGTCTACAAAAAGGTACCCTAGTAGTTCTTCTCTGGGTATACATTCCCATATCTTTTTACTTCTGGAGAGGTCTAGTGTTCTTGCACCCTTCTTTGAAGTTGATTGGCTTAACTCAGATGACATGTCCTCTGAGTTCCTTCTCTTTTCAAGGAGATTGATGTGTCTTGGGGTGGGCTAAGACCAAAGTTGAATTTTTATTCCTTCATTCATCCAAGAAATTCTGGTTAGTCTGTACTGGGTACTAGGTACAATGTTGAGCTCCAGAGACACAATATGAGCAAGATACACATACCCAGAATTTGCAGAATGTCATTGGGAAGAGAGGCAACTAAACATAGTATGGAAAGGTAAGGGCTATAATGGAGAAATATGCATGATGAGAATTTTGTTTTCAATGTCTTCTCTGTGGTTTGGCCGAGCACTGGGGAACGAGCACAGAGAGATTTGATAGGGATTAAACTAACACAGGAGCTACAAAAGGACTATTGTTCAGCTCTTTTAATCTTGGTTAGGTACCTAAAATAGAGCTATATGTTCTATAACATTGCTATTAAAAGAAAGTCCCAATACATCCATCTTTAGACTTTATATGTGGGCTTTTATGTTAGGACAATCTGTAGTTTTTAAAATGTGGATTTCTATTATGGTACTTGGGAATTTGGGATACATTTTCCTAGAGAAGCATCATAAATTATGACCAAATCTCCAGACTAGCCCAAAACCCTGTTATATGCATGATGTACTTGGTGTAAAATATAGGATTCCTGATTTGAGAGATCTTGTAAACTATGTTTCTGTGGGAAAATATTTAGAATTCCAGATTGGAATACAAGCACAATAACCTTTTCCTCTGTAGTCTTTATAGTGAGAACAAAGTTTTCTTTTCCTGACTGCCCTCCTTACTAAGCATTGTGAAGGATAATTCCAAGAGCTTCAGATCTCTGGGTTCTGGCATAGGTGTTCTGGTGGAGGTAGAGGCTAGCAGGTGGTGAGAGTTGTGCCTGTGTGTGTGAGCACGTTCATGTATATTTATGTGTGTGTGTGGTTGTTGATTGTTGAAGAAGTTTTCTAAACTATTTTAAGTACTTTACATGTATTACCTCATTGAATCCTTACAATACACCCCCATGAGATGGCACATTATTGCTCTAAAATGCTGGTGTGTTTCACGGGTGAGACCTTTGACCTCTTTTCTCACTAAACTCATTCATCCAGTACCATGGCTGTAAGTGTCATCTATGATATTCCCCTGGCTTCTGAACTCAGGACTCTTGGCACCAACTGTTCATCACTTAGATGGATAACAGGAATCTTCAACTCGATGTGTCCTAAACTGAGCTTCTGATTTCGTTCCTCCAGACTCACTCCTTCCACAGTCTATCTTAGTAAGTGGCAGTTTTGTGCTTCTAGATACTCAGGTCAGAACCTTGGTGTTATCCTTGAATCTATCAGCAAATACTGTTAGTATATTAAAATTACCCAGGCTCCTACTGCTTTTCACTGTATATAACTGTATATATCAGGAGTCTGTAGTTGCAATAGTGAGGCCATTGTCTTGATGATCATAGTTTCCACTATAATGGTTTCAGTTCATTAACCTCTTTGGTCTGTATCACCATCATCTTCTGTCTGGATTACTGCAGTAGTTTCCTAATAGGCCCCCTACGTCTGTCCTTGCTCCATTGATCTATACTCCAAATAACCTCCTTCTATACTCCAGGTGAATTATTTTAAACCATAAGTCAGTTCATGAAACTCCTCTGTTCAGAATCCTCCAGTGGCTTTCCCATCTCAGGGTAAAACCGCAGTCCTCTCCACAACCTGTAAGGTTGTATGTGTCCTGCCTCCTGCTTTCCCTCTGAACCTATTTCATATACTCTGTCTTTCTAACCATCCTTACCTTTTTCCTTATTGATCAAAGACATATTCCTGGCCATCCCCATATAAGATATAGAAAATGCAATATGCTATAACCCCACTGCACAGGTTTTGATTGGTGAAAATATTCTGAAGGGTATCTGTGCCTTCTGGTAGAGAGGTCAATGAAATGTATGGAGAGGTAAATTCACCAGGAGGGAAGTGAATGAAGACTGAGAGCCATGCTTGATGAAGACAGACTTCATCCTCACCAAGTCTAAGCCAAGACAGACCATGGTTGAGTGGTCAGTTGAACTCGCTTTCCCTTTCTTTTATATTATATACTTCCCACGTCATCTTTTAAGAACCATACCCTTATTACATGTTTTAATGTTTCATATTTAGTATTAGAGGTGATTGTACATTGTAAGTGAAAATACAATAGTTGCATTTGGAAGAAGGAAAATAATAAAACCAGTTTTAAGAAATATAAAAAATGAGAAAAGTAAGTGAACTGGTGAAGAGAAGGTATATAGGGACTTGACTTGGTTTATGTAATGGAGATTTTTTAGCTTGAGCTGTGTGCCAGACCCTGGCATCTGAAAGGTGGAATGATAAGGTAACTAACTATAAGAGACAAATAGCAAGAGTCTCTCAAAAAGACAAACCTAAAATAATGTTTCTCAACTTTCACACCTCATCCATTCCTAGCACTGAACTAGGTTTTAGAAATTCAGTAATGAACACTGATCTCTGACATCTTAATAAGAAGCTTCAATGTTGTTAGCTGTTTTTCCAGGTCAACATATGGGATGGTGCTAGCATTGGTTAGAAGAGTGGGAAAACGAAGAGGCCCGCGTTCTCTCCTCTGACATAAAGATCTTCCCAGGTCATGTTGGAATTTTAGATAGATCCCTCATACTGGTATAACTGTATATATCAGGAGTCTGTAGGGTGCAATAGTGAGGCCATTGTCTTGATGATCATAGTTTCCACTATAATGGTTTCAGTTCATTAACCTTACAAGTTGTCTTAGTTAGTTTTGTGCTGCTATTACAAAGTTCCTGAGACTGGGAAATTTATAAAGAACAGAAACTTATTTTTTCATAATTGTGAGGGCTGGGAAGTCCAAGATCAATGTGCAGCAGGTGTAGTTGTCTGATGAGAGGTGCTTTCTTCTCCCAAAATGGTGCCTTGTTGCTGTGTCCTCCACAGAGTGGGGGGGAGGCTATATCCTCACATGGCAGAGGGCAAAAGGGCAAGCAAGCCTAACGCTATGTGAAGCCTCTTTTATAAGGGTCTTCATCCTACTCACAAGGAGTGGAGCCCTCATGACCTAATTACCTCATGACCTAATCTCTTAATTCCATCACATTGACCATTAAGTTTTAACACCTGAATTTTGGAGTGGATACATTCAAACCATAGCACAAGCATTCCATCGACTCTTTTGAAGAAGGAAGATATTCATCCTCTTCCCATCTCATGTCTAGCATGGCCTTTTGTGTAAAGTAGTGTAGAGCCCAGAGCAGTTAAGTTACCATTCTCAAAAGTAGATTCATGACTAAACTCTTTCAGCTGTTCCTGCCTGTTTCCTCCACTGGCTCAGTCTCTTTTCCCAAATCCTCTGCAGATCTTCCTCAGAAACCTTACCACCAACACAGTAAGAGTTCTGCCCCATAAGCCTATCACAAGGGGTGAGAGGCATGGGGAACTAGTCCCAGTTGCAGCAGGCAAGAAAAGAGTTTCATAAAGGTTTCAGGTTGCTTTTTTCTAGGCTAGAATCTGGGTCAGCTCTTTCTTGTAAACAACACATGGCACCAGAAAGTGGGGGACGAATTATGGATCATCCTGAATTGTGATTTTTTGACAATGGAGAGAGAAACTGGAAGTCATTTACACAACTGCCTAGCGTGTGTCAGTCTCTCAGTTGGGGCCATTGGTTGAACAGGCCAAGGGCAGACAGCTTTATCCAGACAGGAGGGGGCAATGCAGACATCCAGTCAGAACTGCTTCCATAGGAACCTGAAGGGCATTGCAATTGTTGGCTAGGGAAAAAGAGAGAGAGGGAGAGAGGTGAGATAAAAACCATCTTCAACCAAAGGATATAAAAAGAAGGGAAGGATTTTAAGAATGACCTGAAGCAGGGCAGTGACTTACTTTCAGATCAGAGTGAATTGTGCTGGCAACGAAAGTTAAGGAAGAGAGAATAATAGGCAGCCTTCTGGATTTAACACAGCAGGAGACAGTGAGAAGCTGTGAAACTCAGGAAATTACGCAAGTGGAGAAAGTGGTCATCAAAGGTGAGCAAGGCTCTGAGACATCTCTTAGTACTGGGAGGCAGTGGGGGAGGGGAGAATAGCTCTAGTAAAGTCTGGTGGTATCACATTCCACTTGTCTTGCCAGCATGGCAGATCAGGAACCATACTGGGTGCCAGCCATTACAGGAAGAAGCAAGAATGCTCAACATATGGGAGGAGATGTGAAAACGTCAATAAATTGGTTCACTTTGCCAAGTGTTGTAAATAACAACACATGTGCAGACAGGAGGGCAGAAAGGCGGAACTGGGCAGCTCTCCCAGAAGGGAGTATTCTTGCTGGGATTGGCACGGTTGTAGTGGGGTCAGGGCCTCACTGTGAAGTACCCTGGAGCCTGTGGTTAAGCCTTGACAGCATTTTTATCTAAGTTGGAAAATGGTGCTGAAAGGAAAGAGAATGATAGGTAAAACTAAAAGACTGAAGTAGGGAAGTTGTTTTAGAAAGCTAAGTAGTTCAGGTTCCATTTTGGTTGAAGATGGGCTGATAAAATTGAAAGGTTTAGGACAGTGGTCCTTATTCTTATCCTAAAGTCATCTTAAACCCTGGGTTAAGGCAACTTATGGCTTTTGTAGAAAGTAAAACAGTTACTAAAGAACAGATGAGTGGTTAAAGGTGAATGGGCAGTCAGATGAACATGTGCAAGCAGGATTATGGCAAATGCTAATGTTTCACGAGTTATTATAGCTGCTGGGCTTTGCACTAAATTCTTTACTAAGATTATCTCATTTTAACCTCTCGGTAGTCCCAATTTATAGCCATGGAAACTGAGGTTTAGTGGGCAAAACTAATTTGCCTAAAATCACAAAGTCAAATTGTTGTAGAAGGAGGATTCTGACTCAGACTCCAGGACCAGCTTTAACTATCAGTCCATCTTCTCCTAATTGACAGTCACAAATGGATGGGGAGCTGGGATTTGAATCTGGGACTTTCTAACTTTGCGCTTCTCGTTGTGAAAGTACAATCTCTTCTAAAGAGCTGAAAAATAGAGTACCCACTGGAAATTTGGGGATTTAGGGATGGGGGAGGGAGAAGAATGGTAAAGTATGTGACATTTAATCCATGGAACAACCCATTGAAGTTGGTACCATTATGGTCCTCACATTGAATTCAGTGCCTAGAGATATTCAGTAACATGTCCAAGGTCACACATCTGAAAAGTGGCAGTGTCAAAATTCAGACCTGACAGACCGACATCGAAGTCCACGTTTTACCACTATACTCTACTACCCCTCTATATGTAAAAAGACCCGTGACTATAGGAAAGAAAGGAGGAGATCATGTATCAGATGAGAGATGGAGAGTTGCTGTGTTGTGAACTAAGATGGTTAACATTAATACGAGTTAAGATTTATTGAGTACTCATGATGTGTCCCAGTCTTTGTTCTAAGTGCCTTACATGTATTAGCTATCAAACCCTTAAAACAGCACTATAAGGCATATATACTCCTGGCATTCCTCCTTTACAGGTGAGAAAACTGAACACAGAAATTAAGTGACTTGCCCAAGTTTGCACAGCTAGTATAGTTGGAGAGCTGAGAGTCAATAATTCAGAACTCCTTGAATTTTACTCAATTCAATAAATATCAGACAGTTATATAGGTAAGTCACAGCTCCTGCCCTCAACATTGAGTGGAAGAAAAGGCAAAAATGAAATCAGCATCCTGAGAGGTACAAACACAGAACAATGGCAGTTAGGGGTGGCGAGGGGATCTCATCTAGTGCAGACAGGCTCAGAGTGGGGTATGAAGGCCACGATCTCAGACATGGCTTTGAGGATGAGTGGAATGTTGTTAGGTGGGGACGGGATATGGAGGATAAAGACTTGAGGAAAGTTTGAGTAAGCTGTTCAAGTCTATACAGCTATATTTGACACAGATAAAGCCCTTAAAACAAAGCACTTGATTGTTGCTGCTGCTGTTATTATTATTATTAGTGACAGAGCTTGAACTTGATGCTGAAACTTGTGATCCTTTTCTCAGCATTGATGTGGCAGTTGATTAGTCTAGATGGAAAGACTGTCGTCTTGTGGCTGTCCTGGTTTGCTGGGCTGAAGAACTGTTTCATTTAATTTGATAGATCCTAGAGAGTTATGGAGGACTTTTAATGTGGAAATGACACAAATGTTTAGCTGTATTTGGGGGGGGTATAGCAAACTGTATGCTAGGTACTGAGATAGGGACCATTCTTTCCCCTTTGTTTCCTCTAATACCTGCTAATCTTATCATAAGGAGTGTTACCTGCCTCCTTGACCTTCTAATGAGTTCTGTCCAGCTTTCCACTCCCAGGCAGCATTCTAGTCCATTGTCCCTTCCCTACTAGAAGTTCTGAACAACTCAGACCTTTCTTGGCTGGATTTTCCTCAAAGCTGCAGTGTCTCTCACGCCTTGCTTTCTTTTCTTTTCACCATTTCTCTCCATCACTCCATGTCCCATCTGAAAGTCAAAGGTGAAAGATGACAGAATACATCTTACTGTGGCTGCCATAGCAACCTTCACCTGCTTTGCTGCTCACTTTTGAAGTGTTGCTCTCCTGTGAAAAGTTACTTTGCATATAATTACTCGGCTCATCCGGAAGTTTCTGGCTTTCTTTAAGCTTCTAAGCAATGATGAAAGGATGGTCTTCTACCTCCAGGCAGGGCTTCTGAACACATCTTCCCTGGTGGTGTGGGCGTTCTCTGCTATGTACAGAGCCGCTCATTCCCTGTTCGCTCTTTTGTTTTGTTTTGTTTTGTTTTAAATGCAGTCAGAGATGGCGAATCTTGAACTGGATTATACAAGCCCTGGTTTACAAATGACTCAGCTTTAAATTTTTAAAATTTAAAGTTCTGTTGAAACTAACCAACAAAAATTTTAGACTCCTACTCATTTATGAAGACTGTGCTTGTGATCTTCGTTTGATTCCACAGAGCCTCTCTCCATCCCTTCCCCCTGCAAAATGCCCCTACACCCCAGAGCCTGACTCATAGGCTCCATATCGATGGTTTCCTTGATTTACAGTTTCCAATTGGGTTTAACCAATGGGAGGTGCCAGCAGGAGATGAGAGAAAGAGAACAAGGTGAGGATAGTTATTCCTCTGGCACTCACTTTTTGATTCTACTGTGGACTGACCACATCCCTTAATGGGAGAGCTGTCAATGTGTCCTCTCCACATAGCCCTCTGTTCTCTTCAGATTCTCTCTGGGTCTTAAGAGACTCTTCCCCTCCTCTCATCTCATCGGGTCTAGGGAGAATGCTAGTCCAGGATTTTTCACTATCTGTTGTGGTTTCCCTATACCCTGCCCATACCTTTGGTAAACAGGTCCTTTATTAGACTCTTTTCAAATTATCCAGTTTGAGCTTGCCATCTATTTCCTGTTGGGATCTTGACTAACAGAATGTCCAAACTTCTTCTGCTTTGGGTGAGTGCTCCAATATTGCTTGCTTTGTTTAATAAGTCTATGATTCATTATAGATCATTCTTTGTAGACAGATTTTTCCATCTTTCATAACAACTTCCTTACCCTCACACCCCTCATAAAAGATGGCATTTTTAAAATCTGACTCTCTTCTCTTTCAGGAAACCTTTTCTAAACAAGTTTTCTTGTTGATGTCATTAGGTTTGTGGCAATGGAACTCAAATACCCTCTCCCCTTGTCCCATCTGATCCTGGGTAAATTTGAGGGTCTTCCTTCCCTTTTTATTATGTTCCCTGGAAGAATATATAAGATCTGCAAATCCTTTGGGCATGAAAGTCCTAGAGGGGTAAAGACATTATGATGGGCAAGTTTGTAATGCCATCATTCTGTAGAATTCAGTGCAAAAGGAGATGATGGAAACAACCTTTTGGTTTTTTTAAACACCTTATAAAAATTCATAAGATGCTGCTTCCATAGGAAATTGAATTAATTATATTATTGTCCATGGTGCTTAAGGTGGAACAGTGGCTTCAGTAGATATCCTGAAGAGAGCAATGAATGAAGATTTGTGGATAATTTCCTTTGAAAACCAAGAGTTGAAAACTGCATGTTCCTGATTCTTTCAAGACTGATCCCAAATGGTATCAAGAATAGCATGAGGTTCATATGGCTCAGCAGGTGTGAAATTCTGCGGCTGAATTAAATAGGTTCTATTATATTTCAGAAAGAGCTCTAATGGGTTTCTATGGAGCACAGCCTAAGAATATCATGTCTCTCCTTTGTATCTCAGGATGGTTGGCTTGGTTTGTTGTTACTAATATTATACTTCAATCTGCCTGTAAGATGAACAAAAATGAGCAAAAAGCCTGTCTTATCCCTTGGAGGATCTAGATATTAAAATACCAAAAGGAATAATCTAAAAGACCTCACGTATAAGGCTGGACCAAAAATGAAAGCTGAGAATATAATTTAAGAAAAATTCTTCGTATTATTTATGTAAGCATATTCTTCTAACGAGCTCATCTTGTCACAGTTATTACTAAAGAATCAATTAGTTTTAGAGCTGAAGAAATTTTAAACAGTACAAAACCTTAGGTGTCTGTGCTTTAAAATTTTGAACTGGATTCATTTAATTTTATATTCAACTTCAAAATAGCTTATAGGCATTTCAGATCTACTACTTATTAATGCAACATTGTATTCCCAGTTTTTGTCATCAATATTCAAGCTGACATTGTCATCTCTAAGTTCTTCCGAACTAACAAATCTCCCAAAATCCATTGACTTATTTTTCAATCAAAACTGAACTTGAAGTCAGAATGAATTATTCATTAATCATTGTCATTTATTCTGTTTTCTTGTTTATTCTCCTCAGCTGGCCATAACATGGAATCAAGGCATTTTTAAATCCGTTGCCCTTATTTTGAAAAGTTTTATATTCCTGTTCTTAAAGTCATATGAGATGAATCTTTAACATTCTTTTTGTCTAAGAAAAAATAAATTTAAACTTATTTCTTTCATATGTCTTACTCATTTTTCTCCTTTTGTGGATCATTGTTTTCTATTTAAAAAAAAAGTCTTGCTTTCTGCTTTGAGTCACCCAGAAGAGAAAAAATATAGGCAGGTTATATTATGATCATCCAAATTAAAGCCTTAAACACTGGAGAAAGCATTTGCTAAAGGTTATGAATTTCTCTTTCTTGAGCATCCTTAAACCCAGAGATAAACAGATATATTTTTTTCTTGTATTTTATTCCAATCATTGAAAAATAAAAATCTCACAGTAAGAAAAGCCCTTAAAGGAAATAGCAGCCATTGCCCCGTTCTTGGATTCCCTCTATGACATCCTACTAGATGGCCAGACCCTGCTGTGTGGGGGTGCTCATTGGACATCACCAATACAAGGAGCTCACTGAGATGCAAGACAGGACGTTTTGTTTTAACCCAGATTGTTAAAAGATCCAGAATCCCTTATATTAAATTCCTTCTCCCTGGTTTGACTTCTACTTTCTTACACAAGAATTTTATTTTCTCTTTCAAAATTTGAAGTCAACCATGATTTTGCTCAAGACTTTTTTTCCTTATGCTATTTCTTCCCATAACTCTGTCTCTAAGATGACAGAACTTTCAGTCCTTCTGTAAGACAATAGTTTCCCTTAGAAGATTTTCAGTGTTTTTGTAGTTTGTAGCACCCAGAATTGGCCATGATGTTCCCTCCATTTTGAGGGGACTCAGGATGAGATGATCAACACTCCACTTCTTCTGGTCACACATCACACTACTGACTGGGTGATTTTGCTGGATAGTAAAGCTAGTATAAGCATCTCCATGACTGTTTACCACATTATTTTTCTTTCTGTGGCTCATCAGCAGTTCTCATGGATTTATTTGTGATTAACTTCCCTTCCCCCATTGTTGCCCCCTCCTCCCCAGTTTAATGCTTTCTGGACCAGAACTCCTATGGGCTAAAGTACGACACCCTATTCTTGTGAGTTATACCTAATTCTTTGAAAGGTAGAATTATTTAGAATTCTGCAGTTCAGAAATCTGAATTTCATGTACATTGATGACTCTGTGACAATAATGACATCCGATAGAAGCAGATGTCTCCTTATAGTCTCTTCCCCTGGGTTTAATCATACAATATAAATGTCTGTTAGGAGTGAAATCAGGCAGTTCTGGAAAGATTAATTCCTTGTGTAGAAACCCAGTAATGCATCTATCATCCAAGTTTATTTGGGAAAAGGGAGTTTTTTCACTTATTCATATAACAAACATATATCCAGTGGCTACTTCTGTTGAACAGATGCTGAACAGATATCTTTAAATTTCAGGTGACTAATCTTCACAGTAAGAAACATACTGTTTTCATTTTAGGTCTTTTAATGTTTAATAAGTGCTATCAGGTTATTTAAAAATCTTGGATAAAAATTATTTTCACATGTTAGCAAAATAATGAAAAAGTTGCAAATTCCCTTTCTCTCTAGAATTCTTCCCCCATTAAAATGAATCAAATTCAATGATCTATGTTCTTATTGCCACTAACTTTGGTACATTTAACTAAACAGTCATTTTGTATTTTGGAGGGACACAAAATGGTGTTTTTTGGAGGGACAGGGTTGTTTGTGTTTTCTTTTAATTACTTTCCTTTGCCTTATAGTATATTTCCCTCCTAATGGGATCCCAAACCAAACTCACACCAAATATTCAGACAGCTCAATGCTCACTGTAATGTTGTGGTCTTTACCTTCATGGACACACACTGGAAGTTTGAAACATGTTCACATACTTAACAGTAGCAGATAGCGACCGCCTCTGTGGTGCTAGTTTCCTCTGCCATCAGCTTGCTCTGGATGAACCTAAAAACAGCAATTTATGGCTTTCATTCACATGTTATTTGAGGGCTTCAAAAGACTTTCATTTAGACCTGTAAGCTAGGCAAGGTCATGCTATTTCTCCATCTTGCTGACAGGAAAACCACAGTTCAAAAGGCTCCTACTTACAGCATTGGATAAGCATTAGGTGTTCCCCAGGGGCTCTTTCTAGTATTTCATAAAGATGTCTCTTCTGTGCATCTAAAGAAGTTTTGAGATTCTCCCATGGGAGGCTTTATATTTTAATAGTGGTCTTTCTTTCCCAGATGCATATGGCAGTGGAAATTTATGCTTTCCAAATGTCAAACAACAGAAGAACGATTAAATAAATTATAACAGATTAATACACTGGGATACAATGTGGCTATTAAAATTAATGTTTTCAAAGAATATAATCACACAGGGAACTGCTCTTGATTATATCAATGTTCCAAGGAAGAAGTGGGATACACAAGAGCAGGACCCCAATTTTGTTTAAAAATTTTACATATAAAAAAAGCACTGGGACTAAATATACCAAAATGTCAGCAGGAGTTTTTTCTGGATAGTGAGATTTTGGTTAACTTTTATTTCTTCCTTACACTTTTCTGAGTTTTCCACATTTTCTTCAGTAAACTCATGTAAGTAAAAAACATAAATGTTATTTTTGCTATACTCCACAGATTTTTATTTTTTATTTTAGCTAGAGGAATCCTTTGAGTGATTCTTGCTATCTTTCATTTATATAATTATATGAGGGGACCCAAAAAAAAAAAAACCCAGAATTTTTTTGGGGAGGGCAGGACCCTTGTAGAACAGACTTCCCCCGCTAGGTAAGTAAGTGTTCTAGAAACCCATCGGCATCAGTATACCAGCTAGTGTTGTTGTGAAATGCTGCATTTAACTTCAGTGAATTTTTTGGAGAGTCAACGAATTTGCCTGTTTCATGATGAGTTATTTACATGAACAACTTGCCTACACTTTGCTGTGTTCAGCAGTTTTTGACCAAAAGATGGCATGATCCCCATGTCCCACTCTCCCTATTCACCTGATCTTACCCCAAGTGACTTTTTCTGTTTGTTTCCCTGGATTAAAAAAAAGTCCTCAAAGGGAAATGTTTTGCCAAGGTGGAAAAGATGAAACAAAAAATGGCAGAAGCACTAAAAGGCATCAAAATTGACAAGGTCAAAAACCATTTTGAGCCATGGAAAAAGCATCTGGATAGGTGTCAAACAGAGAGTACTTGGAAGGTGACTGAAGTTTAAACATGTAAGAATACATACACAATTTTTTATAAATAAATTCTGGTGTTTGTTTTTAGGTTTCCCCTTCATATTTGATAAATCAAACCTTAAATTTAAATGAGAGGATTGTTTTCATTATTAGTACATACATTTGAAATAGTGTATTGTTAATGTACACATTTTAAATTGGTTGTTATAACTCATTTGGTGGTCTTATTTCCAGAAAGTGACTCGTTTTTATATAACTCACTAATTCAGCCAAACATCACTTTGACGGCTTTCCATATGTATCTGAAGACATGTGTATCTGAAGACATGGATGAAGACAGCCCATCTGGTATCTCTGCTATCAACAGATACCAGTCTGTGTTTAGATACAGACTAGTAAAGCAATAATCACAGTGGAGGATGATTTCATGAGAGAAGGCTGTACAGGGAGCTCAGAGGAAGAACACCACATTCAAGGGCCATGAGTGAGACTGGGAAGCCCTCCCAGAAGAGGTGCCTCTGAGGTGAAGGCAACTCTTCTCTTTTGGATGGCCAAGCAACCTCATATTTAGAAATAAAGACAACACATGTAAATCTTCTTATATTATGCAGACAATGGTTGCCTCAAAGGTCTCTTACAATAGTTAAGAGTTTTGCAATTAACAAACCAGTTAACTTGAGCTGTGGGATCTTTACTTTTTCTTATTAGGACATTTTTTTAAAAAAAAATCTTCCAACTCTCCCTCTCTTTGTCTATTTGGGTTTACTAAGGTAAATGTAATTCTAAAGCCTAATTGCCTTGCTCTGAGATTACCCCAGATGTGTTTTTATAGTATTTCCTATTTTTTTGTGTAGTGATTCATACTAATTCTGATCACTTCTTCTGTTCTGGTTTCATTCCCCTTACTTGGTTGAGGGAGGCCAGTAGATGTTTTTGTTCTTATTTTATAAGGATAAACTGAGTTGCAGAATGATCACTTGGCTTTTAAAAATTATGAGGTGTGTTAGTATTGGAACTGAAATGAGAAATTAGGATTTTTTTTTTGCTGAAGGCTCTGACTTCCTAAAGTATTTCTCCATATAAGTAGAATAGGTTGTTTGCCAAAAATGCGTTCACCCTTTAAATCTTTACTGAAAGTAATGAGCTTAAAATAAAGTCTCATGAAGGTAATCATATTGCTGCAGCTTAGAACAAAAATTAAGGCTATTTGAGTAGATTAAAATGAGTCCTGAGTGAGGCTTAATAATTTGGTCTATTTAATTAATTTGTTCAGCAATGGATTTTAGTTTATTTCTGGAAAAAGAATAATTGAAACATTCTCAGAACATATCTAAGAACATTTGGGGACCAGTTTTGATTTACTTAAAATATTTTAAATAAGAGGGACATGATTGAACATCAAATCAGAACTGACACAGTATCTACTTTCATGCTACTGGATAATTATGACCTCATAGTCAAAAGACTTTCTATACTCTGTTGACAAAAATAATAATATTTTGATGCTTTTAGTAACTATTTTGACTATTAAAATAAAATGTACTCTAATAATAATATGATGGTCATTATGTATTTTACACTAAAATACTCAAGCAACAGTATGAATGAATATGAAAGAACATAAATGCAAATAAGTATTTCCTTGAAAATGTTCAGTAGTTGAATTCTCTTTATATTAGTGCCATTAGATGTTTTTCCTTCTAATTAAAAATATTGATACATTTTGGATCATTTTTAGAATAAAACATCTACCATATTTTTATTTACAATAAGTATTTTGTTGATTTAAATGCAGAAAATGTTGGACTAATTGAAGTTTCAAGAACTTTAGAATGCAGGAGTGATTTTATTATATTTTATATAGAATAAAATTTGTATTTACCACAATTATGGTGACTTAATTTTGAGTTATTATTTCAAATTATTCAATTTTTGGCTTCTATCTCAACAAGGCCTAAAATTTTATATGTAATGCATTATTGTCATCAAATACTGCTTACCAAACTCATTTGGGCCTTTGTTTAGGAAAAGCGAAGGTAAAAAAACATAACCATATCACCATGATACATCCAGCATTCAAGAGAGGTCTAAGCAGAAACTCATCTTTGGCCTAGGGATCTAGAATTTGTGTCTGACTAAACTTCATGACAGCAGAGTGACATTTAGTGTCACTCACCTTTCTGTCCTTCACTCTGAGGTTCTGTGATGATGGAACTGAGAAAAATGGAGCTTCCGGAAGATGATCCAGCAGCCATGTCTTAATTGTTGGTCAGTCCTTCCTGTGTAACCATGGGCGAGTTATTTCACCTTCTGGGCCTCCAACTCTTCAGCTTTGAGCAGAATAGTATTTAGGCATAAACATAGATACTGACAAAAAAAGTAGATACCATTCTTGAACTATCTGGGGAGACTGACCAAATCCACGGAATTTTGTAACAGCATCAAAAAATGTAAAAACTCTGCAGTTAGATATATTGTGACATAAAAGGTGAGAAAATAATAGAAGAATTTAACACAGCCAGATGAAATTAGAACTGGAAAGCTTCATGGGAACTATAAGGAAGGGAATTTATGTACCATAGATTAGCCTGGATGGTACTGATTTTTTAAATTTTTATATACTTCATTCCTATGGCATAGGAGAGTGCACTCTGGTGCCAAATTCCTGGGTTTGAAACCTAGCACTCTAGTTTCTCAGTGCCCTTGTAAAAGTTACTGAATTGCTTTGTTCCTCCATTTTCTCATCTGTAAAGTGGGGATAACACTGGTACCAACCCCAAAGAATATTGTGGAGATTCAATAGCTAAGTTAATATATGTGAATAATTTCCAACTGTACCTAGAACTCAATACAGAATAGGTATTAGTAGTTGTGGTGGTGGTGTTAATCTCCAACTCCTATCCTTGTTTGTTTGTTTTGTGCTTGTTTGTACCGTAGCACTGACTGGGTTCTTGTCCAGAGGCAGAGCTGTATGGAAAATTCTGAGTTAGAGATCAAGGCAACAATGTGAATTTACTGGGTGTCCTCCCTTCCAATAACCCCTGCCTCTCCTAATTATACTCTCCTGCTCTGCCTCAGACAGTCCAGAACTCTGACCTGAAAACTGAGTTTTAAAGAGTTTGTTCTACTGTAACCCATGTCCATTTTTGTATCTTCAGGAATGAGGGGAGAATCATACTTCATCGGAATGAGGAGCCCAGGGCAGCAGGGGCTCATCCCAGAAGATGGAGGACTTTTCTTACTCTGTTGCATAGACAGAGACTGGGCTGTCACTCGATGTTTCGCTGAAGAAGCCTTTCAAGCAATCACTGACTTCAATGACCTCCCCAACTCATTGTTTGCATGCAATGTTCACCAGTCAGTGTTTGAAGGAGAAGACAGCAAGGTAAGAAGTCTTTTCTTTTCATGAAACAGGGAGAGATGTGACATAATTTCAACATAATCCTGTTGTTCATTTGTGGTTGATGTTTGGCAGTTTTTGGAAATGTTTTGTTGGTTCTATTTTTGGCACGCACAGCAGGATGAGTAAAGTTCGTTCCATTATCAGCTAATTTTGGAGATACACCTGACAGCGTTGTAGATGAGACTGTGTTGAATCAAACTGAGTCCTCCGCAACTCACGGGTCTATCTAGCAAAACTAGCAGTGGTAAGAGTATGGATTGTAGGAAATACCCTTTGGTCTAGAAAGTAATATCTTAAACTAAAAGTTTTCTTTTCTTCTATTTTGCCAAAAACATAATTTACCATTCTCAAAACAGCACAAGTTCTCCTTTACCCCATCCCTCCTGTAAGGTTGATGAAATGACTTCTCAAATTGTGAACCAAGACCCACAGTAGATATTAGAGAAGGTGAGTTTGTTGGCATCTGAGTTCCTTCTTTGCTCACTGATACCATGGTGATATTTCATATATGTGTTGTAAGAATTTGAACAACAGTGGTAACTCCTCAATTTGAAATGATTGGGGAATGAAGTTGTCTATGTATAGATATTTACCAGCTTCCCATTTTAAGAAATGGACTTGACTTAGTGTCAATGTTCTTGACAATCACAGTAAATATTCCATTTCAACGTTTACTTCAGATTTCTCTGACCTTTTAAATAGGGTATCCAAATGGATCAAACCTTCCCTTGTGGATATAGACTCCTAATTGTAAATAGCCACTATTATACTATGTTATGAAATAGAGACAAAATTTGGGAGGAGAAAGGGTCTTTTTTCTAGACTACAGTGTCTCTACATACACTACAGTGTGTGTCTCTGTGTGAGATGTAAGAGTAGGATTTATAATTGTTGTTTCATAAACTTTAGCTCTGCCAACTGCAGAAGTCCAAATTTTGTTGTCTGAATACAATTACTGAATGTCTGATTTCTAGATTTTATTGATTTTGTAAACAGTCCTGATAGCCACAGAGAAAACTATCTAGAGGATTAGGAATCATTTCAAGTCATTTAGAGTTATTTTTATAACGTTATTATTTTGGAGTTGAACAATTAAAATGATAGGCTGAAAATAGCTTGAAATGCAAAGAATTGTTATAATTAGGACACTCAGTGCTATGATCACCAGACTATTTAAAGTAAGAAAGTGGCACATGCTAGTTTCTTCTTTGAAAGAAACTGGAGATTTTGTTCTTGGATTGTAACCAGGTTATCACAGATTATAATTTACTCATAGCAAGTGATTTCCTCTGAAATATACCTGCCATAAGCCATAAAGTACGGGTCCATGTTTTCTCATTATATCATTTCTCTAAATATCACAATTTGAAGGATTTTTTTTCTTTGAGGTTTAACAGGGGTTTTGATTCTTTCTGATTAGATACTTTCCTATTGATTGAAACAATAAGACCTTGGAAGGTGCTATTCTCATTTAGGAGTGCTGCTCAAGAATGACTACTCAACTGAACCAGAACCGGGGACACAGGAGGATGGAGGCTTGGGGAGAGTTCACGGGAGTCTGCCCACATCTATTTTGACATTCTGATCTTTGACTAATGGATTATAGACTATTCCCATCTAAGCGTACAAAGTTCATGCATAGCAGTTTGAAAAATAGTATTTGGTTTTAAAATGAGCTTGCTGGAATACTGAGGCAAAGTGAACAAGATATAACTCAATTTTAGCAATTTCAAATTATTTAGATCATGTTTTTATAGCTGAGGAGGTGAATTTTATAATTGGCAAATGTCTGTGTAATTAAACTTATTAAATCAATCAGAAAGTTTTCTACCTTGGTGCAGTGTTTTACTTTTCCTTTTTGGGAGAGTCTCTAGGATATAGCCATAGATTCAGTTTTGGTTTAAGGGTGACAAAGCAAGATAATCAGATACTAGCTGAGTTGGCAATAGCCAGAAGATGTGATTACTGGGACACTAGGAAAAAAGTGTTTGGGGAGCCTCATAGCACCTCATTTTCAGTGCCACATATTTCTCTCCAAGATTCAGAACTTTCTTGTCTTTTCTTTGACCTCTGTTGTTTTTTCCCCCCACTATCTTAATAAAAATAACTTATTTTAATATATTGAGAATTGCCCCCCCCATTCTCTCAGGATATTCTTTCCACAAGGTTCAGATTTCATGAATCTGAACCATGAAGTCTGATGATGAATATTTTTCCCAAAGGGTGGACATTTTAAGCATTGTGCTAAGTTGGTGGGGAGATATTTTTAGGCAGAGGGAAAAGAAGCAAGAAGCATTTCCAGTACTCCTTGTATCTGCCTGTGGGCAAGGCTGGCCATGGTAATTGTTTTATATTTGGCTTTGGGAAGATGTATGCAGCAGCCTGGAATTATAGCAGGGGGGAGGTGAGATATCAGAAATGATGCTTAGCTTTCATTTCCAAGGTTCAAGGGGATAGAGGGTTTCATATATAATTTGTTTTGGCAGAGTTCTTTCTTTTCTGGCACAACCTACTTCCAAATCATTGTATCTTGATATTGATAGATTTGAGTTTAGCCTTTGTCTTAAAAATATTACAAAGTATATATTTAGCTTACTTGGGTAGGTAGGAATTAAAACTTTTGCTTTATAATTATCCTGAAAGAGTTTTGAAACAATCACTTCACTGTTTTCCCACATGTCTTAGACACCTTTCCTAAGCTCCTTTCCTTTTTGAGGTAATTTGGAGAGCACTGAATTGAGCTGCTGCTCATAATATAGGTACCAGCACAGGATATGACCTGGTTTATGTTTGTTTCTGCTCATCAAGGTGATAAATACTCTGATATGCTCATTTATGCTATCCTATTTAAATGCTAAATTCTGACACCTAGAGTATATATTTTTTAAAAAAACAGCATTGTGAGGTCCATGATGTTCACTCCAATTTAAATTAGGCAGAATTCTGTGAGATTATATTTTGATTTGGTGCTTTTTCAGTGAGTGAGCACATACTTCACTGTGGCTTGTTGTGGTCCAGATGGTTGAGATTTGTTTATATAACACAAAAGAGAACTGGAGCTGGAGGAAATTGGCATCTGAAACCAATAAATGCAGATTGCTGTTTGCATGCTACAGCTTGAAGTATAAATATTTTTGTATGAAACACATTAAAACTGGGATCTTCACAGCATCCAACACCTAAAAGTTACTGGGGTTCCTTTCCCTTCAGAGTTCTCCCTGGTTTTGCCTTTCTGGATCCACCTGGGCTGCAGAAGTCATCTTGAGACAGGTGAGGCTGGGGGAGTGTGTCCTTCCAGCTGCCTGTGCCTCTGCTGAAGATAAGATAAGGCTCTGCTCATAGGACTTTGGCCCTTATTGAATAAGGGGAAGCCTGAAAGGTGACTTTTTAATGGCTTCCAAAAATATGAATCCATTCAGTTTAATAATATTCATAATAGCAGCAGCAAACACCTGTGTAATGTGTGGTGAGGTGCCAGGTGCTTTTCCAAGTGCTTTATAAACATTGAGTCCTGTACTTGTCATGATAACTCTATGAAGGTGGAGACTTTCTGTCTCTCTATATCCTAGGTGCATGGCAGGGTTGTATTCCCTGGACCCCACTGGCTAGTTCTTCCCAATGCCTAAGCAGAACTAATTTGTGTCACTTACTGCACAAGCATTTAATTACCAATATGGGACCCCAAAGAATGTTCCTTTAGCTCCCTGCTAGGGAAACTGGCATTGTGCCAGATAGTGCCATCTCTGGCAGTTAGGGTCTGGAAGAAGACAGTCATGATATCAGACAGAGTCCCAGCCAACCTATGCTGAACATGTAATGCAACAAGAAAAAAACAAATGAACAAACAAATGAAAAAATTTGTTGCTATGGGCCACTGGGATTTGGAGATGTGTTTTTATAGCACAGATGTTCATCATGGTTGATACAGTAAGTATCATTGAGGACATTGAAGAATGAACCTTTGGCCATGGCTTCGCAGCTAGAAGTGACTAACCAGGATTCAAATTTTGGCAGCAAAGTCCATGCTCTTAAACATCATGCAATACTGTGTCTTTATATAAAAATGGGTATGATTATTTGGCTCTGGGGGTGCAATGGTGAGCAAGATAGGTTTAACACCTTTTAGTTTATACTCTAGCAAGAGAGATCTAGTTAAAATAAGCAAATAATAAACATATTAAATGGCGATGCCAAATCAGAAGGACATTTAGCATACTCTCAACTATATTCATTGCCCCCCCACACGTGGTCACACGCAAATATATGCACAGTTTTTTTTTTTAATTTTTGTGTTTTAATAAGGAGATATTTCTGCCTATCATTAAAGAGTATATTCTACCAGAATGGGCACAAGGAAAGAGACCTGACTCTCTACTGGTCTCTTAGTCTTTGTGTTTCTGGTAAATGGATTATTGCAATGCATTGCAAGTGGCTATAGTGATTCTAATATTCAAAGGCAGACATTTTTATTCAGCGTAGTCACTAAATATGAGCCAATTCTTTCTTCTGGAGTTCAACTGAGGAAACACTGAGCTAGTCTAACATTGCAGGCATTATGGCATTACAAAGGCATCCTAAAGGATTTTCAAAGCTAAAGCTGATTATGTGTGGTTTTTACTTTATTCCTCATGTAAGAGTTAACCCCACTCTAGTTTGTAAGGGAATATGGATGTTTACATTGTATTTTACAACTGCAGGTTCACAATTCACAATACCCTATTTGTAGCACTGAAATCTGAAAATTTGAAAACTCAACCTTTTTCACAATCCATTTTAGGACAAAACCTCACTTAATTCAAAATCTGGCCTGATCTTATAGGAAGCTACTTGTAGTGTGAATATTCATCTATTCCTCTGCAGATGTATGTCTGTCTTTAATTACCAGGAGCTGCCCCAGACCTCGCTGGGGCACTATATACTATGAGGCAAATACACTGAATTATATTTCCGAATTGCAAAATTCAGAATCCCAAACACCTCAAAGATTTCAGACAATAGGTTGTAGATCTGTAAAATATAAAAATGGGCCGGACTCAATGGCTCAGCCTGTTATCCCAGCTCTTTGGATTGCCTGAGCCTGCAGGTTCGAGACCAACCTAGACAACTTAGTGGGACCTGTCTCTATAATAAATCAAAAATTAGCCGGGTGTGGTAGTACGTGCCTGTAGTTCCCAGCTACTTGGAAGGCTGAGGCGGAAGGATCACCGAAGCCCGCAGGTCAACACTGGGGTGGCCGTGAGTGTGTCTCTGCACTCCAGCCTGGGTGACAGAGTGAAACTCCAATTCAAAAAAAAAATAAAAAAATAAAAATGAACCTACATCTCATGTTCAAAAGAAGAATGAACTCATCACTAAACTCTAAAATGCCCTCAGTATGAGCAAGTAAATGTATTTTGCCCATAATAAGATGTTCGTGTCTGTTTTGTTTTTGAAATAATTTATTTTTAATTGACTAATATAAATTGAATATATTTATTTTGTATAACATGATGTTTTGAAATATGTATACATAATGACTAACTTGAGCTAATTAACATATCTGTTACCTCACTTTTTTTTGTGGGGGAGAACACTTAAAATCTACCTCCTTAGCAGTTTATTGTTATTAACTAAAGTCAGCATGTTGCACAATAGACCTCTTAAATTCATTCCTCCTGTCAACATCTCACCCAGTGACCCCCATTCTACTCTTGGTTTTCGTGAGCCTGATATTTTTACACTCCATATATAAGTGAGGTCATGCAGTATTTGTCTCTCTGTGTCTGGCTTATTTCACTTAATGTTCTCCAGTTTCATCCATATTTTCACAGATGACAGGATTTCCTTCTTTCCAAAGGCTGACTAGCATTCAATTGTGTGTATGTACCACATTTTCTTTATCCATTCATCTGTTGATGGACACTTGGTTGATTCCACGGTTTGGCTATTGTAAAGAATGCTGAAAGGAACACAGAGCACAGTTCTCCCTTCTTCTTTTTTGTTTGATATGATTCCATTTGTCTCCTTTCCCTTTTGTCGCTTCTGCTTTTGAGATCATAGCGAAACAATCATTGTCCAGGCCAATGTCATGGAGCTTCTCCATATGTTTTCTTCTAGTAGTTTTGTAGTTTTGGGTCTTACATTTAAGTTTGTTTGATTTTTAGTTGATTTTTGTGTATGGTGTGAGAAAAGGTTCCAGTTTTATTCTTCTGTGTGTCAATGTCCAGTTATTCCAACATCATTTATTAAGCATACTGTTATTTTTTTTATTTTGTGTTCTTGGCACCTCTGTGGAAAATCAGTTGACTGTAAATGCATGGATTTATTTCTGGGCTTTCTCTTCTGTTTCATTGGTCTTTCTGTCTGTTTTAATTAATTAATTAATTAATCAATATTTTTATTATGGTTTTGTGGGGTACAGTTAAGGGTTAGGTGTACAATTACGTTTCATTCAGGCACCCTGTTGATAAGAGGTGTTTCCCCATCCCCAGACAGATATTTGCTACTGTTAATCCCATCCCCCTTCCCCCCCTTCCCAGTACCATCAGTCATTTTCTTATAGTATTGCATTGGATGTTCAAGGTCCATTATATGAGTGAGAACATGTGATACTCGGGAGGACTGTAGTACAGACAGGCTTTTTGTCTATTTTTAATGGCAGTATTATGTTGTTTTGATTACTATAGATTTGCAGTATATTTTGAAGTCAACTTTTTCTCTCTCCTCAGGATGTTTTGGCTATTCAGATTCTTTTGTGGTTCCATATGAATTTCAGGATTTTTTTTTATATTTCTGTGAAATATGTTACTGGAATTTTTATAGCAATTGCATTGAATCTGCAGATTCCTTTTGGTAGTATGAGCATTTTAGCCACATTACTTCTTCTAATTACTGAATATGGACTATCTTTTCATTCATTGTATCTTCTTTAATTTTTTTCATCATGTTATATAGTTTTCAGTGCATAGCTCTTTTGCTCCCTTAGCTAAATTTATTCCTAAGTATTTTATTTTTTGTAGTTATTGTAAATAGAATGGTTTTCCTGATTTTTTTCCAGATAGTTTATTGTTAGTGTATAGAAAGATTACTTATTTTTGTGTCTTGGTTTTGTGTCCTACAACTTTACTGAATGTGTATATTGGTTGTGAGAGTGGTTTTGGTGGAGTCTTTAGGACTTTCTGTATGTAAGATTATGTTATGTATAAACATGGACAATTTAACTTCTTCTTTTCTAATTTGAATGACCTTTATTTCTTTCTCTTACCTCATTGCTCTGGGTAGGACTTCCAGTACTATGTGGAATAGAAGTAGTGTGAGTGGGTATTCTTGTCTTGTTCTTAATCTTAGAGAAAAATCTTGCACATTTCACTATTGAGCATGCTGTTAGCTGTGGGTTTGTCATATATTGCCTTTATTATGTTTAGGTACATTCCTTTTACATCTAATTTGCTGATAATTTTTATCATAAAAGAATGCTGAATTTCATCAAATGCTTTTTTTTGCATCTATTGAGTGACCATATGGTTTTTATCCTTCATTTTGTTAATGTTGTGTATCACGTTTACAGATTTATGCTTGTTGAATCATCCTTGCCTTCCTGTTTTAAATTCCACTTGATTGTGGTGAACAACCCTTTTAATGTGGTGTTAGATTCAGTTTGCTAATATTTTGCTGAGGATTTTTACATCTCTGTTCATTAGGAATATTGGTCTGTAATTTTCTTTCTTGTAGTGTCCTTGTCTGACTTTGGTATCAGGATAATACTGTCTTTGCAAAATGAGTTTGAGAGTGTTCAAATTTTTGAAAGAGTTTAAGAAGAATTAACATTAATTAAAGAATTAACATCTTCTTTAAATGTTTGGTAAAATTCAGCAGTGAAGCCCTAAGGTCTTGGGCTGTTCTTTAATAGGAGACATCTTATTACTGACTCAATCTACTTACTTGTTATTGGTCTGTTCAGACCAATATGATTTTTCTTTATGATTCAGAAGAAATTGAATCATTTGGTAGGTTGAAATGAATTAGTAAATTGTATATGTCTAGTAATTTATCCATTTCTTCTAAGTTATCCAACATATTGGCATATAATTTTTCATAATAATAGCTTATGATCCTCTATTTTCCTTTGGTATGCTATAATGTCTCCTCTTTCTGATTTTATTGTAGCCTCTTATTTTTCTTAATCTAACTAAATGGTTGTTGATTTTGTTCATCTTTTCAAAAAAACACAACTCAGTTTTATTGATCTTTTCTGTTATTTTTCTAGTCTCTGTTACATTTATTTACTTTCTGATTTTCATAATTTCCTTCCTTCCACTAACTTCGGGCTTAATTTCTTCTTCTTTTTTTAATTGCTTATGAATAATGTTAGTTTTTTTTTTTTACTGGAATTTTTCTCCTTTTTCAATGTGGCATGTATTGCTATAAAATTCTTCCTTAGAACTGTTTTTGCTGTATTCCATGTTTTGGTATGCGGTGTGTCCATTTGCATTTGTCTCAAGATATTTTACAATTTCTTCTTTGAACAACTTGTTTAATTTTTATGAATTTGTGATATGGTTTTTTAGTTTAATGCCATTGTGGTTGAAAAAGATACTTGAGATGATTTTAATCTTCAAAAGTTTGTTAAGACTATTTTGTGGCTTACCACGATCTATTCTGAAGAGTGTTCTGTATGCACCTGAAAAGGATGTATATTCTGCTGCTATTGGATTGAATGTTTTGCAGTCTGTTAGATCTATTTGGTCTAATGTATAGTTTAAATCTGATATTTCTTTATTAATCTTCTATCTGGATGACTTGTCCATTGTTGAAAGTGGGGTATTGAAGTCTCCTACTATTAATATATTACAATCTGTCTCTTCTTTCAAACCTATTAAAATGTATTAATATTTGCCTTATGTTTTTAGGTGGTCCAGGATAAATATATTTACAATGGTTATTTCTTGATGAATTAACTCCTTTATCTTATATAATTACTGTCTTTGTCTCTCTCTTTTCTTTTTCTTTTTTTTTTTTTTTTTGAGCTAGAGTCTCACTCCGTTGCCCAGGTTGGAGTGCAGTGGCACCCTCATGGCCACCCCAGTGTAGATTCACTGGGCTCACTCACTGGGCTCGGGTGATCCTTCTGCCTCAGCCTTCCAAGTAGCTGGAACTACGGGCACTTGCTACCATGCCCAGCTAATTTTTTTAAAATTTGTGTATTGTAAAGATGAGGTCTCACCAAATTGCCCAGGCTGTTCTCAAACCCATAGGCTCAGTCAGTCCCCTCACTTTGGCCTCCCAAAGTACTGAGATTATAGGCTTGAACCACCATGCCACCCTCTTTGTCTCTTTTTTATACTTTTTTGACTTAAAGTATATTTTATCTGATGTAAATAGCTACCCCTGCCCCTTTTGGTTTGCATTTACACGAAATATTTTTTTCCTTCTCTTCACTTTTATTATATACATGTTCTTAAAGACAAAGTGTATCTATTGCAGGGAACATATGGTTAAGTCTTTTTAAAAAAATTAATTCAGTCACTCTCTGTCTTTTGATTGGAACATTTAATCAATTTAGTAAAAAAATGTAAAGCGGAAAGAGCTCAGGTGATTCAACAACAAGACTTAAGCTATGAGCATTGAGTCCAAATCGATCTTGTGATTAAGATATGACTCTCCTGAATAAACCTGGTTTTTGTTATTGTTGTTGGTTTTTTTTAAGTCGAAGTCTCAGTCTATCACCCAGGCTGGAGTGCAGTGGCACACTTACAGCCACCCCAGCGTCGACCTTCTGGGCTCAGGTGATCCTTCTGCCTCAGCCTTCCAAGTAGCCAGAACTGCAGGCCCCCACTACTATGCCTGGCTAATATTTTGATTTATTGTAGAGATAAGATCTTGAACCAGTGGGCTCAGGCAATCCCCTCACCTTGGCCTCCCAAAGTGCTGGGGTTATAGGCTTGAGTCACCATACCCGGCTAAATAAGCCTGTTTTATATGTCAATTTATGTGTTTAAAATTTTAGGGGTAACTCATTTAGCAAGCTAAGCGAGTAAAAAGTGAGAAGTATCTTAAGCGCATTTGTTTTCATAACTACACCCAGGAGAAGAAAAGGGAGATGAAAACAAAGAGAGAAAAGGTAGCAATAGAAGTAAAACCTGGTGCTTTTTGGAAGATCTTAGAAAACAGATAATAAATGATTTAAGGCTGGTTGAAAAATTCATGCTAAGCATATGTAACAAAGGATGAGCATGAAGATAATACTTTACTGTGGTTTAAGTCTCAGTGAATATATGTTGAAAAAATAAAACCGAACTATGGCAACTTGAGGGTGGGAAAATGATAACTAAGCATTAGTTTTAAATATGAAAACAAGTAACCATTAAATTAGACATCAAATACTGAAGAAGTTTTGCTGAAGAATACTGAAGAGTTTTGCTGTTTTCTTGTGTTGTTCATTCTTTATAGTTAAAATGATATTAGCAATTATGTTTGTTTTTTTAAATGTTAAAATTATGAAAAGATTGCATATCACGGTACTCTGTAGCTTAGACTTCTTTTTTTTTTCTCTGAACAGTGACTGGGACCCATCATTAGTTAACTACTAATCACTTGGGAGCACCTGCTAGATGAGAGGCCCAGTGTGGGGCAGATTTGAAAGCTGCTGTAGGACATTCCCTGGAGACTTAACCTTTCTAGGAGTGACTAGAATATTCCAGAGGCATATTTAGTATCTTACTTCTCCATGGTAGTGAGTGACCCCCTGTAGCCCAAGAGGCTGTCAAGCCACTCTTAATGTTCCACTTAACTACCTGGAAGCAACTGAGGCAGTGGAAAGAATTAAACCTGATGCATACACCGTTGAGAGTATTCGGCGTCTTTGCCAAAGAGTGGGTGAACATATATTCTTGATGACACCTGGGGGGGAAATGACTGCCTTATTTGATTTA
Source organism: Cephalopachus bancanus (assembly GCA_027257055.1). Lineage (NCBI taxonomy): Eukaryota > Metazoa > Chordata > Mammalia > Primates > Tarsiidae > Cephalopachus > Cephalopachus bancanus. The sequence goes on from JAPVLO010000012.1 coordinate 6,794,179, forward strand.
GTCTGTGATGATATTAAAGATGTACATGGAGCTTTTTCCCCCCATTTAGAAAAATGAAGGTACTTGGAATCAGCTTTATATGGTTTCCATTAGAGCTGCTTCTAGCCTATACAGTGATTCTGTGAATTATTTAAAGGTGCCCCTATGAGCAGTCTTAGGGCATACTGCCTGTGATAAGGACAGTAACTGTAAAAATGGTCCCTGTCTTCTGGGCTGATGGGGTAATTGCAGCACTCAGCAGTAATGGGTGGTGTGGCAGGTAAAAGGCTAAATTTCATCCTCCACTGTCTTTCTGGGCCAGGAGCCCTTGAGAAGTACACAAAGGCACAACCATTGTGGTAGCCCTGGTCATAATGAGATAATTTTGAATTATTTCAGAATTTAAAGGGTATGTAAACTCAAAGATAACTAATTGAGTTCTGTTACCTAACAGTATTCCTTTTTTAAGAGGCAATTTCAGAGATTGAGCCCAGGGGTAGGGTGAACTTTGTTGTTATTATTTTCTTCAGTCTTAATAGCTGAAGATAGCAAGGAAGATGGCTTCCTTGATTCTGGTCTCTCAATATGGTGCTCATGATATTCTTGACCAACTCAGATATAACCAGAGAAAGTCAGAGGGTTTTGATGTGAACTTTAAAACTGCCAGGGTAGCCATCACAGCAGGCCTGACATTTAGCTCAATGGATGAGATCAGTGTGATATAGTTGGGCTGTGTGCCAGTTTCATTAATATCATATGACATTTACTCTGTGAGAGTGGGGTTATTAGTGTACTGCATAGATTTCCTTTTTACCTGCTTATTGATAATTTCATGCATACAGTGCTTAACTATACAGCCCTACCCTTTTAGCAGAATGGGCATATGGAAACAAAATATGTATTGTGCTGTTTTATCATACAGCATGGCCCTCATTTTAAACATAAACACCATCGTCTCTATCAGTGTTCTGAGAGGGAGACTCACTGATCAGATATGTGACATAGTTAAGATTTTTCATTAAATGTGTCAAAATATCATACCCCATGCTTTGTTCAAAAGCAACACTTTCCCCACAAATATGTGATATTATTAACTCCAAATTATTTAGTACACTCTTTCTACATAGAGTGCATTGTATAATGTGATGGTCTGGTTTTTACATTCCCAATAGATGATTATAAGTGTCTTGAGATTGGTAGAACGAGTTCATCGTTCTTCTGTATCCCACACATTTAACAAAGCTCTCTAGACATGACGTGGGCACTGAAGTGAGACAGAAGGGCTTTAATTCAAAGGCACTTGGGTTCAAACTCTGCCTTGACTTCTAGTTATGTCATCTCAGCCAACTTAATGTCTCTGAATCTCAGTTCTCTCTCCTATATAATAGGCTTAACAGTTCCTTCTTTATTGGTTTCTTATATGATTAAATTAGGTGAAATGAGTAGAGGAGGTAGCTCAATAACCCTCTCGGTAAACACTGGTTCCCTTTCTCATTCTCCTTCATTCCTCTCCCTACTACTCAAATCTGTGACTATCTATCTCTGGCTCAAGGAAGGAAGGAGCTTTTAAAAAAAACATGTGCTTTTCAAAAAACTTGTAGCTCTAGACAACACATGTGCAATGGAAGTGGGAAGGAAGACTCAGCCAGCTCTTTGCAGAATAACAAAGCTGTACCTTTAAGTTACAGCCTTGAGTTTTAAGGAAGACTAATCTCAGTCTTTACTGCATGGACAGTTTCTGCACTTGTTGTAGGACACTTCTTGTTTACTCTTCTCCATATAAGGTTCATGAGATACTTTTCTTTTAGAACTAGTACCAGGAAAACTTCGCTCTGGGGAACTGGTATTTTTTTTCACTAGGAGGATTATGCAATTTGTATTTCTCCTTTTCTCTGGTTTCCAGAAAGCTCAAATGAAAAATTAATACTGAAGTCATAGAAACTCTACTTGGTCTTACTGGTCCTGATATTTTATTTCTTTTATATTAACATAATTATGTATGTGTGTGTGTGTGTGTGTGTGTGTGTGTGTGTGTGTGTGACATTCTTCTAATTTTCCGTTGAGCTAATTCAGAATATATATATATATGACATTTTTCTGAATTAGCTCAACAAAGTTTGTTCATATTTTTATTAGAACGTTAGCAATCATCTTTTAACATGTGAAGAAGCTGGCCAGTGGTTATTAAGGATATATTTTGCAAATGTTTTAAATTTCATTGAGAAGAGAAGAAAAATCACCTAATTTAATAAATTGTATGTTAGTTTTAGAATAACATACACAAAAACAATTTTTTGCTTAGGAGAATCATGTTTAAGCTTCTTCAAGAAAAAAAAGTAACTTAGCAATCCCAAGCAATAACAATATATTTCATGAACATGTACTATCTTGGTCTACATGTTTTTTTGTTTGTTTGTTTTGAGAAAGCAAGATTTTTATTTTATTTATTTATTTATTTTGAGTTGGAGTCTCACTCTGTCACCCAGACTGGAGTGCAGTGGCGTGCTTCCAGCCACCACAGCCTCGACCTGCTGGCTCCAGTGATCCTTCCGCCTCAGCCTTCCAAGTGGCTGGAACCACTGGCACGCGCTACCACGCCTGGCTAATTTTTTTTGATTTATTGTTGAGATGAGGTCTCACCAAGTTGCCCAGGTGGGTCTCGAACCCGCGGGCTCAGGCAATTCACTTACCTCGGCCTCTCAAAGCACGGGATTACAGGCTGAGCCACCGAGCCCGGCAGCAAGATTTATTGAGAAGACAAAAAGTCCCCACAGTGGGAGGAGACCTGAAGGGTTTGCCCGGTCTACATGTTTTTATGAAAAGCACCTGGTCACTTAACTATACCTTACATTTGACTCTTAAATATGATTATTATTCTAATATTGATTTGTAAGAGATTGAACACATATAAACCATTTGAAGATATGTGTACTGCAGTTTGTCCTCATCATAAATAAGTCTGATTTTGATCTCCAAAGACCTTGAGCCAAATCAGCTCATGAAAAGATCCTGTGGTTTGTATACCTGATACTTGAGAATTTTAGTCTTTCCCTCAAATAGATTACCTTTTTTTATTGGTATTATGTTCTATCAAGTTGTAAAATGGGACAGAAGTCCACTTAAAATTATCATTATGTTACTGCAGTTCAAGGCTTTGCAAGAGTAATATGAGGGGAAAAGAGTTTGACTCTTCAACTATCTTCTGATGGAAATTTCAGGAAATGAGTCTTCAGTGTCAGAAATTTGGCACTGATAGCCAGTTTTCATTACTTCTGCTTCTTACAAATAGTCTTTCTATAAATGTGGGAGTAACATAAGTGGGACCTGAACATTAACCACATTAGCAAAAAGGAGGGATTGGCAGTTCTGGGACACTGTGAGGGGAGGGAGAAAGGTGAGGTGGGGGACATACAACAACACAAAAGATACCTGATCCTAAAGGGGAAGTCAGGACCAGTTGGAGGCCCAGGCTTCACCTGAGCATACATTACTTATGTACCTAAATCCTGACTTGCACCCCACATCTTTATAATAAAATAAAGTAAAATCAATGAAACACAAATGTGGGAGTAGGGGAGGTAGAGACATGGTGATTTAGAATGAAGAAAAGAAAGTGAGTCTACATTTGGTTTCCTGGCCCTGACTTTGCCCAGCTTCCTAATGACAACTGGGCTCTCAATTCCAGTGGGGTTGTTTTTCTCCTACAGACAAATATCTCTAGTTCACGTATCTAAGTGAGGGTGGTCCCTTTCAAGGGGACTTCTCTCTGGATATCACTGACAGCACTTTCTTTGCAATATTTTGGATGGCACAAAGCCTGTGTATTTAGGGTGGATTTAAACTTGTGGAAGCAAACAAGCCACTTTAGAGTTAACTATGGTGACTCAGGTAGGTAAGTAACCCAAGTAAAATAATTTTTACTTAAAAACAACATGTGCATAGACTCCACAATGAGATATAGTTGCAAAATAATAGGAATGATTTTCCTTTGGTGATTAGGAAATGACTTTTGGGAACTTCAAAAATGCACAATGAAAGCATCGCTGCCACAAATTCACCTTTGTGAAAAAGAAACAATTGTACATGTAAATCAGTATATTACATCAGATGCAGTTTTTTACTATATTTTATTTGTAATGCACCTGGCCTTGACTCTCAGACCTCATGTTTCTTGCTTTGTTTCTTGCTGCATAGCAGAGCAAGCCTTAAGAGCAAAGAGATGAGCTCTGTGGTGTGAGAAACATCTTGTCCCCCAAGTACCAACGATCTAGAATCTTTTAAAGCTTGAAGGCTAAGAGTCTTCTTCTTCTTCTTCTTTTTTTGAGTTGGAGTCTCACTCCGTTGCCCAGGCTGGAGTGCAGTGGCACCCTCATGGCCACCCCAGTGTCAACTTGCTGGGCTCCAGCGATCCTTCTGCTTCAGCCTTCCTAGTGGCCAGAACTACAGGAGCATGCTACCACGCCCAGCTAATTTTTTGATTTATTGTGAAGATGACGTCTTGCCAAGTTGTCCAGGCTGTTCTTGAACCCATGGCCTCAGGCATTCCCTTCACCTCAGCCTCCCAAAGTGCTGGGATTACAGGCTTGAGCCACCATGCCCAGTGAAGTCTTCTTTTTAAAGAACATTTCCCTAAGAGATACTATATTCTAATATATACCCTAAGGTATATAATGTGAGTACCCAGAGAATAGTAGTGACTCATAAATACACTAACGAAGGGAAAGAGCACTGCAGCAGTCAACCAATCCATCGGCTATCAATTATTTAATAATTATTGAAACTCTACCATATCCCAAATATTGCTCTTGGCACAGGGAGTACATAGATGAATGAGATGCAAGCTCTCTAACTATAGTACAAGTAGAGAAAGTGAGAGATTGAGGCTGATGGAGCTAAGGGAATGGGAGAGGAAGGCTCTGGAATTTTTGTTTCTTCTATATTTTGTCATGTACAGAGCAGGGAGGGGGCTCAGTCCTTTCTGGTAGCTGCTTTCCTCATGGTGGTCAGGACATTGTTCAGCTCTCTTCCTTCCTCTTGGCATGGAGGGATGTCGCCACTTCTTTCTTTATGAACTTAACAGCCAGCCCTCTTGTCCTTGGAGACCTTCAGCAGCTCCATGGTGTGCCGCTTATTTGGGGTGAAGCCACATACTTCTTGTACCACGTCCTGCTTGAACGCAGTGTGCTTGATGAGGTGCCCATTGTGGCAGCTGTGCCTCGGCATGCCCAGGCTCTTGGTCACCTTGTGGGCCTGTTGAGGCCCACAGCCACAGCATGGCACGGAACCAGGGCTGCTGCTCTTGAATGGCTGCTATCGTGGAAGCTCTGGGATATGGTTTTGAACTTTGTTTTAAGCTATGGCTTGCAACTGTGCAAGAGACTCCAAATGGATTCATCCCATGCCTTGAAATATGCTGGCTTCCAGGATTTCTCAGGCCCTCCCCTTGTGTAATCAGCATTGTTGCTCTGTCATACGGGGTCTCTTTTGAAAGAATGACTGATGAGTCAGGGTGGCAGGGAAAGAGCTGCCTTCCACTTTGGCAGGGGCTTCTTCTCCAACAAGTAAACCCAACCATGGTGACAGGCAGTGCACGGATGGAACATTTTATCTGTGACCCATGTGTCCTAATTTTCTCCTTCAGTGTGTGAAGTTTTTGCTTTCCTCAGAAGGTGAGCTGCGAGCTTGCTTATTTTAAAAACTGCAACTGTGAGGGGAGAGGGTGTTCTTTGACAACATTACATCATTGAAGCCTCTAGGTGTTGAGTCATCATTATTTTTAGGCAGCTCCATGCTTTTTTTTTTGGTTGTTCTAAGAATAGTTCCTGTGTCTGGACTCTACAGAAAGTCACCTCAGTAAAGATCCTGTCACCACTCAGCAGTTGGGTTAGGATACCTTCTTAATTTCCAGGTTCAAGCCACACTTTTTAGAATTTTACCTCCAAATGTTCTTCCTTTTTAGGTTTTCTGTAGTCAACATGATTGACTTTGCCAGGAGCTGTCACTTGAAGTTGTTCAACCCTTTGTCAAATGTACTTATTGCTGTAAACAACAAGAACAACAACTATCACAACAAAAAAATTCAAAGCCCTTCCTACTAAAAGCCCTTCCTTATTATCTGTACTCAATGTACATTTGGTTTGTGAATAACTTAATCAGTAATTTTATCCAATTTTTAAGCATTTCAAGGCATATTTTCATTCCTTGTGCTTTATAATTAAGGGACTCTAGATCCCTCACATTAGGATGGGATAAGGTGTTGAAATCTATGCAGGTTGTGCTAAAAGCAACCCAGGTGCACGTTATTCCACCCTGTTAAACTAAATAAACATATAAATTGTAAACTGTATTGGCAGATGACAGGGCATTAAAAAGGATTGAGCAAGGACAGGAATGGAACTTTGTGGGTCAGTGTGCAGGCTGGTTTTCCCATTGCCTGTTCAGAGCATATGCCCAAATAAGATCAATTTATTTTATGAGGCACTTTCAAGCCCACACGAGTACTAATGGTTTGTGAGTATAACCAAATACCTTTCCAACTGAAGCATAAAAGATGTATCTGCTTGGAACAAAACAACGCAGTTATTTAGTATTACATTAGAGTATGCCTTTTGTGTCTGGAGAGGACAGATGAGCAGTCACACAATCTGTGTCTTCATGTGACTGAAAGGACCAGAGCATTCTGGGAAGGCTGACAGACATTTTGATTTACCAGTACTCTGGGAAGGTTGGTTCTGCATTTATTTTCTAAGAGCTCAAACCTTATCTTCATATGGGTCATTTTGTCTCTAATTAGGGAACTGGTGTAGCACAGTGATTAAAAGAAAGGGCTCTAGAATCTCTCGATCCAAGTCCAAGACCAAATTCCACTTCTTTAACCCTCCTAAAGTTCAACTTAAAAATGGCATCAAGTAACAGTACTTACCCCATAGGGTTCCTGTGAAGATACAGGTGATGTAATCCATGGTGTCTTAATCACAGTAACTGCAAATGTTGGCTAGCAATAATAATATTTTCTGCCCACCAGTCTTGCATCTCTTGCATCTTGTATCACTTAAAACTCATGGGACTAGGCTAGGTGCAGTGGCTCACGCCTATGATCTCAGCACTTTGGGAGGCTGAGGCAGAAGGATTGCTTGAGCCCAGGAGTTCGAGACCAGCCTGGGCAACAGCAAGACCTCATCTCTACCCTCTCCCCGCCAAAAAGAAAAAAAAAAATTAGCCGGGTGTGGTGGTACACACCTGTTAAGCCATGATCATGCCACTGTACTCCAGTCTGGGTGACAGAGTGAGACTCTAACTCAAAAAAAGTACAAAAATAAAAACAAAAAACAGCAACTACAATAAAAACTCATGGAACTCTTTTGCTTTCCTTGACTGTGCTCTTTGTACAACTCCCCAAAGAGCAATGTGTACTGGGTCAGCTCCCCTTGTTGACTCTCATTGCCTACAGAAGAACTTCCCAGTCAAGATGGAGTGGGGAGCGGTAAACCAGAAGAGTACCTTTTGAAATCTTAACAAACATGTTTATTCACAAGAACCAGCCCAGAGGAAAGCCCATTTGCTATCTTCCCTGTGTATAGTGTCTTGAACAGATACACATTTCCTTACTGTACCAATAAATTGCCGGTCTTATGTCCTCATTTCCTCAGTGCTTAGTAGAAAGGTCCATTTTCCTTTATGTTGAATGCAAAGTTAAAAAGACTAAGATGTAATCATTTGACAATTTTATTCATGGGCTTCCATGTGAAGTCTGGTATGTATTGGACCCAGGTTATGGATGAAACAGCATCCTCAGAAGTTTTCTGAAAGGACAAGTCAGTTTTGCCTTCCTGCTTACTTTCTATTCTTTTTATCAGTTTCTGAAGGAAACTGGATTGGTTGGCCAAGCCCTCTTTGTGAGTAATTGAAGGCATTTCAAATTTTAATTTCAGGAAACAAAGGTCTACTGAATACAAGCCATTTTTTTTTTTCCTGCTGGTGTTTCATCCCTGCTAGTGGCAAAATTTGAGTATGTATTAATTGTGATTGGCAATTTAAACAGATCCAATTACTTTGGAAAGAATTAACATTTCCATTAGAAAGAGAAGGTAAATGTGAATCAGAGTCCTTTAAAATCTGAATATGATTTTTATATTTTCATTAGGCACTTTAAGAGTTTCACTTAGAGGATTCTTCCACTTAATCCAAGCACATTTTTTTTCCTGAGGAAAATAGCATGGGAAACATCATAGCAAAATAACCAAATGAAACGTGACATTTCTCTGGAAAAGAAACATTGTTATAAAGAAGATTTGAATTCATATGAATGACTTTATTACACTTAATGTTTCATATGATTAAAGAAGCAATTTTAAAAAGTAATTCTTTAGAGAATCCTATAAAATCAGTGTAGACAGAATGATAGCTAATGCCATATATGGTAACCTTTGAAATCTTCTTTGGCACAGGTTGTTATTTGTGTAATGCTAATTACTGCTGGGCACAAAGTGTGAAGATTTAATATTGCAATCTATATAGAAATGCCATCATTAATAAATAATGCATTACAACAACATATTTCATTGTCAGAGACTTTGCTGCCAGGAATAGAAATAATATGAGAGTTGTAGAACCCCTCATGGCATGTTCTTGTTCAGAGTTTCTCCACTTCAGAACTACTGACATATTGGACTGATAATTCTTGGTGTGGGAGCTGTCCTGTGCACTGTAGGATGTTTAGTAGCATCCTTGGCCTCTACCCACTAGATGAGAGTAATATCGCCGTTCCTGGTTATGAAAACCAAAAATGTCCCAGACAGTGCCAGATGTCTGTCCCCTGGGTGACAAAATCGCCCTGGTTGAAAAATCACTGGCCTAGTTGGTAGTTGCAAACCACGGATGAGAGGAGTTGCCTGGACATTTCTTAATATCTATTCTAGGATCCTGTCTTACTGAAAAATAATCTCCTGGGTTGGGCCTCTGGAAACAGCACTAAAATAATAATAGTAATGAAGTTATATTTCAATTCTTTACATCTCATTCTGTGTTATTTTCCTTCCTCGATTCTAAATGAGGTGGCTGAACTTCATCAAGTTCCATCTGTATGCACCTCTTTTGGGCTGTCTCTGCTTAGTGACATGGAAGTCCCCCTTAAAGCAGCCCTTGGAATAGTTTTTCCTCATTACTAAAAAAAAAAAACAACTGTCTTGTAAGACCTCCCAAGAGTGTTTCTCCATGGCCTCAGGAGGCCTGTTCTGTAGCTGGCTTCATGGAAACCTTCACCTTAGCTGCTGTTGGCACTGCCCTCACATTCAGGGCACAAGAAATCATGGGACTCAGGTCAACACACTTTTGTTCTGCGAAAACTTATTCACTGAGTTATCCTTGGACCAGGTACCTATGTGGTTAGGCTAAACACTTTAACCATTAGGGTAATACTTGGTATCCCAGGAAGAACAACTGTCTTTGTCAGGTATGCAGTGTGAACAGACCTGGAAGAAAGATGACACTAAAATAATGGTTCATCAGTACATTGGTCAGTGGGAGGAAATTTTGAAGTACTGAAGATAAATTAATGACCATATAGAATCACATGAAAGTCTTGTGTCAGGATTGTGTAGGTAGTCTGTGTTATTAGTGCCGTTTTCTAGTCACAACCAGTAATATGTTGAAGAGGGCTCTTACCAGCGCCATCAGTTGTGTGCAACATTTAACAACATGACTTAAGATTGACCACAGAAGTATTTATACCACAGAAATGTGCAAACTCTATGCATCGGTCTTGTTTGTTTACCTAGAGTGTTAATTTCCTGTTATTTTTGTAACAAATTACCACAAACTGAATGGCTAAAAGCAGCACAAAAATATTTTCTTAGAGTTCTAGAGGCCAGAAGTCCTAAAATCAAGGTGAGGTATTGGCAGTGCTGTGATCCTTCTGGAGGCTCTGGGGAGAATCCATTTCCTTGGATTTTTTTCCTGTATCTAGAGGTTGCCTGCATTCCTTGACTTGTAGTCTCTCCTTCCAACTTCAAAGTCAGCAGTGTAGAGCTCCAGATCTACTCTCTCTTTCTTTCTCTAACTTCTGCTTCCAACATCATACCTCCTTCTCTGACTCCAACCCTCCTGCCTTCCTCTTGTAATTAGTCTTGGGATTATATTCCTTCCCCATAATGTGGGATAATCTTCTCATTTTAAAATTCTTAGCATAACCACATCTGCAGTGTCCCTTTTGCCATGTAATATAATATATTCACAGGTTTCAGAGATTATTAGGACATGGCTATCTTTGGCAGCATCAGTGGAGGAAGGAGGGAGAAGGGAGTGCATTATTCTAGTTACTACACCTAGAGAGTTGCCAATAAGCATACCACTGGTTATACTATACAATGATTGTACTATGATTGGAATTTCTTTAGATTTTGGAGTAGGAGTCAATCTGAGAACCACACATGAGCTAATACCTTTTCTCTTTTCCAGTTTACCTCCCACCCCATGAATTTCAGCATTCTAAGAAGGACCATTAAAATTTGGTATTACATCCCTGATTATTATTATTGTTAACCTAGTTTGTAGGACACATAAGAAAGTTCGTTGTTTACCCAAAACCTTACAGAGATGCTTATAAGTTTTTAATTGATGAGTCAAAGTGAGGCTTTTTTCAAAAGAGTAAAATAATAAGTATAGTTAAAGATTTAGGTATAATTTTGTTTAAACTGTTACAACAAATACTTCTGTGTTTTCAGGTTTATAGTGAATGGATTTCTGGACTACTGAAAGAGCAAAATGACATATATATACCACTTCCTCGTGATTAAGCAGTAAAACATTAAAAATCAGATGAGCCACCTCAACTGAGTTGTCTATTATTATCAGCAAGGATTTTTGAATTGCTAATATCTTCAGTATCTCTTAATTGCATAATTGTCTGCTAGTAATTGGTCATTTTCATGTTTCATGTATAGAAACAGCAGTGTTCCTAAAGATATTCATGGCTTTTGATGAAACATACAGAGTAAAGAGTATTACTAAATACTAAATAATATTTTGTGTGAGTTTCAGATAATAAAACTGAAACTCACACAAAATAGTTGTTATGGTAAATTAAAACATTGTGGGCTGATACAAAGTGCAGTTAAAGTTTGCAAGTACAGCTTATAAATTATCTTAAAGAACAATGTGTAATTTATTAGTAGAAAAATTGGGTGACAGTAATTGAGAGAATTTACTGTTAGCTTTCTCTCTTAGTCAATGTTTTGTCTCTATGTCTGGTCTTCCATATTCCTAATTTTGAACAGAATAGCCATGATTTTGATATATATAAATGTACAGACATAGTTTATAATGCAAAGTCAATAAATATCAAAGTTCCCGCCATATATTAATTTGAAATGAAATAAAATTAGTTCTGATACTGTGAAAGCAAAAATTCCTTCTAGTCCTAATTCCACTTTTACTCTTCAGATGAAATACTGGGATGTGTAAAAACAATGGACACTCTAGAGCATGTTTTTTTTTTCTTTCTAACTAGCTTTTGAATAAACGTTGGATTAAAATTAAGGGCAGTCAGCAAATAATTTATTGCTTTATTTATGTGAGGAGTTTTATGTGTGCACTTCCTTTGGATTTAGAGGACGACTTTAATAGTGTCACATGAGTAACTCTGATCAAATAGAAATAAATATTTCTGAGTTATTCTAAGACTTAAGAGTAGCATGGAGGCATTAGAATTATCTTCAGCAAGTCATTGTTGTTGAGTGCTAACCAGAACAAGAAGTGACTTTCTTAGATTGCTTTTTTCTGGGTGAATTTATTGAGGACTGAAATGTATTAACTCCTTACTTTGGCATAGTTTTTTTTTTTCTCTAGAAGTTTTCATTAGCATTTAAAAGCAAGTTGTTGTTGTTTTAAATAAAAATCTTTTAAGAGATATTAAATTCAGCCAGGAAATGAATTTGGGATGTACACACACACACACACACACACACACACAGAGAGAGAGAGAGAAAGAGAGAGAGAGAGAGAGAGAGTTCTGGGAAGATAATCAATGAAAAGAAAATTGTTTAGCTGTGGCTTGAACTTCCAGCAGAAAGTTCCTCCGAGAGCACCTCTTGCTTCCATATTCTGCTTCTTTCTTCATTCGTTAATTATTTACGCCAGCCGTATTCGTCTCTGCCAGAGATCATTTTCCTGATTGATGGCATCTGGGACTCTCCACACAAAAGTATTTTAAAGCCTGTATCAAGGACATTTTTTTCTTTCCTCTTCTCTCAATTTTTAATAAACCTTAGAATATACAGCTAATAGCCTCCCATAGTTACCTTGCCTGCTGTTTCTAATTTTATAGTCTTGATAAAAATGTGCTGGGAATTTGCTATTGCACGTTCCTTTGAAGAAAGCAGTCTTTTATTCTCAGTAAGAATGAATACAAGTGAAGTCACACCTTTGACTGATGGGGGTACAAATTCAAACTCCCCTTGAGAAGGTAAATCCTCAACCAAATTAGGGAGACTAGGAGATTGAATTAAACTATTAATGTGAGTGCATTTTAATATATTCCTCATCTTCCTCTTTGTTATCTTCCTAAGCAATTTCATCCAAGCCTTTAATTGCCATCTATATACTCACAACTGGGAACATTCTATCCCCGATCTAAACAGCCTCTCTGAGTTTGGTATCTGATATCTTCTCTTGATGTATCACAGTGCATAAAGCCGTCATGTTCAAAATCAACTCTTACTCTTTCCCACTAATGAGGTGCCCTTCCAGTATTCCCTGTATTCCTGAACCGACCACCCTATACCCAGTTCTGTAATCAGAAACTCTCCTCCTTCTTCTCTTTAGCTAACCCCAATGATATTTCCTCCTAAACATTTCTCCTATTTGGCCATTCATTTAATCCCTGCTCCAGGCTTCAGGCATCTCTCATTTGAACCATGACAATTGCCTCTGTCCTTGTCTCTAACTGGTCCCCTCTCTGACTGCTCTTCTGTCCATTTCACTTTGTAGACTGAATTCTTTAGTTTTGTCGTTTCAAAGCTCAAATCTGATATGGGTAAAAACCAACAAATGCTTCCTGTTCCTTTCAGACTAAAGGCCTGTATTCTTATCCTGGCCCTCAAGATTGACTTACCTCAAAACTTTCTGCTCACATGGTGGCCCCTGGGCCCCTGCCTCCGGTCATTCATTGTCATCTTCCAAAGGCCTTGGCATGTGCTTTTTCCTCTGCCAGCCTCTGCCATACACATTTCCAGCCCCACCCCTTCTTTGCCAGTCCAAGTCCTTGCTAGTTGCTCTGTTAAATGCTATCATAGAGATGTGCTTTTGTCCTTCAGAGTGCTCATCTCAGCATAAATGAGCCATTTCTT